>CM060696.1:187563742-190258742 GCA_030686995.1 Artemisia argyi
GTGTTTACGCCCTAATTCACCTAAACCTATATTGTAATTAAAACATAATTAATAATTCGTTTAAGCACTTAAACCTAATTAGAAAACATAATTTGACTTAACCTAAATTGGTTTAACCTAACCATCTAATTCAATATATGATAACCTAAGGTCCATGTTGTATGTGAAACCTAATTAAGTCTTTAATACGTCTAATTCACATTTAAACTTATGTTATGGTATTAATTATTTTTAAAACCCTAAGTTGACTAATGTGGAAACTTACTAAATAGAATGAAACCCTAAAACGAGTAATCGAATTAACTAATAAGTATTGTATGAAACTAAACTCGTGTAGATTCGTTGGAGAGGACGTAACGTTGTTCCTTGTGTTCGTTCATTCGTTTGCTTTCTGTTAAATTGCATTAAGGTACGGACATTTAGTCTTACTTTTAGACATTATTTCATTTGCATTTCGTATTGGTATGGATATTCAGTCTTACTTTTAGACATTCTTTCATTTGCATTTCGTATCGATACGAATATTCTGGATACCCATTTCTATTTACATCGTTATCGGTTGGTTCGTTTGTTTGATTACTCGTTTCTCATGATTCGTATTCATTGACTTTGATATGAACCTTTGATATGAACCCTTGATCTGAACCATTGATATGATCCTTTTGTTATGATCCATTTGATATGATCCTTTTGTTATGATTCACCTGATATGACCCCTTTGTTATGACCCTTTATTTCGATCTATTTGATTTGACCCATTGCTCAAGGTACTATTCCTATCCATGGAGGTAACATGGCCATGTCATTGAGGCACCAATGGCATGACACTTTCTGTGGAGGTGTGATTGATCCACGGCTTTTCCCTTATCTGTATCTGTGGCCATTATCTGAGTATGTATGCTAGCCTTGAGCTAGTGTATGTGCTAATCTGTTTTGAGGGGAGCGTATGAATGCATCTTAGGTAATGTGTAATGATATCTGGTGATTGGTAGGTGTGTGACCCTACACCCCATCACAATCTGGTACATTGGAGTCTGCAGCTCCATGTACAATAAAGGAATTGACGATATAATGATTTGTGAAATGAAATGTTTGATTGAAAGTTTTGGTACTTGAGCAAATTTTGTTATTATCCCTTTACCATTTCTGGACTATACTTTGGTTACCATTTCCATATGACCCTTCACCTTTACTCTCAACAGGTTCTCATTGGATTTTTTATTTATTCGTTTATGTTCAGTTATCTTTCATATGTTTATATCTGTTCATTGAGCGTTAGCTTAACCGCATTTTATTTTCCATGCGGCAGGTATCAAGTTGGAGGCTGGGATTGAGTGATGAGAGTAGGAGCTTTTAGTGGACCAACACTACCTTAGGATTCATGGATTTTAATTCAGATTTATGTTTAATTGTTTCATTCCTTTGAGAAATTGATTTTGATTGTATTTGTTTCATTAGTCCTTTTAGTCACAAGATTTGTAACTTACTGAGCTAAGTCTTCCGCTTGCTCTTTATGTTCTGAAATGACACTATAATGTTACACTCAGACCCTTGTCGGGTTGGAGTGTTACAAAGCCCCACGATTGCAAAGGGTAAGGTGGCAAGCCTTCATTTCCAATCACTAAATACAGGTCCAAACGCAGTGACAATACGCTCCAGAGCAGAATGAAGAGCCGCATCAAAAGAACGTTGGGCCCGCTCAAAGACCCGGGAAGAGCATGTGTGTATAGCAAAATATAATTTGGATATACCTACATAGGTACGAAGAAGCATCAACTCACACTGCAGGTCACTAATCTTCGCAACTGCATATATATGCTCAATGGTTTTGGCTACTCTTTTCATCACAAGCACACTACTATAATCGAAATCCACACTTGCGGGCCCATTTAACATGGTGTAAGGGTCGGGCAATGTTATTCAATAAAACCCCGCAAGCCTGCTTTTAGGGTAATCTTTTGTCCAAAAAACCTCAGTTTTATCAACGTTGAGAGGCAAGCCACAACGAGGTTCATTTTACTTAATTAACTCAAAAAACCTTGCCCAAAACCAAAGTATCTCCAATAAAATAGCTAAAATAGTCTTAATATTACATATCAAAAGATGTATTACTAAGGCAAAAAGCAAAGGTCTAAAAGATCACCCTATTGCACACCTTGGCATGACCATAAAATGTGTTACTTATAATATAATCTAGCTGGGTTAGAGTAACAAAATTCCAACCAATGCGAAATAGCAAGACAGTGAAGGCGAACTTCCTATAACATAACTTCTCGATCCACTAAATTGAAGGCATTTTTGAAATCCACCAACAACATCGAAAGGCCTACATCATCTCCCCAGTCCTCAATCAACCGATTCACGACATTAAGTATAGTCTCCCCTCCTCCCGATACCCCAACAACAATATGTAAATCATTTAAATATCCATCAAAAGCAATGTTTTAAAACCCGGTTCGACCTGGCCGGCCGAACTGGTTGAACCACGAACCAAAGTATTGGCCGGTCCGTCGTAAGCCGGGTTTTTGCTGTAGTTTAGACCAGATTGAACCGCCGGGTTTTGGTCAACTCGGGTCGAACTGCCGGACCAGAAACCGGACGGTTTAATTTATATGAAAGGAAACGAACAAGAATGATGTAACTAGATGATGTGATGTGACATGTTCGCTATGTACCTGAACCATACACATACTAATCTTATTAAGATCGACCTACTATGGCTTCGGTTTCTTGTACATCGGTAAAGAGTAATATGTTTTAGTGGTGGTGACCTGAAATGGTGATAGGTCTGTGTGTGAAAGGGTTTGGGTTTTGTGACCTTTCTTTGATTAAAACAATGGAGGAACAAGGGTAAACAAGTACAAAACTTTGTTTGAGGGTGATGAGCAATATCCCCTAGTCAAGTGGATATGACACTTTTGTAGCAAATACAGAGTATATAGCCTTCGAACAGTGTGCTAATAGAAATGACTTTTTTTTTAATAAATATACAGGTAATTTACTATACATGATTTGTTTGATATTATATTTTTTAATCTTAGAAACTAAGGTGCATTATATTTTCTTTGTGTACACTTTGAATAAAGTTACATTTCTTTTTGTCGTAAAACCGGTTTGACTTGGCAGACCGGAAACCGGATGGTTCAATTTATATGAAAGGAAACAAACAAGAATGATGTAACTAGATGATATAATATGACATGTTGGCTATGTAACCGAACCATTCACATACTAATCTTATTAAGATAGACTGACTACGGCTCCGGTTTCTTGTACGTCGGTAAAGAGTAATATGTTTCAGTGGTGGTGAAAGAAAATGGTGATAGGTCTATGTGTTAAAGGGTTTTGGTTTTGTGACCTTTCTTTGATTAAAACAATGGAGGAACGAGGGTAAACAAGTTCAAAACTTGGTTTGAGGGTAATGAGCAATATCCCCTAGTCAAGTGGATATGACCACTTTTGTAGCAAATACAGAGTATATAGTCTTCGAAGAGTGTGCTAATAGAAATGACTTTTGTTAAATAAATATACAGGTAATTTACTTAATGTACATGATTTGTTTGATATTATATTTTTTTTATAATAGAAACTAATATGCATTACATTTTTCTTTATGGTACACTTTGAATAAAGTTACATTTCTCTTTGGCGTAAAACCGGTTTAATCCGGCGGTTCAACTGGTTGCACCAGTGAACCGGTCACTCGACCGGGTCAATTAAAAACCCGGGTTTTGAAATATTCCAAAGAATGACCAATCACAGCACACTAACTTTGGAAATCAAACGCCTCCAAATAGTACCCATAGTTATAGGACAGATACCGCCATTCGGCTTGACCAGCGGCGTAAGCGGATCACTAACAATATATTCACCCAACTTCTTGTTGAATTTCCCATCAAGAAAGAGATTCGCCACTTTGGTCATAGAAGCGACAAACTCATTAGATATAGCCATAACAGCTCTACTTAAATAATCCATGAGGATAACTCTTAATCATGTCTAGAACCACAACAGGAGATACAATGAGTTGATGAAGATCAGTATTTATATGTGGCAAGGAGGGAGCATATTTGAAGGGATGCTTAGCCTTTAAGTCCTCAAGAGTAGCATCATTATAAGGAACAACACCCGAAGAAGAAATAACTCTAACCGCCGTAGTATAATGGCCATCATGGATCTTCCTCTTACACTATCTTGATATTATGCTCGCTCAAATCAAGGTCTTCCTCCTCAATATCTAACAACAAGGGGTTTTCAGCTAAAGTCTCCTTCACAGCCTGAAAACTACCACCAGGCATACCTAAAGATCGAATGACATTAGCAATCCTCTCTTCCTTGCGATGACGCATAATAGAAGACTTACATTCAAGATTACTCTTTGGGAAAAAGGTTTTAAGGAGACAAAGAGGCAAGAGTAACAAACTAACCTAGCAAGACATGTCAAAAGGCATGCAAATCACCTTATCAAGAGCTCCTTTCAAGACCCGAGCGAACCTCTAACGACACTTGGGAGAGGTAGATTTGATTGTGTGCAACCCTTTAGACAATAAACTATCAAGGATAGCCAAAGTAAGACCACTATGCTCGGCTTGCACCAAAATGTCAACATGATCAAGTTGTACTTAAGAAGAGGGAACTGATGGTTTGGTAAGGTCATAAAGCAAGAATCAAACAACACCATCATCACAATCAGGGGGTGGCATAAAGTCAGACCCATTGCCATGCCAACACTTAGAACGAAGAGTATGCACTTTGAAACAAACCCTGCATAACCAAAGGCCATATGCTTAAAAGTAACCTCAGCTTCCTCAAAAACCACAATATTTGTGGTGAGAGATTGTTTGTGATAACTTGCGCATCACCATTACAATGACAATCACGAAGGTGACTAATCAATGAAGTTTTGGTAAGCACATTTCCACCACCATCAAGAGAGCAATGCTAACAAAATGCTAAGAGCGACACTATAACAAAACACAAACCAAAACACTGGATCAAAGACGTTGACCAAGACGTGAAGAAGTTGTAACATAGAAACAAAACACTTGAACAAAATTTTTAAAGAAAGACACTTAAACAAAAGTGAAAACACCAACAAACAAGCATAACTAAGACACAAGACAAGACACAAACAAAAGGGAATCAAAATGTTAGACAAGTCGGCGTTAACGCAGGACAGGCACAAACTACAAACCAAAATGCCAAGAACAATCCCAGCGTTAACGCTTGTTGAAGAAAGGCAAGACACAAACCAAAACGCCGGTTGATAAGACACAAACTAAAACGCCTGTTGAACAAGTTGTAGCCAGCGTTAACAGCAGAAACAAAATGTTGGATACAAGATCCAAAACGCCTGAAATGCCAGAGTTAATGTTAAGAACAATCCCCAAAAAATGCATGCTGGACCAACGTTTACACAACCACCACAATGCTAGAACACGCAACAATAAACGCCTGTTAGAAAAGCATTAACGCCAAGAACAAACACCAAAACGCAGGACTAAAACACGATCCTAAAAAGTACACGCACAACAGCCGCAACCCTAAAAAGAGATCGAAAATGAAAATGGAAAAAACCCTAGAAAACCAAAACCCGATCAATGAAGAAAAAGAAGAATCAAAGATAGAACTAAGGGTGTTGGATCAATGAAGAAAGAACAATCATAGAGAATCGGGATCAAGGAGATCACCCGAATTGCCTGAATCGCCCACACACACACATTTAATGTTATTATAATAAGTATTATTATTCTTTTGAATTACAATTTATTCGCATTACAACTAATTCATATTACAATTACAATTTCTTTCATAGATTACAATTCATTCAAATTACGATTCATTCCCAGCACATTACAAATCACTTATTAGATTACTACTACATTTTCTTTGAAAATATTATGCTAACCAAACAGCCCTAACTATATAAGCTTTGATTTCATTATTGATGCTTATAACGTTAGAAAGATAAATAAACAATCACATGCACTGTGTATACCTATAATTTCATTTTGATTGGTAAAATTTTGAAAATCGACATGTATTCTTACATAGAGTAGTGAGGCGAAGAATTATGAATTTTTATTATGATCATGCAGGCATTCTACTTCCTCTTTGGTTGATCTTAACCTTAGCTAGCTAGCTTGCTAGCTAGTAGCTCCACAAATCATCACAACCATATGAATCCTTGAGTGCCGAATGATCATAAGTACTCATGAGTTGTCGAGGCGGACTCATCAGCATTCCCTCAGCCATATCCGCATACAAATTTGGGGTGTAAAAAATCGCTTCTTCATCCATAAACTCATAGTTAATATTATTATTGATCACATGATCAGCAACTGGAAATTCGTTACCCGGTGCTTGATACACTAGTACACTACCCTCTCTTCCACTGAACACTTCATAAGTATCGCAGCTGCACCCGCGGCACTCCTAATCAAATCTGGCTCAGGTAAAGCTGGCACTTGGTACCTTTCAACAAAATGTGGAAAATTCAAAACTGTATTGCTACCTTTTGCGACAAGGCAGCCACATCATACGCTGCAGCTGCCATCTCTGGTGTTGGGTATGTTCCAAGCCAAATACGTTTGCTTTTACGCGGCTCTCGAATCTCTGATACCCATTTTCCACTTCGACTTCGTATGCCATGAAAACGTGGATGCCTACCAGTTGTGTGAGGACTACGTCCAGTCCGAGAGCTTACGGAAGATGAAGTCATTATGGTACGTAAATAATTGATGTTTGTAGTGGAGGAGTGTAAAATATATATATAGAGGTGCAAAAAGTCGCCACAATAGCCAGCCAATATATTACTGTCAAAATAAGAGCGTATGTATGAATGCATGACCGCGTTTGAATCGAATATAATGGGGAATTAACGAGCAGATCATGTCGATGTAAGGGTTTTATGCATATGTTGGATATAAAGTGACAGATTGCGATGTGTATTAATGTTGAAGGAGTTTTACTAATGGAACATTTCTTTACTGTTGTTACCTTTATTTATAGTTATAATCATCTTTAAAATAATTAAGATCATTGGGAGCGCTCGTGCCGTGGAGAAAAAGTGCTTTCACGTCAGCAAAAATCTCTATGGCACCAGAAATCCCACGACACCACATTCTGGCTGTAACCCTTTGCACCAGAAAAGGTGGTGCCGTCGTTTTTTTTTTTTTTTTTTTTTTTTTTTTTTTTTTTTTTTTACATAAAATAAACCATACACAATATTAACTAAAATAAACTTCATAACATAATTTAGAGAATTGTATAAATCATTTCTTGAAACATTGACGGTTTTGAAAAAATATAGTGCAACTAAACACAATACATAAAAGTTGAAACTTGTAAAAAAAAAAGTTGTAATTTTATTTTAATTCTAAAAGTTGAGGGTAAAAGTTTTAACTTATAAATATATAAAAGGTTATAATAAAAATAATATCAAATCCATCTCTTCTTCTCATCTTCTTAATTTCAACCAACAAAACACCTCTCCCACCTCCATTCTTTATCATCTTCTTCTTCTCATCCAAACACAAATATTCAAAAAAATATACAGATCTTTCAAAAAACACACAACACAAACACCAAAAAAAAAAAAAAAAAAAAAAAAAAAAAAAAAAAAAGAAAAAAATCCTACCACATGGGCTAGTCGCCACGGCGCGAGGGCCGACGGCGCCACCTGCGATATGGTGCACGGTCGTCGGTTTTGGGCTGGTGGTCATGGCACGAGCCATGGCGCTAGCGTACCTCCTGCTCTATGGAAACACTTATTTGGTATCAATTTTGTAAAGTTATCTTTAAAAAACCTAAATTGCATCAATAGAAAAATGTCATTTATCACGAGACAAAAGTAAGTCTTTTTATTAGCTAATAAAAGTTAAAATTGAAGTTAAATATATTTTTTAATAAATAACGTTATATTATACAGTATTTGGTCAACAAAATTACAATCAAGTACAATTTTAAATGTGTGTTACCCCTAAATTCGATTTTATTAATTTAAATGTAAAATACTCAATTTTAATAATTATTAGTAAGTTTATAAATTAGTTAATACCTCGTGTACTATAAACTTAGGTTGGACACAGAAAGGAGATTCAATCCTCCTACTTTTCCCTGCCACGTCAGTTTTCTCTCTCCAGCGACATGCAAGCGATTCAGTGCCCCAGTAAGGGCGACCAAGTTTAATTTTTTTTTTCACATTTTAAACTACAAACTTAATAATTAAAACATTAATTTCATTAATAAAAATAAAACAGTACATAGATTGAAAACATAAACTTAAACATTACATAAACTTCAATTATAATATGGGTGATTTTTAGAGGGTTAAATGGTCGAGTTATCGTATAAGAATAATCACTCATGATTCTTTGGTGCGAGGCAAATCAAGTAGCGTAAAAATATTGATACGTTGTTAAGAGAAATTCAAAGAAAATGAAGCCAAGTAAACGATCGTGGAGTGAATGAAAATAATAACTAGTAATCGGGCTTGAATAGTAACGGGTCACGGAAAGATTTGGGCTGAGAAATTAAGGGCCCGTTTGGTATTATAATTGGTGTTAATTAGAATTAGGAAAATTTAATTAGGATTAAGTGAAATGTTTACATGAGCCCGGGAGTTGTCGAATGCGTTTTGCCAAAATACGTTAGGTAAGTTTGTAAATGGTAAAAGTTTAATATATTCGCGATTTCAGACTATAATGGTACATGTGTGAGCATCGTTCCGAGGCAATAGGGGATCACATACAACGTCGTGATTTTGAGTAACATAGCATATTTAACAAACAAGATTTTTGTTATTGGTAAAAACGTAGTTAATTAACGTAATGATATATTAGACATTGATTAGCATTTACTATTCATAGGGAAAATTACGGGAGTTTACAGTACCTACTCCTTATTCTGAATTCCGTCCCGAAATTCTAGTCTAAGATAGTTGTGAGGGGTGTGTAGAGAAATAGATGAGGGTACTTGGCGCGAATCTGGTCCTCGCGCTCCCAAGTATATTCCGGTCCTCGCTTAGAGTTCCATCGGACTTTGACTATGGGAATACGGTTTTGCTTTAATTGTTTGACTTCCCGATCCATGATTTCTACCGGTTCTTCTGTAAAGACAAGTTTGTCGTCGAGTCGAATCTCGTTGAGGGGAATGACAAGAGATTCATCTGACAAACACTTCTTGAGGTTCGATACGTGGAAAGTATCGTGTACTCGACTGAGTTCTTCAGGCAGCTCTAGTTTGTATGTCACTGGTCCAATCCTTTCTAGGATATTAAATGGTCCAATGTATCGAGGTTACAATTTCCCACGCTTTCCAAAGCGTACCATTCCTTTCCAGGGAGATACTTTCAACATGACTCTGTCTCCAACCTGGAATTCCATAGGTTTTCGCCTCACGTCAGCGTAGCTCTTCTGTCTGTCTCTTGCAGTTTGCAATCGTTGTTTGATCTTGACTATTTTCTCCGTTGTCTCATGAATGAGTTCGGGTCCGGTGAGTTGTATATCACCAACTTCGGCCCAACAAACGGGTGATCTGCACTTCCTGCCGTAAAGTGCTTCGAATGGTGCTGCCTTGATACTAGCATGATAACTGTTGTTGTAGGAGAATTCTACCAACGGTAAGTGTTTATCCTAACCTTTTCCGAAGTCGATCACACATGCTCGGAGCATGTCTTCTAAGGTTTGGATGGTTTTTTCACTTTGCCCATCGGTTTGAGGATGATATGCGGTGCTCATGTCCAATTTAGTACCCAAAGCTTTCTGCAATGGTTTCCAAAAGTGAGATGTGAATCGACTATCTCGATCCGAGATGACGGAGATAGGCACTCCATGTCGGGTAACTATCTCTTTTAAATACAACTGCGCGAGCGTATTCATTTCGTCGGTTTCCTTGATAGGCAGAAAGTGAGCGGACTTGGTGAGACGATCAACGATGACCCAGATGGTATTATATCCTGTTGACTTTTTGGGTAGTTTGGTGATGAAGTCCATTGTAATTCGTTCCCATTTCCACATAGGAAGTTCTGGTTGTACTAGCAATCCTGATGGTTTCTGATATTCTGCTTTTACCCTTGTACAAGTTAAACATTTTCCGACATACTCGGCGATGTCGGCTTTCATGTTTGGCCACCAATAGAGTTTCTTGAGATCTTGGTACATCTTGTCGGAACCTGGGTGGATGGAGTATTTTGATTTGTGGGACTCATGCATGATGAGGTCACGTATACCTCCATAGAGAGGAACCCAACTCCTTTCCCTAAAACAGAGCATTCCGTTCGATCTTTTCATAAAACCATTTGTATTCTCCGGCATGATGTAGATTCCTTCATTTGGTTTGTTTTCTTCTCGAAGAGCTTCGGATTGTGCTTGAAGTATTGCGATGGAAGAGGCGAACAAATCGTCATTCCCAAGGATCGGACCCTGAGAGGTTTAATTCGTTCTTTCCTGCTTAAAGCATCTGCCACAACGTTTGCCTTTCCTGGATTGTAGTGAATTTCGCAATCGTAATCACTAAGCAATTCTAACCATCGGCGTTGTCTCATATTCAACTCCTTCTGATCAAGGATATGTTGAAGACTTTTGTGATCCGTGTATACCGTGTACTTGGTGCCGTATAGATAATGTCTCCATATCTTGAGAGCAAATACTACTGCTCCTAATTCTAAATCATGAGTTGTATAATTCGCTTCATGCGTCTTGAGTTGTCGTGAAGCATAAGCTATCACTTTGTCTCTTTGCATCAGTTCCGCACCTAAACCATGGTATGACGCGTCACAGTACACTACGAAGTCTTCACTTCTTTCGGGTAGTGCTAAAATCGGTGCTTCACAAAGTTTTTGCTTTAACAATTGAAAAGCCGATTCCTGATTTCCTTCCCAACTGTACTTCTTGTTCTTTTGTGTTAACTCGGTCAAAGGCTTGGCGATTTTTGAAAAACCTTCAATGAATCTTCTGTAGTAACCAGCAAGACCTAAGAATTGGCGTATTTCCGTGGGGTTGGTAGGAGATGCCCAATCTTTAACGGCCTCGATTTTTGCTGGATCTACATGGATGCCTTGACTATCGATAACGTGACCCATAAATTGTACAGTTCTAATCCAGAAATCACACTTAGAAAACTTGGCATACAACTCTTCCTTCTTGAGCAATTCTAAAATAATCCTCAAGTGTTCCGCATGTTCTTTCTCGTTGCGCGAGTAAATTAGGATGTCATATATGAATACTATCACAAATTTATCCAAGTATGGTTTGCACACTCGATTCATCAAATCCATAAACATTGCAGGCGCATTGGTTAAACCAAACGGCATTACTTGAAATTCAAAGTGTCCGTATCGAGTTCTAAAAGCTGTTTTAGGAACATCTTCCTCTTTAACTCTTAGCTGATGGTATCCTGACCTTAAGTCGATCTTCAAGTAGAATCTCGATCCTTGTAATTGATCAAACAAATCATCGATCCTGGGTAGTGGATATCGATTTTACACGGTTAATTTGTTTAATTCTCGGTAGTCAATACACATTCGGAAAGTTCCGTCTTTCTTCTTAACGAATAGGACTGGAGCTCCCCAAGGTGACGAACTTGGTCGGATAAAACCCTTATCTGACAATTCTTCCAATTGTTCAGCCAATTCTTTCATTTCTGACGGAGCTAACCTATAAGGTGCTCTTGCCACTGGTCCCGCTCCAGGCACTAGATCGATCTGGAATTCTACTTGACGGGTAGGCGGAAGGCTGGGTAAATCGTCAGGAAAAACTTCTGGAAACTCCTTGACGATAGGAAAGTCTTCAAGTCGTTTCTTCTTCGATTTATCTTCCGTTACTCGAACCATGAATACTTGGCAACCTTGATTCATGTACTTCACCGTTCTGATGTACGAGATGATACCGTGTCGAGTTTTACTCTTATCGCCATGGATAACGAGAGTTTCACCATTGAATGGAACATGGACTGCTTTTTCATCACAGATGATTCTAGCATGGTGTTTGGATAACCAATCCATTCCAAAAACTACGTCAAAACTACCTAGCTGAGTAGGCAGGAGGTCAATGGGAAAAGGTTCGTTTTGTAAGGTTATGGTACAATTCCGAATTACGGTGTCAATGCCAATTAAATTTCCATTGGCCATTTCGATATCATAGGTAGCATTTAACTTAGATGGGGCAATATTAAGTAAGGGGGTAAAGGAAGTAGATACAAAACTCTTATCGGCTTCGGAGTCAAATAATACTTTAGCATTATGATGATTGAGTAAAAACGTACCCGTGACCACGTCAGGGTTCTGTGGTGCATTTCCTTCTCCCATCACATATGCTCTTCCACGAGTGTTGCTCTGCTGACCATTTCCTTTGGTGCATTGATTCTTGAAGTGGCCAACTTCTCCACAGGAGTAGCAAGTTGGTGTCACAGTTTGCAAATTGCTCCCGGTAGTGGGGCTTCTGCAATCCTTGGTTTGATGACCCACTCTTTGACACTTCGAACACTTAAATGATGCACTGCCCGTGGTGGTGAAACTTGCACCTGTTGCACTGAGGTTTCTGACCCGCATATTCCCTACCTCCAGTGGCAGTATATGCTTTGGCGGTTTCTTGCCTATGGTTCTATTGAATGTTGCGGTTGTTATGGTTGTGGCGGTTTTGATTGTTGTTCCTGTGGTTATTGTTGGAGTTGTTGTTGTTGCGGTGATAGTTTTTGTTGTTGTAGTGGTTGCTAATGTTGGTGTGGGTGGTCCTTCTGTCGTCAAGCTTTCGCTTGAGTTCGTTGTTACATTTGACCTCTCGGTCCAACAGTTTCTGAGCAAGAGTCATTGCCACTTCTATAGTTGGTGGGTTTGATGAGGTAACATCTCCTTCGATGCTCCGAGGGAGTCCTTCGACATACTTTTCCAATGTCTTTTCAAAATCCGGCACCATAGTGGGACATAGTGCTGCTAGTTCTAGGAATCTTCTGTTGTATGTCTTAAGATCAACCCCTTTCACTACTAGTTCGTGAAATTCATCTTCCAACTTTCTCAGTTCAGCACGGGGGCAGTACTTCTTTAGTATCTTTGTTTGAACTCGGCCCAAGTGAGTTGAAATGCTTCAGTCATTCCCATAATTTGGGTGATAGCATTCCACCATGATAGGGCATCTTGCAAAAGTGTTCCAGTAGCAAAGGTAACCTTGCAATCTTCAGTACAACCACTTCTTTTAAAGACTGTTTCGATTCGCTCGAACCATTGAGCAAGTTCGGTTACTCCTTCTGTACCCTTGTAGAAAGTTGGTTGACAACCCATAAAATCCTTATAGGTACACCTGTGGGGTACAGAGGTTCCACTTCCTCCTGGTGGTATACTAGTGCCGCTAGTGCATGCATTCACTTCGGCTTGCCTTTCCAAAACTACGGTGACACCGTCAGCAATTGCTTTCTCGATATCAGCCGGAGTCATAGTAGGTGCTGATGTTGCAGTTTCAGGTGTTACAGTTGCAGTCTTTTTCCTTATTTTAGCCCTGATTCTATCAATATCACATATAACCATGTTATGTTGGAGTAACTTAATTAGCAAGGAAATCGAGTATAATTTATAACAGTATAAATAATTTTCACGATATGCTTGAATAAATCACAACACACAATGGAAGTATAAATGATTGGCTTGGTTGATGAACCGATATTCCCTGTGACAATATATATGAGAGCACAACAACGCATATGAATATAAGGAAACAACCATGGAAACATAAATCAACATCAATATAATACATCGTAATTGACAACAAAATATTAATAATTCTTGTTCAGTTGTTTTACAAAAGAAAACATAACGATACAAGATTCTTTTATTAATGCCACATTGGCAGGCTAAGATAGCTCTTAGCTATAATGACATATCCCTGATCTATGAACTCCCTGGTGCACCATCTAGTCGACGCTGAAGGTCTCCAATCATAGTCATCATGGTCTCTATCGTCCGGTGTCTAGCCCTCTCCCTAGCATGGGAGTCCCTAACCATACTCCTCAGAGTCAAGACCTGAATGCTGATCCTGTCGATCTCATCATCCTGCGACTCGATCTCTCCCTGCATCATAATAGCAATACCTCCTAAGGTATCAATAGTCTCAATAGCCTCTTGTAGTCGTGTGCTCATCAGTTCAAAACTCTCCTCCATAGCTAACTGACCAATCACAAGGTTTCCTACATCTTCTCCAATAGCCTCCACATGCTCGAGTGGGAAATCATTAATAATACTCATAAGGTCATCAAGACGATCCTCATGTCGGGCTAATCTAGCTGCCAGTAAAGGTATGGTGTGGTGGATAGACTCTCCGGTAACCGGAAGAATCCTGGAAGCAGCTGAGGATGAATTTTCTCCTAATTCCCTAGCACTCGAAGCACCGTCCTGGGATCTCCAGTAACGAAGGAGTGGAAGCAAGAAAGACCATCTGCGCGCATCGACCCTCCTACGGGTCTTAGGGCGAGAAGTACTCGGTCACGGTCTGCTCATAAGGGTCTGATAAAGATGAAACCACAATACGAGGCCTCCTATGAGGTGGAGCTGATAGTGAGGTAATAGTTGGTGAACTAGGTGTTGGTAAAGGCACAGTGGTGGTCTGTCAATAAAAGACAGTGGGTGGTGGAACCAGGGATAGCCGTATTGTCCTAGGGTGCTCAAGAGATGAGGACGGCGATGGCCTAATTCCGGTCATAGGTGATGTCGGAGATATCAATGGTGCTGGTGGTACAAGTGGAATAGGTACGGGTGGTGATGGTGGTGGTACAAGTGGAGTAGGTATCGTATGCACACGTTTCCGAGGAGTGTGCTTGTGGACAGGACCTCCTTCGTAACGTCGGAAAGGTTGACCAAAGGGTTCTGGCTCTTAAATCTGAAGCTGACGCACATGCCTATGCATGCGAACCTGTGCAGATGGTGGAGGTGGTACTGGAAGAGAAGTCTCCGAGTCAGACAAAAAGGTGATAGGATGGGAAGCTGATGACATGGTACTGTATTAATCCCGAATAGTAAATGCAAGTCATTAATATAATCATAAAATACGTTAACATTATAAAGAGCTCATATGGTAAACAACATTTTCTGACCGATGTTGGAGATACGAAGGCACGGAGGCGTAAAGTGATATTGTGTAAAATAGTCCGTTTTAAAAGCGTAGTTATAGTCCAATGTTTTAAAATACATTTGGTTCTCTATAACCTTGGCTTTGATGCCAATCTGTAACACCCTCCTAAATTTCAACAATAACAGTGGAAGACTTTGTGGGGTATTACTTAGAGGATCGAAGTCAATATCATAGAAAACGGCTTAAAAGAGGCGTTTTTATAGTTATATTTATCATTCAGCAAAACCAAGTATCCAAGTACAAAAGTTGTTTTATAGTTTAAACATATCGTTGAAGATATAAATATTAAAAGCGAATGATAAAACATTTATTTAACACCCATGACGGGGTTTATTGCCCACTCCGTGCCTTGAGCTCCTTCTTAATAGTTACCTGAGATAAACATGCTAAAAGTCAACAAAAGTTGAGTGAAATTCATAGGTTTAAGTTTAGTAGTTGAACACAAGATTTAAGAGATAATTGCATCGATTTACAATTAACAAGTTAAAAACAGTTGATATTTGCATTAAGCTCATGACACTCAACGATTAACAGGTCATCAAATATGATGTAAGGTAACAATGGCCCTCTGGATAGGTTTTTGCCATTCACCTATAGGTTTAAATAAAGTGCGTTTGGTGGCCCATCCTGGCAGACACAAACGGGGATTGTTAGTCCCTAATAGATCTATTCACAACTATTTACGTTCACCCTTCAAGTGATTAAGGTTCATGATGTGAGGGTCTTTTGGCAATAAGGTACTTAAGCAATAACAATATCAGGCATAGCATACCAATAAAAATACTTGTGTTCAGTTTTGTAGCATGTATCTCCCCACGAAAATAGTTATATAAAAGTGGGTTATGAACTCACCTCAGTGGTACAGTGGTACAACTCAATTGCAGTAAGGGAACGGCTCCAACACACGACCTAGATGATATGACAAGTTTTAGTGTTTGATAGTCTGAAATGGTTTAATCGCGAGTAGTTTTTAGAATACAACGATTGTTGATTTAACGATAGCAAAACTTGTGTTTTCATAAAATATCGTAAATTCAAATAAGTTATATATATATATATATATATATATATATATATATATATATATATATATATATATATATATAACGTAAAGTTATAAATAAGTAATTGAAATAAACAAAAATGCAAATGTCGTGAAGTGAAATCGTAAAATGAAAAATAAAATAAGAATGTCAAATATAGTATGTTGGTCCTTGTCCTTTTCCAGTTTTTACACTTTTTACCCTAAACGGCGTTAGCGTTACACCGTTAGTCCTTATTTTATAATAATTCCATTTATAGTCCACTACTTGTCCAAAGTAACATTTTGATCTTGGAATGTAACAATATATTAAATTATACCCTAATGTTTCTGTTTTTACAGTTTTAGTCCTTGTTTTCATTGGTTGTCCGTTTTAGTCCTTCTAGGTGCCGTCGCGTTACATTTTTAGTCCAAAGTTACAAAAATTATGAGAAAATTTCTATAAAAATTGTCGAAGCTTATTTAAGTAATAAAAAGCTTATTTCAACAGCTTATATGGTTTAGAGCTTATATTTTCAGCTTATGGGGTTTTAACGAGCCATAAACAAGGCCCATTAACGTTTTAAAATCCATATATCGTGAGACGAGTTGGGCTCATCAAAATTATCATTTTTCATGTTCTATTTTCATAACAAAAAGTCTCAATAAACTAGCTTATTCAAAGAGCTTAAAAAGTTCTTAAAGGGCTTAAAGGCCCATGTCGTTTGTTTGTTGTTTTGAAAACTGCGATTCACATTGGTGATTTTTGAGTGTTGAGACGTAAGTATTTTTACAAGTTTTATATACGAAAGTGATAGTTTGTTAGGTGGTCTAATAGGTTGTGAAATAATATTGTATGCTTGTTAAGTTAGATTTCAAAATATACGAGTGTTTCTAGGTTGCATGGGACGAGTTTTTATAAGTAAAAAGACTTAGAATAATTCTAAGTGTTTTGCATGTTATGCATGGGGTCGACGTGACTTATAAAAATGTCTCAAAACTGGTTCGTACGTGTGTTTTATGATTTGAATCTTTGTGTACCTTGTTAAATAGCGTAGTAAACATATAGATGGATGAAAAATACGTATGCGTTGTTTTAATAGATTACGAGTAATGAGGTTCAAGTGAAAGTGATATAACATGATAAAATCAAATTCGAGTCAAGTAAAAATGAAAAAAAAAAGAGTACGAGACTTACTACACCAAGGATGGTGGGGTAAAATGAGTTGTATAGTCGAGGTAAGGCTATAACGAGAGTATGGCTTGATAGTCGACCGAACCAAGATTCACGAGCATGTATTTGTTCTTCCTAAACACCACTCGAAGACCTTGTATCCTTGCCAAATCAATTCGATCCAGATACTAGAGATAAAGACTTAGAAATATTTGTGACTTGGTTTGTATGCATTGTATGTGTCGAGTGCATGCATGCAACGGTGGTTTTTATATGAAACTTTGGAGTGTTTCAGGGAGTATAATTTATGAGATGGGATGGAAGTGTGTTGTAGAGTGAATAAAAAGTCTTGGTAGGGTGTAAGAAGGAGGGGTAAAATGTTTTCTTGGTTTCTAGTTAGTCGACACAAGCAAAGACAAAAGAAGAAATATAAAACGTTAAGGGTGGTTTGTTTGAATATTATGTCGTGCACAACATGGTCCAAATAACATTTAGTCATGACCAAACTTCCATTGTGTGATCGTTTAGAGTTCATACGAGTCAAAAGTTAGACAAAAAAAAATGAGTTTTGAGTGAAATGTTAACAAGTGAGGTCAAGTGGGTATCGGCTGAGCTTGGGTGATTTTTAGAGGGTTAAATGGTCGAGTTATCATATAGGAATAATCACTCATGATTCTTTGGTGCGAGGCAAATCAAGTAGCGTAAAAATATTGATACGTTGTTAAGAGAAATTCGAAGAAAATGAAGCCAAGTAAACGATCGTGGAGTGAATGAAAATAATAACTAGTAATCGGGCTTGAATAGTAACGGGTCACGGAAAGATTTGGGCTGAGAAATTAAGGGCCCGTTTGGTATTATAATTAGTGTTAATTAGAATTAGGAAAATTTAATTAGGATTAAGTGAAATGTTTACGTGTGCCCAGGAGTTGTCGAATGCGTTTTGCCAAAATACGTTACGTAAGTTTGTAAATGGTAAAAGTTTAATATATTCGCGATTTCAGACTATAATGGTACATGTATGAGCATCGTTCCGAGGCAATAGGGGATCATAAACAACGTCGTGATTTTGAGTAACATAGCATATTTAACAAACAAGATTTTTGTTATTGGTAAAAACGTAGTTAATTAACGTAATGATATATTAGACATTGATTAGCATTTACTATTCATAGGGAAAATTACAGGAGTTTACAATCGCACTTTGTGTAGCGTGTTCTCATTCGTTGTTTGAGTGTCTTTACCAGCTCAAACCTGTTAATAACTTTGAGAATAGCTTCTTGACGAGCCGTGTCGTCTTTCTCGGCTTGGTTTTTGACCCACTTTTGAAATTGTTCGACGGTATGAGGGAGTTTGTTACAAGTCATTTTGAATTGAAAGAAGTGTGAGATTTTATGAATTGAAGTGTGTAATATGTGGTATTTATAGTGTGTTAATTTTTTTTTTCTTTTGAATGCAACGACTAGTAGGTTTTTTTTTTTTTTTTTTTTTTTTTTTTTTTTTTTTTTTTTTTTTTAATCCGTTATAAACATGAATACAACGGTAACATTGAATTAAAAAGCAAAGAAAATGAGAAATCTCATTCGATCGGCCACACGACCCAAATGGGGTATTTTTGTCCCATGATCGAATACACACAGCAAGGACGATCGAATGATATCGATCACATAACTCGATCGTGGTCTCCTTCTGTCACCAGCCTTAAAAACGATTATAATTGATGTTATTTTTTATAACAATTATTATTGTTAGCACTAATTATAATACAAAAACTCTACATACGGGGTATAAGTATCTCAATTGAACGTGGCAAAATCGAGCTTCAATTGAGGTATGCTTGATTTTTATCATCAAACCATTTTCGAAAAAACGTTTGAAAATCATATCTTTTGACGTCCAATTTTTTTCGTACAGAAGAGACCAGAAACAGGTAATATACGTCCTAAGAAAAGAAAATGAAGCACGCAAAGGAGACTAACTATAAATCATCGTACAATCAACATCCGTCCTTAAAATCACATACGATCATCACAAAACCAAAAATTATGCAAAGCGTTTTATTTACTCCTAGGACGAATCCATTAATAGAAATAAAGCATGAACACATAATAATTCATAATATAAATCTAGCATGCAAAAGAACTAAAAATGAAAAGATAAGCATGGGTTACAACCCGCGAAGCTTTTTTCTATATTACGACAAGTTTTGTTGCTAGACTCATAGGCACCCATACGGCCATATCTCACATGATTCACATGATCCAAGTCAAGTATGTTGTAGTATGTCAATCCTCCATCGATCTGGCCAAGATTTGTTAACAAGTTTTGTTTCTAGTAGTAGGAATCGTACGATACGAAGTTTTGAATTTCTCTCCATCAGTTGGCCCAGACATCTCAATTCTCAAATAATGCCATGCATGTACGATATCCTGCACTTGATTGCTTCTTATTTTTCGACTTTTTGTTTTCCTTATCCCATCTATAACTTTTAGATTTTAGTGTCAATGTCAATGCTCCTATAAAATCAAACAACTTCCACAACTAGCAAGTTTGTCTTAAAGGGTCTAATAAAGGGGGTAAACGAGTGTAGATCTTAACCAAAAAGTAAAGAGTTGTGAGGTTTGATATCAATCCACATGATGCTTACTGATAAATGTTTAGCGAGCTAGTTTTTTTTTAAGAAAATATTCGAGGTTCTGTGGGATGATTTAGCTTTTGTATCGCTAGAATAATATCTATATATTATAAGGAAAGAGCTTTCAAAGTTAATGTGCTACATTTTGACGTGGCCATTTACCATATTATATATATATACTAAAAGGCATTTGTTTTCACTGTAGCTACAGTACTCACTCAAGTTTCACATTTGCCAATTTTAGCCCCTGAGGTTAGCGATCAATTGCGAAGTTAGTCCTTAACGACCGTTATCTAAAAAATGTGGATTAAATTTGCAAAGGAACAGTAACTTCAGGGGCTTTTTCTGTACAAATAATAAACAGAAACAGCCCCTAAGGTTAACTTTTTTTTCACCGTTAGTCCCTAAGGACTAACTTTGCAAAGAACGCCACGTTAAGGGACTAAAACTGAAAATAACGTTGCTACAGTGCAAAACAGTAACTGCTACAGTGAAAATCAGTTTGTAATAGTATGTGTACTGTAGCTAACGATTTTACACTTTTAGTCCCTCACGTTAGCTATAAATTGCACCGTTAGTCCCCCGTTAGCGATCTTTTGCAAATTTAGTCCCTAAAAAAATTAAAAATAATAAAAATAATTTGGATTAAACACAACATTCCCGCAGCAACGCGCGGGTACCCCCGCTCGTTTTTACTAATATTCCCTCCGTTTTAAAATGTACATCTGTTTGACTTTTCAAAGTCTTTTTAACCTATTTATTACATTAATTTTTGTTTTTCATGTTATAGATTTGATGCAAAATATACAAAATGCATTTGTGTTTTAAATGTATTTTCATTGGTATATTTTTCATGTATTATTATATAACAAAAAAAAAATAACAATAATAATAAAATAAAAAGAAGGTCAAAGTCGGGAAAAAAAAGACTTTGAAAAATCAAAATGGCCTTATATTTCGGGACGAAAGGAGTATTATATACAAAGATATGTGTTTTTTTGACAATTAATTGTCTACTAGATGAGTACCCATGCATCTCATCGGGATTTTATAGTGGCAGATAGGGATGGCAATTTCGACCTTACATGAAACCCGACCTGAAACCGACACGCAAATTAACATGTTAGGGTTGAGTCTATAATAGATTTTGGGTTAGGTTTGGGACAACCCAACTAAGCTATTTATTAAACAGGTCAGGTTTGGTTGAAATAAATTAGGCGGGTCGACCCGCCAACCCGTTTAAGATTTTTTACTTAAATTAAAATTATTTATTATTTATTATATGGGTTAAAGGGTTAAACTGGTCGACCAAACCCGTTTAACCATTTTAACTCATGTAACGTGTCTATTTTTGTATATAAAACGGGTTAAAAGCGTCAACCCGAAACCCGTTTAAACTATCCAACCCCTCTAACCTATTTAACCCGCTAACTCAAGTATATATACGGGTTAAATGTGTCAGGTTCGGGTTATGTATAAACAGTTTAGTGTTAACATAGTTGACCCGATAATTTAAATGAGTTAGGTTCGGTTTGAGGTTTTCTGGCCAGCCAACCTGTTAACCCGAACCCGTCAACCTGAACCCGGCCCGAATTGCAAGCCCTAGCGGCAAGTAGTTGTAGCGATATTTTGATTACACAAAATGACTTAATTAAAAAAAATGATTTAATGATATCAGGAAAAGATAAACAAAATACTACAATATAAAATTTTGGTAATTTCAACATTTTTTTTATTAATTAAAATTTTTACTGTTTCCTTTATAAGTTTAAGTTTTTACTTTTTGTTTTTCTTTTATATATAGTATAGATACAAATAAAAAAGCAAGATGTCATCCGATTTTATATAGCTAAAAATTATTACTCTCTCCATCCCATTTTATAAGTCCATATTTGAAAAGTAAAAGTCTTTTTCTTCAAAGTTTGACCGTAATTATTATTATTTTTGTTATATAATACTTGATGAAAAGTATATATAAATGAAAATACATTTAAAACACAAATCAGTTTATGTATTTTGTATCAATTATTATATGACACGAAAAAAAAAATACGGTCAAACTCGAAAAAAAAAAAAAAAAAAAAAAAAAAAAAAAAAAAAAAAAACTTTTGACTTTTCAAACATGGACCTATAAAATGGGACGGAGAGAATATATACTACAAAATTCATTCCATAAATGACACTTATGGACATTGAACAACTATAAAAATGAATACAAATTATCAAATAATACAAGAAATTGGTAACATTGTTACTACATAAAACATTCAATTATGCTTAAAAAAAATAAAAAAGCCATATGTACTTTCACAGTTTCACATGCACTTTCTGACTTATATTAATGTTATACTCCCTCCGTCCCAAAATTATTGTTTACAGATAAATGTATATACAAGTGTATAAACATATATGATCGAGCTTGTAACTTTATAGGTTTCCAATTATTTGTTAAGATATTATCAGATTGTTTTAAGCAGATGTAAATGTTTAAATCATTATTCGTCGTGGGGTGTGCTTAGCACAGCAACATAAATGATTAACTAGCTAGTGTTTCACCAATGGGCTTGTGGTCCACTGGGCACGTCTTATTCAGTTAAGCGTGCCTAGTGGAGAGTAGTACCGGTTTGGGTGACCAAACCGGGAAGTCCTCCCTTGTGGACCACTGCCCTGTCGGTACGATTTCAAAGTCCTTCAATGAAGGTTTCAACCCACAAGGGTTCGAATCTGGAGAAGGCAGGGTTTACTTCAATTAAGTATCGTGCCTTCGGGCGGCTTAAGTTGAAGGTTTTCCCCCCATCGGGTTTCAAATTGGACATGAATTTCCCTTGAAAGAAAGTAACCGTTCAAAAAAAAACTAGCTAGTGTTTCCTACAAAATCATATAAGAATTTGTGGCTTCTATTCAAGTTAACTTAAACCACACAAGCTGAAAATACTTTCGCCTTGCGTTCCACCGACGACAAGAATCAATAGCGTAAGCACTTATCGAAAAAGATTTAATTGTATAACCAATGTTTTGAAAATCAGGCCGGATATCAAACCGGTTTCTTTTTCTATTCTTGGTTTTTTCCCTTTTTTCTGTTTGTTTTGGGTTGAACCGGAAGAACCGTTCCGGTCCGATTCACCAGTTGAACCGGCCGGTTCGGTCTGGTTTTCAAAACATGTATGACAAAGAGGAGCGTAGTTCTCTATATATATGTATTGAAGTTACTTGTTAAGAGAATATTTTACTAGCTATAATTTCCACTTGTTTGTTGGTTGATGTCACACATATATACTCGTGTATTGTTTTCTGTTATGCAAAACATTTCTGAAAGTTGTTTAGCTCTTTTTGTAACGAATAAGCATTTATCACCGCATCTCAAATACTTGAGCCACGAAGGAACCAGAACTAAAAATGACCAGATAAATTTACAAGAAAATAAATTCATTTTTTTAGGACTAAGTGCGCTTTCGAAAATGAGATTTTTTAAAAGAACTAACACTACGTCAAAAAAAACTATGTGTGTTTCGGGACCCACTATAATTCCGTCACTAACTTAAGGATCTTATGTATTTGAGAAGATGACTTGACTAAATCTCTCGCACCAATTTGATTTTTCTGATAATAAAAAGTACTTAAAAAGCTTTGTAAACATATATTATTTATTTATTTATTTTTTCATAGTGCAGCCTTTTATTATTATTATTATTATTATTTTCTTTATAGGCTGCTTTGAGTAATACCTTTATTTAAGTATTTTAAAATTCTTGTCACTCCTAAATTCCTAATGGTCCAAGGACTTGATTATTCTATGGGCCACATGGTAAGAAGCTTGCTAAATAATTGATTATTTTTTAGAGTGGAAGGTGCCATGACAAGGTAAAACTCCTTATTTGAAGCCCACGGGTGTCACATCACCCCAACACCTCTTCACAACTAACCCATTTCTCACTCACAACTAACCTCAACTTACTTATTTGAGGCCCACCACTTACAACTTTATTTTTTTATTCATTTCACTAAAACAAGTTTGAATAAAGTCAAGTTATATAAGTTTATAAGAATTTGGAAAAGGTTTATAAGTTTATAAATGTTAAAAGATTTTATAAATTTTATCCGTTTATATTGAGTTCCCAAGTTAACGTGAATATCTGTAAACAAGTTTTTATAAGTTTTAGTCATGTTTTATATCGTTATCATTCGCGTGTATATTAGTTTTCGGCCTATCGGATAATTTGTGTCCGTTCGGGTCCAAATATATTGAGCTCTAACAAGTCCAACATATCCTTCCGTCCCTTGTATCAAATTATACAATAATTCCTATACTAATACCGTAAATCCAATAACGGTTGCAAACAATGTCGAAATAATTAATCTATTACAACAATTTAACAAATATAATGAAGTAGTGACAAAATCCCCGGTATTGCTCCAATGGCTTCCAACATCATCATCGTTACACAAAACAAAACAAAAATAAATATTAAGTTAGTAAATGAAATGAAAATAAAAAGTGTTAGAAACAATTTGAACTAAGACTCAAATACATGGGCTACGGCCCAAAGTCCAACTCAACACACTCTTTAAATCTAATGGGTTAACACGCCCAAGACCAAATTAATTCACAAAAGTGTACACCATTTATAAATGTGATAAATAGTTTTGGAGTTTTATATGAAAGTAATAGGTAATTTCGTTAAGTTGTTCCAAATTAAGCTGTTTACACGGTTCATGTAAGAAAACAGTTACCAAATAAGTTCAAACAAACTTTAAACAAATCCACAATTTCGAAAATGAAGTTTAAGTAAAACTTGAAGTTTTAAAAAGAATATAGGTTGAATTAGTTTAAGCTTAAGACAAACAAATAACCACACCCTTGTGTGTTTCTCGTTTAACCAATTTCAACAAACAACCGCTAAGCAACCCAACACACTACGCGGGTGTGATGAGACCAAGAGTTAGGACCAAGCATACACAACAAACACACCCTTATGTCAATGAAACAATAAACAAACACTCCCCTGGTTTCATGTTCACACCGAGACAACTAACACAAACAATTCTATCCTGTTCGAGATCAAAACATCACCAAGTAAACTCTAAACAATTTAACACAGCAAACCGTGACTCCCATGAGTCACGGTTCCACCCTTTATGAGGCTTAGCCTATTTGGCTATCACAAAAACGCAACCAAATGACTTCAAAACCCACAAATGAATAACAAGAACGAGCTAACAAGCTTCAATATAACCAAACAACACCAAATAATTATAACAATCACCGAGTCAACTCACTCACTCACTGAGTCGAGTTGACTCACCCACGAGTCAGGCGAGTTTTGATACAAAATCAATAAATCCACACGAGTTTTGTTTCAAAATATCAAGTTTTAGCAGATTTTTGTTACAAAATCATTTAGTTTATTTTAGACCGATTAGGGTTTAATAAAAACAAGGGTAAAAGAAGAGATGGAGGCGCGTAGTTCTTACCAAACAAATGGAGATAGTGGGGAAGACGGCTGCGAGTGGTAGCGTGTGGCGGTGAAGGTGGTGCACGGCTTTACAGCTCTCGAACCTCAAAACCTGGAACAAACCCAAATCGAACTTCACGCTAAAACCCGATCCAAATACATGAACCCTTGGTCTCTTGATCTCCTTTCTATACGAAAATGGTGGCGGCATTGATGTTGGTGAAGTGGTGGTGAGGGTTGACGTACGGCGACAGGAAGTGGGAGGTTGTGATGTTGATGGTGGCTATGGTGTGAGGTGGTGACCGGAGATGGTGTGGCCGGCCAAGGGTGGGTGTCGGCTGGGAGCAGGAGAAGGGAGGGTGAAGGAACCCTAAAAATGAATAAGGGGTGTGTATAAGTGTGTGATAGGGTTAATAAATTACAAGGGCTAACGGGTAATTAATCAAAAGTTTAGGGTGAGGCGCAGTGAAAGTAATACATGGACTGAAATTGTAGTTTTACTTATCTTATATAAAATTAGAGTGTGGGCCCCACTGACATAGCAAACGACCGTTTTAAATTGCGAGACTTGCGCCATTGATTCCGAAATATATTTTTTTTCCAATAAAGACAAGTATAAACACTTCAATATTTTCCCGAAGTCAATTTAATTCAATATATTTGGAAACGCGATACGATTCGAGTTTTCTAGGTTGTGCCGGCTCGATAACGGAATAACGCTCACGTTAAATAAGATATTTCACGGTTTTTCAAACCCAAACAAGTTCAAAGAATTTCAAAAGTTAAGGGAAATCAAAAGTAACGGTTTTGGCTCGTAAAATAGGTTTAGGAAAAGTACCGGGTGTTACACATTTCCACTACCATCAAGAGAACAATGCTAAAAAAATGCTAAAACCAGCGACACTATGACAAAACACAAACCAAAACACTGGATCAAAGACTTTGTCCAAGACGTGAAGAAGTTGTAACATAGAAACAAAACACTTGAACAAAATTTTTAAAGAAAGACACTGGAACAAAAGTGAAAACACCAACAAACAAGCATAACTAGGCCACAAGACAAGACACAAACAAAAGGGAACCAAAACACCAAGAACAATCCCAGTGTTAACGCTTGTTGAAGAAAGGCAAGACACAAACCAAAAAGCCGGTTGATAAGACACAAACTAAAATGCCTGATGAACAAACTGTAGCCAGCATTAACAACAGAAACAAAATGATGGATACAAGATACAAAATGCTTGAAATGCCAGAGTTAATGTTAAGAACAATCCCCCAAAAATGCATGTTGGACCGGCGTTAACACAACCACCACTATGCTGGAACAAGCAACAATAAATGCCTATTGGAAAAGCATTAATGCCAAGAACAAACATCAAAACGCAGGACTAAAACACGATCCTAAAAACTACACGCAAAATAGACGCAACCCTAAAAAGAGATCGAAAATAAAGATGGAAAAAACCCTAGAAAATCAAAACCCAGTCAATGAAGAAAAAGAAGAATCAAGGATACAACTAAGGGTGTTGGATCAGTGAAGAAAGAACGACCATGGAGAATTGGGATCAAGGAGATCACCAGAATCGCCTGAATCGCCCACACACACCTTTATTGTTATTATAATAAGTATTATTATTATTTTGAATTACAATTTATTGACATAATTCAGATTACAATTACAATTTCTTTTATAGATTATAATTCATTTGAATTATGATTCATTCACATTACATTACAAATCCCTTATCAGGTTATATTTTCTTTGAAAATATTATGCGAACCAAACGGCCCCTAACTATATAAGCTTTGATTTCATTATTGATGCTTATAAGAGAAATGTATCTCAATCTCAAATTACTGCGTGAATGTCTATCTTCAATTCGTATAACGTTAGAAAGATAAATAAACAATCACATGCATTGTGTGTAGATATATAATTTCATTTTGATCGATTAAAATTTGAAAATCGACATTTATTCTTACTAGAGTAGTGAACATTTATTTTAAGACGAGAAAGTATGAATTTTTATTATGATCATGCAGGCATTCTATTTCCTCCTTGGTTGATCTTAATCTTAGCTAGATGGCTAGTTAGTAGCTCCACAAATCATCACAATCATATGAATCCTCGAGCATCGAATGATCATAAGTACTCATGAGTTGTCGAGGCGGACTCATCAGCATTCCCTCAGCCATATCCGCATACAAATTTGGGGCGTCAAAAATCGCTTCTTCATCCATAAACTCATACTCGTAGTTAATATTATTATTAATCACATCATCAGCAACCGGGAAGTCGTCATGACCGGGTGCTTGATACACTACCTTCTCATCCACTGAACGCTTCATAAGTATCGCAGCTGCACCCGCGGCACTCCTAATCAAATCTGGCTCAGGTAATGCTGGCACTTGGTACCTTTCAACAAAATGTGGAAAATTCAGTACTGTATTTCTACCTTTTAGCGACAAAGCAGCCACATCATACGCTGCAGCTGCCATCTCTGGTGTTGGGTACGTTCCAAGCCAAATACGTTTGCTCTTACGTGGTTCTCGAATCTCTGATACCCATTTTCCACTTCGACTTCGTATGCCATGAAAACTTGGATGTCTACCAGTCGTGTGAGGACTACGTCCGGTCCGAGAGCTTGCAGAAGATGAAGTCATTATGGTGGTACGTAAATAACTGATGTTTAGAAAGAGCGTTAATTTTGTAGTGGAGGAGTGTAAAATATATATATATAGAGGTGCAAAAAGTCGCCACAATAGCCAGCCAATATATTACTGTAAAAATAAGAAATCTGTAAGAGCGTATGTATGAATGCATGACCGCGTTTGAATCGAATATAATGGGGAAGTAACGAGCAGATCATGTCGATGTAAAGGGTTTTATGCATATGTTGGATATAAAGTGACAGATTGCGATGTGTAGTAATATTGGAGGAGTTTTACTAATGGAACATATATTTCTTTACTGTTACCTTTATTTATAATACATCTTTAAAATAATTAAGGAAACACTTATTTGGTATCAATTTTGTAAAGTTATCTTTAAAAAACCTAAATTGCATCAATAGAAAAACGTCATTTATCACGAGACAAAAGTAAGTTTTTTTGTTAGCTAATAAAAAGTAAAAATTGAAGTTAAATATAATTTTCAAAAAATAACGTTATACTAGTATTATATTTGGTCAAAAAATTACATTCTAGTACAATTTTAAATGTGTGTTACCCCTAAATTCGATTTTATTAACTTAAATGTAAAATTCTCAATTTTAATATTTATTAGTAAGTTATTTATAAATTAGTTAATACCCCATGTACTATAAACTTAAAAAACGATTATAATTGATGTTGTTATTTTTTATAACAATTATTACTGTTAGCACTAATCATAATACCAAAAATTCTACATACGGGATATAAGTATCTCAATTGAACGTGGCAAAATCGAGCTTCAATTGAGGTATGCTTGATTTTTATCATCAAACCGTTTTCGAAAAAACTTTTAAAAATCATATCTTTTGACGTCCAATTTTTTTTGTACAGACATAGACCACAAACAAGTAATATGCGACCTAAGAAAAACAAATGAAGCACATAAAGGAGACTAACTATAAATCATCATACAATCGACATCCGTTCTTAAAACCACACACGATCATCACAAAACCAAAAATTATGCAAAGCGTTTTTATTTACTCCTAGGACTAATCAAATAATAGAAATAAAGCATGAACACATAATAATTCATAATAAAAATCTAGCAAGCAAAAGACCTAAAAATGAAAAGATAAGCATGAGTTATACCCGCGAAGTGTTTTTCTATATTACGACAAGTTTTGTTGCTAGACTCATAGACACCCATATCTCACATGATTCACATGATCCAAGTCAATCCTCCATCTAGCCAAGTTTTGTTTCTAGTAGTAGGAATCGTACGATACGACGTTTTGAATTTCTCTCCATCAGCTGGCCCAGTCTATAACTTTTAGATTTTAGTGTCAATGTCAATGCTCCTATAAAATCAAACAACTTCCACAACTAGCAAGTTTGTCTTAAAGGGTTTAATTCCGCATCTCTTGCCCAATGTACAACCAGACTAATTGCATTTTCTAATAAATGAGTAATGCACGACTATGAAACAAGTAACCTCTTGTGTAATATGGTCAGACTTGTGAGGTTTGATAGCTTGAGCTAAAGCCACATGATGCTCACTGATAAATGTTTAGCTAGTTTTTTTATGAAAAGATTCGAAGTTTTATGTGGGATGATTTAGCTTTTGTATCGCTAGAATAATATCTATATATTTCTATTATATTATGAGATCTCTTATATTATAAGGAAAAGAGCATTCAAGGTTACTGTGCTACATTATTGACATATAGGTTTGTCTAACAAGTGGCGCAGGTTAAATGTTATTAATTAAACTCGAACTTTTGTTTTGAGTTGGAAAATGAATTTAATACACATTCATTAAACATATAAATTATCTTAACTACATGTGATTTTTAATTCAATGAACTCGACTTTTTCTTTTTTATGCATTCAAACCAATGCTATATGACACTTAGAGCATCCAAAATGGGTAAAGCTTTTAAAAGCTTTTTACTATTTCAAAAAGTCATTTTATGAGATATTTTGCATTGCTTCAAAAGATTTTTGAAAAGCTTTTCTTCAAAGACTTGGTGAACCTCAAGTCTTTGCTCAAAGCTTTAGTCATTAAATGCATTTTGCATTAAATGCATTAAATGCAAAAAGTCTTTAAGGTTTTTTCCATTGTAGATGCTCTTATCAGACAAACCCTTGCATATTAGCACTTAGAGTTTTGACACATCATGGCCATTTACCATATTCATATTAACAAATAAAAAAATGAAATTGTGATTGTCTATAACAAACTAGGTAATGTTTTTGGCCGTGCTAAAGCACGGCCCAAGATTATTGAAATGTTGTTTTTTAAGAGGTTAGATATTTAAATAAAGCTAATAAACTTTAGCATGTGTTGAACGTTACAATTCTAGAAACTTTCACTCTGTTCGTCTCATATTGATAGTCTTTTTTTTTTTTTTTTTTTTTTTTTTCTTCTCAAAATTATTATCTCCTTCCAAATATAGTTGTAAATACCATGGTTGTCAGGATCCCGATCCTGATATTAGGATCTTACGATTTTACGATACTGCAAAGCAAAAACGATCCGGATCTTACATAGGATCTTTGAAAACTTAAGATCTTATAGGATCTCGATCTTGACCATAGGATAATCTTAAGATCGAATCCGATCCGATCCTACTTTTCTCGGATAACAAACTAAAAAACTGCAAATTTCTATATTATTTTTTATAGAATTTAAAAAACAACGTGTTAATCTTATTGAACATTTCATAATCATAATTTAGGACAACATTTCGATGGAACATTCATATAATTTTGTGTTTATGATATATAATAAAATTTGTATAATATTACAAAACTATTAAGAAAATGACATTATAGTAGGATCTTAAGATCCTGATCCGATCTTATGATCACGATCTTGCAAAGACGAAAACGATCCTAGGTTGGATCTCGATCTTGAAAACCTTGGTAAATACTGTAGCAAGTTTACAAATTTTCACCTAATGATACTAAGAATTACAAACTTAAGTCAAAGCTTTACATAATTACATACAAAAAGTAAGAGAGAAAAACAAATAATTATTATTTTTCTTGAATTAAGTGTTTTTTGTTTGAATACATTACTTTAAGACGAAGGGAGTATTATTTATGTGAATCTATGATCCTGTCAAAGTGTTTCAAGTATTTAATTAATTGCTATATATGTGAAAAAAAATATATATATATTACAAATAGTATTAGCAACTTGCACCAGTAAAGTATTTATTTTATTGTTATGTATTATATGCCGGCATGAAATGAATATCTTTTGCATAAGATTATTTTTTTTAAAGAAAGTAATTTGATAATGACACAAAGACATGCATGATGCATCCTCTATACAGTTCCACCATAATTGTTTTACTATGCAAACATGCTTTTTTGACCCATTTGACGATCATCCCCCTCATAGTCCCACTTCCATGACCCATCCACTATTTCACCATTTACTACTATTCCACCATCCTTTTTACCACTATTCCACCATCCTTGTTTTGATAGTAGTAGTACAATTTGGTAAAATTATGTCTATTCAATAAACAATCCTCCGTACTTTTTTTTTAGTTGTTTTTCTTTTCTTTCAAAAGAGTCAAAGTTTTATTAAATTCTTGAGAAACGACATTGTATTTTTTTTTTACACTACCCTTAATTAATGCAGTAAGGAACACACAAAACAAATACATTTCTTTAATTTAGAACTTGAACTTGGTTAATACATGACTTGAATGGCTAAAAACTTTAACACTTCACCTTTAGTTGCAACACTGAAATATTGAACCCACAATGTCAATAAACGAATAAACTGAATGCATTTTCCATTCCACAAAATGTGTGCCATTAATTTTCCCTACAAAATAGTTGAATATTTTAGGCTTTTAGACATCTAATATGGTGGCTAATTTGCATGTCCAAGGCCGCGTCATATGACATCTGACAACGTGCACATAGCCTCTTACCAAACGCCATGACCCAACCAAGACCTAACCAACCATAGGTGTTGAGTGTAAACATACATACATTAAACAATTCATTTGAAAAACGTGTCAAAGTGTCGAACATCTTAACTTTTACAAGCAAATAAATTTTAATGTAAGATGCATCAACCTTAATGAATGTTTTGGTAGCTTCATGGAACAATTTAACATATGAAAAAAATAATAATAATAATAATAATAATAATAAAAAAAAAAAAAAAAAAAAAAAAAAAAAAGTATAACTAAACTTATGGTTGATAATTTCAATTTTTACAAGATTTAATAGACACACAATTGATTTTTTGTAAAAAAAAAAAAAAAAAAAAAAAAAAAAAAAAAAAAAAACGACGTAATAACTTCTGGTAACATAGATGATCTCAACTGTTAGGCGCCCATATTTGAATCACACAAGTAAGAATGAGATAGATATAAGGATGAGATGATTATGAGATATGATGAAAAGTAAAAGTGCAAGAGTTTCACAAAGATAATCAAATAACCAACCCAATAATAATGTTTACATAAGGTCCTATTTATAGGAGAGGATGCTAGAGCAACACACCTAGATCCTTCCATAAGATTTTCGTGGGCTTGTAAGCCTTGTGGGCTTTTACATGTTGCCCAATAACTTAAAACATAAACATTAATATAACTAAAGCAACCTAGCACAAAATGTAATGACCGAGACTTGACAAAATATAAAAGTATGTTCCTAACAATCTCCCACTAAGGGTCGGTCATCACGGTTGCTGGACGTCTTCATCTTTGTCTTTGACTTTAGAGTAGAATAACTTTTGACGTCATCAAAAATGTTGTAAAATGAATGTACTTTGCTCTGAGTCTTTGTTTTTTGGTGATGATATTGTGAATGATTTTGTGATAGTGATCAAGTTATGAAGTAATCTGCTGATTCGTCACTTCCGCGTCTGTGGTGGTGGTCCGCCATTCCAACATGCTCATACATCTTTGAATATTGACTTATACATGCACGCAGTTCCCTTTCTTATACGTTGATCATTTGTCTTTATACTTTGAAGATTCTTCTTTTTGGCGTAGAATCTTTCTTTAAGATTTGTGTTGCTTTGATCTTTGAGGGAGCTTTTAATGACTTCATGATGCATGTATGAGCATGTGGAATCCATCGCCTATGGAGATGATATGTACCTGCAGGTAGACAGTTAGCAATAAAACATCCGGTACTTACAGATAAGGAATTAGAGATCGTCAACAGCATAGTGTGAAGACTCCTTATAACCCTTATCAAGGCCGTTCCCATGTCAGATACTCCCGAGGGAGCTTACAAGACCTACTAAGTAGCTCAATGACTGGGTGAGTCGTTGGGGATCACTCCACGACTGTAGCCGCTAAGAAACCACCGCAAACACTAAGCGTAACCCACAAGGAGTTACCGAAGTGACCTTTCAGGGCTGTTTGATGTTGACCCTGGTAGGATTTCCGTTCAATCATTGAGAAATACTTATGTACATTCTCTCATAAACGTTCTCGGCAGATTGCTAAGATCTGCGAAGGACTCGATAATTTACAGCTGGTGTCCATTGATGTAGAACACCAGTTGTAGAGATGCTAAGTGTTCCTAAGAGATCTTTGATGTATCTCATGGTTCTAGACTCGATAAGTGCACACTTAGGTTTCTTATGCGGAGACTAGGGAGGGGTCTCCTGCTTCAATATCAACCATCTCTAAGAGATAAGTCGATAGATTACACTGGTTCCCCGTGAGAATGAAACAAGCTCTTTTAAGAGAACTTGAGTGGCTAGAAGGTTAAGTGCAGTGCATCACTGGGTCCATGACGTCTTTATCTTCAATACCGGCGTTGCCTTAGCAACAACCAGTAGTTTACGAATTGTACCCGGTGTCTGCCCTAAGGTTGAACATATGGAGGGCTATTTCTTTTCACCCTTTTCTTTACTTTTCTTTTTAATTCTTCAACCCCTTCTTTCTCCTTTCATTCTTTTCTCATTTTTTCATATCATACCTAAGGACTTCTAATTCTAACTATTGGTGATGTCCTTGGGTAGATCCCTCCGGCTTAGGCGGATCATAGGACGGTTTTCCCTAACCTTAGTCACCTTATAACTCCATGACTATCCTATAATTGCCATTGAAACCTTTATTGAAAATCTCTCAAAGTGTTTGTGATTATCAAACATTTTGTTTACCACTTTGAGAGTTTTGATTCACTTTTGAAGGACTCCCCCGTCACATGTACTCATGAGTATTTAAGAAATTTGCACATGTGGGAGGATTAGGCACTTTTTGAATTGATCCATTCTTAATAGACATATACCCGAGGGACACGTTTACGTCGCTAGTTAAAGGGATGCATTGTCAGCTTTTAGGTGACAACTAGCCCTAGTAACTAACTTGAAGTTGTTAACATTCCTTGAAAATGAAGTTAGACCCGTCAAAGTATACATCTAAGAAGAGTTTCTCGAAACGTTACTTTCTACTTCGACAAGTCCTGTTCGAGACACGTTTACGTCGCTAGTTAAAGAGATGCATTGTCAGCTTTTAGGTGACAACTAGCTCTAGTAACTAACTTGAAATTATTACCCGTCGAGGACAAGTTTTTTCGAATACTAATATTTTGTTTCGTCAATTCCTGGGTCAATTCTGAGTCTAGCTCACATGATATTCAACTTTTTAGCATTTTGACCACTCATATTTTAATCACTTTTCTTTTTCTCCCCCTCAAAAATAGCATATAAAGTGTTGTTTTTGTTAAACTTTTTTGATTAAAATATGCGTTTTTGAGTCTTATGGGGAGATTCACCAAGAACTCTTAACTTTTAAGAACAAAGTAGTTTTGTTTGACAAGTGCTCCCCCTCAACAAGTGATTAGGTCTTATTGAGGTGAAATACTTGTCCTTTTGAGCAGAATTATGAAAATCATAAAACATTTGATTAATTCTACTCAAAAGTAAGAAGCCTTCGCTCCTTATATTAGGATTGAGGCACTGATGCGTACCTCAGGGTCCTTTCTTTACAAGTTCGGGTTATACACTGTAATGTGTGCACAAGCCATATAAACTAATAGTATTGACAAATCAAATCAAGTTCTTACAAACTTCTACCATTCTGGTCTCTGAAACGTCAACACTGGGAATCCTGGTCTGCCTCCCACATAGCTTTCAAGTCTCCTTATCTGATCCCTACACTTCAGCCGGTTCTCAATCATTGTGATGAATCTACGAGCTTCTCTGGCCTGATCGGTGTTCCACCTTTTGGATTTGTACAGTGCAATGTCATCTAGTCGGCTTTTGATTCCATCTCTTACAAACTTCAGTGTTTCATCACAGAACTTGTGGATTTCATTATAAGCCATGAAGCAGTTGCGTCCGTTAACACTGCGATAGGTGAAACCAAATGTTGGCTGCCTGATCAAGGTGTATTGAGATTCGTGTTGAAGGTTGGGGACATCGAAAAGATTCGGTTTCGTCAGATTCAACTTCATTTGGTAGCTTTCCACCCCTATTTGAAGATCTTCTACTCGTTCTTTGATGACGATATGTCTCATGAAGATGAGAAGAGCTGTGATGAAGGCAAGTTGCATTTCTTTCGGTAGGTTGCATAGCTTTCCTTGGACTTTGAGTAGATACATGTCTTCGATATCATTAAGGAGTAGGCGAGGAAAGTCTGACTCGGAAATCTCGTACTCTTTTTCATCTAATCTTTTGAGCACGATCTTGTTGAGGAAGGAGTACCCATAGTGAGGGATTTTTGAAATAGACTGAATGGAGACAATCTTTAACTCACTCATCACATCTCCCATTGTTTGATTAAGTCTGCTGCTTCGATAGTACTGTGCCCGGTTGTCTGGCCAATGGTGAATCCCGTAGAGTGCGTTTCGGTCATAGTCAACAACTTTGTCCACGAACAAGTGTGTTGCTTCTTCTTCTTCTATGGCGTTGTTGAGGTATCTAGCTGCAGGGATTGGGAAGGTGAGTGATGTGGCGTACTTCTTCTCTATCTTGCTTCCATTTTGTAGAAATTCCAAGTCATTGTTGAAGAAGTATCGGTAAGGAATCTTTTGTTGCTTAGGCTTTCCAACCAAGGGTAGAGGTTTGGTCCAGTCGGTGTAGTAAGGCCCTTTCTTCTTTGAGTAGTAATCAATGTTGGACTTGGGGTTTAGCCAGTCAATGTCGTTTGACATTGCACGGGCAATATTTTCCAGGTGATACTCGAGTTCAACAGAGTTGACAGAGCGGTCTTTCAATAGGTTGAAAGCATCATTCTTTACCCTTCTCAGCTCTTTCTTGCTCATTTTCTTTAAACCGTAGTCCCTTTGCAGAAGTTGTGCATATTCCATGGTTCGGCCATCTTGTGGTGATTGATTTTCTGCAAGGGGTGGTTGAGCTTTGACCATTTCATCAAACCAAGAGTACTCAGTCGTTTTGTCTTCGTCCAACCATTTGAGGATATTCTTGGGTTTCTTAGGTTCGTTGCCTTTCGAAGAGGTGTCGGGTTTATGCTGAGGATGTTTTCTTTTCTTTTCCTTTCTTTCTTCTTTGTTGATGAAGGTTCTGGTATGTCATCGTGCTGAGGGAATTCATCTCCGCCAGTGTACTCAAAGTGGTCATGGGCTTTTGGACCTGAACCGGATGCCTTAGGTTGGTGAGTTGAAGTTGTAGTAGTTGGAGGAGTGACAGGTTGTTTGTGTTGAGATTAGGGTCCTTCGGCTTGCTTTTGCTTCTTTGCCTGAGAGTTAGGATCTTTGTCTTCTTCATCTCTGTGACGTTTCAATTTGTCGACCTCTGTGCTGCATGATTCTTTGGACATCTTTGCTCGTAAAGCTTCCCAGACTTTATGTTCTTCAGGTGACAAGGTTGTTTTACTTGCCAATGTGTTGAAGAGGTGAGCCTCTAATTCGTCCAATGTCATCTCTTGCTGAGGTAGAGGTGTTTTATCAGCTCGGAGAGTGAATGAGGTAGTTCTAATCACTTTCTTGACAGCTTGTTCAGCAATCTTGGTGAGTTCATCTTTCATCGGCTTTAGTAACTCTTTCAATTTTGCTACTAAGTATTGATCCATGTACTGATTTGCTTGGGCAGCCAATGTAGCTTCCATGTCTTCTTGCACATCTTTAGCTAAGAAGGCATCCACCTTTTCATGCATTTCCTGAACATTCGTCATATGTTTCGTCAATTCTGCAACTTGACTTGTTAGTGATTCGACTTGACTTTCTAATTTGCTTTTCTTTAATTCTGCAACTTGACTTGCTAGTGATTCAACTTGACTTTCTAATTTGCTCTTCTTCTTTTCACGAACTCTCTTTACTGCCCTCTTAATCAATTTTGATGCAGCTGAGGCTTCAATTCTTGATGGTTTCTTGATTGATTCGTCATGTGTAGGTTGTGATGCTGGAGGTGATGATTGAGAAGATTCAATGTGGGCAGTGGTATCCTCATCATCTCCTTTTGGTGATTCGGGTTTGTCCTTGGGCTCTTCATTCTTTTCAGCAGATTTATCTGCTTCAGCCTTTAATCTCTGCTCTTCAGCTATCTTATCTGCTTCCTCTTTTAGCCTTAGCTCTTCTGCTAGTTTAGCTTCTTCTTCTTCTTCTTTTCTTATTTTCTTCTTGAAGCCTTAATTCATCAGCAAGCCTTTCTGCCTCTTCTGTTTTCCTGCTCTCTTCCATTCTCATTGCTTCTTCTAGTTTGGCTTGTTCTAGTTCCTCAAGCCTTGCCTCTTCAGCTTCTTGTTTTCTTTTGAGTTCTTCCTCTTGAGCCCTTTCTCTTGCTTCCGTTTCTTCCATGGTCATTATTTGTGGAATGTCAGTATCCATGTGGTCCTCCTCATCATCGTCTCCCCTTTCTGAAACATTTTCCATTTCTACGTCTTCAGGTGATATTGTGGGAGAATCGTAGATGACCATTTCAGCATTGGTTCCTGTTTCCTGAGTTTGATCAACTGGAGTGGACTCAGGAATACTGCTAGATCCGCCAGCCTCGCTTGCTTGAGTAAACAGAAGAGGTGGAGGTTGATCATCTTGGAATGAGTCGATTTTGCTTTGGAGGAGACCAAGCTTGAATGCTCTTTCATTCTCTTCTTCCACAGACAGACCAAGGTTTGTGTGAGCCTCTTCTTGTTTTCTTGTTCTTCAGTCATGGGTTCCTTTAGCTTTTCACCCCTTAACCGTTCTTCTTCCAATTTAGCATCTTCTTCGGTCAATGGTCTTTGGATGAAGGTGGTTAGTTTTTCTGATTCTTCAACAAATTGATCAATACATCTGTCCAATTCTTCGAAAGATATGTCATCTTCATCATCTTTCGGTTTGTTATAAGCTTCCTGATAAACTGGACCGCTATCGGATTCGGTTTCTGAATCAGATGGATTAGAGGAAGATGGTGGTGCGGGTTCAGGAGCCGGTTTCTTGACTGGTATTCTGATCTTAAGTGTTCTCTTGTGATGCTTTTGAGCAGATTTGGTAGAGCTTTCGGAGCTGCCAGACTTGGTACCTTTCTTTTTCAGTTTCTGCATAGACGAAGGTAGAGGAACTTCGTCTAAGAACCCTACTTTCTCTACCTTAAGAGCTTCAAGGTAGTATTTGCAGTTCTTGCATTTCTTAACTTTATCATTCAGAAGACATTCGGGAAGTTTCATTCCTTGATTACGTGTACTGGTATCAAGACTCCTAATCTGCTTGAGAGTGGACTCATTTTTGAATGTGTTCTTTTCTGCATCATCCAGTCTTGGAGGAATGTCATCATACTCATGAAGGAAGCTTTGTATGAGCAATTTTGTGAAGCGAATGAATGGAATCTTAGTAGACTTGCGTTGTATATGCGAAACAATATCTTCCCAGATAATACTAGCATAGTCTACTGTTTTGACGTTTGCCATGGCCCATAAGAGTTTGAGGTGTTGTAGTTTGGGGTGTTCGTGACCAACATCTCTGCCAGATAAAGACTTGGCAATAATGATGTAAAGAGTTCTCCATGGTTGTGGAAAAAATCTTGTGTTGACCTTTGAGTGTCTGGTCACTACCTCTTCTGACTCATCGTATCCAATATCCCGTAACCATGCAATTAACTCTTCTTCATTCGGAACTGGGTGGTATTGTTCATCTGGACCTAGCTCGGGCAAACCAAGAACGGTGCGAAGTGTATCTTTGTCTACAGTGACTTGTCTCTTATGAAGCATACATATAAAAGATTCTTCGCCAAGGTCTAGTTGATTCATGTGCCAAAATTGGTGAATGTAGAAGCAAGCCACTGGTGCAGATCTTGTGAGCAAGTTTTTGTACGGGTGATAGAGTAAAGCATCGACAGCTACAATGCAAGATGATTCATTGTATGTGAATTTATTGAAGTTGACCCTTATGTTGTTCTTTCCAATCACTCTGGTGTAATTTTCGGGAAAGGTTTCTTCCCAAGTGAGCTTTGGTTCAGGTTCCGGTTCTTGTGGAATGTTTACTTGTTGGGCCATCTGAATAGATCATACACAAACACAGACATTGCAATAATGTAATTTGTTAGCTCATATATTAATTTGCTGGTTTATGCACAATTGAATTGATCAGTGGGTGTTTGTGTTCAAAATGTCGTGATGTGATAAACTTGCATTATTGAAGTTAAGACTTAGTGAAAAATAATTACAATCAAAGCACAATATGCGTTAACAAATACAAGAGTTTATACATTTGAAAAATCACAACACTTGACAAATTTCAAGGAATCAGACAATGTTACGCGTAAGATATGGAAATCCTACGCATAACATTTCTTATGCGTAAGGAATTATGTTAGGCGTACGATCAAAGAAATTTACGCGTAACTTATATCTTACGCGTAAGATTAAACTTATGCGTAAGCTAAATCTTATGCGTAGGATTGAATCTTATGCGTAAGATTTAAACTTATGCAAAGGTTTGAACCTTATGCGTAGGTTATAACTTATGCGTAAGTTTTGACTTATGCGTAAGATAATCACTTATGCGTAAACAAAACTTATGCGTAAGAAATCTTCTTATGCGTAAACATTGTCTTATCCAAGACAAGTTTTTCAAAGTGTCGAATCTTACGCGTAAGATGAATCATTTTATGCGTAGGCTTGCATCTTTTGAAAAAATCACCTTCGAATTTTAAGTAGCTTTGATTCCTGAAAGATTTAAACACAACCACTGATCAAAACATTATCCAAATGTGTCCTAAAAACACTTATATCACAAATTTATGCGTAGACATGCACACCACCAAACTTATGCGTAAGAACGCATGAACAATAAATCATAACTAATCAAAACATGATTCTGGGTGGATTGTGATCTTAGGCGAGTGTTAGTAACATTCTAAGGAACAATTGTACCAATTTATAACACAAAAGAACCACAAAATCACAAGATTAAAACTGCTAGTGCTCATGAACCCTAAATCATCGATTATTGACCTATTCATGTTTCTGAAACAATTAAATCACAATAACATGATCCTAAACACTTTCTAACAATATCCTAACCAATTAATTGTACCAAAACATCTTTACACGAAAACACCCAAATCATACGAAGAACCCTAAATTTGATTTTCAACAATTAATGAATCTGGGCACGATTGGAGTTTAGTAACATGTTAAGTAACATCTAATGATCATATCCCACATACTAAATCAAACAATAACACTCTAAATCACTTGTTCTATGCAAACGCAAACCCTAAGTCCATTTTCAATGATTTTAATCAGATTTGACCGTTAGATCTTAATGAAATTTAAAACCTTTGATGAAAAACATGATCAAAACATTTTGGCACTTACAGATTTGGTGAAAAATGATTAGATATGCAGGATTAATATGAGCCGTCGATGATGGTTGGTGAGTGAAGTAAATGTAAATTCAGAAAATTTGGAGGTGCAGTGAATGTGGTGGGGTCAAAGTGTTTTGACTGTGTTTAATTCATGTTTGAACAATTGTCACATTAAGTCCTTTAACCTTAACCTTTGTATCAACAAGTATACTCACTAAATCACAATTTAACTTTTGTTAACTACACCAAGTGTTAGAAAAGAACAACTTGTAGACTTTTACTCCCCCTCGACCTTAGACCGATGTCTTCTAAAATAGAAATTTTTTTACAATGGTCAAGGAGAGTATCCCGAAAAACCTTTTTAAGCAACACTTTTTGATAAACGAAATAGAAAATATTTTTGGTAAAATGCAAGCACCCGACAAATTTAAAAAATTACGATAACTCCCCCTCAACACATGTTTAGGAATAAATTTAGAAATTTTATATAGAACATGGTGTTGAAAAAGAAGTTTGTACTTTCTTTTTTTTTTTTACAAAGATAATGGGAAAATCTTTTTGTATTTTTGATGGTTTTATAATTTTGTATTTTGTTTTTGAAAAGATATTTACAAAGATAGTTTTGACGTTTGACTCTCACTTGTGTTTTAAAAACTTTTCCAGATCTTGTGGAGTCAAGCATCTCATACCAATTTGGTGGACTAAATTAGCAAACCTGGTAGGAGGTAATGCTTTGGTTAGTAAGTCCGCCAGTTGGTACTCAGTCCCCACAAAATAAAGTTCAACTGTACCCTTTTCAATATGCTCTTTGATGAAATGGTATCGGAGATCGATGTGTTTGGATTTGCAATGGTGAACTGTGTTGTAGGAGATAGCAATAGCACTTTTGGAATCGCGATAGATCAGAATCTTATTTAATATGTAGCCATAGTCTTTAAGTTGTGATCGCATCCAAATGACTTGAGCACAACAAGCAGACATAGCTACGTATTCAGATTCTGTTGATGAGAGTGAAGTGCAGTCCTGCTTCTTTGATTGCCAAGACACAAGTTTGTCTCCAAGAAACTGTAGTCCCCCTGATGTACTTTTTCGTGTGTCTAAACATCCTGCATGATCAACGTCTGAAAAAGCTATTAGTTCAAAACCAGAATCCTTCGGATACCAGATTCCCAAATTGATGGTTCCCTTAATGTATCGAAGGATTCTTTTAGCCTCATTGAGGTGTCTCTCAGTTGGTTTAGACTGATAACGCGAACACATATAGACAACAAAGACAATATCAGGTCTGCTAGATGTGAGATACATGAGGGACCCAATAATACTTCGGTATTTGGTAGGGTCAACAGGAGTCCCATGTATATCAGCATCTAGTTTTGTGGTATTGGACATTGGTGTATTCATTGTATCACAACTTTGCATTCCGTGTTTCTTTAAAATCTCAAGAGCATATTTAGACTGATTTAGAAAAATTCCACGGGGTGATTGATGAACTTGTAGTCCTAGAAAGAACGTAAGTTCACCCATCATGGACATTTCGAAACTGTCATTAATTTTGCAAAATCAATTGAGTGACGTTTGTTTGTTGATGCAAAAATAATGTCATCGACATAGATTTGAACAATTAATAAGTCCGCCCCGTATGTTTTTGTAAACAGTGTTGGATCTACCGAGCCTAAGGTAAAGTTATTGGCCAACAAGAATGTAGATAACTTGTCGTACCACGCCCTTGGGGCTTGCTTGAGGCCGTAGAGAGACTTCTTTAGCTTGTAGACATGATTAGGATGTTCTGGATCAACGAAGCCTTCAGGTTGACTAACATAAACCTCTTCACGGAGTTGACCATTCAGAAATGCCGTTTTCACGTCCATTTGATAAACAACCATATTCCTGTGAGCAGCGTATGCTAGAAAAATCCGAACAGCTTCAAGTCTAACCACTGGAGCAAATGATTCTTCAAAATCAATTCCTTCTTCTTGAGAGTATCCTTTTGCTACCAAGCGTGATTTGTTGCGTATGACAGTGCCTTCTGCATCCAGTTTGTTTTACCAGATCCATTTCAAACCAATGACAATGACTCCTTCAGGTTTTTCAACCATTTCCCAGACTTCCAATCTTTGGAATGATTCAAATTCCTCTTGCATAGATTCAATCCAGTTGTCGTAAGTCATAGCTTCTTTGACGTTCTTTGGTACGGTTTCACATACTGTGAGTGCATAGATGCAAGTTTCACCGTCTGTGTGAAGTCGTTGTCTGGTCATAATTGGTGCATCTGGATGGCCAATAATTTGAACTAAGGGGTGATCTCTAGTCCATTTGTGTGTCGAAGGGTGAAGTTGATAATTATCTCGCAAGTGAGCACGACCCAAATTTCGTGTTGACGACTCAGCAATGTCAGGGACAAGTGGAGCCGGTGCAAATGGGTTAATGAACGGTTCTGGGTCATGCTCTGCGGTTTGTGGAACTGATATAGGTATGGATTCTCCAGCTGAGTGTCGTGAGTTGGAACCAGTTTGTTCTGTTGTTGTTGGAGATACACTTGGAGGACCGTCTCTTCTAACAGTTGTTGTTGTTTGTTGAGGTGAATCAGGTACTTGATGGTGATCAAGATGTGCAGCGGAATTTGGTGAGACCTCAGAGGAACGGTTTTCCAACGAATCATCAAACAATGGAGCAAACAAGGTTTCTACTTCTTTACGGGAGAGTGACAATGGTTCAGCTGAAGATTCCGGAAAGTTTAGACGGTTGGATGCGGGTCCTAAGTTGTTTTGCTCAGAAGCCATTTGAGTGAGTTCATCGAAATTAGCATGTATAGTCTCTTGAATATCTCTTGTACTACGATTCCATATCCGAAAGCCTTTAGAATTTTCACAGTACCCAGCAAATATTCCAATGTCAGCCTTTGCTTTAAGTTTACCTAGATCATCACGATCATTGACTGGATAACATAAAGCTCCAAATACATGAAACTAATTGATGTTTGGTTTCCGTTTGTGAACAATCTGATAAGGGGTTTTGTGATGGCGTTTTGTGATCATACAACGGTTTTGAGTGTAACATGCAGTTGAAACAGCTTCAACCCATAAGTAATCTGGTAATTGAGCATTGATCAACATCGTTCTTGCAGCTTCCACTAACGTTCTGTTGCGTCTTTCAACAACTCCATTCTGTTCTGGTGTTCTTGGAATAGATGTTTGATGTTCAATTCCCACTTTCTCATAATACGACCTTAAAGTCTGATTCTTAAATTCTGTGCCATTGTCAGTTCTAACAATTCAGACCGTGTTGCGCAACTGAACTTGTATTTTTGTGAGAAAGGTGATGATCATTTGAGGAGCTTGATCTTTACTTCGAAGAAAATAAACCCAAGTCCAACGTGAGTAATCATCAACAATTACTAAAATGTAGCGTTTACCGTTGATACTTTGAACACGCATCGGAACACACAAATCCATATGTAGCAGATGTAAAACATGTTTAGTACTGTGTTCAGGCTTTGAAGGAAAATGAGCACGAGTACTTTTGCCTTGTTCACAGGCTGGACATAAGTGATCTTTGGCATAACGGAATCGTGGAAAACCATCAACCAGTTTGTGACGAACGAGTTTAGTCATCGTTTTGAAATTCAAGTGAGAGATACGTTTGTGCCATAACCAAGATTTTGTCGTTTCAGCTTTGGATAGAAGACAAATCGGAGATGAAGCAATCATGTCAGTCATTGAAATTGTGTAGAGGTTAGTGCCACGCTTTCCTGACATGAGATCATTTCCTTGTAGATCACGAACAAAGCAGGTTTCTCACGAAATGCTACTTCTAAGTCCCCATCACAAAATTGACTGACTGAAAAGAGGTTGTGACCCAAGCCTTCAACATAGTAGACTCTGCTAATTTCAATATTCCCATTCACGTAGTCTCTGTAACCCATGATTAAAGCGTATTGATCGTTCCCGAATCTGACAGTTCCGATAAACTTTGAAACAAAGTTGACTAACAGTTTGAGATTGCCTGTCATGTGTCGGGTGCAACCGCTATCAACAATCCAGAGAACAATCTGAACCACCTGCATCACAAGAAGACGACGAAGATGGAGCAGAGGTAAGGGTAGAACCCGAAGAAATGGTGGGTTCCTGTTGGTTAGAAACACAAGTATTTAACAGTTTAGGAATCCATGTAAAATTGGGCTTATATTGTAACCAACGTTGCCAGTTCCAACTAGTTTTCGCTTTCTTTTTGGTAAATTCACTAGCTTTTGGCTTGTTCATAGATTTGTTCTTGTCATCCATGGGTGTAACTTCAACACTATTCGAAACAGTAGTTGGCGGTTTTCCTAAGATAGACTTAAAAGCAATAGTGGGTCTAGAAGGAATGCCAGTCCTACGTTTCTTGTGAAGAATCAAGAGAGAATTAGCTACACATTTTGCATGATCACCAGATAACATACTTTTACGATAAAACACACAAGATGCATTAACATTCAAAGGCTCATCATTCGTTACATTTAGATTTTGATTACAATTTGCCAGATTAGAATCTAAATCAGATGCAACATGAGTTTTATTCGAATTCCTAAGTTGAGCTTCTACTTCTTGCGCTTCTAGTTTTCCTTTCTTACGTTGTCAGATCCTAGTCTTCCTAGTCTTCTTAACACTTTTTGTCTTGGGTCTGCTAACGTTGTTTGGGGAAACTAGTCCTGTAGAAATGGAAGAGCTAACATTAGAAATCTGAACTTTATTACCCTTGTCTGTTTTGTCTATGGTAAGCATTCCTGGTGCTATCACTGTGTTATCAACAAACTTTCCTTTTTGAAGTAGCTTAATTTTCTCTTTCAAATCAATGATGACGTGCTTTTTGTCTTGAATTTCAGACTCAAGTAAACCATTGCAATAATCAATGTGATCGCGATTTTGTTGCCATTCAACATTTTCAATTTTTAAATCCGCAATCTCTTTTTCAAAAATGAGACATTGATTTTTGAGAAACGCATTTTCTTTGCAATTTTGACAACTTTTTGAAGCATTTTGACTCTGAAGTTGCAATTCTGTTTCAAGGCTTTGAGCTTGACACCAATCAAGCCTTTTTTTGAGTTGACAAATTTCTTTTGAAAGTTTGTTTTGCACATCATCACTGTTTTGTCTCAGCATGTCATAATCATGTTTTATTGCCTCAATTTCCTTGTTCAGTAAATCATTATCAGCACAGTAATTTTCAAACATCATTGCATTGCTTGATTTGTAAAGATCATTCATGATGATTGACACAATATCAGCTTCGAGAACTTTTTCCAAGAGTCGATCAGAATCTGTTTTCAAAAATCAGTTTCTTCGTTGTTGAATCAAAACTGCATTTTCATTTAAAGAGAAAATGTTTTTCATTGTTTTGACTTCTGTTTGAAGTTCCTGTTCCCAACGTGTAGCACAATGACGCAAATGTTGAACTATTGGCAGAAATTGGTTTTGAAAAATTTTTCGCTTTTCGCGCTCGTAAGCGGATTGAAAAGTTGCAATTTTTATCTCTGAATTTCGTTCAATTATTTCTTCCAAATTTACAATGCCTCTCATGAAGGTTTTGAAATAATCTAAAATTCGACACTATGTTGGTAAAGGTGTCACATTACCAGAAGATGGTAATGGTCCATTAATTTGTGCTACAGTTTGGACAGGAACCCCATTGGAAGATGAAACATATGACTCAGTCACATACCATGATTTATCAGGTATTTCTTTTAAGGGAACAAAAGATTTTGAAATATGAGGAACTTTTGAGTAATCATATGGTTTGCAATATTCAACTTGACTCATTTTTGATCGACTTTTTTCTTCAAGTTCTTCTTCTTCCTCAGTATTATAAACAACAACACACACAATGTTATTATCAAGCAACTGGTCCATACTGTAAAGCTTAGGAATTGTTTTGAACGCAGTGTGAAGAAAAGTTGATCAGTAATCACCAATTGCAAAACCTTTATCGGGTCTTGGTTTTAATGTAAACTTTTGAATTGTTGTTACAGACTCTCCGTGTTTGTAAACAATATTTTGAAATTCTTTTATTTGACGTTCGAAAGTGATATTTTCTTCGATTAAAGAATTTTCTTTTTCCCTTTTTTCGCACTTTGTGTTCATAAAAATCCTGTTTGCAATTTGACAACTCCGTTTGTGTTTTGGAAAGTACTTTTTGAAGTTGTGCAATTTGTTTTTTGAGTTCATGTTTTTCATCTTCCAGTTTGGAAACCAATTTACCGTTTGACTCAATTACCTCACGCAGTTTGTTTTGAAGATTTTGTTCATTGGTATAAGACTCCTGAAATGATTTTTCAAAATACTTTTCACGTTTAACTTCATTTTAAAAATTTGAAAGTTGTAGCTTATAACACTCAATGTCCTTTTTCAAAACTGCATTTGTTTCTTTCAAAACTTTGTTTTGCTCATTCTTCTTCTGAGTTACTAAAATTTGTGCTTAAAGTTGTTTGGCCAGGACAATATAGTCAGGATCTGGATCAGATGAAGGTTCATGTTGTTCGACCTGATCATGTTCTTCATTCTCAATTGGATCATCAAATGAAACGACAGTGTCATCATCAAATTTAACTACTGTGTTCAATTGTTCATCCTCTTGAGTAGATAAGAATGACGCAGGTGGAACAACTTGCGCCTTATCTGATTCAGAAGCAGAGGGTGATGCAATTTCTTGTATTAAGCTTGTGTTAAGGTCATGTACCTGAGACAAGCCATCAGTGTCATACACTGGGCCTGAATCATTCAACTGGAGTTCCTGCATGTTTGCCATAAGCATCACAGCTGCATTGGCTTCAAGATCTTCCTTATCGTCATCATTGTAAGCATTGGCGATGAAACTATTCTCCTGTTCAGTGAAAGTTCCTTCCTTTTCATCTTTGAGAGCCATGAGTAATGTCTGCTTGTGAAACTTACTGCCCCGAGTTCTCGGTTTTGGACATGCGGTAGCAATATGACCTTTGCCGTTACAGTTGTAGCACCACACTGCATTCCCTGATTCTGTATTTTCTGTGTCAGCATTGTCATTTCTTCTCTGAGAAGTACCTGAATTGTTTCTGTATCCTCCATTGTTGTTGACTCTTTGTCCAAACCCAGAGTTACCTGAATACCCACCAGAATTGCCTGAATATCCGCCTGAACCAGATCGTCCAAAGTTACGGTTCTGAATCTCCACTCGACCATCTTGAATGACAGCTTGATTCCTTGTATTTGATGAAGAACGAAGACGGTTGTTAGTCTTGTTAGAGAATTTGCTGAAAGCACGAGCAATGAGAGCAAGACCCTGATTCAATGTATTAATGTCTTCATCATCATCTTCTGTGTAATTCGAGTAGTACATGCTATCATGGTTGTCATATGGAGCAGGTTGAGTAGAGGCCTGTGGCAAGGATGATTCATATGGGACCATTTGGTGTGAGGTTGCAGGTTGTGGATAACTGAAGTAGTTATGTTCTTGAACATATGCATGATTAGACATTAGAGGTGGTGCAGCTTGAGATTGAGCAACGAGTGCTAAGGGATTTGAAATTGGTGGTGGTATGTAGCCTCCTCGTGCTGCTCTGTCTTTTTCAACTTCAGATTCATGATGTTTGAGATAGTCATACAACAGACCATATGGAGCATCATGGAGATTCTTAGCTTGTCTCACAAATGTCACATATTTTTTCCAATCATAACCCAGACTACTGACAAACTTTGTATTGACTGCAATTCTTGGAAGGTGTACTTCATGTCTCTCTAAGTCATTGACGACATTGGTGAAACGATGATAGTAAGATTCAAGTGACTCCTCTGGTTCAATCATGAAGTTAGTATATTCCAAATATAGTTTTGATTCCATGTTTTCCTTGTTGAGTTGAGTGCCTTCCATTAGCAGATGAACGTGTTCTCACATTGCTTTAGCAGTTTTCTGAGCATCAACACTTCTGAATATTGGATTTGGGATTCCCTGTAGTATGTAAACCATTGCATACTCGTCTGCTTCTCGATGAAGTTGTTGTTCAGTAGTGAGTGACGACTCAGGAACTGGTACTGCAGTTGGTGCTACTGGAGGATCAGCAACTAGGTCACCTCCAACTAGATGTATAGGCCATTGGAACGGTCCTTCAAGGATGACTTGTTTCATGTACTTACCATGGGGTTTCTTGAGTTCTATAAACCTTAAGAATCGACTTGCCCACTGAACATAGTTACCAGGTGTAAGCATTGGGGGTGTGTCAATTGACCCTGCCTCGTGTCTGGATTGTTGAGTAGAAATTACTTCACACATCCTATCAAACCAGTGAGTCTGTTTGGATGGAAGTTGACTTTATGGTTGTGGCATAAGATATGGTTGTTGTGACGGAACCATCTAATGTTGTTGCATGAACATATGTTGTTGTGAGTAAAACGGTTAATGTTGATACTGTGGTGGTTGTGAATACTGTTGCTGATGAAATTGTTGATTGTACTGCTGATTCTGATGTTGTTGTGGATTGTTAAAGTTGAAGTACGGTGGTTGAGACATGTTGAACACTTGTGTGAAAGATGGATCTTTGTAGAAGATTGAAATGCACGTTCCTTTGGTTAAGGTCAAAATCCTTTGGCTAAGTAGAAAACTTACGCATAACAATCAACTTATGCGTAGACTTAAAGTTATGCGTAGAAAAGGTGATGTTATGCGTAAACACAAGGTTTATGCGTAAGATTTCCCTTTTACGCGTAATATTTAAGCTTATGCGTAAATAAAGTTATGCGTAAGGTTATAACCAAACAAATCTTTCAAACTTGTCCAAGCTTGAAAGATATCCTTAGTCGAAGTATTCCACTAACCTGTCCAAGCTAGGGAAGTACTGAGTCATCGTTGCTCGAAGAGAGAACCTTTGAAGAAACTTAAGCGTAGAAAGTAGTTACTTACGCGTAAGATTAAACTTATGCGTAAGTGTGGACTTATGCGTAGAACTTAGGCGTAGACACTCTTCAGCGTAGGACTTAGGCGTAGAATCTCAACTTATGCGTAGGACTTAAGCGTAGAAATACAACTTATGCGTAGATAATCAATTTTAAGCGTAGAAAGAGGGTTTTGACCAACTTTATGCGTAGAAAAGGGGTTTTGACCTCAAAGTTACGCGTAAAAGTACCAAAAAGTACTATTTTCAGCTAAAATCAAGGGTAGTGCTCCAAAAGTTACGCGTAAACTGGTCTGAACTTGAAAAATCTCAACTTTTTGAAGGAAAAATGCTTAAAAAATAAGGTTCTAATGATCAAATAACTTCCCCAACACTTAGAAAACACTAAATATGAAAGATTTAGCTACCAAAGACTAGTTTTTCAATATGAAAGAAGCTATAAAACCTTGATAAACTACAAGAAAATGTAATAAAACCTTAAAAAATCTAAGCTTTATGCAAAATCTAAGTTTCTAATCACTATATCAACTTTAAAACTTGTCCAAGCTTCAAGATTTAAGTGAAAGAAACCAAGAAAAAGCAAAAATATAAAGAACAAACACTCTTATGCCCACGTTAAACCAAAAACTAACACTTCAATCTCTATTTGGCGAATGATACCACTTGTTAGATGCCCATATTTGAATCACACAAGTAAGAATGAGATAGATATAAGGATGGGATGATTATGAGATATGATGAAAAGTAAAAGTGCAAGAGTTTCACAAGATAATCAAATAACCAACCCAATAATAATGTTTATATAAGGTCCTATTTATAGGAGAGGATGCTAGGACAACACACCTAGATCCTTCCATTAGATTTTCGTGGGCTTGTAAGCCTTGTGGGCTTTTACATGTTGCCCAATAACTTAAAACATAAACATTAATATAACTTAAGCAACCTAGCACAAAATGTAATGACCGAGACTTGACAAAATATAAAAGTATGTTCTCAACATCAACTTCTCGCACATTATCCGCCATCCACTTTTTTTTTTTGAAACGGTTCTTTCGGAGAAATCCTTGACCAATGAAACCCGATGGGGGGAAAACCTTCAACTTAAGCCGCCCGAAGGCACGACACTTAATTTGAAGTAAGACACATGGGATGAATAATTCTAACAAAAAACCATACTCTAAAATCTAAATAAATATAAGATACTTTACAACCACTAATGATTATACATAAACCAAATTAAAGAAAAACATAAACAAAAGACGTACAAAATGCCACTAAGCCTTTGTTATCCCTAACACAATTAAACAATATATGATCGTCTTTCAAGAATTTAGTGTTTTGGAAATTTTCAACAATTGGCTCATCACTACAAAACAATGGCAACTTCTGAAACATACATAATAAAAATATAAACTGAGACATACATGTGTATCGATGAAATGAGCAGGTACAAAACGCTCCTTTTAATGGTGACCATCATCTTCTTCGTTCAAATATGTGAAACCTGAAACCAAAAGAAAAAAGAAAAAAAAAATGAAAGTAAAATATATCGGAACAAATCCTGCAATAACAATATAATCTTTTGGAGAAGTTCTTGGCGTAAAGAAACTGGAGATAAATTTAGAAATTTTAGATCATCTTCAATGTCTCTTAGATGCCTTCGACTCGTCCTGCAAAAGCACACAAACCCAAAAAATCTATTTAAAAGAAGTTTGCATAAAAGAAGAAGAACAGTAAAGCCATCATAAAACCACAAGGACAAAATTATATTAAAGAGAAAATTGGAAGGAATTTGCAAGTACAGATTTGAAGGAACAAGTGATGAACTTGAGAAAAATAGGTAAAGAAGCATTTGTTTTAGCTTGTATGAGAGAGAGAAAAATGGTGAAAATAATGAACTTGACAAAATAATGTGGCTTCTCAATGAAATAAAAAAGAATAATTTTACATCCACTTACAATTTACACAAAAAAACCCACTCGCTGATGTGTCAGCGAGTTGATTGGTTGGTTTTTTGTGGGTCACAAAAAACTAACCAATCAGCTCGCTGACACGTCAGCGAGTGGGTTTTTTTGTGTAAATTGTGAATGGGTGTAGCACACCTCAATAAAAAAAGAAGAGATGGATATACATAAAGATGACAAATAGTGACTAACTGTTTGAGGGTTACGTGGCCTTCTCTTGATAGTCTACAGTTATTTTTGGGGTTTTTTGTATAATATAGGTAGATAAAAAAAGCAAGATGTCATATGATTTTCTATACCAAACAATTATTGTATACAAGATTCATTCAATAAATGACACTTCTGAACTTTGAACAACTATAAAAATAAATACAATTTATCAAATAATACAAGAAATTTGTAACATTGTTGTTACATAAAACATTCAAGAGTAAATTACACCGTTCGTCCCTGTGATTTGCTCCAAATCACTATCGTAGTCCCTGATCTATTTTTTTTGCTTTTTTGATCCTTATGGTTTACATATTGCACGCTGTCAGTCCCTATCGCTAAATGTCGTTATCTTCTCCGTTAGAAGACCATTGTCAAGTGGCAACGTTAGTCCATTAACCAAACGATCATTTGCAACGTTAGTCCTTTATACTAACGACCGTTACTAATTAACTCAAATTTTGGTTTTCTTAAAAAAATTCTTTTCTACGCGGTTTTTATCGTTATCGCCCGTTTTCATGCGTTTTCTTAGTTTTCGTCTGTTTTTACACGTTTTCATCCATCTTTATACGTTTTCATATGTTTTCCTTACGTTTTCATTCGTTTTATACGTTTTCTTACGTTGTTATACGGTTTTATCCGTTTTTGTCTGTTTTTCCCCGTTTCATGCGTTTTCTTACGTTTTTGTCCATTTTTATACCTTTTCGTCTGTCTTTATATGTTTTCGTCTGTTTTTCTTACGTTTTCATGCGTTTTTAACCCAATTGCCAAGTGGCAACGTTAGTCCATTAACCAAACAATCATTTGCAACGTTAGTCCCTTATACCAATGGCCATTTCTAATTGACTCAAATTTTGGTTTTTATTGTTTTCGCCTATTTTCTTACGTTTTCGCCAGTTTTCATGCGTTTTCTTACATTTTCGTCCATTTTTAAACGTTTTCATCCCTCTTTATACGTTTTCGTCTGTTTTTCTTACGTTTTCATACATTTTATCTGTTTTTATACGTTTTCATACGGTTTTATCCATTTTTATCTGTTTTTATATGTGTTGCTCCTATTTTTACACTTTTGTCCATTTTTTCTTACTTTTTCATCTGTTTGTATACGCTTTCATCTGTTTGTATATGCTTTCATCTGTTTTTATACGTTTTCATCCTTTTATATACATTATCTCTTGTTTTATTACGTTTTCTTATGGATGAAAGTGTATAAAAATATATGAAAATGGATAAAAACATATTGAAACGGAAGAAAAGTGTATTAAAACAGACGAAAACGTATACAAACGGACAAAAATGTATAAAACGGACAAAAACGTAAGAAAATGTATAGAAACATAAGAAAATGGGTGAAAACGTAAGAAAACGAGCGAAAACATATAAGAACGGATGAAAACATATGAAACGTAAGAAATACGGAGAAAAACGTAAAAAACGAAGGAAACGTATAAATAAAAAAACTTAGAAAAACGGATAAAACCATATGACAACGTAAGAAAACGTATAAAAACGAGGGAATACATAAGAAAAATATACGAAAACGTATATAGACAGACAAAAAAGTATAAAAATAGACGAAAACGTATAAAAACGGACGAAAACATAAGAAAACGCATGAAACGAGGAAAAACAGACAAAAACGTGTAAAAACAGATAGAAATGTATGACAACATAAGAAAACGTATAAAAACGAATGAAAACGTAAGAAAAACATATGAAAACGTATAAAGATGGATGAAAACGTATAAAAATGGACGAAAACTAAGAAAACGCATGAAAACGGGCGAAAACAATAAAAACCGCGTAAAAAATAATTTTTTTAAGAAAACCAAAATTTGAGTTAATTAGTAACGGTCGTTAGTATAAAGGACTAACGTTGAAAATGATCGTTTGGTTAATGGACTAACGTTGCCACTTGACAATTGTCTCCTAACGGAGAAGATAACGACAGTTAGCGATAGAGACTGACAGCGTGCAAAATGTAAACCATAAGGATCAAAAAAGCAAAAAAAATAGATCAGGGACTACGGTAGTGATTTGGAGCAAAGCACAGGGACGAACGGTGTAATTTACTCAACATTCAATTTGCATACTTAAAAAAAAGGGAAAAAAAATAATAATAATAAAAAAAAATAGCTTTCGCACTTCCTGAATCATTTAAAATGTTATACTTGTTTTACTTGATACTTGAACATACATTTATAACAAAAATTTATAAACAAGTGCGTAAAAATATATAATCGAGCTTCTAACTTTATAAGTTTTCATTTATTTGTTAAGATTAGATTGATTTAAGTAGATATAGATGTTTAAATCATCATTATTCGTCGTGGGCTGTGCTTAGCACAACATAAATGATTAACTAGTGTTTCCTACAAAATCAAATCTATTAAGTCAACTTAAACCAAACAAGTTGAAAATACTTTGGCCTTGTGATCCACCGACGACAAGAGTCAACAGAGTATATATTCACCATATTGTGTATATGTTTCAATTTCGCAGTAACCCGTGGAGTCGTGCTTTTATTTTCATATTTATATTCCTGACATGACATCGAACCGGTTTCTTTTTCAGTTCCAGGTTTTTCTGGGTTTTTTTCTTTCAGTTTTTCCAATTGAACCGGAAGAACCGTCGAACCGTTTCCGGTCCGGTTCACCGGTTGAACCAGCCGGTTCAGTCTTGTTTTCAGAACATTGTGTATAACAAAAAGGAGCGTAGGTCTGTTTATATGTATTGAAGTTACTTGTTACTAGTTATAATTACCGCATGTTTGTTGGTTGGTGATGAAATCAAGATTATACATGTTTTATTACCAAAAATGTCCCCGTTTATGCTAATATAAATAACAATATTGCGCTTTTAATTGCAAATATTGCGTCTTTTTGTTATTTTATTTTTAAGGTACAATTGAAGATTTATTGGAGCTTAATCAAAGATTTATGAAACTTAAGTGGAAGCTTAATTAAAACACCCGAAGATGAAGTTCAAGTATTATCTTGTTTAGCCCAAGAGTATGCAAGCCCGAGTTTATTAAGTGTAGAAGCTCATTGCATCGAAGTCCAAGATTATGCCAATGTTCAAAACATACTACAATTATAAAGAAAACAAATATATGGCTGTGACATGAATTGTTGCTACTTAAATTTCAAAGTGTCTGTTAAAAAAAAATAAAAAAAAATAATCAAAGTTACTAAACACGAGAAGGCTTGTTTAGAAAATCAACATGTGTTTATCCTTTTTGCTTTTGATACATTTGGTTTCCTAGCTCCGGAGGCAAGAGAGTTTTTGACTAGGGTACAACGGGTTGTGCAAAGTAATTTGTCGACCCTTAAAAAACAAAACTTCATTTATAATAGGATTGAGTTTGCTATCCAAAAGGGAGTTGTGGCACAACTTGTTGCTCATTTGCCTGTCATCTTATTGTAATTGTTATTTTCCATAATCATATATATTGATCAATGCAGAAATTGTTAATCTCATAGCTCCCTGAATTTAGCATTTTTGCATAAAAAATAAGTGAAATGCAGATGACCATATCCACGTGTGCATCCACCACCCAATCTCCACTCGCTTCTCACTCTCACATTTCACAAAACCCACGCGCCTATATTTCATACTTCCTCCGTCTCATATTTATTATCCATATTTTCTTTTATGGATGTCTTAAATTAATTGTCCATCTTTAAGAAAACTTAGCTCCCTGAATTTAGCATTTTTGCATAAAAAATAAGTGAAATGCAGATGACCATATCCACGTGTGCATCCACCACCCAATCTCCACTCGCTTCTCACTCTCAAATTTCACAAAACCCACGCGCCTATATTTCATACTTCCTCCGTCTCATATTTATTGTCCATATTTTCTTTTATGGATGTCTTAAATTAATTGTCCATCTTTAAGAAAACTTAGCTCCCTGAATTTAGACCCTTTTGTATTAGCAGATACTTAAATGTGCTACTAGTTTGTTTTATGTTCTAAGAATTTACTTAATTAATGTTTTAGCTTAGTCCTTTCTGTCACTTGATTATTTATTGCTTAATATTAGCTTATCTTTTATAAAATTTGTGTCTTTAGTCTCTTTATTGTTAAAATCTTTCAAAGTTTAAATCTTTTTACAAAATTCATCATTTTTAATCTTTAAATTTATAAAGTTTGAATCTTTTAGTTTTAAAACTCTTTTTTACCAAGTCTTTTTATTAAGGTTTTAATCTTTTTATATTTTTAGTTTAATATTTCTTTTAAAAATAAAGTTTTATCATTTTTATGTTTTCTAAATTAACAAGTTGCAATCTTTATTCATTTCATCACCTCAAATTCACTTAAAGTTTCAAGCTTTGGATGATTAATAGAAGATTATGGGTTATAATGGAGTATTTGGGTTAATTATGGAGCTTGGATGTGGTTTTAGTTTAGTGTTTTTATTGTCATTGTCGTTCTTCAAACCGAATCCCGGTGCTTTCTTTTCCTTGTTCATTTTTATTTTTTTAGTATGTTAATTGCTATATGCCTATATGTTTCGTTTAGTTGGCGTTGCCATGATTAGTTGGCGTTTTATCTTTTTAATATATAAGCATCCAACAAGAACTTCAACGCGAGTCTCAAATCCATCATTCCTTTAGAACGACAATCCGGGAGATCAATACTTACCGCGAAACTTAGGCATTTAGGTTCGTATCCGTATCTTTCACTCATCCTTACAAATAATTTTTGGTGGGCCCTACAACGACCCTATCAGTTGGTGTCACATATATACTCGTATTGTTTTATGTTGATATGCAAAACAACCTTTTCCGAAAGTTGTTCACATGTCGCATGAACGGTTCTTTTTGTAACGAATAAGCAGTTGTCAATGCATCTAAAATACTTAAGCCACGACGGAACCAAAATTAAAAATGACCAGATGAATTTACAAAAGACCAAATGAGATCATAAATTCATTTTTTTAGAACTAGGTGCGCTTTTAAAAGTTTGAGATTTAAAAAAAAATAACATTACGTTAATTCTTTTAAAAAAACCATGTGTATTTCTAGTTCTGTCACTAACATAAAGATCTTCACGTATTTGAGAATATGACTTGACCAAATCTCTCACACCAATTTGGTTCTTCTAATAATAAAGAGTACCCGAAAAGCTTTGTAAACACCTTTTTTTTTTTTTTTTTCAATATAGCTGCTTGTTTATTTATTTATTTACTTTTTTTCCCTCCTATAAGTTGTTTTGAGTAATAGTAATGATAGAGGGACCTAATTTATCATTTTTTTTTAAGTATTTTGAAATTCTTAAGTCCCAACTGCTTAAAAAGATCATTACACCATATTCCACTTTTATTTTTTTATTTTTTTGGGCTCATGACTCGTACAAATGTACAATGTTTTCTAAGTTTTTAATAAAATTTTTTATTCTTCTTTAACAAAAATTACAACTAATAGAATAATGGGCTCATGAACAAAAATTAATAGCCTCGATGGACTATATTGGGCCCAAGGTATATATAGGGGCTGAAGCTTCACTTGTTGGGCTTGCCATTACGAGCTAGTTTTAACCACAAACATGATTAATTTAATCAACTGCAAGTAGGGCTGACAATTTTGACACGAAACCTGTTAACACGACACGACACGACCTGTTCTTAACAGGTTTCGTGTCTTAACAGGTCAGACCTGTTAAGACCTGTTAATTTTCGTGTCTTAACAGGTCAGACCTGTTAAACCTGTTAGCGACCTGTTAATTTTATACTATATATATAAAGTATTTTTAGGTCATACATTCACAAACCTTAATCACACACACATAAACTCTCCGCCCCCATCCTCCTTTTATCTCTTCAGGAAAAAAAAAAAAAAAAATCTCATCTCAATATCATCATCAACATCTATTCGATCCATCATCAGTCCATCTAATCAAAACCCATAAACGCAAACACAACCATACGCACCCTCACACTAATATATTTGTTTAATTGTTGTAATGTGATATAGATATGTAAGTTTGTTACAGATTAGTGATGTAAGTTTGTTACAGATTAGTGACGGGTATAAGGAGATCTCGGGTAGGTTTTGTTTGTTCATTTTTGTTTCTTGGTTATAGATCTATTTTATTCTTAGTTTCTTACTCATTATTTTATTATACAAAAGATGTGGATCGATTTATATTATATCCTATTTTGATTTGATAGATATATGAGATCAACGGTGGTGCGGTTACTGGTTGCAAGGCCAATGCATCTTGTCTATATACCGAGACTTATGGTGATGGGAGTTACAGTATTGGCTATTTTGTAGAAGATGTTGTTCAATATGACAGTGTGTCAGGTGACTTGGAAACTAAGCAGGCAAATGGAAGTGTTATATTTGGGTACGTTTTCCTTTCTATGAATGATGTTTGCAATTTACGAGTATCAGTTAACCGTTACATCAGTCTATCTGGCCCGTCTCGTTCCTCTGTTTCTGTATCGCTAAACTAGGAATGACACTGGAAGTTCTTAACTAGGCACACCACCTAAGCAGTGGCAGAGGGAATGTTATATCTGTTCATGTATATACGGATCATTCTCTATTACTGGAAATAGTAGACACTGGATCAGTTAAACCAATAGTTAGGTTTTAACTTTGTTGAGATTTGAATAATAAAACATGTAGTTTCTCATTTTCTACACATACAAGAGTCCGTTACTAAACTGAATATTGATTGAAGTTGGTTAAATGGTCGCTGGTATTTAAGTTATGTGAGAATTTTTTTTTGGCGTACAGTAGCTGGAGCGTGAATTCTCCCATCTACACTCGGGTGTATGCATCATGTTTCTTAAAATTTTGTACCCTGTATTATTTTCTTGAACATCTTATATTCTGATTGGTGTTTTGCAACCTTCAGTGCAGAGATATCTGTTTCAGATTCTGATTGTAGAAACAAATTTTATTTTAGCCAAATTGAATCAGGATGTGGTTGCATATATAGACGTTCTGTAACTGTTGTGGTGTAACTATGGTTATCTTATTCTCGTAGATCTTTGGTCGCTGGTATTTAAGCTATATAGAAGTGGATGCTCATGCTAAGAGGGAAGTTGCTGTATTGTATCTGGAAGGTGCACCAGACAGTGAAGAAAGGAGGCAGAATTACTTATGCGATATCACAGGAAGTTGGTTGCAAATGATTTTTTGTAATCGTTATTGTGGTGGTTGTTTTTATTTTGATTGTAATCGTTATTGTGGTTGTAATCGTTATTTTGATTGTAATCGTTATTGTGGTTTTGTTGATGCCGAGAGATTAGGACTAAAAATTGTGGAAATTGTGGATTGATGATTGGTTGTATTTGGTGCCGGAAAATATAATCCTTAAAATTAGAAACTCTAAAATCCTAATATACATGTTAACAGGTCGTTAACAGGTGCACCTGTTAAGTTTCGTGTCGTGTTCGTGTTTGAGAAAAATGACACGATTAGTTAACAGGTCGTGTTCGTGTTTGACCTTAACAGGTTCGTGTCTTAACAGGTTCGTGTCTTAACAGGTTCGTGTGACCTGTTATGCCAGCCCTAACTGCAAGTAGCCGAGAATAGGGGTGGAAACGAGCCGAGCCACTCGTGAAAAGCTCGGGATCGGATTGGTAAAAAGCTTGAACGAGCCGAGCCTAAACGAGCTCGAGCCCGAGCTCGAGCCTAAGTTTGGGCTCATTTAATAATCGAGCTCGAGCCTTATGTAATTAACGAGCCGAGCTCCATTTTAAATTTGTTTACTTTAAAATATCATACAAATTAGTCGAGCTCGAGCTTGTGAAAAGTTTCACGAGCCGAGCTCGAGCTCAAAATATTAAGCTCGAAATGAGCTCGAGCTTTATATATATAAACGAGCCGAGCTCGAGCTCTGGCATGCTCGAGCTCGGCTCGTTTTCACCCCTAGCCGAGAAGTATTTTTTTCATTTTATTAATAGTTTCCTTTCATTGCTTTTCTTTCTAAGAAAAATGCTAAAAACGAATACCTAACACTTTTAAAGTTGTCAACCAAAAGGCCAGCTAGGTCGTTTCGTGAAGCTGCGAGACTGATGTGTATAATGTTTTTCCGTTTTTCAAAATGCATGAAGTTCAATTTTTGACTAATAAGATGAGAGAATATTTTACTACGTGCATTATACATACCAACATAGGTAATAACTTTGATAATCGGGTTTGGGGATGGGGATGGTCGCTTCGCCCTAAACCCGCCCTGTTGCCATCCCTTATTCGGTTTAAAGATTTACAAATAATTACTTTTAAAAGTAAATTAGGAGTTGTTTGTCTTTTCAGATGTTTTATGTATGATCTGCGAAACCATGTGTGTCAGAAGAGAGAATATGAAGTTTTTGAAATACAAGAAGTGATAATCTAAAGAAAAAAAGAATTCTACGAATTTGAACCCCCCCCCCCCCCCCCCCCGCCGACATAAAAGTAGTTTTATCTTCTTGCTTGACAAAAGTTTATAACTATTGTACATAAAAGTTCATTTTATTAATAATATATTTTTCCCCCTCCTATAGGTTGTTTTGAGTAATACCTTTTTTTTAAGTATTTTGAAATTCTTAAGTCCCAACTGCTTAAAAAGATCTTTACACCATATTCCACTTTTATTTTTTAATTTTTTTTGGCTCATAACTCGTAAAAATGTACAATGTTTTCTAAGTTTCTAATAAAATTTTTGATTCTTCTTTAACAAAAATTACAACTAATAGAATAATGGGCTCATGAACAAAAATTATTAGCCTCGATGGACTATATTGGGCCCAAGGTATATAGGGGTTGAAACTTCACTTGTTGGGCTTGCCATTACGAGCCAGTTTTAACCACAAACATGATTAATTTAATCAACTGCAAGTAGCCGAGAATAGGGGTGGAAACGAGCCGAGCCACTCGTGAAAAGCTCGGGAGCGGATTGGTAAAAAGCTTGAACGAGCCGAGCCTAAACGAGCTCGAGTCCGAGCCTAAGTTTGGGCTCATTTAATAATCGAGCTCGAGCCTTATGTAATTAACGAGCCAAGCTCAATTTTAAATTTGTTTACTTTAAAATATCATACAAATTAGTCGAGCTCGAGCTCAAAATATTAAGCTTGAAATAAGCTCGAGCTCGAGCTTTATATATATAAATGAGCCGAGCTCAAGCTCTGGCATGCTCGGGCTCAGCTCGGCTCGTTTTCACCCCTAGCCGAGAAGTATGTTTTTCATTTTTTTAATAGTTTCCTTTCATTGCTTTTCTTTTTAAGAAAAATGCTAAAAACGAATACCTAACACTTTTAAAGTTGTCAACCAAAAGGCCAGCCAGGTCGTTTCGTGAAGCTGCGAGACTGATGTGTATAATGTTTTTTCGTTTTTCAAAATGTATGAAGTTCAATTTTTGACTAATAAGATGAGAGAATATTTTACTACATGCATTATACATACCAACATAGGTAATAATTTTGATAATCGGGTTTGGGGATGGGGATGGTCGCTTCGCCCCAAACCCGCCCCGTTGCCATCCCTTATTCGGTTTAAAGATTTTCAAATAATTACTTTTAAAAGTAAATTAGGAGTTGTTTGTCTTTTCACATGTTTTATGTATGATCTGCAAAACCATGTTTGTCAGAAGAGAGAATATGAAGTTTTTAAAATACAAGAAATGATAATCCAAAGAAAAAAAGAATTCTACAAAATTGAAGAAGAAAAATGTTATTTTCGTCTTTGTGCCCCCCCCCCCCCCCCCTCCCTGACATAAAAGTAGTTTTATCTTCTTGCTTGACAAAAGTTTATAACTATTGTACACAAAATCAAGGCAACTTCATTACCCAACTTGAACCATGAATCAGTTGGGTAACTAGAAGCCGGTTTTGAGGGAAAAAAAAATAGTTGAACCGATAGTTTGCCCTGGTGAAACCAAAAACCAATGTTTAAAACATTGCTTCTTACTTGTTAAGTCAAAAAAAAAAAAAAAAAAAAAAAAAAAATGAGAATAGTATACATTATTTGACATCTTAATATCTCATATAGAATTATAGACTTATGTATATTCTTGGTGCGTGGCTTTGTTATTAGCTGCCACATGCATCATTTTCTACCATCAAAATTGATTTTCTCTTCACATAAAAAAAAATGGCGTGTAGGTTGTTTTGAGATAGCCACAACAACCACAGTTCTCAAATTTTCTTTTCTTCTTTTCTTTTTTAGTTTTTATAATTTAGTTTTAGTATTTTTTAAAAATAGTTAAACCCTATTATAATATTTTATATTTTAAATCAGGGTGTTGTTAACCACGCCACACCATATTTCATTTGTATATTTCTTACCAATAGAAAAATTCACCAAACATCTTTTTGATACCTTCACTTCATTACCCTTCTTGAACCAATGCAATGTGTAAGGTGTGGGATGTTCTTCAGTTTTCAAACCTAAATTGTCGACCGTTATCGAAGAAATTACATTCTAACAACTTTCGCCTTCTAAATGACATTGCAAACATTACCTTGACATGTACACCTGGTATGAAATATGTTGTGTCTCAACCACAATTCATCTTCTTTTGTCACCGTACTCAAGGTTCGTCTAATCACTAGTGCCTTGCCGACATCAGCATACGTGATTTCTGCCTCATTAGAATGTTGCTCGAAAGTATCACCCTCGTACTCATCAAATAAAGGTCCACCATCTTCTTTAATTAAAGTAATAATTTGTCGATTTGGGAAATCAGTGGCGATATGCCCAAGCCCTTAGCACTTATAGCACCGTTTATTCGTCGATACTCCTCCCCTGCTATAGAGGTAGGAGTGTAACTTGTCGTTGAGCTAGTGTTTCGGGTCGGGTTCGAGCTTGGGTTTGCAACCTTTATAAGGGTGTCACCTCTTGTAAAACGACCTGAAAAGCGAGAACCACTGCTACTAGTCACTTTTTTCTTTTGTTGTGATTTGACCTAACCTACATACATCATTATATGACCAATATTGTTGAAGGTGAACAAAATCAGTGATTTCGGGTTTTAGTGCAGCCAAATAACGTGCAATTGTTTCATCTTCCTCCTCAACCACATCACAACATAGCCTCAACCGATCAAACTTGTAAATTCTTCAACTAACATACCTATTGATTGTCTAACATTGTGGTATTCTATGAAGGCCTCTTGCCAAAATTGCACGAGCAAAAACTTGGCCATTAACTTTTTTTTTCATCTTTCCCTAACTCACAATCTTAAGCTTTCCTACTTTACTACGTTGTTTTATAACATGCTCCCACCATATAGATATATTCTTTTTCAATTTAATTGCAACTAGCTTGACCTTTTGTTCATCACTTAGGTTTTTAATATACATAAATGCTTTCCTACTTAACTTTTACTCCAAAATAACCAAAAAGGCACCCGGAGCAAAAATATTAAATAGCCTACTACTCAACAAATATAGGTAGGGTTTTTCTAACATATGCCCCAGGGCACATCTTAAGCACACCTAAATACATTTGGGACCCACTAAAAAGTAAAAAAAAACACATCTAATTCGTGGGTCCCTGAGTACTTTTTTGTATTTTTAGTGGGTCCCCTGTGTATTTTGGTGTGCTTAACATGTGCCCTGGGGCATATGTTAGAAAAACCATATATGTAAAAGTTGGATGATGAAAACAAATAATAGGCTAAAGAGTTGCATTCGTAAAAATTTCATATCATTTACGTACCTAATTCTAGGGGCGGCAATTGTCGACATGACACAATAAACGACATGAACCTGACACGAAGTTAAAAAGGTTTGGGTTGAGGATAAATAGATTTGGGTCAAAAAAATGTCAACCCGTCTAACCCATTTAATAAACGGGTTGTGTTTGGGTTGAGCAAGTATTAAATAGGTCAACCCGTGAACCCGTTTAGATATATGGAGCCACTAAAATTAAAGTATATAAGCCACTCAAATTAAAGTGTGTAACTTGGATTTTATTTTGGACTTGGATTAAATGTATTTTGTTATATACTCCCTTCGTCCCAAAATTATTGTCCAGTTTAAATTTTCAAAGTCAAACTGGTTCAACTTTAACCATAAATATATATTTTTTATTATATAATACTTAATGAAAAATTATACCATTAAAAAATACACTTAAAACCCAATCTATTTATATATTTTGCATCAAATATTATATAACACCCACAAAAATATTTAAGGTTAAAGTTAAAGAAAAAAAACTAAAAAAATCAATAGTGAACAATAAATTTGGGACGAAGGGAGTACTTAATATATGAGTGAATTAGATTATATTCAAATATCATTGAAATTGTCGCGTACATATATTTGTGTGCTATTTTTATCATTTTTTAGATCCTTATATAAATTTTTGCATTTTAACTAGTTAAATCGATAAACCACTAGCTTATTCTCTGCTTAACATATTTACTTAAGCAGATTAAACGGGTTACAAATGGGTTATACATGTTATGCATGTCTATGTTAATGTTGAGTTTCTTGACACGATTAATAAATAAGTCGTGTTGGGTAGATGTTAAAATAACACGCCAACCCGCGAACCCGAATGGGTCAACCCGAACACAACTCGATAACCACCCCTACCTAGTTTTACCTTCCAACTCAATATTTGAACAAGTTGTTAAACTTGACAAGCGTTAAAAAGTTTTTCTTAACACCCCGTGCGGAAGATATTCCGTTGATAACTCATATTTTATACATATTTTTCTACTCGATACATTGTGTTTCTTATGTATTTTAGCATGATCTTCAAGAATTTTGATACTTAATTAATTGCATGTAAATAATAAATGATGAAATTAAGGACGATGTAGAAATAACAAAAGTATGAAGATATGTTGCTAAGAGAAGAAGAAATGATAAACTAGGGACTGAAATCTATCTATAATTCTATACCAATAAAACACACTTTTTATTCAGCGATCTAATTAATTTAAAAAAAAAAAAAAAAAAAAAAAAAAAAAAAAAAAAAAAAAAAAAACCCAAAAAAAAATACTACGTAATAAGTTATAACCTCAGACACGTGGCACCCATAAACGATCCATTCCTTTTTTTATACGACCAATTCATAATCGATTTTATCTGATCAAATTGCAAAAACAGAATATTATGTTTTATTACCTTCCAAATTTGTTATACATTTATTTTTTTTTTATTTCAAAAAAGTTTATGAAAATATGTTTTTGAAAATATGTGGCTTCTGTTAAACCAACTATTATTAGGCAGTGAGTGTAGTATATGTACCTGCACATGACATGTAATGTCGTCAAAACGCAACAGGAAAGGCTGTTGTTGGTCACCCAGCTCAGTCATTGGGTTTTTGTAAAAAAAAAGTTACTGCATTGGGTTTTAAAGACATTGGATTGAGTAAATGTATTCTATTAGATATCGAAACCATCTGTCTAATGCGGGTTATAATGGATCACAGGTTTCCTAACATAGTCGACACATGTTACAAAAGATGAGTTATAATGGATCACAGGTTTCCTAACATAGTCGACACATGTTGCAAAAGATGAATGATTGTAGTATTGGATAACGAATTTAAAAGGTTCTAATAGTATTAAAAAAACGAAGGAGTTAAGGCTACAAGTTCTTTCATGTGCTTTTATTTTATTTTATTTTATTTTATTTATTTATTTGTGAAAAGTCCAAAATACATCCCTGTGATTTGTTAAAAGCCCGCTTTATATCTTTTTTCTTTTTTTTAAACAAAATCATCCATCGTTAGTAAAGTTGGCACAAATACATCCCTTAGTTAGTAATATCAGTTACTATGGACTAACGATGCAAATGATTTTCCGTTATCTCCTAACAAGAGTTAAAATAGTTGCATCGTTAGTCCTCATTGAGTTAAAATATTTGCATCGTTAGTCCTTGATGTGTAAGGAAAGCTTTAAATTTATAATACTAGTTTCACCGATTTTAATAAACCAACACACGGGTAAAGTATAACCCTCGTTGGTAATATAAGTTTTAGGTAAGACCAGGTCATATCCACAGGGACTTACTTCGTTCGAGTTTAAGTATAAATAACTAGTAAACAAGACAATAAGTAACAAATAGCAAATATGATAATATGAAGGATTCGAATAATAAAACATATGATTGCTTGGATAGCTTAGATAATCTAGTGACAATGCTTATGATTTTATCTCAATTTGATAATATAAGTAGCATACGATTTATAACTTTGCCATTTTTGTCAAAAGAGCAATTTCATAATCCGTTAGGTTCAATTCAAGATTTATACTTATCCATCAAAAGATTTCTCTTGAGATAGTATCCGATATCAAGTCTAGATTATTATTAATTCTCCTAAGTGAATTTCTCCTTTCAAAGGCTAGGAACGCAGACAAGTTCCTAGAATTGCGTTTAACATATTGGTTCTTTCGACCTATCCCGACATGTTATATTCAATCAGTTTCAATAGATAAATATAATAAGACTTAGATATAAAATAGTTCATAACATAAACTTGAAATTAATAAAGATCAAAGCATAATCATAAATCACTTTATTATATTCACATATCCAATCAATCACAAGAGGTTTAGCCTCTCATGGCTAATGAGTTCAAGACAATAGAAATTACTAAATAGTAAACAAGAGACACACGAATCGGATTGATCAAATGGATTACACAAGTGTTACAAGTAACCAAGATTTCGACACCAACACACATTCAACACCCCTTGCTCTACTTATTCACATCTGGCTAAGGCTCAGGATCATGTAGTACTTCTTATCTCTGCTTCGCGAGAATTGGTTATTGGGTGGAGTGTTCAAATGCTTGCAAATGAGCTCTATTTATAAGCTTCTGATGTCCAAAGTACGATGTACTTTGATTATGAGTGCGGCGCACTTTGCTGTTTTCTTGGCGTCAAAGTTTCATAAATGCAGAGGAAGTACGGCGCACTTAAAATACAAAACCGACGCACTTATATTTAATATAACTTATTGACTTCCTTTGACCGAGAGGACAAGTGCGACGCACTTAGCTGGTAAACCGGCGCACATGCTAGGAATATAATGGACTTCTTATTTCGCTGCTTCGAATGATGAGATAGTTGTTCTTTTCCATGTTTCATGCTTCCGAATGTCTAAGAGTGAACATGCATTCATTTCATGCTATTAAGTACCAAAAGTTCACACTAAATGATCATAAATATATAATATAATGCTCGAGAAATATATATAATTAGAGCGTTATCAAATACCTCCAAACTTAGCTATTGCTTGCCCTCAAGCAATCAAGCGAGAAAATTCAATTTGTTTTTGATCATGGAGATATATTATCAAGATTTCATTATTTTGCTTAAAAGGCATTGACACATAACTAAAGACACCTCACGAAGGATTAATTTAAATGGTTCACACAATTCGCTCAAGTAGGGTTAATATCACTCAATTGCACAAACACGACTAAATAGCTACCATAGGCTTGCACAAATTACAAAGACAACTCCGACAAGGCGTAAGCACCATGCAATGATATCAATGAGGACTTTCCGGGTTGGCTTTGGGATTAAGGGTATGAATAAGGCATGGATAATTTTTTTTTATTTTATTATTTTTTTTAAGTGGGTTCTCAAAATGATATACCAATAAGCTGCTTATCATCATAGATGATATTCTTAGATCTTCATCTCATTCTTTCTTTCTTTCAACACAAACATTTTCCTTACTTTCGATTTAGCGTATACATATTTCCAACTTCTTTCTTTTTTTTCTTTCATATAACGTTTCTTTTTCGTTATGCAGCAATAATTAATGAAACTTCGTTCTTTTTTAGCAAATATAATTAGTGTGATCAAAGAAAAAGGCTAAGGCTCAACATATTGTTCTAGGTGGTAATAGCACTAAAAATGAGCGCTAGAAGGTTAATTATGAAAGATACTAGTGACTAGTGTAGTCAATTAGATTATAACTTTCATAGGATGCAATTTGGTGTAAATCCTAACTTTGCCTCAATATCATGTAAAATTGTCTATAAAGCATAAAAATGCAATCTCACTGCGGCATTCGTTATTGATGTATACGTGCAAGATCTAGAGCTAATTTAAAATCGTTGGCTTACTCATATATTTGGAGGAAAGTGTAGCAAATATACACTTATAAAGGCTTATAATGATCTCACATTTGTGGTGAATGAAATTGTGTCTAGCTATAGTGTCAATCCAAGTGGATTTGCCATAATAACTTGTAAAAATATTAATTTTATAATTTTTATTAATTAAAAGCAATGATTTTATCATGTAATCTATTTTTATAAAATAATTATATATATTTTTTTCTATTTGGCTCTCCTCCATACTCAACTTGAACATTGCCCTCAATGTTTATAACTGGGAATAAATGAAAATAGGGAAAAAAAAATAATAAAACTACTAAAGAGATGGAAACTTCCCGGACCATATGAGAAAGCATGAAGAGCTGAGTTATCCCAAATGCGGTCTCTTCTTCATCATAATAATCTGCAAATTTAAACAAACAAACACAAAAAATGGAAAATATTTATATATATATATATATATATATATATATATATATATATATATATATATATATATATATGTAACAAACACAAAAAATGGAAAATATTTTTGGGTTTTGTTGGGTTATATATATATATATATATATATATATATATATATATATATATATATATATATATATATATATATATATATATGTGTGTATATATATATATATATATATATATATATATATATATATATATATATATATATATATATATATATATATATATATATATATATATATATATATATATATATATATATATATATATATATATATATAACAGGAGGCGTTTGACCATTTAATGCCAAATAAACACGGTCAATGCATTGTCATCACTTGACTGCCATGTCATCAGTAGTGTTAGCCACGTAAGCAATTTTTATAATTAATTTCGTTTTTTATTATTATTTTTGACTTAAAATTCGAAATCAAAAAATGGAGCTAGCATGGTTCGAACATGGGATGGTCTCCAATCATAAATAAACATGTCAACCACTGGAGCAACATAATATTTATGATACAATCTGCAACTCAAACTTGATAAAGTCCAACCAAATATTTTTTCAGCTTTTAGGCCCAATCCGAATATTAGGTGATAATCTAGGAAAATCATATACAATAATAATCCTATACAATATTCAAAAAAAAAATGAGACGTATATTTTCTAGAAAAGAAAAACCCTAATCATCATAAATCTCTCCATGAAGAAAACTCCATCATGATTTTAGTGTTTTAATGATTTTTAATGTGTTTTTGTGCAGTCTCCCAAGGGATCATCTCCAACTTCCGCCAACAATACAAAGTGAATATTTATTATTCTGATATGTTTTGTTTTCTCATAATAATATTTAATTGTTGAGAATCATGGTTTGAATTAGTGAGCAAAATTGACGAGTTTGATTCAGATGAATATTTTGTGACTGCTCATGGGGTAATGAACATAAATGTCCATTTTTTTTAACAATATCAGCATTCCTTTTGAATATATGTCTTAAGTATGTGTCGTATGTCTTTAGAGTCCCTTTAGTAACGAATAAAATGTGAATCATCAATCATCAGGCTTTCTTTTAAGACAACTTTACTTGATAAAGAAGAAACTAGTGAAATTCGTAGCTTTTTTTGTTTATTTATTTAACAAAAATATGCATATTTAGCCCTAAGCTTTGATGGAGCACGACCTTATTTGTTACATCGAAACACTTTCTTGGTCTTGCAGGTATTTCAAGAAAATACTTTTGTCGTCCCCGAGCACAATTATCAGCTATATATGCACAGTAGGTTACAAGATAAGATATGAGCCATGAGGATCCCAGCAAGAAAATATGCAGCAAGACGTTAAAAGATGTTGCCAACATACGAGACGTGAGTTACAGCTTATATACATATTTGCATTTTTAGAACATAATATTTAATTATGTTATTATTAATGAGGGGCCATTTTACGTTTCATAGGTACAACAACTGAAGCAGAATGATGCAGGGCATGTTCGAGCTCCAACTCCTCTGGCTTAGCCGCCGGTTCTTCGGTCAAAATGTGAAGTCAAGTGTTTTAATGATTCGAGAAGATTGAAGGGTAAAAAAACGACAATGTAAAGTTGTCGTTATCTATCTTTTACTATTTGCATCTATCTAATTTTTATAAATGATTTGTTTAGATTTATAAAAGTTATATTGTTTCCTTATTTTAGTTTTGGTAGAGATTCTTAGCTTTCTCTTCAAGACTCTTTAAGGCTATAAGTAAATGTAATATGTTTAGGTTTTGAAACAGACTATGAGTTATTAAGAAAAGAGAGTTTCTCTTGAAGTCCCGGTTGGGCACCCTTTGTGGGTTTATCGAATTCCTTATTCATTGTTCTTGTGTGGTTTCTTTCATTCACAACGGTATCCGCCATCATTTGGTATCAAGAGCACAGGTTCGGGGAAAAGAAATCACGCAACTTGGGGAAGCCAAATCAAGAGAAACAAATACACTTGTTTCAATTCGTCATATTCTGCGCAGTCGTAGGATAATTGGTGGCACGCATTCGTTCACCGTTGGATTTCTGTGATTTTTGGGCACGAGGTTCACGACACACTAATCTACAATGTCACCGTTCGGATTCACGATTGGAGACTTGTACAGGGACATATACCTGGTCAAAGTTGCTGTTTTGTTTTCTGCTGAATTTTTGATACAATGGCCTTATTTACCCACACTTATGTGGACGTGGACAACCATGTGGTTATGTGGCTCGTAGATTCGCCGGACGAGGCAACGATACAACTAACCAACAAGTATCACGTGTTGTAGAGAAGGAAGACCTCCTTAAACAAGTGAAGGAACTTCATACGGATTCCAAAATCAAGCTAACCGTAGAGTCGCCGAACGAGGCAACGGTCACGTAAGTGAGGATGATGTCACTTCACCTGGATGATCTTATCGAATGATTGGCATGATGAAACATGATTCTCCATAGAGAAGCCGTGTTAAGGAAACGGAGAGGGGTTAGAAAGTTTCAGAGTACGAGACTTGGAAAGACAAGACTCGAGGACGAGTCTTTTCCAAGAGGAGGAGAATGATGCAGGGCATGTTCGAGCTCCAACTCCTCTGGCTTAGCCGCCGGTTCTTCGGTCAAAATGTGAAGTCAAGTGTTTTAATGATTCGAGAAGATTGAAGGGTAAAAAAACGACAATGTAAAGTTGTCGTTATCTATCTTTTACTATTTGCATCTATCTAATTTTTATAAATGATTTGTTTAGATTTATAAAAGTTATATTGTTTCCTTATTTTAGTTTTGGTAGAGATTCTTAGCTTTCTCTTCAAGACTCTTTAAGGCTATAAGTAAATGTAATATGTTTAGGTTTTGAAACAGATTATGAGTTATTAAGAAAAGAGAGTTTCTCTTGAAGTCCCGGTTGGGCACCCTTTGTGGGTTTATCGAATTCCTTATTCATTGTTCTTGTGTGGTTTCTTTCATTCACAACGGTATCCGCCATCACAGAACCTTCTCAGCTTTGATAAGAACTATGCTGCTCAAAATCAGAAAGACACCTGTATGGTTTGTTGAATAAACTATCTTATCTTGCTTTTCCAGAATCAGTTAGTTTGGCTATTACTGTAATGCTGTTTTCTGCTTAGGTTATGTGGAATTGTTAGCATAATAACAAATACCTTAGGCAGAAAGTGGTATACAAGCCCATCACTAAAAATTAACACTATCATTTCCATGTAGTACCGTATATTTTTAAGCATGTAACTTATTTATTTATTTATTTATTTATTTTTGGTATAGTTAAGCAGATAAATTTTAGATCCCACAAGATAAGCATAACCAATAATAGGCCTTCATATCAGAAATTTCTCATTGTCAAAACTTTCAAACTTGGATCACACACTTCCTGTTGATGGAAAATCACCGTATATCATATGCAAGACTTTATTTACAGCTATCTTTAGCAGACTAAAATGACAAGACAATTTTATGTTTTTGTTGACAAGCTGTCTTTAGCAGACTTCATTTACAAGAAGAAAACAATTTTTCTTGGTATCATTTAGTGCATATATTTGATGCTAATTGTGGTAGTTTAATGGCTTTTTGCTGATTTTTCTATAATTAATTTATAGAAGGTATCTTTTGTGGACTTTGAGTATGTCCCCATAGCATCTCAAGTGCTACGGTTGCTGGTGGAAAGTGTGAAAGACAACCCATCTGGCTAGCTAGCCATTCCATTGTTCATTGTGATAGATGACATCAACAAGCCCACTGGTGTCCGTCTTGGCAAGTCGGAGTATGAGCAGCTAATCCACCATGGAAATCCCAAGTACCTTGGCGAAGAGCTTGAGGACAAGTGGATGCATTTGCGCTCAATTACACATCTGGATCAACCTCTGACCCCAAAGGAGTGATTTCTTTTCAACATTCCAATACTCTTTTTTTTTAACGATTAGCAAAAGGGCCCAGACATCTTTGATTGCATGGGTAGAGGCGAGGTATGTCTTCACATTAGCAAATGGGCTCAGAGTATCAGGTCATGGAACAGAGGTTGATCCACTTTATTTCATAAACATTTGCATTATAAATAACCAAGTTTAAGTAAATGTGGTTGTATATTTGACACTAATGAACTAAATATGTCAAGGAAAAGTTAGTGATAAGGAAACCAACCTTTGATTGTAAAATGTAGTCAAAATGATAATTGTACACACAAAAAATTTAGAGCCAGGGTAGGCCTATGGGTTGAGGTCACTGTCATCCTATTTTTTGTAGTTAATAAAGATGTTTAGAATATTATTATAACTTGAGACTTTTTGATCTGTGGATGACAAGTTGGGCATGTCTAATGTGTATACTAGATGGACAGATGCATATAGTTTTTAAAATTGTACATAAATGTATGTATATGTGTACGCGCACTTACACACATGAGTTAATATCAATTTGTATTGATCTGTAAATGAAATTTCTAGAGATTAGTTGCATTCATAATCTGCCTAATTTATGATCTCTGACAATAAAATTGCTGACATTGCTAATGTCAGGTTGTTCAAGATATACCTTCACCTGTACCTTTTGACTTACCAATGGTTCTGATTAAGCCTCCAGAGGCATGCTCCACTGTTGAAGTTTACAAGGTAATTTTTAGAGGTGGCAAGTTGGGTAACTAGTCAACATAAGTTTAAGAGGTGTGTCCCTTATGTCCTTTAATATCCTTCCTTATCCTCCTCTCTTGGCTACTAATATTGACGCGGCTGAGGTTAAGGGGTATCATCTTTAGTACGGGTCGGGTTGGATTATAAAAAAGGACATAGGTCGAGATTGCCATCTCTATGGATAATAGCTGCCACTGTTTGCCTATAAACTAACTCTTTTTAAAACAGTAGGAAGCCGTGGTGTGCAATCAGAGCAATGTTGCACAAGCTGGTGGCATCAGTTCAAGGTGCTTCTTCTCAGGGGAGTAAGAGAGAGGAGATTTGAAGCTTTTAATAAGCTTAGAATATTTCAAGTCATAGGTGTTGCTATCTTGGCTGGACTCCTATAGTGGCAGACTCCAACATCCCATATTGAAGATCGTGTAAGCTTTTTCATCCCTTTTATAAGTGCTTATCTGATTATCGGGATTTCAAGTCGTAATAATCAGTTTTTAATGTTTGATAACAAGATTATGCTTCTGCTTATTAGGGAAAAAACTTTACGTACTCACCCTTTATTTTAACCAAATTTTAGAGAGTTTCTATTTTCATTTCATGTGGTGTCTCCCCTCTTTTACAAGAAGGACCATTTCGGTCATTTTATCTATGTTCTAAAACTAAGAAGAACTTATTAAACATTTTTAGCATTTCCTGGAATATAAATTAGGCACATATAAATGCTATCTTGTCCAAATCTGTTTATAGTTGCTTATTTGATTTATTATTAACACTAAGAACATTCATTTTTGTTTCTTGCAGATAGCAATGCTTTTCTTCTTCTCAGTTTTTTGGGGATCTTACCCACTCTACAATGCAGTTTTCACATTCCCTCAAGAAAGAAGAATGCTTATAAAAGAACAGTCATCAGAGATGTACCGTCTCTCCTCTTACTTTCTAGCAAGAACCATAGGAGACCTACCACTTGAACTTGCACTTCCAACTGCTTTTACCTTCATACTCTATTGGATTGGCGGGCTCAAACCCAATCCAGCCACCTTCATCCTTTCATGGCTCATTGTACTCTACACTGTTCTTGTGGCCCAAAGTCTCGGGCTGGCAATAGGTGCTATACTTATTATGGATGTAAAACAAGCCACAACTTTAGCATCGGTTATAACACTGGTTTTCTTGATAGCTGGAGGATATTACATACAACAAATCCCTACGTTCATAGTCTGGTTAAAGTATTTGAGCTACAACTACTATTGTTACAAGCTTCTTCTTGGGGTTCAGTATAATGAAAATGATCTTTACGAGTGTTCAAAAGGAGTTTACTGCAAAGTTGCAGATTTCAAAGCGGTTAAAACGGTGGGGTTACATAACTTGCCTATGGATTTATTGGATATGGCATTGATGTTGATTGGGTATCGTTTTGCTGCTTACCTTGCATTACACAGGGTCTGGTGAAGATAACTAATATTAGAAATAGATAACATGTTGCCCGAATTTTGATCACTTTATACAGAGAAGTAGGGTGTGTTACGCACCCTTGTGGCAAATGTCTACATAAAACTAACTTATGAATATATGCAAATGATAAAGATAAACTCTGAATGAATTTATTATAAATATGTTGTTTGGATGTTATACAAATCATGTTTTGCACTTTGCAGGTCATTATAGGAGAGATCTTGTCATCATTTGTACCAATAAATGCATGATAATTTGTTTAAATAGTCTAGAAAGTAACATCACTAATAAGCCATGACGTCGAACTGTCAAAATAACAAGATAGATTGCTGAAATGCCATACCTAAGTAAACACTGGTACAAAAACTGCTATTGGTCACGCCAAAAATATGTGACGATATGCATATAGTCACACACGTTTTTTTCGTTGTGTGTCACCATAAGTCCCGCCACCGTAGGTGGCATATGGTCACATTGTTGAGTTCGTGGCCTTTTCCATCGAAAAAAAGTGACCAAAACCCCGAATATGTGTGACAAATTAGGCACAAGTTTTGTTGGATTAGTCGGTATCAGTGACCGTAAACACCTTATAGTCACACGAATGTTTTTTGAGAGTAACTATTGTTCGTCCTTTGGCCACATAAATATATAATATATGTGACATTTGATATGATTCTTTCTAGTAAATGTGTATTTTGTGTGACTATTTCTCATCTTGTGGTCACATGAATAAACAATAAATGTGACGTTTGTGATGATTTAGTCACACAATGGGCGTTGCTTTTTTGGAGTTAGTCACATACAATTTAAAACAAAGTGGCCAAAAGTGTAAATACGTGTGACCATATGCTCTTTAAAGTGAACAAATGTGTATTTTGTGTGACTATTGATCATCAAATGGCCACATGAATTTTATGTTTGTGTGGCCTTTTGTAATATTTAGTCACACAACGCATGTTTTCTTTGGGTATTTAGTCACATACAATTAAGCAAACAGTGGCTAAAATCGTTAATAAGTGTGACCATATGTTGTTTAAAGTGAAGAAATTTGTATTTTGTGTGACTATTGATCATCCAATGGCCACATGAAGTTTATGTTTGTGTGGCTTTTTGTAATATTTAGTCATACAAACCATGTTTGTTTTGGGTATTTAGTCACATACAATTAAGCGAACAGTGGCCAAAAGTGTTAATAAGTGTGACCATATGATGTTTAAAGTGCAGACATGTGTGTTTTGTGTGACTAATGTTCATTCAATGGTCACATGAATTTTTAGTTTGTGTGGCATTTTGTAATATTTAGTCACACATCGAATTAAAAACAGAGTGACCAATAATGTTAGTACTGCTAGTACTACGTTAGTACTGCTGGAGCAGAGTCACTACTGCTAGTATATATATAAAACATAATGTATATAAATGAAGCAAATATATATACAATTATATTTCAAATTGAATAAAACTTGAATGTATATAAATGAACCAAATATATATATATATATATATATATATATATATATATATATATATATATATATATATATATATATATATATATATATATAATTGTAATGTCATATATAATCACATTCTCAACTACCATAAGTTAAAACCTGTTGATTCTTCGCCGCCTTAGCTTGCTTTTGCAAGGTTTCACTAGACCAAATGTTTTCGCTTCGTTGGTACTAATTTTAGTCCAGGATTTTTTTTTGACATCTCGTTGGACTGTTGCTTGACCAGTAGATCTTTTTTTAGCCTCTCGCGTCTCTCATTATCAAGTTGAGTTTGATGTAACTCAAGTCTTTCATCAGTTTCTTTTCTGCTTAGAGGAAGATTAAAATACCTCTTATATGTAACTCCACTTCCCACTCCTCTTGCATAACCTCCATTTTCCTTACCAAACACAACTGTCATGGCATCAGTGCCATCATCAACATTCAAGGTTCCTTACTTGATCTTTTTATCAACTTCTTTCTGTAAAAAAAAATATGGGAAATGTTGGTATTAAAAGTTAGTACGGCTAGTACATAGTTAATGCCGCTGGTATATAAGCATGATAATAGAATTTACAGTCAAATTTACAAGTTTATCTGCCAATGATCTAATCTCAGCATCTGGAGATTCTCCGTCTTTGTTTTCCCTTCCTTTGATCCACAATACACTACGCCATTAGTTTTACCTGTGAATAATAATCGTCCATTTCTTCCTCTATCTACTGACGTAACTCATCCTATAAACAGATGTTACGAACTGTAAGAAACCAAGACACTAATAATGCTGCATAATATAAGATTTGCCAACCATGAAACAGTAAAAATATACATGGGTTGGCTTTGGTGACTGAGATGGGGCATACCCACCCCTCAATTTAATTCCAGTCCCTCGAAAATGAACTGTGCCAGAAAATCCAGATGAGGGAATTTTTAGCCAGTTATCCCATGTATCATCCTCACCCGTGAAAATAGCATGTAGCCCCTGCAAGAAACAAGTAACGTGCTTAATGCTAACATAAAAGACGACAAAATTAGATGCCCCAAATATAAGTTTAGCATCAAAAACCAACATACCGGGGCAGACCCTTGCATATCAACTCGGGCAACAAATAATCTAGATGGTTGAAATGTTCTGCAGTGCCAAACCCGGAATGAATAAATGTCAAACACATTACCAAGCAAGCAAATCAATAACATTTGGTACAAATGAAACAGATTCACAAAAAGCAACCTTATTTGAGTTAATTTCCTATATAATAGATGTTATGTTAATCTTTTGATAGATAACTTACGCAACTGTGATAAGCAAACTCCAACTGTTCAGTAACATCCTCCCGGAGTGGAAACCAAGTAAGACTCCCTTTACGAGCAAAACAGTGGCCTCTTAGAACACGTCAATTGTCTTCATTCCAATAAACAGGAAAACTATGTTGTCTTAATAAGTCTACCTGCAACGATTACCACCACACGAGTTTATAATCAAAAACATGTTTTAGGCTTGTTTTAATCCACGAAAATCAATATAAATTGTTTTATATTCGATTACACATTTAAAAAAATATATATTAAATATGTGTTTGAGCATACCCATGGACAGAGTAGGATAGGTAAGATGAGGGTGATGGTGGCTTGACTGTGATGGTGGTTATCTCGAACCAAACAACCGAAGCAAACAAACTCCCCCATACAGTTCCCTTGTCTTGATGACGGTGATGGCGTGGAGGAGCGATGGTTGGTTGAACGACGGCGAGAAAAGGCGGTGAAGTGTGGCGGTGGTGTGAGTTGGTTCTAGTGAGAAGGAGAAGATATGAATAGAGAGAAGATAGATATGACTAGTGTAAGTGTTTTGATTTTGGGTGAAAAGGAGGTGGATCCTGAGAGCGGGAGATTGAAATTTTGGGGAAAATTATGGGCGCGCTATATTATAATTTTTGATACTTTGGACTTTGGAGATTGAAAGTCTATCAAATGAGCTCGAAATGTTTAATGAGTTGAGCTAAACCTTATATAAGTTGGACTCGAGTTATTGTTAGTTCTCGAGCTTGTAAGTGATATATATATATATATATATATATATATATATATATATATATATATATATATATATATATATATATATATATATATATGTAAATGTGCTAAGTGTAAATACTTATTTATGAATGTATCAAAGTTTTTTAGCTGAAGTCAAACCGAATTCAATTCTTAGGTTATATTATATTTCAAATGGGTCATGTGCAGTAGGTTTTGTTAACTAAGACAAAAAACTTGGGCGGATTTCATACTATTGTGACAAGTGTCCCTAGGGGTGTCCCCACCAAGTACATCTTACCATGGTTCTCAGGATCCCGATCTTGATCTTAAGATCTTACGATTTTACGATATTGCAAAGCAAAAGTGATCTGGATCTTACATAGGATCTTTGAAAGCTTAGGATCTTAAAGGATCCCGATCTTGACCATAAGATCTTAAGATCTCATCCGATCCGATCCTACTTTTCTCGGATAACAAACTAAAAAACTGCAAATTTCTAGATTATTCTTTTGTAGAATTTAAAAAACAACATGTTAATCTTATTAAACATTTCATAACTATTATTTAGGACAACATTTTCGATGAAACATTCATATAATTTTGTGTCTATGATATATAATAATTTGTAAATTTGTATAATATTACAAAAACTATTAAGAAAATGACATTATAGTAGGATCTTGCCATATGTACTCATTGGGCGACTTTTTAAATACAAAATACAATAAAATACAAATGTACCTTTAATACTTTTAGTTTTTAAACTTTTAATGTACTTTTTATACTTTTAGTTTTTATACTTGTAATACTTATAATCATTTTTAAACCAATAATATATATAAATTAAAGCTTATCCAACACACTTCACTCACTTAAACATTATCCTCTTTTTCTATAATATATAAAAGCTTATACAACACACTTCATACACTTCAATATAATACTCTGTTTCTCTCCCACATTTATAACACCCTCTGTTACAATTGACCGAGTAAACATCTAGGGGTTAGATCCTCTATTTCTCAGTTTTGTCTTACATTTGTTAGAAACTTGTTAGTTTATGTATTAGATTTATGTGGTGTTGTTTTTGCGAATAATTAGAGCAAAAGAGATATTAAGGTGTGTTTGGATTAGCTTATTTTGTGTGGTTATCGCCTTATTATGTTTTGGAGAATAAGCTATTTGGTCATGTATACTCCCTTAGAGCTATTTATTATTAGGCTTAGGTTGACTATCTGTTGTAAGAATTGTGTTGCATTTGTATTGAGAGAATAAGGAAGAACATGCTGTGTTGTTTTTGCGAATAATTAGAGCAAAAGAGATATTAAGGTTTGCTTGGATTAGCTTATTTTATCTTAGGCTTAGTTTGACTATCTGGTATAAGAATAATGTTGCATTTGTTTTGAGAGAATAAGGAAGAAAAGTGGCGGATGTGTGTGCGAATATTTAGGCTAAAATATCCGAGTATCAAAGATGGAAGAAGTATCAACGATGGATGAATCGACGCCACTTTCAAGTATGAACATAAACTTGTTTTGGTGTTTTTCATCCATTGTTGATTCATCTTTGCTCTTTGTCAAAATACAGAAATGATTATCAAGTATAATTTGTAGGTTCGATGCTTGAATTTAGTGTCTTCGTATTCCACCATGTTGGTAGGTTAGAGATTCAAGGCTGAATAATATGTTGTTGTTGGCTAGGGTAGAAAGGATGGTAGTTCATTGCATTGTTAATATAAATTTAATATGATTTATTCATGCACGATTAGCTCTCTAATGTCGTAGAATCTACATAATTAATATGTATGTTCGTCACATCTAAGGGAGCAATATAAATGATAGTAAGAATCTGTTTTCTAATAACTTAAAGCTCAAAAATTATGGCAGATCTATCTAGCGTTGTAGATGGTTCCATTGCTTAATTTGGAAAACGTCTACTACCGTTTGTGTGGTTGATCTTGATCATTGGCCTTGGCTCTTTCAATATTGTACCTTGATTAAAACTTTTGTCCCGTCAATGAAGATACATTATTGAAAGTGCCAAAGCTAGTGATCAAGCGCACACAAACATTATCAGACGGTGTCCAAAAAACAAAGCAATAGAACCTTTCTGCAACGTTAGATAGATTTGTCCTGATCATTGAGACGTCTTCAATGCGATAATGATATAGTGTGTATTGTTCATGACAGGCCACACTCCTACATTATCGCATTCAAGATGAGCGATGTTACTTAGACTCTATTCTTTACCCAACATTTGTAGATTGTTTGTATCACTCTGTTAGCTTTATATATATGTATGATGTATTTTTGATATGTAGGAAGTGAGTTTGTAAAACTTTGAGTCTGGAATTTGAACATACCTTTCCATTCTCAATTCCCATATAGTTCCTTTTGTTTTTTCAACAATCTAGCAATGCGCCTGGTGCAGGCCTTTGCTCAAAGGGAGTTGAAACGACAAAAGGAGCTGTAGCGGAAACTGAGAAGGGTTACGTATGTTGGTTTACTGCATTCCATTCTTTTTTATAATCTAAAACCAACCGTCCACCAGGTAATGTGGCCATTGGAGTTCCAAGAACAAAGGTTGTTTCAAACATACCCTGAATTGCAACATTATCTTTTATTTCATTTACACTATATTTTTTATAATTTTAATATATTTTTTTATTATTTTGCAAAAATCATTACATTGCCAGTAGTGACTCAAGTGACTCAAGTTCATTTCACATATCAAGCAGTTCTGAAGGTCCTCCAAATACATGGGCAGACTACTTTTCAAAGGGATATTCTGGATCAGGCATAAAAAAGGAAGATGCTAGGAAGGTTAAAACTCCAAAAAAGACTACCAAAGAGCTTTTTGATGAGAGGGTTCAGGTGCTAGCTAGGCCTGCCCAATGCTAAGACTTGTGAAGACAAGGGTATAAAACCATGGGAACCAAAAATGCCCAAAGTTTGTTCAAAAGGGAAGGGTATAAAAAATATGTATTAGTTGAGTTAGGAAGTAATTTGAATAAACCTTGTAATCCCTTTGTACTACTTTATTTGACTTTATGAATAAACATGTTGTAATCCTTTTAGATTAGTAGATTTTTCGAATGTGTACCTTTTATTACCAGTATTTTGTTATTTTTCATTTCAAGTTTTAATGCAATATGTTTAATTTTAATTCCCGTACTTTGTCATTGCTAAATTTTCTCATTAATTGTTGCAATATTTTGATTGTTGTGTTCATTAAGAAGAACTTGGGATATATTTTGTATTATATTAATCAAAAGTTTCTGCTCTGTTTAAAAAAAATCAAAAGTTTCTGCTGCTAAGAAAACGTTAATGCAGGTGGGTTTGTACTGCTAGATATGAGAGTGCAGGGGTGGATTGGTAACATTTACACTTAAAGGTTTAAATCCCCAATTAACTAGTTATAATATTTTCTATGGATAAACCCATATGGTTCATCCTACATCAGCTAATTACATACCATTGTCTAATGACAAACCCATTTGGTTTATCATACGTCAGATACTTACAAAAAAGTTTATCCAACTTACAAAAACTTTCAAACATTGTTTCACCCATCAACAAACATAAAACCATCAACACACATCAAACCTTAAAACTCTTTGGGACCTTGCAGCTGCACCAAAGCAGGCTTCCTGTCTCAACTCCCTGAAACCAGTGCATGAAACAATAAACACCTTCCTCCTCACCTTCCCTCGACCAGGTACCACCACTGTTTTCTCACGTACTTTGAACACTTTCTGTATCATTTGGTGCTTCACAACAGCGACAGAGTACCCATACAAGTTGTACTTGTGCACTATTTTTGATGGTATAATCTGTTACAAAATGTACAACACTTAGCATTAGTTTTTTGGGGGTTATTCTAACACACATTATGATCTATCAATCATCCTATCAGACACACAATATCTCAGACAAATGAAAATGAAAATGCTACAAGTGTGTTACTGCTGCTGCATATTAAGCTTATTAAGGATAAGTCTGCTTATGGAATTCAGTGCTGCTAGTACTAAGTTACAACTGCTATAGATTGCTGCATATTAAGCTTATTAATGATAAGTCTGCATATTAAGTTACAACTGCTATAGATTGATAGTTGTTTAGTATAGATTGATAGTTGTTTAGTTTGTAATCTCATTGAAATTGTAGCATAACAATTTGACAAATTATCAAAGTTTTCAAGACACTTACAAGTCGTCCCTCTCTCCAGAAGCATGCAGTCATTGGTCTGTAGAATGCCCTGTCTTCTTGGTCATGGACAGTGTGAAACGACCATTTGCACATCCAGTTCATCCGTCTGGCTTCAAAATCTGAATTTAATAATACAAAATGAGTAAGTTACAGATAATCCAAAATGTTACAAAGATATCATATACTTGATGTAGTTAAAACTAATAAAGGAAAAGATACCATAGTGATGTGGTTTGTGACACAGGACATTCATGGCAATATTGGTGCTGTATGTCTCCACAGTTGTGATGGCCCCTCCATCAGGTTCAAACAACATCACATTATATTCCTGGCCCGGGACAACCTGAGTAAAAACCATCCACTGACCAGCCTTCATATTCAAGTCTCGAACGAGTGTCAACCAACCACCGCCATACAAGAAGGAGTGGACATATCGACTATAGAGATAATCACTGTCCACCCTAACATTGTAGTCAGTCGTGTTAGTGGAAACCACGACCGAATCAGTACGGGTTGGACCATCCAGATATCTCAGAAAGTCTTCCTGCAACGACTGCATAAGCAGAGATGTATCTGTCACAGGCACTAAACATCTCCAAAATGGGTCACTCTCGGGTTCATAATTGTGAAACTCCAACCCATCCTCACCATAGCAAGTTACATAAAACACATCCTCACCCTCTTCAACAAAATGTATGTACTCAACATCAGAACAGGAGATGTTGTGAATGACAAAATCATTCCACCTTGCTTCCTCAATAACACACTTAAATTCTGAGACTCTCCTTACACCAACTTTCCATCTAACCCCCCCCCCCCCCCCCCCCCCACCCCCCCCCCAGTTAACTAAGAAAATAAAACCATTGCCATGATAGGAACCTCCTAGAGCATAATCATTATGCAGTTCCTGTATATGAAAATTAATTTTTAACCATTGTGAATTAAATACTAATTAAACTAGTTTCTTAGAGAAATAACAGCTTGTCAATAATGGTGTTAACTTACAAACTTATCCAAAATATTTTGATCAGGATTGTCCACAGCGCAAATAAATTGATTACCAAACATGGTTACTGCATTAACGATTAAGGTTACAAAAAAATGCAAATACCATTTGAATGAAGTAAAAATCAGTAAATGTGGTTACTTGGTACGTGTGTTTTTTGAAGAATCACGACTGCTAAGCACCGATTGTATTGTTTGAGATATTGGGTTGAAAGAAGATAGAGCGTATATGTGTGTGTGATTTTGTTGTGTTAAACAAGACTCAGTTTTGTTATTTGCAAAAAATATCCTCGTCGATTTTCGTGAAAGTGAGGTAGCTGAAGTGTGTTAAAGTCGGGAAGAGTGAAATGGCGAAAATACCTTCACGTGCAATGCACGTGAGGGCTCACTAACGGGATAGCAGCATTAAGTTCTGCCTAGCAGCATTAAGTTCCGAGTTACTAGCATTCACCCAAATTTCAATCCAAACAACTTTTTCTTTGCTTTTCCAGCAAAATGTTAGTCTAGAAACAAAGAAAATACAAGCCATAACATGTGCACAATGACCCCAACATCTAATTATACCTAAATAAATACTTCATGTGATCATATATAATATCTTGAATTTAGTCACACAAACACTCAATGTGACTAATAGCAAGGTTAATGATAACTGAGTTCACATTTTGCTATAAATAATAGTCACATAAATATTACACAATGTGACTATTTTGAATGTATTGGTCACATATAATACCCTTATAATGTGGCCATAAACATCATTTAGATATGCATTTATGATATGGTGTGACTATTGTAAAGCATATAGTCACATGATCGTGCTTCAATTAAATGTGACTATACACATTAGGATTTGGCAAGCAAACACACACTAAACTTTAGACACACATATTAACTTACATGACCATATGTATCGAATTTTCGTTACACTTAATCATGTTTCTATGATTTCGTGTGACCATATATAACATTTGGTCACACTCTTCAAGTGTGTGACATATATTTGTCTCTTTTAAATGCATATTGTGACTAACGTTTCAAACTTACTTTTTAGTTGCCACACATTTCAAATTCATACGTGGCTAAATATTTAGCAAAGAATACCAGTCACGTTTAAATAATGTGTGACAAACTTGATTATATAATTTAGCCACATACATAATTACTTCATGTGACCATATATCTATTTTGGTCACACTCTTCAATTGTGTGACATATATTTGTCACATATGTATATCTGTAGTGTGACTAATGCTTAAAGCTGATTTGTATCGGTCACACGTCTCAAATTAAAAGTGACTAAATGATCAAAAAATATTTACCAGTTACCCTCTAGTCACATAAATACACAAATGTGTGACATATATCTTCCGAAATGGTCACACAAGTCGGATAGAGTGTGGCTGTTTATTTTATTTTCATACATTTAGTCACATAAATATGTTACAGTGTGACCGTTTGAAATCGACCATGTGTGACGAAAGACCATTTTTGTACTAGTGAAATGGGTCAAGATTAAGAAAACGTTAAGTTTGGGTTGTAAAGTTTTAACTAATATTGAAAGCAAAAGTACTATATTGATTCTCCGAAGTCAAATATGTCACTTTTTCAATGAATGGTAGTAGATATATACTTGAAAGTTGTAACAACTACATATAATGACTATGAAAAAAAAGGGATATAGGTCTGCAGTAGTGAGTTTGGGATCTTTTTTAATACATGTTGATCTTCATCTGCAGCAGTTATTAAGGAACAAGAGAGACTGAGCCGCGATTAGGAATCGGAGGTGCATGTCACCTACTGCTTGCACGCTTGCAACGACAAGTTTGACATCATGTTCTTCTTTGCGTAAGTATTTCTTGATTTGTTGCTCTACCGGCCCCTAATAGTAGGACTCTATTTATTATTTTATGGCTTGCAGAAAATGCCCATGTGAATGTTGTTTGTTGTACATGTACGAGAGGTTACAACCATTGAATAAAGGGACCCTTAAATAAATCATATAATTAATAAAAAAAAATGGACAGCGCAAAGAGTTACGTGGGTTATATAGCACTATCAATCAAAGGACTTGTGGTCTAGTGGGTGGGGCTTAACTTGTTAAGCGAGCCACAAGTGAGAGTAGTACCGGGTGAGTGACCACCCGGGAAGTCTTCACTTGTGGTCCACTTGTAGACCATATTGTTTCGGAGATATATTGCAATGATGGATTTGAACCATTGAAGCCAATCGTTGCGGAGGTTCGAAATCTTGAGCATGGCCCGGTTTTCATCCGGCTGTTTCTCCAGCAAGGTAAACTTGTGTGGAGGCAGTACGGTTTCCGGGGGAAACCCATTACCACCTGAGATCAGCGTGGACCCGGTTCAGACAACATAGTCTGGCGGGGTGACGATGAGGCCTTCGCTGTCAGCGAAAATGATCGATTCTAAGTTGAAATTCACCTTTCAAAAAAAAATATAGCACTATCAACTTACCTACTTGGACATTCGTGTAACCTATCTCAAGTTGACTAAATTAATTGTGAGTTTGAAACTAACGAAGTTTCTAAAGCATTTCCTAAGTATACATTACCAAATTCTATATATATAACATTTCTCAAAGGACGGTGCGTCCTACCCTCCCGGCCAACTAAATATAACATTTCTCAAAGGACGGTGCGTCCTACCCTCCCGGCCAACTAAAATAATATTATTTGGGGTAAGCCCATGCATATGAGCCCAAAGTTTTAACACCATCTGGCCTTTCCGGTCCAAAAGTGGCCCGCTTTTTACCCACTCTTATCCTATTAGTACTTCCGCATGCTTCTTCAAACTTCTGTGACTTTCTTCCGCAATCGATCCGGTGTTTCTTACGTATACGAATACCGAGGTAGGTCATGTTCGTAGATCTGGTGTACAAAAATTGTTGAAAAGTTGGTTTCTTATTACTTTTAATAGTTGTTATTTATGGTTGTTGTTGCTGATGTTTCCTACCATCTGTGAGTTACTTTTCTTAAAAAAGAATACACTTTAGACACACATATAGGTTATGTTAGTTTACTGCATCTTTAAGTGGATGATGTTTGTATGTGCAAAAGTTGTTACATACTTTATAGGGTGCGTGTGGCGTTTTTCGTTGTCTGTTGTATTGGTTGCTATAACATGTTACTAACCTTTTACTTTTGTTGATACGTAAAGCCCTTTAAAGTTGTTTGCCATAACCAGTTGTTGTGTCGCTTTTTTGTTTCGTTTTCTTTTCGACTGTGCATATATGTGTGCCTATTTCCCAATATGAAAACCAAAAACAAAGGTATACGTAACCATGCAGCTCGCCAACCTTCGCTATCCGAATGTGTCGTTTCCTCTGATAATGTCGATGAGGCTGTTGTTATTGGTTCAAATGGTGTATGTGCAGCTGCTATTAGCCAACAACGTACGGGTGCGGATTTAACAGGGGTTTACGGTACGTTGATGTTGTTTACCTTTCTTTCTTTTCGCATGCATCTTTGTTAGAAGCTAAATTTTGTTTCCGTTAACATGTCAAATGCAGGCGACGGTAGTGTTCGCCACTGCAGTGATGATGACGTAAGCGGCCCACCGTACGATAGTCACCATTTACAAATGGTGACTACAACACGAGCGGCTGTTACTAACAATACATGCCCGAGCCAATATTTGGTCACGGCCAATTGTATGTCGCATTATCAAGGGCAACTTCACCGGATGGTTTGAAGGTGGTCATCGCTCAACAATTAAACCAACCAGCTAATACTACAAAAAACATTGTTTACAAAGCTTTTTTAAACAAAATTAACTTAACCCAGGTTTCATCACTTTTTTTCCATATTCACATTCTTTATGCACATTTTTCTTCCATTCATTTCTTAATACTTGATTTCCATTTGCAGGTTCTATTTCTTATGAGTACTGCTATTTATGTGGCTATACTATATTTAGTTTTTGTCAACATTTTTCATTCATGATCGATTAATTGTTAAGAAACAAAGCTCTTTACATTGCTGTGCTACATAATGAATGTATGAATGCCTGTTTTATATGCTATTTGTAAGACACCATAATGCACACTGTACGAAAAAATGCTCCTTATGCTATTATATTTTTTAGTCATGGCTTCTCTTTAAACATATATGTCCAGTTGCTGCTACTACTCCACAATATAAGACCATTGGCATAGCAGATGGCATACACTAACAATATTGTACTCTTTTTTGTAGACAAATGGCCGACAAAGGTAAAGAACCAACACCTCCGGGGAGCGAATCAGACCCACGTGAGTTTGAAAAGGAAACGCCAGAAAGGTTAAAAGAAAAAGGCAAGGCACCTGCTGTCGAAGTCGAAAACATCAACTTAATGGATCTTAAACCTACTGACCTAGATAAGCCGCTTGAAGTTAAAGTATACCGAAAATGGATGTCGAAGAACGTGCCAGATCCTAATCCAACCGGGCTATGCTTTATCCTTTTGGGTAGACATGTAAGTGACATCCTACTATTATTTGTAAAAATGTATATATACAATGTACTTTTTCTTCTACTCATTCTCACTTACAAGGAGAGCAAACACTCTAGGGTTCTGCCATACAAGCGAATGTCCAGCTGTGGGATATCCGACACTTTGATAGCAGATTGCAAGTGAGTTCGTGCTACAGGATTGAACGCTATGGATGCAAAAGGACCGACAATTGGCAGCGTACTCTTAACAATCCACTGACATTGTTATTCGGACGATACACACAGGTTTTCACCATTCAAGATGATGGATTCCCTAACCACTACTTTAACTTTGCTGCATACAACGAAGTTGGTCAGAGAGCTGATGCAAGGGACTGCACGTTATCAGGTATTACATATAATACATCCTACATTTGATCTATTTTTTTTTATAATAACTTGCTCAATCTATATTCGCAGATTACATAGGAGCCATAAAGAACATTGGTCACATCAGAGAATTCGGGGATCCTACTACCAACAAAATACTTCGGAGGAACATCGATATACAGAACCTGAAGTAAGCAAATCTATTTATTAATACGACTGAACCATAAGGTATACAAACTTATATTTGAGTGTGTTTATGCAGCGGAAATGTCCTTACTTTCACAATTTGGAATGAGATGGCTGCAAACTTTCCAATTCAAACACTAAGTCAATTGGAGCAGCCAATTATCATAGCCGTTACTTCATGCTGGGCCAGACGCTACTCGGGTATATTTCTGGTTTCAGTATCCGAAATCCGCGCCACTTTTTTACCTAGATATTAAAAAAAATATATATAACTAAACAGGTGGACTCCAACTGTCTGCAACTCCTGCCACTTACTATTACCTTAATCCACCGGTTGAGGCGGCAGAACATATTCGACAAATGTGAGTGAATTAAAAACTTTCTACAAAAAAAAATATTGGCATACACATACTTTAACTAACATTTCCGCTAAAATAGTTATGATGAAATGATGGTTCCTGCGCTACCTTTGCAACTACCTCCCGCAGACATCCAACAGGTGCAAGAACCTATAGGAAGACAAATTACGCCTTTGAATGTGCTAATGCAAGCAAGCTCGGAAAGCCTTGTGGTATGTCCAACCTTTTTTTTCTTTTCCTTTTTTTTTCTCATAAAACTACAACTGCAAAACACATCCGACATCCTTTCATTGATGCTCCTTGCAGCAACAATTTACCACTGAAGCGGTAATAACAAGGATTGACGAAGCAATGGGTTGGTATTTCAACCGATGCAGGAACTGTGGCAGCAAAGTAACAGACACAATGCCACATCGCCACTGTCAACAACCCGGTGTCCAGCTAAGGCCTAATTACAGGTACAAAGAACATCCCCGTTAATATTTAATATTAAAAACCAATACAATATATTTGTTGTTAATGTATATCTGACAAAAAAAAAAACTCGCTTTGTTTTATGACAGCTACTGTTTTAAGATAACCATAGCCGATGACACTGGTAGTGTCTTGGTCACCTGTTTTAGCCCGGAAGGTAATTCATTGGCCACCACCACCGTAGATGACCTGATCAGTTACACTCCTGATCCGAACCCATATGTTCTCCCACCTCTTATACAAGATCTTGAAAACACAAGGCACATCTTCCACGTGCATTTGGCCAAAGGGAGTCGATGAGGTTTCCCACGCTTTATATTGGACGGTGCCGAAGACGTTCCACTGCCAGCCCTCCCTGAGATTCCTCCACCCATAGACGAAGATGGATCATCTGCAACTACAGAAACTCCTCCCCAAACACCCGTCACTGCAGAGAGTGCAACCGAAACCCCGACGATCACGGAAATTGGGTCTGCCAGTGTAACACGACCCCCTACTTCACAGTCTGATGAACCAACAGAGAAAGTGAACCCCACATCTGAACAACAGTCCACAACCGTTCGCAGGCAGCTTTTCGAAGAGGCTAAAGAAAACTCACCAACACCTGCTGCCAAGAAACCTAAGATTGACTGATACATATATGCAACCTTAGTACTAGCGTTGAAAGGCGCACACTTTATGCAACTAATATAATGTACAAAGTAACAATGATAATGTGTGGTATGTACAGTAAGTAGATGTACTACGTAGTAACATTAGGTACTATGTGTGTATAAGCTGTCGCAAATGCAGCCTACATGCCAATGTAGAAGCATGCATGATTTTGTATTGCACAGCTTGTAGTTGCTGTCACGAATGCAGGTACACCTGCATAATTTTGTCCCAAACCGTTTAAATAATATAACGGCAGTGTTCAGAAGTCCTATCATACCACGGTTAAACTTTATGTAAATACCCCCGCCGCAAAGCGGCGGGCTACCGCCACTCGTTATATAAAATGGCCAATGGCACAATTATTATATTATATTATAGTATATACTAAAAGTCAAGTAACAGTGCCCCGCAAGGCAGTTGTATTACGGGATAATTATCAACAAAATCTGTTTTCTTATTGGTCCTTGGAGTTTACTTTAGTGTTAATGGTCCACATGCCATCATGTGGTTTGTCATTTATGGTAATGATGGATGCTGCTACAGGGCCTTAGCAACAGTGCAGCGCCCTTAGGAACCTTAGTAACAGTGCACTTTTCACCTGTAGTACCTGTAACCTTAGTAACAGTGCACTTTTCCCTTTGCATATTTTATCTCAAGAACAATCCGGACATTCTTCATCCTCAAAAAAACACACACAAATTCTAGAGGATTCTTCTACAAATCCAAAACCTAGCAACATCACAAATAACGGTGTACTCTTCAAGACAAACAAACAAAGAAAACCTCTTTTGATTTCCATCTTCAATTAAGAAAAAACAACCATTTATTTTTATGTGCTCAACTTCCAGCCACCGCCTCAAGTCTTGCTCAACCTGTCCAAGCCATACACAAGAATCAGGATACCCTTCATCTCAAAGGTAACATCATCGACACACATATGCGTCCACCACTTCCATATTCTTCCTGAACATTCTTCCAACCAAATCACCCAAAAAATTCTCCATACGTGGTTTTATAAGATTCAGATTTTCTTTTTGATCTTAACAGAGAATACAAATTCGGTAACCCAAATATTCAACACCGGCCAGAGGGTGATACAAATTCTAGCAGCTACAGTTATCAATCCTTTGCGGGTATGTGGTTTTATAAGATTAAGATTTTCTTTTGATTTTAACGGAAAAAATTGATTTCCATTATACTTTAAAAACAATTGTAGAGAAATTATAATTGGTCAAACTTCTGGGTTTGGTTGTTATTTGTCACTATGAATTACAGATGCGTTTATGTTATTAGATGAGATCAAGTCATCAAACACAAGCACAAGAAGAAGGAACATACTCAGAGCCAACAGAAGATGAGGTACGACATTTAAATATATATATATATATATATATATATATATATATATATATATATATATATATATATATATATATATATATATTTACTCCGTATCTAATTTTATATAAAAAAAATTAGGGTTGTGATAAAATGCTTGGTTTTTTAGGTGATATATAATAGGGATACCAAACAAAGTAGAGGGTTTGGGTTTCTCACAATGAGTAGAGTTGAAGAAGCTGAGAAAGTTGTGGAGGCATATAACGGGTATGTAAAGTTCTTATTTTTTATGATTTATATGGCTATAGGTTGATTTCTTATTTGTGTTCAATGGCATTGTGTTGAAAAAAGTCTTTATTTGATCTGTGGAATATCTAGGATTATATAACCAGCTATCAGAAAATCCGGATACGTAGTTTTTCTTAGAGTGTTTGGGCCATGATGCACTTCCTGATATATAAGAGGAGAAAAAGGTATTTAGTTTTTAATTTCTGGGTTACCAATCTTCATGACAGAAATTAATTGTGGCTTGCGGTTGAAACATGTTAGGCTAAGTTGTTTTGCAATGATTTTGCTCCAAAAATCTAAAAAACATGATATCGTTTAATTATATTTAATGGCTTATGAACAGTTGTGATAAATACATATGAAATGCACTTTTATTCATTGATTTCCGATAACAAAACCAACCCGTTTGCACCCGAAACCTGATAACCTGATCGTTTATATGGTCGGGTTAGCACCAATTTTAGCTAATGTCACATTGGCGTATAGCACATGTTAGGATTAGGCTTTTTGTTATAGTGGGTACCATTGCATGTGTGTATTCTGTCTTTTTTTTGGTACTATATGTTGCCATTCAAGAGTTTAACCACAAATTGTAGTTCACCATTGAATAGACCACAGACTTCACTAATCAGCTATGCAACATATCTATGTAAAAAGATTTATTTTTTTCCTTCATATTTAGCACTTTATTATAGTTTCTCATGTTTAATGTTGTACATGTTATGAAATATGCTGGCCAAATATGGCGCGGTAGTCCATTACACCCCAGTAGAATATTAGTGTGGAAGTGCTCTCAATACTCATTTGTTTTTGCTACAAACAAGAAGCTACATAAGCGACAGAGAACATGTGCAAATAAGAATGATTTAGTCGATAACTTATTTAATATGAGCAAATAAGAAGTTTGGGTACTCTGTGGCCGTTATTACTAATTACTTATTCCAGTCATAGATGGGAACTCCAGACAATAAGTTAATCCAAACACCCCATAGTCTTTGTCATAAGTGCATATTGGTGGATAAACCCTGATGCATGATATTTTTTGTTCCATTTTATCTCATTAGTTTCTACTGCATCAGGTGAAAATCCGTGTCAGGAAGCTCTACAAACCATTGGAGGAAATTGCTTTTAGGCCACTCTTGCATCACTATCATGGTCCTAAGCTTCGTATTGAGCTCCTCCTGAGGTATGTCAGTCTTAGCCAATGAATAAGTTTCATCGATATGATGGAGTAAATTTTATTGTTTGTTTTCTATTTGAGCGCTACTTATCGATTCACTGTTTGTCGTTTTGCTTTATTGCAGTCGCGAATTTACAAGACTTCTGAGGACGGAAGTGGAAGAACAACCAACAAAGCAAGTAGGTGAGTTTTCATGTGTTTCTCCAATAAATCAATATGCATATACTAAGTTATCATTTTGTATACCGGATGTGTGTGTGAGATATATTATGTAGAAAATTGTAATATGTGTAAATTTTTATTAAACCATCACCTTCTCATGTTTAGAGGTCGTTTAAGTCTGCATTCTTAAACTGATTATATAACATTATATAATCATATAGTTACTTGCAAAAAGATAAGTGAAGCTACAAATAATTGGATAATTTTGTACCCAACCTAGAGAACCCTCCTGCACTATTCAAGAAATTGGTATGTATGTGCTCTTCATGCTTTGTGAGTATCCTTATTTGAAAAGTATAGTAGACATAAGAGCATTATGGAATGTTCAACTGTCTTTCAGTGATTTAATCTTTGACAGATTTAAGTATGTTGACTCTTATGAATGAATCAAAATCAACGCTATTTGTCTCCATTGGTATCACAGACAATGATAGGATATTTGGTACATGTTAAATTGTCACAGGTAGGATATGCTCTAATTCAAGGTAGCAGTTTAGAGCCAATCAAGAGGGCGAGCGCCACTAACTCCCACGCTTCACACAAGGTTATTGAAGTCAAATGAAGAGCTTAGTAACTCACTTGCCTTGGTAAGTTATTATTTCTCATTTTTATGCTAAAAGAAGTGGGTCCATAAGACAAACAAAAATACAATATTTTGTGCGGGTCAAAAGTGTTTGGATTGACCCGACTCACTTTGTTTCTTAGTTTTTTTGTATCTTCTATAAAAACAGTTGGTGCTTGAAATATCATACGCAATATAATTTCAATCAAAGTAATTTTTCGAATACAATGAATTAGGAATCAGTGCTTAAAAAATTCACTAACAATATATTTTATCAATACATATTAAAATAAATTACACCTATACGCATACAAAAGGAGACCTGTCAAGCTGCAACACTAACATCATACAAGCTTTTTACAGAATTATGCATTATTAATTCAAAATGCATTTAACGCAATGGCTGCGCGAGAGGAGATCAGCTGCAGAAGAAGGAACGAAGTTGAAACAAACTCCGGGTAAAGGGGTGCCTGCTGTGGTCATGTCAATAAGGTTTGAAGTAAGCACAGTTGGTCCGAGTAAGTAGTATATTTCTAAAATCATAAGTATATAATCCGAACTATCAACTGGGAATAACATGTAGGGGTCCCGAACGAGTTAATATACTAAAAGGCCGATAGGAGCGCGTATGTCATTGTGTTTCTATATACACATTCAGGAAAGGATAAAACAATATAAAAAGCATCTGGGATTGATCAATTAGAGATGGTAAATAGATTTACAACGCCTTTTATAATCCCCCTAAAATTACCATGTAATGCTTTTGGGTCTATCTTTGTAATTGTTAAAGCTGAATGGTAGTCAAATGCTACATGACATCATATCCCAACCAAATAGGAGTTTTGCATAACTGATACTTATTTAGGTTTTTGACAGTTTTTAGGATTTAATATTTGCATATTTTTCAAGGTGATATTGGATTCGATTTGATGTGCTTTCTATTCCTTTCATGGTTCCAGATTTAGTTCAGGCTTTACAGATATTGCTGTCGTTCAAGCTGTAGAAGGCATGGTGGACGTTCTTTCATCAAACCTTTTGTAATACAAAGAAAGACTTATTTAACTCTAAGCTTTATACTTAAATTAGTTGTAAATGTATTCTCCCAGTTAACTAACTTCTTAGTCTTATGTAATAAAATGATAACTTTTTAACTATGTATTCATAAAACATTCCCGCAGCAACGCGCGGGCTCACCCACTCGTTATATATATACTAATAGCCGTTTTGTAACGGGGTCCAAAGTTATTTATTACAGGGTAATTATACCCTTAATCTTAGCGCCTATTGGTTTGTGACCTTTAAAGATGTGTGTTGTCATTTTTCCATTGGCTAATGTGGCTAATTACTTTTTCCCTTAGTAACAGTACATGCACCTTAGTAACAGTACATGCACTGTTATGAGAATTATGTGGCAATGTTCATTAATTGTGGTATCAACCAAATATTAACAAGTGTACATATGCACTATATTTAGCAAAAAAAAAAAACAAAAAAACAAAAAAAAGCCGCTGCGAATTATTCCGGTAGCCTCAAAATTTTCCGGCGACAGTTGCAGTACAGCAGCAGCAAACAACCAACCTGAAAAAAAAAAAAAAAAAAAAAAAAAAAAAGCGACAAGTCTACAAAAAAAAACCAAAAAAATCCATATCCAAACTCAATGACCACAACAAATTATCATCGATAGGAGAATATCCAAAATAGAAGAACCTGAAATCCATAATACTTAACACCTAACTAGCTAGGATGAGAATATCCTTATCCTATTAGAGAATAAAAAACATATTTTATATTAGCAAATATAGATTTGAAAAATAAGAAGGAAACATCAAGAATATCAAACCAACTCAACTGCGAGCCACGACCAAGCAAAAGATCCATACGAGTTTAGCATTTTTAAACCATTTATGTTGTGATGGTTGCGACGTGGGGTGGCGCGTGGCGGGTTACCGTGGTGATTGGCGGTGAGTGGGTGGTAGAAATAAAGTCGGGGTGCCCGATCTATCTTTTGGAACAAAAAAAAAAATTGCCGGAAGTTTGGCCGGAATATTTTCTGGTGGCCGGATGGGGAAGAGATAGGGATAAGGAGAGAAAAATGTATGTGTGTGAGAAATGAGGTTTAAAAAAAAGTGACTCTTTTATATTTTTAGGAGGGGCCAAACGCGGGCAAAACCAAACTCAAGGGTGAAAATAAAAACATGGGGCGGAGGGGGTGAAACTGCCAACTAGGCTAAACTTTTAGTAAAAGCAATCCAGAACCCATTTGACGTAACAAACGGACTCGAAAAATTATGAAACTTGCGACATTTTTCTCAAGATAATTTTTCCAATAAAAACGAATATAAATACTAATAACTTAGCTATTACAACTATAATTAAGCACAAATTTCTTTTATGCATAAAATAAAATTAAAAAAAAAAACGTCCCCGCAGCAACGCGCGGGCTACCCAGCTCGTTGTATCTAAATTATAATTTTTATAACTGATAACATGTGAAGCAGTCGGGTTTAATAATTCATCAGAGCTGGTCCAAAGAATTTATAATATATTTTGTTGTCACTAAAGGGCTATATAAGACAATACAAGGGCGGGGATCAAATCATCTCTAAGCAAAAAACCATAACTATACACAATTACAAATATCAAAACCAGTGTCTTCTTCAGAGTCACGCCTAGAAGATTTTCGAATTCCACTAGACGAAATTAAAGTGGCCACAGATAACTTCAGCCGATAAACTATGATCGGGCAAGGTGGATTTGGTTGTGTCTACAAAGGTCAGTTATCTGAACGCTTCAAAATCTGTACAGTTGCAATCAAACATTTTGATCGCAATGGTTACGTAGGAAAGAACGAGTTCCTCAGCGAGCTTAAGTTGATGTTTAGGTTCCAGCATGAAAATATCATCCCTTCCATTGGCTACTGTGATGATGACGATGAGATGATTACAGTTACCAAGTATGCTTGTCAATGATAGCCTTGAAAATTATCTTGCAGAGAGTATTGATAGACGTCGACGTTGCTTAACATTGGCCGAACGCCTTAAGATTTGCATCGGGGTGGCTAGAGGACTCCAGTATCTTCACTCTGGTCTTGAGGAGGACGACATAGTAATCCACAGGGATATCAAGAGCGGAAACATATTGTTAAACGAAAATCTGGAAGCCCAAATTACTGATTTTGGTTTGTCAGTAACACTTCCCAAAAGCCAGCACAAAGTCTATGAACCTCTTGCGGGTACCCGGTTTTACTTGGATCCCATTTACCTCGAAAGTGGAATTTTAAAGGCAGAAGCGGATGTGTACGGATTCTGAGTCATGCTCTTTGAAATATTGACTGGGAGGTTGGCATATTATGAAAAGACAATTGTTCAGTATGAGGAATTACAATTTATGATCAAGTTGGTCCGGCGCTACTATGATGTTGGGCTTGACAAGTTTTTTTTTTTTTTTTTTTAGAAAGGCATTGGGCTTGACAAGTTAATTGCTCGCTTTATGAGAGATCAAATGGTTTGTCGTTCCTTTCATGTTTTTAAAGAAATGGCTTATAAATGCATCAGCTTGAACACAAAGGACCGTCCTACAATGGATAAGTTCATCGAGACGCGTGAGGAAGCATTAAATATTCAAGTAAGTCCTTATTATACATATGATGGAAAATTAGCATATCTATACTTCAACACTTACCAATGTTTAATACATTTACGTAATTCCCTTATCTATTAATCTCTTATAAGCGATAAAAGATAAATAGCACGCTTAATATTTTCCAGGCTTTTGATCTTCAATAAAAATAGAGAGAAATGGTCATTTCAAAGTTTGATCGCAAAAGATTTCATTGAAAAAACTAAATTTACCAATAGTAAAGGTCGATTTTAGGATAGATACTCTGTAAAAATTAATCGAATAAAAATTAACAAAAAGGGCAAAATAAACGCATTGCGTAAGATAATGTTATATGTTCATTAGTTAATTGACCTTTTACATTTAATTTAAATTTTTAAAAAAATTGCCTAATCTTAAATTTAACTTTATGGTCTAATACTAATTCATCAGTTTACTATCGTCCTTTCTTAGACAATGATATTGATTTCTGGGATATTACTACTCTTTACTGTCACAAACTAAATGTATTTTTTTTTTCTTAATTAACTATACGTTCTACTTGAAGGAGTGGAGGCAGTGGGAGTGGTCATAGTTGTGGGCCCTGGAGTAACTGGCCAACAAGTTGGGGATGTAGTTGCTTATGGCGGGGTTTACCGAGATGGGGTTTTCATTATAGCATAGAGTGGGCACCAAAACACATTTACCATATAACATGTATGCAATGTTAACGTTTACACATTGAGGTTGTTTGATGTTACGCTTTCTTAGCCTCATATTTTCATATGGGTCGAAAAACAGAAAAGCCAGCTTTCTATTCAACATATATAGCAACCACAACAGTAGGATCGAGTGCTATATTAAACATGGGAAGTTCTTGATGATAAAGGTCATCCGTTCAATACATTTAACGAATTCTGGGATATGTGTGTTAGTATACCTTATGATTCTGAATCTCCACAACTCCTACCAAAAAAGATAATTTCAAGTCAATTTGGTCATTGGGTTCTGTTCGTATTTAAATTTGGGCAAATACCCAAAAAATGCACTATACTTGTCAAAAAAATTACTTTTATGTATCGGATTTTTTTTTTTCCTCATTGGTGTACTAAACTTCAAATTTTTTGCCACTTTTATGCACTTTGGGACAATTTTGCCCCTCAAATCTTTGAAAATCTAGGGGCAAAAATGTCATAAAATTGTACGAAAATGCATAAAAGAGGCAAAAAATGCAAGTTTAGTACACGAATGAGGAAAAAAAAAAGTTCGATACGTAAAAGTAGTTTTTTTGACAAGTATAGTGCATTTTTTGGGTATTTGCCCTTTAAATTTCTTAGCCTAATATTATCAATTTATCAGCATTTGTATTTCACAATTAAAAAAAAAAAAAAAAAAAACCCCACAGGGCGGTGCACAACATTGTTGATAGTGTTAAAAGATTAACTTTTTAAGATTTTTAAATACTCTTTGCCAAGAGTGTTTGTTAAAGCTTATTTATTGTCTTACAGTTTACGACTTATATATTAAGCTCAAATTTTAGTCTTTTCTTAGGCACTGTTGCAAGCAATTGAGCACGAGCTTGAAGTTACGGCACATATGCATAAAGTATGTTGCGAATATGAGCGTCAAAAGGAAGAGTAAGTTTACAAAACCCTATTAAATATACATATAATATTTTACTGATGTGCATGGTAATTCATAATTTACCATTTAGTAAGAGTATGTGCTGAACTATTGTTATGGTTTTGAAATTCCAGGAAATTAAAAATGGCTAAGGAGATAGCTGAACTCAAGGATGAGGCAAATGTATTAAAGCAATCACCTTTAGGGTTATGCCGAATTCACTTTTTTTAATGTCATAGCTTATTTTAAACTTTAGAGTTGGCTTTTAACCCCTTTGTTTACTCTTTGTATGAACTGATCTTTCACATGGGATTATTGCATCCATTGTTCTCAAACAATCTCACTTGGTGCAAGAAATTCGGGGATATTTTTCTTTTGAGAACATGCTTGCCACATATGAGTTGTTTCTTGAGCCAAGTATTGCACCAAGTTGCTAACTTTTTTGTGTTTTGATTCTTATATTTTGCAATTCAAAAAGTAATAAACTCAAAGAATAATAACAAGTCATGCCACTAGAACATGCTCACCTGCAAACGAAGGTTCTTGAAGTAAACTTAGTAACCTTCCCTAACGTTGTTGATACCGTGTTAGCAAACGGCATGTTCAGCCACTATCATCGGGTTCGTATTGCACAACTATGTGAGAAAGCAGGTCTCTAGGTTCGAGCCCTTCAGGTTGGCCATTATATAGAAACTTTGTTTCTCTGTAGAGATCTTTCATTTGCATGACAGACACTTCTATTTTAATTTGCAACACTATAGTGAACGGCCGGATACAAACTTGTTATTGTGATCAAACACTCATGCAGTCAAGCCACATGTCTTTCAGTCATAAAAAAAATAATAATAAACATATTTAAGATAAACAATAACAATAAAAGAACACTATATATATATATATATATATATATATATATATATATATATATATATATATATATATATAAGTAAATTTGAATTAAAAATATTATAATTAAATTAAAATGTAAAATTACAAGTCATGTCCGCCCATTGGACGGGCTTTGAGACTAATATATATATATATATATATATATATATATATATATATATATATATATATATATATATATATATTACCTCCACACTTAAGTTTGACAGTGTGGTGAAACAAAGAGAAAATAAAAACAAAATGGAACATAACGGGTTGCCTCCCGCCAAACGCTAATTTCAGAGTCTATAGCTCGATTCATGTAATTAAGGTTGATTTAATTGTTTGGGAAGAAGGGGGTTAGTTCTTCCCTTCTATCGTTGAAACTTTCTTCCTCATGGTATAATTTTAGTCTGTGACCATTAACTATAAAATTTTTATTGTCAGGTCCGTACAATTCAACATATTCGGATTCAAATTGATGTTTAACAGTATAAGGTCCAAGCCAACGGCTCGTAAGTTTCGGTTGTTTGATTTTAAACTTAGATTGGAACAAAAGGACTTTATCACCTTTCTTGAACTCGTTTCTTATTTTTAATTTTCTATCATGCCAAACCTTTGTTCTAGCTTTGTAAAGATGAGAGTTTTCATAAGCATGAAAGCGTAATTCGTCTAGTTCATGAAGTTGAAACATACGTTTCTCACCGGCGGCAATTAAATCTAAATTACAGTTTTTAAGAGCCCAGTATGCGCAGTGTTCTATTTCAAAAGGTAGGTGACACGATTTACCTTATATTAGTTTTTATGGAGTTGTTCCAGTTGGTGTTTTATAAGCAGTTCTAAAAGCCCATAGAGCATCGTCAAGTTTCCTTGACCAAACAACAGGGTTGTCTTTCACTGTATTTTCAAGTATTCTTTTAAGAGCTCTATTAGTATTTTCGACTTGACCACTCGTTTAAGGGTGATAGGATGTAGAGAATCGATAATTGACTCCATATCTTTTCATGGCTTTTTCCATCATTTTATTGCAAAAGTGAGTGTCTCTGTCGCTTATGAGAGCTTTCGGCATACCAAAACGACAAAAGAGTTTTTTGAGAAATGTTATAACAACTTTGACATCATTTGTTTGGAGAGCTTGAGCTTCTGCCCATTTTGAGACATAATCAACAGCGACTAGGATGTATTCAAACTTTGATGATTTGGGAAATGGTCCCATAAAATCTATACCCCAAATGTCAAAAATTTCACATACTTGAATATAATTCATAGGCATTTCGTCCCTTTTAGAAATGTTTCCATTTTTCTGACATGCTTCGCATAAGCGAACTAGAGTATGCGCTTCTTTTAATATAGTTGGCCAATAAAATTGACGGATCTAAACAAACACCTTGTGTTAGATTGATACTTTGAGTGTATACTTTATAGCACGCGGAATTTACTACAAAGTACTTAGAAGATTTATATGAATGATGTATATTAAGATGTAAGTGTAAGTGACAAAGTAAACACAGAGATTAAACAAACGATTAGTTTCAATATTATTCAAGATAATAATACGAGTGATCTTTGCTTATCACTAAGGTTACAACCTTTAAGCTTTGTGTTGATTAATACGTACATAACTCTAAACCTAGGACCTCCTTTTACAGTACACAAGGAGTCATGTACAAGATAAGTATAATTCAAAACAAATAAGATATTCACTAAATCTTTTCTATACTTATCTACTATTCAAATACATAACAGTTAAACTAAGCAGTGGTAATATATTGTGCTAGCAGTGGTATTACGTTTCCACTGTTAGTACAATCCTTCAGCAGTGATCTTCAGCTTTACCTATCAGTGGTAATGAGTTTCCACTGATGATATATTTCCCAACAAAAATCCTGATTCAAATACTTTTTTAGCAGTAGTAGTAGCACCATAATGTCCACCGGTAGGTCCATGGTGACATTTATCAAGAATGGCACGAGTTTCGGGTCCAGATACACATCTACGGATTATTCCGTCGAGACATATTTTGAATAGGTAGGGTTCTTCCCAGATTTTTTTTTTTTAAGTTTGAAAATAATTTATTTTTCTGTTGGTGAGTCATCCCCTTACATAACACATTCCCCGCCAGATAGTTTGCAAGGTCCGCGAACCATGGCGTGTCTGGAGAACTAATTGCATTAAGAGTTTCATCGAGAAAATTGTCATCCATTTCGATTTCTATTTCTCCGTCTTCTTTTTCTATACGAGCCAAATGACCGGAAACTACATTATCAGCACCTTTCCTATCATTTATTTCTATATCTAATTCTTGTAAAAGTAGTATCCAAAATAAGACGTGGCTTGGCATCTTGTTTTTTAAATAGATATTTGAGAGCAGAATGATCTATGTATACCACAGTTTTGGATAGAATAAGGTATGCACGAAATTTGTCAAATGCACATACAATGGCCATGAGTTCTTTTTCAGTAACCGTATAATTTTGTTGAGCAACGTTTAACATTTTACTAGCAAAGTAGATAGGATGGAAGTGTTTACCGTCTTTTTGTCCTAAAACGTCTCCGACTACAAAATCGCTTGCGCCACACATTAATTCAAATAGAAGATTCCAATTTGGACTTATTATGATTGGTGTGCATGTGAGTTTTTCTTTAAGAGTTTCGAAGGCTTTGTGACATTCGTCATCAAATTCAAACGTGATGTCTTTTTCGAGCAGTTTAGTTAACGGACGAGCAATTTTTCAAAAATCTTTAATGAATCATCGATAGAATCCGGCATGTCCTAAAAAACTTCTAATGCCTTCCACATTAGTAGGAGGTGGTAATTTTGAAATCACGTCAATTTTTGCTTTGTCTACTTCAAGTCTGGCTCCTGACACTTTATGTCCGAGCACAATTCCTTCTTTGACTATGAAGTGGCACTTTTCCCAATTTAGAAAAAGATTTGCATCTTCGCAACATTGAAGCATTTTGTCTAAAATATTTAGACATTTATCAAAAGAATTTCCAAAGACAGAAAAATCATCCATGAAAACTTCCACGGATTCTTCAATCATATCATGAAAAATTGCTATCATGCACCTCTGAAAAGTAGCAGGTGCATTACATAAACCAACGGGCATACGTCGATAAGCGTAAGTTCCGAAAGGACAAGTAAACGTTGTTTTTTCTTGATCCATTGGATCGATCGGTATTTGGAAATAACCAGAAAATCCATCCAGAAAACAGAAGTATTCGTTTCCGGTTAATCGTTCTAACATTTGGTCCATGAATGGGAGAGGAAAATGATCTTTTGCGGTTGCTTCATTTAGTTTTCTATAGTCAATACATACTCTCCAACCAGTTACAGTTCTAGTTAGGACTAGTCCGTCATTCTTATTTGTTACTACTGTGATACCTCCCTTTTTAGGTACACAATGAATAGGACTTACCCATGGGCTATCTGCAATTGGGTAGGTAATTCCTAAGTCAAGAAATTTAACTACTTCCTTTTTAACAACTTCTTTCATATTTGGATTGAGTCTCCTTTGCTTTTGGACAACTGGTTTCTTATCATCCAACAACGGAATTTTGTGCTTACAGAAAGATGGACAGATTCCAGGTATATCACTTGTTTTCCAAGCAAAAGCTCTTTTGTGTTTCTTTAGAACTGAGATTAGTCGTATTTTCTTTCTTTCCGAAAGTTTAGATCAGATTATAACTGGGAGTAATGATTCTTCATTTAAGAAAGTGTATTCTAAGTGTTCTGGTAAAGGTTTAAGAATGAGATCCGTAGGTGGTTCTTCAAGAGAGTTTCTAACTTTGTATTCAGTATCGAATACTATTTTTTCGAATGTGGTTTCTTCTTCTTCATTATCAAAACTTTCATTATTATCCTCGATAGTCATAGCCATGAATTGATCATATTCAGCAAATACTTCGTCTTCAAGGATTGTTCCGTCTACAGAATAGAGTAATTGATTGAATTCGTTTAAAAGTTCATCGAAATCTTCCTCAAGGATTTCATTGATAACATCAATTCTAAAGCATGTATAATCATTAGAATAAGTGTGTTTCATAGCCTCATCAATTGAGAAAATCATTCTCCCTTTTCCAACTCCTAAATTGAGTTGTTTTTGTTTTACTCGAATCATTGTATCGGCTGTATGTAGAAAAGGTCTTCCTAATATTAAAGGAACTTTACTATCTTCTTCCATTTTTAAGATAACAAAATCTACCGGAAAGGTAAATTTTCCAACTTCGACTAACATGTTTTCTACGATCCCAACAGGATATTGGAAAGATCGGTCTGCTAATCTCACACTCATTTTAGTGGGCTTAAGTGTTTCGATAGACAATTTAGCATAGAGAGAATATGGCATCAGATTAATGCTAGCACCAAGATCGGCTAAAGCATTGCACGAGAACGTTTTACTGAAAGTACAAGGAATTAGAAAACTTCCGGGGTCTCTGAGTTTTGGTGGAAGTTTGTTTTGAACAACTGCTGAATATTCTTCATTTAGGAAGGTTGCGGAAATTTGTTCAAGTTTATTTTTGTTACTAACAAGTTCTTTGAGAAATTTCCCATAGTTGGGCATTCTGGCTAAAACGATAACAAGGGAAACATTAATTCGAACAACTCAAATTATTTCGAGAAATTTTCCATATTGGGCTTCCATTTTTTCTTTTCTTAAGCATTGAGGATATGGAATTCTTGGTTTATAAGGTCTAAGGACAGGTGTTTCAGGTGTTTTGGTTTTCTTACGGGTTACAGGCTCATTCTCTTCTTCATCATCAGTGAAAACTTCAACAGCAGGTTGAGTTTGACTGGGATCAATTGGTGGGTCATATGAAGTACCATTTCTTGTTGTAATAGCATTTACATGCTCATGTCGAGCTTGTGGTAGTTGATAAGGTTTACTATTCTTAGGATTTGGCTGAGTGTTACTAGGAAGAGATCCAGAAGCTCGGCCCGATTGCTTGTCAGCAAATCTGTCGAATTTAGCTTCCAAATTCTGAATTGAGGCTTGAGTATTTTTGATTGAGGATTCAAGTTTGTCTTTGAGATCCATGAATGTTTCTTTTACAAAAAGGTTTGTTGATTTTTGAGATTTAATAAAATCATCCCGTTGTGTTTGAACATTTGGTCTTTCATTATTATTTGTTCGTTTGAAAAATTCTTGATTGTATTCGGGTTTTGTATTAGGTCTCCATCGTTCACGATCACGATCACGATAGTTTTCATAGAAACGAGTACGTCTAAATGTATTCATAAATTTGGCTTCTTCTTCACGTTACATAGGTGTGTCATCATCACTACAAATTGCGGTTGGATGGTTTCCGCCACAATGATTACAAATTTCACGTTGTTCTTTTATTTCTTTATACTGAGCATCCATTTTGATTGCCATGGCATCTATTCTTGTCATAATTTTGTCAGTATCGGAATTACTACTACCTTCATCGGCGAAAGCAACAGTTTTACGAAGAGAGGTTCTTGGTTTTTGATCTTTAGCCCAATCAAGTTTAAGCAAGACTTTGTCTTCGAGAAGTTGATAAGCTTGATTTGGTGTTTTATAAAGAAAGATACCACCCGCCGCAGCGTTTAAAGCTTCTTGAGTTATTTCATCAAGATCGTGGTAAAAGATTTTGATTATATTGCCTTTTGTTAAACCGTGCCAATGACAGTTTCTTAGCAGTTATTTCATTCGAAGCCATGCTTCGGTGAGATTTCGCGTTCACGTTGTGAGAATCCTCGGATTTCTCCGAGAAGTTTATCGAATAAAGCTGGTAGAAAAATCTACTAACGAAAGCAGTACGAAGCTCGTCCCAGGATTCAATTGTTCCTTCGTCGAGTTCGTCAAGCCAAGTTTTAGCTTCTCTCATTAAAGATAAAGGGAATATCATTAGTCTTACCGCTTCTGTTTCAGTAGCCCCGTATTTAAACATGTCACAAACACTTTGAAATTCATGAATGTGTTTATGAGGATCAGTTTTATTTCGACCATCGAATTGGTTACCTTTGACAAGAGTCAAATGGTTTCCTTTTATGGCAAACTCATTTGCGGTTTCAGGAATGGTAATAGCTGGTTCAGGAGTAGGTGCAACGATACGATCGTTAGCCCACATAGGTACATTATCAGCGTTATCCATTGGATCGTATAACTGAATTAATTTAATAAAAAATCTGAAGTTTGAAATATCGTCAATAGGTGTGTGATGAACACGAGGTTGTTCGGGTCTTTCGTCTTTTTAACTCAATGAGGACTAACGATGCAAATATTTTAACTCAATGAGGACTAACGATGCAAATATTTTAACTCTATAGTCAATGAGGACTAATGATGCAAATATTTTAACTTAATGAGGACTAACGATGCAAATATTTTAACTCTATAGTCACTGAGGACTAACGATGCAAATATTTTAACTCGATGAGGACTAACGATGCAACTATTTAAACTCATGTTAGGAGATAACGGAAAATCATTTGCATCGTTAGTCTATAGTAACTGATATTACTAACTGAGTGATGTATTTGTGCCAACTTTACTAACGGTGGATGATTTTGTTCCCAAAGAAAAATGATGTAAAGCGGGCTTTTGGCAAACCACGATGATGTATTTTGGACTTTTCTCTATTTATTTTTTTAAGCTTAACGGCTTTAAAGATTATAAGTAAAAGGGTGTTGCTCGAGTTGAATTATGGATTGGTTAATGAGTTTTTATACTAAATATATAGTTCTATATTTATGATCTTTTTTTATGTATGTAGTTTGGTACTCAATGCCGATAGGGATCATTCTGCTAAAAGTTTGTCCAGGATATCTACTACCTCAAAGAACTCGACCCATGAAGAGTTTATAAAGATGTTTCCATACAGGAACGTTGACGAAAACTTAGCATCTTATATAATTTAGTACAAAAATACAGGTCTCATTCATATAAAAGACACAAAACATATAGCATATGTCAATTTCAATGGAAAATGTTTCACCTTTTCATAATGACCTCTAACAAACTTATATATGGGTTTTTTGTAACTTAAGGATCCTTACCCTTAACGATACCTTCTCAAACACCTCAGACAAAAACCCTGCTTTATTGCATTCCAAAAAGCACATTTTTTGTGATTTATTTGGTTAACATCTATTTCCAAATGTATTTATAACGAAACAGACACATCGTCATTCATATTTATTAGTTAGGGAAAATAATAAAAAAATATATTGAACTTGACACTTTTTACCATTGTATGCTGTCAACTATTTTTTTTGTCATTGTAACACAAAACTTTTGATTTTTTGTCATTGTATGTACTATTTCCACCCTGTCACTGCCAGCGTGTCTATTTGTGACACGTAAGATGCTAGCGTGTCGAGGTGTATTTTTTTTTTTATACCCGGCCCTTTTATACCCCACATCCCACAACCACACAATTCCATAACACAAACCCTAATTCCCTTTTCACCCTATCCACACAAAACCAATTATGAGATCTTCATCTTCTTTTTCCAGATCATTTTTTTCAAGATCCAATCGTATGACCTTGCAAGAAGCCTGGGATGCTACTCATTGTAAGTGTCCTTTACTTGTCGAAGAACAAGTTGCTTGGACACTTGATAACCCGGGAAGAAGATTCAAGGCTTGCCCGATATATGTAAGAATTCTCCTTTTCGTATTTTTGTTGTAATAGATTGGTTTTATTTTAGTTTGGATACATGTTGATTTTTCTTGTGTTTGTGATAGGATGAACATGAAAAGTGTAACTTTTATGGGTTTTTAGATCCCGAGCTACCAAGTGATTACTACAGATATATCTTTTTCAACTTGCATGAAGAAAACAAGAAGCTGAAGAACATGCTCAAGAAAAGAAACTACAGTGAAGGTTCAAGTTTGGAAATGGGCCAGATGAAGGAAGAATTGAATGTGATAAGGTCAAAAGTTGGAATGTATGACAAAGCTGTGGTTGTCTTAAGTGTCTTTGTTCTTGTGTTGGGTTTTGTTGTTGCAACTAGGATCTAAGCTGTGGATAATCATTAAGGTTTCAAAGAAATTTGTTACTTGGAATGAATGATAGAGTGTATAATCATTAAGGTTTCAAACATTAAGTACTCAAACACATTACCTTTGGTTTCCTCATTCTCCAATGCATATCCACGTCATGAATAGGATACTTGTCCAGCTTTGCTTCCACTATTTTAAATGGATCTGTAAGATCAGCATCATCTTGCCTCAAGTTCCTCATCAAATCTTCCATGAATTCCTCATGTTCCATGATTGTTGCACTATCACCATCATCATAACTTCTGTTCTGTCTACAACTGCTCTCACACCCATCATTATCAGAACATGCTCTCTGCTTAGATGTCTTGGGGGCCCTCTTTGCAATAGATTTTCTCTTCCTAAGTTCAATTAATTCAACTTCACCTTCTGATAAGTAATCTACAGAATTATCTGAGTATTCATTGTCATTATCACTAGAATCATGATCCATTGAGTATTTCCTTATTTCTTCTAATTCACTTTCACTGTCACTAGACACATGATCCATAACACTTGGGTTGACATTTTTTTAATCACAATACCCTTAGCCTTTCTAACCACCGACTTTCTTTTCGGTACTTTACCTTCATCAATCATTATACCCTTACCCTTATCTACTACCTTATTAACTTGTGCATCAGAATGCTCAGCAACCACTTCATCAACATTAACTTGTGGTACATCATTAACTTGTGTTTCATCATTAACTTGTGGTGCATCATTAACTTGTGTTTCATCATTAACTTGTGGTGCATCATAATGATCAATGACCATTTCATCAGTTACTTGTGTTTTAGTGACATGTTCTCTCTTAGCTGTTCTAGGCTTAAGTGGTGAATGTAGGTGTTGTTTTTCTTCCTCAGCCCATCCAACTAGTTCATCCCATGACATATTCCGAGCATCCATTTTTCCTAATCCCATTAATCCTAAGTTTAGATGTGGCCTCATCACAAGAATCATCAAAACACAAGTTGGGAATGTAATAATCCTCCAACTTTTGAGGAATGTGTGCCAAATACATGTTTACTTTCCCATAAGTTTCAGCAAATCCATACATTGATTCCAATTCGACATCACCTCCAATTATTTTCAATCCAACTTCTAACTCACACTCTGGTAACTTAAAAAACATGGCATAAAAAGTTGTTTCAAGCTTCTCTTCTAAATACTTACGCAAACTATCATAGTCAAACATCTTATCTTTTCCAACCCTCAAGTGATAAACAACACCGTTTTCATACCCTAATGGTGAGAAGTAAAACACCCCATCAAAATGCACATCAACGAGGTAGGCATCGGGAATAATAGCCATCCTGTAACGAAATAATGATAAAAATAATAAATATATATTAAATAATTGAAACCCTAAACACCATGCATATGAAAACACAAATAAAATAACAAATTAGTGTAGGGGACCAAGAGAATATACAGTAAGTTACCTTTTGCCCACATCAATTTAAGAAAAAGCACTGTAATCGAAAATGAATTTGGTGGTATATTAAACTAGGGTTTGTGCGGTAAAGGGGGTGATAGCGAGATATGAATGTGTAAAGTGGTTGTGGGGTGTGGGGTATAAAAGGGCCGGGTATCAAAAAAAAAATACACCTCGACACGCTGGCATCTTACGTGTCACAAATGGATACGCTGACAGCGACAGGGTGTAAATATTACATACAATGACAAAAAATCAAAAGTTTTGTGTTACAATAACAAAAGTTTTGTGGAAATAATACATGCAATCCCAACATCTAACGAGCTGCTATGCAAGAGAACATCACCTTCCCAAACATCAACCTATGAGTTACAGTCAAACTTAATTTTCCTATTTGTTTATATTTGTAAACTTATCTATCATCTTATTTTTTTGGGGTAAAAGGTCAACGACCCGGTAAATATATTACACCAAAAAGCATTTAAGTTCAACGGATATGGGTGAATCCCATATCTCAGCCCGTTACATAGGCGAAAAGCTTACATAACAAGATACTTCCTATTTTCTAAACAAGAAAACAAAACCACTAACCACATGATAACAAAAGACTCTGACAAAAATATAAACTACTTCCTTCGACCTTGGAGATTAAAGCCATACATGGCATTAAGAGCATCCAAATTCCCTGGAAGATCATAAATTTACTTCGAATAATCATCATAGTCATCAAACTCATCTTCACGCTCATGACCACCACCAAAAAGATTCGTTGATTCGTCGAACGTGTTAAGAAACTCATCATCATCACTATCAGAAACCACAACCTCACCCACCTTTGAGAATGGGTTAGCCCTCTTAGTGGAAGAGGTAGACGGAATAGGATGACCATCATCATCCACAAGAGTAGCTTTCCCATCAATAAGTAGCTTTTCAAGCTTCTCAATTTTCTCAACTATAGGAGTAGAACCAACTTCCTTTGTTCCCATTGAATCACTCACAAGCGGTTCTTGTGATGCATTACCGTTTAACGACTCATCCTTATTAACTTCCATTGTACGACCAGAATCCACATCCTTGTTTGTGTCAATAGTAGGAATACCAAAAGCATCTGTATCATCCATATTAAGAGCATCAAACTGGTTAGATGTAGAAATCTTCGTTCCACTAGAACTAGCCACATCAGAAGTCTTCTTCTTATTGCCATCCACTTTCTTAGGTTCAGGAGGAGTCTTTTTGGGTTGATACTGAAACTGCTTACCCACAACAGGTTTAGTAAACTCCCTTGACCCGGAATTGTAGGACCACCTTGCTTTCCTTTCTTCTTGTTATTGACAGTCTTGAAACCATCGTTAAAAGGTTTAGCAGGCTGAACATGAGGTATAACAACTTTAGGACAGTCAGTCAAAGTATGACCAAATATCTTACACTTATCACAACGAGGTGGTTTCCACTCGTATTCAACCCGTATCTTCTCAATAGTCACACCCGACCCACCAAGTAAAGGTATCTCAACAGTGAGGCTATCCCTAAGCACCTCATCCGACTTCACTTCTATCATGCATCTAGCAAAACTACTACGGCCCCATGATTCCTTGCACATTTGGCTGGTATAAGCATCTAACCGTTGGGCATACCAATCAATGTGGCAAGAAGACTAAGACCATCATCAGAAAACATAGCAAGAGGAACATCATGGAATTTAACACACACCGGGATGTTAGTCAAATCCTCTTTAAGTAAGTTGGTGTTCAATGTCCATGGTTTAAGAATAATAGGTACATTTCTAATCAACCAAGGATCATTTTCAAGAACATCATCAACACCTTTCTTTGAATTGAACTTAAAGAAAAAGAAACCCTTTGCGTTCATCATTACCTTTTGGATACCATACTTAGTCCACGCATTACGTACAAAGTAATCAACAACAGGAAAAGCAAGGCGTTGACCAAGGAAATACCCATACAAAGTATTCTCAAACCTAGTGTTCACCTCTTCAACCACTTTCATCGGGACAGAAAGATCCACACCATGAGCTTTCTTGCTACACTCCAGCCTACAAAAGTTTGACATGTGTTTCTTAGGTTCATTAGAAGTAACTAAAGCACCCGCAAAAGAAACCGTCTTCCCATTGGTAGTACTCGTAATAGTAGGCTGTTTTAGAGTACTTGGAGTGTTTTTAAAGCAACACCCTGAGGTAACGAAGTAGAGGTATCCCTGATACTAGGGGGAGCCTTAGCATTAATATCCTTTGCATCAAGAAACTCTTGAAAAATTGGTATTGTGCAGGCCATACCCCACCCTCATTCCGAGATACATTCCCATCAACATACGGCTGTTCCAAACCACACGAATTATGAACAATATTATCACTTGCTTTAGCATGAATATCAACACCCTTAAATGCATCAATGGTAACATTAGCATACAAATCAAGTGAAACCGGCTTCACTTGTTCAGGAACATGTTCATGAACATCACTATTACCAGTATCAGCATGAGCATCCACGTGACTCTCACCAGCAGGTCCAACTTTTTTAGACATGTTTCCATCAGATTCCCCAAGGTTACTACGGTTACTAGAAGGTGCAAGAGTATTAGGAACAACATCAGATTCGTTCGCACCAGTGAGTTCACCAAAGTCATTATTCCCCATACAATTATTAACCACAGAACGTGGCAAACTATTATTCGTCTCTCCCAAATTCGACATCACATCAACCTTAAAACCCTAAAACACTTAATTGCACACAGAAACAAGATGAAAAATGCCAAGGTCTTCAAACAGGATCGATGAAAACCCTAGTTTAGGAACTAGGGTTTATAAGCAGGAAAGCGCAATAAACTTACATGATTTAATGATGATGTCCAAGGTCGGTTTAACGATTGATCAATAACTGGAATTAAATACTTCATCAAACCGACAAGACAAACACCCTAAGTAGCGATTTATAAAAAAACCCTAAAAAACTGAATACAATCTTAAATTAAACCAAGAGTAAACTAAGAATTAAGAGGACCATACATAAGATATAATCACACTTAATTCAGAGTTGTAATGGACGAATAGTAGATCGATTAGGTTGATTTAGAAAAAACGATTTAGGGATATGTGTGTCTCCAAAATCGCCAGAAGGAGGAGAGGTCCACTTTTTTTTTTTTTTTTTTTTTTTTTTTTTTTTTTTATTATTATTATTATTATTATCTATCTATCATCTTATGGAGAGTCTACTCCCTAACAATAGGTAATGTATACTAGTAAGTTACGTGAATTATTTTTTTGTTAACATCAAACATGTAATGGTAATGTATACTAGTAAGTTCAAATATAGTTTATGCTATGGCAATAATTTTATCATGTGTTGCGTTTTTTTAACAATCTTAATATGTAACATTTGAAACAAATTACTTTAACCATCTAATGAAAGACATCCTATCGATACGAACATAACAAGGGATGTTAAAGACATCTTGGATAGGTGTAACAAGTTGGTGGAACTTTTAGGATGGCACGAGACACGTACACTAGGAACACATAACAACCAATGAAATTCAAGCTTGTCATGAACTTTTTTTTAACATATGACCAGCTATATGTAGCCGACTTTCGCATTAGAAGTAAAAAATGATTAAAGATTTGTGACGAAGATGGAAGCCTCATGAATAGCACAACCAATGCAGTCTACAAAGAAGTTCTACATAATTTGTGATACTTACATGTGGTTGTATCTCACTTTAGTAGAAAAAAAAGGATTGAAGATGGTTATGTTCTCTTTGAGTGATTGTGTGTTTCATAAACCTTTTGTTTCATTATTAGGAACTTAATCTTTTTCGGTTACTCAACTATCATGTTTCATGACTTATGTTTCATTATTACTAATTTTACCCTTTACGTTTGCTTATCCAATGTGATTCATTAATTTTTAGACGTTTATTTAAAATACCCGTGAATTTCATGGGTCTTTTAGCTAGTTAATTATAAATGCTAAGAGAAGAAGAAATGATAATCGTGACATGAGCATATCAGTTGTGACGCGATCATCCTTGCAGAACTTTTGGATCTGACACGAGCAAAGGTCGCGCCGCGATGAAGAAAGGAAAGCATGCAGCTCGATCACGACACGAGCACAAGATCTTGACGAGAGTTTGGCGTCCGTCCCAAAACCCTACGAAGTTGTAAACTTTCACATCTCTCTTGTCGTCGTCGAACTACAAGGCCCGCTTTTGCAGCTTCTCCGGGTTACTTAGCTAGAAGCCACAAATTCTGGTACCATCCAAGATCACAATTTATCATGCCTTTCTTGCACATATTTCTTGATAGATTATCATGTTTTGCAATGACACTGGAGTATATTAGTAAGAGTGTGTTTTGAACGTGTTAAGTAAATATTACAAGTTACAGCATTTGTTTTTGGGCCGAATATCCCGGTGCACAAAGTTGGAATTCTTTCTAGCAAAAAAGATTTGTACCAAAAATGGTAAGAAAATAATGACGTCTCCTAAATAAGGTATTTAATCATGCAATCTTTGTTACCCTAGATATAAACAATAGTAGTATAACTAATTATAATAAGGTGGTCATAGTTTGTGTACTACCAAAAATGGAATAGCCCTTTGGCATTAACTGTATTTTCAACTTAATAAAGTGTGTAAAACTTTTACTTTTTGTCGAAGTTAAATATAAAAAAAAACTAGGCATTCAGACTCGTGCGATGCACACGGGCTCGATCTAAATGTTCATAGTCATGAAAGCCCGTGCGATGCACATGGGCTGTATAAAAGTTTTCAAAGTTTAATATCCGTCTTTTATTTTCGTCATTTTATATTCGAGACGTATTTTTGTCATTATATATAAGTTGTCCTGGTAGCATAAATTTTGTAAGCATGATACGTATTTAAAATAGTTTATTGACATGTAATCTTTTAAGATGTATTTTTTACGTAATATTTTTTGTCTATTTATTTTGGTATTTACTCTATCGTTTTTTATTAGAACTAACTAATATCAATACATCCGGCTAAGTTATAACTATTTCTTATGATAGTTAACAATGCCCGTGCGATGCACATGGGCTGTATAGAAGTTTTCATAGATTTAAAATACATGCGATGCACATGGGCTGTATAGAAGTTTTTATAGCATAATATTCGGCATTTATTTTCATCATTTTATATTTAAGTTGTCATGTTGTCACACATTTGCTAAGCTTTATATGTATTTAAAATACTTTATTGAGTTGCACATGGGCTGCATATAAGTTTTTATAGCGTAATCTTCGGCACTTATTTTCGTCATTATATATCTAAGTTGTGATGGTATCACATTTCCAAGCATGTAACATATTTAAAATAGTTTATTGACATTAAAAGAGTATATGTGAAGAGATTTTTTTCAAGATGTTACATTGAAAAGAGTCTCTTCACATGTAATATTTTAATATGTATAAGTTACATAAATTATTTTAAATATGAAGCGATGACATTAATGTTGGAGACCTTTTATATTCATCCCGATGCGATGCACACAGGTTTGGACTGCCTCAAGACCCATGCGATGCACACTTTTTATCGTAATGTTCGAGACTAATTTTCGGTTCATGTTTGAAAATCTCATTTTTTGTGAAAGACGGACTTCATTGTTCAAATAAATTACATTATTAAAAGCGAACTATAAAACAAATTTCCTTTTTAACAAAACTATAAAAACATAAAACATTAAAATAATTAGTATATTCAAGAGTATAAATTATAATTCGTATAATAAATTATAATTCGTATAGTAAAATATTGCATGTTTAATTTGTAACGTACTATTAATATGAATGCTAAGTATTCATCTATATTGACACCGGTAGTCATGGAGTTTTTCTTGTTGTTGTTCATTGGCATTTTGCATGTTTTGTTCTTGATACAATTTTCGTGACTTCTAGATCTCTTTCTTTAATGTGAAGAGGTTTTTGTAAAATGTTGTATTTAAATGAGGCTTTTCATATGTAATCTTTTAATATGAGTAAGTTACATATATTATTTTTTAATTAATGCATTATTACAACATTTTTCCATAAACTATAATATCGAATTTGGAGCATTTATTAGTAACTCACTCTAAGTATTTACAGTATGATGACATGAATCACATGATCTCAAACTCAAATGAATAATGCTTACCTCGTGATAGGTGTAGGATAACATTTGAAATACAATTTTCTTCTCCTTTATATACTTCTTTGATTTAGAAGATTCTTATTGTTAAGATGATAATGTGAAGATATTTTTATTATATACTATCATTTTCAATATGTAACATCGACATAATTTACACAGTCATATCAAATATCAAAGTCATGCAATATTTCAAGACGTTTAATTAAGAAAGTGACATTAACACACCACAAGACAAAAAACTACATTAAGAGCAAAAATATTGAAATGCACCAACAAAGTGTAGTAATAATTATTGACTAAAAAAATTGAATGCTAGTCACATTATTTTCAATAAACTTACTTGCTAACAAATCAATAGTATTAGCCCATTTAGTGGTATTACATGAAGTAAAATATTGCATGTTTAATTTGTAACGTACTATTAATATGAATGCTAAGTATTCATCCCACCGGTGGCCGTGGCGTTGTTCTTGTTGTTGTTGTTGTTGTTGTTGTTGTCGTCGTCATCTTTGTCATTGTTGTTCATTAGCCTTTTGCATGTTTTGTTCTTGATACAATTTTTGTGACTTCTCGATCTCTTTCTTTAATGTTTCTTGACGCGCTACAAAAAACAATTAGATATAGTTGATCATTAGTAACTTAAATACAATTAATCAATATATTGCATTTTCGATCAAAGTAAAAATGTTCGTGCATGTTTCACTTAATTGATAAGACAACGATATGTAGGATCTCTTAAACCATTAGAGAAGATGATGTTACTACTAAACCTCCTAAGCAGCATCTTTATGGCCTACACTCTTACACACACAAAACACATATGAAATTTACATAAAATAATATAAATCAATATGCTAAATAAGTAAGACGATGTGATGCTTACTTTACCACCATAATAAGTTGTAGCCCAATGTGCACGCGGTGTGGAGGAAGTTGTGCTTTGTTGTGTGTGATTTTTGACACATTATATAGTTGATAAAATATTTGTAACTCATGGACAGGAAGGTTAAAAGACTAACCACTAATTAGTGTGTTTAATTTATGCATTCATGGCATTTTTGGTTTGTATTCTTTGAGGTTTAGAGATGGCTTGAAACATGTTGTACTGTACAAACTTTTGTGCACAATTCCTCACGCAAAACATATTGTACCGTACAAACTTTTGTGCACAATGCCTCTTGCGCATTAAATTAAGCACTCTAATCTTTAGATAGTATAGAAGATCTACTTTTCATGTTGCTTAAACTACCTTGTACCATACTACATGTAACAATTCGCATTTTCAGGTTACCATCAAATCCTGAATTTTTACTATTCATTTTTACTATTCACTTTTACTATTCATTTTCCGAAATTTGATTTTTATTTCATATTCTCATGTGATAAATTATTTCTATAATAAAATAAAAGTTTGACACTCATCAGATAATTTTCGTGAAAGTTATTAAGGAACTATACGTTTATGTTAAAACGTCTTTTAAAAATCCTACGCACAACGAAAACCATCCGCGTCAATTTTCCCCGCATCAGAAAAAGGTTTAGTACTCTCATGATTAATTAGAGAATTAATCATGACTAAGAAAAATGTTACCAAATAGACCTTGGGCCGTAAGAAACAGAAAATTTACGTTTTAAGCACTTTTACTTAGCCGTAACCTTAGCCTATACCTGCACCGCGTTTCTAAGACGATTTGAGTTTTCACATTATTTGGAAAAGTCAACATATTTTTCCCTCCTCCTTTGACCAAAAATCATTACTTGATTTTATAAATCATTACTTGATTTTTAAGCTTACGGTTTTATGTCTAAAAGACATTAAATACCAACCGACACTAGACTGAGCCCAGTCTAAACATTATAAGTCATTTTAAGTCATTATTATCCTATTAGAAAAGTAACATTTTACTTTTCTCAATTTTACACAATATTCGTACGTTTTACGTATTACGCGTTTTAGACCCGTGTTTCCAGTTTTAGCAGGGTTTGAGAAACCCAATGGAACCTACCACTCATTTTAGATTTTATTAAGGAGTATATTGACAAGTTTAATCATTCTTTCAAGTTTCACATTTTTACGATACCCGGTTTTACGTTTTGTGGCTTAACAACTTACGGTTAGCATTTTACGGAGTCAAAACTAACTAAGTAACTAGGATAATATCACCAAGAACCAAGTCATCCATCCTCATCCAAGGCAAACCGCCATAGGGGGGGGGGATTCACCTCACTTGTGGCTTGATCTCATGCATAGAACTCTAGGATGTTTACATGTGTTGAACTTGCTCTCTAAGGTTTGACTAGTCAAGTAAACTAACCTCCTCAAGACCATATAAAACCCCCTCCTCCCCTCCTATGCCATCCCACATAACACACACCAACACCCTTCCATTTGCTAGTTTACTTCAAGTCTTATTCAAAAAATCAAGTGCAATATCAACACATAAACCCTAGTTTAGTTTTGATTCATCAAACCACTTCCAAACCCTAAAAACTCTTGGTGATTCTCTATAAGTTTAAATACACTCAAGTCACCTAATCTTCATCACAAATCTTTCAAGAATACAAGTGTAGAAGGGTTGCTAAAGTGAAGAGAAGATTGTCAATCAAAGTCCTTTCCTTACTAGTTACTTACCTTTCTTTTAGAAAGCCTCAAGTTGTAAGAAAACCTAATATACTTTCTTGCTAAATATCATTTTCATGCTATTTATATTTTATTCTTACTATATATTGTCTTATTATTATGTTCATGATGTATAAAAATTGGTAAAAACAAGTTATGGTAAATATATGTACCTTATGTTAATTAAACAAGTAAACTAGTGACTTCCATGGTGAAATATGACCAAATTGGAATAATCATGATATTGGACAATTACATATTGTAGTAAAGGACTTAACAAGGAAACCATAGCAATTTGAACCACTTAAAATGAGTATATGAGTTAAAAGTTATGACTATTAAAAGTTACCAAAACTTTACGGCAAAACTGTCCAAAATGTTTCTGTAACAGAATTAAACACGCAAAAAGAGGCCCTTATGGTCCGTTTCATCAAAAAGTTAAACACGAAAATTGTCCGGAATGATGTTTTCTTCAAAAACTCAGGAGCACGAGCCCAGAAAACTAATAATGAATGATATTTTCTTCAATTTCTTAACAGCTATTTTGAAATACCCAAGTAACTATATAATGGTTATAGTTAGATATAACCAAGAGGTCTAATGACCTAAAGCCAAGACCACAACCATGGCTAAGGCCAAGGATGAGTCTCAAGACCATGGTAACAATAACCAAGGTCACGGCAAAGCCACGGCTAAGACCATATAACTTTACAAGACAAAAACATGAACTAGAGAGTTAGTTGTAATATAACCATACAATTTGGATCTACTCCATCAAAAATAACCATGAGACCTTGCAAGTTATATTCATTTTAGAGTTAAGAAACTCATTGAAATAATAATCTTCATCCAAAATAAACTTTTCTAAGTTTATTCAATTATTTGGACATGTAATTTTTCGGATCAAAAACTTATATCTTTATCAAATACTACAATAGTAGGGAGCTTCATGTGAGTGGTTCAGTAAAGTAAACCGTCGAGATGAGTTGTGGATTTACAAATTAAAGTGTCCTGGCTCCTCGAACGTTTACTACATGACCTCTGAATTATGATGGCCCGAACGGTAGTAAGCGATATACAAACTATACATGTTTCATAAACAATTTATACTCAAAGACTTACAATATATACTAAGTACTACATCATGAACTATATGCAAGACATATTTAGGCAATTCTTCGTATTCTTAGACATTACTCCAACCTTAAGTCGCAACGTTCTATTATAGGCTGCTCTTAGAGACTTTCGCGATTCGACTACCACTTTTATTTCTCACTACATAACTTAAGGTGAGTCATAGCCCCACTCTTACTCTTTTTATACTTGTTTTAACTCTTTGGGGGAGATACATGCTCAACTATTTGCTTTTACTTGTACAAATACTCAAGACATTTATATTTGATTTCATTATACTTGATTACATACATACATGATTGTAATAAACTTATTTGTGTTATTCTTGAATACATTATAACTAATTGCGTTAATCTATCTAGTGGCTCCAAATTAAGTTGTTGGATGACCATTAATCTATCCAGTGGCTCCAAATTAAGTTGTTGGATGAACATTGAGGCTATCTAGTGGCTCCAAATTAAGTTGTTGGATGACCATTAATCTTAAACGTGAGGTTCCGGAGATGAAGTAGAGCCTCATGACTAATTGCTTAACTGTTGTGATGAACTTGTACATATCTTAATCATACTATATTTTTGTAGTGGGTTGTGAACACACAGGTTGCAAGTGTTGTTATGGGCGGGACTTGCAATTGAGTGGATTCACAATGCCTTTGTTGTGTGAACATTCTTTAAAGTCTTTTCAACTGTTTTAAAACAAATTCTATGAACTCATCAACCATTGTGTTGACACTTTTAGCATGTTTGTCTCAGGTCTGTAAGGTGATAGCTGTTGCATTGAGCATAGAGTCGCTTGGCATGTTTTGAAGACTTATGCTTTTATCATTACCAATCGATATGTTTTAAAACACTTATGTATTGTATTATGGAACTCATGTTTGTAACTTAGAATTTATTAATCGAATGGTAACTTTTCAAAACGTCTCATTTAGAGGTCGTTTTCTATAACTTGTACTTTGTATTATGAAGTAGCACCCCAATGACACAGTCTTTCACTGCGGTATTTTGGGGGTGTTACACTACAATTTGTGCACAAATTCTCTTGCACATTAAATTAAGTCACCCAATATTGTGTAATTGATATATTTTTGATGTTGCTGAAACTACCTTGTAATGTACAAATTTTTTCAATTACTCGAATCACTAATCTTATGTACTTTTTCTTATGCATGACTATTAAATCAATGTACTAACACATGAAGCCTCCACATTTCACTTTTAATTCATGAAACATTTATTGTGAGCACTTTGCATTTATAAGACAACTTAAGTTTTTAGTATATAAGATGAATCTTGGATTTTGCAGCATTATTAAATAAAATCAATTTTGATCATAGAGGGCATTATCTCTAAATTTAAAATTGTTGACCTATCATTCCATTTATTGATATATTTAACTTGAATTTTGATTATGCTTCATCGCTCTGAAGTAGTTCTAGTTCTGCTGTTCTGTTTATCTTAATCTACAATATATGTATCTAACTATCTTAAATACTAAAAACTTAAGTTGTGTTATAAATGCAAATTGCTCACAATAAATGTTTCATGAATTAAAAGTGAAATATGGATGCTTCATGTGTTAGTACATTGATTTAATAGTCATGCATAAGGGTAAGTACATAAGATTAGTGATTCGAGTAGTTGAAAAAATTTGTACGGTACAAGGTAGTTTAAGCAACATCAAAAGTATATCTATTTCATAATATTGGGTGACTTAATTTAATTTGCAAGAGGATTTGTGCACAAATTGTAGTACGGTACAAGGTAGTTTAAACAACAAGAAAAGTATATCTTCTATACTATCTAAAGATTGGAGTGCTTAATTTAATGAGCAAGAGTCATTGTGCACAAAAGTTTGTACGGTACAATATGTTTTGCATGAGGAATCGTGCACAAAAATTTGTACGGTACAACATGTTTCAAGCCATCTCTAAACCTCAAAGAATAAAAGCCAAAAATGCCATGAATGCATAAATTAAACACACCAATTAGTGGTTCGTCTTTTTACCTTCCCGTCCATGAGTTACAAATATTTTATCAACTATATAATGTGTCAAAAATCACACACAACAAACCACACATTCCTCCACACCGTGTGCACATTGGGCTACAACTTATTATGACGGTATAGTAAGCATCATATCGTCTTACTTATTTAGCATATTGATTTATATTATTTTATGTAAATTTCATGTGTGTTTTATGTATGTAAGAATGTAAGACATAAAGATGGTGCTTATGAGATTTGGTAGTAACATCATCTTCTCTAATGGTTTAAGAGATCCTACACATCGTTGTCTTATCAATTAAGTGGAACATGCACGAACATTTTTACTTTGATCGAAAATGCATTAAAGAAGCATTAAAGAAAGAGATCAAGCAGTCACAAAAATTGTATCAGGAACAAAACATGCAAAAAGCCAATGACCAGCAACGACAAAGACAACAACAACAACGCCACGGCCACCGGTGGGATTATTACTTAGCATTCATATTAATAGTACGTTACAAATTAAATATGCAATATTTTACTTCATGTAATACCGCTAAACGGGCTAATACTATGGATTCATTAGCAAGTAAGTTTATTGAAAATAATGTGACGAGCATTCAAATTTTAGTCAATAATTATTATTACATTTTGTTGGTGCATTTGAATATTTTTGCTCTTAATGTAGTTTTTTATCTTGCGGTGTGTTAATGTCACTTTCTTAATTAAACGTCTTGGAATATTGTGTGACTTTGATATTTGATATGACTGTGTAAATTATGTCGATGTTACATATTGAAAATGGTAGTATATAATAAAAATATCTTCACGCTATCATCTTAACAATAAGATGCTTCTAAATCGAAGAAGTATATAAATGAGAAGAAAATTGTATTTCAAATGTTATCCTACACCTATCATGAGGTAAGCATTATTCATTTGACTTTGAGATCATGTGATTCATGTCGTAATACTGTAAATACTTGGAGTGAGTTACTAATAAATGCTCCAAATTTGATATTATAGTTTATGAAAAAATGTTGTAATAATGCATTAATTAAAAAATAATTTATGTAACTTACTCATATTAAAAGATTACATATGAAAAGCCTTATTTAAATATAATATTTTACAAAAAACCTCTTCACATTAAAGAAAGAGATCAAGAAGTCACGAAAATTGTATTAAGAACAAAACATGCAAAATGCCAATGAACAACAAAAAGAACAACGCCATGGCTACGTGGTGTCAATATAGATGAATACTTAGCATTCATATTAATAGTACATTACAAATTAAACATGCAATATTTTACTATACGAATTATAATTTATTATATGAATTGTAATGTATACTCTTGAATATACTAATTACTTTAATGTTTTATGTTTTTATAGTTTTGTTAACAAAGAAATTTGTTTTATAGTTCGCTTTTAATAATGTAATTTATTTGAATAACGAAGTTCGTCTTTCACAAAAAATGAGAGTTTCAAACATGAACCGAAAATTAGTCCCGAACATTATGAAGAAAACAATTATTTCCAACCTGTGTGCATCGCATGGGTCCTGAGGCAGTCCAAACCTGTGTGCATCGCATGGGGATGAATATAAAAGGTCTCCAACATTAATGTCATCGTTTCATATTTAAAATAATTTATGTAATTTATACATATTAAAATATTACATGTGAAGAGACTCTTTTCAATGTAACACCTTGAAAAAAATATCTTCACATATACTCTTTTAATGTCAATAAACTATTTTAAATGTGTGACATGCTTGGAAATGTGATACCATCACAACTTAGATATATAATGACGAGAATAAATGCCGAAGATTACACTATAAAAACTTGTATACAGCCCATGTGCAACTCAATAAAGTATTTTAAATACGTATAAAGCTTAGCAAATGTGTGACACCATGACAACTTAAATATAAAATGACGAAAATAAATGCCGAATATTACGCTATGAAAACATCTATACAACCCATGTGCATCGCACATATTTTAAATCTATGAAAACTTCTATACAGCCCATGTGCATCGCACGGGCATTGTTGACTATCATAAGAAATAGTTATAACTTAGCCGGATGTATTAATATTAGTTAGTTCTAATAAAAAATGATAGAGTCAATACTAAAATAAATAGACAAAAAATATTCCGTAAAAAATACATCTTAAAAGATTACATGTCAATAAACTATTTTAAATACGTATCATGCTTACAAAATGTATGCTACCATGACAACTTATATATATAATGACAAAAATACGTCTCGAATATAAAATGATGAAAATAAAAGACGAATATTAAACTTTGAAAACATCTATACAGCCTATGTGCATCGCACGAGCTTTCATAACTATATACTACTGGTTAATGGCTTAATCCCTTCGATTCGTAAACATACATCATATAAAAATTAGTTTTTGACAATACTAAGAGTTAAATTTTCTAATGGTAAACAAAAACCATGCATCGCATGGGTAAGTGAGTTTTAGTACATCCGATTTGAACATATAAATTAAAAGAGTTTGCTAAAATAACAAAATACGACATACTAAAAATATCACCTTGAATAATGAATAGAATGGAAAATTACATAATTTTGGCTCGCATTTATTTATAAATTATATTAACAAATAAAAAAGTTGTGTGCATCGCACGGGTCATGAGGCAGCCCGAGTTATATATTGTATTTTGAGTGTTTGACTCGACCTCAATTAAAAGTAATGAAATAACGGTATCAACATTTTTCATGTCATGCTGACAAACACAACTTAGAAACTTATTGACCAACAAAATCCATCCATGATTAAAATGACGAAAACTAGTGCTGAAAAATACGCTATGAACATTTAGATCGAGCCTGTGTGCATCGCACGGGTCTGAATGACTAGTCTATAAAAAATTTAGCTTGAATAAGAATACAAATTTAAAAAAAAATTAAATCTAGTCATATATAATGACCTATAACTTTTCTTTCGCATTTATTTATAAATTATATTAACAAATAAAAAAGTTGTGTGCATCGCACGGGTCATGAGGCAGCCCGAGTTATATATTGTATTTTGAGTGTTTGACTCGACCTCAATTAAAAGTAATGAAATAACGGTATCAACATTTTTCATGTCATGCTGACAAACACAACTTAGAAACTTATTGACCAACAAAATCCATCCATGATTAAAATGACGAAAACTAGTGCTGAAAAATACGCTATGAACATTTAGATCGAGCCTGTGTGCATCGCACGGGTCTGAATGACTAGTCTATAAAAAATTTAGCTTGAATAAGAATACAAATTTAAAAAAAAATTAAATCTAGTCATATATAATGACCTATAACTTTTCTTTCGGCCGAAATTCAGTTACAAACTATAAAATATGGAGTCTATCTTTGTGAAAGCTATTATCACGGAAAGCGTATAATCCAAAACATTGATCATCGAACAATGTAATCACATCCTTGTCACCGCCGTAACACATAAATAATGCCCTACTAGAAGTTGACATATAAAACGTACGTTTTTGTGTTGATAAATTATGAAAAAAAAATTTGATTTGTAGTTCATTAGTAAAGTTGATTTTAAGGGGGTGTTTGGTTCACTGAATTTGATGTAATTTGGTGTAATTGTAATTGAAATTCCAATTACTTAGGGTGTTTGGTTGGTTAATGGGCTGAATTGTAATTCCCAAAATTACATCGGGCCCATGTTTTTTATGGAATCTCAATTACAGCGCTTTAGTGAAGGAAAGTTTAACATTACAAAGGAATTTATATAAATTTATAAAAATAACCCAACTCATAAGAAACCCTACTCTTTATCTTCACGCCGTATCTTTTACATCTCCACTTTCAACCTCATGTCTCCCTTTCCATAGTTTTCTTACTCACTTTCTTCATCTTGATTTCTTCAATTTCTACAAACCTGCTTATATTCGCTACTGATAAAAAGGTTAGATTTCTTTATTTATTTGTCCATTAAAAAAATTTCTTATATTCACTTCTATGGTCTCCTAAAACATTGTATCGTTTACCAAACAAATATTTTACATACGTCAACATCAATTTCTCTTTTGCTAAACAACATTAAATAAAGTTTGTAACAATATGGAGTAATAAAATACTTAAATCACATTTTTTTTGTTTTTTCAATTGTTTAGTAAAAAATTGGGGTTAGGTGCCATCGTATTTTTTCTTGATTGAAATCATAATCATATATGTTAAGTAATTGAAAAAAGAAGATATAAATCATTCATAGTTGGTGTATTTTTCACTTCAGAGCTTCAAAAAATAAAATCATTGACTAAAGTGGAAAGGTTTAGAGCAATTAGAAAGATAAAAAGTGAACCCGACAGCGTGTTGACCTCTTGGGATTTGAAAGAAGACGAAAGGGAGGAATGGGTGCGCTTCATGTTTTCAGAATGAGTTTGACTATGGTAATGTGTGGGAATGATCTATCGTGTTGTTATTATCACTTGTTATGCGTCCTTTTGGGTGTTTAAGTTGGTAATGTATGTGAATGATCTGTAGTGTTATTATAACTTGTTATGTGGCTTTTTGGGTGTTTAAGTTGCACTTTGTAACCGGTAGTTGTGGTTAAGAACTTATGATCATGGTGATGAACCTTTTGTACTTGACATTTGAAGATTCTTGTTTTATGTTGATACAATGTGTTTGTGATCTTTTTTTAAGCCATGTTTTTATAAGCATGTACTGATATTGATAATCGTTTAACTATTATTAACATATATGACGAACAAAATTTAAATTACAATTCCTATTTACAAACCAAACAGGATTATGTAATTGAATTTATACTGAATTACATTACATTCTATCAACCAAACACATGACAGATTTCAACAATTCAGATTACAATTCCTTCAGATTACAATTCTTTTGACAGATTACAATTCCATCAGAAACATTCAGCGAACCAAACGGCCCCTAACTTATCAATGATGATATTTTGTAAGTTGATTTTAACTTATCAATGATGATTTTTTGTAACATGCGTTTTAAATTAATTAGTTGGAGGTTGTAGTTAGTTTTATCATTGTTACTTTTTCTTAAACTCAACGTCAAAAGTTTCGGTAAATTAAAGAAACGTTTGAGGGTATATATATATATATATTGGTAAAAGGTCAAAAGACCCGGTAAATATATTACTCCAAAAAACATTTAAGTACAAAGGATATGGGTGACTCTCATATCTCAGCCCGTTACATAGGTGGTAAAGCTTACATAACAAGATACTTCCTATTCTTTAAACAAGAAAATAAACCACTAATCAAAAAATAACATTATACTCCTATGAAACCAAATCACTTCCTACCAAGACCTTGTAGCTTGAAATTCCCAGGACGATCGTAGAACTGATCCAAATAGTTATCATAATCATAGTCATCATAATCATCTTCACGATAATGACCACCACCAAATAGGTTTGCCGACTCATCAAAAGTGTTCAAAACATCCTCATCATCACTGTTAGAAATAACAATCTCTCCCACCTTAGAGAATGGGTTACCCCTCTTAGTAGTAGAAGAAGACGGAGCCGGATAATCAACTTTTTTAATAGGATGACCATCATTATCCACGAGAGTACATTTCCCATGAATAAGTAACTTTTCAAGCTCTCCAATTTTATCAACAATAGAAGTAGGCTTAGGAGCCCCAACAGAAGAACTTGCCTTGCTAGCCTCGACCTGCTCATTCTCTTTCACAACTCTCACAAGTTGTTCTTGTGATACAGTATCAGTCGTATGAGACCCAACCTCGTTAGCTTCCATTGTACTACCAGAATCCACATCCATATTTACTTCCTTAGTAGGAATACCAAAACTATCGGTATCATCCATGTTAAGGGCATCAAATTGATTAGAGGTAGCAATCTTTGTTCCACTCGTACTAGCTACATTAGCAGCTTTCTTCTTATTGACATCTACTTTCTTGGGTTCAAGAGGATGCTTTTTAGGTTGATATTGGAAATGCTTACCCACAGCAGGTTTAGTATAGCCTCCTTTACCCGTAGTAGCTGGACCACCGGTCTTACCCTTTTTCTGCTTATTAACAGTTTGAAAACCATCATTAACATTCTTAGTAGGCTGAGTAGGAGGAATGATAGATTTAGGACACTCAACCAAGGTATGACCAAAAATCTTACACGTATCACATCGAGGAGGTTTCCACTCGTATTCAACCAATATCTTCTCAATAGTCGAACCCGACCCATCAAGTAAGGGTATTTCAACAGTTAAGCTATCTCTCAGTACCATATCCGACTTAACTTCAATCAAGCACCTAGCAAAACTACTGCGACCCCACGATTCCTTGCACATTTGGCTAGTATAAGCATCTAACATTTTCGGCGTACCAATCAATGTAGCAAGAAGACTAAGACCATCATAAGAAAACATAGCAAGAGGCACATCATGGAATTTAACCCACACCGGAATGTTGGTCAAATCCTCTTTAAGTAAGTTAGTGTTCAAGGTCCATGGTTTAAGAATAATAGGGACATTTCTAATCAACCACGAACCATTTTCAAGAACATCATCAACACCTTTTTTCGAAGTAAACTTAAGAGAGAAAAAAAAAAAAAAAAAAAAAAAAAAAAAAAAAAAAAAACCTTGGCATCACATTGCGTACAAAATAATCAACAACCGGAAAAGCAATGCGTTTACCAAGAAAATAGCCATATAATGTATTTGCAAATCGGGTATTAACCTCTTTAACCACCTTCATAGGCACGGACAGGTCCACATTATTCGTTGTCTTGCTAGTCTCGAGCCTACGAAAGTTAGACTTGTGCTTCTTCGGATCATTGGATGTAGCATCAAAGCTCATGGAATTAGAAGTCCCAGGACCAGTAGCATCAACATTAAGGTGCGACTTTGAACCATGTGAAACCGGCTTCACATGATTTACAATGGGAACCATGTTAACAGGTTCATTCACTTCATGACCAGCAGCATCATGTGGTGCTATAGGAGCATCACCTGCCATTTAATTACCTCCCCCACTCAGTGTAGGCCATGTCATATCGTTCACATCCAATCCAGGAACATTAGGTTCCGTAGCAGCAACGTAACCATCAGATGCATGATTAGGGTTTTGCAAAACCCTATCATCAATTGCATTAGGCTTATTAACATTAAGGTTCTGATAAACAGTGGAGTTAACGCCACCAGACCATAATGCTTCTTCCATACCAAATTCATTTAAACCACTACTAGGGTTCATCATTGAGACCGACCTCAACTCACCAAAGCTAGTAGTAGTTGTCGTATTAGGGGCAATAGTTGCATCAACATCAGAATCATAACGATCAGCACTAACGGTATTCATCCCAACAACAGAAGCATTCGTACCATGGTTCCTAGGCTGATACTCATCAGCGTTCCCATCATTACTAGCCTTAAGCCGTTGCAAACGAGCATTCAATGCATCACCATCAACATTAGCAGTATAATTCGCATCTTTGGACACATTCGTGTTGTTTAAAAAACCTTTATTCATCTCTCTAAACCTACGCGCAGCAAACCAATTAAAACGACCAAGAAGATAAAACCCTAACTTGAGTAGTTAGGGTTTTAAACAAATCGCACCACAGAATCAACCTCCAACCATAGGATCGATCAAGAGTAGAATCGATAAATAGGAAATCTGAAAAAAAAAAAAAAAAAAAAAAAAAAAAAAAAAAAAAAAAAAACACGAAACCCTAACAATATAAACAAAACTATTAGGACGACCCTCAATCGATTTGGAATTAGCTTAACCCTAAGTTGACTTTAACAAAAGAACACCTAAAAACAATACGATTTATGCAGCGACTTAGATCAAGTAATGATATAAATCACTAATTCAACGAATTCGAAGCAGAAAACATATGATTAAAAGGAGTTTTTAGGAAAACCGATTAGAGGAGTCAGGGAAAAGTTTTGTCGCCAGAGAGAGTTTTTTAAGGGTTTCTCCTCAGGGTATATTATTTTGTAAGAGTATATTGTGTATCGTGTCAATCTAATTGTTGCTTGTGCTAATTTTGATTTAGCGTTTTTCTATCGAACTTCTGATTTCTTATATGCCCATAAACCAAGAGCATCAAGTATAACAATGGAGGTTATTGCAAAATCAATAAATAGTAACTAAGGTTATCTTTATTAATTATTAAATTAATTAATTCTCGAAAATAGGAACGAACTTTTAAGCTTTAAATAATTTAATAAGTCTTAAAAAAAAATTCTTCAAGATAATTAAACTTTATGTTTACTTGAAAAGATAATTATCAAAACATACACACTACAATGATTTTTTTTTTTTTTTTTTTTTTTTTTTTTTTTTTTTTTTTCTCAAACGGAAAAAAAATAATAATTGTATTTTATTTGAAAAGATAATTATCAAAACATACATACTCAAATGATTTGTTTTGTTTTGTTTTGTTTTTTTCTTCTTTTTCTTTTTTTTTTCCAAACGCAAAAAAATAATAATTGTATTTTAAGTACCACTAGCCTTTTTCTTTTCTTATATAATTCTCAAATGATTAGTTTTGCTGTTAAGTACTAGTCTTTTTCTTTTCTTATAGAATTCTCATTGGAGGTCGACATAGAAGAAATTGTATTTTAATATAAGTGTTAAAATAAGCGAAAGAAAAGTATCCACTTGTCTATTGAATCATATAACCACATCTGATTAACTACTGTGTCTTCGTAGCGGAATCAAAATAAAAAGTTACTGGGTGCAAAATTTATTTTACCTAAAGTATAAAGAGGAAAATTGAATATTAAAATAAATAAATAAATGATCTCAATAGCTTTGACTTAATTTTTCACCATATTTATAGACTAAGCAAAAATTACAAATACCATTTTCTTAGATCAATTCATTTAAGAAAATTCATGTTTACAATAAAATAGCACTAAAATCTATTGAGGTCCTGTAACACCTCTAAATCGATTTGCTCGTGCAAATCACGCGTACTTTATTAGCAAGTAAGAAGTGCTGATAATTTAACAACGACCATTTTTTTCTTCTTTAATTTCAAGTTAATTTTGGTCAATGTCATAAATCAAGTCGCTAAATATGAATCAAACCATAAATCTCCGTAAACAAATTCAAACAAGACTACTGAATTTTGATCGGATGAACATCACAACATAAACATTATTTGTTAGAAAGCAATGGTTTAGACCAAAAAGGTTGGACTTAAATTTGGAGTGGTGATTTGCACATTTTAATAATTAATTAGCACACTCAAAAGTACAAGTACATGAATAATCATGTAACATATGTATAACTGTTTAAAGCATTAAATTAAGTGTGTTAATCAAATCTTGAAGTATGCAAATCCCTTCCTTAAAATTGTGATCAAATTACTATATATATATATATATATATATATATATATATATATATATATATATATATATATATATATATATATATATATATATATATATAAGATGTCGACCGTATTTGTGCAAAGTCAAATGATCGAAATATTTGTTCTAAGGGCCTGTTTGGATTGTGTGTTTTTGTCACTAGGATAGGATTAGACATCATAAAAGTTGTTTGGTGTATAGAGATAGGATTTAAAAATGGGCAAGGCCAAAATTTTAGAATTGCAGAAAACCTGGGTGCTTCTTATGGTTTACACGAGTAACAAGGAAATTTGTGAGGTCACTTGTATTTTTAACCTCATTTTTATTTTCTTTCCTTTTTTGTTTGCTTTTTAATATACATATATTTATTTTAAATATATCAAATCTTAATTATAACTCAAATGTTAATCCAAACTCTTTAAAAAAACAAACTTTTAATACAAAAAAGTGATAAAATATCTTGTGGATGTAATATTCTGGTTTGAGGCGAAAATCCCCCCTTGCTTTTTCCTGACAAAAAAGTTTTCCTTTTTGAGAATATAGCTTTTGTTGCCCAATTCAAAACATGGGGCCGACCTAATTATCCACCCTTTACGCAAACAAACAAAAATAGTGTTACGTCTAAAAATTTCTTTTGAGAAAATAAGTAAGTGTTTATAGAATTTACGCAAAAATCAAATTTATTTTAAAATTTTAGTTTAATATATTGATATATAAACATCATTTAATGTTTTATAATAGTAATATAAGTACAACTAATAAATATACACATGAAGTTTTATATAGACTTTTCATTAGGTATTAATATCGATTAATATTATGTGTATATTTTTTACGAAGGATTTGACTACATTTTTCTGGCATATTGTTGAGATTTCGACGTCCAATAACACAATTGTAAATGATACAATATAACTTTTAATTTTCCAAGTCTCATTTATACGATAGCTTAAGATACTTCGTACTAAAAAGGCAAAAATGACAAGAAGCCCGCCACAGTTAAGGAAATGAGTTGAGATCCATGAAAAACTCATACATGTCATAGAACCTATCAACCAATTATAGCCACCCATTTATATTTTTCACATTTTTTTCTAAACAACATATCTTGCAAACGGTAAATCTTCAAGCTACAAAAAAAATACCATCGCGACGAGAATTAAATAATCTTTCTATAGATATGCATTGTTATATACTTTCGACAATTTTTTTTTTTATATTTTTTATATTTTTTATTTTATAATTTTCGCCCAAAAAAATCTTATATGATTCGTAAAACTCATATACGATTTGATTTTAACAAATCACATATGATTCTTACGAATCATATATGATTTGTAAAAATCATATATGATTCGTAAAAATTATATATGATTTGATTTTAACGAATCACATATGATTTTTACAAATCATATATGATTTTTCTGGGCGGAAATTTTGAAAAAAAAAAAGTTCGTTGAAAAAAAAATTCGTCGAAAGTATATAACAATGCATATCTATAGAAAGATAATTTAATTCTCGTCGCGATGATATTTTTTTTTCGTAACGATTTACGGTTTGCGAGATATTTAATTTTTAAAAAAATGGTGAAAGTTTATTTTTTTTTATTTTGATAAAAAAAAAAAAAAAATTAGTAGCTGATATTGATTGATTGATTCTATGATAAAACTTGGTTCTACATGGATCTTTTGGCTTAAGGAAATTCGGTTAAAAAAATACAATCGATGGTTGCAAAAAAAGAGTATGAATTATATTACTAATAATAAGTATCTTGAATTTTGCGGAACATTTTAAACATACTTTTTTTTTTTTTTTTTTTTTTTTTTTTTTTTTTTTTTTTAATGATATTAAACTAATATATATGATTATGGAAAATAACAATTACAATAAGATGGCAGGCAAGCGAGCAACAAGTTGCGCCGCAACCCCCTTTTGGATAGCAAATCCAATTCTACTAAAAATGAAGTTTTGTTTCTTAAAGGTCGACAAATTACTTTGCACAACCCGTTATACCCTAGTCAAAAACTCTCTTGCCTCCGGAGCTAGGAAACCAAATGTATCAAAAGCAAAAGGGATAAACACATGTTGATTTTCTAAGCAAGCCTTCTCGTGTTTAGTAACTTTGCTCGATTCCGCTTTCAACGCAGCTTGTCCCGCAACAAACCCATTGTCCTTGAGCCCAACAAGAGGGGACACCCCTGTAAGATCCACACAAGCATGTTTCCCCCGGGCCCACCCAAACACAAGTATATCACCTGGCCGTAAAGTAGACCTCCCTTCAAGCGGATCCGTCAGAAAGTTCACAGGGGCCTCATTTTTGGAAGAAATTCCTGCTCGTTTAAGAACATCATACAAAACATCCTTGACCAAATCATGCCTATATTTGAAACCAGGTAACTCCTTGCAATGGACCGCATGATCGCCAAAAGAATCCAAACAAACCTTCCGGCAGATTAGGCAAGGCTCATCAACTGAAAACAAAGGGATCATCAGCCGGTACTTAAGGATAGTTCGGTACTCTAAAGCCGACATATGTTGGCCTAATCCTTCAATGGGGATAACTGTCAAGAAATTCTGAGCATGAGGAGCTCGGAGACATTCAAACACTGCTTTTTGGCGAGGGGATAAATCAAACTTCACTCCCAAATTTTGAACGATTCCATTAAATAAGCCACACGCCAAAATATTTTCGGCTTTAGGGGGGGCGGTGTCCTTGTTAGAGAAACCGCTAAGATCGAAATCAGGGAGGGACATACGCAAGCGATCCATCGCATACCTATAATCAGTGTCAACCCCATCAATACCACATCCCCGAAGAATGTGGTCTTGCAAACTCCAAGATTGCGCCCTCGAGGCTACAAAAGCATAAGTAGATACATCCTCTGCCGAACATAAACCCAACCCACCAAAACGAGTCGGAAGGGATGCTAGCCTCCATTGAAAATCCCCAAAAAAGGGCCCCCACAGACCACAATGTCCTCAATCGCCTTCCGAAGGCCATTGTCAAAAATAGAAACAGCTTCCTCTATATACATAGGTTGGCACGTTCTGAGACCGAACAACAGCTTTGCGACACCCACACATGAGCGGAGCAAAAGGAGCTCTGATTGAGGGTCCCGCAGACCTGGGAGACAACTCATTAGTTCCACAGCACGAGATGCCCTTTTCACGGCCAAACATACTTCGTATCATTTACTCCAACCTAACCACATCTACTAAAAATCAAAATAGCATTTGCCATAATTTTACGGTGACTAGTGGTTCGGTTTTGATGGGTGAAAATGAACTAATTGGTATTCTTAAGAATTTTGTGAGATGGTGATAGTGGAGTGGTAATGAATTGTTTTAGGAGACCAACTATTTGTCCTCATTAGATTTGGTTTTGGTTGCGATGGTGGAATGGTGATGGCTGATTTTAAGGGCGGGTGGTTGTGGTGGTGCCTTGTGCTTGTGGCTGGACAGGGTATATGGATTTTATGTAACGGTAGTTGAGGTAATGGTCTTCACTTGAGAAGATGACACTTTTCAGGAATGTAATGAAGTGCCACATAAGCAAGAAAAAACATTAACAAAAACTATTAAAAAAATTCATTTTTATCATCTAAGAGGTTAACAAGTCATCAAATTAGTGTTGTTGGGACAAATTTGAAATGATATGCATACCAGTAATAAAATTAATACACTATGCATTACAGTATAGTAGTATACCAAAGCCACCTCATTACGCAGTCAATGCCCAGTAATTCATTATCAGCCATGTCATCACATTTAGGCCATGTCAGCAATGCCATCACATTTAGGCCATGTCAGCAATTTTATTTAACGACTTGTTTAATTTTATAATTATGTAAGCAACTTTTATAATTACTTTCGTAATCTTGAATACTATTTCTCCTTTTCTCATTCATGCTCCCTCAGTAGCCCATTTAATTATTTGTGATGTCGTTGATGCCCTTGCTAGAAGTGACCCTTCTTTGGCGCACGTGGCATAAATTATCCGAGAATTTTATGCTACATCTGCTACGGAAATGGATGCTCTTGATTATGATGTCATAAGCGGTGCCTACCAGAAAAACAGTATTGAATTCTTCTGCACTATTCGAGAAGAGTATGCATTAATTATCCTGTCACATTGTATACATTTTGTTTCCTTAATAGGACATACACTTTGCCAAACAGTACATGAAAAGAGTGCCAGATTTGAAAAATCTTCCCCTTAAATGGTTTCAAAATCAAGATACTTGACGGTGGAAACTTTTTCTTTCCTCGAGTCCCAACATGTAAGTATTTAGCATCATATAATCTTCACAGTTGGTACTTTCGACATGTTGCATTTTTTTTTGAAAAATTCAATGTCTGCCGATCGCATTGAAATAGGTTTAATGCCAACTTTCCTCTTACCTGTCTACTCATCTTTTCTGCTAACCTGGTCTCTTGATTCATTTGGCATGTTAGTCTTTACACAATCACCAGGAACTACTATTTGTGATAAGGGGTACAATTTCGTATACGGATGGTTCAACATGCTGATGCAGAAAGGTACTTGGTTTCCTGACTACGAAAGCACTGTCTTGGATGTTTGACTGGTAACGGCTATGACTGACATGTTTCACTTTTTAATAGTACATATACACTATCCAGGCTCACAAGAAATTCTTGAATAAAGCATGGTTTGCCTAATTATGAGAAATTACGTCCTATGAACAATCTGACAAGTAAACGAGGTGGTGAAATAAGTAGGAGCTGGAAGAACTCAGAAAAAGAGGAGTATAGGTGTACTTTGACACTAAAAGACCAGTAACCAGGTACCATCCCTTTATTTTTTAAGCACCCCATTTTATAGATCTTCTACTTGAGTGATTATGTGACGGAGTTTGAGTAAGCTATTTTATCCACTATTACATCTAGGCAAAATGGGCGGGTTGGGAAATGCGTCAAAATGAATTGGGTTAAAGGTGTTGTCAGCCAAAGCACGTTAATAAGCCAAATACCCAGTATTTTGAAAATTTAGCTATGAAAATAAGCGTAAAGGTAAGGGGATGACTCAAGCTCGTCAATAGCCGCAGTATTTTTTTGTTCCTACTTTATCATATACCTAATCAATATTTTAAATAATCATCATTTTACTAACATCCAACTTCATATATCGGTTTCTAGGTGGTAGCGTCAATGGATCGGCATGCTACAAAATATCGAGCATTGATGTCTGTACAACCTCACAGACAGGAAATTATAGAAGATCTCTACTCAATGATTAGGTATACAAGCTGACATAGTATATCTTATTCTATGAGATTTGAAGTAGTTTTTATCTTCTTATTGCTTGAAACCACGTATGTTGTTTAAGATTCATTATCCAAACTGCCTATCTTCTTTAATTAAAAAGAAATAACCAAATACATCATATTAGTTAGTAACCCAAACACACCCTTATTTTATTTATTTATCTCTAATTATCTACGTGTTAGGAGGGAATTCCTTTGTAGTACATCTAAGGCTCTGAAGATGGATGCAAGTTTTGATTCAACTAATGAGAGAAAATGCAATGTTTTCTTTAAAAATAGTTAAAAGATCAAGGGTCCAAATATGATCCAAACAGTCATTTAAAATGATACTAAAAAGAAACATTTTTGGAACAACTCGGCCTAAACTTTTTATAACGTGATGCCTTCATTGAGGTATGCTACTTTCCTGATCTTGAGAACACAAGACACTCTAACTCGCCTTAGGCTTACGTTCATTACATCTTCTTAAAAAAAGTTTATTGCCCATTGTTAAATTGTAATTCTAATTTTGCTTCATAGCAATAAGATGTGGCTTGAGTAGTTTATATCAATAAGAGGTTGTATTTATATTTATATTGTATTTATATCAATAAAGTTGGACCCATTTGACCCGTTTCTTTTTTAACAGAAGTCCCCAAGGAGACATGATTTATCAAGACTTTTCTCTTATAAATATCAGAGAGTATTATTCTAACTACCACTTTCAGGTTTACACTCTAAATGCCACTATAATTCCTTAAATCCTAAGGTCGAAACATTCTAATAGTGCAGGTTGATGCAGGTTGCTGTAGGTCAATGCAACTCTTGATTTAAGTCACACACATAATAATGGAAGGATATGGTTTAATCGTAAGCAATGTCTAGGCGCAGCTAACTTGCTTCAAGCACATAACATATCTGCAACAGTAGCCGATGCTCGGTTTTGCAAGCCATTAGATGCATAATTAATCAAAAGATTAGCTAACGAGCATGAAGTCTTACTTACCATAGAGGAAGGGTCAATTGGTGGATTTGGAACACATGTTGCTAATTTTGTGAGCTTAAATGGCCTTTCAGACGAAAAACTCAAGGTAAATTGCGTCCAAAACAATCTCAAAAAGGTATTTTTTAGGTAACTTAAACTAATTCAGATTGTGTGAGCAATGACACTTCCAGATTAATATATTGATCATGGTGCACCACAAGATCAACTCAAAGAAGCTGGTCTTTCATCAAAACCCAAAGAAGCACTTCAGTACAAGTCAATCATATAGACGAAGAATAAAACAATAAACGAGCAAAGTAGATCCTCCCTTCTTATTGATTATCAATAGAGCAGAGAATGGATGAATGGTACTGGGTTGCGCATAAATATTTATGTCCATCTCTTTTCAGAATGTACTGATATATTACAGAATGTTCAAAAACGCTAAAGGAATTTATTGAGTTTTCCTTAAAGGCCACATGTATGGATATTTGAATTAGGGCTGAGCAAACGGACCGGCCGGACCGGACCGACCGACAAAACCGACCGGACCGAGACCGACCGGACCGGACCGACCACATTCGGTCCGGTCCTCGGTCTAAGCTTTTTGCCAAATTCGGTCTCGGTCCTGTCGGTCCGGTCCGGTCCGGTCCGGACCGACCAAAAACCCGAAAAAACTTGCCTAATTGGACCGGACCGACCGAAGACCGACCGGACCGAGACCGGACCGAGACCGGACCGACCATATTCGGTCCGGTCTCGGTCTATGGTTTTCCGGTTCTCGGTCTTCGGTCCGGTCCGGTCTTGGCCGGTCCGGTCCGGTTTCCGACCGATGATCACCCCTAATTTGAATAACTAGAAGTTGATATTTACATATAGGTCTACTTTATTGTTTTGGGCATCTATCTCAAAAAGCTTCATCATTCACATAGTTGAAATATGCTTGGCCATGGTTCATATACTTTTGTATGGCTAAGACTCAAGAAGCAAAAGGGGCGTTCAACAAAATTCTCATTTAAACCAGGTAATGACACAACCTTCATTAGCAAGATTGTTGGGAGTACTCTAAACAAAATAACTCATAAAGTTCGGTAAAATATGCACAACAATCGAGCTTTATTACCTATTTAATTAATCTTGTGTGTTTCTCTTGATCTATCCGTAAGACTTATAAATGCAAACTTTCACCAGTTATGAAAAGTAAGCTTCTTTTCTGCCCTAATATAGTGGTATTATTCATACATATATATTGCTATTAGGGATGTTGTTGGGTCGGGTTATTGGGTGTTAACGGGCTGGGTTGATTCAGGTTTTGGTTAGGATAAACCAAACCGCAACTGGATCATAAAAGGTATCGAGTTATCAGGTTCATGTGAGATTTGGGTCATGTCATATCGGGTCGGGTCAGCCGGGTTATCGGGTTACATGCTAATCTCCCCTAGAATTTGACCCATTTGTTCATGCATATAATAACAGTAGCCATAAGTACCTAAATATAATGCAATGCTATACTAAATCACAGTTTATGAGTTGTTTTCATGATGTACCATATATTACCCATCACTTACTAGCACGTAAATGTAGGCGTTTAGATGATCTGAATAGTTTGATTATATATTCTTAATTAGTAATAAAGAAAACTACGAACGCTTGATGAAAAATTAGACAGTGATCTTAAAGCATAAATTCTAAGAAGGTAAAACTCCTAAAGCAAGGGGTACAAGTGTACATCTCTTTAGTTAACTAAACTTTTAATATTTGCTTTAAGATAAGTGATATACTTTTCTTTAGTGACCAAGCGTACCAGTTATGAGTTTATAATTTATATTCATTTTTAGGAATCTCTTAAGAAAATATGGCAACGATATTCACAAGTCATGCCCGCCCATCGGGCGGGCTATATATATATATATATATATATATATATATATATATATATATATATATATATATATATATATATATATATATATATATATATATATATATATATATATATATATATATATATATATATATAAAATAAGATCAATCTTAAAGTTGTAAAAATAAGATCCAACTAAAATTTGACAAGTGACACTCTCGTTAAAATAAAATTAAATTTTTTAATAATTACAACTAAAATTGTTAAAGTTCCAATGGTTTTCTTTTTAAAATTGACAAAACCAAGGTGATACACTTTAATTCGACATGTAATGTATATCAGGTTAAGGTGATACACTTTGATTCGACATGTAAATTTATGGTTGTGCATCACTAATCCAAACTCATGTATCAGTTGGTTATTAGTTGCTAAAATGTAATTCGTATTAATATTTTATTTTTTGTGTATTATTGCTAATATGGTTACTTATAAATGTTTTTAGTGGTTATTTAGACTAGATCTTATTTTTACAACTTTAATTTTGATCTCACATTAACCTTCCCCTATATATATATATATATATATATATATATATATATATATATACACCTTTCCCAAACAAATACATTATAAATATATAATTATGGTCTAGACTCATCAAAGCCACTCATGGTATTAGAGGTACTATTGATAACCTAAACTCTTTGAATAAAAGCTCAATTTGGCTCGATCTAATTCGTGAATTCTCCACTCTTTACCAAAAAGGTATTGATCTCCTAGCATTAATTAAAAGGAAACTTAAGAATTGAGAGAAAACTCTTTTTTTGGAAGACATTTGGCTTGGAGAGGTTACCTTGAAAACAAAATATCCAAGACTTTTCACTGATGAGGCGAAAAGTGTATCGCTTTTAAGGGGTCATTTAAGCCCGAATTCGAGATTATTTGATCAATTATTTCCCTAAATCGTTCCTTTTGTCATTTTAGGTACTTTTGAGAGAAAATTCAGAAAAGGAGGCATTTTGGATGTTTTTGGAACGTAAAAGTGAAGAAAACGGCAAAGTCTCAAAATTCCTTGCTGAAACAGTACTTGACGGCGTTAAGCTATTACAAGTGACGGCGTCAAGAGTTAGAAAAGAGGTGGATATGGAACTTATAACGTGACGGCCAAGAGAGTTTTCAAGCTTATGGCCTGACGGCGTCACCTAGGCCGTCAGGGTCCAAATATTAGTGACGGCCCAGAGTAATTTCCTACATGACGGCGTCACAAATAGATCTAGGCAATACGATTTTATCATGGCGGCGAGTTGACGGCGTCACGAGTTAATACATGACGCCGTCAAAGTGTAAAGTCTATATATAGTTTTTCAATTTTCATTCATTAAGTGTGCAACTTTGAGGGAATAAACCCTAGACGATTTTCCAGCTTTTTCAAGGGTTTTAACCCCTTGATTCTTCCATGTTCAATTGAAGATAAGTACTTATTCAAATCATTCAATATGTCTATGTGTTGTGTGATTATATCTTACGCTTGTCTTCTCTTTAACATGCTAGGCTAGATTTTCATTGTGTTTGCTTAGATGTAGTGAAACCTAGATGTTGATTATTGGTTGATTGTTTGCTTATAATTGTTTTGGATGATTGTATTCAATGTTAGGCTTAATAAAACTAGCAGACATCCAATTTGTAACTTGCTTGAACGTCTTAAGAAACATGATCGGAGGTGTACTACGATTTTTGGTTGTATTTAATGCATAAATGAATTCTAATGATCCCATGTTAGGAGCTTCTTAGCCGGCTCGACATAGGAGTGAAGTAGGATCTTATAGAGTTAGGGAATATTATACACGGCCCTACGACTAATATTAAGGAATATGACCCGTCATCCATGCAATTGTAACAAGCTAATCAACCGGTAAAGGATATCTAGAGAGTAATGAAATCTAAGTAAACACAGCTTTTCCCATTATTTTTTCCACCACAAATTAGTTTAAGTTTTATTTTATTTTATTTTGATTGCATCTTTAGTCATTTGGGTTTGTTGACTAGCAACTAATTCCGCCCATTCTTCCAAAACCCGAGATTTTACTTGCTTTTTATAAAATATAAAAATACAAAAAGAATCTTCCCTCACCTCTAGACCTAGTTTAATAGATTGTCTAATCCTAGCGAACACTATTCCTGAGTTGAACGATCAATCCCCCGGTACTTGTCACTATACTATACTACAACGATCAGGTACACTGCCTGGCGGGGATTGCAAGCTTCTCAAGATCCCTTGAGAGGTAAAACCTTTTGTGAGGGCGCAATCCCGCACATCATTCACCTTGGAGTTATGCAAGGGAATTACAGTGACTATGAAAATAGGTCATTCCTCCTTATTGTTAGATAGGTTAGTTGGCCCAAACCTAATAGTGGTTTGTGTCCATTAAGTTTAGGGTTTGGTTGCTTATTATCAAAGCTATGTATAATACATAACTTTGATAATAAGCAACCAAACCCTAAACCTAATGGACCCATACCACTATTACGTTTTGGCCAACTAGCCTCACAACCAAACTCTAAACATTAGGGACCCAAACCACTATTAGGTTTGGGCCAACTAACATATCTAACATTTATATCACTCTTTTCACCGGCTACCTAGAGGTGGAGTCAAAGACGAGCAATACAGGGACTTATGTTCTATCACTACTAAAGTTTTTCTCCCCCATATGCACGATCGTTGGGCTTGGTCCCTCAATGCTTCAGGTGACTTCTCGGTAAGATCGGTTCGTAATCTTATTGATGATGCTCTTTTGCCAAAGTTGGATGTTCCTACTAGGTGGATTAAGTTGGTTCCTTCTAAGATCGATATTCTAGCTCGGAAAATTAATTTGGATGGTGTACCAACTCGGTTAAATATCTAATCTTGTAGCGTGGATATTCCTTTGATTCTTTGTCTTTTATGTAATGAGGTTGCGGAATCCACATCACATATTTTTTTTCTCATGTCCTCTTGCTCGTCAAGTTATGATCAAAGTCTGCCAATGGTGGGAGCTCGATTATACTTCCATCAATTCTTATGTTGAGTAGCTTAGTTGGTTGGCTAATACTCGTTTATCTAATGCAAAACCCACATTCTCATATCATGATTAAATGACTAAAATACCCTCCAATTTGAAACTTTGAAGAATTAAGTACGTTTACCAAACAAGCCCGAAATCAAAAATGGTTATCGTACGATCACAAACATGGACATGTAACTTCAAGTAAATCACAATTGAGCTACTACAACATTATATAAACTCAAAAATATGAAATTTGGATAAAAACATACGTGTTGCACGTTACGTGACCTAAAGGGGTCCAAACACCTTTAAACTTGAACATAACTTAAGAAATAAATAAAATAAACTATCCTAAGTATTTTTTTCACAAAATTAATAAAGTTTGACCCCCTCCCCCTTATTGATTGCCGAATTTACTCATATATGGGGTCAAATCCCCTTAATTTTTGCCATTATCATTAATTTCACAACCATTTCCTTATTTCCCTTAAACCTAAAATTAAAAACTCCTTCCTTCTTCTCCCTGGACTTTTTGTATGCCACTTTCACACACACACACACACACACACACACACACTTTGCACACCAAAAATAGTGTTCTTGGTCCTTGGTAAAAATTCGTACGTGTTCGTGAGAAGGTTTGGTGCATATCGGAATTGGTTTGGAAATTTTTGGAGGCTTGTCTCATGGTGTTCTTTCCCATTCGATCCTAACAAGACCCATAGAAAGGTTTGGTATCTTTTCTTGCATCCTTGATTAATTCCTTGCTTTCCTTTTATCATGAATAACATTATACGCAAGAATCAAAAAGTTACGAATTGATATACATAATATGTATGAATCGACCCATAAATAATTTTGTGAGAAAATTGATAAACCTTGATTAACTTGATGATATGATGGTTAAAACATGCTTGTGGTAACATTTGTGATATATAAATACGTTTGTTTGACTTGAAACCGGATTTTCTTGATTTATAAAAATAGGGTCGAGCCATGTCATTAACCTAAATGATTTTTGGATGTTAATTTGATAAATGTTACGTGTTTTGGATGCTTAATTTCATAGTTGGATTAATTTGGTATATTATGTGATTGATTTGGTTGGTTAAAATTGATGAAAATAGGATTTAGGATACATATATGGATCGAATTTTAATTCAATATATGAGTTCATGTTTGTTTTTGATACTTGAGGATGATGATGTGTTTATGATAATAATATGATATTAATTATGTGATTAGTTTGTTAATTGTTGAACTAAAATGGTAAATGGTTTAGGTTTGTTCATGGTTCGAATTATTTAATTATGAATTATGGTTTATATTGATTTTAATGATTAAATTAATGATGATGATGATTGGATGCTTGTTAGGGTTTTTGGTTGATTCTTGATAATTGTGTTATAAGTTAATGCTAGTTTTGTAAATTTGAAAACTTGAGGGACCGTTAGCGTAAATACATGTATTTCGAATTAAAAATAATATGGAGGGGCTAATATTGTCATTTGGTGATACTTGGTGGTTTTATGTGGTTATTTGATAAATTATGTGGTTTATGTGTTAATTTGATAATTAAAAGGTTTAAATTGTAAATAGTGAAACTTGGAGGACTAAAAATGTAAATGTGGATGTGATGGGTATATTTCGGCCTAAATATGATGTAGGGGCTGTTTGTGACATTTTTGTATAGTTGTGGTGCTCATGTATTAATTATTTAAGTTAATGGTTTAATTATGGTAAATTGAATAATTAAAGGATTAAAATGGAAACTTTGTAAACTTAAGGATGTGAAGTGTAATATTGGCATATTTGACTTTCTTGACTTAAGTTGATGTATTATTATATGAATGTGATCATTTGTGATTCTTAACTTGTGATATTAACACTTTAAACCCTAAAACATATTCGAAGATCATATGAAACCCTAATTCCACAAATCTGGGATAAAATGAAATCTGTGATACATAAGGCTATGAAACTTGATATGGTGATAAAACTAACTTATAAGAACATGTTGATATTAGGAAACTTGCTAATTTTGGAAATCTGCTAATTATGGAAACCTGCTGTTCTTGGAAAGTACTATTTACGGAAAACTTCTAAAATTCGAAACTCTCCTAATAAGGAAACTTACTAAAAATAAAAAGTCTTCTAAAATGCTTAAACTACTTAAAGTGGGAAGTTACTAAATATGGAAAGTTACCTAGAATAGAAAGCTGCTAAATATGGAAAGCTACTAAAATGGAAAGATAACTAAAAGAGGTAAATTATGTGAAATGAACTCGTCTTGATTCGTATTCTATTCTCGTCTAGGTTCGGCGAAGCGGGAGTGATCCATTTCTCTCTTGATTGTCTTGTGACCTTGCTTTGTGTTGGACTAAGGTACAAATATTCCGTACTCTTTCAGCAAGAGTAGAACTATTTCTCTCTCATGACTTTTCTCTCTCTCCTTTATATTACTTGATTGACCCCTTTGATATTGATCCTTGATATTGACTCTTGATTGGCCTTTTAATCTTGATGCTTGACCTTGAACCTTGACTTTGAACCCTTGATTATGACTTGACACTTGTACTTGATAATGAACCTTGACTACTTGACCCTTCAGTATTTTACCCAGGTGCTACTTGTTGTGGAGTAGCCACAAGCATAGCATTGATACACCAATATTATGTACTCTAGTGTGGTTGGAGAGATGTACCACACCGTCCCTACTTGATTATCGACTACTGCTATGATTATGACTTGTTTACAGGGGCGTATGGATGCATCCTAGATTTGTCTTGACTTGATACTTGCTTGGGCTACGACCATTGTGATTATGACATGGGCTACATTATATATTTACTTGGTGACTGGGCTTGCGTGCATTGCAACCCCTCACAGCTTGGGAGTTGATCACTCCAATCTTAGACTACTTGTTTACTTGGATACTTGCTTGGCCTGGGGGTTAAATAATGAAAGCCTTGAAACTTGTTAATCTTTGATATTATACTTGAAAGCCTTGAACCTTGTTAATCCTTGATATTATAACTGAAAGCCTTGAAACTTGTTAATCCTTGATATTATACTTGAAAGCATTGAACCTTGTTAATCCTTGATATTATAACTGAAAGCCTTGTAACTTGTTAATCCTTGATATTATACTTGAAAGCCTTGAACCTTGTTAATCCTTGATATTATAACTGAAAGCTTTGAAACTTGTCAATCCTTGATATTATACTTGAAAGCCTTGAAACTTGTTAACCCTTGATATTATACTTGACGATCCTTGGAACTTGTTAATCATTGATATTACATTTGACGATCCTTGATACTTAACTTTGATGACTTTTCATACTTAACCTTGATAATCCTTGATATACCTTGTGACACCATATGTAAAATCCTTTCGTATTCTCATATCTTATTACTTGATGTGCTTGTTATCTTCATATTTGTTCACTGAGCTTTTTATGCTCAGCCGTTTTCTTTTCCATGCGGCAGGTACTTAAGATAGGATGCGAGGTTTAGCTTTGGGGATGAGAGAGTGTGGACCAACCTTAGAGTTCCTTTGAACAATGGACTTTGTTTTATTATCGTATTTTTCCTTATTTTGGAATATCCTTGTAATCCTTGTATTCATTGTATTGTTAAAGTATTAAGCTTGTGTTTTGCTCTGTTGGACACTATTTATTGTGATATCTTTACCCTTGACGGGTTGGGGTGTTACAATTTATGGTATCAGAGCCCAGGCTGACGACTTATAATACATGAACCTGGACTTGTGAGTTTTGGACCATTAGGTTTCCACTGTAGGAACTTTGGTGAACACCTTGAAAACTTGATTTAGGATTCTTCCCTGTGCGAACTTAAGTTTTGACTTGTGAGGATTGGCTAGATAATAGGTTTCCTTCGGCGTACTTTTCCCTTTCGTGTTTGTCCTTGACTTCCTTATCCTGACCATTTGGTAACCATTCAGATGGTTAAATCTCGTCGCTCTGGACCACCTGACAAAAACCTGAAGAGAATGGTGACTCATGCCATTAAGGATACCTCAAGACAGATCCAACACGTAAGAAGGAGTAAGGGGACTACTGTTGATGCTACGGGCTGCCAGAAGATGGATGATAAGGAGGAAGAGATGTACGGAACTAAAGCAAATGATAACAAAGGTATTAACACCAAGTATTATGGAAAGTGCCATAAGTCTGTGAAAGAAGAAAAGAGAGATCGCAAAAGTGGTTTTGCTAGCCGCCTTTGGCGGCAACACGAGAATGACAAGAATGGTTGGATTAGTGAAAGGGAGGAAGAGAAAGAAGAGAATGATGTAGACTCTGATCTAGAGTTTACGGCGACCAGCCGTTATAATCCAAATTGAACTAAGGGAATTTGTGATCGTGAACTAGTTTCTTTACTCTTCTGTTTAGCCTATACTAGACTTCGAATTCATTTCCATTTCCAAGTTACTCTGATAATATTGAAATTTTGAATTAAGTTCCCCTCTGTGAGTTTTGTTATGGCAATCTTGGTTGTGTTCATCAGTTAATTGTTATGGGAATCTTGATGATTTTGGAAGTATTGGTACGATGGTTTTGCACCCTAAATTGATTGATCTGATAGATTCCGTTACTTTCGGATAATTCTCATCTTTCTATTTGACTCCATTGACGATATTGGCAACTAGTATCCCACGCGTACCATTTTGACAACAATACAATGTTCGTATTCGCAATCCCAACCTTTTCGAATGGTTAACTTATCTGCTTAAAGACTTTTGACAAACCTTACACTTGATTCTAATTCGTGAATTGTCCGTCTGGTTTGGCAAATGTAGTTGTTCTAAAATTCCGTTTACCTTTGATATGATTTCGACCAACCTTTGAAAATCCGTTTCCGATGGTTTCATTTGAAAGACTGAAGAAACAAATGAAAGAACTTCTAAGAAATGAGTTTACTAACCGAGAGTAAGCCCGTGAAGTATATCAGTTTTATTGGTGAAGAAGAGGAGAGACGATGTGGGGTGAACGTGAAGGTTCCTTAAGATGATTTTGAAGCAGTTTTTTGTATTCGTAATAATAAGTTAACGATTCCTATTGTATTGGCTATCACGTCAACTATTTCCTTGTATATGGTGAGATTATGTTTTCGTGAATATTTGGAAGAATTGTATAGTATGACATTGTGGTATGTTCTAAAATGGAGTTATGAGTTGAGGTTATTTTTTTGGAATCGCCTTCCGTATTCGTGACGACTACTATGACGGTTAGTGACGCTAATAGTATTAGCTAAAGCTCTGACCATCTTGTGAATCTGATAAATAGCGTTTTCTCGTGAGTACTTGGACAAACAGTCATTGTATGACGTAATAGTACATTCGGAGATGGGAAAGGACATGAAAACCATTTTGTACCTTGTTAGAAATTTGGCGATCATTTGTGCATTTTGGGAGATTGATATTTGTTGGGCAACAATGTTCTTAGATTAGAATATCTCTTTAAATTCCGCTAGATCTGAAACTATCACCAAGTGATCAAGACCGACAATAAATTTGAAAAGCTGGTCTTTTGAATCTTACAGAAGAATCTTGGAAGATGCTTACCAATTTGCGTTACCATTGATAAATTTCTTGCACAAAAGGAAACGACTCAGTTTGATTAAGAACGGAGTTTTGGGAGAAGCTGAAATAGAAATTAACTTCCATATTTTTAGGAAGAACATATTTTGGGGCATTTCAGGAAGAGACTTGGTTATACTCTTTTAAAGCATAGAAGATTTTGCGTATGCATCAAGACAACTAGAAACGTATGTGAAGATTAACTTCACTTCCTGACTTGGATTTGACAACAACAGTGACTACCATGAAGAGTGAAGACACTCTTTACAAGGCAGAAGTGCTGGCGATGCAGGGGACAAAAAACTAGTCTAGGTGACGAACCTGGAGCTGATGAAGACATGCAGTCTCACTTCCCTATTCATCTTGGTTGTACTAAAATGAATTAAGAGCGGAAGCAGACTGGATGAGGAAGGGATTTAAAGATCGTGTCAGGAATTTACATTACTCCATCGCATTCCAAGAAGAACTGCAGAAGGCTTGATGAATCAGACTCAATTTCACAGTTTTATTTTCACTCCCAGATTGGTGGATAAAAGAAGACAGATTACTTGGACTTGAAGATATTTGATGTTTTGAATGGGTGGTTTTTTTGGAACAAATCATTTTGTTGTTTGGATGAGTTGATTTATGTGAAGGATGAAGTAAATGATGACTAATGCTCACTCTCGTTAATTTCTTGAGTTTCGTTATCTAGTAATGTGATCATTGGATGATTTAGGTTCTCCAATATTATCTCTGTTCCGTGTTCATTCTGCGTATGTTTGGTAATGGTCTTGTTTTGGAAATTTTGGCGAATTTTGGGAAAATTGATGCTTTTGAGACGATGTACCCAAATTGCTGATACGCTAGATTTCCATTACTCTTGCTAGTAGTTTTGTTTCCTTTAGTTATTCATTGAGACTTCCGCTGTTTTGTTATTGAACGTTCCTCTTGGTTATGACGCTCGATTTCGGTTGACCTCTGGGATGGTAGAAGTAATAGGTGAACTATGATTGGCTTGTTTGTTTATGACTCATGATAAAGTATGACCATCATGAGGGCATATTTATATGATGTTAGTATTATGACGCATGGCTAACGTGATAATACTTACACCATATAACGTGCACTTATTGTGGCCATAGGATATCTTGAGGAGTATCTATTAGAATTTGATCTCCGTTGGATTTTCTGCTATTTGTGAGACTTTAGGTTCATTCTACCTATGCTTGACTCTGCATTCGTTCGTTAGATAATTGGATAAATTTGAACTCTCGATTTTGCATTCTGTTGACCTCGATGCATCTGTCACCAATCTCAAGCTCTTGTAGAGATCTCTACTGTTTGATACAGTAACTTGATTTGAAATTTTGTTCGTATCCCATATGAGCTTTCCAGAAGATACAATTATCATCCTCTACATATGGTGTCATACCCTTGTGATCAGATTCAACCAGATATGCCACTTCCAGAAAGAAAAAGAAAAAAACCGGAAGCCATTCTTGATAAACAGGAGAGAATCATGAGAAATAAAGTATTCGTTTTGTTAAAGTTCTTTGGAAGAACAATCCACCACGTTAGGCGACCTGGGAGACCGACGGGTCTATGCGAGCCAGCTACCCTTATTTTCCCTTTGTAGTCTGGTAGACGTTCGTTTTGTTTCGCTGCTTTATTCCCTCTTCCATTTTTGCGAACGAAAATTATTTTGAGGGGGGAATAATTGTAAAATCCACAATCTCATATCATGATTAAATGACTAAAATACCATCCAATTTGAAATTTTGAAGAATTAAGTACGTTTACCAAACAAGCCCGAAATAAAAAATGGTTATCGTACGATCACAAACACGGACATGTAACTTCAAGTAAATCACAATTGAGCTACTACAACATTATATAAACTCAAGAATATGAAATTTGGATAAAAATATAAGTGTTGCACGTTACGTGACCTAAGGGTCCAAACACCTTTAAACTTGTACATAACTTAAGAAATTAATAAAATAAACTATCATAAGTATTTTTTTCACAAAATTAATAAAGTTTGACCCCTACCCCTTATTGATTTCCGAATTTCCTCGTATATTAGGCCAAATCCCCTTAATTTTTACCATTATCATTAATTTCACAACCATTTCCTTATTTCCCTTAAACCTAAAATTAAAAACTCCTTCCTTCTTCTCCCTGGACTTTTTGTACGCCACTTTCACACACACACACACACACACACTTTGCACACCAAAAATAGTGTTCTTGATCCTTCGTAAAATTTCGTACGTGTTCGTGAGAAGGTTTGGTGCATATTGGAATTGGTTTGGAAGTTTTTGGAGGCTTGTCTCTTGGTGTTTTTTCCCATTCGATCCTAACAAGACCCATAGAAGGGTTTAGTATCTTTTCTTGCATCCTTAATTAATTCCTTACTTTCCTTTTATCATGAATAACATTATACGCAAGAATCAAAAAGCTACGAATTGATATACATAATATGAATGAATCGACCCATAAATAATTTTGTGAGAAAATTGATAAACCTTGATTAACTTGATGATATTATGGTTAAAACATGCTTGTGGTAACATTTGTAATATATAAATACGTTTGTTTGACTTGAAACCAGATTTTCGTGATTTATAAAAATAGGGTCGAGCCATGTCATTAACCTAAATGATTTTTGGATGTTAATTTGATAAATGTTATGTGTTTTGGATGCTTAATTTCGTAGTTGGATTGATTTGGTATATTATGTGATTGATTTGGTTGGTTAAAATTGATGAAAATGGGATTTAGGATACATATATGGATCGAATTTTAATTCAATATATGAGTTCATGTTTGTTTTTGATACTTGAGGATCATGATGTGTTTATGATAATAATATGATGTTAATTATGTGATTAGTTTGTTAATTGTTGAACTAAAATGGTAAATGGTTTAGGTTTGTTCATTGTTCGAATTATTTAATTATGAATTAGGGTTTATATTGATTTTAATAATTAAAATAATGATGATGATGATTGGATGCTTGTTAGGGTTTTTGGTTGATTCTTGATAATTGTGTTATAAGTTAATGCTAGTTTTGTTAATTTGAAAACTTGAGGGACCATTAGCGTAAATACATGTATTTCGAATTAAAAATAATATAGAGGGGCTAATATTGTCATTTGGTGATACTTGGTGTTTTTATGTGGTTATTTGATAAATTATGTGGTTTATGTGTTAATTTGATAATTAAAAGGTTTAAATTGTAAATAGTGAAACTTGGAGGACTAAAAATGTAAATGTGGATGTGATGGGTATATTTCTGCCTAAATATGATGTAGTGGCTGTTTGTGACATTTTTGTATAGTTGTGGTGCTCATGTGTTAATTATTTAAGTTAATGGTTTAATTATGGTAAATTGAATAATTAAAGGATTAAAATGAAAACTTTGTAAACTTAAGGATGTGAAGTGTAATATTGGCATATTTGACTTTCTTGACTTAAGTTGATGTATTATTATATGAATGTGATCATTTGTGACCCTTAACTTATGATATTAACACTTTAAACCCTAAAACATATTCGAAGATCATATGAAACCCTAATTCCACAGATCTGGGATAAAACGAAATCTGTGATACATAAGGCTATGAAACTTGATATGGTGATAAAACTAACTTATAAGAACATGTTGATATTTGGAAACTTGCTAATTTTGGAAATCTGCTAATTAAGGAAACCTGCTATTCTTGGAAAGTACTATTTACGGAAAACTTCTAAAATTGGAAACTCTCCAAATAAGGAAACTTAATAAAAATAGAAAGTCTTCTAAAATGCTTAAATTACTTAAAGTGGGAAGTTACTAAATATGGAAAGTTACCTAAAATAGAAAGCTGCTAAATATGGAAAGCTACTAAAATGGAAAGATAACTAAAAGAGGTAAATTATGTGAAATGAACTCGTCTTGATTCGTATTCCATTCTTGTCTAGGTTCGGCGAAGTGGGAGTGATCCATTTCTCTCTTGATTGTCTTGTGACCTTGCTTTGTGTTCGACTAAGGTACAGATATTCCGTACTCTTTCAACAAGAGTACGACTATTTCTCTCTCATGACTTTTCTCTCTCTTCTTTATATTACTTGATTGACCCCTTTGATATTGATCATTGATATTGACTCTTGATTGGCCTTTTAATCTTGACGCTTGACCTTGAACCTTGACTTTGAACCCTTGATTTTGACTTGACACTTGTACTTGATATTAAACCTTGACTACTTGACCCTTCAGTATTTTACCCAGGTGCTACTTGTTGTGGAGTAGCCACAACCATAGCATTGATGCACTAATGTTATGTACTCTAGTGTGGTTGGAGAGATGTACCACACCGTCCCTACTTGATTATCGACTACTGCTATGATTATGACTTGTTTACAGGGGCGTATGGATGCATCCTAGATTTGTCTTGACTTGATACTCGCTTGGGCTACGGCCATTATGATTATGACATGGGCTACATTATATATTTACTTGGTGACTGGGCTTGCGTGCATTGCAACCCCTCACAGCTTGGGAGTTGATCACTCCAATCTTGGACTACTTGTTTACTTGGATACTTGCTTGGCCTGGGGGTTAAATACTGAAAGCCTTGAAACTTGTTAATCCTTGATATTATACTTGAAAGCCTTGAACCTTGTTAATCCTTGATATTATAACTGAAAGCCTTGAAACTTGTTAATCCTTGATATTATAACTGAAAGCCTTGAAACTTGTCAATCCTTGATATTATACTTGAAAGCCTTGAAACTTGTTAACCCTTGATATTATACTTGACGATCCTTGAAACTTGTTAATCATTGATATTGCACTTGACGATCCTTGATACTTAACTTTGATGACTTTTCATACTTAACCTTGATAATCCTTGATATACCTTGTGACACCATATGTAAAATCATTTCGTATTCTCATATCTTATTACTTGATGTGCTTGTTATCTTCAAATCTGTTCACTGAGCTTTTTATGCTCAGCCGCCTTCTTTTCCATGCGGCAGGTACTTAAGCTAGGATGCGGGGTTTACCTTTGGGGATGAGAGAGTGTGGACCAACGTTAGAGTTCTTTTGAATAATGAACTTTGTTTTATTATCGTATTTTTTCTTATTTTGGAATATCCTTGTAATCCTTATATTCATTGTATTGTTAAAATATTAAGCTTGTGTTTTGCTCTGTTGGACACTATTTATTGTGATATCTTTACCCTTGACGGGTTGGGGTGTTACATCTAAACTCATGAAGGAGATTCTTGAAGATATTTCTATGTGTCTTGGTAGCTTATTTGGTTGTTCAGAAATAAGTGTTTGTTTGGATCTTCTCAACATAGAAGGGACCATATTTTTGAAAATATTGTTCAAATGTCTTTTTAATAGATTTCTTATCATTGTAAATCCATGATTCAGTGGGTTACTTGAATGCAGAATCCTAATTTTCTTTCTTTTTAATACTTTCCATCTTATTGCTAGTTTTATAATAAAATCGCCATTCAAAAAATAAAAATATAATTACTTATCAACCTTTTACCAAAAAAATAAAATAAAAATATAATTGCTTCAAACAAAATTGTTCAAGCAGCGGTGTACTCATTGTGTTGCTAAAGCAAAATTAAAGTTTTTTTTTTTTTTTTTTTTTTTTTTTTTTTTTTTTTTTTTTTTCGAACATAAATCCTTCCTTAACTAATCAACTACCATGTGGTCTAGTGGTGAGTGCTTAACTTGTTAAGTGAGCCACGGAGAGAGTAGTACCGGATTGGTGACCATCCGGGAAGTCCTCTTTGACCACAGGGTTTGTTGATACCAGGATTTCAAAGTCCTTCAATGAAGGTTTCAACCCACTAGGGTTCGAATCTGGAGAAGGCAGGGTTTACTTCAAATTAAGTGTCGTGCCTTCGGGCGGCTTAAGTTGAAGGTTTTCCCCCCATCGGGTTTCATTGGTCAAGGATTTCTCCGAAAGAACCGTTTCAAAAAAAAAAAAAAAAAATCCTTCCTTAACTAGGGACATTGCTCGATGATCTTTATTTGTCTTCTTCTTTACTAATCCCCAAATTGGTCAAGTATAGGTGTACTCATTTTTTTGCTAAAGCAAAATAAAAGTATTTTCTTCCTTTTTTCGAACATGAATTCTTTCTTAATCAAGGATATTGCTCGATGATCTTTTTTTGTCTTCTTCTTTAATAATCCCCTTTTAACTTTAAATAGCAAGAAAATAGTAATATATATAAATAGAAGAAAAGTTAAAGTCGTTTATATAATTAATCGAAGAAAAAGGGTACAAAATTGTGGAATATATATGCAAATATACACGTATATGATTCCAGTTCTATTTACCCACCATTTATGGAATCATATACGTATACTTGGTACGGTACCGGGACTATCAAATAAGCTCGAAAAAAAACAAGTACCGTTCAAAATCGGTACGAGAAAAAAAGGGGACTGTTAGGGAAACGGGGGGACAAGGGTGTCGGGCCCCTTGTCTCCCTCTTTGTCCCCTATTTTTTTCCAACGCAGCCCAGTTTTTGTCAGTTTCTGTTCTGTATTTCTGACAGTTTTAAGTGTTTGACTTATTAAACTTTATATTTTCTGTTCCGCACTTTTAGGTTTATAGCTTTTTGATATAAACAAAATTATAAAAAAAAAAAAATCAAAAAAAAAGGAGGGGGGGAGGGTTAATCTAACCAATAGCCCCCGTTGCTATAACTCACCCCGAAAAAAATGGTACTTACCGGTTTCAGTACCGGAGTTAAAGCTTTTGTTCTTTAATTGTCCCATCAATCATCAATCTTATGACTGAAAACATAACCTCATAATTAACACATGCTTTTCAACGTTGACAAAACAAAAGGAGCATAAGTTGTCCCATGTGTAAAGTTGCAAAAAAAGTAAAAACGTTACCAAATTATAAACTATTCCAAGTAATCTGATATTGCAATAGAAGGCACCATAATTGCTCCAATTTTATACCTTTGAACTTATGTGAGTATTGCACTAAGGGTGTTGCCAATTGATCATTTGTTCTCTTTCTCATCATTCACTCCTAACCAATTTTTATATGCCACATCATTCACCCACTTTTTCCATCATTCATCCTTATTTTATACCTTTGAACTTCGTGTCGACCTTGCCGTATCATCTTCCTCATCTTCATCAATTGCGTTAGCAAAAACCTGGAGACTACTATCGTTAGACCATTCAAACGACTCATCTAACAATATAGTCGAACCAATTCTTTTATGCTCTATATGATTGATGTTTTTTTTTTTTTTTTTTTTTTTTTCTTTCTTTTTTTTTTTTTTAATGTTTCTTGCTCGGTAATAATTTTTTTGAACCGGTATGGATTTTTTGTTTTTTGGTTTTTTACAAGAAGTTTTTTTTTTTTTTTTTTTTTTTTTTTTTTTTTTTTTTTTTTTTTTCACATCAATAGATTGGCAACAATATATAGTTTAAAAAAAAAAAAAAAAAAAAAAAAAAAAAAAAAACTATCCGTTGTGCGTTCCAACAGTCAAAAAAGAGATTCCAACGTTCGAAAAACGACACCTTTTTCCTCCATACCGTGAATGAAACTTTCAGGCAAATGAAGCTTCATTTGCGGTACCGTGCTCAAGGCGGCGGTGTTCCCGCAAATGAAGCACCCCGTCCCGTGCCATCATTCGCCCACTGCCAACACCCTAAGCAACTAAACAACATTTCTGATAAATGCTGGTGCTATTTGGATAAAATTCAACAAAGAACTCAATGAAAAACTATTGAGAGTAGCTGCATTTAAGATGAACTTCACACTGTGTTTCAAACATGTAGAAACCTGAAGTTAAACATTACAACTCCTTGCCAAGTTAAGTTCTGGATTGCATCAACATCATTTTAGTAGTTGCATTATATAGCGATGTAAGAACATTTTTAATAAGACTACTGAAGGCCAAGACAATGCAATTATGTCAAGCAATGGAACAGTGCAAAGTCAAAGATATTCTGTACACAATATACAGAGCTGCAAACAGAGCTTCCACAAGATGAAGATGCTACTACATAGTTGTCTAACCAATTGTAAAGAGATGTGATGTATCTTAAGTTTGTTTAAGTCTAGATACAATGTGACAGTAGATAGCATAGCAGTATAAATAGTTCTACTCACTTGTATTGTAACTAACAATTTTCATAATTCAAGTCATTTTTCACATTTCCTCTCTATCATTTTCACTTCTTATCAATTTTTATACTAGTATAGTATGAACGTATAGTATTTATAGGATCTCAGATACTATAGTTTATGATTTTATATCAAATACAAGTTGTCTATGTAAAACGGTTCTTAAACGGTACGGTACCAGTTTACCCAAACCCGATACCGGTACCGGACATACTCTCGGTTTCGGGAACAGTACCGTCATTTGTGACTGGGAAAAATAGTGGTATCACCAAAACGGTGCCGGTTCGGTACCATTTTGGTACCGTGCTCATCCCTAAATAGAAGTAAGAATGTGACGTTTATATTTTATCCCCTAAATGTTTTAGGAGGTGTATATATCTTTCTACTTGTCCTTTTAATGGCCATGACTTTCAACCATTTCCCCATAAGCCATTGACGAGTGCAATCAAACATGGGAAACATATAATAGAACTTGTCCTTTTAATTCTACATGTCAATCATACATGGATTCCAATAAGGGAGTCACTTTCTTACACTATGTTTCATGAAACACTTGCGTATATAAAAATATTTGTGAGAAGATATGCAGGAGGATTTACATTTTCAATAGGGAAAATTCCACAAATACCCCAATAGTACAAACCCACTCACCCTAAATGCCCCACTTTTTTTTGTTTTCTCCAAATACCCCAAGAGGAGAGAGTCGCCTGAAAATCTTGGGCGGATCTCATAAAAGAGTGACATGTGTCCCTATACATGTCCCCACCAAATACTTACATGGTACCTGTTACAATAGGATATTTCTTGGGCGACTGGGACCACATTTCTTGGGCGACTTGACTTTTTTGTCTTTTTGTCAAAAAGTTAATAATAAAATTAATTACATTTTTAATCCTTGTAGTTTGCTTTATATTTCATTTTTGATCAATTTTATCATAACCCATATGTTTTTGTGAACAAGATTATCCCATCATTTCGAAACATGGGTAAATCAACTATGTTAGCCAATATCTGTCACGCATAGGCTTAGTGATTAAGGAGTATTTTGATTGGCCATGTGGTCGGCAGCTTTTCATCACATGTACGACCAAAGAGCAGTAGAGTATTTAAAAATACATATACACACATACATAAATAAAGTAATATACATCAAGATCTTTATTAGCTACCACCATAACTCCATCGCCATTCACAGTAATTCCCATAAAACAAACCAACGACACCACCATAACTCCATCGCCACCACCGTAACTCCATCGCCACCACCACCAAAACCTATAAAGATCCAAACCCACTACACCCTATCAAGATCCAAACGCCACCATCGACACCACCAAAACTCCATCGCCACCACCACCAAACCCTCATCGCAACCACCACGAAACCAACACCAGTAGATTCGACCGGATCTGGTCAAGATCCGGCCAGATACATGGTGTGGTGGCTCGGTGATGATTGGGGTTCATGGTGGTGGCGCGTACGGATGGTTGTGGTGGGATCCAAAGGCTCAAATGCTCCAGGAATGTTGTAAATGTTTCGATCTATCGATTTGGCAAAGAAAGTGTCTCGCCGGAAAATATTCCGGTGGCCGGCGCCGGAATCTGCTGGTGCTCCGATAAGGGGCAGCGGCCGGAATCTTCAAGAGAGAGAGAGAATTGTGAGTGTGTATGTGTGTTTGTTTTGGTATTAAATGAGAAAATTGGTATTAAAGGGGCTATTATTAAATTTTTTACAAAAAGACAAAATAGTGAAGTCGCCCAAAAAATGTGGGTCCGAGTCGCCCAAAAAGTACACATTGCGAGTTGTACCATGAAGGTACATGGTGGGTCCATGTATAGGGACACATGTCACTATATTATATTATCCGCCCAAGTTTTAAGGGCGACTCTCTCCCCTTGGGGTATTTGGAGAAACAAAAAAAAGTGGGGCATTTAGGGTGAGTTGGTTTGTACTTTTGGGGTATTTGTGGAATTTTCCCTTTTCAATATCTGAAATTAACACTAATTAATTTTGACAATGCCTATGTAATTTACGGTTTCTGACCACCATATAGTAGATCAGTAATTATTTTCTCATATTTCAAGAACCATTCCCACCAAGAAGTAATCCGATTTTTTTTATGGAAGTCGATAGCATGCTATCGATAAAGAGTGAGTCTACTAAATTATTTTCACTTTTTTCTTATTAGTTTGATGATTTACGTGGCCGTCGTGTGAACCCTGTGACAAAATATATAATTAGGCCTCCTAATCACGAAATTTATGAAAATTTTTATAAATTTTTCATAAATTTCATGATTAGGAGGCCTAATTCAGCCTATCTTATTCGTTTTTCTTTAATCCTTCATTGGGATTATTGAATTAATGATCTAGAATCAGATTTGTTTGGGTTGTTGGGTTGTTGTTTGATTGCTTGGTGATTGTTCGAAACCCTAACTGTTTCTGTGATTCGTTTGTCCTTTGATTGCTTGGTGATTGCTTGGTGATCTTAGGGTTGCGATTATTCTTTATTTGGGTTTTCTGATCGATCCTATTTATCTTGGTTTGATCGGTGGTGCGTTGGGGATCGTTGCCTGTTCCTGTTTTCCTGTCGGTTTATTGATTTAAATCGATCTTTCAGAACATGGTACGATTTGTGGTAGTACTGGTGCTTAACGATACCCTTTATTAGGGTATGATCTCTTTTGCTGTGGAAGTACCCCTTGTAGGGTTTTGTTATGATTTTTATGTATGTTCCTGTATGGATTATGAATGATTTGTACGTGGATTTAAGTGAGAGAGATGTGTGTTGCTGATCGTGCTGGATGATGGGTATTGAATTCTGCTGCTGCGTTTTTGTTTTCTTCCAGCAGATCACATTGGTTGTTCATTGTGCAAGTTAGGGTTTTGTAACCCTAGGTTTTGTTTTGTTTGGAGCATCGCTGTAATGCAACAAGTCTGGCTAGGGTTTCTGTCCCAATTTGCTGGTTATTCATGGTCTACTATTGCTGTTGCAGATGATTTGGAAGTCATGTTGGGTAGTCGATTACTGATTTACGTTATACATTAATCTTACTTTTAAGTTTGATTTGGCTTTTCTGCTATTACTACAAACACGTGTATCTATTTACTGGTTCCTTGTAGTTGTTATGGCTGAATTGAAGTCCCTAATGCATGACCTGTGTTGGGGGTTCATCGTATTCTTAGACCTGGCGGATTTGGGTTGGTTGTTTTTCATTGGTTTGAATACGATGGTAAGGGGTGTTGCTTGGACGTTACTAGTTTTTGATCATGATGCAGCCTTATTGGCTTTCTTTGATCATTCTTATCACTAGTATTATTGAAGTTGAAGACAACTTCTCGAAGTTAGGGTTGATTATACCATATTTATGTTTCAAATTCAATTTGCTATGGATTACACTCGTATCTAGTTATTAGCATTTTGCTTCATGTGGAATATTAATAGCAGTTGCAAATGGATTTGAATAGTGGAAGTTCCTAACGATTGTTAGGATGGGGGTCTGTTGTAGTCTTTTGGTGCCGCGTGAGATTATTCTTACCATGGTGTAGGTTGCTTCGTGGAATGTTTGGACTTCTATGACGACTTTGGAAAGAATCAAGTGTTTACTTGCATAACATTTATCGTTGTTATATTTTTATAGTCGTTGTAGTTTATGTTCAATTTTTAGTTATAAGAGTGGCTTGTCACTCTTATAGTGTGGTTATTGGTTGTTTCTGGTAGGTAAGTTATAGGAATGATTTGTCATTCTTATATAAGAGTCTGTAAGTGTCCTAAGGGACTGAGATGAGGGACTCACTCTCATCCGTTGTACTTCAATGTATTTTGGATAATATATTTTACTAGGGTGCATGATTACTCCCTTTACCCAAAAAATTTATGAAAAATTGTTATAAGCGTACCGTGAAAACAATGAAAGTTTCATTATGTCACACATCACATAGTTACATGTGTAGTGATTTTTATTTCTCACTAGTGTCATTTTTTATTTTTATTTTTGGTAAAGGTTTGCCCCGATAAATATACTAATGTTATTTTCTTAAACATTCTTCAAAGCAAAATTGTTGATTAAATCCTTATAATCATTTCCGGTAGATCTTTCCCACTATTGTTACATTGATCCTTTTTTATAAGTAGAGTATTACATCAATTCCTAAAATCAATATTTTCGAAATACCAACAATGCTAAGCAAGAAAATAAAAGACTCTGACAAGAAGACAAATAGAACAACTAGAAAAAAAACTCAAAGTTAGAATCGTAAGTTTGTATGGTATTTTACATCTGTGGGTATTTAACTGCATTATAAAATCGCATCTCAATTTTTGTGTGAAATAATTCATATTTATGTTTCGTTATTGAGAATTTAGGGTTTTTATGTTTGTACAACACACGGTTTACTATAATTAATTTTCAAGAACTCGATCAAACTCCATATCAATTGAAAGTACCTTGTATATAATGAAATATTTGAAGCGTGCAACATAGTTGTCAATTAAAAATAGTTCAGTAACAAGTAACAAAGCTAGGATTTAGTTTTTCGATGGGCCGGTAGAAAGACAGGCATTGTTAAATATAAGACGAAAAACTTAAATAACATTGAAAGCCATGAAATTTACGATGGATTTTATTCATGAAGGATTGTTAATCCAACTATTAAACCATGCATAAACAAATATGTTACTATTTACAAATAAGAGTTCAAAATATATTTTTTATCACATCACATTATTTATACGGAGATTCTATCAAACCATCTATATGTTAGCCCGTATAGTTGTGTAACGGGCTTGAGCCCGATTCTAGATTATTCCTATGTATCTATATAGTTGTATGTTGTACATCGGTTCATCAATCAATACACACACAATCAATCAAAGCATTCAATCATATCATTATATATGTTTACATGGTATCAAGCCATTAAACACTCTTAAACATAACACGATCCTTTCCTAAAACATATCACGTACACCCCCACCAAACCCTAGAAAATTTTTCTTCATCTCGATCCTATTTTCCCCGTTTTTTATGTTTTATGTGTTGGTGATTTGTGTTTCAGTCACAAATCCACACGTTTATACTATTGGTGATAAGTTACTTGTGCTTTGTAGGTCACAAGTTTTGGTTTTTGTGTTTTCTGTTCCACACGTACTACTCCCATAATAACATACAAACCCTAAAATTCCATAAAGCCTCTTCATACACTCATTCTGTCATCATGACTGTCTCCGACACACCCACACTCCCACTGTCCGAAAAGCTCTCTCAAGTTACTCATCATCACCTTATTACTTGAGTTCCGATCAAGCTTGATCTTGACAATTGGAACTATAGTTCATAGGAGTTCTTTTTTGAACAACTTTGTGACTCCTATGATGTCTCCAAATACATCCATGGCCCCTCTAATGCAAATGCTTCCAGTAACCCTCCTCCTTTAACACCGGAAGAACTTAAGGTGGATAAGGTCATTCTTTCATGGATTTTTACCACTCTTTCCGAAACCCTTCAAGCAAGGTTGGTTGTTGCACGTCCCAAAACTTCTAAGGAAGCTTGGGATCTCATCATTGGCATCGTCAAAGACAACAAACGATCACGTACTAATGCTTTAAAGACGGAGTTACGATCCGTCAAACTTGGCGATCAAAGCATGGATACTTATTTTCGAAAGATAGAAACTCTTGTCACCATTCTAAAAAGTCTTGACTCACATGTAAATGACGAAGATGTTGTGCACTATGTTCTTGAAGGTCTTCCGGACAAGTATGATCAAGTGGTTGGCATTATGCATCACAAGGATACATTTCCTGATCTAAAGACAGCGTGTACGATGCTTATCACCGAAGAGATGAGGCTCAAATCCAAGGTTATTGCACCTCCCATGGACTCCTCCTCCCCTATGATTCTTATGGCGCAAACAGGTATAACTCGTCGTCCCTCAAACCCCCAAGTCAAATCTTGGAGACCATGTATTAATTTTGCTAAAGGGGCAGGTCGATATGGTGTGGGATGTAAATTTGTACATGATGCTTCTGCCAAAAATGTTTCACATACGCCTGACCCTAAACCACAAAATGACACTGAGGAACTCTTGGTAAAAATATTAGGACGTTTGGGTTTGACTAACACACAACTGCCTGCACAAAATCATATCACAGCCTCTCCTATTACCCCATCTGTTTACTACACCCAACATAACCCAAGTCCAGCATACACCTATTCGCCTTACCCAGGCCCATCTCATGCTTCACCAACTCAAATACAACAGGCCCATACTTACTCGTCTGTTGGGCCACCACCAGGTTTTCCACAATATCCAATACACCCCACGCCCCCTTATGCTTATATAAGCCCACTCAAAGCCCAACAACCTGATCCTATGCATTTTACCACATGCCATCACTTGTCTGCTCCCTCATCCGCACCAACAGCCTCACCGGTTCAACCCAATCCATCAACACCAACACCCCCACTGGTTCAAACCGGATCAGCAACCATCGGGTCAATGGGACCCGCTACTCCCTCGGGACACGAGACGGTTTTACCTCACGCATTTACTACCGGGACTCTTCACGATCCCACAATCGGAGCATGGAATATGGACACAGGTGCAAGCTCTCACCTTAATGATAACATTGCTTGTCTAAGTGAAGTTTTTAATATGTGTATGTATCCCTTAGTCGCGGTCGGTGATGGACACTCCATACCCGTCACCAACACAGGCCATAGCATTTTGCCAACTCCCTTTAAATCGTTACACTTAAATAACGTTCTCATTACTCCTCATATTGTCAAAAATTTAATATGTGTACGTCAATTTGTTCGTGATAATAATTGCACTGTTGAATTTGATGCGTTTGGTTTTTCTGTTAAGGATTTCATGACTCGACGGGTGTTGCTCCAATGTGATAGCACGGGTGATCTATACCCAGTCACGGCTCCATTTCCCATTCCTCAAGCTCTCCTCGTCAGTCAACAAACGTGGCATCAGCGACTTGGACATCCAGGTTGCGAAGTGCTACGTCGTCTCATCTCAAATAATTTTATTTCATGTAATAAGGAGAAACCTCCCGTGCTTTGCCATGCATGTCAACTTGGCAAACACGTTAGACTTCCATTTGTTAGTTCCAATTATGTTGTTACTTCTTGTTTTGACATTATTCACTCGGATATTTGGACTTCACCAATTCCGAGCATGTCAGGTTTTAAATATTATGTCTTATTTTTAGATCATTATTCGCATTTTGTTTGGGTTTATCCTTTAGTAAATAAATCTGATGTGCTGTCTAAATTTCTATTATTTCGTAACTACATTCACACTCAGTTTAAGTGTGAAATCCGGTCTCTTCAGTGTGATTATGGCGGTGAATTCGACAACCGTAACCTCCATAAACTTTTTGTCGACAATGGCATACAATTTCGCTTCTCCTGCCCTAAAACATCACAGCAAAATGGCAAGTCTGAAAGGATGATTTGCACAATCAACAACCTCATTCGTACCCTACTATTTCAAGCAAATCTCCCACCAACCTTTTGGGTTGAAGCCCTAAATATGGCCATTAACTTACTCAATATTCTACCATCAACCGCGATTTCCAATGAAATCCCTTACACCCGTCTATTTGGCCAAAACCCAGATTATAGCCTCTTACGCACCTTCGGGTGTCTTTGCTACCCACACATATATCCCAATCATAAACTTGAACAACACGCCACACCATCCATTTATTTGGGACAAGCCTACAATCACTGTGGATACCGTTGTCTTGATTTAAACACCAACAAAATCATTATATCACGTCACGTAACTTTCGATGAAACTGTTTTCCCATATGGCACCTCAAAACCCACATCGGAACCCACCTACAATTTTTTGGACGATTCACCTGATATAAATCCTCCATTCATTCCCCCGAAAACCGTTGTCTAACCCCCCGTGCCTTAACCCACAAATGAACCATCCACACCAATAACAACTCATCCTCAGACAAACCAACATAAGACAACCCATGACTCATCACCACCAACTCAACCACAGATACCAACTCCAGTTGCGGAACAAACCCACAAATTATCCCAGATCCTCCTCAAAACCCAAACCCTGTCTCAACTCACTCCATGGTCATACGTTACCCTGTCGGAACTAATCGTCCCACTTAGCGTCTTAACATGCATGTGTCGTCAGTTTCACCATTACTAAAAACCTATCGTGATGCGTTTACTGATCCAAATTGGCAAAATACTATGCGTGATGAATACACTGCACTTATTAAGAACGAAACTTGGACTTTAGTGCCTAAACCCATGGACACCAACATTATTCGCTCTATGTGGCTTTTTCACCATAAGTATTTGGCTAATGGCACTCTTAGTCGCTACAAGGCTCGACTTGTGGCGAATGGTAGTAATCAATTAGAAGGGGTTGATGTAGATGAGACCTTTAGCCCGGTGGTTAAACCGGGTACTATTCGGACTGTTCTGAGTTTAGCTACTTCTCGAAATTGGCTGATTCATCAGCTCGATGTCAAGAATGCTTTCTTATATGGTAACTTATCTGAGACAGTTTATGTGCATTAGCCTCCGGGGTTTAGGGACCCTGTGCATCCTGATTATGTATGTTTACTACAGCGGTCTCTGTATGGGCTCAAGCAAGCCCCTAGAGCTTGGTTTCAGCGATTTGCATCTTATATCACTCGGGTTGGATTTTCTCGTAGTCGTCGTGACTCATCTTTATTTATTTACAGACAGGGGCCGGATACTGCTTATCTGTTATTATATGTTGATGATATTGTACTCACAGCTTCTTTTGAGAGTTTGTTGCAGCAGATTATTAGATCCTTACATCAGGAGTTTGCTATGACAAATCTGGGTCCACTTAATTATTTTCTGGGTATCTTTGTCACACGTGATTCCTCAGGGTTATTCTTATCTCAAAAGAAGTATGCTCTTGAGATTTTGGAGAGAGCACATATGGTTAATTGTAATCCCAGTCGGACTTCTGTTGACACTGAGTCTAAACTGGGGGATGATGGTGATCCTGTATCTGTTCCTACTTTATATCGGAGTCTTGCGGGATCTCTTCAGTACCTCACATTCACTAGCCCAGATATCTCATATGCAGTTCACCAAGTCTGCCTTCATATGCATGATCCTCGAGAACCCCATCTATCAGCTCTTAAACGGATTTTGCGGTAGGTTCGAGGTACATTACACTATGGGTTACAGTTGTTTGCCTCTTCTACTTCATTCTTGGTAGCATATTCAGATGCGGATTGGGCTGGCTGCCCTACTACTAGGAGATCGACTTCAGGCTACTGTGTTTTTCTTGGCAACAACCTACTGTCTTGGTCCTCTAAGCGTCAATCGACTCTCTCTCGTTCTAGTGCAGAAGCAGAGTACCGTGGGGTTGCCAATGCTATTGCTGAGACTTGTTGGTTACGAAATTTACTGCGTGAGCTACATACTCTGTTATCTTCCGCTACGCTTGTCTATTGCGATAATGTTAGTGCTGTCTACTTATCCTGTAATCCAGTTCAGCATCAGCGAACGAAGCACATCGAGATAGATATTCACTTTGTTCGAGACTTGGTTGCCACTGGACAGTTCGGGTCCTTCATGTTCCTTCTCGATATCAGTATGCAGACATCTTCACGAAAGTATTACCATCTGCTATGTTTGAGAAGTTTCGCACGAGCCTGAGCGTCCGGTGCCCTCCCGCTCCGACTGCGGGGGAGTGTTAGCCAATATAGTTGTGTAACGGGCTTGAGCCCGATTCTAGATTATTCCTATGTATCTATATTTTTTTAGAAGGCGACTTTCAATTTTTTGGTTAAGAGTCGCACCTGCCAAGTCGGCAGACCCTCATCCACCACATACCTAGACTATGTTGTTTGAACCAGGCCCACGCTGGCGCAGTGGGGATTAAGCGGCTTCCGCCCGAAAACCGTACCGCCTCCACTCGAGATTACTCGCTGGAGTAACGGTCGGATGAAAACCGGGGCCGGCTTGGATTTGAAACTGTGCAACTATTGGCTCACAGGCTCTCATCTTCATTGCATAGTATCATTAGAGTTTGTGATCCCCAAATGAGGACTTCCCGGTTGGTCACCCAAACCGGTACTACTCTCACCCGGACACGCTTAACTGAATAAGCATTGCCCAATGAACCACAAGCCCCATGATATTCCTATGTATCTATATAGTTGTATGTTGTACATAGGTTCATCATTCAATACACACACAATCAATCAAATCATTCAATCATATCATTATATATGTTTACACTATAAGAGACATCTCATATCTAAAAGCATAACAAACAAAAAGGTTGTTAATAGCACTAGCTTTTCAATAAAAAGAATTAGGTGGGGCAAGTCCATTTGAATATGATCAAATCTAGTATATGATCAAAACTAATACTCGCACTACACACATTTTAGGAAAATGTTTGGGTGTGACTTGGCCAACCCGGGTGGCACCGTTAGAGATGGCAAAAAAACCCATACCCGATGGGGACCCGATCCCCAAACCTGATTTGACTGGGGAATCCCTGAGTTGACCGGGGATGGGAATGGGGACCGGGAATCCCCGAATTATGAAAATGGGGATGAGGCGGGGATGGGGGTAGCATAAATCCCCGAACCCGACCACGAACATTTGAATGCATATGTGTATAAAAATATATGTATATCATACTAGATTTACTTGTATATTGGCATGTATATTTATATTCTATGTGATATTTAAATAATCAAATATTGTTAAAAGTATAAGCATTAACTACATATTAATCAACTAACATTTTGTCCGAAAGATACATAGCACATTGTTTTTATATTATATGTAATATTTCAATATTTGCGATGCTTTAAATTTGAATTGACTTGTAATTAATCTAACGATGTACGATAAACATTTTTTAAGACATTATATGTGTCAAATTGTTTATACTTTCAATGAGTTTGTACAAATTTCATGTTTATTTCATTAAGGATAGAAATACCCGAATCCCCACAGGGATCTCCGATCCCCATTGGGGATTGGGATGTAAAACCATTCCCTAATGGGGATGAGGCCAGGGATGGGGATGGAGAGTAGGAAACGGGGATGGGATGGTAAATGTGATCCCCTATATTCCCCTCCCCGTTGCCATCCCTAGGCACCGTCCCTGACAGTAACAAAAGCAAGAGATTTACGTGACATTTAATAAGAAATTTTGGAAAATTCAGTATATGAAGAAAATTTCAGTACATGTTACGAGTATTGCATTGCTATGATAACCCAACTAGCATATATTTTACATATTAGAATGAAAATAAGAAGTTTAATATATTGATAATTCTCCGTCCCAAATTACTGTGTGTATACATATAGTTTCATTTTGATTGGTTAAAATCAGAAAATCGACATATATTCTTACATGGAGTAGCGAACATTTAATTTGAGACGAGGAAGTATGAATTTTTATGATGAGCATGCAGGCATTCTACTTCCTCTTTGGTTGATCTTAACCTCGCTAAATAGTTAGCTAGTAGCTCCACAAATCATCACAACCATATGAATCCTCGAGTGCCGAATGATCATAAGTACTCAGTTGTCGGGGTGGACTCATCAGCATTCCCTCAGCCATATCCGCATACAAATTTGCGGTGTCAAAAATCGCTTCTTCATCCATAAACTCATACTCGTAGTTAATATTATTATTGATCACATCATCAGCAACCGGAAAGTCATCAACGGGTGCTTGATACACTGCCTTCTCATCTAATGAACACTTCATAAGTGTCGCAGCTGCACTCGCGGCATTCCTAATCAAATCTGGCTGAGGTAAAGCTGGCACTTGGTACCTTTCAACAAAATGTGGAAAATTCAATACTGTATTGCTACCTTTTAGCGACAAAGCAGCCACATCATACGCTGCAGCTGCCATCTCTGGTGTAGGGTACGTTCCAAGCCAAATACGTTTGCTTTTACGCGGCTCTCGAATCTCTGATACCCATTTTCCACTTCGACTTCGTATGCCATGAAAACTTGGATGTCTACCAGTCGTGTGAGGACTACGTCCTGTGGGAGAGCTTTCGGAAGATGAAGCCATCTTGGACGTGGTAAATAATTGATGTTTAGAAAGAGGGTGGGATAATTTTGTAGTGAATGAGTGTAGCTGTTTTTACATACACCAGCTACATAGCTTATATATATATATATATAGAGGTGCAAAAAGTCCCCACAGTAGCCAGCCAATATATATATTTATAGTAAGAAATCTGTTGGATTTGAGTTTTATATTAGGTAAAGATATCTATGTGTGTGAGTGTATACGAATGCATGACCATGCATACTTGAATTGACGATTATAAATATAAAGGGGAATTAACGAGCAGATGTCGATGTAAGGGTTTTGTATATGCACTAGGTGGATTACCCGCGCGTTGCCGCGGGGTGTTTTGCAAAAAAAAAAAAAAAAAAAAAAAAAAAAAAACTACTGTAGCAGCTACAGTGCTACAGTGTGTGGGGTTACTGTACATTTCACTGTGTATTGTGAGGGGGATTACTGTAGCTTGAGTTACTGTAGCAATGCTACAGTAACTTGCTACAGTGACGCCTGATAAATGTTATTTAGTATAATGTGTTGAATATAAAGTGACGTACAGACTGTCAATGGTATACATCTTTACTAATGGAACATTTGTTTACTATTACATTTATTTAAGTTTAGTGTATACTAGACGAGTACCCGTGCATAACAACGAGATTTTATAGCGATAGATAGTTTATTGATAAAAAAAAGTTTATAGGTTATAAACGAAAAAAAATAAAAGTTTGAAGATTTGAGAATTAAACATAATGTTTTGAAAACCAGTTCGACCCAGGTGGTTCAACCGGTTGAACCGTTCCGGTCGAAAAATTTGTCGATTTAAACCAAGTCAACTTGCTAGGTTGGGTCGAAAATGGGTCAAATTAAACCGGGTCAACCCGCCGGGTTTGAAGCGTCTCGGGTCAACCCGGTTTATGATATGTATTAATAGTTTCATTTTGAAATATATGTTTTCAACATTTCCTTTTTTAATTTCAACTTTTCACTTTTCAATTTTTCCTTCGGGTACCCTGTGACGATTAACCGGAGAAATAGATCTCGATGAGGCATGATTCACCAGTTTGTATCGGTTTCAACGAGTCCTCTCTGGTTCATTTTCGGATGGTTTTTGTTGGTTAGCCGAACCGGTAGCGACACCGGTTCCCGGTTGAACCCGTTGGTCCCGTCCAGTTTTCAAAACTATATGTACCATCAACTTATTATGCTGTATGAAGCTTTGTGTTTTATTAATTTGTGTAATGTGTATAATAACATGTACTTTTCATTTTAGGGTGTTTAAAAATTACATTAATTAGTGTGTTTAATTATTTCATATGGATTATATTGTAGGTTATTTAAATTGTATATTATGAAAATTTTATTGTACTTTTTAGTAAGTGGTGTTTTAATTGGTTGTATTTAATTTGGTAGATATATTTTTACTTGGTTGTACAATGTGAATAAATCATTGTACTTTTAAGTAATGATGTGTTTTAATAAGAGTAATAATTACATTATTTTTCTCTCTCATGTGACCAAGTGTTGAAAACTCAACTTTTCACTTTGACTATTTTTACTTTATAAGTAGTATAGATATCAATATATGTAATTCCCTCAATTTATAATACATTTCTAAAATAGTTATAGAAACACTTATCAATTGTGTAGAAGTTCTTTTAAAAACTAAATTTCATCAATAGAAGAACGTCATTTATCACCTTATAAAATTGAGTCTTTTGAACAGCTAATAAAAGTCATAATTGAAACTTATTTTATTTTTTGTCGTGTGTTAGTCAAGTACACATCTATGCAAATAGCTTATGTGACCAACCAATTAGTTGCGATATACACAAAATAGCTAAAAACATGCAATAAATATCCAATCTAATTAAATATCTAATTCTAAATGCTCAATTAGTAACTTCTAGTTAACATTCAAGCTTGGTGGTTACCAACTAGTTTTCAACCAAGTAATCACATTCAATAATTAAGAAATTAATAGGAATAATATTATTATACTAACAAGTTTTACGCATCCCAGATAAACGCTAATTGAATTAGCTTAACATAGCAAACAAGGGACAAGCAAACATAGAATCAAAACAAACAACGATAAACATGATTGAATGATTAAAGGTAAAACTTGTAGAAACTAAAAGGGGGGTTGAATAGTTTTACCATTTTTTTTTACTTGCTAAAATGTTTCGCCGTTTTTAAGTCTGGTTAGTATTCACTTGTTACATGATATCTATTTAGCTACTAACAAACATAAACAAACAGGTAATGTAAAGAGTAAGGAAATAACACAACCAAGAGACGCGGCGATTTATAGTGGTTCGGCACGAAACTCACTCCTTCATCCTACTCCACTCCCCGAGTACCACACTCGAGAGTTATCAATCACTATAGCAACACACTCCTTCAGGCGGAGCAATCCGTACATAAGCTTACACAAGGTTTAATGACACTAAGTGGAATATCGAGTTCTAATCGTAGCTAGAACCAATCTACTCCAAGGCCCACATGGCCACACAAACAAGCACTCTTGTCCAACTTGGATCTTCACCCAATCCAAGCCTTCACACAAATAGTATACTTGGATCTTCACCCAATCCAAGCGTTCACACGAGACACACTTAGATCATCACCCGATCTAAGCCTTCACACTAAGACTTACTTGGATCATCACCCGATCCAAGCCTTCACACTAGACACCCGATCCAAGCCTTCACACTAGACACACTTGGATCATCACCCGATCCAAGCCTTCACACAAGACATACTTGGATCATCACCCGATCCAAGCCTTTACACAATGACTTAACTAAGTCCTAACCTACACACTAGGACATCACTCTCTTCAGAACAAATACATGAACTAATCTAGTTACAAGACTTCTTGGATCTTCATCTTCTTCCAAGTTCACACACATAACTCCATCATCGACTCACACACAAGTTGGAAGTATTTACAATATTTACAAGACCTATAACCGGAACACTTGTTACGTTTGTGTGTGGACACCTATAACATCTCGAATCTTCTTCTACATCGATAGTTCTTCTCTTGCACTTTGCCGAAGAGGAACACACTTTAACATCTCGAATCTTCATCTACGTCGAGAGTTCTTCTCTTGCACTTTGCGGAAGAGGAAATCACTTATAAACATATACCGACATGTTATAGTGATCAAAGAAGAAAGAAAAATAAAACAGAAAGTTTTTGTGTGTGTAAGACCCTTTTTTTCTGAAGAGAAACAGTTCACTATTTATACACGACAGGAGGGAGGTGGCGGTCCCTTAAATAGGCGACAGTCCTTTATCACTAAGGGACCGCCGACCACTTTAAGGGACCGTCCCGACAGATACTCCCATTTTTGTCCTGACATGGTGAAAACTCAACTGTTTTGGGGGGAAATATAGTTGTTACAAATTTGAATTTTGAATATATTTTCTTAATAAAACATTTCTTTAAAAACACAAAAATACTTTTGTGAAAATATTTTGTCAAACTTAAAAATGTAAGTTTTGGAGAAAATAAAATTCTTTGATCACTTTACTAATGACGGTATAAAGTTTGTTCATACCTGAAGTGACGTTGTAGTAGCTACGTAGAAGAAACGAGTTTACTCGATTAAAAACTTATTAACCGTAACTTTACGTAACATGTCTTTATATTTTGTGATTATCAAAACATAAGAAGACCGAATAATGCAAATAACTCTATAGGATCCTACTTCACTCCTATGTCGAGCCGTTAGAAGCTCCAAACATGGGATCATTAGAATTCTCCTACGCATTAAATATAACCAAAAATCGTAGTACACCTCCGATCATGTTTCTTAAGACGTTCAAGCAAGTTACCAATGGAAGTCTGCCAGTTTTCTTAAGCCTAACATCGAATACAATCATCCGTAACAATTATAAACAAACAATCAACCCATAATCAACATCTAGGTTTCACTACATCTAAACAAACACAAAAGAAATCTAGCCTAACATGTTAAATTGAAGACAAGCATAAGATATATTCAAGCAACACATAGACATATTGATTGAATTGAACTAGTACTTATCTCAATTGAACATAAGAGGTTTCAAAGGGTAAAAACCCTTGAAAAAGCTGTGAAAATCGGACTAGGGTTTCTCTCCAAAGTTACACCCTCAAAGTTCCACCCTAATGAATAAAAATTGGAAAACTATATATAGATTATACAGGGTGACAATTCATTTATGCCACATCATTCACTCTCTTTTTCCATTATTCATCCTTATTTTATACCTTTGAACTTCGTGTCAACCTTGCCTTATCATCTTCCTCATCTTCGTCAATCGCGTTAGCAAAAACCTGGAGACTACTTTCGTTAGACCACTCAAACGGCTCATCTAACAATATAGTCGAACCAATTCTTTTATGCTCCATATGATTGAGTTTGTTTTTTTTTTTTTTTTTTTGCTTGGTATGTTTCTTGCTCGGTAATAATTTTTTTGAACCGGTATGGATTTTTTTTTTTTTTTTTTTGTTCACTTCAATAGATTGGCAACAATATATATATATATATATATATATATATATATATATATATATATATATATATATATATATATATATATATATAAAGAAAAAAGAAAAACACTATCCGTTGTGCGTTCCAACTGTCAAAAAAGAGATACCAACGTTCGAAAAAAGACACCTTTTTCCTGCATACTGTGAATGAAACTTTCAGGCAAATGAAGCTTCATTTGCGGTACCGTGCTCAAGGCGGCGGTGTTCCCGCAAATGAAGCACCCCGTCCCGTGCCATCATTCGCCCACTGCCAACACCCTAAGCAACTAAACAACATTGCTGATAAATGCTGGTGCTATTTGGATAAAATTCATCAAAGAACTCAATGAAAAACTATTGAGAGTAACTGCATTTAAGATGAACTTCACACTGTGTTTCAAACATGTAGAAACCTCAAGTTAAACATTACAACTCCTTGCCAAGTTAAGTTCTGGATTGCATCAACATCATTTTAGTAGTTGCATTATATAGCGATGTAAGAACATTTTTATACTAGTATAGTATGAACGTATAGTATTTATAGGATCTCACATACTATAGTTTATGATTTTAAATCAAATACAAGTTGTCTATGTAAAACGGTACGGTCATTTGTGACCGGGAAAAATAGCGGTACCATCAAAACGGTGCCGATTCGATACCATTTTAATACCGTGCTCATCCCTAAATAGAAGTAAGAATGTGACGTTTATATTTTATCCCCTAAATGTTTTAGGAGGTGTATATATCTTTCTACTTGTCCTTTTAATGGCCATGACTTTCAACCATTTCCTCATAAGCCATTGACGAGTGCAATCAAACATGGGAAACATATAATAGAACTAGTCCTTTTAATCCTACATGTCAATCATACATGGATTCCAATAAGGGAGTCACTTTCTTACACTATGTTTCATGAAACACTTGCGACACTTGCGTATATAAAAATATTTGTGAGAAGATATCAAGGTTATAAATAGCGTGAGGCGTGACGTGACGGTATGGTCAAGCCTCAAGCCTTAGCGTGAGGCGTGGCGGTATGACGTTTTTAAGGCGTGAATTAAGACGTCAAAAAGTATTTATAGATTTATAGATTTATATTATATTTCATTAGTATATCATATTTCACATACATCGAGTTTACAAAAAGTGTTATATATAAGCAATAAAGTTGAGAAACTCTTTTTACATTTGTAATCTTCTTCAAATACTAGTAAATCCTTAAACGCCAAATACCAGTAAACCTCAAATACGATGCCCAAATTTCAATTACTAGTAAATTTCCTAAACATCTCAAATACCGGTACACCTTATCGCTCTTTATCGCACCTCATCTCATGCCAAGCCTTTGAACGACGCCTTGATCTATTGCGTGGCGTGGAGATGGCACCTCGCGCCTTTGCGAGGCCTTTGCGGCGTCAAGGAGCGCCTTTTAGAACACTGGAAGATATACAGGAGGATTTAACATTTTCAATATATGAAATTAACACTAATTAATTTTGACAACGCCTATGTAATTTACGGTTTCTGACCACCATATAGTAAATCAGTAATTATTTTCTCATATTTCAAGAATCATTCCCCCAAGAAGTAATGCGATTTTTTTTATGGCAGTCGATAGCATGTTACCGATAAAGAGTGAGTCTACTAAAATATATAATTAGGCCTCCTAATTGCGAAATTTATGAAAAATTGTTATAAGCGTACCGTGAAACAATGAAAGTTTCATTATATCACACATCACATAGTTACATGTGAAGTGATTTTTATTTCTCACTAGTGTCATTTTTTATTTTTATTTTTGGTAAAGGTTTGCCCCGATAAATATACTAATGTTACATTAATCCTTTCCCACTATTGTTACATTAATCATTTTCAGTAGATCTTTCCCACTATTGTTACATTAATCCTTTCAAAGCAAAATTGTTGAATAATCATTTTCAGTAGATCTTTCCCACTATTGTTACATTAATCCTTTTTTATAAGTAGAGTATTACATCAATTCCTAAAATCAATATTTTCGGAATACCAACAATGCTAAGCAAGAAAATAAAAGACTCTGTCAAGAAGACAAATAGAACAACTAGAAAAATAACTCAAAGGTAGAATCGTAAGTTTGTTTGGTATTTTATGTCTTTGGGTATTTAACTGCATTATAAAATCGCATCTCAATTTTTGTGTGGAATAATTCATATTTATGTTTCGTTATTGAGAATTTAGGGTTTTTATGTCTGTACAACACAGGGTTTACTATAATTATATATATATATATATATATATATATATATATATATATATATATATATATATATATATATATATATATATATATATATATATATATATATATATATATATATATATATATATATATATATATATATAATATATATATATATATATATATATATATATATTTTTTTGTGTAAGGTGAAAATATATTATTAATCTCTAAAATATTGAACATAATGCTATAAAAGCATTCTCCTCTGTTTTGGACATCACCCAAAAACAGAGTATTTATCTATGCGCGCTACTGCATCAGACTTCTAAAAACAACAACAACGTATTTGATAAAGCTAAAGACTAATGAAAGCACAATTCAGAACAAAGATTCACCTAGAATGCACCATTACTATCTAGCTATATTTCTAATAATCCTTCTGCCTTGACCATTCAACTTGCCACCACATTAAATTTCAAGAACTCAATCAAACTCCATATCAATTGAAAGTACCTTATATATAATGAAATATTTGAAGCGTGCAACATAGTTATCAATTAAAAATGGTTCAGTAACCAGTAACAGAGCTAGGATTTAGTTTCTCGATGGGCTAGTAGAAAGACAGGCATTGTTAAATATAAGACGAAAAGCTTAAATAACATTGAAAGCCATAAAATTTACGATGGATTTTATTCATGAAGGATTGTTAATCCAACTATTAAACCATAAACATAAAACAATATGTTACTATTTACAAATAAGAGTTCCAAATATATTTTTTATCACATCACATTATTTATACGGAGATTCTATCAAACCATCTATAAGAGACATATCATATCTAAAACTCTAAAAGCATAACAAACAAAAGGTATGTTAATAGCACTGGCTTTTCAATAAAAAGAACAAGGTGGGCCAAGTCCATTTGAATATGATCAAGTCTAGTATATGATCAAATCTAATACTCGCACTAACACACATTTTAGGAAATTGTTAGGGTGTGACTTGGCCAACCCGGGTGGCACCGTACCAGCAAGAGAGTTACGTGACATTTTAATATGAAGAAAATTTCAGTACATGTTACGAGCATTTCATTGCTATGATAACCCAACTATCATATATTTTACATATTAGAATGAAAATAAGAACTTTAATATATAAGCTTTGTCTTCATTGATGATGCTTATAAAAGAAATATATTGATAATTCTCCGTCCCAAATTACTGTGTGTATACATATAGTTTCATTTTGATTGGTTAAAATCAGAAAATCGACATATATTCTTACATAGAGTTGTGAACATTTAATTTGAGACGAGGAAGTATGAATTTTTATGATGATCATGCACGCATTCTACTTCCGCTTTGGTTGATCTTAACCTCAGCTAGCTATAGCTAGTAGCTCCACAAATCATCACAGCCATATGAATCCTCGAGTGCCGAATGATCATAAGTACTCATGAGTTGTCGAGGTGGACTCATCAGCATTCCCTCAGCCATATCCGCATACAAATTTGGGGCGTCAAAAATCACTTCTTTATCCATAAACTCATACTCGTAGTTAATATTATTATTAATCACATCATCAGCAACCGGGAAGTCGTCATGACCGCGTGCTTGAGACACAACTCTCTCTTCCACTGAACACTTCATAAGTATTGCAGCTGCACCCGCGGCACTCCTAATCAAATCTGGCTCAGGTAAAGCTGGCACTTGGTACCTTTCAACAAAATGTGGAAAATTCAATACTGTATTGCTACCTTTTAGTGACAAAGCAGCCACATCATACGCTGCAGCTGCCATCTCTGGTGTTGGGTATGTTCCAAGCCAAATACGTTTGCTTTTACGCGGCTCTCGAATCTCTGATACCCATTTTCCACTTCGACTTCGTATGCCATGAAAACTTGGATGTCTACCAGTCGTGTGAGGACTACGTCCAGTCCGAGAGGTTACGGAAGATGAAGTCATTATGGTACGTAAAAAATTGATGTTTAGAAAGAGCGTTAATTAATTTTGTAGTGGAGAGGAGTGTAAAATATATATAGAGGTGCAAAAAGTCGCCACAATAGCCAGCCAATATATTACTGTAAAAATAAGAGCGTATGTATGAATGCATGACCGCGTTTGAATCGAATATAATGGGGAATTAACGAGCAGATCATGTCGATGTAAGGGTTTTATGCATATGTTGGATATAAGTGACAGATTGCGATGTGTATTAATGTTGAAGGAGTTTTACTAATGGAACATTTCTTTACTGTTGTTACCTTTATTTATAGTTATAATACATTTCTGCACCCAAAAAAAAAATAGTTATAATACATCTTTTAAAATAATTAACGAAACACTTATTATTTGGTATCAATTTTGTAAAAGTTATCTTTTAAAAACCTAAAAGTCTTTTATCACGTGACAAAATTAAGTCTTTTGAACAGCTAATAAAAGTCAAAATTGAACTTAAATATATATATTTTTTTAAATAACGTTATATTATATTTGGTAAAAAAAAATTACAATCAAGTACAAGTTTAAATGTGTGTTACCCCTAAATTCGATTTTATTAACTTAAATGTAAAATTCTCAATTTTAATATTTATTAGTAAGTTATTTATAAATTAGTTAATACCCCGTGTAGTGTAAACTTAAAAAACGATTATAATTGATGTTGTTATTTTTTATAACAATTATTACTGTTAGCATTAATCATAATACCAAAAACTCTACATACGGGATATAAGTATCTCAATTGAACGTGGCAAAATCGAGCTTCAATTGAGGCATGCTTGATTTTTATCATCAAACCGTTTTCGAAAAAACTTTTAAAAATCATATCTTTTGACGTCCAATTTTTTTTGTACAGACATAGACCAAAAACAAGTAATATGCGACCTAAGAAAAAAAATGAAGCACGTAAAGGAGACTAACTATAAATCATCGTACAATCAACATCCGTTCTTAAAACCACACGCGATCATCACAAAACCAAAAATTATGCAAAGCATTTTTATTTACTCCTAGGACTAATCCAATACTAGAAATAAAGCATGAACACATAATAATTCATAGTAACAATCTAGCATGCAAAAGACCTAAAAATGAAATGCAGAGTAAAAAAAAAAGAGTAAAAATAGAGTAAAAATAAAAGACCTATTATGTTTCTCTTCAAAAAAAAAAAAAAAAAAAAAAAAAAAAAAGAGTAAAAATAAAAAGATATGCATGGGTTACAACCCACGAAGCGCTTTTCTATATTGCGACAAGTTTTGTTGCTAGACTCATAGGCACCCTTACGGCCATATCTCACATGATTCACATGATCCAAGTCAAGTATGTTGTTGTATGTCAATCCTCCATCTAGCCAAGTTTTGTTTCTAGTAGTAGGAATCGTACGATACGACGTTTTGAATTTCTCTCCATCAGCTGGCCCAGACATCTCAATTCTCAAAATAAGTTTTGCTTCTTATTTTTCGACTTTTTGTTTTCCTTATCCTATCTAATAACTTTTAGATTTTAGTGTCAATGTCAATGCTCTTATAAAATCAAACAACTTCCAAAACTAGCAAGTTTGTCTTATAGGGTTTAATTCTGCATCTCTTGCCCAATGTACATCCAGACAGATTGCATGTTCTAATAAATGAGTCATGTACGCAAGGTCGGAGCTACATGAGGACCGGGAAGGGTCCCGGCCCCCTATGTCTAAGCCCGTTAATATATTTATTAGCGATTTTATGTGTATTTCAGGAAAAAAAAATTATTTCGGCCCTCCTATCTAATGTATTTCCTTAAAAAAAATTTGTTTCGGTATTCCATGAAAATTTTTCAAGCTCCGCCACGGCATGTACGACTCTGAAACAAGTGAAACTGCAGTCAAGGGGTAAACGAGTGTAGATCTTAACCAAAAGTAGTAATCTCTTGTGTAACATGGTCAAGAGTTGTGAGGGTTGATAGCTTGAGCTAAAGCCACATGATGCTCACTAATGTTTAGCTAGTTTTTTTATGAAAAGATTCGAAGTTCTATGTGGGATGATTTAGCTTTTGTATCGCTAGAATAATATCTATATATTTCTATTATATTATAAGGAAAAGAGCATTCAAGGTTAATGTGCTATATTATTGACATATAGGTTTGTCTAACAAGTGGCGCAAGTTAAATGTTATTAGTTAAACTCGAACTTTTCTTTTAAGTTAGAAAATGCATTTAATACACATTCATTAAACATATACATTATCTTAACTGCATGTGATTTTTAATTTAATAAACTTGACTTTGTCTTTTTGTTGCATTCAAACCAATGCAATATGAACACTTATTAGACAAACCCTTGACATATTAGCACTTAAAGCATCCACTATAAGAGGTTCATGAATAGACTTATGAAACTTGAAAAGGTTTATCATTTATTTTAACCATAGTGAGAAATCTAGGTGGCATGAAAAGGTCCTAGTTCTTGGACCTTTTTATAAACTCAACACAATTAATGCATGAGTAATGTGGAGCATTTATAAAGTTGTAACACATTTTTATCATAGTGAGAAAAGGTTTATAAACTCAAAAGGTTTATAATTTATTGATACGAGAATGGCGTCGACCGCCGCGTTGCGGGCGGGCCTGTTTTTTTTTCTCAATCAATTAATACATGATATCAAGTAGTCATACATTCGTTGTTTATATACTTGCATCTCATTCAACTAAAACAAATCCGTAAACGAAGGTTGTTGTTTAGCTCAACTAAACGAACTGGTCAATCCATTCATCATCAGCTTGCGATTCATCATTTTTGCTTCTGCTGCTATTTCTTGGTGGAGCTTTTGAATGGTACCTATACCCTATTTGCTTATGTATCATTCTGGGTTGGCAACTACCCTGCAAATGGAGTGATATAAAGACTGGATGAAATGTAAAATCTATAAATATTATACCAAAAGAAGGTCATGTGTGAATAAATAGAAATCAAAGCATAATACCAGGATCAGCGGCATAGATTTTTCAGGTGCTCACTACATCTTTCTGGATACCTGTGATGTCGACGGGTAAAAGATGCATAAAAGAATAGAATGTCTCGCCCATAGGTAATGGCTGCGCACAACTATAACTTCATTTAGAGGTTCCAAAAGTAGAAGAAGCTGCCACTGTAACATATCCTACGTTACATGTAAAGAAGCTATAGTCGGTATATGGACGTTAGAACACGCTGTCTCATTGACTAACAGTTTAAACAGCCACGGTTTTTTACACATAGAAACACATAATCTGCTTCGGCTCAAATAAGGACTAAACAAATATGTTAAGAAAATACCTAAAAACAAACTCGATCTATATTATTGCAACTAAAATGCAAATCCAAACAACTCTTAAATCTCACCTTAAGTATTGGCGTGCAGATATTTTGATCAAAGCTTATGAGGTTCCAGATGACAAATTCTCTGATATCGTAACTGGAGACTGAGATACCGAAGCCATTTTTGAATTTCAGAAGTATAGCATAAATTTAGATTGTTGACCCGATGATCATCTAAAAAACAGTAAATAAAGTATATATTAAGCAAGTGTAAGCACAGTTGGGCGTTGTTTTATCGCGTTGGTTATTTGCCTGCCCATTGGTTTTATGCGGAAGATAAACTAATTTTGCATAGTAATGGGTAGGAAATAACAAACATTGGTTTTATGCGCAAGACAAACTAATTTCAGGCATAGCTTAGAGTGTCACACCCCCAAAATCGGGTCCAGCGGAAGCATACATGTAGCTGGGGTGTAACTCAATTGGTATTACAACACTAGTTCAAAAATAGTTTGCACTTGAATCATTTAGAATAAAATAGTTAAATCAAAATGTTGATTTTACATTGTTAAAAGTAATGCGGAAGTAGGCCATTAAAATAGTTAAAAACGGTCCCCAAATGATTAAATCAGAGTCTTCTATGACCATGCCCTGCCCTGCCAAAACCTCCTGTAGCGTGCCATTGGTTAAAACCTGAAAATACATGCTAAAGTGTCAACACAATGGTTGGTGAGTTCATAAAGTCTTGTGAAAAAGAATGTTATGCATATGAATGAAGATTTCCCAGCAAAGGCATCGTAAATCCACTCAGTTCCAAGTCCCGCCATAAGAGACTTGTAACCTGTGTGTTTACAACCCACTGCCAAATGTAATATGTTTGTAATAAATCAGTCATAAGGTTGTTGCAAAGGCATCGTAATTCCGTAGTAATAGTGGTGGAAAAGTATCGTAATTCCATAAGTAATTTTCGTATGTACAATAGCCATGGCGATGTCGCCACAAAATGAATCTGACCATAAGCAAAACGCATAAAATGAATATTGATTGCACTAAGTTCAAGGCACCGAAAAGGTTTTCAAGCTATCTGTAGGAGGTTACGCTCCCAAGTAATTGTAGGTAATCAAACATACCCATGAAATTGTAGGTAATCAAACATACCCATGAAATTGTAGGTAATCAAACATACCCATGTAATTGTAGGTAATCAAACATACCCATGAAATTGTAGCTACCGGTCCTTAACTTAGGCAATCTTAGGAAATCGGTAAATAGTTTAAATTTATGCACTCATGTCCATGAGTAAATAGCAAGTATGTAGCAAGTGAATCGTTTTGTACTCAGATAATCAAACAAGTATTTAGATAAAGCTGAAAATATTAGAGTAATCAACCATGTAAAGTGAGTAATGCGTTTACGTGAAACGAGCATGTATTCTCCCCCAAAGATTTTGCAAAACGATTAAAAGAGTAGGGGCTATGACTCACCTGGTATGATGGTACCATGAACATGTAATGAGCTGAAAAACAAGGCGCGCACACTAGCCGCAACCTAATATGAATGATGTACGATCTACTTTAGATCATGAAATGATGTTATGAATGTCCATGCACATGTTCCTATACCACTCATAACTTGAAAATACTTGTTGTTATCAAAAATATACATTTCCAAGACTTAGGAAAATATGGCTATTAGAAAAATAAAGCTAGTTGCAATATATATACTTATATATATATCGTATGTATCAATGTTCGTGTTGAAATCCTCGGGTTGAAATCCTTGAAATAACGCCTTGTAGTGATAAAAATATACTTGTAATAACTAATACTTCATTAGTTATAAAATTGGGTACTTGGTATTATTTTTATAAATCTAGTTACTACGTAGTTTTGGCGTTAATATTTCTAGAAAATCTAGAATTACATATATGTTAACATTCGCCTTATATGACACAACGCGTTTTGTGGTGGAACGGTTAATCGGCCATACGGTTAAGCGTGCTCATGTGAGAGTAGTACTGGCTTGGGTGACCTGCCGGGAAGTCTTCACATGAGGGCCACAAGAACAAAGCCGTGAGCCTTCGGGCAAAGCGGACAATATTGTGGTCTATAAGGCGGGGTGTTACAGATGGTATCAGAGCCACTCCAAGCCGTTCGGGATGTGGGGCAAACTTCATCGGGGACGATGAGTCCCTACGGGGGGTGAATGTAATACCCCAGTCAAATCCCACATTGGCTGTGACTTGGAGTGATGCTGGGACATATATGTTAACATTCGCCTTATATGACACAACGCGTTTTGTGGTGGAACGGTTAATCGGCCATACGGTTAAGCGTGCTCATGTGAGAGTAGTATTGGCTTGGGTGACCTGCCGGGAAGTCTTCACATGAGGGCCACAAGAACAAAGCCGTGAGCCTTCGGGCAAAGCGGACAATATTGTGGTCTATATGGCGGGGTGTTACATAGAGTGACTACCTGAAGCACTACCCATCCGCCGTAACGCTTTCAACACCGAACGGAACTGAATTGAAACCTGCTCGCGTGTGCAAAAAGTTTGAGGCAATTCAATTCAGTAGCGCATTTGACCTCAAATGCATATGCGTTTACAAATATTTATCTTGCCACAGGAAAAAGTACATGCAATTGTGATAACCACTTGTAAATATTGATAATTATTAAGACCACGAACTATCTGCTGGAAAAAACAGGCAATAATTTATGTTTTTTTATTACGGTTGAGGATTATAGATGACTAACCTCTATGAGTCTTAAGCCATTAATTCCATGTTCTAACCCCATGTCTGTAATCATATCATCATGGTCAATCTTTGTTGCATTTCCGGGCTTATGGTCCGAGAGCCTAAATTCAACCTTTTTGTAACTCAAGTACCTTATTCCTTTCCCAAATGAAAATATGCGATGACACCTGAAGTGAAACAAAGACATCAGAAACAACAAAAAATCAAATAATCATTAAAGTATCTGCAATATTTGCCACAACAGCAAGTTGTCACTTTATTATAATTTAAACAATGGCTTACATATTATATGCAAGAATTAGAAAACATAAACACAAATAAGCACGCGAACCTTGATTAATAGGATGATTGAATCCGCTATTGGCATGGCCGGCTTTTGAAGAACCTTGAGTATCTGGAGTGAATCACCATACTTTGGTAGAAGCTTGTAGAAGCGGAAGATTATAGAAACGGTGGTAATAAGGTCGGAGAAAACAGGCCGGAGAAGCAGGCTAGTGTTAGCCCAACAATTTTGGCGGGAAAAGGCCTATGTAAAACGGCGTCGCAGCCATTGACAATTAAACAAAATAAAAGCAACGATCTTATAAAAAAAATACGATCTTCTTGGGCTGTTAAATGCTATTTTGTGACACATATATCGCATGCTTCATTAGATTTGTGTCGCACAAAATAGCACCTAACAGCTCAGGAAGATTGTATGTTTTTTTATTGAACGCCGCTGGCTCCCTGTTGTCTTCTCTACCATCTTGGAAAGCTGAAAATATAGAATGCAGAGATAACGAAAAATTATAAGATGAAGCTGAAGCAGGTAGTAACTATTCAATTAATAAAAATACTGAATGTCAAATATGGCGCATCCATACCTGTTTATTCTAATCACTAGCAACAGTTGCTTCTTTTGACCAACCATGAACTGGGTCACATTACTCATCAATTCTTATTCTTCTGATATTCAGCCTCACTGCAGAAAAATAATGCAACAGTTTTGTGATTCGAACACACGAAAAAATGAAGACATTAACTTCTTTTTTTTCAGCCTAAATAACAATTCCTACTTACATTCTTTCTCTCTCTATAAGATGAAGAATATACTAATAACAGATATTTGAACATTCATATTGCATACCGTTTCGTCATCTACATTCCTTGGTAACCTAAGTCCTCACGTCGTGGTTGTAATGTTTGGCATGTTTCTGATCCTTATCGACATAATCATACACGAAGCCATTACTGTGACTTTGTCCGTATGACCTGTACGGACAAAAAAAGGACGGTTCTTAGACGATTTTATACATGGTTGTTCGTTCAAGTAAGCTGCTGACTGTTTTAAAGTTTATACCTGGGCTTTTTATGTATTCGTTTAGCACACACCCATAAACTGTTTGTGCTAGCGTATGCTGAGAAACGATAACAGGTTGTTCCAGTTCCGTGGATGCATTCGTTTCGATCTCCGTGGCTATTTCATTTCAGACTGTAAGTGTCCTGTGATTCATATTTCATTCAGAAGTTTTTCGTTGGTGCTGGCAAAAAAAATACGGAGAACGGAACAATGTTTTGTATGTATACCTCAGTATATCTTTTAACGGGCCTCAACTTTTAACGGCAGTGACCTTTCCGCGTAGGTATTCATTATTGTTCACTCAACACGTGTTTGCAACGGGCACCCTACCAAGCGCATAGATAAGATACTGTTAACGCGGAAGTTCACATCAAGGAAAAATCTATTAATGCAATCTATAAATTAAACCATGTCAGAGTATAGAGTATAGACGTACCACGATCATACGAAACGGATGAACTGTGTAGTGGTTTACAGCAACACGTGGCCTTCGCCTGCGGGAAAACCTCCTCAATTTAAACAAAGTAAAATAAATTTAAACCGCAAATTAGCAAAGCAACAAAAGTAATCAAAAAACGATAATTGAAGCAATATAAAATCCAAGATATGAGTCTAAAAAAAGCAGTTTTAAGTAAGCATCATCACACCCACTTGGTTGTTGCTGCAGAAAGCAACTTGATTGCATTAACTTAGAATGGATTGTTACACCCACGTGGAAACAAACAATAAGTTATATCTAATGCAATAAAGGGAAAAGTAGGCGTTGTATGTGGAAGCAAAAGGTATGTTACTAAAGTGCTGCATTATTATAGTTACCGTTCGTTTATATATTACTACGTATAATAAGTATAGAAAATTAAATTTTAACAACGACATGATAGGCAAATACTGCTCGTGGGAACAAAAATTAAGCTCCAAGCACTCAATTAAATCAATCAATTAAGTATGCGATAAGCGATAAACAATTTATATACCTGGTAGTAGGACAGTGAAAGCATAAATACAATTACGCTGAAGGAACCTAGCAAACCATCAGTAACGTTCTGTCTATTCAACTCCGTAAACTGAGTGACTTGCAATGACGATAACCTGCCTTCTCGTAACAAACAGCCTCATTCTTCCTGCACAATTCATCACATAAATTAACTAATCAACTTCATATAAAAACACTGTTAAGATCAGTGGATAAATAGAAGTGTACAGTAGTAACTTAAAACGTACAGCATCTTTACCCGAGCGTTCATTCTTGCTTTTCCTCTTCCTCTGACATAACATTCAGACCTTTTCTTAACTCCTACTGAAAGTGTCTGCTGCTTCGAATCGCAATGGAGTCTGTGGAAAAAAATGTCAAAATGAAACGACGTGAGTGTAGCACATAGCAGGTTTCTGTCTTAAACCTTGGTGCACAATAAAAAGAAATGCTGGAAACGTAGAATAAAGACGAAAGCGTTTACACTTTTAAGTCACGAATTCGGAGTCGAAAGACCAAATGACAATCTCTGGTGCAATTGCAATCGGTCCACTTGGAAAGAATGCTGCCATAGATGGAGCAGCCTTTATGTTTACAGCGGATGCGTGGGATGCCCCAATGGTTCTTTGCATTAACAAATCACATGAATGTGTAATATTTTTTTTTTTATAGAAATGCTAAAATAATATGATATATAGAAGTGAGGGCACTTACTTTGTAGAGTTGAGGTAGGGAAACATATGAAGAGAATGAGCAAGCCGTCTCGATTAGTCATCCTGGATATCTGTATCTCCTTTTCAACATTAGCTCACTTTTCATCACATTTGACTGGCAATGTCGAAATCACGACATTTGTGACCTGTATAAGTACAGCAAAACCCATTCTAAATTGGCAACTTAAACAGATTTTTCTTTAAGTTATTTCATCAAACATATAAATAGCATACTTGTTGTGCACAATACATTTTATAAGCCAAAACACTTACCTTAAACACATAAAAATACAAACGTTTTAATCTTTCTCAAATATCCATTCCAGCAGTAAGTGGACAATGCAGTTTGAGCACATTGGATCTTTCAAGCTTTGATGGTATAAGCTTCATCAAACACCAATCTGTACCAATAAACTTTTTAGAAAATGCCGTTTTGCGAATGCTGAAAAAATATTTTACATAAATTATTGCTTAGCAGATACTATAAAGTGTAGATGCAGCTTTCGGATGACACTAGCAAGATGCTTACGCTTTTATAAGATGCAGAAAGAACGCAAGTCAAGACAACAGTAGGTACATCTATCACTCTTAGATCATTGCCCCCTTCCCAACCGTAATGAACGAAAAACAGATATACTATTTGGTACATAATGTGTTTTAAGCTCATCCTACATTCCAAACAATAACTTATCAAACACTCAAACTAACTATTATCTGAATATTACTACTTCATACAAAAGCATATCGAAAATACTATCTCCTAGAATTGTTTTGTTACCGTTGATAGCCTGATTTTGCATATTCAAATTCAGTCACTTTCAAAATGCAAATCCAAACACCCCTCAACAGAAGCATCTAAAAGTAAATAGATTTCTTTTTTTATTCTATGTTTATAAAAGAATACCTACCAACTCCATCCTTCATTTCAGCACCCAGGCGCACCCTTTGGATGCACCATTTCAGACCGAAATTCCACACCCGTTGGAGGTGTGAAACTGACCCTTTTTTGCCCCCACTTCATCCTCCAAACACATGCATTTTAGCAATTATTCTCCTACCAAAAAAAAGGAACAACTATTCAATAACCAAATGAACTACACTCAGATTACATAATATCGCCAACCGAAAAAAGAAAAAAATAAACCGAGGTAACCTGCATTTTGTCGGCGACCCTATCGATTTCAGCAATCTGTATCCATGCAAAAAGACACACATAAGCCGAAAAAGGACAACAACGTAAGGACCAAATAATAAAGGTTAGGCAAAATTATCAACATAGAATTCATAAAATTCATAAATTTTCACAAATTCATCGCCCAAAAAAATTACTGAAAATTATAAATTTGGTATACCGGTTTAGATCCAAACTAACCCAATTGGGTAATTTCTGAATCCGCTCAATCTAAACCCTAAAATTAAAAAAGAAAAAAAAAAAGTATCAACAAAGTGTGAAAGATAAAATTAATACACTAAAAATAAATACCATTAATCAATACAACAATGATTTACAACTAATCATAGAAAAACCAAAATCAATATAAACTAAATTTTACATATCTACTAAATCTTACACATCTTTATGCAAACCATTGTACTCCATCTTCTTCATCATCACTGCTACGCAAATGTGTATGTGTGTGTGTTGATTCTGGATGTCGCTATTCTTATCTAAGCAAATGTGTGTGTGTGTGTGTGTGTGTTTGTTGATGGTACGTTGGTGAAGCTTCTGGATATCGCTATCCTTATCTAACCATTTTCTTTTGGATTGGATAGCACAGCAGGGAAGATGGATCGGTGGAGATGGATCAAAATAGCCCAAATATTGGGTCGTATTTTTGGGGGGAAAAAAGCACCCAAAACGGCACCGTTTTCAGTGTGGTTTAATATAAACTTTAATGTGATGATATGGAACATTTATAAAGCTTTATAATTTTCAACCATTGTGGATGCCTTTACAGTATTGACACATCATGGCCGTTTAGCTCGCATATTCTTACTGACAAATAAAAAATGAAATTGTGATTGCCTATAACAAATAAAAAAAGCAAGATGTCATCTGATTTCCTATAGCAAAAACTATTGTATACAAGATTCATTCGATAAATGACACTTATGAACTTTGTACAACTATAAAAATAAATACAAATTATCAAATACTACAAGAAATTTGTAACATTGTTACTACATAAAACATTCAATTTGCATACTTTAAAAAATAAAATAAAATAAAAAGCTTTCACACTTCCTGAATTATATAAAATGTTATACTTGTTTTAGTCGATACTTGAACCAACATTTATAACAAAAATTTATAAACAAGTGTGTAAAAAAATATGATCGAGCTTGTAACTTTATAAGTTTTCATTTATTTGTTAAGATTAGATTGATTTAAGTAGATACAGATGTTTAAATCATCATTATTCGTCGTGGGCTATGCTTAGCACAACATAAATGATTAACTAGTGTTTCCTACAAAATCATATCTATTAAGTCAACTTAAACCAAACAAGTTGAAAATACTTTGGCCTTGTGATCCACCGACGACAAGAGTCAACAGAGTATCAACAGAGTATATATTCACCATATTGTGTATATGTTTCAATTTCACAGTAACCCGTGGAGTCGTGCTTTTATTTTTGTATTTATGACATCGAACCGGTTTCTTTTTCGGTTCCTGGTTTTTCTGGGTTTTTTTCTTTCAGTTTTTCGTATTGAACTGGAAGAACCGCCGAACCGTTTCCGGTCCGATTCACCGGTTGAACCAGCCGGTTCAGTCCAGTTTTTTATATGTATTGAAGTTACTTGTTACTAGTTATAATTACCGCATGTTTGTTGGTTGGTGTCACATATATACGCGTATTGTTTTATGTTGATATGCAAAACAACCTTCTCCGAAAGTTGTTCACATGTCGCATGAACGGTTCTTTTTGTAACGAATAAGCAGTTGTCAATGCATCTAAAATACTCAAGCCACGACGGAATCAAAATTAAAAATGACCAGATGAATTTACAAAAGACCAAATGAGATCATAAATTCATTTTTTGAGAACTAGGTGCGCTTTTGAAAATTTGAGATTTTTAAAAAAAAAAAATTAACAATACGTTAATTCTTTTGAAAAAACCATGTGTATTTCTAGTTCCGTCACTGACATAAGGATCTTCAGGTATTTGAGAACAGATACGGAGCTACGTTTGTAGTTGGGTTGGCCAAGGCCCACCCCAACATTTCAAGAGTTACTACATCTTCTATATATTACGCAGTATTAATTTATAACTGGTCCAATGAAAGATAATTTACATATTTGGCCACCTAAAATCCCAAAAATAATAAATCATATGTGATTGTATCACACATTTATTATAACATTTTCACAATTTATTTATTCAAAACTTAAAGCTTTTTATTATTTTATAGTGTTCTAATTTTCTTACATTATTTTTCATTTGTATGTAAAGGCAATATCACTTAGATGCTACAAACTAATTTAAGCATATATTTCGTTACTTTTCAATCCAATCTTAGCATCAAAATTACAATTATATAGAAGATATATTATAGTTTTTTCGTGCAAGTCATCTTGCGTAGTATCCATGCAATTAGAATTAAATTGCTTTTTAGCAACGATATTCAATCGGTTGATTGCCGTGTTTATATTTGGCCCACCCTAGTATAAAATCCTGGCTACGTCACTGTTTGAGAAGATGACTTTACCAAATCTCTCACACCAATTTGGTTCTTCTAATAATAAAGAGTACTCGAAAAGCTTTATAAATACCTTTTTTTTTCTTCAATATAGCTGCTTGTTTTCTTCTTCCTACTTTTTTTTTTTTTTACCTGCTATAGGTTGTTTTGAGTAATACGTTTTTTTTTAAGTATTTTGAAATTCTTAAGTCCCAACTGCTTAAAAAGATCGTTACACCATATTCCACTTTTGGGCTCATGACTCGTACAAATGTACAATGTTTTCTAAGTTTCTAATAAATTTTTTGATTATTCTTTAACAAAAATTACAACTAATAGAATAATGGGCTCATGAACAAACATTATTAGCCTCGAGCCCTCGATGAGCTATATTGGGCCCAAGGTATATAGGGGTTGTAGCTTCACTTGTTGGGCTTGCCATTACGAGCCAGTTTTAACCACAAGCATGATTAATTTAATCAACTGCAAGTAGCCGAGAATAGGGGTGGAAACGAGCCGAGCCACTCGTGAAAAGCTCGGGATCGAATCGGTAAAAAGCTTGAACGAGCCGAACCTAAACGAGCTCGAGCCTAAGTTTGGGCTCATTTAATAATCGAGCTCGAGCTCAAGCTCTATACAAAAAGTTCGAGTATGCTCGCGAGCCTAAACGAACCCTAGAAATATATACATATATATATGGTCTATACGTATAAACGAGCTTAAAAGTAGTAAACGAGCTCGAGCCTTATGTAATTAACCAGCCGAGCTCCATTTTAAATTTGTTTACTTTAAAATATCATACAAATTAGTCAAGCTCGAGCTCGTGAAAATTTTCACGAGCCGAACTCAAGCTCAAAATATTAAGCTCGAAACGAGCTCGAGCTCTGGCAGGCTCAGGCTCGGGCTCGGCTCGTTTTCACCCCTAGCTGAGAAGTATGTTTTTCATTTTATTAATAGTTTCCTTTCATTGCTTTTCTTTTTAAGAAAAATGCTAAAAATGAATACCTAACACTTTTAAAGTTGTCAACCAAAAGGCCAGCCAGGTCGTTTCGCAAAGCTGCGAGACTGATGTGTATAATGTTTTTCCGTTTTTCAAAATGTATGAAGTTCAATTTTTGACTAATAAGATAAGAGAATATTTTACTACGTGCATTATACATACCAAAATAGGTAATAACTTTGATAATCGGGTTTGGGGATGGGGATGGTCGTTTCGCCCCAAACCCGCCCCGTTGCCATCCCTTTTTCGGTTTAAAGATTTACAAATAATTGCTTTTAAAAGTAAATTAGGAGTTGTTTGTCTTTTCAGATGTTTTATGTATGATTTGCGAAACCATGTGTGTCAGAAGAGAGAATATGAAGTATTTAAAATACAAAAAATGATAATGAAAAAAAAAAAAAAAAAAATCTACAAAATTGAAGAAGAAAAATATTATTTTCGTCTTTGTCCCCCCCCCCCCCCCCCCCCCCCCCTCGACATAAAAGTAGTTATATCTTCTTGCTTGACAAAAGTTTATAACTATTGTACACAAAATCAAGGCAACTTCATTACCCAACTTGAACCATGAATCAGTTGGGTAACTAGAAGCCGGTTTTGAGGAAAAAAAAACGGTTAAACTGATAGTTTGGCCTGGTGAAACAAAAAACCAATGTTTAAAACATTGCTTCTTACTTGTTAGGTAAAAAAAATAGAATAGTATACATTATCTAACAACTTAATATCCTATATGGAATATAGACTTATGTATGTTTTTGGTGCGTGGCTTTGTTATTAGCTGCCACATGCATCATTTTCTACCATCAAAATTGATTTTCTCTTCACATAAAAAAAAAGGGTGTGTAGGTTGTTTTGAGATAGCCACAACAACCATAGTTCTCAAATTTTCTTTTCATCTTTTCTTTTATAGTTTTTATAATTTAGTTTTAATATTTTTTAAAAATAGTTAAACCCTATTATAATCTTTTATAAACAACAGATTAAGCAAAACCCTTTAAATTGTTAATCATTTTCACTTTTCTTAAATCTATTGTTGATTTCAAGCTTTCATCTCAACTTTTTAAATAATGTTTTTTTACCCACTTAATTTTTATTCTTATCTTTTTAATCAACTTATAAACACCTTTTTGTAAATATGTTAGTTTTGTGTTTTATGTAATAAACTTTCAAACTTTTTGTAATAGTTTTATTTTGAACTCAGTTACAAATTAATTAAAATATGTTGTAAACTAGTGATCGGAATATTAACCTGACTCTGGTGTATTGAAATCAGTTTCAAAATGCATATTCAACAAATATTTTCTAAAACATACTAACATGTATAAATTACAACAAACAATACAACCCGACTCATCTGATAGTACATAATGTGGATCTAGGCGCACTCATATCTACATGTTGGACGGCTTGACAATGGGGGATTCCAATTTTAGATGACTTAGATATCCTAGCAAATCGCAACGATTTTAAAGTGTCACCATTGGAAGAAGGACTTGATGACACATTCACGAAAATGATATGGATCTAGGCGCACTCATATCAGTCGCTAAAATTCCAATTTCACATCAGTAGCTTAAAAAAATAATAAAAAAAGACCCTTCTAAACTGATATCGTTAATTCTTTCTATCTCCAACGTTTTAGCACTAGATTCTTCACGTAGCTTTGAGATTTCTTCACGCAGATTTGCCTCAGTTTTGTCTGCTTTACCAACTCGAGTTCTTAGCTCCAAAACACTCTTGTTAAGCCTAAGATTATCTCTCTCGAGTTTTTCAATCTTCATATCTTTAGGATGAACCAAGGCAGTGATGTATTCTGCCAGTAGCTTTGAAACATCAAGTGACATCTGCTCCATGTCATCATCCTTGCCAATCTAAACAGAAACAATCTAATCCGAAAAGTTGCTCAAAACAAGAAAAGGTTTTTCAACAAGATTTTAGTTTAAAAAGGTACTAAACATAACTCAGTAATTTCGTTTTTTAAATGATGATTAAATGAGCCTGACGGCAAAATAAAATTGTAAATATATGCAAGACGAGTATAAGAGGTACTATGTTCAGGATTAGTTGTATTACAGGTATGATTACTGATTCTTATTGTGTTTATTTTATATAAACTTAAATAGATTTCGCGTGTTTTCGGTAAAAGGAGAATTATATTCCCAAATGTATTTCTTTCCTAGTTTGGTCAACTGTAATTTCCTCATAATATTCACAATCAATATTATCGACATTCTTATTTGCAGTTTGAGGCATATTATCAGCACAACCAGAAGAATCATTTAATGGTGAAATCACATGTAATTTTTAAATTAATGAACTCGACTTTTTTCTTTTTTTTTATGCAATGCCTTATGGACACCTATTATACAAACCTTGACATATTAGCACTTAGAGTTTTGACGCATCATGGCCATTTACCATATTCTTATTAACAAATAAAAAATGAAATTTTGATTGCCTATAACAAATAAAAAAGCAAGATGTTATCTGTTTTCTATAGCAAAAAATTATTGTATACAAGATTCATTCGATAAATGACACTTATGAACTTTGAACAACTATAAAAATAAAAACAAATTATCAAATAATACAAGAAATTTGTAACATTGTTACTACATAAAACATTCAATTTGCATACTTAAAAAAAAAAAAAAAAAAAAAAAAAAAAAAAAAAAAAAAAAAAAAAAAAAGGCTTTCCCTCTTTCTGAATTATATAAATTTTATACTTGTTTTAGTCGATAGTTGAACCAACACTTATAACAAAAATTTATAAACAAGTGTATAAATGTTTGTAAGTTTTCATTTATTTGTTTAGATTAGATTGATTTAAGTAGATATAGATGTTTAAATCATAATAATTAGTCGTGGGCTGTGCTTAGCACAACATAAATGATTAACTAGTGTTTCCTACAAAATCATATCTATTAAGTCAACTTAAACCAAACAAGTTGAAAATACTTTGGCCTTGTGATCCACCGACGACAAGAGTCAACAGAGTATTTATTCACCATATTGTGTATATGTTTCAATTTCACGGTAACCAGTGAGTCGTGCTTTTATTTTCATATTTATATTTCTGATCGGACATAGAACTGGTTTCTTTTTCGGATCCCGGTTTTTCTTTTCTTTTTTTTCGTTTTTTTTCAATTTTTCCGATTGAACATGAAGAACCGTCGAACCGTTTCCGGTCCGGTTCACCGGTTGAACTAGCCGGTTTGGTCCAGTTTTCAGAACATTGTGTATAACAAAAAGGAGCGTAGGTCTGTATATATGTATTTAAGTTACTTGTTACTAATTATAATTACCGCATGTTTGTTGGTTGATGTCACATATATACTCGTATTGTTTTATGTTGATATGCAAAACAACCTTTTCCGAAAGTTGTTCACATGTCGCATAAACGGTTCTTTTTGTAACGAATAAGCAGTTGTCAAGGCATCTCAAATACTTAAACCACGACGGAACCAAAATTAAAAATGATCATATGAATTTACAAAAGACCAAATAAGATCATAAATTCATTTTTTTAGAACTAGGTACGCTTTTGAAATTTTGAGATTTTTTAAAAGAATTAACAATACGTAGGGAAAAAAATGTGTGTTTCGGGACCCACATTAGTTCCGTTACTGACATAAGGATCTTCAGGCATTTGAGGTATTTGAGAAGATGACTTGAACAAAAAAATCTCTCACACCAAGTTGGTTCTTCTCATAATAAAGAGTACTCGAAAAGCTTTGTAAATAGTACTTTTTTTTTTCAAAATAGTTGCCTATTTTTTTTTTAATTTTTTTTTTCTCCTGTCTATTATATATAACTATAGGGCGTGTACCGACCATATTATAATAGTAATATCTAACAGCCCATTTTAGTGACCCCAGTATGTTGTATTTTCGGCCCACTATGACTGTTGGTTAAATTAGCTTTTGATAGAGATATATCACAAAAATTGAACCTTCTTAAATTATCACCATATTTTACATTATATATATATATATATATATATATATATATATATATATATATATATATATATATATATATATATATATATATATATATATATATATCAAAAAATTAAAAACATAAATTGAACCTTCTTAAATTATCACCATATTTCACATGTTAAAAAGAAAAAAAAAATAAAAATAAAAAAGAAATATATCACAAAAAAAATATCTAACAAAAAATAATGAAAAAACGAGGCGTAAGTTAAAACGTCACAAAAAGCCCCGACGCAACGCGGCGGGTAATACCTACCTTGTTTTTTCTATAGGTTGTTTTGAGTAATACATTTTTTTTTTTTTTTAAGTATTTTGAAATTCTTAAGTCTCAACTGCTTAAAAACATCATTACACCATATTCACTTTCTAAGTTTCTAATGGGCTTATGAACAAACATTATCGGTAGCCTGGATTGGGTTGGGCTTGCCATTACGAGCCGGTTTAACCACAAACATAACTAATAAATAGTTTCCTTTCATTGCTTTTCAAAATAGTAAACGCTAAAACCGAAAACCTAACACCTTTTAGGGGACGAGGCCCCCCCTTCCCCCCCCCCCCCCCCCCCCCCCCTTATAGCTTTTCGCGAAGCTGCGAGACTGAGGTGTATAATGTTTTTCCGTTTTTCAAAATGTATGAAGTTCAATTTTTGACTAATAAGATGGCAGAATATGTTACTACATGCATTATACATACCAACATAGTAAAACATACTCGTATTATTTTAAGTTTATTTACAAGAATCGAAATAGACAACTTTTACTGAAACATGATCTCGAGTAGAATACTGCTATCTAGGAAAATCTGGAGCAATTGTTGTCACCAAGGTACTTTCCCATCATTGTAAAAATGAAAAGTAACCACGTGCCCCTTTCACATTCACAAGGTTATCAAGTTGGCAAAATAATACTAATGAAAATTTACGTTTTTTAGTGTTATATTCGAGAATAACCGTGACTCAGCTGATAGCAAAATCAATATGTGCACAGGCAGTACATATCTCCTTTTTTTAGCATAGCAAGTGGCTTAATAAGTTCATCATGATTTATTCAATTTAGATAGTTTTTATGTAGAAAATATAATGATTGGAAAGAAATAAGAAACATATAAATAATAAAACAAAAAACAAAAAATACGAAACATAAACTGATAAAAATATGTTTTATATGGTTAATAGTGGGAGTAAAAGGTGAGTCACGAAGGGTAAAAGATGGATGGAGGGTATGCATAACAACAGGGCCGTCCCGTGAATTAAATATTTTTTGAGGGCTTTTGACGAAATTAAATAATAAGGTCTTCAAAAAAGAATGTTGTACATAAAGTCACTGTTTATAATATATAATTCAATTAGTTATCTAAACGTTTTAATATATTACTCATTTATAATATTTTCTCATCTAAATACCTTTTTTTTCGTAAAAAAATATGTGTACAATGCATGCATATAATTATTAAGAAGATAATTGGGGCCCCTAAATTTTTTTGCGTCATGAGCGGTCACTCACCTTTCACACCCTTAAATACGGCCCTGCATAACAACATCTAGCGCCGTCTCATGTCACCCTTCTATACGAATATAATGCAAATATATAGATAAATATGAAAGATGATACTTGATCTTAATTTTTGTTTAATATCCTCTTAACTACGCAATCATGAGATGAGAGTGGTCATACGGAAAACATGAGAAGAAACTACAGATTTTAAGTGTTAATTATATTATCGTCGGAAGAATGAATTAGGAATAAAAATTAGAAGAATATACCAATAGTTGAACATTTTACATGTATAAATCAAGGTTGTCAGGATCGCAATCCTCAACATAAGATCGTACGATTCTACGATCTACGTATAAAAAATAGCAGGATCATAATAGGATCTCAATTCCAGTAGAATCGTGGGATCGCACGCTAGATCGTAGAATCATAAACGATCTGCTTCTACTACAAGCCCGTGTGGTTTTTTCGCCTAACTCAAGTATGTTTTTGGCATACTTTAAGCTCAGTCACATTAATCTAACGATTGAAACGTGAACTTTATGGATTTATTGTTATTGCTATTAGTATGGTATTTGAATTTTAACATTATCATGAAACAGTCGCATAAAGTTGTTTTTGATATTATATACTAGCTAAAAACGAGCGGGGTACCCGCGCGTTGCTGCGGAAATGTTGTGATTAATCTAAACTCGAAATAAAACGATTGAAAAAAATTATTTGTTATTAAGGACTAAATTTGCAAAAGATCGATAACCGCAAGTACTCTTGAAATTAAAAATTAACCAGAGGTGGTGTAAAAAAAAAACTGGTGAACAGTGTTTTTAACGAATGAACAGTAATTTTTAACGGGATTGATATGTTGCAAAGTTAGTCCTTTGGGATTATCTTTGAAACTATAATTTAACTTGAGGTACTGTTTTTGTTAAATATATAACCTTAGGGTCAAAAATTTAAAAAGTGAAAAATGAAAAGTAAAAAAAAAAAAAAAAAAAAAAAAAAAAAAAAAAAAAAAAAAGATGAACAGTGGTGCTACAGTAAACGCACCCCCATAATCACTGTAGAAAACACTGTTGCTACAGTGTTTTCACCAACTGAGCTAGCTCCCCCACATGTGGTAAATATGGGTCTGATGGGATTCGAACCCTCAACCTCCACATGGCCTCCGCACTAGCTCCCCCAATTTTCACCAACTGAGCTAGACATCATTGGCACTCCTTTTTAGTATATATAGATAATGCATAACTTTTAATAGAAAAAGAAGATTAAGTTGCATTTTCTTATCCTGATCCGATTACTTGATTCCAATCTTGTAACGACAAAAATATGTTATGTAAAATTCCGATCTTTACAAGCTTGGTATAAATGTAGACATTGACACATATATTCTACAGTACTTTTCGTGAAAATATGACAAATAAACGTATGTGATTGTTTAAAGAGACAGCTCCAATTAAAGGTGGAAATCAGTCGATCCGCTAATGAAAAGCTCAGGATCGGATCGATAAAACGTACGAATAAGCCGAGTCTAAACAAGCTTGACTCTAAGTTGCAACTTATTTATTAATCGAGCTTGAGCAGCTTTACATACAAAGCCCGAGCTCGACCCTAAACAAGCTTAATAGCGAGCTTAAAATAGATATATATGACATGTCGAGCTCGAGTCAAGCTTTAATTTTTTATTGTAAAATCATATAAGTGAGTTGAGCTCGAACCTAGCCCGAACATGTATAACATACCACAATCCGAGCTCGAGCTTAAAAATAAAACTTGAAACAAGTTGAGCTCAAGCTCAAGCTTTATAAAAACGAGCCGAGCTCGAGCTCTAGGATGCTTGCCTCAGCTTAGCTCGTTTCGTACCTTAGCTCCTACCATTTACCTAATCCCAATAGTGCGTTAAGTTTCCCACATAAAGTAAATTAATTTATCAATCAGTTTCAAGTAGGGGTGAGCATCGGGCCGGTCCCGACCCCGACCCGTCCCGATACCGACTAGCCCATTTCCCGATATCGCCGGAAAACCAAACCGATTCCCGACCCGTTTGCTAGTCGGGATCGGAATCGGGATCGGAATCGGTCGGGATCGGTTTCGGGCGTCGGTTTTCTTTGTTGTTTTGTCGGAATCGTCCCGTCCCGACCCGTCCCGTCCCGACCCGTCCCGTCCCGACCCGACTCCCGAGTTCGCCGGAATTGCAAACCGACTCCCGACCCGTTTGCTAATCGGGATCGGAATCGGGCCAGCGGTTGGTCGGGATCGGGATCGGTAAACGGGCGGCGGGCGGTTTTGCTCACCCTTAGTTTCAAGCATATATCTCTTTTCTCAATGCTATATTGTGTACGAGTAATATATAGTGTGTAGATTTCAATGTTATTTCTAAGAGAAATACTAAATCCGTCCCAAAATTATTGTCCCCCGACAAAAAACACACAGTTTAAGAAAAGTACATTTATTATCGCTTTCTCTTTCTTACTTTTTGACAGAATGACAATCTTGTCCTTAGGTTATTAATTAAAGTCTTCTTTAAGGTATGTAATAATAATTTTAAACAAGGTTAATATAGTAAACTTGGTTAAACTTTCCTATCTATTTTTAGTAGTGGACAATTAAATTGAGACATCAAAAAAAAAAGAACGTGAATAATAAAATTGAGACGGAGGAATACAATATTTTTACACACGTACATTTATACACCTAACAACGACCCTTCACATTTAATGTTATTAATTTTATCAATCTTAATTTTACTGTCAAGACAGGGTATTTCATCAATAGGTTAAGACTATGCATAGCTGACACATTTGTAAGTTTAATTTATCTTTATCTATATGTTTTAAAGAGTTTTGTTACAACCTTCTACAAATCCTCATACACATAATAATATTAAATAGTTTTTTTCATTTATTTTTCTCTTCAAACCGTTAATTCTGTCATTTGACATGATCCTGTGAGTATGCAGTTTTGTAAAAATATTTAATAGGAGTCTCTCTTGTCAGTTGAAAATGATAAGACAATAGACGACACAACAGAATTCTGTAAATACGAGTATGTTTTTCATGTGCATTGGAAAATATCGAAATAGTAGTACCATGCATGGTTTGTAGTATATGTTACTTTTTCTGTGAAAGAACTTGCAACAACGTTTTTCAGACAAATATAGCTAGGGAAACTGTGGCATAGAAGTAGCTTTTGTATGGGTTGGGTGAATATTTATTACTACACCCACGTGAGGCCTTCAGGCTACTCGAATTATTGTTCAAATGATTAAAGTTGGGGCAAAGTTATACATGGCCCTGTGACCAAACCGGGAAGTCCTCACTTGTGGACCACAATGCCCTGTTGGTACGCTTTCAAAGTTTTTCAATGAAGGTTTCAACCCACCAGGGTTCGAATCTGGAGAAGGCAGGGTTTACTTCAATTTAAGTGTCGTGCTTTCGGGCGGCTTAAGTTGAAGGTTTTCCCCCCATCGGGTTTCGAATTGGACATGAATTTCTCTTAAAGAAAGTAACCGTTCAAAAATAAATAAATAAATAAATAAGAAGGCTAATGTTGACCACACCCTCCCTTAGTTTTTAGCCACACCCCCTATTTTTTTTATTTTTTTTTATTATTTTTTTATTTTTATAATTTTGTTTATATCAAAAAGCTATAAACCTGAAAGTGCGGAACAGAAAATGTAAAATTTAATATGTCAAACGCTTAAAACTGTCAAAAATACGAAACAGAAACTGACAAAAAACAGAATTATACTAGAAAAAAATAGGGGACAAGGAGGAGACAAGGGGCCTGCCACCTTGTCCCCCCGTACGGTTAATACGAACCCTCCCATGTGGAGGGTAGGGTGTCCTTTTTGTCCCTTTGTCCTCCATTATTTACGGTGCAGCACAATTTTTTTTTCAGTTTCTGTTCCGTATTTCTGACAGTTTTAAACGTTTGACATATTAAACTTTATATTTTCTGTTCCGCATTTTCAGGTTTATAGTTTTTGGATATAAACAAAATTATAACAATAAAAAAATCAATAATAATAATAATAATAGAAGAGGTCGGAATAAAAAACTAGGGAGAGTCATTATAACCCAACCCCTCTTAAAATGATTACTCCGTATAATAACTTCTATAATTTTTATACTACCATCGTCCTCCATTAAGTGTTTACTATGACTTTTTAAAGTCTTTTTTTTTTTCAATTTTAATTTTAAATATATTTGTTTGTATTATATAATAATTAATGAAAATTATACAAATGAAAATACATTTAAAAACTTAATTCATTCATATATCTTGAATCAAATATTAATAGTACGAACAAAAATATTTAAAGTCAAAGTTAAAGAAAAAGAATTGAAAAAAAGTATGGAACGTGGACACTTAATGTGAGACGGAGGAAGTAGTTTTTTAAATTTTTTATAATTTTGTTTTTGTTATAAAATTACGGAACTAAAAGTATGGAACATAAAATATAAAGTTTGATAAAACAAAAATATTAAATAACAAAAAATACGAAGCAAAACAAAAAATTTATATTAGTAAATGATATTAAAACAAACTTGTCTTGTTAATAAAGGGGTAAAGATGGGCGAACAGAGTTACTCATAATATCACTCTTAGAGCACATGATACCCTGTGTGGCCCTGTGCGTTTTTATCGAACAACGCCATCCAACAGCACACTGTTAGTTGCGTTTTCTCGTTCTACGCCGTCACAACCAACCAAAATGTTCTAGTAATTTGCTATTTTTTTATTATTTTTTTGTATTATATTTGTATTTTAGTCGGTTATGTGTGATTCATAAGGTGCACGATGGCATCAGATTTTGGTATTATAGGAGGGATTAACGTTTTTGGTGTTGTGGTGAATTTTTATGTTATAAGAAAAGTGTTGATGTGACAACACTTTTCCCATGACACTAACAAGATGGCACTATGAGTACCTTATGCTCTTAAAGTTATTGCAAAGATATAGTATGTAATCCTAGAGTAGTATTGCTAGTCACTTTGTTACTTTATCGTAATATTAGGCTAAGTGTTATGGCCATCATACCCATAAATTTCACATCATCCACACATTATTGTTTAGCATACCACCACACCCACCACAAAACAGTTTAATGGTCACCATCAAACTAAATTTATAAAAATACCGCACTTTATACAAATATATCTTACAAAATACGCACAACCGCAAAAATGAAAACATTTTGGTTGTGCAAACCACCAAATGAGTGCAAAAAACTGAGGATGGCGCGCGATTGAGAGGCATGTGTTGTGGTGTTCGCGGGTAGTGGAGGCCACCACCGGGTGATGCTTCACTACCATAACACCTAGTCTTGTAAACATGGATTTCATAAGTTTCTGTTATTCAATAATATTGTTTTTTTTTTCTTTTTTTTTTTTTTTCCTTTTCTATTTACATGTTTGGCTTAAGTTGGAACTTGATGATTGTAACGGAAAATGGGTCATTTTATTTGCTAGAACCACATTAAATATTTTGATGAAACATATAGTTTCGATAGATTAGTAACGTCTTTCCTATCCTGTGGTACATTGTTGTGGTCTAAGTTGAACTTTACTTTAATTGATACGAAGTATTAAACAAGGTTATAGTTGTTCACGTGTTGTGACGGTTTTAAATTAACGATGTAAGTGAAATCTTTTATACAATAAAACAAAACTTCAAGTGGGACTTTTGTATTTTTCAAAAAAAATAATGTTTCCTTATTAGGTAATAATTGAATTATTATTTTTTAATTTATAAATTTATAAATTTGTTTTGTTGATATACGTAGTAGTACACAAGTAGAAGATAAATACAAAAAATATAAAGAAGAAGCAACTAAATTAAATTTTTTAAATAATTATCTTTAATAATAAAAAACTATAATTAAAAATCATAAATCAAACAAAACAAAACAAATATTAAATTATTTGTTTTTCAATAAATAAAAATATATCGTTCAAAAATTAAAAAAAAAAAAAAAAAAAAAAAAAAAAAAAAATGCGGGTGCACGAGCATTATAACTAATTGTAGTATATGCAACTTTGATGGTTGAAAATCGATTTAGGTATAATTTTAAAGAAAATTAAGATAATGCTAAATTCAACAATATTTAGTAGAAAATTTTAATTGTTTTTAATAGATTAATGGTAAACACCCAATGCATTACAAGTGATTTACATATTTTAGTCACAAAATTAGTCATATAAGTTAATTATGTCAATAAATACTCTTAGAAAATGCAGTAAACTTGAAAAGAACTTAATATCTTAACAAAGTGTCGCCGTCTGACTAGTGAGGTATGTTCCTCCGTTGTGGTTAAACAAGAAACCCAACTCTGCGACACCAAATCTATACTTGAACTTGATATAAAATACGCATCATGAGTGAAAAGGCTTGAGTAAATCAATCAACGGCAAATTAGAAAGACAAAAAAGGGAACCGTTTCTTAACCAACTAAAATAATTATTTTCGTAACTTAAAAGAAAGACACTAACCCTTAGGCTAGACGCAGTGGACTGAAATAAATCGGTTGAGCATGATGGGTGACTGATTTGGAAATCGGTCGTTGCTTTTGTGGAGGTTTGTGCAAATATAGGTCGAGGCCTTGGAGAAACAACAATCGGTCTATTTTATACTCCCTCCGTCCCAAAATTATTGTCCACTTTGAATTTTCAAAGTCAAACTAGTTCAACTTTGACTATAAATATATATATTTTTATTATATAATATTTGATGAAAAATTATACCATTGAAAAGTACCCTTAAAACCCAATCCATTTATATATTTTGTATCAAATATTATATAACACCAACAAAAATATTTAAAGTCAAAGTTGAAGAATAAAGACTAAAAAAGTCAATAGTGGACAATAAATTTGGGACGGAGGAAGTAACTGGTTTTAATTCACACAACAATCCAAAAAACTTTTAAAAATCTTATCGTTTGAATTAAAAAATAATAATAATAAAATCTCTTTTTTTAACTTTAACACTTTACATCCTATAAATACCAACCTCAAACACACTTTTAAACACACAATTTCAAACACAAATCAAACAACTTCTCATCCATATTCACCATGTCAAAGAAAATTACTCCCCCATTAAAAAACCGACGATCCCGACTACCCCAAAATGCACCGGATTTGAATTTCTCGCCGGAAAACAACTTTGCATTAACCGGCATAACACCACCGCAAAATCGAGGTATTCGCTTTCGTCCAACCGCTTTTGAATATACATCACGACTACCACCACCCAATCAAAATCAAAACATGTTTTACCTTAATCGTCCATTTGTCCCACCGCAACGTCCTAATATGGATTATCACCAAGAACCACCGCAACGTCTTAATATGGATTATCACCAAGAACCAAGTGGGTCGTCGTATCATCCTAACATGGATTTCTTGCATTCTTCCCAACCGTATCAAGATTATTCCCCGCTTCGTAGTGCTAATCTTGAAATGGATTTGGAGGATTGTATGGCATACTCGACCTAAAACTATCCGAGTCAAGATGCTTCCATGGAGCAAGGTTCGGGTCACAGTTCGTACCACAATTCTATGCATGTTGAAGTCGATGACGATGTCGAAGAGACATCACTCATCAAACCAAAGAAGCCTTTGCGGCGTGCTACAAAGGCAAAGGACAAAGGCAAACAGCCCGAACCGGCCAAAAAGACGAACGAAGCATGGACAAAGACGCAAGAGATCACTCTTTGTAGAGCTTTCATCTATGTTTCGGAAAATTCCGAGAAAGTAAACGCTATCAACAGGCACTGCTTTTGGGAGGAGGTGATAGCGTACTTTAAAGAAGAAACTGGTTTAGAATGGACATACGACTCGATCACGACCAAATGAAAGACTAGGATTCGTAATAGGGTTGCGAATTTTTTTGCTATATCAAGGATACTCGTGGAACTGGTGAGAATGATGCAGACGACTACTCAAAAGCTCTTAGAGAGTACCGTTTGCTTTACGGTCACGATTTTACTTTGTAGGAGTGTTGGAAAATTTTGAGGAATCATACTGCTTGGAAGAAGGACGTGTCTGCTTTCCAATCGAATAGTCGGAAGAAAACAAAGTGTTCTACAACTACCTCGGGGTCAACACAAGGTCCCTTGAATTTCCAAGACGTGGATGATTCTGATGATGAGGAAGAGACTAGAAAATCACGACCACGAGGTCGTGACGCAGCCAGGAAGAAATCATCCTCCTCTTCTCGTGATCCACCATCATCATGGACAAGTTGGCTAGCCAAGACCTTTTTCAAGTTGAAGCCGTCAAAACCGGCTAAAAGTAAGGACATTGAAGAGTCGCATGTTAGGTTCAAGGAACAAGAGCTAGCGATGAAAAGAGAGAAAATTGAACTCCAACGACAGCAAGTGGAAATCCTAAACACCACAAAACTGGAGCATGACTTGATTTTCTACAATTCAGCAATCGACCCGAATTTGCCCGAACGACAACGAAACGAACTCTTGCGGCTTAAGGAACAAATCAAGGCACGCTACAACTTAGATTACTAGTTTAAGTTTTTAATAGGTATTGTAATGTTTATGTTTTGTTAGTTTAAGTTTTTAATTCAGTATTGTAATCTTTTTATTTTTAATGAATTTTAAATTTGTAGTTTAAAATGTTTGAATTAAAAAAAAAAAAAAAAAAAAAAAAAAAAAAAAAAAAAGTCACCACCATGACACATGGTTCATATCTGATAATCGGTGAGAGAAAACTGATGTGACAGTTGGTACCAAGGTCACTACTGTGGGTAGCCTTAGATCACTAGAATTTGTAGATTGAAAATGTTGCCATAAAACTTAATTGCATGATGATAAGTACTTATGACGATTCATTTTAGCAAGAAGACAAAGTGATAAACATGTAGATTGTGTGTGGCTTCGGATTAAAGACTGTGGTCACTGACTCACTGGTAAGTGGCAACTTCAAAAAAAAAAGTTATCAGTGTGAGTAGTATGCTAGTAGAAAAAGTATAATGATATTCAATAGTAGAAAAAGTCCAGGGATATGCATATATGCATAGAGGTCCACCATGATTGATATGAGACATGCTCATCGTGACCACTTGAATTTACTCAAATGCAGGTAGAATCTTTTATTTAATTTTTGGAGAGAATTGATTTTTACACTCAAAATTTTTATTTCGACATTTTATTTTGTGTCAATTAAAAATGGAAATATGCAAATCACCTCTCATTATTTATATTCATTTTTTTTTTTTTTAGTTTGCCTAACCCACTCTCACTGTGTTTGGCAAGAATAGAGGGCTTATAGGGGCTTGGGCTTTTAAAATAAGTATGCTAATAAAATAAGTCTCGTTTGTCATGGGACTTATGAAATGGCTTATAAAATAAGTCGGTTAAAAACTTTAGCCCCATAAAAAGGGCTAAAAACTTTACCCCGAGGTTTTTGAAGATTAAATTACTTATTTACTCACAAAAATATCTAATATATACAAAAACTCATTTAATTATACTACGTATCATTTTTAGTAATTTTGCAAATAATAAGCCTCAGCCCCAGCCCATTTGCCAAACAAGCTTATAAAAATACAAATTTTAATTTTGGCTTATAATATAAGCCCTAGCCCCAGCCCATTTCGCCAAACATTCCCTCTATAGTTTTATTTGGTAGATTGTTCGATGTTCCTAATAAATGACTTGTGTTTTTCTTTTGCTTTAAGATTTTTTTTTTTTTTTTTTTTTTTTTTTTTTTACAGCGAATTAAAAAATAATAATAATAATAATAATAATAATAATAATAATAATAATAATAATAATAATAATAATAATAATAAAAAGTTTAGCAAAGAACTAGACTAATACAAATACAGGGGGTTTTGAAGCCACTCAACTCAACTAATACAAAAATTTTGGTTTCGATACTTTAACCAATTAAAAGAATACAAGATAATATTGTCAACTAAGTCTCTTTTCTGCATCTTTCCCGAATAAAAAACGACTGAATTTCGATATCTCCATAGGAACCAACACGTCGAAACACCTATAACCTCAAGATTGACTCAACGATTTCGAACATTAGCATTCTGATCACACCAATCTAGCCATTCAGATAAATCATTTATATCCCTCGTAGAAACTTGGCACCAATTATATACCCTCGACCAAACCTCCTTTGCTAACGAACATGTGAATAGAACATGAGATATCGATTCCATTGAAACCCCGCATACAGGACACATAATAGATGCAATTTCGATCCCTTTGCGGGATAGATTATAACGTGTTGGCAACTTGTCTAATCTAACTCGCCACATAAATATGTTTACTTTCCTGGGCAACGAGGAACACCATCTAGTGGCTATATTTGAACCCAACAAAGTCTGGTTATCAATATATTTTCTTGTAATGCCAACTGAGAACATACCTTGGGTATCAATATCCCACCAAAGCTTATCTTGACCTTCATGGAGAGCTACATTCAAGACCGCTTCAGTAAGCAATTGTAATTGTTGATGCTCAGCTCCCCCTCTAACATTACGACGCTAGTCCGCCAATGACCATTAATCCACCGATGTCGAACCAAACAATTTTGATCATTTTCTAACCTGAAAAGACAAGGGAAGCGGGTAGACAAGGGTTGATCATCTAACCAAATGTCCTTCCAGAACCGAAGCTTGTCACCACTAACAAGATTGTACCGCAACGTATGATGAGATAATATATGTTTATCATGCAAATAGTTTACCGATCCAATAATACGAGCCCAAGTACCTGTTTTCACCCTACTAACCTCTCTGCTATCCAAACCTCTGTATTCCCCATGAATAGCTTTGATGACATTACACCATAAAGCTCCACCTTCATTAAAAAAACGCCATCTCCATTTTTGTAATAATGCTAAATTAAACGACGCCAAACTACAAATACCCAAACCACCTCTTTCTCGACAATAACCTTCTCCCACGCCACCCATGTTAGTTTTTTCTTGTCCTCCTGACTACCCCATAAAAATTTAGAATGGATTTGCTCCAAAAATTTTAACACACCTTCTGGGACGCGAAACAAGGACATATAATAAATACCCAAACTCCCAAGCACCGACTTTATAAGGGTAAACCGACCACCTACAGAAAGCATATTTACCTTCCATGTAGAAAGGCGATCTTTAAACCTTTGAACAATACTATCCCACCGCCCCTTAGATGCCATGCTCGCCTCAATTGTGATTCCTAGATAATTGAATAGCAAGTAGCCCGCTGCACAACCAGTGGAGATTGCCATATTTGTGATTTCGTCTACCGACACTCCCACCTCGTACATGTTTGACTTCCCGATATTGATCTTCAAACCTGATGAATTATAAAATTCATGCAACACGTCTAGGATGCCATCAACATCTTTAGCTGTCCATTCAGTTAAAAACATGACATCATCTGCATAGAACAAATGTGAAACCTTTAATCTATCCACACCAACGGATGCCCCTAAAATTTTGTTATCTGCTATCGCCTTTTGAATTGCTAAATGTAACCCTTCCATTGCTAAAATAAACAAAAAATGAGACAACGGGTCCCCCTGGCGAAGACCCCGATGCAAAGTAATTTCATCCATTAGGCTTACATTTACGAGAACTGACACTCTAGCTAAAATAAGACATTCCCGGATCCAGGATCTCCATTTTCGCCCGAACCCAAATTGCTCCATCACGTGGTCTAAATATTCCCAACACAAAGAGTCGTACGTCTTTTCAAAATCAACTTTAAATATCATTAGTTTCTTCCTCTTTAATTTATACCATTCAATCACCTCACTTACCATTAGCGGCCCATCTAGAATTTGCCTCCCTTTAACAAATGCCGACTGTTCACTACTTACTAGACTTCCAACCACTTTCGCCAATCGAAGAGCCAACAACTTTGCAATAATCTTATACTGAACACCAAGCAATGAAATGGAACGATAATCGTTAACAAACATGGGATTAGATACCTTTGGGATCAACGTAATAAAAGATGCATTACATCTTGTCGGGGGATTACTATTTTGACAAAATTCCATCACAACTCTAAATATGTCTTGTTTCATGATCTCCCAATACTTCTTCACGAACTTGAATGAGAAACCATCTGGACCCGGAGATTTATCACTTCCACATTGCCACACCGCATAATTTATTTCGTCAACTGTAACCGGCCTTTCTAATTCTTCAATTTCCTCGGCAGTAAGTTGATTATAGCAAGACTGAGGCAAATTTGGAGTATGAAACTGACCTGCTTGAAACTTTTCACGATAAAACTCCAGGAATGTCTTCTTTACCAGCTCAGGATCCGTACACCATTCGCCATCATGCATAATTCCATGAACCATTTGCAACCTTCGATGCTGTTTCAACAACCCATGAAAGAATGCTGAGTTTTCATCGCCTTCAATGTCCCATTTAACCTTTGCTTTTTGGGCTGCATCTAGAGCATCAATTCTATCAAGCTCTGCTAACTCTTTTATCCAAACTGCGTGATTTTGAACCTCTTCAACATTAGCCATCTGATCATCCATTTTCTTTTCAATCATAAGAATGTCTTCACATAACTTTTTTCTTGTACATATCTTGGCTTCTTTGAACTCTATATGCCACAATTTAAGGTTTCCTTTAACATGCTTCATTTTTTTTTTGAGATCAACACAAGCATCACCTTGATTATTAGCAAAATTGTTATAACTTTCAAGAACGACCTCATGAAACCCGGGCACTTCGAACCAAGAATGGAATATACGAAACGGGACTGGTCCATAGTCTACCTTCTGTTTACGCAGTGAAATAGGTGAGTGATCAGACCATGCACGGTCTAAAGCCACCACTGACATCTCCGGATGCTCACTAATAATACTTTCGGAGATTAAAAACCGATCAATCTTGCTCAATTTTTACCCGGACTTGTTCATCCAAGTAAATTTACGACCACCAATTGGCAAGTCTATTAGTTCTGTATCATTAATAAATTGAATAATGAAGCCCCATGAGGATCAAACACCGACCCGCACCTTTCTGAATCCTCCCTGACTTCATTAAAGTCCCCGAACACAATAAAGAGACCATATTTAGACCGTACAATCCGTTTTATTTCATTCCATAACCGAGATCTCGCACTTAAGTCTTGTGGAGCATATATGTTAATGACGACACATCTTTGATTCACACCCAACAACTTACCGTCCACTACAACATGATTTTCACCACATTGGATATTAGATATAACAAAGGTACCAGTATCCCACATCGAAATGAATCCTCCAGAATGACCTCGAGCTGAACTACACGCAAAATCAAATTGGAAATTTCCCCACATTGATTTCAATTTAAGCATATCAACCTGCGACATTATTTTTTCCTGAACCCCCAATAACGTTACACCATATTGATAACATAGGTTTGTAATCCATGTTCGTTTCCCCTACTACCAATCCCTCTCGCATTAATGGATAGTAAATTCATCAGTAGCTATCTTCACACCCTTTCTTCTATCACTGCTCGAACTAAGAGATCTTATCCATTTCTTGCTTCCAAAACTAGTTCTACATCTAGAATGAAACCGGTTAGGATAACCCATTTTATTATGTCTACTACCTTCATCAACAATTTGTGTCCCATTTTTCTTCTCATATTTTAAAAACTCGAACCCTGGTGGGCAACTACCAAGATCTGAGTCATTCGAGTACGTATCCCCGTTGTTTAGTTTCATAGTACTCATTTTTGTGGCATTCTCCTCTTCTGGTCGTACGTCATTTTTACTCCCCTCATCGCATAAATTATCTTTGATTGAAAAATCACCAATATATTGCGTTGTTTCTTTACAATTGACATATCACTACATATGCTTCTTCTTTCTGTGGTTCCACTTGCTTATTTTAATTAACATATATATCCAAGTCATCTTCCATATCTACTTCTTCACTCCCATCCACGCTTAAATTTGAATCAATTTCCTCGTTTTGCTTTTTAATATATCCAAGTCATCTTCCATATATACATATGTGCCAAAGACACAAAGTCATGTTTTGCACACATATCTAACAGGTTTTACCCTACATCCATAAGTTTTGTGACAACAAAGTTACACAACAGTTTTGACCCAAAAGCAATGACACGAAGTCAACATAAAAGTTCAGACACTGAATGGTCTTTCAGGTGTCTTTCCAATGCCATCAAGAGGATAGTTGGACTTCCTTCTTTTGGCAATTCTTTGTGATGGTGGTCTTGGCATGATCACAGGTCTTGGTCTTGGGTTTGGAACCCTTGGAGCTTGGCTTTCTTCAGTTGCAGCTTGCACAAGATGGGGAGGAGTTGGTTCAGGCTGTGATGGTTGGACTTCATCAATTGAGGGGAGAGTAGCATTGTAGTCATCAATAGCTTCATCAAGTGCTTCAAGTTCACTCAATGTGGCATGTCTGTCCAACAAATTTTCTGAGAACTGATCTGACCGCATATCCTCCCAATCTAGATAGATTCTTCCATTTTGTTCCCATTCAGCCCTTTTCCTTGCTTCTTCTCCCAAAACTTCTTTTTCAGCTTCTATATCTTTCTGGTATTGAATGTCCTACAAAACACAAGTTTGTATTAAAATTTCTTAAACTTAACTGGTACAAACAAAAAACATATGCAAAGTAAAGTGTAATACCTCTGTGTTGATGTTATCTTCCCTTCCATCTTCCTTTGACCCAATCTTGTTATTCTTTGACCCTCCACCTCTGTTCTTAGAACCCTTTCCCCTGCTACTTGACCCACCACCCCTTGTTTGTGACCCACCACCTCTTGTTTGTGACCCACCACCCCTGCTAAGTGACCCACCGCCCCTGCTAACTGACCTACCCCTTGTTTGTGACCCACCACCTCTTACAGTAGAACCCCCACCCCTTTTGCTTGTTTCACCTCTTTTGTTTTGTGGCATTGTGAAAGGTTTTTCTCTGGGAGTATTACTACAACTCACCCTGTTATGACCTGTTTGCTAACACTTTGTACATGTAATGACCCTTCCAACTCTGCTAACTTTGTTTTCATTTAGTGTCTCTGTAGGGTGTTTTATTCTAACTTTCCTAGGCCTCCCAGGCATTCTCTTGACTATTGGTGGGACTGGTGGTGTGTTATTTGTGGGCTTCCAAAACTTAGAACCAGACACTAGTTTTATTGAGAATTGATATGCATCAAACCACTTAAACTGACTATACCATCTACTAACCCCTACAGCATGTTCCATTTTTTGAGTCAAGTATGCTGCAACAGCATGGACACAAGGAACACCAGTCAATTGCCATAACCTACAGTCACAACTCCTTTCCATCAAGTTTACCCCAAAAGCCTCATCCCTCTTCCTAACTTCTACAACCATATAAGCACTAGGAATCACTTGCCATTTCATTTGTTTTAATTGCAACTGTTCAAGTTGTCTCCTAATTGAGGGTGTTATAGAATCACTCAATTTAGCTGCTTGGTTACTCATATACCACATTCTTTGCATTATTAAAAGACCTTGATATCCCATTCTCAAAGGATGCACAATGAGTGTCAGGTTGAAAGAATGCTTTGCACCAAGTAGCAGGATCCCTTTCCATCAAGTAATCATAAGCTGCCTCATCCATTTCCTTGATCTCTTTCATCTTGGCTGTGTGCTTGTAAGAAGGTGTTAAACATTTGATAAAATATTAAACAATGTCAGCAACTACACCAAGCAAATTAAACAAGACTTGCCTTTGAAGACTTGTTCAAGGGTAGTAGAAGCTGCACTCCAGAACAGTCTTCTATACTCCAGACCTGTGTATTTCCTTTTAAAATTAGCATATATGTGTCTGCAGCAGTGCCTATGTTCAGCATGTGGAAGCCAAGTCTTCACAGACTCAATAAGACCCTGTAACCAGTTAATAATGTAAACATCAAACCGTAAACAATTAAATCTAAAATACTTAATTTAAATACAAGAAAGCATAATGTAATACCTTGTGTGAATCTGAGATTACTGTCAATCCTTCTCCATTATGCAAGTTAAGGTCATCAGCTAACAAAGATAGAAACCAACACCAGTTGTTTTTGTTCTCAATTTCTACTACTGCCCAAGCTATCAGATACATTTGATTATTAACATCCCTTCCCATGGCAGTTAACAACTCACCTCCACACAAATGCGTTATAAAACATCCATCTAATCCTATCACTTCTACAACCATCTAGCCATCCATCTTTCACACCTTTGAAGCACACATAAAACCTATGAAAGTAGTTCGTACCATCTTTGTGTACATCCACATCAAGATGACAGGTTGAACCAGGATTTGAATCAAGTATTGCTTGTCTATATTCCCATAGCCTCCCATAGTGTTCTATAAGGCCACCTTCATTCTCATACAAGGCACATTGCTTGGCTCTTTTACATTGCCCTGTACTTACATCTATACAAAATTTCTCCCTAATACTCTCTCTCATAGCCTGGTATGTCATTTAAGGATTCATGATGATTTCCTTTGCATAATCTCTGGCAATCCACTTAAATGTAACCAAAGACCCCATATTGAAGTTTCTTGAACACCTATGATCTGAGTACAAGGTCTTAATCTGGAAAGACTTCTCACTACTCATCCAAGAGGCCCATAGCCTAAAGGGACAATGCTTGCCTTTGTGTTCTTTAACTTTCATTCTGGTCCACTTGATCTTAGGCTTAACTTTCACAGCAACTTTTCTAGGTGATTTACTATTAACTGGTATCTTACCTTTAGCCTTATCATTCTCTTCCTGACCATTCCCTTCCTTATCTTTAGCCTTCTTCTTACTCTTCCTAACCCTATCTCTCCTACCAGCACACCTACCCAACTCTAAGTCTCTCCTACAAAACACTAGCAAAGAGTTACTATCACTTCTATAATACCACAGATGGTAACCATGTTTTACACCATAATCAGCCAACAAAATTTTTAATTGTTGAGGGTTTTCAAATTTCATACCAAGTATTGGTTTATTTTCTTCCCATGGTGTTTCTGGATTATAACTAGGGTACTTAACACCTTTTTTAACCTTGAATCTTTCATCTATCATAGCATCATCAGGGTCATTCTCTTCAACAAAATATTTACCACTTAAAGGGGGTATAGGGTCATCTCTATTGCCTATAAAGTTACCCTTACCAACCAGTTTGTTTAGAAAAGGGTCATTAACTGTCAGCCTTTCAAAAACAACATTTTCTTCACCTTCAGTATGAAAATCAATATTAGAAACCTCTACATCATCTTCATCAGGTTCATCACTCTCATAATCACCCTCATTCACATCATCAGTATGCAACCTATCATTCCTAACATTCTCCATAACATCATAGTCAGCAATTTCAGTGTACAAATCTATTTTAAAACCATTCTCAAAAGCTACCTTCATAAAATCATTCATATCATCATCTGTTTTCAATTCCCTAATTCCTCTAGTAAGAGTTGTACCAGGTACACGATAGTAGAGTCTCTTGGGAGGATTAATGACGAGTATTTGCACATTCATCAATCCCCCACACTAAACTATTGCTAGTCCCTAGCAATCTTTTATGAAAATTTAATGGATTTGAAGTCTCTTTACCAAAAGCCATTACTTCTGGAGTAGCCAAATGTTTCAGTTCAATTAAGAACTTTGGTACACTGATAACCAAATGATTTTGAGCAAACCATCAACTGTTAACGGATTTGATTTGTCTTTACCAGAAGCCGTTTGCTTCTGGACTAGCCAACTCTTGATGGAATTCAGTCATCATCTTGGTGAGTTGATTACCAATTATGGTTTTCCACTGTCTTTACCACAAGCCATAACCTTACGGGCTAGCCAACTCTTCACTATCATAGATATGGTGAGTTGAATACCATACAATTTTGGGCAAATTGTCAGCCATAAACGGACTTGATATATCTTTACCAAGAGCCGCTTGCTCCTGGATTAGCCAGTCCTTTTGTGGTTTAGACTTGGTGGGCTGATAACCATAAAAATTTTGAAGCTCCGGTGAATTTTTTTTTAAATTTTTGGCAAAAAATGGGGGTACTAGAAGGTAAAATGTGATCAAATTCGCTAGAATTCCCCCCCCCCCCCCCCCCCCACACACTTAGAATTGAATATTGTCCTCAATATTCAAAGTCCCGGCTATTATGCCGACTCTTTGAAAGTAAAAAGGCAACATTACTAGCTAAATGTGGAAACACCATTTTTTCACTTTATTTATATACATACATACTTTTTTTTTTTTGAATAATAGAAATATGGTACAACAGCAGGGGTAACACCCCCACACTTACGGTGAAAACCCCATATACATGCTACTGTTTTTGTTTACCGAGTCGCTAGCTTGACTCGACCCCGAATTCATTTGTTCTTGGGGAAGCAAGATGTGGAAAAGACAATCTCCATCGGTCTTTCATTCAAGATGTTTGGACAAACATTTGAAGCACGTGAAAGTTCCACACCGATGAGATAAGTACCCCGGCTCAAAAGAATGATCCATGAAAATGCCGGGATCAAAGATGGCATCTTCACTCCCGAATGAGTGAAGAAGAGAGGAAGTCACGGGATAGGTGAAGAAAAGGAAGAAAGCCATGATGAAAATCATGACTAACTCATCATCACCCACAGGAGAATCCATAATTGGTATATTATGAATCTCATCATCTAAGCTCATATGATCAAGACATATCACGGGTGTGTCTTGATCGAAATAGAAGTTATCATACTCTGGCGGAGATATAATATGAGTGAGTTCACTGGAGAACTCCTCAGAAAAAGAATCAATCACAAGATGTAAATCTGTGAACTCATGTTCCGTGGTAGGCTCATCACTATCCTCATTCTGAATACCAAAGATTGGGTTATCAGAAATCAAAGTGAATTCAGATTTGAATTCAAACAGAGGATTGGTGAGAGTCGTATCGAATGGATTGTTGGGATAAGAAGTGAGTGACGGATCATGATATAGGAGACTTTCAATCTCTCCCAGATCGGCTTCAAAGTCAACGAGATCATCGTCACTTCCCGTTGGAAGTGGATTGATGTGAGTGAGTTCATCGGCGAACTCCTCAAGAAGATGATCAGCATCAGATTGTGGAACTGATGCCTCAACATACTCGATGTCTCCATAAGATGTATAATCATCGCTAAATTCAGAGAAAGTCTCAAATTGATCTTTTGGACACTCAAGAGGGGAAGGTAAGTCACACACATGATCAAAAGTTCCTTATGACTCCCCTGGGATTGGGACAAGGTTCTCAACACTAGACTTTATGAATTCATCCGATTCCTTTTCAGGAACAGTGTCAAGATGCTCGTCCACCATGTTCAGAGAGTGAGTGTGAACTTCGGGTGTGATAACAGACTGAGGGAGTTTAGAAGTACTAGCAGTTATGGATTCTACAAGTTCCACTTGATCTACTGCTAGTGACTCCGTCACATTATTTTCTCCCTGATTTTCCATGGAAGGAATCACAACTGATGAATCTGATGAACCCTTACAAAATTGAGAAATATCAAGAGTAACTTCATCATCACTATCATCATCGTCGAGAAGAGCAGCATTGCGAAATATGGCATGTGTTTTAGCTGCTTATTCTAAGACTATCAATTCTTCCATGCTCATTTCGTTTCTAGCATCTCGTTCTTCAACAAGTAATCCTGCCATAGATTTCTCACGAGAGCTTTGAAACGTTGTAATAGCCAACTCCTCCTTAAATTCTTTCAATGCTTCAAGAACCTCATGACAAAGGTCTTGAGGAGTTGCTTGGGTAATTTGGTAGTGTGTAGGTGGGTCTTGAAATGAATAGTCGTAATTGTTACAAGGAAATGGGTTCCCTGTTTGACAATCCGAGCTAAAGTGAGGACCTCCACAGTACTCACAACAGTAAAACTAATGTGGCTATGAGTCGTATGTGCTAGAGTCATAATTGTTATCAAGAAACTGCTCATAGACAAGCGTGTTACCCGATTGACAATCAGAACTGTAGTGTGGGCCACCACAGTACTCACAACAGTAAAACTGTTGAGTCTGGTTTGGTGTATTTTGATACGAAGCATCATTTAGATTTGGATAATATGATTCTTGCTCGTATGAATGTGATGGGTAATTGGAAAAATTTGAAGAGTCGTTGAATGAGTTCTGATTAGGATCATAAGCAAATGAATTCCTCGAACCACAAAACAAACAACTTCCGTTTCGAATATCATTACCACATTGTTCACATGTACACCAACGACATGACAAACCGAAAAGCGGCTCGCCACAACCGACACATGGAATAAAATCCGGAGGTGGGACAAATGGTGTGCTCTGAGAGCTAGGAATTTCCACCACTTCCGTTATGGTCTCTGGCTTTTGTTCTTGATAAACATGAAGATTAGGCAAGTCGTTCTTTTCAGTCACTGCCCTAAGCTCTGTACGTTTGCTTGACAAACTTTTAACCGTAAACCGTGAAAGGTTAGGATCGATTCTTGACGGTTTAGGAGCAATTGTGAGCTTAGAATTTTGGACAACCGTAGGTTGGACGTATTTAGCACTTTCATTGTCAGAGGAAAGTACCGGGTCCTTTGTCACCCTGGTTTCTCGTTCCATTTCCCTCACCGGAGAGGGAGTAGGAATCGATGGTCCATCATAATCAACACGACATCTCGAGATTTTTGACAAGGCCTGAAGTTTTTCAATGTTGTTTTTAAAGGCCCTTGGTTCAAAGAAATCGTCATCGAGAGATGCCATTAGAATCAATTACAGGAGAAGTAGAAGATGTTAGAATAAAAAGGATAGAGGGTAAAGGGATGAAGAATCAAAAAGGTGAGAGGGTAAAGGAGAATATTTTTGGGATTTTTGATAAACATTTTGTAAAAATAAGAAAGAAAATCTTTTTGGGTTTTTCGAAAAACAACTCAAAAACGAGACCGAGACAAGGAACTTAAACCAATAATCACAAATGAATGGCTTCTTTAGAAAAGGTACACCACTCACAAGGATACAATGACAAGTTTTAATCTTTTGTTTTAGAGCTTATTAATGGTCGCACCCCCAGTTGGTAGGTGTTCTGCCTTGATTTTCGGCGATTGTTTTTTTTTTTTATGTTTATTTTATTTAACAAGAAAACGGAAAATGTTTTTGTATTTTATTTTTATTTTTTTTATATGATAAATATATATACAAAAGAAAAAGATTTTTTTTTTTTTTTTTGAAAACGATAACTTCTTGACGAAGGTTCTACAAGTCACTAATCGTTAAAATCGTAACGATATTGTCGCAACACAACCTCCCCGGCAGCGGCGCCATTTTGTTAATGCGTTTTAGAGTGCGTATCAAAAATATACAATGTAGACGTGAGTGGAATTCACCAATCAACCTTTAGGAAGAGAAAGACTTGTAAAAACTCGTGAATACAATACATATATGTGATACCGGGCAAGTGATTACCCGGGTCGTGTCCCAACGAGGTGTGAATGGGCAATATCGTGTGAGATTTGGAGATTAAAATGCTTGTGAAGATGATTGAGAGATTATTTGGTATTGTGGAATTACAATAAATTGCGAATAACGTACGAAAATAAAATAAACGTAACTAAAACATGAATTCAAACAAGGAAATGAAAATAAAACTTAAAATCTACTTAAAAGACTACGGGAAACATGATAGGGCATTTAGGAAATCCTAAAACGTAAGCTAAACTAAAAACGCAAAAGTTATTTAAAAAAAAAACTACGTAAGTGCGCGGAATGAAACGTAAATTTTAAGCTATGCTAATCCTACGGGTGTAAAAACGGTTTTTCTACGATTCTAATAATAAAAGAAAATTTTGAAAAAAAATAATTTTTTTTTGGCTTTTATATTTTTTATTACGAATTAATTACTAAATAACTAATTAAAAAGATAAAAATTACTAAAACTAACTTGAAAATTCCGGAAATTTTTTTGGAAACTAAATAAACATAATACTAACTTAAGAAAAAATTAGGAGGGGGAAAACATTAGCAATAAGCAGAAAAATAAGCAAAGGTAAGTTAATAAGCTAAACTAGTTAATACTTAATACTACTATAAATAACAAACTATGTACAATCTAACAAGAAACAACAAGTGGAGCAGATGGTGGGAGTGTTGCTTGTGTGACAGCTAGTATCCTGAGGTCAGGTCAGGGGTTCGAATCCCCTTGACCACTATTTTTTACAAATATATATTTTTTCAGTTTTTCTTTCAACAAACCAATCAAATACATTAAAATAAACAATTTTCTCAACTACAACTTTTATTAAAAATCAACAAATAAGCAGATTTAAATGGAAACTAACAACAGTTGGACTAAAGGGCTTACAAAAGGAAAATATGAAAAGTAAAAGCCACTAATAAGCTGCTATAAGCTGGCCTAATGGGAAGTTAAAGCCAAAGGTTAACTAGGGGACCCTAAATAACTAAAAAAAAACAGATTTAAGTAAGTTAATATAAGCTAAAAAGCACAAAACCATCACAAACAATCTTAGTCTGCAGATGCAAGGGATGGGCTGAGCTGGTAACTTTGATAGCCTGAATAAGCAGTAAAAAAAAATCACAAAAATAAAATAAAAATAGTGGCGCGAAGATAAGCTGATAGAGAAGCTACGTACTAATTTTAAGAGCCTGATTCCTAAGGAGGAGGAAATAAAAAATGTTGGTAAAAAGGGGGTCTTGGGCTGTGTGGTACCTGATGTAGCAGTAGGAAAAAAGGGTGATTTCGAACAAAGTTTTAGGTGTGCGAATGAACAGTCTAAGACAAATGAGCTACAAACTACCAAAGATAAGCTGGGAAAGAGAACATTGGAACACAAATTATGAAATTTAAACCACTAATGAATGCTAAAATTTAAAATGAAAAAGGGCTAGGTGGACAGGTAGGCTGCAGAATGCAGATTACGGGCCAAAGATAAGCCACAAAAATAGGTTTGTAAACAACAAAATAAGCTCAAAATACTAAACTCGATGCTACTAGCTACTTGTATAAGGAAATTTAAAGGCTAAAACTAACTTATGGTTAACTAAAATTGGAGATAAAAAGGGTGGTTTGGACCTGTTGTAACAGGACAGATGATGGGTGAAAGTGGGCCAAAAGAGGGTGCAACTCGCCTTTTGATCTACAAAACTCGACTACCAAATATCGGACGACTAAACTAATCTAATATGAAACGGAAAACACCACTAAGGCACCTAAATCCTTTAAGTTAAAGTGACAGCTAAGTAAATTAAAGTGACAGCTAAGTAGTTTGATTGGGGGTTGAAAATGGGTAAAAAAAACAAAATTCTTAACTTGGAAAGTCAAAGAACAAACAATGGGCAAATTCACCAACCTAAATGAAGTTGAAACAAATCAAAAACTAGTAACTTAAGTACCTAAAACTAACTTCTACCCTACTGATGTCTTGAAACAGGTTATCATAAAAAAATGAGAAACTAACGCAAACTCTTTAAAACTAAATAGAAATGCAAATACTGAGTTTAGTAAAAACAACACAGGAAACTGATGAGAGTTTAAAATCTGGTGGAAACTGATTATATGGGAAAAGCAAGTCTCATTCCAAACACCCCTTAAGGATGAACCTGATGTAACTTTTAAACTAAAAACAAAGGATTGAGCTAAAATTCGAATAGGAAATTGTAAACTAGGATTGAACTAACTTAAATAAGCAAATGCAAAACAGAATTAAGGGCTAAAATAAGCAGTAAAAAAAAGTAGTGACAGTAGCATAAATGAACTTTTTAAACTTTCAATGAACTGAAAAATACAAGAGACTTGAAAAATGAAACTAAAAAACACTGAGAATTAATCTAAACCTACTTCTAACACTACCTACTTAATCTACTGCCCTCTTAAATGGCATACAAGCAACTTATTTAAACTAGTAGAAAACTAGGGTTTGTCTTCTTTCCTTGTGCTTCTTGAAAACAATTCCCACCATTGGATAAGCTTGGAACAATCTCAACCCTTTATTCACTTTGGCGCCCATTTGTAGTGGATTGGTGACGGGGCAGTGGTAACCCGTGAGGGGTTTGGTATCTTGTGAAGGGTTTGAATTGGTATTGGTGAGGAGGGACTTTTAAGATGATGGAGATGGCGTATTGTCGTGTAGCAGGAAAAAATAATGGAGGATGGGAATGTTTCGTGGGTAATAGCAGGGAGGAAAGGGAAAGGGTGTTGTGGTGTTTGACTGAGTAGGGGTCAAAGGATAGGGTATACGTTTTTATTATAAAACGTTTTAGGGATTTTGGGTGTGGGCTTGGGGTTGGTTTTGGGCCCAAGGTGAGGTTTCGGGGTGTTAGTTGTGATGGGTTGGTTTGTAGGATTAGGTTTGGTTTTTTGGATTTTGGAAGTTATTCATATCTTGGGTCCGTATGGTTTAATGAAGAGCACAAGGACCAATTTTGTAATAATGCCAAAACTTGAAGGGCTGAAATGTAACTTTCCCAGGTTATCAAAAAGAGGTCATTCTTGCCATGCTAGATTAACCACAAATGATAATTTTCCCATTTGAAATTCCCAGGGACTATTTTTGCCAAAATTGAAAATTGAAGGACCAAACATGTAAAATTTTGAAACTTTTTACCCAAAGATCATTTTTTATAATATTTGACTTTTAAAGGATCTGGGTTGACTTATCTTTCAAAATAAATGCACAGGGACTAGTTTTGACAACTTTTGAATAGTTGGGGGACTGAAACTGCCAATTATGCAAACTTTGTCTGTTTTTCATCTGTTTTTACTCATTTTGCATCTGAAACATATAAAACACGATCTTTGGGATATTTCCTGTATTTTGATGCATTTTCGAGTGTTTTTAAACGTTTTGCAGTTCAGATTTGACTAAAAATGATGAGTATTTACACACTCATCAATCCCCCACACTAAACTATTGCTAGTCCCTAGCAATCTTTTATGAAAACTTAATGGATTTGAAGTCTCTTTACCAAAAGCCATTACTTCTGGAGTAGCCAAATGTTTCAGTTCAAGTAAGAACTATGGTACACTGATAACCATATGATTTTGAGCAACCACAAGCTGTCAACGGTTTTGATTTGTCTTTACCAGAAGCCGTTTGCTTCTGGACTAGCCAACTCTTGATGGAACACAGTCATCATCTTGGTGAGTTGATTACCAATTATGGTTTTCCACTACCTTTACCACAAGCCATAACCTTGCGGGCTAGCCAACTCTTCACTTTTTAGGATATGGTGAGTTGAGTACCATACAATTTTAGGCAAATTGTCAGCCATAAACGGATTTGATATACCTTTACCAAGATCCGTTTGCTCCTAGATTAGCCAGTCCCTTTGTCGGTTAGACATGGCGGACTGATAGCCATAAAAATTTTGAAGCTCAAGTAAAAAAAAATTTTAAAATTTTGGCAAAAAACGGGGGTACTAGAAGGTATAATGTCATAAAATTCGCTAGAATTCCCCCCCCCCCACACTTAGAATTGAATATTGTCCTCAATATTCAAAGTCCCGGCTATTATGCCGACTCTTTGAACGTAAAAAGGCAACATTACAAGCTTAAATGTGGAAACGCCATTTTTTTCACTTTATTTATAGATATATATACATACTTTTTTTTATAATAGATATATGGTACAACAGCAGGGGTAACACCCCCACACTTAGGGTGAAAACCCCATATGCATGCTACTGTTTTTGTTTATCGAGTCGCTAGCTTGACTCGACCCCCGAATTCATTTGTTCATGGGGAAGTAACATGTGGAAAAGACAATCGCCATCGGACTTTCATTCAAGATGTTTGGACAAACATTTGAAGCACGTGAAAGTTCCACACCGATGAGATAAGTACCCGGCTCAAGGTATTGGTAAATGAAAATGCCGGGATCAAAGATGGTATCTTCACTCTCGAATGAGTGAAGAAGAGAAGAAGTCACGGGATAGGTGAAGAAAAGGAAGAAAGCCATGATGAAAATCATAACTAACTCATCATCACCCACAGGAGAATCCATAATTGGTATATTATGAATCTCATCATTTAAGCTCACATGATCAAGACATATCCCGGGTGTGTCATGATCAAAATGGAAGTTATCATACTCCGGTGGAGATATGATATGAGTGAGTTCACCGGAGAACTCCTCAGAATGAGAATCAATCACCAGATGTAAATCTGTGAGCTCATGTTCCGATGTAGACTCATCACCATCCTCGTTCTGAGTACCAAAGATTGGGTTATCAGAAATCAAAGTGAATTCAGATTCGAATTCAAATAGAGGATTGATGAGAGTGGTTTTGAATGTTTCTGGAACAAAGTGATCAACATTCTCTATTAGACTGTTAGGATAAGAAGTGAGTGGTGGATCATGATATAGGAGAATTTCAATTTCTCCCAGATCGGCTTCGAAATCAAGGAGACCATCATCACTTCCCGTTGAAAGTGGATTGATGTGAGTAAGTTCATTGGCGAACTCCTCAAGAAGAGGATCAGCATCAGATTATGGGAGTGATGCCTCAATATACTCAATGTCTCCATGAGATGTACAATCATCATTAAAATATGAGAAAGTCTCAAAATGATCGTTTGAACACTCAAGAGGGGAAGGTAAATCACACATATGATCCAAAGTTCCCTGTGACTCTCCTGGGATTGGGACAAGGTTCTCAACACTAGACTTTATGAATTCGTCCGATTCCTTTTCAGGAACAGTGCTAAGATGCTCGTCCCCCATGCTCAGAGAGTGAGTGTGAACTTCGGGTGTGATAATAACAGACTGAGGGAGTTGAGAAGGACTAGCAGACATGGGCTTTATAAATTTCATTTGTTCTTCTGCTAGTAATTCCATCATAGTCTTTTCTCCCTGCGATTTTTGGATTGGCGGGATTTCAACTGATGTACTCGATGAATCTTTTTGAATAATAACAACGTTATCTTCATCATCATCTCTGTCATCATTGTCATCAAATAGAGCAGCATTGCGAAGATTGGCACGTATTTTAGCTGCTCGTTGCTCAGCCAGTAATTCTTCCATGGTTTTTCCAGAATCTCGTTCTTCAGCAAGTAATTCTGCCATAGTTTTCTCACGAGAATTTGGAATGAGTGGAAATTGTGGGGATGTGGATGTGTCAAAACCGGAAGGTTGACATTGAAAATCATCATGAGGACCCCCACAATATACACAAGAAAAACTAGGGGCATTTTGAAATGTTGTGCTATTCAACTCCTCCTTAAGTTCTTTTAATATTTCAAGAGCCTTTAGACAAAGGTCTTGCTGAGTTTCTTGAGGAGTTGTGTGAATCATTTGGTACTGTAGAGGTTGGTCATGATACGAATAGTCATAATTGTAACAAGGAAAGGGATTCCTTGTTTGACAATCCGAGCTAAAGTGAGGACCTCCACAATACTCACAAGAAACATTCGGTGCATTTTGAAATGATGTATTATTGAAATAGCACGGTTCTTGTTCAAAGGAATTCTGAGGAGGGTAACTAAAATTGTTTTGAAAATTTGGAAATGCGAATGTATTTTCGATTTCAAAATTGCAACAAGTACAAAATCCACAGGTAAACCCACATTCCTTGCAAAAACATCGTTTACAAAGTGAACCATCTTCTAAGAGATCTCTACAAATATAACAATGATGTTGATCAAACGAAGATAGTTGGGGTTGTAGAGGGTGGACGGGAAGACTTTGAGAATCATTGAAAGCATTCGGATTTGCTTTGCACCATTTACAAAATCCGTCACTAATATCACTCCCACACCGCCTACACGCGCACTTGTAACAACGATGATTGTCATCCACTGGACCTTTACAATGAAAACAATTGTAGTCGAGTGATGACATAAGAATTAAACATTAACGAGGGATGAGAAGAAAGAATTAAACGGTAAAGAGGATAAGAAGATAAGAATTAAACGTATAGGAGATGAAGATTATTTTTGGGTTTTTCGAAAAACACATCAATTAAAACGAGACCAACTCAAAAAGACAATTGTGAGTGAAATTCACTAATTAACCTTTAGGAACAGGTTAACTTGCAAAAACTCGTGAATACAATATATATATATATATATATATATATATATATATATATATATATATATATATATATATATATATATATATATATATATATATATATATATATATAAGATACCAGGTAGGTGATTACCCGGGTAGTGTCCCAACGAGATGTGAATGGGCAATATCGTGTGAGATTTGGAGATTAAAATGCTTGTAAGGATGTTGAGAGATTATTTGGTATTGTAAAACTACGAGAGATTGCAACTAACGCACGAAAGATAAAATAAACGTAACTAACACATGAATACCAACAAGGAATGTTGAATAAAACTTAAAAACTACCTAAAAGACTACGGGAAACATTATAGGAAATAAGGGAAACCTAAAACGTAAGCTAAGTTTAAAAACGTAAAAGTTATTTAAATAAAACGCGAGAGCACAAAATAAAATGTGAAATTGATGCTACACTAATCCTACGGTGTGAAAATGATTTTTCTACGATTCTAGTGATGAAAGAAAATTTTTAGAAAAAGAAAAATATTTTTTTGGCTTTTATATTTTTTATAATGAATTAAACACTAAAATAATAAAATAAGTCCTAGAAAAATAGTAACACTATTTAGAAAATTGTGAAATTTTTTGGGAAAGTATAATACTAAATACAGAAACTGGGAAAAATAAGAACCTGAAATAAGCAGTGCTAAATAAGCAGCAATAAGCTATTCTAAAAACAGATAAGTGAATAAGCAAAAGGTACCATTACTATATTAAATTTAAAACTAAAGGAAACCAAACAACAAAGAATAGATGGCACAGATGGTTGTGTGGTTGCTGTGTGGTGGGAGTGACCCAGGTTCGATTCCTGGCAACCTCTCCTTTTTGCAATCATTTTTTCTTTTCAAATTTTCTTTTAACAAACTTATTAAAAACAATAAGATTAACAATTTTTGCAAAGGAAAAATTTTTAGGAAACACAAAACAAGCTGGAATCAGCTTAACTGCTTAACAGAATTGCTAAAAACCTTTGTAAGAATGAGGTTGGCACAACTGTTTGGCTAAGACAAGCTCACACAAGCTTGAAAAACTACCCATAAGCCAAAACATGCAAACAACAAACACAACCGAGCTAAATAACCAAACTAAGCTAAAAAAAAACTAATGACAAAAGCAAATAAGCACTTGACGAATGCAAACAGCTTAACTGGCATGCAGACAAACAGCCCAAGGGGCTTGTTTTGAGGGCTGAATGGGCAGCTAAGAAAAAATCACAAAAATAAAATAAAAATATGTTTATGAAAACAAGCTGGGAAATAAGCTTAGGACCAATTTTCAGGTCAATTGGTCAAAGCACGAACAAATTAAAATTCGCCGTTTGAGGGCTGAGGAGCTGCTTGGCTGTTGAACCAATAGGGCAAAATGGGGTGGAATGGGTGGAAAAATGAGCTCTAAAGGTCAACGTAATCTACAAACCTAAAATCTATACTACTAACTGCATATATAATGAGATCTAACAACTAAAACTAACCTAAAGTTGACTGAAAATCGGGGGTGAAAAAGGTAGTTTTGGGGTGCAATGGGTCAAAACTTGAGTGGTGTACGACCTAGAAAAGTCAAAGACAGAAAGTGCAACTAGTATTCTTTTATTTGAACTAAAATGAAGTGCAAGAAACAACTAATAGGAGCATCAAACTGAATCTAACCTAGTGACCTTATGAAACAGTTAATGGCAAAAAAAAAAAAAAAAAAAAAAAAAAAAAAAAAAAAAAAATTAGAAAACTACTTCAAGCACTTGAGAACTTTTTGAAAATACCAATTATAACTTTTAAACTACTGAAGATACTAAACTGAAGCTAATGGAAATTTGAAAGATGGCAAAAAACAATTTCTAGGCTGTAAAAGATGTTGTGCCAAACACCCCTTTACAGGGGTGTTATTGAATTCTTTTGCTTAAAAACAGATTTTGTTTTGCAATAAACTCACAATAAGCTTTGGTCCAGATTATAGGAGCTTAATAACACAAACAAAGAGCTTTTGGAAGCATGATTGAACTTGATAAAACTTTGAAAATAAATCGCAAATAAGTTAAATAAAAACTGAATTAATTAAAGTTGAAATTACAATGCTTAAAAACTGAAATACAATGGAATTTAAAAACAGGTACTTAAAGCAGTAAATTGGTTACAATTTTCTAAAACATGAAAATTGGACCAGTATAACTGTGTGACAAAGGCCCTTTTTATAGGCAGAGCTGCTAGGGTTCTCTTCCTCTTGTCTTGTTCCGTGTTGTGTTTCTTTTGTGAGTGAGAAGCAGCCTTGGTCCACTTTGTGCTTGCTCCAATTCACCACAGCCCTTGATTTAAGCTTGGAGCCAAAACCCTTGATTCTTGGCCGTAGGACGAGACAGGCTCACTAGGATTGCTGAGGTGGATAGGATACCCGTGAAGGAGTGGGATTGGTATTAGTGAGGGTTTGGACTGGAGTGGAGTATACTTTTGAGGTTCTTGGGGTTGGGGTGGAGTAGACAAGGGATACCCGTGAGGGGATGGAGGTTGACTGCTGGGTAAAGAGGGGAGGTTAGGGATGAGGGATGTGTTGGTTGACTGGTATACGTTTATTATCAAACGTATCAATAAGGGTTTGGAGGTTGGGTTGTCTTGGGCTTAAGGTAGAGTTGGGCCAGGGGAATGGTAAGGTGGATCAGGTTGTTGGAGTTATAAGGAGTGGGGGGATTGGATTGTGTTTCGGTTGTATTAATACCAAGAGTCCGTTTGGTTTTGTATGGAATAAACACAAGGACCAAAATTATATTTTCTGAATTTTTGAAGGGTACTTCCTGCCATGTTTTCAAACTATTACCAAGGGTCATTCTTGTCAAGTTGTAATATCCAATGATCCTTAATGGTTATTTTCCAAAATGAATACCCGAGGACTAAAATTGCCAAATTTGCAAATTTGAGAGACCAAACATGTAAACTTATGAAACTTTTTACCCAAAGATCATTTTTGATGATATTTAACTTTTAAAGAACTCGGGTTGACTTTTCTTTCGAAATAAATGCTCAGGGACTGATTTTGTCAAGTTTTGAATAGTTGGGGGACTGAAACTGCCAATTATGCAAACTTTGTTTGTTTTTCATCTGTTTTTACTCATTTTGCATCTGAAACATATAAAACACGATATTTGGGATATTTTCTGTATTTTAATGCATTTTTGAGTGTTTTTACATGTTTTGCAGTTTATATTTGACAAAAAATGATGAGTATTTGCACGCTCATCAATTAAGCACTAACCTTTTGACAAGCTCAAACAACTCACCAATTGGCATATCTTCAAATCGTACATCATTTATAACCTGACACTCGCCTTCCATGTACTTGAGAGGATTTGGAACAAAAATCCCATCATGGTAGAGATTAACAGTGATGTCACCCATTGAATTGTGTTAATTGACCTAAAAATTAAAATTAAGGTTTTAAATTAGTAACCTAAAAATTAGGGTTTCAACCAGTAAAGTAATTGGGGAATTCAAACATAAACATGACATAAAGTACATACCTTTTATAACATTTGTAGCACTTCAATCTGTGAGAAATTGAAAAGTGAGTGAGTGGATAAGGTTTCAATGTGTGAAAATGATATTAGGTTTGTGGTTTATCGTGTGTTTTATTGTGGCTGAAAGTCTAACTTTCTGTATGGTCAAAGTGTTGGAGTTTGTGGATAAATATTAATAAACGTATGTCTAGAATCGAACTCGAGACCTCGGGATTGCACACATTACGTATGAAGGAATTAATGAATAATAATTAATATATAAAATGTTATGTATATTTAATTATTAGAAACACAAAATAATGACTAACGATCGTTATAAGTTAACGGAATTGGATAACTATCGTTAGGTATCAAAGAACAAGGACTAGAGTGAAAATTGGACACGAGAAGGATCCGGAAGGACCCTTGGGCCTTGTGGCCGGTCGTGGTAGGGAGGGGATACCCAATCCCATTCCAACTTGTTCTCCAAGTTTCACTTAGTATAGATACAAGGCTTAGGGGGTACATTCTTGGTACCTTTTGTGCACTAGCTACAACCCTAAATCTTGTTTTCTCTCCTCTTGTTCTTTGGCCGATCGTACACCCCTTCACAAGGGTCGATTGGTTTGTTTTTTACTAAACAAACTTTTGTGTGTACATTAACTAGCATTAACATTAATTCGGTTATAGTACGTGTGTGCAAGAGCGTGGTAACAACACACTATTGTTGTTATCAAGGGATTGATTAACAAAACGGTAAGGGGTTAATCATTGATCCATATAAACCCTAATTAGGGTTCATCACATGTTCAAGATTAATTTATTGATTCTTGTTTTGCTAGAATCACTAAAGATACGTTCCTATTTAGTTTATGTTAATCTTTTATATGTTATAGATGTTCCTACGCTTCCGCATATGTGTTTACCTATTTTATGATTGTCATGATACTTTTATTCTAACAGTGGTATCACGAGCTTGCTATAACATGTAATTGATTACATAAAACACATAAAAAATGAATTTTAATTGTTTTAGATACATGTTAGGTTGTTTTTATAGATCTAGGGTTCTTTAAATTTCCTAAACCCTAAAAATTTGGGGGGGGGGGCGATTACCCCTTTATCCAAATTAGGGTTTGTGGTTTTTAATATTAATTGGATTAGAAACCCTAGGTTGCCTACATATTTATGTGGTATTTGGGCGTATCCTATGACCTAATTGGTAATTGTTATGCTTTGATCCATGACGAAACATGCATGTTAGTCATGGGTTATTAATTGTTTTAATTGTTAAGATATGTCACATGTTTTAGATAGATCTAAATATTGGGGAAGACCTCAATAATAATATTTAAAATCAATTTACGTGCTATGTGGTGTGTATATTAGCTTTGGCCTACGCAATTGATTCGTCAATGTATGTGGCTCCACTTCCATTAAGAAGGGAAGACCTTAGTTGATTACATGCATTATTACACCTAGAATTGATTTTGTTAGGATCTTTTCTTAATAAGGATTGCATGTGGCTATTTGTTTAACCTTTGTTATTATTATTAGTTGTTGATTTGTCTTGAATTACTTGTTTTATTGTTTCTTATTTGTTTGACATGATGTAAGCAATAAAAAGGGTAATTTTTCATAAAGAAAATAAATTGGACTAATAATGGTGAAACTTTAAAGTGATAAAGATTGAATCTTGCGGTGTTTTATGTGCCAACAACGGTTCGCTTCGCACGGTAATTTGCTCCAAGGCGAGACTAGCAAGATTCATACTTTATTACATGTTTTGAGATTGAATCCATAAACTTTTGCTTGATTGATGTTTTGTACAACATGGTTTTTTAAAAGTAACTCCTTTAAGACAAAATTCAAAGTTGTGATAAGAAGGCTTAGAAAGAGCCTCAGAGTCTGCCTTGGTTATCACACTTATGTATATGTCTTAAACGATTTTCTTTTAACTTCATCTTGTACAATATCATCTTAAGGTATTTTACCTCAAGTAAAACTTTGTGTATTAATCTTAAGAATTGGTAATTAAAAGGTTTTGATAACTTATGTTATAAAGATGAGTGCATGCATCTTTATACATGTTTTGATCTTCACATCAAAAAATTTATACCCTTAAAATTTAAGTTACATGCCATCTAACTATAAGGAACACTTGGAATTAATTATTTGGTATGCGTGAGACCTAGGCCAAATATTAATGACAAGGTAAATTTCCAAGTGTGCGTGAGACCACACATGGAGAATTTGCAGTTTCTAAGTTAGACGACTTAATTAAGTTGATGCGTGAGACCTAGAACTTAAGGCATGAGATGGGATGAATCATGCTTACATGACAAATTGATGAATCAATTTGATGTAAATCCCATAATGATCTAGGAATTGGAAATCTTGTTTGCCAATTATTGTTCGACAGATTACCATCTTTTATACTTTCACCACTAGCAGATCAACTGATGTAGTGAAATCTATGTAAAGCTGGATCCTAGTTTTTCAAGAAAATATGTTGGTTATATGAATATATATCCTTGGGTATTATATTTTCTTGGAAATATAAATTATCGAAAATACTAAAATTGAATTTTGTAAATTCTTTTAAATGTATTAATGCAACATTAAAACCGTAAACGTGAGTTATTCTTTTATCAAGTAAATTGATCTACACCCGTATGGGTGTTTTGGTTAGAATCAATTTTACTAAAAGAATAAACCAAGTCTTCTTTCCATTAGGAGAAGTGTGAGACTTAATCCTATTCTTTCCATAGGATGATTAGAAAAGTCTAAATTCTAAATACATAACTCATAGCAAAATTTAATAGTAAGATTATTTGCACTTTATGAGTTATTAAATTAGAAGGTAGACTGATTACTGCACAATGGTAAAAGACGAATTAGATTATTTATCTAGTTGTCTTGATTTGACCATTTAAAGATACTACATACAATTGTTGGAATGGTAGATCTATACAGGAAGAAATTGCATGCCCAGTTTTTTTCAAGTTAAAAGTTTGGAATGTTACGTAGTAGAATACATTCTTTTAAAACCTATATATAATTGATGGAATGGGTTTTCTTAAAAGATGTAGGAAAGTAAATAGTACACTATTTCCTTTCACTGATTAATGAAACATTTACAATGTTGTCAAATTCAGTGGGAGTATTGTGTTCTTATGGCTGAATAAGGGATTATTGTAATATTCTCTAATTCAGTGGGAGTTATAAGACTTATTGTCTTAATTGTAACTCAAAATTATCTTTTGAATGTCTCAAGATAATTACTTTTCAAATATAGACACTAATATTTTCAAGGATAGTTATGTGCGTTTCCTTGATTGATTGAGTAACTCTATATCTACTAGTTATCTAATGACACAAATCATATTGTTCACATTAACAAATGCGTGCGTGTTATTTATGTGGTACATGATGTTGTTCCATGCACAAGTGGGAGAAATCTACATTATGTGCAAGGTACAACACATAAGAATATGATTTAAAGGATTCTCTTAACTGCAAAGTAAGAGACTATAGTTCTAATATGATTAATACACATCTAATCTAAGAAACACTTGGTGTTGAAATTTAGTAAACGTGAGACGCATGCTAAATATTAACAACAAGGTGAATTTCCATGTATGCGTGAGACCAACATGGATAATTTACTGTTTCTAAATTAGATATCTATTAGAACGTGTGTCAATAACAATACTACTTCACCTTTAATATTTATGTATTATTGGAATGACATAAATGCATGAAGTAATATAATACTACTTCAATAATTATGTATTCTTAGAATGATATAAATAAATGAAAGTAGTGAGTTAACTTGAAAATACTATTGAAACCAAATGATGGTGTTCATGATTACTTTAATTACACATGTTTACACTTTATTGTATAGTTATAAACATGAAGTCTTTTAAGTAATTACAAGACTTATAATAAAGTAAGATATTATCTTGTTATGGTCTTTTAATTAAGACATATACAAGAAGTCATTGAGTTGATCAATGATTAATAACGCATAGTAGGATTATAACAAGTTTATGTTTTTATGAGATATAAACATGAAGTGACTTGGTCAAAAGTACTTGTGTTATAAAGCATGAAATTGGTTTGGAAATACTATTATACCATTAAGTTGACTTAGTTGGTAAATAGGTATGCCAATAGGAATATGGTTATCTTATATATTGTTAGATCTTCTTACAATATCAATTCTAATGAGATACTATTATTTATGGTATCATCAGTTAGAGAAATCAAACTTTGGTTAGATTGTTTGATTAAAGATAACTATGATTTCTAATCTTCCAAAAGTTATCAAAGTTAGAAAATTGAGTATGGATTGAATATACTCAATTAGACTCCTAGAAGATTAATAAGACACTATTGAATTATGAAATGTGATGAATCACATTAAGTCTTAAATTTGAAGTTCTAAATTTGTTAAGCTACTTAAATGTAGGTCATTAACAAAAGAATGTCAGGAAACTGTCAATATGTATTTGTAATATCCTAAAAGAGAAAATTGGATTGTTGCTCTAATTGCCAAGTATTTATAGATAGTCTATATATTACTAAAGGCAAGTGGGAGTTTTAATTACAAGATACATAATCTTCTAAATACACACTAGTGAAAATCATGATGAGGCTAAACATGTAAATGATAAACCTCAAGATAATGGAATTATCATTCATAGATCAACTTGGATATATCAGATATTTGATTAATATGCTGACGATTATATGATGTAGTATTACCAAATAATGAATTGGGTAAATTACTCATATTATGAATATTATAGATGCTGTTCATAAAGACATTCAAATTTAAAATTTGGTTTATCTTAATTCTTAATGGTTAGAGAATAAAGATGAGTTTATTCAAATATTATGTAACCCTAGTAGTTTAAATCTTTGTGTAGAAATCATATGAACAAAAATTGTATACATATCTTAATGCATATCTTATGACAAGATTATTAATCATACTTAAGCAATTAACTATGATTGAATACTCTTTCCTAAGAACATTAAAGATACAAAGATGGTAATTGTCATATTTATATTTATATGAATATGAAATTTGATAATGAATATCAAAAACTCTTTCTTGAATGATTACTTGAGCGAGGACGATAAGTGATCAAAAGTAGTTTATGAATTCAAATAAATATTTGGAAGTACACAAAGTGCAATAATCCATGAATGGATAAATGCATGCATCTAGGAAATTACTCTTAAGTTTAATTATTAAATCTATGTTTTGATTTATAATTAAAATAAGATAATTTCTAAGTATTCCTGAAAGCTAGTGGGAGTATTATGTTTGATTTACTAAATCATATATGTTGTATAATATATTAGAAGTAACATTCCATATAAGTAAAATGTTAGACTTAGTTTGGAATGAAACTTTAAAAGATTTAGAAAATAAAACATACAACCTTGGAACTAAAGTTTATTATTTAATAAACATGTGCAGTAAATAAATCTAATAGAATATGATATATCATTTTGAAAGATTAAATGTATATATATATATTTGTAAAAATAGAACATGAATAAAATCTAAGTCTGACTGAAAGATTTTTCATGTGCATCATATTATTGTTGTATCATACTTAAATGCTAAGTGATTTGACAATATTTGATATCCAATTAAAGTTATTATATAACTTGTGTAATAAATATTCTGAGGGAATATGTTTGAACTTAGAATAATGATCCTCAACCTGGAATTGCTCCTTAAATTCTAAGTATGAACAATATGGCAAATTGTTGCGTAATTGTTATAGTTGGCAATAAATCTTGAAAGATTGAAAGGTGTCAAACATTACACATTGGATATTAAGTTTACGAAATTTAAAAGCATATTGTTGTTTGTATACAATGATGCTGGTTTAATTGAGACGACACTCAATAACTAGTCATGGAAGGATTTCATGAGAACTAGTTGAGCTCAACTAAGAGCATAGTTGCATTAAACATTAAAGAATTAGAATACTTTAAACTTTAAAATGCTTGAAAGTTTAATTGTCATAAATTGGTGATTGAGGATGACACACCATTTATGAAGTATTGTGTGGCAATATCAAGATTGTTGAATGCACACATACAAGAATTTCAATAATTGAATTCTTGAAATAAGTATTCTCAAAATTCCTATAGATCAACGTTAGTTGATTTATGCCTTGTCAACAAGTATGAATGACATGACTTGAGGCATAATTCATTAACTAGAATTATCATGCATTGATCTATTTAGTGTTTGAATAAAGGACATTATGCAATTATTATTTATAATGAATTAAAGTACTTAGTACGTTTGTTTTCATTAATAATAAATTGTGTCCTATATTTGCATGTTTAAATCCTTGAATAACTCATGTTATTCTAAATTGTCCGTTGTCAATTAATGATATGGGAATATCATTGAACTAAGACAAATATGAGTATTGGTTAGAATATACTTGAAAGTATATTGATGCGTTGACATACCAATTTCACATGATATTCAATGAATTGAATATAGGACTTATCCCAACAACATGAGTTTACTTTATGGATCTTGTCATTAAGTAAATCATGAATTTGTTATCCTCTGACTTGAGATACCAGATAAGTGTCATGGAGCAGTGCATTTCTGTGAAGCAATCTACCGCTCACCGTAACAGGGAGTTATAAGGGTTGTTTTCAGAAGTGTTGCAAAGTCCATGGGTTATTCTTGTAGTCAAGAAAGAATTTGTTCCTTCAAATTTGTTTTGAAGTTTAATACTGCTGGGCCCCTCGTAGGGTTGACAAGATGTTTGCGTGCACACGCCCAAAGTCTATCTGGAATACGTTCAGATATTTTGGTAATCTTGATCAATTATAAACAACGAAAAACAGAATTGTTAATTAAAGAATGACTAAGATCCATATCTTTATTAACGTGGTATTAGAAACAAAAGGATGATAATAATTATAATGATGAATCATTATAGGTTTTTCCAGGAAACCTACCTCGAGTTGAACTAGGGGCATTGGCGTGTTGCTAGACGCTTACCAATGTCATTATGTTATTAATAGATATCCAAGTGGGAGCTGTTGAAGTTTGTGGATACATATTAATAAACATATGTCTAGAATTGAACTCGAAACCTCGGGATTGCACAATTACGTATGAAGGAATTAATGAATAATAATTAATATATAAAATGTTATGTTTATTTAATTATTAGAAACACAAAATAATGACTAACGATCGTTAGAAGTTAACGGAATTGGATAACTATCGTTAGGTATCAAAGAACAAGGACTAGAGTGAAAATTGGACACGAGAAGGATCCGGAAGGACCCTTGGGCCTTGTGGCCGGTCGTGGTAGGGAGGGGATACCCAATCCCATTCCAACTTGTTCTCCAAGTTTCACTTAGTATAAATACAAGGCTTAGGGGTTCATTCTTGGTACCTTTTGTGCACTAGCTATAACCCTAAATCTTGTTTTCTCTCCTCTTGTTCTTTGGCCGATCGTACACCCCTTCACAAGGGTCGATTGGTTTGTTTTTTACTAAACAAACTTTTGTGTTTACATTAACTAGCATTAACATTAATTCGGTTATAGTACGTGTGTACAAGAACGAGGTAACAACACACTATTGTTGTTATCAATGGATCGATTAACAAAACGGTAAGGGGTTAATCATTGATCCATATTAGGGATGAGCAAAAGAACCAAAGAATCGGAACCGGACCGAGAACCGGACCGGAACCATGAAGAACTGAACTGGAACCAGAACCAATGGTTCCAGTTCCGGTTCTTGATTTTGAGATTTTTCGATTCTTGGTTCGGTTCGGATCGGTTCCATCGGTTCTCGGTTCTGGAACCAAATATCCAATAATTGTAAAAATATGTAATTTTTTTTTACTTCTTATCAAAATATTAATCAAATCCTATGTATCATAAAAATAACCTTACTAGCCATCAAGCCGAACACTCTAAACCATAATCTTTAATTTAATGAAACATCTACAAATCAATAATTAATCTAAACCTAATAACATTCCAAGATCATTCATCATTATCAAAACAATGAAAGCAAGTTTATATTTTATTTTTATTTGCATTCGATTAGCTTTTACATATTCATCGTGCTAAAATTTGCTAGCACTTTTATTAATACATTGTTTATTATCTATCAACATTACATAGCCACATGATCATCACGTATCACTTTTAGTTTTATTAATATTTTGCCTAACAGATAGTTGTTGAATAACTCCTTATGTGTCATATTATAACTCCTTATGTGTCATACTAAAAGTGCTAGTATTAGTATTAGTATTGCTTATACTTATGGCAAGAACAAAGGAGGAGGGGGTTTTTATAGCCTTGAGAGGAGGTTAGTTTACAAGACTTACTCAGAAGAGACAAAGAGAAACAAACTGTAAAACTCTAAACAGTCTTAGTTATTTTGATGGACAAAGTTTTATTTTATTTTATTTTATTTTTCGGATTGTTATGTATTATTGTTTTGTTAAAAATATGAACAAGTGAAAGTAACTATAGAATGATTGATTATTTGAGTTTATGGTATAGTTGTTAATTGTTATTTGCTTAAATGTAAATGGTTGCAAGTTCTTAAAAAGTTTAATTTTTGTGTTTTTTATTAGCTTAATAGAAAAGCGGTTCCTATACGGATAGATCCAAAAGAACCGGAACCAGAACTGGAACCGAAACCAAAAACTATATTCGGCTCGGTTCTCGGTTCCCACTTTTCAGAAAAATTGGTTCTCGGATCCTCTGGTTCCGGTTCCGGTTCCAACCGGTTCCAGAACCATGCTCATCCCAAATCCATATAAACCCTAATTAGGGTTCATCACATGTTCAAGATTAATTTATTGATTCTTGTTTTGCTAGAATCACTAAAGGTACGTTCCTATTTAGTTTATGTTAATCTTTTATATGTTATATAGATGTTCCTACGCTTCCGCATATGTGTTTACCTATTTTATGATTGTCATGATACTTTTATTCTAACACAAAGTCCAGCATGTCACACTTCTTAATGCCATGTGTTTAATAAAAAAAAAGAAAATACAAAAAAAAGCAAGCGTGGAAGGTGTTACCTGTTAACTTGTTGATTCCCAGTCATATTGTGTACATTGTACGAGATTTGAAAATAAATTGCGTACAATGACAATTTTGAAAGTTCCTTACGTACATCGTGTGTTTTGAATAAGTATGTTACATGGTTTCAGCTTTCACCCTTATATATACCATGTTTTAAGTTTACGCTATTATGCTCCACTTTCAGTAACCAATCGAGTAGCAATCAAAACATACATTGAAGCTAGATCTTTATCTTAATATAAGTTTGAATTTTAGTTTCTTTTAATAGTTGGTTTGCTATATAATTGCATTCCATCTTGTGTTATAATCTTGATGTTCACGGGATAGACTTGCACTTACTTGATGCTCAGTTTGTCATGAGGCGATTATAACGACACAACACTTTTTTGTTGACTGCCCAATGGTTGTTGATTTATGGATAGCTGTTCACGGTGGATCGAGGCTTGATTTTTCTTTTTAAAAAAATGGTGGCTGTTTGATGACTACCTTAAATCTCTCTCAAATGTAATCACGTAGGTTGACAACTATGACTTGAGCAAACATGTTAAGTCTTTCTTCGATGCAATCATCCACACGACTACTTAGGTGATTTGCAGATACCGGGATCGATTATGTTTTGATCTTAAACCGTCAAAAAATGACACTTTTTGAATAAATTAAAATACTCTAGCACTCATGGATCTTTAATACAAACACGTACATACATCCTATTTGGTTAGATGTGTATTAAATGTATAATATTGTTGTTTTCTTGTAATTTTTTTCTAGCTTCTTACTTTGGTTATTAGTAACTTGGTGGAATTATGAAATAACACTAATGATAAAATCTTTGTTTGGTGCATATGATTTTTGATAATTATTTGTAGTTCAAAAGACATAATAAAACTTTGATTTAAACACTAACTAGTCTATAAATTTGGGCTAAGCCAAGCTATCGTCTGATGCATAATGTAGTCGGTAAGCTCATATTATGATAATGAATGTAGCATTAACTTTTTTTAAAGATGAATAGATTGTAATTAAGTGTATAGGTAGACAAATAGGACAAAAGAAATAGACCTATGAGCTTATCTTTCGGCTCATCGTCGAAAGTCCGCAACTTTTCTTAAACAAATAGAACACCTTTGCACTTTTTTTATAAGTATAGTTAAATAGCAACTCAAATTTATGTGACGCAGAAAGCTTTTATAGTTGAGTACTTGAGCAAGTTAATACTAATAGATTTGTTTTGGGAAAAAAAGAGTTTACTATAGCACTTTTGGAAGGATTTTTCCAGGTTGAGTTGTGTTTCCCTCGTTTCACTTCTCACGAACAAAGTGCTAGTTGCCTAGTCGACTAGAGTCATATGTTTGCATTCTATCTGTTTGTGGCACGCTTGGACATTTACTGAAGACTCGTTTATGTTCTAACATATTACTTTAGCCTATTGACTGTGGGGTTTGATTATATACTATAGTGTTTTGCTAAACATAGTCCTAAAGGCTACGTTTAAAAAACAAGAACATGCATAAATGGTGCTACATAAAGTCACAAACTTGTCTTGATAAGGGTCTTCCGTGCGACACTTAATCTCGGTTAAGTCAGCCTTGCTCGAACACTCTAAGGAAGACCTAATTCTACAAACTTTCATGGCATCTAAGGTTTCCATGACTTCTTAATGTTTCCACATTTCATAGAATTCTTAGATTTTTTTAAGCTAGTGTAGAACAATCCATAATCCTGATTAATTTCGTGAACGACCCAATTAATTGTGTGGCTCGTGACAATAACACCATAAGTAAAAAATTGAAGTATTTACATTAACGAGCTGGGGCACCCGCGCTTTGCTGCGGGATTGTTGTGTTAAATATAAACTCGAAATAAAATGATAGATTTTTTTTTTTTTTTTTTTTTTTTTTTTTTTTTAGTAAGGACTAAATTTGAAAAAAATCGCTAACGGGGGACTAGCAGTGGAATTTACAGCTAACCGAGGGACTAAAAGTGTAAATTTCTTAGGAACAGTACCAGGCACTATTTGGTACTGCTTGGCACTATAGCAGTACTATTCTGTACTGTTTAGTACTGTAGCAAATGAATTTTCAGTTTCAGTCCCTTAACATGGCATCCTGTTGCACAGTTGGTCCCTACACATGTTAGATAACGACCGTTAAAGACTATTAAGGACTAACTTCGCACTTGACCACCAACCTCAGGGACTAAAATGGGGCAACGACGAAACTTCCATGTGCACTGTTGCTACAGTACACACAATCATTTTTAGTATATATATATAATTTTATGGCAATTATTTTGTTAGTACATGTTTATACGAGGTCGTGCTTAAATTGGTGGTGGGAGAAATGTCACGAGCCATATTCTAAAGGCCAGGTTCTGCTTGGAAAAATTACTGAATGTGTGGGTTCCTGGTTTATCTTGTTGGTTTTGTTGGAGTACTCGCAACAGTAAGGGTGTAATACGTGCCACAAGTAGAGGACCCGATATAACACTACACTCGTCAAGATTTTGGGCTACTTCCTTGATGAGCCCAAGGCAGGAACAAAACCAATGAACCTCACGCGGGATAGATGCCTGGTCTTTATCGAGTTAAAGACGCTATGTGAGGTCGAAGGAATGAATCCATGACATTCTGTTCTAAGCCGAACATAAAATTAATCATCACACTACTTAATTGATACTTCCAACATATTTATTACTCATACTTAATGTACATAAACACAGTCACAAATCAATGTTCATCAAGATTATAGCACTTGTAAATATCAAAGAAATTTGAACCAAAGCATAAAATTTCAAACTTTTTCCCAAAAAATATACTAATAAAAGAAAGAAACCCGAACCCATAATGTTCAAGTTGTTATCGAATCGAGAGTTGTTTTCCACTTAAAAGAATAATTCAAAGTTGTACTAAAAAAGTAGTCAAAAATAGTTGTTGGTATCAAATGAGGCTTGCACAACTTGGATTGAATAATGTACAACTAACTAATGCTCTACTCTTAATTTGGACATATGAACAAGACGTCAAATATTCTCAAATAAGTTTGATACAAATAAGAACACAAAAAATATGACTATACACACTCTATATGTAGCATGATAAAAAGCTACAATAATGTAACTTTTTTTTTTTTTTTTTTTTTTTTTTTTTTTTAAATTCATTTATTTATTTTCCCGACAAAGAATCTAAGGGCATGTTTGGTAGGGTGAAATGATCTCAAGGAAATGGAAATGAGTTTATTTCATTTGTTTGGTACCTAAAGAAATAAAAAAAGTGAAGATTTCAAATTCTAGGGAGTTAAGTTTACATGCAAATTCAAAGAGTTCATTTTCCTTACATTTGGAGTGGAAATCAAATCCTAGCATTGTATAATAATAATAATAATAATAATAATAATAATAATAATAATGAAATAATGAAATAATATAATAATAATAATAATAATAATAATAATAAAAATGAAATAATAATAATAATAATAATAAATAATAATAATAATAATAATAATAATGAAATAATAATAATAATAATAATAAATAAATAATAATAATAATAATAATAATATAATAATAATAATATATTAATATAATAATAATAAAAAATAATAATAATGAAATAATAATAATAATAATAATAATAATAATAATAATAATAATAATAATGATTTCTTGAGTCAATTCTCTGGTGTTACCAAACACTGGAATTATTATTCAATTTCCCTGGAATTCATTTCTGTGAATTACATTTCTGAGCTTCATTTCATTTCTCTGAATTTCACCCTACCAAACGTGCCCTAATAGATATTTGTCGCAAATGCGAGTCGGTTTTTGGTTCGAAAAGAACCGAATGACGGTTAACCCATCTCGAGACTTTTAATATAGCATCATTATTGCATTTTTAGTCCTTAGTCTTTACTATCGTTTCAGTTTTAGCCCCCCAATATTTTTGTTCCTATTTTTTAAAAAGGGAAATTGCAAATATATCTATGCAAAAGCTCAAAATTACATATATATCCGGTTTAAACTTTTAGTTACATATATATCCAATCTAAACTTATATATATATATATATATATATATATATATATATATATATATATATATATATATATATATATATATGGAGACTTTCTTGCGAAAACCATGTTATCTGCGAGAACTGAGAGAACCACCAAAAACATACATGCACGTCTTTTAAAATAAAATAAAAATACATGCAAATTATCAGTAATCGTAAGTATCCACTAATGTTCTTCAATATTATCATGAACTCATCATCTTTTTTCACAAAAACCTTACACACGGCGCCAATATTGTCGTTGCACGCCTTATAAGAACATTTTTTCACAAAAACCTTACACACGACACCAATATTGTCGTTGCACGCTTTATAAGAACATATATGCACACTTTCAACGAAAAATTTTGTATTTCCAATTTCTTATCAAAATTCTCTAGAACAACTATGTTTTTTTTAAAACATGTATGCTGTTTTTAGAACATATGTGCAAATATACAATTGTTGAAGGCGTGCATGTATGTTTTTGGTGGTTCTCTCAGTTCTCACAGATAAGATAGTTCTCGCAAGAAAGTCTCACTATATATATATATATATATATATATATATATATATATATATATATATATATATATATATATCTATCTTTCGTAAACCTTAAATATGTCATATATATCCAAATAACTATTTAATTGAAATTCACAACCCTACAATACATAAAAATTATAATTATAACAAATATTTCTTAAATATATATATATATATATATATATATATATATATATATATATATATATATATATATATATATATATATATAGGGGAGCTTTATTTTCAGAACCCTGTTAAGTGCGGGAACTGCGAAAACTCCAATTTTGCATTAGAAAACATGCATGTTCACATAAAACATGTATGTTTTCTTACATACACCTTAATACACATGCCTGTGTATTAGGGTGTATGTAAGAAAACATACATGTTTTATATGAACATGCATGTTTTCTAATGCATAATTGGAGTTTTCGCAGTTACCGCACTTAACAGGGTTCTAAAAATAAAATCATTTTACATTGATTTGTTGCACTTAACAGGTTTTTATATGAACAAGTATATTATGCATGTATGTGTATTAAGGTGTATGTAAGAAAACATACATGTTTTATATTTTCTAATGCAAAATTAGAGTTCTCGCAGTTCCCGCACTTAACAGGGTTCTGAAAATAAAGATACATTATATATATATATATATATATATATATATATATATATATATATATATATATCTTAACTACTTATAATGTAGATTTAGTCAAAGTGGAAAAGTGGAAAACTGAATTTTCAGTCAATCCCCATTTTGCCCTTCTAATTAATGCTCTTGAAAGTTAAGGGTGAGAGAAAATGAATTGTGTAATTAATGCTTTTATTAAAACACCCCATAACTTAAAATTACAATAATTTATTCATATGGTACAACCAATTAAAAGCATGTATATTAAATTAAAAACAATCAATTAAAACACCCCTTACTAAAAAAGTACAATAAACTTTTCACAATATACAATTTAAACAAGCTACAACATAATATAAAATAATTAAACACACTAATTAATGTTATTTTTAAAACACCCTAAAATGAAAAGTATATGTTATTATACACATTATACAAATTAATAAAACACACAAAACTTTATACAATCTAACAAGTTGATGTTGCATATAATTTTGAAAACTGGACCGGACCAACGGGTTCAACTGGGAAAAACATATAGTTTTAAAAACTGGACACGACGGGTTCAGTTATTAAAAGAATGACTCGGTTTAAATCGACCCGTTTTTCGACCGGAACGGTTCAACCGGGTTTCAAAACATTATGTTGACATGAGCTTAAGTATCAAAGTCAATAAGTCAACAAAGTCAATAAGTCAACACATTTAGTAACTGATTTTCATATCAATTTGGGCGGGAAAATCAGTTACTAAATGTGTTGAGTTATTGACTTTGATACTTAAGCTCATGTTATATGTTTAATCTCTAAATCTTCAAACTTTTATTAGAGGTGGCAAAACGGGCGGGCACGGGCACGGGCTAAAATAGCACGGGTTAAAACGGGCACGGGCTAAACGGACAAATTATAAATCGGGCCAAACGGGCACGGGCTAAAACGAGCAAATTATAATTCAACTATTAAAAACATTCAGAACAGTCCTAAAAACCCCTTTAATTCATATTGTAAAAAAATTTCAAGCATCTAAGTCTTAACTATATTTAATTATTTTTTCTTAGAAAAAAAATAAAATAAAATAAAATAAAAATAAAATAATCTGACTGCAAATTTGAGAAAATCTGCTGGGACAAATGAATAAAAATGCAACTAATTAAAAAAATGAAAGTAATTGCTTGAAAGTTGAATTGTGTGATTCGAAAGCCCATCTAATAATATTTGTTTTTATCTTTTGCCTGTAAAAGCCCATCAAATAAATGCAAGGAGGCAAAAAACGCCCCAAACTTTTAAAAAAGTGTCAAAAATCGCCCAAAAATTACAAATTGGGCAAGATTGCTACCCCTAACTTTTATTATTTTTCATTTATAACCCATAAACTTTCTTTTATCACTAAACGATCTGTCGTTATAAAATCCCGTTGCTATGCACGGGTATTCGTCTAGTATATATATATATATATATATATATATATATATATATATATATTATTTATAAACTTGTTGGCAATAGCATATACGCTTTCATTGCAAACATATTTTATCTGTGATGTATAATATATAACAACCATGATATATTTGATAGTTTATTTCATGTATTCGTATTAGATATGAGATAATGTGATTTTTTTTCGTGAGGTTAAACATTCTTGATATATTGTTTTGGTCGTTCATTTGAACCCCACGATATCGTACCCTTAAAACAAATATGTTTGTTGCAAATTTTTAAAATTATAATTCTCATAATTTAGAGTTTAAAGTTAAATTAAATAATTATTTTGATATATATGATATATATTAGAGGTTTAGAAGGATATATATACAATTACGAAGTTTTAGAAAGAATATATATATGCAATTATTAAGTTAAGTTGGATATATATGCAATTTGTACTCTTTTGAAATGATATATATGCAATTTTTAAGCCTTTGTAAGGATATATATATATATATATATATATATATATATATATATATATATATATATATATATATATATATATATATAATTAAAAGTTTAAAATGGATATATATATGTAATTTTGAGCTTTTGCAGTGATATATATGCAATTCTCCCTTTTTAGATGATAATTTTTTCACACCATATACCACTTATCTAATAATATACGGAGTATCTCACAAATACGTTCAACGAGATTTAAATGCCCAACCTCTAGGTTAGTGACAACTCACATACTACTAGACCAGATGCGTTTTGAAAGCAATAAGATTTATCAAATAAAAAGAAAAAATAGAAGAAAAATAAAGGTACAAAATAGAAACTATAAAATAGGATATCTATCTTCAAAAACTGCAAAACTTTTAGAAAACTAAAGATCATCTAATGCAATTGAAGCACCAAAAGCTATATGCTAACCTAAAAAGATTAACATGCTAATCGGACCAAACTCAATTTAGACTTTGTAAGCACTAATTGAGTTTGAGCACCAATCCAACCATGATAAAATTACCTTTTTAATCTAGCCAACAACCAATTATAGAATACCACTTTAAGCTCGTCAAAAAGAATAGTAAGATTTGAAACTTTATTCTCATAAACTTTTTTATTTCTTACGCACCACACAAAATATAGCATCACCTAACACACCGCTTGTTATATAATTTATCATTTTTTGCTAAAATTATTTCTATCCTTATGATTTAGAATGTCGTCAACTGTATAAACTTCGAAAACCACATAATCCCACCATTTAAACACTTTTTTTCTAATTATTGATGCAAAATGTTATGGAAATTGAAAAGGGAATGGAAAATTCAGCGAATGTTTTTATTAGTTAATATATTTTTTTCTCAAAATTATTCTCATCAAACAAAAAAACTTTTAACAAAAATACATTTTTTACAACTTTAATTTTTATAAAAGTTACAAAAAGACAGTTTTACTCTTTGTCAATTATTTAATATATTCATATGGTTTTATAAAAAATAATTTTGATTAAAGCTAATATAATAAACTTAAGCAATTTCAACTACCATATATAATATTAAACAATTAATTTAAAATAAATCATAAAAGATGGACAATAAAATTAAAGCAGAGTTAATAATATTTTTGCATAGTTTTTGTATACATTCTTCAAGATACCATAAGAGGATATAAATTGATATTTGACATTGTTTGTATTATGAAAAAAAGGAAAAAAGCCATAATCAATTAGAGTCAAAAGATTGAATCGCATAAGCTTATCTTTAGCTAAAAGCTGCAATCATTTAGCTATCTTAGTTATTGTACAAAGGATAAGGAAAGACAACCTAACCAAAACTCAAAAAGTTTAAAGCATGTATCATGAGAATGACTATCTTAGCCCTTTTTAACTTTGAAAGTTTGTAACTTGTTTTAAATTTATTTTTATGTTAATTTGTTTGGTGACAAAATCTTTGGTTCTGGTCCGGGTCAGTTCGGTCTGGTCCAGTTCGTCAGTTCGATCCGGTTCAACAAAGCATATTAGCGGGTTTTTCGTAAGACCAAACCGAACCAATAACAAAAATAAGAAAAAAATGGACCGAGTACCGGACTGAAATATGTTCGGTCCAGTCTGGTCAGGCCGATTCGGTGTCCACAGTCTATTTTGCTCAGCCCCAGGTCTGATAGCGTGTTGATTGATGATGTGTCAATAACGTGAAAGTGATGTGTTTCGGGAATTGAGAATTTGCAAAACCGGCCCTCAATCTTACCCACATTTACATCTTTGACCCCTGAACCTACACATATTTATAAATTGAATTCACTCATCAAATACGGCTGTCTATATTTAGGGGTAAACAGAGTAGCAATCACTATTAACGAGTGAGAGAGAGAGAGAGAGAGCTGCCGCTGCTCCTGTTTGGTGATACAAACACTCTTCACTCCCAACACAAAAACCCAAATAAAAAAATACAATCTTTTTTATCAAAAGGGTTGTTCAAGATTCTATAAAAAAGTGAGTCTTTTTACTTATCTGATCATCTTTTTGTATTATTAACAAGATTCCTGACATGGGTTTTTGTTTTTCTTGATTATGATCAATGTTGAAGTTATCTTTCTTTAATGTTGTTTTTTTAGGTTTTTGTTTGGATTGTGTATTTGGGGTTTAGTGATCATGTTTGCTTTTTGTGTTGTTTTTGCATGATGGAATGATAATCAGGGGTTTTGACAATGTAGGATTGTGTTTTTGTTATGGTGACTTTGATGCATGAATATTTGTTGTTTTAAAATAATACATATGCTGTAATCAATAATGGCTCTTATGTTAAAAAGTTTTTGTTTTGGGTTGTTTAGATATGTTTGTACTATGTTTAGGGTGATTTTGTTTCATGGGTTTGAAATTTTTTGTCCGGATGATGTGTTTTTTGTGATCAAGGTCTGGTTTAGAATGCTGTGTGATGTAATCAATAATGGCTTTGGAGTTGGTATAGGAATTTATTTAACAATGTGTCATGTATGTAAAAGTTATACAGTAGTTTAAAAGGGTACGCTTTTTCGTGTTTTGCTTTTGATGATGATGATGATGATAATTAATGTTGGACATGTTTAAACATGTTTGTACTATGTTCTGGTTGATTTGCATTATGGGTTTGAAAATTTTGTTTGGATGATGTGTTTTCGCGATTGTGGTGTGGTTGAATGCTGTGTGATTTGGGGTTTGACTTTTGATCAATTAGTTTTCGCGAGGGTTTGGGAGTTTTAGTGCTAAGTATGCTATGGTAATCTGTATTTTTATATATTTAAGGTGATTGGTGCATAAAACTTTTATGGTAGAAAATCATATATATTAATGCAAAACTTAAAGAATGGGTGAGTTTCTAAGATTGTAAAAAACTATGGTCTTACACGGTTAAAGATGAATTATTTACTGTTTATGGCAGCGAGGATGATTATTTCCTTTACTCTATAGTTTAGTGGATCATTTTGTCATTTTTATATGTTTTGTTTCTTACAGCCATTTAATTCTTACTGTATTCTCAATTTTGACTTTATTTTTGTAATAGGGTTGTCAACAGGCGGCGAAACTGGTTTGATGGACAATGAAGTGTATATAGAGCAAAAAGTACCATCTGGCGTTCTTACCAGTATAAGGTTTAAAGTTTTATCCGAGGAAGATGCAGTAAGTTGATCATACTTTTATTTTGGTGTTATTCATATTACGACTTTAATATATTTAAACCTTATGAAATGATTCTTACTTGTGTATTAGGAGAAGGCATCTGTGAAGGAAATCACAATTGCAAATGAAGTAATGGACCCTGCACTGGGATTCCCGAATCCTGCATCGCAGTGCCATACATGCGGTGCCAAAGATTACAGAACCTGCGAAGGTGTGTGATCATGCTGTTTGGTTTTTGATTTGGCTGTGTGACACAACGATTTGATTCTATGTTCAACTTCCGTCTTGCAGGTCATATAGGCTTGATTAAATTCCCGTTCACAATAATTCATCCTTACTTCTTACCGGAAGTTGCACAAATTTTGAATAAAATCTGTCCCGGATGTAAAAATCTGAAAAAGACCAAGGTCAGGTATTATTATGTTGCATACTAATTCACTGCGATGTGTTCAAACACATCTACACAGACCTATACATTTAGAGGTCCAAAATAAAGTAGTGTTGCTTTACAATTATTATTGAATTTTTGTGCTCTTTTTTCAATTTTGCAGAAAAATGGAACGGTACCCGTCATTCAAGCCTCTAAAATATGCAAATATTGTGATGTGAGTGTCATTTATGTTACTATATGTCCTCTTTAAGCAACAAATTATGTTAAAAAAAAAAGGTCTATAATTTATATTCTTTACTCTTCTCACAGAGAAACTTCAAAGATGATTATCCGTCTATGAAGTTCAAAGTTTCAGCAAAAGATGTGTTTGGAAAGAGTGCAATAAGTGTGGAAATAGTAAATCCGAAGAAGCTTATTTCAGGAAAAAGCTTACCTCATGATTATTGGGATTTTATTAAAGAAGATTCTCAACAAGAAGAAGCATTTTCATCATTTAGTCGGAAAGTCCTTACACATGCACAGGTAACTGTTCTATTTTCAAATTAGTTTTGATTTTTTAATGTATTTATTTGCTATATTACTTCATTAGTTATTATTGATGTGTTAATCACTCGTGCTGATTCCTAATCATCGTCAGGTATATCAAATACTGAAGGATGTTGATCCAAGCTTTCTTAAAGGATCACTGATGAAAAAAAACAAGATCTTTATGCAAAATTTCCCTTTAACCCCCAACTGTCATCGTGTTGCAGAGTTTGGTCAAAATTTGACCTTTGTAAGTATCTTCTTATGCCCATCATGGTGGTTCTAAATTGAAAGATTGTTTCTGAGTAATCAAGTATCATACTTGCTCTAATTTCAGGATGAACGCACAAGGGCGTACAGAAAGATGGTAGGTTTTCGCGGTACAGCTAATGAGCTGAGTACATGTGTAACCGACTGCATAAAACTTTCAAAGGTCAGTAAGTTTAGAATGTTTTAGTACCTAAGGGTGTTTGGATGTGTCTTATATAGAATTAGAAATTGATAATATGGTATATAAATTAATTAAATCAAATATATATTATGGGTTTGTAGGAGTCCAGTCAGAAAGGGTTAAAACGCAGACACGTTCTTGTCTGTTTTTTAAACTTTTTATTTGCAACTAATGCGTATTATGATTATATTATTTTCTATAGCAATAATAATCTTAATAATTTGCATAAATGACTTAGGGGAATGCATTAGTATTTGCATAAACAGACTATAGGCAGCCTTGAACCCATTCAACCCATACCCATTTTAGCTAGTTTTATGGTTTGACCCAATTCATCTTTTCGTAAGTAAAATTGCCGCCACTAGTTTTCCGAACACTCTAAAACAACTAGCTTAAGCACACATCCAAATTCCAAACACCCTTCTAATTATCTTTTGAATTGCAGAATTTGAGCTCTTAATAACTCTGCAGATACGAGCAGAGAAGCCTACGATTCGTGATCCCGATTCAACTGAAGACAATCCTTCTAAAATGCACGGTTTGAAATACATGAAAGAAGTTAGTCTTGGAAAGAGAACCGATTTTTGTTTTAGGTTGGTATGTGTGGGTGACCCGTACATAAAGCTAGATGAAATTGGTGTCCCTAGTGACCTAGCAGAAACAATGCTTGTTTCCGAGCAACTAAATTCATTGAATTGGGAAAGAATAAATGCTTCGTGTGGCTTAAGAATCCTTCGAAAAGGAGAAGCTTTTATTAGGCGAAGAGGCGGTTTAGTTCCTGTTAGATATGGAGATCAGTTACGCATAGGGGACACAGTATATCGACCTTTACATGATGGTGACATTGTTTTAGTAAATAGGCCACCATCTATACATCCACACTCACTCATTGCTCTACGGGTCAAAGTTCTTCCGATCAGCTGTGTTCTTTCATACAATCCGCTTGTTTGTGACCCTTTTCGAGGTGATTTTGATGGTGACAGTCTTCATGGTTACATTCCTCAATCATTAGAGTCTCGGGTCGAGTTACGGGAGCTTGTTTCATTGGAAAATCAGTTAGTTGATAAACAAAGTGGCAAGAATCTAATATCCTTAAGTCACGATAGTTTGACCGGGGCCCATTTGATGTTGGAAGACGGGGTCTTTTTCAACCGCCCACAATTACAACAACTTCAAATGTTTTGTCGACGTCAGAAACTGGAACTGCCAGCTGTCATGGGGAGTTCTTGTTTATGGACCGGGAGGCAGTTGTTTAGCCTTGTGTTGGATAAAGATTTTGATGCTAATGTGGCGGAAACTCAGATTAAAAATGGGGAATTTGTGAGTTTGTTGAATCCGTCTTCCAGCCTACAAGCTGGTGATGATAATATTTATAGTTATCTGATAAGAAACTTTAAAGGTGATGAGGTTCTTGAGTTTCTTCATTCGGCTCAAGAATTGATGATTGAGTGGTTGTCGTCGAGGGGATTTAGTGTCTCGTTACTGGATCTTTACCTATCTTCAGATTCAAAACATAATATGAACGATGATGTTCGTTACGGGTTGTATGAAGCTGAGAGGCAAGCTCACGGGCAGTTGTTAATGGTTGACGGTCATCAGGATTTTCTTACTGGAGACTTGACGGGAAACATAACCAAGAAAGAAGGTTACAGTGGACTGGACTCTGATAAAATGTGTTATGAACAGCAGACATCAGCTGCATTAAGTCGAGCATCAGCTGCTGCCTTTAAGCAAGTGTTTCGTGATGTTCAAAATCTTATTTACAGTTATGCTACTAGAGAAAATTCGTTTCTGTCGATGTTGAAGGCGGGTAGCAAAGGAAACATGTTGAAGTTTGTGCAGCATAGTATGTGTGTCGGTTATCAGCATTCATTAGTCCCGTTATCATTTCACTTCCCTCGTGAATTTTCTTGTGTTTCTTGGAATGATCATAAAAGGGCAGATTCGTCCTTTTCTGCGGGTGTAGATCGATATGTTCCTTACGGTGTTATAAAGAGCTCGTTTTTGTCGGGTCTTAATCCAATGGAATTGTTTGTTCATTCCGTGACGAATCGGGATGCTTCATTCGGTGGGCATGCGGATATCTCGGGGACTTTGTTTCGGAAACTCATGTTTTTTATGCGGGATTTGTACATCGCGTATGATGGGACCGTGAGAAATTGTTACGGGAATCAGCTCGTTCAGTTTTCATATAATTCCGAAAATGCCCCTGGTCAAAGTAAGTCACTTCTGGATAAGGCGGAGTGTGGGGCGCCAGTTGGTTCATTGGCTGCATGTGCTATATCCGAAGCTGCATATGGTGCTTTGGATCAGCCGGTCAGCGCGCTCGAGAACTCACCTCTGCTAAACTTGAAGGTATCATTTTTTTAAAAGTTGACTAATTGCTAAATGACTAAACTACCCTTTGATGAATCTAATATGAGTGGTTTACTTTGTACAGAAAGTGCTTGAATGTGGTGTTAAAAAGCTCAGTGGTAACAAGACCGCATCACTTTTTTTGTCTCAAAAACTTAAAAGATGGAATAATGGATTCGAATATGGAGCAATCGATGTCAAGAATCATTTGGAAAAGTTATTGCTTAAAGATGTTGTTTCACTTGTCTCCATATTGTATGTTACTTTACCATTGACTTGTTGACTTTTTTTTTTTTTTTTTTTTGGGTTATGGTTGCTAACTTTTCACTTATTGGTTTTTTGTTGACTAGCTATGCCCCACAAACTGGAAAACGAGCTCGTATCAGTCCGTGGGTTTGTTATTTTGGTATAAGCAAGGTAATCTCATCATCCAGTGATGATAGTCGTTAAGGATATTCTAGTCATTTGTTCCAAAAAATAATTTCAACTTTTTTGTTTGCAGGAAGTTGCTAGTAGCAAGCAACTAACAGTTGAGTGGATTATCAATGCACTGAAGTACAAGTGTGCCGACTCAGCCAGTTTCAAGAAGTTAAAACTCAGTCTACCGAAATTAGAGATATCATCCAAGTATGATTCCTTTGCCTGTTTGTATTACTTGAGTTTATTTAAATTACTAAGAAAAAGATTACAATTTTTTTTTTTTATTATTATTTCAGACCTTACCCTGAAGACGAAGATGATGCAATCAGTGAGAACGATAAGAATATTTTTATCACTGTTCAAATAGTCGATGCCGCAAACAACTCACTGAACATACTCCAAGACGTTGTGGTCCCATTCTTTCTGGAAATTGTTATAAAAGGTTATTAATTTAAACTTCATACGTTCATTATTCTGCTTTAATTTTTATTAACTCGTATTTATAAGTTTTAAAGAAACGGACTTTTTAATCTTTCATTTTAATGTTTTTTAGGATCTATAAATGTGAAGAAAGTGGATATCGTGTGGCAAGATGATCAAAAAACGTCAAAACATTGGGAAGATAATTCAGGCGAACTTTACTTGCGTGTATTCATGTCCGATAACTGCGATAGAAGGAAGTTCTGGCGGGTTCTAACAGACGATTGCATACAAATAATGGAAATGATTGACTGGGAACGAAGCCATCCTGATGACATTCAAGATGTAATTTTGGCTCAAGGAATTGATGCAGCAAGAAACCATTTTCTTCGGGTATGTTTCATCATCTTATAACTTCCAATTTCTATAAGAAAAAAGTGCATTTCCACTAATTTATACTTTATTGCAGACATTAAAGTCGGCTATAGAAGATACTGGAAAAAAAATAGTCCCTGAACATTTGGCGCTTGCTGCTGATTGTTTATCCGCTACTGGCGAATTCATTCCTATTAATGCAAAAGGTCTGTCGATGCAGAGAAGCAAAGCTAACATTTCCGCACCATTTACTCAAGCATGCTTTTCGGTGAGTAATTGTCAGCCTTATTTATTTGTTTTTTTTTTTCTTCTCATTTTTTATAGCATCGGTAGTCTTGTATGCTAATGTTGAATATAATTCGGTACAGAATCCATCTGATTGCTTTGTAAAAGCCGCAAAAAGTGAGGCTTTGGATAATCTTGAGGGGACTATCGATGCGTTATCATGGGGTAAAGTTCCGGGCCTTGGGACTGGTGGTAGATTTGAGATAATATTTTCTGGAGAGGTAAATATAAATATGTTTTAAGTTATATGATTATATATTGATTTTTTAGAAGATATAGTTTTGTAATTTACATATCTTGTGTTTAATAATGTTGCAGAAACATCAAATTGATAAACCAGTGGATGTGTTCAGTCTTTTGAGTAAGAGTATCGATACACATGAAGAGAACAAGATTGAGACACCCGTTGAGCTCAAAGAGAGCAATATAAGCATAAAAAAACCGGCCCCGTTGAATCCGTATCTTGATTTTACTGCAGACGGAAGTACTGACTTAATGAAAATGGTGTTGAAAAAACATATATCAGCTGAAGATATCAAGCGTTTGGCGAAAGATTTGAAGCATATACTTCACAGGTAAGTTCTTGTATAAAATGTCAGCATGATGATATATTGATATGATAAAAAGATGGTTGTTTTAACTAGGTTTATGCAAAAATATAGGTATGATGTTAATGACAAGTTAAGCCAAGATGACAAGCTTGTTGCATGCAAAGCATTATTTTTTCACCCTCGAAGGGACGAGAAGATTGGAATCGGACTTTACGAAATTAAGGTAGAATTGCTATAAATAAATATTCAAATTTCTTTTATTTTGTTGTTTCTCGGTTTTGTTGGTTATAGCTTCTGTTTTTTATAGATTGGGCACAACTTGTATCATGAAAATACACGTTGCTTTATGGTGGAACGAGTAGATGGAACAACTGAAGATTTCTCATATCACAAATGCATACATCACGCATTGAAGTTGATTGCTCCTTTTGAAGCTAAGGTGTACGAGTCAAGGTGGTTGAACGGGAAGGAGTAAGGCTCTGGTTCGTTTTGTTGGTCCTGTTTAGAACTTAGTATGACAATCTGAATTATTATATTTAATGTCTTTTAATTTTTCTTATAAGTATGGGAAGATGTTCTTCAGGTTCTTTTTGCTGCTTCCACTGAAATTTGCTTGCCGAGTAGAACCGTGCGAGGAACTCTTAGTGGAAGTAGCAACGAGAAGCTTGGAACAATCAAATAATCCCTTTATTTCTACATGTTGTATTTTGTTTAAGCTCGCCTCTTTGTTGTTGAACATGAACTTCAGTAGTTATTATGGTGTCTATTTTCAGCTCGTTTTTAACGTGTTAATTACTTCATGAACTGCCAGTAAAGTCATGTATCTGCCATAGAACCGTCACGAAAATTCTTAATCTATTGATGCCAGCAAATCGGAACCACCATGGAACATTGGTGGATCTGGTGGCAGGACGTTAATAGTGGCGAGTTAATGGGACGGTTTTGACCATTTATTTTTCAAATGAAAATTAAAATATTGAATTTCAAACTTTATAAAAATAAAATATCTTGCAAACGGTAAATCGTTAAAAGAGAAAAAATACACCTTCAAGACGAGAATTTTTTTTACCAATAGACAGTCATTGCGATATATACTCTCAAAAAACTTGTTTTTTCGCTCTTTTAATGAGTATTAAATATTACACGAAACGAACTCGCATTATCAAAATTTAGAAACACATCAACCAACGTATATGGGACGGCTCATGGTCTAAAGATTTGTGGTAAACGTTAAGCTAAAACTATCAATAAGTTAACGCCAAACATTATACCCAAAGATGCGTAGAAAAAACAATTGTTTAGCGTCAACCTTGTCCATAACGGAAGCATAGTAATCTCAATTGAAAAAAAAAGAAAAAAAAAAAAAAAAAATCCACAAAACCAATTAATATCGTTATTCAACAAAGCCGCTTTCTTAAAAACAATAAAACACCATACTAATTAAGGTTATAAACACTGTGTATTTTTTAAACTTTAAAGACAATTACATAAACAGATCTATCATCGTATCATTCATCTCCATTTTCCACACACTAAACACACATTTCATTCCAAACAACAAACAAACTACCAACAACAACTATAAAATGGACCACTCTAACTTTTTATTTGTACTTTGCAAACCGTATGCCGAATGAATTCGAGTTTCCACGTCATTTTAAAAATTAGTAAGTTTTCAAAAAATGAGCTTAAATACTTTATAAATAGTATAGATACATATCTCATTTTGAAATCATCTATATTAATTGAAAAAGATTTATCCAACTGTAAAATATTTATCACTTGCTCAATTACTAATTCACGCGTACATAATATATGCTCGAATAATACTTTTAATCAGAGAGTTGTATACAACAACTGTGATTCTGTAACATCTACGAGTTTTCTTTTTTATGTAATTGATTATTATTCTTTTTTTTTAATTATACTTAAATTAATAAACAAAATAATAACCAACGAATACGATCGAATGAAGTACGCACATAATGTTTTTTTTTTTTTTTTTTTTTTTTTTTGGTACGCAAAGATAGAAGATTTACTGTTTCTAAAAAGCCGGTTTCTTAATTTATCCGGTCAAGCTTTCGGTTTACGGGTTAATTACTTTCTTTTTCAAAACCGTTTCGCGGTAACTAAGCCGGTTCCAGTTCAATCAATCAAGTCAAACCATGTTTCGAATATTGAAAAGATCTTAACCTCAAAATATACTTCAGTTTTCACTCGTTTTAATACTTTCACATCCATTTTCCTTATGTGATTTTTGGTACCAAGGAATATGCTAATTAAATATTGTCTCCATATTAGAGAAAAATAAAGTTGCCATACTAAATAAAATACGAGAACATTTTGTTATTTTATAAAATTTGTCACCATATATATCTCGCATATTTCTCTAGGGTTTTTTTAAGGCCACGTTTTTTTATTGTTGTATATATATTAGGTTTTTTAAAGCTGACAGTAGATGATGGTTCAATCAATGTGGCTTGTGAACAATGAGAACAACCAGGATGCATGGCAATGGCCGCAACATGAAATGGCGGATTTAGTAAGTGAAAAGCGTATGATGAACGAGGAAGAGGTGATACCGCTTCAGGAACGATGGAATTCATCGCTGTTACGAACGACTAATGAGGTTTGTTTTTCTTTTGATATTGTGACACTTTTGCTAGTCTGTATAGAGATCTTTTTGTCGATTTATGTGTATCATTATTCTCGTGTATCATAAGTTTTAGCTCTCGTGTCATCCTTTGTTTGAATGTATCATTGTTCTCGTTTGGAGTTTAAATCGGAGCTGCATGAATGTATACATAAGTTTTAGCTGTGACACGTATGTAAATTGGGTTGTATCATTGTTAATGTTCTAGCTTTAGTTTAGAATGCAGTAATGTTCACTTTTATATTATTAGGTATTGAACTATTAATTCCTTGCGTTTCAATTGACGTAATGCATGTGTATCACATGGAAATTGTTAGTATCATAAACTTGTGTATTAGTAGTATCAATTTGTATAATCGAATATCATCTGTTAACGTGGTGGATATATACTTTGTGTATCAATTGATGTAATGTTTTTGTAAAACGTTTTACAAGATTAACAAAATTAAGGGAATGTATGTTTAAAATATCCTAAATACCCTTGAACCTTTTTGAACCCTATCAATATTTGACGAACCTTTTATACCACATGTCATGATGTTGTTACTTCCTACAATAAGCAACTATTTTCGAGACAGAAACAAACATGAAAACAACTTATTTTACTCCGGTAATCGATGCGTATATGACTATTATCTTATACTTTGGGGTTTACTTCAGTAGGAAAACACTTTAGCTATTGACTAATGGGGAGATGTTATTGCTTGCATTTGGAATATTGAGTTCGAGTTAGAATAAGAAATGCACAATTGCCTAATTCTACTTCATAATGCATTATAAAGTTATGAATAACATATTTATTAAACATATTCTAAACTTGATTGTATGTAAACATTTAGTTATTTGAATCATATGCTAAGGATTACTAATTTTATTTTATTTTATTTATTTATTTATTTTATGAAACTTATCAACTTGCCAACCTAAGTTTTTCTTATGTTTTTCTTATTTTGACCTTTTCAAGTTTTCTTTATACTTAAAAATATTTGTGTTGTTTATTTTAATTCAACAATTTGTGATTTGTTGTTTTATTGCTGATATGATAGAAAAGAAAATTGTTGGTGATCGGTTGCATTTTTTTTTTCTTTTTTGTTGTTTTATAAAATTTATATGTTTAATATCATAGAGAGAAAACAATCAAGGATTGGTTGTACTTTTGCGTCTCTAGAAGATGTGATGATATCCATGGAGCTATCGTATAGTGGTAAATTAGGAGTGTACGGGGTGTTGGGAGTTGAATTTGAAATTTTTATTTACATCTGATAAGCTAAAAATTATGATTTGGTGTTGAAGTTAGTGTATTTTAGGAAGAACATTCTTTGAAAGTTGACTAATTTTCCTTCACTTACAATTATTTACCAATTTGCAGTTGAGCCTTGATAACCATGAGTTACGCGTCATGCCTTCTAAGTACGACCTACTCAATGAGCCAAGTCCCTTGGGTTTGCGGCTAAAAAAGAGTCCATCATTGTTGGAGCTAATTCAAGCTAGACTTTCCCAAAGCAATAAGAAAAAAGGTTGTTTGACAGTGGAAAATCTTAAAGCGGAAAATAAGAAAAAAGTTAAGGCAAAAGCTGGGACATCGGGTTCTGTTGAGAAGTTGAAGGCGTCTAACTTTCCTGCTATACTTTTGAAAATTGGGCAATGGGAGGTAGTTTACTCGAACATTGTTTTACTTTTTCTAAATGGTTTCTTTATGTGTGTCAATTTCAACCAATAATTTATTTATGAAGTGATGTATTCAGGCTAGCTACCGTTTTTCATCCAAGACCTGCCACCTTAAGTATGGTTTATAAAATTTTGAAATGTAATTGATAGTTGATCTTTGTGGCAGTATGCGTCTAAACATGAAGGTGATCTAGTGGCTAAATGTTACTTTGCAAAGCATAAGCTTGTGTGGGAAGTTCTTGATGGTGGACTAAAGAGTAAGATAGAAATCCAATGGGAAGATATTGTTAGTCTGAAGGCAAACTGTCCAGATGATGGTCCAAGCTCTTTGACTATTGTGGTATTTACTTTCTATCATTAATCTTGCATTTGTTATATTTGGGCAAGTTTTTTTGTTTTTTGTTTTTTTTTTGTTTTTTTTTGCAAGTGATTTTGTGATGTTGAATACCAGCTACAGAAAAGCGGCACACTGAAAAAGTCAACAGTTGTTTAGTGTTTATGATATCTAATTTCACATGGAACGTTTTGTTTTTGTTGTCAGCTTGGTAAACAACCACTCTTCTTGAGAGAGATCGATCCACAACCTCGAAAACATACTCTTTGGCAAGCAAATACTGATTTTACTAACGGAGATGCAAGCACATATAGGTATTTTTTTTATTACATTCTTACAATCATACCAAAACGTCATTAATACTAGCCTGGGATGGATAATAGCATTTGCAACTTGAATGCTCAAGGGTTATTTAGATGCGTTCAGCTAATATTTGTTGCAACAGAACGAGCGGTAAAAGAGTTTATAAGTCCGTGATAATCACATGGTGCATGTATAGTGCAATGATTTATCTATATCTATAGATGAAATGACTAACAAGGACAATATATCCTATACATTAATTGAAATCTGAGTAAAAGTGTAGAAGTTTGCAAACTAGATTTAAGAAATGGGCAAAACAAAAGTTTTGTTTAGCCTTAGTCCGTAGATAAACAAATTAAAGTGCAACTAATAGAAACTAACAATCCAAAACTGATTATATGACCCTCATCACCACAACAAAATATATTTGTCCAATGATCAAAAACTCATTATTTCGACCGAGTTAATATACCCTTGTTATTGACGGGAAGTCAAATACTAAGAATTTGACTACAATCTTTTCATGTTGTGGTTTTCGCAGGCAACATTATCTACAATGTGCCCAAGGCGTGCTAATCAAACATTACGAAAAACTGATCCAATGTGATACACGCCTTAAATTCCTTAGCCAACAATTAGAACCTGTTTTAGACTTACCCTTTGCATCAAAAGCTTGTGGTGAAGATCAAAATCCATCAGGAACATCACAAAGATCCTATGCATCTACTTCACAAATTTCCTCGCTGAAGGCACACGAAATGGGTGCTAATGGTGTGGTTCATGAAGATTATACAGAAGAATATGGGTATGTTGAAAGTTCAGGTCATGTGATGCCAAAGACTATGTCAATATCTGATCTTGTAAACCACATTGGACATTGTATTTCGGAGAAAAAATCTGATCAGGTATTGCCTTTCTTTGAGAATGTGTCAAGTGGAGTCAACCAAAATGATATGCTCCAGAATATATCACAAATTCTACTGAATGACACCTACTTGACAACAGCTTCTGATGAGAAAAATCTTATGTCAAGAGTAAACTCATTGTGCGCCATTCTTCAGGATGGTAATGACTATATGAACATTGATGATTGGAAAAACCAGAATGATGTGCATTATGAAAATGACTATCCTAACGATGATTGCAACCTAGTACCAGAGATCGAGATGGATCAAAGTTGGGAAGGGGATTTTGGTATGTCAAGGAACGACTCTTTTAATGATTTGCTACATCATCTTCCTAGAATTGCATCGCCCCCCAGGATCTATTTTGACATTTAGAAGAAGCTACTTGAAGTTTTAGATATAAAGTAAATACGGATATTGATATGTGCATATAGCGCATTTGGTGAAACTTCTCCAAATTTCATTTTAACTTTTATTATGGGGTTCACTTGGTTAATTTTTATCATTTATTTATTTCCATTTTGTAAATAAATTTATGCATTTTGGAATGTTTACTATTTTTATTATTTATTTTTTATTTTTTTGCCAAAGCTTGCTTTGTCTATTGATGTTAATGTTTGGAAATTAAACCTTTATTTGCAATTATTTTTAGGACATTCTCAAATGTGTAGAAAACTTGATTTTGTTTTGGCATTTGTCTGAATATCTATTCAATTACGAACCAGAAAGATGTACGAGTATGATAGCTTCATACTAGAAGAATGTATCTTCTATCTAACTTGTTATTTCATACACAAGCAAAATAAGTTAGCATGCAAAATCATCTAATTAACTACAAAAGAGTCAAGGTTTTAGGGTGTTACACTTCATATCGCCCTTGGAGTGTAAAATTATCTTTAATATATATATTTTTTTATATTGAGCCAAACTTCTAAACGATCAGAGTTGAGTTTAATGGGCCTAAGGTCCAAGTGATAAAAAATGTGCCATCTTTTTCCTGTCACATGTGTTATTTATGAATTGAATTGACAATCATTTGCATTTATAAATGTTTTATTGTTCAAGCCCCTCGAAAGTATAAGATTTACTCTTTTGTTCGAAGATGAATGTGTAATTTGATATTTATCCAGATTGAACACTTTTGATTCAGACTCACATTTTGTAGTGATACCACCAACTTTGTAATCTAGGGTGCTCATTTGGCGTGAGAGTGCTTCTCAACTAAGGCAAAGTTTGTTTATTCAAAAATCAGTTTTGTTTAAGGGCGCGAGAAATGAAAATGAAATAAACGCGTTTGGTTTTTTCTCCTACATTTATAGATGGAAAGAGGAAACGAAAAAAAGTGTTTTGTTTTTACAGCTGGTGTCTGCATGTGAGTAAACGTTGTTTTTTTTTTTTTTTTTTTTTTTTTTTTTAATGTACCTTTTCTCTCACAAACATGTTATTTTAGACCAGACATAAAATATCTGAAAAACCAAACACAAACTAAGTTGTTGATTAAACTTCTATAATCTATGTAGCATGTTGTGTCAAGCATGTTTATTTATTTATTTATTTATTATTTTTTTTCCTGACACTTTTGTTTGCAGGCGGTCGGAAAGAAGAAATGAAATATTTTTCCTTAAATATTTACATGCAGTAGCCGGTAAGAGAAAATGAAAGAAAACTTTTTCACTTCACTTTTGCATTTTTTTTCATTCAAATTTCTTGAAAGAAAACTTAAAATTTATCTTTTTACTAATAGATATGTTATCGTATACTGTTAGTTTGAAAAAAAAATAAAAAATAAAAATGATGATGAACTTTAATTGAAAACATGGAAAATAAGCACATGGATCTTAAATCTTGTAGGTGTATTATTGAAAGCATCACATCATATCTTAGTGACAATTGGGATATGGTTGCAATACATTATTTCATCACTACCTTTACCAAATTAATATTACATGCTACATTAATTAATATTAAATATTATTCTTTAGTTCACACATTGTTATTATCATGTGACTAATATTGGCATCTTAAGTTCTCTTTTTGAGTGGATCTTAATAGTAGCAATAATTCATTCAAGACATGGCCGAGTACCATATAGCAATATAGCATAGGCAAACATTTAAGTGTCTTTATCTTTTTGTATTATTCAGAAAGAGAATAATATTCAAACGTATTTTGTGATAGAGAGCTGTCTTTGTATGAATTGTGATTTGGTATTGATTATTTATTTATTTATTTATATAATAATCAAAACTAGTCATAAATTGCCAAAGTAGTTTTCCTTGCTAAAATACGTGTTGGTTGATGGTCTATATAGGTGACTACAAATTTTTATTTGAACTTGATTGAAAATAACATGTTTTGACTCATTAAAATGAGACATCATTTTGCGTGGGCAACTTGCATCATCCTATTATTGATGTTAACTAAAATCATAGAGATACTCGAGTAGTTTATTGCTTTCGATTTTGGGCACTATAAATGGTATTAGAGTCATAGACGCCGGAAGATCTCAAGGGTAGGGTGCGCCAAAAAAAAAAAAAAAAAAAAAAAAAAAAAAAAAAAAGTTTACAATTTAGCCCCCAAAAATTAATCATAGATACTTCGGTCCGCTTAAAAAAATAGTTGGCGTACTTGAGCTTGACCGATAATCTATACAGGAGCTTATGTATCAAGCATGATGGGCTGAGTAGCAGTGATCATAATAACAGTATAGTTAACTGGACCAACTCAATTTGACAACTGTATTTATGTGGATCTCATGTTAACATGGTGGTTGAGATATTAAGGTTTTGACACATGACAATGTGTAGTAGTAGTAGTGTGTGGGGAAGCCAATTGATTGTGATCGTCTAGTAAATATGGTATTTGTGTGGTCAGATTCTTGTTTCATATGCTTTCTTCAATTTGTACAAGTTTTGTGACATGGAATCTTCATTTCATGCCAAACCATATATTTCTTAAACTATGACATATCATCATATGTGGACATTATGTGTACAGAATCTCACTTAAAACGAGTCTTTTAAATTATATATTGTTTGAAATTATATAATGTCTTTGTTCAATTATTAGCACCTACTTTTGTAATTTGGTAAACTTCATATTATGATTCATGTAACTACACATACCTACCAAGATGATAGCTTGATGACGATTAGTTATATATAATAATAGGAGAAAATTCTCTAAATAGCCCGAAGAAAAGAAAAAGAAAAAAAAAAATGCCTTCTCAAAAGAGACCAGAGCGATTGAGCTACTCCACTAGAATTTTGACATGTTTCACATATTCTATTACTCCAGTACATGAGCGAATAGACGACTCCATTAGAATTTTAACACTTGTCACAAATTTCATTAATAATAAAGGTACAAGGCGCTCAGTCGTTCAAGTAGCTCAAATCGTCCTATTCTATTTTAGAAAGTTATTTATTTTTTTCCGCTAGATGTTAGACTACCTTTCAACTTTCGGACTATTAATCAACTATGTATTTCTCTCTCGTTTTATTTTACAATCAATTTTCTAAGTGTATCAATTTTGTAATTAGGCGTATGTAGTAAGAATATGATGCGTATCCGGAATTAATTATAGTTTATAATAGTGCATTATTAAGTTGCAAATCTCAAATATGTCATTAGACAAATAAAAAACACAAAACCATTCCCATAATCTATGAATTGTGATTAAAATAATGTATGCACATAGAATGCGTGTGGGACTTTTCATGTTCTTATGTTGAAGTCCTTATTAAAACAATATAATTTGGGATGGAAGGATAGTAGCATTATTGAAAACGAAAATGTGTAACTATAAGGGTATATAATGGTATGACTTTTTAAAGTCTACAAATATGTTTACCATGCCGAAACATCGAAACACAAACTGTTTTATAAGATCTATCATCATTATGCATAAACTTTTAAAACTTTTAAATGCTTATGTATCTCAAATGCATTTAAACATGAAGAGCTTCATAAGTTCACTTGAATCTATTCTTGATACACTAGCATGATATCCGTACAAAGCAACGGGGTGATTAATTTCTAACATTTTTAGATTATACGTCTTTTTTTGTGAATGATGTTTTTTGATGATAAATAACACTTTCTAGTGGTTGCGAGCTTGTGATATGAGACTGTTAAGAGGTTAAATATGTCATATTATATTGTGAAATTTTGAAAAATTGTTATTTCTAACTGTAAACATATTAAAATCGTCATGGTAGTTATACTTTATAATTAGAATTTGATTTTAAAGAATATAACTACAATTGTAAGATGTGTAAATTTAAAAAATTTATGATTTCTAACAATAAATATCAAAAATAAATTGATAATATAGATATAAATATAGCAAACATGGAATAAGAAAAGATACTATGGAAAATTTGTTATTTATAAGTTTTAAACCTTTTCATACATCGTCAATTTGTGAATGCTCCCAAAAACAAATTTAAGCAGCCATTAGGTAGATGTAGATCTCATTGTCAATTAACTAATCAACATGATTAAAGAATTTATTTATGTTTACATTTGTTTATAGTGGCATCCACGCTGGCAAATCGTGTCTTAACAGGTTTTGAGCGTGTGAATAACATAAGTTTCAAACATGAAAACGACTCATTTAACACTTGGTTTTGGTGGTTTTAGTATGACAGATATACATTTTATGTATCAAAAAAGTTAAATATTGAACCCTAGAACACTAAAAACAATTATTTTAAAAAATAAAAAAATTACATAGTACATTTTTTCCCTTAACATGTCTTAACAGGTACCTAATTTGTCAGCTCTAATCCACTTAACATCTAAACATAATAAAGAAAGAACTAACATATATACCGGCAAACATCGTAAAATATTACTGTATATGAGCTTCCCTAAAATATCAAACTATCTCCAAACAGCCGATAAAATGTCGTCAAAGTCTTAAAAGAGATTATGGTTCAAGTTGCGTTGGGTGAAAACTTCTAAAAGATGAAAGAAAAATCAGGAACAAATGGTCATACTGATTAGGTCACGTACTTTAAAGACCGAAAAGTCTAATTTTCACACATGTGTATTTTTCCACTTACTGTTTTACTGTTTACTTTCTTAAAATATCAATAACATTTGTAGTGGTTACTATTATTATGTACCTAGTATATCGTATTATATACATCAATCATAACTTGAAGAGTAAATTACGTCATGCACGTAAGTATTAGATGTTAAATTAGAATAATGATTTCGGAACAATGATGATTCTTAATTTACTATTTTGTTTCATATTCAATGACCACCATTTTATCTTTGGTTTGTCAAGTATGTGCTCTTGGCAAGGATCTGAAAATAACTTTTATATATATAACGAGCATTTCTTAAAAGTTTTCTGTATATATATTTTTGAGTTAATTACTTAAAAATTATCATACTTCACACTTTTTATTATTGTATATACTAATTTTTTTTCTTATTGTGTGTAATGAACTTTCAAATTTCAATTATTGCGTGTATTTTGTGACTATTTAAGCATGTAAAATGACCATTTTACCTTTCAAAATTTGGAAAGTAAGGGTAAAATGGTCACAAAATAATCGAAATTTGAAAGTTCAGTACAAGAAAAAAAAAAGTTCCCTACAAACTATAACAAAAAATGGTAAATATGATACATTTTCAAGCAATTAACCCTATATTTTTTCACCAAATATAAAAAGAAGAAGATATTTGTTTGTTTATACATGTGAAATATTTAGACACGAATCGGTGTGCTACTCTAAAATGTTTTTTGTTCTGAGAGATTATACATAGTTATATGTTTGAGATTTATTTAAAACGTATGACGATTAATTGTGAAAAGCTCAAAAATGAAATCAAAATCCTAAGTAATAAAGAGATAAAAAAAAATTAAAACAATGCTAAATAATAAGATACTCGTATATAAGTTGACAACTCATGCTTATCTAGATGGCAAGGTGTAGTCAACTTGTCATATTACATTCTTTGCAATTTGCAATTTTCTACTATAATGATTTAGACTTTGCTCAATTTTATTGAAAAACCAAAAAAAACGTGATGTTGCATGTTTGAATTAGCAAATATATTAGTTTGTTTACTACTCACATAAGTCATGATTCATGAACTAAATCTATAAAATAAATAATCAGAACTTTCCTATTTTGGCCTTTGCATTACCCAAAACATATATTTCTGACATTTTTCTTAACATTAAATAAAAACTTTATTTTAAAAGTTAACACTAATCCTATAACTTTTGTGCCCATGAGACGTGCCGTAGGTATATTCCTAAGCATATTATCCTAAACTTTTGAATAATAACTAATGGATCACAATTAATAAATAGTCACCTCAATAGTCTCATCATTTTTTATTTTTATATATCCATGTCAAAACATAAGGAGCCAACTGTCCCAAAAGTATTCTCAAAAAAAAAAAAAAAAAAAAAAAAAAAATTGTCCCAAAAGAACCAATTGACCCACAAAATTTTCTACTATTTTCTAAGAGAGAACTGCAAAATACATCCCTGTGGTTTACAGGTTTTGCCATCCTACATCCCTGTCAGAAACTTTTGGCAAGATACATCCCCCGTTAGGCAAACGTTTGCCACTATACATCCCTCGTTTACAATGAGGACTAACGGTGCAAATTTTTCCTCCGTTATCTCTTAACGAGACAGAAAATGTTACACCGTTAGCCCTCGTTAGCCAAATGTTTGCACCGTTAGTCCTCTTTTTTAGGAAAAAAAAAAAAACTTACAAAAATTTAAAATTAGAAAAAAAAAGTTAAAATTAAAAAAAAAAGGAAAAAAATTTAAAAAATTAATTTTTTTTTAAAGTTAATATTTAAAAAAAAATCAAAATTTAAAAAAAAATAATAATATTTGCGAAAAAAAATTATAAATAATAATTAATTTTTTTAAAAATGCCTATTTTTTTAAAAATTAATTTTTATAAAAAAAATGCGTATTTTTTTAAAAAAAAATTATAAATAATAATTAATTTTTTTTAAATGCGTATTTTTTAAAAAAATTAATTTTTTTTATAAAAATTAATTTTTTTAAGTTAATATTTTAAAAAAATCAAAATTTAAAAAAAAAATATTTGCGAAAAAAAATATAAATAATAATTATTTTTTTTAAAAATGCGTATTTTTTTAATAAATGCGTATTTTTTTTAAATTAAATTTTTTTTATAAAAATTAATTTTTTTAAAAAAATTAATGTTTTTATAAAAAAAATTTAATTTTTTTTCGCAAATATTAATTTTTTTTAAAAATTTTGATTTTTTTTTAAATATTAACTTTAAAACAATTAATTTTTTAAATTTTTTTCCTTTTTTTATTTTTTTTAAATGCGTATTTATAAAAAAAAATTAATTTTTTTTCGTAAATATTAGTTTTTTTTTTAATTTGATTTTTTTAAATATAAACTTTAAAAAAAATTAATATAATTTTTTTTCCTTTTTTTAATATTTTTAAAAAATGCGTATATATAAAAAAAATTAATTTTTTTCGTAAATATTAAGTTTTTTTAAAAAATTTTGATTTTTTTTTAAATATTAACTTAAAAAAAAATTAATTTTTAAGATTTTTTTCCTTTTTTTTTAATTTTAATTTTTTTTTCTAAAAAAGTGGACTAATGGTGCAAACGTTTGGCTAACGAGGGCTAACGGTGTAATATTTTCTGTCTCGTTAAGAGATAACGGAGGAAAATTTTGCACCGTTAGTCCTCATTGTAAACGAGGGATGTATAGTGGCAAACGTTTGCCTAACGGGGGATGTATCTTGCCAAAAGTTTCTGACAGGGATGTAGGATGGCAAACCACAGGGATGTATTTTGCAGTTCTCTCATTTTCTAATATAAACTAGAGTAAATTGCAAAAACCGTCCTTATGGTTTGAAAAGATCACAACTATAGTCCAATTTTTTCGAAAATGCAAACATAGTTCTTGTAAGGAATTTTTGTGTGCAATTATCATTCATAATAGGATCATATCCGCACTTATAAAGTCTTGAATTTGTCATGCTAGAGATGATAATTGCACAACAAAATTCCCACTAATACTACGCCTGTACTTTCGAAAAATATTAAACTATACTTACTATTTCGCTAAACAATAAGTCGGTTTTTGCAATTACTCTATAAACTATAAAGTAATAAATCCTAAAAGTTCATGGACTTCAATAAATAATTGTCAAACTTTAACAACCCTATATATGTGAGTTATTTTCTTTGTAAAAGCCAACTTTATACCAATTGTTATCACAAAACAACATACAAAACAACATAGTTGAGGCAGAAAATACATATTGTTGATACAAAAGTTGGGCGTACCTGGTTGTTGGGCTTTGCTCTTATATCAATTGGATCCTTAGCACTTTGTTACCTGCGTACTAAGAAAAGAGAATAACACCGTTAGACTTATCGAGGGATTGTCTCCCCCGATTAGACTCCGGCGTGAGAGTAAGTAATCGAATTTAGGTTTTAGTTTAAGAGTTTTAGGGATTCCGTGAATCGTACCTTGAATGAGAATCGTATGATTCTATATATAGGGGCTAAGAAACCGTGTTTCTTGCTCCTTATTCTTCGCACGCATGGTGCTTATCCGAGGTAAGGATATCTATTCCTTGAATAGATGATCCTTATCGGATATCCGGTGAGTTAGATTGGGCCTTTGGGCTTCGTGAGCCCAAGCGTTGATACCACGGCCCATACCATTTGTCATGGTAGCCCATTCGTGATGGACTTAGGTGTAAGTAATGTCTATCATTTGGGCTTGCGGCCCAAATATAGGCTATACGTCATCATGTCCCCCCAGTCTAGTATGCGCGGCACGTAGCCGCGGGTACTAGACTTAATGTAAGCAGCGGTAAGCGTGGCGGGATAATGAACAAATTGTTACCGCCTTTTTGGAGGTGCAATGCACCTAACAGGTTCAAAATAGTTACCTCGGTAAATGGGGATGGTGTCCACGTATCACTTGGGATTCGGGAAAAAGTGTTGTACCTTTTGATCTTCTAGCCACACGTTTACTGTGAGTGGGATCCACGTGGGCGTGAATTAGGGTTTTTACCACCCTATATAAGAATGCCGCCCCCCTTTATTTTCACCACACAGTAAAATACACACACAACCACTATTCATCTTCTTCATTTTGAGAGCGTTTTTGCTAGAAAACCTTTGAGCTTCTGTAGGTAATCTTTGTGTGCGTACACTTAGTTTTAAGATGAACATGGTCGCTCAATTAGAGGAGTTTCGCTCTGCGTTGTCTGTTGAGGATGTGATGCACTTTTCTTCCGACTATTTTGTGCCTTTGGATGTGCATCCAGAGGCGCCAGATGTCGATGCGTGTATAGCCGACTTCCCCGAAGGGAAGATAGGGTTATACACGAAATTCTTCGAGTACGCTAACTACCGCGTACCTATATCTATATTTCTGAGCGATTTGCTCAATTACTACCGCCTCCACATCTCTCAGCTGCACTGTATAGGTGCGGCGAAGGTGTCGAATTTTGAGGTAAACTGCCATTTACTTGCGATAGAACCAACTGTAGATTTATTCCGCTCTTTTTACCACTCAACATGGTCGAACGGTTGGGTGTCCTTTGCGAAGCGCCCACGGGCGTTTCAATGTTATACGGAGAAAGTTGACGCCCTCAAGAATTGGAGGGAATTTTTCTTTTGGGTAGATGACGTGGTCTTTCCTTCCAATTTTGAGTTTTATACTCAGGCGTCTTTACCAAGGGATGGGCATCCCGCACCCGGTTCCTATAGTATTGCTGACGCGCAGACGTTAAATGCCAATCGATTGGCCATTAACCCCTATCCGGAGGAGTTTTTGGTGCATGTAGGATTGAGCCGCGCGTATTTTGGCGCAGCGGATGAGGTTCCCACTTTCCTGAGTGAGGATGGCCGGGGTGGGTGTTCATCCTTTGTAATTGTTTGTAAGTTTTTCATCCTTTTTCTTCGCGCATTTACCAACTAATCTTTCGTTGTTTTCTTGCTTCATTTTTATATGTGCAGAGATGGACTTATTCGCAGTGGTGAAGCTTGATAAGCTAAAGCAGGTGACCATAGGGGTGCGTCCTCTGAGGGAAGGGGAGCTGCCTTTGCTGGAAGCAACCGCGGGGCGTTTGACTGTTTTACCCGCGACAGTCCCTGAGGACACGCCACCACTTGTGGTGACGCCCGTCCAGAGTATGGCGCCAGAGGTAGTGGTGGCGCCTACTGTGGTGCCTGAAGTGGAGGTGGCGCACGAAGAGGCACGCTCAGGGTCATCTGACAGTATTCGGATCCTGAAACCTGAAGAGGTGCTGAGGGAAGAGGTTGCGCAGAACTTAAAGCGCAAGGGAGGTGCTGGAACCAGTGGCACCAGCAAGAGGCGTCGACACGTCATCAAAGACGCAGAGTCGAACGCGGAGGAAACTTCGACCTCCGGCGCACGGTTGAAGGCTGATGCTTCTCCGTTTCTGTAAGTGTGCACTTCCTCTCTCTCCTTTTTTTTTTTTTTTTTTTTTTTTTTTTTTTTTTTACTTGTTGTAATTTTTTTGTTGACTGTCTTTGTTCCGTAGGGATGACGACGCGAAGGATGATGAAGTATCCTCTCCGCAGAATGAAAACAAGGGAGAGGATACCTTGGCAGCAGGTGGTGGTGAGGCGCAGCAACTTCTTGATGAGTTGGCTGCGACTACTGCCCGTCAGGCTGAGCTGGTGGCGCAGCTGAAGGGAAAGCGCGTTGGGGAGAGTCGTGCTCTGGCCCAGAAGGAAGAGGAGTTGGAGGAGCTGCGCGCGCAATTGGCGGGCGTGCAGGCTGAGCTTGGGGAGTCAAGGGCGTATGGGGAGAAGATGGCTCAGGACAAGATGAGCATCTTGGCTGATCTGCTACATGCGAGGTCGTGTCTCGAGCAGATGAAGGCCAGGGCATCGTGGTCTGTGTCGTTCCTTGAGGAGAAAAGATCTGAGCATTATGCTATGCTTCAAGAATTCAAGGAGAATATGGAGAAGACGCTTGTGGCGTATGAGGAGAAGCTGCGCGCCCTTAGCATTGAGTACGACGAGGAGCTGTATCCTCATCTCATGACTGTGATTGCTGAGCGCAGGTATTTTTACACCCTTATCTTTTAGAATTGTTTTCTTCACTCCATTTTATCTTATCTTGTTACCACTTTGTGAATGCAGGTGGTTGATCAGCCATGGGCTTCGTCTGGCAGCTCTAAGTACTTTAGAGTCTGCGGAGGTGGTGGAGGCCTTTGGGAAGGTTGTCCACTGCGCGATAGCGCGTGGCCGTTCGCAGGCGATGGAGGAGCTCCGTGAGGCCAAGCTGTTGGAGAAGGACTTGGCGGAGATTCCTGGTTATAGCTCAACGGCGTACGATGAGCTGGTGGAGGCGATGGCGGGGCTGAAGGTTCTTGAGCTGCCGCATATAGGGAAATTGGAGCGCGACCAAGATGACCCTATAGCTGTGCTGATGGCCGGCTTAACTTTGCAGCGCCATCTTGAGAAGAATGCGGAAGAGGAGTTAGACTATTATCTAAAACCTGATATATCGCAGCTTCAAGTCCCAGTTTTTGCGCGGCCCCGTGATATCCTCAAGCCTTTTGCTCTGGAGAAGGAAGTCCCCTTGAAGGAGGTGCTGGAGCAACATGCGCAGAGGGCTGCGGTGAAAAAGGGTATCAAGGGCAAGGCCGTGATGTGCGGTATTGGCGCTGCACACCTTCCTAGATCAGATGGTGTGGCTGTAAGTGTTCCAACCGTATCGATGCAGGATGCCATAATCTTGAGTAAGTTGAAGGAGGGAAGTTCCGCCGCTCCAGAAGAGAGCCATGATCACCGCCATAGCATATAGGTTGTTTGTGAGCTTATGTATTTTGTCCTTGTAATTTAATAAATATGGAATAAAATACATTTTGTTATGAGCTCGTAACTTAAATACACTTGCATTGTGTGCTTTTATTATTTTTTTTACTAAGTCTTTTAAGTGCGTGACTTAAATATACTTGCATTGTTTGCTAAGTTTTATTTTTGACTAAGTTTTTTAAGTGCGTAACTTAAGTATACTTGCATTGTTTGCTAAGTTTTATTTTTGACCAAGTGTCTTGGCTCGTTATATTGCTAAGCTCGTACAGTGTACTTGGTATACGCGCATCCGTCGTGGGGTGCGCATGTGAAACTTACTGTGACGTCTCAAGAGTAAGGCGCTTAGCAAGGATACGTGATCCAATGTTGATGGGTTTGCAACCCTCTTATTCAACGAGTAAATTAGTAGGTTAACTCATCCTCTATGCCTTCGTGGGTCTTTAAGTGGTGCATGTACGCCATGTAGGCAAAAAATATACGATAGACAATATTGACATATATGCAATAAAGTAAAAGTGCGCTATGGAGTTAGCTAGAAACCATAACATTTTATTAATACTTGCAAGTTTATTGAAAAAATGGAAAACATAATTCCTAAGAAAGAAAAGAAAGACAAACACTTATTGGGCACCGCGTAGGGTGTGAGTGTGTTTGTGTAAGGGCCGTAGCCTAAAAGTAACATCTTTTGAGATTACAGATGTTCCAAGTGCGCGCTAGGTCGTGACCTTCCATATCGCGCAACCTGTATGCGCCGTTGCCGAGCGCGTCTGTGACCTCGTAAGGTCCTTCCCATTTGGGTCCAAGTTTGCCTGTGTCTTCTGCGTGGCTTGCGTCATTGGCGCGATAAACAAAGTCCCCTGGTCGAAATGAAGTGTTCTTGACTTTTGCATCATAATACTTCTTCATTTTTGCCTTGGCCTTTGCTTCTCGTATGGCTGCGCGTTCGCGTCTCTCCTCCAGTATATCTAAGTCTATGCGCCGTTCCTCGTCATTTGTCATGACGTTGACTTCTGTTGTGCGTATAGTAGGCATTCCTATCTCAGCTGGTATGACGGCTTCTGTTCCATAGACTAAGGAAAATGGCGTGTCGCCAGTACTGGTTTTGATTGTTGTGCGATGCGCCCACAAGACATGCGAGAGTTCATCTACCCATCTTCCTTTATGTCTGTCAAGGCGCGCTTTTATGCCTTCGCCTAGACTGCGATTAGCGCGCTCAACCAGGCCATTGGTTTGTGGGTGTTTGACTGAAGCAAAGTGTTGTGTGATGTTTAATTGTGTGCACCAATCTTTGAATGGGTTATCACAGAATTGTTTTCCGTTGTCTGATACGATCTCGCCTGGTAGGCCGAAGCGACAGACAATATTGTCCCAGACAAAGCGTTTTACTTGGTTTCCCGTAATGTTCACCACAGCTTTTGCTTCAATCCACTTTGTAAAATAATCTATGGCTGCGATGAGGAATTTTACTCCTCCCGCTGCGACGGGAAAAGGTCCTGCGATGTCGATACCCCATTTGTAAAATGGCCATGGTGAGGTAATTGGTGTTAGCTCGTGCTGTGGTCGGCGCGGAATAGGTCTATGTACTTGGCAGTTGCTGCACTTTCTTATTAGGTCGCGTGCGTCGCGGTGCATTGTTGGCCAATAGTATCCTGCCCTTAAAGCGCTTGCCACCACGGATCGCGGTCCTGAGTGCATACTACATGATCCAGCGTGAAGTTCGCGGAGTACATAGTCTGCTTGAAGGGGTCCAACACATCTGAGCCATGGTTGTAAGAAAGATCGCCGATAGAGTACGTTGTCGCGGAATTCGAATCGTTGCGCCGTGCGCCGTATTCTTCGAGCGTCTTTATTATCTTGGGGTAGAGTTCCCTTGCTGATAAATTCGATGATAGGTGTCATCCACGTAGGATCTTGTTCTTCTATCACCGTTGATATCTCCATATCAAGGATTGACTTGTTCTTTAAGGTTTCCACCAATACCTGTTTTGAAAGGTGTGCGAAGCTTGTAGATGCGATCTTGCTGAGTGCGTCCGCCTTTCTGTTTTCCCCTCTAGGTACTTGTTTTATTGTGAACCTATCGAAGTTTTTGATCAGAGACTTTGTCTTTTCCAGGTATTGGATCATATGGTCATCCTTGGCCTCGTATTCTCCTAACACGTGGTTAGCGACTAGCCGAGCATCTACATTTGCCTCTAGGTTGCGTACACCCATTTGAATTGCGATGCGTAGTCCGGCCAGTAGGGCTTCATATTCTGCCTCATTGTTTGTGGCTGTGAACTCGAAGCGTAGCGCATAGGTGAATTCCATACCTTCTGGGTTTGTAAGAATGAGTCCTGCGCCTGATCCATCTGCGCATGAGGATCCATCAGTGAACAGTGTCCATGGTTCCTGTAGATCCGCTTTTGCTGCAGATGTTGGGCTGTCGCCCTCTGGCTTCTCCACGATAAAATCAGCTAAAACTTGCCCTTTGATAGCAGTGCGCGGCCTGTATGAGATGTTGTACTCACTGAGCATTACACTCCATTTTTGTAAGCGTCCCGATGCATCTGGTTTAGAGATAACTTGTTTAATTGGCTGATCAGTGATTACCGCAATTGGATGCGCTTGGAAGTATCTGCGCAGTCTCTTGGCGGCGAACACTAAAGCCAAGACCAGTTTTTCCATGGCGCTGTAGTTGACCTCTGTTTTCTTTAAGGCTTTGCTTACGAAGTATATGGGTGTCTGGACGGAGTCTCTATCTGTCAATAGTACTGCGCTAACTGCTCCGTGGGTTGCTGATAAGTACATGATTAGTTCTTCCCCTTGTCGCGGTGCGACTAGTTTGGGAAGAGATGCCAGATGATGTTTGAGTTGTTGGAAAGCTTCCTCGGCTTCATTGGTCCAACGAAAGTCTCCCTTTTTTGTACACTTCGTGAGTGTTTTAAAGAGAGGAAGGGACTTGTCTGCTGACTTAGATAAGAAGCGATTCAGCCCTGCCAGCTTTCCATTCAGTGATTGGACTTCTTTGAGTGTGCGCGGGGAGGGGAGATCAATAACAGCCTTTGTCTTCTCTGGGCATGGTTTGATTCCATCGGGTTCTATTAAGTATCCGAGGAACATGCCTTCAGTTGCGCCAAAGGTGCACTTTTTTGGGTTCAGTTTCATGTTTATCCGCCCCAACGTTCGGAATGTTTCCTCGATGTCGCGCACTAACTCATCCTCTGTATGGCTTTTTATAACGAGGTCGTCCACGTAGACTTCTAAGTTACGGCCTACTTGTTTTTCGAAAGCTGTGTCCACCAGCCGTTGGTATGTCGCGCCTGCGTTCTTTAAGCCAAAAGGCATTTTTGTGTAGCAGTATACCCCTTGACTGGTGTGGAAAGCTGTTTTTTCTTCATCCTCCACTGCCATTTGGATTTGGTGGTACCCTTTATATGCGTCTAGGAAGCACTTGAAGGGGTATCCACATAAGGATTCAACCTTCCAATCAATTTCTGGCAATGGATAGCAGTCTTGCGGGCATGCTTTGTTGAGGTCCGTGAAGTCCACGCACATCCTCCAGCTACCATCGCTCTTCTTTACCATGACTGGGTTAGAGAGCCAGTCGTGGTAGTACACTTCGCGCATGATGCCCGCATCTACTAACTTGCGTACTTCTTCCAAAATAGCTTTTGCACGATCTGGAGCCTGACCGCGCTTCTTTTGTCGTATTGGAGGGTATCCTTGTCGGATTTGTAGTTTGTGCTCTGTGATAGAACGAGGCACTCCTGTCATATGCTTTGGTTCCCATGCAAAGATGTCTAGGTTCTTTTGCAAGAGTGCGCATACGGCTGCTTTACCTTTGTCAGATAAAGATCCTCCAATCGAAACTTGTTGTTCCGGATAGTCTGGATGAATAGCGACCTTTAAATTTGGCGATTTTTCCGTGCGCTGTTCTGGAATAGTATCTGCTTCAGTTGTCACTGCGATACATTCTCTTGGTGGTACCGTTGTGTTATAGAGAGTAACCACTCCTCCTTCAACTGGGAATTTAAGCATTCCGTGTGCTGTGGATGGTACTGCGCGCATGGATGATATTCCTGGTCTTCCAATTATGCCATTGTATGGTGAGGGAGACTTGATTACCATAAAATTTATCCATGCCGCGGTTGAGTGTTGCTCATCTCCTACGACCACCAATAAGCGTAACTGCCCCATGGGCCAGATCTTTTCTCCTGTAAATCTTGTTAGTGACATTGTAGCTGGTATCAACTGACTTTGGATTTCAGGTCGCAGCCTTTTGAAGCAGTGATCATACATGATGTCTGCGGATGCTCCTCCATCAATATACATGCGGTGGATGTCGTGTCCTCCTGCATGTATTTCAATGGTCAGAGGTTCCACGACTGCGTTGTCCGCAGCGATTGTAGGGAAGGATATCTCTTTTTCTGGAGAGAATTTTTGGCTGACTTTTTGCTTTATTTTGCGCTGCCATGATTGTATCATGTATATAGTATCAGCCTTTTCCTTTGGGGGTTCTTTCTTGCCTCCATTTCTCTGTCTCTCTTTTCCTTCCTTGATGTTTTTTACGAGATGGTCCATCCTTCATTCTCTCACTAATTTTTCGATTAGTTGTTTCAGTTGGACACACTCGTTAGTTGTATGGCCCTTTTGGCCGTGGTACTCACAGTATCCACTACCTTGGCGTTTTTCTTCTGCCGTTTTAATTGGTGGTGGTCTTGGGAAGTTCGCACCTTCTGTTGCAAATATCTCCCTTGGAGTTTTAGTGAGAGGAGTATATTTGTCGTTGTCTCTTCCACTGCGGTAGTTCCTGCCGCGGTTATTGTTTTGATCATTGGATTGTCTCCGCGGCTGTTCTTGTTGTCTATAGTTTGAATATCCTTTCTTGCTATCCGCAGCAGCTGCTTCTCCTTGTATAAAGGATCTGGTGCGTTTTGTGAGTTCATCGAAAGACTGTGGAACTCTATCATTGAGCTTTCGGATGAGTTCTGGATTATTAATTCCATTCATGAACCCCGAAATTTTTAGTATTTCGGGACATGCTTTGACTTGTATGCACTCATCTTTGAAGCGCTCCATGAAGGCGCTGGTTGATTCTCCTTGGCGTTGCTTCACCCTTGCCAATTCCACAGGATTTTTAGCGCACTTCTTTCGCTGGGTGAAGTTGTGGCGGAATGCTTTTCGCAATTCCTCAAAGCCGCCTATACTCCTACGTGGGAGTTTGCTAAACCATGTGCGCGCGTTCCCTACTAATGTGGAATTAAACATGTGACACCACACAGGCTGTGGCCAATTTTCGATAGTTGCGGCTGACTCGAAAATTTTGAGGTGGTCGTCAGGGTCACCTGTTCCATCATATGTCTTCACATTAGCGGGCATGCGTCTGCGCCTGTCGTCTGAGTAATCACTTATGCGACGTGTGAACGCATCAATTTTATGGCGTCGCCATGGGAGAGACATATCCTCGTTCTCTTCCTCGCGACGTCGTCCTTTTGATTTCCAGTGACCTGTTTCTTTATCCTCGTTGTCCGAGGAATCGCTGGAGGAAGGATAATCTCTCCGTCGGCGTTTGCGCCTGCTCCTTTCAGAAGAGGAGCCTGAGGGATCTCTGCTTGGGGATCTTCTTCTCCCCAACCTGTCTTGGATCCGCCTACTTCTGGGATTGGAGGATCCTTGACTCGGCGAATGCTGAGGACCTAATCGGTCGTGTATTCCCCGACTGCCAAGTCTGGAATGAACATTGGTGCGCCTACCGCTGTCTCCAGAATTTTGTGAGCCAGACACCGTACCCAACCTGTCATGGACATTGGTACGTTCTGTACGTCTTCCTCGTGGGTGACGTGGTGGTGTTAGTTCACGTTCTGGCCCGAAATTAAGTCGGGTTTGCAGATCCGTACCGGCTCTTCTTGCCGCTTCTTCCTGCATGAGGGCAGTTAGGGTTTCATAGTTTTGGGACACGAAATTTCCCAAAGTTAAATCGGGTACGTCCTCAGTCGTTGCAAGGATCTCTGCCTCAGTATGGGGCGCCCGGTTTCGTTCAGGCGCGCCTGGCGGCACAGTGTTGTTCACTACGGATGCAGCCTGATGAGGAGTGGTGAAGAGGGTGCGCTGGAGTTCCTCAGCGCTTGGGACCACTGACGAGATTAAAGGTAGTTCCATTGTTGGAATAGGCTGGGTTGTTCCCGCCTCCTGGTGATCAGGTGCGCTGGTTGTCCCAGCAACCTGCTTAGAGGTCGAATCTTGTCGATTCTTCTTCTGATGATCACGTTTTTCTGACTGCGGAGTCCGCTGGCCCGAATTCTTGTGTTTCGTCATTCTAGTTCGTTGTAGGGTCCCACGGATGGCGCCACTTGTTGATACAAAAGTTGGGCGTACCTGGTTGTTGGGCTTTGCTCTTATATCAATTGGATCCTTAGCACTTTGTTACCTGCGTACTAAGAAAAGAGAATAACACCGTTAGACTTATCGAGGGATTGTCTCCCCCGATTAGACTCCGGCGTGAGAGTAAGTAATCGAATTTAGGTTTTAGTTTAAGAGTTTTAGGGATTCCGTGAATCGTACCTTGAATGAGAATCGTATGATTCTATATATAGGGGCTAAGAAACCGTGTTTCTTGCTCCTTATTCTTCGCACGCATGGTGCTTATCCGAGGTAAGGATATCTATTCCTTGAATAGATGATCCTTATCGGATATCCGGTGAGTTAGATTGGGCCTTTGGGCTTCGTGAGCCCAAGCGTTGATACCACGGCCCATACCATTTGTCATGGTAGCCCATTCGTGATGGACTTAGGTGTAAGTAATGTCTATCATTTGGGCTTGCGGCCCAAATATAGGCTATACGTCATCACATATGTAGAATAAGTATTTTTCTTTCGATAAATACTAATTACATACATTTTATCTTTCGAAAAAATAAACACATCATTAGTCAAATTTTTGAATCCACCACTACACACCACACAATCACATCAACATTATTTGTCATTCTCGACACATTTACTTAAAACTTACTAGCCTGCATAATTATTTGCACACATCATTGGTCAGATTTCTGAAAACCGCCACTACACACTACACACCACACAATCACATCAACATTATTTGTCATTGCGGACATCAACATTATTTGTCATTGCAGACAAATTCAAGCTTACAAAATATCAGAAAACACATTTACTTAAAACTTACGCGCCTGCATAACTATTTCACAAATACCACTAAAAAAATATTTTAAAAGGAAACCAAACAAAATAAATCTGTGCCCACCTATTTCTCCCTCCAATCAACCTTTCTGCCTCCTTTTTATCGTTTTATAAAAATCTTTACTTTTTTTTCTGCCCACATAATAACAGATTTTGCATAAAAAAAGTACTAGTAGTAAATCTAGCTTTTATTCCATTTTTTTTTAATAGTAGTCAAATAAAAAAAATACCATTTATTCGGATCACTAGTTTAAATAAAGGAGTTTGAATCTTTATTACTTCTACACAAACATACTTCACGTTTTTCTGTTCAAGCTCCTTTGAACACCCTGCTCTTAATAAAGGTAAATATATAATTTTTTTATATAAATTTTTTTTGATGTGATATTATGTATTGGTTTTGGTTTTTATGAGATGGGTATGTTTTGTTTGATCAAGAAAATGTGTAAATTAGTTAAAGATTGCTGCTTTTTATAAAAAAAATGGTTCAAGATTGGTGCTTTTGTGTATTTAGTATGTTTTGCTAATTGGGTTTTGTTTTCTTGGATTAAAGATTATGGTATTGGGTGTTGTAAGTTGTGTTTTAGTCATGATTTGAATCAAGATAACACATGCTAAAGTGTGTTTTGGTGGATTTGTTATTATTGGTTTGTTGATTTGAGCTAAAAAAGTGTTGCTTTAGGGTGACTTTTTTTTGTTATGGATTAAAGAATGTGTGGATGATCCATGAGAGCTTTGTATGTAGGGAATTTTGCTGATTTACGCGTATTAGATTCGTTTAAGTATGTGTTTGCGGTTTAGGAATCAGATTGGAACTCTTTTAGCTTAAGTCTTGCTTGCGGTTTTTGCTCAAGTTAGAATTGGGATCTTGATTGGATCAAGTTGGCTTAAGATTTTAGCTAAATGAGCTTTGGTTCTTGATTACGAGATTTGATGGATGTTTTAGTCATTGTGTGATCTAAAAGTGCTAGAAAAATCTGTTTGTCATTTTATGGTTTTAAACACTTATTGTCGATGTTAAGTTTTTAACCATCAAATGACTAAATGTTCTGTTTGTGGAATGTAATGGCATACAATGACTTTATGCTAGTTTTAGGTTTGTTGTCAAGACTCGTGGCATCTGTAAAATTAAAAATAAGCATGGCATTTTTGTTAAAGGCACATTTGCAGTGCTAGTATTTTGAGGACGTTTTCTTAGGTATTCTGTATTTGATACGTGTGCAGTGAAAGATGGTTGCTTTTGGGAAGAAGTTGAAGGACCGGCAAATTCAAGAATGGAAGGGGTATGTTGCATTTTGCATCTAGAATATCTTGATATGGTCTGTATTCAAATAATTATGTAAATCACCAATTTTTTTATGGCTTTTAACTCCAGATATTATATCAATTACAAGCTCATGAAGAAAAAAGTAAAGCAGTACTCTCGCCAGATCGAGGCCGGAGGAATTGAACGCAGATATGTTCTTAAAGATTTCTCAAGAATGCTCGATAACGAGGTAAGCATGCTCTAATAATTTAACCTTCTGTTATTAATAGAAGCTTCTGTTTTGAAATTTTGGTCATAAGACTGCATCGACAATGGTCATTAGAGTTGTTAATTTGACCCTAATGGGTAAAAAGTAAACTGCTAGTTTAATAGGAAACACGGCAAATGGGTCAAACGGGTCGCATTCAAAGCTTATTAAACTATTGATTCTTCATGTTTGACTTTTTATTAATAGCATTTGATCTTCAGATTATTCGTTTACATAGTTCAAATCTTGGTCAGAGAGTGGCTCGGGTTGACCCCGCTTGACCTATTTTCTGGTCAATTTAAATTACCTGTTTTGACCCTACCCTATTGTGCTGATTATATGATCATGTGAATGCAGATTGAGAAGGTTGTCCTGTTCATGCTGGAACAACAAGGGCTGCTTGCTGGCAGATTGGATGCTCTCGGAAAAGAGCAAGAGGCTCTTCAAGAGGAACCAGATTTTGCAAAAATATCTGCTTTACGGGAAGCCTATAGAGACGTTGGAAGAGATTTATTAAAGCTTCTGTTCTTTGTTGAAATCAATGCCGTTGGACTGCGCAAGATCCTAAAGAAATTTGACAAACGTTTTGGTTATAGATTTACTGATTATTATGTCAAAACTCGAGCCAACCATCCTTATTCCCAGCTACAACAAGTCTTTAAGCATGTGGTAATGTATAATAGTCCATGATACCGCTTTCTCATTTTCGGGACCTTATTATTTTTGTTTGAATGAACATCCAACAATGGAACTTGCAGGGTCTTGGGGCAGTGGTTGGAGCCATATCACGTAATCTTGCAGAACTTGAGGATCGTCAAGGGAGCTACTTATCAATTTATGACCAACCTGCTGTTCCTCTCCAGGTTTTGTGCCCAACCCCCTTTTATTGGCTTCATCTATATTATTGTGAGTTGTGATCCGCTAATTCAGTATGTTATATTTTCAGGATCCTGTAATCGACACCATAAGAGCAGCAGTGGACAGATTGAGTTACTCGACAAATTTCCTCACCTTTTTGGGGCAACATGCTCTTATTATGCAAGAGGAGTTACCAACGCCTTCGGAAGAACCTATTGATGACCAACGATACCATTTTATGTCACTTCTATTGAATCTAGCAAACACATTTCTTTACATGGTCAATACTTATATCATCGTCCCAACAGCCGATGATTACTCAACGAGTTTAGGAGCTGCAGCAACTGTTTGCGGTATTGTCATTGGTGCAATGGCTGTTGCTCAGATATTTTCATCGGTTTATTTCAGTGCATGGTCTAATAGATCATATTTCAGACCTTTGATCTTTAGCAGCATAGTTCTTTTCTTAGGGAATGTCATGTATGCAATGGCTTATGATTTTAACTCGATTGCGGTGCTTTTACTTGGTCGTTTATTGTGTGGGTAAGTTTTTAGTAGATAATTTCTGATTTTTTGACTTTTATTTGGTCAACCCTACTTTTTCAAGCCTGAATTTGGATCACATTTCTTTCTAAGATTTTCATGGAATTTATCTTTTTGTAGCTCTTTGTTATGAAGTGCAATGTGGTCATTTTTTTTCTTGATAAGCTTATAAATTTTGAACATGAAACTGTTTGTTTGACGTCAAAAGACAAACTACTGGTTTTTAAAATCTTATTTACCACAACTCATTCCAAATCTTTTGCAGTCTTTTTTTTTTTTAGCTATTTGTTCAATATATTTTACAGTATCTGACACTTGTTTGCTTTTTTAATGACAGTCTTGGTTCGGCTAGAGCAGTGAACAGACGGTACATCAGTGATTGTGTACCTCTAAAAATCCGGATGCAGGCTTCTGCAGGGTTTGTTAGTGCAAGTGCTCTAGGTATGGCTTGCGGGCCTGCACTTGCTGGCTTGTTACAAGTCAACTTCAAGATTTACAAACTGACAATTGACCAAAACACTTCACCTGGTTGGATTATGGCGTTTGCATGGTTATTTTACTTAGTTTGGCTCTGGATTTCGTTTAGAGAACCTGCTCAATATAGTGAGGAAAAGCCTGCACCGGAATCTACTGCTGGTATGTCTTAATCTTCTTCTTTTTTTTTAAATATCAAAACGGGTGTTTGGATGCGCATTAGAAACTCTCTCATACACACACAAGGGAGTAAAGTTTTTCGCTTTTGTGGATCTTGACTCCAGGTTCAACCAATAGCGATTCTCTTGAAAAAGGTGTTACTGAACCGCTGCTCATAAGCTCACAGCCACACCAAGATCAAGAAGATGATGACGTTGAAGATGCTAGTGAAGAAACATCAGAAGACACACGTGCACCCGTTAATTCACTTGGAGCTGCTTACAGATTACTCACACCTTCTGTGAAGGTTTGCTTTCATTTACGATATCTTTGATATTATTGGGTCAAAGTCGATTGATGTTTGACTTTGGTTTTTTACCAATGTTTCAGGTTCAACTGCTTATTTATTTTATGTTGAAATACGTAATGGAAATTTTGCTGTCGGAATCTAGTGTTGTTACTACCTATTACTTCCAATGGTCTACTGGAAAAGTTGCAATCTTTCTTGCATGTCTTGGGTTGACTGTTCTTCCGGTCAATGTCATAGTCGGAAGCTATATCAGTAACATGTTTGAAGACAGGTAATAATTTTTTAATGCTTAACCCTCCTTTTTTTAAAATTCTTTATATTTGTAGAATTGTTTGTGATGTTTGTTATCGTTTTTGCAGACAAATTTTACTCGTATCTGAAATCGTGGTGTGTCTCGGAATTCTCATGAGCTTTCACGTTTTCATTCCATATTCTGTCCCACAATATGTCATTTCCGGGCTCATCATGTTTGTCTCTGCAGAAGTATTAGAAGGTAAATTGTTATAAACACTAGTAGACGTGTCAAGATGGGCCGGGTGGACTGATTGGATTATGGGTCATATTTTTGTGCTACTAAAAACAGGCCGGGCTGGACTGGGTTGGAAATATATTAGGATATCAAAAAGATTATTCGTTTTATAAATAGTGTATATATTATGATTACAAAACAACGTGATCAAAACCTTTTATGGAAATATATCAGGATGTCATATTCATCAAAAAAAAAAAAAAAAATAATAAATAAAAAAAAAATAATAAGAGACTTAACACAACTTTTTAACCCTTTTGACACTTAAACATTAACCCTTTTAAATTTGCTGACTTGTGACCCGTTTGAGATAAGTAAATGGGTAAGAACATTGTCAACTCTAATGTTATTGTTTGCGAATGCACCAGGTGTGAACTTGTCCCTTCTGTCACGTGTGATGTCATCAAGGCTCTCTCGTGGGACATTCAACGGGGGTCTGCTATCAACAGAGGCAGGAACATTTGCTAGGGTGATTGCTGATGCGACCATTACGTTGGCTGGATATTTGGGGGAGAGCCAACTCTTGAACGTGACTCTACTGCCCTCACTTGTGATCTGCATAATGTCGATTGTTGCAACTTGTTTCACCTACAACTCTTTGTATTGATCATGACGATCAAGCATGTGCGGTATTGGTGATGGTTTGTATGATAGGTGATTATTTTTGGAAATTACAAATTCATTTGTGTACATTCTTATTGGGACATTTGTTCTTGCTTTCGTTTTCGTTCTTTATCAAATGCTGCAATTTTGGGGAGTTTTATGTTCATGATTTTATTTTTCTGAGTATCAAGAATGCAATAAAACTAAACATATAATCCAACTACAGATGGTATTATTAAAGTCTATTCTCTTTAACTTTTGATGTTGGCTCTTAGCTGATAAAAAGGTAACATAATTATCAGATAAACTTTAACAGCTTAATGGAATTATTAATCAATCAAGGAGTTAATGCCTCCCTTTCAGATTAGAAGTCGACGAGATTGGACATATCAAAGCACTTGTAAGATAACATAAACAGAAACCAGTGTTCATAAAACGTGTGGGGTGAACCGCTTAAGTAGCGTATTAACATGTCAATGTTTTCATAGTTTTTTCTGTTACGGGTCAAAATGGGTCGTTTCTGCTACCCGTGTTAAAGCATGTTGAGTGAATTGGTGAAGATGTATAATGCAAATATAACTATACACAAACTTGCTTTTTGGTTCCAAATAGTTCATAGAAAAATGAAAGGATAGTTGGATATAAGGCCGATTAATCGCCGTGTAGGCGCTAATCGGCCACCAGCCTTTTTTATTTGTGCAAATGTGTCAAACAAATCCGTCAACATTGGTCAACTGTAGTCAAACTTGCTGGAAAGTTGCAAATCTCGCCAGAAAAACCATAAACTCGCCGGAAACTTGTTTAGTCTCTTATAGTCGCTGTTTATATCGATTACAAGTTGTTTTATTAAGGCAAATCATGCCGGAAATACCCAAAACTAGCCGGAAATACCCAAAAACTTGCTGGAAATGCCAATTCGATTAATCACCGATTGATCCCGCCTAGACCGATTACAATCTATAAGGAGGTCGACCGACTGACTACTGATTCGCGATTCTTCCTATCTTGAGAAAAACTATAGGCAAAGTAGATCAAGAAGTTGTTGAGCTTTCATATCTTCTTTTATAGTTATACACTTGATCAAAATATGTAAAAGAGAAACGATTGAGGGAGCTAAAGATGCACCTAATTTCATACTCAAACTTGCGTGGCAGCATTGAACTTGCGTCACGTAGGTTACAGCTAATGAATCAATAAAATACCGACATGCATGTTTAGTCATGAAATTAGTCTTCATGATCATTTCTCTATGTAAATACATGTACCAAGTTACCAACACTTTGGTCACTACTTACTACATTAACAATATATCATACATATTGAACCGATTGAGTTACATTATTCTCATCATCTTTTTCCTACTCAATAACTCAAGCAAACAATTTAGCTATAAAAACTCAAACATAATTATGACTAGTAGACATAAACATGTCACTATCATTGTTCTATTCATTAGTAAACAGGTTAAATGATGTTTGTACATCAGTAGATACTTTTATTTTGGAAAATTAAATGATGTTTTTACACGTCAAAGAGAGTCATGTATAAAATCCGTGAATCACGGTTATTTCACGAGATGTATTTTGGGCGTTTTGATAAAAGGTCATTTGTGGATAACATCATAACACTCACCCTACAGCTTTATACTTAGAGCATCCACTATGGTGTTTCAAGAATAGGTCTAAACACTTATGAAGAGGTCCAAGAATTTTTGTACCATAGTGAGGAACCATTTCATGTCTAGGTAGCATGAATAGGTCTAGGATTTTTGAGAGGTCCAAGAAGTGTTTATTATCATTTTTTGATTTAATAACATTAATTTATGTTAGAACAATATATAAATCTTAAAAGTTTTAACCATAGTGGGAATAGGTTCATAGTATGAAAAGTTTTAAGAATTAATGACAATGTAAGATGTGGCAATTTTATAAACCTTTTAAAAGGTCCATCATAGTGGATGCCCTTAGGTGTTTGGAACGGAGCATTTAAGAGCATTTACGAGCGATGAGTGATAAGCATTGAGCATGTGATATTTAATACTCAATTGACAAGCAACAAGTAGTTTTATCTATTTTTTCAGAATGCTCATTTTTCAACGCTCCATGAAATAGTATTCACGAGCGTGAGCATTTAAAAGCTGTAATGCACATTATGATTACACCTACAGCTACGTTACTAAATATTTTCATAGATAAAAACTCCTACTGCTATTTTTGTCAAACACACCGTCATAAAATTATTTTCTTAAAAATTAATCAAGCCTTAGAAAAAAATGCATTCGTTTGTGTTTTTGTTATTGAAAAAGAAAATACAGTTTTGTCGTTTGATAATTAACTAATATTTTTATTTAGTTTAAAATATTAATTTTGATTAGAATTTATCACTTGATCCCTTCCCTAAAAGTAATATGGTAAATATAATGTCTTAACTACTATTTTTACGTAGTGTTTTGTAAGTGAAAACCAAAGTTGGAATGGAATAAAACATTGCAACACAATAGAATATTGTTGTCTATTTTGAGTTTTGGAATGAAATGAAGTATTCTTTGATTCATTTCATTTATTTTATTCGTTTCCCACGTCAATTACTACATACTAACAACGTATGTAATTGTTCATTTCATCCCAACATGACAACATAATGATAATGACTCATTCGATTATTATTTTCATTTCATTATATCGTTCATTTCATTCTTTTATCATTTCATTCGGCTGAAACAAAGAGACCCTCAGAAAGAGAGCACGGTGAAAGGGTTATTCCCCTGCCATTCGCCCGAAAAAGCACCAATGGCTAGCCATAGTGCACCGATGTTTCCATGCCATTGGGTATTTTTTTTCTTTTTGAGTTGGGTATTTTTTGTGATGTATTATGAGACTCACATGCATCAATAACAATTATTGGGTGTTATTGCTAAAGATGTGCTTTAGTTATTAGACTGTTATTGGTAAGATGATAAAGTGATGCCGTAGTGACACATCCGTAACATTTATTCGTCTTGCCGCACATAGCTCTCTTGTGGAAACAATTGTGGGCCAATTATAATCGGTAAAATAAACATTTTTGAAGGAAAGAGAAATTCTCTCTTTAAATTTCTTTTACCGAAACGCTATTTGTATTATTGTATACAAGAAATGCTTGGAATAATTAAAAAAGAAAATAAGAAATTGGTTATTGGTACACTCTCGAAAATGATACCAATATCCTTTCTATTTTTTTTATTTCACTTTTGCTTTTATAAATTTGTTTTTATTATAAAATTGAAAAATAAAAAATATGTAACAGAAAATACAAAGTTTGCAAGTTAGAAGTAGTAAAATACAAAAAATACGAAATAGAAAACCATAAACAACTATCTCCTATCATCCTCTCTAGCTTCAGAAAAGTTTGCCCTCAAACTTGGAATAGGATCAGTAGGATCGTAGTAAGGTTCAAGATCAGCTACATTGAACGTGGCTGCTTCGTTAGGAGTTCCGGGCAGCTGGACCTTGTAAGCATTGTCGTTAACCCGTGCTAAAACCTGAAACGGACCTTCAGACCTGGGGCTACTGTAAATAAAATGAGTAAAACTGTCTAAAAAATACGAAATATAAAATATAAAGTTTAATAAATTAAAAGTAATAAAAAAAATACGAAATAAAAAATGATACTCCGTGATAAATTAGATACGGAGTATCACCAAAGCGGGAGGAGCGAGAGGTAATAGCACCACTCATAACATGACCCAAAAAGTTTTAAGTGTTAATCTGTAGCACCAGAAAAGTTGTTGAGGCACATTAAATTCTTGCCTAAAGCATCATTACTCAATAATATCACTTTGTCAAAAAAAAGGAAAGGCTTCCAACAATCCACTTTTCTGTTGTCACTTCTCAAATTAAACTTTGCATTAAACACAACTACCTCATAATTTAAAGTTACATACTAGTATTATCTTTTTGAATAATTAGAAATAGAATTTAGAACTATGAAAGCAGGTGTACCATACATTCAGTTAAAACAAAATTCTATTATGCACCAAGTATAATCAAAAGTTAAAACCAATCAAATACTTGATTGTGGCTGTCAGTTTCACATTTTAACTAGTTTTTTTTTTTTTTTTTTTTTTTTTTTTTTTTTTTTTTTTCAACGCAAGTTGTATGGACCAAACTCGATCAAGTAACTTGACGAGTCTATATATTTTGACTTGAACATGACTCGAATTTTTTTTTGAGCGGCAAAATTTTATTACAAAAATAACGCTAGCAAGAAGCTAGAAAAAATTACAATCTAATACAATTGGGGTTTTGTAACCAAAAAACCCAATTGATTTTAAACATACAATGATTAGAACACCACATGTATGACATTTGCACAACATCATCAAATAGCAGCTCATGTCTGGGTTGAGAGGGACCAAACAACAGTTGGTTTCTAAAACGTCAAATAAGCCACCACATCACGTAACAAATACCTTCAAGAAACACCTTCAAATGCTTAGGTAAATGAGTATTGACGAGCCAAAAAAAGCCACTCATTATAAGATTTAAGATCTATATTGTCGATCTCCCACCAAAACAAAATTTTTCTCCACACTTGACTCGAATAATAATCAAATTCTATATAAGAGCTCAAATAGCGTGAAACAATTTTTCTCATCAACAACTACATAAGCTCTTTAAGTAAATTTTATTTATTTATTTATTTTTTTTAACACAGACAATTTATTAAACAAACTTTTATTAAACATTCTAATTCTTTATTTTAATGTAGAGTAACATTTATTTTGTGGTGCTACATGACTTCATTAAATTGCTTACTGTTAGAATTTTTTTACTCTGACAAAAGATCTACCTTATGATCCAATCATGCTAAAGTACTGTCCTATTAATTGCCACCAAACAGTTTGTTGTCAGTCAAAATAGAAAATCAAATTAAATACTCCAGCTATTTCAACAATATTCTACTATACTTCCATATGCTTAAAAATATATATATTATAAATGCATTTTTAATAATATTTAACAGAATTTATATTTATTACTCATAAAAGTAACATATCAGCATTTTTTTGACAATTAAGACAAGTAAAATGGTAAACGTACCTAAAGCCTACGTTTAAGAAAGTGCTTTCAAAATAACCGCTCACTTGTAAATTTAACTACTCCAAACCAACTAAGTGTATCGCCCCTTGTTGCACGTTTTTAATTTGTTGTTAGAATCAAACGACTAGAATTTTCAGCTCTTGACATGGGTTCGAGACTTTGAGATGCTCCGATCTATTGTGTGTCTTCCACCACATCAGTATATATATAGCAATCGATCATCAGCTAACGAAACGTAACTTTCATCTGAAATTAATTAGCCAAAGCATCATATCGCAACGTGTGATGCATATACACACGCACATCCCATCTTTATAAATGCATAATAAGTGTACCACGTATACATTGGTACCACAACACAAATGATCAGCAACGATATGACATTAAGAGGAGTGATCACATATGAGACATACTAAATGTTGACCATAAAGATGTTGTTATATTGATGTGACTAAAAACTAATTCGTGTTGCACCAAAAATATTTTAACTTTTTGAATATATGATTTGGATGGACTAAAAGCTATTTAATTGACTTAATCAAGCGTATCAAAGACTTGTTGATATTGATAGGGTTCGAATGTTGTTTTATAAGGGAAAATATTTTATAAAGGTATCATACTTGTCACTATTTCTTTTTTTGGGCATCGAACAAAATTTCCATATACGGGTACTAATCTTTCAAATTCGGTTTTTTTTTGTACTTTGTGACATTTTTGCCCTTCAAATTATTGAAACGCCTATTAGCTGAGAGGGGCAAAAATGTCACAAAATACCTCAAAAAGACCCAATTTGAAAAATTAGTACCTGTATAGGGAATTTAAAAGAAATTATGACAAGTATTATACATTTATAAACCATTTACGAAATTTTCCCCTCTCTTGGAGAAATTTCATTCATATCCTTGCAAAATTCAAAAATTTCATATATATCTTTTTGATGCATTAAATGCATTGTACTTTATGCATCAAAAACTAGTAAAAATGATATATATAAAATTTTTGAAATTTTCAAGAATATATAGGAAATTTTCCCTACTCTTTTTTTAATAACAGTGAGAACCCTAGCCAGTGCGGTAATTTTGATAGAGTTAAAAAGCTTAATTTGTATACCAATTAACCCTAATGTAATTAAACCTATATAGTTAAAAATAAAGTGTTTGCATTGTTTAATATGGTTTATACTTACAGGGACATATACATATGCATGCATTTAATTATTTATTTAATGCTTCCTATATATATACACCAAGCTAGTCACATTTCTTGAGTTGTGCTGAAAAATTCGGAGGTAACACACAAAGTTCTTGGAGAGTTTAAGATCGCAAATTTGATGTGGGCGAATCAAGATTCATATATAAAACACAATATAATATTTAGTTTAGTTGAAGTTTTGCTAAGTTAAAGCCGTCAACATTGTTGGCCTTCTGCTACATAAAACCCTACTTCACCATCATACTTCTGCATGACGAGAACACGTAAACAAACGACGATCATGGCGTTTTCGGGGTGGTGGAGAATGGTGGCTGTTTTCATCAATGCAGTTATGCTATTTCAGGGATTTTCTTATGCTCAAAGAGGTATAATAACTTACTATACGTACATTCATTCATTTACTATTTTTGTTAACTTTCAAGTACAATTTTGGAGTATATATTTTGGTTAGTACTAGTACATGTCACTGCAGTGTAAAGATTTTGCGTCCACTAAAGTTATTTATATTTCTTATTATTATTCTCATAACAAATTAACAAATGTGATATAGCTAGTAATGATTTATGTTCTTAAATTTCTTTAAGCTTGATTTTATTGAATGGTGTTTATAAATGTCATGACAACATTAGAATTGTAAGCCGTCATTTACGGGTTTAGTTTGCTTCCACCTTGGAAGCTCTATTGTGTTTTTGGGTTCTTGCCCTGTTTTTCAAGGGTGTTTTAATAAAAGCTTTGCTTCTCGAAAAGGAAAAAAAAAAAAAAAAAAAAAAAAAAAACGTAGTTTGACTTCATCATGTGTGAAATGATGGATTGTCGACTCGTAATTGATATGTAAATACATATAACACTCGAAAAAAGTAATGTTTAATCTCAACAAGTTAGAAACTTACTAAACTAAATTACTTAAGAAGTGAAGTTAAAAAGATGTGGTTAAATTTTAGAAGAGAGTAATATTTAACTGTCTTGTTTGAAGAGAAGAAATACCGTTTGTTTGTATTTTTATTTATTTATTTATTTTTATTGCCTCACTAGTTATAATACCCGCGCACGCGCGGGTTTTTAAATTTTTTTTAATCATAAATTTTTATTTATTAAAAAACAAATAATTTAATCTTTGTTTTGTTTGATTTATGATGTTTAATTATAGTTTTTTATTATTAAAGATAATTATTTAAAAATTTTAATCCTATTATTAATGGCATCTTATCTATATTTTTTGTATTTATCTTCTACTTGTGTTAATTGCATCTTATCTATATTTTTGTATTTATCTTCTACTTGTGTTATGGATAAATATAAAATGTTACCTAATAAAAAAATAATCTTTTTTTTAAATACAATTATTACTAAATAAGGTATGAATGCATTTTTTTGAAATAAAAAATTCCTAATAGAGGTTTTATTTTATTATATATAAAAGATTCCCAAAAAAATATCGGATATTTATATGTTAGAATGTATCATTAAAAGGATATATAACTGTATGAAGATAATATAATATTGTACAACTAAGCAACTTAATATTGAAGCAAATTAAATATTTAATGGGTCCATTCTTATTTATTTCTAACTGCCCTTTCTTTTTTATTAATTAATGAAAACCTACTAGCCACTTTAGTAGATGAGTTCCTTTAAAGCATTTCTCATCTGTAATGTACCATGCATATATCCCCGATATGTTCTAGATTTTCTTGATAAAGTACCTTCCTATTAGTTCTGCTATAGAAAATTAGTTTTACTTTGACTTGAGTAAAATATTATTCACAAAATAAACAATGGACATCCATAACAACCACATTTATTTTGACTTTAGTAAAATACTATTCACAATTTAAACAATGGACATTCATACCAACCACAAAATTAAGAAAAAAATTCCACTAAAAAAATTAGTTTGAAGATTATATTGACTTGTGTTATCTAATATGATTAAAGTTGGAATGAAGCAATAGTAAGATTATACATGCAAGTGATTAATCTATGATATGTTGTTCAAAAAAGAAAAATTAATCCATGATATGTATCAATAGTAATGTGTACCCGCAGTTAAACGTTGGTGAATAAAAAAGTTGTAAAATAAGTTTTTCTAAAAGTGTATAGTTTTGATAAAATTAAAAAAACGTTGTGCATTAAAATTTTGTAAATCGACATTTGTACATCGGAAAACTCGTTTTTACATCCAACTTTTTTTTAGTAAATGTATCATTTTATTTATTTATTTATTTATTTGCTTTAAAATTTCGTTCGTGTGCATTAAAAAACATAAAAAAATAAAAAATAAATCTTCACAACTTTTTTTGCACCATCCTTTAAAAAAAAATTCTGAATTTTTCTAGAACTTTATTATTTTTTCAGATCTTTTTACATTTCTTACAAATATTTGTATTTTTGCTTGATAAATACTACATAACATATAGTAACATGTAATTGTTTGCTTTACATTGTTCAAATTCATCTAATTATATTTACTTTTTGTACTTGCAATATTTTAACAGATCCAAGGTACACTTTCATGCACCAAGCAACAACAGCTCCATCAGTCTCATACTACGATTACATAATCATTGGAGGCGGGACGGCGGGCTGTCCATTAGCCGCTACACTCTCTCAGAACGCCTCAGTGCTCCTCCTAGAACGCGGTGGCTCCCCTTATGGAAACATCAACATTACTAACTTAGATGCCTTTGGAGCAGCCCTTTCAGACCTGTCCCCAAGTTCCCCCTCCCAACGCTTTGTCTCGGAGGACGGTGTTGTTAATGCCCGAGCCCGCGTACTTGGTGGTGGAAGCTGCTTGAACGCGGGTTTTTACACTCGGGCTGGGCCCAATTATGTTAGGCTTGCTGGATGGGACGCAAAGCTGGTAAATGAGTCGTACCAATGGGTGGAAGATGTTGTGGCATTTCAACCACCAATGAGACAATGGCAGAGCGCCGTGAGGGACGGGTTGGTTGAGGTCGGGATATTACCATATAACGGGTTTACTTATGATCACATGTATGGAACAAAAATTGGTGGTACAATATTTGATCCACAAGGGCATAGACATACCGCAGCCGATTTGCTTAGGTACGCGAACCCGAGTGGACTAACCGTATTACTACATGCACCCGTTCATCAAATACTATTCAGGAGACGAGGTACGTATTTTTATTGATACACTAGAAGTTGTACATGATATATAACATGTCCATTTTTTGTTATTTGATACATAGGGAGAACACAGCCCAAGGCCCATGGAATTCTCTTCGCAGATGCAAATGGGGTGAGCAAACGGGCTTATTTAAACAAAGGTTCCAAAAACGAAATTATTGTGTCATCTGGGGCACTCGGAAGCCCACAACTTCTAATGTTGAGTGGAATCGGCCCAAGAAGACAGCTTAGAGCCCATAACATAACAATGGTCTTGGACCAACCCATGGTAGGCCTTGGAATGTCCGATAACCCGATGAATGCAATTTTCATCCCCTCTCCTCAGCCCACCGAGGTTTCGCTCATCCAAGTAGTCGGTATCACTCACAACGGAACCTATATTGAGTCTGCTTGCGGTGAAAACTTTGCCGGTGGAGCTCGAACTCAAGACTATGGAATGTTTTCGCCAAAGGTAGAACCTATTTATAATTGGGCCTAACTTATACATAATCGTCGAAACTTGAGCCCATATATATTGGGCTTCCTAGACTAAACCAATGAAGATATGCAATTTACTCATCTAAACTACAAGCATAATTATTTGTTGAATTGACATGTTTCATATGTTTTTTATTTCAGATTGGACAACTATCGACAGTGCCACCAAAACAAAGAACACAAGCAGCCTTAGACAAGGCAATCGCGGACATGCAATCGCTCCCACAAAGTGCTTTCGTGGGCGGGTTTATACTAGAAAAGATCATGGGCCCGATTTCCACGGGTCATCTTGAGCTTACATCTCGTAACCCAAATGACAACCCAAGAGTTACATTTAACTACTTTAAAGACCCTCGTGACTTACAAAGATGTGTTGATGGGTTAAAAATCATAGAAAATGTGATAGAATCAAGGGCATTTTCGACGTTCCGTTTTGATTCACTATCTATTGTAACTCTTCTCAACATGACTGCTAACTCACCCGTAAACTTATTGCCTAAACATTCCAATGTGTCAAGGTCTCTAGAGCAGTTTTGCAAAGACACTGTTATGACCATTTGGCATTACCATGGAGGGTGTCAAGTTGCTAGAGTTGTTGATCGCGATTATAAGGTTATCGGCATAGATTCTCTTAGAGTCATCGACGGGTCAACTTTCCGTAATTCCCCTGGGACTAATCCTCAAGCAACCGTTATGATGTTAGGAAGGTAAGACCAATATATTTTTCTTGTACCATACCTATTAAATATTAGCACGTATTTTGTATATAAAAAACGATCAAAAACTGTCTTGTCTATAAAACGGGTAACCTTTAAAATTTATTTGATGGTTATGCAGGTACATGGGAGTTAAGTTGATGCGAGAGAGACTTGGGACTGATGATGGGTCAGAGTGATATCAATATTTGAGTGTGTTACATTGTGTGATTATTTGTTGTGTTTGAAGAAAACACACTTTGTTTAGTTCTTATTTAAAGGACTCATGTAAGAAAATAATATATTTAATGCATGGTAATCAGCTTAATTATTGTTACATGAACTTATTATTCAATATTCACTGTGACTCGTGTTCAATGTTTTGAAAATCGGGTTTGAAATCGACCCGGTCGAGTCACCGGTCACCGGGCACCGGGTCAATCTAGTTTTCAATTTATTATTTTTTTATTTTTTCGACCGCGTCAACTGGTTCGACCGCCGGGTTAACCGGTTAGACCACCGAGTCAACCCGGGTTTTATTAAAAAATTTTGAAAAAAATCAAGAACCGGGTCGCTCAAAACCCGGCAGGTATAACCGGTTAACCCAGGTTTTTTGACCCATTTTTTTGGCCGAAACCGGTCGAACCGGTTAACCCGGCCGAGTCGACATGGGTTTAAAAACACTGCTCGTGTTTCTTATTGATCATAAATGTTAGCAAAACTAATTTTCTTAAGTCAATGCTTTACCAAACACAATATTCAACAAAGTCCTAAGGCTGGTCACAGTAAGGGTTGCCAATCCTCTTTATTTTTCATGCCACGTCAGTTTTTTCTCTTCAACGATTGGGTGCCCCAGTAAGGACGACCTACACTACAAAAAACATACCCCACAAAAATACCTTTTCTACACACACACACAAAAAAAAATGTTAAACTCAATCGTGTACACGACCAAGTTCCAAAAAAATCGCCATGCGATCGAGTTGCCACAATAAGCCGATCGAGTAGTGATCAATTGAAATTGTCGATCGTCCATGCTACTGTGGGTAGCCTAACTAAGGTAGGTGTGATGTGTGTGGGTTTCTGTTTAAAAGAGATATTGTTCGTAAATGGACATAAAAACTAGATCGTGTTTGTTTATTTAATACATAAACGCAAATAAACGAACATTTTATTGCACTGTTTATGAAATGTTCATTAAAATTTGGTTCATATTTACGACCTTATTCATGCAACATTGCCGTAATATATTTATATATATACTAAAAAGCGTGATGTGTACTGTAGCAACAGTACCCACGCAAGTTTCGTGTTTGCCCATTTTAGTCCCTGAGGTTAATGATCAATTGCAAAGTTAGTCCTTAACGACCGTTAACTAACAGACGTGGATTAAATTTGCAACAGACCAGTAACTTCAGGAGCTGTTTCTGTGCAAATAATAAACAGAAACAGCCCCTAACGTTAACTATTTTTTCACCGTTAGTCCCTAAGGACTAACTTTGCAATAGAACGTCATGTTAAGGGACTAAAACTGAAAAATTCGTTGCTACAATGCCAAACAGTGGTTGCTACAGTGAAAAACAGTGGGGAATAGTGCGTGTACTGTAGCTAAGGATTTTCGCTTTTAGTCCCTCAGGTTAGCTATAAATTGCACCGTTAGTCCCCCGTTAGCGATTTTTTGCAAATTTAGTCCTTAAAAAATTATCGTTTTATTTCGAGTTTTGATTAGACACAACATTCCCGCAGCAACGCGCGGATGCCCCGCTCGTTCCATTTATTCGTTGACAAGTTTTTCCATGAATCGAAACAAATATATCCAAAGGTTTATATTGACTCGGTAAACGTTGATAAATGACATGACGTAATAGCGTCTAAAAACTCACACGGCACATTATTTTTCAAATAATTTAGTGGGCCATGAGCAAAAATTATTGTTGACTATTATTGAGTGGAAGACTATTAAAAAAATAGGAGTGCTAATTGTGTAGGGTTCATTGGATTCGGGTTAATTTAAGTTGGGTTAAAGTCAGCCAGTTAAAAACAACACACTCAAACCTGACTCTATCTATAATCGGGTTAGTTAATACGGGTCGGGTCAACCATAATATGAGTAAAATGATCATAAAATTACTTATTTGTTCTAGTTTAGATAAATAATTCATAAAAAAATATTTTAAAAAATAAAAAACCGTTATTCGGGTCAAACGGGTCGACCCGAACCCTAGTTAGCCAAAAATATTTAACCACACCCGGCCATATTTAGCATTAGGGTTATTTGGGTTGACCTGATCAATAACCCGAATAAGATTATTGAACTGATTAACCCGTCCCGAATAGTCTTAGTCTGACCCGACGAGTCTTTTTAACACTCCTAATCAAAAACCCAAAAGCATGGTCTTCATTAAAATATGAAAAAGAAAAGTTGCAACTTTTCTGATGGAGCAAAGCAAATTGAAAGAGACTTGTCTTTAGAATTGGAATGGAATTTTGCTATATGAAACCCCCCTAAAAATTAGTACATTAATTATTTAAGGGCAAGTTGGCACAAGCAAAGGAATGAGGACCATTCCATATGCTCTATCCATTGTCCTACTCATAGATAATAACTTGCCGGCCACTACAGAAAATTCTACCCTCTGCCTTAAGTCGCGTTACGGGCATGTTAGTTCAAGAAATTTAACAAGTTTTCCTAAGTCCGCGTTACAAGTCGTTGTAAACAAGCCTAGGTAGAGCCAAACTGCGTCAAATCTAGATCCTAAGCAATGTTTTAAGACATGTATTTTCAGTGGTTTCTACTGAGAAATTTTAACGAGAGTTGCATTTCTATTTGTGAAAAGTTTGTTCACGCGTGAACTAATCCTGTAAAAACTAAGAACTAACAAAACGACACAACGACACATAACAATCAAGCTAGGAGCTAACTCGGCTATATCATGCCAAGCCCTTCCTCTTCTGCGTTTACTAGACCTCATTATATTGATAAAACGGGCTTCGGGTAGCCAACTAATACTAATAATTATAGCTAAATAATAGGGAGTAAATGGCAATCAATCTGATGGAAATTTCACTTAAAGGACAACCTACTTTTTGGTAGCTAAATGTGAACCACTTCATGTTGATAGTGGAGGACTGCATGAATTCCTTTTCGGGACCATATGAAGCAACATCTACGTAAAATACAACTTTATCATCATCATATCAGTGTCGAGAATTCGTCAAATTGACTGTTGTGCATGAATCTCATGGACTAATGGTGCCAAATGCTCAAGACCAGCAACTATGGGTTAAAAAAGTCCATTAATTGACTGGTTTCGGTTAAGGTAAAATCCAGTTTTTACCATGTTAGTTAGAGAAAAAATAAATAAATAAATAAATAAATAAAAATAAAAAAAAATCCGGTGACTATAAAATGTCAAACATAGTTAAGGATTAGTTGTATTTATGTGAACAAGTAAGTGATATAAACAATGCAACATTGTGATAAAAAATATATAAGACAAGTATGACCTGTTCATAAGCATTTATATCCATATACCCTCTTCATAAGGCAAACACATATATAATAACTTGTGAATCAACAACAATATTGATTTTATAAAAAAAAAAAAAAAAAAAAAAAAAAAATGAGTTCACCTTGTATCAAGGAAGTATCTAGAGCTTGTCTACGACGTTGCTGCCCAACTCCATTACTCGGGCTGCCTGATAAACGGAGTTCTGAACAAGTAAGTCCTTCCAGGTATGATTTCATTGCTGCAACGGCTTTTTCACTTCAGCCAAATGCTCAATTCACTAACCATGAATCTCTACCTGACCTAAACCACGCGTTTTGCAATATGAAAAAGGCTTATCCTAACTATTCGGAAACTGAGCAAGCTGACAGAGTTCGTGATCAGGAGTATTATCAGCTCTCTTTGTCGAATCATGTCTGTCTTGATTACATTGGTCATGGCCTATTTTCGTATTCACAACAATTGCATTCTAATGCGCCTTTTTTCAATATTATATACAAATCTGTGAATTTGTATACACAGATTACACATGGTGGTCAAGAACCTGAATTTGAATCTTTGATAAAAGAAAGGATTTTTAGGTTCATGAATATTTCATCAGATGATTACTCGTTAGTTTTTACAGCTAACCAATCATCTGCATTCAAAGTGTTGGCAGATTCTTACCCGTTTCATACGAATAGAAATCTTTTGACTGTTTATGATCACGAGAATGAGCCCGTCGACCAAATGATTGATAGTTGTAGGAAAAGATCAGGTAGAGTTGATTCAGCCGTGTTCTCGTGGCCTAACATGAGAATTCAGTCGAAAAGACTCAGGAAATCGATAATCAATAAGAACAAAAAGAAAAGAAAAAAAAGAGGACTTTTTGTTTTCCCATTGCAGTCTAAGGTTACAGGGTCGAGATACTCGTATCTTTGGATGAGTTTGGCTCAAGAAAACGGGTGGCATGTTTGTCTTGATGCCAATGCGTTAGGAGATAAGGACATGGAGACGTTGGGCCTTTCTCTTTTCCAGCCAGATTTCCTCATTTGTTCATTTTACAAGGTTTTTGGGGAGAACCCGTCTGGATTTGGGTGTCTTTTCATTAAAAATTCACGATCATCAGTGCTTAAGAACTCTGCTACGAGCACAGGAATGGTAAATATCGTTCGGGCTTCTAACAAGCCATTGTTCCTCCAAGAATCAGGGAGTATCGATAGTGGGAGAAAAAAAGAAATAGGCCTGGCAAGCGTAAGCTCGACCTCATCATCATCTTCCAAACAAGAAACGTATGAAATACAAGAAATCAAAGAAACTAAAAAAGAAAAGAAGGAACTATCATTTTCTGAAGTCTGGAAACTCGACAGGTCTCTTGACATTTCTGAATCAAGAAACAATGAAGCAAGCAGCAGTGGAGTCAGCTCAGATATCGAGTTTCGTGGATTGGATAACGCAGATTCATTAGGTTTGGTACTTATAAGCACCAGGGTGAGGTACTTAGTGAACTGGCTAGTGAATGCATTTGGTAGTCTTAAGCACCCTCATTCAGAAGACGGCGTTCCTTTGGTTAGGATATACGGGCCAAAAGTAAGGGTTGACCGAGGCCCTGTGGTGGCGTTCAATGTATTTGATTGGAAAGGTACAAAAGTTGAGCCAACGCTTGTACAGAAGTTGGCAGACAGACACAATATTTCTTTAAGTTGTGCAACTTTAACACATGTTACTTTTGTGGACAAGGCTAGCGAAGAAAGGGAAATATTGGTAGAGGTTAAAAGCATAGAGAACGAAGCTCACAATAGCCCGATGACCAAAAAGAAAGAGAAGTTTGATCTAGGGATACCGGTGATCATGGCTACACTTGGGTATTTGACGAATTTTGAAGACGTTTACAGGGTGTGGACATTTGTTTCACGATTCTTGGATGCAGATTTTGTGGAGAAAGAGAGATGGAGATATATGGCGCTTAATCAGACTACCGTTGAGGTGTAGCAGATTTGATGTCAAAGATTTCATTCATTTTTGTGGTTGCGAGTTTTAATTCATTTGTCAATAATTATTGTTGCCATAAAATGTGCACCCGTTCAACATGAAGTAAATAAAAGCGACTCAGATATGTGAGTACAAAAATGTGATTCAAACAGAAATCACAACTTCTTCTAAGATGCAAAACCTAGCTTCTATGTGCAAAATTAGTCTTTTTATTACGAAGTTTACCTACATATTCCTATGTGTGGATGCTAAGGTCGTGCCGATCATTAAGGGAAAAAAAAAGTCTGTAATACTAGGTTTACAGCCTCAACGAAACCACAATCATAAGATAAGCAGAAGGCGTTTAAGCAACCCGCTGTTTTCACCCACATAACTTCTCCCAAGCAGAATGACTTGTCACAAATTATGGTCAGATACTAAATGTATGACAGGCTAATACGTGAAAGTTGAAACTGGTTCATATACTAACAACAACAAAAAGTGTGAATTTCGTGCATAGGATATGAAGCAGCTTATAAAGATATATATAGATTCATAGATCAATATCAAAATGGAAAACAGTATTATGACATAAGCTATAGAGATGTTACCAATATGCAAAATCTCATTGAACAAACATAATTTTAGAAAATTTAATGCAAAAATGAAAAGCCCATCACTTCTAAAATGAGTTATGATGTTGGGCTGGAAATTGTTTTATGGGCTCAAAGTGTTATCCAAATAGTTTGGCATCTCATTGATTTCAAGATTATATATGATTTGCAAATGCAATAGACCAACATCTTGTGTTCCTTTTCAATATTACAGTTTTGATATCCGAGTAAAAGGTTGTGCGTTCAAGTCTAGACAGCGACAAATGTGTGAGATACATGATAATGATCGACCAACGTAGTGAGCAAACCACTAAAAAAGGGCTTAGTAGTCGGATACCGTGATGTCATTACAAGATATTTTAGTATTAAGGTTTACTAGGTAGGAAATAGAACAAGTGAGAAGAATAATTAAAATGAGAAGGGTGAGAAGTAATTTTAGCAACACATTTCAAATTAGAAAGGAAAATTTGAAAGAATATGCATCCAGTTTTGTAAGTGCATCTGAAATCTATAGTTGTGGTTACTTCTCATCTTTCTTATTTTATTTTTTCTTCTCATTTGATCCACTCTTACTAGGTGTACAATTTGGCTTGTGGTTAGAAAAATCGTTGTAAACGGTCACGGAATACACCAATTAGGTTGCGTACTAAGTCAGATATGTTAACATCATAAGCAATATACATCATTTGTTAATTGACTTTAGTTAAACATAATAAAATTCTTATGTTTGACTAATAAATAGTACTAGTATAAGTGATCATGTTTATGTGATTATGTCAAGTAGTGTTTTCAAAGATTTTGATGTATACTTATAACCACCCTTTTATTGTTATAATTACAATATATTGGTAGCTAATCGAAGTAGCATTACTTAGGTTGGAAGCATATCAAACATGTGTTTCTGATGGATGGCGAATTTGTGATATGCATGCAACATGTGCACCATGCATTTCTTCCAGAATCAATTAATACGAAGGCCGAATTAGTCCGTAATTAGTTAACGCATATTTTTGAATGATACTTCTTGTTGTGTGAGAATTATCTTCAAAAAAGTGGTTATGAGTTCAATTCTCGCTTAAAACATTTAAGATAGTTTATGGTGTATATATTATGAGACAGTAGTTGTCGTTAAAAAAAGGGAAAATTGTCCAGAAATGTATCAAATTTGCCACTTGTTCCTATTGTATGGTGTGAACTTTTTTTTTCCTATTATATACATAAACTTTGTTAATCACTTTATTGTATCAATAAATCCCCAAGATGATGAGGTGGCATGGATTAACCTCACTAACCACCCTTTTAATTACCAAAACTGATTTTCATTATTTTGGGCCTCAAATGACAACTTTAAAAAACAAAGGGGGACCAATATGTAACTTAAACCTTTTATACTAATAATCCCACACAAAATTTTCCCCCAATTCCAACCACGACCTAATTTCACTCACAAACCCTAATTTCACAGACGACCTAATTTAATCAGAGAACAATTGATGTGTGTTGTGATATTTCAGGTATGTTTCTTTAATTTTGTTCATGTTATTCTTAATTTGTTCATATTGCATAAACCCTAATTCGTTATTATTGTAACAGCATGATACCTAGTACGAATTTGCACCAATTTGATGTTTGGAATGATGGGTATTTTGCACATTTACCTCTTAGGTATAAAGATGGTGTTAATTTAAATATGGCTGTTGAGAGGATGGGTTATGAAAAATTTGCTGAGTTCCTGGAAGAAAAATGTGGTAACCCCTTTCTAGGGTTGTATTACAAAGTACCAAAAGTTGAATTAGAGCATGGATTAGTTAGAGTAAGTGATGATAAGCAAATAGCATACATGTTTGATGTTGTTGACTTGTATGGTAGGCTAGAGCTGTATCTTGACCACATAGGTATGGATTTGTCAGAGTATGAGGCTAAGGCAGACACATATGATGTGGATGCCTGTGTTTTTTAAGCAAAAGAAAGTGTCTCAAAGCAAAAGAGGTATTGCAATGATTTTTCAGTAGATGAGATGGTTGATTGGGCTGAGATGGAAGCTGAGTATGAGGGGTCATCCTCTCACCATGGTGATTTGGCTGGGAGTAGTGCAGATGGTCATGTGGCTAGGAATAGGGTAGATGTTGATTTGGGTGGGACTTGTGAAGATGCTGATGTGGCTACGAATAGGGTAGATGTTGATAAGGGCAAAGAGAAGGTTACAGTAGATGAAGAAGAGGGTGAGTATGATTCTGTGTTTGATTCTGACTATGATTCAGATAAGTCAGTTGACTATCTCAGTCCTGGTGAAGAGGAGTTGATTGAACTTAGAAAGAGGATCAAAGCCAATAGAGAGAAAGAACCTGAGGCTTTGCCAGAGATTCTGGAAACAAATAATGAAAACACTATACCTTCTGAAAACACTTGTCAAAGTAGAAGTGAGACTTTCATAGAACATGATATGTTCATGGCTAATTTGATGAGTAGGCTTCAATCACCAGATGAGAATAGAATTCAGCATGATCCATTCATGTGTGTGGAGAAGCATCTTGACAGGTATCCTGTCTATGATGAAAGTACTCATTGGAGACTTAGGCATCCAAAGGTATGTTTCTAGTTTTCTGGAGTTGTGAGTTATGATATTGTTCTTGGAGATGTTGTTTCTAAACATTTGTTCTGTTTGTTTTACAGGTTGGTGAAAAGTATCCGAATATTGACAAGTTTAAAGAGGGTCTAACATTCTATGCATTGGCCAATGGATTCTCAATTTGGTATGAGAAGAGTGGAAGTCTATATATTATTGCAAAATGTGGACAGAGACCACCAAGAGTCGTTGATCCCGACAAAGGTAAACAAATGAAGAATAAAAGGTATCCTTGTGTTACTACTTCTGAGTTACCTTCATGTCCTTGGAGATGTTATGCTAGGTGGATGACTGAAGAGAAAACTTTTCAAGTAATTACCCTAAATGATGAACATACTTGTGTAAGGAACTTTGAATTTGGGTCTTTAGTGAACTTTAGGTGGATAGGAACAGTCTTTGGTGATAAGATTAGGGCTAATCCCGAGATTAAGTTGTCTGCCATAGCTGACCTAGTGATGAAGAAATATAAGTGTAAGGTAACCCCAAATCAGTGTACAAATGCCAAGTGGTTTGCTTTGACAGAGTATGAAAAATCAGTTGAAGAACATTATGCTTTGCTTAGGTCCTATGGAAGAGCAATATTAGATTCAAATCCTGGGTCCACTGTGAAATTAGGAGTCACTAACAATCCTGATGGGAAAACCTACTTTGATAGGTTTTATGTTTGTTTTGCTGGTCTAGTCAATGGTTGGAAGGCTGGTTGTAGGAGAGTAATTGCCTTAGATGGTTGTTTTCTGAAAAAGCCAAACCAGAGTGAAATACTTACTGCTATTGGAAGAGATGGAAACAACCACATTTACCCAGTGGCTTGGGCAGTGGTGAATGTTGAAAACAAGGACAATTGGAGCTAGTTTTTGGAACTGCTTGAAGGAGACTTGGATTGCACTAAAGGAGATGGTCTAACTCTTATGTCAGACCAACATAAGGTATGCTTGTATCCACAATTTATTGTTAATGGCTTAATCTTGTATATATTATAACATTATTCTAATGGTTTGGTGAAGGGTCTTATTGAAGCTGTCAAGAATGTAATGCCATATGTCGAACGCAGGCAATGTGCAAGACATATTTATGAAGGGTTTAGGAAACAGTTCACTGGGTTGGAGTTTAGGGAGCTGTTTTGGGCTGCATCCAAAGCCTCATATCCACCACGCTTCAACAAGATAATGGACAAGATTAAAAAGGCTAATCCAAAAAAATGCCTAGTAGGCCAGAGTATGTACTCACTTATTTTGCCTCCCAAACCCAAAAAAATGCCTGGTAGGCCTAGGAAGAAAAGAATTAGATCAAGGGGTGAGGGGGGTAGCTCAACAAGAGTGTCAAAGGTAGGTGTAGCAATGAGTTGTAGCATCTGCCACCAACCTGGGCACAACAAAAAAAAGTTGCAAAAATGAACCTGTTCAAGAGGTGCCTAAAGAGAAAAAACCTAGAGGAAGGCTTAGGAAGCGTAAGTTGAATGAGGGTGAAAATGTTAATGAGCCTACAGAAACAAATGTTATAGTTGAAAATGTTGGTGGGTCAACTGTTGGTGGGTCAAATATTAGGGCAGATGCTAGAAGTGGAGCTAATAGGAATAGAGTTGGCACAATTGGCTCAAGTAGGAGGGGAGGTGCCAAAAGTGGGTCAAATAATAAGAGCAGTGGGTCAGGTAGGAAAACTTTAAAAAGATCTTGTACATCTGCTTATGCAAGATGGTTTGGTGATCCAGAAAGTGATACGGTTGATGCTAGTGAAAGGGTTAACCCTGAAGCTCAAAATGATGAGCCTGAAACTCATGAACATGTTGAAAATGAAGGTCAAATAGAGAATGAGTTGACTGGTATTCAAACTGAAATCATGCATGTAGATGAATCTCAAGCTCAGAATGATGATTTTGATGTGCAAGAACCAGAGGAGGAACAACAACAAATTCCACAAGCTCCAGTTGTACAGGCAAGATTGAGGAGGCCAAGTGAAAGAATCATGAAGAACAAGTTGGCAACCAAGATCCATGGCCAGGGCAGCACTCCTGAAGCTGCACTGGTTGTAGATGATGCTTGAGGAAATAAAGTAGCATGTGCCCATTTTGTACATCTTTTGAGGGCAAACTAATGTAAACTCTTTAGTAACTAATTATGGGTCTGTACATTGCAACAACTATAACCACTAATATGTTGCAACAACTAATATGTTTAGTTGATGAAATGACCATCACACATTAGCCCATTTTGTACATCACACAGGGCACATTTGATGGTCATTGTTCAACTCTTAAATGCAATGAAATATGCAATATTTAATGTTATCTTTTATCTGTGCCAACTAGTGTATGTTACTTTAGTGTTTGTACATTGCAACAGCAACAAAACTTAACTTATACCAAGAACCTATTATACAGGCCTATATGGAACTTTTGTAGGTACACCACTGTTTTTTTCAAACTGCAATTGTGCCAGTCAATGCTAGCTTAACCTTCCTTTGGAATATTTACTATGTAACTTGTGATCATTGATACTTGTGATCCTCTTTAATAGCATTGGCTTAAAACGCCACCTACTAGCAATTAAAACGCCAACTACTTGCACTATATAACATACCAACATCCATCAAAAGTTAATACTCCCTCCGTCCCATAATTATTGTCCACATTTGACTTTTTTAGTCTTTAGCTTTTAACTTTGACCGTAAATATTTTTCTTTGTGATATATATTACTTGATGCAAAATATATAAACGGATTGAGTTTTAAATGTATTTTCATTCGTATAATTTTCATCAAGTATTATATAACACAAATAAAAATATTTAAGGTCAAAGTGGCAAATAAAGACTTCAAAAGTCAAACATGGACAATAATTATGGGACGGAGGTAGTAACATTTAACAAATGGCTTCAAACAAAGGAAAATGTATTCATCAAAGTTCTTTACTAATCAGTTACATGTTCAGTTTTCACTTTTCTTTTCTAGTCAGTTACATCTTGTTACCATTTTTTTGGCAGAAATTATCAACATTTCAAGTGATAGCTCTGAGGCAAAATCATGTGATCCACCTTGTTATGCCTTTTCTTCAGACAGTGGTCTATCCGATGGATGGTCGGATTACTTTCCTAAAGAACCAAATCCTTACAAAGTAACTTCTAAAAGGGTTGAAAGCACTACAACTGTGATTGACAAAAAGGAAGCTGAGTTGGCCTTTGTTGCAAGGAAGAAAGTCCTAGGGCTGCCAGCACCAGCAACATGGAAAGATCGTGGTATCAAAGCATGGGTTCCAAAAGGGAAAAAGTACTAGCTTTCAAGCTCATGTGGTTACAATATATGTAAGTATGATGAATGGTTTAGGTAACCATCATTCAATAAAACCATTGTAGCCCTACCATGAATCAATGAAATGGTTTTCTCAAATCTGTTCAAGTCTTATTCATTTTCAAACACTTTGACTGTTAACCAAATGCACATAGGAAAAACAAGCATGTAAAACCAACACTGAAGCAAATATATCATAAACTTACTTAGCATTCAACATTTGAAACTAACTTACAAAGTTCTTCTAAACTACCCATCAACAACCTAATAAGAACAAACCCAAACACAGGTTACACTACTTGCCTAGTGACATACCTATCCCAACACATATTACACACAAACAACCTAACATCACCATAAACAACTTATCATACATTTCCAACTTGGCCTTTGCAGCCTTCAAATCATCTCCCAACCTTGACTTTGTGACCTTCAACTCTTCTTCCAACCTTGACTTCTCCAACGCCAGTGACTCAATCATTGGTCCATTGTCTATACCTCTTTGCCTTTGTAAGAACCCATACACCAACTCTTTGTAATATTGACTTGGAAGGTCATCATCAAGAAACTCATACACACGACAATGGTCACATTTTACATACCTCTTGCCTGGATTCGCCCTTGAGCTTGATGTTTGAACCCTTAATTGACGATTACAGTTGCAAAAGAACTCAATCTTACCTCCAATTAGACGGGATTGGGCTGAACTAGAAGTACTCATTTTTAGGGTTCTTATTTGATTTTTGCGTACCGTTTGGGATTTAATGGGGGGGGAAATGGGGAAAGTATTAATGGGGGGAAATGGGAAAGTTGGGTAGGTTTTTAGTAAGTTACATATTGGTCTCCCTTTGTTTTTTAAAGTTATCATTTGAGGCCCAAAATAATGAAAAGCAGATTTGGTAATAAAAAGGGTTGTTAGTGAGGTTAATCCATGCCACCTCATCATCTTGGCGATTTATTGATACAATAAAGTGATTAACAAAGTTCATGTATATAATAGGAAAAAAAAAGTTCACACCATACAATAGGAACATGTGACAAGTTTGATACATTTCTGGACAATTTTCCCTTAAAAAAAACCTCACATTTTCGAATTGTATCACCTATGAAATACGTGACACCTATAGAAAAAAGTAGCATAAGCAATTTTACTCGCAATAAATTTTACAAAGAGACAGATATGTAAGTAATGGTTTAATGCGGATGTGGAACAAAATTGACCAAAGAATTTAAATTTGTGTATCAATTACTACTATCATGCTTGACTATATAACAAATGAAAAACCCTTATTCTTTTTTTGGATCTTTACATGAGTGTGTCATAAACACTCAAATTACAAACAACAGGTAGCATCAAATTAAAAATCAGTCAACTATTCTTTTTTTGATATCATACCCACCGAAAGAAAACAAATCTAAAGACATTTTTCAGGTAAAACAAAATATGGTATTTATAGTTTTCTTGAGTTGCACACCTAATAGCATTATCCGCAACATATGAGATATGCTATTGTTGACCATCCTGTAAATCTTGTAGCATTCGAGTTTATGAGATATGCTATTGTTGAATCTTTTTCTTTTATGTATATGTACGCAGTGACGGAGCCAGAGTGGTTCCCGGACATGTATGAATTTTTAAGACGTAGTATTAGTTCTTGTAAAAAAAATTAAATTTTTTGAAATGCACCTACTTTGAAAAAAATGTGTTTATAGCCTTATTTAGTTTTTCGTAAATGCACGTCGTCCTTTTTGGTTTTTAGTTCCGTCCCTTAAATACTTTATTTTATAAATACGTATATTAACAAAGTATATACTCCTTTTATTTTAAAATAGTTATTCGCCGACAAAAAACACATAGTTTAAGAAAAACATAATTATTACTGCTTTCTATTTCTTTTCTTTTTTTAAATGACAGTTTTATCGTTAATTAACTGATTATTGGCTTCTTGGATGTTTGCAATAACAATTTCAAGTCAGGATAATATAATAATCTCGGTCAAACCGTTCTTTTTATTTTTAGTAATGAATAATTAATTTGGGATAATTCGAAAAGAAAACATGAATAATTAATTTGAAGTGGAGGATTATTATGGAGTATAAATTATGTATATCATGCAAAATTATTTGCTAAACTAAAAAAGACTTATCACACACATCTATATCTATGTTATATATAAAGAAAAATTAAAAAGTGAACAGTGAAAAGTTAGAAACTAAGAAATGAAATATTGAAAATATGTGTTTCAAAAGAAAACTATTAATACATAGTGAAAATCACGTTAACCGGGACGCTTTAAATCCGGCGAGTTGACTAAGGACGCTTCAAACCTGGTGGGTTGACCCAGGTTAAATTGACTCGTTTTTCTGACCGAAACAGTTCAAGCACTTGAACCACTCGGGTCGCAAACCGGGTTTTAACATTATGTTTAATTCTTAAATTCACAATTTTTTTCATTTTTTTATTTCTCATTTATTACCCATAAATATTTTTTAATCATTAAAACTAACTGACACTATAAAATCTAGTTGATATTATTAAGGGCATCCACTATGCTGGTTTATGAAAAGGTTTATAAAATTATGAAGAGGTCTAAAAACTTGTAAACCATAGTGGACATCCATTTGATGCTTATGTGTCATGAAGAGGTCTAAGATATTAGACTTTTTCATAATTTAATGCATTTGAATTATGTGAGATGTTGATAAAACTTGAAAAAGTTTATACATAGTTGGAATAAGTTTATAAAATAAAAAGATTTATAAATTAATGTCATAACACAATTATAAACCTTTACAAAGATTTATCATAGTAGATGCATTAAGAGATACTTTTTTACAATGAAATATGCTTATTCAAAAATAGTAGCCGGTCTATCTTATTTTAGAAGGAAAAACACTGCTTGACACGTGATGCACGTGGACTGTGTTTGTTGTCTAGTTGAGTTGTTGGTACTAATAAGAACAAGAGAATATACTACAAAGGAGTGAATTGCAAAAATCATCTCTCGGCTAAATTGTAGGTTTCTCCTTTTAATTTTTTAGAACTGCAAGCATCGTTGTTTTTACGAGAAACTTAGGGTGCGTTTAGTTGGAGAGAAATTCCTCATTTTTCTAAATTTTTTTTAATAAAAAATGAAAAAACTGAAAACGCGTTTAATCGTATTTTTTTTCAACAATTTTCAAAAAGAATAAAATTCTCATTTTCTAAATTTTAACTAAGAAATTAAAAAACCCATTTTACCATTCTCATTTTTTACTTTCTTATTTTTTTCTCAACTCAAAAAAAAAAAAAAACATACACTATTCTACCCCTAATCTCTCGTGTCATCTTCCACCGCCGACTGTTGCCGCTACCTCCCGCCGCCGCCGCCACCGTCGCAATTTGAGGTAATCTTCTTATCATTAGAAAAAAGAAAAATATAACTTCGACTAAACGCGTTTTCAAAATTCTCAACTCTTCTTTAGAGAAAAAAAACCATCCTCTTCTCAAAGAATTTAAAAATGAAAAAATTAAGAAATTTTTCACCAACTAAACGGCCCTTTAAAGTTGCAGTTTTTGACTTTTCACAAAGACCAAAATTGCAATCTAAAATTTCCAACGGCGCATGCACTTTTCATAAATTACAATGAAACCTACAATTTGGCAAAACTACAAAAACGACTTTTGCAATTTACTCTACTACAAAGACATTGACATTATTTAATGGATTTTGATTTAGTTGTATTAAAATCTTTATAAAATCAGACAAATTAAAGGGTGTGCCAACCATAAAGTGATACAAATATTCACGCAGGGCCAGGGCAACAATAAAGTAGCTTAACTCCATTCTAAAAGTGCATTTTCTTTTTCTTTGAAAATCTGTAAGTAATATTGTTACCAACTCATATATTTATTTTCCTTTTGAATGCGATTAAGTTATATAACTTAAGTAAGTAAACGTGTTATTTAATGACCACTGGGCAAAGGATAAAGTGTATTTAATGAACAAAATTTTTTTTATTAACCAAAAAATGCATAAAATATACATTAAATAAACTTGTAAATTATTATATTTGAACATGATTTTCACTTAAATGAATTAAAATATTCTTTTCATAAACAGATGAACTTATGCCCACTGAGCAAAGGTTAGCAAAACCCTTAATATATTACTTGACTTTATTTTACCTCACAAACATATTTATGTGGAAGCCTCGTTTGATGTATATACGGGAAATCAATTAAACGTGTGACATTTTTATATTGGAACTAAACTAAGGCTTTGTTTCTTTTTTTTTCTTAGTTAAGGGAAGTGTGAGGATCATGTGGGACCACATCCCTTAATATGTTTAGATGAGGGGAGTCTCATTTATTTGCCCTTTTGGATTAAGATGATACAAGGGAAAAGTGAGTCCAAATTTAGAAAACAAGTAATATTATATAGGTGGTCCCATATGAGCTCCACACAATCCTTAACTAAAAAAAAAAAAAGAAACACACCCTAAACTAGATTTTGAATGATGGGACGTTGTTTTTGACATTTGTGGACTAAACGAAAAGGTTATTTAAGTTCAAAAATAAATAAATAAATGAAAGGTAATTTGTCGATTATCAATTTATGATGATGATGTTTGAGGGAATATGTGTATTAATAAAAGAGTCCCACGTCATTGGAGGGATGCCTTGATGGCGGAGTATTTGAGGCCACTTCAGCAGCTGTGAATCTGGAGTAGACATCATTTGACTATATTGGACAATAAAGACCCCATACATACCTATGTGGACATTAGTGTTCTAGGATAGCATTTCTTGAAAATATTCACCGATGGTTTTTTAATTAACCCGGCCGAGTCATCGGGTCCACCAATTTAACTGGCAATCAATCTGGTTTTTTCCTTAAAACCACCTTTCGGTCACTCGACCAGTTCGCGATTCAACCGGTTTAACCGGCCGGGTCAACCCGGGTTTTAAAACACTGATATTCACAATTTCACATATGACATTTCAGCGAGTTGGAATAAGAGACACGAAGAACGCATTTATCACTGTTAGTTTAGCGTCATGTTAGTTTTTTTTCTTCTTCTTCTTCTTCTTTCTACAACCAACTACGCCACAAACTTAGTGTAATAAGACAACTAAATTAACCATCAAAACATACTTCACCTAAACACAAATATACTCCACCAAAACAAACACAAACACACTACACGACTCGGTCTTGGCATCGACCGAATTTTGCAATTTTGCCATGTTAGACGCGTTGAACCAACGCCTCTGTAGCAATAAAGACGCGTCTTGGGTGCCCTAAGACTCGGTCTTGAGGACCTTATTACGCCTGATCTTAATTATAGCGAAAGGTGTTTCAGAAATTTTTTCGTATTACGCCTGATCTTAGTTTTTTTGATTGTATGTTTTGAACCTCAATCACATATCACCATCCATTACACCTCTTCCACATCGCTTTATGAACCAAATTTGTGCAACATTTGATGTTCTGATTGACTGAACCATTTTTGTTTGATTGTGTATTTATGTGTGATGAGTGTGTGAGGGATATTGTTGGTTATGTTTGTGTTCAAGTGAGGTATATTTGTATTGTGTGGTCATTACTACGGTTGATATTTGATGAATGGTTTAATAAATGAGTGAAAATTGAAGTGGAGTTAAGTGATAGTGTTGGAGTTAAGGTATATTTGTATTGTGTGGTCATTACTAAGATAGTAAAGCTATAATGTTTCTGTATCCAGGGACGGAATCAGAGTGGGTCTCAGGACACTCATGAAATTTTGATGCGTATTTTTAATTTTTGTAAAAACTTTTGATTTATCTTAAAAATGTACCTGGTCCAAAAAAATTGTGTTTCTCGTTTTGTGTAATTTTTCGTAAATGCATCTAATCAAATTGTGTCCTGATTCACTCTATATATGTATCCTGTGCATCAGTCATGATTTGGGTATTAACCTCTAACTTTTTCATGAATCATTTTTAACTCTAGTCGTATTAACCTCTAACTTTCCCTGTATGTGCTTTTTTGGTTATCAGCCAATATCTAGGCAATCCTGTGGGTTAATATTTGTTTTTTAAAGTAAAACTAAAGTCCTAATCAAACAAATCTAACAAGTAAAACAATGTGCATCCATCTACTTGTGTACAATTACATTTTACCGATTCTGCCTATAGCAATATCATCTTTGTATAATGATGAGGAATGCATATCATCTATATAACATTTGTACTTTTAAAAACGGTATTTGTAACATGGTGCTTCTAAGCTTATATCGTCGACATTCACCTCATAATTGATTTTAATATGAGGTTCACCGAAATATAAATTCATCACTCACCAACTACTGAAATTAAAACTCTTCATATTTTGGGCCCTATCACATTTTAAATTTTTCTTATTTACGTATCAAACACAATTTATACTGCTTTTTAAATTCAAATGCTATCAAAATACACCCAATTAATGTTTTAGACAAATAAGATTTTTGCAAAGATATACATGTAATTATCCCTTCTCGATGTCAATATGTGTGTGAAAAGAAATCCATATGCATCTAATATTAGTAATCTACGAAGTTTATAAGATAGGATCGTGTTTTGTGTGTATCTCTTGTGTGAGTTTGAGATCCACGTATCAAGCACACATCCTTCTTGTGGGTATGTGGTTGTGTGTTTATCATTATAGGTTCGAGCTCCCCAAATCCCGAAACCCTCTATTTCTTGTTTGTATGTGTTAATTGGGTGGGCTCAGAGTACAAGTGTTTAAGTGTGCGTTTAGTTGGTGAAAAATATCTCATTTTTTTTTTTTTTTTTTTAGAAAATTTTCATATTGAAATGAAAAAACTGAAAATCCGTTTAGTCACATTTTTTCCAATAATTTTCAAAAAAATGAAATCTTCATTTTCTAAATTTTAATTAAGAAATTGAAAAATTCATTCTATACTTTTTTGTTTCTCATTTTTTTTTTTCTCAACTCCAAAAAAATATACACCATTTTACCCCTAATCACCCATGTCATCCTCCACCGACCATCGTCGCCACTACCATCGCAATTTGAAGTAATCTTTTTATCATTTTGGAAAACGGAAAATATAACTATAACTAAACGCATTTTTAAAATTTTCAACTCTTCTCTAGAGAATAAAATCATTCTTTTCTCAAAGAATTTAGAAACGAAAAAAAAAAAAAAAAAAAAATCTTTTACAACTAAAGGGCACCTAAATCTCTACACAAAATTCATGACATTGTAACGAATGGATACCAAATATTATTGTGCTCACTATGGTACTCGCCTACTCAGGACCAATTATATCAAAAAAACAATTTTTGGCACAATACAAATCTATATCATGAATGTTGGTGTCAAAGCCCGTATTTTGTTGCTTTTGAAATGTCATCTGATAATAATCAAATTTCACTAAGGTCATTTATATTTTATTTTAATTATAAAAACTACTCAAGTTTCAAAACTGTTTCATTAAGATTACTTAAAAAAAAATTTCAACCGCAAAAATCACTCAATTTTTAATACCATCCAACTTTAATAAATTGTATAAAAAATTTGATACAAATTATATCTTTTAGAGTAATTTATAAAGTGTTTGGATATGCATCAATTACTTGTATTATGAATAATAACCACCTCTTAAGTTTAACCGCTCCAAACTAATTTATATATTACAAAATAATAACCAAATTTAAATAGTTTTTGTTCCTTTTGTTTAATAAATTTTCAAAAATTTCTCAATGTTACAACAAAATTTAAACTTGAATGATTTATGTAGTGAAAATATAGTTTGAGTGACTTTAGGGAGACAATAATAATTAAAACTTGAGTGGTTTTTGTAACTAAAACAAAGTTTGAGTGACTTTAGTGGAACAATATTAAAACTTGATTATTATTTCATGATATTCAGTTATTTACCCTTTGTATTACATACAAATACACGTATCTTTTATATCCAAAGAAAAGATTTACATTGTAACTTAAGGAGTGTTTGCTTGATGGGTTTGGGTTAAGTTTTACGTTTTAAAAGAGAAAAATAGTTGTTTGGTTCGGCTTTCAAGATTAGGATTCAAGAATGAGACAAAATAGATTGTGTTAAAGCAGGTAAGTTAGCTAATGTTTCTAAAATTTGTGGGTCCTACTTCCTTTTCTCTTCGTCTCGCTATCTTTTCCATTTTTTCAACATTATAAAAGTATAACTTTAAATTAAAATTTCTCATATCTTTATAAATTAATTGTTATTAATTAAAAAAAAATTAATTTCTCTAAACCAAATAATAATCATAATCCAAACTCATTAACAAACCTAACGACATCTAAAGTACACCGGGGTGGGCTCTAAAATTAGGAATTATTGTAAAAATTTATCTATTTCTCAATTCATGGCACATCCGGATTTATGAAAATAGTACCCCTCTTTCATGTACTTTTCCCACAAAAGTGCACACTTATTTTACACTAAATTTATTCATTCTTTATTTGTTTTAGTTTCATAATAACAAATTCTAATTTTAACTCCTAAATCTATTTACACAACAAATAATATTTAAATCAAATCTAAATGCATATCTAATACCAAATTCAAATCAAAGTCCGAATCCAAATCCAACCCTATACCAAATGCACCCTTCGTAAAAAGATTTGACCTTAGTTCATTTTTTAAAACGGATGAATGGATAAGACTTTTATTTTGTTTAGATTACTTGAGGTAAACAAGTTTTTATTTAAAGATGTGCGGTTCAAACGAGATATTCCGTTACTATTTTAACCGTCAACCGCTAGGTCTGCTGGTTTTTTGAACCCTAGTGAACCAAGTGTCAACGAGCCATCTTGAACCGCAAAAATCGATGAAAACCAGACCGGGAAACCCGTGGTAACATTGAATAGTCATTGAGGTTTGTGCAACTCGTTAGCAATGACGCTAGAAACCTGCAACTTGCCGGAATATTCGTTGGAACCGGTTAAAACTCCACGAAAATCTCTTAAATCTTGCCCAAAAACCTTTAAATCTAGTTGTAAACCTTAAAACCTTGCTTAAGAGTTGCAAATCTTACAAAAACAACAACCATTATCGAAAAATCGTTGAACTCTTGCCAGAATCTATACCGAAGGTTGAACTAAGAAAAACAAGAACTGATTCATCATCCGATGAGGTTTTGCAAACCTCGTCCAATAGATTTAATACTTAAAAGTCAACATCTTTACCCAAAAAAAGTCAACATTAAAGTGTTTAACCACTAACCCACTATACTACTTTGATGATGGTTGAGATTAAAAACTTTAAAACACAATTGTAAAACAAGAAAAGAAAAAATATTTATGAAATTAGTTGGGAATAGAAGTTACTCAAACTAGAATTTGATTACATTAATTAAGACTTATCCTAGTCATAAATATTGTCTAATATTCTTTTTGTTTTAAATTAAGTATTTATGTTGCTATTTTAAAATGTCTCAAAGTAATTGTACATTTTATATTTTAAAAATCAAAATAAATTTTAGTAGGTAGATATAAATATTAGATAAATAAAAATAAGAAAATAATGAATTAATTATGAAACCATTAAAACCTTGATAGTAGTAGTAAGTAGGTGTTTCTTTTTATTTTGTTTTCTTAGCTAAGAGAGTGTGTGAGTTTCACATCTGTATGAATTATTTATTGAGGAGGGTATTATAATTCATGTCTTGTAGATATAGATTAACTAAGAGAAATAATGGATCCACTTAAAAAAGAAATAATGTTAAATAGGTTTGTGGACACATCCTCTAAGTTACGGAGTAAAAAAAAAAAAAAACACGCACCCTTATTCTAGTTCGTTCAAAAAGTAGAATAAGAATGGCAAAGTAAGTAAATAAAGAAAAAAGAAAGGGCAAAAAGATATAGAAATTCATAGTCAGCAAGGAAGTACTAAAAAGGTAGTTGTTGTTGCTGATGGTGCTATAAATATGCAACACTAGCATGTAATGTAACGCCCTCTTATCAAAAACCAAATCAACATTCGATCTGTTATTTCACTTTCATAGTCACTCCCTCCTTAATATATATTCATTCTAAAGTTGGTTTTGCTTAAAGATCGAAAAATAAAAAAAAAGATGGCACCTCAAAACGTTGGAATTGTCGCCATGGAAATCTACTTCCCTCCTACTTGTATTCAACAGGTTCCTTTTCTTTTTTAATGTTTTTTCCGACAGTTTATTAATGTTGTTTTTTTTTGAGGATTTTAATGTTGTTATATCATGTACTACTAGTCTTATGATCTTATTATATGTCTAGTAAATGGTTACTTGGAGCGCGAGTTTTTGACTCAGATGTACACGGCTTACGGTGGGCCACCCCAAAGATGTGTACCTTTGTTTCGGCTTATGGCTTATTTGGTTTTGGGCTTATGTTTCATAACCTCACTTTTTGTGGCTTATTTTCAAACTTTTTGGATTGTATAAGTTTATTATGTCATAATAAGCTTATATAAGCTGAAAAGTTTCAAAATAAGCCACAAAAAGTGAGCTTATGAAACATAAGTTCAAAACCAAATAAGCCATAAGCTGACTATATAAGCCAAAACAAACACCTCCTAGTGAGGTTTGAACCTTGTGGGGAGGTGTTTGACCTTCAAGAAATTTGATCACTGGATCCAAAAATATGATTTCATAATATCAGATTTGAAAAAAAAAAAAGAGTTAAACCTTTGTAAAGGTATTATTATAAGATAGAGAATGTCCTAGTGAAGACGTTAGGAGCATTGTGGGATGTCTAGGATGTTCTTGTGTCTTGGTAGATGTTTTCTTGGAGATCCTCTAGGCACGTATGTGTCATCTTATATTGACTTGAAGAGTATGTGTATTAGTTATAGAATCGACACATTATTGCAAATTGCGAGGTTCAAAACTACGCAGGCTGCAGCTAAATTTTACTTCACACAGATAGCATTAAATAAAGTTGTTCTATTCAAGTAATTTCTTGCGACTTGAACCGAGTCTGTTAATAAATTCAACTTCTCTTTGATTCGTTTTCAGTTTTATGATGTTAACCAATTTGGAACAGATTTGGTTGCTTTATTCTCTTGTTGAGTAATACACGTATGAGACTGTTACACACCATATTTGTGTTTGCGTTTAAATTATAGGGGTTTTGTTGTTAGAAACTTAGATGATATTTAATGTTACTTATATGTTATATGCGGTCTTAATTGTAATTCGGTGATTAATATGCAGGATAACCTCGAAAATTTTGATGGAGTAAGTAAAGGGAAGTACACCATTGGTCTCGGACAGGATTGCATGGCATTTTGCTCAGAGGTTGAAGATGTCATCTCTATGGGGTATGTACTTTTTTTTATCGAATATCTATAGTTTGTTTTAGGTAGGAAAACTTTTTGGTGTTTGGCGTTCTGTTGAATTTCATGCTTCTTGACACGTGCAGTGTTTTTTTTGCTAGTAACATGTCAGTAAATAGGAAAACAGTTTTTACATGTAAATTTCACAAAGTCCAAGTACGAGCGCTTTTATGTCACAACTACTAATAAACTGAGGGTACTTCTATTTTATGGTTGCCAGCATTTATGATATTATTTATGTGTTACTGTGACGTGTTTTCGCTAATTGATTACTTCAACTCCAAAATCGTGTTAACCTCCTAACTGTTCCTAAAGTGCTAACTTCTATAGAATCAATTTTGGGATGACCGTCTGCGTATAATATGGAAGTTTCTGATTTCTAACTCCAACTAGATGAAGGCGACATTTTGTATTTCTCCCCTTGTTTGATACTTGTATCTTGGAACACCATTTTGTGATCTTTCCCTGAAAATTAGCATCTTGTCACCTGATATGTAGCTCAATATAATAAGTTACCTTATCATCCATTTACTGTTAATATTTTCTCAAAGCCAGCTTCCTGATGGTTTTTGTTTTTTTTTTTTTTTTTTTTTTTGTGTCTTATCACATTTTTGCTTATACTACGAAAAGTGCGATAAAAATTTAAATGTCATCCATGAAAATTTTGGGAGACACATAGCATATAACATATGTGTGTTGGTTAGATGGGGCTGTTTCCTTGCAAACCATTAATAGTATAGTTTACTTGCTGGACTAAGAGCCCTGTCCATCCAAGATTGAGATCGTTCTCTTAAATTAGTGTTTAGTTCTTTCATATGCGCCTACAATTCCAATTTCCAATATCTTTTTTCCTTTTCAGATTGACAGCTGTCACTTCACTGCTTGAAAAGTATGAGATTGACCCAAAACAGATTGGTCGGCTGGAAGTCGGTAGCGAAACCGTGATAGACAAGAGCAAATCCATTAAAACTTTTCTAATGGACATCTTTGAGGTATTCCTGTTTGCTGCTTTTCATCTGTAAAAGGCTATGATCTTACAAACTTGTTAATTAAACGACTATGTTTTTTTAATTATACAACTGACTTACTAACATTTCCCGCCCCCTTGCCATTTACTGAGCAGAATGCTGGAAATACCGACATCGAAGGTGTGGATTCAACCAATGCATGCTATGGTGGAACTGCAGCATTATTCAACTGTGTAAACTGGGTGGAGAGCAGTTCATGGGATGGGCGATATGGATTGGTCGTATCCACAGACAGTGCGGTATATTCTTTGCTTACGTATTTCATATTTACTCCCATTCTGAACCCATGCTGCTAAAAAGCTCAGTTCAATTAAGAAAATTAAACTTGAGTTGTTGCTATGCCATAGATGGTCAACTGCTTACTGTAAGTCACTTTTTCCAGGTCTATGCTGATGGACCAGCTCGACCCACAGGAGGAGCAGGCGCTGTTGCTATGCTCATAGGCCCTGATGCTCCTATTGCATTCGAAAGTAAATTTAGGGCAAGTCATATGTCGCATGTTTATGACTTCTACAAGCCTGACCTTGCAAGTGAATATCCGGTATTCCTCAATCCATCATCTACAATTGCATATATATAGGTTAAAGCGTGAGTTTTACGGGTCGTTAACAGCTATTCTAAACGCCAAACATTTTTTACTCCGTAGGTTGTTGATGGAAAGTTGTCTCAAACTTGTTATCTCATGGCACTTGATTCTTGCTACAAGGGATACTGTCAAAAGTAAGCTTAGATACAAACACCGAGAATGGCACATTATATTACATGAAGTCTTACCAAAATCTTGTCAAATATAGGTACGAGAAATTGCAAGGCAAACAGTTTTCGATGGCCGATGCTGACTATTTTGTTTTTCATAGTCCATATAACAAGGTAATTTTCTATCAAAAGCGTAACTCTTGCTATTCGTTGCCTTTTAGCTCTTCTGGATTTATGTATTATAGTTGAACTTAACTTTTATTTCAATGTATGCAGCTTGTACAGAAGAGTTTTGCTCGTTTGGTTTTCGCTGATGTTGCTAGAGATGCCAGGTGATGATGGAATTTGCTAAATAATAATATCTAACCACTGTTGCTAATATTATCCAGTGCCATTTTGCGTACAGTTACTCATTTGTCTAACATATAATTTCTTGCATTTTCAGCTCGGTTGATGAATCCGCTAAAGAGAAGCTTGGACAGTTCACGTCTCTTAAAGGTGACGAAAGCTATCAAAACCGTGATCTTGAGAAGGTACCTTTATCTCATGATTTTTGTTTTATTACATTAATAATTTATATTTGATAGATCAATAGCATCGAGTTTATGCCTTGCGCATATATATATACAGGCATCCCAGCAAGTTGCAAAACCCGATTATGATAAAAAGGTTCAGCCAGCAACTTTGATCCCCAAGCAACTGGGAAACATGTACACTGCGTCTTTATATGCTGCCTTTGCTTCCCTCATTCACAATAAGAGTATTTCTCTGGTATGCATCAGCTCCAATAGTTTGCTTTGATGTAACTATGTTATCTACAGATTCTGAAACTCTTCATTTTTCATTTCCAATTTCAGGATGGAAACCGTGTGATGATGTTCTCATATGGAAGTGGGTTGTCTGCCACAATGTGGTCACTACGTCTTACTGAGGGCAAAGCACCTTTTAGTTTGTCAAACATCGCAAAGGTCATGAATATCGAACATAAGTTGAAGACAAGGACAGAGGTATCTTAGATTATATATAGTAGGACTAGATGTGGCATTACAACTCATTTGTATGAAAACTGATCAGTGTGGGGGCTGTATCTGTTTAATAACGGGTCAAATGGGTAAATAAATTGGCTAAGAATGAAACGGGTCAAACAGGTAAGGCTCAAAAGTCATCTCGCGTGTCCTAAATCAATTTTTCAGTTACATTTAATATTTTATAATCCATTAATTATTTACAAAAACTAAAAAAAGGCTCACGGATTGACCCAACATGACCCGTTAAACAACCAGTTAGTTCATTATCCTTAAATGCAGAGAAGTTGTTGAATAACATAACTCTGTATCCCCTTATTCACATTCCATGATGTGCGTGTCAGTTTCAGTGGCCATAACCAAATAACTATAAATGTGCAGTTTGCGCCGGAAAAGTTTGTAGAGCTCATGCATTTGATGGAGCACAGATACGGTGGCAAGGACTTCGTCACAAGTAAAGACACTAGCCATTTAGCTCCAGGCACCTATTATCTCACTGAAGTTGACTCAAAGTACAGGAGATTTTATGCAAAGAAGACGACTGAGGTAGCCAACGGTCATTAAAGATTGAAAACCAATTAGTCGACTTAATGTTATTAAGTTAAGCTCTACAAGTATTGTTTTAATTAGGGGTGATTGCTGTGAGAACACCAAATAATATGCTTCCATTTGAGTTTATTTGGGAACTGTCTATTATCAAGGAATGTATTTTTAACTATTTTATTAATAATATTTAATTTTGTGATCAGCATTTTTATATATAATTTCCAATGTTTAATGAAGTTTTTATATTGTTTTTGGAAATAGTCTAATTAAATCTCGAACAGATTTGTTTAAATTGTATCTATAGAATTCATAACACGAATATGGCCTCAGGTAGGGCTCTATAGTCTAAACGAGCCGAGTAAAGCCTGAACTTGATTTGACATAATGTTGTCCAGCTGAGCCCTAACCTGGTTCAAGGCTTTCTAAACCGGTACAAGAGTGACTCAAGCTCGATTTGAGAGCTCGGATAGCCTAAAAGTATCCATAACATGTTTTCAAGAAGTTTCACTGAACATTGGAACAAAATCAAACTTGTATAGTAAATGTCTTTACATAGTTTAAGTGACATAGGTGAAACAGAACCAAGCTTACAAATATCTAAATTTTGCATGCCAAACACTCGGTTCCTACTGTGATTCCATCTCATAAAACTTTGGCATATTTATTCATAATCAAATTCAAATACAGCAATCACTTGAAATGTGAAATGGAACAAAGCTTAGAAAACGCATCAAGCTTCAAAAGGAGAATCAAGCAGCAACAGGGGTCGTGCGATTGGGCTCAAACACGTATTTTACAAGCGACTCTTTGATAGACAACAGCTCAGGAAACTCGGTCTTCAATTTGGTAGCATCAAGCTCATTGTTGCTTCTTGGTGCAATAATTACTTTAGCCTGTTCCTCAAGGTTGAAGTTCTTCCATGTGAAGCTCGGGTCAATGTACTCTAGGTACATCTCTAAGATCTCGTTGTGGCTAACACAACCAGGGTTGGTGAAGTTGTAGATCCCTGTGAGGTTCCTCTTTGCCATTTCTATGGAGATTGGTAGGAGCTCGTCTAGGATGGTCATCGAGTTGGGAATATCTACCACTTTGTCGTAGCGGCTGATCTTGGTGATGAAGTTTCGTGGGTTGGTCAAATCGGAAGAAATTGGCATCCTTACGCGTAATGTGCATACATTCTCGTAGTTCTTCAGGAGTTCCTCCACCTATATATGAAATGACATTTTTAAGCAATCTGAATACGTTTAAACATACTAATGCCTCATAGACATGATAAGATCGCAACAACTAGCTGCATATTATGGGTCAAATTGCACAGATCATGAAAAAATGCAACAAAAAAAGACTAATCAAATAAACAGAAAAAGTTACCATAGCTTTAGTCTTGGAGTAAAAAGATCCGACAAAGTTAGCCGAATCCTCTTCCTTAAACCCGACACCTGACCCAAGCTGATGACCCTCATCATACTCAAAAATACAACCAGTAGCATAGTTAATCAAAACCAACCCTTTTTCACGGCAAACATCAGCAAGTGTTAATGTTCCGACAACATTAGTGCGTATGGTCTCAACTTTATGCGACTCACACCAGTCAACATTTGGTCGTCCAGTAACACCAGCAGCATTGAACACGTGAGTTGGGTTGATGGCTGCTAAGTCTGCAACGAGACTGTCACGTGACTCCAAACGACCTGAGCCGTAAGTATAGTTGATGTTTTGTGATTCACAGATTTTGCCTAGCAGACCACCAATCCAACCGGTTTTGCCGTAGATTAAGAACTTGTATGGTGTTGCTTGCGATGTTCCATTGTTGGATAGTGAACCCATTGTTAGTTCAGTTTAAGGAAGTGTTTGTGATATTATTAATGTTGTGAGCAGAGTAGATTTGATCTGTTGTATATGTCTTATATTTATAAGTTGATATGGGAAGTAAGTTTAGTACAATGTGACTACAGTAAACTAGTTAGTATTTGCTAAGTTTGTTTCATTAGTGTTGTGAAATGCATCTTAATGTTAAATTGCATTTAGTAGCTTAGCTTAATCTTAAAGATTGGTAACCAGTTTAGTTCATTTCATACATGCTAAAACTTTGAGATAATTTTTTGGCCGGGTAGATTAATACCGCTTGGTTTCAAACAAATAGACATGTTCTCGTATATTGTCTTTGCGTATGGACCGATCAACTTGTAGAAAATCATATCTTTCTTGAAAAGCACTTGATCAAAAAAAGGCAAAAAATCGGCCGAATCGGTCAATTTTAAAAAAATAGAAATTTAGGCATTTTACTTAATTTGGGGATCGTTTATTTCACTTATAACGTACAATGGGCCTCATAATTAGAATTGAAGCCTTTAATGAGGTTTGTAAACATAGAAGGCTTGGAATCAGTTAAGATCTTTAGTTTGCTCTCCAGAAATTCCCAAAACATGCAGGAAATGCCAAACCGATTAATCACCGTTTAATCACCGCCTTGACCGATTACAGGCTGCAGGGTGGTCGACCGCCCGACTACCGATTCACGATTTTTGCAACATTGGGCGTTTATAATCATTTTCCGTTTTTGACTAGTATATTGATAATTTGATTATCTAAAAAATATCCTTTCTTGTGAAATTAAAAAAGAAAGATTAGTTTTCAAGTTTTTAAATGGACAAAAATTAATGCATGTTTTAAATATATGGTAGAAACCAAGATTGGATCTTGAAATGCTGTACCATACGTTTATGTTCTTGGATTTGTCATGTGCTCTGTAATGGCATTAATTCTTTAAGGTGGAATATAATTTTCCAACTTGAAGACTGTACAAAAATATTCTAGCTTTTTATTCATCTGATTTGTCGATTAAATGTATGAACCTAAAGACGAATGGACCGGTACCAAACCTTAAGTTATGGAAAAAAAAAAAGTCGACATCTAGTACAAATATTAGTATAATTATTAGTATAAATCGTTTTTGAAATGCGTTAAGTTAACATATTAGTATAAATAGTTATTAAGATAGCTCCTGTTAATTCTTTTTGTTGTTGTCATTAATCGATAAGTAAAGGGTCAAAATAAAAACTATAAAAACACAGCAAAACTAACCCGGTTGTGCTTATGGATTTTCTTTACTAAGATTTTGAAAAACACGAAACTATGTTGGCGTATTCGTGTACTCGTGTGTATAGTTTGAAGCAGCTTGGATAAAGCACCAAGATGATCCAAACTATGTTGGCTCAAAATGGGGAAAAAGGTCGGATTGACCTGAACAAAGATCACCCGTTGGACTCGGTTTTTAGAATGACCATTCTGACCCAGTTCAAAATGAATGTTGTTTTACAGAAAACACAAGAACAGTAATTTAGATTACTTCAGTAAAATCTTTGAGTCAATACATAACATTAATTTAAGGAAAAGCTACACATCAGCACTACATGTCTACATAGCAAAAGTATCATCCTAAAACCCCGTCAAACATCTAAAACCATCAAAGCCCTTGCTTCAACACGTACGCTGGCTAAGTTGCAGCACAGCAAAGATATGCAATGAGCTGGTTGGTAGTAAGCTGAAAAGGATACAGCAGAATGGTCGGGAGACACATGCATGTGGGCAACAAAAGGAATGGCGGGAGAAAGAACGAAAAGGACCTGCATCACCTCCCATCAATACAAATACAATACTGCTATCAACAAAGTGTGTTAAATCCGTGGTTTCAAGCTTGACTCAATGCTAATAGAATGTGTGTTTCAACTTTTTGAAAAACCAAAGCATACATAGCACAGAAATATAAAGCCGCTGTGATTGCCACGATGTAGGAGAGCAACAATCATTCCATATTTAAGAAGCATGCGTATGGGTATGAGGACTTTGGCTCAACTGGTCTTAACTCGTTGGTTATAAGTTCAGCTCGCTTTAAAAACATTTAAATGTTTCAAATATTTGAGCAAAAAAACAAACAAAGCAAAAAAACATACATCAGGCAAATAAGTAAACAGCTCCAGATACCGGGCAAAACCAGGCTAGAACCGGCTATTCCGGCTAAGACCCGGCTAGAACCGGTTATATCCGGCCAAGAACAGGCTGTTCCCGCCAAGACCCGGCTGTTCCGGCCAAGACCCGGATAGAACCGGTTATATCCGGCCAAGAACCGGATATTCCGACCAAGACCCGGCTATATCCGGCAAAAACCCGGATGTTCCGGCCAAGACGACATATGCTGATGCACGTGCAATTACTCGAACCCCATAACATTGGTTACAATCAAACCACATCTAATAAAGAAAAATATGTATGGCTAAACTGGTTTTAGGTGTTTAATCGTTGGTTATAAGTTTGGCTCGCATTAAGAACATATAAATGTTTCAAATATTTGAATAAACAAACAAACGAAGCAAAAAAACATACATACATCAGGCAGAAAAGTAAACAACTGCAGACACGAGTATGCCAGCATATATACACAAAGGATAGAACCTGCATCAAATAACGCAATCTTAACAACTCAACATATTCATCCATATCATTCTGGTGTATTGTTTAAATCCTTATCACCAAAATTAGCACATATATTGGCAGGAGTGTTTTTCAGAGCATTGATGTACAAGATCTAATAACTAAAATAAGAGCCTCAAGCAAGACCATGAATATACACATAAAAAATATTACTTTTTCAAGATATCAAATGGTGAGGTCTTTTTCAATGTCCGCATAAGTGCCCACAATGCTGCCACCCACATCTGGGAAATTTGGGCAACCAGGAAGAGGCTTCACCTGACCGACGCAATCAACTTCTACGGGATACTTGAGAAGGTGAGCCTTCATATCAGTCACTTCGACATCTGCATATTGGTTCCAGTTCGATTCACTCAGTGATCTGACCCTTCTCACACACTCGATGCTTTCTGGTCTTTCGTAAGTGCTCTCAAGTTCACCAATATGTTTAGCCCAAAGGGACATTCTGTACCCGAATACCTGCACAAACTCATTTTGTAAGTCACACCAAAAGTAACGTTGTCTTCTTTCTTGAACATTTATTTTGGCATGAAATAAAATGTACCTGTCCATGTGGGCTAGAACCTTTGTTAGCCCATGTATGATAAGGCTGATATGCACCCATTGCAATTTCAGTGTCTCTAGAGCCTTCTAATGACCTTTGGTTGATGTTAGCGGATCCCAATATCACAAACTCATCATCCACTATCATTCCTTTTGAGTGCACGTCTATCATGAAACGCCTATTTTTCCTAGTAAATGACTTTGTGTCATAGAAAAAATCGTGTCAGTTATAAGTTAATCACAAGCACAGAGATATATAGAACAATTGTTATACAAGTTTAGATATAGGGATGTACTTGAGGGGTATTTGCGCCGTTAGACCCTTTTTCAAGTGAAGTTGGTTCCACGCCATGAGATGACTCTCGAGTGCCAAGACAGAAAAACATCAAGTAATCTTGAGGCTCGTATACATTTTCAAGCCCTACTTCTTCTAAAGCCTTGTAGATCACTTCATACATCATTTGCATCGTCTTATTCTGTTCAAAGTGGTTGAAACAAACATTATGTTTACATTTAACTAATTTTCATTAAATATACAGTCACGAAATGAAAACGTTTATAATCTACCTGCCAAAAGAGAATACATTGAGTCAACGTACTAGTAGGACTACCCTCAGGGCACATTGGAATCACAATATATGCCGCAAACCTCTCATTGGCTCTGATTTTATTCACAATTTTTAGAGCAATTTCCATTGGTATTAAATTGTTTGCACCTGCAAAAGACAATGCATTTTTACTTATTATTGAAATTTATAAAATTATAGGTACAGTAGAAAACACAGCCTACACTGTAAAGTTTCTTACCCAATGTTCTGTTATTATTCCAATTAAATGAAGAACCAAGAAAGTATTGATTTTCGATATATATAAAATGCTGAGCAGTGCGAATTGCTTCCACATACGCGGTATGTATGCTCTTGTCTATGAGCACATTCTTCCCGCATAGCAAGTTCTGTTGCAATGTAAGCAGAATATTAAGAATTTAGTTCCAGCATAAATAAATTAAAATCTGCGCATAATTGTCATACCTTGCTTGTGGCTTCGTTGGGGTCTTTGGGAAAACCTTTAACAGAGTTGGAGTCAATTGAACGGAACACCTATACAGTTTTTAACAACGATGATCAACTGTCTTTAAAATGTAACCAAAAAAAAAAAAAAAAAAAAAAAAAAAAAAAAAGATTAAAGAGTTGCTCAAGAATAAACAAACCTGAACATGCCAACCCTCAGGATCTTGTTCACTTGTGCAATGAGCCTCGTCAATTCCTAAAATGTCAGGTATCCTTTCTAATTTGAGTAATGAATCATCAACAGATTTCTTCATCTTTTGAATCCCAAGTGGCTTCGAAGCCCTCAACCATCTCTCCTCAAAGTTTTTGAGTACATCATATGCTGCTGGACCTTCGATTCGACTGTGTAAATCATGCCATGGTTCTCTAGGTAAACCAGCGGTAGGTCCCTATTTAAGCAATTAAATAAACGTACATATGAGATAAGATGGTCCAAGATGCAGCTACAATTTAAAACTCCGTATATCAAGACTGTAACAGAAGTTGAAGAGGAAAAGGATACAAGGGAAGTGCTTACTGTGTAATTAGGTTGGTGATAGTCATCTTTGTGCAGAGTTTGTAATGTGCTGGAAAGGGGATGTGACAGAGTATCGTAACGACCGACACATAGATCAAGACCTCCAATAAATGCCATAATATGTCTTTTGTAATTACCAGCATCAGCATCCACTATAACCGTTTTCTGATGATGGGTATAGATTGTTTCAGTCTCCTGCAACACAAAGTCTCCCGTTATTATGCTAAAAATATAAACATAAACTATTTAACTTCACCTAAAAGCAAATATACAACAACACTAAACTCCTATGAAGGACCTAAGTAAAGAAAATAATCATCAAATAAACAAATGGTACCCAACCTGTTTCTTGGCCAACCTATGTCCCTTTCCAGCGGAACGGGGACAAAAGATTACTTTCACTGAAGAATGCTTGAAAAAATGCCGAGTTTCTTCATCTTTAGTTCCCATGACCCCGTGCTACATTTCACAGACAAAAGCATTAGTTCAACAAATCATGAAACTTAATATAGTACGTATGTAAATAATAACGAAATATGACAACCAAAATGCACTTACTGTTTTGATTCCCAAATTGCTCTTAGAAGTAGGATCGTCCCAAAGTAGAAGCACTCTTACACCTTCTGCAGACTTGGCTTTCAGAAGATCACCCAACGTACTGTCTTTTGCACCATCACCACTGCGAACAAGCTGCACACTGTGAATGACAGACCATCCTGTAATGTAAATCAAATGACGTGCCTGCTTGATAGCTTCACAAATATCATGCCAGCAATCCCCATTATTTTGATACTGCAAACCACCATCAAGATGCATACTCGGAAGGCAACCATCGTCAACATGAGCATCTTGATAAAGCGTAACTTTACCTCCTTTCCTTAGCGGAAAATAAGTGTTGGGAACGCCATTAAAATTTAGGTCCCGGGCGACTCTCTCCAAGGGTATGTACTGAATCGACAGAGTCAATACAGCACCAGGATTACATGGTTTCCCACTTTCGCTTAAAATCGGAAAAGTACCTTCAACTAGTAAAGCATGAGCTAACTTCTCAACCTGTACACCAACCGCCCCTATAGTCCGTGAACCTACAACATCACTATCCTTAACAAGAAACTGAATCTCGGCAGATAAATGCCCTACAGGAACATAAAATTGCTGCATCCAAACAGGGTTCTCACTGTTACTAATAACAAAAGTCCTAGCAACAAATTCACTAGCTACGGAAACCGTGACATATGGATCACTCGTAACCTTGACAGGCTGCTTCTTATCTTGAGTCTTGCTCTTACCTCCTCCACCAATCTTCCCAAACACTTGCTCCGTAGTAGGCAAGTTTTTAGCCTCTTTGACCCATATATCCAAATGCCCATGTAACCACGTTTCTTTATACCTCTTTGACCCTTGTATCCAAAGTCCGTACTCTGAATTATCATAACCCATTTCCGCCATCTAAAAAAAAATACCAAAAAACTACAAGATCAAATACCCACTTTACAAAACTGCTAAAACACAAAAGGGTTGCTTAAAAAGAGAAAATAAAAGCTACCCAGGTGATCAAAAGTAATGTACATTCAGTGAACCATCAAGATTTCCCAAAAATTTTTAAGTAGTGTATCAAAATTTAAGTAGAGTGCATCAAAATTTCCCAAAATTTTTTGTTTTTTACACTAATGATATTTTCAAAAGGTATACATGTACATACCCTCGACTTAGATGTATAAAAATTTGGTCTTGAAGGTGTTATACTAATAAACCATCAAGATTTGATCAAGTATAAGCAAGTTGACTTAAAAATTATAGTTCCATTGATTAAACAAAAGTCAATAGAATTAAATATTAGGTTTTGTTTCTCCGAATCATTCGTGCCCGGAAACTCCTGCCAATCTAGACTCAAACGGATTTAGATGGGTTTATATGAGATCTTCTTGACCTAACGAAGCCTCGTATTCAAGAAGTATGTTGAGTTCAACGGGTTTGTTAGACTAACGTCACCTAATAAGTTACCACTTTTTCATGTCTAAAATATTTTATAAATCGAGTACAACGAGGCATGCATGCACAGAAATAATCCAAAGTCCGAGACTAAAAATAAAACAACAACAACAATACCCAATCTCGCATGAACAGAACTCACCTTGTCAGGATCATAATAACAGGCTTTCATGTTTCGCTTGTCCTGCAACATCTTGTCGATTGAACAAAGATTATCGAATTCTTTAGTGTTTAATTTTGGGACTATCTATATAAAGGGACCCAAACAATATATGGTAGGACCCTCCAAGAATTAAAAAAGAGTTGTTGTAGCCGTGTCCTTCAAGTTGTATCCTTGATTAACACGGAGTAATACTTCCTCCATTCGAGTTTTTGATTGGGTTCCAAGTTTCAAAAGAAAAGGAAATAAAATAGGGAAAAGAAATAAATAAAAAAATAAATTCTTAGTTCATATTTTTTGAGATAAATAAAAAGAAAATAAAAGTAGAGCTCTCTATCTTTCCCCAAATTCCGACTAGCGCGGTTCTTTTTCTCGACCAATTTGAATTCTAATTTTTTTTATTATTATAACTCATGTTTTAAGTTGTAAGAAAAGAAATCTCTTTTGTTCAAATTACGTTGTGTTTGGCAATAAGCGTTTTGGAGCATTTAGGAGCGATAAGCGATAAGCGGTAAACATTTGCTTGTTTGGTAACACCTCAACAAGCGTTTGAAACATGGTCAACTGCTCCAATCTTAAATACTTCTTGAAGAAGCTGCAAAGGACAAGCGGTAAGCATTTGTTTGTTTTTACACTTTATAATTTAGTAACAGCTACATTACCAAATACGTTTTTAAACAAACATCTACTGCTTACTACTTACTGCTACTGCCAGTGCTTATTGTTATTGCTACGTGTCGCCAGACATAGCCGTAGTATAATATTTAGTTGTTATTGCCAAAATTTTTAAAAGGAGCATATTGGTCATTAAACAAAATATATTAATGTACAATTTTTCTTTCCTTCCAAAAATTGGGTGAAGATTTTTTCAAAAAAGTTTCTCTCATTTTCCTCTTCAATTCATTTTCTTTTCTTAAAAATAAACTCAAGAACACAAAAAAACATTCTTTTTTCTTTCCTTTTCACTCAAATTTTAACTCAAAAACACAATGTTAGCTTTCATTTTCCTTATAGTATGTTTGAAAATAATTGCCTAACTACTAATTAGTATTTAAAAATGTTTAAACCAGGCATACGTAATAAGAAGGTGAAGACCGTAGACAAGGAGGATGTGTCCTTCTTGTTACGGAGCCCTCCCAACACGCGTCTTAGATGTGAAAAAAGCAAGACTTAGTTGTGTGCAAGATCGAGTCGTGGGAGGAAGGAAATGAGGCCAATGGCTACTTTATAACTTTTATTTATTTATTTATTTTTTCAAGGTGCAAGAAAGTAGCATAAAGAAGATCAAGATGAAGATGTTTTAAGTTTTAGAGTGCTCGGTACAATGGCTGATGGCTCAAGTCATGGGCTTCGGTGCCAGACGATGGCGCGAGGAACCACACCAGAGGTGGGCTGGTGGATCTTGGAGCCATGGCCACCAGCTCACGCCAAAGGCCTTTTATATTTTTTCATTTTATTATTTTTTAAATGGGGTGTATGTTAACGATGGCACAACTTTTACTTCATGGCACCAATTTTGTAGCAGGGATGAGTGTTTTGGTGTCATGGGCAAAAGTGATGCCATGAACAAAAAGTGTTGAGGTGGCATCACTTTTTACCCATGACACCACCCCACGTCACCAACTGTACTTAGCGCTTTAGTACTTTTTATTTTATTACAAAGTGAATTTATTATTTATTATTAAGACATTTTAAATTTGTAGTACAACCATTTTAGTCCTTGTATAATTTACATTTGTTTGATTTATCTGTTTAGTTTTTTTTCTCTCTAAATTATTAATGTCACGTGTTTTAATTATTAATAAAATTTTAATTTTAATGTTTAAAAAATAAAAATAAAAAATATAAGTTGTTGGTAAAAGTTAGTTGTCTTATTACACTATTTTAATTTTAATGATAAAGTTGATTGTAAAGATAAATATATAATATGATGCCGAAGTGGCGGTGATCAATTTAGTTGTGAGATGTTCTTATTACATCTAGTCTTAAATTTACTATATTATCTTAAACATAGTTGATAATTACAAAATTAAAAGAACATACTAATCAATTCTCAAAATCAAAAGGTAAAATTGTATGTCTTTCGCTTTCGTAGATAAGCAATAATTAATGCATTTTTATTAAACTGCATGTTTTTTGTTTGTGAACAATAACTTTGATATAGGGGAAGAAAAAAAAAAGTTTGTGTACTTTATTTTTTTCCTTGACAATCACTATCAAATCCGGTTCTAGTTTTAATCGCAATTCCTTTCGGTTCAAAGAAAACAAACTACTCTTTGATGAATAGTTAATTAACACCAACGAGTATACGGAGTTTAGGTTATTCAAAATTAAACTTGAAGAAATCACTGTATATCAACTACGTAGTGTATTTTTTTGTTTTGCTTTTTTATTTTTTTTTGGGTAAAGGGGTTTACCCCGGTAAAATGCATATAAACACAAATAACGGTTCAGTACAATGGAATGTGGCAGAGTACCACATTAACCTCAAGCAAACGCTTGAACTACCAATCAATCATCAATCAGTTGTGACATGCCACAAACCGAAGAACTATCTAAATACAATAACCAGCACACCAATCGGTAAGAACCACTTCAAAGTACATGCAACACCAAATAACGCAGCCAACAAATCACCCGGAGTATAGTAAGCAAGCTGAGACTGCCTCCTTAAAAAACCTTCCCAAGAAAAAAAACCCAAAGGGAAAATCTCTTGGAAGGAAAAAAGAGAACAGCTCTCGACCAGCAACACTCCACTTCCACCAGAAAACCAAACGAACTCATGTCTTGAAAAGAGAGCAAATCATGTGTCATGAGTAGAAGATCGGATGAGAGAACTCGGCAACTTCCAAATCTCCATTAAATATTCCACATTCTTCGCCCGCTTGAAGGTACAAGAGAGAAGTTTGAGACGAACAGTAGACTTGATCACTTCAATAACCTAAGCTTCCGACCTCTTCTGGTTCTTGAACAATCTATTATTCCGTTCTTGCCATATAAAGTAGCAAGCTGCCGCAAACACCAGCTTAGAAATAACACATCTGACCGATCTCCTCTGGGACCAAGGGATAAGATAATCAACTATCAGATCCAACGAGGATGGCATAGAAGGAACACCAGTCATAATCTTCACATGATCCCAAACCTGCATAGAAAAATTACACTGAAATAATAAATGGTCATGTGAGTCCGGCTGAGAGCTACACAATGGGCACCGAAGCAGGTTTAAGTTAGTATTGCTACTAACATCCCATTGCCTCAGATTATCTTGAGTCTTCAATTTTCGTTTAATAACCAGCCAAAGATTGATTGCGTGACGGGGAATCCGATGAGAAAACCAAACCAAATGAAACCAATCAATAACATCACCCCTAGGGCGAATACAATTCCAAACAGTTCCCACCGAAAAATCATGAAACACTCCCTCCTGGGTCTTCCAAACCAATTTATCCAAAGAATCCGGATTAAGGGTAGGAGCATTAATAGTACCAAGCAAAGGGTATTTAGAGTACCAGTTACAAGGCCATATCCAATTACCATCAACAATGGAGTCTTTAACCGAAAGAGAACGATCCAAACCAGCCATGTACATATCCCGAGACGTTATAATATCAATAAGCGGGCTCTGAGCACACCAATTATCAAACCACACCGATGCCATATTACCGTCTCCTATCTTATACCAAACAAATTGACGAATAATCAGTCGTAAATGAAGGATTTTTCTCCAGCTCCACGACATGTTACCGAGAAACGGGACATCCCAAAAACTACGGCCCCGTAATTTGTAGCAATGAATCCACTGAACCCACAAAGATTCCTTATTAGTTAGCAATCTCCAAATATGAGTAGTGATTAATGCCTTATTGAACTCTTCCAATCTACGAAGACCAAGACCTCCTTCATTCTTAGGAAGACACACAGTTTTCCAAGCCACTTTAGCTTTACCTCTACGCATATCACCTTGGCACCATAAGAAACCACGCATAAGCTGTTCAAGATCCAGCATAATACGAGACGGAAGAATAAACATCGAGGCCCAGTAAACGTGCATAGAAGCTAACACAGACTGAATAAGCTGGACCTTTCCCGCAAAGGACAAGAACTTATTCTTCCAGTCACCAATTCGATTTTTAACTTTTTCAACCAGCTCCTTACAATCACGGTAAAGCAATCTAGAAGCAATTAAAGGAACACCCAAATATTTAACCGGAAGCGTACCTTCTTCAAACGGGAGAACATTAAGAATATTTATCTTTTCATAATTCAAGACATTACAAAAATACGCCGTACTCTTAGGCATACTAGGGACCAGGCCCGAAGCATGTTTAAATTCATCCAAAGCATCCATAATAACCCGGGCAGAATTAACATCACCATGAGCGAACAGAAAGAGATCATCAGCAAAGCAAAGGTTAATAAGGTTAAGATTGGCACAATGCTGATGATAAGTAAACACATCCGACTCCCGAACTTTCCTTTGCAACATAAGCGTAAGAACCTCCATGACAAGAGTAAATAAGTAGGGAGACAACGGGTCACCTTGGCGCAAACCTCTTTTACCTTTAAAATATCCATGGAGAACACCATTAATACTCAGAGAGAAAGAGGTGGTAGATACGCATTCCATAATCCAACCAATCATACGTGGATGAAAGCCAAAACCCATAAGCACTTCCTTAAGAAAAGACCAATCAACGGTATCGTAAGCTTTCTGAATATCAACTTTGAAGGCACATCTAGCAGGGCCTCTATCTAAATGGTAGTTATGCATAATCTCTTGAGTTAAAAGAATATTGTCAGAAATGCGTCGGCCCGGCACAAAAGCAGATTGATTTGGACTGACAAGAGTGGAGAGGCACCCCTTCATCCTATTGGCAAGAATCTTGCTAATGCATTTGAAAAGAACATTGCAACATGAGATAGGCCGATAATCATTAACTCTGAGAGGAGTAGAGACCTTCGGGATTAGAGCAATTATAGTATGGTTTAACTCTTTTAAAAGGGTACCATTAACGAAGAATTCCTGGACTGCTTTAATCACATCATGCGAAACAATGTCCCAGGCTTCTTTAAAGAAAGCAGCTGAATACCCATCCGGACCAGGCGCCTTATCATCCCCCATATAAAAGATAGCATCACGAACTTCCTGAGGCGTCACACTACGAACCATAAGATTAGCAACATTATCGGAGAGTTTGCTAGAAAAAAGATTGGAAATATTAAAAGGATGAGTAACTCCCTGTTGCCCAAGAAACGCCATGTAATGATCAACAAAAGCCATAGTAACTTGGTCGTCATCAACCCGAGTACCATGCATATCAGTCACACTATCAATACGGTTCTTAGTAGCCCTACTCTTGACCACCTTATGAAAGTAAGCTATATTAGAATCCCCCAGCTTAAGCCAATCAACTTTCGCTTTTTGCTTAAGAAACCGCTCTTCAACAATAATAGCATCATTAAAAGCTTGGAGATAAGTAGCCTCCTCTAAGCGAAGATCAGCGTTAAAAGGATCACCATCAAGAGCTCGTTGAACCTCGTCCAATTCATGCCTCAAATAAGTCACATTCTCATGAATATTACCCTGATCATAAAGCAATTTTCGGAGGGGTTTTTTAAGAGCTCTAAGCTTGGACACCACTTTGAACATCCAAAATCCACTAATTCCCAGGGACCATCCCTGATTCACAACTTCTTTAAATCTCGTATTATGAATGAGGATATTAGAGAACTTAAACGGACGAGGAATCTGCTTGACAGACCTAGGAATACGAAGAATAGCGGGGGCATGGTCAGAGATTCGATATGGCTGAAATACAGCATTAGCCCCCACAAAAAGATCACAAAATTCCATATTAGCCATAATGCGATCAATCTTTTTCAAAATACCATCCTCGCCATTAGGTTTCTGGTTCCAAGTGTATCTAAGACCCGAGCTATTAATATCCGACACCTCAATATCATGAACACAATCTCGAAACTCCCTCATAGCAATGTCAATATTAGAGGAGCTCACAGACTTATCATTCAAACAGAGCGAAGCATTAAAATCCCCCAACAAACACCAAGGACGACCCCTAATATAACCCTTATGAACGCCAAGATTATGCCAAAGGTCCCTACGACGAGTATATCTATTATGGGCATAGATAAAGGAACAAAAGAATTCCTTTTTGTCGTTTTTAAGCCGAATACAAGTGTGAATTACCTGGTCATTTTGAGAGATGACAATCAGATCAACATCACCAATATTCCAACCCAAAATAATTCGCGATCCCTTCACACAATGAACACCATTAGACGTCCAGTTCCAACGACGAAAAACCTTAGAGCATAACCTGTCAAGATTTGGACTAGCCACATGCGATTCTAAAATGGCACAAACAGAAAGATTGTTGTCGTACATAGCCTGACGAACCTCGTTTTGTTTGGGGGCCTGGTTCATACCCCGAATGTTCCAAGAAGCGACACTAAACATGAGTACTCGTCGTATAGGAAGTGCTTGCCTCCTTTTTCCTGTCATTACCACTAGCATAACCAAGATCTTCCACCTCATCACTGTCGCTATCATGAGCTATATTGGGATCAAAATACTTTAAGTTCGTAGTGTTAGAATCAACAATATTATTTTCAGCTGACAAAGCATCAAAAGAATTTTTTAACGAAACAATATTAGTCTCATCAAAAGTACCAGCCTTCTCACGAACATTAGACTTTATGGCCTGATCACGATCAGGCTGTTTAAGCCCATTCGTACCTTGGGTTTTTGGCCCATTATCATTGACATCAGTTCGAGCATTCACTTCTTTATGAATGTGATTAGTACTAGCATTAGAGACATTATTTTGATCACTTCCCTTCGAATTATAATTGTCTTTATTATGTGAAGTAGAAGCCTCCTCACCATTTTTAGAGGGTTTAACAACAGGTCGATAATAGAAGTTAGGCATTGGCTTATTTAGCCGAACTCCATTAATAGGCCGAGAAGGGTTTTTAGCCTGTTGCTTGCCCTTACCATTTTTGTGTTTAACCTCCTTAAACCCATCATCAGAAATAGGTTCTTCAACCGCCTTTGGTTTCTTCGGACAATGATCATCATTATGACCAAATATCTTACATGTGTCACAACGAGGTGGATGCCACTCGTACTGAACTTCAATCGTTTCCAATGAATGGCCTGATCCATCAAGAAAGGGAATAGCCACCACCAACGACTCCTTTAGGGCTTGAGTAGATGACACCTCTATAAGTGCTCGAGCATAATCCGCTTGTCCCCAAGATTTGAGACACATAGTACTAGTGTAAGCGTCCAACATAATAGGGCGACCAATCATGGTTGCAATCAAACTAAGTCCCACATCAGTGTATGCAGCCACTGGAATGTTATGCAACTTAACCCAAACTGGCGCACAAGTAATTTCATCTTTTTTGAGCTTAGTGTTAGGCGTCCAAGTATTTAATATGATAGGAACTGTTCTAATGATCCACGGTCCATTCTCAAGAACCTGATTCATACCACTTTTAGTCGCAAACTGGAAAAAGAAAAGCCCATTTTTGAGCATAATACGTTCCAAACCATACTTAGCCCATGTGTTCTTAACATAGGTCTCAACAACAGGGAAGGCTAATCGTTTACCAATAAAGTATCCATAGAGCGTATTGGCAAACCTACTACTTACTTCCTCAACCGTGGCCATTGGAATGACTAAATCAGCAAGAGCGACAGATTCTGAATTGGTTAACGAAGAGAAGTTTACCTTTTTCATTGTCGGTTCCTTATTAAGCATAGAGGCATACGATTTACCCCCCTCCACAGAATGTCTACCCTTGGTGGAATTAGCTTCAACATTAGCCTGATCACCCATTCCATTTGTTTGACCCATCTGATCATTAGCAGCCCCCATTGTATGATTAGGATCAGTTCCTTCCATATTCTTAAGCTTTTCATTGAGCGATTTCAGAAATGATTGTAGATCCACCCCTCCCGTACCATTACTCATCACACCAAATAATCGAGAACCAATATGCAAGAAAATGTTAAACCCTAATCAGTTAAAATCAATTAGGGTTTAGACTAAGTAAATGTCACTTTTTGCTTTTTTATTTAAAAGATCTGTCCGTTGACAAATGAAAAATTAAAGATAATCAATAAATAGAGGAAGAGGTGGTAAAAATATAATTTAAGAGGTACGCATAACCAAACCCTTCAAAAGAATGATATATGCTTGAATTCTGGCGAAAGATAATAGGGTTTAAAAACTCGCTAGGTATAAGTTTAGGGGTGCCAATAGAAAAGGTCACGAGAATACCCCAATTAAGTCATCACCATATGAGTCAAAAACTCGCCGTGAAAGATAAACTCATCCATTTATCTATATTACATTATAATGTATTTGAGACTATTCTATAATTAAAAAGGCTTAAAATTCATTTTTTTCTTGCTTATTGTGGAAAAATTTCAAAATTAATGGTTAGGAAGCATGTTGGTTAGGAAGTTGGTTATGAAGTTTGTTAGGAAGCAGGTTGATTGTTCAAACTAAAATTATTTTGCTTAACCATCTCTAATATCTCTACTTATAAAGAATGAAGACAACTAAATGTGTAACCAAATAATGCAAAATATAATCACACGATACCTGCCGCCGCATTGCGCGGGTACCGTTCTAGTATAATCAATGTTGCAAAAATCGGCCGAATCGGCCGATTAATCGCTAATCGGTGATGCACCTTGTCGATTTTCGAAAATCGGTGAAAAAATCGGCCTTGGCAAAAAAATCAGAAAAAATCGGTCAAAAATCGATCGAATCGGTCAAAAATCGGCCGAATCGGTCAATTTAAAAAAAAATAGAAATTTAGGCATTTTACTTAATTTGGGGATCGTTTATTTCACTTATAACGTACAATAGGCCTCATAATCAGAATTGAAGCCTTTTATTGAGGTTTGTAAACATAGAAGGCTAGGAATCAGTTAAGGTCTTTAGTTTGCTCTCCAGAAATTCCCAAAACATGCAGGAAATGCCAAACCGATTAATCACTGCCTTGACCGATTACAGGCTGCAGGGTGGTCGACCGCCCGACTACCGATTCACGATTTTTGCAACATTGAGTATAATATAATGTTACCCATGAAACAAAAATTTTAGTTATGTTACAAAGATAGAAACAATGTCACATAATGCAATCTTAAGAACAACATCCAGAAACAAATTCATCCATATTATTCGGCATATTGTTTAAATCATTATCACCAAAATTAGAACATACATTGGCAGAGGAGTGTTTTTAAGAGTATAGATGTATCAAATATAAAAACTAAAAATAAGAGCCTCAAGTAAAACCAAGAATATAAACACAAAAAATATGACCATTTCAAGATTTCAAATAGTGAGGTTTTCTTGGATGGCCACAAAAGAGCCCACAATGTTGCCACCCATATCTGGGAAAGTTGGACAACCAGGAAGAGGTTTCACCTGACCGACACTATCAACTTCTACCGGATACTTGAGAAGGTGAGCCTTCATATCAGTCACTTCAACGGCTGCATACTGTTTCCAGTTCAATTCACTCAGTGCTCTGACCCTTCTCACACACTCGATGCTTTCTGGTCTCTCGAAAGTGGCCTCTAGTCCACCAATATGTTCAGCCCAAAGGGACATCCTGTACCCGAATATCTGCACAAAAATCATTTTATAAGTCACCAAAGGTACCACCTTTCAAATCTTGAACATTTTACTTGCATGAAATACAGAAAGTTACCTGCCCGTGTGGGCTATAACGTCTGTTAGCCCATGTATGATAAGGCTGATATGCACCCATTGCAATTTCAGTGTCTCTAGAGCCTTCTAATGACCGTTGGTTGATGTTAGCGGACCCCATTATCACAAACTCATCATCCACTATCATTCCTTTTGAGTGTACATATATCATAAAACGTCGACTTTTCCTAGTAAGTGACTATGTCATAACAAAACATGTGTTAGTTATAGATAATAAAGAAATAAGTGATACATAAAACAATTACGTAAGAGGTTTCAGTAAAGGATGTACCTGAGGGGTATTTGCTCCATTAGACCCTTTATCAGGTGACGTTGGTTCCACACCATGAGACGACTCTCGAGTGCCAAGACAGAAAAACATCAAGTAATCTTGAGGCTCGTATACATTGTCAAGCCCTACTTCTACTAAAGCCTTGTAGATCACTTCATACATCATTTGCATTGTCTTATTCTGTTAGAAGTTATTGAAATGAGCATTTTCTTTATGCTTAATTAAATTCCGTAAATTACTAGAGTCTCGAAATGTACCTGCCAAAAAAGAATCCTTTGAGTCGCCGCACTTGTAGGACTACCTTCCGGCCACATTGGAAGCACAATATATGCCGCAAACCTCTCATTGGCTCTGATTTTATTCGCAATTTTTAGAGCAATTTCCATTGGTACTAAATTGTTTGCACCTGCAAAAGACAAATGCATTTTTACTAATTACATTTAAATTTATTTAATTATAAATAAAGTAAAAGAAACAGCCTACACTGTAAGGTTTCTTACCCAAAGTTTTGTGATGACTCCAGTTAAATGAAGAACCAAGAAAGTATTGATTTTCGATATATATGAAATGCTGAGCAGCACGAATTGCCTTCACATACGCAGTATGTATGCTCATGTCTATGAGCACATTCTTCCCGCATACCAAATTCTGTGGCAATGTGGCAAAATATTAAGAATTTATTTCCGTCATACGACTACAAAACTTTTGAGGATAATAGCCATACCTTGCTTGTGGCTTGCTTGGGGTCTTTGGGAAAACCTTTAACGGAGTTGGAGTCAATTGAACGGAACACCTACAGTTTTTAACAACAGTGATCAACTGGGTTCAACATGTAGAAAAAGATAAGATTTAAGAGTCACTCAACAATAAACACACCTGAACATGCCAACCCTCAGGATCTTGTTCACTTGTGCAATGAGCCTCGTCTATTCCTAAAATGTCAGGAATCCTTTCTAATTTGAGTAATGAATCATCAACAGTTTTCTTCATCTTTTGAATCCCACGTGGTTTTGAAGCCCGCAACCATCTCTCCTCAAAGTTTCTTAGTACATCATATGCTGCTGGACCTTCGATTCGACTATGCAAATCATGCCATGGTTCTCTAGGTAAACCAGTAGTGGATCCCTTTATAAAGAGAAAAACGACATTGAGAAAGGATGACAGGGGAAGTGAAATCATTATATCAACATTGTAACTAAAGTTGAAAAGCTATAGGATATGAGTGAAGTGCTTACTGTGTAATTAGGTTGGTGATAGTCATCTTTGTGCAAAGTTTGTAATGTGCTGAAAAGGGAATGAGACGGAGTATCGTAACGACCGACACATAGATCAAGACCTCCAACAAATGCCATGATCCTTCTTCTGTAATTACCAGCATCAGCATCCACTATAACTGTTTTCTGATGATGTGTATAGATTGTTTCAGTCTCCTGCAACCCAAATTCAGTCTCCCATTAATATGCGAAATATATAAACTTAAGGAATATAATTTTGCTTAAATGCAATAAACCTAGTTTCTAAAAAGCATTTAACTATCATGATCCCATCTTTGTAGTTTGTAATCTCTTGAGTATTTAAGAGAAACTTATCTAGAATGGCTTAATTCATGGTTTTTTCTAAGCCTAATGAGTTCAATTCAAATGTACTATTAACTATTAAAGAAACACTCCCAGTTTAAATAGAACCTACTCTGGAGTCTTCAGGTGTCTACGACTAATGGAATTATGATCTTCGTGTAAAACCATTTGGACATTCTTCTTCAAAAATACTTGGAAAGTTCAGAACTCCAAAACACATATTTATCCTAGACTTTATGTTCTTTTAGCACATGATCGTTTATTCGGGATGGATGATGATCTCTTAATATCTAAATACGAGAACGGTGTCATGCTAAGAAGTGGGTACCATATAAAGACGATTCTGGAGTGACCTAAACATGCGGTTGGTCTATAAAAATGTCAATTAAGCAAAAAGGTATCTACAACTACACAAATAGACTTAAAGGTGGATTCTTATCCATGCTCTTCATGTCAGTCCTATAATCTTTAATCGAATGGATTAAAGATATGTATACTCACATATTTCATTTATAATGAAACAATCTAACTATTATTTATATTTGAATCATAAAATCACTGTGCAGTTAGTGTGTATTGAGACATTGCTAGATTTGGAGGACTAAACACTTCAACTAATGGTCCACTCCCACACCTTTATGGTTTTTTTTAGAAAGGCAAATAATTCACACACTTTTCATAAAGCTTATGATATAGACATATAGCACCCAACTGAGAGATGCAACATTAAATTTATTTAAACCTGTGATTAACTATTTGGCCAAAAGGTCAGAAACCATGGTTACCCCAACATCAAATTACTTTAAAGGACCTAAAAGAAGAATATACTCATCACCATATAAACAAATAGTAGTATCCAACCTGTTTCTTGGCCCAACTATGTCCCTTCCCAGCAGAACGGGGACAAAGGATCACTTTCACTGAAGAATGCTTGAAAAAACGTCGAGTTTCTTCATCGTTAGTTCCCATTACCCCTTGCTACATTTAACAGACAAAAAGCATTAGTTTAACAAATCATGCAACTTAATACAGTATATAAATGATAACGAAATATGATAACTAAAAGGCACTTACTGTTTTGATTCCCAAAATGCTCCTAGAGGTAGGATCATCCCAAACAAGTAGAAGTACTCTTACGCCTTCTGCAGACTTGGCTTTCAAAAGATCCCCCAACATACTGTCTTTCGCGCCATCACCATTGCGAACAAGCTGCACACTGTGAACAACAGACCACCCTGTAATGTAAATCAAACGACGCGCCTGCTTGATAGCTTCACAAATATCATGCCAACAATCTCCGTTCTGATACTGCAAACCACCTTCAAGATTCATACTCGGAAGGTAACCATCATCAACGTGAGCATCTTGATAAAGAGTAACTTTACCTCCTCTCCTAAGCGGAAAATAAGTGTCCAGAACACCATTAAAATTTGGGTCCTGGCCCACTCTCTCCATGGGTACATACTGAATCGACAGAGTCAATACAGCCCCAGGTTTACACGGTTTCCCACTTTCATTCAAAACCGGAAAAGTACCTTCCACTACCAAACCAGAAACTAACTGCTCAACGGGTACCCCAACCGCACCTATAATCTGCGAACCTACAACATCATTATCCTTAACAACAAACTGAACCTCAGCCGAATAATGCGCTACAGGGACATAAAAATGCTGCATCCAAACAGGGTTCTCACTATTACTAATAACAAAAGTCCTAGCAATAACAGCATTAGCTATCGAAACCGTCACATACGGATCACTCGTAACCTTAACAGGCTTCCCATCCTCAGTCTTGCTCTTACCTCCACCAATTGAAGCCATCCTACCAAACACTTGTCCTAACTTATTATGAAACATATCCATATTAGGCAAGCTTTTAGCCTCTTTAACCCATATATCCAAATTCCCATGTAACAAGATAACTTGTAAAGATGTACTAGATGTCTTAAATGGAACAACTTGCACACTTTGTCCATGCTGTGATCCATCATAACCCATGTCAGCCATTATATCAAAACTCAATAAAAAACCACAAGATCAAATACCCACTTGACAAAACTGCTAAAAACCAAATTTCAAGTTTTTTGAGGCACTTAATCAAACAATTCCAAAACAACTTAAAACACTACAAGATCAAATACCCACTTCACAAAACTGCTAAAAATCAGTTTTTATCAATACCCAGTTGACAAAAACGCTAAAACCCAGTTTTCAAAATTTTCAAATTCTTTGAGGCATTTAATCAAACAGGTGGTGTGCTAATTCAAAAACCGGCAAAAGGGTTGGTTAAAAAGAGAAATAAAAGGTACCCAGATGATAAATAGGTTCAATGAATTATAAAAATGTGATCTTGAAGGTGTTGTATTAATAAAGTACCAAGATTTGACCAAGCGTATGAAAGTTGACTTGGAAAATAGGATGGTTCCATTGATTATTTAGTGAAGAAGTAAAGTCTGCCGAATTAAATATTTGTAAAAAGTTAAAAGATTCTAGATAAGCAGCCACAATGTGTTTTTGGATTGGATCAAATTAATTATTACTATAAAAATTGAATGATCTTTTTGTCTTAAAGGATCGCATTATTAAAGTGTAATAAGATCTAAATGGTACGAGAAATCCGTCGACAAATATGGATCATAACTTTCATAAGAAGTAACAATGCTTTTCTTTTTCTTTTACTCTTTCCGTCTCACATTAATTGTCTCACGTTAATTGTTCATGTTGCTGCTATTTTAAGATATCTCATAATAAGTGACCAATGTTTTGAAACCCGGGTCGACCCGGCCGGGTTAACCGGTTCGATCAGTTCCAGACAAAAAAAGGGGTAAAAAAACTCGGGTTTTTAAAACCGGGTTAACCGGTTAGACCCGCCGGGTTTTGAGTGACTCGGGTCAACCCGGTTCTTAAAACCCGGCCGGGTTTCATTTTTTTCAAATGTTTTTAATGAAAACCCGGGTTGACCCGTCGGTCGAACCGGTTGACCCGGTCGAAAAAATAAAAAAATAATAAATTGAAAACCGGGTCGACAATGCGGTCGAACCGGTTGACCCGGTGCCCGATGACTCGACCGGGTCGATTTCAAACCCGGTTTTCAAAACATTGTAAGTGTCAGAGGTCAAGAGTTTGATCCTCACCCCTTGCAAGGCCGGAGGTCATTTTCTACTTTTGGTATAATTGGAAGCAGCCTCTTTATCTTAGTTAAGGGTAAGGCTGTCTATGTCCTAACCTCCTTCATAAATCGTGAAAAACGGTATTGGGACTTATAGCCCGTAGAAGACGGTATTAAAAATTACTTTACTTTACTTTTTTTCTTTCACAATAAGTGACCACTTTTGACACTTTTAATTTCAATGAATGAAAATAGACTTTAGTAAGTAGATGCGATATTTGATCTATGAGAAGTGAAGTTAGTGAGATTTTGTAAAATATAACGTTTATGTAAAATTTCATTGCAATACTTTAACTATGACGAATACAGATAAGAGAAAGGATTCTTGTTTAGGTTACACGGGAAAGCTGACCATTTTTAGCTCTCGCGTTTTAACTGGTTTTTTCGTAGCCGTTTTTTAAATTTGCCCTAATAATCCCAAGATGTTTCCTCACTGATTTTAGAATCGTAATTTCTTTTGCGCCTTACAACTAAAGTAACTTAAAAACAATTTACTGTAATACTTTAACGTGAGTGCTAAATAGGTGTTGAGACTACTAACCTTAAAAACTGTAGCAAGTACTTCTTTTACCGGTAATTTACGTGCGACTTTAAGAGCTGTTCTAGCCAAGTCGCCAAGTTTTAAATCGTCATCTTCTTGTCGACTTTGATCAAACATCGTTGATATAATGGGAGATGTCATAGGGCCGATTGTTGAATGTGTTAGCCTGTTAGGAGAAGAAATTTATGGTTTTCGAATGAAATTATCCAAAAGTTAAAATTGTGCATGCATGTTATACATGGTGAAATTTTATATAAACATTCACTGTAATGAGGTAATGATTTTTTCTATAATTAAATATTACAACATTGTTTAGGTACGCGGACAATACCGACTAGTAATTTAATGGAGTTTTCCTAAGTTTCTAGAAGTTGGGTAAAACCGTGTAATAAATATAACAAAAACGTCAAACAGTTTTCTAATCCTAAGATTATTATTTCAAAACTAGAATGACGATATTCCCTATAAATTCAAGTACTTTTTTGAACTACATTTTTTTTACGACTTTTGTTAGATGTCATCATTGTCAAGATAGATGATGTAGCCATAAGTGATCTTTCTCATTTCTTTCCTTTTTAAATTTTAGACATTATCTTTTATTTCTTACCTCTTTTCTTATAAACCATACATCTCTTTCTCAATATCCTTTTTTATAGACTAAAATACACCGTTGGCCCCTGAACTTTTCACGAACCATCGCATGACACCCTAACTTTTAAAAAACGTCGTCAGGCGTCCAAACCTTGTGTATTTTAGGCCGATTACATCCCTTGACAAGTTTCGGCTCGATCAACGCACGTTTTTGGGTATAATATGAGGGGAATAATAGTCCAATCACGTTATAACCAATCCTACAAACCAGAGTTAACCCAACAGTTAACGTTAGGTATCATTCATGAAGTTTACTTTGCAACTTGAGCTTACATTCTCTTATACGCTAGCTCATTTTGCGCGCGAATCAATAAACCCACCCACCAAAACCCCTATGCCCACCATAATTACATAGACCTATTGAAAAACCAAATTCAAACAGAAAAAACCTCGTTTACTGAAAATTCAAGACAAAATCCAAGCCTTCATTTTTCATAACTCACCATGTCTGTTGGACGGAATGTTATGAATGACATGCCAGATTATATTAGCAACTTGCCGGATAACGTTATCACCAATATTTTGAACTGTTTGCCACTCAAAGAGGCGGTGACGACATCCAGTTTAGCGACAAACTGGAGGTTTAAGTGGACGTTGCTTACCGATGTCATACTTGATGAGGATTTCTTTTATTTTTTGACAAATAAGTTTGAAGGGATGCATGTTACTAGATTGTTGCTTCAGTTCAAAGGTCCCATAAGAAGGTTTGTCTTCTCTGTAGAGCTTAAACCCTTGTCTGGACAAGATTACTTCAATTATGAAGAGATTCATGCTTGGCTGTTGTTGTTGGGTCAGCGAGGAATTGAGGAGCTCCTTATACATAACTGGTCATCCAAACCAGTTATCTTGCCAACCAAAATGTACACTCGCTTGGAGTTGAAACATCTGGAACTTCATTGGTGTACGTTACCTAGTTTGGCATCCTTTGAAGGTTTCTCAAATCTATTGACCTTAGAATTGTTGTCCGTCAAATTTCTGATCGGTACAATTTGGGACTTTATTTCTGGTTGTCCGTTACTTGAGTCTCTTAAAATCAATCGTACTGATACAAAAGAGATGAGACTATTTGATATTGCACAACTTGGGAATATGAAGAAGTTGTATTTGTCATTCGGTCTTTTGAACCAGGTCACCACAATCACAACTTACAATATATCTCAACTGAGAAGTCTTCCCAAACTTGAGTCCCTTACATTGGATTTTTAGGAGTGCAAGATAAGACCAATTTGAGTTTCACACTTCAAATTACAGATTTTTAAAGTAATGGCTACTACTTATGAAATGCAATCTTTAAAAATTCTGAAAATTATACATGTTGTAGTTATTGGCAGAAGGTAGCTCATGGATGAATGTACCTATGGCATTTGTATCCCTTAAGAATCTAAATCTATCCGAAGTATATTATGGGAGCAATGCAATGGTAGCATTCATCATTCAAATGATTCGTGGAACTCCAAAATTGCAAATGCTAGAAACCAGAGTAAGTGAAATGCAATATGTATTATGCTTCACATCAACCTAAATTGCCATGGTTGTGCATATCAATACTATCTTAATTTGCAGGCTTCATTCGAAAGTGATCTACATTTGGAAAGTTATTCATTACATTTAGGAAGCAACAGAATGGGGTCGGGCCAGCTCGAGAGTGTGGTGTTTCGATATTTTCCTATATCAGTTAATGAATTAACAATAATAAAGTTTGTACTTGCTTGTTCCCCCTTGCTGAAGAAACTTTATATCAAGCTCTGTAATTTGAATGTTGATGACTCTGAAAATGTGGTGATGAATTGGTAGTTGGCTAGGGAGCTGTTGAAACTCCACCGAGCTTCCCCCACAGCCGTAGTGGAATTCTTCTAGTTTTTTTTTTTTATGTTTATTCTATGGTTTCTTTAATGTTTAGCTTGTACCTTATGACAATTAACGACGTATTTTGTTGTTCCTGCTTCATTCTATGGTTTGTTTAATGTTTAGCTTGTTAATTACCCTAAATGGTGTTATTTGAAATATTGTGGGTGTGTTGTGGATACGACAATTTGACTTTTGAAAGTCAAAGTTACATATATCAGTTCAACTTATTATTAGAAAGTGCAGGTTGAAACTATCATATACATACAACAATATGGTTTATCCTACACATATAGTTGCAAAATATAGTATTATAAAGTGCGGGTTGAAACTAGCATATACATACAACAATATGGCAATTTGACTTTTGAAAGTCAAAGTTACATATAGTACTTCAACTTGGTATTAGAAAGAGCAAGTTGAAACTAGCATATACATACAACAATATGGCAATTTGACTTTTGAAAGTCAAAGTTACATATAGCACTTCAACTTGGTATTAGAAAGTGCAGGTTGAAACTAGCGTATACATACAACAATATGGTTTAAGCATACATATATTGCATCATACTTGCAAAATTGTGTATGGACAAACCCATATGGTTTATCATATACATATAGTTTACAAAACAACTGTCTAAGCATTGTCAAGTTGATTTGTCCCCACAAATCCACCATACATACGAACTACAAAATTTGTTTACATAATATCATTCATCCAACTTTAAAGCTCCATCAGCACACATCAAAATGTAAAACTCTTTGTGACTTGTTAGTTTCATCACCTAGAAAGAAGCGGACCATTGAACCTTGACCAAAATGTGCTTCTGCCCTCAATTGCCTGAAACTAGATAATGAAACAATAGCCACTTGCCTCCTGACCTTCCATTGACCAACTTAAAGTGTCCTCTCACGAACTTCGAACTCTTTCTCTATGCTTTTATGCTTCACAACCGCTCTAGAGAACCCATAAAAGTTGTACTTTTTAACAATTCTTGATGGTATGGACTGATAAAAAATGTACAAAACTTATCATTAGTTTATCATGGGATGCTTCTAATATACATTATGATCCATCAATCTTTATATTAGACACACAATATATGATACAAACGACATTCATATATCTTATTAAGCAACTCTGTCACTAGACTTACAAGTCCGCCGTCTCTCCAGAAGGATACAATCATCTTTCTGTAGAATGCCCTTTCTTCTTGGTCATGGGCTGTGTGGTGTTCTCAATTACACATCCAATTCATCCGAGGGGCTTCAAAATCTAAATTTAATATTACATATAATCAAATAACTTACACTGCTGTGAGATACTTGGTGTAGTTAAAGTTAAAAAACTAAAACATACCATAGTTAGTTGGTTGGTGACAAAGAGCATTCATGGCTATGTTGATGTTGTATGTCTCCACTGTTGTACGTAATGGCCCCTCCATCATGGTCAAACAACATGACATTATACGCCTCCCCCGGGACAACCTGAGTAAACACCATTTTTTGACCAGGTGACATATTCAAGTCTTGGGCCAGTTTCTCCCAACCACATCCCCACAGGGCCGTGTGGACATATCGATCATACCAATCTTGTGTAACCTCCAGCTCTACTTGGTAATCAGTGGTGTTACTAGTAACCATGACCGACTCTGTAGCTGCTGGACCATGCAGATATGCTAGAAAATCTTCTGGCATTGGCTGGATAAGATGAGATGTGTCTGTCACATCAACCATACATCTCCAAAACTGATCATGGACTGGTTCATAATTATGCAACTCCTCCCCATACTCATTGTAGGTAGCTACATAAAACACATCCTCACCCTCTTCTATAAAATGTAAGTAAGCAACATCCAAACAGGTGATGTTGTGCATCGCAAAATCATTTCATCTTGCTCCCTCAACAACACACACTAATTGTGATACTCTTCTTACACTAACTCTCCATCTAGTCCCCGCATAGTTAACTAAGTAAATATACCGATTCCCATGATAGGATCCTCCTAACACGAAATCATGATGCAGTTCCTGTATATCAATATTAAGTTTTAAGCATTGTCAATTTCTTAAAACCACTTTTTTAGAGATATAATAGTTAATTCTTATATGGTGTTAACTTGCAAACTCATCCAAAACCTCTTCAGGATCGTCCAAAGCGCAAATAAATTGATTCCCGTACATACCTTCTGGATTAACGATTAACATTATCACAAATAACGTTTTAAATAAACATAAATCAGTAAATATTGTTACCTCGTACGTGTGTTGTTTGATTTTGCAAGGCTTGCAAGTTCCGATTGTTTGTGGGTGTGTGATTAGATGGGATTAGATAAGATAGAATATGGGTACTTTGTTGAGGGTTGTGTTGGGTTGAGGTTGTATGTGATAATGTGTATGGTAGATGATCGGGTTTTACTCAACTGTCAATGGTTGGGTGTGGGTTTGTTGATTCCCGCAAAAACATTAATATGCGTATCACAGAAGATATGGTATAGTTACATAGTTAATGTGTGACTACATCGATTGTCCCTCAAGTTGTATCTCTTGTTTAGCTTGGGTTAACTACTGGTTATAACGTGATTGGACTATTATACCCCTCATATTATACCAAAAAACGTACGTTGACCGTGCCAAAACTGGTCAAGGGACGCAATCGGCCTAAAATACACAAAGTTTGGACGCCAGACGACGTTTTTTAAAAGTTAGGGTGCCATGCGATGTTTTGTGAAAAGTTTAGGGACCAACAATATATTTTTGTCTTTTTTATATGTTTTTGTCAGTTGTTATATGTTTTTGTCTCTTTTTAAACATTTTGACCATTTTTTACATTTACGTCCATCTTTTTACGTTTTTGCCATTTTTTTACATTTTCGACCGTTTTTTACTTTTTCGTCTTTTTCTACGTTTTGGCTGTTTTTTTTTTACGTTTTTGCACGTTTTTTTACGTTTTCGCTTATTTTTTTCATCTTCATCCATTTTTTACGTTTTCGCCCATTTTTTTTACGTTTTGACCGTTTTTTACGTTTTCTTATGTTTTTTTATGTTTTCGTCCGTTTTTTACGTTTTTGACTGTTTTTTTACATTTTCGGCAGTCTTTTACGTTTTCGCCCTTTTTTTAACGTTTTTGGCTGTTTTTTTTACGTTTTCGTCCGTTTTCATCATTATTTTTTATGTTTTTGACCGATTTTTTACTTTTTCGTTTGGTTTTTACGTATTCGTCTGTTTTTTTACGTTTTTAACCTTTTTACGTTTTCATCTTTTTTACGTTTTCATCTTTTTCACCCTTTCTTCTTTTTTTTTACGTTTACGTCCGTTTTTTACGTTTTTGTCATTTTTCTTACGTTTTCTTAACGTAAGAAAAACGTACAAAAACTTACGAAATCATATGAAACCGGACGAAAACGTAAAAAATAGACGAAAATGTAAAAAGGGACGAAAACGTAAAAAACGTATCCAGGCGTAAAAAACGAACGAAAAGATAAAAAACAGGTGAAAACTTAAAAAATTGTCAAAAAAGTAAAGAACGGGCGAAAATCTAAAAAAGCAGACATAAACGTAAAAAAATGGTCGGAAACGTAAAAAACGTAAAAGACAGATGACTACGTAAAAAAACAGACGAAAACGTAAAAAATCTGTCAAAAACATTAAAAACAGGCGAAAATGTAAAATAACAGACGAAAACCTAAAAAACAAACAAAAATATAAAAAATATCGAAAACGTAAAAAACCGATCAAAACGTAAAAAAATTGACGAAAAGGTAAAATCGGATGAAAACGTAAAAAAACAGAGTAAACGTAAAAGAATAGACGAAATGTAAAAAAATAGACAAAAACGTAAAAAAAACTAATGAAAAAGAAAAAGCAAAGGAAAAAAAAGTACTTCAATAGCAAAAAAATACTAGTTAAAAAAATAGAAAAAAAATATTTCAATAGCACAAAAAACAAATGGTCTTCTTCTTGCAGATGAAGAGGTTAGATGTACCTCTTCTTTTGCAGACATAGTTTGCAGATGAAGAGGTAAAACTCCGAAAAAACAAACGACACCTAAATAACGAGATTACACATATCGAATCTGTTGATTACACGAATACTAGGAATGATTCTATCACTAATCGTTGATTCAATAGAATACCGACTATTAGGATTCTTAGCAAAAAAAAAAAAAAAAAAAAAAAAAAAAGACTTTTGATATTTCTTTTAACTGATTAGCCACAAAGGCAATACACTTACTCCCTCCGTCTTAAAATCATTGTCAGGAGAATAGAATTACAAAATTTTATAAAAGTGGACAATTAATTTGAGACATCTATAAAAAGAAATATAGAAAATAAATATGAGATGGGTGGAGTATTAAATAGAGAAACAAAGTCGAAATGTGCCTTAAAAGACAAATGGGCCGAAAGCTATTACAACAAAAGTCTAACAAACTCAAAAAACATAAAAATGCAAATAACTCATAAAATAGAGTGTTTCGGGGCTCTTTGTTCCAACCTTCGAATCGACTGGTCATAGGCCTGAAACGGAGCCCATAACCCAAATTACGCCCATTTTAGTGAGGCTCTTTTTGTCACACGATTTTGGGCCTCTAAAAACACGATGGCCTGTTCATTGACACTTGGTCCCCATCAATAGATTTTGGAACGTATCAAATGAATTTGACATTGTCCTAAACTAGAGTAATATTAGTTGTGAATCACACGAGTTATCATGTAAGTAACACATTAGTTGCATGCACTTGGTGACATGAATAACATGCACAACAATGTGCGAATGTGTGATTCCACTAATTTTTTGACACGTGTCTATTTTTTTAATAATAAAGTACAGTGGTAAGTGGATGTTTTCCTATATATTCTTTTTATTGTCTTATTATAAGAGTATTAAAAATACCAAAATACCCTTTTTTGATTATTTACCTTTTAAATGTGCGACTGTACTATCTTTTAAATGTGCGAATGTGCGACTTCACATTATTTCCAGATTCCGGCAATACTCCCGTGATTATTTTATCTTACAAAAAAAATAAAAATACTAACAAAAAATAATTTATATTCTTTAAGTAATATTAGTACATCCAAATCTCAAAGATTATCAATATTTTGGATCACTCATATCATACTTTAAAAAATGAGAATAAAAATAAATAAAGACTCCTTTTAAAGCAAACCTCCTTTTTATTTCGAAGCACATCATAATTTGGGATCACCCATTTGATACTTTAAAGACTCCTTTTAAAGCAAAGCTCCTTTTTAACAAACACATCATATATCTTTTATTTCAAAGCAAATCTCCTTTTTATATTCGAACCTTTTAAAGAAAAGAACAAAACTAATCCAAGGAAACATGACAACGGGGTGGTGATGGTGATGGTCGGATTTGTTGGGTCGAGCAACGGGGTTGATATGTTGTGGTGATGGCGGATCTTGATGTTTGCGGATCTTGATGGCGGATCTGGGTTTTGGCTGTATGAATTTGATTGATGTTCTTGGCCGGATCTGGTGATGGCTGGCCGGATTTGGTGGTGGTGGTGTTGATGATGGAGTATTTTGTTGGAAAGTGTTTGTAGTATCAAAAGCAAGGGTATTTGAGTCTTTTTAATACACTCAATAATAAGACAAGAACTCACCTACACTGTACTTTAATAATAAAAAAGTGGACACGTGTCGCACATTTAGTGGAGTCGCACGTTCGCATATTCGCACATGACTGTTTTGGGAAAGCATGTTATTTTTGGCATCATTTGAAAAAAGCCTCAACTTTTTGGCTATCATTTGGGAATTTTCTCACAGTAATAATTTTGTTACTGTACTTTTTTGGACCTTTTGAGAAAAAAGTTGATGGGGGAACTAGGAACTTATTAAGCACGCAAACAACTAAAAAAAAAAAGCACGAGAGAAAGATTAAACAAAGGCTTAAAATACGACTAAGAATCTATTGATTAAAAAATATAGTAACACAACCTTGACTTCAATATTTCAAAAATAATGCTATTTGATGATTTGATCACCACTAACATACATTTGAATTCAACCAAGACCACGACATAATAAATAAATGAGTATTATTATTTTTTAATTCATTTGGCTGGAATTTGGTCGATGATGAAGGTCTACCTAGTAAATATACAAAAATCTCATATACGAAAAATAAATTTAGTTACATGAACTACCATATCTGTAAACTATTGTATTTGTGAGGAGAATGAAAACTGTATCTAAGTATTCGGTTATGCCATTGAAAAGGAAAATGTTACGCTACGACGTCAATGATTAGTTAGAACGGCCTTATATCGCTCCTATGCTTTGTTGTTGGCCAAGTTGCTACACTAGGTTTGGTGAAAATGAGTAAAGGGCGTGTGGATGCATCGAGTGGTATAGAGGCATTACTGCATTAGAGAGTGCGCTAGGAAGTTTGTAAGGATGCCATAGAGTTGTGTTTAATGCATTAAATCATGATTCTTGGTTCGCAATATATTACTACTAATTTGAAAAAAAGAACTTTTGTAAGTTTTCTATGTAAACTGTAAAGATACCAAGAAATACCAAAAAGAATTGTGATCTCCAGTTCTTTTCAGAGTAAATGAAAGAATCAAAAAGAAATTTTTTGGTGATTCTATGAGTATCAAAGATCCACTATAAACAATTTAACTTAATGGACTTGTGATAAATCAGCCCAAGATTACTGCCAATAATATTCACAAATGGGCTTATTTTTACAGGCTTAAATTGTAGCTTTTGTGACACTGCTAATTAATGTCTACCATCTATAATTCTGTAAACACAAAGTATAAAACTTTTTTTTAAGGTAAACACAAAGTATAACTCTTAGACTCAAGAATGTGCACATACAAATTATTATCCTTTCGTACCGAAGAATGCACAGATTATATGAGCAAGTTAGAACAAAAAATGCAATGGAAGATCATACAAGATGCACACTTTCCATTTATCGGCTGATAATAAGGGATGAGTATCATGAGATAACCAATGTATTATTAGTAAAAGAACGCGAAAACTACTCAAGAACAAAGAAACTTTTTAGTAGTTGTCATTTGTCAATCATCTAAAGTTGATTCCATCACGTATGTACCTTGTGTCACTGTTACCACCAATTTATCATGGCTATTAATCGATCTATAATGTGTTGACCTGATTTGTTGAACATGCCATTAAAGTAATACACTGACATAATGTTTAAAAAATATTCAAAGTAATATACATTTACGTAATGTTTAAAAGAAAAGAAAAAAATAAAAAAACAAAAAATTCACACAAACATGTGGGCATGTATTTGACAAGTTTATTCTCTCTGGCATTGTGCCATTATGTACTTATGTAGTAATCGTGAGCAAGCAAACAAACAAGTGTTTTCGCTTACTCAGTATTGCAACATGAATACGTAGTATAACAACACGAACAAGAATGCTACGGATTTTGCACATTAAATACTCAAGTTCAATCATATTGAATAGCGATGTGGGACAAATATGTAGATCACAACCACTAGGAGTTTTCATTTGCTTTGTGATCATTTTTATGGAATTGTTTGTTGGCAAAAGTTTCAGGGCTATAGGAGGTTTGTCCATGCCAGAAACCTCACCAGATGCAAGCTTAATTAAATAGTGAGCCATAATTCTTTTCAAAATGTATTATTAGTAAAAGAACAGTACACGAAAACAAGTCAAGAACCAATGGATCAAGTAGGCGGCATTAACATTATATGGTGAGGTTCTCTTGAGCAGATACAAAAGAACCAACTATACTGCCACCCACATCTGGAAAATTTGGACAGCCGGGGAGTGGCTTCACCTGGCCCTTGCGATCAACTTCCACCGGATACTTAAGTAAATGAGCTGTCATATCAGTTACTTTGTCGGCTGCATACTGTTCCCAGTTCTTCTCACCCAATGACCTCACCCTTTTCACGCACTCGAGGCTCTCTGGTTCATCAAAAGTGCCCTCAAGCTGTCCTATATGTTCTGCCCAAAGTGACATCCTGTATCCATATATCTACACACACAAATAACACATTTGACTTTTTGCTGTCAAGACTTGTTTTCGTTTAAAATATATATGGTAATATGGGATTCATTATCTTATTACGGGAAACATATTAGATTTATTAAAAAGTTACCTGCCCCCTTGGAGCAGAACCTTTGTGAGACCAAGTATGATGAGGCTGGTACGCACCCATTGCAATTTCAGTGTCTCGAGTACCTTCCAATGAACGCTGGTTGATATTTGCAGAGCCCAATATCACAAACTCATCATCAACTATCATTCCTTTTGAGTTTACATGGATCATAAACCGCCGGTTTGTTATACTAAGTGCCTAAATAATCAATCAAAATGTTATGTCATTTATTGAAACAATAGGAAAATAGCAATCAAGATTGTGGCTTTAAGGTATAACGGATGTACTTGAGGAGAATTCGGGGCAACCGTGACTTTCCCATTTGAAGTTGGTTGTGTTACTTGAGATGACTCACGAGTACCAAGACAGAAAAAGTTCAAGTAGTCTTGTGGCTCACGTTCATTTTCGAGCCCCATTTCTTGTAAAGCCTTGTAAATAACATCATACATCATTTGCATAGTGTGATGCTACAAAAAAGAAAAAACTTTAGTTTACAGCGACAAATTATTTATACGAATTGAATACCATCTTAAACTATATAACCAAACATCTACCTGCCATAAGAGAATCCGTTGAGTAGCAGAATTTGTTGGATTGCCCTCCGGCCACATTGGAATCACAATATACACAGCAAACCTCTCATTTGCTCGGATTTTATTTGCAATTTTAAGGGCGATTTCCATTGGTATCAAGTTATTTGCCCCTAGAATAGTCCCGAAAAGTTCATGTTATGATCATATAATGTACCATATAGGCGTATAATAAAGATTAGAATTCCTTACCTAAGCTTTTGTGGTTAGCCCAATTATATGAAGAACCAAGAAAGTACTGGTTTTCAATATATATGAAATGCTGAGCAGTACGAATCGCCTTCACATACGCGGTATGTATACTCATGTCTATGAGTACATTTTTCCCACATACCAGTCCCTGTCAAAAGGTAGCAAAAACTTGAGCTATATCTTTCCAAAATATATGCAAGAAGCTTACACGTGACGTTTTTGACCCATTTACAAGGTATATTTTAAGTACGTACTTAACAATGAAATGGGTCAAATGGGTCGAAAGTGACCCGAAGTGTATATAAATGCTTATAAGTTATACCTTTTTAAAGTTCTCTATTCGGAAAAGCTAGCTTAGTATCTTAGCACTAAGTTTTTTAATCGTACATAATAGTAATGCATTAAACATTTACATCATTTAAAGAAAAAGTTATGGTGGGCTAACCCGAATTGTTTTACCCGTACTAAAAGCTAAAGTAATCTTACCTTGCTTTTGGCATCTTTTGGGTCTTTGGGGAAACCTAAACCTTTAACAGAGTTTGAATCAATCGAACGAAACACTTGCACATGCCAACCCTCTGGATCTTTCTCACTTGTGTAACGAGCATCAGTGATACCTAAAATTTCTGGAATTCTGTCGAGGTTAAGTAACACATCAAAATATTTAGTTATTTTTGAAAGGCCACATGGTTTTGAAGCTCGTGACCACCGCTCCTCAAAGTTTTGGAGTACATCATATGCTGCTGGACCTTCAAGCCTGCAATGCAAATCATGCCATGGCTCTCTTGGACAACCACTAGTAGGCCCCTGATTAGAAAATGTGAGAGAACAAAACAAGACACGCAGATAATGATCCTAGATCAAAAGGTTTCAATACAAAGAATTGAATGCTTACCGAATAGTTAGGATTGTGATAATCATCTTTGTGAAACGTGTTTAATGTACTAAAGAGAGAATGTTCTGGAGTATCATAACGACCCGTACATAAGTCAAGACCTCCAACAAATGCCATGATCCTTCTCTTGATACCAGCATCAGCGTCCACTATGACAGTTTTTTGATGATGGGAATAGATGGTTTCAGCATCCTGCAAACCAAAACCATAGATGGCTATATTACCCCAAAAAAACTAGTTGCAATAGAATATAGACAAGTGTTTAACGACCCATAGGGGCACCAAGAATCATGAATTATATAAAGTTAGTCTAACCTTCTTGGTCCAACTAGTCTTTGCTAATGAACGAGGACAAAGTAATACTTGCACCGATGAATTCTTGAAAAAGGCTCGTGTTTCTTCATCATGAGTTTGCATAACCCCTTCCTACACATTACGAAAATAAAATTATTATTCCAGATAATTTAAATTCAGACAATCGGTTGTGACTTTTGAACCCACCGTTTTATACCCTAAAAAGCTCTTTGAAGTAGGATCATCCCAAACAAGTAGAAGCACTCGCACACCTTCTTCTGCCTTGCTTTTCAAAAGATCACCCAAAATGCTATCTCTTGCTTTCGCACCATAACGTACAAGTTGAACTTTGTGATAAATAGACCACCCCGTGATATAAATCAAACGGCGTGCCTGCCTTATAGCATCACAAATATCACGCCAACAATCTCCTTGCACATATCTTAAACCACGATCAAGCTTTATAGTTGGAAGGCTACCATCAACATGAGCATCTTGATAAAGGGTAACTTTTCCACCTCTCCTTAGCGGAAAATAAGTTCCTGGAACACCTTTAAATTTGGAATCCGACCCCACTCCATCGTTGTACATGTCTATTTGATTCACTGGTGTATACTTTATCGACAAAGATAATATAGCATCAGGTTTACATGGCTGCCCACTCGCATTAAGTATAGGAAAAGTACCCTTAATTACAGAATTATTAACCAAAAGCTCAGCAGGAATCCCAACTGCCCCTATAAGTTGCGAACCTACAACATCACTATCTTTAACAACAAATAACACTTCGGTCGTATAATGTGCCACTGGCACGTAAAAATGCTGCATCCAAACAGGATTCTCGCTATTATTTATAACAAAAGTTCTCCCAATAACCGCATTTGCTACTGATACGGTCACATAAGGATCACTAGTGCCCGAAAGTGGAGTGAACTTTTTATTAAACGCGTCCATGTTAGGTAGTTTATTAGCCTCTTTCACACATATATCCAAGTTGCCATGTAGTAACACCGTTTTTAGTGGAACCTCGGATGTGTTAAACGGGACAACCTCTACACGTTGCGGATGTCGTGATCCTTCGTCACCTGAACCAGCCATCTTAGCACTACTCAAATGTCCCAAAAGTGAACCAATGAACTAGATTTTAAAAAAGAAATGAAACTTTGATAATGGCTAGTTAATTAAGTGTCTTTATATAGAATAAACATGTCACATTGGAATTAATGTTGGTTAAAAAGAATCTTAGATAACAAATTATATAAAAATGTGACATGATTCTATTAACAATGAACAAGTAATGATTGAAATGAATGTGCCATGAATTGGAATATTATTTTTTGAAGCAATTATTTAAAGTTGATAACATCTATGAAATTGTGGGTTCGAAAGTGTACTGCAAAACAAAGTTTATATTCGGCTATAAAGACAAAAAAGAGAACACTTTATATAAACTGTCATTTCATTTTCAACCTTAAAAGAAAAAGGGAATCTGTTTCAACTTTTATCTTAAAACAATTCTTTAGTATGTCTTACTATAACACAAGAAGTTAAAAGATGTAATATTGCATGTCAACTTTCAAGAACTTTAATGTGTTAGAAATGTTTGTTAATTTTTATGTCCCATAGAATATGTGCATAAGTGGAACCATCCATCAACCATTGATTGAGTCATGACCTATCCTCTTCGTTAGATTAAGAGTTCAAACCTCATTAATTAGTTACATATCTGAGTGTGGCTAGAAAAAGGTCGAATAATGGTCATGAAATACATTGATTAGGCCGCGTAAATCTGAGTTGAAGACTTGTTTTTTCAGTGTAATTTAAACTGAAAAAACTCGTCCAATTACCCGTCTATACGTGGAGCAATGGATTGGAATCATGGGACATATATTTAACAAATGATCAAACAACTTTTCTTTAAAATAATTGATAGATACAGTTGACAATCTTGAACAATAAAATACAAATAAGTCAAGTTTATGTTTTTTTCTCTAGCTGCCATATTAGACCTTGAAGATAAAATTGTGTAACTTGTAGAAACCATGAAAATACATACTAGCTAGCTAGCACATTTCAATATTGCAATTCTTCATATATCATATGAAGTATATATACCGCATCAAAACTACACAAGAAATTATAAGAACATTTCGATATGATCATGACTATTATCACAATACTAAACGAAAATGTGTTAGAAAATTAATCATCATATATGCATTCGTTACAACCTGTTGGCCCCAATTGTAAATTTTTAGTCACCATATATTCCATACGATACCTACTAATTCATATTCGTATCAACACATATTTATATATATGGAATATACGAATTTTCCCAGAGTAAATGTCTTCTTCTACCGCTTGCGCTTGGACTTGAGAGCAGTCATTGAGTTCGAGTTGCTATGCCAGTTTCGCTTCCTTTGATTGATGAACCAGTTGTTGATTTGCTTTAGTTGTAGCCCGGTTTCCTCCACCAGCTTAGCCTTGTCGTCTTCCTGTAAAACGTGTCAAAACAAAATTATCGTTCCTAGTTAGATGAAGTTAAAAACAGATGGGAGTGTAAGAACTATGTAGCTATATATTATGTGTAACGCGATATTGATTAATTACGTACAGTTGGGTAAGGCCATTTCGCGTGTTGTTGCCACCAATCTTTGAGCACAGAAGTAGTGTCACCAGGTAATTTTCCAGCCCGTCTCTTTCGTAGAATTTCCTCTCTCACGTCCTCAATTTTCGACCTAAAACCCTGTTTGTATATATGTATGATTTCAATATGTATACAATTGCATGAATTGTGTAAAAAGTAACAAAAGGTTTAGGAGAAACCTGTTTAAGTTCAATTTTGAGTTCTTGACGAACTCTTTCCATTAGAGAACGTTCGGATTCAGTAGGAAGAAGAGGGCCGAAACCCATCATGTCATGGCTACCATCCATACCACCGGATTGATCCAATGAGAAATCCATTGGCATCTCATCCTCGTCATCTGACATCGTTGCCCCGGACCCTTCTCCAAGCGTAACTCCTAATAACGAAATGTTTTTGAGAATAATAGATCGAAATAACACATGACCTTATTTATGACTATAGTTAAGAAATGCTTATGAATGGAAATATCACTAAAATAGACATTTTGGAGTGTGGTTACATTAAACTAGACAAGAATTTCAACAATTTTCAAAATACTTATGGAACGCGCAATGTGCACGTCAAGGAATACGTTTTCTGCCCACCGAATCCTCAAGTTCGAGCGCCTTCGAGTGTTTGACTCAATTCCTCGATACAGATTTCCAGGAAAGGACTTTTTATTTATTTATTTATTACCACAACGTAGAGATAATGACCCAAAATCATGGTTTGGCCAAATTACATACAAATGCTAGACCATGATGATATTTTCCATCATTCCTACACAATTAGCCAAACCATAAATTTCGGTCAAATCCTCGACATTATCGTCCAGTGAACCATCAGCCCTAGAAATCTATAACGAGGAACTTGGTAAAACTCTGAGATCGATCAACAAAAAGTGTATCCTTGATACAGACTCGGGATTTTCAAGAGTCTATTGCACAAAAGAATTGTTGGTCTAACTAAAGTTACACCGAAAAAGAGATAAAAAAAATTAGGGGTTGCATATACCTAAAAACGACAATTTTGAATTTTTTTTTACACTTGGTGACCTAAAATCGGGGGTAGCTCTTGCCACACCCATGTAGGTCATCCCTAGATACAGATTCAATATAATTCCATGATATATAGTCCAACATTATGAGCTTGACTAATCAATTTGATGCAACCACCTCCCTAAATATCTATTTTCGTAATTTTGTTTGGTGTTAACGTATGTATATAGGCTATCTTAATCAAGATGTACCAAACTTTGATCGAGACTTTCCAGTAAATAAGAATCATATAGTACAAGTCAGTGTACAACTAACAAGTATTAAGAAAAACAGAAAACTGGCTATAATATTGCCCTCTGAATATTTCAAGTACAATAATATCAAAAGATAACCTTTTATATTTAATGGAAATAATTACCAACCATCTTGGAATGATTTGTCAGGTTCAGTCTGGGAAGAAGCTCTAAAACGACTACAATGCTTTCTTATTTAATGCTTGATTTTTTATTTTTATTTTTTTTAAACGTAAATTTTTTTTCACACCCTATACTACAAATCTCACGAATGCTTTCAGCGAGGCTTAAACACACAACGTCTAAGTTGGTAGACAATTAAAGTATCAAGGGATTAACTAAAGTATAATAACTTTAAAGTTAACCCGATAATCCGATAACTGTGAGGGAAGCAATCATGTTTGGATTATTCTTAAACAAGAATCACTACAACAAATATGTCATTTGTTCGCACTTCTTTCTACATACGTATAAAGATCGCAAACTTTTTTGTTAAATTCTTCGCACATATAAATGTGCATAAATTTATAACACATATAAGCGTGAATTTCACTCATAAAATTGTAACAAAAAATGATTCACACTTAATAGAGTGCTAAATATAAATTTGTTTCGCACTTTTAAGTTTAGAGATCAATTTGTCACACCCAATGTGTTCATGCTTCCGCTAATGTGAAGAAACTGGTGACAAATTGAACTCCAAACTTTGTTAGCATGATCAAAGTTTATATTTTTTCACACTAATAAGTGTGATTTTTTATTATTATTATTTCTACAGTTATAAGTGTGAAAAATGTCATATTTTAGTCTTTTTTTTAACACTTATGAATTTAATAAACTATATACATTTATAAGTGCGAAAAAATCGACTTAAGTTTGTTGTGGTGAACTAAGAGATGCAAGTAGTAACTTTGATACAATAAGCTTCACATCTCAAACTAAATAGAACTAAAATCTTGTTATGTGGATTTATATTTTTTAAAATAAGTTTTTGCTAATATGTGTCAACTGTGACCCGGGTTATGATAAAAACCGATTTTTTAAAGTAGTGGTTGGTAAAAAAAATGTTACATTTTTCTTATCTAAACTTCTAGAACTAAACAAGTCATAAAATATATATTCTACTTTGGTGACAAATTATTATTCCTAAGACTAAACCCTACATCACGAAACAATACCCAACAAACATTAATATTTTAAAACTAAAGAACAAACCACCAATTTTTATTGGGTTTTGCTTAAAAACTAATTTAAAAAAATATGAGTTGTTGTTAGGTGATGTTTGTTTTGTTGTCACTCTTTGTTCCCTTCATCAACTCAACTAACTCAACCTTCCTTCTACTCCTAACCATAATTTATTCTTATTTTTTAAAAATATACCAAACTAATTAATATATCTTGAAAAAAAAATATAATATCATCACCAACAGCCACACACTACACCCACCTTAATATCTCTCAATTTTTTTTAACAACATTTTTTTTAAAAAATCTTATAGAGCTATCTCATAATATATCTCACAAATAACTCAAACGAGACTTGAACCCGTAAGCTGTAAGTTGATGTACCACTCACATACAGCTCAGCTGGGCGAAAAAGTCTTTGATTATCTCCCAATATTATTTTCTTCCTTTTAAAAACTATGTAACTTTATTGATGAAAAAAGTGAAATATTTTTCACAAGAATAGTAGTTAAGTCTAGAACCCAAATCAGAACAAACATGTAGTCTCTATCAGATGATATGTTTATAAACATGTTAAAGTGTATGTGTGAGAGAAGAAAATTAAATGTAGTACGAACCAGTGAGAGCTTGTAAGTTGTGTTCGATTTCACGGCATGCCATGACAGCTTCAACAGCATGAACTCTGACATGTTGTTGCAACTGTTCTTTAAACGAACATAAAACTAACAAATACTGTGCCTGTTCCATTCATATCAATAGTAAAATTCATCAAAACAAATTTTTACTATCTTATAAATTAATTTTTGGTCACTTATTCAAATAATTGTCTATTTATTGTGTTTCTTAAATGTGCATATAGGTGACCACCACAAAGACTTTTTTACTTGCCTTTTTTAAAAGTGTTTTTAGTTATTTTACATTTTTACCCAGAAACAAAACAAAACCATAACCTTGGACAAACAAGACAAAGCTCAAACTGTACTAGGTTTAATTTGTGTGTGATGTAAAAAAAAAACAAAACCTTGGAAAATTAAGGATATATATGAGTGACCACTGACCACAAACACTTTATTGTAAAAGATATGTAGTAATTTTACCAAATTATTGCATGTTAAAAGTAAATTAAAGAAAAAAAAAAATCTTGAACAAACAACTGAACATGACATGTCTCAAACGTTACTAGGTTTTCTTTATGTGTGTGTGTGTTTTTTTTTTTTTTTTTTTTTTTTTTTTTTTTTTTTTTTTTTTTTTTTTTTTTTTAATTAAAATCTTGAAAAAAATTAAGAAACAGGCCACAAATTAAAGGTAAACCTTTTTTTTTGTATCTTATTTTTTCACCCACTAATTGCATGTTAAAAGCAAAGTAAAAACACCCAAAATCTTGGAAAAACAAATTAAACATATGCAAGTACTAGGTTTGTTTAAAAAAAAAAAAAAAAAAAAAAAAGGAAAGTTGTAAGTACCAGAAAGTTGTCTAGTTCTTGGCGATCATGTGGAGACAAAGGCTGGTTATGATGGTCAGAGATATAAGAGCGGAGCAAATGATGAGACTGAGACAACTGAGCATCAATCAACGGCAGCTGATCAATCGGAGTAGCGACGCGTAAGCACGCCACATGAGCTGAAAGTAGCTGTTCATACAAAGGATGGTTTGCTATCTCAGCCTTTATATGACGGTTTGCATCACCAGAGAGAGATATATGGTCACTAAAACCACTCATCATTTGTTGTTGTTGCTGTTGTTGTTGTTGTTCTTGCATTGTTTTCTCTATCTCTCTCTAGCTAGGTAAAATGAAAATGAAAATGGGATTGTTATCATGTGAATAAAAAGGGTTTTGCAAAATAGGACCACTTTGTACTTTGGAGAGACTTGGCTAGCTGGCTGCCTATCTATGGCAGTCTAGAGAGATTTGTATCGATATAAAGATGTGTGTATATATAGGTGGAGAGATATAGAGAGAGAACCAATGTGTTCTATTGGTAAAAAAACTTGTGTTTTGAGTTTTCGGGTTTAATTTATGCTAGGTACAAATAATCTTAAAGTGGTCACGTCAAAATTTTGAAAGAGAAAGTTTTATTCGGTTTAAATCTGTGTAACGGTATGTTCAAACCTTGTAAATTAGTCAGTAACACATCATTAAAAATTACACTCTCTGTCTCAAAATTATTGTTCATATTTCTTTTTTGAGATGTCTAAAAATAATTGTACATTTTTCTTTTTAAGTAAAAAATAGAGAATATAATTGGAGAATATTCTCTTTTGGTTGTTGAAAACTAAAATGGCCTTAATTTTTTATATAATGTGATTCTTGTCTCATGACAATAATTTTGAGACGGATATAATCGGAAAATGATAGGGAGACATAAATGTATGTCTAATTTCATGCTTAAAATTATGTGGCATGATCTTATTGGTTTGTGAAAAAATGGATCTTTAACTGCAGCTAACAAGATGATGATACATATGTTTATGCATAAATTTAGACACAACTTTTAGGCGTCTGAATTACCTCTCTATATGATTATTGGTGTTTTGAGTGTGTGTGTGTTTTAATGGTGTTTTGAGTGTGTGTGAGAGAGAATTGAAATGAGGTTAATGTTCTTGTTGGGATCAGAGACAAGGAAACTTTCTAGATCAGTTCTGAAAAATCACAGATTTAAGCATACAAAAGAATCACTGATCGAGTTTTCAGGGTATTATGATGATCAGCATTATATCAATACACAAAAGACAAACAAGTAAACCTCCAATGATTTGATAATATAAAATAATTAATTAGAGATAATGTTTTGTTTTTAATAATAATAGTATAATTATGTGATTTGATGATAAAGAAAGAGATAGGATACTTGTCAAAGAGAAGGATAATCACACCATAAAAGATATGTCTAAAGGGGCCTGGGGGGGACCAATGATATTTTTTGTTAGTATTAATTAATCAAAAGTTAGTAAGGTTACATCAATTTATTATTTGACTTGATATTTCTTTGAGAAAATTGTAAATTTATGTACCTCTAATATACTAAACCTACAGACCGGGCTTGGACCGATTATCCTCTAATAGTAACATATGTATTAATTAGATGTGGTGAATATAATTGACTATAGTTTAGAGAATAGCTAAGTATAATCAGCGTTAGTGCCTTGTTCGACCTGTACTTCCTTAAAACACACCTTCACAGACGTATTAGTGATGAAGAAAACAGAGAAGTCGGTCGGTCCATCAACTGATTTGTGCAAATGTGAAGACCGACCTGTGTGAGAGTATGTGTGTATGATTTTGGTTTTTGTTAGGTGTATCTGTGTTTAATTGTGATATGTTTTGGTTGTGAATTTGATTGTCTTATTACACTTTGTTGGTGGTAAAACAAAAGAATGATGTGACGCTAAGTTAATGATGAACACTGCATCGAGTTTAAAAAGTTACTCTTTAGAAAAAAATTTGTTATCATTGCGACTTGAAAGAGAAAGTATCTTTTGCTTGAACAAAAGTTAATTTGTTTTAGAAAAGGATCAAAATATGTCTTTGTCTACTAGTTATAACTTTGCTTACATTTAAATTAACTACGTAGCATGTATATATAGTTCTACACCAACTAACTATTGTGAAATTGCATATATAAAGTTTCTCGACGCATGGTACATAATTGGGGGCACCTTTTTTAACATTTAATTTTTATATTTTTCTGCAAATTTCCATTTTAGGGTGAATCTTCGTACATTTTTCATCATCTATTATGACATTTAACTCTCTTCTTTAATTTTGTCATTTTATTATCAACCATTTTGCTAGAAATCATGTTTATACTTGATGTTTGTATGTTACAATCTGATATGAAGTCGAGTTGATTGCTATGAAGGTTGAAACTTCATTATCCATCAAACCTACGTATTTGACGTATCTTTTTTTTTTTTTTTTTTTTTTTTTTTTTAGCTCATTAAAAATTTCCTTGTATTTTAATCTTAATTACTAGTATAAACGAGTAATAGTTCAGTTCTCGACAAACAAAAAACGTTACATGTTCTCTGATAGTTATGTTGTTCTTGACATCTTGGATCATGCATTTTGAATAATTTAACACTGTTGACACCTTTTTTTATAAACCAAACATCGAATTAATTTCTTGTCATTTTCAAAACTATTATAATTAGTTACATCAAATCACATCGAAGCATCATTTTTCAGCTATGTTTATGAGATAATATAAGAATAAGGTATCAATTAAGAAGAAGTTTATGCATATCAACATTGTCTTTAAATCTAAATCTTACGTTAAATCATTTGACAGCAACGGATTGTTTTTCGGATTTTATGCCTCAAATCCTATAATTATTCGTATGAAATGAATTAGATACTACTCCAAAACTTTGCGCCAACTTGTCAACACAAATCGACATCCTTTCCAAAATAAAGTTCATGATCAAACCTCATCAGAACATTGTTCGTGATCCATCATTCATTGGCAATCCGAAATAAATAATTCTATACACATATTTCATCTGCTTAGCAGAAACGGCAATGCTACATTCACACATATTTAAAAAAAAAAAATAGAAAAAAAAAAACCTTTCATTTGCACATGTGCTATGTGAGGTGCAACAATCACATTTTGTTACATTTTCTCTTTATTTTTTGCACTATCCATATTTTTATTTGACATGTATGCGCGTGAAAGTTTTTTTTGTGAAATTTGTGTGAACATAAGCTAAAAACGGAAATTAAACTACAAAGCAAAAACATTAGTAAGTGTTTATGGTTTGTCCAAATTCAGAGTGAGTCGAAACAGTAATCGTTCTTAACAATATATAGTAATTAGCATAACGATATTTTATGGGAGGTGATTTGCACACTCCCAAAATTGATTGGGACACTCAAATTATGAGTGTTCTGACATTTATACCCTCACATCATTTTTATTTATTTTCACCCTGTAAGGGTATAAATGTCAAAACACTCATAATTTGAGTGTCCCAATCAATTGTGGGAGTGTGCAAATCACCTCCCATATTTTATGGTTTGTCCAAATCGAATACACGGTCCTACAACTTTGTAAGTGTAGGTAAAATCTCAATATTGTCTCCGGTCAAAATAAAATGACTAATACATATTTTTAACCCCGATAAGTCTCACTTAAACGAATTACAAGTATTTTAGTCATTTTAATTTGTCCAAGAACGATACCGGAACAAAAACTATTTCATGGGAACTATGACAGCAATTTTACAGTTTTAACAATTACCCATGCATACGATTAACAGTTTTTTGGGATTACGCTAAAAACAAATAGCCTGTAACAATCGAAAGATGTCGTATAATAAAGGAAGTTGGCGAGGGTTGAGCTGTCACATTGCGCCTCCTTAATTAATTGGTTGCTGCTTTTATTCCACACAATTTTTTTTTTTCATTTCTAAGTCATCCAAAAAATGTTTTTAATTACGACTTAATCAATAAACTTAACAAGAGTATATTCTTGTGCTACCTAAGTACCAATAACGTATATTTAATTACTATGAACAACCAAAAGTATTCATTCTCACCTTTTTAAGACATTAAGTATTACTATACCTAAATTTAAACATTTGCTAATTTAGTAATTCCTTGAATACGAATAATAAAAAGTATATATATTACGTACTCACCATATGTCTTTGATCCCATGAGTTCTTATAACGGTTGACATCACGGTTTAAAAGTCGCATGTATATTAAGGATGCATTAAATAAACCTTAAGCTATAGCTATCTAGCTTGTATCGAACTTAGACTAGTTGTAATGGTGTGCGCTGTCACATCTGCTACCTCAGAGTCAATTCAGATTTCTCTATTTAAAATCAAATGCTTGTATTAAGACGACCACGGTCACCAAAAAAAATACACCACAAAAATCAATAAAAAACCATCCACACACAGAGACTCACACCATTCGGTCACCTACCTGACTAAATCTTCAACTTTTTCCAAAAGGGATGTGCTCGTTGGAGGTCTCGTAGTGGGGGCCGCGTTCTGGGTGGCCACCGACCACAAGGTCGACCATTCATTATTTTATTTTTTATTTTTTGAGTAAAGGACCTTTCACCCGGTAAAATATATTATTTTAAACAAACATATAAATATAATGGAATGTGACTGAAGTACCACATTAACTTCAAGCAACGAACAACCATTAGATCATTCATGACATGCCACAAATGATCAACTATCTACAAACAACTAGAAAACCAATTAAAGAACCTAGCATAAACTAAGACACATCAAACTTTATGCAAAAACAAAAGAAAAACAACATATGAAAGTCTAATGTCATGGATACCAGCAACCTTTAATTGGGCCGCAGAGATACCACAATCATCAAAATCATCATCTTCAATTCATAAGTATTGTATTCACATGTATCATCTTTCCATTGCTCTAAAAAAACTCTCCGTGTTCCCTCCGCTACCAAAATAATTAGTCTCGTTACGGTCATAAAAAACTTCATCATCGTCACTATCAGAAACAACCACGTTACCTACCTTAACCCACCCATTACAACTAGTCTTATGGCACAAAACACTCGATATGAATTTTGTCATTTGATTGTCATGCATGGTTTATTCTATTATATTTATATACAAACTTTATCATACATACTTCTTTGTTCCGTTGATTGTAAACATGGGAACAATGATACATATATTAGCTAGCTTGACTCGAAATATAAATATTGCAAGGTAAAAAACAACATTATCGGTTGCTGGTGGTCAACTCAGAAAACAAATTGTTTGTTTATAAATCGTATAATTTTAAAGTCTATTTTGGTTTGGTAAGGTTGCGTTGGATGCAAGGAAAAGCATATTTCTGGTAAGAATGTTCTTGGTGACATCAAACATATATAACCACATACACACTTTCTATTCCTTAATTTAGAATTAATCAATTAAATTAATTCCTCGTGGTTCATGATTTATCTAGAATACATTGGACTTTAATCGTTTTCTTGTTAAAAATTAAGGGGAAAAAATTCATTCTATAAACTTTTGTAATAGACATATCTTGGCTTATTATGTAATTTATTACTTTTGAACAACGTACCTTTTAATTAGTCCACACATATTAATTAGTATGCCGACATTTTATTTATTTTTCTATTTAAACTTTAATATATAATCTTTTATGTCACATAATAAAGAGTTTTCTAAACGATATGTCACACAAATATTAACTCGATTTGATGTCGAAATTAATTGAAAGAAAGGGTCATATATGGAGAAACTTGTCAATCTTTTATAGGCAAGGAGTGTTTAAATAATTTACAAATGAAAAAATAAAAAATAAAAAACATTTGTGATTTCCTTCACTATGTCGCTTAGACTTTGCTTCAAGCCAAACATCCGGATTAAGCAACAAACTTTCACCTAGAATGTCAAACGGGCCATCAAAATGACCAGGGCCGGCTTTGAGGGCGTGCAAGGTGAGCGACCGCTCAGGGCCTCAAAATTTTAAGGGGCCCCAAAATTTGTCCCGCTAATAATTATATGCATGTGTCGACATATTTTTAACAAATAAAAGAGTATTTAGATGGTAAAATATCTTAAATGGGTAATATGTTTGAACGTTTTGATAACTAATTGCATTATATCTTATAAATGATGACACTTTATATATAACATTGCTTGTTGAAATGCCTCATTATATAATTTCGTACAGGGCCCTCAATAATTTCACCAATTCATGAGACGGCCCTGAAAATGACATTAATGTTGATGTACTTGTACGATCAACAAAAACACCCAATTAAGTCTGAACAAAAAGTAGAAATGTAAAATGTAAATAGTCACACTCATATTTGATGATAGAGTGATCGCTTTCTTAACACTGTGTTCTCTAAGGTTATTTTAAGACTGAAATGGAAAGAAAGGAGAAGGAACCAAAAACATTTCGTGTTCTTAACATTTTTTAAGAGAGGAAGGTAAAAAGAATGGACCCAAAGTCAGGGGGAGTTTCAAGTACTTTTCACCAAAAGTCATCCGCCCAAATTTGGGATGGAATCAGACGAAAGGAGATGCTCATAATGAATTGACCACTTTACCCTTTATGACCCGCATGATATTTTGTAGTTGATTAAAATTTAAAAGGGTATACCGGTAAATATATTACTAGTATACCTTTCTTTCCTTTACAATAAACTTCAGAACACACCATTAAAGTAGAGTTTTACATCCTTTCCTTTCTCTCATTTACAGTACTCTCCTATCCTTTCCTTTTCTTCTCAAAATATGTCTTGAGAACAGAGTGTAAATATGTCAAGAGAATATACTCGTTTATTTGTAAAATGAACCATCTTTAGCTATGTGTAATGGTAGTCTCCTTAATGCGTGAAGACACCCGAGGACGCGTCGCCTTCTGTAACACGACCCCACCTATCACACATTATTAAGCATTTTGACCAGTGTTTTAAAACTCCGGTTGACACGGCTGGTTGAACAGGTTGAGCTATGAACATGTCAGGTGATCGGAATGCGGTTTTGAGCGAAAAACTTGGTTGAACCGTGACCCGGTGGCTCATCGGGTCAATTAGAAAACCGGTTTTAAACATTGATTTTGACTCACAACTCGCTGGTTTGGATGACCAACCATTTTGATTTTATTTTTGTATTTGTATGTGTGAGTATACATATTGAGAGCTAAGTATGTTTATGTGGTGAAATTGATTGTCTTATTACACTTGTTTCGTAACAAAAGGATAACTAATATAGGGGTGAGCAAAATCGCCCGAGTCCCGACAACCAACCCGATCCCGACATAAACCGATAGTCCCGAAACCGAATAATAGCTTCTCGGGTTGGGAGTCGGGATAGATTTTTAGCATTTTCGGGATTCGGGACGGGTCAAAAACCGACAAAATACAAGCGAAAATCGACTACTTTCGGGACGGGCCAGAAAACCAACTACTTTTGGGTCGGTATTCGGTTTACGATTTATGTGAATTTCGAGATCGGGATTAGTCGGGACGGGTCGGGATCCGGCCCGATGCTCAGCCCTAAGCTAATATTACGTTAAGTTAATAGTTGTTGTGAACTTTGCAGTCATCATTAAAACTAGACCATTACCTGCGTATAGCGGTGATGACGTATAGTAGCGTTAATTTGAAATGTAATTAAGTATTTAATTTGATAGATTACATTGTCGTTCATAAGTAAAGGTATGTCTAACAACATACCCATTTTTAAGTTTTTAAGTTTCAATCAAATGTATTTTCTCTTTTTATGTAGCATAGATTATGATAACAGTAATTTTAATACGTATAATCAGTCGTCAGTACCCTTTATCACAATTGGTCGGCATGTGTCGGTCGGTCAGGAGGAAAAAGGAGATGTGGGCCACTCCGTCAACCGAGTTAAGATAAGGAGAGGCTATTGTTTGTATGTATGTAGTGTGTATTTAATATATTTTTGTTGGGTATGTTTTTTATAGTTTCGTTCATTTTATTATTCCAAGTAAGTCGCCGAAGTAGTTTGAAAGAAAGAAAGGTGAGATATTTAGGTCACTTGATTTCTTATTACAACTAGTCCAAAGTAGAGCCGTTGGTTCACAATTTTCAAGCCGGCTTATAAAGCCGAAGCCGAGCCGAGCCGAAAAGTGTGAGCCGAGGGACAGCTGGTGATGTTGGAAAGTCCTAAGAAAAGGGACAGGTGTTTAGAGTGGTCCCTTTTTTAACCCCCGAGACACAGCCGTCTTTTTCATGGCCCCTTTACTTTTCTATATTTGCATATGCAGTCCCTCACCTTTTCTACAACACTTTCCTTTTTCTCTTTACCTTTTTTTCCTTTTACATTGGAATCTATTTTGTCATAGAGTATTATTTAATTTATTTAAATACCAAGTCGTATGTATTAAAACAAGTGGAAGGCGCCCGCTGTGTTGCAGCGGGAATTTTTGAGAAACTTTCGAGATAATCATTTACGAACAATGTGCTTCTCGTTGTGAAATCGCAGTATGTTTTTTGCCGACACGTGTTGTATTTATTTGGAATAAATCTTCTGTTTTAAACTATATTTATAGTTGTCGTACGACGTTCTTTTTTAAATAAATATTGTGTCGGACACCAGTCTTACAAACCAAAAAGTTATATATAAATATAGAGTTGTTCACTTTTAGCCTTTATAGTTTTAAAAAAATTTAATATAATTTTTAATGTTATTTGATATGTTAAGAGTGCATTTTGAAATCGTATATATGTCCAAAACATATCAATATTGGGCTTGTATTATTTGTTATCGAGAGACCTTTTTACAAGTATTTTTTATTTTCAAAAAACCACTAGATATTTGTTAGATATTTGAAAAGTTCAGGAGTGTTTTGAAAGTTTTCTTACCTTTTTACTAAATATCATGTATGCGTTCTTTTCTATTGGCCAAAGAAAACATTTTTTAATTAGAAAAATTATATTTTATGGCTCTTAGATCGAAATCCCCCTCTATAGTATATAGAGGGAATACCGACTTCTTTTAATGTACAAGAGTATAATCAAACATTATGACTTTATTTATTGTAAGAATTGTATGAAAGTTAAGTAGACGCACCCTCTGTGAATCTCCATCTTATATCAAGTGTTTATATTGTTAATTTTTAATATATCTCAAAATAAGTATTTCTGTTACATTTTAAGTAATGAAAATATATAGAATTTTTGAAACTTTCTGCATTTTGAAAGTGAATGTTTACTATGAAAGGGAATTAGTAAGTTTTAGAAATATTTCTCCGTATTAAACGTTTTGGAATAGCTTAAAATGAAGAATCGTTTAAAAATTTTGTTTATTTTAAAAGACTGTTTATGAAAAGAAAATGCGAAAAAAGAAAAAAAAAAACGTGAATATAAGTTTTCTGCACCAAACTCCATTTATTAGTTTGTGCATAAAAAACATGAAATTTTGACTTACGTAAAAAAAAAATTAAAAAAAAAAAACGTGAATCTAATGCATTATTATCAGCATTTTGCCATAAACTATAGTAATATCGAATTTGTAACAGACCTAAAGAATAGCTATGTATATGTATGTTTGATTTTCATTTTATCGTCCTTGGTCTAGTATAGATTCCATACATTCTATCTTTTATTTATATAATAAAACAAAACTCTTGTTGGAAATTTTTCATTTCAAAAAAATGCATTCATACCTTATTTAGTAATAATTTTATTTTAAAAAAATTATTTTCTTTTTAGATAACATTTTATATTTATCCATAATACAAGTAGAAGATAAATCCAAAAAATATAGATAAGATGCAATTAATAATAAGATTAAAATTTTTAAATAATTATCTTTAATAATAAAAACTATAATTAAACATCATAAATAAAACAAAACAAAAATTAAATTATTTTTTTTAATAAATAAAAAAATATGATTCAAAAAATTTTAAAAAATCCGCGCATGCGCGGGTATTATTACTAGTTTTTTACTATCACAAATCAATTTGAATCGTTTAATTTCAGTTTAATAGAAAACCAATTGTCTCTATCTGAAGACATGTCAACAAGTAAAGATTTCAAAGCCTGGCATTTGTTAATATACCAAAATAAATGATTGAAAATGAAAACATGACTTTTGTATCGGCCAAGATATAATTGGTCTTATGGGACAACAATTTTCGGTCGAGAAAATTAGCGGAATATTCAGGGCCGGTTAGTTGGTGAAAAATTTCTCAATTTTTCCATCTCTAAATTTATTGAGAATGGGATGGTTTTTCTTCTTTAGAGAAAAGTTTAAAATTTTGAAAACGCGTTTAGTTGGAATTATATTTTTTATTTTTAAAAATAATAAGAAGGTTTCCTCAAATTACGACGGTGGCGGCGACGGTCGGCGGTGGAGGATGACACGAGAGATTAGGGGTGGAATGATGTATGTGTTTTTTTTTTAGTTAAGAAAAAAATGAGAAAGAAAAAAGTGGGAATGATAGAATGAGTTTTCAATTTCTTAGTTAAAATTTAGAAAATGAGAATTTCATTTTTTTTGAAAATTGTTGAAAAAAAGTGCGACTAAACGTGTTTTCAGTTTATTCATTTTCTAATGAAAAAATTTCTTGGAAAAATGAAGAATTTCCCTCCAACTAAACGCACCCTCAATGTTTATCATTTTTACGTCTTAAAATTATAGTTTTCATTTTCCTTTTATAAATACTCAAAATAATAGTTTTTATTTTTTTTTTCCCCAACCAATCAACAAAAAGTTTAGTAGGTACGAAAGTAGTATTTATCGACGAATGTAGCGAACATTACTCATGGGCAATTTTCACGATAGGTTGCCTCGCAGAGGGTGGGGTTTTTTTTATATATTTTTTTATTTTTATTTTTTTTTTCTCATAAAAGGCCACTAATTTCATTGCAAGCCTGCAGCGAAATAAATGCTTTACACGTGTCGAGTTCTCGTTAATTTTAAAAAAACAAAACATAAAAAAAAAGTTGTATTTCTAGTCCATGTTGCAGCGAAATACAATAAATAGAGACTCACTCAACATCTCTCCTCTTTTTGGACCCACTTTGATAATAAAAAAATATATATATGTATTTCACATGACTTTTGCAGCGAAATACACCCAAATAGAGACCCACTCAACCTTTTTCCTCTTTTTAGACCCACTTTAATAATATATATATATATATATATATATATATATATATATATATATATATATATATATATATATATATATATATTTCACATAACTTTTGCAGCAAAATACACCCAAAAGAACCCACATGTTTGATACTCCGTAATAGTTTTCATACCAAAAATAATTGAAATGAATAAAAATATTGGATGAATAACCTTCTAAAGCATAATGTGTAGTAGTGTTGTCTGATAAAATATTATTTATTGAATATTAACTATTTCGTTTAACACATAATAGTTTATATATATAAATTAAAATATCTTATTATATAAAAAATTTAGAAAAGTGAAAGAGTAATGTTTGAGCAAATGAAATTGAAGCTATGGGATGCTTAATTTTTCTACGTATGAGAAATTGAGTCATCATATTTACCAATAGAAAATCAAAATCGAAACAATTTGGTTAAACTAATCAAAATTTCATCCAACAAAAAAATAAGTATAAAAAAACATGTGACAATTTTGTTAAAAAAACAATAATTAATAAAATTTTAGTTGTTAAATTGTAAATAAATTATATGAAATTAAGTACACTTATATGTTTTTACCTTTTTAATTAAATTTATAAATTTAATAAATACCACTTCATTTTATATCTATTTCATTTTATATCTACTACATTTTATATAAATATTTTTAAAAAACGGATGTAGTGATTTACTTTTTATTTAACGTGTAGGCCATGTGGGACAATAAAGGAGAGAGGTTAATTGTATTTGGCTGCAAAAGTTATGTGATATATATATATATATATATATATATATATATATATATATATATATATATATATATATATATATATATATATATATATATATATATATATATATATAGGGGCGCGTTATATGCAGTACCAATATTAGATGCAGTACTTTACAGTACCATTTTAGACCAATCTAGACCCTTAGATCATTTGATCAATGGTTAATAATTCATGATGGCATTTAGGTAAATAACTCATATTTTTTTTGCTGGAAATTTAGTAGTAAGGGTATGATAGTAAAAAACCATATATATTTTCTTTTTGATTTTTTTCATTAAAAAACATCTTGAATTTTAACTAAATTTTAGGAAGTTGAAATAATTGAAAATTTCAATAACTTGGGAATGTCTTTCCTCGTAGATTTTTTTATTTTTTTTAATGAGTTGTGCATGTATGCACTTTTTCATTTTCTGAAAATCTCATTAATATTCTATGTAACATATTTTCTATTATGGCATTTAGCATTCAATTCTTTAGCATTCATATTATAAAACAAAAATATAAACATTATGTATAATTTGATATCTCATGAAATACAATTCAAACACAAATGTCTAAAAGAATAAACAAATACATTTTATTGATTATACATGTGTGCACTCTCATGATCTATTGTATATACGTGTATTCACGTTCATCAAATGCACTTGTATCTTATGCTGCAGTTGTGGCTTTACACCTTTGTCATGATTAACTTCTCTTTAAAAAGTATGTACTTGCTAAAAACACATGTGCACTCGTTATACTGGTCATAGTTATCAGCATTATCAAACATGCTCAATACCTGAAAGTACAAACAATTGTTAGGTTTCTTTATCATAAACAATTTGCAAATATATATGCACAATCTAAACACATATGCACAATCAGTTACATATATGCATACATCTTTTCTTAATTTTTATTAATCTTAAAACATATATGCACACCCCTTTAGTTTATTTTATAACATTCCAATAACTTTATGTTAAACTTAAAACATACATGCACACGCCTTTCTAATTTTATACTAGCCATAAACCTAAATCAGATAACTTTATATTAACAGACATATATGCACACCCCTTTAATTAATTTTATTGCAGCCATAAATCAGATACACAACATTCTAATAACTTTATATTAACCTTATAACAGACATGCACACCCCTTTCTGATTTTAAAACATATATGCACACCCCTTTAATTATTTTATAGCAGCCATAAATCAGATACGCAACATTCCAATAACTTTATATTAACCTTACATGCACAATACACGATGATAATATAAGAACCTAACTTTGTAGATGTTTTAAGTAACCCATGTAACTTTCGCACAAATAAACTAGGAATGTAATTGGTTGCATAAAAAATATTAGCAACAAAACCTTTTAATCGATTTTAAGCTTAAACAAGTTGCTTGTTAAACATCACAATATACCTTTTTCTGTAGTCAAGCTTTTTCCAATCAAAATCAACATTCTCACTCACTTGCCATCCATACTCCCTTGCGTCCTACACATGCTGAAACTAGGATCAGTTAAAAAATGAAAAAATGGTAGTTCCATTCCACAGAAAGAGCTTAGAAGGATAACAACCAAGTAACGTTACATACAAAAATAGCATTTAGATACCAAATTCATTCAAATAATATGCAATTATATCAACCTAAAACACATATGCACTAGAACATATGAGTACCATTCCAAAGCACATATGCACTCTTTATTTAGGTCATGGTCTCCATCTTTATAAAAGATGTTCAATACCTGAAATTATAAAACAATTGTTATTTATTTTATCAAAAACACATATGCACAATCTTTACTTAAGTCATAACTTTATTATTTTAACATATCCAATAACGTAACACATATGCACACTTAATTTAACCAATTAGATTGCAAAACATAAAGTTATCTCTTGACTTCACTTTTGACTTGATCAACTTGTATGACATATATTAATAAAATTTCGAAACATTAAAGAGCCATTTATATAACAATTTACAATTGTAACAAATATCCAGTAGTAATAAATCAATTTAATCATTAAACAAAGATGCAACACACTCTTGTGTTACACAGAACCCAACAACATAAATTAAAAGAAATACAATACTAACATTAATTTCTAGAACCTGAATTTTTAGTTTTACACAACATCGAACGTCATCTTGTTGCTCCTTTATTTTTTCCAAAGTATTTTATCATAACAATTAAAAGTTGAATTCAAGGAGTTTAATGACAACATCAACTAAGTCCATCAAGAACATTTGCAAGCCATAGTTAATTTTACCTACTGTTCCTATGTTTTTTTCCTAATGGCCTAATATGTTTAACATATTTGTTCTTAAACAACTACAACCAACATTCACTTACCAATCCGCTACACAAATTGATACAACTCAAAATTTGGAAGAATTCCACATTGAACTAAAGACAACTAAATGATAGTACTGTAGCAAAAGGAAAGCTACATGAGATCGACATGCCGACACTCAACAACGCATTTCTTTTTGAAGGACTTACTTATGTTTACCAACAATTGCACCAGTACTAATTAGAATAACATGATTTAAGAAGTATTTTTTCTGACCATTAACTCCCATTTAACTTAACACCATTAACCAATAGAAAGCCATATCCCATAAATAAAAACTAATAGATCTACACAAAACGAACCAAACACAATAAAATTGTATAAAGATCGAACCTGCGAATATTTTGTAAACCATGAATAGGAGGAGGCGTAAGAAAAAAATAGTTTATCTGTTCAGAAAATTGAAAAGAATACGGACACTAATTCGACTTGTGAGCATCGAACCTTTTACTTATTCGTCTTTTTGTGACTGCGACTTGAATATACGGCAGCGACTATTAAATTCAACCCCGAACAAACTCGAGATTGCGATTTGATCATGGTGATTGTTGTGATGAATGATAAAGGTGAATTAGGGTTTGAGAGGTGAGAGAGAAAGAAGCGATATATTAGATCTAGAGAGGAGTGGCTGAAGGTTTTTGGTAGGTTTTTTTTTGTGGCCGAATATTAGATCTAGAGAGGAGAAAAGCAGGTTTTTGGGGTTGAGTTTCTAGGTTTCTAGCAGAATTTTAGGGTATATACGGTTATTTTATTTATTGTTGATATATTGAAATACCATAAATACCCTTTGAAAATAAGATGATTTAAATAAATAGAAAGTAATTTATTAAATTCTGATTGGTTAAGATTGGTACTGTAAAGTACTGTATATAAGAATGGTACTGCATGGAATACATCACTATATATATATATATATATATATATATATATATATATATATATATATATACGAGCAGGATTGCCCGCGCGCTGCTGCGGGGTTTATTTTTTCTTGTTAAAACAATTTGGCAAATAACTTTAATTCTTGATATATATGCATGCCAAAAAACACATTCTTGATAAATGTGTTGGATGTGTATACTGGATATATAGAATTCCAAAAATTAAATAAGATGAACAAAAATCAAATAAGATATGTGAAGTTAAAAGTTTACCTTTTTAATAAAACGGCAAAGGAGATGAAAAAGAAATAATAGTGAACTTAACCGATTTAATATTGCGTAAAAGAACTTAGATAGTGCTAAAATAACAACAAAACACACCTTATGTTGTGTAAAAACGACAGCCATACAATAGGCAAAAAAATAGCAGTGTAACATCATCATCTAAACATCATTAAGCAGCATCCAAACAGCCTAATTTCAGCATCCAAACACCCTAACTGCAGAAACCAAACAGCCCCCAAAAAAACAGCAAAATGAGCCCCAAAAACAGCATTACAGCAGCATCAAAACAACCTATTTTCAGCATCCAAACAACCTAATTACAGCAGCATCCAAACAGCCTAATTTCAGCATCCAAACACCCTAACTGAAGAAACCAAACAGCCCCGAAAAAACAGCAAAATCAGCCCCAAAAACAATTGTAACTTATACAATAGTTACTTATACAAATTGTCAGTTTACCATTTATGTTGCAACACAAAAATATACTCATTTTCCATATATAGTGTTTTTTTACGCAAAAAAATTTGTTTCGGATGACTCAGTTGTGTTTCTTTTTGGTTATCCTGTTTCTTTGAATTAACCAAAATGGGTACATTAATTCTTATAAATTGCAAGAAAATCATTAAGAGAAAAAGTGCTTGCGGGTTTGTTGTACCTGACCTGACACGGGTTAACGCATTCTTCTAAACTGACTACCTTGACCCGTCACCCAACCCGCCCATTTCACTCCCTTAATTCTAATTTTCTTCTGCTTGAAAAGTAACCCCACTGATACTTGTTCATTTCTTATTTTGTGTTTGGTTGTAACTTGAAACATAGGTACATTAAAGAGGGTAGCAGTTTCACCGTATACTACGTCAATTTGTATTTATTAATAGCTAAATTAAACTGATAAAAGAAATTTTTGGAACGGCAAACATACCCTTATTAATTCTTCCTTGTTAGCCAATGAAATGACCCCCGATGACCCGGCCTGCCTCACCCCACCAACTTTCAAAGCGATATTCTTCTTTCCACCCCATGTGCGCAACGTAGATAAACTCACTGATTTGCCACTTTCAAAGCGATATTCTTCGCGGTGATCCTGCTAGTTTCACTGGCTTTTATTCGCCGCTGGAAATGCAGCCCTCCCCATGAAAAGCATGTGTTCTGCAAGGAAGCATGTAATTAGTACCTTATGACCACCAATCAGAGCAAACCATCAAGTATTATCCTTACTTTTAGCAACATTACCATGTGACAAATTATATAAAATGTAATCAGTACCATAAGTTGTTTATGTGCTTCATATTGAAGGAAAAGCAAATAATTGAGGGGTAAAGCAAAAATATTGTTTACATAGCAAAAGAAAACCAACCTGTTATATATTATAAACAAAGTATACAAATCTTAAAATAAGCAATAAAATCTCTTCATGAAACACAGCACGCTGATGCACAATTCTGAGATATAATAAGAGCAGAACATACCAAGAAAATGTGCAAGATCCTGCACCTCTAGAGGATTACAAAAACTAAAAGGTAACCAACCCAAGAAAGAATATCCGCCCAGTGTGGCTAGAACCATAGTAAGTTGTGCCGCCAACATACTGAGAATCTCAATTGTAATTGAAAACGGCGATATCTAGTACAATATTCTTACAAATATCATTTCTAAATCTGGTACAACAAAGTGCTCTTTTTTCTACGGACACCGTTACGGAACCAATTACATGTCATGACTACACAAAAGTATGTGGCCACGCCACGTGCAGATAATTATGAATATATACATTTACCAAATAACCTACTGAGGTTCGATCCTCACTCCCTACAAAAGGTCGGAGGTCCTTTTCTATCTTTGGTAGAACCGGAAGCAACCTCTCTACCTTAGGTAGAGGTATGGTTGTCTACGTCTCAACCTCCCCCATACACCGTGGAAGACGGTATTGGGACCCATAACCCGTGGAAGACGGTATTGGGAGTTACTTTACTTTACTTTTTACCAAATAACCTACTGTCTGGAAAAAAATAATGGGCCCCGTTATTGAAGTAACGGAATTGTGCAGCTGTTCGCTTTTATTGTTTATAGGCAAAAAAAATCCCCTCCCCACTTTCAGTCTCCACCGCCTTAAAACAAACTGTACTATCCCTTTATAAGTATAACATACATTGTCTCATAACAAACTTAAAGGATCACATCGACAAACAATAGTTGTCATACAAAACAGTGTTATAAGCCGATGACCGAAAACCAAACATCGGCTTAGACAGGTGAACAATTGACTAAAGAGGGCACACCCGCCATGGCTGCAACCGTGATAAGTTGCCTTGCCAAAATGCGGATAATCTCAGGTTTATCGAATTCACTCAGACTCATCACAGCCTACTACACGCCTCTGATCATAATCTGGGTATGATCCATAGAAGCATATGAAATTTGCGACAAACAATAGTTATGTGTGAAATAATTACCACTAAATAATCCCATACTCAAAGTCAATGTATGTTGTTACCTGTTCCATCGTCTCTTTCGCAGACTCAACATACTCGGCTGCTTCTGCCTCAGTTGCTTCACACCCTTTTTCCGCCTTCTCTTTAGCCCATTCTAACAACTCTTGACTTCCCTTTTCCGCTTCCTCGAATGCCTGGCACATAACAGTTGGAAACACTATTGATGTATTCATCGTACGAACGAATTTACAGCTACTATTAACACAAAACTGACCCTGATTATGACATTGGTATTGTTCACTTATGAAGTTTAAGCATTAACTGTCAAAATAATTGGAAACACAGGGCATTTGTTTACTATTTGACACAAAAGTAAAACATTTCAACTCTTTTGGACCAAAATGTAGCCGGCTACATTTAGCATTTTAATCAGTAGTATTCAAAAAACACTCTCATTCGTAAATTTCATGGAAGATACAACATGTGTATATTACAGAGTGTGAGTGTAACTTGTGGAATCAAAATAGTTAACGATATAAATCTTATCAGCGCAAAAGCTTTGATGGTAAACACCACAACAATGCAAATGTCATGGCCGGCTCCAAATGGCCTCCTGGTAAGCATCAAATATCCAATACGGATTTTGAACCATGCTCAATACTTATGTTAACCAAGCTAAACAACCCCTAATTCCAAATACTCAATACTTATGTGCACACGAACTATCTATAGCTTTGAAAAAATAAATCATACAGTGTTCTATACTAATATAGTTAAATAGTTAATAGTATACCTCCAAAATCGACTTCACCATCAGCTTAAACCCTTTCTAATCCTTGTCGTTTGGATCATCCCCATCCTAAACCTCCTCTTTATCATCATCTTCACCAACCTCCAACTCGACCAGACTATTCCTCCTGTCATCCGACGCAATCAACTGATTCAAATAAACAGTTATAGTCAGTGAAGGATTACGAAATACCATGAACATTGCTAGTAAGAACTGTGTAGCTGATTATTTATGTCAACAATCTGTATTCAGTAAGCTACTTGAAACAACTTATTACTTGAACCCATTTCATTAATAACTTATGCTATTAATTTGATATCTTTACCAATCTCATGGACCTTCATCATTTCACTATCCCATTTCATCATTTTAACGCAGTAAGCACCTTCCGTTGGCAACATAAATTCATCTAATTACTTGAACCCATTTCATATAACTACCAAATAAGCATATCTTGCTTATTTGGTATTGCATCCACACCACACACATCCACACAAAAACCCATAAATTAAAAAAAGTAAATAAATAAACAAAATTTTATTTTCTCAAACCTGGTTCACGAATCAGTGCATCGAAATCCAATCTGCAAATCAAAAATGAATTAATTATTAGCAGGTTAAAAAAAGATGACATAATAAAGAGGATGAAAACCATCAAATTCAACAATAAACTGAAATAATCATAACCCAATTTAACTAACCCTAAAAATCAGCTACTATCAAGTTTAAAAAATTAAAATTTAATAAGCAAAGCCCTAATTTAAGACAAAGCCCTAATTTGTAAATCAAAAAATGAAAAGCAAAAAAAAAAAATTACTCGTATTCTTCCTCCTCATCTTCATGATCCGATCATTTGTGTGTGTGTGTTATATGATGAGTAGAGTTGTGTAGAATTAGTACAAACAGGTAGGTTAGGTTGCTGTGTGGTTTACTGTGTGTTGAAAAATGTTTGAAAATGTTGGCACGTTTGGTACATTAGTAAAGTGATTAGGAGCAATAACTAATGAACAGTGTAGGTGCCAATGTTTCCCAGCCAATGGGCTGTTGCCAACCCCAACTATCATCACTGTGGACTCAATCAACTTGCTTAATGGCCCTTATTTACCCATCTAATGACCCAATACACCCAATAGCAACCAAGATTAAAGGATAACAAAGAATTTTTGAAAAATCATTAGTGTCACATCATGTTTCTCTTTTAGAATATAGGATAATATATATATATATATATATATATATATATATATATATATATATATATATATATATTAAAGTGGGTCCAAAAAGAGGAGAGAGGTTGAGTGGGTCCTATTTATTGTAGTATTTCGCTGCAACAATGACTAGAAATACAATTATTTTTCGTTTTGTTTTTTTTAAATTAACGAGAACTCGACACGTGTAAGGAATGTATTTCGCTGCAGGCTTGCAGTGAAATTAGTAGCGTTTTAGGGAATGAAAAAAAATCTCACCCTCTGTGAGGCAACCTCTTGTAAAAAGTGTCTCTGCAGTAATTTTCGCATGAATGTATTTATTATTATGACTACTACGTTGAATTTTTATCATCTTTTTGTTGTTTGCGAAATTATATGATACCTCTATTTAGTTGTTCTTGTTGCCGAATGGAAAATCACCTATTTCTTTGCTTTAGTTAAATGTTAACATATAATAGGAACAATAAAAATAAAACACCATCAAAACCCTAGCCGCCCTTCTTCATCATCATCTTTGATCGTCTTTCACCGGAATTCTGCAGGGTGGGAGGGGGGATTCTCAGTCATGGGAAAGCAATCAAACATCACAGATAATAATGGATGGACATGGACCTTTCGCAACAACAAAATCCCGAATTCAAAACCGATCGAAAATCCATACAAGGATTTGGATAGAGTTGCTACGTCTTTCTTTGTCTCTAACTTCCCTGAATCACTGGACGCAAAAGGATTGTGGAAAGCATGCATTCCTTATGGACGATTGGTGGATACATTCATTGCGAACAAACTCTCTAAAGGAGGTAAGAGATTCGGCTTTATTCGATTCTTGGGTAGGTAGCTTTCATTTGTATGTTGTGTTGGCTCGTTTTCAAAGAGCTGTTCACACAAGATATCCAGCAAACAATAATAAGATTCCAATGAATTATTATAATGCTAATCGAAACACAAAACCTAACCCTAAACCTTCATATTCCCGCACCACTGATCCTCACCATGGTAAACCATCCTTTGCCTCTGTCCTACATAACAAATCTAACACAGCTCTTAACACACCTCCACAAACAATCATCCACTCAGTTACACTTGATGATCAAGACCTAATTCGCGTTGAAGATTCATCTTCAGTAATTTTGTTGAAATTGAAAGACATGGACTCTATGAGTAATATGTACACGATTTGCAAGAACGAGGGTTTCATTGACTTGAATATACATCATGTTGGGGGCTTTTGGATTTGGATACAATTTCCTTCACCTTCATCGTGTGCTAAATTTCAAGAAAATGCTACCATGAAAAACTTTTATACTACCATTAAACCCGCCTCACCCTCTTTTAGGGTGGATGAACGATTGATTTGGTTAGAAATTAGTGGCCTGCCTTTGTGTGCTTGGGGATCGAATGCTTTTAAGAAAGTAGCAGGTATGTTTGGTAAATTTATGTTTTTTGATTCCGATGAATCCAATTCAATGAGTTCGGGTAGAGTTTGCATTTCTACTAGATCACACAAATTCGTGTCTGAAAAAATACATGTTGAAGTTCATGGGGAAATGTTTGAAGTTCATGTGCATGAACTTGGTAATTGGAGTATAAACATTACAGATGACTCGATTGATATATCATCTCACGCAGATCTAAATGATATTGAAAAAGTTGCTGATTCTGTCGATGAAAATTTAGATGATGATTTGAATGATTTAAATGACAATCTTAACGATCTAGGCCATGATATCAAAGAAGATGAAGTTCATATGAATAATACTTTCATGGATCAGAAACAAGCAGATATGGAAGATATATTAAACAACGAGCCCAAATCTTATAAAGTTGATGAATTGTCGGGCCCAAGCTTTCCTCCTGGTTTCGAGCATATGAAAAGAAGTCCTTCTTATACTAGTAAGTGTTCCACCTCCTTTGCTAGACGTCACAAGAAGGACATAAAAGGAGTATCACTTATTCATGAACTAAATAGAATCATTGAAGTTGGGAACACTCTTGGGTTTGATGTTAGAGGATGTAGGAAATCCCTTAATAAAATGATCAATGGAATTGGCGTACACATTGTGGATAAATGAATATTCTTTCAGTAAATAGTTGTGGTACGAAGAAAAGGCGTAAGAGAGTTTGGATCAAAGATTTGTGTGTCAAACACAAAGTTCATTTCCTTGGTATTCAAGAATCTAAAATGACACGTCTTGAATTGTTTCGTCTTAAATCCATGTGGGGTAATTTCAACTTCGATTATGCATGTAGTATGGCTCGTGGTAGATCGGGTGGAATAATATCTATGTGGGATCCCAATAGTTTCGTGAAAGATACCATTTGGTGTGATGATTCTTTTATCATTGTTAAAGGGAAATGGAAAAACTTGACGGGTGATTGTTTCATGATAAACATATACGGGCCTCAAGATCCTTCAGCTAAGGCTAATCTTTGGAACAAGCTTGCGGATTTCATGCAATGTCACAATGGCAAATTTATTCTTTTTGGTGACATGAACGTAGTTCGTCACGAAAATGAAAGGTTTGGTTCTAGTTTTTCACATTCTGAAGCTAATCAATTTAATTCTTTTATTGACAATTCAGGTTTAATTGATCTTCCAATTGGAGGTCATATTTTCACTTGGATGAATAAGGCGGGTACTAAATTAAGTAAGCTTGATCGGTTTCTCATTTGTGAAGATGTTTTAGAGGTTTTTCCTGATATTCGTATAACAGCCCTCGATCGGTTGTGGTCGGATCATACTCCTATCCTATTCAATGTTTCAAAAGTTGATTTTGGCACTTCTCCTTTCAAACTATACAACTCGTGGCTTTCTCGTGATGGTTTTGATGAAGTAGTCAAATCGACTTGGTCTTCTTTGGGGAATAGCAATGATGGAAAGATGATCAGGTCTCACGTAAAGTTACGGTCTCTCAAAACCGCTATCAAACAATGGTACGTTAATATCAAGACTTCTGATCGAACTCGAAAACAAGAAGTCATCATGGAAATTCAGGGTATCGATAAAAGAATTGATGAGGGTATTGCTACCCCCAATGATCGTGACAACCGTGTTCATCTTCTTTCTGAAATTGATAATCTCGACAAAATCGAAGCCCATGATCTGATTCAGAAAGCCCACATTAAATGGGACATTGAAGGTGACGAAAACAACAAGTTCTTTCACGGAATAATAAATCAAAAAAGGAACTACCAATCGATTAACGGTATTATGCATGATGGCATTTGGGTTACTGATCCTATTCGGATAAAGGATCTTTTTCTTAATTTCTTCAAAGATAAATTTCGGGCACATGAGACGCAGGTGATTTTCCCTCCAATTAATCATTCTTCTGGTCTTAATCCTATAGCTCGCGAGTCTTTGGAGATAAAAGTTTCGTTAGATGAAATCAAGTCTGCTATATGGGACTGTGGTAGCAACAAAGCACCTGGACCAGATGGTTTCTCTTTTGCTTTCGTTAAGAAATATTGGGACCTCGTCAAGATGGATATTTTAGTGTTTGTTAACTCTTTTTTTGATTCATGTTCGATGCCTCAAGGAGCTAATTCTTCGTTCTTCACTCTTATTACAAAGGTCAGTAATCCTATCTATATTAAAGATTTTCGACCCATATCGCTTATTGGTATTCATTACAAAATCATTGCCAAAATATTGGCAAACCGTCTTTCTAAAGTGATAGACAAGATCGTTAGTAAAGAGCAATCCGCTTTTATTTCGGGCCGACAAATCCTTGATGGTCCTCTTATCCTTAGTGAGGTCATTCATTGGTATAAACAAAGGAAGAAAAAGATGTTAATATTCAAAGTAGATTTTGAGAAAGCATTTGATTCGGTTGGTTGGAAGTATTTGGATTTTATTCTACACAGTCTTGGTTTTGGTTGTAAATGGAGATCTTGGATTAGAGAGTGTCTTCATTCGTCTAGAGCTTCGGTTTTGGTTAATGGCAGTCCTACATCAGAATTTTCCATTAATCGCGGGTTAAGACAAGGAGATCCCCTCTCGCCTTTCTTATTCATTCTAGTTATGGAAGGTTTACATTGCGCTCTTTCTAATACTATTAATGCTGGTCTTATTTGGGGAATTAATCTTGGTTATTCTGATATCAACATTTCTCATCTCTTCTATGCTGACGATGTGGTTATCATTACTGAATGGAAGAAAGAAGATCTAGATAATATTATTCGGGTTCTTCATGTTTTCTACTTAGCATCGGGTCTGAGAATTAACATCCACAAATCTAATATATATGGCATTGGAGTTTCTGAAGACGCAATTTCAGACATGGCTAATTCTTCTGGATGCACTGTTGGGTCCTTTCCTTTCAGTTATTTAGGACTCCCTGTCGGGTCTAGCATGAATCATGTTTCCAATTGGCATCTTTTGATTGATCGTTTCAAATCGAGACTTTCTTCGTGGAAAGCGAATCTTTTATCCATTGGAGGTCGGCTCACTCTTATCAAGGCGGTTCTAGGTAGTCTTGGTATTTATTACTTTTCGCTCTTTAAAGCTCCTGAGCTTATTTTGAAATCTTTGGAAAATATTCGTGCTAAAATTTTCTGGGGCGGCTCACAAGACTCTAAAAAGCTTGCATGGGTTAAATGGTCCAACATGCTTTCTTCTTTTGATAAGGGGGGTCTTAATATTGGTAGCTTAAAGGCTTTTAACCTTGCGCTTCTTCAGAAATGGCGTTGGAGATGGTATTCTTTTCCGAATGCTCTTTGGGTTAAAGTTATCAAGGCGTTTCATGGGCAAGAGGGCGGATTTGATATTTATGGTTACAAGTTTAAAGGCACTTGGGATAGGATTGTTGCATCGTCTAATTACCTACACTCGAAAGATATCATCCCGTTAAACTCCTTCCGTTTTCAAGTTGGATGTGGCACCAAAATTCGGTTTTGGAAGGACATCTGGATTGGTGATTCTCCCCTTAATATTCGGTACAATAGGCTTTATCGTTTGGAGCAAAATAAAGATTGCTTAATTATTGATCGTATTGTGAACGGACAGTGGACTTGGAATTGGTCTAGGACCGATATTGGTGTCCGTAATATGGCTTATTTACGTGATATGTTGTTGGAAATAAGTCTTGTTGATACTAATGCGACTGAAGATTCTTGTTGGTGGTCGATGGTAAATGACGGCTTTTTCTCTGTTGGGGCTACCCGTCGTTTAATTGACTCTAACCTTCTTCCATCCTTGGCTTCTTTGACATCATGGGACAATAACCTCCCTCGTAAAGTCAATATTTTCATATGGAGATTGTCTTTGGATCGTCTTCCTCATTGATTGAACCTTTCATCACGCGGCATCGATATTCCTAAAATCTCATGTTCTTCTTGTAATGGTAACGTGGAATCATCTAAGCACATTTTTTTTGAATGTGACATCGCTATAGATATTTGGAGGCTTGTTAGTAATTGGTGTGATATTCTTTTTCCTCCTTTTACTTCTTTTGAGCATTGGAAGAATTGGTTGGACTTGTGGCATGCTTCGAAAGAAAAGAAACATCGTTTATCTGCTATTGTTGCCTCGTCTCTTTGATGGTTATGGAGGTTTCGTAATAGTGTTACTTTTTGTTCACACCCGATGAGAAAAAGTGACATTTTTGACAACATTCGGTCTTCCTCTTTTTCATGGTTACGTCACAGAGGTCATATGGCTTGTAACTGGGTTGATTGGCTTAAGTCTCCCCTGTTGTCTGCGAGTTGTGGCATTGGTTGATGTTTTCTTTCTTTTCTTTTTTTCCTCGAGGCTTGTTTGGGGCGACATCAAAAACACTTCGGAGTGAAAACCGGTGGCTCGGCCTCCATGAGTGGGATTTTTCTCTTGTCGTGGTTTTCTGTAATTGGCAAGAGTTTTTTCATCATTTTTGTTGCCTTCGCAGTTAAAGCCTCGGGTGGTTTCTAGGATGTGTTGTTTTGTTTATTTCCTAGTTTGTATTGTACTTTTTGGCTTCTAGCATCTTGCTAGTTGCTTTTTATATTTATATATTCCTTTGCCGTTCAAAAAAAAAAAAATACGTATCTATATATTATTTACTACACAAAAATATCAAAGTGAAAAATAAAAGGTTAAGAAAGTGAAATGTGAAGAAAAAAAATAAAAAGAAAATGTTGAAACAATTAATTATAAGCAATTTCAACTATTAATACACATAAATTTCAAAAGAAAACTATTACTTCCTCCGTCGTGTCCACAATGGTATCTTTGATTGTCCCATATTAAATGTCCATTACAATAAATAAAGGAATCTTGATAACTTAATTTCCAATTTTGTCCTTTGTCTTTTATATTAATTATTACACCTAAAACTTTGTGCTTTATATTAATTGAGGGTACAAATGTCATTTGATTAACAATCAATTATAATAATTAATACTTCTAAAACTTTGTGTTTTTGTGTTACGGACACTTAATATGGGACGGAGGGAGTAATATACATCAAAACCCGGGCTGATCCTGTTTAATTTGATCTTTTTTTCCGACTCAGCTCGTCGGGTTGACTCGGTTTATATTAACCCGTTTTTCGACCGGAATAGTTCAACTAGTTGAACATCCCGGGTCTAACCGAGTTTTAAAATATTATGTTTAATCGCCAAATCATTAACTTTTATTATATTTCGTTTATAACCATAAACTTTTTTTTATCACTAAAACTATCTGCCGCTATAAAATCCCGTTGCTATGCATAGATAGTCGTCTAGTTAATGTATCATGCATGCTAACTTAATATAGATTTTAACATATGCTTTCTCCAAAACATCTAAACTATAAATAAAGTTATACATATTTAAATTACTAAAAATACGTATATATTAAAATCCATTATTGTTGTTCTAGTATACTTCACAAAGCATTATCACTTTTATGATGTTTATCGTCTTATTAAAGAGCTTTGCTATAACATACTACTAAATCTTTCTATATACACAACAATACTATTAAATACTTTTTTTTTACTTATTCTCTGTTTAAATCTAAACCGTCAGTTCTGTCATTTGGCAGAATCCTGTGAGTAGTCAGTTTTATATGAATATTTAGTAGGAGTTTTTAGCATTTTTGTTTATTAAAATCTATCTAAATCTCTTCGAAATCTGAAAAGATTGATAGCCGTAACAATCCACAATCATATTCATATACTACCTAGTTTTATATATTGGTCTTGGCAATCACAACTTTTCTCGTGGATAAATAAATAACATATTATTGATTATTTAATCTCTAGCAAAGGTGAAAGCTACAAGTGTGGCTAGTGGACAACAGCGAAAACGATAGTATAACTTTGTATCTTGCCACGATATATAATTCATCTTCATAAAAAAAAAAAAAAAAAAAAAAAAAAAAAAAAAATCTTTTAAGAAATGAGAACCATTCAAAGCGTCTGCTGGTTTTTTTACGGGTTTTTTCTTCGAGTCAACTAGTGTTAACAAAATCTGATTTTATGACTCGAATTCCTCACGACGAGGATCCTAAATTTTATCATCGATGGTGCAATGTCTTGTAAAAAAATGGTCTATCAACATGATTAGAGAATAGTTTTACACAAATACGTTGTTATGCCTAGTCCTCTCAAAATATGAACACTTATGATGATTAAGAAAAATAGCAAGTCTTGATTTCGACACTAATATGTCATGATGTCGAGTCACAATCTCATCACGCTTTAGACCAGCAAAAAGTCATTTATATCATATAAATCTTGCGATACTGACACAATTACACACAAAGTTATGATGGTCACGTACAAAATTCCTAGTGCGTGCTCTTAAGAACCACGGTCTAAAACCATTTGCTTATATATTTAGTCTCGACTTGATTAACATTCAAGTTATACTTACAAATATCAACTCTTATTTTATATCATTCTGGTTGCACTTGCAAATGTCTGCTTTAGTTTTCAAGCTGAAAGAAATTAGACTCATGATCATGACACCATTGAAGAGCAAGAATATAAACGTAAATCAAACTATTAGTATATACGCAATACATTAGTAATTCGATATGTGGCAATAAGTTCTTAATATATGACTTATGAAGGGAACTTATACAAAATACTACTCTGTATAAACTGAGAAAGCTTGTTTTTATTACCATTAGTTTTTGATCATTAAAAATAGGATGACTTGGGTCTATTGCTAATCCCACTTTTGTAGTTGTGATTGGAAGAATTACAGTAATTTGTTAAGAGCATATATGATTCTCTTCGATATTTTTTTTTTTTTTATTTTACAAATTCCAGGTTCAAGTAAATGAATTCCCTATATATACTAATTGCGTTGATGGTTCAATTAAAATATAATTTTTTATGGGCCTTATATTGGACTGCCTTTCATATGTTGCTATGCGCTTCACTGGGCTCAACAATTGGTCGTTTTATTCATTCTTTTTCGTACTGTGTCGTGTATATTTTAGATAAACATAACTGATAAGAAACACCGCTTCACGGCACGTTTTGCAAAGTTCTTGATCGTCTTCTGGATTAACCTTCTGGCTCGTAAGGTTTGATGAATATATACTTTTGTGTGTCGTCGTCTTGATGAGATAGTTTTGGAACAAAGAAGAAAAGGAAAAAAACGAAAATAAGGCTGGTCGTTTTTAACAGGGTTGGCAACTAATGTAAATTGGGCTGAAAACTGAGCCAATGTCAAAACCCTCGAATTAAAACCATTTAGTCCCGCTGTTATTTTATTATTCTACTTCTTTGAATATTTTTATAGGTTGTAGTGACTTCCTCCTGTTTTTATGCAGGTATGTTTTGACGCACGATAAAGAAGGAACCATCATCAAAACACCACGTCATGAATTGCGTGAGTCACCAAATAATTATTCTATTTTGATAAGGTGTGACGAGATGGCCTGATTGTACTGCCTATAAAAATCTGTAACTTGCTAAGTCGGTTGAATTTTTTTTTTTTTTTTTTTTTCTTTACTAAATTGTAATTTTTTTCAGGAGGCGGTGGGCCAACTTTTGCTTTTTTAAGGGGGTACGATTCAACATTTATTTATTTTTTTTAACCCACTAACATTACATAAAAATGTTACTAATTTAATGTTCTATAAAACGTCAAATTTAGTTTTGAACCCCAAAAAACTGTATAATGAAGTAATGAATAACGTTACATCATTTTCTTGTCTTCAACCATAGTTTAACAATGATATTCTTGTACCTCATTAAAGGAAAGGACCAATATATGTTGAAGGTATGACCAATATATGTTTAACTTTTTATCACCGTCACACGGTATGATTGTGTTAGGGGGTGGCAATGCACTCGGCATCCTTTGCCGATCGGCATCGTCCATTACCACTTGCTCGGCATCGAGCATTCGGCATCAATTCGGTAACCCATACCGAATCGGTATGGGCTAGTCCAAAAAAAAAAAGGAACGTTGGGCATTAAATCTTATAGCCGTTTGTAGAGAGGCATGGTGAATTATGAAATGTGTCGACCATAATTGAATGGTTAAAATTGCTTATACATGAATCATGATGCATCACGATTGCCACCCCCTTATAACCAAAAAATCCGGCCCTGTGACTTGGAGCCACTACACGCCACTCTGTGCCATAGGTTATTGCGCCAACACACATATTTTAACTTAGCCGAAAACGCATATTTTCAAGCAGCCTATATTATCAAATAGTTTTTTGAGAATTATAGTTAAAACGACGTATTATAAATTATAGGACACAATTAATCTATCAAACATAAATTACTGAAATATATAATAACAGAAGTCAACCATCAAGAAATTAATGAATAACTATGGATCTCTAAAGAAGGCTGATTAAAGAACAACTAAAGCTCAAACAGTTTGATACCATCTTTGGCATGAATCACTCCAACATCATTATCAAACTCTGGTACTCGGTCAGGTAACCGGAGGATCTCTCTTAGTCAACTGAAAAATTAAAACGGGTAATCAGCAAAAATAGTTACAGTTAAAAGACGCATCAAAATGTGAACAGAAGCCAAATGTATGATTATAACAAACTTTTCGGGTGCCCGCGCGTTGCACCGGGTGGTTTTCGTTCTTGTTAATATCCGTGTATGTTTCTCTTTATAAACATAAGAAATGTAAGTTGAACTTGCAACTTTGGATATAATAACGATATCGTCTGATCGCCTCAACCAACACACAAGAATATAAAGTACAAAATTGTAAAGGATAAATTTTAAGAAAGTAAAATTTTTGGTAATTAATAATAGAGAAAATATAAAGATGAGAGAAAGTTAAAGAAGGCTAAATTGTAGATTACTATTCAGTAAATAGTAATTTTTGATAATTGATAATAAGTATAGATATGCAAAAGATCAGAACATTATATAAAGTAGAGAGGTTTTCTCTTCAATCAAGCTTGAATGTCGCAAATTCAACAAGGATAATATTGCACTTGAGATCAACGAATAATACTTTGTAATCAAAAGAATCTTATAAAGTAGGATGAAAAAAATGTGGAATGAGTTGAACTTTAATTAATATGTTGCAATCTTGATGACAGTAAGTAGAAACTTGAGTAATATTATGTAGAAGTATGTTTTGTTATATAAAAGAACTTTTTAAACATGATGCAGCGAGAACGCACCTTATCATTCTTCTTGCTATTATGATCTTCGTTATTACGCCTTCTTTCATAAACATGGGGAGATACAAGGCTTTGCACAAATATAGGGGAATGAAAGTACCCCCAATGATCATTATGTTTGAGGTCATTACCGTAGAAACTCATGTTTGGAATGTAGTCCTTGCGGTTTACTAAATAGTGCGCAACATCATTATTTTTGAGGGTTAACAATACCCAAGACTGTATTTCATTGTAGTTTTTCATCATCCAAATGGATCTTTCAAGTGCATAAGGATTGTACATTATACTGCTTATGCATAGACATTCATCAATATTTCCAAGATAGTTACAGCTTCTTGTGTACCTTGTGTCATTGGGGTGGGGGATTTCCTTAAATACCTCTTTGGATAAATCAAAAGATACAATCACTGACTTTTTATTTTGATCCTTCATAAACCAGTGAAGAGCCCCATTGCATAACATACCTGCACTGCGTTTGTAATATTGCGGCTCAGATGTATACTTGAGCTTTCCAACAACTTTCCATACGTTTGATTTTAAAGTTAACACTTGAAAACATGTTTGATTGTTACCGTTGACGTACACTAATACAACCTTATAATCATGAGTGGAAGAATCATAACCAAAACCCCAAGTTGTTGTAATATTATCATCAAATTGGGGGCTTTGCAGTTTTTTCACCTCTCTAGTAGAGGGATTAGCCACAAAAAGATCATATGTGGAATTAGAGATGCATACAAGGCCATTAGATGAACCAATAATAAAAGAAAAGTTGTAGAATCCGTACTTAAATGTGTAGTTAATTTTCGGGGACATGAGGATCCTTCTATCTCCAAATTCAGTATTGTCACGATCATTGTTGTAACTATGGTTCATATGAGCAGTAACGAAATGACTACTAGAGATTAAAGAATGCCACAACTTACACACGCTCTTGCATCGGATGAGATCATTGTTGTAACTATGGTTCATAGGTATGTTTGATTACCTATATTTCTTAGGTATGTTTGATTACCTACATTTCCTAGGTATGCTTGATTACCTACATTACTTGGGAGCGTGACCTCCTGCATATAGCTAGAAAACCTTTTCGGTGCCTTGAACTTAGTGCAATCAATATTATTTTCTAAACTGGTGCTATGAAACTTTGTTCATTAACTATTTATGTGTTTTGCTTATGGTCAGATTCATTTTTATGGCGACATCGCCATGGCTACATTATCACTTTTACCTCTATATAGCGACATTGCTACACTCATCTTTGAATCTTGGTCTACATATTACTTTTGTTTACACAAACCAAGACATATTTGGCAGTGGGTTGTAAACACACAGGTTACAAGTCTTGTATGGGAGGGACTTGGAACTGAGTGGATTTACGATGCCTTTGCTGGGAAATCTTCATTCAAATGTTCTATTTTTCTTGTTCACTAAACTCTATGAACTCACCAACCTCGTGTTGACACTTTAGCATGTATTTTCAGGTATTAATCAATGGCATGCTACATGAGGTTTTGGCAGGGCATGTCATGGTCATAGAAGACTCTGATTATTCATTTGGGGACTGTTTTAAATTATTTTAAGGGCCTACTTCCGCACTACTTTTAACGATGTAAATTCAATACTTTTAGTTAAATGATTTTATTCTAAATGATTGAAGTGAAAACCATTTTTGAACTTGTGTTGTAATACCAATTGAGTTACACCCCAGCTACACATATGCTTCAGCTAGACCAGATTTTGGGGGTGTGACAATAAACATTCCAGAATTTGTTCGAACCTCACTAAGCTCACTTTTACCAGAAACATCAGGAACTTCAGATCTCTTCAGTTCAGATTTAGCCTATTACACATAAGTTACTCTCAAATGAGACAGTGAGAGTATCCGTTTATCTGATTTTCTATCATTTTTTAATTCACACAAGTTTCACATAAGCTTATATGAAGTTACAATAAGCAATCCAAAACAAGTCCGTAGCATGTTGTACTATCTAACATTCGACAAAAATATAATTTACAGTATAGACGAGTAATTGGAGTACCTTGTTCTTGTGGATAAACATTTCAGAATTTGTTCGAACCTCACTAAGCTGACTTTTACCAGAAACATCAGCAACTTCAGATCTCTTCAGTTCAGATTTAGCCTATTACACATAAGTTATACTCTCAAATGAGACAGTGAGAGTATCCGTTTATCTGATTCTCTATCATTTTTTAATTCACACAAGTTTCACATAAGCTTATATGAAGTTACAATAAGCAATCCAAAACAAGTCCCTAGCATGTTGTACTATCTAACATTCGACAAAAATATAATTTACAGTATAGACGAGTAATTAGAGTACCTTATTCTTATGGATAAACATTCCAGAATTTGTTCGAACCTCACTAAGCTGACTCTTACCAAAAACATTATCAGCAATTGCATATCTCTTCAGTTTCTGTTACACATAAGTACATAACATACCCCCAACAATGCCAATGTCAGCAATTACATATCTCTTCAGTTTCACTTTCTGTTCCAGAACTTGTTTAGTACTTGCAAAAAAAGAAAAAACTTGTAGTAGACTAAAATGAGTAATGGGAGTACCTTGTTCTTGTGGATAAACATTCCAGAACTTGTTTGAACCTCACTAAGCCGACTCTTACCAGAAACATCAGCAACTACAGATCTCTTCAGTTCAGTTTTAGCCTGTTATACATAAGTTATACACTAAAATGAGACAGTGAACCCCTTAAATTCGATTGAGTTTAAGCACATTGATATGTATTGAGTTTAAGCACAGTTTAGTTTTAGCCTGTTTAGCTAGAACAACCCGTTTATCATGTTTGACCTGTTTAGGAATCAACTAAAATGTGCTATAAAATAAAAGCTTCGCATTGACAAGACTTTAAAGATTCCAAGTTTTACTCCAAAATATGCTATTAAAAGAATACCCTTTGGTCGGTACCAATGAACATTATTTGAATATCTACTGCATATGTGCCTGTTGTGCAGACTGCAGAACCCCCTAGCAATTATCACTATGTGCAGTAAGATACTTAAGCCATCCATTTTGACTTATTTAAAGATTGAGATGAGATAAGAATGCAGTCTCACAAGTGTTATTTTAATAAAATAACAATAAGAACTTTAAACTTACTGGTTCATTTGACTTATGCTTCAGTTTTTGGTAACATGGGTTCTCCATCTCTCGCTGTCTTTTCCGGTCCATCTAGTAGCTTGCTAAGGCTTTACTCTTCTGTAGTTAATAACAAATCATTAGGTTCCGTTAAATAGATTCCACAAATACCAATTAACAAATAGATATTTTACCACAATTCAAAATGTAAAAAACACTAAGTGCACAAGTAATAAAACACTAAGTGCACAAGTATTACACATATCAACAAAAAAACAAATATAAATGTAAAAGACATCTTACCAAATACCAATTAACAAATAGATATTTTACCACAATTCAAAATGTAAAAAAAACAGAAAAACGATTCTAATCTGAACTGATATAATCATCATCTTTGAACGACTCCTCTTTTTCAGAAGAGTTGGAAGTAGGTGTATGGGTTAAGTCATCATCATGATCCTCGGCATCGACATCATCATCATCAGAAGAGTTAGAATTTGTTGCATCGGCATCGACATCATCATCTTCAGAAGTTGTTGCATAGACATCATAATCTTCATCATCATCAATAAATTCTTCATCCATGACATGATGGGTTCGCCTTGATTGTCTACTTGATTCACCAACAAAGAAGGTTGAAGCATCGACCAACTCCAGTGCGGTGTTACCTCTTGTTAAGAATGCGTGATCCATGTTTAAATCAACAATAAGATTCAAATTTGGCTCTTCTTCCTGATAAACTTCATCTTCCATGTGTACAGGAACATCATGGATTGAGCGAGGAACATGCTTTTCAACAACATTCCACTTGACACCTAATTTTAAATCAGGTACATAAAAGACTTGCTTGGCTTGAGATGCAAGGATGTATGGTTGGTCTTTGTACCATTTTCGAGATACATTCACACTCGTAACTCCTGATTCTTTGTCAATTTGTATCCCGTTCTGATCATTAACCTTAAACCATTCACATTTAAATTCTAGCACTCTTTTATTTTGTCCCAAGTATTGCACCTCTAATACTTCTTGTAACTTCCCATAATAATCAATAAGGTTGGTCGCATGATCACTATTCACTACAACACCATTGTTTTGACTTTTCCTATTATAATCCCGACTTTGGGTGTGGAACTTATACCCATTCACCATACATCCGGTGTATTGATTAACAGATTTTGATGGTTCACGTGACAAGATCCGAACTTCTGATGTATATGATTGTAGATGTGTATCCGCCTAAACACACAACAAAACATAACTTAACTGTTATCACAAGTTTTATATTTCCATTTTAGTTTCTTTACATAAATAACAAACGTCAAATGTAGTTCTTACACGTTCTTCAAGCCATAGAGCAAATTGCTTCCCATGAAGTTCATTCACTTTGTTAGGGCTACTTTCTTCAAGTTCAGCTTTATGTTCACTATATTAAAAAGTAAACTAAGCAACGTTATTAAACAAAAAAAAATGCTTGTGAGGAGTTCACTTACTTTATTAGGTCTTCCATTTCATGGTAATTATTTAGAATGTACATATGAATCTTCTCGAGTTCATTATCACTTAGGGCACATTTTTGGGGACTGCCTAACGGACACCCTTTGCATGCGAAAACTGAAAGTTCACCACCACTCTCCGTCATTTCATTGTTACGCTCAACCTTGTTGAAGACGGTATCAACATCATTCATATACATAGAGCAAAAAGTTAGACATTCATTATCTAGGTATCTTTCAGCAATGCACCCTTCTGGACGAGCGTTGTTTTTAACATACCCCTTTAAAATACGCATTTTCCTGAAAATAATAGCTAGTTAGTGTCATGAACATTAGCTAAGTGAATCAAAACATTAGAAATATATGATTACCTCTCAAAAGGGAACATCCATCGATATTGAGGCGGACCTGCTACCTTCGCTTCATATGGCAAATGAATCAGAAGATGTATCATGATGTCAAAGAACGAGGGAGGTAATAGCCTCTCCAACTTACACAAGATGACAACAATCTTCTCTTCTTGCTTCTCAAGAACATCTAAATACATAGTTTGCCCGCATAATCTTTGAATAAACTCACTTAGCTCGTATAACACAACTCTTACTTCTTTTGTCAAGCAACCCCTGATTGATAAGGGTAAGACTCGTTGAATGAAGACATAAAAGTCGTGACTTTTCATGCGAGACAACTGAAATTCCCCATCTTTTATGCATCTTGAAATATTTGAAGAAAATCCATCAAGAAATTTGAGTGACACTAGAAAGTGCAACACTTTTTGTTTTTCATCCTTTGTAAAGTAGTAGCAACCCATAGGCCTTTTGAATGAATCCCCACATGTCTCTAGATGTAAACTCTTCTTTAACCCCAATTCCATCAAATCCTTAAGAGATTTCCATGTATCTTTAGTCTTTCCCTTAATGTTGAATAAAGTGGTTGTCAAACTCTCCGCAACATTTTTTACAACATGCATGATATCTAGGTTGTGCCTAAGTTTCAGTTCTTTCCAATATTGAAGCTTAAAGAATATACTCTTTTTTTTCCATCCATGCTTCTCCTCTAAATACTTACGCTTTCTCGTGTTAACAAATCGATACGGGTCACTTATTGTACAATTAATATCTTGCAAAATTTCATGTCCAGACTTAGGTGTGATTGGTTCCCGTGTTTCAACATCCCCATCAAAACTAGTTTTATCCTGTCTCCATCGATTTGAGGATGGCAAAAATGTTCTATGGCCCATGTAACATATTTTTTTGCTATGCGTTAAGTAATGAGATGATGTTTCACTCATACATGTTGGACAAGCATTGTAACCCTTGACACTCCAACCAGAAAGCATACTATAGGCTGGAAAATCATTTATGGTCCACAAAAGAGCTGCACGAAGTGTAAATTTTTCTTTTTTATGTGCATCATAAGCACCAACACCTTTCCATAACTCATTAAGTTCTTCGATAATAGGTTGTAAATAAACATCAATATTGATGCCAGGATATTCTCGAATCAACAACGACATAAACATGTAAGGGTCTTTCATACATTTCCACGGGGGCAGATTATATGGGACAATAAATACAGGCCATATTCTCAGAGAACTACTCAAGTTACCAAATGGATTAAATCCATCGGTCGCCAACCTTAAACGTATATTTCGCGGATCCCTAAAAAATGGAGGATATTTCCTATCAAGGTGTTTCCAACCCTCACTATCCGCGGGATGCCTAACTATATTTTCATCATTAACCCGCTTCTCTTTATGCCATATCATATCTAAAGTAGTTGACTCATTTATGAACAACCTTTGAAGCCTAGGTTTGAGAGGAAAGTATCGAAGCACCTTTCTTGGTACCTTCGAATCCTTTTCAAATCGAGGCTCATTGCACTCCTCATTTGGACACTCGGTAAGCAAGGCATACTTCTTTCGATAAAGGACACAACCATTGAAACAAGCATGAATCTTTTGTCTCCCGAACCCTAAATCACGTATGTACTTTTTTGCTTCATAAAAGTTCCTTGGAACCAAGGATGGAGTTGGCAAAGCTTTCCTAAATACACCAAGCAATAGATCAAAGGATTTTTTGGACCATCCACTCGTTGTTTTCAAATGTAAAATAGTAACAACGAAAGAAAATTTCGAGTAAGTCGGACATCCTACATAAAGTTCTTGGTGTGAATCATCCAATAATCTAAGAAGAGCTTCTAAATCTTTGTCAAGCTTACATTCAGATTCACTACTATTTTTCCAATTATCGCCCCATGTACTTTGCCCTATATTATCTAACATATCACCAAGGTCATTATCGCTCATATCATCATCACTCTCATCTATTAATGTATCATCTTCACCATCATCTACATCATCTGAAGTCTCACAATGTTCTGTCCATCTTATATAATCAAGAGAAATTCCCATTTGCATCAAATGCTTATATACCGTGTCTTTTTTTTTAGGACGAAAATTGTGGCAAATTTTACAAGGACACGGAATTTCTAAACGCTTGTCTTTGTTACGATATGCAAAATCAAGAAATTTCATTACACCTAATTCATATCTAGGGTCGCTCAGCCTATGAACTATGTTCATCCAAGACTTGTCCATATGCTCTAGTTGAACAAAACTTAACTGAAAACAAATGGTGCTCAATTACATACATGTTCATATTTTCAAATTTCTAGTTACGCTAAGCCATTAAACACGACTAACTAGGTTTATATACAAATTCGACTAGTTATGTAACCATACAGTTTATAATCTAAAAACTTATTCAAATTCATAATATAAGTTGTCATATACTATGAATACTTAAGCTAAATAGACATTGACATACATGTCACATATGAGAAGATTTAGGCACATAACATACATGTTAAATTTTAGCAGATAGTACATATTTCGAAAAAAGTTATTCTACTATTTTATAAACCAAACAATAACTTCTTTCACTACTACCTATATCAACGAAAAGAGTAATCAAGAGTGTTATTCTACTATTTTATAAATCAAACAATAACTTCTCACGAAACTTACATCTTGGCTGGTCTTTGATAAAACATATGGAGCTTTGCGTTCTTGTACAGTTTTTAGTTACTTAATCAAAACCTCATTATTAGTTTAATTTCAATTCTGCAAGATAGAAATACGGTATTAGACAACAAAACAACTTGTGGGACATGACTTGGTTGAAAGCAAATTAGGTTATTCATCCACCATGATGCAACAACTCAGAACTTAACTATGAGCAGTTATATATATGTTTGTACCTCTGATCCATGCAGTGTAGTGAGTGTACTATAAACTGTGTTTGTCTCCATCAATATGAAATCAAAGAAACTCTATATTTGGAGAGGAAAACAACAGTATAAATTAACTATGTGATCAAGCTACATCCACTACCAAAGTTGATAACACATATTGATATAGTTATCAAACTCGACTAGGTCACGCTATTCAGACTCGGACAAGTCAGTCGATCAAAACTAAAAAACAAAGTGACTTGTCTTTAATAAACTCACTAAACGCACATAAGGTGTTTCGCTAGCGCCTTTAATTTGACAGGCGCGCACTCCATGTTTTAGTTTGGTTTCTATTAATGAACTAGCATGCTACTCCGTTTGAAGCAACATGGATACATTACAATAGCAAATGAAGTACTGTACAAAAAATACAAATTTCACAGCATTTCAGAAAACATTAACAGTAAGTTGTAAGCCTATAAGTACTAAATGCCATGTGTATTAATTACGTAGTAGCAAATAGTATACTTTAGATCTGATTGATACCAAATGACAGAATTCATACTAGAGTAATAAATTGATAACAAGTGACCACATATAGCTCGATACAAATACTTAACCTATACACCAAAACTAGCCGATACACACTAACACACAAGTGTGTACATGTCACCTCCAACCATTATGAGGGCATGTATACCTTACCATTTACCTTCCATAATAACCAGCAGCATGGTATTATCGCCCAAGACTAGAGACTCTATGGCTAAGAAAAATAATATTGCTCTTAGTTTCTTGACAATTGCATCTTCCATCATCCACCTAATTCACCAATGACTAAAAATGTTTTTGGAGTTGATTATCATACTAACGACTAAAACTTATTATTTCATTCTAAATGACACGCCAAACAATTTTTGCAAATATCATTATGTAATGGACATTTCATCAAACACCTTTCGTGCACAACCTAATTCACCTCTATTCACACTATAATATCACAAATCTCTATAATCATTATGTAATGGACATTTCATCAAACACCTTTCGTGCACAACGTAACAAACCAAAATCGAATTGTTGAATTAACAAATTAAACAAATTAATCAAAAGGTGAAGAAATCACTACCTCAGCCGCGCAAATCAAACTAAACACCTCGATATCACTTCACGAATCTCACTTCACGGACTGATCTCACTTCACTTCACTTCACGAACTGAATCACTGCACAAAATGTGTTTTGAGATTATTAGGGCAGAAAAATGAGTAATTTGACTCAACACGGGGAAACTTACCATGTCCAGACAACTTTCCAACAACTTTCCATACGTTTGATTTTAAAGTTAACACTTGAAAACATGTTTGATTGTTACCGTTGACGTACACTAATACAACCTTATAATCATGAGTGGAAGAATCATAACCAAAACCCCAAGTTGTTTTAATATTATCATCAAATTGGGGCCTTTGCAGTTTTTTCACCTCTCTAGTAGAGGGATTAGCCACAAAAGTATCATATGTGGAATTAGAGATGCATAAAAGGCCATTAGATGAACCAATAATATAAGAAAAGTTGTACAACCCGTACTCAAATGTGTAGTTAATTTTCATGGACATGAGGATCCTTCTATCTCCAAATTCAGTATTGTCACGATCATTGTTGTAACTATGGTTCATATGAGCAGTAACGAAACGACTACTCACTACAAGAAAAACTGGGTTTAGTGACATGTGGAATTTCGTCACTAACAGCAAAAAGTCGTCACAAATCCTATTTGGTGACGAAAACTGAGGTCGTCATTTGTCGTCACAATAGGTCCGTCACTAATTATTTTTAGAGACGAAAATGCAAAAGGTCGTCATTAATGTGTGACAAAATCAGAGTTGTCACTAAAATTTTTGACGACCTCTTTCGTCACAAAAGTTGTCACTAATGGCTGTAAGTCGTCACTAATTTTGGTCCGATTGACCATAAAAGGTCGTCACAGATGAACAATTTGGTGACAAAAGAGGCGTCAAAATCATCATAATCTAGTTGTCACTATTATGAATAATAAAGTCCAAGCTAATAACTATTTGACCATAGATACAAATGGAGATTTTACACGCAAACATAATTGTATTTATCAAACGACATTATGAAGTGTGCAATGTAAACAAGTTTAACGTCATTTCGCATCATACAAGCTCAATTACATGTATACATCATCAATCCTACAAAGTAAAGCTCGATTACATGTATGAAGTATGTAATCAGTAATGTAGACAAAGTAATATATCTTCATAAAAGAAAGAATATTGCAGCAGGTTGGTTATGTTCAACTCCAGGTTATCTTCATAAAAGAATATTGCAGCAGGTTGGTTATCTTCAACTCAATGTCTTGAAATCATATTCTATCCATAAAATGAAATCATCACTGCAAAACAAAAAAAGAAAATTGGATTAGGTGCGCTATATAAAAAGTTTGTTATCAAGGAGTGGCAAGCTAAGCTGCAAGAAAGCATCAGTAGGCTAAGCTGCAAGCAAGCATCAGTAGGCTAAACTACAAGCAAGCATCAACAAGTTAATATCTTTTCATGTAGAGAAAGTGAGAGTATCATAGGAGGAACTGAGTAAGAAATTGACAAGCTAAAACTTCCTAACTAAGCGGAAAAGCACAAGAATACATAAAAACAAAAGGCTAAAACTGATGCTATACTAACAAACCAACCAGCCTAAAAAAATCTCTACTTTAAGCCTGAGAACAAGCTTCTACTCTAAAAGCTAAGGAACGAAAAGCATGAACTTAAATGGACAAGCTACCAATTAGCAAGTATACCAAATATTAGACCCAAAAGAGCTGTTATGAGCTTATTACATAGCAATTCAAAAGGTATGTTGGAACAGATTACTGGTGTGCAGCCCTACACAAGTCTAAACAAGCTACTAGCAGGGCTAAATTAAGCTTGCAAATAATCTCAATAGACAAAACTAAACTGAAACATACTAAGACTATACTACTAACTGATTGTAAAACCAAATTCAAACACTCAATCTTACTTAACATAAACTAGAATTAAGATCAAAAGGTACAGTTGAAAGAGTGAAGACTTACAAATTCTTGAGGAAGTTGCACACCAGTGAGATGAGCTAGTTGGTCGAGTACATATCCCATTTTCCTTTTAATATCTGCATTCTCTTGTACCAAAGTTGTACACATTTCTGTGAGTTGCTCGACCTTCTCCTCACTAGCCTCTGCCCGTTTCCTCTCGTGCTCCACTTGTTTACGTAATCTCTCATTAGCCAAAATTTCCTTCTTTGGAGCAGAACGCCCTTTCAAATGTCCAGGAATGCACTTAAGCCATTTCAAACATATCTCTGCTGGTGTAGCAGATGAAGCAGCTGCATCATTTTGCATTCCACTCTACAAAATAATAAACCAATTTATCACACATATCTTAAATATATATGATTATATATAAGTTTGAGTTACATATGAAGAGAAAATACCCAAATTTTCTTTGCTTTCTCGCTGACCATTTCTTTCTTCTTTTCAGAGTAATGAGCAATCCCAAATCGATCTATTTCTGTAGTCCCAAATTGATCTATTCCCGTTACCTCTTCACCCTCTCTTTCTGTTACTTCTTCACCCTCTCTTTCTGTTACCTCCACAGACTTTCTTTGTTTCTGGTTTGTACAAAATCCATGATAAAGAACAAGTTAGTAATGAAATTTCTAATAATAGGAATGTAATTTCATTGATTAACATTAAAAAGAAACCAAAACTTTAAACCTCACTACCATAAATTACTGATATAAATAAAATGTATATTATAATTAAAATAAAAGCGGCCCAAAGTATATAGTTAGTCATTTATATCAGCACAAGCAAGTGGATCAGGTGTTGTGGATGAAGTCAAGGGACAACATGCTACATTGAGGGATTGTATTGAGCAACTTAATTATGTCGAATCATCAAGAACAAATCTTGTGTTAATGCACTAACCATGTCAATTATTCTTGCGACTGATCTCGAGCCAACAGTGGGTGGAAGCTCATTAGCTGCTCTGTTTTTCTTATTCCTAGCACTCATTTCCTGCAGAATCAGAATAATAAAATAAAATCATTATTTGGACAATTTAGTTTTCCCAGAAAGTACTAATAAGTATAGAGATACATAAAAGACGCATCAAAATGTGAACAGAAGCCAAATGTATGATTATAACAAACTTTTCGGGTGCCCGCGCGTTGCCGCGTTGCACCGGGTGGTTTTCGTTCTTGTTAATATCCGTGTATGTTTCTCTTTATAAACATAAGAAATGTAAGTTGAACTTGCAACTTTGGATATAATAACGATATCGTCTGATCGCCTCAACCAACACACAAGAATATAAAGTACAAAATTGTAAAGGATAAATTTTAAGAAAGTAAAATTTTTGGTAATTAATAATAGAGAAAATATAAAGATTAGAGAAAGTTAAAGAAGGCTAAATTGTAAATTACTATTCAGTAAATAGTAATTTTTGATAATTGATAATAAGTATAGATATGCAAAAGATCAGAAGATTATATAAAGTAGAGATGTTTTCTCTTCAATCAAGCTTGAATGTCGCAAATTCAACAAGGATAATATATTGCACTTGAGATCAACGAATAATACTTTGTAATCAAAAGAATCTTATAAAGTAGGATGAAAAAAATGTGGAATGAGTTGAACTTTAATTAATATGTTGCAATCTTGATGACAGTAAGTAGAAACTTGATGTAGAAGTATGTTTTGTTATATAAAAGAACTTTTTAAACATGATGCACATGCACAGCGAGAACGCACCTTATCATTCTTCTTGCTATTATGATCTTCCCTTCTTTCATAAACATGGGGAGATACAAGGCTTTGCACAAATATAGGGGAATTAAAGTACCCCCAATGATGATTATGTTTGAGGTCATTACCGTAGAAACTCATGTTTGGAATGTAGTCCGGGAGGTTTACTAAATAGTGCGCAACATCATTATTTTTGACGGTTAACAATACCCAAGACTGTAGTTCATTGTAGTTTTTCATCATCCAAATGGATCTTTCAAGTGCATAAGAATTGTACATTATACTGCTTATGCATAGACATTCATCAATATTTCCAAGATAGTTACAGCTTCTTGTGTACCTTGTGTCATTGGGGTGGGGGATTTCCTTAAATACCTCTTTGGATAAATCAAAAGATACAATCACTGACTTTTTATTTTGATCCTTCATAAACCAGTGAAGAGCCCCATTGCATAACATACCTGCACTGCGTTTGTAATATTGCGGCCCAAATGTATACTTGAGCTTTCCAACAACTTTCCATACGTTTGATTTTAAAGTTAACACTTGAAAACATGTTTGATTGTTACCGTTGACGTACGCTAATACAACCTTATAATCATGAGTGGAAGAATCATAACCAAAACCGAAAGTTGTTGTAATATTATCATCAAATTGGGGGCTTTGCAGTTTTTTCACCTCTCTAGTAGAGGGATTAGCCACAAAAAGATCATATGTGGAATTAGAGATGCATACAAGGCCATTAGATGAACCAATAATATAAGAAAAGTTGTAGAAGCCGTACTTAAATGTGTGGTTCATTCTCGGGGACATGAGGATCCTTCTATGTCCAAATTCAGTATTGTCACGATCATTGTTGTAACTATGGTTCATATGAGCATTAACGAAACCACTACTAGAGATTAAAGAATGCCACAACTTACACACGCTCTTGCATCGGATGAGATCCTTTACATCCAATGTTATCAATATCTTCTCAACAACATCTGGAACAAGCGCGGCCATATCAAAGTTGAAACCCTAGCAGACTCGTTAAACCAGGGGCGGATCTAGCACGTGCATACACTTTTGGTTAGTTTTAATGAAGAAGAAGAAGTCGGTGAATCGTTTCCAATTATATGATGTGAACTTTTGATATTGTGCCTTGAGCCCACCTAAAGTAGCGGCTGTGATGTTAAAAAATAGTGATAGGGTTAGATAAGAATAATTTTGTTTTCTGGTATATATAATGTGATGGTTAGGTTACATCTGATTATGATGGGCTAGTATAGGCTTTTAGCTGTTTTCGTTTTTTTTTTTTTTTTAATGAAGAAGAAGAACAAGTCGGTGAATCGTTTCCAATTATATATTTTTTTTGAAAGGTAAAGTTTCCAATTATATATGATGTGAACTTTTGATATTGTGCCTTGAGCCCACCTAAGTAGCGGCTGTGATGTTAAAAAATAGGTATAGGTTAGATAAGAGTGACTCACTTTATTTTGCATACTCTTGTTTTGATGCGTACTAATGTATAAATTCTCACCATCCATTTAGTTTGATCTAATTGTGAAGATTAACCTAAGATTAAATAAGGAACATAAGTCCATGTTTTTTTTTTTTTTTTTTTTTTTTTTTTTTTTTTTTTTTTTTCAATTTTTTTGGCTATTTTTTCCCCCCAAATTCACCTTCTTTTGTTTTTTTTTTTTTTTTTTTTTTTTTTTTTTTTTTTTTTTTTTTGCAATTCATGATCTTTTTTTATTATTTTTTTTCAATGCACGTTTTTTTTGTCTTTTTTCGAATTCACCTTTTTTTTCTTTTATATGTTTTCGTCTGTTTCATACGTTTTTGCTCGTTTTTGTTCGTTTTAATATATTTTCATCCGTTTTCTTTCGTTTTCGACCATTTTTCATACGTTTTCATCCGTTTTCACACGCGTTTTTATGCTTTCATACGTTTTCGTCCGTTTTCATACATATTCGTCCGTTTTCATCCGCTTTCGTCCATTTACGTCCGTTTTCATACGTTTTCGTCCATTTTCTTACGATTTCGTTCGTTTTCATACGTTTTCGTCCGTTTTCATCTGTATTCTTTCGTTTTCGTCCATTTTTCATACGTTTTCATCATTTTTATACGTGTTTTTAAGCTTTCTTATGTTTTCGTTTGTTTTCTTACTTTTCGTTCGTTTTCATATGTTTTCGTTCGTTTTCATGCGTTTTCTTTCGTTTTCATCCATTTTTCATACGTTTACGTCCGTTTTCAGACGCATTTTTACGCTTTTATACGTTTTCATACATATTTGTCCGTTTTCTTACGTTTTCATCTGTTTTCTTACGCTTTCGTCCGTTTTCATACATTTTCTTTCGTTTTCATCCACTTTTGATACGCTTTTGTCCTTTTTCATACGTGTTTTTATGCTTTCTTATTTTTTTTGTCCATTTTCATATATATTCGTTCGTTTTCTTACGTTTTTGTCCGTTTTCATTCGTTTTTGTCCGTTTTTAAATGTCTTTGGTTGTTTTCAGATGTTTTCATACATTTCTGAATATCACAAGTGATAATATGAATATCCCAAATAATTTTTTGAATATCACATGTGATATTTTGTTATTTTTTGAATACGACAAGTGATATTTCATGATACCACAAATGATATTCTGAATATCACAAGTGATATTCTGAATATCACAAGTGATTTTAAACTAATGTTTTGTAACATGAAAAATCAAAAGTGATATTCAAAAAATCACAAGTGATAGATATTCAAAATATTACAAGTGATATTCAGAATATCACCAGTGATATTCAGAAAATTGCAAGTGTTATTCCGATTTTCTGAATAACAATTGTGATATTCTGAATACCAATAGTGATATTCAAAAATGTATGAAAACGGACGATAACGTAAGAAAACAGAGATAACGTAAGAAAAGGGATAAATACGTATGAAAACAAACGAAAAAAAAGAAAATCACAAGTGATATTCTAAATATCACAAGTGATATTCAAATTATCACTTGTGATTTTCTTAATATCAGTTGTAATATTCAGAAACGTAATTAAATGGACGAAAACGGACAAAAACGTATGAAACCGTAAAAACACGTAAGAAAATGTAGAAAAACATATGAAAAATGGACGAATACGAAAAAAACGGACGAAAACGTATCAAAACGAATGAAAACGTAATAAATTAGACGAAAACATACGAAAATGGGTAAAACATAAGAAACGACGAAAACGTGATAAAATAGACGAAAATATATGAAAGCGTAAAAACACGTCTGAAAAAACGGACGAAAATGTATGAAAGATGGACGAAAACGAAAGAAAACGGACGAAAACGCATTAAAACAAACGAAAACGTATGAAAACGAACGAAAACATAAGAAGATAGACAAAAACGTATGAAAACGGGCGAAAACGGACGAAAATGTATGAAAACGTATAAAAACGAACGTAAACATTTTAAAACAGACGAGAACGTCTAAAAATGGACGAAAACATAAAAAACATATGAAAACGTGCAAAAACGTCTGAAAACGGACGAAAACGTATATAAACGTATGAAAACGGACAAAAACGTTTGAAAAGAGACGAAAACGTAAAAAACGGACGAAAACGAAAAAAAACGTGAATTAGAAAAAAAAGAACGTGAATTGAAAAAAAAAAGCAAAAAATATAAAAAATATAAAAAAAAAAATTACGTGAATTTGAAAAGAAAAAAAAAAGAAGCAAAATAACAAAGAGAAAAAAAAAAGTAAAAAAGAAAAAGGAAGGAAAGAATTTAAAAAAAAAAAAAAAAAAAAAAAAAAAAAAAAAAAAAAAAACGTGAATTGTAAAAAAAAAAAGCCAAAAGAAGGGAAAAAAAAAACAAAAACAAAACAAAACAAAAAAAGGGAAAAAAAACATGGACTTAGGTTGTCCTATTTAATCTTAGGTTAATCCCCACCATTAGATCAAACTAGATGGATGATGAGGATTTGTCCATTGGTATGCACCAAAATAATGGTATGCAATTGAATTTTCCTCTAGATAAGAATAATTTTGTTTTCTGGTATATATAATGTGATGGTTAGGTTACATCTGATTATGATGGGGCTTTTAGCTGTTTTCGTTTTTTTTTTTTATTTTTTTGGCCAGTACACACTAGAATGTGGCCTTTTGTAGTAATAGACTTATGGCCTTGGCTATTTACACGGCCTGGCTAAATACACTCAGGTCATCTTCCATCTGCACTCTTGATATTGTTACATTATTTTATAGTATAATATAAAACATGTCTGTGGACGTATGGTCCGGACTGGACCCTACATGGGCCAGGCCCGGCAGACAGCGGCCCATACTACGCCTAAACCCTAATCCATGCCTTATAAATATAGGGCTGAGATTATATTCACAACAGAATATAACAGATTATCCTAAACCTAACCCTTATATGCTACCACGCATCAATACTAACTTGACCGTCGGAGGTGGATCCCAGGGCTACGGCCTCGGGTCCACTCCTAACGGGTTCTCTTTGTTGACAGGTCTACTAAGGGCTAGAGAAAACGATGAACGGCCAAGGAGAGTCGTCGAATCCAACCCGCGCCAGATTATGTATCAACAAGTTGGCGCCATCCGTGGGACATGACTACAACAAGTTTTGTGTTCTCACATCAAGCAACCATAGAGTTCAAAAGCCGGTAAATTTATTTTTTGTACGCGACACACAGATATACTGCTGTGTATCCATCTGCGTCGGGCTTAAAACCTAAAGATATATTTTTCCTTTTGGTCAAAAATATATGGCTGATCTCACAACCTAAATCGAATCTTTTGTTTATTCGGTTACTCCCGAAACCCAAAAGACATGACACGAAAAGATAAAACAAAACCTATAATGTTTTCTTTTTCATTGAATTGGTCTCCTGTGTTCCACGAATCAAAAAGGGAAAAGAAACAATATACTATATGCATGGTAATGATTATCATACATATGCATAATAATGATTTTTATGCATGCAATATTAAATTATTAATTGCATCCACGGGTTCTTTTACTTCTTATACATGCATATGTAATAAATCCCTTTGCGGGTTTTGATCGTGTGATGATCCAAGTGATCAAGAACAAGCAACGTGTTTTGTTGTTTAAGGGAAGCAGCAAGCAGTAGACGTATATAACAAAGATTGGTATGTTTGTTTATTTGTCTTATCTCTTTCATTATACACGATTGATTATATATCACTACGGTAGATTTACAACAAGTAAATCTCGCAATATCTTTACTACTTATAAAGCAAAAATGGTCAAAGGGGAATGTGGAATTGTGAAAAGTTGAACTTTTGGTCAATCCCGATTTTACCCCTACACATGTGAAACGAAAATTAATAGCCTGTCAAATGGAAAAACTTCTCCTATACTCTTTCCATGCATTCATATCATTCAACAAACAAACATACTCATCCGATTCAAAAACCTAGTACACTTTTAATTATACATTCAAATCTTCTCTCATACTCCTCTGATTCAAAAACCTTTATTAAAAAACATCTATATATAAATCGATTCATACTATAAGAAAAGTTTGATTCAAGAATTCGGTTTTTAATTATTCAAGGGATTATGTGGAACGATTGCTAAGGTAAATACGATTATCTATTTGTTTGTTTTCTGATTTTATTTTTAATACAATTATTCTATTTCGATTCAAATATATGATATAATTCCATTGATTCTGATTAATTATATTTGTGTTTAATGAGAACCCTAATTTTTTATTTTGGGAAAATCACCTTGATCGATTCAGAATACAATACCCTTTTGATGGTGAGCGTATATTAATAATCGGTGAATTTGATGTTTTCAGTTAATGGTAGAATCGCATTTTGCGGTGTCTAAATTAAGATGCTTTTAGGAAGTGAAGTGGCGGAACTACGATTCATGTTTGAAAGGGTATAACCTTTATACAATTTTTGAGTTAATTGATGTTTTGTTTTGCTGATTTAGGGGTTAGGTATAATTGATGTTTTGGTAAGTTGCCTTTTAAAAAAAATTAGGATGTGTTTTGTTGGTTGGTTTATATGGTTTGCGATATATAGTGTTTGCTATTTTGTGGAACAGGTGGAGTGAGAGGTTTGAAAGAAAAGATTGGTTTTCATGGTCTGGATCGTCTTGTGGCTGCGAAAGAAGCTTTAACTGAGAATGTGAGTTCGTCACCGATTTCATATGGTAGAAGTGAGTCACAAAATATTTCTTTAGAGAGTTCGAAGTCGAAAGAGAATGTTAGGGTTACTATTCACTTTTAGCCGTTCAGGTGAATTAGTAATTTGTCATAAAGTAGAATGTTAGGAAAATTGCTTGATTTAATTTGATTAAAATGTGTATGTGTTTATTCCGAGTGAGATAAGACAAGGGGAGGAGATAGCGTCATATGCAGATGGGGAGGGATATTGTCAAATATTACGTGATTCTAACGTCGCTTACATTGATCATTTCTAATAATAGGTGACATACTAATATCAGTTTTTTTTTTCTTTGCATAATTTAGCAAGCCATCATCTGGTCACATCAGGGAGGAAAATATGTCGTCTAAGTGAGTTTTCAGTTTAGTTTTGATCTTTATTGTATATCTTCGGTGTGGAATTTAGAAATGATCAGCTTGATATGTTTTTCAGTTTATGTTTTTAGTTAAAATGAATGCCCTTAAATTTAAATGCTTATAAATTTGGTCATTTACGTTGCACAATTTTGGTTGTATATGGTGCACAAATTTGGCTGTGATTGATAGGCCCACTTTAATCAAGGTTAATGATTATGCAGACTGATGAACGATGAGCACCCACATTGTGCGACTATATTCTAGATTAGGGTTTCGCAAGCGTGGACAAAATATAACGCGTAATTCAAATATAGAAAAGATATCAGAAAGGGTAACCATCGTTTTTAAAAATATTCTAGAATGTGCCTCTTATATGACCGAGACCACGCGACTCAAAAGTTTCAGAAAACACACCCGGTTCTCAATATGTTTTTTTATTCGCGTTTTCGACACGTCTATGTTTGGGGAGGATCCTCAAAACACTTTTAATGTCGCGACATTCTCTCGATTGGGAAACCAATTAACCAATGAGAGGGCTCGATTTCAAAATGGAGTCCTCTAATTGGTTTATCGAATCCCTTGATTTGGCCAAAAGTGAATACTCATATTATATAAAAGATTTCTCACTTTTTTATGAAGATTGAGGAGTATATATTTCTCATGTATATGTATATAATTTCACAAGCTAGTAGTAATTAACTAACCGCATTACCACCAATATCTTGGGTAATGATGCTTTAATGCCTAGTCTTGGAAAATGGATCATACAATTATACGCAATAACTTATAAACCACCAAGGATCACTACTATTAGAATTTCTTACTCTCTAAAAACCACGACCAAAGTACCAAACACCCCCCAAATACAATTAAGATGAGTATATGTAAATGCCGTCACCCCTAAAGGCAAGGTTTTGAAACCCGGGTCGACCCGGCCGGGTTAACCGGTTCGACCGGTTCCGGCCGAAAAAACGGGTCAAAACAACCCGGGTTTCTAAAACTAGGTTAACCGGTGTGACCCGCCGGGTTTTGAGTGACCCGGGTCAACCCGGTTCTCGAAACCTGGCCGGGTTTCATTTTTTCAAAAAAGTTTAATAAAAACCCGGGTTGACCCGGCGGTCGAACCAGTTGACCCGGTCAAAAAATAAAATAATAATAAATTGAAAACCGGGTTGACCCAGCGGTTCAACCGATCGAACCGGTTGACCCGGTGCCCGGTGACTTGACCGGGTCGATTTCGAACCCGGTTTTCAAAACATTGCCTAAAGGTGTGGGTACAACTAGAACAAGAAATCTTAACTCACCACTTGATAGGAGCCCCTTCTGACCATGTCTGATCCGTGTGCAAATGACCTGGTACAACTGGGCCCGTTTCAACCTGAAAGCCGCATCCACCCATTACCCGACTAACCCATTTTGCCACCATCATTCAAAATTGTTATTTGAGTTACACTTGCCCAACACTGTGTAAGGCCTTGTTTATCCTCAAATGGGTCAATTTATCCTCAAAATGGGTAAGCTTAGATGGTTCTTGGACTTGTTGTAAAGTCATCTGGTTGACTAAAATGGGTCAATTTATCCTCAAAATGGTTACTGTTCTTTATTGGTTTTCTAGCAAATTAGCAACAATAAATGTTATGTCGATTGAGCTACTTTTTTCAAAACTTGATTGATTTATGTATTACCTTTATTTTACTGAGAATCTGCCTACAAATCAAAACTAGGGGAATCATAACAAAAACAGGAACTTGATTTTTTAAGAGAAATTGAGGTAATTAGACTTGGTTTTGTTGATTTTAGAAAAAAGAAAAGAAAAGACAGACTACTTTTTTGTGATGAGTCAAGTTATATAGTGTCGTGTGTGCTAAATGATTGATTGCTTTGGCTATGTTGTTTAACTATTTTACAAGTTCTGTCAATGGTTTTAATTAGTAGATATTGATGATGTTATACATGTAATAATAGAGTTATGGAACTGTTATGAATTATGATTGACATAGTTTTGTGGCATGACATATGCATATAGTCTTTGGTTTGCTTATTTAAACATGTTATGTTGTATTTACAAGGGCTTAAGGTTGTATAAAAACACAATGAATAAAGTGTTTTGATTTTTTCATGGTGTATCAAAACGCAGTAGTTAACAAATTGTTTTCGAGTGTTTCGGCAGATTCTTTTTGTAGAGGTAAGAAGCACTAATGTGAAACAACCTAAATAAGATGTTAAGTATAGGTTGTTTAGTTGTATTAATCACCTGCATATTCATTGGTTGTATCCTATTAAAATAAAAATAATAATAATAATAATAATAATAATAATAATAATAATAATAATAATAATAATAATAATAATAATTAAAAAAAAAAAAAAATCTGTAAAGTCAAGAAACATTTTTTTATAAGGACTCCGAAGAATGATACTAATGATGTTTGAAGCTCGAGATCGTTTATCAAATGAGCCTTATGTTAAGCTCGAGCTCGAATCAAGCTTTTAGCATACTAGGCTCATTTACACCTCTATTTTTTTAAGGGAGTACGATTCAACATTTAACTTTTTTTTGAACCCACTAACATTACATTAAAATGTTACTAATTTAGTGTTCTATAAAACGTCAAATTTAGTTTTGAACCCCAAAAAACTGTATAATGAAGTAATGAATAACGTTACATCATTTTCTTGTCTTCAACCATAGTTTAACAATGATATTCTTGTACCTCATTAAAGGAAATGACCAATATATGTTTAACTTTTTATCACCGTCACACGGTATGGTTGTGTTAGGGGGTGGCAATGCACTCGGCATCGAGGCTGGGCATCCTTTGCCGATCGGCATCGTCCATTACCACTTGCTCGGCATCGAGCATTCGGCATTAAATTCGGTAACCCATACCGAATCGATATGGGCTAGTCCAAAAAAAAAAGGAACGTTGGGCATTAAATTTTATAGCCTTTTGTGGAGAGGCATGGTGAATTATGAAATGTGTCGACCATAATTGAATGGTTAAAATTGCTTATACATGAATCATGATGCATCACGATTGCCACCCCTTTATAGGCAAAAAATCGGGCCCTATGACTTGGAGCCACTACATGCCACTCTATTCCATAGGGTATTGTGCCAACACACATATTTTAACTTGGCCGAAAACGCTTATTTTCAAGCAGCCTATATTATCAAATAGTTTTTTGAGAATTATAGTTAAAACGACGTATTATAAATTATAGGACACAATTAATCTATCAAACATAAATTACTGAAATATATAATAACAGAAGTCAACCATCAAGAAATTAATGAATAACTATGGATCTCTAAAGAAGGCTGATTAAAGGACAACTAAAGCTCAAACAGTTTGATACCATCTTTGGCATGAATCACTCCAACATCATTATCAAACTCTGGTGTACTCGGTCAGGTAACCGGAGGATCTCTCTTAGTCAACTGAAAAATTAAAACGGGTAATCAGCAAAAATAGTTACAGTTAATTAAAGACGCATCAAAATGTGAACAGAAGCCAAATGTATGATTATAACAAACTTTTCGGGTGCCCGCGCGTTGCACCGGGTGGTTTTCGTTCTTGTTAATATCCGTGTATGTTTCTCTTTATAAACATAAGAAATGTAAGTTGAACTTGCAACTTTGGATATAATAACGATATAGTCTGATCGCCTCACCAACACACAAGAATATAAAGTACAAAATTGTAAAGGATAAATTTTAAGAAAGTAAAATTTTTGGTAATTAATAATAGAGAAAATATAAAGATGAGAGAAAGTTAAAGAAGGCTAAATTGTAAATTACTATTCAGTAAATAGTAACTTTTGATAATTGATAATAAGTATAGATATGCAAAAGATCAGAACATTATATAAAGTAGAGAGGTTTTCTATTCAATCAAGCTTGAATGTCGCAAATTCAACAAGGATAATATATTGCACTTGAGATCAACGAATAATACTTTGTAATCAAAAGAATCTTATAAAGTAGGATGAAAAAAATGTGGAATGAGTTGAACTTTAATTAATATGTTGCAATCTTGATGACAGTAAGTAGAAACTTGAGTAATATTATGTAGAAGTATGTTTTGTTATATAAAAGAACTTTTTAAACATGATGCACATGCACAGTGAGAACGCACCTTATCATTCTTCTCGCTATTATGATCTTCGTTATTACGCCTTCTTTCATAAACATGGGGAGATACAAGGCTTTGCACAAATATAGGGGAGTGAAAGTACTCCCAATGATCATTATGTTTGATGTCATCGTAGAAACTCATGTTTGGAATGTAGTCGTTGAGGTTTTCTAAATAGTGCGCAACATCATTATTTTTGAGGGTTAACAATACCCAAGACTGTAGTTCATTGTAGTTTTTCATCATCCAAATGGATCTTTCAAGTGCATTATAAGGATTGTACATTATACTGCATAGACATTCATCAATATTTCCAAGATAGTTACAGCTTCTTGTGTACCTTGTGTCATTGGGGTGGGGGATTTCCTTAAATACCTCTTTCGATAAATCAAAAGATACAATCACTGACTTTTTATTTTGATCCTTCATAAACCAGTGAAGAGCCCCATTGCATAACGCACCTGCACAGCGTTTGTAATAATGCGGCTCACTTGTATACTTGAGCTTTCCAAGAACTTTCCATACGTTTGATTTTAAAGTTAACACTTGAAAACATGTTTGATTGTCACCGTCGACGTACACTAATACAACCTTATAATCATCAGTGGAAGAATCATAACCAAAACCCCAAGTTGTTCTAATATCATCATCAAATTGGGGCCTTTGCAGTTTTTTCACCTCTCTAGTAGAGGGATTAGCCACAAAAATATCATACGTGTAATTAGAGATGCATACAAGGCCATTAGATGAACCAATAATATGAGAAAAGTTGTACAACCCGTACTCAAATGTGTAGTTAATTTTCGTGGACATGAGGATCCTTCACTACTACATAAAACATTATTTGGTACGGTATTTTGATACGATTATAGGAAAACCGTACCAAAATCCATTCATTTGACGCGGTTCTTAAGAAAACCGTACCTAAAAACTTTTAATTTGTTTTTTGGTACGGTTGTTTATAAAACCGTACCGCACCAAATAAAATTATTTACTACGGTTTATTTACCAACCGTACCAAATTATTTTTTCTTTTCACACGATTTTTAAATAACCGTACCAAAAAAAGGTAAAATTTTTAAATTCATGCTCTATTTACCAATTTGTTGCTAATTTCATAAATTACCGCTCTATTTTCCAACAAGTTTTTGATATTCGTTGAAATTTTTTTATCAACGTCTCACTTTCACTCGTAAATAGAATAATTATGAAATTTACCAATGACTTTTATATCGTTGGTACATTATTTAACTACATACAAAGAACTGGGTCACACATGTGTAATACTCCGTAAAATCCCAGGTCATTTATTAATGCTAATTTAACTACATACAAAGAACTGGGTCACACATGTGAAATTTTTTTATCAACGTCTCACTTTCACTCGTAAATAGAATAATTATGAAATTTACCAATGACTTTTGCTTGTTCTCGTTTGCTCATATCACACGAACTCTTCACCACTATTTTGGTGTTGTAAGTTATCATCACCCTTTTCATTTCTACTCTTATACAATCATGCATATCACGTTAAGATTGCCACACAAAACGTTTTATTTTCTAAGTATGCATTTCGTTACACTTATGACTATTATTTTACACGCCTCGACACCCCTAGGAATGGTCTCGCCATTTCATTTTTATACGTACAACCTACCTATATTTTTCGACCACCTACATCTTTGACTCACACTTAACCAAACCTAACTAACATGCAAGTCATACACGATCGTACACTATGAAAACTACGCCTAAACTAAACCTGTGTCGAGCACCCCTTTTATACACACTTAAATGTCACTTGGGCCTAGATTGGGCTAACGAGCCCATAAAGTTTTCAAAAGGATAATTTCGGTTCAAAGGTTGGAAAATAGCGAGAGGCATAAAAAATGTTTTAAGTGTGTTTTGAGTTGTGAATTTACTTGTTTCTCCCCCTTTTTGTCGAAACAAAAAGCTATAAAGTGGCATGGCGGAAGCTAACAAGACTTGCAAATACTCCCCCTTGTTTGGGACACCAAGGAATCGAGCTATGAAGTCGTGCTACAAAACAAGGTTAGGGTACAAGCACGAGTATAACGACAGTCTCTACATCACAACTACAATAACTAAGAAGAAAATAAGATAATCCTAAGACATACTATGGCTTGACTATAAGCCGACACGTAGTTTGGTGGGTGTGCGGGAGCTTGAAAGTGGTGTTGGATGTAGGCAAACATCACGTTGACTCACAACCACAATAACTTTAACAAGAGAGTTAGCAAGTCGTGAAGAGGATTGAGAATAAAGCCCTTGAAAAGTTTATATGAAGGAAAACGCAATCAACTGACTGGAGATCCTAAAGTGTGGTTCAATAGAACAACCTACTTATATAAACTGAGGTCATTTATGTAGGAGAGAAGTAGGGTAGCTTCGAAGGGAATTGTAGGGGTGCAATTCTTAAAAGCTTTCGTAGAATCAAACTATTGTTCATAACCATAACGGACATAACTATGAGGACCAAAATGTGTTGGTGTTTTTCAAAAGAGAGGTTGAAACATAATAAAAGAAAGAATATAACGAAAACACAGTGCTCAACTTATAAAATTTGGTTTTATTTCATCTAGAAAAGAAAAAAAGTAAAATCCGGCCGGTTCCGGTTTACCGGTTCAACCTGGGTCGAGTAAAACCCGGCGGTTCAATCCGGGTCTTTAATCCTCAACTACCCGGTTAGTAACGAATCGGTAACATCACCGGTTCCCGGTTCAACTGGTTGAACTGACCTGGTCAATCCGGGTTTTAAAACATTGATCACAAGGTTGATGTTTGGTCAAATGTAACCACCGAATTAACTATGTGTTCATACTTCATAAGCAGGGACAGAGCTATGGGGGTTCCCGCGGGTGCCCGGGAACCTCATAGATTTTTTCAATATAGTGTTAATTTAAAAAAAAAAAAAAAACATATTTTTTCTAAATGGATCTTAAATGCATCCGGTTCTTTGAAAATGTGTTTCCAATATTACGATTCAAAAGATTTCGTGCACCATGTTATATTTAGTCCTCGCTCCGTCCCTGTTCATAAGCCAGAGGATTAATTGTGTTAATTTACATTTCGTGACATAAAAAATATACATTTCGACATATTTAAACATTTTTTTCCCAAATTCGTTATTCACTTTGTGGTTCATGCATCTAATATCTGAAGACAAGTGAAATTGAGTTAACTGGAATAATTTATATAATAAGACATGGTGACATACCACCCATATAATATTAACTTTTTATTTCGGTTCCCAAATTATTTAAAATTCGAATATATCCCCCCAATTACAATTTCACCAAAAGCTTTCCCCCCTTATTCAATTTTTCACGAAATATTTCCCCCCCTAAAATGGTTATCCCCAAATGCCTCTCTCTTTTAAGGCTACACAACACATTAATGAAACCAAACCCTACTCCATTCTCTCTTTTCACTAGCCGCCTTCACCATCAACCATTATACCATATTATTCTCTTTTTTCCGATCCATCTTCTTTGTTTTTTCATCTTCAGGTAACAATATCTATTGTAACAACACTTGTAATTACTTATTCTTAAGACTTGAACTAAATGGTTCCATTTTGCTCCTCATAAATAGATTCTTGAACCACCAAGTGAGGAGGAGGTTTCTCTGCTATTGGAATTTTTTGGGTGAGTTTTTATATAATTTATAATGGCGAATGTCTTTAGCTCATGTGTATAATGTATGTTCATTTTTATGTTTGCAGTTGTTGCCTTATTGGATGGAAAGAAGTTCATAATGTCACAGTTAGCAAGCATCTGAGGTTGTTGTTTCTCGATTTCCATGTAGTCTTTAGTGTTTTTCGTTTCCTTATCGAACATAATCAGTTTCTTTGTTCTTATTTTATATTTGTTTCACAGTTATAAGGTTATGGTTTATATTTGTTTCATAGTTATAAGGTTATTTTATATTTGTTTCACAGTTATAAGGTTATGGTTTATAGTTTCACAGTTATAAGGTTATCGAACATAATCACTTTCTTTGTTCTTATTTTCGATTTCCATGTAGTCTTTAGTGTTTATAGATAAGTAGCCTAGAAGCCCAGAATGAGAGCTAGACGGGGCAAGCAAATGAAAGCCCATTTATCTAATCCAAATGACATGTATATTTACTGAAAAGGATCAATCAATAATATTCAATCCACATCTAAGTAGGGGTGTTTAGAATTCGGGTAATACCCGAAAGAACCGAGAATGGAAATTGAACCGAACTGAAAAAAATCGAACCGAACTGTAAAAAAGCGAAATGAATTATCAACCAAATTGAGCATGTCAAAACCGAACCAAACCGAATTAAATATTCAATTTTCGGTTTGAATATGGTTTTAGCAATCTAAACCGAAAACCGAATTCATATAAATACATATATTTTTATATATTTATATACGTAAAAAGTCCATTGTAATTTTATAATTAAAATTTTATCCTAAAATAGAAAAACAAAAAAATTTGTATAATAAAAACTTTTTAAACATAAATGATTTAATTTGGGTTATTTGAGTCTATGCGAAAATTGAACCAAATTCAAATTCGGTTAAATATAATTTGAATTTTGCTCGGTTTAGTTTTCGATTTTAGCCAAACAAAAAAATTAACCGATTAAACCAAACAACCCGATAACCAATCCGATGAACACCCTACATTTAAAAAATATCTATACTACATATAATGTAAAAATGGTCAATGTGAAATGTTGAGTTTTCAACAATAGTCAAATGAGAGAGAAAGTGGAATGTAATTAATACTTTTGTTAAAACACCCCAATACTTAAAATTACAATTATTTATTCAGATTGTACAACCAAATTAAAGCATATCTATCAAATTAAATACAACCAATTCAAACACAAATCGGGTTGACCTGGGACGCTTCAAACCCGGCGGGTTGACCCAGCTTAATTTGACCCGTTTTCGACCCAACGTTGACCCAGTTTAAATACAACCAATTCAAAGACAAATCGGGTTGACCCGGGACGCTTCAAACCCGGCGGGTTGACCCAGCTTAATTTGACCCGTTTTTGACCCAACCTAGCAAGTTGACCCGGTTTAAATCGACATACTTTTTGACCGGAACGGTTCAACCTGTTGAACCACCCGGGTCGAACTGGGTTTCAAAACATTATCCATTACTTAAAAGTAAAATGATTTATTCACATTGTACAACCAATTAAAAACATATCTATCAAATTAAATACAACCAATTAAAACACAAACCGGGTTGACCCGGGACGCTTCAAACCCGTTTTCCGACCGGAACGGTTCAACCAGTTGAACCACCCGGGTCGAACCAGGTTTCAAAACATTATATTTAATTTCCAAATCTTCAAACTTTTATTATTTTTCGTATAACCTATAAACTTTTTTTTATCAATAAACTATATGTCGCTATAAAATCTCGTTGCTTGCGGGTTGCCCCCTCATTGCTTGCGTTTGAAAATAGGATGCCCGATTATTCTTTTAAGGAATCTCGATCCGGAAAATGGATTATGTAATGACACGAGGTTGATATGTAAACGTTTTGACCTTAATGACATCAACGCCGAGATTGCTGTCGGGCAACACGCTGGAGTTAGAGTGCTCTTGCCAAGAATTCCTCTTGCTCCATCTGAAGAAGACATGTTCCCTTTCAAACTAAAGAGAACACAATTCCCTATTCGCCTTAGCTTTGCGATGATTATTAATAAAGCTCAAGGCCAAACAATTTCAAATGTGGGTGTCTATTTGCCTGACTCTGTTTTCTCCCATAGCCAGCTTTATGTGGCATTGTCTAGAGGGATTTCCCGTAGAACAACAAAGGTATTGGTTAATCCAGTCAAAGAGTTCCGTCAAGCAGGAATCTACACCTCGAATGTCATTTATCAAGAAGTTTTACGCGAAGAGTAACGTGTGTTAGTTTTTATTTCATAACTGATGTAATGTTTACTTTCAATTTCATTAAATGTTTTTATATGTTGTTTAATAGATGTTAAGAATTTTTTTTATATTTTAGTTATCGTGTAGTACAACCGTTTGCAATTACATTCTGATCGGTTCACGTTCCATTTTGAATTCTACACAAAACACTCACTACAATATCACAAATCGTTAATTATCTGCTGCTAGGAATTCCGTTGCTATGCACGGGTACTCGTCTAGTTAGAATAAATGTATAAAGAGAAATGGTAAATGATACTGTATACACTTTATATACACAACTATAGTCACATGATACACTAGTTACTTAACAACTTTTTGTCGTATTTAGTTATCTTAAAAGTAGCTAAAATCAAGTTTTCGTCTAAGAGAGGCCACGACACACCATTAGTACATGAAAAGGATGCCATGATCGATCACAAGTATAGCTAATAGATTCTTCTAGTATAATGAAACATGTCCAAATTTCACTCATTCTAAATCTATGCTACATATAAAATCTAGGAAAAATTATCTAAAAAAGCATCATATTTGACACTTTTTACCGTTGTGTGTACTTAACTTTTTTTTTCCTAAAGTATCACTAAACTTTGTAATTTTGTACATTGTATGTACCCGATGACCTGATAACCGGGCGTGTCCTACGTGGAGCCGGTTGCTTGCCAACTCAGCTTGTCCTACGTACACACAATTAGAGCTGGCAAATTGGGTACCTGTTAGGACCTGTTAAAACCTGTTAAGGAAAAAAATGTACTATGCAATTTTTTTATTTTTTAAAATAATTGTTTTTAGTATTCTAGGGTTCAATATTTAACTTTTTTAATACATAAAACGTATATCTGTCATACTCAAACCACCAAAACCAAGTGTTAAACGAGTCGTTTTCATGTTTGAAACTTATGTTATTCGCGCGCTCAAAACCTGTTAAGACCTGTTAAGACACGATTTGCCAGCTCTACACACAATGGTAAAAAATGTCAAATATAATGCATTTTTAGATAATTTTCCCTTTAAAATTCCAAAAAACATATTTTCGAAAAAAATTTTAAAAAATTCGACAAATTTTCTAATTTTTTTTTTGAATTTCTAAAAATTTCTAAAAATATTTTTTAGAAAAAAATAAAAAAAAAATCTAAAAAATATTTTATAAAAAAAAATTGAATAAATTTTTTTCGAATAAATTAAAAAAAATATATATTTGAATAAAAATATTTTTTAGAAAAAATGTTTTTTAAAAAATATTTTTATTCAAATATTTTTCTAAATTTTTTTTATTTTTTTTTCTAAAAATATTTTTTTTCACTAAAATATTGTTTAGAAAAAATGAATAAAAATAATTTTCTAAAAAAATTTTTAGATTTTTTTTTTTAAATTTAAAAAAAAAAAAAAATTAGAAATTTTTTTGAATTTAAATTTTTTTTTTCGAAAATATGGTTTTGGAATTTTAAAATTCAAAATCATTTTTTCGAAAACCTTTTTTTTTTTAAAATTCAAAAACATTTTTTCAAAAACATTTATTCATTTTTTCCAAAAAAATATTTTAGAGAAAAACATGGCTTTTGTGGTCATTTTTCCAAATCTTGAAGGACTGGATTTCACATTTTGACATAATAATTTTGTAGAAGATATGTAACATGAGCTGTTAAGCTTCGCACCTGATGCCCTTCTAGCATCACTACCGAAAACTGCAATGCTCGACTTTGAAACGCCACGAAAAGAACCGTTAGAGGGTCTTGATATAGCAATGTGCATACACGTAGCAAAAAAAAAGGTTTTCGAAAAAATGTTTTTGAATTTTAAAATTCCAAAAACATATTTTTTTCGATTTTTTTTATAAAATATTTTTTAGAATTTTTTTTTTCTAAAAAATATTTTTAGAAATTTTTAGAAATTCAAAAAAAAAAAAATTAGAAAATTTTTTGAATTTTTAATTTTTTTTTCGAAAATATGTTTTTTGGAATTTTAAAGGGAAAATTATCTAAAAATGCATCATATTTGACATTTTTTACCATTGTGTGTACGTAGGACAAGCTGAGTTGGCAAGCAACCGGCTCCACGTAGGACAAGCCCGGTTATCAGGTCACCGGGTACACACAATGTACCAAATTACAAAGTTTAGTGATACTTTAGGAAAAAAACAAGTTGAGTACACACAACGGTAAAAAGTGTCAAATATGATGCTTTTTTAGATAATTTTCCCTAAAATCTATACTACATATAAAGTAAAAATAATTAATATAGAATGTTGAAATATTAAAAAATGTCAAGCTTTTAGGGCATTTGAAAAGTATTGAAATTAAGTCATGCACTTAAAAAGTATTGAAGTAGTTTAAAATTTTTCTCGTTTGCTCCATCTTTGTTTGTTACAATTTAATGTATATCGAAAACCGGGTTGACATGTGACGCTTCAAACCTTGCAGGTTGATCCGGTTTAATTAAAGCCTTTTTTCGACCCAACCCGTCGGGATGACCTGGGTTAAATTGACCTATTTCTTTACCGGCACGGTTCAACTGGTTGAACCACCCTCACGGTTCCCATCCCTGATTCTTGCGGAGAAAAAGAAAGATGGTCGGGAGTTTCGTGAATTGTTTCTTTTCTCAAACAAGAGCATCCGTAAGATAAGACTGCCAGAAGCATATTGTAAGGTATTTAGGTCTTCATGTGGGTGGCTTATAACCGGGGTCGTCATCATGCTACAGAACTCATCAATCCATTATCGCATGAAATCATCAATCTTCCTTATGTGAAAAAAGGGATTAAAAAGCTACTCATTGTAACTAACAATCCATCTTCATTAAAAATGCCATTAGTTAACTATTCTATAATATGTATTCATTACAAAAACGATCGAGTGGAACAATATGTCCTTTGACACCTACAACTCAACGGCATGTTACGAAACACAATTGTTATAATAGCATAATTACAGTCATCAATTTGCAAAAGGTTTAAATCAGGGGCGGATGTACATGTAAGCCAGGGGTAGCGGTCGCTACCCCTGAACTTTTACCCGGTAGTGGAATTTTTGGCGATTTTTGGTCATTTTTTGGCGATTTCGCGACCCCTGAAACAAATTTTCGCTACCCCTAAACAAATTTTTGTATTTCGCTACCCTTAAGCTTGGCTCCTAGTTCCGCCCCTGGTTTAAATACCGAAACATCAATACAAACAAAAGAGTTGAGTCTTCGTAGCTAGCAAGGATTAATTAGATCATTCGCCCTGCTCGTTTTAAGTTGCCTTAGTCGTGTTCATTTAATTGTGAAAATATGTATGCATGATAATTCATCATTAGCGACTAAGAATTTGATTAGGGTATATATAAATTATTGCGACTTTTCTTATTAATTTCGAATATACATTTCTATAGATATGCAAATTAAAAAAAGTATAGTATGCAAATTAAAAAAAGTACCACACAGAAGTTAGACCAATGCCATAATCAAAAGATTTAGGGTGTGTTTGGTACCCATTCCTGGGAATCAACTATCACTATGAAAGTGATAGTTGGTGTTTGTTTGGGGTGTCTGGGCCCACAACTATGACTATGAAAGTTCATTATTTTTCATACTCCATATATGGCTAGAGAGTGAGGAATGAAACTTTCATAGTTGAGTACTATCAAACTCATACCCATTGTCATTCCTCCCAGCATACCAAACGCACCCTTAGTTACAATAGTGAAAATTGGACCATTGATAAAATTAGCTAGCTGATAATAAGAACAACCTCCCAGGGTAATGCTTGCAAATAGGACACCATGACAACAAGTATACCTAGCTAATAGATCGATTACTAGGTATACACCAATAAGTTGTGACTTATGAATAAATTAAACATGCATTTCTCGTCGCTTTGGTACGTAACTGTATCTGTATACAGTTGTGTATACAGTTAGGGATGACAATGGGCGAGAAAAAACAACCCACGGGTACCCGCACATGAATGGGTGGGCAATCACGTCAATTTTCACCCACGGGTTAGTTGTGGGTGAAAATTTGTACCCATCGGTGGATGGCGGGTGGGTGACGGGTGAGACATACCCATCGCGGGTAAACCCATGACACAATTTAAAATACCAACAGGTATACCCATGACACCATTTAAAATACCCACGGGTATACCCATCAAAATACCTGAGGGTGTACCCATAAACCCTCAAACTAAAATTAATTATAGAGAAATGATAGGTATGCCTAATAATATGCCTAAAACTATGTGACAAGAGTTTATTAGTTTGTAAAAAAGTGAGTCCGGCTGCTAAAACCAATAAACTTTTGCCATACACTTTTAGGCATATCATTAGGCATGTCTATAATTTCTCTTACTTATATTAATTAAAATACTTATGATGTTCCTGGTATACATTGAATAGTTACCAAGTCTCGAGAAATTATATTAACCTAAAACTTTGTTTGAGTTTCAAGACTAAAATGAGAATATAAAAGATCAAACAATCAAAGTTATATACATGTTAACATTCCTGTATAATCTCAGACTCTCAGTTCGTCCTTGTGATAAAATACTACTTAACGGCTTTCATATCATTTTCATATCATGGTTTTGCAATTTTGTTGCATTACACTATCACATGGGTTTACCCGTGGGCAACAAATACCCGCGAATATGGGCATGGGTAGAAAATTTTACTCATTAGCGGGTGATGGAATGGGTGTGTAGCGGGTGAGAAAAAACTACGTGAGCGGGTGACGGGTTAGAGGTACCCGTGCCCATTGCCCACGGGTGCCATCCTGTTTACGGTTCACTTTCTGCGCATAGTATATATTCAAGGTTACTATGTACATATATAGAATTACTTATTACTTATCTGATCATTGTGTTCATCATCAAAGTTTTATTATTTTATGCTTATTTGGTCATTAAATAACACACGTACGGGGAAATTGTTTTAGGAAACCAGATTTTGATATATAGGATTGGATATATATTATAACCGATATATTCGTCTAATTATTTATGTGATCGACTTACCTTTTTAAACATATCAATCCCGTCCCCTTTGTGATTGTTTTTTATTTAAGTAGCATAACACATTGTTTTAAGATTCGCAAAAACACAGTAAATAACAATCGTCGAGCTCTTCACACAATTGAGGTATGCATGATTAATTCCTACTATACGTTGCTGGGTAATTGTTTTTGTGTTTATTATTGATTAGTGTTATTGTATACTTTTAGGGTACTTGGATCTTTAAAAGAGAGTGAATTATTACATAACACGTTATTTAAGATTCGCAAAAACACAGAAACTAACATTGGTATGATTCATTGCTACGTTGCATGGTTTCAGTTTTTGTGTTTTTAATTGATTAATGATATTGTATAATTTTAGGTTACTTTTGGATCTTTAAAAAAGAGTGAGTATTCGCATAACATTCATGATGTGGTCGGGAATGCTTCCTGAACTACTTAATATGATTAATGCGCGTAGATGTATCGTATTTTACGAAGATTATCTCTCTTTTGCGGGAGTGTGTAAGTCTTGGCATTCAGTGGCCGCTGCAGCCGTACACAGTGACTACTCGAATGGACCCCCCTCGCGTTTCCCATCTCTATTGCTTGCTGAAAAAGAGACAGATGGTCAGGAATTTCGTGAGTTGTTCCTCCTCTCGAATAAGAGCATCCGCAAGATACGATTGCCAGAAGCATATGGTAAGGTATGTAGGTCTTCATGCGGCTGGCTTGTAACCATTGGAGATGATCATGCTATACAACTCGTCAATCCCTTGTTGCGTGAAACCATCAATCTCCCAAAACTTGACACTTTTCCAGGATTCCTGAAGAATTCAAGATGGTATGAAGGCATTAAAAAGCTTCTCATCGTAAGCAATAATCCATCTTCATTAAAATTGCCATTGGTTGTAGTATTATGGGGATTATTTCGCACGATGGGCTTTTGGTGTCCCAGAGATAAAAGGTGGATAGCAGTTGGTCAATATGGTGAGGGTATACACGATATCACTTACTACAATGGGCAAGTTTATTCTTTTGACATGGACAATTGTATCCAAGCTTGTGATGTTTATGGGGAAAATCCAACGGCGTTGGTTTATGTTTCAAGACTGCCAACTGATAATTATGATCCTTATGATAAAGCACAAAACAAGGGCATAGCATATATAATTGGATTGGACGAAGGTGAGAGGAAGAGACTCTTGGTGGTTGTCAGACAACATGGAATGGTGGATGGATATTTTTCAAGGGAAACTTACAAGACAAAAAGATTTCTACTTTTTGCATATGACTTGGAAGATGGAAGATGGTCAACAGTGACTGATTTGGATAAGAAAACTTTGTTCGTTGGACATAGTTCGTCGTTTTGGATCGAGGACGCCACGGGAGTGATAAAGAGAAATTGCATATACTACACCGATGATGCTGATTTCTTATACTGCACAACTAAAAACGGAGGTGGAGGAGATATGGGAATTTATCATTTGTCGGACGAAACCGGGCCTCACTACACTGGAGAATCACGAAGCTTTCTTACACCTCCTATATGGCTTGAATCAATTTAATTTTCATCACAATGTGACTGTCTGTGTTACAAAGTTTTCACGGAATGTTTACTTTCGTGCGTATGCATGCAGGTGAAATTATATAAGTTTCTAACAGATCAAACAATTCGGAATCATACATCTATGAAATGGTACTTCTTAGAAAATAGTACTTCTTAGAAAATACAAAATAATACTTCTTAGATAACTATATTGATTAGAATATACTCATAAGAATTCTGGTTGCTGTGGAGTATAACCGATATGATCAAAGTTCCTTCTATGACTCAAACGAGAATAAAGTTAACCAGTAATTCGCTAGTTTTTGCCTCAAGCTATATACAACGTTTAACTGGCACGGTGTGAAGATTTCACCTTTCCTCCTCTTGGTTCTTGTGTTCACATGGTAAAACAAACACCCCCAACCATGGTTGCTTCGTGAGTTCACTAGCCAAGTGCTCACTGAGCATGCGATGGGGGTAGTCACAAACAAGATTTCGTATTGATAGACTTACAACTTTCTGCTGCTCCTATGTCCCCTTTTCTTTCATAATAAAAAATTGGTACACATTTTTTTTAAGTGGGCTAGGTAGAGTCTCATGCGAAAGGTGGTGCCGTGAGAAAAAGTAGTGTCAACTCAGCACTTTTTGCTCATGGGATCAGTTTTGACAATGGCACCAAAACCCCCCTCCCATGCATAAGTGGTGTCATCGTGCTTTTCTTTCCTTTTTTTTCATTTTATTTTTAAATAAAACAATATATTTAACTAAAATTTAATTTCAATAATAAAAAACATATTACATAAATAAAAATAGGACATCAAATTAAAAAGTACATTAAATAGAAAAAGTACGTTAAATAAAAATTCGACGTAAAAATAAAAGTAAACTAATTTTGGGAATAATATAAGGCCCGAATTTGTTTTTTTTCCGCCTCGACGATAGTAGCATCAACCGGATCCATCTTTTCGGTTTTAACTGCCAAGACCTTCATATCCTTGACGATAAGGACAGTGGCAGTCATGCTTCTGAAAATCGTCCATACCTCCCAAATTCACCAATAATATCATTCCACCTCATTTCACTTAATTCTTACTTTTTTCATACCTCCCAACCCCTTTTTAGTGGCAACCATGCCTTTTTCATACCACTCAACTTTTTTTTTAATAAATTAAATTAAATAATTTAATTAAAACATAAATATTTCATTAATAATTAAAATAACATTACATAATACTTGGAAAAAAAATACATAATTAAATTTAAAAATCCGTAGTCCGTCCATATGTCTCCGCGTACCCACGTTTTTTGGCAATAATGAAATCTCGCATAACCTGATTGGTTATGTGTTCGTGCGGCTCGTTGTAGAATTTCAGTGCCCGAATCATAGCCTTTTCTTTAGCATTTGTGATTTGTGTCTCCAGCAACTGTTGGGACAATTGATCCTTTGCACGTTTTTCTGCCATCGCCTCATCTAACGCTAGTGCTTTCTTTGACGTATACTTCCCAATAAACTCAGCAACACTATTCTTTGTCGACGCCTCACTAGCGGTCTTTTTCCCTTTTCTTTTTGAAACAGGAGTTGTGTCGTCATTTAGATCCGGAATAACAGGATCAACATTGTCATTGCTTCCGGACCCATAGAAGCTAAATTCCGACGACTTTCTTCGTTTGTCGGAATGAGATGTCGAAGATACTTTTTCAAAACATGGTTGCTCCAACCATTTCGATTCATCCTTAACAACCCTCCACGCTTCAATATGATTAAACGAAGTGCCCTTATTCCTCTTATTATCATCAGACATGGCATTTTCCAAGACGTTGACATTGTCACACCCACTCTCACGAATGCGATTCTACAATAACACAAGTATATAAATTAACACAAGTATATAGTTTAAAAATTACTTGTTGGATGTAAAGCCCATTAAAGACACCCATTGCGTGATTCAAATGTTTCCACTTTGTGTTCAACGAATGATGAGTTCGATTACTATCTTTAATTGTGGCCTTGAAATGCTCCAAAATTCTTTCCCAAAACTTATCTCTTCCTTGTTCATTCCCGACTTTTTTACATGTCGAGATATGAATCCATGCTTTAGCCAAAGCAACCTCTTCGATCGATGTCCAAGTCCTTTTATCCACTTTAGTTTTCCCTTTACCCACTTGAACATCTTCATCTAAAAAAATAACATATAAAAAATATAACGTATAAAAAATAACGTATAAAAAATAACAAATAAAAAATAACAAATAAAAAGTAACGTATTAAAAATAACAAATAAAAAATAACGTGTATATATATATATATATATATATATATATATATATATATATATATATATATATATATATATATATATATATATATATATATATATACCAATTTGAGTTTGTTGTTGCGTTTCGGGAACAAACTCAACATCATCATCATCGTCTTCACCATATAAAGGAAGTTCGCGTTCCACACTTGGTTTACGACGCGAAGGACCTTCACGGTAGTCACCAAACGGGTTGAAGTCACTCGTCATTGATATGTTATATTGGCTTGGATTCATTGCTGGTGAAGCTTGGGGATAGTTAAAAGATTGAGGGTATTGTTGATGCATCGGTGGTGGAGGTTGAGGATAATATCCCGATTGAAGGTATTGTGGATACATCAGTGGTGGAGCTTGCGGACGAACACGAGGACGGTAGCCACGTCCACGACCTTTTTGTGTTGAACCACCTCTTGATTTGCCACTATCCATGCTTCACAATGTATATGTGTAAAAAAAGTTTGTGTTTATGTTTGTGTTTGGAAATGAAATGTAATGTGGAATTATGAAAATGAAATGTAAATGTGTAATATATATAGGTATTTTTTATTTTTTTTGGCCCATACGCTCCTCCAATGTTCCACACAATTAATGCAACGGTCATATTTTTGCTTTGAAACAAGGATACCTCCGAGGCAATATTTGCCGTTCACCCCTTGCCGTTGGGCTTGCCGGCTAGGTGGCGGCGGTGTTCACTGCCGGCATCCCCTTGCCGATGGTGATACCGCTTGTCACTGCCACCCTTTCTAATGCAACAAAACGACTAGTAGAAGAGCCCATTCTAACCTTTTTGACTGTTGAAAATTTAATGAAACAAGATCATCTACCTACCCAATTAAATAGAGTGCACCCATCTCTCTGCAAAATAATCCACGAAAAATCATCTCCATACCCAATTCAATAGAGTGCCATCTATCTACTAATTAAATAATGAGCTAATTCTTTAATCACCCCAAAAGTACAAGTCCACTAACCCCATGTGCCCCAAAAAATTTCAACTTCTCTAAATACCTCATGAGCGACTGTCTCCCCTAAATTCTTGGGCAACTATTATATATTTGTAACATGTGTCCCCCTTTGTACTTGTGCAAGTACTACCCTTGTCAGCTAGTACAATAGGTACTTCTTGGGCAACTGGACCCACTATTTTTGGGCGACTTGATTTTTTTATCTTTTAGTTAATTACATTTTTTGTCCTTGTAGTTTGATTAATATTTCATTTTTGATTCAATTTTTTTAAATCTTATAACCACTCAAATCTCTATCTACACAAATAATATCAAAACCCATTTCTTCATCCAAAAACATTATCCACACACAAACACCATTTTTATTCATCATTTTTTATATTCATCATCATCTTTTATATTCATCAGCTTTTATTACCTAAGAATACTTCTATCCATCCACCCAGATATAAAATTCGATAACTTATTTCCATATTTTGTTTTTCTTTTACCTAACATCAATTTGACTTAATCATCAAACTTTCAAACAGAAAAAAAACCCATTTATATTTCTATCATCCCTACACTATTCTTCCTCTCCACCACAAACCTTATCGCCGACCGCCGACCGCCGACCACCTGCCACCATCACGCCGTCGGCCACCCGCCACCTTCACAGATGCAGCCAACCAGGAAGATCAAGTTGAACTGAACACCAAGTCACAAGTTTAAATATGAGATCTCTATGCTTTTATTTCTTTTTAAATTCGAAATATTTTGGTGGGTTTAGGAGGTTGAAGTTGTTTGCTGAGAATGGTTAACAAAGTGTCTTACCGGAAGACAATGGATCTGGAAACTCCGGTTAGATCAACGTTTTTTGGTTCCGGTCGAATCTACTCATTCATCTTAAAAAAACTTATGCTAACCACGATACACATCATTAAATCTTATGAATCTCATGAATACTTCCATTAAATCTTACTCGCTTTTGTCGTCTTTTGGTTGGATGGTTGGTGCGGCGGCATAGCGGCGGTGAAGTCGGAGGAGTGCGGTGATTGGGGATGGGAGGGTTAAGGGTTGAAGGATGATCGGAGCGTGTAGAGTAGGCGTGGATCTGGTCAAGGTGACTTAGAATATGTTAGAGATATATATTAGATATGTTGTGGATCAGGTCATGGATACGGTGTTTACATATAATGGTTGGGATGACAAAGAAAAAGAAAAATAAGGATTGATTTAGAAAAACAAAGGGACGAATATGTGATATTTTTTGATTTAGAAAAACAAAGGGAGCATGTTTATGTGTAGCTGCATTTTTAGTGTGTTATTTTGTGGTGTGTTTGATCTTTGTGAATTTAGTTGGGGCCAAAAATGATATACTTGGTAAACCACAAGGACAAAAAATGTAGTTAAAAACTTTTTAACTAAAAGACAAAAAAAACTAGTTGCCCAAAAAATGTGGGCCTAGTCGCCCAAGAAATGGTCTGTAACTATTACTATGTAAGTGTAATGTGGGCCCAATCATAAGGACACTTGTCCAACAATGGAGGGAGTTGCCCAAGATTTTTTGGTAGAGAGTCGCCCCCGGTGTATTTGAAGAAAACTGAAATTGGGGGGGTGAATGGGGTGAGTGACTTGTACTTGTGAGGTATTTATGGAATTACCTCTTAAATGATCCTAAAATCATCTACCTACCCAATTAAATATAGTGCACTTATCTCTCTACTAATTAAAACAAAAGTACAGGCCTAAAATTTATGCCTACAAACATGACTAATCAATCATTACTTGAAATGTGTTTTATTCATTTTTATCTTGCCACATGTCTCAATCTTTTAGTTAGGGATGTATTAGGCACAACTCACAAGTAGTATTTAGGTACAAGTTTTTAGGGTCAACAAACCATCTACATACCAATTAAATAATCGTGTGTTTCTACTTCCACCATTCTCTTCATAATCCCATCCTCCATTTTCTCTTTCATAAACTTCACCACTTTCTCTTTCTAAAAAAACCCAGACCAGATTTAATAGACTATACCCAACGTCTATTTTTTTGAAAAAAAAAAATGAACTTCCAATGATACAATCAAAATAAAATAAAAAATAAAGGTATCGCGTGAGTGGTGGCTACGGAGCCACAGCCCATTAGCCGAGGTTTGGTGTGTGTTCGTTGTGCCATCCTCTTGCGCCATCGTCGATGGCTCAAGCTACCAGCCTTGTACCGGGCGCTCTAAAGCAAATTATTATATTGTTCGTGAGTCTGACATAAAAAAAAAAAAATAAAAAAAAAAAAAAAAAAAAAAAAAAGTTTAGGTACTCTTCAAAATACTTGTACATTTAATGTGCATAGTAATTATAGTATGTTTGACTTTTGTTTATATCAAGTGCCCTATAAACCGAATTTTTTTTTTTTTTGAAACGGTTCTTTCGGAGAAATCCTTGACCAATGAAACCCGATGGGGGGAAAACCTTCAACTTAAGCCGCCCGAAGGCACGACACTTAATTTGAAGTAAACCCTGCCTTCTCCAGATTTGAACCCTAGTGGGTTGAAACCTTCATTGAAGGACTTTGAAAGCCTGGTATCAACAAACCCTGGTATCAATAAACCGAAAATATTTGATGCTAGCTTTATATACTCAACCACTCAAGTAACCAATAAGGTAAGCGTCTCATTTTATTAACAAATTTGACAATTTTTTTTTTTTCTTTTTTACATTAACTAGTGTGGTACTAATATAAACTAGGGGATATGATGCCTACTTTATAAAGTTGGCAAGTTACCTACTTTTCTTTGTAAAAAAGGGTATGGACAAGGACTGAACTGTATCAGGGGCTTACTGCAGGAACTGAACTGTACATTTTGTAAACTTTTTTCAAATAGAATGTAGGTAATAGCCTACTTTATAAAGTAGGCATCATATCCCCTGTAAACTAACATTTTGTCAAGAAAAACACATGACATTCTCGTATAATGAAACATGTCTGAATTCCAAGCATCTCTCTCAAAAAATGTGGTACGCACAAATAAGTTTTATAAATATGAACAAGCAATACCTTTTCACATAACAAAAAAAATTAATATTATGCTCTAAAAAATCTTACACGTTAGTTTCTTTGGCTAAATAATCTTGCAACGTCTATCCTTTTGTCCAAGGCTGTTTATTTTTGCATTTTTTCTATCGTTTTTACATGTTTTCGTCCGTTTTACACGTTTTTGTTTGTTTTTGCACGCATTCGTCCATTTTCGTTCGTTTTTGCACATTTTCGTTCGTTTTTAAACATTTTCATCCGTTTTTACACGTTTTTGCACGTTTTCGTCCATTTTTTGCATATTTTGTCCTTTTTTGACGTCTTCAACCATTTTTACACATATTCGTCTGTTTTTACACGTTTTCGTTCATTTTTGAATGTGCAAAAACGGACGAAAATATGTAAAAACAGATGAAAACAGTAAAAAGGGACGAAAATGTATAAAAATGGATGAAAACGTGGAAAAATGAATGAAAATATGTACAAACGGACGAAAACATGCAAAAACGAACGAAAACGTGTAAAAACGGACGAAGACGTGCAAAAAAGGAAGAAAACATGCAAAAACAGATGAAAACGTGTAAAACGAACGAAAACGTGTAAAAACGGACGTAAATGTGCAAAAACAGACGAAAACGTGCAAAAATGGACGAAAATGTGCTAAACAAAAGAAACGTGTGAAAAAGGACGAATATGTGCAAAAACAAACAAAAACGTGCTAAAAAGAACGAAAACGTGTAAAAACAGACGAAAACCTACAAAACGGCGAAAACGAACAAAAAACGGATGAAAAAAATGCAAAAACAAACTGCCGTTAGACAAAAGGATAGACGCTACAAAAAGATAAACCTAAAAACAAACGGCCATTGGACAAAAGGATAGACGTTGCAAGATTATTTAACCAAAGAGACTAATGTGTAAGATTTTTTAAAGCATAATAGTAATTTTGTTAGTTGATTATGTATAATGAGCTAGAATTGTGAATACATCAAGTATTTGTAGATTTTACCCTTATTTTTACTATGAACATGTCAAATCCAAACTTAGACTATCATATTTTAAATCTCTAATATCTCTTTGAAACTTCAACTCATATGTCCAAAAATAAAATCATGACTACATGTCACATAACAAAACTAGACTAAACCATCCCTAATCATATTTTTTTTAAATTTGCGATACACATTTCAAAATAAACTTACACCTTTCAATAGTCTGTTTACAAAATAACAAAAACGCAAACCAAAACTGTAAATAATCCACCTTTCAATAGTCTGCTTGCATAAACTTACACCTTTCAATAGTCTGTTTACATAAACTTACACCTTTCAAAAGTCTCTTTACATTTCAAAATAAGCTTTTACCTTTCAATAGTCTGTTTACATAAACTAACACCTTTCAATAGTCTGTTACTCTGTTCACATAAAAGCAACATAACCAAAAATAGCAAAAACGCAAACCAAAACTAACTAAACCCTAGCAACTAAATGGGCCGAACAAGTGGGTTGGGTTTATAGGCCTTATTAACTAACAATAGCTAGGATTAGATCACTCGCCATGCTTGCTTTAAGCTGCCTTAGTTGTGTTTCATATATTAGCGAAAAAATATATGTAAGATAAATTATCATTAGTGAGTGAGAATCTGATTAGGATATATAAATTATTGCGGCTATTATTATTAATTTGAAAGATATACATTTCTATAGATATGCAAAAAATAAATAAATAAATAAAATACCACACAGAAGGGAGACCAATGTCTCAGTTAAAAGCGTTAGTTTTCTTTGCTTTGATACGTTTAATCAATTTTCATCTTACAATAGCGAAAACTGGACAACATTAGCGAGCTGATAATAAGAACGTGCCTCCCATGGTAATGCTTGCAAATAGGATACCATGACAACAAGTATACCTTGCTAATAGATCGATTACTAGGTATACACCAATAAGTTGTGACTTATGAGTAAATTAAACATACATTTCTCGTCGCTTTGGTATGTAATTGTAGCTGTGTTTACAGTTCACTTTCTGCGCATAGTTTTTTTTTAACGGCAAAAAGAATATATATATATATATATATATATATATATATATATATATATATATATATATATATATATATATATATATATATATATATATATATATAAAAGAGGACCACTAGCAAGGAAATAGGATCCAAGATAACAATACAATTCTAGAAAACAAACATCTACAAATTCTAGAACCATCCCAGAACTTTAACTGCAAAGGACGTAAAAAGGTTGAAAGAAACTTATTCCATTTACAGGAAAACTTAAGACATAAGAAAAAACCTCATCATTGAAGGCCGAGCCACCGGTTTTCACTTCAATGATGTTTTTGATACGACCACATACAAGTTCTGAGGAGACCACAAAGAAACCAAGCCACGAAACCACAAAACTACCCAAACGGACACTCGCTCCAATTATCCCACGAAGTCTTATCCTTCCTATCTCGATTGTGAATCCAAAGATAAGAAGTGGAAATAATTGCACTAAATACATCCAAGCTAGACTCACGAATACCATTGTGTATAGCATTATTTCGCGCCTTCCAAATATGCCACCACCATATAAAAATAATAGCTTGAAGTCTATTTCGATGAGTCGCCGAGGTGTTAAGCGAATCACACCAAGAGAGAATTCGATCCATTGAGGCGTCCGGGACGTCATACTTAGTCCAATTATTCAATAAAACCTTGATCCGCTTGACAAAGATACAAGATTGAAAGACATGGTTGGTGTACTCCACGGCTTCATCATAGTTACCACACCTAACCGAAACAATGTCAATACCTTTCGCGAAAAGGTTAATGGAAGTAGGAAGGCAATCACGTCGGAGTCTCCACACAAACAAATTAATCTTTGATGCGTGGGAATTGCACCAGGCTTTACCTCTCGAGTGATCTCGAGAAGTTTACAACCCCCAATAGGCAGTGTACCTGATCGTTGTAGTATAGTATAATGACAAGTACCGGGAGATTGATCGTTCAACTCAGGAATAGTGTCGCTAGGATTAAAAAGCCTAAAAACCAGGTCTAGAGGTGAGGGATGATTCTTTTTGTATTTTTATAATTTATAAAAGCAAGTAAAAATCTCGAGTTTTGGAAGCGTGGGCGGAATTAGTTGCTAGTCAACTAACCCAATAACTACAGATGTAATCAAAATAAAATAACAAAAATGTAAATAAACTAAATTAAACTAGTGGTGTGAACAATATATGGGAGAATTGTGTTTACTTAGATTTCACTACTCCCTATATATCTTTTACAGGTTAATTACTTGTTATAGTTGCGTGGATGACGGATTGTATTCCTTAATACCATTCATGGGGTGGCGTACTTACTTCCCCAATTCTATAAGCTCCTAATTCACTCCTATGTCGAGCCGGCTAAGAAGCTCCTAACATGGGATCACTAGAATTCGCTCATGCATTAAATACAACCATAAAAACCTAGTACACATCGGTTCATGTTTCTTAAGACGTTCAAGCAAGTTACACAATGGAGATCTGCCAGTTTTCTTAAGTCTAACATTGAAATCATTCATCCATTACAACTATAAACAAGCAATCAACCTATAATCAACATATAGGTTTCATTACATCTAAGCAAACACACAATAGATCTGGCCTAGCATGTTAAAATCAAGACAAGTGTAAGATATATTCAAACAACACACAGACATATTGAATGAATTGGTAGAATATTTATCTCAATTGAACATGAAGGGTTTCAAGGGGTGAAAACCCTTGAAAATACTGTTACAAACGAGCTAGGGTTTATTAGGTTCGGCCCTAAAATTCTCCACACAAGTTCCTCTCTTAATGAATGAAAATTAGAAAAGTATATATAGATTTTAGGAGGTGACGGCGTCAAGAGGAAAATTCTGACGCCGTCATCTCGCCGCTAATAAAGTTCTCGGACTGCCTAGATCCAAAGCTGACGCCGTCATGTGTAATTCTACTATGGGCCGTCACCAAAATTGCTCTTGACGCCCTTGTTCTGACGCCGTCACGTTTTCTCTCGGTCGTCACCAAAATTGCTCTTGACGCTGTCATAAAATCCTTCTTGACGCCGTCATCTACTGTTTCCAGCAAGAAAAATTAAGACTTTGTCGTTTTCTTCACTTTTATGCTCCAAAAACGTCCAAAATGCTTCCTTTTCCAGAATTCACTCCCAAAGTACCTAAAATCACAAAAGGAACGATTTAGGGCAATATTTGATCAAATAAATTCCAATTCCGGCTTAAATGACCCCCTAAAAACGGTTCATTTTTCGCCTCATCAATCTGTTTTGGGACAAGACGATTCTATCGAGTCGATAAGTTAAAAGAAGGAAGTAATTGATGGTCAAAAAACTTCCTAAGCATAGCCACAGAGAACTCGTTATGGCCATTAAATTTCCATAACCACTTATCCTAGGTATCATTAAGACTAGGTGGAAGGCTATTAACGATATCATGAAAATTATTAATTACCCTGTTATTCCTAATTGGACGATTCCAAGCATAGCATCCCTTCTATTGCTAACAACGCAATGTTTTACCGTTTCGAGAGCAATCAGATATTTTTTACCCAATGTCGCCTCCCCACACCACACATCTAACCAAAATTTAGTACCATGGCCATTACCGATTTGTCTTTTGATAACATGTTTATCCAAATTGGTACGAGCATGAGTATCGCCAATCGAGTCCACAATTCGTTCCCATATCCCACCATGTGAAGCCGTGATATCAAAAAAACAATTCTCCCCATGTATGGCAGAAATGGTACGAACCCATAAGGCCTTCGGGTTACCAATCGCTCTCCATCTCCATTGATATAAAAGAGCACGATTCATAGAGTCCAAACTTCCAAATCCCACGCCACCATCTTTTTTAGAAGCAAGAACCCCCCCCCCCCCCCCCCCCCCATTTAACCTAAGAAATCTTCTTGACATACTTATTACCACCCCAAAAGAACCGGGACCTTATAGCTTCAAGCTTTTTATTAACCGTTACCGGCAAACGAAAAAGAGACAAAAAATATATACCAAGAGAACCAAGAACGGAAGAAATTAAGGTGGACCGACCTCTAATCGACAGAAGATTTGATTTCCAAGAAGAAAGTCTCTTATTACATTTACTTATGATCGGATCCCAAGTTTGCACACGACTTGAATTTCCACCAATTGGGATTCCAAGATATATGAAAGGGAATTTCTCAACTTTGCACCCCGCAAAATTTGCCAAACGTGTAGTTTGGGCCTCGCTCACCCCAATGCCAATAATGGAAGACTTCTCGAGATTAATCTTTAAACCAGAGACACAATGAAAAAATATGAGAGCCTTGGTGATAACATGCAAATTTCGAGTACTAGCCTCTCCCATAATGATCACGTCATCTGCATAAAATAAATGGGAAATGGAAATAGTATTAATGTTAGCACACTTAAACAAGTTACCATTCACCAAATTATCAATAGCTATGTGAAGGCCCTCCATAGCTATGATAAAAAGAAATGGTGCCATTGGGTCGCCCTGACGAAGACCCCGTTGGATAGGAAACTCCTCAGAAGAGCTACTATTTACCAAAACCGAAGCTCTAGCCGATTTCAGGCATGCCTCAATCCAAGCAATCCATTTTGCCCCGAAACCCATAGCTTTAAGAACCGAGAATAAAAATTCCCAGGATAAAGAATCATAATCTTTGGCCAAGTCTATCTTGAAAAGCATCAATTTTCTATTTTTCTTTTTATACCAGTCAACAATCTCGTTAAGCATAAGAAGACCATCAAGAATCTGCCTTCCTGTAATGAACGCCGATTGAACCGGACTAACAACATCATCAATAACTTTTGCTAGATGGTTAGCTAACAATTTGGCGATACTTTTGTATTGGACACCAATAAGGCTAATAGGGCGAAAGTCGGGAACCGTGGTCGGGTTACTCACCTTAGGAATCAAAGTAATAAAAGAAGCATTACAACCAATGGGAATTTTAGCATTTTGAGAAAAATCAACGACCATATCTTGAATATCTTTTTCCAACAAACCCCATTTCCGTTTGATGAAAGCAAACGAAAAACCATCAGGCCCAGGCTCCTTATCCCCCCACAGCTATGCACAGCCTCTTTTATTTCATCAATAGAAAAATCCATCTGAATGTTGTCGACTTGCCAATCTTTGAGCTTTCTAAACCGTGAGTCATCAATAACAAAATCAATGCCATGAAATCTTTTAAACTTATTTGTAAAATAATCTCGAAAGCACTGTTTAATACCAATCACATTTGTTATCCACAAACCGTTATGTTTAATTCCATTTAAGGAGTTTTGACATCTCCTTTTATTGATTATAGCATGATAAAACTTGGAGTTTTCATCTCCTTCAACCCCCCACTTACCCTTTAATTTTTGATGCAAGTCACGTCCATTATTAATTTTCATTTGTTGCAACTCAGTAATGAGAGCTCTCCTGTTAGTGGCAAGACTATCATTGTTATTCATAAACAATTTGAGATCAATGCCAACAATTTCCTTGGTAATAGTATCTCTATTTCTTTTAGCCTCCTTTTCTTTCTTCCATACCTTAATATCATTTTTCAACGACTTAAGTTTAACCTTGACCATGTTGAAGACTTCACCATTACATTGAGTAGCCGAGTTCTTCCAACTTTTATCAACAACATCATCAAAACCTTCTAAATCGAGCCAAGAGTTGAAGAATTTAAAAGGAGTTAGCCCAAAATCTAACTTGTGAATAAAGAGTAACAATGGTCGATGATCCGAAAGAATATCGTCCAAAGCTTCCAACTTTAACTCGGGAATTTTGTCAAGGGTATCAAGAGTAACAAGAACGAATGGTATGGGTCGAAGTTTATCTAATCATTGTGTTAATCACCAAAGTTTTATTATTTAATTTTATGCTTATTTGGTCATTAAATTATACATACACGTAAGGGGAAATTGTTTTAGGAAACATGATTTTGATATATAGGATATTATAAGAACCGATACATTTGTTTATTAATGTGATCCACTTACCTTAAAAAACAACATTCCTAAACCCTTTGTTATTGTTTTTGTTTAAGCAACACGACACATTATTTAAGATTCGTAAAAACACAGAAACTACTAACATTGGTCGGTTCGAGCTCTTCATGGTTACAGTTTTTGTGTTTATAATTGGTTAATGATATTGTACAAAGTGTTAATTATTACATAAATCATTCATAAACTAGGTACGATGTGGTCGGGAATGCTTCCCGAATTACTTAATACGATTGCGCTTAGATGTATTGTATTTTACGAAGATTATCTCTCTTTTGCCGGAGTGTGTAAGTCTTGGCATTCAGCGGCCGCTGCAGCTGTACACTACTCGAATGGACCTCCCTCACGGTTCCCATCTCTATTGCTTCCTGAGAAAGTGAAAGATGATCGGGAATTTCGTGAATTGTTCCTCCTCTCGAATAAGAGCATCCGCAAGATGCGACTGCCAGAAGTATATGGTAAGGTATGGAGGTCTTCATGCGGTTGGCTTGTAACCGTTGGAGATGATCATGCTACACAACTCATCAATCCCTTGTCGCGTGAAACCATCAATCTTCCAAAAGTTGACACTTTTCCAGGATTCGTGGAGACTTCAAGATGGTATGAAGGCATTCAAAAACTACTCATCGTAACTAATAATCCATCTTCATTGGCATTGCCGTTGGTTGTAGTAATATGGGGAAACTGTAGCAAGGTGGGCTTTTGGTGTCCCGAAGATAAGAGGTGGATAGTTGTTGGAAAAATTTGGGATATATGTATATGCGACATCACTTACTACAATGGGCAAGTTTATTGTTTTGACAAGTACAATTGTATCCGAGCTTGTGATGTTTATGGGGAAAATCCAACGGCGTTGGTTGATGTTTCAATACTGCCAATTGATCTTTATAATAAATTACAAAGCTTGGACAGACGATATATAATTGGATTGGACGAAAGCCAGAAGAAGAAGTTGTTAGTGGTCATCAGACGATTCAGACAGCTAATGTTGAAAGATGAAAAACTTTGGTTGCATACTTACAAGACAACAAATTTTATACTTTTTGCATATGACTTGGAAGATGGAAGATGGTCAACAGTGAATGATTTGGGTAAGAAAACTTTGTTCGTTGGACATAGTTCGTCGTTTTGGATCGAGGACGCCACGGGAGTGATAAAGAGAAATTGCATATACTACACCGATGATGCTGATTTCTTAATGGGTGGGGGAGATATGGGAATTTACCATTTGTCTGACGGAACCATTGAGCCTCACTTCACTGGAGAATCGTGTCACTGTCTTACCCCTCGTATGTGGCTTGAATCGATCTAAATCACAATGTGGTTGTTTCTGTTAAGAACTTTCATTGAAAGTTATATGACAAGTGAATGCTAGTGAAATTTTATTATGTTTGAACAATTATTTAGAATGTACTTATAATACACCTTAGGTTATAAGCTTGACACTTATAAAAGTATGCTGAAAAATATTATAGCGTGCAATATATGTATCATCGGGTTGCAGCTACCGAAGAAATCTGGTTGCTAAGGCCATGTTACAAACTAAACTTGTTATTAACTATAATACACTACATTATTATGACAAAATTACGTCATTAGTATGCAATAAGTGTAGGAATCGACGAAAAGTTTAAATTACATGATCATGAGAAATTATGAATAAAAATATTTGCTACAGTATTTTATACATATGTAAAACAAAATGTTCAATGAAATCGCTTTGAAGCATAGATTTTATGAATTGTACAAGCATGTATTACGGAGCAACTTCTACGGCTCAATCAAGCAAAAGTCAACTTTGTTCAAACAGAAAAAAATTAGAAAAGAAAAAAAAAGCCAACCGGTAACTTACACGTTGTCCCTCAACCTATATATATCTAAACTTTTAGTTTCAAGCACTAGGTGCCTATTAGTCGATAGACTCGTTTCATAGCAAATGGTGTTTTCATTTTATTTGTTTTCACTTATAACTTAAACAAAAAATAATTTTTTTTTATCACTCAATTTATTTGACACATTTCAACTCACACTTAACGTAATAAAACACCAATACAACAAAATAATAATAATAAAATAATGTCATATAACATGGCTGATGGATTTAACGTGAAGTCTAAGAGCGCAAAAAAGGGTGTGTTTTTTATCGCGTTATATGACACCAGCCATCCCTGTAAGTACTCTTACCCTCAAACTAAGACTCATTTGATAATAACTTTACATACATATATGATATATCCATAGCCAATTGGATGTCATTTAATTGACCACTTTTAAGTTGGAATATTCAAACTTGATTTGATCCCTTGATGAACAAACCTTATGTACTTTTTACGTTTCAAAATTATTGTCCATATTTGTCATTTAGAATGTTTTAAAATAATTATCCATTTTCTTTATTAAGTAAAAACTAAAGAATCTAATTGAGGAATATTACATTTTAGTGATTGAAAATTAAAGTGTCATCACTTTTATTAAATTTTGTGTTTTCTCTCTCATGACAATAATTTTGAGACGGATGGAGTATTTATCAACTTCGGTTTTCTGTGGTGTTTATTTTTTCGGATTTTTTTATATGATATGCAATGTTATATCGAACATGTGAATTTAAGGTACCATCTTATGAGGATGTGGGGTAACTATGGGCTAAAGGAAGTGATAGTCAATTAGAAGTTCAAGGATGGAAGGGATACAAAATGTACTGGATCAAGGTCCATGGATGGTCAATAACAGACTTTTGGTTGTCCAAAAATGGAACCCTGAGATTGGAATGAATAAGGTGGAACCTGCTACACTACTAATGTGGGTCAAAATGTTAAACATTCCTATGGAAGCATGGACTAAGGAAGGAATCAGTGTTATGGCAAGCAGTTTGGGAAAGCCAAAGGTGATGGATTCAATGACTAATAACATGTGCCTATTTGGAGTGGGGAGAATGATTATACTAGAGTTTTAGTTGAATTTGATGCTAAGACTGAATTTAGGGAAATGATTAAGATTGGGTATATACTAACAAAGAAAATTGTATTAAAGGAACAAAGGAGGTAAAAGTGATGTATGATTGGAAACCTGAAGGTTGTCATCATTGTCATGTGTTTGGGCATAATTTTGAGAAGTGCAAAGTTAGACCTAGAACTGTTGAGGAGAAATTAAAATATGAGGCTAGTGTACATGCAAAGATGGCAAAAGACTAAGAGCTAAAGGATGGCTTCATTGAACTTCAAACACAGAAAAATAATATTCAACAACAGGGGTGGAACAGGCAATCTAAAGAAGTTGTGACTTCAGGAGACAAGAATATAGAGTAAGAAATAATGGCAGTAGTAATAATAGGGCAAAAATGGTACTCTCTCCGTCTCAAAATTATTGTTCATATTTCCTTTTTGAGATGTCTCAAGATAATTATCCACTTTTCTTTTTAAGTAAAAACTAGATAATTTAGTGAGGGAATATTTTGTTTAAGTGGATGAAAATTAAAATTGTCCCACTTTTATTAAACTATATGATTTCTCTCTCATTACAATAATTTTGAGACGGGGGGAGTAAGAATGAGGCGAATGAATCTAAGCCAAAGGAGAATGTGCAGAAGGCTAGTGGAAACAAAGAGATAGGAAAGGATACTGGAAGCAACCACTATTAGTTTGAGATATTGAAGAATGTTAATACTAAAAACGATACTAAGCTGAGAATTCTTAAAGACATGCATGAATAAATTCGCTAGTTTGTAATAAGAATATAATGTTGAATTCACTGCCATTCCTACTTCACAAAACCTAAGGATTGGGAAGGAAGTACCTTATATAATTCTACATTGGGAGAAGGAGTTAGAACTTGTTGGAATGCTTGTGAACGATAAGAGGATACCTGCTAGTGAAGAAACAAAGCTTTGGCCACGAAGAATGCTTGAGGACTACAAGAATCGATGAGAAGCTGAATGAAACAATAAGCGCCCCTTATTAGGAAGGTGGACATGATATAATAAATGGAATTACAAAATGAATAGTGAAGTGAATTTGGTGAATCGGTCATTGATGTTGTTTCTTGTATTGATGTTTGTATGGTGTTCTTTGTTTAGTATGTTGTTTGTTTGTTTGATGTTAGCTTCAATTTCAAATGTTGTGGTATGTCACTAGTTATGATTTGAATGCTTATCATGTATTTTGTTTTTAAGCTAATATATTTTTCACCATTGCATAAAAAAAAGTTGCCGTATTAATTATTTTAATTACATATTTTCTCAAAATAAACATCAAAAATTCTATATTTTTTAAAATATGCATCAAAATCATTGCATATTATGCATTATTTACCCACAAATAGACTAAATATAACATTTAAAAGTTTATTTTGTGTAAATATGGATTATTTTCTTGATATATTTTCTTTTCTTTTATGAAAAGAGTGTTTTATTGATATATATATATATATATATTTTCTTTTCTTGATATAAATATTCGATCTTGGAAAAGTCACACACCGATACACCGAACAAAATACAAAAGACACATTTATCTCCTTGATATAATATAGTTTCACTTCACCCCCTCATCTTTCAAACTTTTCACTTCAACCCTTCATCTTTCACAAACATTCAAAAAGAGCCCCTAAAACGTGGTTTCATTTGAGCCATGAAAGAAGTCAGTTTCACCGAACATGAATGGCTAACCTTGTATTCAACGCCACGCTTCATTTTACTACACGCCATCTTCTTCTTCATTATATATTTTATCATTATTTCCATATATATATATATGTCATGTCAATCCTTAATCATTAATTACTCAAACGTTAAAATATCATCAACTTTCACTCCTGTGTTCTTTGCTAACTTTGTTTCTCCATTCAATATTACTAAACTAAATTTTTTATAAATTTTTTAAATTTTTTTCACTAAAAATTTATAAAAAATGATATCTTTGATCATACCCACAAGTCACAACTCTTTATCATCTTCATTTCTGAACAAGAATCATCAAAATAAAACTATCTTTTTCACCAACAAAAGAAGAAACATTATCAAGAAACATAACCAAGTTCCTGTTAGTAACCTTTTTTTTTTTTTTTTTTTTTTTTTTTTTTTTTTTTGTGGAAAAATAATTTATGGGTTTTGTTTATTATGAGATAATATTAATGGGTTTTGAATTTCAGGTTGCAAGGTTATTTGGGCCATCAATATTTGAAGCATCAAAGTTGAAGGTTTTGTTTTTAGGAGGAGCTGATGAGCAGAAGAATAATAATGAATATCTTCCAAGAACATATACAGTTACTCATAGTGATATTACTTCTAAGTTGACTCTTGCTATTTCTCAAACTATTAATAATTCTCAGGTATTTTTTTATTTTTTTAATTTGTTATTGACTTATATATAGTTAATTATGTAGCTCTAGATTGTTTATTGGATTAGTTAATAGTTAGATAAGGTATAGAGGATTATTGTGTTCTTCTTCCAACAAATCAGGGGTCAATCTTTGGGACTAGAAACATCAAACACTTGGTCAACTACTATTATTTAAAGGATTATTATATTGTGTTAGTTTCTTAAACAAGATTAATCATCAAGACTTATGCCAATAATTTATGGGTTCAAATTCACTAGCTATACTACTTGGGGATGACACTTGTGTCCCAATGGTACCCCCATTTGTCCCATTTGTGTGAGAAGCGCCTCAACCAAATGGTTGTGGGTTCAAGTCCTGCTTAGCTTAGGACATGAGAGATAAATTTGTGGTGTAAACATTGCGAGATATTTAGTAGTTAAAATTGCCGTTCTAAAAAAACTACTTGGGGAAAACCTCACCTGTTTAATTATGCCAATATTTTCACTTTCTTTATACCAAATATATAGGCATGTGAAATACTACCTCCGTCCCATTTTAATTGTCCGCTATACTAAAATGGTAGATATGTTTGTATTCAGCAAAATAATCGCAAATCATATGGCTAATTGCTTTATATAAGTGGTTGTTCTACCTTATGAACTCATGATCATTTGCCTAGTGGAATTAGAGATTGACGTTGAGTTTTGAAAGTGATTATATGATGTGGAACACCAAAGAATCGGCCGTAATTCAGGAGATAGTTTTTGGATGTGCTTATGCTGGTCATTGTTTTCATAATCTAGCAATCAGAAGTTCGGCAAATTTGATTTTTTAGAGGTTTACTTGTAAAAGGACAGTCTCAAGAGTTGGATATAGTTTTGTTGCAGCTAAATTGAAATTAATTAATCAAAAAATGATAAGTTGCAAATTAAAAAAACCGACCCTGTTGGATATAAATACTCTTGATGAAGGATGACATGCCATACGATGGCCAAATAAACAACTTTTAGAGTGTCGTGCTGGTATCCCATTTGATATAGAATGTTCAAACAATATGTTCTTGGAGTTCATGATATATAGTTGAATATTGTGTTACAGTTGCAAGGTTGGTCTAATAAAATATATAGAGATGAAGTGGTAGCAGAATGGAGGAAAGTGAAAGGGAATATGTCTCTTCATGTTCATTGTCACATTAGTGGTGGCCATTTTCTTCTTGACATGTTTGCTCGCCTTAGGTTCTTCATTTTCACCAAAGAACTCCCTCTGGTAATTCCATTAATTAAATTAGACTATCAATTTTGTTACAATCATCGATGCATAGAGCATAAATCTTGATATCAAACACTGCCAATAATCCGTTAGGTTTTGAAAGCAATTGCTCACGGAGATGGGAATTTGCTAAACAACTATCCCGAGTTGGAAGAAGCTTCCGTTTGGGTTTACTTCCACTCGAACATTCAAGAATTTAATAAAGTTGAATGTTGGGGACCACTCAAGGATGCGGTGGGACCGTTGTCCACATCGTCATCGACATCTTCTGGATCTACTATAGTTGAAGGTGAATCAAGTAATTGGGAGGTACCAAAGCCATGCCTTGAAGATTGCTCATGTTGCTTCCCACCAATGAGTTCAATCCCTTGGTCTCATGATTTTGTGAAGAATCAAGATGATGAAGGCGCCTCCATTCATAATGGGTCGCAACAAAAAGCTTGATCAAGATTTCTTAATGAGGAACTTTGTGTATAGATATAATGATGAAGATGAAAAATACGTAGAACTTTTGTATATAGCATATTTATTTTTACCAAGTCCAGAAATGGATTCAGGTCTTTTACCCATATGATTTAGATAGCTGGGATTTGTTTAATATTAATTTAAAAATACTTCTATGATTTCTTGTTTCCAAAATCCTTGACCTTGTTGTTTGACCCGTTAGACTAAGAATGGGAGTAATGAGGGGCGAATACCACGCGTGGAGGTGCTTGACACGCGTGGTCAGCCATTACGGGTGGTTTTGGATCACAAGTGGAGGAGACAAAATGGAGAAGGTGGTGCTGACCACAAGTTAAAAGAAAATTTATTTTGTCAGTGTGTGAAAGTCTATGTGTGCGTTTAGTGAGTATAGGTAAACGGTGAAGAAAACTGTGAGCAATACGGAGGGTAAAGGCGGTGGGATGGATGGGAGGGTGTGGGGACGACGTGGCACCGAAGCATAAGGTGTATGTGGTGGTACCATTACATCCGGTCTTAATCTAGATCATTAAGATTTTAAGATTTATCAATGTCTTTTCATTATGTTCAAGAAAGCTTAAGATTTAAAGATTTATCAATGTCTTTTCATTATGTTCAAGAAAGCGTATAACAATTAGTTGTGTAGGAAAAAGAAAGAACAGAGAGGTCAGTTGGTGGTAGTAGTTTTTGACTTTTGTTATGCACTTGTTTAGTCTCTTTTGAGTGATTTTGACTTTATTGTTTTTGGTCACTCTTTGAAGTCAAAGTTGGACTTTCTGTTTTCTAAACACAGAAATCTAAGGGTGCGTTTTATCGGGCGAAAGCACTCTTATTTTTCACAAAATGTTTTGCGAAAAAGAAGAAAAACAGAGATCGCATTAAAATAGTCGTTTTTCAACAAAACGTTTTGTATAACACAAAATCCTCTATTTTACTAAGGGGCTTGGCAACACACCCCTCACTCCAAATCCTTTCACTCACTTACAACCAATCCCTTTATGCCACATTATTATCACACTTTCTCTTTCACTCACTCATTTTTTGTTTGCATCACCCCCCCCCCCCCCCCCACCCTTCACTCACATCATTCTCCTAACGGCTTGATTTTTAGTGCTTGTAACGTTCACTTTTTCTCTCCTTCACGTTCGGTAAACTTCCCCGCACAAGCCCCTTACCGTGCGGTAGGAGGACACCGGCGGCGGTGTTCTCGCAGGGGAAGCCCACCGTGCCGTGCCTCCCCGCACCCATTGCCAACCCTTAACTTAACAAGGAAAATTACAATACAAGTTTTAGTTGTTTTCCTTGTTTCTGTTTATAACCCCACAACCTTCCCTCCCTTCTTCAAAATAGAAAATACAAACATCAACTAAACACGTTTTTTATATTTTCAAGTATTTTGTAAAGATAAATTTCCCTTCAAAATTTTTACAAAACTAGAGATAAAAAACAAAAGAATTTTTTCTCCAGCTAAACGCACCCTAAACCTCTTCAAAAGAACCTGAACATTTTAATTCAATACAATACAACTATTAATATGACATTTTAAGTATCTTAATATTATATTATTTATGTGATCGCCTTACCTTTTAAAAACAAAATTTCTAACCCTTTTGGGATTGTTTTTTTTTAAGTAACACGACACATTCTCTAAGATTTGCAAAAACACAGAAATTAACATTGCTCGGTTCGACTTCTTCGCACCATTGAGGTATGATCAATTCCTACGTTGTATGTTTTCAGTTTTTGTATTTAAGCCGGATAGCAAGGAGGTGACTCAGTCACCTTACACCTCATCGACACATCAACTTTCTCCCTCCTATCACTTCTCCTTACCCCACTTACCTTTTTATAGGCAAGGTCACATTTAACTTCACATTTCATTAAATACCCACTTTATACAAATATACCCTAGTAAATACCCACGCACACTCATACACAAAATAAAAAATAATAAAACATCAAGGAACACTTAAGGTGAGCCGCTCGCCTTATTTCATCTTTGGAAGCTGGAAGTTAAGGTGAGAGGAGGTGACGGGCAAGGTGATGGCGCGTGAGTTGTGTTGCAAGGCGAGCCTCTCACCTCCCCTTGTCAACCAGCCTTATAATTGGTTAAATACTCTTAAGATACTTTTGGATCTTTAGCAGAGAGTGTGTTAATTATTACATAAAACATTCATAAACTACGTACGATGTGGTTGGGAATGCTTTGTGAATTACTCAATACGATTGCACGTAGATGGATCGTATTTTACGAAGATTATCTCTTTTTCGCTGGAGTGTGTAAGTCTTGGCATTCAGCGGCCGTTGTAGCTATACACGGTGGCTGCTCGAATGGACCTCCCTCGCAGTTCCCATCTCTATTGCTTGCTGAAAAAGAGAAAGATGGTCGTGAATTTCGTGAATTGTTCCTCTTCTCTGAATAAGAGCATCCGCAAGATACAACAACCAGAAGCGTATGGTAAGGTATGTAGGTCTTTATGTGGGTGGTTTGTAACCGTTGGACGCGATCATGGTACACAACTCATCAATCCCTTATCACATGAAACCATCAATCTTCCAAAAGTTGACACTTTTCTAAGACTCCTGGAGAAGCTATTCATCGTAAACCATAATCCATCTTCATTAAAATTTCTATTTGTTGTAGTATTATGGGCAGCGGCGGACTTAGAATTTTCGCACAGGTGTTGCAAAAAAATTTTGGAAGGGTTTTGCATAAAAACATTTTCATCACATGTACTAAAATTTGCACCATAAAAACTTTTTGGTCTAAATTCAAGTTGCACTATAAAGAATTAAAGTAGCAAAAACATATTATTGAGGGTTGCACGAACAAGAAAATGATACTTTTTGAAAACAAATTACATTTCATGACTCGAAATCAAGTGTAGCCCGAGCCACACCTGGCTTTCAAGTGGGTCCATCCCTATTGTGGGGATGTTTTAATGAGATGAGATTTTGTCGGCCCGGAGATAACAAGTGGGCAGTTGTTGGTGAATATTGGAGTATGCACGAAAGTTTTGACCATCACAAATGTATCCGAGTTTGTAATGTTTATAGGGAAAATCCAATGTCGTTGGTTGATGTTTCAAGATTGCCAAGTGATCTTTATGATAATAAGGGCTAATGGTCTAAAAATGCATCAAACTTGCCACATTTTTCTTTTGTATGCACTAAACTTTTAAGTTTCCTATTGTAGCATCCAACTTTCTAAATTTTCCTATTGTACGCATCGAACTTCCTTAATAATCCTATTGTGCGTATCCAACTTCTTTAATTTTTATATTTGTAGGCATCCAACATCCTTAATTTTCTTATTGTCATGTCACTTTTTTTCCACTAGAGGCCTACAATAGAAAAATTAAGAAAGTTGGAAGCTACAATAGGAAAATTCAAATTTTAGTGCATACAAAAAGAAAAGGTGGCAAGTTTTATGCATTTTCAGACCATTAGCCCTTATGATAAAGCACAAAGAATGGGCAGAGGATATATAATTGGATTGGACGAAAGCAAGAAAAAGAAGTTGTTAATGGTTATCAGACAAGTAATGTTGGATGGAAAACTTTCGTTCCATACTTAGAAGACAAAAGGATTTCTACTTTTTGCATATGACTTGGAAGATGGAAGATGGTCTAGAGTGAACGATTTGGCTAAGAAAACTTTGTTTGATGGACGTAGTTCGTCGCTTTTGGATTGAGGACGTCACAAGAGTTATGAAGATAAATTGCATTTACTACACAGATGATGTTGATTTTTGATTGGTTCGTTTAGTACACGGCAGTTTTAATATTTGTATTCCCGTTAGATAAAAGAATCACTTGAGGACAAGTGATAATTAGATCTTCCGGAATCATATTCCACGGCGAGATTTGAATTGAAAATCACGTTATGTCTTTTGTTTAATGCTTGATTGTCAAATATTTTTGGTTTTTATAAAAGATTTTAAAAACTAATATTAAAAGCAACTATTGACTATTAAAAAAGTAGAATACAATTAATAACGATAAAATTAAAGATAAGAATATGATAATAAATGATATGCTCGTCAAGTGTCGTGAAGAGATTGTTAAGTGTGACCTATTGTTTTAAGCTCTTTTTAATTAATACACGCCAAAATAAATTATTTTCTCGCAACATTGGTTTATATTGAAAACAATCAATTTTTCTTGGTAGAAATTAGTAGGTCTAAATAATCAATTATCCCAACGGCTTTTGCCCGTTGAAATAATCAACTAAAAAAGAACTAAAATAATCTGGAAATTATTAATTATCAACCTTCAATATCCGTTTAAAATGTCATTTTCTTACAATGTTGGTTTATGTTGAAAACAATTTCTTATAATGGTAAAAATTACTAGATTTGGATTATTTACTCAAACGGCTTTTGTCCGTTATGATAACTAAAATTAATCCAAGTAATCGAAGATTATTAATCAACAATTTCTAAGTTTTGCACACCTGATTTCACAAATTACCAACACTTAACAAACATATATAAAATATCTACTCACTACTCATGACTACTAAGCTAACAATAACAATTAATCCAACAATAATAAGCATATTTCTACAATAAGTATTTGAACTAAATTAATTAAGAGTGAAAAAGGCAAGAAAATAGAACCCGGTCTAACGCGACGAGAATAATTTTTTTTTTTTTTTTTTTTTTTTTTTTTTTAAAAGGCAACGCGACGAGAATAATAAACCACCAAATTTTATAAACTAAAACAAATATTAAAGATTATCTCTCTATTAGCTTCTATTTTGCTAACTAGTGGATAAAGTTGTGAACTTTATGACTAATTAGCTTAATAAAAAATATTGAAGTTATAAACTTTAATGATAAGATAGCATATAAAACCCTTAAGCTCCTCGCTTTAAGATGAGATGGATGAGATACAAAGAAAATTCAAAACTTTAACAAAGGTTAGTACAAATAAGCTATCTAAATAATAAAACTAGATCAAATAAGCTATTTTTAAGCTAATCTAATTTAGAAAAACTAGTATTAAATCTAATAAGCTAAAAAGCTAATAGATTTAAACTAGTAAAAATCAACCAAAGCTATAAAGCAAGATTGATTAGAGAAATAGAAAAGTAAGCTAGTTTATTTAAGCAAAAGCTATTTAATATAAAAAGCTAAAATGAAATAAGCTAAAAACTAAATGATATAAACTCTAAGTAAGAAAAGTATCAAATCGTCAAACTTTATAATTAAATAACTGATGCCACACTAAAATTCATAATATGAAAAGATTAGATAAACGAAACTACGAAAGAGTTGGAAAGGCAAAACGCTTAAACAATTTGAAACTTTGCAGCAACAAAATAAATAACATTTTGACAATAATTAATTATAACTAGACCTACACTAATCTACCTATCTACCAACTAGAAGTCTAGAAAAAATTAATAAAATATGCTACTCTCCTAAACGTGTGTGTTGATATCGGGTCCTACTGCTACTATAATTTAGAAACAAAACTTCATTCTTAGTAGGTTAAAATAATTTTAAAAGTAAGTAGCAACGTATAATGGCGATATATGCTTAAAGATAACGTAGTTGGCAAAAATATAAGTGACCAAACAAAGGGATACTCCATGATAAAAAAATTGCTCTATAAAATACGAATTAAAAAAAAAAAAAAAATCAGAAAACAATGAAAGTAAAAGCTACGTGGACTTTTGATTACAATTTAAAATCAACACAGAGAACAAGGTATCTATTTCTATGCTAATTATAATGGAGGAAATACTCTTTTTTTCAAAAAAATTTAGATGTACATAAAATGATGCATGGTTTACAATACTTTAAAGCAAGCAATTTTCATAATTATAACAATCAAAGCATTGTGTACAACAAAAACTAGCATGATTCGAAATTCAGACCACTTTACTTAGAATTCTATATTAATAGCACTAAAAACACCCCTACACCCAATATTACAATTATTTAAACACAATGTACAACCCTTATTCTACGTTAATAACATTAAAAACACCCCAACACCCAATATTACAATCATTTAAACACAATGTACAACCCTCATTCTACATTAATAGCATTAAAACACCCATACACCCAATATTACAATCATTTAAACACAATGTACAACCCTCCATCTTAACCTAGACATAAACCTGTGACCAAGACTCAACTCAATAAAACTCGACTCAATACACAAAGCTGTGATCAAGCAAATTTAGGTGTCGGAATGACATCCCGTGACATTTTTATTAATTCCATTGAAAATTTTTATTTCAAGGTACCCGCCGCCGCAACGCGCGGGTACCCTGCTAGTATTAAATAATCTTACTACAATGAAAAACATGACAACTATATTAAAAACATGACGGCGGAAGCAAAAATAATTGTATGTCTAAGAACTACTACTTGTCATTGGGATATCATAACTTTTTATAGGCTCTAAACCATAAAACAATAGGCGTGGAGGTGGAGATCAAGCTTGAATATGTAGGCTAGAGATAATGCTACGTTACACAATAAACTTTGCTATCTCAAATATCTTTGCCACCATAAATTCATTCACAATAGAGCATTTGGACCAGGTGGATTTATTGCTTCTTGGGCTAGGTAATTCGAATGGTATTGGACAAGAAGGCATATATATGGCTCGAAAATGGGCTTGCATTTGGTCTATTTCTTTAGGCTTCAATAATCTTTGATAAATCTTCAAAATCATGTGCTTTTGCTCCAAGTCTCCGTGTCTCGTACCGTTGAACCCGAAAATGCGTGCTCTTCCAAAATCTCGTGCTCTTTTTCGTTCGTTTTGCTTTTCTTCTTGAGTTTTTCAAATATCATTTACATGCACATACACAAACACAAAAACAATCATATATTTGGCACTTTCATTATGTTTTTGGTCTTTTAAGTCCGTTTTTGATATAGAAAAGGTATGTGATTTCTCATATACCAATTTCTTATACAACGCAAACAAATACGGAGGTGGGGGAGATATGGGAATTTACCATTTTTCAGACCCCATTGAGCCTCACTACACATGAGAAACGTGTAACGTTCTTACCACAGCTTCCTATGTTGCTTGAATCGATCTAAATCACAATTTGGTTGTTTCGATTAAGATTTTCATTGAAAGTTATATGACAAGTGAATGCTAGTTAAATTTTATTATGTTTGAAAAATTACTTGGAATGTGCTTATAATACACCTTAGGTTATAAGCTTGACACTTATAAAACTATGCTGAAAAATATTATAGCATGCAATAAATTTTATTTCACATGTCCTAAGCAAGACTTGAATATCTATCTCACATATTCTAAGCAGGATTTGAATCTACAATCATTTAGTTGAGGAGCTTCTCACACAATCTGGGTACAATTGGAACACAAACCCTTTGATCGTGTAATAACTATATCTGGTTGCAGCTTGTGAAATTTACCTCTTTAGTGAGCAATAAGTGTAGGAATCGACGTAAGTGATAAAGATGCAATTTCGTTTTCATTATTTCTGGTCTCAAGTTTAAATTACATAATCATGAGAAATTATGAATACAAATCTTTGCATTTTCATACGGCTCAGTATCTTACGAAGTTAAACATATAAGCCTCATGGAGTTTCATTCTAAAACATTGATGATAAATAGAGTAACTCATTTGAACTTATATTTTAACTTTATGATTGTAGTTCTACGTGTGATTAGTATTCCAAGAATAGTAAACACAATGTTCAATGAAATCGCTTTGAAGCATAGATTTTATGAAAAGTACAAGCATGTATTACGGAGCAACTTCTACGGCTCAATCAAACATAAGTCAACTTTGTTCCCCAAAATAAAGAAAAGAAGAGCCAACAGGTAACTTACACGTTGTCCCTCAACCTATATATATCTAAACATAGTTTTTACTCTCAACGCCACGCTTCATTTTACTCATTTACTGCACGCCATCTTCTTCTCCATTATATAGTTTATCATTAGTTCCATACTTCCATATATATATGTCATGTCAATCCTTAATCATTAACTATTCAAACGTTAAATATCATCAACTTTCACTCTGTGTTCTTTGCTCTCTCTTGTTTCTCCATTCAATATTACTAAACTAAATTTTTTCAGTAAAAATTTATAAAAATGATGTCTTTGATCATACCCACAAATCACATCTCTTTATCATCTTCATTTCTACGTAAGAATCATCAAAATAAAACTATCTTTTTTACCAACAAAAGAAGAAAGTTTATCAAGAAACATAACCAAGTTCCTGTGAGCAACTCTTTTTTTTTTTTTTTTTTTTTTTTTGAAAAATAAATTATGGGTGTTGTTTATTACTCCGTATGAGATAATATTAATGGGTTTTGAATTTCAGGTTGCAAGGTTATTTGGGCCATCAATCTTTGAAGCATCAAAGTTGAAGGTTTTGTTCTTAGGAGGAGCTGATGAGCAGAAGCATAATAATGAATATCTTCCAAGAACTTATACACTTACTCATAGTGATATTACTTCTAAGTTGACTCTTGCTATTTCTCAAACTATCAATAATTCTCAGGTAATTTTTTAGATTGTTTTCGTGGGTGTTTGTTTAAGCTTATATACGGCTTATTAGCTTATATGTGTTCGTCTTATATACCATAAGCCATAATTTTGTGGCTTATTTTGACACTTCTGGGCTTATATAACATTGACAATGTTATATTAGCCTATAAGTGGCACAAAATTGTGGCTTGTGTTGTATATATAAGATGAACACATATAAGCTAATAAGCCGTATATCGGTATATAAGCCTAAACAAACACCTTATAGACTTGTAGTTATGTAGCTCTAGATTGATTATTGGATTAGTTTTTGTTTAGTTGTTTTATGGGTTGTAAATTTGCTAGTTAAGTTAATAGCAATGTTTTGAAAACCGGGTATGTGATCGACCGACCGGGTCAACCGGTTCTTCTTCCAACAAATCAGGGGTAAATCTTTGGGACTAGAAACATCAATCAACTACAAGTATGTAAAGGATTATTATCTTGTGTTAGTTTCTTAAACAAAGATTTAACATCAAGACTTATGCCAACATTCTATAGGTTCAAACCTCACTAGCCACACTTATTAGGGTGCCAACGGTCACCGGGACACCATGGGTAGGCTGCGTGCATCTAAATCAAAGACTTGCCTACTTAAGTGAAAGGGGAAAACCTCACCTGTTTACTTATGCCAAGATTTTCACTTTCTTCGTAGCGAATATATAGGCATGTGAAATAACAAATACTAAAATGGTAGATATGTGTGTATTCAGCAAAATAACGGCGAATCATATGGCTAGTTGCTTTATGTAAGTGGTTGTTCTACCTTATGAACTCATGAGCATTTGTCTAGTGGTATAAGAGTTTGACATTGAGTTTTGAAAGTGATTACATTGAAATGGAACACCAAATAATCGGCTGTAATTGAGAAGATAGTTTTGGAAGTGCTTAGCTGGTCATTGTTTTCATAATCTAGCAATCAAAAGTTTGGCAAATCTCAAGAGTTGGATATAGTTTTGTTGCAGCTAAATTGAAATTAATTAATCGAAAATGATAAGTTGGATAACTAAAAACCGACGCTGTTGGATATAGATGCTCTTGATGAAGGATAATATGACATACGATGAACAAAAACAGCTTTTATAGTGTTGGGTGGTGGTAGCCCATTAGATATAAAATGTTCAACCCATATATTCTTGAGTTCATGATAAATAATCGAATACTGTGTTACAGTTGCAGGGATGGTCTAACAAGTTATATAGAGACGAAGTGGTAGCAGAATGGAGGAAAGTGAAAGGGGAAATGTCTCTTCATGTTCATTGTCACATTAGTGGCGGCCATTTTCTTCTTGACATGTTTGCTCGCCTTAGGTTCTTCATTTTCACCAAAGAACTCCCTCTGGTAATTCCATTAGTTAAATTAGACTATCAATTTTGTTACAATCATCGTCCCATAGAGCATAACTCTTGATAGCAAACACTGCCAATAATCTGTTAGGTATTGAAAGCAATTGCTTACGGAGATGGGAATTTGCTAAAGAACAATCCCGAGTTGGAAGAAGCTTCCGTTTGGGTTTACTTCCACTCGAACATTCAAGAATTTAATAAAGTTGAATGTTGGGGACCGCTCAAGGATGCGGTGGGACCGTTGTCCACATCGTCATCGACATCTTCTGGATCTACTATAGTTGAAGGTGAATCAAGTAATTGGGAGGTACCAAAGCCGTGCCTTGAAGATTGCTCATGTTGCTTCCCACCAATGAGTTCAATCCCTTGGTCTCGTGATTTCGTGAAGAATCAAGATGATAATGATGGTTCCCTCCATAATGGGTCGCAACGAAAAGCTTGATCAATATTTCTTAATGAGGAACTTTGTGTATAGATATAATGATGAAGATGAAAAATACGTAGAACTTTTGTATATACTCCCTAGCATATTTATTGTTACCATATCCAGATATGTATTCAGGTTCTTATCCATACGACGTAGATAGTTGGGGTTTGTTTAATATTAATTTTAAAAATACCTGGTCTTGATTCTGTGATTTCTTTGTTTAAAAAATCCTTGATTTTTTAGTTTGACTCCTTTGGCTAAATGTAATGAGGGGCAAAACCACGCGTGGAGGTGCTGTACTATGCGAGGTCAGCCTTTACGGGTAGTTTTGGATCATGCATGGATGAGGCGGAGGTGGGAAGGATGATATCATAGAGAGGGGATGACGTGGTGCTAAGGTGTATTACATCCTGTGTTAGTCAAGATCATTCAGATTTCAAGATTATCAATGTCTTTTCATTCTGTTCTAGAAAGCATATAACAATGAGTTGTGTAGGCAAAAGAAAGAACAGAGAGGTCAGTTAGTGGTAGTTTTTGTTATGCACTTCAGCACTTGTTTAGTCTCATTTGTGTCATTTTGACTTTTATTGTTTTGGGTCACTTTTTGAAGTCAAAGTTGGGCTTTCTGTTTTCTAAATACTGAAAACTAAACCTGTTCAAAAGAACCTAAACACTTTAATTCACTGCAACAAAACTATTAATAATTTAATATGACATTTAAGTATCTTATCTTAGTTAAATGCCCTGATGTTCCATTACACTTTTCCTTAAAGAAATATGATGTATGATGCAACAAGGCTGCAAAAACTTCATGCTTCCATTGATTATATGAAAAAAAGGGTAAAAGCATAATAAAAAAAAAAAAACAGTGCTTTTGGTTGTCTTTTGAGTGTTAACAAAGACATCATCATGCTTTCCATTATACCACTAATTCCATTGCTTTTACTATAAGTTTCTCTATTAAAATACTTAACAGATCTAGATTGTCTATAAATAGAAATATTAAATACAAACTGATCATACTTTTTTCATAATATAATTACAAAGTCTATAAATGGTATCTTAACTGTGTCTTCCATCAAGTAGAATACACATAGTGATCCACCTTAGTTCAAGCAACAAACATTTAGCGGAAGAACATCGATTTGTTATAAATCGTATTTAATTAAGAACCTTGATCAAATATGAAGTTAAGTGTTTAACAGAACCGATTTAAGTACCATTCCGTTTTCAACTAAAAATTAGTAGTTTTACACCAAAAAATCATAGATACAAACTGTAGTATAGACATTAACAAAATTAAACTCACCGAGGAGGTCTAAGTTCTTGCTCGATTCTTGGAGCAGTTCTTGTGGCAGAAGCAGTATGAACTCTAATCACATGTCCTACCATTGACACTTGAAGTGCTTCTTCTTCATAAGCTCTTCTTTCCATTTCTTCTAATCTGGCTTTCTTCTTTACTTTTACAAACATTGCAATCAAAAGCAATCCCACCAGGAAAACCGCAATTGCAGCACCAACTGAGCATCCAAACGCCAGGGTCCACCTCTTAATCTTCTTCCTTACCGGCAATAAAGGCGATTGCACAACCAACCCAAAATGCCCATGAGTCATGGTGCCACAAATGTTGGGTGCAACCTCTTTTTCTAGTGTCACCTTCCCATCAACTCTAAATGTTGCACACATTTTTATCCTACCATCCAATGTTGAGTTTCCTTTAGATGTATAATTAGTAAAATCTATATGAATACCAGCCTTTTCCGGGGAGCGAATTTTAACCTCAAATTGAGTGTTAAAGTTACTATCCTCCCCGGAGTTATAGGCTAGTAAACCTAGGACAGGTGACACAAGTTGATAACCTAGTAATGCATCATAGTTGTCATAGTAAATGTTTGACCAATTGTTTCCTAGGTTTTGTGTTACTATAAGGATTCTTTCTATACATGGATGAGCATCCACACCAACTTTCAAATGAAACTCATTGATGGTTGCACCATACCTCTTGAGGCTCCCGCATCGATACCTTGACGTATAAACTGTAATGCCGGTGAGATTTGATGGCAAGTTAATGTTGTAAGGTGTGCCCGTTTTGAAGTACTGCTTGTTGAATGACTTGAATGTGTAATCTCGAATCACGAGATCAAGAAGTCTTGTGGATTTGATCCCTAGGCATTCAATGAGTACTAATCTTGATGGTAATGATAAGAGAGCAAGGATTACCCAAGTGAGAGAAAGATGATTAGAGCCCATTAATCTCACGCCCCAAGGTGTTGATTTCGCGATCATTAGACGACTGCAAAATAGCTAGTACTTCTTAGATGTGGTTTTTCTCTAAGCTTTATGAAGAATTATCTTATAAGAGCTTCTTTGAGCTAGCTTGTTTGGAGATATGGACAAAAAGGGTGATTTAAGAAAGCAAATGTAGAAATATGTTGTTGGTTTTTCTCAAGTGTGAGTGGTTAGATAGATTGCTTTCATGCAACCAAATGAAGGTCTTGTTCTTGGTTTGTTTAGAGTTTGTTTGTGGAAATTTTATGTTGTAAAGAAGAAGCTAAGCAAAGATTGTTGGATGACTAAAAGGGGTTACATGTGATAGTAATAGTGTGAATTTGTGGATATATAGAACTCTATTTAGGGTGGGGTTGCTTTGTGATAATTATGTGTGTAAAAAAGATGGTTGCTTTTAAAGGGTGTGGGGATGATGATACTCACCTAAAGGCTTCTTTTGCAAAGATGATGATATATATGTATATTAAAAGATGGGGGCATATAGTACTTTTTTTTATCTGAGAATTAAACATATTTTAATACAAAATAATGTTATAACAAGTTAGTATCATAATCATATCATTATGGATGGCAAGTATTATTATTTCTTTACAACTATAAATTTTAACTTTTAAAAACACTTGCAATTTTGAGAAGGATCTTACTTGATTATATATGTTGTGCGCGAACTAATTATCATACAAATAAAAATCATATATATATGCTCACCATAAAGTTAGAAAAATTGCTAAAGAGAAAAACATGAGCAATATCACAACATCTTGATTTGAAGAAACATAAAGATTCGTAATGTCAAAAGAAAAGAGATGATAAAAGGATAAAGAAGAAATTAAAGAGATGAAAACGTAGTCTCACTTTCTGGTGAAAGCTAGCTAGAAGAATAAAACCATACATCATGATGCATGTTGTTTAGTCAATGGGGTTGGGACCATAGACATAAAGATGACTTTTTTACTAGTAACATGCATTATTTCATCATGCTCTATTGCTCTTTACATGGAATGATCATATGTCACTTTATGTTATTGAATTTTTGGAGTAGGTTACCATATTTTGTTAAGTAAATCTCATACGGTGACAATTTGAGACCCATTTAAACATAAGTCTAGTTGAATAAATCTCTATTAGAGGGTAAGTCAAATTGAGTTTCTCTAAAATATTATAAATGGGCTTAATTGATTATTTGATAAAAAGTGCAATTAAATACGAGTAACAATACCCGACGGCTCTAGCAGGTCAATTTTTGTTTTTTGAATATTTTTTTTTACTTTTTCATATTTTAAAAAAATGAAAATGACTAAGATCCATCTAGACCTGGACCCATTTATACCCATTTTTATAAAAGACTCATCTAAACCAGAACCCATTTAGACTCAAATTCATCTAGACTTGTTACCCGATCGACCCGACCCATCTATTTTGCCACCTCTAATTCTAATTAACATGAGGTAGTCTTAAAAGGTTAACAGTGATATTACTGAAGAAGTGAAGTTGGTGCAATGATTTAGTGGAGAGGGTGTTAGATCGAGTTTGAGAACCCAAAACATAATAAAACAAACTACTAACTTTTATATAAAAAAAGAAAAGTTGATTGGCATGCTAACAAATTGGATTAACAGGCTCTTGTTGGCCGTTGCCAATAATCATATATTTATGTTGTGAATAATTATATCAGTAGTATGATAATTTGATTACTTTTTTTGATGATAAGAATGTTCATTTACCTTGGAAAAAATTATATTTATTCGAATATAGCATTTAACTATACAATAATAATAGGAAACAACACAAGTTTTGTCATTCTTGAACAAATTCTTACATATAAATCAATAGCACAAATCATATAGCTTAAATTGCAAAAAGAACGTGCCGCAAATTCTAAAGGAAAATTTGCAAAACATGACGACACATTGTGGTCGATCAGTTAATGGAAGTTAGTATTGCCTTGGTAGGTCATGCCGAGGTTCCAGTTAGCCGGGGCAACATTGTAAGCCGTTATGGTCTGTCTGGTTGTGTAGGAAGTTAGCCTAAACGATAGAGCTTGACCCTTGAGTGTGGCAAAAGCTTGGTACGACGCACCCCAGTTATGGCTCATGCTTATCCAAGCCGTCTTGGTTCCTTTGACCCACATGCTTTTGATGTCACCCGCACCACCAACGTTCATCACATAGACCAAAAGCCAGTAGCCATTGCCTTGGAATTGAAATCTAAGTCCACCTTTTCGAACACAGGGCACCCTGCAAGAAAATAAAAACATTTTAGGTGTGTGCGTATATTATGCATAAAGAGACATACATTGTGACGACGAAATGTTGCTAAAAGAGGTAGGAAGTGTACCTTCGGTACATGACTGGGACAATGCCTGCTTTCCATTGAGCAATTTGCATGAAAGCTGGCTTGGCCATGTCGAAATGAGTTCTAGGTGGGTTGCACCATCCGCCTGCGTTGGAATCTTGATGATAATTAGGAGGGCAAAGGTTTGTTGCAGTGATAGTTGCGATCTTTGGGTAGCACCATTTAGATTGGGTACACTTTATTTGGTAACATTGCCCACATGCATACCCGTTGCCAAAGATGGTTGTGCTCAATGCAGCTGTATTTGTGCCGTATCCATTAGTCACCACATTTCCATATCCACAAGCACCTCCTATTATCATCCGAAAAACGGTAAGAGGTTTGAAATATACAAAAGAAAAAAAAAAATATGACTCGAATAAAAATGTAGCGATCATATTCTTTATATATCTACACAACGCAGATAGAAGTTGTACCCATGGTTGATTGTGCCGACTCATCCCCATAAAATGTGGCATGGGCGAATTTCCATGCACTAGGTCGGTACACAGCCAGTGCACGAGGGGTAGCATATGCAGCTCCAACCAAAACCGAATCTAATGAGACGAATATGGTGATAACAATGAAGAGGCAAAGTACTAATGAATGGTGAACTGAAGCCATTGCTTTGCGCTTGATTGATTAATAAGTTATTGCCTATTGACTTCAAAAAGATTTAAGACACATTTATAGGACCCAAAACAATGCTAGAAAAGAGTGGGTTTGTGACCCTCACGAAGAGTTGTGTTTTTTATAAGTCAAACCTGAATGGTTTTTTTAATAAGGCAATAACAATTTGGGCTATCTGAAACTTGGTAACAACGTGCAAGCAGGTTTGATTGTTATTATTCTAGTGTAAAATATGGTTGTTGGGTGACAATTCACTTAAAATATAATGTCTCAATTCTCAAATGAGCTTACGTTACATTTTTAAGTTTTATTTCTTATCTTCTTTTAGCCGGTTTGGATTGAGTATGGTTTCTGGCCGGTGGCTCGATATGATACCATGTATTTGTGTATCTGTGTATGTATATGTCTTCTCGAAAAATAGTTTGAAAGGACAAAGTAAAGCTACAATTGCTTGTTATCAACATGAATCGAATAATAACCGAAGCATGAAAAACATCTACAGTAGAGTGTTCTCTGTTTAGTAATGTCGTTCAACATACTTGTGAGTTGTGAGGAATATGACCAAATTGATGCAACATAGTGCGAAATTGATCCATATGTTTAATCACTAACACTACAAGAAAGAAGCCCTTTAGCGACTTTCTTAGCGACGTATTTTATGATTGCGACTTTTAGGTGATGGGTCGCTGTAAACGAGTCATAAATTTTTTGCTACTCGTGACATGTGTCGCTAAAAAGAGCGACCAGTATAACGACTTCATAAAATAAGTCGCTATAAATTTGCGACTTCAGTATTTCTTGTCGCCATTTGCATCGCTGTTTCAAAGAGATGTTGCCATTTAAGTCGCTTAACGCGACGCTATTTCTGTAAAAGTCTCTATTTAAGTCGCTAATTAAGTCGCTATATAGCGACTTAATTAGCGACTTAAATAGAGACTTTTACAAAAATAGCATCGCGTTAAGCGACTTAGATGGCAACATCTCTTTGAAACAGCAACGCAAATAGCGACAAGAAATACTGAAGTCGCAAATTTATAGCGACTTATTTTATGAAGTTGTTATACTAGTCGCTCTTTTTAGTGACACATGTCACGAGTCGCAAAAAATTTGCGACTCTTTTACAGCGACCCATCACCTAAAGTCGCAATCATAAAATATGTTGCTAAGAAAGTCGGTAAATGGCTTTTTTCTTGTAGTGTAAGATTAAATTTAGTCATTTAGACAACAACGGCTTATTTGAGAAAAAAGGTTTTAAGTTTCCGAGAACCACCTCCGTCAAACCTGCAACTGCCTTTGGAGTTGGAATAGCTTTATGTGGAGACAAAACAACGTTAAGCGTAAATAGCTCTTTCGGTACCTCAGCATTCTCAAACAAATCAAGACTAATAAATCATATATGCTTTAACAATTAAAATCAACAAATTATAAATACACAAATGAAATTATTTCTTTCTAACATACTTGAATTTGTAATATTCAGAGTTGGTGCAATCTTTGTCCCACATCGGAGGGAGACTTAAAGATAATGTGTATATATACACGTAACGTTAATGCATTATCATGTTTTCCTAGGGTGTTTTGTAGAGATGTGTAGTTTTCTTCATTAAAAAAACCTTAGTCTACACTTTTTCTTACTTAAATTTTTACGCTTTTTATAAACAAGTTAAAGAGCAAATTACACCTTTTTCTTACTTAGCAAAAGTACTTAAATTTTTACACTTTTTATAAACAAGTTAAAGAGCAAATTACACCTTTTTCTTACTTAGAAATTGTACTTTGTCCCTGATTGTATCAAAATCACTCGCGGAACCACCCCCCCCCCCCCCCCCCCCCCCCCCTTTTTTTTTTAACAAATATGCCAAAGGTCCTCAACGTCTCCACGTTATAATGTCGGTAATCCTTGGCACTATACACATCAATAATATGACGAATTTACTCGTGAGTTTTATATCCAAACACTCAATTGTCTGAAACTCTGAATAGTGTCCAACATATTTTTGACACAAACGTTTAGATGTAATAATGCTGTTATTTTTGTACTCATTTGTCTTACTAAGAGTACAATGTAACTTAAGTTTTGAAATTAACTCCAAATAAGTTTAACTGTATCTATGATTTTGCTTTTAGTAGTTTGAGTGTGTTTGGTATTGTTTATTTAATAAGTGTTGGTCAAAAGATGATTCTACGCTACATTTTACAAACAAGTATTTACATATCAACACACTGAAGTTCTTTAAATTAAGCAATCCCAAATAATACTCTTTTAAACACGCAAAGTCGCACAAACATAGATACTATTACAATGTAAGCTGTAACACACGGTGTCTGATACTTAACAACTTTGGTCTGTTTTCTAGTCGAATGGATCATCGTTGGTTGGGTAGATAGTGGATTCGAATAGACCTTAGGTAAAGCCGATACAAGTATACAACAAGGCCTAATTTCTTAATGCATAGTGAAATAGGCTCAATTCAAAAATGTATCTTGTTTCAACATACAGATAAATTACGGAGTAATTGATTTTTATTGATCCAATCAGAATGTTGTTCTTGTTTATTAACGTTCAACAAACACAACAAGATGTCCAGTTGTCCCAATAAATGCAACATTACATATGTAAAAATGATCCAACCTATCATGAATCGTGAAGATTAATTTCAGACAACAATGGCTCATTTGAAAAAAAGGCTTTCAAGTTCCTAGTCATTACCTCTCTAACTCCAGCAAACGACTCTGGCGTCAGTATAGCTTTGTGTGGAGACAAAACAACGTTGTCCAACGTATACAGCTCTTTTGGTACCTCAGGTTCATTCTCAAACACATCAAGACCTGCTCCTCTAATCTCCCTTCCAACCAAAAACTTCACTAGTTCTTTTTCATCCACGAGGCCCCCACGCCCTATGTTGACTAGAACGCCAGTCTTCCCAAGAGCTTTTAAGACATCATGGTTTATGATGTGGCGTGTTTTGTTGGTCAATGAGCAGCAAACAATTAGAGCATCACTGTTGGTTGCAAGATCGAGAACCGTTGAGTAGAATGCATACGGAAGTTGGGCCGTTTTCTTTCTTGAGTTATAAGCAATGGTGCACCCGAATGGCTCAAGCCGTTTAGCAATCAAGGTGCCAATACTTCCAAGCCCAACAATCCCAACTCGTTTTCCCCTTAACTAAACAATGAAGTTGATTATTAGTTTTCTTTACTTAAACATGCTGAGAAACAGTTTGTCTATGTCAATTTTTATATACATCTCGAAACTTTAATAGCATGCTTGCATAAAATAAAAAATGGGTTCCCTCTTATATAGTTATATGAAGTAACTCTCAAAAGACGTAACTTTATCTATATCAACCTACATGTCCAGTATATTCGCCACCCCTCTTTTACAGTTAACAGTTTACAGAACTCATACTGCTTATACTCGCATCAGACTCATTATCATACCGTCACCTAGAAACCAAACATGTTAATGATCCTCAATCTGCAATTGGTAAGAGGCGAACCACGAACCTTATGAAATATAACAAAGCTTATTCATTCTCTCTAATTCAAGATAATCAAAGGCTCTAAACTTAGAAAAACTTCAGCTCAATATTTAATAGTTGCTCGAGATTTTTCTTACATATTAAAAAATTGCTACTAAATTAAGATATTTGTTAGGAGTCCGTTATAGAACATCATATAACACATCAATATTGTTCTAAGTAAGGCACTACCCAACTCACAACGCAGCTCGTAAAAAATTGATTCGTGATCGATATACCTACATAAAACACCACAAGTTTAAATCCTAACATCATTTAAAAGGTAATGCTTTTCCCTAAACTTATTACTGTCAACCTTTTGTCACCAACTCTAAATAAACAGTTCTACAGAAGGGTGCAATTCTTGTCGCGTGTGGGCTTACTGTTCAGAAAACCCGAACTCGAACATGACATGTTTATGCAATCGGGTCAGCTTTGTCAAACCTGACATGTTTACACATAACTGAAAATGGCCCATTTAACCCGTTTATTTAAATGGGTTGGCAGGTTTAATAAGTGAAATGAGTTGGCAAGTCGACCCATTTAACCCATACCCATTAAATAAATGGTAAACTTAGTTTTTTCACCTTTAAAAAGCACTTAAACGGGTTGACTGGCGACCCGTTTAACCACTCCTCAACCCGAACACACCTCTTTAAGGAATGGGTTAAGCTGAACACCATCCAAAAATTGTTTATACACAACCCAAACCGTTTATTTTCATGTTGGTATCGGGTCGTGTATGAGATTGCCACCCCTCATTCTACACACCAACTAAAGTAGGCTAGGTGATTTGTTGGCACAAGTTTACGAGCATATAGGATATTCAATCTTCCTAAAATTTAACTTCAAAACTTCAAATTGGCATGTGACATGAGTCGGACTAGGATATACCATTTTTCTTAGTGTCCAGGGTGTGGGAGGGGTATTGGCAAGGCAAAGTGTGCCAACTTGGATTTCCTAGCAGCAACATATCCCCATTTTTTTTGCCAATGGTAAACAAAGCAGAATTTCAGTTCTAGCGGCAAAGGTAAGATTGTCTGTGTGTTTTTGTTTTTATTTAATCAAAAGGCGCGAAAATTTGAGGGGAAGATAAAGAATGTGCTGCAAACTTTTTGGCAAGGCAATGGAAATGACTAAATACCCTTGTTTTCTTCCTGCATAAGATTCACTTGAATAAGGGTATTTTAATCATTATAATTTGGCTAAGGACGATATCCAAACTAAATGTTTCCTACATGGACATTGTGCCTGCACTTTCTTCAGAGTTTTAGAAATTGCGCCTGCAATTTGGAAAAACCTCACGGATGGTTTTTGCAATTTACTCCTTTTCTTATGTTTAAAAGGTAACAAGTTACAAACATTGGATAATGATTGTTGTGCCTAAGTGAGCGATGGATTAGACATGTCTTTTACGTCTTTGTATCACTAGTAACAAACATATTAGAAGTCTCATAATAACCAAGTACTAACAAGCTCAACTAACTAATAGCACACTTTAACCAACAAGTAACAACTAATATCGGCAAACTACATCGATAACGATAGCTATGTATGGCAAAACTAGTTGTAGGTTATAAAGACACCCCCCCCCCCCCTCCCCCTTTTTTTTTCTTGAAGCGGAAAGTGCGGAATAAAAAATATAAAATTTAACAAGTCAAAAGTATTAAACTGACAACTAGTTTTGTCATTTTGTTAAACATTCTTTGCCAAACAATCATTGTATTCTCAACTTATAAACCCCATGCACTTTTCATTTTTCAAAAAAATATCATCTAAACACGTTTTCAAAACGTTCCAAAAAGCTTTTCGTCGCATAGCTTACCGAATTCCCAAGAGGATAAAACCCATTTTTGGGCCACAACCCATTCCTAACATAGCGATCAGAAGCAGTCACAAGCCTGTAAACATCTAACAACAAGCCAACCGCATAATCAGCTCCATCTTCAGAAAAAGCATCGCCAGCATTAGTAACCCTTATCCCCCTCCTCCTACACTCTTCCAAGTCAACACGGTCAACGCCTGCAGATGTCCCAATCACACATTCTAGAGAAGGATACTGAGCCATGAGGGCAGATGTAACTGGGGTTGGGCCTGTGACTATCATGACACGTGCTGAGGCTTGGTGGGTCTGGTGTGATGGGTCTGATGGTTCGATTGGGGTGCAGATATTGGTGGCCCAGGTTAAGTCGAATGGGAAAGTGGAATGGCGGAGGATTATGGCGATTGGGAGATTGTTGTTGTCGGCCATTGATTAGGATGGGAGAAAATATGTTTGTGTTTGTGTTTGTGTTTTTGTGTTAGGTTTTTTAGTGGAGTACGTTATGTTTTTGTGTTGGGAGAAAGATGTGCGTGCATTACATACAATTGTTTAAGGGTGAGCATTTCCGACCGACGCCCGGTAACCGGCCCGATTCCGACCACCCGACGGCCCGATTCCGATCCCGACTAGCAAACGGGTCGGGAGTCGGTTTGCTATTCCGGCGAACTCGGGAGTCGGGTCGGGACGGGACGGGTCGGGACGGGATGATTCCGATCAATAACAAGCTAATCCGGCCCGATACCGACTAACTGATACCGACCGATTCCGATACCGACTAACCGAACACAATCGGGATCGGGAGTCGGTTTAGGATTCCGGCCACAATCGGGATCGGGCTTCGTCGGGACGGGTCGGGACGGGATCGGAAGTGGCCCGATGCTCACCCCTACAATTGTTGCATGAGTATGGGACTAGTATTAGGTGAAATTTGTGACCTTAACTACACCCTCAATTCTTAGGTTTTGGAGAAAGGGAAAAGGAAAAGAAATAAGTGTTTGGATTTATATGTTTTTGAGATAAAAGAAGAAAAAGTAATCTTAGAGTATGGGGTGCAGTCACGGATGGTTTGCGCCAATTTGACATGGTATGGCATCAAACCAGTGTCACTATACCGCCTCTAGCACGATGGACAAAGTGAGTAAATTGGCTTGCGCCAAATGAAAGGAAGCATTTTTGGACCGTTGAAACTTGGAACCCTTAACAGTTACTTTCTCTTTTTACACACATTATATAAACTCCTTTTACACAACTATTTTTACACATAAACTAATCTTTCACTTTCATTTATTCTATATCGAGTCATCAAAATGATTCTTTGATCAATAACCTTTTCATGACATTACAACATTTAAATTTATCATCTTCGTCAAAACCCGCTACACCTTCATCAGCAAACCCAATATCTTCACAACCTCAATTTGCTCTATTTTGTAGCCCATATACTATGCCACCATACACACCCAATCAATAATATCTTCAACAACAACTACTACCGCAACAAAAATTTCAACATCTTCAACAAACACCACCACCACCACCGACTTACCCACATACATAATCGTTTTCTTTTACTTTTTCTAATATAGTTACACGTTCACGCATATGCACGTCTGTATACCTACCTACAAAACATATATAGATACAATGAAGGCCATAACAGACATACGAAACATATACGTGTAGATATCTATACATATACAATGGTTTGTTCCTCAAAAAGGTTATACCTAAACCTACACATACACTTCGGATACACACATAAATAGTTTTATTAATAAACAAACACATATAAGAATGAAATTACAAATACATATGAAGACATACTAAGTAATGCGGGAATATATAAGTATTGAGGGAAAAAAATTGTAGGAAATCCGTGGGAAAGTACCGACATATTTTAACACAAAAACAACATTTTGCGGGAAATGTCGGCTAGTGAACCACATATTTCACACGAACCAGTTAAATAGTTATTTATCAAATTAAGAATGTGTGAAATCCGTGAGTAATGTATCTAAAATTTGCATGATAATTTTGGCCGTGGCTAATATGTATGAAATGTGTCACTAGTTTTCCAAGGGCATCTAGTCAATAAGAATAGTGTGATTTGTCGTGAATATGTACTGAGAAACTCGCGATGAATTTTACACGAAAACTTGGTCAACAATTCAATGTGTAAATAGTGTGAAATCTGTGGGAAATTTACAACATATTCCCTTCTAAAATTTGGTCAACAATTTAGTGTATAATTTGTAGGTATTTCGTGTGAAATTTCACACAGTTTTGTTCGTGAGAAAAATCTGTGGGTAAAAGAAGTTTGTGTAGTAGTGAACTCTTAAATTTTAATGATCAAAATGAGAGATTATAGTTGTCAAAAGTAAATATTTTCTTTCAACAAATTTGGCAGCTGTAATGTTTAATCCTTGGTGAAATGAGTGTCCCACATCGAATAAAAATAGAACAAAAGCTTAGAGGGCACGGTGCAAAGTGTCGTTGGGGTGCTATTGATATTTTTTTTGGACCAATAGCTATCCAAACTGCACCAAACACCGTTCCTTTTGTTGCTAGATTGGCGGATGCCATTCGGCATTTTTTTTTTTTTTTTTTTTTTTTTTTTTTTTTGTTTTGTGAGTGGGGATTATTTGTAGGGTTCTTGTGAGACTTATATGTACCAATAACATGATGTTTTAGTTATTAGAGTGTTATTAGAGAGGTGATGAGATGACATACAAATAACATGTTACTCTTCCGAGCTGCACCTAGCTCTCTTATGTTTAAAGTTTGATAATGGTTATTTAGTTAAGAGAGCTGATGTGGGAGAGACAAACAACAAGTTATTTGTCTGTCATCTCAACGTCATCTCATCACCCTCTAAATAACATACCATTAACTAAAGAGGAATTTTCTTAAATAACCCTGCTTTATGAATTTGGACATCGCCCATACATTTTTTCAAAATGAACTTTTAAATATTATCCATTAGATGGAGTAGTAGATTACTTTTTAACCATACACGTGTTTGCTTGGCGACATTCAAAGTGTTGGGCGAGTCATGGGCGAATGATGTATGCAAGGCAAGATGCTAGGCGAGTTTAAATGCTAGGCGAGGGCTCGGCGAGGGCTAGGTGAGTGTTGGGCGAAGGGGCGAGTACTGGGCAAGGGGCCGAGTGCTCGGCGAGGGCTGGGCGAGTGTTATCAAGTTAAACGGGAAGCGAATGCTAGGTGATGAAGATGTTGTTGTGATGATGATACCGCTCGAAATAAACTCACTAGTTTAGTGAAACGAATTTGTATGTCGGCGTGATCAGAAGTTGCAGGTCACAAAGAAAGAGGAAGAAATGAAAAATGAAAGATGGAGAAGAAGACGTTGATATTCTTGAGTTATATTAAAAGTAAAATAGTACTAAAGGGAAGTATTTTAAAATTAAAATAGTACAACTTAAAAAAATAAAAATAAAAAATTGTACAACTACTTAAATAGAAGTACATTTTATTTGAGGGGCACTTGGTTTGGGGTCTGCTTGACCTTTTATTGCTTTGAGGGGCATTTATTTGGCGTGGACGAATATGTTTTTTGGGCGAGAGTATGGTGCAGGCAAAAGGAAAAGGAAATCATGATGGTGACATATTTTGGTCATTTTTGTAAATCATATGAAAAAAGTTCAGTTTGGTAATATCACTCTATAAAGATTATTTAGGTAATTTGCTTTTAACTAAAACACCCTACTTCAACAAAAAAACCTGTAACACTTATTAAGTCCCACAAAAATACACTCACTTAAAAGAAAAAAAATAAAAATAAAAAAATATATAAAAATAAAACAAATGAGATGAATGGCACGAGCAATTGTACCCACTAATTTACCAATGACGGACTAACGGCACGAAAGGTGTAGTATAACATGTTCGTCCGTTGTTGGTTGCTTTGGCGGACGAATCACGCCCGACACCAAGCACTCTTGGTTGTAGGTTGGTTTACAGTGTACACATACGTAATGTCTACTTTGAATCATTCGACTTCTTTTCATTTTTTTTATTTTTGTGCTCATGGTAAAGGATCAAATAGAAAGTTTTGAAAACATATATGAATAGTGAATGTATTTGCTGGAAATTCATATCGGTTTTGGCAAGACCAAAGTAAATTATACCTTTATTTTATTGGTCCAATCAGGATGTTATTCTAGCTTATTAATGTTCAACATACACAACAAGATGTTGTCCTGTTGTCCCAATAAATACAACATTACAAATGTAAAAATGATCCAACCTATCATGAATCGTGCAGATTGATTTCAGACAACAATGGCTCATTTGAAAAAAAGGCTTTCAAGTTCCTAGTCATTACCTCTCTAACTCCAGCAAACGACTCTGGCGTCAGTATAGCTTTGTGTGGAGACAAAACAACGTTGTCCAATGTATATAGCTCTTTTGGTACCTCTGGTTCATTCTCGAACACATCAAGACCTGCTCCTCTAATCTCCCTTCCAACCAAAAACTTCACTAGTTCTTTTTCATCCACGAGGCCCCCACGCCCTATGTTGACTAGAACGCCAGTGTTCCCAAGAGCTTTCAAGACATCACGGTTTATAATGTGGCGTGTTTTGTTGGTCAATGAGCAGCAAACAATTAGAGCATCACTGTTGGTTGCGAGATCGAGAACCGTTGAGTGGAATGCATATGGAAGTTGGGCCTTTTTCTTTCTTGAGTTATAAGCAATGGTGCACCCGAATGGCTCAAGCCGTTTAGCAATCAAGGTGCCGATACTTCCAAGCCCAACAATCCCAACTCGTTTTCCCCCTAACTAAACAATGAAGTTGGTCATTAATTAGTGTAGTTCAACAAGCTGATAAACAGATTGTTTATGTCAAATTTCTTGTTACATTTGGAAAATTTTCAATAGTATGGTTGCATAAAATAAAGATCAGTTTCCTCTGATATGAAGAAAACTAAGTCAGACAAGAAGAAAAGGTAATCTGATCATAAACGTCGCATGTATCTATACGCCATTCAAAAACTCTCAAAAACATCACATGTCTAGTATATCCTCACATCAGACTCATTATCATATCATCACCTAAAAACCAAACATGTTAAATATCCTCACTCTCCAATTGGTGAGAAGTGAAAATCATGAAAATTAATCTAAGCAAATTCATATTTGCTAATTCAAGATAAACAAAGGTTTCGACTTATTCAATTTCAAGCTCAATATTCAATGGTTGCTCGTGTATTATCTTACATTAACTATCCGCTAGCAAATTATGATATATGTTTGGAATCGCATTATAGAACACTATATAACGCATCAACGGTGTTTTAAGTAAGGCACCACCCAACTCACAACGCAGCCACTAAAACATACAATGTGCAAATGTGATCTATCCATATGCTGACATATAAAACCACAATTCTAAAATTTTTGTCATTTTAAAAGGTAATTCTTTTCCCTAAACTTATTACTATTAACCATCCAAAACTTGTAAAAGCACCACACCTACTAAAGTAGGCAAGAAAATTTGTAGACACAAGTTTACGAGCATCGGAGCATATAGGAGAATATTCAATTTTTTACAAATTTAACTCAGATAACTTCTAATTGACATGCGATATTGGTAGGATAAGTACGAGGGCATAACATTTCTGGTATGTTTAATATTACTACGATTAACCAAGTACCATCAAACTCAACAAACTAACAACACACTCTAAGTAACAAAAAAACAACTAAGGGTGTTTGTTTGAGCTTGTTTAGGAGGCCTATGACATATATTTATAACTAAAATAAGCCCAATCAAGTGTTTGGGTAAGCTAATATGAAACAAGGGGATTTTTAAGCTCAAGTTTTGTGGCTTGTTTGAGGAGAGGTGGGCTCATGTAAAGCAGTAAGCGGTCTTATAGCAAAAGACTCTTGTAACCTATAACAATTACAGTTTTAGATATTATTCATATACTTTGTAGTCATTTTACCTCATTAACTATAATGAACTGCCGAGCCTAAACCGAAAACATTAACTTAGACAAACACGGTAAATCATTGGAAATGAAATAAGTTAACATAAATCATCATACAACCTATCTAGATATACATGACCTCCCACATTTCCTTTGTATTGATTAGTAGGAGCAGATAACCAAGAGTAGTTGGTCTTAGATCGTTTTTCGTGTGTCAGGAATTGTCACCCCTAGTTCCAAACACCAACTAAAGTCGACTAGGGGATTTGTAGACACAAGTCTACTACTAGTAGCATATAGAATATTCAATACAAGTCTACTAAGGGGATTTTTGTTTAAGCTTATACATAGGGTTATGAGCTTATATGATTTCGCTTATATATCATACGTCCATCTATTTTTAGCTTATTTTTCATATTTAAGTCATAAAAGCCCATAAGCCAGGCCAGCCAGCTTATGAAATACCGAAATCTCATACTCATAACTGACAACACATCTTAACTAGCAAGTAACAACTAATATGAGCGATTTGTAACATAGTTGTAGCTCTAATTATAACATAGTTGTAGCTACAATTATAAAATGCTAAAGGGATAATTAACTAGAAATGTATCTAACATGTCATTTTTTCTAATTGTCCTTCCTTTTTTTTTTTTTTTTTTTCCTATTATATACCCTAAACTTTTGAATTTCGACCTTTTGTGTGTATTTGCTCGTGTTAAGTGACCATTTTACCCTTTTTTAACTACTCTACTGACAGCGAAGGGTAAAATGGTCATTTTACATTAACAAAATATAGACAAAAGTCGAAATCAAAAGTTTAGAGTATATAATAGCAAAATAAAAAGAATGCTACACATAATTAGAAAAAGTGACAAGTTAGATACAAGTGATTTCGGTACTATCTATCTCGGTGAAACCAATTTCGGTGTCCCCAAGAATTTCGGAAGATCCACTAACAACTAACATAAATACCGATTTCGGTACTTATGATGAAGCTTGTGAAACCGAATTTGGTGGTTTTTGTGAGACCAAATTCGGGAATGTTCTTGGTACCGAAATTACGAGAAAAAAACACTAAAAAACACCTAAAATCTTCAATTATTAACCGTTTTGATGAATTCTTTTTGCAAAATCTCACTCATAATCACTATATCTTCTGGAAAAACAACAACTTCAACAACTTTAACTGCAAAAATCAAGATTTGAGAAGAAAACATTCGAATGGACTTTAAAGAGCTTTTAGAAACAAAACTTGATCAAAAAACAATTTCTAAACTCCTAGATCATTGCATGGCGATTGATACCAATTGTAGGACTTCGGTTGATCAACAACTACACTAATGATGGTGAATGAAGGTGTACATGAGAACTAGAGAGAGAGAGAGAGAGAGGAGAGAAAGAAAGATGGAGAGAATTCTTATAACAAAACACACACTACACACTAAAGCACACCTCACAAATGAGGTGTGTTGTGCTTTAAATACTTCTTACACTTGACTACTTTGGGTTTATGGGCTTGGATTACATATTGGATATGGGGTAGCATTCTTGCTATCACAATCTTGACATAACTATGTATATGTTAGCTTAGTCCATTCCTTTAGCCCATAAACATAATTAACTAACTATTACAATGACTTATAACACGGTACGAATTTCCTAAGACGAGAATGACCATCACTTTTCTTTAATGCTAACAGGTCTTATAGCAAAAGACTCTTATGCCCTATAACAATTACAGTTTTAGATATTATTCATATACTTTTTAGTCATTTTACCTCGTTAACTATAATGAACTGCCGAGCCTAAACCGAAAACATTAACTTAGACAAACACGCCATAACATCCATGAACTAAATCAATGTTAATAGCTTAAATCACTGGAAATGGAATAAGATAAATCATCAAACAACCTATCCAGATATACATGACCTCCCACATTTCCTTTGTATATATTGGTTACTGTTAGTAGGAGCAGATAACTAAGAATAGTCGGTCTTGGATAGTGTTTCGTGTCATGTCAGGGATTGTCACCCCTCGTTCCACACACCAACTAAAGTTGACTAGGGGATTTGTAGACACAAGTTTGCTAGCATATAGATTATTCAATATTCCTAAAATTAACTCCGAAACTTCAAATTCAAATGTGACATTAGTAGGAGTACCATGATATAGAACTTTTCCTTATGTTTTTAAAACTTACAAGTTACAAGCATCTTATAAGACTAAGGGGATGTTTGTTTAAGCTTATACATAGGCTTATGAGCTTATATGACTTTGCTTATATTTCATAAGTCCATTTACATGGGCTTATTTTTAGCTTATTTTTCATCTTTAAGTCATAAAAGCCCATAAGCCAGCTTATGAAATACCGAAACTAACAAGCTCAACTAACTAACAACACATCTTAACTAGCAAGTAACAACTAAAATGAGCGATTTGTAACATAGTTGCAGCTCTAATTATAAAACGCTAAAACCAATACCCTAAACACTCCAAAAGCTCATGGCATAGCTTACCGAATTCCCAAGAGGATAGAACCCATTTTTAGGCCACAAGCCACTCCTAACATACCGATCAGAAGCAGACAAAAGCCTCAAAACATCTAACAACAAGCCAACAGCATAATCAGCTCCATCTTCAGAAAAAGCATCACCAGCACTAGTAACCCTTATCCCCCTCCTCCTACACTCTTCCAAGTCAACATGGTCAACGCCTGCAGATGTCCCAATAACACATTCTAGAGATGGGTACTGAGCCATGTGGGAGGATGTAAGTGGGCCTGGGCCTACGACCATCATGACACGGGCTGAGGGTTGGTGGGTGTGGTGTGATGGGTCTGATGGTTCGACTGGGGTGAAGATGTTACTGGCCCAGGTCAGGTCGAACTGGAATATGGGCAGGCGGTGGATTATGGCGACTGGGAAATTGTTGTTGTCGGCCATTGACTCTTTTTTTAGTGATGGGAGAAACTATGTTTATGTCTGTGTTTGTGTTTGATTTTTTTGGTGTACTTATGTTTTTGTGTTGGGACAAAATGTGTGTGGTGTACTGATGTGACAATATAGAGATTCCACACTCTCAATTGCCAGAAAAGGAAAAAGAAAAAAGAAAAAATCTTTTCTCTCCGTTTTAATTTATTTCTCTTGTTTTAATTTTAGAATCTTATTTTTATCTTATTTTTATCAACCTACATATTCAGTATATTCGCCATTCTTTTTTACAGTTTACAGATCTCCTATCCGTTTATCCTCACATCAGACTCATTCTTATCGAATCACCTAGAAACCAACATGTTAAAGGATCCTCAATCTCCAATTGGTTAGAGGCTAGCCATGAACCTCATGAATATTAAACTATGCGTATTCATTCTCTCTAATTCAAGATAAACAAAGGCTCTAAACATAGAAAAACTTAACCTCAATATTCAATGGTTACTACTTACTAGAGGTCTATCTTACACAATTAAATTAAAAAAAAAAAAAAAAAAAAAAAAAAAAAAAAAAAAAAAAAAAAAGGCTACAAATATTAAGATAAATGTTAGAAAGTCCGTTATGAACATTATATAACACATCAACATTGTTCTAAGTAAGACACTACCCAACTCACAACCTAGCCAGTAAAACATACAATGTGGATTGATTCGTGATCGATATACTCATAAACCCATAAAACACCACACCTCTAAATCTTAACATCATCTAAAGCGTGATGCTTATCCCTAAACTTATTACTATCAACCTTCTGTCACCTACTAAAAATCCACAGTTCCACATAGGGGCGGCAATTCGTGATGGTTTCCGGTTGGTGGTTTAGAAAAGCCCAGCCCGAATACGACCTGTTTAAGTAATCAGCAGCTTTGCAACCCTAACATGTTTGCACATAATCTAGATACGACCTATTTAACCCGTTTATCTATATGGGTTGGTGGGCTTAACTGGTTATATGAGTTGGCAGCTCAACCCATTTAACCCGTATAACCCATTAAATCAACCATAAACTTAACTATTGACTTTTCAAAACACTTAAACGGGTTGGCGTGTTGACCCATGTAACCCATCCTCAACCTGCACACGACCTCCTAAATAAACGGGTTAAGTGGCTCAATCAAAACACGTCATGAGACATGTTAACACACAACCCTAACCCGTTTAATTTCATTTCACTCTCAGGCCGTGCCAGGAATTTCCACCCCTCGTTTACTAGAGCCAGCCAGGGGATTTGCAGACACAAGTTTACGATCATATAGGATACTCAATCTTTCTAAAATTAAACTCTGACACTTGAAATTGACATGTTACATCAGTATGACTAGGATATAATAACATTTTCTTAGGTTCTGCAGTGAGGGAGGGGTTATGGCAAAATTTCTAGCAAGGCAAGTAACAAACATAGCATAAGACTAACTAACAAAAACACAACTAATACCCGTAAACTACATCAATTTCTAGCAAGGCAAGTAACAAACATACCGAGTTACCAAGAGGATAGAACCCATTTTTGGGCCACAACCCACTCCTAACATACCGATCAGAAGCCGACAAAAGCCTCAAGACATCCAACAACAAGCCAACCGCATAATCAGCTCCATCTTCAGAAAAAGCATCACCAGCACTAGTGACCCTTATCCCCCTCCTCCTACACTCTTCCAAGTCAACATGGTCAACACCTGCAGATGTCCCAATAACACATTCTAGAGATGGGTACTGATCCATATGGGCAGATGTGAGTGGGCTTGGGCCTAGGACTATCATGACACGGGCTGAAGGTTGGTGGGTCTGGTGTGATGGGTCTGATGGTTCGACTGGGGTGAAGATGTTGCTGGCCCAGGTCAGGTCGAATTGGTAAGCGGGCAGCCGGTGGATTATGGCGACTGGGAGATTGTTGTTGTCTGCCATTGACTTTCCTTTTTAGTGATGGGAGAAACTATGTTTATGTCTGTGTTTGTGTTTGGTTTTTTGGTGGAGTAGTGGAGTACTTATGTTTTTGTGTTGGGTTAGAAATTAGAATGTGTGTGCTGCTAGTGGGTTAATGTGGAAAAAAATGGCATATCATTGTCAAAGTGTCAACTTTATAATTGTTCCTTGAGTATGGGACTAGTATTAAAATGAAAAGAATATAAAAGCCAAAAAAGTATTAGGGTGCGTTTGGTTTATAAAGAGTTTGGATTTGGATTTGGATTTAGATTCGGATTTGAATTTCGTTTAGGATTTAGATTTGATGTAAGATTTGGACAGAGAAATTATATTTATTTGATAGTTTTTATAATAAAATTAAAAGTAAAAATATTATTTAAAATAATTTATGTGTATGTGTATTTGAGAGAGAAAGAGATAAAAATTAAATGAAGTGTGTGAAAGAGAGAAAACCCACTATGCTCTATGTCTTTGGGTTTTAGTGGGCTCGTTGCACTATTTGAATTCCACACCCCCCAACCAACCAACAAAGTTTTAAAAGCAAAACCAAAACCTACCCAAAACCCATATACCAAACGGCACCTTAGTTCATATGTTTTTGAGACAGCGGAAATAAAAAATAAAGTAGTCTTAAAATCATGTTCAACTTTTGTAACCACGTGCGAAGGTTTAGCTTTTGCACTGGTTTGGTTGTCTACACAGTTGCATTAGGGCTGAGAGAAACATATCAAAAATTGAACCGAATCGAAAAATCGAGTCGAACCAGCATGACCAAAACCGAACCAACCATATTCGGTTTGGTTTCCGTTGTATATATTTATGATTTCAGTTTCTGTTTGAGCCAAAAACCGAGAAAAACACATATAGACCATGTAAACCGATCGGATCGACACAAAACTGAACCAAACTGAACCGACTCACTTTGGTTCGGTTCTCGGTTCATATCTTCTACAAATCAATTTTCGATTCGGTTTTAGGACTAGTATTAACTTAAATTTGTGGGCTTTCCACCTACTACACACTATGTTCTTAAGTTTTAGAGCAAATGAAAAGGAAAAGAATACGAAATGGAAAATGGAAAGAAAAAAGAAAGTAGTCTTAAATCATGTTCTTAAGTTGTAGGAAAAGTAAAATAACTTGTTCAGATTAGATGTATGTCTTTTAGTTGTTAGTGACAAATCTTTTAAAAGGTCATATTAGTCTTTACACATCTTATCTTACTCCCTTTATAAAGAGTGATCACTTTGTCTTAAACTTTCAAGAATAACAAAAATTGATGCTAATATTACAAATCTCTAAAGGAGATGAAATAAAAATCACAAGAGATTTGGTGCATGAGATTTTAGGTTTTTCAAAAGGAGATTTAGGAATTCATTTTGCAAAAAGGATAACTTACAAGAAACTGAACTTCAATCTTAAAAGTTTTTGGATACAATACATTGACAAAAAAGGAAACTTATTGTGAAAACTAAAAATAGGTATTTCTCTAAAAACCTGAAGGACTTCATTCTAGCAACTAATGCAATTCAAGATCTTTTCAAGTTAAATTTCACTATTTTGTTGGACACCACAATGATTTCATCAAGCAAGGGAGGAGAATCAAATATGAAATTTCTAATATCACTTATTCAGCATTATGATAACTTTATTGGAGTTGATTGGTGTGGTCTAATGCTGGAATCTCTAGATCTCAATCTACCTGATCTTAAGAATAATCCTCCAAACAATCAGTATTGTGGTCCAATAAGAGGGGATTAAATTATTCGGTGCTTGAAGGCATAATATGCTAACGTCGTGAGAAATGAGCATGTTGGAGTTAAGATGATGAACTTGATATCGTTTTACAACATACTTTATTTTGTATAAAATATAATTTATATTTTAGTACGGAATACCTTTTTTACATAAGGTTACATGGTTTGATCATCGTGATACTTTTACGATGCTCAACAGATTTCCGGTTGTTCAATTAACTTTTTTGTATGTTTGTAATGAATTAGTAAGAGATAATCCACACCCCCTTATCAGTACTCAGTAGCAGTCAATACATGTGTTTATGTTGATGTCATGACTATTTTTTGCATAACATTGATCGCAACTTAATTTAATTGCAGAGTACTCACTGTAACAACGCCCAGGTAGTCAGCTAGTAATATATTAAAGTTACCTTTCCATTTTCTCCCAAAAATGACCGAAGATTTTAACAAAAATTTATCTCATATTCCTATCAACTTTATTTCATTTTTTTAAGGAAAAAGCTCAAGAACAAACAAAAAATATTCCTTTTTATTATCTTTCATCTCAAATTTTAACTCAAGAATACAGTGTTAGACCAGGGAGGTCACCCACATGTTGGTGACCACCAACGATGCGTCCCCTTATAAAATTCACCCTCCCACTTATGCGTTGGTTGTGAAGAAAATGCAAAGCTCCGTCGAGTAGTTAAGTTGTTTGAGTAGTTAAGTTGTGATGCGGGTAATGTGTAAGTTGTTATGTGAGGAATATTTATGTATAAGTAAAGTACGTTTGAGTAGTTAAGTTGTTTGTCTTATTAAACAAAGTTACATGTGATATTGACGGTGGAGTGAAAAGTCAACGTCATGTTGAGTTGACGGTCACGATGTTGCTAAAACCGTTATCTTTAATAGAAAGATTATGGATAAACCTCACAATTGTAAGTTTGTATTTAACTTTTAATAAAATTTGTAAATCTAATAAGGATTTTTTTAACTTGTGTCTTAAAGGCACAAGTTAAGCACACCAAAAGTACTTTAAAACTCACGAAAAAAAAACTTAAGAATTCCCACAAAAACAAACTTTTATGAATCCTTGAGTACTTTTTAATGTACTTTACTTGTGCCCATAAGAAACAAGTTAGAAAAACACATCTAGTACGTAATAAATAACCTAATAAAAATGCAATTAATTATTTATGAATTAAAAAAAACATATCGGACCCAAATTAAATAAAAGTTGGGCCAAATAAACAAAAAGGGGGGAAAAATTAGGGCACGGTTTATCCATCTTCCCTCACTTTCGAAAATCCCCTCTCATTCACTCACCACATAATTATCCTTGGGTACTTTTTTTTTTTTTTTTTTTTTTTTTTAATCTTCAATTTCATCATAATATAATTCTTCATTTTAATAGTCACATTTCAATGCCCTTTTTTACTTTCCCAATTTGTCTAATGTAATGCTGTTAACTAGATTGCTTATTGCTTATAATTATGTCTGTTTATGTGTTTCGAAGTATATTTGTAGTTAATTTAAGGTTTATGTTTCTGTAGAATAGGTTTTGTAACTGCTGCTGGTTGAATAGGAGGATATCAAGTTATGTCACTTGATAGATATCGGCTGTTCAAAAAGGCGTTAAGTGCGTGTTTGTTAATAGTATGTGATTTTTGGTAGGATTGTTTGCCAAATATAAGCGGTTTTAGATTTTATTGAGAATCTTCTAGGAATTAAGATTGTTCTACCATTGGCCATAAACGTCAAGTTGACCTATAGGTCCCCGGGAAGGGGTGAACGGGCTTAGAGTTTCCCTACCGATTAAAACCTTTGGAGGAATTAAGATTGTTGTTCTATCACTAGGATATATAAGAGCAGGAGGAGGTTAAACGATAGATGAATAGAATGTCTGGGCAGGAAGAGGTTTTACTTATAGGAACTTTGATGATAAACTGATTGCGGATAGTGCGTCGTAACTAGCAAGATAGCAAGTCATAAGGGTGTTTGGGATTGCTTATTTTTTCTGCTCAATAAGTACTTTTAGAAATCGTTTTTGGATTTGTGTATTTTTAGAATGTATTAGGTTAAATATGAGAGTAAAAAGTTATACAAATTTAATATTAACTAAATAATACGAAATAAGCCTGCTCATAAAAAATTGCTTATCTGCTAAAAAAAGGGGAAAAAATCAGAAAAAATAAGCAAACCCGAACACCCCTTGTAGTTACTACTGGCCTAGAACAATAAAAGGTTATGACGCAAGTAAGGCAACTACTATTGTCTTTAGTTGAAATATCAGCTTTACTAGGAAGGGAAAAGTAACTTGCTTTGAGAGTTATTGTAGCATGACAAGTTGTGTGATGCTGATATTACTTGTATTTTCTATAGCAAACTGTGTTTATTTACCATTTCTTATATGCTGAGCCACATAAAAGTCTCGTCAAGTCATCGCTCTTAGTGTACACTGTCTTGATAATAGGTTTATATAGAGAGCATTATTGACAAGGAACACATATCTGCTCAAAATTTTATAGCAATCTGTTTTTTTATATGATATTAATAGGAATCATAGATTCATAGCTCCTGGCATATGGGGTTTCTGTAAAACTCTTCTGGTTTAATATGTGTTTTTGTCTACTTGATTTTGCTCTAAGACAGTCATGTTTGTCGCGTACGGATAGCCACCCATAATTCACATTTAAATGTATTTAAAGTCCATAGTTACTAATGTTAAATTTGAATGAATTAATAGCAGTTGATATGATTTTCTTTGCTATAGGGCAGTTTTTCTTCTGGGCTTTCTACGCTAGTTTAGTAGCCTTGTGCACATATCTAAGCTTGCGTTTTAGGTATGGAGATTTCATAGCTAGTTTCTTTTATGATTTTTAGGTGATTTTGAGTAGCCTCATGTGTAGATATTTGCCTTTACGGCTTTACTTTAGGTATAGAGACCCATAGCTATATTACTTACGAATTGTGCTGCATCCCTTAGGACAGACTTATATTGTCCCATATTTGTGTACACTCACCCTCACACATAGGTCTCCCTGAAAGCAGCGTCGCTACCCTCGGGTTTACCCGTAGATAGGGGTATGACCATCCACATCCTACCTCCCCCATACCCCGTTCGAGCTGGCTACTTTTTTAGTTTGCCAATCCCCTCTGAAATACCTTATATGCGATAATTTATGTAGTTTGTTAAGTTTGGTTGGGGATGTTATGTGGTTCATTTGCTCTTCATAATTGATTGTTTTTTTTATTCTTTTTTTACTTCCTGCTGCCGACTGAGTCACTTTTATCATGCTGTTGTTAATGCTTGTTTTACTCTTTGTATGATCTCAGGAAACGACAAGGCATGTCTATTGACAATTCTGTGGTTGATTCATCGGTAACTGATTGGAAGCCTGATGTAGAGAATAAGAAGCAACAAGGTAGTGATCCCTAGTTCTGATATAACTTCAGGGAAAGGAATTTTAGTATGTAAATATGTCTGTTTTTATCTATTCATAGAAACACATCATTCTTATATAAATTGGTTTTACGTCATGTATCAGTACTGCTACCTAATAACTTATATTTAATAAGCTTTATTTGCGGTGGGGGCCAAGTTGTGCTTACTACATATGTGGAATTAGTTGCATTTGAAACTTGCCGAGTTACTGTTTCGAATTTGTGATTGGGTGAATATGCAAAATATCTTGTCCTGATGAGAATTGGTTCATACTTCATAGGCAACCTGGTGAGTGGTGACACCAGTTTAGGTTTCACGCCATTATAGTTTTTGGGACCCGACTAATTGACATGCAGCGTGTTGTCCTGATACAGAACAAAAAAGTATTTATTTGTGAATGCACAACACATTCTGGCTATGCAGCCCATTATAAAGCAGTAGGTTTACAAGATCCTAAATGTAGTAAAAGGCATTAGCACTTAAAAATCATGGTAATATGCTATAAATTGAAATTGGATTCGTTGTTTACTGATTCTGATTTGAGTAAGTAAAGCTTCCATATGCACTGAAACGAGAAGTTAAACAGGTGGTGTTTAGTTATTCGGTTCCCTTTCTTATGTGCTTGTGATCTTATGATGAATACCTTTTAAGTGTATGTAGCATATAATCTTGAAATAACCAAGCATCATTTAAGTAGTTTTCACAAACTAAGTACGATAAAATTTGATCAGTTGTTAAATTTATGCTTTAGTAGTTAAAATGAATGAGCTAGAATGTTCTTATAGAGAGCCAAAATGAGAAAGTAGACAAGGATGGCTGTCGTTCTGGGGCAGAAGATCAAGAGAATTCTTGCGAACAGGTGGGAACCTCAAATGCAAATCAAAGAAGTAAATCGACTGATACAAGATATTTTGTCATTAAGAGTTTAAACCATGAAAATATCCAATTATCAGTTCAGAGAGGAATTTGGGCTACCCAAGTGATGAACGAACCTATCTTGGAAGAAGCTTATCGTGTAAGTTCACCAAGAGTCTGATATCCTTTCTGTCAATCCTTAAACCATATCTTCTTAGAGTGCACACATTTTTCTTGCAGAATTCTGGTAAGGTGATATTGATATATAGTGTCAATATGAGCGGCTTCTTCCAAGGTTATGCCCAGATGATGTCATCTGTTGGCTGGAGAAGAGACAGTGTTTGGAGCCATGGACATGGCGGAGGCAAACCATGGGGCCGCAGTTTTAAGGTGAAATGGCTGCGGTTGCATGATTTGCCTTTCCAAAAAACTCTACATTTAAAAAACCCTTTGAATCAGTACAAACCTGTTAAAATCAGTAGAGATTGCCAGGTGTGTAGTGTTGACGAGCCTTCATCTTTTTCCTTTGAATTGAGTTTTGTTCATTATATTTTCATTGTTTAGTGCATTCGTTTCAGGAGTTACCTCAAGATATCGGAGAAGCTCTTTGTGAGCTGATAGATGGGGAGAATGGAATGGTTGAAAACCAGAGTTTCCGTGGTTCACAAGATGAGGAATATGATGTGGGCCCTATGCAAATGTCACTAGGTGGTGGACCTTTTATGTATCCTTCAATGATGTACCAGCATAATTCAGAAGGAAATAGATTTCATGGTGCACTGCAAAGACAAGTTGGGGCGTTTCATAACATGTCTAACAAAGCAGAAAGCTCATTTATTAACAGAGGCGTTGCTGCTAGTGTGGACATGGGTGTTGATGGATCTTCGCTCGTTGATGGTTGGGATATGTCTGCAGAAAGAGGACTACTTGCTAATGGTCTTACTGATGATGACATTCTTGAAATGGTATGTTGTATTTTAGTATATTATTTTGTTGGTTAACTGCTGTACTTTATTAGGATGTTTGATACTTTGAAAGTAATGGCGTCTTTGTTGTGACACTAATGCAGACATATGAAGAGTACCTTGAAGCCCATAGCAGAGGCAGTGGGATTTCACATCAACCGGTCAGTACAGTACACTTAATCTCAGTTTATACGTGTTAGATTCCTTTTATATGATATGCTCAAACTCTTGATTAAGGTTTGTGGTATGCTGGTCTGAACCGTATATGTTACTTAAAAGCGAAAGTTTAATGACCCAAGTGCAGTTTAAAGTCGCTTTAGGGATTTATTTTATTGCTGTCATGGTTTTTGTAACTGCTTTGTATAGGTAAAGGAGTCTTCTCTAAAAAGCCGGGAATCATCTGTAAGCAAAGAGCATGATGATGAATCGTAAGTATCCATTTATTTGCTTCTAAAAATAAAGTAGTTACTGTAATCGTGTCATGACACAAGTGTTCTAACATGTTCCAGTTACTCACGCTCCCGCTCAAAGAAGAGGAGCCGTCATCATCATCACCATCATAATCATCATAGTCGTCACCGTTCCCCGAAATGAGTGTAGGATGAGTTGAGTTCCTTGTTTTGGCAGATCTCAAGTGAAGCTCTGTGTCAAAATGAAGATACTCGAGATGTTGTACTGTTCATTGCTACATATGTGTACCTTCATTTGTAAACTGAATTTATTACTATTAATCAACATGTAAATGTAGTACATGTTATTGACTGTCAAAGCAGCTTATTTAAGTAGCTTATTTAGCATAGTATTAAGGAAATGACTATGTTTTGGTACTTATTTGCTGATAATTGCATATAGTTTAAGTTGTATATTTTGCACGTCCACTTTTATTTATTTCGCAGTAAGCTTTATCTTTCTTTATCTATTTTTAACAATCAAAACTTAACTTTGGGACTATAATATTGAGTGTTTCTCTTTCAACTTTTGAAGTGTTTCTCTTTCAACTTTGAACGTACATATTTTTGTTTGTGTAATATATAATACTTGATAAAAAATATATCAATTGATTGATTTTTAAACGTATTTACATTAATATAATTTTAATCAAATATTATTTAACATAAACAAATTTATTCAAAATCAAAGTTGAAGAAAAAAAAACTTCAAAAAGTCAAAGTAGATACGTATTTTTTGGTCGGAGGTAGTATAATATAATAACCTCATAAAAAAATTTCAAAATAAACAACAAAAAGTAGGGTTAAAAATTCCACCAGAAAACTGACCTGAACAGACAAACCGATCGAAATTGGACCGAGCCGAACCGAACTGACCTTTTTCAGTTCGGTTTTGGTTTTGTATATTTATTTCGGTTCGGTTTCGGGTCAACTCGGTGTTTGTCGGTTTTTTTTCGAAACCCGAAAACCGACCCGAACCAAGTTATTCTGTTTGGGTTCGGTTTTAATATATATTTTTCTTTCAGTTCTCAGTTTGCCTTTTCTCCTTTTTCGGTTCTTGGGTCGGGTCGGTTTTTGTCGGTTCGGGTCGGAACAAACACCCCCCTTGATAAGAAAACCACGCACTATTGATTCTTAAAAACATTTTTCTTTGTTATTCATGGGCAGTAGTAACATGAATAAAAACGGAGATGCTGTAAATCATAATCATCAGATGATGGATTGTTCAGATGTTATATCGAAGCTAAAAGACGATGGCGATTTCGATAAGCTCCGTCTTAAGCTCATCCGCAAACTCAAACATAACGTCAGTCACTTACTCCCTTTTCTTATTACTATTAAATATTAATTCACAGTTTTTTAAGGAGGAGGAATGTCTATGTTATATATAAGCTCATAAGCTAAACCTAAGGGCTTTGGCTCAATTGGTACCCACCTCCGAAAAACCCATGGGCCCACTTGAGAGATTTGTGGATAAATGGTCACGGGTTCGAGTCTCGGCTCGTGCTAGGCAGGAGAGTTGCTGGAGCTATTCCTTGTGCGGTGGACAATGGCCGGCACCCGGGGTCAGGGTGTTCTAGCCAATTCACACCTTTGTGGAATAAGCTCATAAGCTAAGGTGTTTGGAATTTTAGGGTGTTCTAGCCAATTCACACCTTTTTTTTTGGGCTTATCAAAATCATCTTATATAACCACATAAGCCTACTCATATAGGCATGGACGAACCAGGACACAAAATGACCATGTGCACTTAGAATAAACTAAACAATACTACAAACTCAAGTTTTAGGGACCGGGTGCATTTAAGAAAAATTGAGGTTTTTTAACAAAATTAACACTACGCAACAAAAATCCATGGGTGTCCCGGGACACCCCTGGTTCTGTCACTGCATATAGGCTTAGCCGAACACGCTTAGAACTTGACCTGTACTAGTTAAATGAAAATTTGTTGGCTTTATGGAAGATGTTATAGCTTTTAAATTTTAACGTTACAGATACGGATATCTCATTTGCGAACACAAACTTCTAGTTAGCTTAAAGGAAAGCAATCTTTAGGAATTAAGTGCAATAAAAGGAGAGTAAACTTGTGGATTTCGGTAAAATAAGGAATTTTGATCCTTGCGAGAATTTTAATGTGCCAATCAGTTAAGTTTTGCGGAGGATTAGTTTCTCGGCGTCATTATTAACAGGAGGTTGGGACTGGTATGGATGATCTACAAGTTGAAGCTTTTTATCCCAAATTTGGAATTTCTTACATTTATATCCGAGAACATAACAAATTCTGTTTATGCTCCGTCACTAGTATAGAGCCACATTAGTTTCATGTTTCATCACGACCCAAATCCTCATCCTTCCCAAATTTATTTTATGTTACCATCTTAAGTCGTCAGTTCTCGTGATTTATGAATTGTGTTTCTTGTTACTTGATATGTAGCATCATATTGGTTCTGTATTACATACAAGTACCAATGGGGAATCATGTATGACTTAATTCCATGTTTGTTGCAGGAAGAGTTGCGTAGTAATATTGTGTCAATTGTGAAGCAATCAGTGGCCATTAATCGTCCTGGAGCTGAGAACATGAAGCCTCGACAACTGTCTGATGCTATCCATGAAGAAGTTGGGTAGGTTATTTACTGTTACATATATCACATATTCCATTTACTATTGGTGCTCTTTTTGAAAACAGATGAATATTTGATACACTGAGTTTAAACGCGGAAAAATGGCCTAATGGGTCAAAACGGGTTGGGTTGACCTGAAACTTTTTTTGTCCGACGTTTGAAGGTTATATTATAAGTAATTAGCGTGTCAAATATGATTGCGGAAGTTATATGATTCTAATGATTTTCTAATTTTTGGATGAATTCTTTTTAGTTGGTTCTTTTATAACATTTGTTCGTTAAAGTTGCACTTTGGGTGACTCTCAACCCTTTTCTCGTTTTTAAGAACATGGCCATATTGCCACTGAAATGATGTACAATGTTTTTTCAGCTATCACAAAGTGTTCAAATTTATTTTGTACCTATTTTGAATTGCAGGAGTAAATTAAATGAACAAATATCTGATGTGCTCTGGGAAATAATCCGATCACCCGATGGCATGAAAAGTGAAATTACAGAAACCGTGAAAGCAGTCTGTCATAAACTCTCGAGAACAATACGGGACAACGATGCCGAGTCCTCTGGCGGTGATCAAAAGCGGACCCGTAAAGAATATGATCATCATAAATCCAATGTTGCATCGACCATTGAAGTTGACGACATATCTGATAATGAACTGAAAGAACCACCCGGTTTCTCTCAGACTAATGAGTTGCAGCCACCTATATCTCTTCATACGTTGCCAACACAAGAACAACAAAAAGAAACAGTCCACCAATCACAAGGAGTATTGCAGAATGATCCTTCTGATGCAGAACACAAAGTTCAAGGCGATGATAGTGATGACGACCTTGATGCGCCACCTGGATTTGGTTAACGGGTTATCATTCACTTTTATTATAACTTCTAACAATCTTTTGACTAGATGGACTACAAATTTTGAATCTATGGTACTATCTTGATTTAATATAAATTTCATTTGAAATTAATATCAGTTAATTTGCGAACCACCTTGCGTCCTTGCCTGTAGTGTAATACCCGATAACCAACTTTTGTTGCTCTATACAAACTCAATGATTTTTCTTTATGAATTAAATTTGTTGGTCGGTTTCGTTACTATTTGCAATCTTTATATGAAGCTTTATCAACATTAGGTGGTCTCAGCATCTTAAGTATACGTGTTGGAGCAACTTGAACACATGTATGTTAAGATTTTTCCTGTAATTCATTTCTATTATGAATGCACAACTGCATGATACAGAAATGCTAGAGCGATTTTACCTTGGCATTGTTTATTTATAGTACTTACCTCGTAGTAAAATCACTGTGATAGTCTCCTTACAGTTTGCTAAATTAGATGCAGTTAGGATATGACTATTCACGAGCGTCTGAATTTCAATTACCCATCAAGGGCCGGACTGTGAGATAACATATAAGCAAACTTAGTATGACTTTTAAGTTTTGATAATGAGATTCAGGAGTGAATTTGCTCACCTAGCATGCAAGTTCTTTCAACACTGGCTAACCGTAGCCTGTAAGCACACGCCAATTTTGAATTGATGTTTATAGGTAATAACAAGTTACCAGCAAGTTCTTATGCAGCCCATGCAAGTTCTTATGCATATTTGAATTGAAGCCCCAATATGCACACGAGCTGCATATTTCTTATGCTCTTATCTTCCATGTCAGAAAACCAAGAAAGTGATTCTTTTTCATTAATTAGGATTTGATGACACTTTCTAAAGTTACTGCAATGTAAGGGAATACTTAGAATCAGATAAGCAGTTGTAAACTTGTAATAAAACCGGTTGTAGGAATTGCCGAAATAGTGTTTGGATGTGCATATTTTGATTGAAATTGTGATTTCAGATAATAAGTTGTACGTTTGAACTTGAGAGAATTGCAAAAATCGTCCTTAAAGTTTGGCCAAATTGCACGTTTCGTCCCTAAAGTTTGGAAAATGCAAGGATCGTCCCTGTGAGGAAACTTTTGATGCAAGTATCGTCCTTTTAGGGGAAACCTTTGGTGCAAGTATCGTCCCTGTGGGGACGATATTTGCACAATAGTTTTCTCCACAAGGACGATCTTTGCACTTTCCAAACTTTAGGGACGAAACGTGCAATTTGGCCAAACTTTAAGGATGCTTTTTGCAATTCTCTCTTTGAACTTTTGGCAAAACTTAATGATCCACGTAACCTTAGCATCTGGACGAATCAACATCCCGGCAAGATATTTGAAAAAAAGTTAGTAACTCACTAATTTTGCTCTTGAAAACTACAAGGTTTGGCATCTGGACGGAAGTTCTGATGAGTCAATATTATTTAGTTAATGCAGAAAGGGTGAACAGTTACAATAAATTTTGTTGACAAATGAATTAAACTCCAGAACCACAAAAATGAATGAAATCTTTTGACACTAAAGCTACACCTCCACATTTGTCTGATTTAGCGGCATATATCTCCCATCTCTCTTTCTCCAAAAATCTGCATTCAGGAATCATGAAACAAAATTTGCCAAATACCCAAGTGTAGCCATGATAACCGGTATCCTTAGGTCAAACGCCTCTTCTTTATGGTCAATGGGCTACTATGACTTTCATTCTTGATGCTTTTAATCCTCTTTCTTCACTACTCTTCTGTATAAAACTAAAATGTGTATAAGTTGCATCACTTGAAAGAAATATTGTGTCTAACTGCGACTTCTGTACAAACGCAGGCTCAACCTTTGTGCCTTTCCAACTGAATACACTGAAAGCAACCACATGGCCTCGGTGGCTCGGTCCACTCTCAACTTTGGCCAGTTCACAAATCACAAGTACTCACCTATACTAAAAATTTGAATTAAAAAATTTGCATCCTCACGGCTGCTAAAAAGTGGAAAGTCAAACCAATGATCATAGTTAATTGGAAAAAATCCAGAACCAATAAATACCATATGCAAATTTTAATCGGTGAGAAAACTTTGTTGTTTATCAAAATTTTATCAATGTATGACAATCCTATACGACAAGCAGAGTGTTCAACTTTTTTATTTGTGTAAGTTTGAACAGTCGACTAGAACTTGAAGTTGCGTGTGAAGATTTTAGAAACATTTGTCGGGTTGTCATAGAATGGTACAGTTAACAAAGGAAACATGGAAGGTGGTCCTGAAATAGCAATCATGCGCTCTCTCTCTCTCTCTCTCTCTTTTTTTTTTTTTTTTTTTTTTTTTTTTTTTGGTAATGTTTGTGAGTGTTTTCAAGAGCAATGTTCGTAATGACCAATGGCTACGGGAAGTATACATCAATGTGCCCAAAAGACGCGCCATCAGTGTGCCTAAGAGATGCACATCGAGGACCTCCCATAGTAGCATCCTAAGTGGACGATACATGCTTTTATTGTAGCGTCCAATGTGGATGACCAAAGCGTCCTAAGTGGATGACTCAAGTGTCCCAAGTGGATGACCCGTGCACGTATCATGCCGTCTTTTGTAGATGACCTATGCTTGGAAATAGCATATAAAGCATTCAATGGCTAAAACGTCCTATGTGGATGGCCAAAGCATCCTAAGTGGATGACCATAGCATCCTACGTAGATGACTCGTGCATTCGTTCATGACATCCTAATTAAGTGGATGACCCGTGCTTGAATAACACATACGTCCTTTGTTGATGACTAAGTTAGAAAAGCACGTATAATAAATCTAGAAGCCGATAGAAGAGTACTCGTCGGCTACGGATATCCTCATTAGTAGTATGATGATTAGACATCGTCTAGCATTAGTAATGTGATTTGATATCACAAGAAATAGTATGACGATTAGATATCGTCTAGTATGTAGAATGTGATTAGATATCACTATATGTTAGTACGATGGTTAAACATTGTGAAGATAGTAGAAATGTGATTATAAATCACATAGTAATAGTGTAAGGTTAGATATCATGTTCTTTAGCTAGCAACGAACTAGTATATTTACGTTATGTATATTTCCTTATACTCACTAAGTCTTTTAACTTATGGATGTTAGTTTCCCTTTTTGTTGGTTAGAGATCAAGTATTGGGGATTTCGTTAGAAGAAGGGATTAAAATGGGAACGGTAATGCTCGTGAGGAATCTAGGTGACAAGCATCTTGACCTTTCTTTTGTACTAGCTTGTTTACGCCTCAAATGTTTTAGTCATTGTGTTTTAGTGTCTTAAACAATATAATGAGTCGATATGGGGTGTTTGTGTTAAACCCCGTAGCAGTAGCTTCATGCTTCCGTGTATTGTAAGACTATGGTTATGTTTATGATATATTCAAAAATGTTTTCCTATGATATATGTATGTGTTGTTAAAGTTTTGGTCAGTTTGGTATTGCAAAAATGGGTCAGACGGGTATTGTAGAAATTGTGGTGTAGGCTTGTAGGCTTTAGCCGCGGCTGTAAAGGTCTTAGCCACGGCTGAGAACAGCCCTGGGGCCTTCTGAGGCTTCCAGACGCGGCTGAGTGTTCCAACCGTGGCTATGAACAACTCCAGTTTTTGGTCGTTTTCGTATAATTGTATTAAATCAACCGTGGCTTCGTTGAAGTCGTGCCACCTATCTTTGGAAAGCTCTTCGAGATTACTTTAATATAAAATTACTTTCAGAGTCTGAATGTTAATATAATTTAACAATAAACTTGAGAAGTAACGGAAAGTCATTTTGTGTCATGTTTTTTCTTAGAAAAATAATTAGTTCAAGTCTGGGCGTTTGAGGTATCAAGAAATTTTTATTGAGATAATTCAAAAATAACATTTTGTTTTTAGGCACACGAGAACAAAGCAAAAATAGAAAGGAATTATGTGTTTTTCGTATGTGGGAATGATACCATGTTTATGCTAAAAGAACCATAAATTTTTTACAGTTACGGGTAGTTAAAAATGCTAAAAAGCATAAATGAAATTTCATTGGTCTCTAGTAAATCACAAGTACCTAAAACAGTTGATGACACTTAAATCATCAACAACGTTTAGATCAAACCTGATAAATTGATAGGTCAAAAGATCAAAATATGACTAAAAATTAAAAAATGACCAACCATTAAAAGTAAATAAAATTTGGAGAGAGAGAGAGAGAGAGAGAGAGAGAGAGAGAGAGAGAGAGAGAGAGAGAGAGATTACCCAACATTGGTTCAATATGCTTTTTGTCAGGAATCTATTAGGCTGCCCAGTAAGGAGGTTCAATCCCTCCATTTTTTCTGCCACGACAGCTTTCTTTCTCCAGCGACATTCAAGCGATTGGGTGCCCCAATAAGGGCGACCATGATCAATTTTTTTTTCTTTTAACATTTTTATCACAAACTCAAATTTCATTAATAAAACGATACGAACTTAAAAATTACATAAACATAAAATTAAAACGTTACATAGACATAAAATAAAAACGATACGAAATTAAAACATTAAATAACATAAACATTCATTGGTAATCCGGGTGATCCCAGGTTTGAGAGTTGTCGGAGCGGTAACCCGTCGTCGTACGAAGAGTAGTTGATGAGGTTGATATTATTGTTGCTCAACAACTCTTGGTGCAGAAGATGAAGTTGATGCATCTTGCACAAATTGTTGGTTCTGTTATGATACAGAACTAGCAGTCACATTTTCCTCAAAACTCCAACAGATCTTGATGGAGATTTGGGTCTGTATCTGATTCACACAACCCCACAACGTGTTTGCGATATTCATCTTACAAAAACTGATCGATCACAACTTTTCTTTCTTCAGAGATATCTTTGCACTCTGTGTATCGTTGTCTCAAACGTTGTTTGAGTGCCTTTGCGAGCTCAAACTTCTTAATATCTTAGACAATAGCATGTTGTCGATCCGTGTCGTCTTTGTTGGTTTGGTTTATGATATACTTTTGCATTTGTTCGACGGTATGGGGGAGACGACAAGCAATTTTGAATTGAGAGAAGTGTTAGATTTGTGGATTGAAGTGTGTTTATGTTGTGTATTTATAAGTTGGTTTCTTTTTTAACCGTTTTTATAACGTTGAAAGTAAATGGACAAACAATCGATCGTATACACGACCTTCATTTCTAAAAAACCTTGGGCGATCGATTACCCACACCAACATGATCGACTTGTAATCGATCAACTATATCGATCAAGTTTGATTACTGCGAGTAGCTTTAGTGTTCTTCTGCATTTAGATTTTTACTTAAAAATTTGGCACACTTTGATTCCAAAGTTTCTCAATTATTATATGTATAAAAGACATGTACGTTGTCCTTTAAGTGCAAATCTCTTATATTTATAACCCCCCGATTGGTATTTGGTTAAAGCATCTTGTCCAAAAGTATTGTTTTATATTAGCAAAATTCGACAATAAAGACGATTGAGTGGTTGGGCAGCATTTGTCTATTGTTGACTTGGGGGTCAAAATCGAGTCATGCATGTTTTTATATATATTGGATCAGTCTAGACTTTCTAAATCATATTTAAATGCGTTCTAAGTCTTCCATCTAGTCATGTTCTAAACAAGTAAGGGCGCCCGCCGCGTTGCGACGTGATTTTACACCAAATTTCATGAACTCTTTATAATCTCGATATGTCATTGTTCGTAATATTGTGGCATGTTCGGTTATATTATTATTATTAAAAAGTTGTTAGATATCTCTGTTTTTTCATAAAAGAAATATATGCTAAATTTTAAACTTTTTTTATAAAAGCACACGCATGTCAAAAGCGTATTAATATTAGATTTTTTTTTTCTCTATTTTATTGCGTAAACGTTTTTAGCGGTGTAAAGCTTTAAATATTTTTTATATATTTGGTAAATAAACTTTTATAGAGCCGTACGTCTTTGGCCCTTATAATTTTAAAAAAGTTTAGAACAATTTTTAAAGTTTTATGATTGGTTAAACGTGCATTTTGAATATCCTTTTATTTAAAAGTATACATATATTAAATTTCATCTTTTTTTATAAAACTGTACGTATGTCAAAAGCATATCAATATTGGGCTTGTTTTGTTCGTTATCGAGATACCTATTTGGCAGTAATTTTTTTATTCAAAAAACGGCTAGAGATTTGTTAGATATTTTGTAAATAAAGTTTATTATATAAAAAGTTGTAAATATTAAAAAGTTCAGAGTGTGTTTTGTAATTTATTTTATTTTATTTTTTTATTTTTAAATAGTAGTCAAGTAGCGTATTGGTCTTCTGCATCATGCGTAAAGATAGTAGGAACATAAGCCCGGCCCATAAAATTTGCAAATAAATATTATACTATTTTATTGCGAAAACCTTTTTTTAAGTAGACACAAAAATCGAGTCGATGTGCTATAGTATTTAGAAGGAATGTGTTCTAAGTCTTCCATCTAAACATATTTAAATGCATGTCCACATTTTTTTTGTGTGTGTGTGAAAAGGGTGAAATATTATTGATCACAAAAAGTACAACAAGTTTCTTCACAACCATGGACATATCCCATGTTGTCTGAAACATATTAACAACAAATTAGTTTGACTAGACAAACATTCTATACTACTAATACTTTCATAATACAAAAAACAACAGATACAATCAATATATACTTCTTCATTTATCTGCTTCTTCTATAGCTCTGCTTCTGCTCCTTCTTAACTGCACATTCCATTTCTTTTCAACTGTCTTGACATTCTCATTATCTTTCACCACAAAACTCATAATTCTCCATTTAATACTATCCATTATATTTTGTATTAGCACATCTTCTGTTCTCTCATTGCTCTTGAATATTCTTGTGTTCCTTCTTGCCATATGAAGTACACTGTTGCTCCCAATACTAATCTTCTAAGAACACTCCATATACTTCTATTTGCTTTTAACTGAGAGAATTCATCAATTATTCTATGCCAATTGAATGAGAACTTTTTATCAATGAGTCTCTGCATCTCATTCCATACATTCTCTGTATATTTGCATTTGAAGAATAAGTGCTCATGAGAATCTTGATTGAGTTTGCAAAATACACATCTCATAACATCATTTGGTTTCCATATAGCAATTTTATCTTGTGTCATAAGCCTATCCTGTATTGCCATCCATAGAACAAAAGCATGTCTAGGTATATTCTGTGAAAACCAAACCACATCCTTCCACAATACATTATTTACAGTACTACATAAATCTTTCCAAACCCATTTTGTTGCAAACTCAATTTTATTACCAGCATTAGTGACCCACATAGCTTTGTCTGAAACCTCATTATGCAGAACTGGTATTTGGATGTTGCTCAGAATTGGGTACTTATCAGACCACTCCTCAGGCCAGCCCCAACTACCATTATTGATCAATTTTTTCACAGAACAGTCATTTGGCAATCTTGCATTATACACTTCCTTTGTAGAAATATATTCACATAATGGTCCTACTTCACACCACTTATCAAACCATGCAGAAATACTTTTCCCATTACCAATTTTGTAGTATACATGTTTTTTGACTTTTTCTCTCGACCTCAGAATATTATTCCACCCAATACTACTATTACTATCCTGTTGTATTTCCCATATACTTCTTCCTTTAAGCTTCTCCACATTTATCCATTTAACCCACAATGTATCTTTCTTAGCAGCTATATTCCACAAGTGCTTCATAATCAACACTTCATTTCACACTTGTAAATCTTTTATACCCATCCCACCTTTGTCTTTAGGCTTACAAATATTGTCCCATGATATCTTAGCTTTCCCCTTAGTTAACTCCCCTTGACACCGCAAAAAACCTTTAAGCAACTTGTTAATTTAATAATTTCTTTAATCACAGTCTTAGGAAGGATGAAAACAAAGAAGATAATACTGATGCAATTAGTTTGCATTTGTTTAATTGCCTATGTAATAAACTGAGATGTGAGATTTCATCTGCATTATATGTATTTCAATATTTTTTTAAAGTAATACATTTGTCAAATAAACTCTTTATTAAAAAAAAAAGTGTGTCTACACTCTTTGAAGCCCATCTAGTTACTAGTTACGTTGTGTTATTTTATTTTATTTTTTTAACATCACTGTATTAAAAAGAAATCTAGTACTCCATCCGTCCCATAATTATAGTCCACTGTTGACTTTTTAAGTCTTCGTTTTGCAACTTTGACCTTCTGTATTTTTATTTGTGTTATATAGTATTTGATAAAAATTATACCAGTAAAAAATACATTTACAACTCAATCCATTCATATATTTTGCATCAAATAATATGTAACACAAATAAAAATATTTAAGTTCAAAGTTGAGAAATAAAGACTTCAAAAGTCAACAGTGGACTATAATTATGGGACGGAGGTAGTATCAATTACTTAGAGGATTACAAAGTATCGCTACAAGAAAATTTTAGATCACAGATTCATTCAAGCCAGTTAAGACTCATAGCACTATTTCTGTTTACATTTCTCTAGTGAGATAGAATCTTGATGTCATCCATAAGCAAGTCTTTTTTTTGAATGTTTTAAGTGAAAACAAAACCGGTTTTGAAGTTCTAATGCATGGCAATTAAAGAGCGTTTCAAATAGGTATATTAAAACCAAATGCTGGAGTATTATAAACCGATTAAACCTAAACTTACCGAGTTGTTCACATCTTAGTACCTTGATACAACATGCAATGTGGTGTAGGGTAGATGAATTTAGAATGCTAGACTTTCTAAATGAAGCCTTCTATACGTATGCACAACCCGATCAGGAAGATTGATAGATTACAGAAACTCTGCTCGTGCTCTAACACCCGAACCGTGTCTCTAGCTATCCAAACCTGCTCGTTTGAAGGTTTATAAGGTTTCAAATGTAATCACCATTATAAACTGTGGATCAATAAAACATAACACCTCACGACAAATTCAATGTTTCACAAGATATTAAAGCGAGTCTTATCCCAAAACCTAGTCGGCTGATAAGTGCCGCCGTCTCTAGCCAACCCGTCAAAATTTTCCTTTTCTTTTTATTTTAGCCAAACTTTGTCCGTCACCATTTATTAGTTTAGTAACCCTCTATGTGTGAGGATCTAAAACTAGTAATTGTATATACTAGGAAGGGGTGATTTTAATAATGATCAACAAAAAAGTAGATACGTCAAATGAATAGATTTAGCTATTTAGTTTTCATAAAAAACTCTATTTTTCTCATTTTTTAAAAGAACAAAATATCTTTCAATGGTAAATTGTTTAGCGAAAAAAGCACTATCGTGATGACATTTATTTTCTTTCAATTGCTGGGTGTACTTCAGTATATATACTTTGCAAACGTTTTTTTTTCTTTTCGCTTTTTATAAGTATTTTATATTATTATACGATATGATTTCTCATTTGATTTGTGATGGGAGTTTTAAAAAGCATATTACACAAATCACATGTGACTTATCAAATTAAAAATCAAATGCGACTTAAAAATTTACATGTAATTTTGCAGGACGTAATTTTAATACTCATAGAAAAAGTTGAAATAAAAGTTTTTTTAAAGTATATAGAAATGGCCATTTAATGAAAGATGATTTTATGTTCAACATGACGTTATAATTAGTTTTACTTAATGATCAACAATTTATAAGATATTTAAGTTATAAAATAACGTGAATAAGTTTTTCCATTTTGATTTCAAAATTCATGATTAAAACTATTTTTTTTGGGTAATGGGTTGTACCCGGTGAATATATTGATCAAAAAATTCATGATTAAAACTATTACATTTGATATTTGAAGTTTTTTTGTCATCTTTATTCAACCAAACTCATATTGGTAATGATCCTAAAAGTTGATCTCTTAACAATAACCATTAAAATTGTCATGAAATCTAATCTCTTAAAAATCGGTGTTAAGATCGTTACGAAAACCCATTAATTTTTCTACATTCCAAGACTGGTTTTACTTAAGGTGTGTTTGTTTCATTAAGATGTTTTAAGTTTGAATATGACTGCCACATCTTACCAGTAAGAGGTAGCTAGAAAGTCTAAATCTGAACGAAATAATGTTGTTTGTTTTTGCATAATTGTCCGAATGACTTTAAATGCTCATTTCTGCAATTTACTTAAGTAACTTATATAAATATGTAAGAAGACTTTTTATCCTAAATATAGCATAGTTGATAAACAATCAAATATATAATATTAACACGAGTCTTCAATATCTTATCGAGTAAGAGGAAGTAAGATAAGTCTTTCATCTCTTATTGAGTAAGATGTTATATGTAACAATTCGCAATTTCAGGTTAATTACCATTCCCGGAAAATTTCACTATTCACTTTTACTATTCATTTTTCCCGAAACTTTCCCGAAAGTTGATTTTTATTTGATATTCTCGAGTGATAAATCATTTCCATGGCAAATTAAATGTTTGACATTCGTCAGATCATTTTCGTGAAAGTTATTAAGGAATTACACGTTTTAGGGTAAAACGTCATTCAGAAATTCTACGTACAACGAAACTCGACCGCGTTAAGTGACCCCGCATCAGAAAAATGTTTGACACACTCATGATTTATTTGAGAATTAATCGTGACTGAGAAAAACATGACCAAAGACTTCCCGGCAGGTCACCCAAGCCTGTACTACTCTCGCATGAGCACGCTTAACCGTTTGGGCGATTAACCGTTAGACCACAAAACGCGTTTCTAAGACTATTTGAGTTTTCAACTTATTAGAAAAAGTCAACATATTTTTTCCCTCCTCCATTGACCAAAAATCATCCCTTGATGTTATAAGTCATTTCGTGATTTTTAGGCTTACGGTTTGATGTCTAAAAGACATTTAATACCAACCGACACTAGACTGAGCCCAGTCTAGACATTATAAGTCATTTTAAATCATTTTTATAACATTAGAAAAGTAACATTTTACTTTTCTCAATTTTACGCAACATTCGTACATTTTACGTATTACGCGTTTTAGACCCGTGTTTCCAGTTTTTAGCAGGGTTTACCACCCAAATGGAACCTACCACTCATTTTATATTTTATTATGGGACATATGGACATGTCTAACAATACTTTAAAGTTTCATAATTTTACGACACCCGGTTTTACGTTTTGAGACGTAACAACTTACGGTTGGCATTTCCCGGAGTCAAGTTTCATCCTAATACTTAGGATAATATCATCCAAGGTCCAACCCTTCCTCCCCAATACTTAGGATAATATCATCACATATGTGGCTTGATCTCATGCTATGAGGTCTTAGATTGCATACGTGTGTACAACTTGCTCACCAAGGGTTGACTAGTCAAGGAAAGTAACCTCCTCAAAGGCATATAAAGCCCCCTCTCCCCCTTCTTGTGCCGTGCATCCCCAAACCCCATAACCATCCCATTCTTAGCTTAATTCCTTCTAATTTCTAGCAAGGTTCAAGTGATTCTTCAAGGTAGAAACCCTAGTTAGAATATCATTCACCAAAACTCTTCCAATCCCTAATATACTTGGTGATTTCTCTTGAGTTTAAATCCACTCAATTCACCTCAACTTTCATTACATCTCTTTCAAGAATACCAAGGGTAGAAAGATTGCATGAAGTGAAAAAGGGTTGAAGCAAGTCTATCAAAGTCCTATCCTTACATGTTAACTTCCTTTCATCTTTGAAAGCCAAAAGTTGTGAGCCAAACCCTAACTTGATTCTTGTTAAATAATCATGTTCATGTTATTTACATATTATTTGTGCTATATATTGTCTTGTTATCATGTCCATGATGTATAAAAATGACCAAAACAAGTTATTGTTATTGATTGTTAAAACAAGTTACTAAAACAAGCAAACTAGTGACTTTCTTGGTAAGACCTGATCAAAATGGTAAAAATATGATATTGGATTATTACATATTGTAGTAGAGGACTTAACAAGGAAACTGTAGCAATTTGAACCACCTAAAACGAGTATACGAGTCAAAAGTTACGCCCATTTGAAGTTACCAAAACTTTTCGGCAAACTGCCAAATACCATTCTGATCAAATTTGGGTTTTGAAAGTCCCACTTCTGGTCCGATTCATCAAAAAGTTAAAACACGAAAGTTGTCCGGAACGACGTTTTCGTTCAGGAACAAAGAAGCTCGAGCCCTGAAAACGCTTTTTGAGTGATAAATTCTTCAAAATCTTAACAGCCCATTTCTAGACCAAAGTCATTACATATAAGTTATGGTTTATGAAGACCAAAGGGGTCTTATGACCTAGAATCAAGACCACAACCATGGCTAGAGCCAAGGTTGAGTCTCAAGACCATGGAACAATGACCAAAGGTCATGGCTAGGCCATGACGAAATGACCATACAAGCTTACCAAGGCAAATACATGAACTAGAGAAGTTGGCGATAACTTGAACATACAATTTGGATCTACTTCATCTAAAGGAACCATGAGATATTACAAAGAGAAAATGGTCATACAAGATTATGAAACTACCCCTAATAACAATCTTCATGTACTAATAAACTTTCCTAAGTTTACTCAAATATCGGACATGTAACTTTCGGATCAAAACTTATATCTATATATTTCATCAACTACTACAATAGTAGGGAGCCTCATGTGAGGAGTTCATTATGTAAGCCGTCGAGTTGAGTTGTGGATTTACGAGTTAAAGTGTCCTGGCTCCTCGAACGCTTACTAACATGACTTCTGAATTATGTCGGCCCGAACGGTAGTAAACGATATACAAAACATACATGTTTCATGAATCTTTTCTTTCGAAGACTTACATTATACATCATACCACATCATGGACTAAATGCAAGATATATATATATATATATATATATATATATATATATATATATATATATATATATATAGGCACTACTTCATATTCTTTACTCCGATCCTAAGTCGCAACATTCGATTATAGGTTGCTCGTAGAAACCTTCACGATTCAACCGTTACATTCATTACTTGCTATCTTACTTAAGGTGAGTTCATAGCCCCACTTTACATTACTTCAATGTTTTACAAACCCTTGGGGGGAATACATGCTATTTTTAACCGAGCACAATGTTTTTAAATTGTATGCTTGCCTGATTGTTTTATTATCACTAAGTACCATCCTTGCTAAACCGAGATCCTTTATTATGAACCATTTAATCACTAGTAATAGTGAGCGCGAATATTATTAATAGGCCTATTGGGATTGACGAATCCCATTTGTATTGACTAAGTTCAAACAAATGCATTAATATTTGAGATTTAGGTATGTTAGCAAAGTACCTACCGGGATAAATCTGCCGATCGATATTGGTACACGTTAACGTTATGGTGTCATAAGCTTAGTGTATAATAACTGTTCCGGGCGTATAATAACGTAGCCTACCTGTTTTGTTTTCCAAACATTGGTGTGAGCCTATAACTCACACTACCAACATATTGTGTTCAATCGATTTAACAAACTCTATGAATATCACTCAACCTTTGTGTTGACCTCTCAAGCATGTATTTCAGGATTCATGACGATCAAGGATGGCACGGAAGGACACGGATACTCAAGAGGGCTATAAATTTTATTATCATTCAAAACTCATTTATTATACATTGTAAACATGGAACCAATTGGGACCTCATTTTGAAATCTCTGATATTTATATAATTTGAATGATACATCTTTTAAAACGACTCAATTGGAGTTCGTTTTCTATTATTGTGACTATTGTGTCGTCGAGTAACACCCAGTTCGAATTCCGCTGCATCCATGAATTGGGAGTGTTACAGATTGGTACCAGAGCCATGGTTATAGAGAAACGGGTCTAATTGAGACCTAAACTATAACCACATGTACAGCAAAAACATTTTTATAGCCTTCCGCTCTCCGTGTCTTCCATCCTCCAGACGATTATTGACTTACTAAGCATTTTATGCTACATGAACACATATAAGTATATTGATATATACACACTAAGCATTTTATGCTACATGAACACATATAAGTATATTGATATATACACACTAAGCATTTTATGCTACATGAACACATATAAGTATATTGATATATACACACTAGGCATTTTATGCTACATGAACACATATAAGTATATTGATATATACACACTAGGCATTTTATGCTACATGAACACATATAAGTATATTGATATATAAACTCGGTTTATTTTCAATCATTTATCTAAACAATGGACTAAACATATCTGTGTATGCCTATTCTAAGGCATTTCGGCACAGCCACACTCTCCCAATCATGTTCCTACTCCAACATTATATGTCCAAGACATTGTAACTGATTGCAATGGTCTCATTCACTTTTCAAGACATTGTGAGATACAATGGTCTCATTCACTTTTCAAGACATTGTGAGATACAATGGTCTCATTCATTTTTCAAGACATTGTGAGATACAATGGTCTCATTCATTTTCCAAGACATTGTGAGATACAATGGTCTCATTCATTTTCCAAGACATTGTATGATACAATGGTCTTAATCATTTCTCAAATGTTTTGAGTCACACAATGACCTAACCTACTTCCCAGACATTGTGAATTGCACAATGGTCTAACCTACTTCCGAGACATTGTGTTTTGTGCAAATGGTCTCTAGAATTATTCCATCACATCATCAATATCATTTCTTATGATATCAAAAACCCATCACAATCTATCGATTTCAAAACAAGAAATATGAGATTTCTAAAAAAAAAACAAACTAATTCATCATCGACAAAAGCTGAACTTTCTCTACATTCATCAAAGTTTTCTTATGAAACCTTCATTATTAAAAGTTCGTGATCCTGGCCAAGTATGTTATATTTTAGAAATACTTAAAACTTCCTTTCCATACGTATCTACCCCTACTATCTTCTATGCTATAGAATATGAAAACATAGGTTACAAGTCTTGTATGGGCGGGACTTGCAACTGAATTGTTTGACATCGCATTTGTTTAGTGGACAGTTTCCCGAAAGCAACGGACATATCAAAAGTATACCTAGTTTAGGTATTTGAAAATTTTATCGAACCTTGGCTAAATATAGACTAGTCACCTATATTTAACCTAGGGACAGTGGAATATAGTCTGACTAACTATATTCGACTTAGAATTTTCAACTACTGAGAGTAGTTGTACTAGGGTTATGTTTAGATTGATTTCCTACATGAAACACGATAAACCACCAGAATACATTAAAACAATCTAGAGACACGATAGTGCCTTACCACTCAGCGAAATCTTAACACTTTATTTGTACTACCTAACTTTATTCTTGAAAGTTTTCATTTATGAAATAATCCGAACTACTATCTTGGGATAGTTATCAATTATTCTCTTCATCCTGTAGAAGTACTACCCTGTTTAAGTCCTAAGGATACCATTCCATCATAAACCTTTAAAATCTCTTAAGATTTTTAAAGCAAACTCAACATCTATACCTAAGAGTATTAATGTTAAGCATACACTACACACTTTTGTTCATCAACATATCACATCATTATCTTCAAAACTGTTGCAACCCCAAGCTCATTAACAGATCTTGCTGCACTTTTAAAGCTCAAATCATCCTTAGTTACACCACAAGCACCCTCATCAGCTTTACAAGATTGATTATTCATCTTGTACTTTTGGAACACCAGTATCATCTCGTAATACACTACCTTGTAACTCACCGGCTAAATATGAATGTTGTGTCGGGAATTCTTGAGTAGGATGATTTATAATGTCCCTATTTGAATGGATTGGGATGCCTTTTCATTCAAATAAAGAAATTATAAATCATCGAACCATACGTTTATATTCCTTTAGTTACATTGTTTGGGATGCCTCTCTATGTAAATAAAGAATTATAAACAAGTGGGCTTATTTATATCCGAAATAACATAAGTATGAAGTCAATAAACACTAGATACAACAACAGATTACCTACTAGGCTATGATGGCAACGACTATCCCAATTTCCATTAGTACGAGGTTTACACTTTGGTTTTCATAATGATAGTGCAATAACAAACAAACTCGTTACGGGGCCATGTAGCCATATGCATGGGCAGTCATACCAAACTTATTGTGAAGCCATGTAGCCATATGCATGGGCAGCCGTACAATTCAAACAGGACTTGGTCCAACCACATGTTCAACGCTTATTCCATGATTCGATTCTTATATCAATTGCTATTGATACTTGACAACTATATCAATTTCCATTTTGATATTTAACTATATCAATTTCTGTACAACTACTATATCAATTTCTATTAATAATCGACTGCTATATCAATTTTCTTTGATATTCGACTATTATATGGATCTCTACTGATATTCAACCATGTTATCAATCTCTATTGACACACCATATTCTGAGACAAATCAAACTACATCACTAGTAATTCCAGACTTTGGTCCTCATAAGTAACCACACATCTTTATCGACACCACTCCAACATATGACACACAAAGAACTTCGGGACGAAGTTCCCCGTAAGGGGTAGAGACTGTAACAATTCGCAATTTCAGGTTAATTACCATTCCCGGAAAATTTCACTATTCACTTTTACTATTCATTTTTCCCGAAACTTTCCCGAAAGTTGATTTTTATTTGATATTCTCGAGTGATAAATCATTTCCATGGCAAATTAAATGTTTGACATTCGTCAGATCATTTTCATGAAAGTTATTAAGGAATTACACGTTTTAGGGTAAAACGTCATTCAGAAATTCTACGTACAACGAAACTCGACCGCGTTAAGTGACCCCGCATCAGAAAAATGTTTGACACACTCATGATTTATTTGAGAATTAATCGTGACTGAGAAAAACATGACCAAAGACTTCCCGGCAGGTCACCCAAGCCTGTACTACTCTCGCATGAGCACGCTTAACCGTTTGGGCGATTAACCGTTAGACCACAAAACGCGTTTCTAAGACTATTTGAGTTTTCAACTTATTAGAAAAAGTCAACATATTTTTTCCCTCCTCCATTGACCAAAAATCATCCCTTGATGTTATAAGTCATTTCGTGATTTTTAGGCTTACGGTTTGATGTCTAAAAGACATTTAATACCAACCGACACTAGACTGAGCCCAGTCTAGACATTATAAGTCATTTTAAATCATTTTTATAACATTAGAAAAGTAACATTTTACTTTTCTCAATTTTACGCAACATTCGTACATTTTACGTATTACGCGTTTTAGACCCGTGTTTCCAGTTTTTAGCAGGGTTTACCACCCAAATGGAACCTACCACTCATTTTATATTTTATTATGGGACATATGGACATGTCTAACAATACTTTAAAGTTTCATAATTTTACGACACCCGGTTTTACGTTTTGAGACGTAACAACTTACGGTTGGCATTTCCCGGAGTCAAGTTTCATCCTAATACTTAGGATAATATCATCCAAGGTCCAACCCTTCCTCCCCAATACTTAGGATAATATCATCACATATGTGGCTTGATCTCATGCTATGAGGTCTTAGATTGCATACGTGTGTACAACTTGCTCACCAAGGGTTGACTAGTCAAGGAAAGTAACCTCCTCAAAGGCATATAAAGCCCCCTCTCCCCCTTCTTGTGCCGTGCATCCCCAAACCCCATAACCATCCCATTATTAGCTTAATTCCTTCTAATTTCTAGCAAGGTTCAAGTGATTCTTCAAGGTAGAAACCCTAGTTAGAATATCATTCACCAAAACTCTTCCAATCCCTAATATACTTGGTGATTTCTCTTGAGTTTAAATCCACTCAATTCACCTCAACTTTCATTACATCTCTTTCAAGAATACCAAGGGTAGAAAGATTGCATGAAGTGAAAAAGGGTTGAAGCAAGTCTATCAAAGTCCTATCCTTACATGTTAACTTCCTTTCATCTTTGAAAGCCAAAAGTTGTGAGCCAAACCCTAACTTGATTCTTGTTAAATAATCATGTTCATGTTATTTACATATTATTTGTGCTATATATTGTCTTGTTATCATGTCCATGATGTATAAAAATGACCAAAACAAGTTATTGTTATTGATTGTTAAAACAAGTTACTAAAACAAGCAAACTAGTGACTTTCTTGGTAAGACCTGATCAAAATGGTAAAAATATGATATTGGATTATTACATATTGTAGTAGAGGACTTAACAAGGAAACTGTAGCAATTTGAACCACCTAAAACGAGTATACGAGTCAAAAGTTACGCCCATTTGAAGTTACCAAAACTTTTCGGCAAACTGCCAAATACCATTCTGATCAAATTTGGGTTTTGAAAGTCCCACTTCTGGTCCGATTCATCAAAAAGTTAAAACACGAAAGTTGTCCGGAACGACGTTTTCGTTCAGGAACAAAGAAGCTCGAGCCCTGAAAACGCTTTTTGAGTGATAAATTCTTCAAAATCTTAACAGCCCATTTCTAGACCAAAGTCATTACATATAAGTTATGGTTTATGAAGACCAAAGGGGTCTTATGACCTAGAATCAAGACCACAACCATGGCTAGAGCCAAGGTTGAGTCTCAAGACCATGGAACAATGACCAAAGGTCATGGCTAGGCCATGACGAAATGACCATACAAGCTTACCAAGGCAAATACATGAACTAGAGAAGTTGGCGATAACTTGAACATACAATTTGGATCTACTTCATCTAAAGGAACCATGAGATATTACAAAGAGAAAATGGTCATACAAGATTATGAAACTACCCCTAATAACAATCTTCATGTACTAATAAACTTTCCTAAGTTTACTCAAATATCGGACATGTAACTTTCGGATCAAAACTTATATCTATATATTTCATCAACTACTACAATAGTAGGGAGCCTCATGTGAGGAGTTCATTATGTAAGCCGTCGAGTTGAGTTGTGGATTTACGAGTTAAAGTGTCCTGGCTCCTCGAACGCTTACTAACATGACTTCTGAATTATGTCGGCCCGAACGGTAGTAAACGATATACAAAACATACATGTTTCATGAATCTTTTCTTTCGAAGACTTACATTATACATCATACCATATCATGGACTAAATGCAAGATATATATATATATATATATATATATATATATATATATATATATATATATATATATATATATATATATATATATATATATATATATATATAGGCACTACTTCATATTCTTTACTCCGATCCTAAGTCGCAACATTCGATTATAGGTTGCTCGTAGAAACCTTCACGATTCAACCGTTACATTCATTACTTGCTATCTTACTTAAGGTGAGTTCATAGCCCCACTTTACATTACTTCAATGTTTTACAAACCCTTGGGGGGAATACATGCTATTTTTAACCGAGCACAATGTTTTTAAATTGTATGCTTGCCTGATTGTTTTATTATCACTAAGTACCATCCTTGCTAAACCGAGATCCTTTATTATGAACCATTTAATCACTAGTAATAGTGAGCGCGAATATTATTAATAGGCCTATTGGGATTGACGAATCCCATTTGTATTGACTAAGTTCAAACAAATGCATTAATATTTGAGATTTAGGTATGTTAGCAAAGTACCTACCGGGATAAATCTGCCGATCGATATTGGTACACGTTAACGTTATGGTGTCATAAGCTTAGTGTATAATAACTGTTCCGGGCGTATAATAACGTAGCCTACCTGTTTTGTTTTCCAAACATTGGTGTGAGCCTATAACTCACACTACCAACATATTGTGTTCAATCGATTTAACAAACTCTATGAATATCACTCAACCTTTGTGTTGACCTCTCAAGCATGTATTTCAGGATTCATGACGATCAAGGATGGCACGGAAGGACACGGATACTCTAGAGGGCTATAAATTTTATTATCATTCAAAACTCATTTATTATACATTGTAAACATGGAACCAATTGGGACCTCATTTTGAAATCTCTGATATTTATATAATTTGAATGATACATCTTTTAAAACGACTCAATTGGAGTTCGTTTTCTATTATTGTGACTATTGTGCCGTCGAGTAACACCCAGTTCGAATTCCGCTGCATCCATGAATTGGGGGTGTTACATTATATGTCTAACTAAGTCTGACTTAAAATAAAAAAACAAACAAGAAAAACATATGACCACTTCTTACTGGTAAAAGTAAGAGTGCTGTTAAGATTTATTTATTTATTTATTTATTTTTTTAACAAACTCCCCTGAATCGTCTTTGTCTTAGAGAAAGTCAAACGGTCAAGCAAGCCTGCAACAAACAATGTATAATATATTCTAACGCGCAGCATGTGGGAACTAAATGGTATTAGCACATGGGAACTAAATTATAGCATTCATAAAATATTACTAAAACATATAGCCAATTTCTGACTATAAAGTCATGCCATATTTTACGTATTACTCAACACTGTCTTGACTCTTGATTTACCATGGGATCTGGAGGCCAAATGAGCGTTTCTAAATCAGAAAAAGACGTACTCAAACGAGTTCCTGTCTCAAAACCTTCTTTCGGGATCGGAGATCTAAAGAAAGCCATACCACCACACTGTTTTAAACGCTCACTTATTCGCTCTTTTGGATCTCTCTTTCGAGATCTTATTACAATATTTTGCTTGTACTATATTGCATCAAATTACATTCCCTTGCTCCCTCTAACCCTCACGTATGTTGCATGGCCACTATACTGGGTTGCTCAAGGTAGTATGCTTTTGGGCTTATGGTGCCTTGGCCATGATTGCGGTCATCATGCTTTTAGCGAGTACCAATGGATCGATGATGCAGTTGGTTTCTTCATCCATTCGGTTACCATGACCCCATACTTTTCGTATAAGTATAGCCATGCACACCACCACGCCCACACAAACTCACTCGAGTTCGAGGAAGTGTACGTCCCAAAACGAAAAGACGATACTTTCTTCACCGAAATTCTAAACAATGGACCAGGCAATGTTTTACGTCTTTTCTTAATGGTCACCCTTGGATTACCCTTGTACTGGTCCTTTAACGTTTTAGGTCGTGATTATGGAAAGTTTGTAAACCACTTCTTGCCACAAAGTGCTATCTTTAACGACCGTGAGCGTGCTCAAGTTGTGCTTTCAGATGTTGGACTAATCGCGGTTTTTTATGCTTTGTACCACCATGCAATGACACAAGGTGTTCATTCAACACTTTTTCTTTTTGGAATTCCTTATTCTGGAATGAGTTGTTTCTTTATCATCTTAACTTACCTACAGCACACTCACCCATCACTTGCACATTATGACTCGACTGAGTGGGATTGGCTAAGAGGTGCTTTATCAACTGTTGATAGGGATTTTGGTGTCTTCAATTGGGTTCTGCATGATATAAACCAAACTCACGTGATTCACCATTTGTTCCCAAGCCTACCACATTATCATGCAATGGAGGCTCGAGAGGCGGTGAAGCCTATGTTAGGCGAATACTACAAATACGACGACACTCCACTTCCAAAGGCATTATGGAGAGACACCAAGGAGTGCATCTATGTCGAACAAGAGGAGAATAAAAAAGGTGTTTACTGGTTCTTCAAATAGCTTTTTTGATCATACTTAGTATGTTAAATGTTTTTTTTCTCTCCAAATAACTCTTGTTACTCTTTGTAATATATTTTGTTTTTTGTCTAATGGCAACTCTTGTTTTATGTATCTCCAATTCTTGTTACTAATAGCTAGGTAACGTGCTCAATCTTAATAAAACCATGTGAGTAATATGATTAAACTGTATTCTGTTTAGTATAGTGTTGGGCCAAAAATTTGACCCAATTAAGTCTCCATGATCAGTAGTGAGTAAGTTACCAACTAATGCATTTCAGTGACCAATTTTACTCCCTGTTACAAAAAATAGTGAGCGTTGTATAAAGCTTGATCAACAACAAACAACAAGCTTCAGGCACGTCGAAGACCAGATGGGAAATTAGTGAGTAAAATATCTGAGCTATTGACAATATATGAGTTAGTGAGATCTCACAAAGTCTTGCTAACTCTAAGTAGTCTCTCTTTGAACCAAACATAAAATATGAGTGAGAACTTCCTAACAAAGCAAATTCAAAAAAGTTAAACAAGTAAAAGAGTGGTTGATAAAAAATGAATAGTATATTTCAACTTGAATCCATATAAAAGAATTAAATATACTTGACACCTAACTTAGTTTAAGAATATACCGTATGATCTCACTTTACTTTGTATTGGGGCAAACTCAATCTTTACATTTATAAAAGACTAGGTTATTAATTCGTGAAATTCACGGGAGTAAATTTAAAACCGTTAAAGTGTTTATATAAAAGATCGATTTGTAATATTACGTGAATAAATGATATGTTAAATGTATGAATAGAAAATATTAAAATTATATTATGAAGCAATATAATTTTGAAATACTATAAAAGGCATTTCATTTTTGCTAGTATATTATACATGTAACTTCAAGCCTGTATAAAAGAAGGGGAAATTGCATATATATCCTTTAAAAGGTGAATAATTGCATATATATCTTTTATACAAGTTTTTGATGCACATGTTACAATGTTTTTTATGCATGCAAAAGATATATATGAAATTTTGCACCTTTGTAGGGATATATATATATATATATATATATATATATATATATATATATATATATATATATATATGCAAAAATGTAAAAGAAGAGTTAGAGATTGTCTACAGAAAAATAATAGAAAATGTATTATAGTGAAAGTATCTTCTTCTTGCAAGAACCTACTAAGCTAAGCTAGCATGCTTGTTTTCATCCATAAACCTCAACTTATATTTTAGTTTAGGTTTTCAATTGGAGTGTTCCACAACTATCCATTTTAATTCTTTCATTCATTCTAACAAGAATTATATACATTGAAAAGTATGAAGTATGCATAGTGGTATTGGTTGTCAAATGAATTTTGTGATAAACTCGTTTTTAACTTTTTAAAATATTATCGTTTAAGCCAAATCTAAAGAATAACAAGTGGTACTAGCACAATCAGAGTAGGTATAATCTGGATATGCTCTGACTACTAACAACTTTAAAAAAAACTGGTTAATAAAAACATTAAGAAATTGATACCATTGTGCATTGTGCGGACTTAAAGTGAGTAAAAATGGTCTAAAGATGTTTGTTGTGTGTCAATTCACACATATGAACATAGTCAAAATTCTCACAAAATTGAGGGGAAAAACACTTTGAATTGACCATTTCATATATCTAAACCCTCCACATACTCCACTCAAAATACCTACAAAAATCCTCCATGCAAAAATCCTTCACAAAAATCCACCACACAAAAATACTTACTTTAAAAAAAGGAGAAGTTCTTTTTGCAAATGTGTTACTAACATGAAGAATGAAGAAATGGGAGGTAAGAGATGTATTGACACAAATTTTTAGTACATAAAGTAGTCACTAAATAATATAATGGGAGGAAGGAGACATGGTGACAATTAAATTTTATCACTATATTGGTCACAGGAAGGAAGAAAATGCATCAAGGATGAGATCAGAGAGCTCGTGTAAACTTGCATAGCAACAAGATTTTCATCAGCAAGCACCTCACTAAAAAGAAAATAAATTCTTGTTGTCTAGCTCCCGAAGTGAACTTAAATGCATCACCGAGTATAAGAACACCAGGGAGTGTGCATTAATGAGGTCATATTGAGCCTTCACTAAAATACTTTGCTCCAGGGACTAATCAACACATCTCCAGCAGTGAGTACATTTGCTTTTCCCTCGGGACTACAACTACATCAGCAAGTCTCTTTAGAAACACAACAAAAGAATAAAACTTTATTGCTTTCATTTAATTATTTGTTGTAAATTCAAATAGGAGGAGATTTTTAGGCCAAGATTTGTCAAATGATATTAGACTAGATTTAAATATAAAATAGCCTAACTATAAGTTACTCACTAAGTAAATTCTCTAGTAAGTCAAGACACTATAGTAAGTCATTTTCAAAGTTCACTACAAAACAAGTCAAGACACTTTAGTCACTGTCAATTATGTAGATCTGACGGTGACGTAGGTTCATCAACTAGAGGCCAAGAAACAAAGAAGATGATAACTCATGCTAATATTCAAATAGAGGAAGATTGTTGGGCAAAGATTTGACCCAATTGTCTATGACAAGTATTTGAACACAAAAGTGCATGAGTATATTAACTCGGGCAAAATATCTATTAATGTACTATACTTGCCATAAATGTGACTTTTGTGTATTGAACAAATAACTTTCCTTATATGGGTACTAAACTTTTATTTTTTTGTCTTTTTAATGTATTTTTTGACATTTTTGCCCATGGATTTTCAAAATTTTGAGGGGCAAAAACATCACAAAGTACATCAAAAAGACCAAAAAATAAAAGTTTAGTACCCATATAAAGAAAGTTATTTGTTCAGTACACGAAAGTCACATTTGTGACAAGTATGATGCATTTTTAAGAATTTTGCCCATATTAACTCTATTGATTCAAAAGATTCGAATCAGTGAGTAAGTTATCCGTGATGAGTATCAGTGAGCAAGTTAACTCAGTGAGCAAGTTAACTCTCAATCAACCCTCAGGGATGTCGAAAATCATATGAAGATACACTTTTACCTCATTGATGTGGTGGTATTAGTGAGTAAAGTAACTTAGAAATAAACAACATGTGATTAAGTGAGATTCGACAAAGTCTCACTCACTCTAAATAGTCTCTTTGAATCAAACATGAAATATGGGTGGTAACATCTTAAAAGCAACAACGAGGTAGTCAAACAAATACGAGGTGTAATGGAAAGTCTCACGGACTATAAATAGTCTCTCTTTGTCAACAATGTTCCCATAAGGTTTATTTCATGAATAAAAACATTTACATTTAATGGAAAGTGTACTTATACTCCATACGTATTAAAGACCTTATCCGTTACCATCGTATACCCACCTATATAAGAAAAAGTTTGTAAAGAAATAGAGTAAGAGATTCTTTACACAAAAATAATACGAATGTATTATAGTGAAAGTGTCATACTCTCCTTGAATCATAAGCTAAACTAGAAAACTTTGCTTCATTTCTATGAGAGTTTTATTTTCCATTTGCCATTCAATTGGGATAATGTTCCGTAACTATTCCGCAACTATCCCTTGTAATTCTAGTAACTTTGTATATAGGTTTTCCCAAGAAAAAGTTTGTGTATGTGTCAAAGTTTCTAATCATGGAGTCATTTTCACATTTTACGACTAGACAATTCAAGACACTCTAGTTCATTGAATGCTCAAGTCACACCTTGATTCGTTTAAACGTAAAATATCGTAAGTCAAGGCACTCTAGTCACTAATGTGGACTTTATCAACTTGAGTAAACATAGTCTCAAGAAGCTCGTTGTGTCTCAAAGAAGACACATGATGGTCCAAATTCAATCAAAGTAGAGGGAGAAACACTCTGAATCGACCGGCAATATCAAACATCTAAATCCTCTACATAAACAAAATTTTATTGTTACAAAATCCTATATAAATCCCTACACAAACTCTCGACAAAAAAAAATAAAATAAATAAAAAATAAAAAAAATGTGACTAAATCCTCCGGAAAGAAAAAGGAGAAAAATTATGTTAGCGACAAAAATTTGTTGTCACAAAAGTAGTCACTAAATTGAAGATGGAAGAAAGGAGGTTAGTGACACAACTTTCTGTTACAAAATGTGTCACTAAATTAAAGAAATGTGAGGAATGAGGCTTAGTGATTACGAAGTACGAAAAGTAGTTATTAAATATGGGACAAAAAGTAGTCGCAAAAGATAATGGAAGAAGGAGACATGGTGATATCAAAATTTTGTGGCTATGTTGGTCACTAATTTAAAATAGGGTGAATTGCATATATACCCACTAAAATATGAATATTTGCATATTTCTTTAAAACACAAGTTTTTAATGCACAATGTATAATGATGTTTAAGCATGTTTTTGGTATATATGCAAATATGCAAGTTTTAGTGGGTATATATGTAATTGTCCCTTTAAAATAGGAGGAGGGAGGAAAATGAATAAGGGAAGACACTACACACAACATGATACTCTCTAAACTTGTTAAGGAGGAAACTACTACACACATCAAGCAGGGGCGGAGCCAGAATATCGAGGTGCACACTTTGATAAAATTTAAAAACTACACTATAAATTGGTACTTTGTGGGGGGAGGGGGGGGGGGGGGGGGAGAGGGGGGCAAGTTACAGAAAAATTCAAGTATTTTCAAAATTTTACACTACAATTTTTTTCGTTAAGAGACACTTGCCCTTTGTGCCTCCTTTATCTCCGCCCATGACATTAAGTCTCTAAACACGAAAGATGGAAAGGTTCGAGAACGTTCAAAGGTCTCTGAACATGAAACAACCTTAGCAACAAAGATCAAACTCTACTGCTTTTATATATTTACATTTGATTAACTTGGGCTATTTTTATATTCAAAAATAGGGGGAAGATTGTTGACTCAGGCTTAACTTACGTTATTTGTGTATTCAAATAAGTTTATTACGTTTCTTATGAAGTATATAACGTTTTAAGAAAATGCATGGCTTTAATTTGTGGTTATAAAGAGTTTTTTTGAAAATGGATACTTTTGCACATTACAAAAACCGATTTTAGAAAAAGTTTACAGGAAATGATCTTCTAAATTTTTCTTAATTATAACGACCGTGAACGATTACGCTATGAACGATCATGTTGATAACGTGTTATAATTAACTAGTTTTTTTTATCACAAGATTATCGTTATAATAAAAAGCTGCCAATCATTAAAGAACTATTAAAGAGATGAGAAATGTAAGTTACTTAAATAGGTGAACTTGTGCAAATTTATTTGAGTTAATTATTTGAAAATATATCATATTTGTCACTTTTTGTTATTGTGTGTATCGAACTTTCTTTTTTCTTATTGTGTGTACTGAACTTTCAAATTTTAATTATTGAGTGTATTTTATGACCATTTTAATTACCCTTACTTTTTTTTATTAGCATTAAAAATATATATTGAGAAGTGATGGTCATTCTCATATTATAACTTTGTGTCGTTTGTTATGATATGTAATAGGATAGTCAATGGGCTCATGGACTTGGTAAGCTAATATGTTAAGTGATATATTACGTAAGCTTTTAATATGAAATGTAATCCAAGTCCAAGCCCAAGCCCATAGAAAGCCTTAGGGCATCTCTTGTATCTTACTATATAAACACCTCAAAGGCTCATTTGAGGTGTGTGCTTATGTGTGTATTGTATGTGTTTTTCTTGAATAAAATCTCTCATTTCCATCTCTCTCTCTCTCTACTCCATACGAAATACATATACATCATACAAGTCACCATCTTTTCATCTCTACTTCATATTTACTTCTATTGTTGTGATATTTAAGGTCCTACATTTTTCAAATTTTGAAAGGTAAAATGTTCATTTTACATGGCTGAATAGTCATAAATTACACACAATAATCGAAATTTGAAAGTTTAGTGCATATAATACGAAAAAAAAAAATCAGTACACACAATAACAAAAAGTGACAAGTATAATACATTTTTAAGTAATTAACTCAATTTATTTCATAGATTTCATGAGGTATTTATACTACTCAAATACACTATACATTTCATCATTTCATTTGGAGTAATTAGGAGGGACAACTCGCTTTCTATATTATTGCTTTAAGTTTGACAAAGTGGTATACAATAATAATAGACATGTTTTTGATACAATAATAGACATATTTTTGAGCTGTGAATTGTAACAGTGTATAAATTGACACTCACTCCTTTTTGTTTTCAGACATAACAAAGAAAGAAAAGCAAACAATGGAGCTTATGTCTTTAGTTATCACTTCCATTATTTTCTTCTTTTTCTTCCTCCATCGCCTAGAACTTTACCGTAAAAGGAGCATGCCACCGGGCCCTGCCGGACTCCCAATCATCGGGAACCTTCTCGACATTGGATCAAATCCCCATGCGTCCCTAGCCAAGCTCTCCAAGAAACATGGTCCACTTATGACCATCCGATTGGGCAGTGTCACCACTGTTGTGGCATCCACACCGGACGCTGCTAGAGAAATTCTCCAACGCAATGACGTTGCGTGCTCTGGTCGTACTATCAGAGACGCTGTTACTGCCATGAACGACCATGACGCAGCCTTGATATGGATCAAACCTAATCAAGAGTGGAGGACCCTCAGAAAAGCCCTAAACATTTGCCTTACCCAGAAACAAAAACTTGATACTCTTAGCAGCCTTCGCCAAAATGTGGTGGGAGCTATGCTGGAGTTTCTTAGAGAGTCTGGGCGAAATAACAAGGCCGTGGACATTGGTAAGTTGGCATTTGCAGTGGCACTTAACCAGATGTCAAACACAATCCTTTCACATGATGTGACAAGCTATGACTCAGATGATATAGGGGGTTTTAAGACGAGAGTAAAGACAGTGATGGAGGTGGATGGGAAGTTTAACATAGCGGACATATTTCCGTTGTTGAAGCCCTTGGACCCTCAGAACATACGACGCCAGGCGAAGGAAGCTTATAGTTGGTTGGATACACTCATTGAAGGTTTCATTAGTAAGAGGCTAAAGCATCGAGAGTCAAAGCTTCCGAGGTTTGGTGATATGTTGGATTCACTGTTGGATTATAGCCAAGATCATGAAGCTGACTTTAAACTCAAACATGTCAAGACTTTACTTGTGGTAATCCTCCTCTTTTCCATTCTCCCAGTTTTATTATCAAAATAAATGAAGTTACGTATATAAGGAAATAATCCTAACAAGTAAGTGAAGTAACAACCCATAAATGTCTACATTCCTAAAGTTAACATTATGGCATTGGCATGCGAAGTTAAACAGTCTTTCATTGTTTATATATTCTAACTAACAACGAAATAAGTGACTAAGGGGGTGTTTTTTTTTTTTTCCTTAGATAAGGCCATGTGGGTTCCACATTCTATATGAGTCTCTTAAGGGTGATCACGGTCCAAAAACCGGACCGGACCGACAAAGACCGGACCGGACCGAAGACCGAGAACCGAAAAAACCATAGACCGAGACCGGACCGAATGTGGTCGGTCCGGTCTCGGTCCGGTCCGGTCGGTCTTCGGTCGGTCCGGTCCAATTAGGCAAGATTTGGCAAGTTTTTTCGGGTTTTTGGTCGGTCCGGACCGGACCGACCGGACCGAGGACCGAATTAGCCAAAAAGCTTAGACCGAGGACCGGACCGAATGTGGTCGGTCCGGTCGGTTTTGTCGGTCGGTCCGGTCCATCCGGTCCGTTTACTCAGCCCTAGAGTCTCTTAATGGGGGAGGTCATATTTATATGCCTTAGTGATATAGAGGTATTAGTAGAAAAATGTGGGCTCCACATAAAAAAGAATCATTATTAAATACTTATGTGGACCAATTCCTTTGGCTAAGGGAAAAAGAAACACCCCTAACTTTTTTTAAATGTTCATGAATAACAATTTTAGATTTACACCAAAACAATAAAAATAAATAAATTAAAAAAAAAAAAAAAAAAAAAAAAAAAAGGTAGCAATATATTAAAACAATACAAACAAAAACATCATATCACACCTCTCTAATCAAGACGATTAAAAAAAAAAAAAAAAACTACACACACTACATGAACCATGTGGTCTCAGCAACTATCACAATGAGGAACAAACTGGACAAAACATTCATGGACCACATATTATTCACATATCCAACCAAGATGGTATCATGCCCCACTAGATAAAAGTTCCTGGATTTTAGCTATAAAGTATTATATATTTGTTTTAACTAGAAAAAAAAATCTAAAAAGTACTATAGCATTTTTCTATTTATGGAAAAATCTGTTGATGCTATTGAGAAAACTAATCATATCGTTAAATTGTAGGATATGTTTTTAGGTGGAACAGAAACAAACTCAAACACAACAGAGTGGGTAATGACTGAATTGTTGCTTAATCCTCATATATTCTCAAGAGTCCGGGAAGAAGTTTCCGCAACAGTGGGAAAAGATGGAAAAATTCAAGAAGCCAAAATCCTTGAGCTACCCTATTTGCAGGCTGTCATCAAAGAATCCATGCGACTTCATCTACCTGTGCCTTTACTAGTGCCTCACAAAGCCGAAACTGAAATCAAACTTGGTAACTATGTTGTGCCTAAAAAAACCCAAATTCTGGTGAATGCATGGGCCATAGCTCGAGATCCAAGGTATTGGGATAACCCACTCATGTTCAATCCGGAGAGGTTCTTAGGAAATGAAGTCGACTATAAGGGTCAACATTTCGAGTTTCTACCATTTGGATCGGGCCGGAGGATATGCCCAGGAATTCCCTTGGCTCTTAGGGTAGTGAGCTTCATGGCGGCATCATTTGTTTATCATTTCGATTGGAGACTTCCTCATGCTAGAGAAGAAATGGATATGAATGTCATTTTTGGCCTTACACTGATAAGGGCAACACCGCTTGTTGCTACCCCCATATCCGTCAAATATATCATATAAGTGTGTATGATGCGTATGGATGGCAACCATATATGTTTTTATCGTAACTTTGGATCACCAGTAGATCCTCGTGTCAAACTTCCATGGTTTCTTGTGGTGCGTTCATCCGGAGTCGTCTAGTAATTTATGGTGTTGAATAATGTTTTTAGCGACTACAATTTGGATTCATATATGATCTTATTGCTAATATTTTGTAATTGATCGATGAACCGAACAATGTGTATCTTAGCGGAATTCTTGTCGTATAAATGTTCCCCAACTAAGTGGTTGTGTGTTCTTCAAAGTACCGGACGAGTTTATAAGTTTGCCTCTGTATAAAAATAATATATTAGTATTTCTATCGAAATTGTTTTTATAATTCCTTACATTAAGTAATAGTTCAAGAATGAAATATGCAACATACCTTAACATGGACTAAGATATTTATCCCATTGCTCCATAGTCCATACTATAAGTCTTCCTCATCTATTGCAGCTTTGCTCAATTGAATGAATTTTTCTTTAATAAAATAATCCTAACGAAACGAGATATTGTAGGACTTATATATTTATAGGAGGAACAGAAGCGAGCTCAAAAACAACTGAATGGGCAATGACTGAATTGTTGCTTAACCCTCATATATATGTTCTCAAGAGTCCGGGATGAAGTTTCTACAACAGTTGGAAAAGATGGAAAAATTGACGAAACTAAAATCCTCAGCTTGCCGTATTTGCATGCTATCATCAAGGAAACAATGAGACCTTATTTATCTACTCCCTTACTAGTCCCTCGCAAAAGCTGAGATAGAAGTTCAACTTGGTGAATACATTTATATAGGCCAAAAGGCACACAAAGTTATGGTAAATGCATGGGCCATTGCTGGGGACCCAAGGTATTGGGAAGACCCATTGGTGTTTAATCCAGAATGGTTCTTAAGAAATGATCGAGTTTGACTTCAAGGGTCATCATTTCAAGTTTATACCATTTGGGTTGGGTCGAAGGATATGTCCAGGAATGCCATAGGCTCATCGAGTAGTGAGTTTAGTGGTAGCATCGTTTGTGTATCATTTCGACCGGAATCTTCCCCATGCTAGAGAAGAATTGGACATGAATGACATTTTTGACCTTGCATTGCTTAGGGCAACACCACTTGTTGCTACTCCTTTACCTGTTAAATAAGTATATAAGCGCGTAAAGAGAGGGTATAGTCTTGTAAGTTATTATCGAAAAACAAGGGTTCTGCTTTCAACACTTTTTTTTAGGTAAAAGGTCAACGACCCGGTAAATATATTACTCCAAAAAACATTTAAGTACAACGGATATGAGTGAATCCCATATCTCAGCCCGTTACATAGGCGAAAAGCTTACATAAAAAGATACTTCCTATTTTCTAGACAAGAAAACAAAACCACTACCACATAATATTGAAAAACTCGGACAAAAATATAAACTACTTCCTACGACCTTGGAGATTAAAGCCATAAATGGCATTAAGAGCATCCAATTCCCCTGGAAGATCATAAATTTGCTTCGAGTAATCATTATAGTCATCAAACTTATCTTCACGCTCATGACCTCCACCAATCCACCAAAAAGATTTGCTGATTCGTCGAACGTGTTAAGAACCTCATCCTCATCACTATCATAAACCACAACATCACCCACCTTGGAAAATGGGTTAGCCCTCTTAGTGACAGAGGCAGACGGAATAGGATGACCTTCATCATCCACAAGAGTAGCTTTCCCATCAATAAGTAGCTTTTAAGCTTACTAATCTTCTCAACTATTGGAGTAGAACCAACTTCCTTAGTTCCCATTGAATCACTCACAATCGATTCTTGTGATGTAGTACCGGTCTTAACCAACTCATCCTCATTAACTTCCATTGTATGGCCAGCATCCACATCCATGTTGGTGTCAGAAGTAGGGATACCAAACGCATCCGTATCATCCATATTAAGAGCATCAAATTGGTTAGATGTAGAAATTTGCGTACCACTAGAACTAGCCACATCAGAAGTCGTCTTCTTAGTGCTACCAGCATTCTTAGTCGTCTTCTTAGGTTCAGGAGGAGTCTTTTTGGATTGATACTGAAACTGCTTACCCACAACAAGTTTAGTAAATCCCCTTGACCCGGAATTGAAGGACCACCTTGCTTTCCTTTCTTCTTGTGATTGACAGTCTTGAAACTATCATTAACAGGCTTAGTAGACTGAACATGAGGAATAACAACTGTAGGACAATCAGTCAGAGTATGACCAAATATCTTACACTTGTCACAACGAGATGGTTGCCACTCGTATTCAACCCGTATCTTCTCAATAGTCGAACCCGAACCATCAAGTAATGGTATCTCAACAGTGAGGCTGTCCTGGAGCACCTCATCCGATCTCACTTCTATCATGCATCTAGCAAAACTACTACGGCCCCACGATTCCTTGCACATTTGGCTTGTAAAAGCATCTAACCTTTTGGGCGTGCCAATCAGTGTGGTAAGAAGAGTGAGTCCATCATCAGAAAACATAGCAAGGGGAACATCATGGAATTTAACCCACACCGGGATATTAGTCAAATCCTCTTTAAGTAGGTTTGTGTTCAAAGTCCATGGTTTAAGAATAATAGGAACATTTATGATCAACCAAGGACCGTTTTCAAGCACATCATCAACACCTTTCTTCGAGTTGAATTTAAAGAAGAAGAACCCCTTAGCATTCATCATTACCTTTTGCACACCAAACTTAGCTCATGCATTGCGGACATAGTAATCAACGACCGAAAAAGCAAGGCGTTGGCCAAGAAAGTAACCGTAGAGAGTATTCTCAAACCGCGTGTTCACCTCTTCCACTACTTTCATTGGAAATGAAAGGTCAACATCAGCCTTCTTCTTGCTACATTCCAACCAACGAAAGTTTGAAACATGTTTCAGAGGTTCATTAGAAGTAGCACCCGCATAAGAAACCAACTTCACTCCCGTACCATTAGTAGTATCAACCTTGTGTGCATTAGGACCAGAAGTTACACTCCTATTCATATTCACATTTATCCCACGCGAAAGAGGAGTACTTGTAATATTAACTTTATTAGCTCCAATCTCACTTTGAATTTCATTCATGGCATCATCAAAATTCTGATGCGCATTATCAATCAAGTGCTTAACAGTATCAGCACTTGTAATCCGTTCCAAGTCGTCACCATGAGATGTATCTTTCGTAAGTAGGATCGACTCCACTTTCTGAGTACCATTCATAGAACATTCAGGTGCATCATCCTCATTCAAACTAACACTACTAGGGTTCATCATTGAGGGTGTACTCAACTCACCAAGGCTAGTAGTGGCCTTTTGAATATTACCAAGTGAAACCGGCTCCACCAGGTCATGTTTGCTCCCAATCAAGTTATTATCAATCATACCAGATGACAAATCAACACCCTCAACGTTAACGTTATCATTCCCGCAAGGCATGGACACATTAGTTGCAATTTTGGAATTCAAGAAACCCTTGTTAATCATCTCTCAACACCCACGACCACTAAATCCAGACAAAACAACACGCATGCAAACAAGAGGAATAGTTAAACCGTAATCACTTAGGGTTTTGATAATATATGCCCAAATCACTAACCTGCTTCCATAATAATAGACCAATGAATCAACAACATGGAAGATCACTAAATCGGTAAGGAATAAGAATGAAGCACCACGCACAGAGCCACAGAAACACGATTCAAGAAAAAACTCTAAGAGATCAGTCACTCAGAGATCAAGAAACAGATGCAAGATCGTTTGGAGATCAAGTATCAGGCGCAAGATCGATTGAGATAAGTCGAATTAGGATGTTAGGGTTTTTTAGTTTTGTCGCCAGAGAGAATCGACTTTAGAGTCGACTTTAGGGTAGCTTTCAACACTTTTACTTTACCCTTTCACGTTTATATGCATGGTTCAATTTAATTAATAATTATTCTAATATATTTCTATGATATGTATAATACCAAGTGCTTGCTCTATGTCTATTTCAGTGCCCTAAATATGAAGTTTGAATAATACAAAGCATTCACATTTATATATAGAACTAAACAGCTATAATCAATTGCTTTGGGTACACTACAAAAATGGGAACGATTTGGGTCGACAATATCGACCCAAATAATTAAGAAAAGTCGTACCATCTGATTTGGAACGACAATCTCGACCCTTTTTGATTGTACCATTTCTCTCGTCCCAAAAATGTTTGGGTCGACAATTTGTTTATGTTTTGGCACGACATTATAAGGGGACCCACTAATCAGTCAAACATATAAAATTTCATTTGGAACGACATTGTCGTTCCAAAGCCTTATTTATTTTTCGTAAATCATTTATTTAAACACGCAGAATGGGACGACATTGTCGTCCCAAACCGTGTGGCGGGTAAAAAAATCACAGGCGGGATTAATTTGTTGAATTTTTTTCCAAAACATTCTCTTAATAATAAAATTCAATTTTAAAACGATTGGCACGACATTGTCGTTCCAAAATGAGTGGGGCCAAAACATTCTTGCTGACTGCTATATTTGTTGCAAAAAGTGGGACCCTTTGTCCATTTGGAACGACAAATGTCGTCCCATTTTTTTACTCCGTCCCAAAGGCTTTCATTTGGTGTAGTGGTAGGCAGTTAGAACGCGATTCTTCAGTACATTTCAAGGGACATGCATCACCTGATTCTTAATGTTAAGTTCCAATCAAAGTTACACAAAACGGTTCGAAATCATCCAATGCTTAATTTTACTTTAACCATCACCCAGTTACAAAAGCATAACTAATAGTATCAAAATTGAGTTAAACTAAATGTCTACATTTGTGGGATTCCTAATCACGCAAGTCAATGGTATGATGAACAGGCAATAGTATCCTTAAACGTTGCAGGATGTCAAAAAATTTCTAAAAGCACGAGTCATTCGATCATGCTATCTACAATATTACTAATTTACTAAAATTATTTCACTATGATGGCACGAGTGTGAAAATTAAACAATTACCAAATACGAGTAACATTTATAACTAAATCTTTTGAACACTTCTATTATCTTAAAATTTCAAGAAATGCTGTAACCTCTAGCTCCTATATGACTCTACATAATTTGGCAGAAAAACTAATGAGCAAACTCATTTTGACCTTTAAATCAAGTACCACCATTTTGATTTTAATATAGGCCAAAACAATTAATCTGCTAGCATGAATTTGTTTACAACAGCACAAAACCATATATAGTTATATACACAACAACATCTAAGTACCACACGGAAAAAATATCTCGTTGTAATTGAACTTAAGCCTATAAATATAAGCACACACACCATTAATGTATTATCACGTTACAAGAAAAAAAAAATGGAGCCTTTGTTTCTGATTCTCTCATCTATCATTTTCTTCTTTTTCTCCGTCCATGGGCTCGACCTTTACCAGAAAAGAAGACTCCCGCCTGGCCCCGTTGGCCTTCCAGTCATTGGCAATCTCCTTGATATTGGATGGAAACCCCATGAATCCCTAGCCAAGCTTTCACATAAACATGGTCCATTAATGACCATCCGATTAGGAAGCATCACATGTGTGGTTGCATCGACACCTGATGCTGCAAGAGAAATTCTCCAACGCCATGATGACGCTTGCTCTGGTCGTCTTGTCCCAGACGTCATCTCAGAGTTAAAACATCCTGAAGCAGCTGTCCTTTGGATGCCACCAAATGATACTTGGCGAACAATTAGAAAAGCCCTTAACATATATTTAACCAACCAACAGAAACTCGACTACCTCAATGACCTTCGACAAAATGTGGTGGAAGGGATGTTGGAGTTCCTAAGGGAGTCTGCGCGGAAAAAGGTGGCTGTGGACATTGGGAAACTCGCTTTTGGAGTTTCACTCAACCAGATATCAAACACGTTTCTTTCACAGGATGTGACGAGCTACGAATCTGATAAAATCGAGGGCTTTAAGATGGCAGTGGAGACGGCGATGGAGATGCAAGGGAAGTTTAATATAGCAGACATATTTCCGGTGTTGAAACCCTTGGACCCACAAAACATACGGGGTCAGGCAAAGAAGGCTTTCAACTGGTTGGATAAGGTGATAGAAGGTTTTGTAGATGAGAGACTAAAGCATCGAGAGTCGAAGCTTCCAAGGTTTGGGGATATGTTAGACTCATTTCTAGATTACAGTCAAGATAATGAAGCCAAGTTCAATCTCAATCACATCAAGGCTTTACTGGTGGTAAGTACTTCTATCTCTAATTGTAACATGTAAGTCTATATATTTTGGCTATTGTAAATGTACATTTTCTTTACAAAAAAAAAATACTTTTTTATTTTTTTTCAATAACTAGATAACTAGTTTCATAACACACTTTAATTCTTTAAAACCATCAGAAATCTTTCGTTGTTAATATGAAGTTATCGACAATTTGGCCGTGCAAAGTAAAGCTATCAATTGACTAAAAAAAAGTTCTTTCGAGTTATAGGATTTGTTCATAGCTGGAACCGACACAGTATCAAACACAATAACATGGACAATGACTGAATTATTACTTAACCCTGACATGTTACTAAGAGTCCGTGAAGAAGTGAGCCAAACACTAGGACAAGAAGGAAAAGTCGAAGAATCCAAAGTTCTTGATTTACCATACTTGCAAGCTGTTATCAAGGAAACAATGAGACTTCACTTCGCGGCACCTCTATTGGCACCTCATAAAACTATGGTAGAAGTGAAAATTGGAAACTATATTGTACCAAAAAACACACAAATTCTTGTAAATGCATGGGCCATAGCACGTGACGGAAGACATTGGGAAAATCCAATGGATTTTGTGCCGGATAGGTTCTTGAAGAACAAATCACTTGATTATAAGGGTCAAAATTTCGAGTTTATACCATTTGGGCCAGGTAGAAGAAGGTGTCCGGGAATGCCTCTGGCTCATAGGATGGTAAGTTTGATTGTAGCGTCATATGTGTATCATTTCGATTGGAAGCTTCCTTATCCAAAAGAAGAAATGGATATGAATGATATTTTTGGTCTTACATTGCTTAAGGCGACACCACTGTTGCTACGCCTATACCACTGCTTCCAATGACGACTTAGCTTGATATATACTGCAAGCTTGAAATGCTTATGCATTTAATCTTTTTTCTTTTTTTATTATATGTCTTTAATATGTACAATATATAGATAATATCACATTCGGACTATGGCTACCACATACCAAGTGCGTGACAGAATTTATCATAAACAATTCCTACAAGCTCGACGTGACAGTCCATAAATAATAATGAAAAATTATGTGCGCGCTAAATATGTATATTTCACTCTACACTTTTGTTAAAGCATAGATTCATTGAAAACTATTTATTCGTTGAGCACATTTTCAGACACAAACTGAACACAATTATTATTTCACGAAATTAATACGGAGTATATATGAGTGGCTCTAGAAGGACACCGACATCACATATCTCTTCAAAATGTTTTGCAAGGTAACTCTCTTCCATCAATAATATCTATATATTTTGATTTTTGTTAAAAGAAATTAAAATAACACTATATCTATATATTTTGATTTTTGTTAAAAGAAATTAAGACAACACTAACCGGAGTAAACATTCTAAAACACATACTTAAAGGAATATAACACTAACCAGAGTAAACATTCTAAAACACATACTTTTTTATTAATATTTCACAAGTGAATTACAATGTACAAAGCCCTATATTTTTATAGATATAAAGCTTGAGGAAAACGAAACCTAAATAGGATAAAAAAGTGTCCAAAACAAACCCCTAAAATTCTCTAAATATAATAACAAAATACAAAAAACTAGAAAATCTGCCAAGAAGCTCCATCACGGTGCCCCTCAACTTCTTTGGGTGAAGCAATCATGTTGCAACGCTCCTCAACATCATAAGGCAAAGCAATTGGCTCTCAGAAGCCCAAACACCCACCATTAAGTTCGAGGCGTCACAACAATCCAATATACATTTTCTTCTCTTGTTGCTTCAAGGATCTTTCGTAAGATCTGCTAGCAAATGCTTCCTCACTTGAAAAGAACTTGACCCCGAGTTGTCATGTGCAATATTGCTTATGGGGTAGACACTCAATATTCAATTAACGCCTTTAATCTTGACTCATTTTCCACATTCCCACAAACCAACATGCAAAACAGATCTTCGTTTATTAGTCCCAAATCATTTTTTTAAAATAAAAATTGCATTCGTGCTCTTGGGCTAAATAGATCTGGTTGAGGAATATTTGGAAACTTTAAAGTTCTTCAAACCGTTAACCGTGTCCATCTTCTTCTCACCAAGATCAATACTAAACTCATGGTTGCTATCACAAATCCTCCAACCCTCAACACATTTTCGATCTTTTAAACCAAAAGTCTCATCTTCATAATTCTTCAAAACGAAAACTTCTTTTGTTGTTTCCAAAACTAAAGCTAATGTTTTGCTTTTGAGTAGTTCACAAATTTGAGGCTCTTGAATTTTCTCCATGTACTCATTAACAACCTCGGTCTCCAACAGATTTTCTTCAAGCTTAACCTCGGCCTTTGGTACTTGTATTTTCTCCTCAAATGACATCATCTAAATTCTCTTTCCTTCCCAAAGAAAAGGTAGAGATTACGTTGTAAGTTACACACATCTTGAACTTCACATAGCTATGATTTTACCAACCAATATATAAAAATCCTCCATGTCATCCAGTTCACAAATTACTTCTTCCTTATATGATTTTTGAATATAAGTAGGAATGTTACTAACTTGGTTTTCTCGAATTGGAGACGTCACTATTGGTAATTGTAAGAACCTTACAATTTTCTCAACACCAAATTCTTAACACCATAATTGTGCGTGATCAAAAAAACATACCTATTTATTGGCCTGAATTTTAGAATAGAATAATTTGATTGTTGGTAGTCGAATTTCCATCTTTAGCATCTCCTGTCTTTCATCAATCCTCTTATTGTTGAACCAGAATTGGTAGCACATATGGTTATCACAAAAATCGTGTATGGTTGGATGAATTCTTTGACCCTCGTGCTTGCTACCCGCATAATTATTATGGGTTGAAACCCCACCCACGATCACGAAAACGTAGTTCAATAATAACAATGGACATACTCACGAATTTTGATGCGAGATTGGTGATCACAGAATCCATGTCTTCGGTTAATCGTACCCCAGCAATAGTACTGGTTTTGGATACATAAAAAAAATCACCATCTGGGTTAAAAGATGCGAAAGAGAATTATGATAAACTCGATCCAAAAGGTTGATAAATGATTCGCACCTCAAGAGAATAAAACCTTCACAAGATTAATACTCTAAAACACGTAGTTTTTATTAAAGAGTCAAAATGTATTACAATGTTGAAAAGTCATGTATTTATAAGGATATAAAGGTTTGAGAAAATGAAACCTAAATAGAATAAAAAAAACATACAAAATAAACCCCTAAAGTTCTCTAAATAACAATATACGAAAAACTAGAAAATCTGCCCAAAGGCTCCATCGCGGCACACCTCAACTTCTTGAGGCGAAGCAATTGTTTTGTGATGCCACTCGACTTTTTGAACCGAAGCAATTGGCTTACAAAATTCCAAACACCCTCCATTGCGACATGGAGTATACTTTTTTTTTTTTTTTTTTTTTTTTTTTTTTTTTTTTTTTTTTTTTTTACTTTTTGCGTCGTATGTTGGTTTATTTTAGTGTCATCAACTATTTTAGCTAACTGTGATCCTAAAGTCCAATGTGATTCAATATAATTTTGCTCAGATTCGAGTTAGGGAAGAATGGATTTTACCCTCGTTTGAGATAATGTATTTTTTATCATGATAAAGACGCGGGGTTCAAGGGGGTCGCACACCTTGCAGGGTAAACAGGTAGCGCCCCTTGCGTGGTCAATGGGCAGTGCCCTTTGTTCGGGTCCTGTGAAGATTTAAGTGCTTTTAACCGTTTTCTCACCAAAACCAATCAATAATACAACTGTTGGTCAACAGTCATGACGTGATTGTTAGAAACCAAGTGCTTTTAATCATCGTTTATAGGTCAAGATGGTGTTTTAAATAGACATGTGGTATCATTTTAACTAGAGCTGGCAATTTCGACACGAAACACGAAAACACGACACGACACGACACGAAGTTAACAGGTTTCGGGTTTGGGCTTATCGTGTTTCGTGTCGTGTTCGTGTTTGTGTAAGATGACACGATAAGATAACGTGTCGTGTTCGTGTCAAGACCTCGTGTAACCTGTTAAGACACGATAAGACCTGTTAAGACCTGTTAAAACCCGTTAAAGACCTGTTAAGACCTGTTAAAGACCTGTTATGGCCTGTTAAGATTTCGTGTTTTAGCGTGTCAAGACCTGTTAAGACCTCTTATCGTGTTTTATCGTGTCGTGTTCGTGTGACCTGTTAATTTTCGTGTTCGTGTTTTAAGATCTGACACGATTAGCTTATCGTGTCGTGTTCGTGTCAAGGCTTAATAGATCCGTGTCTTATCGTGTTCGTGTCGTGTCGTGTAGTGTCGGACCTGTTATGACAGCTCTAATTTTAACATACAAAAAACATATAATCCCTCTTTATTTTGCTTATTCTCATGTGCTTAGAAAAAAAATGTTTTCCTTGAATTATCCTAATAAGGATTTCAAATTACCCATGCTTCGATAGGGTTGAAATATTTTATTCAGAAAGTAAACTTACACAATTTAAGCAGATATCCGTAATTGTCATCACACTCTAATCGTAATCTCTAACATCATATGCTCTTGTGGCGGTATTTTGCAAGTTCTTCTGGCCAATCCTTGTCCTCACCTTGAGGCGGAGCCAATGGGGTGGCACAAAATCAACCCAAATTTAGTTTGACCCATCTTAATAGTGCATCAAATTATTGGTCACTCCACCCTAATTCTACATTCGAGTAGTATTGTTTGATTCAAGTGGTTTTCTCCTTTTCCCCTTTAAATTTTTATAATGTGTAAATCAATGTGTAATTTAATTAGCACTAAAACATGAAAGCAAATATTGAAAGTTTGAAACCTTATGGAAATATATAAGTTCTATGGTCATACTTGAAGTATTTCAGCTTTCACGATTATAAATTTAATAAATCTTTTCGATATATGGATTATGATTTATGGACCTAAAATCACAAAAACTAGCACAATAAAACAAAATTATATATATATATATATATATATATATATATATATATATATATATATATATATATATATATATATATATATATATATATATATATATATATAGTGTATCTTTATTTTCAGAACCCTGTTAAGTGCGGGAACTGCGAGAACTCTAATTTTGCATTAGAAAACATGCATATTCATATAAAACAAGTATTTTTTTCTTACATACACCTTAATACACATACATGCATAACATACATGTTCATATAAAAACCTGTTAAGTGCAACAAATCAATGCAAAATGGTTTTATTTTTAGAACCCTTTTAAGTGCGGGAACTGCGAGAACTCCAATTATGCATTAGAAAACATGCATATTCATATAAAACATGTATGTTTTCTTACATACACCTTAATACGCAGGCATGTGTATTAAGGTGTATGCAAGAAAACATACATGTTTTATGTGAACATGCATGTTTTCTAATGCAAAATTGGAGTTCTCGCAGTTCCCGCACTTAACAGGGTTCTGAAAATAAAGCTTCCCTATATATATATATATATATATATATATATATATATATATATATATTGATTTTCTCATTAGCTTCTGAATTTATTTATTTTTTTGTTTAGAAAGTTTGAGCAAGATGTGCTACTACACTAGTAATATGGCATCGAAACTTTAGAACCATGGCCATCGAACCTTTTTAAAGAAAAAAATCCGTGTTTAATGACAGAAAAACACATCCTAGCGGATAAAATGTTATAAAAAAAATTAATTTATGCAAAGCTCGCATACTAGTTTGAGATGTAAGTTTCTTAATTACATATAAAAGTCCAAGAGTTTTCGTTATTTATTCATCTTCCATATTAGAGACTTATGTATCTTGTGCGTTGTTAAAATATTATATCCATTGTCAGTATTATACAATATATTAATTTCGGTCCGTTTAGCTTAAATTCTTGGCTCCACCCCTATCATCACCTATTTTTGTTTAAACGAGTGGGATACCCGCGCGTTGCTGCGAGAATAATGTGTTTAATATAAAATCGAAATAAAACGATCGGGGAAAAAAATTATTAAGGACTAAATTAGCGAAAGATCACTAACGGGGGACTAACGGTGCTATTTACAGCTAATCTGAGGGACCATTTTTGTAAATTTGTTAGGTACAAAAAAATTCTGGAAATACTATGTTTTGACAGAAAAAGTCCTTAAAATTCTTGACGCGTTGCATCGTTAATCCCTGAAGAATCTTGCTCGCAAAGATATTTACACCTTAGGGATTAAATTGTAAACGTGCACTATTTCGTCCACTGTAGCTACAGTTAGGGGTGCTATTCGGGTCGGGTTGGTCGGGTTCGGGTCAAACGGGTCGGGTCCAAGTCGGGTCGAGGGTAAAAATAATATACCCGAACCCGACCCTATTTGAACTCGGGTTAGTCGGGTTCGGGTCAAATCGGGTCGGGTCAAGTCGGGTTCGGGTTTGTCCAATTTACAAAATCACATAATTTTATTTCTTTTTTTTTTTTTTTTTTTTTTTTTTTTGGCGAATGACAATTATGAAAAACCAAATTCACTTTGTAGTTTGTACCTTTAACATGAAAAACTATGTATATATTAAGATACCAAAGATTTCATTCATACGAAATAAAAAGAGAAGTTGTTCAAAAAAAAAATAAATAAATAAAAAGAGAAGATATGCATGTAGTATAACCATGTTCATGTTTCAAGTGTGAGTACGTTGCATATGAAAAAGGGCATGTCATACCTTCAAAGTTCAAACACTATAAATTCTCACACCCACCACCTTTTTCTCGAGGAAGTAATTTCTACGTTCAAACACTATGTCGAGGCAAAAAAAAAATTTATATAGAAAATGGGCCAAGTTTACTACATGGATCACTTAATTTAACTTGGGCCTATCAATTGAACAAAGAGAAAAAAAAAAAAAAAAAAAAAAAAAAAAAAAAAAAAAAAAAAAAAAAAAAACTCGGGTTAGTCGGGTTGACCCGAACCCGAATAAGCAAGTTTTTGAAACCCGATACCCGACCCGAGTTCGTAATCAGGTTAGTCGGGTTGACCCGATTGACCCGACTAAGATTTTGGACCCGAGTAACCCGACCCGAGTATCTTCGGGTCCGAGTCAGGTCAGGATTTATGACACCCCTAGCTACAGTGCGCTACAGTAAACAATTCCAACTTTTAGTATATAAGAGATAATTTATGCAATCGCCACATCATTTTCATATTAAATAAAAATATGCAATAATTTACTTTTGTCGTGTAGTTGGCCATGCATCTACAGTATACTAGTCGACAAACAGTGTTTCATTTATGTTGTAATACTATCTTGTTAGAATAGTAATACTTACTTGGTAGTATATTTTGGTAATTTACCCCTTGTAACTTGTTCGTTGTACGTATAAGAATGCTTATAACTCTATAAATATACACTCAACCTTTAGACGTAACACATAACAGAAAAGAAACAATGGAGCTTCTATATTTAGCTGTAACTTCCATTGTTTTCATCTTCTTCTACCTCCATGTCATCGAAAACTATCGCAAAAGAAGAATGCCGCCTGGTCCTATCACCCTCCCCATCCTTGGAAACCTTCTTGACATCGGACCGAAGCCCCACGAATCCCTAGCCAAGCTATCCAAGAAACATGGTCCACTTATGACCATTCGATTAGGCAGCATCACCAGTGTGGTAGCTTCCGCTAAAGAAATCCTCCAACGCAAAGATGACGTGTGCTCAGGCCGTACTGTGCCAGATGCCGTCACTGCATTGGAGAACCATGACTCGGCAGTCTTGTGGATCTCCGCTAATGACGAATGGCGGTCCATCAGAAAAGCCCTCAACACGTACCTCACCCACCAACACAAACTCGATACTCTACGGGCCCTTCGTGAGAACGTTGTGGATGGGATGTTGGATTTCGTTAGGGAGTCCGAGCAGAAAAATGAGGCGGTGAATATAGGAAAGTTGGCATTCGCTGTGGCGCTTAATCAGATGTCGAACACCATACTTTCGCAAGATGTGACAGGCTATGACTCAGAGGATATGGGGGGGTTTAATACGGTCGTGAGAACATTGATGGAGGTGGATGGAAAGTTTAACATAGCGGACATATTTCCGGTGTTGAAGCTCAAAACATACGGCGACAGGCAAAGGCTGCTTATGGTTGGTTCGAGAAAGTGACCGATGGTTTCATAAGCGATAGGTTAAAGCATCGACAGTCGAAGCTGCCGAGGCTCGGTGATATGTTGGATTCGCTGTTGGATTACAGTCAAGATGATCATGAAACCGAGTTCAACCTCGTTCACATAAAGACTTTAATTGTGGTAAATGTCCTAAGAACTGCATGCTAAAAATACATAATCCTACAAAAACAAACTTGTGCAATAGAAACATAAAATTTGACTCCCAATACTTTTGAATTTTGTGATGAGTATAAAAAGAAAATCAACAACCATATTACTATATACTCCGCATTATCCAACTCTTTTAGGAAATGGTACGCTGTTCTAAAGATCAATCTAATTCTCTGAAAGTTTAACAATCTTTGTTATAATTGTAATTTTTTTCCTTCTTATAAATAAGTACTATTCAGTTTATATGCTCTGCATGCACTTACGTTGTAAAACATATTTTGTTTGAGGGCCTAAAAATATTTTTTTTCAAGTGTACACGTAATTGAGGATACTATATTAGGCAACAACTCTCGGAAAAATCATTGTTATTATATATATATATATATATATATATATATATGAGAATCACTCATATCCGTTGTACTTAAATGTTTTTTGGAGTAATATATTTACCGGGTCGTTGACCTTTTACCCATATATATATATATATATATAGGGAAGGGATCCAATAAGACGAATAATTAAAATAAGAAGGGTAATAAGTAATTCTAGCCACACATTTTAATTTGGGAGGGAAAATTTGAATGGAGATGCATCTAGAATGTGTGTTTATGATTACTTCTTATCCTTTTTATTTTTATTATTCTTCTTATTTGATCCTAACTATATATATATATATATATATATATATATATATATATATATATATATATATATATATATATATATATATATATATATATAGGGTAAAGTTAAAATAAAAAGACAAATATCTGTAAAAAGAATAAAAAGACTTTTTTTTAAAAAAAGTTCTCGAAAAATTTCAAAAAAATTCCACAAGATCGGGTATGTTGGTGCATAAAACTTTTGTGAAAGAAGTTTTTCTAATTTTGAGTTTTCATACGTTTTTTTAATGCACAAAAAACGAATTTTAATGCGCAAAAAAAATTTTAATGCATAAAAAAAATTTTAATGCACAAAATTTTTAACTTGTTTTAGTTAGATGCGCAATGTTATTTTGATGAAAAAAGTCAAAAGAAGTTGGGTCTAAAAACGAATTTTTGATGCACAAAAAAGCGATTTAGTGCACAAATGTATTTTTTTAATAATTTTTTTCCTAATAAAGTATCCACTTTTAGATAAACTTCCTTTACAACTTTTTCATGCACCAACATACCCGATCTTGTGGAATTTTTTTGGAATTTTTCGAGAACTTTTAAATTTTTTTTTTCTTTTTATTCTTTTTACGGAAATTTGTCTTTTTATTTGATCTTTACCCTATATATATATATATATATATATATATATATATATATATATATATATATATATATATATATATATATATATATATATATATAGGGGCGCGTTATATGAAGTACCAATATTATATGCAGTACTTTACAGTACCAATCTAGACCAATAAGAATTTAGTACTTTTAAATATTTTTATTTAATTCAAAGGGTATAGTTGTCAAACACATTTTCACATTTTTTTTTGAATTATTAATTAAAAGACATTTTTTAATTCCCTTAATTTTAGGATTTTTTTTCTTTTCTTTTCTTTAGTGTAAAATTTTTCAAAAAAATGAGATTGCGGGTTTTTTTTTTTTTTTTTTTTTTTTTTTTTTTTTTAACATAAGTTTCTTGTGTACAATTATTTAGACATCAAACTTATTTTCCTTAAAATGGTAATTGCACATATGTTTCTAGTATACATTCTTTGATCTTCGATATTTATAATGAAAAACAAAAACATATATATGTAACCTTTAAAAATTAAATAACAAACAAATAACATAAATAGTATACACAAAACTCAATATCAAATAAAATACAATACATGTACAAGTATCTTGTTAAATATAAATGTTGTCGCCATTTAAAAACATGTGTGCACTCACTTTCTCATCAAATTTCTTATAACACATGTGCACGCTTTTCAAAAATGTATGTGCACACGAGGCTTTCTTATCAAATTTATTAGAACATATGCTCACGCCTTCCAAAAACATGTATGTTTGCATGTCCACGTTGTGCACACCTTCCAAAAACATGTGTGCACTCTTCACTTTATCATCCAATCATTAAATTTATTAGAACATATGTGCACGACTGCACGCCTTCCGAAAACATATATGTTTGCAACTTTGCATGTCTATGTTATGCACACCTTCCATAAACATGTGTGCACTCTTCACTTTATCGTCCAATTCATCAAATTTATTAGAACATATGTGCACGCCTTCCAAAAACATGTATGTTTCCTATTGTCACATAAACTTCAATCAAAGGTGTATTTATAAAGCACCAAAAACACAATACTTGTTTCGAAACAAAAAATAAAAATTAAATATTTAATCATATTAATAACTGCTAATGCAATTTTAAACCATAACAACCGTAACTTATTAGAATAAACTTCAATCAAATATATGCCATTACGATTAGACCTATCAAACTCACCGCATTATTAAAAACTATATAAAGGAAATAAAAAGCTGAGTTAATCTTAGACCAATATTATAACATATACGTGTGAAGGTCTAACAAAATTAATAGCCTTATAGGCTACTAGATGTACCATAAGCATGACATAGCCATTGAAATCTCAACTATTTCATTTTGCAACTTATCTAATTGTTTATTGATAAGCTTTGAAAGATGGAGACGTGGGGAGCCTCTTGAATTGAAACACCAATAAAAGAGAACAAAAAAATTACAAACGTCACAAGTTTTTTTTTACATAAATTCGATTTCATTATCAAAGCAATACAAACCTTAAATCGTTCAGAAGTTAAATCAAGCAACGATTCTTCTTTCTTGTAAACAAACGATCTGCCATCTCCGGCGGCCACCGCAAGCGCCTCGTCGCCAATATTTCTTGTTTATTTTTGTGAATTCTATTCATTCATTTTTTTCTAAAAAATCATTGATGCTTGCTTGATCCAAAACAGATCTGTGATGCTTAGTATTTTTTTTTCAGGCCGAACAATAGATCCACATATTGAGGTAGCGGTTTTTAGGTGGTGGTTATTAGGTTTAGAGAGAAAAATGTAGAAGATAAATGGATAAATTGTTTCCCAGGATTTTTTTAGGATAGAAATGTTAAGTGTAGTGCCAATAATACCCTTTTAGCATTTTGTTTAATTAAAATAGTAATCCTCATCTTTTGTTTAATTGTAATTTTGGCACTTTTAATCCTAACCTTTGATTAAACTTACCCAATGGCCCAGATTCATTTTAATAGTACTGTAAAGTACTGTATCTAATATTGGTACTGCATGGAATACAACACTATATATATAAACATCACTTTGTTTTAAACTCATAAAATCTACAAGAAGTTAGTGGTAAGCTGAGATACTAACTGGGTTTTCACTCCTCTAGCTATAGTAAAGTTAAAACTATATATTATTATAGCATTAACTATATATAATTGCATTGATAGATCTTCAGGTAGATCCTCTATAGTTTTTGTAAAATTATTGAAAGTGACATGTAAGAAGATGATATCTGAATATGGGACCATAGGCCCATAGCCCTTAATCATGGATTAATGATTGCCTGTATAAACTTTTTAAGATTTTTATATCTCTAATTATTTCAAAGAGATGTTAATATAATGGTTATTTAATTTGTAAGAAATTTGTTTTTATTTATAAAGAAGATCATGTAGATTTTATTTAATAAGAAACGAATTAAAGTAACTTAAGAAACAATGGGTATCTGATTTTCAATTATAATAATATCACGAGACAATGCAGAGTTTGTATAATTAATTCGACAACACAACTTCAGTTGTGGAATATATGAAAGCATTGCACAAGTTGTCAAATTAAAGCCCAATGATATACCAAAAAAAGAGCTTAAGTAACATTGTCTTGTTTAAATACAGGATTTGTTCATAGCTGGGACAGAAACAAGCTCAAGCACAACAGAATGGGCAATGACTGAATTGTTGCTTAACCCCGACATGTTCTCAAGAGTTCGGAAAGAAGTCTCTTCAATAGTGGGAGAAGATGGGAAAATTGAAGAAACCAAACTCCTCGACTTGCCTTTTCTGCATGCTATTATAAAAGAAACAATGCGACTGCATTTGTCTGTACCTCTATTAGCACCTCACAAAACTGAAAAAGAAGTAAAACTCGGTGAATACATTGTGCCAAAAAATATCCAAATTCTAGTAAATGTTTGGGCCATGGCAAGAGATCCTAGGTGTTGGGAAGACCCATTGAGATTTATGCCTGAAAGGTTCTTAGGAAACGAAATTGACTATAAGGGTCAACACTTTGAGTTTATACCATTTGGATCGGGCCGAAGAATGTGTCCAGGGATACCCTTGGCTCATAGGGTGGTGAGTTTAATGGCGGCATCATTTGTGTATTATTTTGATTGGGAGCTTCCTCATGCTAGAGAAGAAATGGACATGAAGGACATCTTTGGTCTAACATTGCTTAGAGCAACCCCGCTTGTTGCTACCCCAACGCTCGTAAACTAAGTGTAAAATGGTAAAAAGGTCAATTGCCTTCAAATAATAATTGAATGGCAAAGACCTATACAACCTAAACAATTATATGTTGAGACTTGATGACAACCCGTTGGTTGATAAGCTATCTACATGCCTATTTGTTTTTGCTTTGAAGTACGTATTGTAATTTTTACTATAATAAAAGTTGAAAATTGAGTATTCTTATGATTATATAAAGGGTTTCTCAAATAAATTTTTACTTCAAAAAATAATTAATTACAACGAATGTTCTTAAATCACACCTCAGCCTAAAACTAGGCGAAAACAAACACACGAATTGTTAAACTATCATAAGAATGACATACCAAACTTATGAGATATACTACAAATGCTATCTAGCTTGACCACAAAGACTAATATTAAAGGCATTATCAAACTTTATTTGAGCATCAGTCAAATCAGGATCAACACAATCATCATCATCGTGTACGGATCTTCATCATAAATTCCCATTGTTCATACAAGCTTTATTTCCCACTCCACTATCACTTTTAGAAGCTTTATTAACCTTGGAGCACGTAAAATCCATAAAACTAGCAGTTTTATTGTATATCTCGAACACTTCACTATCACTATCCTCGTTAAGCGGAACATCAACCTTTTTAGAAGCTACATTAGATGAACTAGGAAGCGCTGATTTACAAGGTTTTTGCGGCTTTCCATCATCACCTACTAACACAATCTTTTCATCAAGCATATAACTTTTCAGTTCATTAATCCTTGCAACAAAAGGTGTAATACCTGGATTACCAGATGCCGTACCAACCACGTCTTGGATTCTATTATTATATTTTGTAGTCGCGCAAAAGTTTTATGTTATTAATGTCTAAAAGACTACAAAACTAGATAAAACACGATTATATTTTGTAGTTGTGCAGAAGTTCTATACCTTTGCTTGGTTTAAACACCATCATCATTATGTTTCCACTAAGTTGTGCTAGTAAAGTCATAATGGCTAATGTGGGTTGATGCTTGTAGGGGTGTTTGGTTAAGTGTGGTGGGTTGTCTTGATCTTGTTGCGAGGTTTTAGGTTTTGGTGGTTTGATTTCTGACTGGTGTGCTATGTGGCGTGCTGTTTGTTCACATATCTCATGTGTTAGATAGTTTGTTGGTAGTTTGGTTGTGTGCTTTGTGCTTCGATGACTAGGTCCCTCATGTGGACTTATGGTTATCTTTTATGTGGTCTCTTCTTGGAGGTTGTCCCATGAGTTGTTTTTTTAGTTGGTTAATAAATTATGCTTTTCAAAAAAAACATAATAAATAAAAAAATTGTTATGTTTCTTCTATTGTTGTCACTAGTCAAACATTAACCAATCATTTTTATTAAGTTGTTTTTCTTGTAATCATTAATGTGGATCTAGTTATTTATAATTAAGGAACGCACTTTTCTTTAATAAAAATAGATAAACAATACTTTTTTCTTAAATAGAGTTAACAAAAACTACATTTTATATATAATTATTAAATATCAAGATCTTAACTACGTTTTTTCGTAAAGTTAATAATTAGTAAGTCTTTTATAAAATTTGTAAAATCCAATTTTTTATAAAGTTCGTAAAACTTCTGTTTTTTTATTAAGGATATAAAAATCCATTTATTTTAATTAAATTGAATTATTGAAAGTTTATAAATACACATATATTTTTCTAAATTTGTAAACAACGAGTTTTTATTTTTTTTAAAGATGTTAAAATCCTGTATTTCATAACGTTTTTAGAAATACAGGATTAGAAATCGATTTCTTTCTTATAAAATTTATATTAGTCCAATTTTGTTTGTAAAATCAAGAGTTTATGAAGTTTATAAAAAAAATATAAGAAAAATGAAAAATGACATTTTAATAGAAACATCAAAAGTAGCTAACTTGTTAAATACGAGACAATAAAGTAAAAATTAAAAATTTATTGTATTAAAAAGAACAAAAAGGCAACTAGATAGAAGATGGTATATAAATAATAAGAGATGATTAGCACACTCTTATGTATAATCTTTTATATAATAAAGGAATTACATCATTTCGGAGTTTATTTGACAAAACAATCTTAGTGGAAAAAAAAATTGGACCAATAAGAAAGATCGATTTTGTCACATAGGCGAAATCAAACAATATGATTGGCCAATAAAAAGTCAAAATTGAATTGATTTTGGTCAAACTTTAATAAATTTATTGGAGAATTTGATCGAGAAAAAAAAACATGAAATATATGTGTTAAATTTATGAAAATATAAACTTAAAAAAAGATAAGGTAATTAATAAAACATTAGTAGTTGAATTTTAAATATATTATATAGAGTTAAGTGTAAAATTATAAATCTTTATATTTTTTGATAACTTGAGATAATAAACAAACAAACCGTTATACTTTAAACCCTTACACTTTATAATATGAAATTTGTTTACAATACATGAGTATTAGTATTGCTTTAAGACTTTCATCAATTAAACTTACAGAATTTTATATATATATATATATATATATATATATATATATATATATATATATATATATATATATATATATATATATATATATATATACACGAACTAGTTTTAATATAAGTTAAATACTTTTAAAATAAATATTAGTTTTAAATTTTTATCTATTAAAATATCTTTTTACTATGTACGTTAAATATAAATAATAACTCATGTTATCCTGTTTAAAAGTTTAATTTATACGTACACGAGTTTGAATATTAAATACAATTAAATTATTATTAACAGTAATATAAATATCAAATAGTAAGTACGAATTACTGTGATATAAAAATAAATATACGCGATTGTACTCCTAACGACTCATGTAATTATTATTTAAAGTTTATATACAGATATCCGGAAAAACATTTTTAAAAAACTTTACGGAGTATATTTTAACTTAATCAACGCTAATTATGTGCTATTGAACTTGCACATTTTGTAAAACATGATATTAATAGTTAAAGTTAAACAACAAAATCAACCTCAATATTAACATCTATGTCAGCTAAATAAAGTTAAATTTTTCATCCAATAAATTTTTTACAAAATATTAATTGATATTAATACATAATGCATGAAAAACGTCTGCATACTTATTAGTTGTACTTATATCATAATTTTCACGCTTAAATTCTTATATGTCCATATAGTAAATAAAAGTTTTAAAATAAATCTGATTTATGTGTAAACCCATGTGATCAAAGAACCTTTGTCCCAATAACATTATAAGGAGACAAGCTCAAGAATCCAATACAAGGTCGATGCCACGGTTATATTAACAATTTCTGCTAACAATTTTTCTTACTCTCGCACATGCTTATGCTCTAACTTTTTAAAATATAAATAAGATTTTCTGTTTTTAAACGATAATACTATATAATTAATTTTTTCTAGAAAAATCATGTGCATGTACGGGTATTATAACTAGTTAGTTAAAGCAGAATTTACAAAAAGTACAATTGTTTAATGCACAGAATAATATGACTCATATAAAGGATTACGATCGGAAATTTTTTAATTATTTATTTATTTATTTTTGGTATTCAGTTGTATTAGGCTCCCTGCAGTAATGATTCATAATAAGGTCAATTCCCCTTATTTTCTCTGTCACGTCAGCTTTCTCTCTCCAGCGACATGCAGGCGATTCAGTGCCACAGTAAGGGCGACCAAGTTTTTTTTTTTTTTTTTTTTTTTTTTACAAACTTAACACAAACACAAATTTTATTAATAAAACATAAACATTACATAAAACAAATAAAACACGATACGAAAAACAAATAAAACACGATACGGAAAACAAATAAAACACGATTACTCATCGTCTCTGTCCCATGCATTTGTGTTTCTTAGAACGAACCACACATGTTGATAATATATCCATCTCCCATAGCGCTCATAATAAAGATGAGGTTGCTGTTGTTGTGGCTCAACAACTCTTGGTGCAGATGAACTTGATGCACATTGCACTAACTACTGTTGTTGTTGTGGTGCATCAGCAGCTTGTACATTCTCTTCAAAACTCAAATGTATCTTGTTGGATTTTTCGTTCTTTATCTGCTGCACACAACCCCACAATGTTTCAACAACATCAGCGTCTTTGCGAAACTCATTGTACAAAAACTGGTCGATCACATGTTTCCTTTCGACAGAGATATATTTGCATGCTTCGTATCGTGTTCTCAGGCGTTCTTTGCGTAACTTCGCCAGCTCAAACTTCTTAATAACTTCGACAATTGCATCTTGGCGTTCCTTGTCATCAATTTCGACTTGTTTTTTGACATAGTTTTGAACTTGTTCAACAGTGTGGGGAAGTTTACAAGCCATTTTTTTTTGTTTGATTTGTTGTTTGAATTATGCTGGAAAGTGTGTGTTTCAAAGGTGTGTTTCAAAGTGGTATTTATAGTGTGTAATTTATTTTATTTTTATTTTTATTTTTTTTTACCAACGGCTATAAACATGAAACTTTGAAGTTTTTGGATCAAAAATCAAAAAAAAAAAAAAAAAAAGGGTAAACAATCGGTCGAGAGTGAGACCGACATATCTACATTTGGCCATGTTTCTCGGTCGCGACCCACACTCCACAACAAAGACGACCGAGTCGGTCTCGGTCTTTATTGTGGAGTGTTCTTATGCAAGAAGTTGAGTCAAACAATAATTAATGAGTATTCTTTTAAGTGTTTTGATGTGAATATTCAAATTATCCCAAACGAAATTAACTTTGGCGAAAATACTCGAGCCACAAGAGGCGTACGTGTTATACCTATCGTATAGTAGACCTTGACATTTGTTTATCGAGGATCGAGCAAAGTTTTGGGCTGGAAATTTTCCTGATAAGTGGTCTGATCGACTCATTGGATATGTCATGATCGATTCATGACCCGTTCAACAGCTTTTGATTCTCTATTTAAGCCTTAAGCCCGTCGTGCCCAAACAGTCAAATATTTTCACAATTGGTTTTGTAACTTGGGCAATATGTAAACATATCACAACCACAACGTACCCAATTTTTTTTAGGATATTAATTTGCGATATATACTGCAACAGATAAAAATGAGACCACTCTACGGGTAAGACTTTAATTCCGTGCCAACATTGGGTACGACGGTGAGGATGAACTTTTTCAAATTTTGAAGTTATTATGTTCATGAAAATTATTTTGATGTTGCAGACTTGAAGGTTAAGAACGAATGACCGTCCATGAGATTTAAAAGGCCATCTATAATACACATGTCAACGTCCAAATGAAGGGAATATAAGATGTCGGTGATTTTACATCATTAATATTATTTAAGTGTAATAGATTGACTTAGTTAACAAATGTGTAATCATGATAAATGTTCAACAAGTCGGGATTGTGCGGAGTGCACACTTATATGACGTTATTGTGATTATTGGCTCGTATCACGGGGTTCCGGGGGCAGCGCCCCCGGTAGTGGGGTTCCAGGGGCGGCAGCCCCTGGCAGCAGGGTCCAAGGGGCGGCAGCCCCTGGCAGGGTCCAAGGGGCAGCGCTCCTGGCTGGGTCAGCTGGAAAATTTTTTATTTGGTATAAAGTGCTATGTTAAAAACGCACTTAAAAATAAAATTCCTGGTATTTTGGACCTTACTTTGACCCGTTAATTTAATTAATTCGGTGGTTAAATAACTGCCATGGGCAGTTACAACCGAATTCTGATTTGGTCATATTTTGATATCATTTTTCTGGTTCGGTTCCATAACAATCAATAACACATTCTCTGTTCAAAAATTTGAGTTTTATCCGATTAAAGATTTCGATAGAACCATCAAAATACTTCGATTTGAAAGTGTTTACACGACTCTCAGATTACCGTGATCCAATAATTTTAACATATTGGTCCTATTGTACCTGAGTTTCTTTTACAATGAACAGTAGATGACTAGATGGTAACATTCAAAAAAGAGAAAAGTCCAAAATACATCCCTGAGGTATGACAAATGATACGTTTACATCCTTTTTCTTTTTTTGTCTCAAATATCATCTCTCCGTTAGTAACTTTGGAACAAAACCATCCCTCCGTTAGAAATATCAGTTAATGAGGACTAACGATGCAAATTATTTTCCATTATCTCCTAACAAGAGTTAAAATATTTGCATCGTTAGTCCTCATTGAGTTAAAATATTGCATCGTTAGTCCTTATTGACTTTAGAGTTAAAATATTTGCATCGTTAGTCCTTATTGAGTTAAAATATTTGCATTGTTAGTCCTCATTGAGTTAAAATATTTGCATCGTTAGTCCTCATTGACTATAGAGTTAAAATATTTGCATCGTTAGTCCTCATTGAGTTAAAATATTTGCATCGTTACCATTGCCACCACCCACCACCGCCACCACCACCCACCAACACCCACCACCTCCACCGCCACCACCGCAACCCACCACTACCCACCAACACCCACCACCACCACCGTCACCCACCACTACCCACCACTGCCACCACCACCCACCACCACCACCACCCACCACCACCACCGCCACCCACCACTACCCACCACCGCCACCACCACCACCCACCACCCACCAACACCCACCACCACCACCGCCACCACCACCACCACCCACCACCACCACCGCTACCACCACCACCGCCACCCACCACTACCCAACACCGCCACCACCACCCACCACCGCCACCACCACCCACCACCGCCACCACCACCCACCATCGCCGCCACCACCACCGCCACCAACCACCACCACCGCAACCCACCACTACCCACCACCGCCACCACCACCGCCGCCGCCACCACCACCACCACCGCCGCCGCTGCCACCAACACCCACCACCACCACCACTGGCGGCGGTAGTGGTGGCGGTGGTGGGTGGTGGTGGCGGTGGTGGGTAGTGGTGGGTGGCGGTGGTGGCGGTGGTGGTGGTGTGTAGTGGTGGTGGTGGTGGGTGTTGGTAGGTGGTGGTGGCGGTGGTGGGTGGTGGTGGGTGGTGGTGGCAGTGGTGGGTAGTGGTGGGTGGCGGTGGTGGTGGTGGGTAGTGGAGGGTGGCGGTGGTGGGTGGTGGGTGTTGGTGGGTGCTGCCGTGCTGGTGGCGGTGGTGGGTCGTGGTGGGTGACGGTGGTTGGCGGTGGTGGTGGTGGGTAGTGGTGGTGGTGGCAGTGGTGGTGGTGGGTGGTGGTGGTGGTGGGTGGTGGTGGCGGTGGTGGGTAGTGGTGGGTGACGGTGGTGGTGGTGGGTGTTGGTGGGTAGTGGTGGGTTGCGGTGGTGGCGGTGGTGGTGGTGGGTGTTGGTGGGTGGTGGTGGCGGTGGTGGGTGGTGGCGATGGTAACGATGCAAATATTTTAACTCAATGAAGACTAACGATGCAAATATTTTAACTCTATAGTCAATGAGGACTAACGATGCAAATATTTTAACTCAATGAGGACTAACAATGCAAATATTTTAACTCAATAAGGACTAACGATGCAAATATTTTAACTCTATAGTCAATAAGGACTAACGATGTAATATTTTAACTCAATTAGGACTAACGATGCAAATATTTTAACTCTTGTTAGGAGATAACGGAAAATAATTTGCATCGTTAGTCCTTATTAACTGATATTTCTAACGGAGGGATGGTTTTGTTCCAAAGTTACTAATGGAGGGATGATATTTGAGACGAAAAAAGAAAAAGGATGTAAACGTATCATTTGACATACCTCAGGGATGTATTTTGGACTTTTCTCTTCAAAAAATACTTGAAACTTGGCCCGAAATATGCAAATTTGTCCATTGCCACACTGTTATTAATTAGAATGACATTTACTGTTGTTCTTCTCGGGTAATTGCTTAAAATGTAGGCAACTTGGATATGGTTATTTGGTACATGTGATTTGTATATATACTATGGCTTCAACTTACGTAATCCTAAAGTGCAAAAGATATAACGTTGGCTTGGGTTCGAGTCTCACAAATGGCATCAACTTATTAGTTCAAAAAGTGTGATAAATGAAGATTGGGCTTGATTTCGTGTTGGGGTCGTCCTTGGTGGACTATCCGTATGTGAATTATGTACTAATCCAAGTGATAGATTGATCCCCTACACACACGAAAGTAAACTGTTAGCCTTATCGTAAGGACGGACCCCACGATTAAGCTCCGGCGTGAGAGTAAGTATTCATGTTGTCAGATGAATATGTTTGTATTGGGATATGTGAGAAAGTCATACCTCATAAATATGTTTAAGGTTGTCTTTTATAGGTGAGGGAAATACTAGGGTTTCATAGTATTTCACATATTATTGTAGTGGCCAGAGTGGGACCCTTGTTGGGCAAGGACCTGTAGCTTAATCATGACCGCGGACGTAGATCATCTTCCGGACCGTGGACAGATCCACAAGTTTACTTCGGGAGTGTTGCTTGGATGATCTACGTGCGTCCTTAGAGATCCGAAACGCGCACGTATGCATTATATAGTAGTATAGATTTTTATTGTTATAACCTCTTAGACTTTTAGGGGTGCGTGGGCATGTATCACATACTACACTCATGTGCACTTTCATCGTTGCTACGTTGATACTATTACTTGGTGTTTTAGTGAGATTATTGATCGATTGGTATATGCACATAAATAAAATTAGACGAAAGACTCTAAAAGTGTTGTTTGAATAATGTAGAGCATGGGTCTTGTCCGAGAGTTTAGGGTGGTGGCAATGGGTGAGGTTTGGGATTGGTATGGGCTCATACCGCCGGTGACCCAAGCGGTATGAGATGCGGTATGGGTTGAGCGGCAATATTTTGTTAGTCGATATATTGAGTCTGTAATATTAGTATGGGCTAAAGCCTAAGTCTAGAATATTCTTGTAAGGTATTTATATACCGGTTTGCCTATCATGAATAAACACGATTCATTCCAATATCCTACATGGTATCACAGCCACAACTCTAACCGATCCTCTAAACAAACCCTAATTTTTTTCCAGTCGACCGTTGGTTTAGTTTGATAACCAGTCGTCTGGCGTTGGTATTCTTGAAAAGTCGATCGTTGGTGTTGTATTTGATCACCAGTCGACCCATATTTGTCTGCTTTCTTTGTTGATATTCCTGTTGTACGCTGCTTCACTTTTCCAAGCCCTAAACCTAACCTTCTAAAGTTACTATTCCATTCACTATTTACCTAAACCCTAGCTCTCACATAACAGTTACATACATCACATACCCATTGACATCATGACATGATCTAACCCCCCACAACCCGTCATTCTTTTGTCCGACAAGCTCATGACTATCAATAACATTCCCACCCTTGTTCCGGTAAAGTTGGATGTTGAAGAGATGAATTACTCATCTTGGACTTATTTTCTCAAACATATTTGCAAAGGCCACTCCATCTTGGATCATTTACTAGGCAAGTCTTCCGATGATGCTACTTCAAGTGCTCCCGATGCTGAATGGTTAAAAATTGACACCGTCGTCCTTTCTTAGATCTTCATTACTTTGTCACCAACGCTTCAACAACGCCTTGTTAATGACGATCCTCAAACGGCCAAGGAAGCTTGGGACATGCTTCCTTCAATTTTCAATGACAATAAGCACTCTCGCCCCATTGCGTTGAAGGCCGAACTACGTGCTCTAAAACTTGGGGACTTAAGTATTGATGCATATTTTCGGAAGATTGAGAACATGGCTTCTATTCTATCAAGTTTGGGTTCTCCGGTTAACAATGATGATATTGTTACCTTTGCTTTGGAAGGATTGCCCGCGAAGTATGACAATGTCTCTACTATCATTGCTCATCGCGAGGTTTTCCCGGACCTTAAAACGGTTCGTTCTATGCTCACCACGGAAGAGATGCGGTTAAAGTCTCGTGCTCAAGATGCTCTTGTTGATTCTACCTCTTCCTCACCTATGGTATTATTGGCTAATTCAAATACCAATACATGGCGCTCTATTAACTCTAATGAAAAGGTATACAAACCTTGTTTCCTTTTTGCTCAAGGTTCTTGTCGGTTTGGTGTGCACTGTAAATTTCTTCACGATGGTATTCACAATAATCCTTCGAAACGCCCATCTCATGCAACGCTCCCTACGGGTACTTCTTTGTCTTCTAATGATATGGTGACTCTTCAATCACTTTTGGCCAAGCTTGGTGTTCAAGGGAATATACATGGGGCTACTCCTTCTGTGTAAAATATAACTCCACAACCATCGACCCATCCTGTGGCATGTTACACGAGTCCACCACCTGGTTTTGGCCCACTGCCTTCGGCCCAAAATATGTTTTATCAGCAGGCCTATCACAATGGAGTGGGTTCTTTTATGCCTTCCAATTCTCAATACCAGGGGGTTCGTTTGTTTATCCAGGTCTGCCTCAGGGGGTTCACTTTAATACTACAGGGGGTTCGCAACAGCCAGGAGGTTCGTTTGTTTGTCAGGGGTCGCATCAGGGGGTTCCCTTTCACACTTCAGGGGGTTCACAACAGCAGGGTCAATTCCTTACACAAGGGGGTTCTCCAACTTTGACTAGTTCCACGCAAGGGGGTTCTATGCCGGGCCAGGAAACCACTTTACCTCATAATTTTACTGCTGAAACTCTTACCGCTCCAGCTGATGGTAATTGGAACATGGATACAGGTGCATCATCTCATATTAATGATGATATTAATTGTCTAAATGATGTTTTTAATTCGTGCATTTACCCCTCTGTTGCGGTTGGTGATGGGCATTCTATCCCTGTCATTAACTCTGGCCATAACATTTTGTCAACTCCTACACGTCCTCTTCATTTAAACAATGTGTTAATTACTCCTAATATTGTTAAAAATTTAATCTCGGTTCGTCAATTTGTTTGTGATAATTATTGTACAGTTGACTTTGACCCTTTTGGTTTTTCTGTTAAGGAGTTTCAAACGCGTCGGGTGCTGCTCCGCTGTGATAGAAATGGAGATCTTTATCCAGTCACTCAACCATCTACCATTCCGCATGCTTTTCTAGCGAGTCAGTATACGTGGCATCAACATCTTGGACATCCAGGAAGTGAAGTGCTGCGTCGTGTCCTTTCAAGTAGTTCTATTTCGTGTAATAAAGAGAAGTCTCCCGTTCTTTGTCATGCTTGTCAGCTTGGCAAACACGTGAAACTTCCATTTGTTAGTTCTCATAGTTTGGTTCATTCGTCATTTGATATTGTACACTCAGACTTGTGGACTTCCCCAATTCCGAGTCTTTCTGGTTTCAAATATTATGTCTTGTTCTTGGATCATTATTCTCAGTTTGTTCGGGTTTATCCTTTAGTTAATAAATCTGATGTTTTGTCTAAATTTAATTTGTTTCTTAGCTTTGTTCGTACTCAATTTAAATGTGAAATTAAGTCTTTTCGGTATGACCATGGTGGGGAATTTGATAACCAAGCCTTTCATAAACTCTTTTCAGATAATGGGATTCAATTTAGATTTTCTTGTCCTTGCACTTCTCAACAAAAACGGGAAATCCGAAAGGATGATTAGAACTATTAATAACCTTATCCGTACCTTGTTATTTCAAGCACATCTTCCTCCTAATTATTGGACTGAGGCTCTTGATATGGCTGTTTATCTTTTAAATAACTTACCATCACGTGCTATTGACAATGAAGTCCCCTTTACTCGCCTTTTTGGTTTAAAGCCTGACTATAGTCTTTTGCGTACTTTTGGGTGTCTTTGTTATCCTCACATTGATACTAATCACAAACTTGGCGCACGGGCCACACCTTCACTTTTCTTAGGGCATGCCACCAATCATCGTGGTTATTGTTGTTAAGATTTGAACATAAATAAAATTATTCTTTCACGACATGTTACTTTTGATGAGACTGTTTTCCCATTTGCCACATCAACATCCCCTACCACCCCAACTCCCACTATCAGTTCTTCTTATGAATTTTTGGATGATTCATCTAATGTCATTTCTAATCTTCTAAGATTCTCTCCCACCGCTACACCTACCGCTTCTACACCTACACCTACACCTACACCTGATGCACCTGTTGAGCCTCTCAGTCCTTCTCCTACGCCTACACCTACACCATCAATAGCCAATTGCCCACAAACGCCTCAAACACCTGATTCACCAAACCCACAAATGCCACAAACACCTGATCCACCAATTCCACAACCCACTAGTTCGATTCACCCTATGGTCACACGTGCTCGTGTCAGGATTACTCGTCCCAATCCTCGTTATGCTGGTCATGTGTCTACGATTTCTCCTTTACCTCGGTCTCCTAGTGATGCGTTTCGTAATCCCAATTGGCAAAATGCTATGTGTCATGAGCATGATGCACTTATTAAAAACAAAACTTGGATTCTTGTACCAAAACCCCCAGATGCGAATGTTATCCGTAGTATGTGGCTGTTTCGTCACAAGTTTTTAGCAGATGGCACACTTAGTCGTTACAAGGCTCGTCTTGTGGCCAATGGTAGTAATCAGATAGAGGGTGTGGATGTAGATGAGACTTTTAGCCCGGTTGTTAAACCTGGTACTATTCGGACGGTTCTTAGTTTATCTATTTCTCGACATTGGCCAGTACATCAGCTGGATGTCAAGAATGCTTTTTTACATGGGGATTTGGCGGAAACAGTTTATATGTATCAGCCACCTGGATTTCGTGATCTTGTTCATCCTGATTATGTTTGTTTATTGCAGCGTTCACTGTATGGTCTTAAGCAGGCTCCTCGGGTCTGGTTTCAGCGCTTTGCAAATTACATCACTACTGTTGGCTTTTCTCCTATTCGTTGTGACTACTCGTTATTTATTTATAAACAGGGTGATGATACTGCATTTTTGTTACTCTATGTGGATGATATTGTGCTCACTGCTTCGTCTGATGGTTTGTAAGAAATTATTGAAGATACTGCTGATTGATACTGCTGACAGGTTCCTGCGGAAGGCTTAGTGACTTTCTGCTGATGACTGGTTCCTGCGGACATATAGAGATCCTACGGATAGAGTTTAACCGTGGATAGAACTTATGTATTTTAGGACAAGATATGTAGAATATCTTTTAATAGTTTATCATTATTCGTTTCTTGTAAGAAAGGTTTGGGTTTCCACTAGTATATAACGAACCCTAGGTCATTGTAATACGTACAAGTTTCTAGTACGAGTTTCATTAACATTATTAGTAAAAGTTTATCGATCCATAGAGGATCAAGTTTAGTATAAGTTTGTTTTTACATTCCGCATAATTACAAGCTCACAGAGATTATCTAACATAGTCTAACTAGTGATTACATTATGTAACACCCCCAAAATTTGGTACAGCGGAAGACTCAACAAGCTTTCGGGGTGCTACGGGGATTGGTATCCATTCAAAGTCATGAAAGAACGAGATAAAGTAAACATAATAAAAATGCAACCACGCGGGGTTTTAAAGTTTACATTTATCCCAAAATCATCCAAAGTCAGGCCCAAAAGAAATAAATATAGGTCCACAATAGTTATCAGAGTTTTAGAAATATAGATCCATAACTGGTGCCAATTGCCAAGCCTCCAATCCCAAGCATCCATAGAGCATCACTTAATTACCTGAGAAAACGTGCTAAAAGTCAGCTTTCGCTGGTGAGATCATAGGTTTAGATTCATAATTCAATATAGTGGACATATACGCAAAACGCTTGCTAGCTAAACTAGGCCTCAATCATCCAACCACAATAATCCAACCAAATCAAATCATCCCTATAGGTGCACGCTGTAGCTCAAATCAATCCAATCAATAGCTTACCTAGCTCAAGTCTAGGCCTCGCTCATAAATCCAATAGCTTACCTAGTTCGGGACTAGGCCTCGCTCAACAATCAGTCAATAGCTTACCTAGCTCATGTCTAGGCCTCGCTCAATAACCAAATCAATAGCTTACCTAGTTCTGGACTAGGCCTCGCTCAATCCTACCTAGTTCTATAAGCATAGCAAGTTTTAAAATTAACAAAGCGATAATAGTCCACAAAAAACATTTGCACGTTTCTCATCCCAAGTATTGAAAACAAAGTTCAAGAGTAAAAGTGGGGCTATGACTCACCTCAAGTCCAGAAATCCTCAAAAGAAATCGATAGAAGAAAGACGTAAGCAAACACAAGCAACTCACGTAACGGCGACTACAGACTCGGCACTTTCTAACAATATCAAACTCGTTCAGAAATCATTTCCTCAAAATCAAATATTCCCATTCCCGAACGTATTCTATTTAACTTTCCAAAAATATCCATTTCTCAAATTAACTTCATATTAATTTGAAATTCGACGTTTGGTATCCATATGGGTGAAGGGTCGACACAACTCAAACCAAAAAGCCACAACAACCAAAATAATAAACCAACTATAGGTCTAATGTTAGCCCAACATATTATTTAAATAACTATCGAAGCTTATCAAATCCATCGATTTGATAATCTCCCATATTTATTTACGTAATATATCGTTCCAAAATTATACCCAACCTAAAGCACATTTCACAAAGAATTCTATTTGGTATATATCGTAGTCCAATAAATTCCCTATATATACCGTCAAATCGGCCAAATTCCACGAGATACGTAGTAATTTATTACCCTAAAACATATACCACAACCTACAGGCGTCGCGGGATACGATGCCCATTAATATACTCATTTTATATCGTCAAATAACTCGATCTAATCCGTCGATTAAATAAGTCACTTGATATATAAAATATTTATATTAATCGTCATATATCCGTGACAACACAAAAGTCACAATATAAAACCCACTTGGACTTTAAAGAACCACAACTCGTATAACTCGATAAGTTTTTAAATTTATCAAAATCACGTTTTTAATTATTATTCACCCGACTTAATAATTCGCCGTTATATATATATATATATATATATATATATATATATATATATATATATATATATATATATATATATATATATATATATATTTATTATTTATAACAATATTCCGACATTTATTACACTATTTGCATAGTATAATAACTATCGTTATATTATTATACGTTTACTCGTGATCGTTTTATTATTAATATACGCATATATATATATATATATATATATATATATATATATATATATATATATATATATATATATATATATATATATATATATATATATATATATATATATACGTTTAACACGTCTATATACGTATATAAACGATTATATTCTTAATAATAGTATTACGAGTATTATTTTCAATATTGACTTTTAAATATTTATCGAGTCATAGAATTTGGTCACATGTCCGAGTCATGACTCTCGGCTCATAGTCCAAGTCCAAATAATAAGAATCAAGTCACAATAATAAATCAACTCCGTCCAAATCAATCCCATAACCACGTGCTACAACATGAGGGTCCGACTACGGCACCCAACTATCCTATCTCCGTCATCTAATAGACCGTCTCACAATCGGTCCCCAATTCCACATTCGACTACACATCTCCATAATATTTCGCAATCCAAAAATACCACTTCAAATCCGAATAATATACCAAGGTACCAAGGTCCAAACATCACAATCTCAACAAAACAATAATAATGAAGCGACAAGTAACATAATATCCGAAAACCAAACAAGTTACGGGTTGAGTTACCAAGTCAACCCGGGTCAACATATGCTCGAACATGAAACGGAAGCCACACCCGAGACCCATAGGTCTCGGCTAGCTCCTTGAGCCCAACCGAACCAAAACAGCCCCCCCCCTTGGGGGTGTCGGCCAAGAAACCAAACGACCATAATGGTCGACCAAATCATAACCGAGAACAAATCCAAACATCACAAATGAGCCCAAAGATCAAATATACACCAATGGTCAAGAAAACGACACAATAATCACCCAAACCGAGAGCATTAGCTCTTGGTCGAGTCTCAACCCATCGGAAAAATTACAACCCGGATACCAAACTTCCATTTAACTCATCATTATTAAAAACCCATTTAAATCTTGTATCAAAAATCATAAAACCCGAAAAGATCATGAAATCCGTGACCCTAGGTCGCGGCTCGAACCCAAAACTCGAGTCAAAACTCGACCTACTTTCAAATCCAAGGCCAAATCGAAAAGATCTTCAAGAAGTACGAAAAAAGTGGTGATGAACTCGTGGTGATTAAATTCGAAATAGGTGTTAACGTGGGAGTTAGAGCGCGTTTAGTATACCAATAGATAGATCAGGACGAGAGGGTTAAGATGGTGGTGTTGTTTTTAGTGTGAGAGTGGCGGTGGTGGTGCTATGGTGGTAATAAGGGGCGGCGGTGGTTGTTTGAAATAAAGAGAGAAAGAGGTGAATGTGTGGGTGAAGGTGTGGTGTGGTGTGTGGTATCACAGGGACGATTTTGTGTAGTTTACTCTTATTTTATATATATATATATATATATATATATATATATATATATATATATATATATATATATATATATATATATTTGTAATAATAATAATAATAAAAATTGTGAGGTGTGTAAGGGGTTTAAGTAGCCCGGTGTCAATACACGGACCAAACCCGAAACTCAAATAACCAAATGACTTTCAAACCGAACCCATTCCAAAAATAATAATATCCGATCCAACAATAAAATATAATTAAAATTGTTAGGTTAACCTAGTGCCGGAGTCAATGTAGTGCCAAAATAACGATCTCAAAATAAATCATCACGACTGAATCAAACCAAACCATAAATAAATAATCAAATCTCATAAATATCGTACGATTAAAATCACGTACCAACGTTCGTAAAATATCTCGTCAAAATAAACTTTTCCAAAATTCAAAAATTATAATTTTAATGTAATGCGGGTTTTAAAATGGCTTCCTATTTTGCCAGTTATCACACATTAGTTGGCTAACGATCTATTGGCTCGTGATCTATCAAGATATAGATCCCTACAAGTGGTATCAGAGCCACTAGATACTCTCTGTAACCTCAACACAATCACAAAACTATTCATTCAGTACCAATGGGAGACAAACCAGGCGGTGATGTTGCTCTCTCAGAAGTAGGCTCTCTTACTCAACAACTACAACAGGTGGCCTTCTCCAACAGCAATGCAAAACTTCCTTTTCTTAGGAAGGATGAGTATGAGATCTGGGCCATGAAGATGCAGAACTGGATTGCAAGTGTTGACTATAACCTCTGGAATGTTATACTCAATGGTTGTCGTCCTAAAAAGCAAAGTGTTGATGCTAATGGTAAAGTTACTATTTTGGAACCTGTTTCTGCTGAAGAAATTCTTGTTATTCAAAGGGAGAACAAAGCAAGAACCATACTGCTGCAGGCAATCCTTGATGACCACATGGGAGATTTTCATTCCATGACTGATCCAAGAGAAATCTGGTGGGCCATAAAAGCTAGATTTGGTGGGAATGAAGAATCAAAGAGGATGAGAAAGAGTATGTTGAAGCTGGAATTCCAAGAATTCAAGATTACTGAAGAGGAAGGTCTCCACAAAGGATATGACAGGTTTCAGAAGATTCTGAGTCACTTGAATAAGCTTCTAGCTAGACCTGATAATGAGGAGGTGAATTCCAGGTTCTTAAGAGCCTTACCTCCCTCATGGTCTCAAGTGAGTATATCATTGAAAACCAAAGGTGGTTTGGACTACCTCAGCTTTGATGACTTGTACAACAAACTCAGAGCTTTAGAATTTGACATAAAGGGATTCTCTCCATATGCAGCAACTCCTTCACAATCTGCATTTGTCAGTTCTAACTCAAATACATGCCACATACCTACACAAGTCTATCCCCAGCACCACAGGTTTACTCAAGTCCATCCACTCCAAGCCAAAGTCTTCCAATGACCACTTTGTCTTTTTCAAATGCTAATCCAATAACTCATCCAAAGATTAGCAATGTGATGGAAGATGTACTTCATTCATTTGTTGCTGAAGTTGATAAACAGCAACAAATAGCTTATGAAGACTTTGAGCAAATTGATGAACTTGCTTTGGAAGAATTGGACTTAAAGTGGCAAATGGCTATGCTCTCTCTCAAGGTTAGAAGATTTGAGCAAAAGGTTGGTAAAAAGCTCAATGCTGATGGAAGAGATGCAGCTAGGTTTGATAGAAGGAAAGTAAAGTGTTATGCTTGTGGAGAAATTGGCCATTTTGCAAGAGAATGCACATCCAAGAAGGGTGAAGCCAGTACCATGTATTCAACATACAAGAAGAAAGAAGTGGAAGCTGGAGAATCAAAGGCCTTGATCACTGCTATAGATACAAGTGTGGACTGGAATGAGCATGAAGATGCTACAAGCAACTCTCCTCAAATCTCCTGCATGGCTAGTTGTGATGATAGCTTTGGTCTCATGGGAATCTCTCCTCAGGTATCTACTTGTGTTTGTGATTGTGATTCTAAATATACAACTCTAAAAGAAGCTTATGATGATATGAAACCAAAATATAATGCTTGTTTTATTGAAGCTGCAACTTATAAAGAAGCTTTTAAAACTTTAGAACAACAAAAGGTGTGGTTTCAACAGAATCAATTAGCTTATGAGGAAAAGATTAGAGTTTTAAGTAGAGATTTAGAATGTGCTAGCAATGAATTAAAATTTTCTGAAAAAGAAAAAGCTAGGATTGAGTCTGAGAAAAATGTTTTGCAAGAGAAACTAGATAAAGAAATAGCTTTACATAAAAAATGGTTGATTTCAGGGGATAATTTAGCTAGTTGTCTTTATGGTAGTCAAGCTGTGAACTCTGGGATTGGTTTAGGGTTTAAAAAATATGTTGGCTTACAGGCTAGGAATGATGTGGGTAAATCTACACCAGCAGGCTTAGCAAATTATGTTAAAGAAGGAGCTTTGCATGCAGTACCAGGACCTATCAGAGGTGTATTTATGCCTACTACCAAAACCTCTGACTTTGATGGTTCACACCATCTCTTTGGCAATAAGTCTAAAGACTTGCCAAATAAATCTGAAGTCCCTCCAACCTTAGGAACCCCTAGACCCACATCCCATAAGGTTGACTTACCAGAATCAATGGAAACCACTGGCATTAGGATCAATGACTCCCCTGACACTAGAAGTATATCTAGTAATGATTCTAACAATTATGTCTCTTGTTTTTCTAGGGACAAGACCTCAGAGACCTCTAGTTATGCCAGTTGTGATTCCAAAACCAAGTCAGACTCACCCAAGTCCTCAATAAAGATTTCTGACAAGTCATCTTACAAGTCTGTGGACTCTGAAGTTGCTGCTGATGAAGTTCTTTATCAACCAGCCTCTTCTGAAGACTTGTTATTTACTTCTTATGAAAACAATTCCTTTCAGTGTTTACAAAACAATTCTGTTTCTGATGTTTGTTTGAATAATTCTATGTTTAATAAGACATCTTTTGGATTTAATAAATCTTATAAGAAAAAGAAGTTTGTTTGTGGTAGCAAGTTGCATTTAATTAAGGATTGTGATTTTCATGAAAAGAGGATGGGTGTCTCTGTTGTTAATAATAGACCTAGACAAAAGTGGGCTAATACCAGTACCAAACCCTCAGTAGCTCTACAAGCAAAGTATAATGTCAGCAGAATGTATTCCACTCCTGCTGATTGGCCTGTTTATTCCAATAGGTCTGTTTGTAATAATAGATATATGAATACCAATAGAAATAGATATAGATCTCAACCATTTAATGGTGTTAATCATTGGTATGAATATACTGACCACATGTGTAAGGGAAGGGGTAATTGGGATTCTGCTGGAAAGTCCTCGGCAGATTGTTCTTGGATATATAAAAGACCATTTAACTATAAGGAATCCAGGAACAATTGTGGATCTAACTCATCATCTTGGGTTCATAAGAATGATCCACAAGGCAGGCTCAAGTCTTTCATGACTTAAGCCTATTAACCTATGTTTGTTGTTGTATATTAACTTTCTTTGTTGTAGGAACATCCTCTTCTTAATAAAGACTTAGGTATTGTTGATAGTGGGTGTTCAAGAAACATGTCTGGCAATCAAGAGAAGCTGCATGACTTTGTGCCTATTAATGGAGGCATAGTAAGGTTTGGAAGTGGAGTAGGAAGGATCACTGGCAAAGGTACCATTAGAACTCCAAAGGTGGATTTTGAGAATGTCTACTTTGTGAAGGAGCTACAAGGATTCAATTTGTTCTCAGTCTCACAAATTTGTGACAAAAAGCTTCATGTGCTTTTCACTGAAGATGGTTGTTTCATTCTTTCACCTGAATTCCAAATGCCTGATGACAATCATGTGTTACTTAAGGCTCCAAGAAACCATAATCTTTATACTTTTGACTTGAATGATGTCAAGCCAAAAGGTGATCTCACATGCTTGGTGGCTAAAGCATCCTTGGATGAATCCACAAAATGTCATCGGAGGATGGCGCATGTTAATTTTAAAGTCATCAACAAACTTGCTAAAGATGGACTAGTTCATGGACTTCCTTCCAAGATCTTCACCAATGAGCATAATTGTGTGGCTTGTAACAAGGGAAAGCAACACAAAGCTTCTTATAAGGCCATTACTACTGTGAGCACAATCTCAGAACCATTGCAGCTGCTTCACATGGATCTTTTTGGTCCTATATCCATCAGGAGTATTGATCATAAGTACTTCTGTTTGGTGATCACTGATGCTTTCAGCAGATTCAATTGGACATTTTACTTAGTGACTAAAGATCAAACCTTTCAGGCACTCAAAGAATTTATGGCTCTAGCTGAAAATCAACTTAACAAGAAGATTAAAGGGATAAGGTGTGACAATGGGACAGAGTTCAAAAATGCCAATCTCATTGAACTTTGTGGTTTAAAGGGTATTAAAAGAGATTATAGCACTCCTAGGACTCCACAATAGAATGGAGTTGCTGAAAGGAAGAATAGAACCCTTATAGAGGCTGCAAGATCAATGCTTGCTGACTCTAAACTTCCCACTATGTTTTGGACTGAGGCAGTTGGTATTGCCTGTTATGTATTGAATAGGGTGTTGATTACTAGACCTCACAATAAGACACCCTATGAACTATTGACAGGGAAGAAGCCTACCATTGAACACTTGAAACCTTTTGGTTGTCAGGTGACCATTCTACAAGTGATCACCTAGGCAAATTTGAAGATAAAGCTGCTGAAGGATATATTGTTGGTTACTCAGCTCATAGCAAGGCTTATAGGGTTTATAATTTGGCTGCAAAGAAGATAGAAGAGACTCTTAACCTGAAATTTCTGGAAGAGAATGTTAATGTTCAAGGAAAAGGTCATGAATGGTATTTTGACCTTGATTATCTTACAGATTATTTGGGTTATACTAGACACAAAACTAACCCCTCTGCAGGTGTACAAGTGTCATCTTCTAACAATGCAGGTACCCTACAGGATGATTCAGACAGTGATTCAGAATGTGATGAACCTACTATTGTTGTAACAACTCTACCAATCCAGCTAGCAGATCCTCCTACCAAAGAAGCCTCTGATGCCAAATCTGCCAATGATGTGGAAAATTCAACCTATGCAGAAGATCTTGCTAGACTCAAAAAGCAAGAACATGCAGCTGCTGAGAAAGCTAAAAGACTTGGTCTTGAATTTGCTCAAGACACTGAAGCCCTCTTAAAACAAGCTGTTGTTGAAGAAAGCAGAACACCTAGTTCTACTGATGCATTAGCTGATGCAGCTGTTGATTCTGCTGAAGGCATTTCTGCTGCAGTTCCTGTTTCCACTGAAGCTTCCACAAGTTTAGATGAACCTTATGGCAGGTTTCCAACTCCCCCAGATCTTGCTAATGTTGAGCAAAGTGATGGTATATTTCAATCAGCTTCTTATGATGAAGACTTTGCTCCTACTTTAACCAATCTTGATACCTCCATTGATGTTAATCCTGTTGCAACTAAAAGGATTAACACCATTCATTCACAAGATAATATACTTGGTTATCCAAATGCTATGGTACTCACCAGGAGTGCTATTAAGAATACCAAGTTTGGGCAATGTGCATTTTTGACCTATGTATCCACTCAGAAGAGAGACAACAACACAGATCAGAAGCATTGTTTGTTTGCTTGTTTCTTGTCTCAAGTTGAATCCACAAGCATTAAACAGGCTTTGAGTGAGCCTAGTTGGGTTGAAGCTATGCAGGAAGAGATGCAACAATTCAAGAATCAAGATGTTTGGGTACTTGTTGATCTGCCTGCAGGGAAATTTGCAATTGGGACCAAGTGGATCTTAAAATGCAAGAGGGATGCCAGAGGTATTATGGTCAGAAATAAATCAAGATTGGTGGCACAAGGTTTCAGACAAGAAGAAGGGATTGACTACACTGAGGTCTTTGCACCTTGATGAGGCAAAAAATGATCCGTTTTTAGGGGGTCATTTAAGCCCGAATTCGAATTTATTTGATCAAATATTGCCCTAAATCGTTCCTTTTGTGATTTTAGGTACTTTGGGAGTGAAATCTGGAAAAGGAAGCAATTCGGACGTTTTTAGAGCATAAAAGTGAAGAAAACGCCAAAGTCTTAATTTTCCATGCTGGGAACAGTAGGTGACGGCGTCAAGAGTAATTTCCTGACGGCGTCAAGAGCAAAATTCCATGACGGTCCAGAAGAGATTTGACGGCGTCATGAAGGTAGGGCGTCAAGAGTAAAAGTCATGAGGGCCTGGAAATGATTAAGTCTTGACGGCGTCAAATGTAGATCAAGGCAGTCCGAGAATAGTTTTGGCGGCGAGGTGACGGCGTCACAAGATTTGTCTTGACGCCGTCAGACCCCTTTTCCTATATATAGTTTTCTAATTTTTCACATTTAGAGAAGAGAAGTTTGGGGAGAAACCCTAAGTACGATTTTGGTGCAACCTTTACAGGTTTTTCAAGGGTTCCAAGCCCTTGATACCTTGCATGTGTAATCAAGATAAGTGTTCTTTTAATTCAATCAATATGTCTATGTGTTGGTTGTCTATATCTTGTTCTTGTCTTAATTCCATCATGCTAGGCTAGATCTATCTTGTGTTTGCTTAGATCTAATGAAACCTAGATGTTAATTATGTGTTGATTACTTGTTTATACTTGTTTTGGATGAATGATTTGTATGTTAGGCTTAAGAAAACTGGCAGATCTCCAATTGGTAACATGCTTGAACGTCTTAAGAAACATGAACCGACGCGCACTAGGTCTTTATTGGTTGTATTTAATGCATGAGCCACTGTTTACAATCCCTATAGTTGTGCTGGGCATGGTGTAGGAGGAGATAAGAGCTCATAGAATTGGGGAGTTAAGTGTGCCACCCCATGAATGGTATTAAGGAATACGATCCGTCATCCATGCATTTATAACAAGTAATTAACGTGTAAAAGATGTTTAGGGAGTAGTGAAATCTAAGTAAACACATTTTCTCCATTTACTGCTCACAACTTTAGTATAATTTAGTTTATTTTCATTTTTAGTATTTTATTTTGATTGCATCTTAGTATTGGGTTAGTTGATTAGCAACTAATTCCGCCCAAATCCTTCAAACCCGAGATTTTTAATTGCTTTCTAAAAAATATAAAAACATAAAAATAATCATCCCTCACCTTTAGAACTAGTATTTAGGCTTTCTAATCCTAACGACACTATTCCTAAGCTGAACGATCAATCCCCCGGTACTTGTCACTATACTATACTACAACGATCAGGTACACTGCCTGGTGGGGGTTGTAAGCTTCTCGAGATCCCTCGAGAGGTAAAGCCTGTTGCGATTCCCACGCATCAAGTTTTTGGCGTCGCAGCCCGGGGAATTGTTATTGTCTAGGTTAGAATTTCTTTTTATTAAGTCTACTTGCTAGATTCCTTTCTAGTAAGATTTTATTTTTATTTTTAGGTTCTCTTTAGTCTATCTTATTTCTTTGTGCCTTTGTTAGTAATCAAATTCATTGACTATTCCGTTGACCATTATGGAAAACGCAAATCCACCCCTTTCCCCTAGAGAAGTGGCTTTGTTACGTGAACAAATTGAGAATGAGATTAGGGAACTTAGGGAGCTTAATAGTTTGATCAAGGTTGAGCTCGAACATGCATTTAGTGACCTAGCGACCGCCTTGTATTCAAATGAGGACCTAGGGCCTAATAACTTTGTGAATGTTATTGAGGGACTTGAAGAGGGGGAAATAGATCCGAAGCTTAATGACTATTTTAATCTATACCCCACTAAGGAGGAGATTGCATATTATAATAATCTTATTGATAACCCGCGATCTCCTTTCACCATAATCGAACCTAAGATCAAGAGAGGCGATCCCAAGAATGCTAAGATACCATGTATGATTGGATATAGGCACATTAGCAATGCTTACGTTGACTTTAAATCTCCAATCAACATTATGTCCTCAACTGTTTATAATGATATAGTGAAAACAAGACTTGAACCTAGAAGGGATCCCAAATACCCCGGTGGAGTTTGTAACTTTGTCGGGAGAGTTAAAGGTTTACATGTCTTTGTTGGTAATTTCACTTTTGTCACCGACTTTATGATTGTGGAGGATCTTGCTAATGTTATTGATTGTCGATTATCTAATGTTGTGTTTGGCAAACCATTTGTTGAGGAGTCTAAGTTGGAATATGATGAGATAGAAGGAACGATCCAATTTGCAAGTAACACCGATAGTATCACTTATAGGATGCCTAATAGGATGAAAGAATTTCGATTTATATCCCGTTTTGATAAGGACAACGTTGGTGCTTTTGAGGATACTAATGAGGAGGATAAGAAAAAGGGCATGGATTATGTATGGGAAAAAAGGAGTCTTTATTACAAAGATTGCTTGGCCCTTGGACCTAGGTATAAAGTCGATAAGGAATTTGCCCAAATGATTATGGGGGCGGTTGAGAAAAAGGTGATTGGTTTCTACAAGGAATATCTACAATCAGAGAGTGGAACCAATGATGAGGTCACGTAGTAACCCATGACCTTGAGTCTAGCTACAAGACTCGTAAATAAAGGAAAGCGCTTCTTGGGAGGCAACCTATGTTTTGTGTGATTTTATTTGTTTGTTTGTTATTTGCTTCCGTATGCATGCTTAATTTTTATTGTTGGTAAATCATGTTTCTAAACTAAATAGTGGAAATACTTTACTTTGTTGTTTTGGCCTAGTCTTAACTCCACCTAAAGGTATTTTTTGCAAAAGATAAGTGTAAGGGGAAACCCCAAATATGTTTTCAAGAAACAAACCGATCATGATTCTCCACAATATTAAATGAACATGTATATTCATATCTGTTAGAGTCAAATGCTTGTATTGAGTCATAATGAAGTTTTGCAGGATTCTCCAGGAAGTAGGACCAAGTTTTTCCAGAAATTTTCCGGAAACTTAACATAAGGATTTCTACAGGTCACTTCTGACGGCGTCAAGAGTTTACTCTTGACGGCGTCAAGTGTAAAAACCTGGAAATTTTACCGATTTTGTTTTTCTAACAGAGTCTTATGGTTTTTGTGAATTATTAAGTTTTATAATCTCCAGGAGATCTGCAAACTTCATTCCACAAGCATTATATCTTATCTTGTTTTCTAGGATTTTGTAACTTATATAGGATGCCGCCGATTTTACGCGAGGTTGTCTTGTCTATTTTATCAGGTTTTACAGGTTATGTATAACAAGAAGATGATTTATATTCTGGAAGAGAAGCTTTGATTGTTCATTTTCTTGGAGGAAGATTTAACCTGGCCACCTTATTATCCATACCGAGCGAATCAGGGGAGTATTTGATTTCATTCTCTTTACTTTTTTACTTTTACATTCTTTACTTGAACATTGGGGACAATGTTCATCTTAAGTGTAAGGGGAGGGTAAAAAGATGATACCTTACATATGCATTTTCGCTTGAGTTTGTTTTATTTGATGGTAGATGTGTAATAAAACTATGAGAAATACTTGTTAGTGCAATTTTAGCGCCAAATTTAAATTTTTTTACAACATTTAGGAGTGAAACTTTAGCCATAGCAAGCGTCTCATGGATAGGAGATTGTATGACTAGCACATAACCGTATATTCAGAAAAATTTTCCACCCAAATATGTGAGGTTCGCCTTTAGATTTAATAGGAAAAGCATTCATTATTAGTGCTTATGAGTGTACCGGTAGCATTTAGATTCTAGAACTTGCGTTAGTGATGCATCCCGAGACTGCTAGTGAGACTACATTCGTGTGGTAGGATTTACTACATGATAAGAGGCATTAGGATCACCCTTGTGTTAAACCCGTATTATAATTACTTGACCATTTAAGTCATATTACTTGGCTAGTTAAGTCAACTAATTTTTCCCACACCCTTAGCGTTGTACTCATTTTTAGTACACGAAACCCCTAGTACACCCCTCCGAGCCTATCTTTTCGTTTCTAACTTTAAGCATTTTACTTAAAGGAAGAATTTGTTACACCCCACTTAAATGTACACCCAAATCGCCTTAGCCTTCCGTGTATGCGCTAATTTTTAGTGCATTATTGTTATTTGTTAAACCCTAAGTTAACTATCTAATTGATTACATGGTTGCTAAGTCGAGTCATATCCTTGTACATATTGTTTTGGGACGATTGGGACTCATGGGTAAAGTACATATTTTATGGAGTAATGGGGAAGAACATCATTTATTACCCCCATATGTACGTTAATCTTAAAAGTGCTCCAAGTGTTTTGATTTTCTTGATTTGAGTAATTAGATTAGTTAATTGTAAAGTATGTAAAGATTCAAGTGTAAGGGAAATGTTCATTCCCTATGATGTATTATTTTGGATGGTAGGGTAAGAGTGTATGCAAAAAAAAAAAAAAAAAAAAAAAAAAAAAAAAAAAAAAAAAAAATCGAAAAAAAAGAAAAAAAAATATAGAAAAAGGAAAAAGAGAAAAAACATACGGACTACCATCCCTTTTCATTCTATGTTCATTTTATGTTTTTGTTATTTTTCATTTAATAGCTTAAGTCGAGTCTAGTCTTGGCTTAGCAACGCCACATTGTACATGTAATTAACCAAGATTGTTAACTCGCCACCAGTAAAACTTCCTTTATCCAACAAAACCGTGTATTTCATATCCCTACACCTAACGTTACAACCCTTTAAAAGACCTCTTTGATAGTTTATCCTAGGTGCTTACACCATGTGGTGGAGGTTTGATCCTTTCCCAAACCTATGGTAATCTATTTTGCTATGACAGGTAGTGAGAGATATTTTCCATTTCCATATTGTAATTTACACTTTATTACACCCGAGAGATGTGAGTATCTAAACACTATTTGTGAGGTGCTTGTGTATGACCTTCGTGCTTGTCTATTGGTCTTTAGTGGAACGATTATTTGTTGTAATTACTTTTATATTAGTGTTAAATGACCCCTAACTTGTATTTTGAGTAGAATAAAAGCGCATTTGCTTGAGGACAAGCAAATCTCAAGTGTAAGGGTATATGATGAGGCGAAAAATGATCCGTTTTTAGGGGGTCATTTAAGCCCGAATTCGAATTTATTTGATCAAATATTGCCCTAAATCGTTCCTTTTGTGATTTTAGGTACTTTGGGAGTGAAATTTGGAAAAGGAAGCAATTCAGACGTTTTTAGAGCATAAAAGTGAAGAAAACGCCAAAGTCTTAATTTTCCATGCTGGGAACAGTAGGTGACGGCGTCAAGAGTAATTTCCTGACGGCGTCAAGAGCAAAATTCCATGACGGTCCAGAAGAGATTTGACGGCGTCATGAAGGTAGGGTGTCAAGAGTAAAAGTCATGACGGCCTGGAAATGATTTAGTCTTGACGGCGTCAAATGTAGATCAAGGCAGTCCGAGAATAGTTTTGGCGGCGAGGTGACGGCGTCACAAGATTTGTCTTGACGCCGTCAGACCCCTTTTCCTATATATAGTTTTCTAATTTTTCACATTTAGAGAAGAGAAGTTTGGGGAGAAACCCTAAGTACGATTTTGGTGCAAACTTTACAGGTTTTTCAAGGGTTCCAAGCCCTTGATACCTTGCATGTGTAATCAAGATAAGTGTTCTTTTAATTCAATCAATATGTCTATGTGTTGGTTGTCTATATCTTGTTCTTGTCTTAATTCCATCATGCTAGGCTAGATCTATCTTGTGTTTGCTTAGATCTAATGAAACCTAGATGTTAATTATGTGTTGATTACTTGTTTATACTTGTTTTGGATGAATGATTTATATGTTAGGCTTAAGAAAATTGGCAGATCTCCAATTGGTAACATGCTTGAACGTCTTAAGAAACATGAACCGACGCGCACTAGGTCTTTATTGGTTGTATTTAATGCATGAGCCACTATTTACAATCCCTATAGTTGTGCTGGGCATGGTGTAGGAGGAGATAAGAGCATAGAATTGGGGAGTTAAGTGTGCCACCCCATGAATGGTATTAAGGAATACGATCCGTCATCCATGCATTTATAACAAGTAATTAACGTGTAAAAGATGTCTAGGGAGTAGTGAAATCTAAGTAAACACATTTTCTCCACTTACTGCTCACAACTTTAGTATAATTTAGTTTATTTTCATTTTTAGTATTTTATTTTGATTGCATCTTAGTATTGGGTTAGTTGATTAGCAACTAATTCCGCCCAAATCATTCAAACCCGAGATTTTTAATTGCTTTCTAAAAAATATAAAAACACAAAAATAATCATCCCTCACCTTTAGAACTAGTATTTAGGCTTTCTAATCCTAGCGACACTATTCCTAAGCTGAACGATCAATCCCCCGGTACTTGTCACTATACTATACTACAACGATCAGGTACACTGCCTGGTGGGGGTTGTAAGCTTCTCGAGATCCCTCGAGAGGTAAAGCCTGTTGCGATTCCCACGCATCACACCTGTTGCTAGGGTTGAGGCCATTAGACTATTTTTAGCCTTTGCCTCATATATGGGGTTTAAGGTCTATCAGATGGATGTCAAGAGTGCCTTTCTCTATGGCAAAATAGAAGAGGAGGTATATGTTACTCCACCACAGGGCTTTGAAGACCCCCATAATCCTAAAAAGGTTTTCAAAGTTGTCAAGGCACTTTATGGACTTCACCAAGCACCAAGAGCATGGTATGCTAGATTGTCTACATTTCTTTTGGAGCATGGATACAGAAGAGGGGCTATTGATAAGACCCTCTTCATTAAGAAAAACTCCAGGGACATCATTCTAGTACAGGTCTATGTGGATGACATCATCTTTGGATCCACAAAGGAAGCATGGTGCAGGGAATTTGAAGATTTGATGAAAGGTGAATTTCAAATGAGTGCAATGGGGGAGTTAACCTTTTTCCTAGGGCTGCAAGTCAAACAACAACCTGAAGGGATCTTTATTCATCAGGAAAAGTATGTTAAAGATATTTTGAAAAAGTTTGACTTTGAACTTTTGAGGACTGCTACCACTCCATATGAACCACCCAAGCTTAAGAATCCAAATGAGCAAGATGAGGCTGTGAATGTTCATCTTTATAGATCCATGATTGGATCACTCATGTATCTCACAGCTTCTAGGCCTGACTTTACCTTTGCTGTCAGTGCTTGTTCAAGACATCAAGTCACTCCACTGACTTCCCACCTAAATGCTGTGAAGAAAATTTTCAAGTACATAAAGGGCCAACCCAAACTAGGCCTTTGGTACCCAAGGGATTCACCATTTGTGTTGGAGGCTTACAGTGATAGTGATTATGCTGGAGCTAATTTGGATAAGAAATCTACAACAGGAGGTTGTCAATTTCTTGTAAGAAGACTCATCTCTTGGCAGTGCAAGAAACAAACCATTGTGGCTACTTCTACTACTGAAGCAGAATATGTTGCTGCTGCCAATTGCTGTGGTCAGGTACTTTGGATTCAAATCAGATGTTGGATTATGGGTTTAACTTTATGAACACTAAAATCTACATTGATAATCAAAGTACTATTTCCATTGTTAAAAATCCTGTTTTTCATCAGAAAACTAAACACATAGAAATTAGGCACCATTTTATAGGAGATGCAAATGAGAAGCATCTAATTCAAGTGCTTAAAATTCATACTGATGATAATGTGGCTGATTTGTTAACAAAAGCTTCTGATGGACCTAGGTTTAATCACCTAGTTGTCAACATTGGGATGGTTAACCCTTGAATGCTATGTTTGAAGGGAGGCATATGCCTCAAGGGAGGATTGTACATGTTGTATTTATGTAGATTATTATGTTTTCTAGAATTATGTTTACTAACTTTCTTTTGCAGGTTATTACTAATCTTGTATATTATTCTGGTTGTTCTTTTGTGTTTTTGTGTTTTGTTTGAATGACTGGTTACAGGTCATGTTTCTGCTGATGGTCAAAGATCTACATTCAGTGGCATTAGATATAAAGACTTTAAAGTAAAATATTATTCATCAGTGGAAAGTTTGGTACATGCATTACAAGATCTGTCATCACAAGAAACACAAAATACATCATTCACCAACAACCAACCACCATCATACCACCTGTCACACCCTCGCCGAAGGCGGAAACACGAGGTGTAACGAAATCGATATACATCACCAAAGAGAAATAAGACAATACCATAATTTACATTAAGGAAAAATATAACATTACAACGTTGTTATTGCCGACTTTGGCAAATAAAAGACATAAGTTTGATTCCCAAAAGATGGTATTTTAATACATAATGAAAAGAAGTGACATGTGAAAACTTCATTATGCAAGACCTTGCTGACAAGCTTACTGACGATCACCTGAAATGCATGAGAGAAAACGGTCAACTATAAAAATAGTTGGTGAGTATAAACGTTTTATTTAAAATGAGAAACCATAAGAGAAAGTTCACAAGCCAAAGGCGTTGTCAAGTATTATGTCTTGTAGTCAAGCACCCGCGGTCATAATAAGTCACAATATAAGCACCACCTATATAATAATGTATGCCATGCAAAGCCCCTAATTAAATAATATGCGTCCCGTAACATGGTGGACGAGAGGTTGGCCGACCTCTAATAGCGCTATCCATATTACTAATAGGCGTCGAACAATGCGAATGTACGAACAGTACATCATACAACTATTATATACGATTAAGAACGCTCCAAACATGGGAGACTTAGCACGCTCCACCAATAAGGCGAGACTTTAGGGTTAAGAACGCTCCACCAAAAATGGCGAGACTTTAGGTCATAGTACGTACAGTACATTAAGTTCAAAAGTTCAAGTGTTCTAAACAAGTTATAAGGTCAAGACAAGTCAAAAGAGTTCATAAAAATCAAAGGGTTCAAAACAATGTTCAAAGTGTTCAAGTAATAATTCATGCATCCACCCCAAAGCGATTAAAATAGTTAGAAAAAGGGGTTCGTGAATACTCACCTGATATAAGCGATATGATAACAAAAAGGTATGAACTAAAGTAAGGCGCGCACTCTATCCGCAACCTAAATGAATGATATGATCTACTTTAGATCATGAAATGAAGAAAGGAATGTACATGCACATGTTCCCTATACCACTCTACTCTTTGTAAAAACACTTGTGTTATCAAAATATATAATCCAAGAATTTGGAAAATATTGCTATTAGAAAATATAAATGGCTAGTTATAATATATATACTTATATATATATATAACGTAAGTTTCCTTGTTAGCGTTGAAATACTCGGGTTGTAATCCTTGAAATGATGAAAACATACTCATAATAACTAATACTACGTTAGTTATAAAGCTCGGTACTTGACATTATGTTTAGCTTAAAAATGCACTTCGTAGTTTTTGCGCCAAATTATATTAAAAGCTGTCAATTATAAAAGGGTTTTAGCCGATATTCAAACGAGTATATCTTTGTCGTTACTTGTCCGTTTTACTTGTTCTTTATATCCACGGTTTCGTCTTAGTATGTAGTAATATATTTTGGAAAGCTCGGCTCCTCCGGGTTACGTCTAAAGTCTCTTTTTGTACCATGAAAAACGTCCAACAGCAAACAAATTTCCAGAAAATACCTTTCGTCAACAATCTTGCAAAAATCATAACTTCTTCGTTATAAGCTCTTTTTAATCCGTTCTTTCGCCTACGGATTCGTTTTTGAAAGTATTTTCTAAAAATTTTGCCAAAGTTTCCTTGGTGTTTACTGATTTTCCAGATTTTTACAAAACGGGACAGCATGTCTAAAATAGGTTCCAAATCAAGTTTCCAAGGTTAAAAACCAATTTCTACCATCACCAAACCTCTTGTAATCACCACATGACTAATCTAATCTTACCATACACCTTCTTAGGGTGCCATGGACTCCTAACCAAGTTATTAGAGCTAGGGGATTCATAACAAATAAGTTAGGGTTTGTATGTTTGTTTTTAGCCAAAATAAAGTGTGGTATAGCTACTTGTACATGGTTTTTAGCATGATACTTATGTAATACATGTAAAAATAGGATGATCCATAAAAAAATAAAGATGAAAACTTACTTGACAAAATGAGATGATTATTGGATGATTATGCTTGATGTTCTTGTGTTTTTGTTGCTTGATTCTTGATTAGACTTGTAAAATGAACAACTTTTGTGTTTTACTTTATGGAAAATGATCACTTGATCATGGTGATGATTATGGGTCGTGGGTTTCAAGAGGAGGAAGAAGAGATGAGCAAGATTTTGTTCTTAGTTAAAAAGTATGTATTATGATTTTGTAAATTAGTAAAGTGATGTTATAATGTGTTTATTAGTTTAAAACTAGGATAGTTAATGCAATAGGTTAAGGGGTGGTCTTGGGGCCGGTTTTCAAAGGGTAGGAGGGGGGGGGGGTTAGGGTACTTGTGAATTAATTAGAAACCTTGTATGAAATTTGCACTAGTTAGCGTTTTTAGTTACGATCGGGTATCGGTTTTAATAGCAATAAACGTTCACGAAATTAACCGGGATGAAATAAAGTCATAATAATGATAAAAACATATTAAAAATATGTTGGGTACATTTACTGAGTGATCGGGTGATTATTGTTTAGTTTTCACAAAAACCGTCGTTATATTCATACGCGTACGTTATAAATAAAATAAATTTCCAAAATACTGGGTAACTGAATGTTATAACTTTTATGATATTAAAATGGATATAAAAATATGTCGGGACCATCGTGGGAATATTTAGATATATTCGTCGTGTATAAACCGGGTGTTAACGTTTAATTATAAATACTTATACGTAAAACGTTAAATATACTAAATATATTAATTTGAGAATCCTAAGAGTGGTATAGCATGTAAATGACATTATGATGATATGCAGACTATTCTAGTCCGTATGAGAGGTCCTTACTGATAATGCACGTGAATAGTGGAATTTCTTCCGGAATGAATAGTGTTCTGTGAATAGTAAAATTTTCAAATGTTTCTCAGAATATCAAACGGACATCAAAAACGATGAATAGTAAAATGATGAATAGTGTTTTGATGAATAGTAATCAATGAATAGTGAATTTCCAAAGTTGGAAAAAAAATAAACGTAGACGTGGAAAATATCGGGTTGTTACATTCTACCAACCTTAAAAGGAATCTCGTCCTCGAGATTCAATTCATCCATTCTATAGGTGTATGTGCTCGCTGTTAAATTTGATGAAGCAACTAAGGTCGAAAACGCTAGGTCTCGGATTATATCAATGTCGTGAACTTGGTAAGAAATAAAAATAAGTTATGCACTCAAGATTAAGAAGTAAGGAGGTTGTTCAAAAGAATGTACCCGGCATGTTGTCCTGATTTTGTGGGGTTAAATGATTCCCTAGGAAGTAAGCTCGGCCACGTGCAGGGGGAATTTCAATATTCTGATCTTGAGGGCCTTCAACTGCCAACGCCAGATTCGGACGATTCTGTCCTTGGTTAGGAGTTCTTTTCAACTTTGGACAGGTATTCCTGAGATGATCTAAGCTTCCACATTCATAACATACTGGCCTTGGTCCTTGGTTCAAAGTCCTGTTTGAGCAATTTCGCATGAAGTGGCCCGACTGTCCGCATTTGGTGCATCTTGGGCAGTCTCCTGAGTGGTGGTAGTTACATCGAGTGCACATAGGATGTGGACCGGCATATCTTCTGGGCCCTTGAGTTGTTGCTCCGTAGTTTCCCATTACTCGTTGTCTCTTGTCCTGTTGGTCTTGATCACGGCTTCTTTGCTAATCTTCCTGTCTCTTTCGTCCTCCATCGTTTCCTTTCGTTAGTCCACCAGACCTGATCACATCATTTGTCAAGCGGTATGCCATGCCCACAGCAGCTTGCAAAGTGGTTGGGTTTGATGAAGTGACATCCCTCCTGATTTCAGGAATCAACCCCCAAACATATCGATCAATCAGCTTCTCCACAGTGGAGACCATATGAGGAACCATCTTAGTTAGCTCATGGAAACGGGCCGTGTACTTGTCAACTTCTACTCCTACCATCAAGTGGTTCCAAAATTCCACTTCCAGCTTCTCCACTTCATCTTTTCTGCAGTACTCGTCAGTTAGTAGTTTCTTAAATGCTTTCCAAGATAATCCATTTGCAGCCTCTCTTCCTTGAGTCTGTAGCTGGTTGTTCCACCAAGTCAATGCTCGACCTTGAAGCAGACCCGCAGAGAACTCAACCTTATCTCCTTCAGCACATTTAGTGATGCTGAGTTTCGACTCAACATTCTCAAACCATGATAGCAGTCCAATGGCACCCTCAGTGCCATAAAATTCCATTGGTTTGCACGTCATGAAAGTCTTATAGTTGCATCCCTGACCGTTGTTCGAGGCACCTGCTCCATTATTAGTCCGTCCAGCATCAATGTGCGCAACAATCTGAGTGAGGAGGTCTGCTAATCCAGCAGCAGTGTCATTCGGAGGGTTTATTGCGGCCATGTCTCTGCGATAGACAAAAATAGTTGGTTGAGTGAGCGACACATGAAAGATGACGGAGGATGTACGGTACAATAACAGTCGTGACATGGAGATCGCAAAATGATGGAAACAAAGGCATGCTTAATCTAATGGGGCATAAGGTAGCAAGGAGAAAGTATATACATGAAGGCATATATAAGGTACGGTAACAGAAACTGAAACATATAAACAGGTTATGCATACCCATCCGACCAATGCAACTTCAGGTGACCAGACTCTCTAGACCCGACCAAACATGATCTTTGACTACTACTCCCTTCATCGCATGATTCTTCCTGAATTATACATAGGTGATCAGGCTATGCATACTTGAGGATTAATAATGCAATACTAAGACTAGTCGACTCGTATCATTTTTGGTATTTAAGAAAAATGTTACTTTGGTTATAGTTGCGATTTTTATTTTAGAAAAATCGGCATTCTCTATAACCTCTGGCTCTGATGCCAATCTGTCACACCCTCGCCGAAGGCGGAAACACGAGGTGTAACGAAATCGATATACATCACCAAAGAGAAATAAGACAATACCATAATTTACATTAAGGAAAAATATAACATTACAACGTTGTTATTGCCGACTTTGGCAAATAAAAGACATAAGTTTGATTCCCAAAAGATGGTATTTTAATACATAATGAAAAGAAGTGACATGTGAAAACTTCATTATGCAAAACCTTGCTGACAAGCTTACTGACGATCACCTGAAATGCATGAGAGAAAACGGTCAACTATAAAAATAGTTGGTGAGTATAAACGTTTTATTTAAAATGAGAAACCATAAGAGAAAGTTCACAAGCCAAAGGCGTTGTCAAGTATTATGTCTTGTAGTCAAGCACCCGCGGTCATAATAAGTCACAATATAAGCACCACCTATATAATAATGTATGCCATGCAAAGCCCCTAATTAAATAATATGCGTCCCGTAACATGGTGGACGAGAGGTTGGCCGACCTCTAATAGCGCTATCCATATTACTAATAGGCGTCGAACAATGCGAATGTACGAACAGTACATCATACAACTATTATATACGATTAAGAACGCTCCAAACATGGGAGACTTAGCACGCTCCACCAATAAGGCGAGACTTTAGGGTTAAGAACGCTCCACCAAAAATGGCGAGACTTTAGGTCATAGTACGTACAGTACATTAAGTTCAAAAGTTCAAGTGTTCTAAACAAGTTATAAGGTCAAGACAAGTCAAAAGAGTTCATAAAAATCAAAGGGTTCAAAACAATGTTCAAAGTGTTCAAGTAATAATTCATGCATCCACCCCAAAGCGATTAAAATAGTTAGAAAAAGGGGTTCGTGAATACTCACCTGATATAAGCGATATGATAACAAAAAGGTATGAACTAAAGTAAGGCGCGCACTCTATCCGCAACCTAAATGAATGATATGATCTACTTTAGATCATGAAATGAAGAAAGGAATGTACATGCACATGTTCCCTATACCACTCTACTCTTTGTAAAAACACTTGTGTTATCAAAATATATAATCCAAGAATTTGGAAAATATTGCTATTAGAAAATATAAATGGCTAGTTATAATATATATACTTATATATATATATAACGTAAGTTTCCTTGTTAGCGTTGAAATACTCGGGTTGTAATCCTTGAAATGATGAAAACATACTCATAATAACTAATACTACGTTAGTTATAAAGCTCGGTACTTGACATTATGTTTAGCTTAAAAATGCACTTCGTAGTTTTTGCGCCAAATTATATTAAAAGCTGTCAATTATAAAAGGGTTTTAGCCGATATTCAAACGAGTATATCTTTGTCGTTACTTGTCCGTTTTACTTGTTCTTTATATCCACGGTTTCGTCTTAGTATGTAGTAATATATTTTGGAAAGCTCGGCTCCTCCGGGTTACGTCTAAAGTCTCTTTTTGTACCATGAAAAACGTCCAACAGCAAACAAATTTCCAGAAAATACCTTTCGTCAACAATCTTGCAAAAATCATAACTTCTTCGTTATAAGCTCTTTTTAATCCGTTCTTTCGCCTACGGATTCGTTTTTGAAAGTATTTTCTAAAAATTTTGCCAAAGTTTCCTTGGTGTTTACTGATTTTCCAGATTTTTACAAAACGGGACAGCATGTCTAAAATAGGTTCCAAATCAAGTTTCCAAGGTTAAAAACCAATTTCTACCATCACCAAACCTCTTGTAATCACCACATGACTAATCTAATCTTACCATACACCTTCTTAGGGTGCCATGGACTCCTAACCAAGTTATTAGAGCTAGGGGATTCATAACAAATAAGTTAGGGTTTGTATGTTTGTTTTTAGCCAAAATAAAGTGTGGTATAGCTACTTGTACATGGTTTTTAGCATGATACTTATGTAATACATGTAAAAATAGGATGATCCATAAAAAAATAAAGATGAAAACTTACTTGACAAAATGAGATGATTATTGGATGATTATGCTTGATGTTCTTGTGTTTTTGTTGCTTGATTCTTGATTAGACTTGTAAAATGAACAACTTTTGTGTTTTACTTTATGGAAAATGATCACTTGATCATGGTGATGATTATGGGTCGTGGGTTTCAAGAGGAGGAAGAAGAGATGAGCAAGATTTTGTTCTTAGTTAAAAAGTATGTATTATGATTTTGTAAATTAGTAAAGTGATGTTATAATGTGTTTATTAGTTTAAAACTAGGATAGTTAATGCAATAGGTTAAGGGGTGGTCTTGGGGCCGGTTTTCAAAGGGTAGGAGGGGGGGTTAGGGTACTTGTGAATTAATTAGAAACCTTGTATGAAATTTGCACTAGTTAGCGTTTTTAGTTACGATCGGGTATCGGTTTTAATAGCAATAAACGTTCACGAAATTAACCGGGATGAAATAAAGTCATAATAATGATAAAAACATATTAAAAATATGTTGGGTACATTTACTGAGTGATCGGGTGATTATTGTTTAGTTTTCACGAAAACCGTCGTTATATTCATACGCGTACGTTATAAATAAAATAAATTTCCAAAATACTGGGTAACTGAATGTTATAACTTTTATGATATTAAAATGGATATAAAAATATGTCGGGACCATCGTGGGAATATTTAGATATATTCGTCGTGTATAAACCGGGTGTTAACGTTTAATTATAAATACTTATACGTAAAACGTTAAATATACTAAATATATTAATTTGAGAATCCTAAGAGTGGTATAGCATGTAAATGACATTATGATGATATGCAGACTATTCTAGTCCGTATGAGAGGTCCTTACTGATAATGCACGTGAATAGTGGAATTTCTTCCGGAATGAATAGTGTTCTGTGAATAGTAAAATTTTCAAATGTTTCTCAGAATATCAAACGGACATCAAAAACGATGAATAGTAAAATGATGAATAGTGTTTTGATGAATAGTAATCAATGAATAGTGAATTTCCAAAGTTGGAAAAAAAATAAACGTAGACGTGGAAAATATCGGGTTGTTACACCACCACATCCCTAAGCAACAACCTAATCCATCTTCCTCTTCCCTTTACCTAAGTCCTTTGGGTCTGGCATTTTCTTGTGGATTCCTCTGGATTGCATGTCTTTGTTCCAGAGCTTGGGAGCTGCAAGACCAAGCACCACCTTCAATGGACCATTCCTTCTACTTGAGGACTGTGGCTCTTCAGGGACATAGATTCTTCTCATATCTGCACAGACTCTTTCCATTTCACTTGTTAAGAATGCAGTGACAGGAGTGAAATCAGGGACAACCATAGCTAGAGGAGCTGGTGTTTCCTCAGCTTCAGTGGTTTCTTCTGATGAGGTTAGAGATGGACAAAACTCTGAAGGACCTTCACCTAAGTAATAGTATGATCTTTGGATTTGTGGTATGTCAAAGGTAGAGTCTGATGAATCAGAAGAGATTTCAATGACTTTGGGGGATGGCTTCATGTTTTGAATGTGTGAAAGACTTTGGGATATGTTATCTGTGGGATGGTGAGTTGATTATGACTTGAAGACTTGGTTATAAAGACTTGATTGGGGTTAATGTGAGTAAATGTAAGTAAATGGGAGGTAGTTGAGTCAGTAGAAATTACTAAGTGTGCAAGTTGTCAACTTAATTGGATTCTTCGGATGAAAGTCAATGGTTTGACCAACATGCTACTGATACTATTTATTTTGTTGTTAAGTGTGTTCCTGCTGATGGCCTATTCATGTTCAATTAATTCAGGGGAATGCTATACAGAAGAATTAAAACAAGTAATAATTAACAAGGCAAATTTTATTGATTCTTCAGAGGTACAATACAAGATAGTGAAATTGAAAGATTAACAACAAAGTTCCTATTCTACTTTGCCCTTGCCCTTGCCCTTGCCTTCCACAGTCTTCTTCTTGCCCTTGTTGTTGATGTTGAAGAGTCCTTGCCATTGAGGACAGTGCAAACCTAACACAACCTTTCTGATCTTTGGCAATGGTGGATTTACTTTTCTTCTTGTTGGACGAGAGGACTGAGGCTTATCAGAGGTTGTAGGGGTGTAAAGTTCATCATTCTCATCATCCTCTTCATCAGAAGATGTAAAGAAACTGAGAGACTCATCCGGATTGGGAACTCTGTTTGCCCTCTCCAATTCATTCCACCTTCTCTCCATCTCTCTCTGGTACTCTGGATCATCGATTTCAGAAGGGTATGGTGGAAGATCTTCTGATGATGAACTAGGAGCAGGGACATCATGTTTCTTCTTCTTGGCTTGTTCCTTTGTGAGACCACGAGGACGTGTTGGCATATTGAGTGGTGGTGGAGATGTTAGTGAGTCAGAAGTATCTGATGAGTCAGAAGAAAGGTTGATGATGTGTTGATTGGAAGCCATGGATGTATTTTTGACTGGAGGTATGATAATTAGGGATGTGATTTGACGTAGAGAGATTTGGGGATAATTAGCATTTATTTATAAGATCACCCAACCGCGTGTCTTTATTACCATTAATGCGAGGCAGTTTGGAGATAATTAAGGGTTCTTTGAAATTTGAATTAAGAGATCTTTTTCAAAGATATTTGGTTTCCACTGACGGGTAGATTCTGCTGATCGATACTGCGGATGGTTCTGTTGACCATAGTCAACATTTGACTATTTTCTGCGGATTGACCATTTGCTTTCAGCCGTTTGATTTGGTTTCTACGGATGAGTCAGTTAATTGGGATTTGCCTCAGTTGATTATTGGTCAAAGATTTCTTTCCAATAATTCATATAAGTTTCACTCCACGTTTGGTAACTTCCATAATTAACCAAAACGTGTATATCCCACTCCCAAATTAACTGATTCACTCTCGCTATAAAATTTCATAAACCATCTCAACATTTTTCAGAACTCCCAACCCTAATCTCTAATTCTAAATCAATGGCTGAACTATATTTCAAAGAAGATCATAACAAACATGCCTTTCTTGGTTGTGGTAAGAATGATGAAGATTATGTGGGCATGATGGAATTTCTTCAAAGGTCCAAGATTTGTTATGCTCTGCTCCAGTATCCAGATGTTATTCATGAGTCTCTTGTTGTACAATTTTGGGAAACCGCTCAAATCAGGACTGTTGAAGATGGACCAACAGAGATTGTTGCTGTTATTGATGGGGAAGAATATGTGGTTACTGAGTCATTGGTCAGGACCAAACTATAGTTGGATGATAAAGGAGGGGTGACTGAGTTGCCTAAGAGTGAGATACTTAGAGGGCTTCAGGCTGCTGGTTATAGTGGTGATGGGAAAGTATGGTACAAGAATCTGTTTTGTCCAAAATGGAGGTTTTTGACACACACCTTACTTCAATGCATGGGTTCTAAGTCTGGTGGATGGGACCAATTCTCTACAGACATTGCTCTTGTCATTGTGTGTCTCTCTCAGGGAAGAACATTTAACTTTTCTAGGTATATCTTTAATGCTATGCTTGAAAATGTTAAGGATATCAAACTTAAATATTTATTGCATCCTAGGTTTCTTCAAATCATTTTAGACATTGAGACCAATGACCCCACTCACTTGCCTGTTAAGGGTTTATCTAAAAAGTTGTTTACTCAAATGAAATTTAAATTTACTGGTGAACAAAGACCCTTACTTCCAGCCATGTTGCCTGGTGGCAATGCTCCTGATGGAGTAGCTGCTGATGTAGCTGCTGATGCCCCGGTGGGCAATCCCCCTGATGGAGAAGCAGCTGATATAGCTGCTGGTGGTCAGGATTCTCCTGATGCTCAAGCACCAGAGGATTCTTCTGACAGAACTGAAGATGCTACTGATGCAAATGCATCAGTTGCTCCTGATGTTCAGCCACCACCCTCTCCTGAACATTCACCAATGGATATCCATTCTCCTGAGCATGAGCTTAATGAGAATTTAGGCTTTGACCACCCTGTACACTCACCACAATTTACAAGACTTCCTTCACTCAGTCCTTTGAGATCTCACTTTGAGGATCATGTAGATGTAGATGTAAATTTAAATTATTCTACCCACAGGACCAATGATGCTTCCAACACCACGGATATCCCTGTTGGTGGAGCTGAAGGTCCTGTTACTCTCACTTCTGTATCAGCTTTGTTGAACAGGTATGTATCTAGGGTGGACAAGTTGGAGAATGATCTGAACTTCACCAAAAAGAATCTCAGCAATGCTGTTCTGACTCTAATTGGAAGAGTTAAGAAGTTGGAGGGTAAGCTTAAGCAAAGAAAGAAACAAGGTGTGGTGTATGACTCAGATGAGGACTCTACTAAAGCATCTGACAACATTGACTTAGAAGGCCTTGAACTTCTTACTGCTACCACTTTGGAGAGTGTTCAGAAGAATGCTGACATTAGGCCTGAACCATCTGTTGCTCCAACTGCTGATGTTGCTCATTCTACTGATGCCAGTGTTCCAAAGGACTCCAGAGATAAGAAGTCTGCTGATGTTGCTCATTATGTCAGAAGGAAGCACTCTGCAGATACAAAGTCTGCTGATGCTCCTAGCAAGAATACATCTGCTGATGTTCCTAGCAAGGAATCTTTTCCTACTACTTTGCCAGAAGTGGGCACTCATGGTCCATCAGTCGATATCCAAGTTGATCTCTCTCCTGATTCTCCTGATAAAACTTTTGTTCCTCCTGAGAAGCAAGATAAAGGAAAGTCTATATTGATTGATCAAGACATTCCTTCCAGAGTAAAATCCAAGGTGGAACTTGCTAATGAAAAACTTAGTGAGAATGTTGCTGCACATTTGCAAGCTAAAGAGGATGCTGCAGTTACTAAAGTTCAGTTGGATTTGAGAGCCTCAAAAGCATTGGCTAGGAAAATTCAAGATGATTTGGATAAGATGGAACCTCAATTTACTACCACCTTGGCTGCTGAAAGACAAAAGGAGCTTGATGAAATAGCTAAGAATCTTACTGCTGAACAATGGGAGAATTTGGCCGAACAAGCTGCTTCCAAGGCTAATTTGGGTGAATCTGAGCTTGGAGTTGATAATCATGCTTTTGTTCAGATGATGGTTGAAAGAGGAAGATTGAAGAGACAACAGGATGCAGAGATTAAAGCTAAGTATCTCAGGGAAAGACCTTGGACAAATAATGAAATAAAGAAATATATGAGGAACTTTGTGAAGAATCAGGGATGTTCTATGTTTGGGTCAGGCTGGAATCAAAAGAAAGTTTGGGGTTTTTCAGATAAGCAGCTCACCTTACTATGACAAGATCATTTCCAATCTTCATTCTTCTGGTATACATGTCCAAGATGTCTTGGAGTTTAGAGGAAGACTTTTGGATGAGCCTCAAGCTAAGAAAGCTAAGCTTCATAATACTGATGCTCAACCTGCTGAGTCTATTGGGTCTTTTCATGGTGGTCAGGAGCATGTACAACTTCCTTCGGTCTTGCCTCAGAAGGATGATACTCCTGATGCTCAGAAGGATGATACTCCTGATGATGCTCAGATGGATGCTACTCCTGCTGATACTGCTGAATCTCATCCTGATACCACTGAAGCTACACATAATGTTACCACTGACGCTTCAGAAGATACTCCAATTGAAGTACCTGATGATGATGATTCTGTAGATGTTCCTGCTGATACTTCCAACCAAGTGCCTAAAGAAGAACCTATTGATGGTCCTTCTATTCCTGTTACTACTGGCACTAGGAGAAAGACTAAAGCTATCAAGAGGAAGGCTCCAAAAGATATTCCTTTAGAAGATAGTACTACTTTTCTTGAGTATGCTTCTGATGATGGTCAAGACCCTGTTGTATGGGAGAAAATTGTGAAGTGGGAACTGGTTGATTCTGAGCTTGGTCAAGGAAAAGTGAATGTCATAACTAGACAAGATGGAACTACCAAGACATTCTTGTTTCTGAGTTAGATCTTATATATGGTGGACAAGCAAGATCTTCTCACTTTATGATTGGGTTACCAAGTACTATCAAACTCATTCCCTTGATGACATTGGAATGTATTTGATGGGTGATTTGCAGATTTTGTGTGATTCTTATAAAGGTGATTCTGGTGTAAGGTTTCAAGTATGGAAAGGTCAAAAGACATGGGTGGTTGAATATTGGAAGTTCTTTCCACTTCCTAATGTTCATATGATTGTTACAACCACTGGTAAGACCTTGTATTGCTGGGCTGATGTTCTTTACCCAATCACAAAGGAAGTAATGCATCTCATGCTGGAGACAAAGTTATCCGTTCCTTTGGATATGACTGAAAATGATCTTCATCTTGCTGAACAATTGGTAAGGTTCATAAGAAGAAGTATTTTGACTAAGAAGGAACTGGCAACCAAGCATGGCATTCAAATGGATTCATATCTGCAATGAGCTGATCTTGGTATTGTATTTTGTTGTATATTTTTTTTCCTGTTAGTTCAGTACAAAAAAAAAAAAAAAAAAAAAAAAAAAAAAAAAAAAAAAAAAAAAAAAACTAACATATTTGTATAGTTTTGTGTATGTTGTATGCAGGTTTGGTGTTGATTCTTATCACACTCTTTGTGGTCATCAACTTGCCTGATGTTGACTATTCCATCAAAAAATTGGCTAGTCCAAAGGGTACAGCTTTGGCAAAGACTCATCAAATCTGTTGATAGCTATAATGGTTTGCTCAAAATCATAGGTTTTTCAACTCACCCATGCTTCATTGTTGAGTAGTTGAAATGGTTGTCAATTGACCATGGATTTTTCCTTTATGGATTCCAAGTAATTGGCTAGCCCACATATATATGGCTTGTGGTAAAGGCAGTGGAAAACCATATTTGGTATTCAATTGACCAAGATGATTATTCATCAATAATTGACTAGTCCTGAGCAAACGGCTACAGGTAAAGACATCTCAAATCCGTTTATAGCTGATGATTTGCTAAAAATCATGTGGTTATCAGTGTACCTTTGAACACTTGGCTACTCCAGTAGTGATAGCTATTGGTAAAGAGACATCAAATCCATTATTTTCAATGATTCACCTCTCACAGGAGTTAACACACCTGGATGTGATGAGAATAGTATGCAACTTATATGTTTTGATGTACATTTAGTCTTGTGTTGCTGCAAAGAATGGCGCTTTTCAATTGTTTGCTGACCATAGAGATTCTACTTATGAAGATTCTTTGCTGCTGATGTTCATCCTCAATCCTCTGGTTTGTGCTATTAGTGATCTATCAAGAAATCTTGAACTTAACTGTGTCAAATTCAAGATTAGGGGAGGATTGTAAGGAATTATTGAAGATACTGTTGACAGGTTCCTGCGGAAGGCTTAGTGACTTTCTGCTGATGACTGGTTCCTGCGGGCATATAGAGATCCTACGGAGAGAGTTTAACCGTGGATAAAACTTATGTATTTTAGGACAAGATATGTAGAATATCTTTTAATAGTTTATCATTATTCGTTTCTTGTAAGAAAGGTTAGGGTTTCCACTAGTATATAAGGAACCCTAGGTCATTGTAATACGTACAAGTTTCTAGTACGAGTTTCATTAACATTATTAGTAAAAGTTTATCGATCCATAGAGAATCAAGTTTAGTATAAGTTTGTTTTTACATTCCGCATAATTACAAGCTCACATAGATTATCTAACTTAGTCTAACTAGTGATTACATTAGTTGGCTAACGATCTATTGGCTCGTGATCTATCAAGATATAGATCCCTACATGGTTTATTACAGCAGATCATTGCTTCTTTACATAAGGAGTTTGCTATGAAAGATTTGGGTGCTCTTAATTATTTCTTGGGTGTTTCAGTTACGCGTGATTCTTCTGGTATGTTTTTGTCATAGCGAAAGTATGCTATGGAGATATTGGAGTGTGCACATATGGTTGGTTGTAACCCTTTTCGGACTCCTGTTGACACGGAGTCTAAATTGGGTGATGATGGTGACCCGGTTTCTGATTCTAAGTTATATCGGAGTCTTGCTGGTTCTTTTCAGTATCTTACGTTTACTAGGCCTGATATTTCATATGCAGTGCAGCAGGTTTGTCTTTTCATGCATGATCCTCGGGAGCCTCACTTCTCGGCTCTTAAACACATCTTGCGGTATATTCGGGGTACCTTAGACTATGGTTTGCAGTTGTTTTCCTCCTCCACTTCTTCATTGGTTGCTTATTCTGATGCTGATTGGGCTGGATGCCCTACTACTCGGAGATCCACTTCCGGCTATTGTGTTTTTCTGGGTAACAATCTCCTCTCCTGGTCCTCTAAGCGTCAACCAACGCTATCTCGTTCCTGTGCTGAGGCTGAGTATCGTGGGGTTGCCAATGCTGTTGCTGAGACTTGTTGGTTACGAAATCTTTTACGTGAGTTACACACACCTTTGTCTTCTGCTACGCTGGTTTACTGTGATAATGTTAGTGCAGTTTACTTATCTTCTAATCCGGTTCAACATCAACGTACGAAGCATATAGAGATTGATATTCATTTTGTACGGGATTTGGTTGCTGCTGGTGAGGTTCGCGTGTTTCATGTACCATCACGTTATCAGTATGCAGATATTTTTACCAAAGGTTTACCATATGCTTTGTTTCAGGAGTTTAGGATCAGTTTGAGTGTCCGGTGTCCTCCCGCTCCAACTGAGGGAGAGTGTTAGTCGATATATTGAGTCTGCAATATTAGTATGGGCTAAAGCCCAAGTCTAGAATATTCTTGTAAGGTATTTATATACCGGTTTGCCTATCATGAATAAACACGATTCATTCCAATATCCTACATATTTGCCTCAACGGTTTGGAGAAAAATGTGACCGTTACATTTATTGTGGGGTGAGAGGTATGAGAGAATTATGGTTGCCACTAAAAAAGTATGATGAGGTTATATGGTTGAGGTATGAGATGAAGTGAATGATATTATTAGTGGGTTGAGAGGTATGAAAGAAGTATGGAGGCATGATTGACACCACCCTTAAGAATAAACAAGTCCTGCCTAACCCATTATGAGTTAACGAATAAAAACCATATTATAATTTAAAGAAATAGAAAATACAGGTAAAGAACAAAGCACACAGGTGGTCAGATATTCATAATTCATAATAAAAATGAATAATGCGACCAAAAAGTAAAAGATCGATATAAGTCAAGAAGAAAATATAATAAAAGGAAAAAATTAAATATAATAGCATATGGGACTATGGGTTGGTTTCGAGATGCGTACTCATGCAATGCATGATAGAAAGGAACGTGACCATGAATATACAATCATATATGTAAGCGTAGTCGACATATCTTTAATTAATATTCGCGAACCAATTTTTCTTTTTCAAACTAAACCTTTAATCCTTTGAGCCTACACCAATCTTCACGAAACATCCAAATGAACTTATTAACTGGACACTCATTTATTACGTGTTGCAATTCATTTGACATATAATAAATATCAATATCATTTATTTATTTATTTAATTTTTTGATAAAGGGCCTTCAAATATCAATAATATATCCGGTTGACAAAGAAATTATATATATATATATATATATATATATATATATATACTAAATGTGGGGAGGTTGATGGGTGTGACCACTGTAGCTGACAGTGTTTGCTACAGTAATTTTTTTTTTTTTTTTTTTAGTACTAACGGTCGTTAGTTATTTAACGGCTGTTAACTAACGACCGTTACTTTAACATTTAAAAAAAATTACGCACTTTGTCCTTCATCTCAAAGGTTCATATTTAATCCTCATATAATTTACATAAATGGTCCTTCATGTTATACATCAATTGCTAAGTCAGTTCTAGGTAACTAACTTCACGTTAAGTAGCTAACGGCAACAAAAGAATTCCGTAGCAACGCGCGGATATCAACACTCGTTTAATAACTAAATATTGCAATACTAACATATTAGGTTGATACTGAGATATAAGGGATCTAAATATGCAATATGAAGCTCACTGCCTAACAAATATTACAAAGCAACAATGTAAGTGAATACTCATCTCTTGCATGGTCAATAAAAAATGAACCGTCTTGAGATCGGGAAAGGGTTCCCTACTAGCAATAACTATATAAATCACATCATACGTGTTTGGCAAGCCTTCAAGTGCAAATGTAAGAATATCGTCATTGCTAAGAGGAGAACCAAGACCATTTAACACTGAAACAATTGACTCAATTTTCTGAAAGTATTCATCAATTGTTAAGTCCCTAAGCTTCAAATTCCGTAGCTCTGCCTTCAAAGCCATAGCTCTTGGGCGTTTATTGTCTTGAAAAATCGTTTGAAGGTACACCCACGCCTCTTGGGCAGTTTGTGGATTAAGAACAACCAACCACTTTTGAAGATTCGATGCAAGTGTGAAAAAGATCCAAGACCAAATAATGAAATCAACCTTTAGCCATTTCAGATCCCTAGTTGGTGGTGAAGAAGGTGTAGTAAAGGAGGACTCGGGTGGATCAACAATATGGTCCAAGATGCCATAACAATGACAAAGGTGAGAAAATAATACACCCATGAAGAGTAATTCATATCATCAACATCCATTTTGATGGGAACAAAAGTTGTTAAGTGATTCATAGCCATTTGTTTATCCGACAAAGTGAGAACCGTTGGAGGAGGAGTTGTATCCATAGTCATGGTGAAGATCGAATGGGATGGTTAGGGTTTATAAAGGGTAATCGAACAGAAACTCACCTTGGTCGACAGAAACACAAGTCGACAGAAGAGAACAGAAACATAAGTCGACAACACACCTTGGTCGACAAACAAGTTAAACACACCTCGACAACACACTTGGTGGAGAAACTATTAAACGAAAACTGGAAACAATAACTTTGAAACAGCAAACTTCAAACAGGAACTTCAAACGAACAGCATGCAAATAACTTTGAAACTTCAAACAATAACTTTAAAGCATTAAATTAATCCAAATTCACTAACCCATAATATAGCAGCATGCAAATATATGTAGGAATGGAACAACTATAATCGTATAAAATAAAATTAGTAGGTTAATAAAGGGTTTTGCTAACAACAGCCCTAAATGCTGTGTTTAAAAGGATGTTTTCTTACAATTTGATGTAATAGACTATTTTAACAAATCAGAATTAAGTGTTATTTATGAATCCAACTTTTTCAGAATTATTTTCGTAATTTTAATGATTTACATCCAATCATGATAAATCATTAATAACATTGAAATAATAATCACTTGCTTAAACACGGCTTTAAGAGCTGTTGTTAGCAAAACCCATATTTAAATATTAAGATAAAATATTAAAGAGGATCTAACAATCGCTCTAATATAAAATGCAATAAGCTTAGAAACTCAAACCGATAAATAGAATTTAAAACCTAAGGTCATTTCTAATCAAGCCTTTTAGGCTACCCACAGTAAGGACTCCTAATCCCTTTCATTTTCCATATCATTTCAGCTTTCTCTCTCTAACGACTTGCAGGCGATTAGGTGCCCCAGTAAGGACGACCTATACTACAAAAAATATACCCCACAAAAATAATTTTTATATTTAATGCTTCACACAAAAAGCACTCACATGAGAGAGAGAAAAAAAAAAAAAAAAAAAAAAAAAAGTAATACTCGATTTTGTAGGTGACCATGTTGAGTTTTTTTCCTTTTGCGACCAAATAGCCACATTAAGGTGACCAACTTGAAATCGATCGTCCATGTCGATCACCCAAACTTAATGTGGGTAGCCTTAAAACGCATTTCTTGTATTTAGGCCCATAGGCCCGTATATCTTGTATTGTAACTATTGTCATTGTACGTATGTTTTGGGAGATATACGATTCTAAACACTTACTCACTGAAATAAATACTATGTGAATATTCATCTCCAAAATAAGCAATGTACGTGTACTTGTCGATACACTCTATAAATAGATACCCAACACCAATGGATTATTCACATTACACATTAAACAAAACACACATAGAAAACAATGGAGCTTCTGATTCTATTTCTCTCTTTCATTGCTTTCATCTTATTCCTCCTCCATGCCTTTGACCTCCACCATAAACGTCGAATGCCGCCTGGTCCCTCGGGACTTCCCATTATTGGGAACCTCCTTGCCCTTGGACCGAAACCCCACGAGTCCTTAGCCAAGCTTTCTCAAAAATACGGTCCACTTATGACCATCCGATTAGGGAGCATCACTAGTGTGGTAGCGTCCACACCCGACGCTGCTAGAGAAATCCTCCAACGCAATGACGAGTCGTGCTCAGGCCGTCTTGTCCCAGACGCTGTTACCGCCTTAGAGACTCATGATGCAGCTGTTCTATGGATTTCCACAAATGATGAGTGGCGAACCATTAGAAAAGCGCTTAACACTTTCCTTACACACCAACACAAACTCGACACCCTTTGTGACCTTCGACAGAACGTGGTCGAGGGAATGTTGGAATTCTTACGAGAATCTGGGAAGAAGAACGCGGTTATAGATATTGGAAACTTAGCATTTGCAGTGGCGCTAAACCAGATGTCGAACACGTGCATTTCACAAAACGTGACTAGCTACGAGTCTGATGATATCGGAGGGTTTAAGACGGCTGTTAAGACACTGATGGAAGTAGATGGAAAGTTTAATATAGCTGATATATTTCCGGTTTTGAAACCATTGGATCCACAAAACATAAGACGGCAAGCGAAAGCGGCTTATGATTGGTTCGATGAGGTGACAGAAGGTTTCATAAGCGAGAGGTTAGAACATCGAAAGTCGGGGCTTACTAAGTTCGGTGATATGTTGGATTCACTGCTGGATTACAGTCAAGATAATGAAGAGTTTAATCTCAGACACATTAAAACTTTGCTTGTGGTAATTAAACTAAACCCTATTGCACTTTATTTTCATGTGTTGTCATAGAAAAAAGAGCATTCCAATAATCGGAACCTAATGTTCTATTACAGGATTTATTTCTAGCAGGAACAGAAACGAGCTCAAACACAACAGAATGGGCGATGACTGAACTCTTGCTTAACCCTGAAATGTTCTCTAGAGTTCGTGAAGAAGTATCGACAATAGTGGGAAAAGATGGGGTAATTCAAGAATCCAAACTTCTCGACTTGCCTTATTTGCATGCTGTGATCAAAGAAACGATGCGGCTTCACTTATCAGTGCCTCTATTAGTGCCGCATAAAACTGAGAGTGATGTTAAATTCGGAAAATACAACGTGCCAAAAAACACTCAAATTTTGGTGAACGCATGGGCAATAGCACGGGACCCCAATTACTGGGAGGACCCGTTGAAGTTCATGCCGGAAAGATTTATAGGAAAGGAGCTAGACTACAAGGGCCAAAATTTCGAGTTTATACCATTTGGATCAGGGCGAAGGATGTGCCCGGGTATACCCTTGGCTCATAGGGTAGTCAGTTTGATGGTAGCATCATTTGTGTATCATTTTGATTGGAAGCTTCCTCATGCTAAAGAAGAAATGGACATGAACGACATTTTCGGTCTTACACTCCTTAGGGCGACTCCTCTCCTCGCTACCCCTGTTCCCTTCAAATAATTGGATGCTGAGCGAAGCAATTAAGCAAATGACACTTGTGATAAAAATATTATTTCGCTTAAAGTTGTAAGATTCATAAGATATCTGAAAGATTTTATGAAAACAATGTTTTGAATCATGTTTTGTAATGAAGTGCTTGTGTACTAAAAATAGTAGTAAAGTAGTAATATATATACACCAACTTTATATTTGTTACCACTTTGTTTAAGTTGCATCATGTGATCGATTGACAAATTTTCCTTATACTTTGGAGTGCGGTGAATAGTGGAAAGAGAATCTTGATTTTTTTATTTTATTATTATTTTTTTTTAATGTAACGAGAAATTACATTTAAAAACATAATTAGTGAAAGAAAAAGAAAAGGAAAAATAAAATAAACTTTACTGAAGAACTTAAAGGTAGTCATATATAGGCAAATAGGTGAGTCCAGAAATGCATATATACACTGTAACTTATGGCAACACAACTTGCTGAGCTAAAAGTTTAAAGATTTCATAGAGAATATATAGGTAAATAGATAACTAGCTAGTAGATCAAGAGGTAAATGTAAGTTCTCCTCGTAATTATGAATTGATAATCACATTAGACAGAATAAAAGCTTGTTGCTCCCAAATTTTTGTAACATTGTTTGAAAAGTGTATTTCGCGTTACACAATCCATGTCGACTTAGATTGAAACAATTTACTTTGGTAAGAGAAAACTAAAACAATAGAAATTAAAGCAAATAAAGTAAATTAAGATACAAAAATGTAACTTAATTGTGGGAGAGATAATATTGTGGGAGAAAGTTATAGTCTGTGCGAACGAGAGATAATATTTGTCATCCAAAAGGAAGCATTAAATTGTTTCAATCTAAGGATGCCCACAGTAAGGCGACAAAGTTCCCTTATTTTTTTCTGTTACGTCAGCTTTCTTTCTCCAGCGACCTGCAGGCGACTGCGTGTCTCAGTAAGGGCGACCAAGTTCAATTTTTTTTCATTATTATTTTTTAAACATTTTTAACACAAACTAAAATTTCATTCATAATTAAAACGTTACATATTAATTCAAATAAATAAAAACATTACAACACTTATTAAAATATTACAACGCTTATTAAAAACTAATAATCTAAGTTGTGTCGTTCCTTAATCGAGTCTTTTATTTTTTGCATTTTTTGCCGTTGTAATGCGGGCAAAGCTGGGTCGATTAGTGTGAGATAGAAGATGAGATCTTTTTGATATTTTTTTTCTCGCTCAAATTCAAGTTTTTGTTCTTCCATTGCCAATCTTCTGTCTTCTTGCTCCGCTTCTTTTGTTGCAGCTCCAACTCCTTATCCCTTTGCTCCAGCTCTTTTTTCTTCAAGTTGTAGTATCTGTCTGCAAGCTCCTGCTTCTTACCCAATGCCATTGACTTAATGGTTTTCCATTTGTCGGCTACCCCATCCAAATTCCAAGACTTGGAATTCTCCGACGATTTATTCTTAGTAGCCTTATTTTTCTTAGCTGCATCACGACCAACTGGTCGCTCATTTCGAGCCTCTTCATTATCAGGCACATCCGAGCCCGTTTCAGAAGTCCTTGGTTTTTTTCGATCCTCATTTTGTTTTAAAAAAACCGTCACCTCATTTTTCTTCCAAATCTGATGCTCCCTCAAAATCTCCCAACAATGCTCCAAATGAAAGGCATGCTTCATAATGATTTCATATTCTTCACATGCTCTTTGGTAAATATTGAGATCATTCTCACCACTTCCAAAATTCGTATAACAATTGTCGTAAATGGCACAAAATGCACCAACTCTAGGACGAATCCTATTTTTCCACTTGCTAGTAATTGAGTTGTATGATCTCCTTTCACCAACCTCCTTTTCAAAGTATGTAATCACTTTCTTCCAAAATCCCTTAGAATTTTGGTTGGTTCCAACTATGCCATCCTCCGACGAATCACACAAAGCCATGTACAATGCGATCTCTTCTTTTTTTTTTTGTCCAAATCGCCGAATCTTTAGCAACCTCTTTCTCAATAGCCTTCTTCTTACCCTTTGTAGCACGCTTCTTTGGTTTGACCGGTGACATCTCTTCAGAAAAAGTATTGTCGTCGTCATCACCAACAAGATCATCATTTGGAACTGAATCGTGATACGATCCGTGACCCGAACCTTGATAACCCGGTGACATTTGTTAACTCGGATAACCCGAACCGGTTCCAACAAAAAAAGCCGGATTGTTTTCTAATTGTTCCATAAAATCACAAGCATCTAGATTGATGTGGTTAACCGGAGAATAATTTTGATAATTAGAATAGGAAGACGTTGATGAGTTCATTGTTGGACGATAACACGATTTAGGGGAGCCATACATAGATTGTTGGCTTCGACGGGAGTGGCTTTCTTGTGGTTGTTGGTTGTTTTGATACCGGGGAACAAATGGACGATTAATATTACGATGCATAGCAAATGGATTGAATGTTTATTTTTGTGGAGGTAGTTGAGATTCATAATCAAGAGAATGGGGTCGGAAATTGACGTTCGGTGAGACACCTGTTAACCGGAAAGTCGAATCCGGTGATACTTGCGGGATGTTTTGTGGTAAACGGGATTTTCGGCCTTTTGACATTTTGAATAGAAATAATTGTGAGATTGTGTGAATTGAAGTGTGTTTATGTTGTGTATTTATAAGGTAATTTAAAAGATTTTTTTTTTAGCTCAAACGATTGAATACATTAAAGTGGGTTACCGTTTGGATCAAAAAGAAAGAAATATAGGACAAAGTACTCGGTCGAGATCACGACCTATTGGCTTTGTTTTCGTCCTTCATTTCGGTCGCGACCGAATCACTACAAAAGGGCTGACCGAGTGAGACCTCAACGAACGCTTTGGTCGAGATACCTTCTGTGGTCAGCCTAAGTCAACATGGATTGTGTAACGCAAAATACTCTTTGTCAAACAAAATTACACAAATTTGGGAGCAACAAGTTTTTATTCTGTCTAATGTGATTATCAATTCATAATTGGCGGGAACACCTTACCCCGGGTGCCTTTTTGGCACCAGCCATTATCCACCATATAAAGAATAGCTTTGGCAACTCTCCTGACCTAGTGGGGCACCAACTGGAGTAGGCAAGAGCCGAGAATCGAACATTTGACCTTTTATCAACAAAATCTCTCAAGTTGGTCCATAGGTTTTTCGGAGGTGGATACTTACGGAGCTAAAGCCCTTTTGGTGTAGCTACTTATCTATTTATGTATTCGCTATGAAATCTTTAAACTTTTAGCACAGCAAGTCGTCTTGCCAAAAGAAATATAATTCCAGAAGTGTTCTTTGATCATGTCTATTTCTTTTGTAGCATGATTCATCTCGTACTTAAAAGTTACAATGTATTTGTGCCTAAGGGCACAAGTTAGAAAAACTCTTATTTAAATCTTGTTAGAAGTTTATTTAATAATTACAAGGATTATTTTGGGAGAAAGTTAAAGTTTGAGTCTGAACTTTTGATGATTTACAGGAGGTAAATATTCTTAAATGCATTTTTGCACTTCGACAAACATTAACTTATACGAGGTGAGATCTATGCAAAATAAGTATCACTTAAAAAACAAATAAGTCAATCTCAACCATCCATTCATCTTTCATCTAATGGCTAAGATCAAATCAAAAAATAACAAAGGGAGGGTAAAATTGGCATTTTAGCTCATTTAATATAAAAACCCACTTTCCACCTTTTTTTAAAAAAACAACATATCTTGCAAACGGTAAATCTTCAAGCTACGAAAAATACACCATCGCGACGAGAAAAAAATTATCTTTCTATAGATATGCATTGTTATATACTTTCGACGAATTTTTTTTTTCAAAATTTCGTCCAGAAAAATCCCACGGGATTCGTAAAAAATCCCATGGGATTCGTAAAAAGACGATTTTTTTTTCAAAATATCCGTCTGGAAAAATCCCACGGGATTCGTAAAAATCCCATGGGATTCTGATGAGGCGAAAAATGAACCACTTTTAGGGGGTCATTTAAACCCGGAATTGAATTTATTTGATCAAATATTGCCCTAAATTGTTCCTTTTGTGATTTTAGGTACTTTGGGAGTGAATTCTGGAAAAGGAAGCATTTTGAACGTTTTTGGAGCATAAAAGTGAAGAAAACGGCAAAGACTTAATTTTTCATGCTGAGAACAGTACCTGACGGCGTCAAGAGGAAAAATGTGACGGCGTCAGGAGAAAAATCCGTGACGACCCAGTGAAAACCTAAAGGCGTCACAAGAAGGGCGTCAAGAGTTAATGTTGTGACGACCTGCAATTGGAATACACATGACGGCGTCAGATCCAGATCTAGGCAGTCCGAGAAATTATTTGGCGGCGAGATGACGGCGTCAAAAATTTGTTCTTGACGCCGTCACCTATCAGAATCTATATATACTTTTCTATTTTTCATTCATAAAAAGAGGAACTTGTGTGGAGAATAATAGGGTCGAACCTAATAAACCCTAGGTCGTTTTTTACTGTATTTTCAAGGGTTTTCACCCCTTGAAACGTTTCATGTTCAATTGAGATAAGTCCTCTTTCAATTCATTCAATATGTCTATGTGTTGTTTGAATATATCTTATGCTTGTCTTGATTTCAACATGCTAGGCTAGATCTATCATGTGTTTGCTTAGATGTAATGAAACCTAGATGTTAATTATAGGTTGATTGCTTGTTTATAGTTGTAATGGATGAATGATTTCAATGTTAGGCTTAAGAAAACTGGCAGATCTCCATTGTGTAACATGCTTGAACGTCTTAAGAAACATGAACCGATGTGTACTAGGTTTTATTGGTTGTATTTAATGCATGAGCAAATTCTAATGATTCCATGTTATGAGCTTCTTAGCCGGCTCGACATAGGAGTGAAGTAGGCGCTTATAGGATTGGGGAAGTAAGTACGCCACCTCATGAATGGTATTAAGGAATAACATCCGTCATCCACACAACTGTAACAAGTAATTAACCTGTTAAAGATATCTAGGGAGTAGTGAAACCTAAGTAAACACAATTCTCTCATATATTGCTCACAACTCTAGTATAATTAGTTTTATTTTCATTTTTAGTATTTTATTTTGATTGCATATTTAGTTATTGGGTTAGTTGACTAGCAACTAATTCTTCCCAACTCCTTCAAACCCGAGATTTTTACTTGCTTTCATAAAAATATAAAAATACAAAAAGAATCATCCCTCATCTCTAGACCTAGTCTTTAGATTTTCTAATCCTAGCGACACTATTCCTAGCTGAACGATCAATCCCCCGGTACTTGTCATTATACTATACTACATCGATCAGGTACACTGCCTGGTGGGGGTTGTAAGCTTCTCGAGATCCCTCGAGAGGTAAAGCCTGGTGCAATCCCTACGCATCAAGTTTTTGGCGCCGCTGCCGGGGAATAGTTAATGTCTAGGTTAGAATCTCTTATTATTAGGTCTACTTACTAGATTCCTTTCTAGTAAGATTTTATTTTTTTTTAGGTTCTCTTTAGTCTATCTTATTTCTTCGTGTTTTTGTTTGTACTAGTTTGGTCCTTATGGATTTTGAGAGTCGCCGTTTAGAAGTTAGCAAGAGGCTTATAGCGCATAAAAGAAGAAAGAGAGAAGTTAACACATTTAAGGAATTCATTAAGCCTCTCCAAATGAAAATTGAGTTTACAGACTTCGCTCCAACCCTGGATGAATTGAGTTACCATAGGTTCCTTTTACAACACCCCTGCCCCTCAAAATATAGAAAGACACCATGGATTAGGAGGCATAATTTCAGGAACATAAAAATTCCTTGCATAATTGGGTAAATGTCTAGAGAGCATACATACATTGACTTAAAAGCACCCATGAATATTATGTCTAGGCTCTATTACAACTGGATAATGAACGAAAGGTTAAGCCCTAGAAAAGATCCTTATAACTCTAATAGGCTATGTAATTTCATCAGGAGAGTTAAAGGGGTACACATCATTATAGGAAATTTTACTTATCAATGCGACTTTGTAATCCTAGAAGATGTTAGAGGCATTATAGATCCACACCTATGAGAGATGGTTCTAGGACGACCTTTTGTTGAGAAGACTAAGATGTATTATGATCATGAGAAGGGAATAGTTCAGTTTACCGAGGGAATAGAGAAGATTACTTTTATGATGCCTCACATGAAGGAAGAATTAAAAGGCATCAAGAATATACACATTGATGAGATTCGACCTTATGAGGTTAAGGAAGATGGAATTGATGATGATGCATATTATGAGAGGAGGCGAACATACTATTCAGGTTGCATGAATCTAGGCCCGGAATACATGCGTGATGAGAATTGGGTTAGGTGTTTTGAGTCGGCACAAAAGTGGGAAAGGAAAACGTAACCCATGACCTTGAGTCTAGCTACAAGACTCGTAAATAAAGAAAAGCGCTTCTTGGGAGGCAACCCATATTTTGTGTGATTTTTATTTTGTTTGTTTGTTATTTGCTTCCGTATGCATGCTTTATTTTTATTGTTGGTAGATCATGTTTCAAAACTAAAATAGTGCTAAATACTTTATTTTGTTGTTTGGCTTAGTCTTAACTTCATCCAAAGGTATTTTTGCAAAAGATAAGTGTAAGGGGAAACCCCAAATATGTTTTTAAGAAACAAAACCGATCATGATTTTCCACAATATTAAGTGAACATGTATATTAGTATTTGTTAGAGTCAAATGCTTGTATCGAGTCATAATGATGTTTTGCAGGATTTTCCAGGAAGTAGGACGAAGTTTTTCCAGAAATTTTTCGAAAACTTAACATAAGAATTTCTGCTGGTCACTTCTGACGGCGTCAGGAATTAATTCCTGACGGCGTCACGTGTAAAATTCTGGAAATTTTACCAGTTTTGTTTTTCTAACGGAGTCTTAAAGTTTTTGTTGAATTATTAGTTTTATAATCTCCAGAAAATCTGCAAACATTATTCCACAAGCATTATATCTTATTTTGTTTTCTAGGATTTTTTAGCATATGTAGATTGCCGCCGATTTTATGCGAGGTTGCCTTGTCTGTTTTCTCAGGTTTTACAGGTTATGTATGACAAGAAGATGATTTATATTCTGGAAGGGAAGCTTTGATTGTTCATTTTCTTGGAGGAAGATTTAACCTGGCCACCTTATTATCCATACCGAGCGAATCAGGGGAGTATTTGATTTCATTCTTTTTACTTATTTCACTTTTACATTATTTACTTGAACATTGGGGACAATGTTCATCCTAAGTGTAAGGGGAGAGTAAAATGATGATACCTTACAAATACACTTTCGCTTGAGTTTGTTTGTTTGATGGTAGATGTGTAATAAAACTATGAGAAATACTTGTTAGTGCAATTTTAGCGCCAAATTTAAATTTTTTTACAACATTTAGGAGTGAAACTTTAGCCATAGCAAGCGTCTCATGGATAGGAGATTGTATGACTAGCACAAAACCGTATCATTCAGAAAAATTTTCCACCCAAATATGTGAGGTTCGCCTTTAGATTTGATAAGAAAAGCATTTATTATTAGTGCTTATGAGTGTACCGGTAGCATTTAGATTCTAGAACTTGCGTTAGTGATGCATCCCGAGACCGCTAGTGAGACTACATTCGTGTAGTAGGATTTACTACATGATAAGAGGCATTAGGATCACCCTTGTGTTAAACCCGTATTATAATTACTTGACCATTTAAGTCATATTACTTGGCTAGTTAAGTCAACTAATTTTTCCCACACCTTAGCGTTGTACTCATTTTTAGTACACGAAACCCCTAGTACACCCCTCCGAGCCTATCTTTTCGTTTCTAACTTTAAGCATCTTACTTAAAGGAAGAATTTGTTACACCCCACTTAAATGTACACCCAAATCGCCTTAGCCTTCCGTGTATGCACTCATCTTTAGTGCATTATTGTTATTTGTTAAACCCTAAGTTAATTATGTAATTGATTACATGGTTGCTAAGTCGAGTCATATCCTTGTACATATTGTTTTGGGACGATTGAGACACATGGGTAAAGTACTTATTTTATGGAGTAATGGGGAAGAACATGATTTATTACCCCCATATGTGCGTTAATCTTAAAAGTGCTCCAAATGTTTTGATTTTCTTAATTCGAGTCATTAGATTAGTTTATTGCAAAGTATGTAAAAATTCAAGTGTAAGGGGAATATTCATTCTCTATGATGTATTATTTTGGATGGTAGGGTAAGAGTGTATGAAAAAAAAAAAAAAAAAAAACGGACTACCATCCCGTTTTATTCTATGTTCATTTTATCTTTTTGCTATTTTTGATTTATTAGCTTAAGTCGAGTCTAGTCTTGACTTAGCAACGCCATATTGTACATGTAATTAACCAAGATTGTTAACTCGCCACCAGTAAAGACTGCCTATCCAACAAAACAGTGTATTCCATATCCCTACATCTAACGTTACAACCCTTTGAAAGACCTCTTTGATAGTTTATCCTAGGTGCTTATGCCATGTGGTGGAGGTTTGATCCTTTCCCAAGCCTATGCTAATCTATTTTGTTATGACAGGTAGTGAGAGATGTTTTCCATTTCCATATTGTGATATTACTTTATTACACCCGAGAGATGTGAGTATCTAAACACTATTTGTGAGGTGCTAGTGTATGACCTCCGTGCTTGTCTTTGGTCTTTAGTGGAACGATTATTTATTGTAATTACTTTTATATTAGTGTTAAATGACCCCTAGCTTGTATTTTGATTAGAATAAAAGTGCATTTGCTTGAGGACAAGCAAATCTCAAGTGTAAGGGTATATGATGAGGCGAAAAATGAACCACTTTTAGGAGGTCATTTAAGCCCGGAATTGAATTTATTTGATCAAATATTGCCCTAAATCGTTCCTTTTGTGATTTTAGGTACTTTGGGAGTGAATTCTGGAAAAGGAAGCGTTTTGGACGTTTTTGGAGCATAAAAGTGAAGAAAACGGCAAAGACTTAATTTTCCATGCTGAGAACAGTACCTGACGGCGTCAAGAGGAAAAATGTGACGGCGTCAGGAGTAAAATCCGTGACGACCCAGTGAAAACCTGAAGGCGTCACAAGAAGGGCGTCAAGAGTTAATGTTGTGACGGCCTGCAATTGGAATACACATGACGGCGTCAAATCCAGATCTAGGCAGTCCGAGAAATTATTTGGCGGCGAGATGACGGCGTCAAAAATTTGTTCTTGACGTCGTCACCTATCAGAATCTATATATACTTTTCTATTTTTCATTCATAAAAAGAGGAACTTGTGTGGAGAATAATAGGGTCGAACCTAATAAACCATAGGTCGTTTTTTACTATATTTTCAAGGGTTTTCACCCCTTGAAACCTTTCATGTTCAATTTAGATAAGTCCTCTTTCAATTCATTCAATATGTCTATGTGTTGTTTGAATATATCTTATGCTTGTCTTGATTTCAACATGCTAGGCTAGATCTATCATGTGTTTGCTTAGATGTAATGAAACCTAGATGTTAATTATAGGTTGATTGCTTATTTATAGTTGTAATGGATGAATGATTTCAATGTTAGGCTTAAGAAAACTGGCAGATCTCCATTGTGTAACATGCTTGAACGTCTTAAGAAACATGAACCGATGTGTACTAGGTTTTATTGGTTGTATTTAATGCATGAGCAAATTCTAACGATCCCATGTTAGGAGCTTCTTAGCCGGCTCGACATAGGAGTGAAGTAGGCACTTATAAGATTGGGGAAGTAAGTACGCCATGTGGAAAACTAGAAGGGGGGGTTGAATAGTTTTACGTCTTTTTAATTTTATTTTGAAAACTTAGTTTAGTTTTAAAACCTTGTTTGCTTTTAAAACTTTGATTCAATCTTATGTGAACTCAAATCTTGAACAATATGAACAAGTATATCTAAGTATAAACAATAATAATAATGTATGCTAAGTATGTGAAATCAACACATGCATAATATAAACAATTGTAGCTATATATGAGAGATAAGTACGTAATCATTTATTTTATAATCCTTAGTTATATTTTGTATGAAAACTATACTTGATCGAAATGATCAATTATATGTATGTAACCTTTTTAGTTTGATTGTAAAAACTTTGTTTTGTGAATAAAACTTTCGTTTGATCTTTAAGTAAAATCAATACTAGCACTATATGAGCAACTATATATATACGTCTACGTCTACAAAATTAATAACGATATAAGCAAGATAATAAGTAAGATATGGAAAGATCTAACCGCGAGACAAAGGATTTATAGTGGTTCGGCTACAAGGACACCTTCCTTGCCCTACTCCACTCCTCGAGTCACCTACTCGAGAGTTTTCTTCACTATATCAACAAGCTCCCTTATGGCGGAGAAAACCTTACACACCAATTACACACCAATTACACACCAAAGCTTCGTCACAACGAAATCACACCTTCTTCACAACTACTTCACACCAATCTACTACACTCCTATCTTCATAACTACTTCACACCAATATACTACACACCTATCTTCACAACTACTTCACAACTAACTACTTCAACTCTATCTTCTTCACACCAATAGATTTCCTAGCTTTTCTTCTTCACACCAAGCTATCAACTATTCACACAATCTATATCTAACACAACTATCTACAAGCAAATATTCACAACAATCTTCACAAAGAATATGTAAATAATCTTGATGATACACCAACAACTTGGATGTGGAGATCACAACAAGTTGTAATACTTCTTGTCTAGGAAGATAGAAGTATTCTTCTCTTGCACTTGAGAGGATGGAAATTGGATCACTTTGAAACAAAGAATATATACACTTATGATCAAAGGGTTTTAGAAGGATGTTTAGAGAGAATTGGATCTGAAAATATTTGTGCAAAAGGTGAGAAAAATTCCAGGTTTGAGGTGGTATTTATAGGGAAAAATTTCTGACCAAATCTGACAGGGGAGCGTGGCCGGTCCCCTTAATTGTGTGCCGGTCCCCTTAAAATTAAGGGGGCCGCCCTTTATAATTAAGGGGGCCGCCCTACTGAAACGGCCAGATTTTCTGTCTTTTAGTGGGGAAAGTTTATTTGGTGAAAAACTAACTGATTTTGGTTAAATATTTGAAATCATATATTTAGTATGATTAAAACATTTTTCCTTATTACCAAAAGTGTTTTTCAAAAATATATAATAAGATTATATAATTAAATAAACTTTGTATTAGTTAATTAAATACCCCTTTGATCATAGAATGCAATAAACACTTTGTTTATTCATACCTTAAGTGATTTGGATGTAAAGACAAATGTTAAGCACTAAAAACTTGTTTACGTCATAAGTTTTAGATTAAAGAGTTTATGCTTTGTAATTATCAAAACATAGAGACATTTTTAATATGTTAACAATGTTTTTAGACATTATTAATTTATGTCAACAATCTCCCCCTTTTTGATGATTACAAAACCTTAAACTCTTTAAACCTAAAAATTAATTTTTAGACAAGTATTAGAGTTTAACATTCACTTCTCCCCCTTTTTGTAAAATCAAAAAGGTTATGCCGACTAGCTTCGTAAATGAAGTTAGACGGGATAAAAGCTCCCCCTTGATGTGTGCTCCCCCTTGTTCGATGGCACCAAGGGATCGAGATATGGAATTCTCGCAAGAAAAATATTTGAAGCACAAGCATATATAGAAGAATATGCAATATACAAATAACAAGCATAGTAAACAAATATTAAGGATACATAACAATTAATTCAAAGTGATTATGTTAAAAGATCCTAATTTGCCAAAGAGAGCCATTGGACTTGCTTGTAACAAAAGGTTGGTTGATTCGTATTTGAAAGTGAAAATCATAAGCATATGGTATGCTTAGATGGTTGATGATGGAGTGTTTGGAATGAGGATGGTTGAGTTAGGATAAGGTTGTTGGATTAATGGAGGTTGTTGGATTAATGGAGGTATATGTTCGGGTCATGAATGTTGGATAGTTTGGTGGTGGAGAGTTTGTAGCAGAAGAGGTTGATTGAGGTTTTGGATGTCGTTCAAGTGAGGGTATTGGATGTGATCTAGTGAGAAGATATTCAATCCAAGTGTTCATTGAATGCAATGGTTTTTAGGAGAAAGATGCAACAAGGTCAATTGTTGACATGCTTCTCAAGTTGATTTATGTTGTGTGGTGATGAGGGTGATCTAGATGAAGGTGGATCCAAATTGCGTTGAGCAAGATGTAAGGCTAAAAGAGCACTAAGCTCATGGGCTTCTTTTAGCGCCTCAACGAACTTCAAGTGTTCGGAGGAAGGTGATGGTGGTGGAGCATGATAGTTGTCTTGGGTGATGGTTTGAACATGCAACATAGGAATGGCATGTGAAGTTGTAGGATGTGGTGGTGATACTCTTGGTGGTGGAGACATGTTTGAGCTTGGGTAATCATGAAAACATGATATGGGTGGAAGAGATCCTTCATGAGTGGATGGTGTTTTTGTTGAATGAGCAACATGTAAAGTGTTGGTAATGAGGTTGGGATTATTGTTTTGAGATTGTGCATGCTCATCATAAGAAGGAGCATTAGTCGAAGCGCGAATGGATGATTTGTTGTTAAATGGATCATTTGTGTGAGAGTGAGGTTTAGGTGTTGGTTGATTATGAACAACATCGCTTGAGTTCTGAAAAGATTATGAGGTTTGAGTGTAATGTAGAAGGATATGGGTGAGTAAAGGTTTTTGATATGTAATGTTGGTGAGAAGGAAAGTGAGGTGTTAGGTAAGTAATGTTTGAAAACATAGGAGGAATTTGGTGTTGGATGTTTGACAACGTCATTTGATTTGACGGAATTTTAAAGGAAGTTAGGCTTTCTTCTCCAAACAAGTTTCTTGGTGGCTTTGGTTTAATGGGAGAGGAAATGATGAGATGAGTGGAGATTGAGAGGAATGAGAGTGTTTATAGTGTAGGATTGGTGGGATCAAGGATGGATAAATATTGATGGAAGGTTTATGATAAAATAGGTTTGTGAATTTTGGGAAGTGTAGGATGAAATGGGCAAAAAAAAAATAGAAAAGGGAAACAACACCTTCGACCATCAGATGGCCGGTCCCCTTAATTGGAGGCCGGTCCCCTTAATAATTAAGGGGGCCGCCTTATGATTTAAGGGGGCCGCCCATCTGGTGATTCCCAGATTGCCAGAAAAGGGTTTTTGGTAGTGAATTGCAGAAAGGTTGTGTTTTTGGTTTCAAACAAGTCCAACTCTTTGAGGCAATCAAGCATATACTAATTATGTAGCCAAAGCATGTTAACCAAAGAGATTAAGTAAACAAGCAATTTCATCTAGCATGCAAACATACTCATGAAGCAAGTAAAATATAAGTGCTAGAAAACAATAATCAACATCAAGTATTTCATAACTACATAACAATGAGGATTAATTCTAATGTGTATCAATGTGCAATAAGTGGGTAGTTATGATAGCATGTATTTCTAGACTTGTTACAAACAAAGTCTTAATGAACAAACCATGGTCCTCTTGATTTGATTTAGTTCACTTATAATGGTCATTTATATAAATATAGATGACAAATATGAGATCATCATGCATGATTTTAAAAGAGACGTTTTTAGCATTATTCAACAATGTTTGAAAGTAAGTTTTCACTTGGATGTGAGAGTTATTTGAATAAAATAGATTGGGTTTTTACTTCAAAATGTGTGAATGAACGGTAAAGAATATTTTCCCAATCTTTAGTTTTGATCAAAACAAAATTGTGAATATTGATAGTGAAAACATGTTATTTAAAAGTGGGATAGTTATTTGAAAGACTATTTTCCAAAATGTGAGGTTTTTGCATATTTTTAGAGATATTAGATTTTTAACAACAAATATCATAAATCAAATATTTTAAAAAGTGTTTATTAAAGATCTCATGCTCAAGAGGATTGGTTAAGCCTATTATTATCTCATGCTATCGTTTCTACATATCCTATGATCCTAAAGGAAATGAAGACGATAATTTATATGTTAGATGCGAGAGTGTTGAATGGGGTAAAACCTAACATCTATAGTTCCTTTGTATTCGCACGCTTATCTGACTTAATGCCATAGTCTACGAGAGCTTGTTTCATCCATAGTTTTCTTACGCGAGGGATCTAATCCTACTTCTATATTTACGATTGATCCACTTAACTCATTTCACTTCATCACCATGAGTTTCCTAATAGTGGATATAGAAGATTTCCATTTTCTATTTTGTTCGGCAATGAACAATTTTATCTTATTCCTAGGAAAGTCAACCAATGATGTTTCTAGGTTATAAGAATATAAGCAATTATGTACTAAGCATTAATCTAACTAATCATTTATCTAAGCATGCAAATTATAGTGATGAACTTAAAAGAAACGCGTACCTTTTAGTCTTCAATGGAATATCTTCAAGCACTTCAAGTGACCATGTTGACTTATAGAAGTCATTTGTAAATGATATTCCAACTTCTTCCAAGATTGACAACTTAGCCACTTGGTCCCCATTGTCTAATTGGTCCAAAGTTGTTTGGTCCAAACATATTTAACATTTGGCTAGAATGCATGTATGGTGGTAATACTTCCCATTGTCTCATTGGTCCAAAGTTGTTTGATCCAAACATATTTAACATTTGGCTAGGATGCATGTATGATGGTAATATTTCCCAAGGATTGTAACTTGGTTGATAATTCCACATTTGATTTCTAGTGTTATTGTAATATTGTCTATTTTGATTTCTTCTAGGTTGAGATGTTTTAGATCTTGGATGATGATTTTTAGTTTTTCTTGGTGGTGGAGTTTTAGATCTAAATTTAGGTTTAGAGGATCCTACTTCGGTCTTTAAGGATGGTTTATAAAAAGTTTTTACTTTTTCATCATTCGCAATGGGTATTTTTCTATCTTTTGTAAGTATATACTTAGGATTTGATTCTAATAATTTTTGTTTACTAGATTCACATTCAAACTTTATACTTTTATTTTCACTAGTTGAAACATTAGTTGAAGTTAATCCTAGACCGGTTTTATCTCCCGAAGTTTCTTGAGCACTTAGTATTTTCTTAAGTGGGTTATTACTATTTTTAAACCTGTCAAGTTTGAAAATTTCATCTTTAAGTTTTTCGTTATCATTTTTAACCTCTAAGCAAGTTTTACATTTTACAAAAACTTCTTTTCCTTTTTCCAAATGTTGTAGTTTAATTTTTAATTCGAGTACTTCATTTTCTAATTGATTATTAATATGTTTTAGTGACTTATTTTTAGCTATAACCTTTTGACCTAATTTGCATAATCTATTATATTCACTATCTAGGTCTTTTTCGTCTAATGATAAATTTTTGTCACTAAAGTATTCGGTTTCGAAACGTACCTCGCTTGATGTCTTAGCCATAAGACACTTTTCTTCATTTGTGGTTTCTTTCTTGTCCTCATCGCTATCACTCCAAGCACCTCCGATAAACGCCTTTTGATTTTGATCTCTTGACATCATTGGACACTTTCCGATGAGATGATTTGGATTGCCACATTTAAAACACTTCCTTTCATTATATGGTTGCCTAACATATCTTCCTCGTCTTTTGAAGTATTTCTTGAAGTCTCGTACGGCCATAGCATACTCTTCATCGTCACTTTTGGAGGTTGAGCATTCTTCGTCACTAGAGTCCTTTTTAGCTTTCAACGCAATTGATTTGCTTTGCTCCCTTTTTCCATTGAGAATCTCGGAGTCTTTCTTTATTATTGCTTCGTAGACTTTCAGGTTGCCGATCAACTCATCAAGTTGAAGAGTTAACAAGTTCTTCGATTCTTCAATCGCCGTAACTTTAGCTCGCCATTTTGGATGAAGAGCCCTAAGAAATTTCCTAACAAAATTCTTACTATAAAAATTCTCATCAAGTGCTTTTAAACTTGTGATAATAGTGTTAAATCTAGCAAAAGCATTATCTATTGATTCCTCCTCCGGAATCATAAATTGTTCATATTGTTGAACAAGAAGATCTATTTTGTTATCTTTAACTTGACTATTACCTTGGTGAGTGATTTGTAAAGAATCCCAAATTTCTTTTGCGGTTTTACACATAAAAATTCTTTCGTATTCTTTACGTGGTAACGCATTGTAAATAACCATTTTTGCTTCATTGTTTTTAGAAAGTCTTCTTTTTAAATCATCATTTTGTTTTTCAAAAGGTACTATTTCATCTTTATTTGTTTCGGGATTATTTTGAGTAGGTAAAAAGTCACCATTAGTAATAACATGCCAAAGATCTAGATCCTTTGATTTCACATAAGTTTCGAATCGATTTTTCCAATATAAAAATCCATCACTTTCAAATAGTGGTGGTCTTTGCATAGATTGCCCTTCTAAATATTTTTCAGATTCCATAGATCGTTACAAGTTTTAAAATACAATATATTTTAAAAATCTTGCTAGACGTGGCTCTGGTACCAATTGTGGAAAACTAGAAGGGGGGGTTGAATAGTTTTACGTCTTTTTAATTTTATTTTGAAAACTTAGTTTAGTTTTAAAACCTTGTTTGCTTTTAAAACTTTGATTCAATCTTATGTGAACTCAAATCTTGAACAATATGAACAAGTATATCTAAGTATAAACAATAATAATAATGTATGCTAAGTATGTGAAATCAACACATGCATAATATAAACAATTGTAGCTATATATGAGAGATAAGTACGTAATCATTTATTTTATAATCCTTAGTTATATTTTGTATGAAAACTATACTTGATCGAAATGATCAATTATATGTATGTAACCTTTTTAGTTTGATTGTAAAAACTTTGTTTTGTGAATAAAACTTTCGTTTGATCTTTAAGTAAAATCAATACTAGCACTATATGAGCAACTATATATATACGTCTACGTCTACAAAATTAATAACGATATAAGCAAGATAATAAGTAAGATATGGAAAGATCTAACCGCGAGACAAAGGATTTATAGTGGTTCGGCTACAAGGACACCTTCCTTGCCCTACTCCACTCCTCGAGTCACCTACTCGAGAGTTTTCTTCACTATATCAACAAGCTCCCTTATGGCGGAGAAAACCTTACACACCAATTACACACCAATTACACACCAAAGCTTCGTCACAACGAAATCACACCTTCTTCACAACTACTTCACACCAATCTACTACACTCCTATCTTCATAACTACTTCACACCAATATACTACACACCTATCTTCACAACTACTTCACAACTAACTACTTCAACTCTATCTTCTTCACACCAATAGATTTCCTAGCTTTTCTTCTTCACACCAAGCTATCAACTATTCACACAATCTATATCTAACACAACTATCTACAAGCAAATATTCACAACAATCTTCACAAAGAATATGTAAATAATCTTGATGATACACCAACAACTTGGATGTGGAGATCACAACAAGTTGTAATACTTCTTGTCTAGGAAGATAGAAGTATTCTTCTCTTGCACTTGAGAGGATGGAAATTGGATCACTTTGAAACAAAGAATATATACACTTATGATCAAAGGGTTTTAGAAGGATGTTTAGAGAGAATTGGATCTGAAAATATTTGTGCAAAAGGTGAGAAAAATTCCAGGTTTGAGGTGGTATTTATAGGGAAAAATTTCTGACCAAATCTGACAGGGGAGCGTGGCCGGTCCCCTTAATTGTGTGCCGGTCCCCTTAAAATTAAGGGGGCCGCCCTTTATAATTAAGGGGGCCGCCCTACTGAAACGGCCAGATTTTCTGTCTTTTAGTGGGGAAAGTTTATTTGGTGAAAAACTAACTGATTTTGGTTAAATATTTGAAATCATATATTTAGTATGATTAAAACATTTTTCCTTATTACCAAAAGTGTTTTTCAAAAATATATAATAAGATTATATAATTAAATAAACTTTGTATTAGTTAATTAAATACCCCTTTGATCATAGAATGCAATAAACACTTTGTTTATTCATACCTTAAGTGATTTGGATGTAAAGACAAATGTTAAGCACTAAAAACTTGTTTACGTCATAAGTTTTAGATTAAAGAGTTTATGCTTTGTAATTATCAAAACATAGAGACATTTTTAATATGTTAACAATGTTTTTAGACATTATTAATTTATGTCAACAATCTCCCCCTTTTTGATGATTACAAAACCTTAAACTCTTTAAACCTAAAAATTAATTTTTAGACAAGTATTAGAGTTTAACATTCACTTCTCCCCCTTTTTGTAAAATCAAAAAGGTTATGCCGACTAGCTTCGTAAATGAAGTTAGACGGGATAAAAGCTCCCCCTTGATGTGTGCTCCCCCTTGTTCGATGGCACCAAGGGATCGAGATATGGAATTCTCGCAAGAAAAATATTTGAAGCACAAGCATATATAGAAGAATATGCAATATACAAATAACAAGCATAGTAAACAAATATTAAGGATACATAACAATTAATTCAAAGTGATTATGTTAAAAGATCCTAATTTGCCAAAGAGAGCCATTGGACTTGCTTGTAACAAAAGGTTGGTTGATTCGTATTTGAAAGTGAAAATCATAAGCATATGGTATGCTTAGATGGTTGATGATGGAGTGTTTGGAATGAGGATGGTTGAGTTAGGATAAGGTTGTTGGATTAATGGAGGTTGTTGGATTAATGGAGGTATATGTTCGGGTCATGAATGTTGGATAGTTTGGTGGTGGAGAGTTTGTAGCAGAAGAGGTTGATTGAGGTTTTGGATGTCGTTCAAGTGAGGGTATTGGATGTGATCTAGTGAGAAGATATTCAATCCAAGTGTTCATTGAATGCAATGGTTTTTAGGAGAAAGATGCAACAAGGTCAATTGTTGACATGCTTCTCAAGTTGATTTATGTTGTGTGGTGATGAGGGTGATCTAGATGAAGGTGGATCCAAATTGCGTTGAGCAAGATGTAAGGCTAAAAGAGCACTAAGCTCATGGGCTTCTTTTAGCGCCTCAACGAACTTCAAGTGTTCGGAGGAAGGTGATGGTGGTGGAGCATGATAGTTGTCTTGGGTGATGGTTTGAACATGCAACATAGGAATGGCATGTGAAGTTGTAGGATGTGGTGGTGATACTCTTGGTGGTGGAGACATGTTTGAGCTTGGGTAATCATGAAAACATGATATGGGTGGAAGAGATCCTTCATGAGTGGATGGTGTTTTTGTTGAATGAGCAACATGTAAAGTGTTGGTAATGAGGTTGGGATTATTGTTTTGAGATTGTGCATGCTCATCATAAGAAGGAGCATTAGTCGAAGCGCGAATGGATGATTTGTTGTTAAATGGATCATTTGTGTGAGAGTGAGGTTTAGGTGTTGGTTGATTATGAACAACATCGCTTGAGTTCTGAAAAGATTATGAGGTTTGAGTGTAATGTAGAAGGATATGGGTGAGTAAAGGTTTTTGATATGTAATGTTGGTGAGAAGGAAAGTGAGGTGTTAGGTAAGTAATGTTTGAAAACATAGGAGGAATTTGGTGTTGGATGTTTGACAACGTCATTTGATTTGACGGAATTTTAAAGGAAGTTAGGCTTTCTTCTCCAAACAAGTTTCTTGGTGGCTTTGGTTTAATGGGAGAGGAAATGATGAGATGAGTGGAGATTGAGAGGAATGAGAGTGTTTATAGTGTAGGATTGGTGGGATCAAGGATGGATAAATATTGATGGAAGGTTTATGATAAAATAGGTTTGTGAATTTTGGGAAGTGTAGGATGAAATGGGCAAAAAAAAAATAGAAAAGGGAAACAACACCTTCGACCATCAGATGGCCGGTCCCCTTAATTGGAGGCCGGTCCCCTTAATAATTAAGGGGGCCGCCTTATGATTTAAGGGGGCCGCCCATCTGGTGATTCCCAGATTGCCAGAAAAGGGTTTTTGGTAGTGAATTGCAGAAAGGTTGTGTTTTTGGTTTCAAACAAGTCCAACTCTTTGAGGCAATCAAGCATATACTAATTATGTAGCCAAAGCATGTTAACCAAAGAGATTAAGTAAACAAGCAATTTCATCTAGCATGCAAACATACTCATGAAGCAAGTAAAATATAAGTGCTAGAAAACAATAATCAACATCAAGTATTTCATAACTACATAACAATGAGGATTAATTCTAATGTGTATCAATGTGCAATAAGTGGGTAGTTATGATAGCATGTATTTCTAGACTTGTTACAAACAAAGTCTTAATGAACAAACCATGGTCCTCTTGATTTGATTTAGTTCACTTATAATGGTCATTTATATAAATATAGATGACAAATATGAGATCATCATGCATGATTTTAAAAGAGACGTTTTTAGCATTATTCAACAATGTTTGAAAGTAAGTTTTCACTTGGATGTGAGAGTTATTTGAATAAAATAGATTGGGTTTTTACTTCAAAATGTGTGAATGAACGGTAAAGAATATTTTCCCAATCTTTAGTTTTGATCAAAACAAAATTGTGAATATTGATAGTGAAAACATGTTATTTAAAAGTGGGATAGTTATTTGAAAGACTATTTTCCAAAATGTGAGGTTTTTGCATATTTTTAGAGATATTAGATTTTTAACAACAAATATCATAAATCAAATATTTTAAAAAGTGTTTATTAAAGATCTCATGCTCAAGAGGATTGGTTAAGCCTATTATTATCTCATGCTATCGTTTCTACATATCCTATGATCCTAAAGGAAATGAAGACGATAATTTATATGTTAGATGCGAGAGTGTTGAATGGGGTAAAACCTAACATCTATAGTTCCTTTGTATTCGCACGCTTATCTGACTTAATGCCATAGTCTACGAGAGCTTGTTTCATCCATAGTTTTCTTACGCGAGGGATCTAATCCTACTTCTATATTTACGATTGATCCACTTAACTCATTTCACTTCATCACCATGAGTTTCCTAATAGTGGATATAGAAGATTTCCATTTTCTATTTTGTTCGGCAATGAACAATTTTATCTTATTCCTAGGAAAGTCAACCAATGATGTTTCTAGGTTATAAGAATATAAGCAATTATGTACTAAGCATTAATCTAACTAATCATTTATCTAAGCATGCAAATTATAGTGATGAACTTAAAAGAAACGCGTACCTTTTAGTCTTCAATGGAATATCTTCAAGCACTTCAAGTGACCATGTTGACTTATAGAAGTCATTTGTAAATGATATTCCAACTTCTTCCAAGATTGACAACTTAGCCACTTGGTCCCCATTGTCTAATTGGTCCAAAGTTGTTTGGTCCAAACATATTTAACATTTGGCTAGAATGCATGTATGGTGGTAATACTTCCCATTGTCTCATTGGTCCAAAGTTGTTTGATCCAAACATATTTAACATTTGGCTAGGATGCATGTATGATGGTAATATTTCCCAAGGATTGTAACTTGGTTGATAATTCCACATTTGATTTCTAGTGTTATTGTAATATTGTCTATTTTGATTTCTTCTAGGTTGAGATGTTTTAGATCTTGGATGATGATTTTTAGTTTTTCTTGGTGGTGGAGTTTTAGATCTAAATTTAGGTTTAGAGGATCCTACTTCGGTCTTTAAGGATGGTTTATAAAAAGTTTTTACTTTTTCATCATTCGCAATGGGTATTTTTCTATCTTTTGTAAGTATATACTTAGGATTTGATTCTAATAATTTTTGTTTACTAGATTCACATTCAAACTTTATACTTTTATTTTCACTAGTTGAAACATTAGTTGAAGTTAATCCTAGACCGGTTTTATCTCCCGAAGTTTCTTGAGCACTTAGTATTTTCTTAAGTGGGTTATTACTATTTTTAAACCTGTCAAGTTTGAAAATTTCATCTTTAAGTTTTTCGTTATCATTTTTAACCTCTAAGCAAGTTTTACATTTTACAAAAACTTCTTTTCCTTTTTCCAAATGTTGTAGTTTAATTTTTAATTCGAGTACTTCATTTTCTAATTGATTATTAATATGTTTTAGTGACTTATTTTTAGCTATAACCTTTTGACCTAATTTGCATAATCTATTATATTCACTATCTAGGTCTTTTTCGTCTAATGATAAATTTTTGTCACTAAAGTATTCGGTTTCGAAACGTACCTCGCTTGATGTCTTAGCCATAAGACACTTTTCTTCATTTGTGGTTTCTTTCTTGTCCTCATCGCTATCACTCCAAGCACCTCCGATAAACGCCTTTTGATTTTGATCTCTTGACATCATTGGACACTTTCCGATGAGATGATTTGGATTGCCACATTTAAAACACTTCCTTTCATTATATGGTTGCCTAACATATCTTCCTCGTCTTTTGAAGTATTTCTTGAAGTCTCGTACGGCCATAGCATACTCTTCATCGTCACTTTTGGAGGTTGAGCATTCTTCGTCACTAGAGTCCTTTTTAGCTTTCAACGCAATTGATTTGCTTTGCTCCCTTTTTCCATTGAGAATCTCGGAGTCTTTCTTTATTATTGCTTCGTAGACTTTCAGGTTGCCGATCAACTCATCAAGTTGAAGAGTTAACAAGTTCTTCGATTCTTCAATCGCCGTAACTTTAGCTCGCCATTTTGGATGAAGAGCCCTAAGAAATTTCCTAACAAAATTCTTACTATAAAAATTCTCATCAAGTGCTTTTAAACTTGTGATAATAGTGTTAAATCTAGCAAAAGCATTATCTATTGATTCCTCCTCCGGAATCATAAATTGTTCATATTGTTGAACAAGAAGATCTATTTTGTTATCTTTAACTTGACTATTACCTTGGTGAGTGATTTGTAAAGAATCCCAAATTTCTTTTGCGGTTTTACACATAAAAATTCTTTCGTATTCTTTACGTGGTAACGCATTGTAAATAACCATTTTTGCTTCATTGTTTTTAGAAAGTCTTCTTTTTAAATCATCATTTTGTTTTTCAAAAGGTACTATTTCATCTTTATTTGTTTCGGGATTATTTTGAGTAGGTAAAAAGTCACCATTAGTAATAACATGCCAAAGATCTAGATCCTTTGATTTCACATAAGTTTCGAATCGATTTTTCCAATATAAAAATCCATCACTTTCAAATAGTGGTGGTCTTTGCATAGATTGCCCTTCTAAATATTTTTCAGATTCCATAGATCGTTACAAGTTTTAAAATACAATATATTTTAAAAATCTTGCTAGACGTGGCTCTGGTACCAATTGTGGAAAACTAGAAGGGGGGGTTGAATAGTTTTACGTCTTTTTAATTTTATTTTGAAAACTTAGTTTAGTTTTAAAACCTTGTTTGCTTTTAAAACTTTGATTCAATCTTATGTGAACTCAAATCTTGAACAATATGAACAAGTATATCTAAGTATAAACAATAATAATAATGTATGCTAAGTATGTGAAATCAACACATGCATAATATAAACAATTGTAGCTATATATGAGAGATAAGTACGTAATCATTTATTTTATAATCCTTAGTTATATTTTGTATGAAAACTATACTTGATCGAAATGATCAATTATATGTATGTAACCTTTTTAGTTTGATTGTAAAAACTTTGTTTTGTGAATAAAACTTTCGTTTGATCTTTAAGTAAAATCAATACTAGCACTATATGAGCAACTATATATATACGTCTACGTCTACAAAATTAATAACGATATAAGCAAGATAATAAGTAAGATATGGAAAGATCTAACCGCGAGACAAAGGATTTATAGTGGTTCGGCTACAAGGACACCTTCCTTGCCCTACTCCACTCCTCGAGTCACCTACTCGAGAGTTTTCTTCACTATATCAACAAGCTCCCTTATGGCGGAGAAAACCTTACACACCAATTACACACCAATTACACACCAAAGCTTCGTCACAACGAAATCACACCTTCTTCACAACTACTTCACACCAATCTACTACACTCCTATCTTCATAACTACTTCACACCAATATACTACACACCTATCTTCACAACTACTTCACAACTAACTACTTCAACTCTATCTTCTTCACACCAATAGATTTCCTAGCTTTTCTTCTTCACACCAAGCTATCAACTATTCACACAATCTATATCTAACACAACTATCTACAAGCAAATATTCACAACAATCTTCACAAAGAATATGTAAATAATCTTGATGATACACCAACAACTTGGATGTGGAGATCACAACAAGTTGTAATACTTCTTGTCTAGGAAGATAGAAGTATTCTTCTCTTGCACTTGAGAGGATGGAAATTGGATCACTTTGAAACAAAGAATATATACACTTATGATCAAAGGGTTTTAGAAGGATGTTTAGAGAGAATTGGATCTGAAAATATTTGTGCAAAAGGTGAGAAAAATTCCAGGTTTGAGGTGGTATTTATAGGGAAAAATTTCTGACCAAATCTGACAGGGGAGCGTGGCCGGTCCCCTTAATTGTGTGCCGGTCCCCTTAAAATTAAGGGGGCCGCCCTTTATAATTAAGGGGGCCGCCCTACTGAAACGGCCAGATTTTCTGTCTTTTAGTGGGGAAAGTTTATTTGGTGAAAAACTAACTGATTTTGGTTAAATATTTGAAATCATATATTTAGTATGATTAAAACATTTTTCCTTATTACCAAAAGTGTTTTTCAAAAATATATAATAAGATTATATAATTAAATAAACTTTGTATTAGTTAATTAAATACCCCTTTGATCATAGAATGCAATAAACACTTTGTTTATTCATACCTTAAGTGATTTGGATGTAAAGACAAATGTTAAGCACTAAAAACTTGTTTACGTCATAAGTTTTAGATTAAAGAGTTTATGCTTTGTAATTATCAAAACATAGAGACATTTTTAATATGTTAACAATGTTTTTAGACATTATTAATTTATGTCAACACGCCACCCCATGAATGGTATTAAGGAATACAATCCGTCATCCACGCAACTGTAACAAGTAATTAACCTGTAAAAGATATCTAGGGAGTAGTGAAACCTAAGTAAACACAATTCTCCCATATATTGCTCACAACTCTAGTATAATTAGTTATATTTCCATTTTTAGTATTTTATTTTGATTGCATATTTAGTTATTGGGTTAGTTGACTAGCAACTAATTCCACCCAACTCCTTCAAACCCGAGATTTTTACTTGCTTTCATAAAAATATAAAAATATAAAAAGAATCATCCCTCATCTCTAGACCTAGTATTTAGATTTTCTAATCCTAGCGACACTATTCCTAGCTGAACGATCAATCCCCCGGTACTTGTCATTATACTATACTACATCGATCAGGTACACTGCCTGGTGGGGTTTTTATGCTTCTTGAGATCCCTCGAGAGGTAAAGCCTGGTGCAATCTATACGCATCAGATTCGTAAAAAGACGATTTTTTATTCAAAATTTCCATCAAGAAAAATCCCACGGGATTTGTAAAAAATCCCATCGGATTCGAAAAAAGGCAATTTTTTTTTTCAAAATTTCCGTCCAGAAAAATCCCACGGGATTCGTAAAAATCCCATGGGATTCGTAAAAAGACGATTTTTTTTTTCAAAATTTTCGTCCAGAAAAATCCCACAGGATTCGTAAAAATCCTATGTGATTCGTAAAAAGACGATTTGTTTTTTCAAAATTTTCGTCCAGAAAAATCCCACGGGATTCGTAAAAATCCCATGGGATTCGTAAAAATCCCATGGGATTCGTAAAAAGACGAATTATTTTTTTGCAAAATTTCCGTCCAGAAAAATCCCGCGGGATTCGTAAAGAAATCCCACATAATTCGTAAAAAGATGATTTTTTTTTTCAAAATTTCCGTCCAGAAAAATCCCATGGAATTCGTAAAATGACGATTTTCTTTTTCAAAATTTCCGTCCAGAAAAATCCTACGGGATTCGTAAAAAGACGATAAATCACAAAGGATTCAGTATGAATCCCATGGGATTCTTTGGTGCATCAAATGGGATTCATTGTGAATCCCATGTGATTCTGTATGAATCCCATAATATTCTTTGGTGCATCCAATAGCATTCTGTATAAATCTCATGGGATTCTTTGATACATCCCATGAGATTCATTGTATTCTAACTGAGAAAAGCTTGAATAGATACTAACAGAAAGTCCCATCGTGGCACCAAATTTGCTTATTACTCCTTTTGGATTCACTCGAAGCAATTAAAATCTAACCATTATCGCATCATAACATAATCAATAACCACTCAAACCAAATACAACGAAACATCCTTATCACTCCTTTGATTAACTGACGCAACAATTAACAATCATCCAGGGTACAACTTAACATACCACGAATCACACACTCTTTCATCTCACCCATGAATAAAAATCACTAAATGAAACAAACCCGTTAAACCACTCTACGTTAAGACGTCATTAAGAATAAAAGACCAGGTAGGTGTATTGTTGTTGTTGTTTTTTTTTTTTTTTTTTCGTTTATAGATCAATGATGGGTACAACCTAAGATCTTTTTTTTTTCATTTAATCATCGAATCTTGTGAGTTGGTTGTGTAGTTGACTGTGAATATTTGTTTTCGTGGGAAGTGAGTATTTGTTGTCGCCGGAACAATCGCTACAGTCGCCGGAAATCGTCAACGGAGATGTCATGGGCTCTGATTCACCGGCAAATCAGCTCCAATGAAATCAAAATCACCTTCTTCAATCCGTAATTTATCACTTTTATATTAAATTGGCATTTTAACTCATTTAATATAAAAACACACTTTTCACAATTTTCAAGCTACAAAAAATACACCATCGCGACGAAAATTAAATCATCTTTCTATAGATATGCATTGTTATATACTTTCGATGAATTTTTTTTTTCATAATTTTCGTCCAGAAAAATCCCACGGGATTCGTAAAAAGACAAAAATTTTTTTCAAAATTTCCGTCCAGAAAAATCCCATGGGATTCGTAAAAAGATGTTTTTTTTTTTCAAAATTTCCGTCCAGAAAAATCTCACAGGATTCGTAAAAATCCCACGGGATTCGTAAAAATCCCATGGGATTCGTAAAAAGATTTTTTTTTTCAAAATTTCCGTCCAGAAAAATCTCACGGGATTCGTAAAAATCCCATGCGATTCGTAAAAATTCCATGGGATTCGTAAAAAGACGAATTTTTTTTTTCAAAATTTCCGTCCAGAAAAATCCTACGGGATTTGTTAAAATCTCATGGGATTCGTAAAAAGACGATTTTTTTTTTCAAAATTTCTGTCCAGAAAAATCCCACGAGATTCGTAAAAATCCCATGGGATTCGTAAAAAGACGATTTTTTCATGTGATTTATATATAATCCAATGGAATCGATCCCATGCGATTCTATATGAATCACAAAGGATCAGAGAGAAATCACAAAGGATTCTTTGGTGCATCCTATGTGATTCTGTATGAAAACACAAGTGATTCATCGTGAATCCCATGAGATTCAATATGAATCTCAAGGGATTCATTGTGAATCCCATGAGATTTTTTGATGTATCAAATGAGATTTTTTTAGCATTTTAGTATATGACAAATTATCAAATGAATTTTAGAAAAATAAAGAAAACTATCAAATTATCAAAGAATGCATCACATTTGTGAAACGGATAAAGAAAACTAAAACCAATTATCAAATGAATTTATGTAAAACCTAAAAGTAAAAGAATGAACAGTAGCAAACTATTTATATTCGACTTTCTCATTTTTCTAGAAATTTTGACGAAAAGTTCTCTTTTCTCTCTATGTAATGCATTCACGTGATCAATGTTATGATGTCACACAAACATATTTTCTAGCTCCTTCCTCTTTGAGTCCTTCATCACCAAGTTCTTCAAACACCCATATCTATGCTTATAAGTAATATGAAGGCAAAAATTTCTTGCTTTTGTTTTCCTACTAACATATATTCTTTTCATAGTTTTCAGTCTATGAAATAACAAAAACATAAAAAACATGAAAATCGTAAAACATAATTGTTTCTTCAACAGCGGCGCTGCAACAAATGGCAACAGAGTAATTCATTCCTCATCTTCATTTTCATAGTCCAAAAATCCTCTTCCAAGAACTCGAACTTTCTTTATAAGAAATGGTGACTGTACCGCCACAGATCCCGTCACCCCGGCCCCAAATATGGCGGATCGACTAACTCGCCGCCACAGACCCCGTCACCCCCGCCCCGCACCTCCCATTTCAACGAGTTCAATAAATTACCAAACACCCCATTCGTGTCAATGAATTATGTTGAAGAAAAAAGGAGAAGTGAAAACCTACCCTATAATTTTTATATGAAAGTGATGATCTTAATAAATTCGAATTGGGATGTTAGGATTTTTGAAATTGGGGAAGGTGAGAGAGTGAGTAAACCGAGAGTGTGTGTAAGTGAATGAAAGTGAATGAGAAAATAAGGCTGTGTGAAAATATGCGAGTGTAGATGACCAACCTACCCCTCTATGTAATTAAGCGGGACAGATGAAAAACATATCCAACCGTCAGATCAAACTGACATCAATGGTCAGGATGGAGCGGTTTGTACTTTGGGTTTTTGTTGTTTCGTATTGAACTTTCCTCATCGAATACATTGTAATTGCATTTTTCTTTTTTTTTTCTTTTTTTTTTTTTTTTGAACAATACATTGTAATTGCTTGACTTTCATCAGTCTATTTTATTTATTTTTGCCTTTCAAAAGTCGCACTTAAAATAATTCAGATATTTTGATACTTTAAACTAAAGTATCTTTCAATGTTTGCTTAGGAAATAACAGGTAGAGTCGGTGAGACTTTGTCAGATCTCACTTACTCTTCTTCTTGGCTTAGGGATTCTAGTTGTTGAAATTACGTCAGTAGCTAAAATGTTTTGACTTCGTCTTGGTGAGAGCTAGAACCAGAAGAAAGCTTACCAAGTTCTTGCTCAATGGGAAGGCGTTTACTACATAATGCTTGCGTGGAGCTTTCGGAATAAGAGTTTATTTGGTTTCCAAAGAGGTTATTTTTGATGATTTAGTATTACGGTCATTTTATTAGTGTAGATATAGATGCAATGGTAGATTTAGTTTGGTAGATTGGTTTAAAAATCCTTCTGTTGTTTTATTGTAATATTTCTCTAGTTTCTTGCTAGTTGTTTTTATAAAATCCGCCGTTCTAAAAAAAAGTTCTTACTCAATGACTATATCACAGTTGCACTATTTTCATCTAGATTTGTCAGAGTAAGTAAATTAGAAAATAGAGACTTCTTTCTTTTATTCATCACTTGGTTTAAACAACACACACATACATACTTAAATGCAACATATCAGATCTAAATATCTATATATCGTCGATCGTTAGTGATAGACTGGCAGCTTTGAGAAATTGAAGGAAGAGAACATGGAGCAAATTGTATCGCAATATTATTGTTTTACATTGCCGAGGGGAAGATGATTTTTGGTGCATGAATGAGGTACATAAATATGATTAGACCAAGAAGACTTGAAAAGCTAGTGTCAATTAATTATATCTCAGCAGACACACTTTATCTATTTTATATATTTTACGAGAAAAACTCTTTTACCCAAAAAAATTATATGCAGCAGCCACAATTCTTGATCAAACCAGTATACAGTCGACCAAGACTTGAAAAGCAACCCACAATTCTTTAACCAAAAAAATTATAGACCAAGACTTGAAAAGCAAATTGTGACTAAAGTCGGCATGTGAGCTAGTGTGAAACTATATAGAAAACAAAGTGGGTTGGCCAATACAAACAATTAGTTGTAGGTTAACAGAGAATAAATTAAAGTTCTTATAAAGAACAAAGTACAAGTGTTTATAGAAAAAATTAAGAAATTTGTAACACAGAAAGTAGCATGCAGTACGAGTCAACATTCAAAAAGGAGAGATTGAGAGTGTAAGTATATATAAGACCACGTTTGTGTTAATTTAGAGTATTTTCTTGAAAGAAGAGCTAGACCGAAAACATGCAAAGACCAAGACCATGTTAACGTAAAGGGAATATGTTGCTTAACAGTAACAAAGTTTTTTTTTACTTTTCTAATTAAGTCACTCAACTTTTAAAATAATAACAAAAACCACATAAGTGTCATTATTGTTACATTGTTCTGAAAATATTCAAAATGACTGTTTAAAATATTCTTACGTGCATTACTTGGTTGTATCGTAACAATAAACACACTCTTCTTGAATTTAACTAATCTCAATCAACTCAACATACACATGTGAAAAAAGAAATATAAGTCATAAATTAATAGTCAAGTTTGAAAAAGGTTCTGTTTTAGTCGCGCAAACATAAAAATTACATAACAATGAAACACTATTAAAACTTTGAGTAATTTTTATAAATAAAAAAAATGTTATAATGACTAAATTGTAACAAAATTTAAACTTGACTAACCAATCAATGATTACCATTCTGTATAAATAGGGTCTTTAACAAATCATGCTTGAATAAGTAGGTTCTTATGTTACAATCAATGAAACAATAACACCTAACATTCATGCAAAAATTTGGTGACAGATTTTTTTTTTTTTTTTTTTTTTTTTTTTTTTTTTTTTTAAATAAAAAGTTAAATTTTTTCACATAATGACTGGTAGACGGGCAACAAGCTGCGCCGTCACCCCTTTCTGAATAGCAAAACCAAACCTACTAAACAAGCTTAACTAATTTACTACTTGATTTTCACACTAATGTAAACAAGCTTTTCAAATATTTTTTTAGTAGAAAGAGGAAAAGAAACTTCAACACAGATGTTAAATCGTGAGGATGAGTCTTAAAAAAATTATTAATCGACTAATAAAAGAAAAGTCAACAATTTAACTAATTTACTCTGGACTTACATCTGATGTATCTTTTGATTTTATAGCGAATCTAAATATAAAACAACAATGTTACATAACTATCTAAGGGTAGTGGCAACCCATCGGCAAAATGGGTTCGGCAAGAGTTACCGATCGGCAATTCCCATTGCCATACATTCGGCAAGCAAAAATCGGCATGGCTTGCGGTAGATTTCACCGATTCGGTGGGGGAGAAAAACAAGGAAGAAATGCTTGTTTGGGAGTAAATGCTTGGAGTGTTTAATGTTGAGGCAAGGCTAGGCAAGGTTGCCACTAAAAATTCATGTTGAGGCAACCTTAGGCATAAAATGTGTTGAGAGTAAGTGATTGGTTGTTTGCATAAAAAGTTGAGGCAACCTTAGGCAAGGTTGCCACCACCCTAAAAAGATACCACAACATGCCAAAACCTAATTTTTGGTGTTGCTTCATCTTTCGGGTCATAAGATAATCACACCACTTGCAACTTCAAAATCACCCTTCCTAATAAGTTGCCATGACAATATGACACTCTCTTTTAAAACCCGCTATTTTATTTTAATTTCTTATACCAATTAATTTTTCACTTATTAAAAATAAAAATATGAATTATATAAAAATTAAAAATATACAAAAATGCATTAAAAAAATAATTACATAATCTTAAAATATAACTATTATTTTGTTTGAAGACTTTCATTTGCTTGTCTATTATGTATTTCTTTTAATTTTTCTTCATTGTATAGCGCATCTCTAGATCCAAATACATTGTATATTTGGCCGGGGATTAACATACAAGTATGGGTGTTAATCAGGTTGGGTTCGTGTCAGCTCGCATATAAGTAAAATGATTAAGAAATTGCCTAATTCAAATACTTTTACATAGAAAATTTATGAAAATATATCAAAAAAATATAATCCTTATACCGGTCAATCGGATCGACCCGAACACAAGTCAGCCACATATTTTGAACTCGATACCGGCATTATTTTTTATTCGGGTTACTCGGGTTGACCGGAATAACTCGAATAATTTTTTTGACCCGAGCAACCCATTCCGAATAGGCTTAATCGGGTTCGGGTCCGGGTCAGGTCGGCTTTTTTGACACCCGTACATACAAGTCACTAAATTCAATTATGACAAAATTTTTATATTTCATAATCATGTTATGCAATATGATGCGAATGTACATGATTTTTTCGTATCTTGTTAACACACTAAGCATGTGCTAGCAGTTATAAATTCTTTTAACGTCCTTAAAGGACACCAAAAGCTCGTTCGACATCCTTTTATGCACATTCTTGTATTCATTCAAAGACTAGACGTTTCTTGTCTCGTGCCACAAAAAATATGTTTGATGAAAGTAGCCTACTGTAGATAAATCCCGTCGGTTAGGTAATACCATTTGTCGTATGTAATTCCATTCACTTCATATTGTGACGTCGGTGCAAATGTGCAATGTCGTCAATAAAGTCATCAAATAACAAAGGATTGTTAGAATGTTAAGGTCGGTATTCGCTCCCACTATGTTAAAAAAGCCATGCAAATACAAATCATATGACGTAACAAATTTCAAACATTCTTTTAACATCTACAGATTAAGAAATTATAGTTGGGTGTTTTTTATAAGTAGATACACCTTCGACTATTTCTAGAATTAGTTTGCTGCTCATACGATATTGACACCTGAAATAGTAATCTGGATATTTCGAATTGTTGCCAAAATAGTTGTGCATCAAACGTTCTTCTGAAACTTCACGTTCACGGTGTATCGAATACCGTGATTTTGGAGCTTGACCTTCTTGTTGTTGCAAGGTTTTTGTGATACTCATAAGCTTTCATAAACAAACTCACCTTTATTAGTGGAATTGATTGATAAAAGTTATATGTAAAATGGTTGTGTAGGATGTGTTATATAACAATAAAATTTTGAGAAAAGAAACTGGAAACTAGCCGTTGATGGCGCAACGGGGGAAGAGAAAAAAAAAGGAAAAAAAAAAACCAGAATTCGCATTATGGCGTATTCTAATTTTGTGGTATGTGGTATAGCGCCTAGTCTTTGGCGATTGGGGTTTCGTGATGCTAGGTGGGCGCCCGCCATAAGGCTTTGCTGCCGGTTCCTGCTCTCTAATATAGGTAAAACTAAAAGAGCTACTAATTCATATTGTAACTCTTTGTCATATAAATTAAAGGATTATGGAGCAAGCTTATTAAAAGTATAAGCTAAATCTGTACTAAGGATGACTGGTGAAGTCCTCCTTCCCCTCTATTTGGTTAAACATTATTCGTGAATTACACAATCTTAAAAATCAAGGTATTGACTTACTTGAGCTTGTCATGAAAAAGATTGGTAATGGTTTCGATACCTCATTCTGGGACGATGCATGGAAGGGTGATATAGCTTTCAAGTTTCTTTATCCTCGCATTTACTAGCTTGAAACTAGTAAAAAAATCAATGTTGCACCTAAACTGGTTCATGATAATGTGAGACTGACTTTACGTTGTTTACCTAGAGGTGGTGCTGAGCTCGAACAATTCAACGACCTGATTAATTCTTTAGTTGATCTTCAGCTTCCAAAAATGCAAGATAGATGGTTTTGGTCCTTGTCGGGCTCAGGAGACTTTTCGGTTGCCTCGGTTAGACAATTCATTGATGATCACTTATTCCCTGAGGTTTCTTCCAAATTCTGTTGGAGAAAGATTGTTCCCATCATAGTTAGTATTCTTGCTTGGAAAGTTAAGCTTGACGTTTTGCCCACTCGGTTTAATTTATCTAAAAGAGGTTTGGATAATAATTCCATTTTATGTCCCATATGTGAGAACCACGCTGAGTCATCTAGCCACCTTTTTTTTTGCTTACTCTATGGCGCGTGACATTTATAGTAAAATAGCCTCTTGGTGGGAGGTAAATTCTCCTCAGGTTTCTTCTTTTGAGGAATGGGAGATTTAGATATCGAGTCTTGTTCTTTCTTCCAAAAATAAACAATTTCTGGAAGGCGTTACCTATATTGCTTGGTGGTTAATTTGGAATTGCAGGAATATCTATTCCTTCTAAGGCGGTTCTTTTCGATGACATCGTGGCTCGTTCCTTCCAATGGGGTAAACATAAGGGAAGATTTAAATTTAATTTGATAGATTGACTTAAAAATCCTTCTCTCTTAATCATGTAACCTTTGTTTTTCTAGCTCCTTGCTAGTTTTTTTAATAAATTCAACCGTTGAAAAAAAAAAAAAAAGGTTGACTGGTGAATTGATGTCTTAACCACAGACATGAAAAGGCAAAAGATAAATTTTATTTTTGGATTGTTTGTGTTTTGTTTTAAACACATATAGACTAAAGATGAGAAGTCATAGAAGACTTTGACTAGAGTGCAGATAGGAAAAGTCAAGGAAGCTAGGGTTGCTAAACTATATATTGTATTATTCATCTTATTTTATTTATTTATTATTTTTTTATCTTTTTCATTTTTCTGTATGTATTATCTCTATCTCTCTCGTTTGTGAGTGAGATAATTGTTCAGTTTCTTTTTCTTCTTGTACTGTAATTTGAACTCAAAACCAGTTATCACATTTGAAGTGATAGACTGATGTTTCAAAACTTAATATGATTGTGGGTCATTGTAATGGCACTAAAGCTCTTGTTACACATGTTGAAACTTTAAAATTAATAGATAAGATTATTATTCATGGTGTCTTAGTGGTTCCTGACTATCAAGTCAATCTGATTTCTATGCATAAACTAAATAAAGATAATAAATTTAGAGCCATATTTGATAAAGATGTTTAGGTTATACATGATTGTATTCTAAGGACCCAAATGGGGACTGGTAATCAAAGTAAGATACTATATTTTCTTAATACATGTAAAAAAAATAGTTATAATAATATTCAAGTTTGTTGTTTGTCTAAATGTATATGGCATAACGGACTTGGGCATCCTTCTGACCAAATTCTGAACATTTTAAAGCACAAACTGGATTTTAAAATTGAGTCAAAAGATAATCCTTGTGATGTGTGTGTCATAAAGCAAAACAAACAAGAGAACCATTGCGTCTTATTAACATCAAACTAAAGATCTTGGATAGATTGTTCACTTAGATGTATGTGACCTTATAAAGTTCAAAGCATGTAAGGATTTAAGTATTTTTTTTTTACTGTTATTGATGACTATTTTGTAGTTGTTTGGGTATTTTTTTAAGGGAAAAGGATATATAAAAAGTATAGAAGTCTTTAGAAGTGATAATGGTACATATATATAAATCAGAATATGGAAAGATTTTGTAAAGAAAATGGTATACTTCATCAAACTTCTTGTGCTTACATCCCTCAACAAAATGGTTTAGTAGAGAGAAAATATAGACATTTGTTAAATGTTGCTAGGACCCTCATGTTTTAGGCGGAATTGCTTTGAACATATGGACTGAATGTGTTTTACTTTTTGTTTCATGGGGATACTAAGTTCTATGCTGTCTCGTAAGTCACCATATGAAATGATTTACAAAATTGAACCAATCTCTATCATTTAAAAACTTTTGGATGTCTGTGTTTTTCTACTGTGTTGAATAATTATGATAAATTCCTTATAGACTTGAAAAATGTGTGTTTGTTGGTTATGCTTTTGATAAAAAAAGGATACAAGTTATACATTCTTGAAAGTAAGAATTTTTTTTTATTCAATAGATGTAATGAGACTGTGTTTTCATTCAAAAATAGTTCTGAAAACAAGCATGTCAATTACTTTAAGTTAAGTCAATTATAATTTTTCTACTAACTTGAATAAAATCATTGAACCAAGATCACATGAGGCATCTAATGATATTAGATGGGTCGAGGCTATGAATCTTGAAATGGAAACCTTAATAGGAATGGTTCATGGATTGTCACTAATCTTCCTATTGGCAGAAAGCCAATAGGATGTAAATGGGTATATAAGGTTAAGTACAGGTCTAAAGGTGAGGCTGAGAGGTTTAAAGTTAGGCTGGTAATAAATGGTTACAATCAAAAGAAGGGTATAGATTATGGAGAAAAAAATTTCACCGGTTGTTAAAATTGTTAATGTAAGATGTATTCTTGCTATTGTTGTTCAAAATAGTTGGTCAATTTTTCAACTTGATATTAATAATGCATTCTTATATTCTGATATGGTTGAAGATGTTTATATATCTTTACTTGAGGGTTATTTTGATAAAACTGACACTTGGGTATACAAGCTGATAAAATCATTATATGGTCGAAAGCAAGCTCTTAGAAAGTGGAATAAAAAATAAACTTTACTTTTACTTGAAATGATTTCATACAAAGCAAAAATCATTTTTCATTATTTACAAAGTGTAAAATTGGTGTTTTCATTGCTTTAATTGTAAATAATCTAGATGAAATTAACAAGTTCAAAGCATTTTGAGCACAAAGTTTAACATAAAAGACTTAGGAAAACTACATTGCTTTATTGATTATTAAAGTGTTAGAGTCAAATGACAGTTTATATTTGACTCAAAGAAAATACTGGTTTGAGTTGTTATCTTATTTTGGTATGCTTTCTTGCAAACCTTGCAATAGTCCTACTGAAACTAAAGGAAAGTACTGTAAAGACTAGTCAGATTTTGGTAGATAATCGTCTAATTGGTATTAACATCTATCAAAAGTTAGTTGGAAAAAATATTTACTTGACACATACAAGACCTTATATATGTTATGCAGTTCATGTCCTTAGTCAACATATGCATGCACCAAGGCAGTCTCACTTGAAGTTGGCTTTCATGGTGCTAAGGTATTTAAAGGAAGCACAATGTAATGGTATTTCTTATAATAAGAATACCTGTCTGAATCTGAATATGTTTGTTGATTCAAAATGGGATAAGTGTAAAGCCACAAGAAAATCTGTGATTGGTTATTTTGTGTTTTGGGTAAAAGTCTTGTTTCTTGAAAGAGTAAGAAGCAAACTATTCTTACTAATTCTTCTGCTGAAGCAGAATATAGAGCAATGAACAATGTGGTTTGTGAAGTAATATGGATTATGAAATTTTTAACTGATTTGAGTATAAAAACTACTCTCCATGTTCCAATTCATTTTGATAACAGTTCTGCAATACAAATTGCAGGAAACCCTGTTTTTCATAAAATGACAAAACTTTTTGAGACTGATTATTTTTATTTTTACTTTTACTTTTACTTTTATTTATTTATTTTTTTTAGGGAAAAAGTATCTTAAAACAATAAAGATCAAATCTGGAGATGATGTTTCAGATATTTTTAGAAAGGGATTGAATGTACAGGATCACAAAAGGTTTTGTAATATGTTGGGCTTATTTTATTTATACAGAAGTTAGCTTAAAGGAAAAAGTATAAGCTAAATATGTACTAAGGATGGCTGGTGAATTGATGTCTTAACCACAAGTATGAAAAGGTAAAACATAAATTGTATTTTTGTTGTTTATGTTTTGTTTTAAATACACTGGGACTAAAGATGACAAGTGATAGAAGATTTGAACTGAAGTGCATAAAGGAAAAGTCAAGGAAGCTATGGTTGCTAAACTATATAAGGCTGGTAGCAGTCGATCAGATTTAATCAGTCACAAGCAAGGATTGACCGACTTTGTGCTCGGTCATCTCCACTGTGGGCAAACTGTGAATATCGGTCGAGGGGCAAGAAAAAGGAGAGATCGGTTGATGCGTGGGAATTGCAACCTCACAAAAGGTTTTACCTCTCAAGGGATCTTGAGAAGCTTACAACCCCCACCAGGCAGTGTACCTGATCGTTGTAGTATAGTATAGTGACAAGTACCGGGGGATTGATCGTTCAACTCAGGAATAGTGTCGCTAGGATTAGAAAGTCTACTAAACTAGGTCTAAAGGTGATGGATGATTCTTTTTATATTTTTATATTTTTATGAAAGCAAGTAAAATCTCGGGTTTTGAAGGAGTGAGCGGAATTAGTTGCTAGCCAACTAACCCAATATACCTAAAGATGCAATCAAAATAAAATAACAGAAATGAAAATAAACTAATTATACTAATGTGGTGTAACAATGATGAGGAAAGTTGTGTTTACTTAGGTTTCATTACTCCCTAGATATCTTTTACAGGTTAATAGCTTGTTACAATTGCATGGATGACGGGTCATATTCCTTAATACTAGTCGTAGGGCCGTGTACAATATTCCCTAACTCTATAGGATCCTACTTCACTCCTATGTCGAGCCGTTAGAAGCTCCTAACATGGGATCATTAGAATTCTCCTACGCATTAAATACAACCAAAAATCGTAGTACACCTCCGATCATGTTTCTTAAGATGTTCAAGCAACTTACAAATGGAAGTCTGCCAGTTTTCTTAAGCCTAACATCGAATACAATCATCCGTAACAATTATAAACAAACAATCAACCCATAATTAACATCTAGGTTTCACTACATCTAAGCAAACACAAAAGAAATCTAGCCTAGCATGTTAAATAGAAGACAAGTGTAAGATATAATCAAACAACACATAGACATATTGATTGATTTGAAAGAGTACTTATCTCTAATTGAACATGAAAGATTCAAAGGGTTGACACCCTTGAATAAGATGGAAAATTCGGACTAGGGTTTTTTCCCTCAAAGTTGCACACTAATGAATGAAATTTGGAAAACTATATATAGATTTTACAGGGTGACGGCGTCATGTGTTAAGTTGTGACGCCGTCAACTCGCCGCCATAATGAAATAGTATTGCCTAGATCTGCTTGTGACCATGACGGCCTTGGGAGACGCCGTCATCTCCTATGCACAAAAACTCTCTGGATCGTCACGTGTATCTTTCACTTCCACCTCTTTTGTAACTCTTGACGCCGTCATGTGGAAAGTTGTGACGCCGTCAGGTACTGTTCCCAGCAAGGAAAATTGAGACTTTGCCGTTTTCTTCACTTTTATGCTCCAAAAACGTCCAAAATGCGTCCTTTTCCAGATTTCTCTCAAAAAGTACCTAAAATAATAAAATGAACGATTAAGGGCAATATTTGATCAAATAATCACGAATTCGGGCTTAAATGACCCCTTAAAAGCGGTTCACTTTTCGCCTCATCAAATACACTTACACTTGAGATTTGCTTGTCCTCAAGCAAATGCGCTTTTATTCTAATCAAAATACAAGTTAGGGTCATTTAACACTAATATAAAAGTAATTACAACAAATAATCGTTCCACTAAAAACCAAAAACAAGCACGGAGGTCATACACTAGCACCTCACAAATAGTGTTTAGATACTCACATCTCTCGGGTGTAATAAAGTATATATCACAATAAGGAAATGGAAAACATCTCTCACTACCTGTCATAGCAAAATAGATTACCATAGGCTTGGGAAAGGATCAAACCTCCACCACTTGGCGTTAGCACCTAGGATAAACTATCAAAGAGGTCTTTTAAAGGGTTATAACGTTAGGTGTAGGGATATGAAACACATGGTTTTGTTGGATAAAGGCAATATTTACTGGTGGCGAGTTAATCATCTTGGTTAATTACATGTACAATAAGGCGTTGCTAAGCCAAGACCAGACTCGACTTAAGCTGATAAATAAACAATAACAAGAACTTGAAAATAAACATAGAATGAAACGGGATGGTAGTCCGTATGTTTTTCTCTTTTCTTTTCTATTTTTTTTCTCTTTTTCTTAATTTTTTTTTTAATTTTTTAATTTTTTTATTTTTTTTTGCATACACTCTTACCCTACCATCCAAAATAATACATCATAGGGAATGTACATTCCCCTTACACTTGAATTTTTACATACTTTACAATAAACTATTCTAATGACTCGAATCAAGATAATCAAAACACTTGGAGTACTTTTAAGATTAACACACATATGGGGGTAATAATTTGATGTTCTTCCCCATTACTCCATAACATAAGTACTTTACCCAATCGTCCCAAAACAATATGTACAAGATATGACTCGACTTAGCAACCATGTAATCAATTAGATAATTAACTAAGGGTTTAACAAATACCAATAATGCACTAAAGATGAGTGCATACACGGAAGGCTAAGGCGATTTGGTTGCACATTTGGGTGGATTGTTAACAAATTCTACCTTTAAGTAAGATGCTTAAAGTTAGAAACTAAAAGATAGGCTCGGAGGGGTATACTAGGGGTATCGTGTACTAAAAATGAGTACAACGCTAAGGTGTGGGAAGATTAATTGACTTTATTAGTCAAGTAATATGACTTAAATGGTCAAGTAATTAAGATACGGGTTTAACACAAGAGTGATCCTAATGCCTCTAATCATGTAGTAAATCCTACTACACGAATGTAGTCTCACTAGCGCTCTCGAGATGCATCACTAATGCAAGTTCTAGAATCTAAGTACTATCGGTACACTCATAAGCTCTAAGGCTTCTCCTAACAAGTCTAGGGGCGAACCTCACTTAGTAGAAGGCCGGTACGAGTCTTTGACGCTTCAACTAACGGATGCTAACTAATGCATTTCTTGGATCGCTGGCGCGTTATTTGCATAACGGATGGTCACCAAGTCATATACTAGCGCTGGTGCGTTAGCCAATTAATCTAATACTTTTTGGGTAAAGGGGAGTAATCCTGCACCCTGGTAAATATAATAACCAAAACGTTTAAGTACAAAGGATATGGGTGAAGTCCCATATCTCAGCCCGTCACATAGTGTTGGGTTTTATAATTGAGTTGATAAATACAAAACTAAAAGTGAAGAATGAAGACAATACAAAATACAAGGGACTTGCTTTACAAAGAAGTTTTTACAATTTAGTCATTCGTAGTATTTTGTAAACCCTAATCCTCTAGTATATTAAGAGGACATGGGTCATTAGTTTTATGTTCACAGAAAAGATGTAGTCGACTAGTAAAAGTGTGTGTGTCTAGGCGTCAAGTTCCTACAATGGACGCCTAGGGTTTGTAAGTGTGGAAAACTAGAAGGGGGGGGGGGGTTGAATAGTTTTATGTCCTTTTAAATTTATTTCCAAAATATTTTGTTGGTTATAAAAACTTTCGATTCGATCTTAAGTGAGTTCAAGCAACAACCAATATAAGCAAGTCTAAACTAATATTGAAAGTATTGAGATATAATGAAGAAAAGATAGAGTTAGAAAGATCAAACCACAACACGTGAATTTATAGTGGTTCGGCTACAAGGACACCTTCCTTGCCCTACTCCACTCCCCGAGTACCACACTCGAGAGTTTTCTTCACTATGTCAACAAACTCCTTATGGTGGAGAAACCTTACACACCTTGGCTTACACAAGTTAACGACACTAAGCTAAATGTCGAGTTCTAATCGTAGCTAGAACCAATCTCACACCAAATATCACACCACGTGATCTTCACACCTTAATCACACCTTCACACCTTCTTCAAGACTTCACACCGTCTTCACACCTTGTCAATCTTCACACCTTCTTCTATGTACAACTAAGTCACAACTACTAAACTAGTTTACAACACACCAAGATTCTACAATCAACAAATATACACAACACCTTAACAAATAACTATCACTAGTACTATATGAAACTAGCTATACACAACACCACTACAATAAGATGGATGTAGAGAAGTGTTCTTCTTCTTGCACTTGAATGGATGAAGCTTTGGATCACTTGGAAACAAAGACTTATGAAATATATGATCAAAGGATTTTAGATCTAGAGAAGAAGATTGGATCATAAAGTTTATAGTGCAAAAAGGTGAGAAAAATATGTGAAATGATCCAATATTTATAGGGTCAGATTTTACTGTTCGGGAGCGTGTCAGTCCCCTTAATTGTAGGCCAGTCCCCTTAATGATTAAGGGGGCCGCCTAGTAAAATTAAGGGGGCCGCCCTCCTGAACGTTCCAAAAGTTTTTTCGGATAAAATTTGCCCTTTTTGGTTGGAAATTTGAAATCATATTTTTGTGGTTTAATAAAGCTTTACCAAAAATGATTTACAAATATATATAAAATGTTAAAATCATTTTATATAATGTTATGTATTAATATAAAATTTCCTTTGATCATGTAATGCATAAGTTACTAAGTTTATGCATACCTTGAGTGATATAAGATGTAGAGGTAAATATTTGTCACCAAATACTTGTTTATGTCTTATTCTTGACTTAATTTGATTTAAGTTTTGTGATTATCAAAACATAGGTTTATTGAGAAATATTAATAACATTCACAAACATTATTTATATCAACAATCTCCCCCTTTTTGATGATTACAAAACTTAAACTCATTAACTCAAAAATTAGTTTTTAAACAAGTATTTTAGTGAGTTTATATGTACTTCTCCCCCTTTTTGTAACATCAAAAAGGTTATGCCGACAAGTTTTCATTCGTGAAAATTTTGACGGGTAGAAACTCCCCCTTGATGTACACAAATATTAGAAGCACAAGTATATACATGTACACAAATATAGGGTGATGAGAAAAGAAAGAAACATTCATATTAGAGCAATGGTTGTGTTAAGACACAACAATACGAGTACATAAGCTAACAACATAATAGCAAATACATAAGCCAATTAATCAAGAAAGATACATCATCATGCAAAAGTACATGGACTTCATAGAGCTTGCAAGCAAAAGGGGTGGCAAAGACTTTATTTATTAAGCATATCAAATGCTTAATTTGGAGAGCATGATGGTGATGGTGGAGGAGTGGATGAGAATTGTGGTGGAGGAATTATAGGAGAGGATGGTGGAGTTGGAGGTGGTGGTGTTTTGGTAAGCAAATGTTCAATATATGAAAACATATATTGAATTTCATCTTTAAGGCCAAAGATGATGGTTCGGTTGTGGATACAACAAAGGCAAGTATCACCATGTGATTCAAGCATCCTCCAAGGTACGGGATTGGCAAAGTATGGTGGTGTAATTTGTGGAGATGAGAGTTGAGTATCAAGTGGTGTTATTGGTGAAAGTGAGATTGTAAGATGGGTGGATATAGGTTCTTGTGTGGGAAGTGGTGATGATACTTGTGGTGACAAGTGTGAATTGATGTAGTCATTGATTGATGAGGTTGAGGGTAAGGAAGATGAGGAAGTTCCATGAGTGGAAGGTGTTTTGGATGGTGCATTAGGTGCACTTGGAGAGGAGCATTTTGGTGGAGGTGATGGGGTTATGTTGTCTTTATTTGTTAAGTCAATGAAGAGTTGTTTTGGAGGAATGACCACAAGTTTTTGTTTCTTGGAGGTTTTGGAGTTTGAGGTGCTTGGAGGAGTCATGATGATATGATGAATGATGAGATGAAGAATGGTGATAATGGAGGGAATTTATAGTATAGAAATGGGTGATTTAGGTAAATGTGTGAAATGGTTGAAAAAGATTCTAAAATCAGTTGGGTCAAAATGGGAGATGGCAGCTGAAAATAGAGAAAGGATTCACAAGATGCAAAAGAATACAGTAAACCCAGTTCCAGATGGCCGGTCCCCTTAATTGTATGCCGGCCCCCTTAATAATTAAGGGGACCGCCTAGGGAATTAAGGGGGCCGCCCATCTGGTGTTTTCCCAGACGACCAGAAACCCAAAATTTGCAAAATTTGGTGATTTTTCAAGTGTGTTTTTCCAGCAAGCTCTATTAGGAGTACATACTTTAGGAATGATGATATATAAACATATATATATAATCAAATTTTGCATGCAAATAAACATATTATAATCCATTTTGAAAAGAAGCATAGCATAGCATGATAATTATTCAAAGACTAAAAATTATTCAAGAGATAAACAAGAGGTAACACAAGTATTTCCGAATAAGTCGGACAAGTAGCAAACCATACAAATGTCAAATAGAAACAAGTAACAAGTAGCAATACATCAAAATCTTCTACTTCTTCTTCTTTCCAAGCATCTTCCTAAACATCTTTCCAACGGATTTGAATCCTCCTCGCATCTCTTCATGCATTTGTTGTTGTTGATTGATGATGGAGGTTTGGCGAGTGAAGAGAAGTTCATCGGTACGTTCGTGAGGAAGAGGAACTGAATATTCGGAGAAATCAAGATCAGGAAGATCATCAACAAAGGTCATGGGGGATGGAGTACTAACACGTGAGGTGTTTTCATCCTCATCATCATCGTCATCACGATGAGATGTAGAACCACGACCCCTAGAGTACAAAGGAACACGAGATTTTCCTTTGTCACTACGAGGACGACGAGTACGAACACAAGTAAGTTGATTCAAAGTGGGAAGGATATGAACGTAGTAGTCTCTTTGAAGATGTGGGTAATGTTCCATCACATAACGATAAAGTCGTGTGAGAAACATACCATAAGGAAGATTGGCATTTGGGGTGTTTTTGGCGGACATTATTCGATGAACAAAAAGATAAGCCAAATTGTATTGCTCTTCAGCAATAACACAGTAAAGCATGTGGGCAATGCTCGCCGTGACATGATCACGGTGACCACCCGTACCAAACGCATTCTCGCGAATGAGTTCTTCCCACTTCTTCATGTCGGGGCTTAGCTCTTTGAGGAGGATTTGATTAGCATGAATGTCGACATTCTTCGACTTGATCACTCGACTAGTCGTACGACGTTCTAGTTCAAGCATTCGACGAATGTCTTCAGGACTAGGAATCTCAGAATAGTAGGGGGCATCCTGAGGACGATTTCTTTCAAGAGTGGAAAGATCCCATTCATTTGAGAAAACGGCTTGGCCGTTGAATGGGATTATAAGAATTTGCCCAAATTGAGCAAGAGTAAGAGTGATGAATTGATTTTGAATCATGAAGGAAATGAGGAGATGACCATAGGGATCGGTTTGCACAGTCACTTGGCTATAGAAGTCGAGGATAAAACGAGGAATGATAGGTTCGTTGATTTGAAAAAGACATTCAAAACGAATATTGGAGAACATTCGTTCTGTGTCATCAGATTCATAGAAAGATGGGTCGACAATTCTTCCTTCGTGAATGTTTCTATTTTCAATAGGACGATAGAAACATACAACTGAAGGAGACATGTCGGGAGTAGAAGAGACATTTGGAATGTATTGTTTGGTTTTGGATACATCACCAACCGTGGTCTTAGGCATTTTCACCTAAACAAAATAACAACAAGAATAGAATTAATATAAAAACAACTATCATGCATATATTATATATATATATATATATATATATATATATATATATATATATATATATATATATATATATATATATATATATATATGTATATATATAATTATATGCAATATATGTGGAACGAAATTCTACTTCGACACAAAAAAATATTCAATGAAGTAGTTTCATGATGTTCCTTTTATTTTGATTTTAAACTCGTTTAGAATGTATAATATCAAAAGGGTATGATATCATAATTCATTTCGAAATAAGGCTAGATATATATTAGATTATATATCTTCCATTTCGTAAGAGTTTGACACAACATAAGCTTGTTTAAAAGATTGAAATGCGAATTTTAGTTTTCAAAAATATCATTTTAAAGATAAACCAAACGCTCCCTTAACTAGATAACAATATCCTAAAAATATCAATATATATATTGATTATATATCTTGATGACCTCTATTGATTCTAGTATTATTAACAAAACTTATAAGCTAGTTTTAGGTTTCAAATAACTTCATATAGTTATTGTTTGTTCATGAACCAAACGCCCATGTTGTCTTCATGAACCATTTAACAACAACTTGAAAAGTATGCTTTGATTGTTTAGAGCGTTAAAACAATGTAATGTAGTAAGTTTTAAATGGTTTTTAAGAGTTATATCAACAATGTGCCTTTTGAAAAATAAAATTCGACTAGGGTTTATGGGCGATTAATGATTTTGACAAGATGATATGTTATACTAATTTTGAGTTGCAAAACATCATCCTAATCCTATGGGGAGCATTTGGTAGTTCAATTTCTAGCTTCAATTACACTTAAAATCGAATTAAAATGAATTTTAATAAAATGCATAATTATTGATAAGACACCAAATCGAATGAAATGTGATGAAATGCATGTTGGAAAACTTACAAAAGATGTTGTTATATGTTTGGTTGATGTTTGCCCCTTGCAAAATAACCCCGGATTGGTGATTTGGTGAAGGATTTTGGTGGTTTTGGAGGTTTAGTTTCATTCACAGCAGTATAGGGGAAGAGGTGAGTGAGTAAATGGAGTGTTTGGAAATGGAATTAAGGAGGAAAACGATTTTGGAAGTGTCAGATGGCCGGCCCCCTTAAACATTAAGGGGACCGCCCTCGATAACAAACCAGTCCCCTTAATCATTAAGGGGGCCGCCTTTGAAACTTTCCAAATTTCGCGGAATTCGTTTCTGGAACAAAAATATTTATACGTATATAATTAGATTTATAATATATCAAAAATACGTAAACGTCTATTGGCACGATGATAAAATTCTTAACCATTTTTAATTACCGTTTCGATAATTAAAATATACCTTTGACAATTTTTGGATAAAATGATCAAAGTGTTAAGTTGATGAAGGGTTTGAGGTGTGTTCGGGAATATGTGAATAAGCGTATATATATATATATATATATATATATATATATATATATATATATATATATATATATATATATATATATATATATATATATATATATATATATATATATATATTGTTTATATATAAGTATAAGTGTGATTGAAAGATGGGTTGATGAGTGAGATTTGAAGGATAGTAGCGGAGATAGGATATAGTTGGCGAGAGGAGTTTGTTTCATCCATAGTGTTCACGTGCGAAGGCGTTCTTGTATTATAAAAGTCCACTTGACTCATATCCCTTCATCATCATGAGTCTCCTAAAAGAGGACTTACTAGAATAACGTGAGGGGGGGGGGGGGGAAAAGAAAGGGTTCGATAAAGAACGATTTCTTGGAGTTCTAGAAAGTCAACAAATGACGTATCTAGGTTATGTACAAGTGAATATATATATATATATATATATATATATATATATTTAATATATTACGTATAATAGTATATATATGTATATATAAGTATATATGTGATTCTAACAAATAGAAGACAATAACAAATTATATCTAGATAATTGACGAAATCAAACAATGCATATTTATCTAAGTATGGCAATGAGTTGTGAAAGAATGGCGTACCCAGTGGTCTTCAAAAGAAATCTTCAACATCATCAAGATGAAATATAGACTTTGAAAAAGTCTATGTTGAGAGAAAAACCAAGATTGCCTCAAGGAATGTTCGTCTAGCCATTTGATCTCCATTGTTCTTTTGGTCCAAAGTTGTTTGGTCCAAACATGTTTAACATTTGACTCGGGTGCATGAAAGGTGGTAGAATGCCACAAGGATTGTAGCTTTGTTGGTAGTTCCACATTTGATTACTATTGTTATTATAGTTTTGTCTATTTTGATTTCTTCTTGGTTGAGGTGTTTTAGACCTAGGATGAGAATTATTTGGTTTTCTAGGTGGTGGAGTTTTAGATCTTATTTTGGGTTTAGAAGATCCTACTTCGGTCTTTAAAGACGGTTTATAGAAATCTTTAACTTCTTCATCGTTGGCAAGAGGTATTTTCTTATCATTAATAAGTATATACTTAGGATTAGATTTTAAAGGTTTTTGTTTGTTGAGTTCACTTTCAAATTTTACATTTTTAATCTCGCTTGTTGAAGCCTCATTTAAATTAAATCCTAAGCCGGTTTTGTCTCCGGATGTTCTTCGAATACTTATTATTTTACTAAGTGATTGACTACTATTTTCAAATTTGTCAAGTTTGCGAATTTCTTCCCTAAGTATTTCGTTTTCACCTTTAAGCTCTTGACATGATTTACATTCTTCAAAAATTTCTTTACCTTTTTCTAGTTGATGTATTTTAATTTTTAGTTCAAGTACTTCACTTTCTAATTGATTGTTAATGTATTTTAGTGATTTATTTTTGGCCATTACTAGTTGTCCTAATTTGCATAGTTTAATATATTCATTATCTAGATCTTTTTCATCTAATGATATACTTTCATCACTAAAATATTCGGTTTCAGAACGTACCTCATTTGGTGTATTCGCCATGAGACATTTTTCTTCCTTTGTCGTTTCATTCTCATCATCATCACTATCACTCCAAGCACCTCCAACAAATGCTCTTTGATTTTGATCTCTTGTCATCATTGGACATTTTCCAATAAGGTGATTTGGATCTCCACACTTGAAACACTTTCTTTCAATCTTGTTGTTCTTGTCATCTTTACTCTTTTGAAATGTTTTCTTTTCATCATACGGCTGTCTTACGAATCTTCCTCGCCTTTTGAAGAATTTCTTGAAATCTCTTACGGCCATGGCGTATTCTTCGTCATCACTTTCGGAAGATGAGCTATCTTCGATACTAGATTCCTTTCTAGCTTTCAAGGCGATTGACTTGCTTTGCTCTCGTTTTTCCTTGACCATTTCGGAGTCCTTCTTAATGATGACTTCGTAGACTTTTAGATTTCCAATTAATTCGTCAAGTTGCAAAGTTGACAAATTCTTCGATTCTTCAATAGCCGTCACTTTAGCTCGCCATTTTGGATGAAGAGCCCTAAGAAACTTCCTAACAAAATTCTTACTAGAAAAATTCTCATCAAGTGCTTTTAAACTTGTGATGATAGTGTTAAATCTAGCAAAAGCATTGTCAATTGATTTCTCTTCCGGAATCGTGAATTGCTCGTATTGTTGAACAAGTAGATCTATCTTATTATCTTTGACTTGACTATTACCTTGGTGAGTTATTAGTAAAGAGTTCCAAATTTCTTTTGCGGTTTCACACATAAAGATCCTTTCGTACTCTTTACGTGGTAGCGCATTATAAATAACCATTTTTGCTTCATTATTTTTAGCAAGTTTTCTTTTTAAATCATCATTTTGTTTTTCAAAAGGTACGATTTCATCTTTCTTAGTTTCCGGGTTATTTTGAATAGGTAAAAAATCACCATTAGTAATAACATGCCAAAGATCTAGATCTTTTGACTTCACATAAGTTTCGAAATGATTTTTCCAATATAAAAATCCATCACTTTCAAATAGTGGTGGTCTTTGCATAGATTGCCCTTCTAAATATTTTTCAGATTCCATAGATCGTTACAAGTTTTAAAATACAATATATTTTAAAGATCTTGCTAGACGTGGCTCCTGATAACAATTGTGGAAAACTAGAAGGGGGGGGGGGGGTTGAATAATTTTATGTCCTTTTAAATTTATTTCCAAAATATTTTGTTGGTTATAAAAACTTTCGATTCGATCTTAAGTGAGTTCAAGCAACAACCAATATAAGCAAGTCTAAACTAATATTGAAAGTATTGAGATATAATGAAGAAAAGATAGAGTTAGAAAGATCAAACCACAACACGTGAATTTATAGTGGTTCGGCTACAAGGACACCTTCCTTGCCCTACTCCACTCCCCGAGTACCACACTCGAGAGTTTTCTTCACTATGTCAACAAACTCCTTATGGTGGAGAAACCTTACACACCTTGGCTTACACAAGTTAACGACACTAAGCTAAATGTCGAGTTCTAATCGTAGCTAGAACCAATCTCACACCAAATATCACACCACGTGATCTTCACACCTTAATCACACCTTCACACCTTCTTCAAGACTTCACACCGTCTTCACACCTTGTCAATCTTCACACCTTCTTCTATGTACAACTAAGTCACAACTACTAAACTAGTTTACAACACACCAAGATTCTACAATCAACAAATATACACAACACCTTAACAAATAACTATCACTAGTACTATATGAAACTAGCTATACACAACACCACTACAATAAGATGGATGTAGAGAAGTGTTCTTCTTCTTGCACTTGAATGGATGAAGCTTTGGATCACTTGGAAACAAAGACTTATGAAATATATGATCAAAGGATTTTAGATCTAGAGAAGAAGATTGGATCATAAAGTTTATAGTGCAAAAAGGTGAGAAAAATATGTGAAATGATCCAATATTTATAGGGCCAGATTTTACTGTTCGCGAGCGTGCCGGTCCCCTTAATTGTAGGCCGGTCCCCTTAATGATTAAGGGGGCCGCCTAGTAAAATTAAGGGGGCCACCCTCCTGAACGTTCCAAAAGTTTTTCTGGATAAAATTTGCCCTTTTTGGTTGGAAATTTGAAATCATATTTTTGTGGTTTAATAAAGCTTTACCAAAAATGATTTACAAATATATATAAAATGTTAAAATCATTTTATATAATGTTATGTATTAATATAAAATTTCCTTTGATCATGTAATGCATAAGTTACTAAGTTTATGCATACCTTGAGTGATATAAGATGTAGAGGTAAATATTTGTCACCAAATACTTGTTTATGTCTTATTCTTGACTTAATTTGATTTAAGTTTTGTGATTATCAAAACATAGGTTTATTGAGAAATATTAATAACATTCACAATCATTATTTATATCAACAGTAAGTTAATAGTTGGTAGAGATGATGACGAGAAACCTTGTTCAATAATAATGATGTTTGTTTATTCCGCTGCGTATCATGTTTATTATCATTGTTATTGTTTAACCCTAGTGCTCAAAACGATCTATGGAGTCTAACAAACTCCACATATAGGCAAACAACTTAAAGAACAAGATACTTCCTGTTTTCTAAACAAGAAAACAAACCACTACTCAAATGATAACTTAAGACAAAATAAAATAAAATTACTTCCTAAGACCTTTAAGCTTGGTGCCATACATGACATTAAAAGCATCCAAATTCCTTGGAAGATCGTAAACCTGTTTTGCATAGTCATCATAATCATCTTCAAACTCTTGGCCATCACCGAATAGATTAGTAGACTCATCAAATGGGTTAGAAACCAACTCATCTTCAGAATCAGAAACCTCAATCTCTCCCACCTTAGAGAAAGGGTTAACTCTCTTAGTAGAAGAGGCGGGCGGAGTACAAGAATCAATAGTTTTAGGAGCCATAACCGACTCCTTCTCTTTCAAATCGCTCACAAGAGGTTCTTGTGAAACATTACCTGTCTTAGTAGACTCATCTTCATTAACTTCCATTGTACGACCAGAATCCCCCTCCATGTTGGTGTCATTTTTAGGAATGCCAAAAGCATCTGTATCTTCCATATTAAGAGCATCAAACCGGTTAGATGTAGAGATTTTCGTTCCACTTGAACTAGCCACATCAGGAGTATTCATCTTATTGTCATCCACCTTCTTAGGTTCAGGAGGAGTCTTTTTGGTCGATACTGAAACTTCTTACCCACAACAGGTTTAGGTACCCCTCCTTGACCCAGAATAGTAGAACCACCTTGTTTCCCTTTCTTCTTATTATTGACAGTCTTGAAACCATCATTAACATTCATAGTAGGCTGGGTAGGAGGTAACACAACTTTAGGACAATCAAGAAGAGTATGACCAAAAATCTTACACTTATCACAACGCGGTGGATTCCACTCGTATTCAACCCGAATCTTCTCAATAGTAGACCCCAAACCATCAAGTAAAGGTATCTCAATAGTGAGGCTATCTCTAAGCACCTCATCCGACTTCAATTCAATCATGCATCTAGCAAAACTACTATGGCCCCATGATTCCTTGCACATTTGGCTAGTATAAGCGTCTAACCTTTTGGGCGTACCAATCAATGTGGCAAGAAGACTGAGACCATCATCAGAAAACATAGCAAGAGGCACATCATGGAATTTAATCCATACCGGGATGTTAGTCAAATCCTCTTTAAGTAGGTTAGTGTTCAAAGTCCATGGTTTGAGAATAATAGGAACATTTCTAATCAACCAAGGACCATTTTCAAGAACATCATCAACACCTTTACTTGAATTGAATTTAAAGAAAAAGAACCCCTTTGCATTCATCATCACCTTTTGTATACCATACTTAGCCCACGCATTACATACATAGTAATTGACAACAGGAAAAGCAAGGCGTTGACCAAGGAAATACCTATAAAGAGTATTCTCAAATCTGAGATTTACCTCTTCCACTACTTTAATTGGGACACAAAGATCAACTTCAGTCTTCTTGTTGCTGCATTCCAACCTACGAAAATTAGACACATATTTCTTAGGATCGTTAGAAGTAGCACCCGCATAAGAGACCGACATCACTCCCGTACCACTCGTATTAGAAGGCTGATCCAAACCATCTAAAGTGTTAGAATCCGAATTAGTACCCTTATTAGCAGCAATCTCCCGTTGAACTTGATTCATAGTAGCATCGAAATTCTTACGGGCACTTAACAATAATTGTTCAACATTAGGAGCAACACAAGTTCATTAGTAGACTTCGCCGCCACTTGAGGTTCATTCACCGTATCATTAACATTAACATCAACATTAGCAGCAGTACTAATGACAGGAATCCCATCATTCAGAGGTAATGGAACCCCATCATCATCCACGAACACAAGCTTACCTTCTACAATTTTCCGTTCCATGTCGCGGATCTTTTCATCAAGCTTACCTTCTACAATCTAATACTCGGATGGTCACTACCTTTTTTTGATAAAATTTTTGAGTGGTACGGTTTTTTTGTGCTAGTCATATAACTCCTATCCATGAGACGCTTGTTAAGGCTAAAGTTTCACTCCTAAATGTTGTAAAAAAATTTAAATTTGGCGCTAAAATTACACTAACAAGTATTTCTCTTAGTTTTATTACACACCTACCATCAAATAAACAAACTCAAGTGCAATAGTATCCTATAAGGTATCATCATTTACCCTCCCCTTACACTTAGGATGAACATTGTCCCCAATGTTCAATTAAAGGATGTAAAAGTAAAACAGGTAAAAGAATGAAAACAAATACTCCCCTGATTCGTTCGGTGTGGATAGCGTATCAACAAGGTTAGATTTTCCTCCGAGAAAAATGAGCATTCAAAGCTTCCCTTCCAGAAATATAAATCATCTTCTTGTCATATATAACTTGTTAAACCTGAGAAAACAAACAAGGCAACCTTGCATAAAATCGGCGGCAATCTATATATACTAACAAATCCTAGAAAGCAATTTAAGATATAACGCTTGTGGAATGAATGTTTGCAGATTTTCTGGAGTTTATAAAACTAAATAATTAACAAAAACTTCAAGACTCCGTTAGAAAAACAAAACTCGCAAAATTTCCAGAATTTTACACGTGACGCCGTCAAGAGTTAACTCCTGACGCCGTCAGAAGTGACCTGCAGAAATCTTTTTGTTAAGTTTCTGGAAAAACTTATGTCCTACTTCCTGGGAAATCCTGCAAAACATCATTATGACTCGATACAAGCATTTGACTCTAACAAATACTAATATACATTTTCATTTAATGTTGTGGAGAATCATGATCAATTTTCATTCTTGGAAACAAATTTGGGGTTTCCCCTTACACTTAGCTTTTGCAAAATACCTTTATATGAAGTTAAGGCGAAGTTAAACAACAAAATAAAGCATTTTCACAATTTAGTTGAAACATGATCTACCAACAATAAAAATAAAGCATGCATACGGAAACAAATAACAATCAAACAAATAAAAATCACACAAAACATGGGTTGCCTCCCAAGAAGCGCTTTTCTTTATTTACGAGTCTTGTAGCTAGACTCAAGGTCATGGGCTATCCTATATGTTTGAGCTCCTCGTTGAGGACATCTTTGGGATCAAACTTGGGTTTCAACTTCCTATCGGTTTTCTTGGTACGGTATGACCTCTCAAACTTTTCTCTATCCGGATCATATAAAATCATCTTCATATGCCATGATCCGTCACCTTCCTTAGGTGGCTTGTCCCACTTCCACTTATACTTATCTCCTTCCCTTTTCCACTTGTTCATCCCTATGTTGATAGGCATTACACTTAAGAACTCAATCATTTTCCTAAAGAATAGGGGATCCTCAAAAGGGTCTAGTTCCTCATCTCTAGCTATGAGTTGTTCTACCGAATGTGTTTTATCGATGAAATCTTTCTCTAGATAGAATGGGCGTTGAGGTCCTATAAAGTTTCTTTCTATCCAAGGCCCATATCTAGATGGTTTCCTATTCATCTCTACCCAATGTGGTTTCGGTTAGTCCTCACAATCGTAACTATGCTTCTTAACATCATAAACCGACCAAGTCTCACCCTCTCCTACCACTATCTTAGACTCCTTACAATCTATCATGGCACTAGCAGTTGCTAAAAATCCTCTTCCTACTAACAATGGGCATGTAGTATCACTAACCATATCAAGGACGTGAAAATCAGCTAAAATAGTTAACTTTCCTACGTGAACAACTACATCCTTGATCATTCCAACCGGGTGGGCAATACTTCCATCCGCTAGACCAATTAGTACTTTCGTCTCCTCTAACTTTCCTAGCTTAAGAGTGGCAAAAAGGGATAAGTGAATCAAGTTGAGGCTTGATCCTGTAAAACCCCCAATTCATGGATGCAGCGGAATTCAAACTGGGTGTTACTCGACGGCACAATAGTCACAATGATAGAAAACGAACTCTAATTGAGTCGTTTTAAAAGGTTTATCATTCAAATTGTATAAATATCAGAGATTACAAAATGAGGTCCCAGATGGTTCCATGTTTACAATTTACATTAAATGAGTTTTTGAATGATAATAAAATTTATAGCCCTCTTGAGTATCCGTGCCCTTCCGTGCCATCCTTGATCATCATGAACCTGAAATACATGCTTGAGAGGTCAACACAAAGGTTGAGTGATATTCATAGAGTTTGTTTAATGTTTGAACACAATATGTTGGTAGTGTGAGTTATAGGCTCACACCAATGGTTGGAAAACAAAGATAGGCTACGTTGTTATACGCTCGGAACGGTTATTAAATCACTAACCTTATGACACCAAAACGTTAATGGGTACCAATATCAATCGGCGGAGTTATCCCGGTAGGTACTTTGCCGTCATACCTATGTCTCAAATATTAGTGCATTTGTTTGAACTCGTAGTTGTTCAACACAAATGGGATTCGTCAATCCCAATAGGCCTATTCACAATATTCGCGCTCACTATTACTAGTGATTAAATGGTTCATAATAAGGGATCTTGGTTTGGCAAGGATGTTACTTAGTGATAATAAAACATAGTCGGATAGCATACAGTAGAAAGCATTGTGTTCGAGTAGAAAAATAATAGCATGTATCCCCCCCCATGGGTTCGTAAAATAGTTAAACAATAAAAAGTGGGGCTATGAACTCACCTTGAGTTGGATGATGTATAATGAGAATGATGGATATGCCGTAAGAACTTCTACGAGCAACCTAGAATAATTGTTGCAACTTAGGTTTGGAATAATGTCTAAGAATATGAAGAATTGTCTATATATATGTCTTGCATTTAGTCCATGATGTGGTACGATGTATAGTGTAAGTCTTTGAAAAGAAATGATTCATGAAACATGTATAGTTTATATATCGTTTACTACCGTTCGGGCCGACATAATTCAGAAGTCATGTTAGTAAACGTTCGAGGAGCCAGGACACTTTAATTCGTAAATCCACAACTCATCTTGACGGCTTACATAATGAACTCCTCACATGAGGCTCCCTACTATTGTAGTAGTTGATAAAGTATATATATATATATATATATATATATATATATATATATATATATATATATATAAGTTTTGATCCGAAAAGTTACATGTCCAATATTTGAATAAACTTAGGAAAGTTTATGATTACATGAAGATTGTTATTAGGGTGAGTTTCTTATAACTTGTATGACAATTTACTTGTAATATCTCATGGTTCTTTTAGATGAAGTAGATCCAAATTGTATGTTTAAGTTATCGCCAAATTTTAGCTCATGTTTTCGCCTAAGTAAGTTTATATGGTAATTTAGTCATGGCCTTGCCATGACCTTTGGTCATTGTTCCATGGTCTTGAGACTCAACCTTGGCTCTAGCCATGGTTGTGGTCTTGATTCTAGGTCATAAGACCTCTTGTTCTTTTTAAACTATAACCATTATATAGTGACTTATATATGTAAAATAGCTGTTAATAAACTGAGAAAAATCTCATTCGTTATTGGTTTTCTGGAGATGTGCACCTGATTTTTTGAAGAAAACGTGATTCCGGACAACTTTCGTGCTTTAACTTTTTCATGAAACGGACCAGAAAGGCCTCTTTTTGCGTGTTTTATGTTCTGTTACAGAAACTATTTTGGCAGTTTTGCCGCAAAGTTTTGGTAACTTCAAATGGTCATAACTTTTGACTCGTATACTCGTTTTAGTTGGTTCAAGTTGCTATGGTTTCCTTGTTAAGTCCTCTACTACAATATGTAATGATCCAATATCATAATTTTACCATTTTGATCAGATTTCACCAAGAAAGTCACTAGTTTACTTGTTTAAATAACTTAACTTAACAAACATTTATAATAACTTGTTTTACCCATTTTTATACATCATGGACATGATAACAAGACAATATATAGTATGAAGGAAATACAAATAGCATGAAAATGATATTTAAGCAAGGAAGTGTATTAGAGTTTGCTTACAACTTTGGCTTTCTACAAAGAAAGGTAAGTAGCATGTAAGGAAAAGGACTTTGATTGACTTAAGCTTCACCCTACTTCACTTCATGCATTCTTTCTACTCTTGTATTCTTGAAAGAGAGATGATGAAAGTTGAGGTGACTTGAGTAGATTCAAACTCAAGATAAATCACCAAAGTTTCTAGGGTTTGGAAGTAGTTTGATGAATCAAAACTAAACTAGTGTTTCTATGTTGTTGTAACACTTGATTTCTTGCACAAAACTTGAAGTAAACTAGCAAATGGAATGGTGTTGGTGTGTGGTATGTGTGGCGTACAAAGAAAGGAGGAGGGGGTATTTATATGCCAATGAGGAGGTTAGTTTCCTTGACTTGTCAACCCTTGGAGAGCAAGGGTAACACTTGTATGCATCCTAGAGCACAAGGAAGGAGATCAAGCCACACAAGGGGTGACTCCCCCCCTAAGTCGGTTCACAAAAGATAGGATAGGATGAGTTGGTCTTGGATGATATTATCTTACTTATGGAGCTAGTTTTGACTCCGTAAAATGCTAACCGTAAAAGATTAAGCCATAGTATGTAAAACCGGGTATCGTAAAAATATGAAACTTGGAAGAATGATTAAAATTGTCCAAATACTCCATAATAAAATATAAAATGAGTGGTAGGTTCCATTGGGTGCTAAAACCCTGCTAAAACTAGAAACACGGGTCTAAAACGCGTAATACGTAAAACGTACGAATATTGTGTAAAATTGAGAAAAGTAAAATGTTACTTTTCTAATACGATAATAATGATTTAAAATGACTAATAATGTCTAGGCTGGGCTCAGTCTAGTTTCGGTTGGTATTAAATGTCTTTTAGACATAAAACCGTAAGCCTAAAAATCAAGGAATGATTTATAAAATCAATGAATGATTTTTGGTCAAAGGAGGAGGGCAAAATATGTTCACTTTTTCCAAAAATGTGAAAACTCAAATCGTCTTAGAAACGTGGTGCAGGTATAGGCTAAGGTTACGGCTGAGTAAAAACGCTTAAAAACGAAAATTCCTGTTTTTCACGGCCGAGGTTTATTTGGTCATATTTTTCTCAGTCATGATTAATTCTCAAATAAATCATGAGTGTATCAAACATTTTTTTGATACGGGGAAAATTAACGCGGTCGAGTTTCGTTGTGCGTAGAATTTTTGAATGACCTTTTACCCTAAAACGTGTAATTCCTTAATAACTTTCGCGAAAATGATCTGATGAGTGTCAAACTTTTAATTTGCCATGGAAATGATTTATCACTCGAGGCCAAGAAACAAAAATCAAATTTCGGGGAAAATGAATAGTAAAAGTGAATAGTGAAATTTCCGGGAATAATAATTAACCTGAAATTGCGAATTGTTACAGTCTCTACCCCTTACGGGGAACTTCGTCCCGAAGTTCTATGTGTGTTATATGTTGGAGTGGTGTCGATGAAGAGGAGTGGTTACTTATGAGGACTAGAGTCTGGGATTTCCAGTGATGTAGTTTGATTTGTCATTTCAGTGTATGGCATAGGATGAGGCTTACTTTTATGTAGGAAAGGTAGGGTAAGAGTGATTAATAGAGATTCATATAATAGTCGCATATCAAAGGAAATTGATATAGCAGTCGAATATTAATAGGAATTGATATAGTAGTTGAATAGAAATTGATATAGTAGTTGAATATTAAACAGAAATTGGGATAGTAGTTGCAATCATAGCCTAGTAGGTAATCTGTTATTGTAACTAGTGTTTATTGACTTCATACTTATGTTATTTCGGATACAAATAAGCCCACTTGTCCATAATTCTTTATTTACATAGAGAGGCATCCCAAACAATGTAAATAGGGGAATATAAACTTATGGTTCGGTGATTTACAATTTCTTTATTTAAATGAAAAGGCATCCCAATCCATTCAAATAATTATAAATCATCCTACTTAAGAATTCCCAACACAACATTCATAATTAGCCGGTGAGTTACAAGGTAGTGTATTACGAGATGATACCGGTGTTCCAAAAGTACAAGATGAATATTCAATCTTGCAAAGCTGATGAGGGTGCTTGTGGTGTAGCTAAGGATGATTTGAGCTTTAAAAGTGCCTCAAGATCTGTTAATGAGCTTGTGGTTCCAACGGTTGTGAAGATAATGATGTGATATGTTGATGAAAAAGTGTGTAGTGTATGCTTAACCTGGCTCTGATACCAATCTGTAACACCCCTAATTCATGGATGCAGCGGAATTCAAACTGGGTGTTACTCGATGGCACAATAGTCACAATGATAGAAAACGAACTCTAATTGATTCGTTTTAAAAGATTTATCATTCAAATTATATAAATATCAGAGATTTCAAAATGAGGTCCCAGATGGTTCCATGTTTACAGTTTACATTAAATGAGTTTTTGAATGATAATAAAATTTATATCCCTCTTGAGTATCCGTGCCCTTCCGTGCCATCCTTGATCATCATGAACTTTTAACAATGAAGGTTTCAGAAGAAAACTTTGATGAATGTAGAGAAAGTTGCTGAACTTTGATGAACGTAGAGAAACTCCAGCTTTTGTAGATGATGGATTAGTTTATCCTTTAGAAATATCATATTTCTATTTTGAAATCGATAGGTTGTGATGGGTTTTTGATATCATATGAAATGATATTGATGATGTGATGGAATAATTCCAGAGACCATTGCACAAATCACAATGTCTCGAAAGTAGATTAGACCATTGTGCAATTTACAATGTCTGGGAAGTAGGTTAGACCATTGTGTGACTCAAAATATTTGAGAAATGATTAAGACCATTGTATCATACAATGTCCGGGAAATAGGAAAGACCATTGTAATTCGTTACAATATCTTGGACATAACATGTTGGAGTAGGAACATGATTGGGAGAATGTGGTTGTGTCGAAATGCCCTAGAATAGGCATACGCAGATATGTTTAGTCCATTGTTTAGATAAATGATTGAAAATAAATCGAGTTTATATATCAATATACTGATATGTTCATGTAGTATAAAATGCTTACGGGGAAATGCTCAATTATGTTAAGGGTACATATATCCATGTGCTAACATGTTTGTGTAGTATAAAATGCTTAATAAGTCCATAATCGTTTAGAGGATGGAAGACACGGAGAGCGGAAGGCTATAAAAATATTTTTGCTTGTATGTGTGGTTATAGTTTAGGTCTCAATTAGACCCGTTTCTCTATAACCATGGCTCTGGTACCAATCTGTAACACCCCAATTCATGCATGCAGCGGAATTCAATCTGGGTGTTACTCGACGGCACAATAGTCACAATGATAGAAAACGAACTCTAATTTAGTCGTTTTAAAAGGTTTATCATTCAAATTGTATAAATATCAGAGATTACAAAATGAGGTCCCAGATGGTTCCATGTTTACAATTTACATTAAATGAGTTTTTGAATGATAATAAAATTTATAGCCCTCTTGAGTATCCGTGCCATCCTTGATCATCATGAACCTGAAATACATGCTTGAGAGGTCAACACAAAGGTTGAGTGATATTCATAGAGTTTGTTTAATGTTTGAACACAATATGTTGGTAGTGTGAGTTATAGGCTCACACCAATGGTTGGAAAACAAAGATGGGCTACGTTGTTATACGCCCGGAACGATTATTAATTCACTAAGCTTATGACACCAAAACGTTAACGGGTACCAATATCAATCGGCGGAGTTATCCCGGTAGGTACTTTCCCGTCATACCTATGTCTGAAATATTAGTGCATTTGTTTGAACTCGTAGTTGTTCAACACAAATGGGATTCGTCAATCCCAATAGGCCTATTCACAATATTCGCGCTCACTATTACTAGTGATTAAATGGTTCATAATAAGGGATCTTGGTTTGGCAAGGATGTTACTTAGTGATAATAAAACATTGTCGAATAGCATACAGTAGAAAGCATTGTGTTCGAGTAGAAAAATAATAGCATGTATCCCCCCCCCCATGGGTTCGTAAAATAGTTAAACAATAGAAAGTGGGGCTATGAACTCACCTTGAGTTGGATGATGTATAATGAGAATGATGGATATGCCGTAAGAACTTCTACGAGCAACCTAGAATAATTGTTGCAACTTAGGTTTGGAATAATGTCTAAGAATATGAAGAATTGTCTATATATATGTCTTGCATTTAGTCCATGATGTGGTACGATGTATAGTGTAAGTCTTTGAAAAGAAATGATTCATGAAACATGTATACTTTATATATCGTTTACTACCGTTCGGGCCGACATAATTCAGAAGAACGTTCGAGGAGCCAGGACACTTTAATTCGTAAATCCACAACTCATCTGGACGACTTACATAATGAACTCCTCACATGAGGCTCCCTACTATTGTAGTAGTTGATAAAGTATATATATATATATATATATATATATATATATATATATATATATAAGTTTTGATCCGAAAAGTTACATGTCCAATATTTGAATAAACTTAGGAAAGTTTATGATTACATGAAGATTGTTATTAGGGTGAGTTTCTTATAACTTGTATGACAATTTACTTGTAATATCTCATGGTTCTTTTAGATGAAGTAGATCCAAATTGTATGTTTAAGTTATCGCCAACTTTTAGCTCATGTTTTCGCCTAAGTAAGTTTATATGGTAATATAGTCATGGCTTTGCCATGACCTTTGGTCATTGTTCCATGGTCTTGAGACTCAACCTTGGCTCTAGCCATGGTTGTGGTCTTGATTCTAGGTCATAAGACCTCTTGTTCTTTTTAAACTATAACCATTATATAGTGACTTATATATGTAAAATAGCTGTTAATAAACTGAGAAAAATCTCATTCGTTATTGGTTTTCTGGAGACGTGCACTTGATTTTTTGAAGAAAACGTGATTCCGGACAACTTTCGTGTTTTAACTTTTTCATGAAACGGACCAGAAAGGCCTCTTTTTGCGTGTTTTATGTTCTGTCACAGAAACTATTTTGGCAGTTTTGCCGCAAAGTTTTGGTAACTTCAAATGGTCATAACTTTTGACTCGTATACTCGTTTTAGTTGGTTCAAGTTGCTATGGTTTCCTTGTTAAGTCCTCTACTACAATATGTAATGATCCAATATCATAATTTTACCATTTTGATCAGATTTCACCAAGAAAGTCACTAGTTTACTTGTTTAAATAACTTAACTTAACAAACATTTATAATAACTTGTTTTACCCATTTTTATACATCATGGACATGATAACAAGACAATATATAGTATGAAGGAAATACAAATAGCATGAAAATGATATTTAAGCAAGGAAGTGTATTAGAGTTTGCTTACAACTTTGGCTTTCTACGAAGAAAGGTAAGTAGCATGTAAGGAAAAGGACTTTGATTGACTTAAGCTTCACCCTACTTCACTTCATGCATTCTTTCTACTCTTGTATTCTTGAAAGAGAGATGATGAAAGTTGAGGTGACTTGAGTAGATTCAAACTCAAGATAAATCACCAAAGTTTCTAGGGTTTGGAAGTAGTTTGATGAATCAAAACTAAACTAGTGTTTCTATGTTGTTGTAACACTTGATTTCTTGCACAAAACTTGAAGTAAACTAGCAAATGGAATGGTGTTGGTGTGTGGTATGTGTGGCGTACAAAGAAAGGAGGAGGGGGTATTTATATGCCAATGAGGAGGTTAGTTTCCTTGACTTGTCAACCTTTGGAGAGCAAGGGTAACACTTGTATGCATCCTAGAGCACAAGGAAGGAGATCAAGCCACACAAGGGGTGACTCCCCCCCCTAAGTAGGTTCACAAAAGATAGGATAGGATGAGTTGGTCTTGGATGATATTATCTTACTTATGGAGCTAGTTTTGACTCCGTAAAATGCTAACCGTAAACGATTAATCCATAATACGTAAAACCGGGTATCGTAAAAATACGAAACTTGGAAGAATGATTAAAATTGTCCAAATACTCCATAATAAAATATAAAATGAGTGGTAGGTTCCATTGGGTGCTAAAACCATGCTAAAACTAGAAACACGGGTCTAAAACGCGTAATACGTAAAACGTACGAATATTGTGTAAAATTGAGAAAAGTAAAATGTTACTTTTCTAATACGATAATAATGATTTAAAATGACTAATAATGTCTAGGCTGGGCTCAGTCTAGTTTCGGTTGGTATTAAATGTCTTTTAGACATAAAACCGTAAGCCTAAAAATCAAGGAATGATTTATAAAATCAAGGAATGATTTTTGGTCAAAGGAGGAGGGAAAAATATGTTGACTTTTTCCAAAAATGTGAAAACTCAAATCGTCTTAGAAACGCGGTGCAGGTATAGGCTAAGGTTACGGCTGAGTAAAAACACTTAAAAACGAAAATTCCTGTTTTTCACGGCCGATGTTTATTTGGTCATATTTTTCTCAGTCATGATTAATTCTCAAATAAATCATGAGTGTATCAAACATTTTTTTTATACGGGGAAAATTAACGCGGTCGAGTTTCGTTGTGCGTAGAATTTTTGAATGACGTTTTACCCTAAAACGTGTAATTCCTTAATAACTTTCGCGAAAATGATCTGATGAGTGTCAAACTTTTAATTTGCCATGGAAATGATTTATCACTCGAGGCCAAGAAACAAAAATCAAATTTCGGGGAAAAAGAATAGTAAAAGTGAATAGTGAAATTTCCGGGAATAATAATTAACCTGAAATTGCGAATTGTTACAGTCTCTACCCCTTACGGGGAACTTCTTCCCGAAGTTCTATGTGTGTTATATGTTGGAGTGGTGTCGATGAAGAGGTGTGGATACTTATGAGGACTAGAGTCTGGGATTTCCAGTGATGTAGTTTGATTTGTCATTTCAGTATATGGCATAGGATGAGGCTTACTTTTATGTAGGAAAGGTAGGGTAAGAGTGATTAATAGAGATTCATATAATAGTCGCATATCAAAGGAAATTGATATAGCAGTCGAATATTAATAGGAATTGATATAGTAGTTGAATAGAAATTGATATAGTAGTTGAATATTAAACAGAAATTGGGATAGTAGTTGCAATCATAGCCTAGTAGGTAATCTGTTATTGTAACTAGTGTTTATTGACTTCATACTTATGTTATTTCGGATACAAATAAGCCCACTTGTCCATAATTCTTTATTTACATAGAGAGGCATCCCAAACAATGTAAATAGGGGAATATAAACTTATGGTTCGGTGATTTACAATTTCTTTATTTAAATGAAAAGGCATCCCAATCCATTCAAATAATTATAAATCATCCTACTTAAGAATTCCCAACACAACATTCATAATTAGCCGGTGAGTTACAAGGTAGTGTATTACGAGATGATACTGGTGTTCCAAAAGTACAAGATGAATATTCAATCTTGCAAAGCTGATGAGGGTGCTTGTGGTGTAGCTAAGGATGATTTGAGCTTTAAAAGTGCCTCAAGATCTGTTAATGAGCTTGTGGCTCCAACGGTTGTGAAGATAATGATGTGATATGTTGATGAAAAAGTGTGTAGTGTATGCTTAACCTGGCTCTGATACCAATCTGTAACACCCCCAATTCATGGATGCAGCGGAATTCAAACTGGGTGTTACTCGACGGCACAATAGTCACAATGATAGAAAACGAACTCTAATTGATTCGTTTTAAAAGATTTATCATTCAAATTATATAAATATCAGATATTTCAAAATGAGGTCCCAGATGGTTCCATGTTTACAGTTTACATTAAATGAGTTTTTGAATGATAATAAAATTTATATCCCTCTTGAGTATCCGTGCCCTTCCGTGCCATCCTTGATCATCATGAACTTTTAACAATGAAGGTTTCAGAAGAAAACTTTGATGAATGTAGAGAAAGTTGCTGAACTTTGATGAACGTAGAGAAACTCCAGCTTTTGTAGATGATGGATTAGTTTATCCTTTAGAAATATCATATTTCTATTTTGAAATCGATAGGTTGTGATGGGTTTTTGATATCATATGAAATGATATTGATGATGTGATGGAATAATTCCAGAGACCATTGCACAAATCACAATGTCTCGGAAGTAGATTAGACCATTGTGCAATTTACAATGTCTGGGAAGTAGGTTAGACCATTGTGTGACTCAAAATATTTGAGAAATGATTAAGACCATTGTATCATACAATGTCCGGGAAATAGGAAAGACCATTGTAATTCGTTACAATATCTTGGACATAACATGTTGGAGTAGGAACATGATTGGGAGAATGTGGTTGTGTCGAAATGCCCTAGAATAGGCATACGCAGATATGTTTAGTCCATTGTTTAGATAAATGATTGAAAATAAATCGAGTTTATATATCAAGGGGTGACTCCCCCCCCCCTAAGTCGGTTCACAAAAGATAGGATAGGATGAGTTGGTCTTGGATGATATTATCTTACTTATGGAGCTAGTTTTGACTCCGTAAAATGCTAACCGTAAACGATTAAGCCATAATACGTAAAACCGGGTATCGTAAAAATACAAAACTTGGAAGAATGATTAAAATTGTCCAAATACTCCATAATAAAATATAAAATGAGTGGTAGGTTCCATTAGGTGCTAAAACCCTGCTAAAACTGGAAACACGGGTGTAAAACGCGTAATACGTAAAACGTACGAATATTTGTAAAATTGAGAAAAGTAAAATGTTACTTTTCTAATACGATAATAATGATTTAAAATGACTTATAATGTCTAGGCTGGGCTCAGTCTAGTGTCGGTTGGTATTAAATGTCTTTTAGACATAAAACCGTAAGCCTAAAAATCAAGGAATGATTTTTGGTCAAAGGAGGAGGGAAAAATATGTTGACTTTTTCCAAAAATGTGAAAACTCAAATCATCTTAGAAACGCGGTGCAGGTATAGGCTAAGGTTACGGCTGAGTAAAAACGCTTAAAAACGAAAATTCCTATTTTTCACGGCCGAGGTTTATTTGGTCATATTTTTCTCAGTCATGATTAATTCTCAAATAAATCATGAGTGTATCAAACATTTTTCTGATACGGGGAAAATTAACGCGGTCGAGTTTCGTTGTGCGTAGAATTTTTGAATGACGTTTTACCCTAAAACGTGTAATTCCTTAATAACTTTCGCGAAAATGATCTGATAAGTGTCAAACTTTTAATTTGCCATGGAAATGATTTATCACTCAAGGCCAAGAAACAAAAATCAAATTTCGGGAAAAAATGAATTCTGAAATTTCCCGGGAATAGTAATTAACCTGAAATTGCGAATTGTTACAGATCCTAAGTCGGCTAGTGTGTCGAAAGCTTCGGTTCTTCCTATCTTACAAGGCAAAACAAATATACCCCGGATTATCAAGCTTCTTAGGCAACTTATTTTGAACGAAGGCGGTCCCGTTTTTACCTAATTTAAATTTCTCATATTTTTCTAGGAGGGCACTATAGTAGGGAGCACGGGCTAAGACATCAATGACGGGGCGTTCAAGGTGGAGCTCCTTGAATTCATCGTCAAGGTCTTGTTTAGGAGGTGTTTCAACTATGTTATTGACCGGTTTGATATCGGATGTTTTATTCAATTGGTCCTTTTGAAGAATTTGGGTTTGCTTGAAACACGTGCTCATTTCTTTGACCGAATAGTATTGTGGACAAGAAGTAGGTGACAAAACAGATGATATGGCATTAACGTTTTGTTTCGGGTTCTTGACCGTGTCGCTTGGGAGTGCTCCCATTTCTCGGTCATTGAGAACTTTCAACAATGTGTCGATTTTGGTGGTCATCTCCCTTTGCTTTTGTTTGAAATCGGCTTCAAACTTAGATATGCGAGCTTCTTGAGATGCCATAAACTTGGACATCAACCCTTCAAGATTATTGGTACTACCATAGTTATTGGAAGGATTGTTGTTGAAAGTACTGTTAGTGATGCGTGGTTTTGCAACCTTGCAAAAGGTTTTACCTCTCAAGGGATCTTGAGAAGCTTACAACCCCCACCAGGCAGTGTACCTGATCGTTATAGTATAGTATAGTGACAAGTACCGGGGGATTGATCCTTCAACTCAGGAATAGTGTCGCTAGGATTAGAAAGTCTCTTAAACTAAGTCTAGAGGTGAGGGATGATTCTTTTTTTTATTTTTATATTTTTATGAAAGCAAGTAAAAATCTCGGGTTTTGAAAGAGTGGGCGGAATTAGTTGCTAGCCAACTAACCCAATTTATCTAAAGATGCAATCAAAATAAAATAACAAAAATAAAAATAAACTAATTATACTAATGTGGTGAAAACAATGATAGGAAGAGTTGTGTTTACTTAGATTTCATTACTCCCTAGATATCTTTTACAGGTTAATCGCATGTTACAATTGCATGGATGACGGGTCATATTCCTTAATACTAGTCGTAGGGCCGTGTACAATATTCCCTAACTCTATAGGATCCTACTTTACTCCATGTCGAGCCGTTAGAAGCTCCTAACATGGGATCATTAGAATTCTCCTACGCATTAAATACAACCAAATATCGTAGTACACCTCCGATCATGTTTCTTAAGACGTTCAAGCAAGTTACCAATGGAAGTCTGCCAGTTTTCTTAAGCCTAACATCAAATACAATCATCTGTAACAACTATAAACAAACAATCAACCCATAATTAACATCTAGGTTTCACTACATCTAAGCAAACACAAAAGAAATCTAGCCAAGCATGTTAAATTGAATACAAGCGTAAGATATATTCAAACAACACATAGACATATTGATTGAATTGAAAGAGTACTTATCTCAATTAGAACATGAAAGATTCAAAGGGTTGGAACCCTTGAAAAAGCTGTAAAAATCAGCCTAGGGTTTTACCCTCAAAGTTGCACACTATGAATAAAATTTGGAAAACTATATATAGAATTTACATGGTGACGGCGTCAAGAAGGAATCTGTGACGCCGTCAACTCGCCGCCTATAATGAAATCGTATTGCCTAGATCCAATTGTGACGCCGTCATGTGTAAATTTGTACTGGGCCGTCACTAATATATGGCCATGACGGCCTTGGGTGACGCCGACATCTCCAATGCATAAAACTCTTCTGGATCATCACGGATTTTGTCCACATCCACCTCTTGTGTTACTCTTGACGCCGTCATTAAGGAATATGTGACGCCGTCAGGTACTGTTCCCAGCAAGGAAAATTAAGACTTTGCCGTTTTCTTTACTTTTATGCTCCAAAAACGTCCAAAATGCTACCTTTTCCAGATTTCTCTCCAAAAGTACCTAAAATGACAAAAGGAACGATTTAGGGCAATATTTGATCAAATAAATTCGAATTAGGGCTTAAATGACCCCTTAAAAATGGTTCATTTTTTGCCTCATCAGTTTGATGGTGGACCGTTTGGTTGGTAGCGATTAGGTGGATTGGAAGAATTATTTTGGGGCATGTTTTGGTTTTGCTTCCACCTAAGGTTCAGGTGATTTTTTCAAGAAGAGTTGTAGGAATCACCGTAAGGGTTTGGCTCGGGTTTTAAAGTGTACCACTTATCTCCCGCTTCGTCGGTACCCGAAGATGCGTAATCCACAAAAGCTTGTCCGGGGAGTTCCACGCAATCACGAGTGTCATGGGGACCACTACATAATTCGCATAAAGAAGTGATTTTGTTCACTTGGCTTGAAGGCTTACGAGCTTCGTAAGATTTCATGAGAAACTTGACTTGAAGGCTTACGAGCTTCGTAAGATTTCATGAGAAACTTGACTTGGTCCTCAAGTTCCATGATCCTACGTTCGGGAGTGCTAGAATTGTTCGAAGGCAAAGATATTGCCTTGACCGTTTTGTTCAAATCACGGGGATCATTCCAACTTTCGTTGTCATAGAAAGCAAGATCTTCCATGAGTTCCCATGATTCTTCCACACTTAGATCACGTAGCTTGCCACCGGCCGATTGGTCAACGGTTCGCCTTGTGGAGAGGTCGATATGGTCATAGAAGATTTGGACTTGGAGCCAAAGATCTATGCCATGATGAGGGACTTTTTGGAGTAAGTCCTTGAAACGAGTCCATGCTTCATATAGAGTTTCACCTTGACGTTGTTGAAACATCAAGATATCATTTCTCAGCTTGGTAGTTCTCCCCGGTGGGAAAAATTGAGCATGGAAACGAGTGGTGAGATCATCCCATGAGGTGATGGATCCCGCGGGTAAACGCTCAAGCCATTGACTAGCTTGATCACGTAGAGAGAATTGGAATAGGCGTAATCGGGTCTACTCTCTAGTTGCAACATCAAGGTCTATGGAATCTACGATTTTAAGGAAATCCTTGAGATGTTGATTAGGATCTTCGGAACGAAGTCCATGGAATGCACATCCGCTTTGCACCAACCGGATGGTGTCGGATCGCAAGGGAGACACATTAGCTCCTTGGGTGAGCTCAATAGTGTTTCGATAGCCTTGGTAGCTAGGATGGGAATACTCTCCTAAAGTTCGGAGCCTAGGAGGTTGGTTTGCTAGTGGTGCGTTTTGTGGGTGGTTTTGAATTGGTGGGTTGATGGGTTCAAAGATGTTACCACCTTCCATGATGTCGGATGGTAAAGGTTATGAATAAAGACACGAAGAAATGAGATAGACTAAAGAAAACCTAAAAATAAAAATAAAATCTTACTAGAAAAGAATCTAGCAAGTAGACCTAATAAAAAGAAATCCTAACCTAGACAATAACTATTCCCCGGGCTGCGGCGCCAAAAACTTGATGCGTGGGAATTGCACCCTCACAAAAGGTTTTACCTCTCAAGGGATCTTGAGAAGCTTACAACCCCCACCAGGCAGTGTACCTGATCGTTGTAGTATAGTATAGTGACAAGTACCGGGGGATTGATCGTTCAACTCAGGAATAGTGTCGCTAGGATTAGAAAGTCTACTAAACTAGGTCTAAAGGTGAGGGATGATTCTTTTTGTATTTTTATATTTTTATGAAAGCAAGTAAAATCTCGGGTTTTGAAGGAGTGGGCGGAATTAGTTGCTAACCAACTAACCCAATATACCTAAAGATGCAATGAAAATAAAATAAAAGAATGAAAATAAACTAATTATACTAATGTGGTGTAACAATGATGAGGAAAGTTGTGTTTACTTAGGTTTCATTACTCCCTAGATATATTTTACAGGTTAATAGCTTGTTACAATTGCATGGATGACGGGTCATATTCCTTAATACTAGTCGTAGGGCCGTGTACAATATTCCCTGACTCTATAGGATCCTACTTCACTCCTATGTCGAGCCGTTAGAAGCTCCTAACATGGGATCATTAGAATTTTCCTACGCATTAAATACAACCAAAAATCGTAGTACACCTCCGATCATGTTTCTTAAGACGTTCAAGCAAGTTACCAATGGAAGTCTGTCAGTTTTCTTAAGCCTAACATCGAATACAATCATCCGTAACAATTATAAACAAACAATCAACCCATAATTAACATCTAGGTTTCACTACATCTAAGCAAACACAAAAGAAATCTAGCCTAGCATGTTAAATAGAAGACAAGTGTAAGATATAATCAAACAACACATAGACATATTGATTGATTTGAAAAAGTACTTATCTCTAATTGAACATGAAACATTCAAAGGGTTGAAACCCTTGAATAAGCTGGAAAATTCGGACTAGGGTTTTTTCCCTCAAAGTTGCACACTAATGAATGAAATTTGAAAAACTATATATAGATTTTACATGGTGACGGCGTCATGTGTTAAGTTGTGACGCCGTCAACTCGCCGCCATAATAAAATCGTATTGCCTAGATCTGCTTCTGACGCCGTCATGTAGGATTTTCTTCTGGGCCGTCACTAATACTTGGACCATGACGGCCTTGGGTGACGCCGTCATCTCCTATGCATGAAAACTCTCTGGATCGTCACGTGTATCTTCCACTTCCACCTCTTTTGTAACTCTTGACGCCGTCATGTGGAAAGTTGTGACGTCGTCAGGTATTGTTTCCAGCAAGGAAAATTGAGACTTTGCCGTTTTCTTCACTTTTATGCTACAAAAACGTCCAAAATGCGTCATTTTCCAGATTTCTCTCCAAAAGTACCTAAAATGACAAATGGAACGATTTAGGGCAACATTTGATCAAATAATCACGAATTCGGGCTTAAATGACCCTTTAAAAGCGGTTTACTTTTCGCCTCATCATCGGTTCAAATATCAACCGATTGTTACATACCTTTTATTTTTATTTTTTTATTTTTTATTTATTTATTTTTTCATAATGTCTAAAGTAACAGAGCTTCAAGTATGTTTTAATGGAGTTTGTTTTGTGGCTGAGAAGATGACCCAAAGATATTTTCTTTGACCACCAACATTGTTTTGTTTATAATCATATAGATATACAAAAATTCATTTTAGCCCCTTTGACATTCATAGATCATAAATTTAACCCAATCTTAAATATTCAACTTTTCACATAAATTAATTTGTTATCAAAACTAAGTAAATAATTTTCTATAGCAAATTATCAGGTGAATTTATTATTAAAAAAAAGAAAAAAAAAGAAAATAGAAAAAACCTTGGTCATCGAATGTGGCAACTTTGATCGTGTCTGGTTACCGGAGAAAGAAAATTGATGTGGCAGGGTGATGACCCGGTCATGACTATGTGCAGCATAATGTTTTATTCCTCTTATTTGTTTTTCATGTTTCTCACATTTTCTATGTATATTCTCTATCTCTCTTGTTTATGAGTGAGATTTTGTGAATAATAAACGTGAGGAGGTTGGTTGCAGTCAAAACAGATTTGGCGCATGCATGGTGCATATAATTAAGTATAACTTAGACCAAGAATTGAACTGAACGGTGTCTATTAATTAAATTTAGTGGTTTCTGTGAGTCCGGATTCAACGCTGAACTTTGTACTAATTAATCGGAAGAATATTGACAGGATATAAAGTGAGTTAACTGGAATGGATATGAAAAGTTGTATATATTCTCTTAAGAAATTAGCTCGAAATTACTTCATGTGACCGAGCATTTTTAGTACAACTAAAGGCAACATAATATTGGTTTTTCTCGAAGACTATGATCTTTTCATTTAGCCAACGGTCGACTAGATTTTACATTTAAGGCAAACTTCTCATAATAGTATAGTCTTTTAGTTTCTCATATTTTTTTATTTCAATTTTTTTAGATTTCAATTGGTTATATATTAAGCTTGATTTGTCATTTAATTCTTTAAGTTGTAAAGATTACTTGATTTCATTTAGCCTGATTGTCATTCTATGTTATCAACATATTACGATAGCTAGCTATTTCACGACTTTTCACTTTGGGTTTTCTCATTAATCCAAATTGTCATTATACCTTGGTCAACATATATATTATAACTTGCAAGACAACTTGATTTCATGGTTCTTTAGTTCGGTGAGAAGATTGATGGTTATTTAATCCCAACTAGTGTGGGCATCAAAAAAAAAATTAAAAGTATCATTTTGTCAGCTATTCCTTTATGTTATTTTTGGACTAAGTGGCCGGTTTTATAAATTGTTACATGACGACATTCAAAGTCCTTGATAGCAATGAAATGAACTAAATAAGAAAACAAAAGGAATTTGTAAACAATTTGACTCGTTTTTTTTTAAGACCTAGTGGTTAAAACCTTGATAGCAATGAAGTGAACTAATTATGACGGAAAAAATACTGATCAAAATTCTATAAAAATCACGTGAGTCACTTTATTTTTATTTTTGTTTTTATTTGTTAGAGCAAGTGATTATATAATGCCGTAAATCTCTAGCTAGAAGTTAAAATTTAATTTAAAAAAACAGTATAATAAGCACAAATGACAAATGCATGTTAAACAAGTGTATCTTCTTTTTTTGAACTTAAACAAGTGTATCTTCAGATATATCAACTTAAATTAACATTCCATTTTAGCTGAAATTTTTCATGCCCGAACCCTACAATTTTCAAAACATATATGTAACTCTAGGAATGATAGAAATGTTAGGGGGATAAAGTTGATCCAAACAAAGTCATAGATTAGGTAAAAATTGTGTCATTAATTTCTTTGATTAGCAACTGGCCTGGTGGAAATCATGTTATCTGAGGTAGTGAAATTGAGATGTTGATCTACCTGAAGCATGTAACTAATTAAATTATACTTTCTTAGTGACCTATAGCTTCTTGTTGGGTGCCCATACAAGTTAGTTAAGGGAACAGTTAGAGTAATTACTCCGTAATATGTTAAGTTCTACAGTGATCATCGTATGATGATCAATATTTTCTTAAATACTTTTATTAGCATTAACTGATAAGGAATATGTACGAAAAATACGAAAGTATTTAATCAACATGGTACGAGAAAGTAGCTCAATATATCACATTGTCCATTTGGTGATTTGGAGGAAGTGGAAGTAGTTTTCTAAAGCTATATTTCTGTCAACAGTCGGCTATTGAAGGTTGACGAAAACAAAATGTAATAAAAGAATCAATGAATGTAATTAAAATCTATGTGCATAGAGTATTTATCAAACATAGCATTTATCAAACGTTGCTTTTTAAATTCTTATATGTCGCTATAAATAGAAACCCATCACCTTTAGGTCACTCACCCAAAACAAGAAACAATGGAGCTTCTATTTCTAGCCCTATCTTCCATTTGTTTCTTCATCGTCCTCCATAGCCTCGACCTCTACCGTAAAAGAAGACTACCTCCGGGTCCAGCCGGCCTCCCCATTATCGGAAACCTGCTAGACCTTGGACCAAAACCCCATGAGTCCCTTGCCAAGCTATCCAAGAAACATGGTCCACTTATGACCATCCGACTAGGAAGCATCACTAGTGTGGTGGCATCCACACCTGACGCGGCCAAAGAAATACTACAATGCAATGACGAGGCTTGCTCTGGCCGCGTTGTCCCTCATGCAGTCTCTGGGTTGGACAACCATGACGCAGCACTGGTATGGCTCCCACCAAATGAAGACTTTCGAAACATTAGAAAAGCCCTCAGCACATGCCTAACGCACCAACACAAACTCGACACCCTTCGTAATCTTCGACAGAGCGTGGTCGATGGGATGTTGGATTTCCTTAGGGAGTCAGGGCAGAAGAACATGGGTGTGGACATTGGAAAGTTGGCATTTGCGGTTGCACTCAACCAGATGTCCAACACATGCATTTCACAGAACGTGACTAGCTACGAGTCTGATGATATTGGAGGGTTTAAGACGGCAGTAAAGACTATAATGGAAGTTGACGGGAAGTTTAACATAGCAGATATATTTCCTGTGTTGAAACCGTTAGACCCTCAGAATATACGACGGCGGGCAAAAGTGGCTTATGGCTGGTTCGATACGGTGACAGAAAGTTTCATAAGTGAGAGGTTAAAGCATCGAGAGTCAAAGCTTCCGAGGTTTGGTGATATATTGGATTCGCTGTTGGATTACAGTCAAGAAAATAAACAAGACTTCAATCTCATGCACATCAAGAATTTACTTGTGGTAAATCCTCCTGTTCCCATATTTTACTATCAAAAATAATGTTTACTGTCAAAATATACATAATTCAAAATAAACCGAAAACTCTTAACTATATTCTCACTCGTATATGATCAATTTATGTGACTATAACAAAAAAAGTGTATTTTCTAACAATAAAAGTAAACTCATATTGTATGAATCTCAGTTAACAACATTTTAGCTAAACATGTATACCATTTTAACACGATGTTGTCCACATGTCACACACTAGATAGGTGTTAGTTAGTACGGTTTTCTTATAAACCATACCAAATGACATTTTTTTGGTTTTTTGAGACGGTTTTTCGTGTAAGGCTAAGCTATTGTCTCGATGGTAAACTCAAACTCACTGATGTTGATTTATTAATGTTATTTGAAGATTACAAAATCATGTTAATCAAAACAAACATGCATATGGAACCTTATGATGTTAATAACATCGTGTAACAAACTTCTGTTTTATTACAGGATCTATTTTTAGCTGGAACTGAAACGAGTTCAAACACAACTGAGTGGGCAATGACGGAACTGTTGCTTAACCCTAACATGTTCTCTAAAGTTCGCGAAGAAATCTCCACAACAATTGGAAAAGATGGGAAAATCCAAGAAGCTAACCTGCTCGACTTACCTTATTTACAAGCGGTCATCAAAGAAACAATGCGACTTCACTTAGCCGTGCCTTTATTAATACCTCACAAAACTGAAACTCAAGTTAAGCTAGGCAAATATACTATACCAAAGAACACGCAAATTCTGGTGAACGCATGGGCCATGGCACGGGATCCAATGTATTGGGAAAACCCAACGATGTTCAAGCCGGAAAGGTTTGTTGGGAATGAGTTGGACTTCAAGGGACAACACTTTAAGTTTATACCATTTGGATCTGGCCGAAGAATGTGTCCCGGAATACCGTTAGCTCATAGGGTTGTGAGTTTAATGGTGGCATCATTTGTATATCATTTTGATTGGAAACTTCCTCATTCAAGAGAAGAAATGGACATGGATGATATTTTTGGCCTAACATTGCTAAGGGCAACACCTTTGGTTGCTACTCCTATTCCCATTAATTAAGCGCATTGACCGGTGAAGAGAGCATGCATCCATGCATTTTATGAGCTTCGAATGGTTGTTGTGTAAGATTATATTGATAACGATTACTGTTATATCGTAAGTTATATATGTAAGCCTTTGCTAAAAAAAAGTTGGATTTTCTATCTACAAATAAGTTTGTTATTCTGTAGTGAAGCTTTCATGTTTTTTATATGATGTTCATCCTTTCATATGGTATTTACATCAGTCACTATTTAAAACTAATAAAATGTCCATCAATTTATAACTGAGTAATGTTTTTATAGAAAAAGACAACTATATTACACAAAGACAACTATATTACACAACGCCAAATATGGCCACTAATCATAAGGACTAAAAACCAAACAAGGAAAGGGCCCGAATGTTATCTCGAACAAGATGACAGGAGAGAGTCACGGTCTCATGGACCACATGTAACAGCAACAAAAACACACTGAAATGAAAGAAACTAACAGGTCATGAATATTGTCATAGCGACCTATTTAAGAAACATTGTCACAAATAGTGACATAAAATATTGATGTCGCTATTAAATTGCGATGTATTATGAGACATCACTGAATTGGTCGCAATTTTTGTGACGTGACCTACACGTCGCAAAAATCTGCGACTCGTTACAGCGACCTATCCTTGGACGTCGCTATATGTGTCGCTGGCATAAAATATGTCGCTAAAACGTCGCTAAAATTTTGCTAAAAGGCATTTTCCTATGTTAGAATCTGTTAGAATCTATTTGTACGTAAAAACCTTGTGGCTAAACATTTTGCTACCAACACTCCCACCGATCGTTCACTATTTTCCCACAAATATTACCGTGGGAAATCAGTCAGTGATAATTCGCACAAATTTCCTACAAATTTGTTACCACAAAATTTCTACGAACTTTTCCCACTGCCATTTTTCCACATATTTTTTAGGATTAAGTTCATATAATAGCAAGATACTTTTAGAAATGTATAAATATCATACTTAAACTTTAAAAAATATTAACATCATACACGTACTTTCAAATCCGTTCTGTTGTCATCACAAACTTATTTTTAATATACCAAAGTTCACATTATATGTACAGGACATGCCATTATATTCCACTCAATCAATGCGATGTTGAATTTTTGTAATGTATATTTAGTTACATTCTTTAATACACTTCACCATCTACTTATGCTACTCGAAGTGCACTTTTTTAAGTACCAGAAGTGTGTTTTTTAAAACGTAGTGGAACTTAGTTTTACTACAAAGTAACAATCATTGAACAGGTAAATAACATGATAATTTCTTCTGTCCTTAAACTTATTCAATCGAATGATAAACAACTAGATAATCATTAAGCAAGAATATCGATTGTTTTCTCCTTCAAATTCTTGATCACATCGATATACGATTATTATGATTCATAAACTATGTATATAAAGTGTTTGTAACGATATATATGAAAAATATAAGATAACATTTAGTGTAATTTTCACATCACCAATAAAAATCATTAACAATGCCGTGTAATTAATTTAACCGGTGACTAATCATGCCACCACATCAACTAAGGTATGATATCGAGATGAATTTTGAAAGTACATATACGATATTGGCATTTTTCAAAATTCATGAATGATTTGTACATTTTAAAAAGTATCTTGCTATTATATTGCTTTTTTAAACATATATATTCTGACCGTATTTATGCCTTTTTAAACTTATATATTGCTTTTTGGCGTATTTACTACTCCCTCCGTCCCAATTTTATTGTCCATCTTTTTTTTTTGGGATGTCCTAATTTAATTGTCCACTACTAAAAATAGATAGGAAAGTTTAACCAAGTTTACCATATTACCCTTGTTTAAAATTATTATTACATACCATAAAGAAAAATTTAATTAATTATCTAAGGGCAAAATTGTTATTCTGTCAAAAAATAAAAAAGAGAAAGCTATAATAAATGTATTTTTCTTAAACTTTGTATTTTTTGTCGCGAGACAATAATTTTGGAACGGAGGGAGTAGAATTAATGAATAATCCAACAAACAAGCTGCATTAATCAAGCGAATAAAAGCCACGAATTTAATATAAAAAATGTGCAATAAACGCCACATTGTAATCCAACGAAACAACTGAATATTTTAACATTACAACCAAAATGGATAAAAATAGTCGGTTATACTAGATCATTAGAATTGGTGTAAGCGGATGATACGGGCTGGCTGATGAGTGATGATAAGTCCAGGCCGAGGTAGCCATGTTGTTATTTATTTTTTATTTTTTTGGTCTATAAAGGGTTTCCCGATAAATATTAATACTCCAAAAAATAATTAACTACAACGAATGTGGGTGAATCCCACATCTCAGCGAAAACCAAGCGAAAACAAACACATCTGTTGTGCTTCAAACCTAACTTATCAAAGAATGACATACCACACTTATGAGACATACTATAAATGCTATCTAAGTTGATCACGAAAACTAATATCAAAGGTATTAGCAAACTGCATTTGGGCATTAGTCAAACTAGGATCATCAAATTAAGTCATCATAATCGTACGGGTCTTCATCGTAATTTTCCTTCTATTTTTCACACAAGCTTTAAAATCCCTCTTCACTGCCACTTTTAGAAGCTTCATTAATTGGCAGTTTCATTGTATACATCAACCACTTCACTATCACTATCCTTATTAGTCAGATCATCAACCTCTTTAAAAGCCAAATTAGAAGACCTAGGAACCGAAGACGACTTAGCCCCTACCTCTGTAGCCTCCTTATGCATAGGAATCATTGATTTACAAGATTTTAGCAGTTCCCCATCATCACCCACTATCACAATCTTCCTATCAAGCATCTGACTTTCTAGCTAATTAATCCTTGCAACCAAAGGTATGGTACTTGGACTACTAGATGCCGAACCAACCATATCTTGGACAACTTTCTTACCTGAATTTGACGACCCCCAATTTGATCCAAGCTCATCATCTTTCTTAATCATATTAAGCGCATCAAAAGGATTAACTAGCTCGTCTATACTTCCAAATTCTTTTTCGTGTCAGTTGAACTAGTACAATTCTTTTAAGAGACGGGTTGGTAAACTTGTTTCTTATACCTAAAGTGAAACTTAGATCCCACATTAGTGCCAAGATAAGTCTGTCTAGGAGGCTGGTAGAAATCATCATTCTTTGGTTTTTAAACAACCCGTTTTTGACATAACATATCATCATGCCCAAATATCATACACACACCACATCTAGGTGGTTCCCATTCAGACTCTACCCTTACTGTGTGAAGAATCTCTCCATCATATTCCACATTAGGAATAACAATAACCTTATCCTCCTTTAACTCTCGATCAGCCCTAATGTCAATCAATGCACGAACATAATTCATACAACCCCATGATTGCAAACACATAGAACTTGTAAACAAATCAAGCATAATCGGGTTACCAAGTTTAGTAGTTATCGCACTTAAACCATCAACAGTAAATACCACAATCGGAACATCTTAAAATTTGACCCAAATAGGAACCGAATTCAGATATTCCATTAGTAAGTTAGAAGTAGGCGTCCATTTCTTCAGGATGATAGGAATCGATCTCATAAACCATAGACCATTCTCCAATACCCTATTCATACCCTTAATCAAAGTAAACTTGAATAAAATGAAGCCCTTACCGTTCATCATAACACGAACAATGCCATACTTTTGCCAAGTATTCTTAACAAAGTATCTAACAACTGGGAATGCTACTCTTTTACCCATGAAATAACCATACAATCTAAAACAAAATCTAGCATGAACTTCCAAAATAGACGGCTTTCGTATTTGAACTTCAGCCTTAGCATTATTAGGTTTACCTATGTCAAGAGCTCTAAAGTTTACCTTACCGGTATTAGCCTAATTTTTCACCAAACCAGCAAACAATTTTGGAATAGGGACTTCACTAGTAGGCATAGTAGTGGTATTCTTGGCACGTCTCATTGCATCCTTGAAACTATTACATGCATCAATAGTGGCCTTCGTCATAACAGGATCACTAGAAGGTACACCAGAGCTCACGACTCGTTCACCATTCACAATGGAATTTTAAACCTGATGATGTCCAATCTGTGTAACACCAAATGACATAGCTTCAGGCTGTGTAGTACTCATTGTTTCAATAGCAGCCATTAGAGTAGTATCATTAAATACATTAGTCCCAATCAAATTAGCAGAAACCCCATCAACCTGCTCATTAATATCAGTGTCCTCAAACCCACACCATCATTTTCCACATGATTACCTCTTTTAGGTTTTAGAGGTTAACCATCATGTCCAACAACTTCCGCTCTACGTTTTGTACCTTCAAAGCCAACCCACTCAACATTGGAAAAATTGTATCATTATCCAAATTTATAGCATCAGGTATCGATTGTTGATCCAACACATGTCTGTCTTTTTTCCTTTTCTTCTTCCCACTCCCTCTCGAATCAAAAAAGCCACTTTTCATACTCAAGAATAACACATACAATCAAATCCAGAAGCACAATTTACGAGGTTTAAAAACGTGCATTCTTTTAGGGGTAATTTAGACTCTAAACTTGTACATATTTGATCATTTATTGCCCTAAATCGTTTCTATTTGCATTTTAGGTACTTGGGAAGCAAATGTTGGAAATCGATTTGTTTTTGGCTCATTTGGACAAGAAAACAAAGTAAACGACCAAGTCACGAAAACGCACTTAAAGATTAAGTTATAAAGTTATCAAGTGACCACTCAACCTCTGGATACCACCTACTCTGACAATGTCACGACCAAAATACGAATTTGATAAAGTTCAAGAATTTGCAAGTGACTATTCAAACTATAGTGATCGCCTAGGCTAACGGCGTCACTACCATGAAACAGTGCATGACGACGTCACAAGCTATAAAGTGACGCCGTGACAACAGCGATGGTGCAATTGATGAAACCCTAATGACGGCGAGCTGACGGCATCACACCTATAAAGTGACGTCGTCACATCCGTAAATCTATATATATTTTTCATAGGATTTTCATTATGTGTGACACGTATTGGTAACACATATTGGCAAGACTTTGGTGCACAAATTTTCCTGCTTTTGTAAGGGTTTTTAACCCTCTTGACTCCATGTTTTAATTGAAGATAAGTTATTCAATTCATTAATCATTCAACATGTCTATGTGTTCATTGATATTTGTTTATCTTCTCTTCTTTTCAACATGCTAGGCTAGATTTATTAGTGTTTGCTTAGGATTGAATGAAACCTAGTTGTTGATTATTGATTATCGTCTCTTGTTTAATTTGTTGTTTATTGCATTAGAAGTAGGAAAACTGGCTAGGTCAAATATATTACTAGCTTGAACGTCTGACTAAATGCCCCACTATAGTGCAATAGTTTTATTTATTGCGCAAATTGTGGTTACGGACCTTAAGAGTCCTAACGATTCCTATAATTACCAAACGTTGCAGAAATGCTGATGCTGGCATTAGGAATCTTAACGAGATCAATACATTCATAGAGTTAGGGAAAGTAGCACCACCCTACGACTAATATTAAGGAATACAACGAGCTAATTAAAACAAGGACGTGAAAATTGACTAATCAATATGAGATAACTAGTGAGTAATAAGATTCTAAGTAAACACCTTTACTTATTATATGAGTTTACCAATTTACTTTTCTGCATTTTATTTTAATTTAGTTTTAATTAGTTTAATTAGTAGTTAAAAACCAAACTTTTCAAACACCAAGATTTTTATTTGCTTTATAAAAAAACATAAAAAGACCAAAAATAATCATCTCTCACCTTTAGACCTAATTCGACATGCACTTCGACCTTCACAACTAGGGGTGTTATCGGGTCGGGTTATCGGGTAATCGGGTCTTGTCGGGTCGGGTGAGTCGGGTTTTGGTTTGAAAAACACTAACCCGCAACCCGACCCGATAAGGAGTCGGGTTATCGGGTTCGGGTAGATATCGGGTCGGGTGTTGTCGGGTCGGGTGATTCGGGTTATCGGGTGACCCGATTAAGTAACAAGTAAAAAACATTATTTAAGAAAATTGGTATGGTCATCCATTTTTACTTCTATTTTTTTTTTTTACTTTTATGCTATTGCATTATTTTTTTACTTTTTTTACTTTTATGCTATTGCATTATTTTTTTTACTTTGTCATCCATTATTTGTATCTTTGTAGTATTGAATATTGATTAAAGTTGTAGACTACTTTTTGTCAATTGTAGACCACAGTTGTACCATGAAGAGCAAAAATCCAAATCCATTAACTGTTTCAATTGAAAGATACTAAAATGTGAAAGTTTTCCATGTGATACTAACCTTGTGAGTGGAACTGTCAACTAGCATTCCAGGACAGCAGAAAAAGTCCAACAGCATATTAGATCATAAAATATCAATTCCACACATACTAATGTCAAACCTGGGTGCAATAGATAAAAAAAGAGCATCTACACTTGGTCGGACACACCCACAAACCCAATGCAAACGCCTCTTATCCCTACTGCAGCCCAAAATCACAATCAAAAATCCTTAAACTGGTCAATAAGTGATTGTCGGGTCTTATCGGGTTGACCCGATAACCCGATAGTATTTTTTTGTTAACCCTAACCCGACCTGATAACACTATCGGGTTATCGGGTTCGGGTCAAAACAACCCGAATAGCTTTTTTGACCTGATTAGACCCGACCCGATTAGCCTTATCGGGTTCGGGTCAACCCGACCCTACTGACACCCCTATTCACAACAATATTCTCCTGGAGAACATTCAATTCCTCGTGTCTTACCTACACTACACTACAACGCTTAGGTACACTATCTAGGAGGATTGTAAAACTTTGTGGTTTTACAAAATTCCGCATTAACAATATGCGTCAAGCTTCAAGTAACACGGAAACCCTAAATAATAGGGTTTTGAATCAAAACCCTAAAGAAAGTTGTAGTAATGAACTTCAATGAAGATCAGACACAATTAATAAAAATAGTATGCAACAAGCCCTAAGACGATTATAAAAGAATACCTAAAAATGAAAAGAAACCCCAACGACCTAAACAATACAAGAATGGGTGATAACAGTGAATTAACACAGGGTTTTAATCACTATTTATGATCGTTGATGAATTAGTTTAGGGCCGATCAGATTTGCCTAATCGATTTAGGGTTAAGAAGTCACCATAGTCGCTAGAGGATAGGGAGAATTCCATGGGTCTTTATGCATTGACTTAATCTTCTTTACTCATTTTCCTTTTGCAACTTTCCCTCATCTTTCATCATTTTTAACTATTCCTGTTGTTAAGAAGCTGTCATCAACTGCAACTTCTATATATGCTAATGACATAATAGAACTGTTGATCAAAGTTATGCACTTGATCGAATTCCCTTAGTTTGTAAAGGTTAAGTTATATTAGATAAACTAACACAACTAGTATATAAATTGTGTTGAATTCACTAAAGTTTATGTGGAATCTAAACTCTAGTATTAAGAAGAATTCTTTTGATGAAACAGTAACACAAGAATAAACAAACCAACAACTTCAATATTATTAATACGAATACTCTAGCAAGGATTAGGGTTTACAACCTTGAAGCTAAAACTCTAAAAGAATCACGTATCTATCTCAATGCCCTAGGACCTCCTTTTACAGACTAAGGAGTCCTAGTCGGCTTACAATACCTTTCTATACAAGATAAATCTTTTCAATATTTATCTAACCGACTATACAATGTATATCTCATTAACAGTTTTAACTATGACACAATATAGCCTAACAGTCTTAACTCTTACTCTAGCAGCAGTAATCCTTCAGCAGTAGTAATCTTGAACTAGCAGCATTAACTTTTGTTCCAGCAGCACTAACTACTTAAAGTACTTTTTTCTTGAAGTCTTTCAGTAGTTATAATGTACTCTAGCAGTCTTAACTTCAACTAGCAGTCTTAACTTTTTAACCAGCAGCAGTAATGAGTTGGAACAATTTCCTTGAAATGCCTGAGCAGCCTTAACCATATAAGCAGCAGCAACTAAAGAAGCTTTAGTTCCCAACAAGAACTTAGTTCAGTAGTTCACAATAAAAGAAAGATTACAAATAAGTCATTCAAAGTTGAGATACGTGTGAAAATGGGGCAAAAAAAGGAGAAGTTTAACCCATTGTAAGTTGTGATGGATCTCTGCATTGGTTTGGATTTTAGAGCTAAAACTCCAAGCATAATCATGAACTACTTACCATTTATTTCCATCTATAGCTAAAGATCTACCATTTAAACCTTATTTAGTCGAAAGTGACTTATTATAATTTAACTAATGTTTTGTGTTTCGATTTTCAATTTTGTTGTTTCGATATGTTAAAGTTAGCTTTATTCTTGAAATTGGACAAATGTCTGGCAAGAATTTGAACAACATTGGTATAAGCGAAAACAAAGACATATTTGGGTGGACCATAAATCAGTTTAAAATATAAGTGCTCTAAAAATAGAAAGTTTAATTGTTGAGCGGCTTTGAGATACACAATCCCTTTTATGTTTAACACCAAAGTTCCAATCTCATTAATAGCTTCTTATTTACTTCTTTTATTTTACATAGCGATTGTGTACAATATATGTTTTCTCTTGTCATCTAATAATTTTACTAAACACAAGAATTGTGATTATATTTATTGTAGATAATCAAAGTAAAAGCTTTGCTAGCATACTTAGTTTCTTCTTTAAAGATCTAAGGTTCTAATCCATACAAAGTACTGTTATTTAGGTTAATTATTTATTTATTAATGAATTATTTGATTTATGTATATGTCTTCATTCTTTCACTTTTACCACAATTTTGTAACTACATACAATGTTTTCAAATCGTAAAATAAATAGGTAGGAAAGATTCTTTAAAGTTGTATATTTTAAATTTTTACATGCAAAAAAGTAAAGTAAAAAACTCCTGATACCGTTTTACACAGGTTATTGGTCTCAATACCGTCTTCCACGATGTATGGGGGAGATTGAGATGTAAGGGAGGCTGCTTCCGGTTTTACCAAAAGTTGAAAAGGACTTCCGACCTTGCAAAGGGTGATGATCGAACCCTTGACATCTGTCTCAAGAGGCAAGGGTGTTAACCACTTGATCCAACCTTGCTCTATTTAAATTCTTACATGCGATAAAGAAAAAAACATTTTTTTCTATACAATTTCTTCTTAGGTTTTATAACTTAATTAACGAACCGAAAGCTTCATTCAATCACAACGAAGTGCGGTCCTACATAATCCTCGTTATAAACATTCGTTTGATGAATAAAAATGTTAAGAAAATTAGATTTATTAAGACTAAACGTATTAAGACCAAACCGTTTGGTTGGTCTACCCAAACCGGACGCGTCTCCCCTATTACGGAGACCAAATTGAACGCGTCCGCCCCCCTCCCCCCCCCCCCAAATGAATTGTTTTTGTCTGCAACTGGACCTAATGAATTGTTTGATTTGTGTGTGTGTTTTTTGTTTTTGTTTATTTTTGTGATGTATGTTTTTGTTGTTAGTGCACTTTTGGTCTAGAAAGAGAAAGTTGAGTTGTCGTTGTTGTACTTCATAGGAGCTAGGGAGGGTTGTGCCCCCCCCCCCCCCCCCCCACACACACACACACAAATTTTTGGGGCAATAGTGTAATATTTTGATATTTCAAGTGTAGTTTTATTTCCTAAGTAACTACTTGGCCCTCCTAAAACTGTGGCATCTATAACTCAGCTCATCAATAAGACAAAATCAGGAATATGAAATGGCAGTGTATACATGTACTCTCTTCAATCCCAAATTGTCAACATTTGATTCTCAATTTGCTTGTATTTACAAAATCAATATATCTGATATCTTGCTGTTTTTATTACTGTGCATTTGTTTTTAGCTTATGTAGTCATTAGTCAAGTACGTTATCCATTGTCAAACATTTCAAGTATTGCTATTTTTAATTTAGCTTCAGCTTGGATGTTTAGATAATATCCGTGTCTTTTGAAATGCAATTTCGTTGTATCATGGGTCAGTTGAAATTTGATTGTATCTCTATATCTTCTAATTATAATGAGCTGATACTTGATTGATATTAGTGATGCTACGTATTTACATGTTCTTCAAAATTTAATAATGTAATACATAAATGAATTTCATTTTAGGCTTCATTGTTTATTTCATCTCTTCCTTTGATACAAATAACCATGTCTATGTTTTAATAAAGAAAGGCTAGTTAAAACTTCTAATAATTTCGGCCCTCCAGAGAATAATTATCAAGTTCCGTCTACGGTTGAAGCAGAGCTATATGTGGTCTTGGTGTACTTATTACTATCGGTCTAAGTTTCGAGTTTGTGATACTAGTTTGGAGATAGGTGATGCAAACAGTGTTAATCATTCATGCTTATAGCAAGGCGCGGCTTAATGAATGAAATTCGACCTAGGGTTTTTCCCTCAAAGTTGCACACTTAATTAATGAAATTTGGAAAACTATATATAGATTTTACAGGGTGACGGCGTCATGTATTAAGTTGTGACGCCGTCAACTCGCCGCCATAATGAAATCGTATTGCCTAGATCTGCTTGTGACGCCGTCATGTGTATTTTTCTTCTGGGCCATCACTAATACTTGGACCATGACGGCCTTGGGTGACGCCGTCATCTCCTATGCACAAAAAACTCTCTGGATCGTCACGTGTATTTTACACTTCCACCTCTTTTGTAACTCTTGACGCCGTCATGTAGAGAGTTGTGACGCCGTCAGGTACTGTTCCCAGCAAGGAAAATTGAGACTTTGCCGTTTTCTTCACTTTTATGCTCAAAAAACGTCCAAAATGCTTCCTTTTCCAGATTTCTCTCCAAAAGTACCTAAAATGACAAAAGGAACGATTTAGGGTAATATTTGATCAAATAATCTCGAATTCGGGCTTAAATGACCCCTTAAAAGCGGTTCACTTTTCGCCTCATCAAATAGCCCTACACTTGAGATTTGCTTGTCCTCAAGCAAATGCGCTTTTATTCTAATCAAAATACAAGTTATGGGTCATTTAACACTAATATAAAAGTAATTACAACAAATAATCATTCCACTAAAAACCAAAGACAAGCACGGAGGTCATACACTAGCACCTCACAAATAGTGTTTAGATACTCGCATCTCTCGGGTGTAATAAAGTATATATCACAATATGGAAATGGAAAACATCTCTCACTACCTGTCATAGCAAAATAGATTACCATAGGCTTGGGAAAGGATCAAACCTCCACCACTTGGCGTAAGCACCTAGGATAAACTATCAAAGAGGTCTTTTAAAGGGTTATAACGTTAGGTGTAGGGATATGGAATACACGGTTTTGTTGGATAAAGGCAATATTTACTGGTGGCGAGTTAATCATCTTGGGTAATTACATGTACAATAAGGCGTTGCTAAGCCAAGACTAGACTCGACTTAAGCTAATGAATCAAAAATAACAAAAACATAAAACAAACATAGAATGAAACGGGATAGTAGTCCGTATGTTTTTTTCTCTTTTCTTTTTCCATTTTTTTTCTTTTTCTTAATTTTTGCGATTTTTATTTTTTTTTTATTTTTTATTTTTTATTTTTTTTTGCATACACTTTTACCCTACCATCCAAAATAATACATCATAGGGAATGTACATTCCCCTTACACTTGAATTTTTACATACTTTACAATAAACTAATCTAATGACTCGAATCAAGATAATCAAAACACTTGGAGTACTTTTAAGATTAACGCACATATGGGGGTAATATATGATGTTCTTCCCCATTACTCCATAACATAAGTACTTTACCCATGAGTCCCATGAGTCCCAAAACAATATGTACAAGATATGATTTGACTTAGCAACCATGTAATCAATTAGATAATTAACTAAGGGTTTAAACATATAGCAATAATGCACTAAAGATGAGTGCATACACGGAAGGCTAAGGCGATTTGGTTGCACATTTGGGTGGGTTGTAACAAATTCTTCCTTTAAGTAAGATGCTTAAAGTTAGAAACGAAAAGATAGGCTCGGAGGGGTGTACTAGGGGTTTCGTGTACTAAAAATGAGTACAACGCTAAGGTGTGGGAAAATTAATTGACTTTACTAGCCAAGTAATATGACTTAAATGGTCAAGTAATTATGATACGGGTTTAACACAAGGGTGATCCTAATGCCTCTTATCATGTAGTAAATTCTACTACACGAATGTAGTCTCACTAGCAGTCTCGGGATGCATCACTAACGCAAGTTCTAGAATCTAAATGCTACCGGTACACTCATAAGCACTAATAATGAATGCTTTTCCTATCAAATTTAAAGGCGAACCTCACATATTTGGGTGGAAAATTTTTCTGAATGGTACGGTTTTGTGCTAGTCATACAACTCTTATCCATGAGACGCTTGTTAAGGCTAAAGTTTCACTCCTAAATGTTGTAAAAAATTTTAAATTTGGCTCTAAAATTACAGTAACAAGTATTTCTCTTAGTTTTATTACACACCTACCATCAAACAAACAAACTCAAGTGCAATTGTATCCTATAAGGTATCATCATTTACCCTCCCCTTACACTTAGGATGAACATTGTCCCCAATGTTCAATTAAAGAATGTAAAAGTAGAATAGGTAAAATAATGAAAACAAATACTCCCCTGATTCGTTAGGTGTGGATAGTGCGTTAACAAGGTTAGATCTTCCTCCAAGAAAATGAACGTTCAAAGCTTCCCTTCCAGAAATATAAATCATCTTCTTGTCACATATAACATGTTAAACCTGAGAAAACAATCAAGGCAACCTCGTATAAATCGGCGGCAATCTATATATACTAACAAATCCTAGAAAACAATTTAAGATATAATGCTTGTGGAATGAATGTTTACAAATTTCCTGGAGTTTACAGAACTAAAGAATCAACAAAAACTTTTAAGACTCCGTTAGAAAAACAAAACTCACAAAATTTACAGAATTTTACACGTGACGCCGTCAGAAGTGACCTGCAGAAATTTTTACGTTAAGTTTTCGGAAAATTTCTGAAAAAACTTATGTCCTACTTCCTGGAAAATCCTGCAAAACATCATTATAACTCGATACAAGTATTTGACTCTAATAATTACTAATATACATGTTCATTTAATATTGTGGCAAATCAAGATCATTTTCGTTCCTAGAAACAAATTTAGGGTTTTCCCTTACACTTAGCTTTTGCAAAATACCTTTATATGAAGTTAAGACAAAGTTAAAAACAAAATAAAGCATTTTCACAATTTAGTTTGAAACATGATCTACCAACAATAAAAATAAAACATGCACACGGAAACAAATAAAATCAAATAAACATACAAACAACTAAAACAAATAAAACAAATAAAACTTGGGTTGCCTCCCAATAAGCGCTTGTTTTTGTTCGAGTCACGAGCCTGACTTTACCCTTATTTAACAGAAATAGGGGAGGTTTTCCCTACACTTAGGATTAAGTGCGGGCGGAAGTAGCGATACACACCCTTAGGGTGGAAATATGCCACGTGAGGAAAGAATGGTGGATGAATTATATGCTCAAAGATGTGTGCTCCTATCATCATAACCTTACCTAATTCAATTGGATTAATGGGTGGATTAAGATTTTCTCCTAGAAAGGGATCATTTTCTATCAACTTCGAGAGACTCCTAGTTGGGGATCCATCTTGACCTAATAAATCCGGTTTAAACCCATAATGTTTCTTGTGATCAGTCATAAATGGGTGATGTAAGCATGTAAGGTCATTTTCCACTCCTATATTGACTTCCTCTCTACAAGGCTTAGAGTCCATTACCTTTGTCCTAAGAATACCCGGACTATATGGTTTGATGGGTGGATTGGGACCTATTTTAATTCCTAAATTTTCATCCAAGGATGGAAGATTAGGTAACGGTTTTGGTTGAGGCTCCGGTTCATCAAAAATAGGAACTTCCTTAGAACTAAAAGAAAGGTCATCACTAAAAGTGTTAAAACCTATATTCTCTAGTTGTGCTTGGTCAAAGGGTTCTACCTCAATTGGGGTTCCTATAGTCTCTTCTACTTCTTCCGGGTAAGTCACGGGCGGTGTGTGTGCTTCAAATGATGGTAAGACTTGTAGGGTACTTAGTGAGCTTATGTTATTTACTTCATCATTCCTTGTGTCAAGATCACCTATATCCTCAACATGTGTTTTATTATAATCTAACCCTAACATTTTACCAAGTATCTCAAGTGCTTCTCTAGGCATCTCAACTTCTATATCCGAATCATAAGGATCATCCTCAATATTCTGACTACTATATTCAAATTGCCCAAAAGATTCATCATGTGTTTCTTGAGATTCATCATCATCGATCATTAAACCTAGGTCTTTTTGATCAATGTGATCATGTTTGGCTACATCCTCTATCACATCAAGGTCACCTATATGTTCATCTTGTATTATGGTAGTGCCTAACCATGAAATGCAGCTAGGTGGCTCATACGAAACTATCCTGGGTGAAGGCTCATATGGTGCATAGGTTTCACCAAGTGAGGCATTTTGAGGGGGGTGATGGAGCTCCTAAGGTGAATTCTTTAAAAGTCTTATGCACTTGGCCTCTTTTCTCAAGGTACTCAATAAAATCAATATAAGATCCTGTCCTCCTCATTTCACTCCTCCATCTTGGTATATCCAAACTGGTGTAATTATATTTTTTCTGGTAAAACTCTAGTGTCGGACTTGGTGGATTCACGTTCTCCATAATGGTGAACGGAAGAGTCAATGGAAAGATTTTTACGAACAAAGACACAAAGAAAAGATAGACTAAAGAAAACCTAAAAATAAAAATAAAAATCTTACTAGAAATGAATCTAGCAAGTAGACCTAATAAAAAAGAAATTCTAACCTAGACAATAACTATTCCCCGGGATGCGGCGCCAAAAAACTTGATGCGTGGGAATTGCACCCTCACAAAAGGTTTTACCTCTCAAGGGATCTTGAGAAGCTTACAACCCCCACCAGGCAGTGTACCTGATCGTTGTAGTATAGTATAGTGACAAGTACCTGGGGATTGATCGTTCAACTCAGGAATAATGTCGCTAGGATTAGAAAGTCTACTAAATTAGTTCTAAAGGTGAGGGATGATTCTTTTTTGTATTTTTATAATTTTATGAAAGCAAGTAAAATCTCGGGTTTTGAAGGGAGTGGGTGGAATTAGTTGCTAGCCAACTAACCCAATTTATCTAAAGATGCAATCAAAATAAAATAAAAGAAATGAAAATGAAACTAATTATACTAATGTGGTGTAACAATGATGAGGAAAGTTGTGTTTACTTAGGTTTCATTACTCCCTAGATATCTTTTACAGGTTGATAGCTTGTTACAATTGCATGGATGACGGGTCATATTCCTTAATACTAGTCGTAGGGTCGTGTACAATATTTCCTTACTCTACAGGATCCTACTTCACTCCTATGTCGAGCCGTTAGAAGCTCCTAACATGGGATCATTAGAATTCTCCTACGCCTTAAATACAACCAAAAATCGTAGTACACCTCCGATCATGTTTCTTAAGACGTTCAAGCAAGTTACCAATGGAAGTCTGCCAGTTTTCTTAAGCCTAACATCGAATACAATCATCCGTAACAATTATAAATAAACAATCAACCCATAATTAACATCTAGGTTTCACTACATCTAAGCAAATACAAAAGAAATCTAGCCTAGCATGTTAAATAGAAGACAAGTGCAAGATATAATCAAACAACACATAGACATATTGATTGATTTGAAAGAGTACTTATCTCTAATTGAACATGAAAGATTCAAAGGGTTGAAACCCTTGAATAAGCTGGAAAATTCGACCTAGGGTTTTTCCCTCAAAGTTGCACACTTAATGAATGAAATTTGGAAAACTATATATAGATTTTACAGGGTGACAGCGTCATGTATTAAGTTGTGACGCCATCAACTCGCCACCATAATGAAATCGTATTGCCTAGATCTGCTTGTGACATCGTCATGTGTATTTTTCTTCTGGGCCGTCCCTAATACTTGGACCATGACGGCCTTGGGTGACGCCGTCATCTCCTATTCACAAAAACTCTCTGGATCGTCACGTGTATTTTCCATTTCCACCTCTTTTGTAACTCTTGACGCCGTCATGTAGAGAGTTGTGACGCCGTCAGGTACTATTCCCAGCAAGGAAAATTGAGACTTTGCCGTTTTCTTCACTTTTTTGCTCCAAAAACGTCCAAACTGCTTCCTTTTCCAGATTTCTCTCCAAAAGTACCTAAAATGACAAAAGGAACGATTTAGGGTAATATTTGATCAAATAATCTCGAATTCGGGCTTAAATGACTCCTTAAAAGCGGTTCACTATTCGCCTCATCATCAAGTTTCGCCATTATTAGTCCTGTTTGTTTTTCTTTTCTAAAAACATCCATATGACAAATTTCCGATCAAGCTTGTTGTAATATGAGAAATGCTAACAATAGTATTATGACTAATATAAAGCATATGATATAACAAGTTGTCACACAAGCATAAGCATCAAGTCACAACACAAACAATAATATAGTGCAAGTATAAAAGTAAAACAATTAGTAAAAGGAAATAGCAAACCGAACACGAGGATTTATAGTGATTCGGTCATGGATCTCCTTTCCGCCCTACTCCACTCCCCGAGTACCCAAATCGAGAGTTACTTCACTAGATCAACAAGCTCCCTTCTTGGCGGAGAAAACCTTACAATCGTCGCTTACACTTTTTCCGGTACAAAGCTAAATACCGGGTTCTTTTACAAGGGTACAACCACTCCCGCTAGTTCTTTTACAAGGGTACAACAACTCCTGCTATGTTTTGTGGCCCAACATAGAAACCTTGTGTTTTATGACACAAACACATAAACCATCTAATCTATAATAGTGAGTACAATGATGATCCAAGACATGAATGTCTAATGGATATGAATGACTAATCTAAAAGAACTTCCATTGATAGAAAGCCTTCAATGGATGAAGATCACAAGTTCTCTAAGCTTGTTGTGATGAATCTCCATGTATGTATACTTGTGGTGGATGATGATGGCAAGATCTTCAAGCTTCTTTGGTGGATCAAGATGAATGATATGCTTACAACAAAGATGAATGTTAGAAGCATTATGATCATGATGATAATGGTGATTAATTATGTTTTCTACATGGTTTTCTATTGACCTAAGATGTATGCTAAGTGTAGAGAGAATGTGTGTTTTTTAAAAACTAACTTGTTAGAAAACCATGGACTTGTATATGTAGGTAAACTACCAAAGACCTAAACCATGTGCATAAACCATAAGCTACCTTTTCTAAAACTAGCAAAGACATAAACCATGTGTATAAACCATGAGCTACTTTCCAAAAACTATGTCAAGTCTAATCAAGATCTTACACAATCTTTCCAAAATCAACTATGACATATCTTACACAATCTATGACATATCTTACAAGATCTATGACATATCTTACAAGAATATTTGGAAAGATATACATTCTAGAATATGATGATCCATGTGATAATGTAATTATATACTTTCCATTTTGATAAAAATGTATATGAAAGTAAACTTGTAAAGTTATTAAAAATGTATTAACTTGTTATATGATATTTAGTAAGTTACTAAATTTTTTTGATGTACTTATGTTGTTATAAGACACATTTTTATAGATTGTAAACTTACTAATATTACCTAGACACCTAATGTGGCACTTACTCTATTTTATACCTAAAGTTCACTTTAACACCTAAAATACTTAAAGACTCTAAAAGTATTTTAAACATTCTAAATGATTGGTCAAGGACTTTGATCATAATGCCACATAACAAACATGTACGAACATGTGTTGTAGCATACGAGGACTCGAGACGTTGAGAGGTGTTGAATGTATGTTGAGACAAAATAAGATTACAAATAACTTGTACATTTTACGTTATGTATCAAGTTATATGTTTGTCATCAATCAAAACAAACGAGACTGTGTAGATTAAATATCGTAATATTTGCACTAACAATCTCCTCCTTTTTTATGATGACAAAATATGTAAACATGATAGATAGTAAAATGTAAAAAGTTACTTGTGTTCCTATAACTAACTTGTATCCGCAACACCTTCTATATTTCCTTCTGCACCTTATACATTTCTTTCTCCGTTTACACTCTTCTCCCCTTTTTTATCGAAACAAAAAGGGTGTGTCCTTGGAGTTAACTTCATTTCTCCCCAAAATGGCGAGCTTGCATCATCCCTAGTGAAGTTTAGTCTTCAACTCCAATTTCTTAAGGTTGTTGCATCCCTTAGGTTGTTAGCGGATCCATGGATAAAATTAAGTTCCTTAACCTAAATTAAGGTTAGTGTTGTGCAACATAAAAATTATACGAAAAATGCATGATGAATGAAATGAATGTTGAACTATGTTGACTTATCTCATTCTTTTTGTCGAAACAAATAAGTGTGTCAAAGAATGAGAATAAATAAGAATGCGTGCATGCTTCCCCTATATTGTAGCTCCCCCTTGATCAATACTCCCCGTTGCTAGGGTTCCAACATATATGACACAAGAAATAAGAAAGCTACAAAAAAAAACAAAGGTTAGTGCATGATTAGCTCCCCCTTAATCAATACTCCCCGTTGCTAGGGTACCAACGTATATGATGCAAGGATGCAGAATCCTACAAAATAGAGTTTAGTGTAAGACAATAGTTATCCTATAATGAGTATGTGATATATAACAATGCGTGTGTATGATGCATTCTAAAAATGCTTGACGGAAGCTCCCCTTGCTTTAGGACTTCAATAAGTACCTACAAAACAAAAATTAGTATAATAAAAGCTTTGTCTTTAGACCAACGTGTCCTCTATAACAAAGTGTATAGAAGATGCAACAAGAGTGCTTGATGGATATTCCTTCTATGTCAAGAAGCTCCTATAATGAAAGAAGAAAAAAATCGATGCAAACTTCATCCTTTGATGAGTATGCTATATACGATCGAGTGTATATAATGGTGAACCTACAATGAAAGAGTTAATGCAATATATTTCATCTCAAAGAAAAATAAAATGTATATATATAAATGATATAAGCGACTCAAAGTAGAGAACCATGAAATCAAAGATCTCATGAGGTATATTCTTGTAAAAAGAAATACAATAAAAAAAATGCGAATATAATATGATAAAATCCTACGAAATAAAGCCTAGAAGGAAGATATGAGGTAAAGTTGAAATATTAAGAGTTAAAGTGAGTGGTGCTAGTGTTGGTGTTGGTTTACTAGAAGGATTCAAGTGGTGATAACTCGGTAGAGGATTCAAGATTGATAAAAGTAAGTTTTCGCTAATCTATGGTGGTGATTAGTGAAAGTGATGATGGAAGGTGGTGATGATAACTTAGACAACTATTTAAAGAATTAGAAACTCGTATATATAGCAAATGCTATAACGAATATAAAGATTGAACATATGGACTTATGCAATCTAAAATTCACAACTTAAGGGGATAAAGGAATACGACTTACGTAATGTTAAGAGAAAAGGAAAATGTTAATGGACATTGATATTTAATGATGGCTACGAGTTAAGATTTGATCGATTAGGATTGACGCTAATGAAAACGAAATATGTTTAGCAAGAATGACCTATATCGAAAGACAATCGATGAAAGAGTACTAACATGGTTTAGTCCTACATGACCTTTAATGACATTATCATCTAACAAAGATGATGTATCATGCCATAATGTATGCTTGAATGGATTCAAACAGAAGTGAAGACAATAAGCACCTATGAACAAACATTTTATAAGAGATGAATAAAGAATACAACGAATCTATATGAGGATGAGAATGACATTATGAGATGGGAGAGTCTTGGTTATACCAATGTGTTGAGAAAGTGTTGGGAATGACAGGATTAATATATCGATGGCACTTACAATGACGTGCATGATATGTGTTGAGTACGAAAGGATGAGATCCTATGATGGTGTTCTAGAAAATGAAGTTGTGAAGTCCTAGTTTAAGAAAGATCTTAGACTCCATTAGTTGTTGGTTGTGGAGATGAAGAACTTTGTCAAACACACGATGTGTTTTTCACTTGATGAGATATTGGTACAAACTAGTGATGTTGGGTTAAAAAGTCTTGAAACACTTGTGGTTTTGTGAACCGATTTTAACTAAATGGTGTGTACCTATGTGTTGGTATTTTAGGGTGCCAGAAACATGAGTAGATGTTATTTAAATACATTTTGACAAAATACAAATATGTGAATGAATTTCTCTCCGCCTTAATCAGTGGACATCCAACATATTGTGTAATGTATCGTATAAAGAATGATGATAAAGTGTTTGGAAGGTTAATGAAAGCGCTGAGCTTAGTAATGTTTTTGCGGATGTTGGTTAGCATACAACAAAATTCATCCACGAAGTCACGTAGCTCTTCTCTATCAATGCGAGATGATCACATGACAAGGCATGTGGTTTTCTCAGAGGAGGTGGAAAGGATTAGAGTATTGTTATAGCTAAATAGTGATGGAGGTGATTTTTGGAAAGCGGAAGCAATAATGCGATTTGAAAAGAGGTCGATTGAAAGATACCCAAACACAAATTTCAAATCTCTAAGACTCAATCCTATTAGCATTAAAACTATATGCAAGTGAAGGGATTACAGTTATGCGAGATGAGCATATAAAAGCTAGAACGAAGTGAGATGGCAAATGATTAGTTCTCAATCCACTAAAACGAATAACGAAGTGAGATGGCAAATGACACCTAAAGTACTTAAATACTCTAAAAGTATTTTAAACATTCTAAATGATTGGTCAAGGACTTTGATCATAATGCCACATAAGAAACATGTACGAACTTGTGTTGTAGCATACAAGGACTCGAGACGCTGAGAGGTGTTGAATGTATGTTGAGACAAAATAAGATTACAAGTAACTTGTACATTTTACGTTATGTATCAAGTTATATGTTTGTCATCAATCAAAACAAACGAGACTGTGTATATTAAATATCGTAATATTTGCACTAACAGATATGTATAAATATCAATTTGATTCATAAACACACAAGATATTCTAAATAGACTATCATATCCTTCTATATATTTTGTCCATCATTTGACCATTTCTCAAAACATCCCGTAAACCATTATTTGTTTCTTCCATCCTTTTGATTTGGTCCTTCCCATAAATTTTAGTCCATCATTTGACACGCTCTTCAGTTAATCATCACCAAATTCGAAAGTCGAGTTATTAAGATGGAGTTCTTCATTTTAAAATACCGGACTATGGTGCATGTAAAAGTGCTTATGCATGAAAATTAGTAAAAGTTTTTAGTATATCAAGACAAAAACAATCATGTAAACATATAAAAAGATTTTTAAATATTCAGATCATAAGATGAAATTAAACCAATATAAAATGATGTATATATTCGACTAATTAGATGCCGATGTGGGTTAAGTTCCATGATGTCCCACTTGCTATGTTCTCTGACGATGGTCTTAGTCTTCAAGCCACATTGATTGGAACGCCAAAAATGTTAGATGCATACACTAGTCAAATGTGCTTGGAATCATGGGGAAGTAGTAGCTTTGCCAGGTGCTTGATTGAAGTTAAGGCTGATCAGGTGCTTAGGGACAACCTTATTTTTGAGATTCCCTTACTTGATGGGACGGGTTAGAAGATTGAAAAGATTCAGGTTGAATACGAGTGGAAACCACCTCGGTGTGATACGTGTAAGCTTTTTGGTCATACGCTGCTTGATTGTCCTAAATCTATTCCACCTACTATTCAGCCTAAACAGAGTGTTAATGATGGTTTTCTAACGGTCAATAACAAGAATAAGAGTAAGAATGGTGGTCACAGTGCTCTGGGTAAAGGAGGTGTTACTAAACCTGTTATGGGTCCTAAGTTTAGGTATCAACCTAAAGCGCCTCCTCCTGAACCCAAAAAGGTTGATAATACAAAGAAGAAGGCCGATGGTGTGGCTAGTACGAGTGGTACGAAGATTACTACATCAAACGGGTTTGATGCCCTTCATATGGATGATACTGGTAACTTTGGTATTCCTACCAATTAAGTGACTAAGGATGTGAATTCTGGTATCCCAAAGGAAGCTAAGGAGGACGGGTCTCTAGAGACTGGTAATGAAACACAAGAACCGCTTGTGAGTGATCCAGTAGGAACAAAGGAGGTTGGTTCTACTCGTATAGTTAAGAAAATTTAGGGGCTTGAATAACTACTTATTGATGGGAAAGCTACTCTTGTGGATGATGATGGTCATCCTATTAAAAAGGTTGATTATCCGGTTAATAAAAAGGATTCTCCGTCTACTTCTTCTATTAAGAGTGTTAACCCATTCTCTAAGGTAGGAGAGATTGCTGATTCCGACAGTGATGAAGAGGAGGTTCTGAACACTTTTGATGAGTCCATGAACCTATTTGGTTGTGGTCATGATCGTGAAGATGATTATGATGTCTATAATTATGATGATTATGCGGATCAAGTCTATGATTTTTCAGGGAACTTGGATGCTTTGTATGACACATATGGTATCAAGCTCCAAGGCCTTGGTAGAAAGTAATTTTGTTTTCATAAGAGTCAAATGATATCTTTTGAGTAGTAGTTTATTTTCTTATTTAGAGAATTGGAAGTATCTTGTTATTTAAGCTTTTTCGCCTATGTAATGGGCTGAGATATAGGATTCATCCATATCCTTTGTACTTAAAAGTTTTTCGGAGTAATATATTTACCGGGTCTTTTGACCTTTTACCCAAGAAAAGATATATTCGACTGATTACGGCAATAAAAAATAAAAAATAAAATAATAAAATAAATAAAGGAAAATGCTAACAAAAGCCTAAGGGCTGTTGATAACAACAAATTTTTCAAAAATTCTTCACATATTCAGAAACATGCTCCATATTTTTTGCTAATATGACCAATGGGAAGAGTGAATTAAATTTGCATGTGTGAAATAATAGGAAATTGTTAGTGATTTTGAATGATTTTAAATGATTTTATTTTGATATTGTGAAATGTCTTAACATAAATTTTGAAAATTAGGTGTTAACAACCACCTTAAGAGCTTTTGTTAGCAAAAACCATAAATAAATAAGTAATATAGTCACTTGTCTATACATGCCTACGATGGATTAATGTTGACGGAGGATGTGATCATACACTTAAATACGAATGTCCAAATAGTATCATTTAAAATCATCCAAAATCTTCTGCATCCTTCTGCAGTCCGCACACCGTCACCGTCTATTTCTTCTGCATCATATACTTTTTCATCTTTCATTTTTCTAATTATTTATTCACATGTTAAAAAAATAGTATACGTACCTTAAAATACAGAAACCACAAGTTAGTACCTGTACCTACTTCAAATCAAAACATTTAACTCAATTTTTTACCTATACCCACTTCAAGTTATAAAAAAACTTACAGTATTACATATATATATATAAAAACTCTACATAAACGAACATATTATTAGAGCAAGTTAAAAATACAGATAGTTTAAAACAGAAGGAAATTGTACAACAAGAAATGATATAATCGAAAGAATATGGACAGAAATAAAGCGAGTTAATTGGAATAGATACGAAAACTTGTAAATATTCTCAAGAAATTAGCTCGAAATTACTTCATCTGACCGAGCATGTATAACTAATGGAAATGATGAGGTATCATCTCTTTCGGATATTCTGGAGGAGCTAAATCACTCTTAGTCTATCTCTCACGAAAGATTAGGAAAGTCATTCCACGCTAGAATGGTCCTTCGGAGAAGCTAAGGTAACGGAGGTTATACTAGGTCTGGAGGTATTGTCGGAGGAGGCTAGTCTACTTCGGAGCTTGACAAACAGATGCTGACAACCATTGTATGATGTAGTATGGAAGGAACAGTGCTACGCCCATAACGGTTATTGAGCACATTATGAAAACCCCGAGCCCCGAAAGCTAAGGCTTGTACCAACGGCGATCTTCTCGTTGCACCAAGACGACATACTCGTCTCCACGATCCCGGTTTCGCGAATCATGGGTCAGGTAGTATAAAATAGAGTTGTCCACCTCGATGGACGCCAACATACGATTTCACACACTCTCCTACTTACTACTTTCTCTCACTAAAACTCATACCAAACAAATAATTACTCTCACGCAGGAGAAGCCTAAGACTGCGGAGGACCGAAGCTGAAGCATACTTACGAGAAATTGCTTAACCAAGCAACATAATATTGGTTTTTCTGTAAGTAAACACTACAATAAGAATATCATGTATCTTCTCTAAATATCAATTTATTTATTTATTTATTTTATTTATATATATTTTTTTTAACTGAATAGTGTTTAAGAGTACTATGATCTTTTCATTTAGCCAACACGTTTAAGACAAATAAACGGTCGACTAGATTTAACATTTAAGGCAAACTTCGAATAATACTATATAGTCTTTTAGTTTCTGTTATTTTGTTATTGGGGTAATACCAAAATAAAGTATCAGACTTGTCAAAAATATCACTTTTGAGTAGCGAACATTTTTTTCCTCATTTGAGTATTAAACTTTCATTTTTGGCCTCTTTAACGCATTTTGTGACGTTTTTAAGACATTTTTGCCCATGTATTTTTAATAATTTGAGGGGCAAAAACGTCACAAAGTGACCAAAAAATTGAAGTTTAATACCCCAATGAGAAAAAAAAAAATTCGCTACTCAAAAGTGTTATTTTTTACAAGTATGATGCTTTATTTTGGTATTACCTCTTTGTTATTTTTATTTTTGTATATTTCAACTGGTTATATATAGCTTGATTTGTCATTTTATTGTTTAAGTTGTAAAATAACTTGATTTCATTTAGCCTGATTGTCATTCTATGTTGGTCAGCATATTATGATAGCTTCTTGATTTCACGACTTTTTACTTTTGGTTTTCTCATTTATCCAAATTGTCATTATACCTTGGTCAACATATATACTATAACTTGTAAGACAACTCAATTTAACGCTTCTTGCATGAGTACGGTCAGAAGATTGATGGTGATTTAATCCCAACTAGAGTGGGCAGCCAAAAAAAAAAAAAAAAAGGGTATCATTTTGTCTACTATTTCTTTATGTTATTTTTGGACTGTGGCCGGTTTTGTAAAGCGTCACATGAAATTCAAAGACCTTGATAGCTATGAAATGAACTAATTAAGAAAACAAAAGGAATTTGTAAACAATTTGGCTTGTATTTTATAAGACCTAGTGGTGTTATAAAATGTAAATGGAGTCCTACCGGCCGGTTAATTACTTAATTTAACCGAAGGTTCTGTTTGAGTCTTCGAGAAGATGACTATTTTTATGATGCAATAGTGTTTTTTTTTTTTTTTTTTTTTTTTTTTTTTTTTTTTTTGAACGGAATGATGCAATAGTTAAAAGTATGGTTTTTAATTACTCATTAGTCAATTTGTTTTATATTGTCAAGTTGTTTTATGAATTAGTACCACTTTTGGTGTATTTTCTTTCTTGGTAACCATTAAGCAAGCATTTTTTTACTATGCATTTCATAATAGTCATTTTTTTAGCTTATGTTTTTCAGTTAATATTTACTCACTCCGTCCCATATTAAATGTCCATATTTGACTTTTCAAGTATTTCTTTACCAACTTTGATCTTAAATATTTTTGCTTCTGTTATATATTATTTGATAAAAATTATATGCAATGAAAATACATTTAAAACTTAATCCATTCATATATTTTGTATCAATTATTATATTACACAAACAAAAATATTTAAGGTCAAAGTTGAGAAAGAAAGACTCTGAAAATTCAAACATGACATTTAATATGGGACGGAGGGAGTATATATTAACCACTAAGCAAGCATTTTTTTGCTATGCATTTCATAATAGTCTTTTTTTAGCTTATGTTTTTCAATTAATATTTATATATTCCGTCACAATATTATTGTCCGCGTTTTTTCCCCTTGAATGTTTTAAATTAATTATTCATTACTCATAATAGATAAAAAGTGAGACGTGTTTAAAAACTTTAATATATATATATATATATATATATATATATATATATATATATATATATATATATATATATATATATATATATATATATATATACCCCTTTTCCCTCATTCTTTTTAAACACTTTCACCACTACCATCTCAAAAGCTATAACTACTGAACCAAATAATGTGAGACTAACTATTATTCTTTTTAAACACTTACGTATTTTAATTTATGGAAAAAAAATTACCCTTTACCCTCATTCTTTTTAAACACTTAGCTCGAAGCATGTTTAGTTTTTAATTTCGTGTGCTTACAATTTTAATTATCAATGTAACATTCTTAATTTATAAATAAAAGTTTTAGTTTTTAATTTAAAAAAAAAAAAGAAAAAGAAGTTACGGTGGCCATTGTTGTCACTACTAACAAGTTATGGTTGTGTGTAGTCTTGTAAAGAGAAAGCTGATGTGGCAGGAGGTGATCACAATAATTATAGTTGACATTAGCATTAGCCTAAGAGTACTCGGTGTGTTAGCCATCCCCCATGTTAAGCTTTAACTTGCTCGCGTTAAGGTGAGTTAACCACACCGTGTTCCTGCGTTAAGGGTGCGTTAACTCCCCACGTTAACCCCTTAATGCAGCGTTAAGGTGAGTTTTGAATAAAAAAGTTACACTTTTGCCCCCTCTTTTAGTATTTGAATTTAAAAAAAAATAAAAAAAAAATAATTATGTGTCGCCTTTCTAATGAACCGTGTCGCCTTTCTCGGTTTCTTTTTTGATATATCGTTGCAGTTGTTCGACGGTATGTGGGAGTTTACAAGCCATAATTGTGTGTAAATATGTTAAGTGTGAATATATTTGTAACTGTGATGTGTTGTATTTATAAGGTTTAAAAAAAAATTGAAAAATAGCCATTATTTTCAAACGGTAAAAATGAATTACACATTTTTTTTTTTTTTTTAAATTCAAATGTTAACGTTTAAAAGTTAAGGGGGGCTGTTTTGTTTTGTTTTTTTTTACTCCATCTCAACGCACGTTAGTATCTTAACGCATTTGGAAACACAAACAATAACGCGAAGGGTTGGAATCTGGCAAGACGTGAGAACGGCGTTGTTTTAATGCCATGTAGGCAATAACGCTAGTTTCGCGTTACCATTCCCAGAGCTCTTACATTTGAATGAGAAATAGGCCAACTGAATATTTGTTTATGCTACTAGCCACTTGGAACTATATAACATTTCCATAATTATTATTTTTTTCTTAATATATCTTTGCAAATTCTAGGTGTATGTTCGTTTTTTTGGTATTCAAATATGCCATTTTATGTATTTTTAGATTAGCTATTTACTTTCTCAGCATAGTATGAGGAATTTGTCTCAAATGATTTTATATAAGTCATCATAAAACACAAAAAATTTAGGAGACCATCAAACATATCTCAATTTATATAAAGATTTAGTTGATGTTCAATAAATAGGCCGATAGACAAATACACTCTATCGCCTCATTTTAGTGTTTTTCCCTTTAACAATAATTCCAGCATTGATGAAAAAAATCTTTTGCGTTATATATAAGTTTGGAGTGTTTTGGGGCCCTATTTTACATTACGGCACATGGCAAAAAAACTATAAATAGATGCGGATAGCATTTATCAAATCCATGTGCACTAAAAGGTAAATACAAAGTTAGACACATGTGGATATTTCATATCCACGGAAATAGATGCGGATACCATTTATCAAACGTTGCCTTTTCTTACACTACACCATTCAGCGCTATCCGCGACAATGCAATGTTGTCGCTATAAGTGGAAAAGTTGTCGCAATAGGTTTATTTGTGACAACATGTTGCCACTAGAAGCGTTACCGCGAAAACCGCGTCGCTAGAAGTTATACGTTACTATAAATAGAAACCCATCACCTTTAGGTCAATCACAAAACAAGAAACAATGGAGCTTCTATTTCTAGCCCTATCTTCCATTTGTTTCTTCATCGTCCTCCATAGCCTCGACCTCTACCGTAAAAGAAGACTACCTCCGGGTCCGGCCGGCTTCCCGATTATCGGAAACCTGCTTGACCTAGGACCGAAACCCCATGAGTCCCTTGCCAAGCTATCCAAGAAACATGATCCACTTATGACCATCCGACTAGGAAGCATCACTAGTGCGGTGGCGTCCACACCTGATGCGGCCAAAGAAATCCTCCAACGCAATGATGAGGCTTGCTCTGGCCGCGTTGTCCCTCATGCAGTCTCTGGGTTGGACAACCATGACGCAGCACTGGTATGGCTCCCACCAAACGAAGACTTTCGAAACATTAGAAAAGCCCTCAGCACGTGCCTAAAAACCAACACAAACTCGACACCCTTCGTGATCTTCGACAGAGCGTGGTCGATGGGATGTTGGATTTCCTTAGGGAGTCAGGGCAGAAGAAGGTGGGTGTGGACATTGGAAAGTTGGCATTTGCGGTTGCACTCAACCAAATGTCCAACACATGCATTTCACAGAACGTGACTAGCTACGAGTCTGATGATATTGGAGGGTTTAAGACGGCAGTAAAGACTATTATGGAAGTTGACGGGAAGTTTAACATAGCAGACATATTTCCTGTGTTGAAACCGTTAGACCCTCAGAACATACGACGGCGGGCAAAAGCGGCTTATGGTTGGTTCGATACGGCCACAGAAAGTTTCATAAGTGAGAGGTTAAAGCATCGAGAGTCAAAGCTTCCGAGATTCGGTGATATATTGGATTCGTTGTTGGATTACAGTAAAGAAAATGAACAAGACTTCAATCTCATGCACATCAAGAATTTACTTGTGGTAAATCCTCCTGTTCCCATATTTTACTATCAAAAATAATATTTACTGGCTAAAAATATACATAATTCAAAATAAACCGAAAACTCTTAACTATATTCTCCCTCAAATAACAAAAAAAGTGAATATTTTCTAACAATATTATGAATCTCAGTTAACAACATTTTGGCTAAACTGGTATACCATTTTAACACGATGTTTTCCACATCTCACACACTAGATAGGTGTTAGTTAGTACGGTTTTCTTATAAACCATACCAAATGACATTCTTTTGGTTTTTTGATATGGTTTTTCGTGTAAGGCTAAGCTATTTATTGTCTCGACGGTAAATTCAAACTCACTGATGTTGATTTATTAATGTTACTTGAATATTACAAAATCATGTTAATCAAAACAAACATGCATATGGAACCTTATGTTGTTAATAACATCGTGTAACAAACTTCTGTTTTATTACAGGATCTATTTTTAGCAGGAACTGAAACGAGTTCAAACACAACTGAGTGGGCAATGACGGAACTGTTGCTTAACCCTAATATGTTCTCTAAAGTTCGTGAAGAAGTCTCCACAACAATTGGAAAAGATGGGAAAATCCAAGAAGCTAACCTGCTCGACTTACCTTATTTGCAAGCAGTCATCAAAGAAACAATGCGACTTCACTTAGCCGTGCCTTTATTAATACCTCACAAAACTGAGACTCAAGTTAAGCTAGGCAAATATACTATACCAAAGAACACGCAAATTCTGGTGAACGCATGGGCCATGACACGGGATCCAATGTATTGGGAAAACCCAACGATGTTCAATCCGGAAAGGTTTGTTGGGAATGACTTGGACTTCAAGGGACAACACTTTAAGTTTATACCATTTGGATCGGGCCGAAGAATGTGTCCTGGAATACCGTTAGCTCATAGGGTTGTGAGTTTAATGGTGGCATCATTTGTATATCATTTTGATTGGAAACTTCATGCAAGAGAAGAAATGGACATGGATGATATTTTTGGCCTAACATTGCTAAGGGCAACACCTTTGGTTGCTACTCCTATTCCCATTAATTAAGTGCATTGACCGGTGAAGAGAGCATGCATGCACTTTATGAGCTTCTAATGGTTGTTGTGTAATAAGATTATATAGATAATGATTACAGTTATATCGTAAGTTATACTATGTTAAACCTTTGCTACAAAAAGTTGGATTTTCTATCTACAAATATATTAGTTATCCTGTAGTGAAGCTTTCATATTTTTTATATGATGTTCATCCTTTCATATGGTATTTTACTATTTTATATGATGGTCATCCTTTCATATGGTATTTACATTTTAATAATGTTTTAATCGAAGAAGACAACTATATTACACAACAAAAAACATACCTCACAAAAACTAATAAAAAAAATACACACACAAAAGAGAATGAAACTTTCGGTTGCCTGGGAAGAATTCGATCATCCACTCGGTTAGTTAAGAGGGTAACCTTACCATTAACATTGGCCTTACATGCCAAGTATGGCGACTTATCATCAGGACTAAAAACCAAACACTCAAAGGCCCGAATGTAATCTCCAACAAGATGACAGAGTCATGGACCACATCCCTACAACAACAGCTGCTTTTAGCGGGGACATTTCCTCGCTTTCAGCGGGGACATCTCCCCGCCCAATACTTTCGGCGGGGACATGTCCCCGCCGAAAGTGCCTCGGCTAAAGCCCTTCGCTGTAAACTTTCGGCGGTGACGTACCTCTCTTTTGACGATGACATACTTACAAAACTAACTAACATGAAAGAAAGTAATAGGACTGTCTCACTGGTGACATACTTACACTCAACATGAAGCCAAAGTTGTGACCCATCACCTTAAACATACATAAAACTTTATAAGGCTACCCGCAGTAACCAAAGGCGATCGACCTAATCGATCGATTACAAGTCGATCGTCCTATTGTACAACAAGTCGATCGTCCTATTTTTTGTGTATCTTGGTCGTGTATGCGATCGATACTATTTCTTTGTGCATTTAAGTTTTAACCGTTACACAACGGTTGTAAAGTAAAATAAATAAATAAATAAAAACAAACTAACCGTTGAATTCAAAAGAAAAAAAATCTTTCAAACCAACTTATAAATACACAAAATAAGCACATTTCAATCCACAAATTTCACACTTCTCTCAAATCAAACAATGGCTTGTCGTCTCCCTCACGCAGTCGAACAACTGCAAAAGTATGTCAAAAAACAAGCTGTCAAAGACGACACGGATCGACAAGAGGCTATTGTCGAAGTTCTTAAGAAGTTTGTGCTCGTAAAGGCACTTAAACAACGATTGCGTCAACGATACACAGAGTGCAAAGACATCTCTGAAGAACAAAAAGCTGTGATTGATTAGTTTTTGTACGATGAATATCGTAAAGACGCTGCCGTTAATGAAACGTTGTGGTCTTGTGTGAATCAGATACAGACTCAAATCACCAACAAGATCCGTTGGAGTTTTTAGGAAAATGTGGCAGCTGGTTCATCTGATGCACCAAGAGTGCAAGGTGCATCAACTTCATTTGATGCACCAAGAGTTGTTGAGCAACAACAACAGCAACCTCATCTGTATCACTTTCGGTTAAGTTATGAAGAAGATGCGGGCTGGAACGAGAGTAAGGAGCGAGAGCTTAGCAGGTTGGAAGCAGAGAAGTTTGCGAACTATGATCCGTACGACGATGGATACCGCCCTGACAACTCTCAAACTTGGGATCACCCGGATTACAATTGAATTTTATGTAATATTTATGTTATGTTTTATGTAATATTTTTAATCTATGTACTATTTTAATTATTAATGAAATTAAGTTTGTGTTAAAAATGTGTAAAAAAAAATTGATAATTGTCGCCCTTACTTGGGCACCCAATCGCCTGACGGTCGTTGGAGAGAGAAAGCTGATGTGGCAGTGAAATTGTGAGGGATTGTCTCTCCTTACTGGAGGCAACCTAAGTGAATGCTAGTTCCACTTCACGAAGAACACAACAAAAACGTGGTTTTTGTATTGTTTGGTTTTGGCTAATTATACCATAGGGATAGGTGTAGAATGGGTCGACTATAGGTAAGGGAGAGAGGCTAGTCGATTCGCTTATAGTTTTAGGAGAGCAAGGATTAGTAAATAATGAACCTCAAGGGTTAATTCCTTATATACTAAATGCCTAGCTTATCCACCAAGCAAACTCCCACCTCCTCTTGGACTCCTATCCAGCCGAGCATAAGCTTCCACATGGGCTTATGGCTCGTTTGGGCTTCCATCATTAATAACGAGTCCATTGCAAGTTAATTGATTTAGCCCAATTGTTGATTTAATGTCTAACGAATAAACCAATGAGCGTTAAATCATTTCGTGAATTAAATATATTTAATATAACTTACTATTATATATATATATATATATATATATATATATATATATATATATATATATATATATATATATATATATATATATATGTACATATATATATATATATGTACATATATATATATATGTACATATATATATACATATATATATATATATATATATATATATATATATATATATATATATATATATATTACATCATAAACATATTTCGTCAATGTATACGTGTGCGCCCGAATAGGCTCATGTATCCCTGGCCGTATAGTTACAGATTTGACTTAGAGCATAACCAATAACATAGTTGTAACTTGGACCAACAACCACATGATGGATTCAAGCAGGAAGTATAACCAGAGCCATAGTTCCCTTATCAGATATACCAACCACAATAGTTGATCTTCTAACAACCGACCACTCAACTCGAAAATCCATAACTCATAACACCACTTGCCATAACAACTTCAGTAGTTGAGAAAATGCCACATTCCCAATATCATTGATGATATTTCTTGTTGAGAAAGAATTAATCCCACCCATTTTCAACCACTAGAACACCTTTAATCGCTACTTCTATTCCCATGCCATTAAAAAAAATGCACATATTGATAAAAAGGGGCAAGCACTTTATTAGCCTCAACTAGAATGGTTGTTGTGTAATGCCAAGCTTAAATATACCACAAGAAATTAAATTGGTTATCCTAATGCCAACCTTTTATATTTGATGTTCATCCTAACATGGTATTACATATGTCAATGTTTTTGTGTCATGTCTTTATTCATATATCTTTAACATGTTTCTTCTCTATATATGGAGAATACAACAACATACTCAATCTTGTCGGGGCGGATATGGGGAGGTAGAATGTAGACAGATCCTTCCCATACCCCATGATAAACTAAGAGTAAGGAGACTAGTGCTTCTAGGAAGACTTATCTATATATAGAGAAGAGCAAGTTAAAACCTGGAGAAATATGTATCTAGACTTTATATATGTGACAAAGGCGCCCAAATCCTATAGTCTGTATAGATAAGCTAAGCATTCGACCTCGATTAAATTGATTATGGGTTCAATCCCACTAGGCGTGTTCATTTCTTCAGACACATTAATAATTAGTGGATCTCTCCAAAGCGAATATGGCGACTCCCCTTCCCATCCATTCTTGAATCGTTTCTCCTGATTCGCACTATTTTTAATACCATATAAAACTCATACTCTTGTGATATAATCATTTGAATTTATCCCTTTAGAAGGTTTTTATTTGGTTGTTGAATCATGAAGATCTAGGGTTTCAATTTTTAATTTAGGGTTTCGCTGGTTCTTAATTGTTGTCACTAATTCTTCAACGCAATTATTAGTATCATTATGTAGGTTGGTTAAGGTAGTTTCTGTGACGAATACCCTGTTTAGGGTTTCGTTTATGCTTTTTAATCGTTGTTGTGTGATGTTTATGTTCTTGTTGTCTTTGACTGGTTGTGAGTACTTAGGGTTTCGGTTTTCTTATTATTTTTTAGGGGTTTCTTCTGATGATGCATAGTGCTAATGTTTCTAGTGATTCAGTGGGTTCAAATGACAAAGGTAGTAATGATGATGGGGTTAATAAGGGATCCACTGACATTCATAAGGCTGATTCGATTAATTCAGGTTCTACTCACTTATCTTTTGCGGATACGTTTAAGGATAAAACACCCAAGAAGACCGTTAACATTTCGGAGATGAGAAACGAAAATTGTGTGAATGGTGCAAATGTCACAATTCCTTTGGAATCTGTTGATGAGGTAAGCTCCAGATTCACTAATATTTCGAATGGTTATTTTATTGGTAAGAGACACGCTTTCCTAATAGTTGAGAATTATGTTAGAAATGCATGGGCAAAGTTTGGTTTACAAAGGGTTATGCTTAATACTGGTTTTTTCTGTTCCAATTTGAAACCAAAGCGGGTATGGAAGGGTGTTAGAAGAAGGTCCATGGTTGATACGATTGGTGCCTATCTTTTTGAATATTTGAACTCCAAACACTAAACTTACAAAAGATGATATAACTTTAGCTCATGTGTGGGGTAAACTTAATAATATTCCGATTGTTGCGTATTTTGAGGTTGGTCTTAGTTTGATTACAACACAAATTGGTCGTCCTGTCATTCTTGATTCATACACGAGTACGATGTGTCTTAAGTCGGTGGGTTGTAATTCCTATGCTAGGGACCTTGTAGAAGTATCATCAAAAGATGCTTTACTTGATTCTCTTGAGGTTGTTATCCCTTACCCAAATGGGTCCCGGTCATTCATTGGAAAAAATGATGCTGAATATGAGTGGAAGCCGCCAAGATGTGAGACATGTAAAGTATTTGATCACAACGATGATGGATGTCCTAAGATAGTGAAACCGGTTGTGAAAGATAAATCGTTGGTTGATGAAGAGGGTTTCGTTGAAGCTAATAAGTAGAAAGGTAAAGGTAAGCTTCAGGGTACTAATCATTAGGTTGATGAGATTCGTTTTCAAAAGCCTAAAGTTTCGTATTATTATAGGCCGGTTACTAAGCCAAAGAATAGAGAAGCATCGACGTCTAAGCCTTCTGTCCAATCGAGATGGTGTGAAAATTGAATAAATCAATATATGGACTTAAACAAGCTTCTAGACAATGGTATATTAAATTTAATGATACCATTAAATCTTTCGGTTTTGAAGAAATCATCGTTTATTGATGTATATACCGCAAAATCAGTGGGAGCAAGTTTATATTTTTGGTTCTATATGTTGATGATATTTTACTTGCGACTAATGACTTTGGTTTAGTGCAAACACCATGGAAGAAAATTTTGTAGCTTGTTATGAGGCTACTATTCATGTATTATGGCTGCGGAACTTTATTTCAGGGCTTGGGGTTGTCGACACTATAAGCAAGCCGCTGAAAATTTATTTTAATAATACTGCAGCATTTTTCTTTTCATAGAACGATAAGTACTCTAAATGTGCAAAACACATGGACATAAAGTTCCTTATCGTGAAAAAAAGAAATTCGGAAACAAAGAGTGTATCTAGAACACATTAGTATAGATCTCATGATTGTTGATCCTCTGACCAAGTGTTTACCACCAAAGACATTTACGCAACATGTTCCGAGGATGGCTCTTGGTTGTATTGATAACTAATTATGATGTTCTAAACACTCTTGAGCTCAATAAAATGTTTCTGATTTTATTTCTTATTCATTATGTTATTATGCATGCATTTGTGTTTGAATAATAAATTTGTATGTATTATCATAACAAGTATGTAGACTGTACATTGTTTATATGTACTTATGAATCTAGCATGATGAGCTCATAGTGTTGTGATATATGGAAGGAGTATACGTGTATATTGTGTATGACCGCCATAATCCTCACTATATGTCGGCTTTTTTTTGGGTAAAAGGGAACTCCCTAGTAAAATATATTACTAAAAAACATTTAAATACAATGGATGAGAGAGAAATATCTCATCTCGGCGCATTACATAGGCAAAACGAAGCACCTAAAGTGCTACAAACCTACGCACCACATAGGAAAAATATACCAATCTTATGAAAAACCAAAGAAAGTACATCTACTTCCTAATAATGTTCTTAAGCCAGATATCAAACTGATCACCAAAACGCATCCAGTTGCCCAGGTAAGTCATAGACCTGAGCCTCGTATCCGTTAGAAAAATCAAAATCATCAACTTCAAGCTGCTGACCTCCTCCAGATGATGACATATACCTAGACATATCATCATTAGGTTCAAATACTTCATCCTCATCAGACTCACCCAACTCACCAAACTCAAAAACCCAAGAGACAAATCAGGGTTGCTAGACCAAATACTAGTCTTCCTGGGTAATTTCTTGAAAGGATCACGTTGCCCAGATTTGCTAGTAGACGCCATATTGACTTCCATAACATCACGCTCATTAGGAACAGCGACATCATCCTCCTTTTCCAACTCATTCAAAATATTAAATGAATTAGACAAAGGAATAGTATTTATATCAGAATTGACATAAGGGGGAGGGGGGACATCGCATGATCTTTAGGCTTCACAGGAGGATCCGTAGCATTATCAGGTTTGTTAGTAGGCTTTGCCTGTTTTAAAACATGCTCGCTCCAATTGGTTGGTTTGGCTTTACATCGATTGGGTTTTGATTTAAAACATACTCGCTCATATTGGTTGGTTGTTTTTTTGCTGGTTAGGGTTGATTTGGCTTATTCTTTGGATTTGTTATAATGTGGTTTACATGTTTTAATTATGGAGAAAGGGTTTTTAGTCCGAAAGGGAGAGGAAGAGGTAATGGCGTTAAGGAGAAACAAAGTTTTGTGGTAGATGATCATGGTAATAAGGTTGTTGGTAATTAAACTTGAATGTGGAACAAAAATTTGGTACAAGTCCTGTGTTGAATACAATGAATGATTCATATGGGGTTCTTGATGACAAGAGCACTTATTTGAATAAACATCCTTGTATAGTCTCATCTGAAAATATAAGACTGGTGATTTGGCTACGAAATTGAGTATTGATTCGTCCAAAACTACTAATGCAGCAACAGTAACCAGTGTACTTGTTTCGATTGAAAATACCAAAGAGACTGGATCTTATGCCAAGTTCTTTAAAGGTGAATCGAGTTGGAAAAGTGCCAATTTTTGGAAATTGTTAGCACCGGCCGGCAATGGAGCCGATATAGTTGTTTCAATGGACCAGGGCCGTCCCCTGGATTTTGGAGGCCTGTGCCAAAACAACACTATAAACTTATAAATAAATAAATAAACTATGAGCAGATGTATTTTAAATATTTTGCAGAAAATAAGTTAGATAAAAGTCTTTTAAATCTATATAAACATTAAACAATAATATTTACCACAAGATATATTAGGACAATTTTTAATACGTATTTGATCATTAGTAATAACAACAAAGATTCAAATTATTAAATTTGTAAACTCTTTGTGCTTGTTTGGAAATTAATTCAAAAGATAGTACAAACTTGTAAAGTATTTAAACTTTAGAGGGGGGGGGGGGGGACTATAACTAAACCAAAATCATCATCTGCCTCACCGGATCTTATCATTATGTGGCCCTTTGTTTAGCTTTTTCTCTAGAAACACTTCATTGCATGATACTATTTGTTTTCACCATAAGAGTCAAATAAATTTACGTTTTCAACACATTCTCATCATTTTAGTGCCAAAAATCGAACTAAAACAACTTCTGGGTCTAAAATTGTGGGGCGCCTTCAAAATCGGAGGCCCTGTGCCGTCGATCACCTTGCACATGCTTAAATCCAGCCCTGTAATGGACTTTGTCAACATTGTTCATGAACGGTTTCGCAACCCTGTGTATAGTTTCTTTTTGGGCAAACATGTCGCGTACCCGGTAGTCGAGAACTATGTAAAGAATACTTGGAGTAAGTTTGGTCTAGTTAAATCAATGATGAATTCTAAAGATGTATTCTTCTTCAAGTTTAATTCTAAAATCAGGTGGACGCAATGCTAGAAAAAGGTCCGTGGTTAATTTGCAACATGCCATTAATTCCGAAAAAAATGGTCACTGGATGTTAATATTATGAAAGAGGATGTGTGTAACATTCTAGTTTGAGTTAAGCTTCATGATATTAATATTACGGCATTCACGAAAGATGGTTTGAGTGCTATTGCAATCAAACTAGGGACTCCATTAATGCTTGATTCTTACACGTCTATTAATGCTTGGTTTCAGTCTTTGGATTTACTCTGTACATCCAGGAGCAATAATTTTCAGAACATCTTTTTATGTTTCTTTTGGGTTTTGAAAAAGTCGATAATCTTGTTTTTGAGAAACAGATGAAGTTGGTTGTTTTAAAACATTCAAAACTTTTTAATTTGTCAACTTACTTGAGCTTTAAAACTTAACATTCTTATTTTAATCAAATCAAGCACTTTATATTTGAGTTATGCATTCTCTTTTTAAACACTTTTCAAAGATATTTTTGCAAGAAAGCTTGTCATATTTGTTTTCTTCAATTTTTCTCTGTCATTGTAGTTCAAACTCAAGACTTTGTTTTTCAAGTTTAGCAAAAACATTTCCAAACTTGGCAGTTCGACAAGACAGTTCCCGTTGCAGTTCAACATTAAATGCAGAACATGAGTTTTGTGAGTCCTAATTCAACTATATACAAGCGGTAATTAGTAATTACTAGTGATAAAATTGATAAAAGATGTTTTACTATACACAGTATCTCAATAAACAAGTGGTAATTGCAATCCATTACATGCAACTAACATCGAATTGGTTGTGTGAAAATCCGTTAGAAAAAGAAAAATAAAGTTTCATTAAATAATGAACAAAAAATTGCATTTATGGGTCAAAAAGGAGATTTGGAGAGTGTTTTAGTTTTAGAAAGACCTTGCTTAATTTTAAATTATTGCTTTTGGAAAGAAAAGAACTAAGGACACTGGCAGTCATGATTTCGAAATCGTCCATACCTCCGAAATCCACCAATAATATCATTTCACCTCATTCATACTTTTTCCATACCTCCCAACCCTATTTTAGTGGCAACCATGCCTTTTTCATACCTCCCAACTTTTTTTTTCTACAAGTATATAAATTAACACAAGTATATATAAATTAACACAAGCGTATATAAATTAACACAAGCATATAAAAATTACTTGTTGGATGTAAAGCCCGTTAAAGACTCCCATTGCGTGATTCAAATGTTTCCACTTTGTGTTCAACGCATGATGAGTTCGATTACTATTTTTAATTGTGGCTTTGAAATGCTCCAAAATTCTTTCCCAAAACTTATCTCTTCCTTGTTCATTCCCGACTTTTTTACATGTCGAGATATGAACCCATGCTTTGGCCAAAGCAACCTCTTCGATCGACGTCCAACTCTTTTTATCCGCTTTAGTTTTCCCTTTACCCACTTGAACATCTTCATCTAAAAAAAAAAAACATATAAAAAATATAACAAATAAATAACGAAAAAAAAAACATATAAAAAATATAACAATTAAATAACGAAAAAAAAAAACATATAAAAAATATAACAAATAAATAACGCGTATAAAAAAAATATATATGTACCAATTTGAGTTTGTTGTTGCGTTTCGGGAACAAACTCAACGTCATCATCATCGTCGTCACCATATAAAGGAAGTTCGCGTTCCACACTTGGTTCACGACGTGAAGGACCTTCACGGTAGTCACCAAACGGGTTGAAGTCACTCGTCATCGATATGTTATATTGGCTTGGGTTCATTGCGGGTGGAGCTTTGGGATAGTTAAAAGATTGTGGGTATTGTTGATGCATCGGTTGTGGAGGTTGGGGATAATATCCCGATTGAGGGTATTGTGGATACACCGGTGGTGGACCTTGCGGACGAACACGAGGACGGTAGCCACGTCCACGACCTTTTTGTGTTCAACCACCTCTTGATTTCCCACTTTCCATGCTTCACAAAGTATATGTGTAAAAAGTGTTTGTGTTTATTTTTGAGTTTGGAAATGAAATGTGTATGAAAATGAAATGTAAAATGTGTAATATATATAGGAAAAAATTTTTTTTTGGCCCACACGCTCCTCCAACGTCTCCAACCATTTAATGCAACGGTCTTATTTGTGTTTGAAACGAGAATGCTTCGGAGGCAATATTTGCCGTTGAGACCTTGCCGTTGAGGATGCCGGTGGGGTGGCGGCGGTGTTCACCGCCGGCATCACCTTGCCGGTGGGTGATGCCGCCCCCACTGCCACCCTTCTAAGACCAAGAGCATACAAAGACCTTCTTGAAAAGGTTCTATACATGTGCATCCAACAAATGTTGGGAACATCTCGTTTATGAAAACATTTTTAATTGACTTTTATTAACTTTAAATGTATCATTATTGATACTTAGGTGTGGTGGCTCTAGCAAAACCCAAAAAGTAGTATCATGTTATGCCACATCATTATTTTCGCTTTACACTTCACTTATTAGTTATTACTCACACACCCAAAAATCTCTCCCTAATCACTGAAGCCAAAATCTTATTTTTGAGTCCTATCATACCTAATTAAAAGATAATAAACTAATTAGAAAGAAAAAACAAAAGATTATGATCTCTTTAGTAAGGCAGTGATTTGACTTGCTCAATGACACCGGGAGTGGGGAGTTGTTATTTGACTTTGGCTCAAGCCAAAACCTTACCACGTAAAATTGGCGCTGCTTTTTTGCCGCACCCAACTCTCTTACCAACATCCAAATTATATAAACTAAAATACGAGTAAAGTATGTTGTTTTGATCTTGTACAAGTGAATGAGGATTCTAGATATACGCGATTGTAGATCATGCGGTTCATATATCTTTTCCATCATTTTCAACATTATGTATTTATATTATTACTCCGTATCATTTTAGCATGTTTTCAGAGAAGCTGCTCAATTTCAATATGGGATGCATTAACCGCACCCTCCCTACCATGGGGGGTCCACCTATTTTAGTCAAAAAGTACAAGCATTAAAGCAGACAGTACAAGCGGCGGCAGCAGTGTCGGTCAACACACCCTCTCTACAAGGAGGGTGTGGTTAACTCATGCCTTTCAATATTTGTCTGTTTTACTTGTATCAAAAAAATTTAGACAAAAATTTTTTTTAGCATTTAAATCCTTCAGAGGCAAAGCAAACATTTAAATAACAAATGACATTTTTTTAAAGGTGAATTATATAGAACTAGCAGATCGCTAGAAAAAAAGTTACAAATAGGAGGATAAAATGTTACAAGGGTCAATAAACCATTCTATCCAAGAAAACGAAACTTTCCTATTCCTACCGGTGATCATATCCAAATAAAAGACGTTAGCTCTATCTCGTTAAGAATAAGGCGTGTTTGTAGTTGCTTGGTTGAGAACAAAACTTTGTTTCTAAAGTTCCAAAGAGACCATTTAGTGGTGTTAACTGCCCGCCGAATGATTTCTTGATGTTTGTTGCTAAGGGTATTTGGTCCGTTAAAGCCTAACGTAATAGCTTTAACAAGAGTTGTGATTGGTATTCTTTTGAACTTTCCACCAATAACTTTTAGGGTTGATTTCCATCATTGATTGGCATGATTTTACGGATGCGAAATTATTCATTTTGATGGCACTTACACAACATTAATTATTCATTGATTGTTCCTAACTGGCATGATTTTACTAATTGAGTTTTCATCATATAGAGTAGCATATACACAAATACTACTATTCACCTCAGAGTATCACGATAGTTTAATAACATGCAACTCGTCATGTTTGTCTTATATCCTTTGTTTTTCTATGATAAATATTTGATATACAAGGTACAATAATTTAGAATTATTATCCTGACTCCTTACAAAAAAGTTGGAGGTCATTTTAGATCTTAAATAGAACCGGAAGCAGCTTCTCTTCATTAGATAGGGGTAAGGCTGTCTACATCTCAACTTCCCTTATACACCGTGAAAGACGTTATTAAGACCCATAACCCGTGAAAAACGATATTGAGAGTTACTTTACTTTACTTTACTTTACTTTGCATTTTTATTTATTTTTTGGACACCTTTCGCAAACACAGCCAATCCATTTAATTTGCTTTGAAATGCATTCTAATTTGTTTCTTGACTTTTTCCAATCATACTCCTTAGGCAGGCTGCACACCTTCACCGACAGTTTCTTCTACATCCTATAATTTCAGCTTTATTTTATTGATTATTCATGCACATTTTAAACAAGGGTTTTGCCAAACATTGCCTACTCGGCAATGTTTAAGTCACATTAAACAATCTGTTCTTTTTTATATTTAAAGTAGTTATATGCATTTAATGCATAATAAATGAACATATTATTTTTAGACCAAGTGACCGATTTTATAAATTGTAACATGAAAGTCAAAAGCCTTAGGGGGGAGGGAGTGCTTCACTCACTCTCCTTTCCTTCAATCACTACCAACCAATCGAAATGCGCCACATCATTCCCCACTTTTTCTCTCACTCACTCATATTTTTAGAGGCGCCACTTCACTCACCCTTCACTCACTTCATTTTTTTTTTCTTTTTTCTTTTTTTAAATTCCATTAAAATTATAAAAAAACTAAAATTTTATTAAAAAAAAAAAAAAAAAAAAAAAAAAAAAACATTACATAATATTATTAAAAAATATAAAATAACTAAAGTTCCATTTAAACTAAACTTAAAACCATTAAATCCTACAAACTACACGGCCACCCGTATTGTGCGCATATCTGGCGTTTCTTGTTGATGACGAAATCCTTAAAAGTCGGGTCTGGGATATTGTCATGCGGATCCATAACGAACCTCATGTCACGATTCATCACCTCTCCATCAAGAAACTTGAAATATTCTTCGTCTTTTTTCTTTTGAACCTCCAACTGCGCCTGCATTAAAATTTTCTTTTCGGCCGTGTAACTTGCAAGGGTATCACGCATCAAGCTTCGGCTTGAATCAACAGAATTCAATTTTTTTGCCTTTCGATTCACGTGATGGAGTTGGGTTCTCGTTGAGGATCGGTAAGTCACACTCGAAATCTTCCACGTTTATTGGAGTATCGTTTGTTGGCATTTGAGCGCTACTTGACTCCGACGACTTTCTTTTCTTGCTCGATCCCGTGGATTCTTGAGTCTGACTAACCACCGGTTGTTCTTGCCACTTTGGTTTATCTTTGAGAATTTGCCACGCTTTCGAATGCGCGAAAGTTTTCCTATATTGTTTTTCAAAATCACGATTGGCTCTCTCAAGGACTTGAATATCGTTGCACCCACTATCTCTCAAGCGGTTCTACATATTTATAAAACAATATAGAATAAAAAACAATATCCAAAGTATATATATATATATATATATATATATATATATATATATATATATATATATATATATATATATATATATATATATATATATATATATATATATATATAGGGGCTTTATTTTCAGAACCCTGTTAAGTGTGGGAACTGCGAGAACTCCAATTATGCATTAGAAAACATGCATGTTCATATAAAACATGTATGTTTTCTTACATACACCTTAATACGCATGCCTACGTATTAAGGTGTATGTAAGAAAACATACATGTTTTATATGAACATGCATGTTTTCTAATGCATAATTGGAGTTCTCACAGTTCCCGCACTTAACAGGGTTCTAAAAATAAAAAACATTTTGCATTGATATATTGCACTTAACAGGTTTTTATATGAACATGTATGTTATGCATGTATGTGTATTAAGGTGTATGTAAGAAAACATACATGTTTTATATTAACATGCATGTTTTCTAATGCAAAATTAGAGTTCTCGCAGTTCTTGCACTTAACAGGGTTCTGAAAATAAAGATATATATATATATATATATATATATATATATATATATATATATATATATATATATAATGTAATGTATTTAAAACTTAAAAAAAGCATAAATATAAAAATATACCGCTTGTGTGTAGTAACCGTTGAACGCAGCGATCAAAGTATGCATAGGAGTCCATTTCGAGTTCAATTGATGATGAGTGCGTTCGGTTCTCGGGACAAGCGTTCTAAAATGCTTTAGAACTCGCTTCCAAAATCCTAGCTTTGGTTGACGGTCACCAATTTCTTTGTCCACCGAAATTTTAATCCAAGACTTAGCTAACGCCTCCTCCTCATCGGGCGTCTAAGGCTTACTTTGTTTTTTTTTTCTTTTGAACATGCTCTTCGACCTCTTCCTCCTCTTCGACCTCGTCATCAATTGGTTGTGTCTCGGGTACCACGTCAACATTGTCGAAATATTCATCGTCATCGGTATTATCAACAATGGGTAACGGTTCACTAACCCGTTCACGCCTTTTTTGTTGGGTAAAGCGCGGCTCATACGGGTTGAAAGTAGGAATTGGCGGTGGGGATTGTTGGGTATAGTTCGGCTCAAACGGATCGAAGTTAGTGGGAATTTGCGGGAGGGGTTGTTGGGAGTAAAAAAATGATGGAGATTGAGGATACATTTCGGGGCGGTAAGGTTGTGCTTGAGAAGATTCGAAACCGGGTTGTGATTGGATTCGAGGACGAATTGAGCCTCTCGATCCACCTCTAGATCCACGACCACCTCTTCTAGGATCTCTATTTTTGTGGCCACGCTCCATATTTTTTTTGCTCTTTGTATGTTTTTTTTTTTCTCTCGGTAATATTTTTTTTTGGCTCTCGGTATTGTTTTTCCTTTTGTGCTTTCCACCATCAAACAAACACTCTTTAAATAACAAAAACAAAAAAATAGACATTGGCAACGGCTCTATTTTACTCCAACGTTCGTTTTCTTCTTTCTTCCCGTGCGTGAGTATTTCACTCACTTGGAGCTTGCCGTGCGGTAAGGAGGGGGTGGCGGCGGTGTTACCGTGAATGAGCCACCCGCTCCACCTCGCACCCACTCCCAGCCCTCTTATGGGCAATGAAATGTCACTAATTAAAATTACAAAAATCTTAAAAGCAATGCAATGTCACTAATTAACTTGTATCATTGTTTGAGACCAAGTGGTACTACAAAATTGTAAATTAAGGTAGTGTTTGATAACAACTTACTTATAGTGTCTTAATTGAAAAATATGTAAGTTAATTAAGTCACCAAATGGATGTTTGTTTAGTGCTTAAAACTAATATATGACCTCCTAGAAAAAGGCTGGGAGATGAGGATCTCCAAATTAAGTATCCTTTTTATTCTAATTTACATGTTTACCTTCCCACTTCTTAACCTTATTTCAAATAAAAGGGTATAACAGTAATTTTTTATAATTCAGACATTTTATTCAGCAAACAAAACAAACAACCATTTATTTATCTACAAACAGATAGCGTGTATCTAGACAGACAAATTAATTTAACATGACTTAATAAAAAAAACTAAACAAACAGGCCCTAACACTGCAAGGATAAGGAAAACAGGCGACGAACATTTTCCCGTCCACACAATGTCGACGGCATAAGGCAGAAAACGACAAAAAAAGCGCTTGACCGAGCCCCGCAGCGTTGAATTTTTCATACACATATTTTCCCGTCGACATGTCGGTGGGAACATATCACCATACCTTTTTAGCCTCAATAATTCACTAAATTTGGGCGCGAAATTTACCCGCTAATATTTTCCCGTCAACATGTCGACGAGAATATATTAATCATGATTTTTTTCGTAATTAACGTGTGATTAAAGTTATTCAATTTTTGTTTTACGATTCCCGTCGACATGTCGACGGGAAATTATTAATAAATATAAATATTCTTAATAAATGGCTAAAATATTGGGCGGGATTTTTCCCGCGTTCTTTTTCCCGTCGACATGACGGGAATATCTCCCCAAAAATTCACCCTATATATAACCTCACAAAAACATTCCCGTCTCATTTTTTACCTATATACATTCTCACAAAATTATTTCCGTCTTATTTTACACATACATTCTTGATTCTCACAAATAAGTCAATCGTCAATTCTTACAAGACACACATGACTTGGCGTGGTTGCACAGTTGAAGAGGAGTACTCAAAAATATTGTCACACGAGCTCCTCTTTAATGAAGTTATGTTAACTTTTGGTCATGCAGTTTATGAGGAATATGGTTCTTTTAAGGACGCTGAACCGGGGATGAGAGAAAAGATTATCGATTGGTGTAGGAAAAAGTCGTACTACAAAGAGTACATGGAAGAGCTAGATGCTGCTGAAGCTCAACTTGTTGCTGTTGGAGGTGACGACGAAGCTGAAAGTACGTTGGAAACCAAACTTGATAATATGGGAAATAGGGTCACAAATCTTGAAGCTACATTTGCACATATCAAGGAAATGAGAGCAAGGAAGGGAAAAGATGGTGCGAGTTCGAGTAAAGCGGGAAGTAGCCGCAAAAAGATAAACGGGTTGTTTCGTTTGATCTATTTTTTTGGCTGTCGAGTTGTTTAGTTTGAGTTGTTTCGTTTGGTTGTTGAGTTGTTTAGTTTGAGTTGTTTCGTTTGGTTGTCGAGTTGTTTAGTTTGAGTTGTTTCCTTTGGTTGTCGAGTTGTTTAGTTTGGTTGTCGAATTGTTTAGTTTGAGTCTGTATGAAAATGCATGTGGTTGAGAACTCTTGCTTGTTTTAAATAAACAGTTTGCCTTTGTGTTTGATAATTGTGATATTTGTTCCTTCAGTTCTATTATTTGTGCGTACGAATTTAAAATATAAAGGACGTTCAATATCAGTTACCACAACAACAACAACATTTTATTAAACAACAACAAAAACATCAACGATAACAGCAACAACAACGATAACAACAACAAAAACAACAACAACAACAGTACTACATATGAAATTTATCCATGTCACCTAAAAGGTTACGGAGTATTGCATCCGACTGACATGCGTGGTCATGGTTGTCGGGATACGTTGCCATTTCAAAGTTTTGCCTCCAACATCCTTATTTTTTAGAGTAGCAACTGATTTTGTGCCTCAAGCATGTTTACCCTAAGATCTTTTTCATGACAGTTTGAGCACCTTGTTGGAGCAGATCCAGAACCGCTTGATGTTGAAGCTCCCAGAGAACCGGTCATTTTGGTGAGTCATTCCTCCTTCCATAAAAAAAATCACATCCATGGTTTGTTGTCCCAGGTTGCTAAAGAGTAAAAACTATTATTTTTAACAACTAACCAAATTATTTTAATAATACACGAAAAAGATGTAATTGTTCACCTTCGAGAAAGGACACGCATAGTATTGTTGACCCCTTGAGTGAGGTCTATGCGATTCTCGCAATATTACGTATCCTCGTTCACAAGGACAAGGAAAAGCTTCATATTCCACCATCTTCACCATGATAACAGTGTGTGTTAAGTGAGGTTGAGTGGTTGTGAGTGGTGGAATCGTGACCGGGGTGGCCCGATCTACAAGTTGAGGTGATAAAAGGTGGTGGCCGGAAAAAGATTCCGACGGCCGGAAACTGCTGGTGTCGCCAGAAAACGGAAACTGCTAGAGAGAGAGAGAGAGAGAGATGTGTGTGTGTGTGTGTGTGTGTGTGTGTGTGTGTGTGTGTGTGTGTGTTTATATATATTAGTTAGATCTCATGAACCCTACTTTTTGAACCTGGTAACTGAGCCTGAACCCCACTAAATGAACTCCGGTCACTGAACCCCCTGATCGTTTAACATCTCAACTCGTTCGTGTATAACCATATCATCTCGACTCGTTCGTTTAACATCTCATGTATAACCATTGCATCTCGACTCGTTCATTTAACATCTCTTGTATAACCATTGCATCTCGACTCGTTCGTTTAACATCTCATGTATAACCATCGCATCTCGACTCGTTCGTTTAACATCTCATGTATAACCATTGCATCTCTACTCATTCGTTTAACATCTCATGTATAACCATTGCATCTCGACTCGTTCGTTTAACATCTCGTGTATAACCATAGCATCTCGGCTCGTTCGTTTAACATCTCGTGTACAACCATATCATCTCGGCTTGTTCGTTTAACATCTCGTGTACAACCATATCATCTCGGCTCGTTTAACATCTCATGTACAACCATATCATCTCGGTTCGTTCGTTTAACATCTCATGTATATCCATATCATCACGGATCGTTCGTTTAACATCTCGTGTATAACCATATCATATCGGCTCGTTCATTTAACATCTCGTGTAGAACCATATCATATCGGCTCGTTCGTTTAACATCTCGTGTAGAACCATATCATATCGGCTCGTTCGTTTAACATCTCGTGTACAACAATATCATCTCGGCTCATTCGTGTGTGTGTGTGTGTGTGTTTATATTATGAGGATAAGTTGTTAGGTAGGAAAAATTTGGTGGGAAATTCTGGCGCCAACATTCTCGTTCCTTCGTTTAACATCTCGTGTACAACCATATCATCTTGACTCGTTCGTTTAACATCTCGTGTATAACCATATCATCTCGACTCATCTGTCTAACATCTCGTGTATAACCATAGCATCTCAAGTCATTCGTTTAACATCTCATGTATAACCATTGCATCCCGACTCGTTCGTTTAACATCTCATGTATAACCATTGCATCTCGACTCGTTCGTTTAACATCTCGTGTACAACCATATCATCTCGGCTCGTTTAACATCTCATGTACAACCATATCATCTTGGCTGGTTCGTTTAACATCTCGTGTACAACCGTATCATCTCGGCTCGTTCGTTTAACATCTCGTGTAGAACCATATCATATCGACTCGTTCGTTTAACATCTCGTGTACAACCATATCATATCGGCTCGTTCGTTTAACATCTTGTGTACAACCATACCATCTCGCCTCGTTCGTTTAACATCTCGTGTACAATCATATTATCTCGGCTCGTTATTTATAAAACATTGGGTCAAGAATACAAGACTTGAATTTTGACCGGTTGTGATCTCGATGTTATCTAATGGTTGGGATTTAGTATTTTGTGATATTCTAATTAATATTTATTTTATATTTTAATAAATGATTTTTTTAATTATAATATAAGTAATTAATTTTGAATATATATAATATGTGTTAATGTTTTGATTTTTTTTTTCAGTCGAGACATAGCGAGAGCCAAGAGCTGAAACAGCCGAGAGATACAGGTAACGTGGTATCTTTTTTTATTTTTTTTTGAACTTTTGGTATCCCGACGACATGTCGACGTCAACAGGTAATGTGGTACTTTTTTTGAACTTTTGATAGCCCGAGCCCAAGCCCGCATCCCGAGACTGCAGCTCGAGATAGCCTAGCCCGAGTAGGGCCGACAATTTTGACACGAAACCTGTTAACACGACACGACACGACCTGTTCTTAACTGGTTTCGTGTTTGACCTTAACAGGTTTCGTGTCTTAACAGGTCAGACCTGTTAATATTCGTGTCTTAACAGGTCAGACCTGTTAAGACCTGTTAGTGTCCTGTTAACATTATAGTATATATATACCAATCTAAAGCCCAATATAACATAAAACAAACCGTTATTTTAACAAACCCTAAAACAAAGTCAGTGATAAAATCCGCCCCCTCACCCACTCTCTCCAAACACAAATGAATCACTCATCTTAGATTCATCACCATTCACCATCATCATAACCGATCATCTCATCTCAGATTCATCACCATCATCATAACCGAATCACTCAAACACAAACGCAAGTAAATCAAAACAAAGGCTTCAAGATCCGATTCAAGAAAGTTAGGACTGAAGATGGATTCGATGTTGTTGTTCTGGATTTGTTGTTGTTGTTGCTGTAATTAAGAAAGGGGATTTTGATTGAAACTGAAACCCTAAGAAAGATGGATGAGACAGGAGAAGAAGGATGGGCGAGATATCCTAACAGGTTATAAAAAACTTTTTTTTATTTTTTAATCACTTTGTTGTTACTATTTATTAATCAGCAGGAGGTCCCAATGCTTTTCGCCTACTAAGCTTAATTAGTTTCATATCAATTTTGTTATAATACTTTTCGCCTACTAAGCTTAATTAGTTTCATATGCTGCTACCCTTCTTAATATGTAATTTAATCAGCAGGTCCCAATGCTCAAGGTGTAGTAGATCAAATTTCTAATGGGCCACAACCCTGCTGCTGCAGCAACTTCTTCTTCTAGTAACAACTTTTTATTTTGGTTGTTGTGGATTTGTTGTTGTGGTGGTTGTAATTTTTATTTTGGTTGTTGAAGTTGTTGTAATTTTTACTGAATATTGAAGAAGTTAATTTTTATTTTGGTTGTTGTGAAGTTGTTGTAATTTTTATTTTGCTTGTTGTAATTTTTCTGCAAAAGAATATGCATTGGCTGTAATTAAGAGGTGAATAAGTGTTAACAGGTTCTTAACAGGTCTTAACAGGTTAACCTGTTTATTTTCGTGTCGTGTTCGTGTTTGAGAAAAGTGACACGATAAGCTAACTGGTCGTGTTCGTGTTTGACCTTAACAGGTTCGTGTCTTAACAGGTTCGTGTCTTAACAGGTTCGTGTAACCTGTTATGCCTGCTCTAAGCCCGAGACAGTAGCCGAGACAGAGGTTAGTTTGGTTGCGTTTGGTTACTTAGTTCTAGTAGATATTACTTAGATATTGCGTTTGGTTAGTTTGGTTGCGTTTGATTAGTTTGGTAGTAGTTGTAGTTTTTCAGCCGTATTAGTTTAGTTAGTAGTTGTAGATATTGCGTTTGGTTAGTTGTTTGGTTGCGTTTGGTTAATTAGGATCCCTTTGCACACTAAGATTCATTTTAAAAATGTGAAGTTAGTATTGCGTATAAATGTAGAATTTTTGCGTTAAAAGTAGAATAATTCAAGTTAATTAGAGGGTGTTTGTTTTGGCTTATATAACGGGCTTATTAGGCACTAAGTTGATTGAATGGTACCAAGGCGTATAGTTTGGTTTGTAGTTTTAGTGCTTGAAGCCATATAGTTTGGTTAGTAGTTTAGTGCTATGCAATATTAACTAGTTACAACAACAAACAAAAAAAAAAAAAAAAAAAAAAAAAAAAAAAAAAAAAAAAAAAAAACAACTATTTGATTTCCACTCTACGGTATATAAAATGTGGTTGTTTCGGCTTATATTACGGGCTTATGGCTTGTTTGTTTTCGGCTTAAGTTTCATAAGCTAAATTTTTATGGCTTATTTTGAAACTTTTTACCTTACATAGTTTCAAAATAAGTCACAAAAAATAAGCTTATGAAACATAAGCCGAAAACCAAATAAGCCATAAGCCCTTAGATATATTGTTTGGGTTTCGGTTTATGTTTCATAATAGTTTAAAAGATAAGTCACAAAAAATAAGTTTCAAAATAAACAAAATAGGTTTTACTTAAACTTATCATAAACTTATATAAACAAAATAGTTTCAAAATAAGTCACAAAAAATAAGCTTATGAAACATAAGCCAAAAACTAAACAATTTTTTATATGCTATTAATTGTTTAACTTAAAATAGTCGATTTGTGTGTTATTGTTAGACTTTGTGATGTTTTAGGATTTTAGTGATTAATTTCGGAAAGTCCCCGTCCGAAGTTAAGTTCTGAAATTAATCATCCTATAGAAAACCCGTCCGAAATTAATTTATTAGAAATTAATTTCGGAAAGTCCCCTGTTTGGGACTGCTTTTTGAATGTTTTGTCTCATTTAGGATATGGATGCGTATAATTAATTTACTATTTGAGATGATTTTGACAGTGTTTCTCCTTTACTCCTACAAATATGTCTTTAATGCACATATTTGGGGAGTTGAGGGGAAATGCTGCCGAAATTTTCTCAGATAGTAAATCAGTTATACGCATTCATATATGAGATGAATCATTCAAAGAGTGGGTTAGGATTGCCTTCCATAGTTGCACTAGGTGAACAAAACAACTCGTAATAATTACATGATTATATGTGTTTATGTGTCGAATATTTTGAATGTGTAATAACTAAGAATTGAACAAAACAAAATGCAGTTATGATACTTCATAAGAGTTGCACCCGTTTAGACAGTCGTGTTTCAAAAGAGTTTTTTGATGGTCTTGCCGCATTCATTGAACATTGCAAGTCGTTATTGAATAGTTACGGAAACATAAAATATCCATGTCGTCCTTGTTGTAATGTTCCATGGGTATCTCTCGACATACTTAAAAGCCACATAAGCCAAAATGGGTGGGACCCAACTTATACACAATGGCGTGAACACGGTGAACCGGATCCTCTTCCTATAGAAGATAACACAACACAATGTGAGATGAGTGACATGCGTGCGTACCTTAATGATATTCTTGATATTCCTCTAAATAATGAACAAAATGAGCCAACTCCTCCAAATATTGGCAAGACAAGTAACTAGCCGGCTCAAGCAACGACACCTCCTGTACGTAACGAGTATGAAGAGTTACTTGCTAGTTCCACCCAGCCTCTTTACCCGGGTTGTGACTTTATGACAACCTTGGATTTTATGTCAAAGTTTACGCATCTCAAGGTCAGTGGTAAATGGAGTGATACTTCATTTAACAATATGCTAAAATTTCTCAAGGAGGTATTTCCTCCCAGGTTAGGTTACAATCTCCCACCATCATACTCTGCTATAAAAAAAAAACATTTAAAAAGGTCGGGTTAGGGTATGAGTCGATACATGCTTGTGAAAATGATTGCTTTTTATATCGGGGGACTGATGCCGAAGATTTGGAGTATTGTCCGGTCTATAAAACGAGTAGATGGAAAGACAAGAACACAACGGGGAAGAAAGTTCCTAACAAGGTGTTGCGTTACTTTCCTATCATTCCTAGACTACAACGTTTGTACAAGTCTATTCACACCACAAAACATATGATTTGACATGCTACTAGAAAGTCTAAGGTAAACGGTATGATGCCACACCCGGTTGATGGTGACGCATGGCAGAAGTTTGACAGCGGTAAATATTCAGATTTTGCTAACGAACCGAGAAACGTTCGATTAGGGTTGGCTGCTGATGGTTTCAATCCGTTCGGCAACCTTAGTCAGACTTACAGCATGTGGCCAGTTATATTAACAACATACAACTTGCCTCCGTGGTTATGCATGAAAGAGACTACTTTGATGTTGACGTTGTTGATTCCTGGCCCTAAATCACCGGCGAAGGACATTGATGTTTACTTAAAGCCTTTGATTGATAACCTTCAAAAATTATGGAAAAAACCAGGTGTCTTGACTTTGGACGCTGTTACAGGAAAATATTTCCACATGAGAGCGATGCTTTTATGGACCATCAATGATTTTCCTGCTCGTAGTAGTTTGTCTGGTTGGAGTGGGCAAGGTTACTATGCATGCCCTACATGCAAAGTAGACACTCAGGCTACGCGTGTGATAAGCAAAACAGCTTATGTTGGCCATAGAAGATTCTTAAAAAAAACCATAAATGGAGGAGTGACCGTAATACATTCAATGGTGCAACTGATTCTAGAGATCCTCCTAAAAAATATACTCCGGCTGATATCTTGGCTCAACTTGCGATATTGCCCACACGTTTTCTGGGGAAACATCCAGATTATGGGGGTGGGAAAATAAACGTAATACTACATCCGACCTGAACTGGACTAAACGGTCTATTTTCTATGAGCTTCCATATTGGTCTTCTCTTTCTCTACAACACAATTTAGATGTCATGCATATCAAAAAAAAATGTGTTGGAGAGTATCTTGAACACTTTGTTAATGAATGACAAATCTAAAGACACCGCTAAGGCAAGACAAGACTTGCAAGCTTTGGGCATTCGACAGGAGTTGTGGCTCGGAAACAAACAAAACGGGAAGTGCTCGAAGCCTCAAGCTAAGTACTCCCTCACACCCGATAAAAGAAAACTGTTCTGTCAATACATCAAAACAATTAAACTGCCAGATGGGTTCGGATCCAAGTTCAAGTCGAAAGTGACCAAAGATGATAACAATATAACGGGCATGAAGTCTCATGATTGTCATATAATGATGCAACGGTTACTTCCTTATGGACTTCAACAATACCTGGACGCACCGACTTATACACCATTAATCGAGCTTTGTTCATTCTTTAAGCAAATTTGTGCCCGAACTTTGATGGTGAATGACATGGTGAAAGCTAAAGACCAGTTGATCAAAATTTTGTGCAATCTCGAGCAAATATATCCTCCTGCTTTTTTTGACATTATGATTCACTTGGTTATGCATTTACCCGAAGAGGCTCTTGAAGGCGGGGCTGTTTCATTTCGATGGATGTATCCATTTGAAAGATACATGAAGAAGCTAAAAAACTATGTACGAAATAAAGCTAAGCCGGAAGGTTCAATAGCGGAGGGTTATGTTGCAGACGAAGCATTAACTTTTTGTTCTTGTTATTTTCGGGGCGAAATTGGGACGAAATTTAATCGTCCCATTGCATCTCAAGGCTGTCCTCGCCCAACAAGTGATTTCCAGGTGTTCCGATCACTATGTAAAAAGTCTGGTAAAGAGACAATTATTCTGTTAGGTCTCCAAGAAATGAAGAAAGTGATATGGTATGTACTTCACAACAGTCCTGAGATCGACGCGTACATGAACGAGTTCGAGAGGTACGCGTTTTTATTTTGAAATTTCTTTTTCCCAAGTTATCTTTTCAATTAATTCTAATATCGTGAACATTTTCAGTGAACATCCTGATAGCGACATGCAACAAGAATTTCCTAGATGGTTTGAGACGAAGGTAAACTTATTATATGTATTTCCTTGTATAAATAATGACTATATATATATATATATTACTCATCGCTATCTATTCTTATCTTGGTTCATAGATCGGCAAACTTTACACAGCCAATGACCCAAGTTGTACTCCCGACTTATTCGCTTTGGCTTGTGGACCATTATCTACCACAACCTCAGTCAACTCTTACATTCTCGCAACACAAGCAAAACAAGTCTTCTACCTTGAAGATCCTGCTAGACAACCACTCCATTGGAAGGTCGTCCAAGAAGTGAATCACAACACAACCTGGGATGTCATTGTGGCATAAGACGATGATGCTGTGATACATGGCAACAACTCATCTAATCTCCAACTGTCTGCTAATTTGAATGATTTGGCATTTGAAACCTTAAATATCGATGGTCAATCAACGTTAGTTGAGGCACCGCCACCAATCATTCATGTTGATGACGACGATGAATTTATTGATGATGAGGACGATGATCCTTATGATTTAGCAGACTCTGATGCAAACAATTCTGATGATGAAGTTGAAGATACGACTAATGTTGTTTATGATAGTGATGTAGATTTAGCAGATTGATCTTAAATTGTAACTTGTAAAACGACACTTATTTGAATGAAATTGTTATGGATTGTTTAAATGAGTATATTTATTTTGAATGTGTGCATGCTTATGTTAATTTGTTCCCGAATTTCTATATGTTAATTCAACTTGTACTTTTACAGATGGCAGCAGTAGCGCGCGGACACGGTGGTGACGGTGCCGATGACCCACCACCCCCTTTTCGTTCGATTACTAGCGGTTACCGTAGTGGTACGAAACTTAAACTTGATAATTTGAATTTTGTTACTTGTTATTTTATAACGTTTTCACTCACTTCAATTGTAGGTGCGTCACAATAACCTCAACGAGAAGGTAGGTCGAGACGAGGTGGCGGCAGGGGTGGAGGTCGGGATGGCAGCAGGCCACAGGTCCGTGAAGCCAACAAGAACGTAGACCTCAGGAAAGCCGTGACTAGATCAGGCCGGCAATCGATCGAGTTCGAGATAGGTGATCAGAGGACATATACTCATGTTGGGCCCCACCGCGCATGGTTCAGTAACTATGTTGGCGAGCTGGTTAGGTCCTTGCCGTTGCACTATCCCTCCTGGCACGACCTTGAGGAAGTGACTCGACATGCCTTCATGAACCGACTCGGGGTCAGTTATTTTATTTTCCTTTTAATTATATCTCTATATTTAATTATTTGAATGTGTACATTTATTTAAATTTGTTTAATTGTGTATATTTATTTAAATTTGTTTATTTATTTATAACTTTATGTTAATATTAATAATAAACCCTAAAATTCTCTCTCCCTTTGGAGATATCCGGCCGCCACCCTTAATCACTTTTCCGGCCAAGTTTCACCCCTAATTCGTCCTCTCTACTCATCTTTGATGGGTATGCAATACGATTAGGGCTGTTACTATTCTCTTGAGGGTGGTTGGTTTCGATTATCATGCTTATCTAACCGGATTTCTCCATTTATTGGTGGTTTTAACCCGTATTCATTCATTAATCGTTTTTTAAGGGTTTTAAACCGCCTATTTTTTTAATCGATCCCTTTTACCTTTGATGCATAGGTCGGTTATTCAAATCGATTATATATTCACAAGGGTCGATTTATTGCCTTTATTGATCCTAAGTCGAAACCCTAACAATTCCTTCATGCCTAACGATCACCTTTGTCATGGCTGTCGTTATTTGTATTAGGGTTTAGGCTTGTTATTGTTTCGATTGTGTTCCTCATGGTGCTTATTGTATATTTTTTGAGGTTGGGGTATAGATCTGCTGTTCTTGAATGATTTACGAAACCCTTCTTTAGGGTTTTGATTATTTTGATCAGATCTGTTGGTGTTCTTTAAGTTGGCCACTCTTGTGGTGGTCGATTTAGGGATTCACTTATGCTGTAAGTTGGACTTTGTCCATTGATTCGTGGAAGTAACCTTCGTTAAGGTTTGTTTGTGTTTGGATCGTGCACGTTTATTGGAAGTTGTTGATATCTAGTATGTATTTTGGACGTGGGTATTGAGAGAGATGGAAGTAACGTTATTGGATGTGTAGGGTTTTCGTATACCTACTGTTTATTCAATCTGATCTTGCTGCTACTCTTTTATGTTTTTGGGGATTCAGATTGATATGGTACATCATGCACCTGCTGCTGCTGCTATGCATTAGGAGGTGTTTATGTGTTTCTATTCAGCTTATATGTTGCTACATGCTTATGGTGATGGATAGTAGCTGAATTGGTTTCTAGTCTAGTCGTGATGCTTGGACCTTTGGCCATCGTTAGTGTTGCTGGAGGTTGGTGGTGCACTCGCAGGTCAAGCAATATAGAACATTGAAGACGGAGTCGCTCACTGTGGAAGTGGTTCTATGAACCTGGTTTTCTTACATTTAGATTGTTTATTTAAATGTAATTTGGTTTCTATTCTGTTTGTTTAGCAGTGTAGGGTTATTTCTGCGCTTAGCAGATGTTTGTAGCTTAGTTACATATGTTGAGTCATATCGCCTATGTAACGGGCAGAGGACATGGGATGTACGTCCATGTCAATTGTACTTTCATTGTTTTTTGGATATATTTACCGGGGTTTTAAGGCCCTTTTACCCAAAAAAATAAATAAATAAATAAATAAATAAAATTTTATGTTTTTTTGGGTAAAAGGTCAACGACCCGGTAAATATATTACTCCAAAAAACATTTAAGTACAACGGATATGAGTGAATCCCATATCTCAGCCCGTTACATAGGCGAAAAGCTTACATAACAAGATACTTCTTATTTTCTAGACAAGAAAACAAAACCACTACCACATAAAATTGAAAGACTCGGACAAACATAAAACTACTTCCTATGACCTTGGAGATTAAAGCCATAAATGGCATTAAGAGCATCCAATTCCCTTTGAAGATCGTAAATTTGCTTCGAGTAATCATCATAGTCATCAAGCTCATCTTCACGCTCATGACCTCCACCAAAAAGATTTGCTGATTCGTCGAACGTGTTAAGAACCTCCTCCTCATCACTATCAGAAACCACAACCTCACCCACCTAGGAAAATGGGTTAGCCCTCTTAGTGACAGAGGCAGACGGAATAGGATGACCTTCATCATCCACAAGAGTAGCTTTCCCATCGATAAGTAGCTTTTCAAGCTTACTAATTTTCTCAACTATAGGAGTAGAACCAACTTCCTTAGTTCCCATTGAATCACTCACAAGCGGTTCTTGTGATGTAGTACCAGTCTTAACCGACTCATCCTCATTAACTTCCATTGTACGGCCAGCATCCACATCCTTGTTGGTGTCATAAGTAGGAATACCAAACGCATCCGTATCATCCATATTAAGAGCATCAAATTGGTTAGATGTAGAAATCTTAGTACCACTAGAACTAGCCACATCAGGAGTCTTCTTCTTAGTGCCACCAGCTTTCTTAGGTTCAGGAGGAGTCTTTTTGGGTTGATACTGAAACTGCTTACCCACAACAGGTTTAGTAAACCCCCTTGACCCAGAATTGTAGGACCACCTTGCTTTCCTTTCTTCTTGTGATTGACAGTCTTGAAACTATCATTAACAGGCTTAGTAGGCTGAACAGGAGGTATAACAACTGTAGGACAATTAGTCAGAGTATGACCAAATATCTTACACTTGTCACAACGGGGTGGTTGCCACTCGTATTCAACCCGTATCTTCTGAATAGTCGAACCCGTACCATCAAGTAATGGTATCTCAACAGTGAGGCTGTCCCGAAGCACCTCATCCGATCTCACTTCTATCATGCATCTTGCAAAACTACTACGGCCCCACGATTCCTTGCACATATGGCTTGTAAAAGCATCTAACCTTTTGGGCGTGCCAATCAGTGTGGCAAGAAGACTGAGGCCATCATCAGAAAACATAGCAAGGGGAACATCATGGAATTTAACCCACATCGGGATGTTAGTCAAATCCTCTTTAAGTAGGTTTGTGTTCAAAGTCCATGGTTTAAGAATAATAGGAACATTTCTGATCAACCAAGGACCTTTTTCAAGCACATCATCAACACCTTTCTTCGAGTTGAATTTAAAGAAGAAGAACCCCTTAGCATTCATCATTACCTTTTGCACACCAAACTTAGCCCATGCATTGCGGACATAGTAATCAACAACTGGAAAATCAAGGCGTTGGCCAAGAAAGTAACCGTAGAGAGTATTCTCAAACCGCGCGTTCACCTCTTCCACTACTTTCATTGGAACTGAAAGGTCAACATCAGCCTTCTTCTTGCTACATTCCAACCTACGAAAGTTTGAAACATGTTTCAGAGGTTCATTAGAAGTAGCACCCGCGTAAGAAACCAACTTCACTCCCGTACCATTAGTAGTATCAACCTGGTGAGCATTAGGACCAGAAGTTACACTCTTATTCATATTCACATTTATCCCAAGCGAAGGAGGAGTACTTGTAATATTAACTTCATTAGCTCCAATCTCACTTTGAATTTTTGTCATGGCATCATCAAAATTCTGATGTGCATTATCTATCAAGTGCTTCACAGTATCAGCACTTGTAATCCGCTCCAAGTCGTCACCATGTGATGTATCTTATGTAAGTGTAATCGGCTCCACTTTCTGAGTACCATTCATAGAACAATCAGGTGTATCATCCACATTCAAACTAACACTACTAGGGTTCATCATTGAGGGTGTACTCAACTCACCAAAGCTAGTAGTGGCCTTTTGAATATTACCAAGTGAAACCGGCTCCACCAGGTCTTGTTTGCTCCCAACCAAGTTGTTATCAACCTTACCAGATTCAAGACTAGGGTTCTCCAAAACCCTAGCATCATGTCGAACTGGAGGAGTACCCAAAGTAACAATTGGTACACTAGACACATTCTTTTTGCTAAGAAACCCTTTATTCATCTCTCCCGTAAACCCTCACACACCAAACCAGCAGAATCGATCAACCAGGAACAAACCCTAACTATAGCAGTTAGGGTTTAAACACAATCGCACCACGCCTTAACCACCAACCATAGTCGATTCGACCACCAAATAAATACCCAAGGATAAACCCTAACCTCTTAGAACCGATTAAAGAAAAATTAAGTCGGATGCAGATTCGAATAAGGAACGATTAGAGTTTAAACCCAGCGATTAGCAACCCTAAATATTAATTCTCATGGTCGACTCCAAAACATGCATAATCCAACAACCAAACTGATCAAGATTGTAACAACACGAATGATAATCACAATCAATAACAGGTTGTAGCAAGATACACAGGCTAAGAATCGGTTTAGAGAAAAAAATAACGATTAGGAAGGAGGGGTTAAAAAATCGCCAGAGGGAGAGTTAAAAAAAAATAATAATAAAAAAAAATAACTTTATGTTAATATTAACTAAATTTGATTGCAGGAATTCTTTGACTTGCAGACCCACATGCGCGGTCCCAATTGGAAAATCATTGAGAAGGGCCTCAATGCGTATATTGCTAAGGTCTACTCCGACAACAAGGGCACCATGAAGAGGACTTACTTTACGGTGCCGTGTGGGCCTGCTAAAGTGGATGAGATACGAAGAAACCCTCCTCCGAACGTTGAGTCATCTGTGTGGGAGGACCATATCAAGTTTTACATGAATGAGAAGAACCTGAAGCGTGCTGCTGTGAACAAGGAGAACCGAAAGAAGAACAAGGTGTACATCCGCCACGGTTCCAAGTCATTGGCCGCTATTCGCCACGACTATGTAAGACACATTTTATTTTTATAAAATTATTTAATTATAATTATATATTAAAAAAAATAATTACATAAAAGTAATTAATTTTAATTTTATAAAAGTATTTAAGCTTAATTAAAATAAATATGGTGTTTGATTTGTCATTTTTAATTTGTTTCATCTTATATGCATGTGTATATACAGTTTTTGAACAGCAAGGACAAACAGTAGCCGTCACTCATCCAGAGCTTTTACGATACACACTGCGACAATAATGGTATGTGGTTGCAGGATATGAGGCTCGGGTTCAGTATGTGAGTATCTTTTTTTTTAATTTATTATTTATTTCCCCAAACGCGCACTTTAATGATTCATTGAAACATAATCTTGTAATTAACCCGACATATAGGAAGAGATGGTTCGGCTGAGAGATCTGGGAGTGAATACGCCGGAAGGGGTGGCGTACACGGAGGAGCAAATACTTGCTATGGTTTTGAAGGGCAAGCAGCGGGGCCATATAGCCAGCTGAACAGGCCACCGTTACCATACACCCCGCCTCCACCTCCACGTATGTACAGTGTGATAACATATTAATTTTAGATTACTCGATCATGACTCAAATTAAGTATTACAATAGATGTTATTAAATTTTGATTATTCTGTTTTCAGAATTAGCCTAGATGGAGTCGAAGCTTGCTGAGTACGAGAAGAAGATTGCTGAGGCCGAGAAGAAGAGCCGGGAAGATGCTGAAGAGCGTAAGGCCATGAAGGCGTAGCTTGATTTGGTGACAGGTTTTATGTCGTCCAACCCGCGATGGCACGAGTATCTTACTCAAGCGGGTTCTCAGCACGTGGATGGCTCGGGCAGTGGCGCTGAAGGTACTGGCTCAGCTGGAGGGAGCGGTAGTCACAGAGGCGATGAGGATAGTTCTGGTGATGTTGAGGGTTCTGGTGATGATGAGTTATTTGGGATGTAGAGGTACAAACTTGGGTATTTTGTATTGTACTTATGCTTAAAACAATATTTTGGCGACCCATATGTTAGTATTGTATAGTTTAACCTTTTGGCGACTTGAACGTCAGGGATATTGAAACATTTGTGGATATGGCAGCTAGGTTTAGATATTACCACACCCCGTTTTGTAGACTTTATATGTTTTATGCATTTTGAGGGTGTTTAGAGATAATTTGCAAGTGTTTTAGCCGATGGCGGGTTATACGTTTAGGACATGTTGATATTGAATGGTTATAGGTGCTATTACAAGTTCTGGCTGTTACACATTTTGGTAGATTTTTTCCAGAAAATCCGGAAAAAATCTGGAAAATTGCTGGTTTTGCAGCCTGCTGTTAGCAGGATACCTTAATGATGCCGTCGACATGTCGACGGCAACATTAACCAAAAAATATTGATTATTTAATGTTGCCGTCGACATGTCGACGACATTATTAAACAAAAAATATTGTTTTTATACTTATGTCGTCGACACGTCGACGACATCATTAAATAATGAATATTTGTAGTTTTAAAATTCCGTCGACATGTCGACGGCATTATATAAAACATAATTATTATTTGTTAATTAAAACCTTAATTAGTTATATGTTCCCGTTGACATGTCGACAGGAACAATTTGACGGACAGCAAATTCGTTTGACTGGAAAACGATGTGGGACCCACAATGTCGACGGCGATTGACGACGGGAACGCTGTTCCTGACGAGGCACAGCCGTCGTTTTGTTCCCGTTGACATGTCAACGGGAAGGTATTGTTCCGTCGACAAATCAACGGCAACGGCGTAAAAATGTCGCCGGCAAAAGCGTCGATTGTACTAGTGTAAATGCAGTAGGGCCACTGGACGAGTTAATATAATTTAATCAATTTTGGCAGAAGGGAAAAAAATAGTACATAGCTGTATTGCCTTAAGGCTAAGCACATTGGGCTGGAAATATCGGTCAAGAGCTTAGGTCGACCGACTTTGAAGTCGGTCACATCCAATGTGGGATCGTGGTCAAATATCGGTCGAGTTCAAAAAAATACACAATCGGTTTAATTTACGACCGACTTTGCACATAACAAAAATCCAAAAATTCATATTACCGTTTGATATTTTGTGAAAAAAAAAAAAAAAAAAAAAAAAAAAAAAAAAAAAAAAAACCGTTACCACTTTAGAACCGTATAAATACCAACTTCAAACACACAATTTCAAACAACATTTCTATAAATACCTTCATGCACATTCTTTTAATAATGTCTTACGAGCTATTGTTTGGTTCTTCATCTTCCGAAGATGAAGTTATGAGTGAGTTTACAGAGTTTGTGGAGTTTGCTTAGAATGCTTACCAAGCTGCAAGCCAAAAGTTCCATGAAGGTACATACGTAGGGATCATTCTGGTGCTCATAATCATTTAGTGGTGGCACACTTCTCCGAAAACCCGCAGTTCGATGAAAGAACATTCTGTTGACGGTTCCGAACTAGCTGAGAATTATTTACACAAATTATTCGAGAGGTAACCGATTATTCTCCTTATTTTCATGAGTAAACTGCAAAAAATGTCCCTAAACTTTGCAAAAAATGCAAATAATGTCATCGAACAAAAAAAATATGCAAATATTGTCCTTGAAGGGGTAGTGTAGCTGCAAAAAATGTCCTTTTGCCTAAAGCTCGTTAACTTTTCCCGTTAGTAGCGTGTGAAATGACTATTTTACCCTCGCCTTTTGCAAGGACTTTTTTTACCTTGTAAAATGACTATTTTACCCTCGCCTTATAAGGGACATTTTTTGCAATTTACTGTTCATCTTCTTTTTGACTTCACCTTCACCACCACTCTCTACCATCACCACCACCCCCCACCACCGCCACCCTTTACAACTATATATCATCACATATAGATTAAGATCCACTATTTCATAAACACACTCCACTTTTATATTCATTAAAAAAATCAATTAACGTTGTAGATCAATAAGAAAAAGTAGTGGGTTACATATGGGGAACAATGTTTTTTTATTAAACAGAATCGAAAGCAGCAGATGCACACCAACAGTTCGACGTTATGCCACTACTCTTTTTTCTAATGAAAGTGATGTAGCTTCATCTTGATCAAACATATACTTAATCAAAACAAACTTGCGGTTTTGGTAGTTTTCGGCGAATGGCAGTGGGGCAGAGCGCGAGTTGTGGTGGTTTTCGGCAACGTCGGTGGGTCAGAACGTGAGGGCGGATATGTCTGGTTGTTGTTGTTGTGGTTTCCGACGATGGTTAGGTACCTTTTACTGTTTTTGTTTATCTTTGTTGATGACCCGTCTATGCCCGACGGATTTTTAGATCTCAACATGAGGACGAGTTTTCCGGTGACTAATTTGTTAGTAAACTTGGTTTTCATCTTGAATCATATTGTTCTGTTATAATGGAGCCCAACTCAACTAATCTGGACCATGTTTCGATGATTGATCCGAGAGAAAAATTATTTAATTTGGATCTTGGGTGGTGGTGGTGGTGTAGATATCTCACCATGATGTTTTGCTTATCCATCTTCTTAGCATCTTGTCCCTGGTCTGTCTTGAACTTAAGACACTACAACAAATTGATCCAGAAAATAACTATCAGTTGCATGTAGATATGGAATTAAGGACATATCATACACGAACAACATATGGAGACTTATTTATTGTTGATAAGTTGTTTCCGCACATCTTTGTTAAACGTTATGCTGATGTTAAAAATATCAGTTAAGATTTAGGCAAACTACATAAAATGATTACAAACTTCTCTCAAAAAATATTTCAGGTAACCAATGTTTTTACCCCAGAAATAAATATCAAAATTCTTAATTTACCCTAGAAATAAAAATCAAAATTCATGTGGTTGTAGAAGGTGGTGGTGGTGGAGGGTGGTGGTGATGGTTGTGTGATTGTAGAGGGTGGTGGTGAGGGTGAAGTCAAAAAGAAGATGAACAGTAAATTGCTAAAAATGTCCCTTACTAGGCGAGGGTAAAATAGTCATTCCACACTGTCAAAAAAAGTCCCTGAAAAAGGCGAGGGTAAAATAGTTATTTCACACACCACTAACGGGAAAAGTTTACGAGTGTTGGGCAAAAGGACATTTTTTGCAGCTACAATACCCTTTCAAGGACAATATTTGCATATTTTTTTGTTCGAGGACATTATTTGCATTTTTGGCAAAGTTTACGGATATTTTTTGCAGTTTACTCTATTTTTAACAAACTCCTGATTGTAGGGGAGTACCTGGTATTAGCTCATTGGTCAAGTGTACTGCGGCCATTCGTCAATTAGGATACGCGGTCGTTCCTGATTCTCTTGATGAGAATCTGGCATTGGCTGCAACAACAGCCCGTGAATGTCTCCGTAAGTTGTGCAATGTTATCATGGAGTTATATGGTGTCGAGTATTTGCGAAAGCCCACGTATTCTGACCTTGAAAGATTATGTGCTCATCACGAGCATAAGCATGGGTTTCCTGGGATGATGGGAAGCATTGATTGTACAAGTTGAGAGTGGGAGAATTTCCCAAATGGTTTGAGAGGTCAATATGCTAGGGGTGATCACTGGCCACATCCATTCATTTTATTAGAAACGGTCGCCTCCCAAGATTTATGGATTTGGAATGCATTCTTTGGTATCTCCGGGATGAATAACGATGTAAACTTTTTACATCGTTCCCCTGTTTTCAATGATATCAAATATGGGAGAGCACCAGACCTTGAATTCGAGGCTAACGATGTACAATATAAAAAAGGATATTATCTTACTGACGGGATATATCCACAATGGTCCGTTCTTATTAAGTCCATTTCAAATCCTTCCACGGGTGATAATAAAAGAATATTGTACAAGAGGAAGCACGAAGCAGCAAGAAAAGATGTGGAACGAATTTTTGGTGTGTTGAAGAAGAAGTGGAAAATGCTTAAAGTTCCGGCTCTAGGGCTGTATAAACAGGATCTCCGAGATATTATATATACATGTATCATATTACATAGAGAGAACTGCAAAATACATCCCTGTGGTTTACAGGTTTGGCCATCTTACATCCCTGTCAAAAACTTTTGGCAAGATACATCCCCCGTTAGGCAAACGTTTGCCACTATACATCCCTCGTTTACAAATTACAATGAGGACTAACGGTGCAATTTTTTTCTCCGTTATCTCTTAATGAGACAGAAAATATTACACCGTTAGCCTTCGTTAGCCAAACGTTTGCACCGTTAGTCCTCATTCTAATTTTTTTCCGTTTTTTACGTTTTATCCGTTTTTTGTCAATTTTTTTTTCCTTTTTTTACGTTTTTATCCTATTTTTTTACGTTTTTTGTCCGTTTTTTCCCCCCTTTTTTGTATGTTTTATTGGTTTTTTTACGTTTTGATCCGTTTTTTGTACGTTTTATCCGTTTTTGTTAGTTTTTTTTACATTTTTGTCCGTTTTTTATACGTTTTTATCCGTTTTTGTACATTTTATCCGTTTTTGCCATTTTTTTACGTTTTATCTATTTTTTGTACGTTTTATCTGTTTTTTGTACGTTTTATCCATTTTTTTTAAGTTTTATCTGTTTTTTGTATGTTTTACCCATTTTTTGTCAGTTTTCCCCTTTTTTTATGTTTTATCAGTTTTTTACGTTTAATTCATTTTTTGTACGTTTTATCCATTTTTTATTAGTAAAAAACCGATAAAACATAAAAAAGGGAAAAACTGATAACACGTAAAAAATGGAAAAACTGATAAAAACGGATAAAACATACAAAAAATGAATTAAACGTAAAAAAAAACCAATAAAGCATTAAAAAAAAGGGAAAAACTGACAAAAAATAGGTAAAACATACAATAAAACAGATAAAACTTACAAAAAATGGATAATAATTGACAAAAAACGGATAAAACGTACAAAAACGAATAAAAACGTAAAAAACCGATAAAACGTACAAAAAACGGATTAAATTTACAAAAAACGGATAAAAACGTAAAAAAAAACTTGATAAAACGTACAAAAAAGGGGAAAAAACTGACAAAAAATGGATAAAACGTACAAAAAACGGATAAAAACGTAAAAAACGGAAAAAAAAAAACTGACAAAAAACGTATTAAATGTAGAAAAAACGGATAAAAACGTAAAAAAAACTGATAAAACGTACAAAAAACGGGAAAAAAATTGACAAAAAACGGATAAAACAGAAAAAACGGATAAAAACGCAAAAAAAAATGATAAAACGCACAAAAAAGGGGAAAACTGAAAAGAAAAAAAAAACGGATAAAACATACAAAAAACGGATAAAAACGTAAAAAACGGAAAAAAAAACTGACAAAAATGGATAAAAACATAAAAAACGATAAAACGTGCAAAAAAGGGGAAAAACTGACAAAAAACGGATAAAACGTAAAAAAACATATAAAAACGTAAAACAACTGATAAAACGTATAAAAAACGGAAAAAAAAACGGATAAAACGTAAAAAACGGGAAAAAAAACTCAAATTGAGGACAAACGGTGCAAACGTTTGGCTAACGAAGGCTAACGGTGTAATATTTTCTGTCTCGTTAAGAGATAACGGAGAAAAAAATTGCACCGTTAGTCCTCATTGTAAACGAGGGATGTATAGTGGCAAACGTTTGCCTAACGTGGGATGTGTCTTGCCAAAAGTTTCTAACAGGTATGTAAGATGGCAAAACCTGTAAACCACAGGGATGTATTTTGCAGTTCTCTCTATTACATAATATGATCATTCGACACAAGTAACGGGCGATATATCCTACATGGTTCGAAGATGAGGGCCACCGTGATCACGATCCCGTAAGAACGCATGAAGAATCGTTAGTATTTACTCTGGAGCTCCAGGACTCATCAACTCATCTACACTTAAAATCTGATTTGAACGAACACATTTGGAGAAATCGCAGACATCATGTCAATCAAGAGAATGAAGACGAAGACGGTAATGACGATGAGGAAGACGATGAAGAATTTTTGTGATCTTTTTAATGTTATTTGAATAATTTACGTAATGTTTTTAATGTTTATTTGAATTAGTATTGTAATGTTTTTATTTTTAATAAATTTTAAATTGGTTGTTTAAAATATTTGAATAAAAAAATGGTCATCGACTGTGACGCATGGGTCATGTTTGGACACCGGAGAGAGAAAGCTAATAATGTGACAGAGGATTACCTGTGTCACCACTGTACTCAGCCTAAATCAATTTTGTGAATTCACATCTTTCGAAATCCCCAATCATTTTTACCCTTTTTGCATTGATAATCATGGAAAATTACTAACAATAATCATATATTTCAATTTTTGGAGGAGATATACAAGTATAAATTATAAATATAATTTTGGCGGTAGGGAAAATTATGAATATGATCACCAAATAAGCATAAAAATGAAAACTCTAAGTCTAATAAACGTTATTTTAATAATTTTGTTAAGCTTAACTGATAAGACCCGGTTAGGGGTTGTATCGGGATAAGGCATCACTTCAAGCGTGTGCTGGCTCCTTCAGAAAATAGAAGAAAAGAACTAGAGATTTGTTTATTAACTTTTGATTGATTGAATATAATAAATGATTACAATAGTATTTATAAGACAAAGTAGGGTAAAACCCTAAGACCTAAATACGCCATGGGTTCGGGCCCAGGCGTATCATTCCCCACTCCTTCAAAACCACCTTACCCTCAAGGTGTGGTCTTGAAAATTTCTCTTGATTCCGGGATCCCATATCCTAATCCCAATCCTACTCCTATCTTCCACTCCCGTAGTTCTCCTTCCTTCCGCTACCGCAACCAACACCTTTTTCCTCTTCCGCCTTCCACTACCTTGGACATAACACAACACCATTCTTTCGCCTTCCGCTAACCATACCATAACACTCTTCACTCCTTCAAAAATCACCTTACCCTCAAGGTGATACGAAAAATATACAGATTGAAAGTCCACTAATTCCTCGCTTAAATTCAAAATTATTTCATCCAAACGACTATCAAATTCACTACCTCCATCCTTAAGTGTCGATATCACTCTACTCAACTCATCCTCGCCAACCTTAAGCGCTACGCCACCACCCACAACCTCTTCAACTCCAATATACACATCAACATTCACTGACCTTCAGCCTTAAGTGAAGCAAATTCACCCTCTAATGGTAAGATGACATCTATTTTCTTTTCAACGATGTGCTCTTTCTCTTCCTTTGTAATTGTCTCAAAACGAACCGTGGTGATACGAGCTTTGAAGAAGTCTTCTCCCAAAGTTAAAGGATTGGACCTCAAAAATTCCCAAATATCTTGGTTCGTGAAGCATGTTTCCGCCGCACGGGTCAATGAAAAAGCTTCGTCTAAAGTTTTGGGATTTGACCGTAAGAGTAAACATTGTAGATCCAGTTTAAGTCCGGAGATATAAAACGATATAAGTAAAGACTCCGAGATCCCCGTTACTTGATTTTTAAGAATCTTAAAATCATTCTCGTATTCGGCCACCGTACCCATTTGCAAAAGCTTAGATAGTGCGTCCCGATCGTTGCTGCCCGATGCCGTGAACAGTATAACTCGAATAACAGGGAATTTTTTTGATGAACAGTAACTATGAACAGTACCGAGGAACAGTACCGGTGAAACAGTGTCGTGAACAGTTTTTTTTTTTTTTTTTTTTTTTTTTTTAATTGGAACCCTACTCGTAAGCCCTCTCAATGAAAACACCAATTGATACGACCCGTTTAAGGGTTGTATCGGGATAAGACACCACTTCAAGCGTGTGCTGACTCCGTCAGAAAATAGAAAAAAAGAACTAGAGATTTGTTTATTAACTTTTGATTGATTGAATATAATAAATGATTACAATAGTATTTATAAGACAAAGTAAGGTAAAACCCTAAGACCTAAATAAGCCATGGGTTCGGGCCAGGCGTATCATTAGTTAATACCTATATTTTTTTAATCTACCTGTTTAAATAAAGAGTAAAAATCACTTTTTGTTAATAATACTCATGTTTACTATTTACCTGTATCAAGATATTTTATATTTTTTCCTAGACACCTTTTTTCCTTTTTGTGACGACGGCGTAGTTTTTTAAATCTTTATTTTTTTTTGTCAATGGTCGGCTATCAGAGTTTGGCCAAAACAAAATCATGATACGTAAAATTTCACGTGGACTAAAAGGTAATTTTGAACATGTGGATATGAAGTGATGCGGATAACATGTATCAAAATGGTACAATACCTTTTCATACATGATATCACTATAAATAGAAACCATCACCTTTGGGCTACTCACAAAATAAGAAACAATGGAGCTTCTATTTCTAGCCCTATCTTCCATTTGTTTCTTCTTCTTCCTCCACAGCCTCGATCTCTACCGTAAAAGAAGACTACCTCCGGGTCCAGCCGGCTTCCCGATTATTGGGAACCTGCTTGACCTTGGACCGAAACCCCATGAGTCCCTTGCCAAGCTTTCCAAGAAACATGGTCCACTTATGACCATCCGACTAGGAAGCATCACTAGTGTGGTGGCGTCCACACCTGATGCGGCCAGAGAAATCCTCCAACGCAATGACGAGGCTTGCTCTGGCCGCATTGTCCCTCACGCAGTCTCTGGGTTGGACAACCATGACGCAGCACTGGTATGGCTCCCACCAAACGAAGACTTTCGATCCATTAGAAAAGCCCTCAGCACGTGCCTAACACACCAACACAAACTCGATACCCTTCGTGATCTTCGACAAGACGTGGTCGATGGGATGTTGGATTTCCTTAGGGAGTCGGGGCAGAAAAAGGTGGTTGTGGACATTGGAAAGTTGGCATTTGCGGTTGCACTCAACCAGATGTCCAACACATGCATTTCACAGAACGTGACTAGCTACGAGTCTGATGATATTGGAGGGTTTAAGACGGCCGTAAAGACAATAATGGAAGTTGACGGGAAGTTTAACATAGCAGACATATTTCCTGTGTTGAAACCGTTAGACCCTCAGAACATACGACGGCGGGCAAAAGCGGCTTATGGTTGGTTCGATACGGTGACAGAAAGTTTCATAAGTGAGAGGTTAAAGCATCGAGAGTCAAATCTTCCGAGGTTTGGTGATATACTGGATTCGTTGTTGGATTACAGTCAAGAAAATGAACAAGACTTCAATCTCATGCACATCAAGAATTTACTTGTGGTAAATCTCCCTCTTCCATATTTTACTATCTAAAATATACATGTGAAAAAAAGATGGCAAACTACCAAACAAATCACTATTTTTTTTATAGAAAGCAACTAACTATGTCACAATATATCACAAACTATCTCACATATCCTAAGCAGGATTTGAACTCATAACCATTTGATTGGGGAGCGTTCGCACAAATGGGGTACCAAACATATCACTATATATGTCTCAAACTTGTCTGTATGGTTGAGCTGATAATTATTACTTATACCGCTAAGCTATTGTCTCGATGGTAAAATCATGCTCACTGTGTTAAAAAATATATGGTTGAGCTGATTTTGAATATTACAAAATCAGGTCAATCAAAATCAACATGCATATGGAACATTATGATGTTAAATACACTGTGTAACAAATTTCTGCTATATTACAGGATCTATTTTTAGCAGGAACTGAAACGAGTTCAAACACAATTGAGTGGGCAATGACTGAACTGTTGATTAACCCTAATATGTTCTCGAAAGTTCGCGAAGAAGTCTCCACAACAATTGGAAAAGATGGGAAAATCCAAGAAGCCAACCTGCTCGACTTGCCTTATTTGCAAGCAATTATAAAAGAAACAATGCGACTTCACTTAGCCGTGCCATTATTAATACCTCACAAAACTGAGACTCAAGTTAAACTAGGTAATTATATTATACCAAAGAACACACAAATTTTAGTGAACGCATGGGCCATGGCACGGGATCCAAGGTATTGGGAAAACCCAACGATGTTCAAGCCTGAAAGGTTCATGGCAAATGACTTGAACTACATGGGACAACACTTTAAGTTTCTACCATTTGGATCGGGCCGAAGAATGTGTCCAGGAATACTGTTAGCTCATAGGGTTGTGAGTTTAATGGTGGCATCATTTGTATATCATTTTGATTGGAAACTTCCTCATGCTAGAGAAGAAATGGACATGGATGATATTTTTGGCCTAACATTGCTAAGGTCAACACCTTTGGTTGCTACTCCTATTCCCATTAATTAAGTGCATTGACCGGTGAAGAGAGCATGCATGCACTTTATGAGCTTCGAATGGTTGTTGTGTAATAAGATTATATTGATAATGATTACAGTTATATCGTAAGTTATACTATGTTAAACCTTTGCTACAAAAAGTTGGATTTTCTATCTACAAATATATTGGTTATCCTGTAGTGATGCTTTCATATTTTTTATATGATGTTCATCCTTTCATATGGTATTTTACTATTTTATATGATGGTCATCCTTTCATATGGTATTTACATCTTAATAATGTTTTAATAGAAGAAGACAACTATATTACACAACAAAAAACATACCCCACAAAAACTAATAAAAAAAATACACACACAAAAGAGAATGAAACTTTCGGTTGCCTGGGGAGAACTCAATCATCCACTCGGTTAGTTGAGAGGGTAACCTTACCATTAACATTGGCCTTACATGCCAAGTATGGCCACTTATCATCAGGACTAAAAACCAAACACTCAAAGGCCCGAATGTAATCTCCAACAAGATGACAGAGTCATGGACCACATGTAACAGCAACAAAACTAACTAACATGAAAGAAAGTAATAGGACTGTCTCACTGGTAACATACTTCCACTCAACATGAAGCCAAAGGTGTGACCCATCACCTTAGGCTACTGGGCAAGGTAACCCCTCTTTCACCATACACATCAGCGCCACGTCATCTTTCTCTCTCCTCTCACTTCCCTTCACCACTCTTTACCAATTAGTTGGCAAGGGTTATATTTTTTCACCTAAGATTTCCATTTTTTTTAATACTTACACAATTAAAATTATAAACGTAAAAATATAAAACCGTAAACGTTCAAACTGAAAACGTTACACAAACTTAAAAATTAAACATTACATAAACTTCTTGGAATTAAAACATCACGTAAACATAAACTTCAATTGTAATCCGGGTGATACCAGGTTTGAAAGTTGTTGGAGTCGTATTCGTCGCCGGGTGGTATGAAGTGATGAAACAATACTCCCATGCCTTTTAGTCTAAAAAGTACACATGTGAACCGTCAATTAAGTTTGTGAGTAGCCTTTGTTGATAGTGAAATACCGAAAAGATGATGAGATAGAAAGAGACCGTGTATTTTTTCTTCTCTTTCTCTCTGTTTGTGTGTGTGAGAGAAAAAAAAAGAGATCTCAAATCATCTATTCAATCTTCTCTTCTTTAAAATCATCATATAAAAATATTATCTTTGTTATTATTATTAACATCTTTGCCCATCCATTAATAATAACAATAATAATTATTATTTCGGTGAAATCGTGAAGCTAGACGAGCTAGTAACATGGCTGCTCCTCCTGCTAACGGTATTTCAAGACGATTCACCAGGTATTGTTTGTTGATATAATACAGATGAGGACGGAGGAACAGAGGTACACGAAGGAGGAAGGTTAAGAGAAAGGGGAGTGGCAAACATGCAACGGTTAAAAAGTAAAGTGGGGCCCGGTTTTTCCTTCTTTCTCGCTAGGTGAAATCTTCACCGATTGTGATCTTAAAACTCGTGCATCGCGCGTGAAAGTGGGTAGAGGGCAAGGCCTTAGCGCGTGGGGTGGTATGAATCGGTGAAACAATCCCTCCCTTGCCTTTTAGTCTTAAACATGCATAAAACTTTATAAGGCTACCCGCAGTAACCATAAGCGATCGACATAATCGATCGATTACAAGTCGATCGTCCTATTGTACAACAAGTCGATCGTCCTATTTTTTGTGTATCTTGGTCGTGTATGCGATCGATATTATTTCTTTGTGCATTTAAGTTTTAACCGTTACACAACGGTTGTAAAGTAAAATAAATAAATAAATAAATAAAAACAAACTAACCGTAGAATTCAAAAGAAAAAAAAAATATTTCAAACCAACTTATAAATACACAACATAAACACATTTCAATCCACAAATTTCACACTTCTCTCAAATCAAACAATGGCTTATTGTCTCCCTCACACCGTCGAACAACTGCAGAAGTATGTCAAAAAACAAGCTGTCAACGACAACACGGATCAACAAGAGGCTATTGTCGAAGTTATTAAGAAGTTTGAACTCGTAAAGGCACTTAAACAACGATTGCGTCAAAGATACACAGAGTGCAAAGACATCTCTTAAGAACAAAAAGCTGTGATTGATTAGTTTTTGTTTTTTTTTTGGGTAAAAGGTCAACGACCCGGTAAATATATTACTCCAAAAAACATTTAAGTACAACGGATATGAGTGAATCCCATATCTCAGCCCGTTACATAGGCGAAAAGCTTACATAACAAGATACTTCCTATTTTCTAAACAAGAAAACAAAACCACTACCACATAATATTGAAAGACTTGGACAAAAATATAAACTACTTCTTACGACCTTGGAGATTAAAGCCATAAATGGCATTAAGAGCATCCAATTCCTCTGGAAGATCATAAATTTGCTTTGAGTAATCATCATAGTCATTAAACTCATCTTCACGCTCATGACCTCCACCAAAAAGATTTGCTGATTCGTCGAACGTGTTAAGAACCCCATCCTCATCACTATCAGAAACCACAACCTCACCCACCTTGGAAAATGGGTTAGCCCTCTTAGTGACAGAGGCAGACAGAATAGGATGACCTTCATCATCCACAAGAGTAGCTTTCCCATCGATAAGTAGCTTTTTAAGCTTACTAATTTTCTCAACTATAGGAGTAGAACCAACTTCCTGAGTTCCCATTGAATCACTCACAAGTGGTTCTTGTGATGTAGTACCAGTCTTAACCGACTCATCCTCATTAACTTCCATTGTACGGCCAGCATCCACATCCTTATTGGTGTCATAAGTAGGAATACCAAACGCATTCGTATGATCCATATTAAGAGCATCAAATTGGTTAGATGTAGAAATCTTAGTACCACTAGAACTAGCCATATCAAAAGTCTTCTTCTTAGTGCCACCAGCTTTCTTAGGTTCGGGAGGAGTCTTTTTGGGTTGATACTGAAACTGCTTACCCACAACAGGTTTAGTAAACCCCATTGACCCGGAATTGTAGGACCACCTTGCTTTCCTTTCTTCCTGTGATTGACAGTCTTGAAACTATCATTAACAGGCTTAGTAGGCTGAACAGGAGGTATAACAACTGTAGGACAATCGGTCAGAGTATGACCAAATATCTTACACTTGTCACAACGAGGTGGTTGCCACTCGTATTCAACCCGTATCTTCTCAATAGTCGAACCCGAACCATCAAGTAATGGTATCTCAACAGTGAGGCTGTCCCGAAGCACCTCATCCGATCTCACTTCTATCATGCATCTAGCAAAACTACTACGGCCCCACGATTCCTTGCACATTTGGCTTGTAAAAGCATCTAACCTTTTTGGGCGTGCCAATCAGTGTGGCAAGAAGACTGAGGCCATCATCAGAAAACATAGCAAAGGGAACATCATGGAATTTAACCCACACCGGGATGTTAGTCAAATCCTCTTTAAGTAGGTTTGTGTTCAAAGTCCATGGTTTTAGAATAATAGGAACATTTCTGATCAACCAAGGACCGTTTTCAAGCACATCATCAACACCTTTCTTCGAGTTGAATTTAAAGAAGAAGAACCCCTTAGCATTCATCATTACCTTTTGCACACCAAACTTAGCCCATGCATTGCGTACATAGTAATCAACAACCGGAAAAGCAAGGCGTTGGCCAAGAAAGTAACCGTAGAGAGTATTCTCAAACCGCGTGTTCACCTCTCACTACTTTCATTGGAACTGAAAGGTCAACATCAGCCTTCTTCTTGCTACATTCCAGCCTACGAAAGTTTGAAACATGTTTCAGAGGTTCATTAGAAGTAGCACCCGCGTAAGAAACCAACTTCACTCCCGTACCATTAGTAGTATCAACCTTGTGAGCATTAGGACCAGAAGTTACACTCTTATTCATATTCACATTTATCCCAAGCGAAGGAGGAGTACTTGTAATATTAACTTCATTAGCTCCAATCTCACTTTGAATTTTATTCATGGCATCATCAAAATTCTGATGCGCATTATCAATCAAGTGCTTCACAGTATCAGCACTTGTAATCCGCTCCAAGTCATCACCATGTGATGTATCTTTCGTAAGTGGAATCGGCTCCACTTTCTGAGTACCATTCATAGAACAATCAGGTGCATCATCCACATTCAAACTAACACTACTAGGGTTCATCATTGAGGGTGTACTCAACTCACCAAAGCTAGTAGTGGCCTTTTGAATATTACCAAGTGAAACCGGCTCCACCAGGTCTTGTTTGCTCCCAACCAAGTTGTTATCAATCATACCAGATTCAAGAGTAGGGTTCTCCAAAACCCTAGCATCTTGTCGAATTTGAGGAGTACCCAAAGTAACAATTGGTACAGTAGACACATTCTTTTTGCTAAGAAACCCTTTATTCATCTCTCCCGTAAACCCTCACACACCAAACCAGCAGAATCGATCAACCAGGAACAAACCCTAACTGTAACAGTTAGGGTTTAAACACAATCGCACCACACCTTAACCACGAACCATAGTCGATTCGACCACCAAATAAATACCCAAGGATAAACCCTAACCTCTTAGAACCGATTAAAGAATGAAATTAAGTCGGAAGCAGAGTCGATTAAGGAATGATTAGATTTTAATCCCAGCGATTAGCAACCCTAAAAATTAATTCTCAAAGTCGACACCAAAGCATGCGTAATCCAACAAACAAACTGATCAAGATTGTAACAACACGAATGTTAATCACAATCAATAACAAGTTGAAGCAAGATACACACGATTAGAATCGGTTTAGAAAAAAATAACGATTAGGAAGTAAGGGTTAAAAATCGCCAGAGGGAGAGTTCGGTTTTGAGGAAGTAACGATTAGGAAGTAACGATTGATTAGTTTTTGTACGATGAATATCGTAAAGACGCTGCCGTTAGTGAAACGTTGTGGTCTTGTGTGAATCAGATACAGGCCCAAATCTCCAACAAGATCCGTTGGAGTTTTGAGGAAAATGTGGCAGCTGATTCATCTGATGCACCAAGAGTGCAAGGTGCATCAATTTCATTTGATGCACTAAGAGTTGTTGAGCAACAACAACAACAACCTCATCTGTATCACTTTCGGCTAAGTTATGAAGAAGATGCGGGCTGGAACGAGAGTAAGGAGCGAGAGCTTAGCAGGTTGGAAGCAGAGAAGTTTGCGAACTATGATCCGTACGACGATGGATACCGCCCAGACAACTCTCAAACTTGGGATCACTCGGATTACAATTGAATGTTTATGTAATATTTATGTTATGTTTTATGTAATATTTTTAATCTATGTACTATTTTAATTATTAATAAAATTAAGTTTGTGTTAAAAATGTCTAAAAAAAATTGATAATTGTCACCCTTACTTGGGCACCCAATCGCCTGAAGGTCGTTGGAGAGAAAAAGCTGATGTGGCAGTGAAATTGTGAGGGATTGTCTCTCCTTACTAGAGGCAACCTAAGTGAATGCTAGTTCCACTTCACGAAGAACACACCAAAAAGGTGGTTTTTGTATTGTTTAGTTTTGGCTAATTATATCATAGGGATAGGTGTAGGATGGGTCGACTATGGGTAAGGGAGAGAGGCTAGTCGATCCGCTTATAGTTTTAGGAGAGCAAGGATTAGTAAATAATGAACCTCAAGGGTTAATTCCTTATATACTAAAAGCCTAGATTATCCACCAAGCAAACTTCCACCTCTTCTTGGACTCCTATTCAGCCGAGCATAAGCTTCCACATGGGCTCATGGCTCGTTTGGGCTTCTATCATTAATAACGAGTCCATTGCAAGTTAATTGATTTAGCCCAATTGTTAATTTAATGTCTAACGAATAAACTAACGAGCGTTAAATCATTTCGTGAATTAAATATATTTAATATAACTTACTATAATGTATAATATATATAAATTACATCATAAACATATTCCGTCAATGTATACGTGTGCGCCCCAATAGGCTCATGTATCCCTGGCCGTATAGTTACAGATTTGACTTAGAGCATAACCAATAACATAGTTGTAACTTGGACCAACAACCACATGATGGATTCGAGCAGGAAGTATAACCAGAGCCATAGTTCCCTTATCAGATATACCAACCACAATAGTTGATCTTCTAACAACCGACCACTCAACTCGCAAATCCATAACTCATAACACCACTTGCCATAACAACTTCAGTAGTTGAGAAAATGCCACATTCCCAATATCATTGATGATATCTCTTGTTGAGAAAGAATTTATCCCACTCATTTTCAACCACTAGAACACCTTTAATCGTTACTTCTATTCCCATTCCATTAAAAGAAATGCACATATTGATAAAAAGGGGCAAGCACTTTATTAGCCTCAACTAGAATGGTTGTTGTGTAATGCCAAGCTTAAATATACCACAAGAAATTAAATTGGTTATCCTAATGCCAACCTTTTATATTTGATGTTCATCCTTTCAGACATGGTATTACATATGTCAATGTTTTTGTGTCATGTCTTTATTCATATATCTTTAACATGTTTCTTCTCTATATATAGAGAATACAACAACATACTCAATCTTGTCGGGGCGGATATGGGGGAGGTAGAATGTAGACAGATCCTTCCCATACCCCAGGATAAACTAAGAGTAAGGAGACTAGTGCTTCTAGGAAGACTTATCTATATATAGAGAAGAGCAAGTTAAAACCTGGAGAAATATGTATCTAGACTTTATATATGTGACAAAGGCGCCCAAATCCTATAGTCTGTATAGATAAGCTAAGCATTCGACCTCGATTAAATTGATTATCGGTTCAATCCCACTAGGCATGTTCATTTCTTCAGACACATTAATAATTAGTGGATCTCTCTAAAGCGAATATGGCAACTCCCCTTCCCATCCATTCTTTAATCGTTTCTCCTGATTCGCACTGTTTTTAATACCGTATAAAACTCATAATCTTCTGGTATAATCATTTGATTTTATCCCTTTAGAGGGTTTTTATTTGGTTGTTGAATCATGAAGATCTAGGATTTCAATTTTTTAATTTAGGGTTTCGCTGGTTCTTAATTGTTGTCACTAATTCTTCAACGCAATTATTAGTATCATTATGTAGGTTGGTTAAGGTAGTTGCTGTGACGAATACCCTGTTTAGGGTTTCGTTTATGCTTTTTAATCGTTGTTATGTGATGTTTATGTTCTTGTTGACTTTGACTGGTTGTGAGTGCTTAGGGTTTCGGTTTTCTTATTTTTTTTAGGGTTTTCTTCTGATGATGCATAGTGCTAATGTTTCTAGTGGTTCAGTGGGTTCAAATGACAAAGGTAGTAATGATGATGGGGTTAATAAGGGATCCACTGCCATTCATAAGGCTGATTCGATTAATTCAGGTTCTACTCCCTTATCTTTTGTGGATACGTTTAAGGATAAAACACCCAAGAAGACCGTTAAGATTTCGGAGATGAGAAACGAAAATTGTGTGAATGGTGCAAATGTCACCATTCCTTTGGAAGCTGTTGATGAGGTAAGCTCTAGATTCACTAATATTTCGAATGGTTATTTCATTGGTAAGTGACACGCTTTCCTAATAGTTGAAAATTATGTTAGAAATACATGGGAAAAGTTTGGTTTACAAAGGGTTATGCTTAATACTGGTTTTTTCTGTTCCAATTTGAAACCAAAGCGGGTATGGAAGGGTGTTAGAAGAAGGTCCATGGTTGATACGATTAGTGCCTATCTTTTTGAATATTTGAACTCCAAACACTAAACTTACAAAAGATGATATAACTTTAGCTCCTTTGTGGGTTAAACTTAATAATATTCCGGTTGTTGCGTATTTTGAGGTTGGTCTTAGTTTGATTACAACACAAATTGGTCGTCCTATCATTCTTGATTCATACACGAGTACGATGTGTCTTAAGTCAGTGGGTCGTAATTCCTATGCTAGGGCCCTTGTAGAAGTATCATCAAAGGATGCTTTACTTGATTCTCTTGAGGTTGTTATCCCTTACCCAAATGGGTCCGGTCATTTATTGGAAAAAATTGATGTTGAATATGAGTGGAAGCCGCCAAGATGTGAGACATGTAAAGTATTTGATCACAATGATGATGGATGTCCTAAGATAGTGAAACCGGTTGTGAAAGATAAATCGTTGGTTGATGAAGAGGGTTTCGTTGAAGCTAATAAGTAGAAAGGTAAATGTAAGCTTCAGGGTACTAATCGTTAGGTTGATGAGATTTGTTTTCAAAAGCGTAAAGTTTCGTATTATTATAGGCCGGTTACTAAGCCAAAGAATAGAGGAGCATCGACGTCTAAGCCTTCTGTCCAATCGAATACAGGTTCTCCAACAGTTAATGTAGGTTCTACTTGTAACGAACCTACTACTGATCCTACTAGTAGTACGGTTCCTCCCCGGGATGGCCAAGTTAAGAATAATAATTGGGTAGATGATATCAACCTTGTTGATTTGAAGAACAGTTTTGATGTGCTTAAGGAACAAGATTCAGTTTTGGAACCTGCGATTGGTATTACGTGTACTCCTGAAGTTATTTTTAGTTCTTCCAAAACTACTTCTCCATCGCCTATGAAGAACACTCCTATTGTTGAGAAAATTGAGAAGCTTGAAAAGCTTATTATTAATGGAAAAGCTACCCTTGTGGATGATAATAGAAAACCTATTCTGGTGGCTAATGGTAGAAGGAAGGGCAACCCATTCTCTAAAGTGGGTGAAGTGGTTGATTCAGATAGTGACAATGAGGTGTTTGAGCCAAATGATCCTATGGACCATTACTTTTCATCAGCTGGAGGAAATAACGAGTTTGTAGGCTATCTTTCTGATGATTATGCGGCCCAGGTCTATGACTTACCTATGCAATTTGAAGAATTTAACAATCAGTTTGATTTCAAGTTGCAAGGCCGTTCGAAGAAGTAATCTTTTATTTGGATTTGTTTATTTGTTTTGCATGTCTTTTTATGTTTTTAGCGGTGGTTCTAGTTGTTGGTAGCTAGTTGTTTATTTATGTCATGATCTAGTGGTTGTTCAAGCGATTGCTTCAAGCGATTGCTTGAGGTTAATGTGCCGTTTCAGCCACATTCCATTCTACTTTACTTTTTTTATTTTTTATTTTTTTTTTTACCCTAGTGGAAATTCCTTTTTTATAAAAAAAAAATAAATATAAAATCTTGTATGTAGCAAGAAGTAACAATAAGCTAAGGATATTGACTATATCATTAGTCATTTTACTAACTACTTTTAGTTGTGTAATAAATCAACAACAATACATAATCTTTTCTGAACGCAGAGACTATTAGTGGTGTAATCGAGTTAATATTTTTAAACGAGATTTAAAATGTCAGATTTAAACAATAAGTGCTCATAATTTATAAAATACGGTGGTTTCCAATTCTGAATTGAGAAATTTGTAGGTTGGAGACTTGGTGTGTTCATTTTCCCTCAATTCTTTAGTGAGTAGTGATTGGGAGGCCTAAAACATGTGTCTAAATTCATGCCTAAGCCTACGTGGCATCATCCTGACGGTTGCAGCCAAGGGACCCACTTTTCTACAAACCATCAAGATCATGCCACATATGTTTAGGCATGAATGGCGTTACTACTCTTCTTTGTTTTGGTAGACTACAACATAAATGGCGTTACTAAAAAAGACAGTCGGTACTCCTAATGTAAATCTCTTCACGCACATTCGGGAAAGCGTAACATGAAGCATGAATATATGTAAAAGAAAATTAGCATGTAACAATGACTTCATATGACTCTTCAGTAATATGTGATCAAATAAAACATTTTTGTAATCTTTTTTGCACTTTTTACATCCACATACCAGTGAAAAGGTAAAATGTGAACTCTACTATTTTATTCCATTAAGTAGCATGTATGAGTCAAAAAGGAGACATCGAGAGTGCAAGTATAAGAACACCTTTGTGTTAATTTAAAGTATTTTCTTGACAGAAAAGAGCTAGACCAAAAACATACAAAGGCAAAGACCATCTTGATGTCAATCAACTTTTGAAATTTCTTCTTAGTAGAAAAAGAAAACGAAACTTCAATGCAGATGTTAAATCATGATGACGAGTCTTTAAAAAACATTATTATATGTATCTTTCTTTTAATTTTTTGATCAAAGATGCATCTTTAATGATATAAAGAAAAAACTAAAACATACATTCAAAATGGGAATAGTCCATTGTTTCGATCATATACATAGGTGTATGTTCCGTTTACTTTGGCATATATACTAGTGTGTGAGTTGCTCGAAGACCGTTATTTTAGCTTCTTTATGGCAAGCGCTCGTGTAACCTAGCTAGCGCTACATCTTGCTACCCACAGTTTAATCATGAATAATGCTTAATAATCTACGTTTTAAAAATACACTTCACTACATAAAATTGTTTCAGTCATAATTCGTTTTATTTGACATTATATCCTCTATATTTGTCAGAACAATATTTCTTGCATGAATACGCAATAATTAATACAAACAGTTAATTTCAAAACAAGTGTGCCTTGGCATGAACATTGCTCAACAAAACCACTCCCCCTAGGCGATTTGGCGATTCATCTCTAAACCCTAAAATGCGACTGAAAACCTGATCTTTTAAGGTTTTTTAGGGTTTGCATACTTAAAAGGTCTAGTTATTCTTCTAGGTGTTTTGGTTAAGATTGGCGTGTTGCCTTTTTTGGGTAAAGGGAAATCCCCAGTAAAATATGTTACTAAAAAACATTTAAGTACAATGTATGAGAGTGAAATCTCTCATCTCGGCCCGTTACATAGGCAAAACAAAGCACCTAAAGTGCTACAAACCTATACACCACATAGGAAAGATATGCCAATCTTATGAAAAACCAAAGAAAGTATATCTACTTCCTAACAATATTCTTATGCCAGATTTCAAACTGATCACAAAACGCATCCAGTTGCCCAGGTAAGTTATAGACCTGAGCCTCGTATCCGTTAGAAAAATCAAAATCATCAACTTCAAGCTGCTGGCCTCCTCCAGATGATGACCTATACCTAGACATATCATCATTAGGTTCAAATACTTCATCCACATCAGACTCACCCAACTCAAAACCCTAAGAGACAAATCAGGGTTGCTAGACCAAATGCCAGTTTTCCTGGGTAATTTTCAAGAAAGGATCACGTTGCCCAGATTTGCTAGTAGACGCCACATTGACTTTCATAACATCATGCTCATTAGGAATAGTGACATCATCCTCCTTTTCCAACTCATTCAAAATATTAAATGAATTAGACAAAAGAATAGTATTTATATCAGAATTGACATGAGGAGGAGGGGGAGGACTTCCCATGATCTTTAGCCTTCACAGGAGGATCCTTAGCATTATCAGGTTTGTTAGTAGGCTTCACCTGTTTTAAAACATGCTCGCTCCAATTGGTTGGTTTGGCTTTACGACGGTTGGGTTTTGATTTAAAACATGCTCGCTCCTATTGGTTGGTTGTTTCTTTGCTGGTTAGGGTTGATTTGGCTTATTCTTTGGATTTGTTATAATGTGGTTTACATGTTTTAATTATGAAGAAAGGGTTTTTTAGTCCGAAAGGGAGAGGAAGAGGTAATGGTATTAAGGAGAAAGAAAGTTTTGTGGTAGATGATCGTGGTAATAAGGCTATTGGTAATTAAACTTGAATGTGGAACAAAAATCTGGTAGAAGTCCTGTGTTGAATACGATGAATGATTCATGTGGGGTTCTTGATGACAAGAGCACTTATTTGAATAAACATCCTAGTATAGTCTCATCTGAAAATATAAGGCTGGTGATTTGGCTATAAAATTGAGTATTGATTCGTCCAAAATTACTAATGCAGCAACAGTAACCAGTGTACTTTTTTCGAATGAAAATACTAAAGAGACTGGATCGTATGATAAGTTCTTTAAAGGTGAATCGAGTGGGAAAAGTGCCAATTTTCGGAAATTGGTAGCACCGGCTAGCAATTGAGCCGATATAGTTGTTTCAATGGACTTTGTCAACATTGTTCATGAACAGTTTCGCAACCCTGTGTATAGTTTCTTTTCGGGAAAACATGCCGCGTACCCGGTAGTCGTGAACTATGTAAAGAATACTTGGAGTAAGTTTGGTCTAGTTAAATCAATGATGAATTCTAAAGATGTATTCTTCTTCAAGTTTAATTCTAAAATCGGGATGGATGCAATGCTAGAAAAAGGTCCGTGGTTAATTTACAATATGCCATTAATTTTGAAAAAAAATGGTAAATGGATGTTAATATTATGAAAGAGGATGTGTGTAACGTTCCAGTTTGAGTTAAGCTTCATGATATTCGTATTACCGCATTCACGAAAGATGGTTTGAGTGCTATTGCAATCAAACTAGGGACTCCATTAATGCTTGATTCTTACACGTCCGTTAATGCTTGGTTTTAGTCTTTGGATTTACTCTGTACATTCTAGGAGCAATAATTTTCAGAACATCATTTTATGTTTCTTTTGGGTTTTGAAAAAGTCGATAATCTTGTTTTTGAGAAACAGATGAAGTTGGTTGTTTTAAAACATTCAAAACTTTTTAATTTTTCGACTTAGTTGAGCTTAAAAACTTAACATTCTTATTTTATTGCAAGAAAGCTTGTCATATATGTTTTCTTCAATTTTTCTATGTCATTGTAGTTCAAACTCAAGACTCTGTTTTTCAAGTTTAGCAAAAACATTTCCAAACTTGGCAGTTCGACAAGACAATTCCCGTTGCAGTTCAACATTAAATGCAGAACATGAGTTTTGTGAGTCCTAATTCAACTATAAACAAGCGGTAATTAGTAATTACTAGTGAGAAAATTGATAAAAGATGTTTTACTATACACACTATCTCAATAAACAAGTGGTAATTGCAATCCATAACATGCGACTAACATCGAATTGGTTGTGTGAAATTCCCTTAGAAAAAGAAAAATAGAGTTCCATTAAACAACGAACAAAAAGTTGCATTTATGGGTCAAAAAGGAGATTTGGAGAGTTTTTTAGTTTTAGAAAGACCTTGCGTATTTTTAAATTATTGCTTTTGGAAAGAAAATAACTAAGACCAAAGAGCATACAAAAACCTTCTTGAAAATGTTCTTTACATGTGCATCCAGCAAATGTTGGGAACATCTCGTCTATTAAAACATTTTTAATTGACTTTTATTAACTTTAAATGTATCATTATTGATAGCTAGGTGTGGTGGCCGTGGCTCTAGCAAAACTCAAAAAGTGGTATCACGTTATGGCACATCATTATTTTCTCTTTACACTTCACTTATTACTCACATACACAAAAATCTCTCACTAATAACTGAAGATAAAATCTCGAGCTTTGCTATATCTTCCTACTAAATCATCCTACAAATCCTCCTACACACAACAATATTAAATAGTTTTTCTTCACTCATTCTCTCTCTGCATCCAAACCGTTAATTCTGCCAATTGACAGGATCATATAAGTAGGCAGTTTTGTAGGATTATTTAGTAGGAGGATTTATCATTTTTGTAAAATCTCATTTTTGAGTCCTATCATACCTAATTAAAAGATAATAAACTAATTAGAAAGAAAAAACACAAGATTATGATCTCTTTAGTAAGGCAGTGACTTCACTTGCACCCAACTCTCTTACCAACATCCAAATTATATAAACTAAAAAGTCTGTTGTTTTGATCTTGTACAAGTGAATGAGGATTCTAGATATACGCGATTGTAAATCATGCGGTTCATATATCTTTTCCATACAGTGACGGACTCAGAAAAATAGGATTTGGGGGGCATTTTTTTTTTTTGTTACAATAGCCACAAAATACGGAAGAAAAACTAGGATCGTAATGATAAATCGAGTATTTTTACTTAGAGATGAAGGACTTATAAAGCTTTAGAGTGTTGAAAGTTGGATTTTAGTATGTGGGGGGGGGGGGGGGGGGGGGGCAAATTGAGTTTTTGGTAGGGGGACTTTTGAAAAAAGGTCAAAATTAAAAAAAAATAATAATAATAATAATAATAATAATAATAATAATAATAATAATAATAATAATAATAATAATAATAATAATAATAAAAAATAAAATAAAAAAAAAAAAAAAAAAAAAAACTTAACTTTTTCGGTTAACCATGGTGGGCACCGGCCCCCCACACTTTCTACATAAGCATATCCCTGTTTCCATCATTTTCAACATTATGTATTTATATTATTACTCCGTATTATTTTATAGTATGTTTTTCCAATTATCCACCTAAATCTTTTGCTTTTTGTCTCGATTTGGTTTTGTGATCGCTGCTCTATTTATTTGATCCTAAGTCGGTTTGCCACCTATTTAATCTTCATTGAATCGATTTAATCGTTATTATCATCACGGGACCTGGTTGAGTTTCTTGGGCGTATACTTTCAAAACCCTAACTTTTCAGTTAGGGTTTTCTTTCTCCTTGTTCGATTTGGGTTTATGATGCTGCTGGTTATTTAAGTCGTTTTTGCTTTGTTTGAGGGTTTGGGAGAGATGGAAAAGTTGGGGAAAGTTGATTTTGCTAAGGTTGGTGTTGATGGGGATCAATTGAATGATGGATTGAAGGGTTCCTCTTCGAGTGTTGCTGATGGTTCCCAGTTGCCTACTGCTCCGCTGTATACCAATGCTCTTAATGAGCCTATTTTACAAGATTTTGATGCTAATTTGCTGGAGGGTGATGGTATAAGTGTTGCTCCTACTGCTGGTAAGGTTAGGTTATCCACTACTAACACTTCTAAGGATCATGTGGTTACTATGGACTCGTCCCCTACTGGTCCTAATATTCAAGAGTCTATCACGAGTAAACACGATGTTATTGAAGGGGTGTTTGGTGTTTCGATTAAATCAGCCAATGACCTTGACTTACTCCTTAAGGGTATTGAAGCGGGTAAATATCCGATATGGCCTAATATGGATAGTGAAACGCGTTCACAAGTGTATGAGGCTATGTGTGGTCTAATGGAGGTCTATGTACCTAGCAAGAAGGCTAATGCAACAAACTCTGATGTAAGTGGCAAAGATACTACACCTAATGTTAGCGTGGAGTTTCAGGGTACAATGGATACTCACTCGCCTTCTAATGGTTCTCAACAGCCTATTGTGGAACAATTTATAGCTAATGCGCATATGAATTTTGATGATGCTATGAATAAAATTCAAAGTAAGATTGTTGCTAATGAAGTTAATTATACAAGTGCTCCTCCTTCGAGTGCAACCTCTGGTCCTAATGTGAATTTGAATATGAGTGCAACTACAGGTATCAAGGCTCACAAGGTTGATACTACTAATGGTATTGGAGTGATATCGGTTTCTTATGCGGGTGCTACTTCTAATGAACCTCAGAAACATGTGTCTAATTTTCGGAGTTTGGAATGTAGCAAAAAGAAGGAGGATGTTGACCTTTCAGTTCCAATGAAAGTAGTGGAAGAGGTGAAAATGAGGTTTGAGAATACTATCTACGGTTACTTCCTTGGTCAACGCCTTGCTTTTCCTGTTGTTGATTACTATGTTCGCAATGCATGGGCTAAGTTTGGTGTGCAAAAGGTAATGATGAACGCTAAGGGGTTCTTCTTATTTAAGTTCAATTCGAAGAAAGGTGTTGATGATGTACTTGAAAATGGTCCTTGGTTGATCAGAAATGTTCCTATTATTCTTAAACCATGGACTTTGAACACAAACCTACTTAAAGAGGATTTGACTTACATCCCGGTGTGGGTTAAATTCCATGATGTTCCCCTTGCTATGTTTTCTGATGATGGCCTCAGTCTTCTTGCCACACTGATTGCCACGCCCAAAAGGTTAGATGCTTTTACAAGCCAAATGTGCAAGGAATCGTGGGGCCGTAGTAGTTTTGCCAGATGCATGATAGAAGTGACGTCGGACAAGGTGCTTCGGGACAGTCTCACTGTTGAGATACCATTACTTGATGGTTCGGGTTCGACTATTGAGAAGATACGGGTTGAATACGAATGGAAACCACCTCGTTGTGATAACTGTAAGATCTTTGGTCATACGCTGGTTGATTGTCTTAAAGTTGTTGCACCTCCAGTTCAGCCTACTAAGCCTGTTAATGATGGTTTCACGACTGTCAATAATAAAAAGAAGGGTAAGCAAGGTGGTTTTACTACTCAGGGTAAAGGAGGGTTTAATAAACCTGTTGTGGGTAAGCACTTTCAGTATCAACCCAAAAAGAATCCTCCTGAACTTAAGAAGGTGGATGGCACTAAGAAGAAGGCCTCTGATGTACCGAGTATGAGTGGAACGAGGATTTCTACGTCTAATCAGTTTGCTGCTCTTAATATGGATGATACGGATGCTTTTGGTATTCCGTCTAATGACAACAACAAGGATGTAGATGCTGGTCATACAAGGGAAGTTACTGCGGATGAGTCTACTAAGACAGGTAATACAATGGAAGTTAATGTGGAAGAGTCTACTAAGATTGGTAATGCTTCACAAGCTCCTCTTGTGAGTGATTTTACTTCACAAGAACCGCTTGTGAGTGATTTACTGGGAACAAAGTGTAAAACCTCACAAAAATCCATATAATTAAAAACGTTTAATTATATATTAATCTCTGTCATTATTTTAATCACCATTTTTACAAGAAAATTTAAAATTTTCTTATAATATTAAATGGTTACGATTACGATATCACAGAATTCACCAAACGACGAAACAAATTCCAAATTCTCGACACGTTTAACAAAACTAAATAATTCACTAATCCTAATTATACACTAATACAATCCAAACGGGCCCTTGATTTTTCTTAAGCCCAATCGGCCCAAATATTTAACCCATTTTCATTTCTATATTTATATATAGATCGACTAAACTAGCAACAAAGACGACTCTCGTTCTCTCAAATCTTGAACCCGTCACCTATATATTTTTGCACCATGATGAGTGCTCAAACACTCATCATTTTTGTCGTATTTAAACTGTCAAAACATCCAAAAATGCTCAAATATGCATCAAAATACAGAAAATATCCCAGGAATTGTATTTTATATGTTTCAGATGCAAAATGAGTAAAAACAATGAAAAACGAACAAAGTTTGCACAATTGGCAATTTCAGTCCCCCCAACTTTCAAAAATTAACAAAATTAGTCCCTGAGCATTCATTTTGAAAGAAAAGTCAACCCAAGGTTTTTAAAAGTCAAAAATTATCAAATTTAGTCCTTGGGTGAAAACTTTGGAAAAATCTCAAGTTTGGTCCCTAGAGTTTGAAATTTGGCAAAAGTGGTCCCTGGGAGTTCTTAAAATGGAAAATCTTATTTGTGTCCTTGGAATATGGATATGTGGCAAGAAACACCCCCTGGAATACTTTGGAAGATGTGCAAATTTGGTCCCTCAATTTTCAGGAATTACCAAATTAGTCCTTGTACTTTTGCTTAACTAACAAAAACCATTTGGACCCTTTGTGTAATTTATAAACAAAACAAACCCACCCAATAACTAACCCAAACAAAAAACTTGATCCAACCAACACTCCCCCCAGGCCCAAAAATAACCAAAGCCCGCCCAACCCCACGTTTTATTAATAAAACACATATGCAGGGTCAAACAACAAAGTCAACCCTTCTTCTTCCTCTCTTTTTGCCGCCAAACATCCGCTGACACAAACACCACCACTGTACCTCCTCCAACATTTATGTCTCCCCCCTCCACTCTCCAACACAACCTACCCAGCCACCCTACACCATCCCCACAAGTCAACCCCCATGGATATACAACTCCTTGTCCCCTCCAGGACATCAATTCAGAACCTCAAAAGATGATAAATTGAAATCTAGGGTGGAGATGATGCATATATCAATTCAATGGTGGGATTGGCTCCCAAGAAGCTCAAAAGTGGTCCTTGGTTGTTTTATTTCAGAAAAGAAGCAAAAAGGAGAGGAAGCCCTAGTTTTTATTTTCCTAGTATAAATAGGACCTCAATGTAAGCCTTCAAGGCATGTAGATTTTCTCTGTAATGTTTTAATTCAGTAAACAATTAGTTTGTAATTCATTTTCAATATTAATTCATGTTAAATTTTAGTTTCAAGCATTTTTCTGTTGTGTACTCAAATTTCCTATTACCTTTATTTTATATTTGATCATAACCTCAGAAGCTCACATGAGTAGTTTAAAAGCCTTTTGAAACTTGGAATTAAGGAAAAATTCAGAAAAAGAAAAAAAAAAGTGAGAAAATTACAAAGAAAGAAAAATCAAAATAAAATATAAAATTGGTGGAATTTGGCAAGGAGCATGGTGAATAAGGGATGGCCATGGTTTTAGAATTCCATGGGGAATGATATGTTTGTGAGTTTGATCCCTGGTTCAGTTGGTTAGCAGGAATGCACCCTGTGAGTTCTTGATTCCATTTTCACCTCTACTGTAGCATAGCTTTATTTCTGTGCTTATCTGATTCTCAAATGCTTATTTGATCTAGTAATGTTCAATTGTTGCTTTTCCACTGTCTTTAGTAGTTTGATTTCTCATTTGGTTTAATTTCATCTTGTAGTAACAATTTTAGCATATCTAGTTTAGTTAATTTAACTGCTTTTTAATTGTTACCACTAGTTGTAATTTGAAGTAATTAGTTTGTCTAATCTTACTACATAAGCAGTAGAGCTTAATTCTCTCCTTTTCACTTGGAAACTCAAAACAGTCAAGTATTAAAGGGGTGTTTGGATTTGACTGCTTACCTGTGTATTTATGGTTTCCAAGGATTGGAACCAGTCTAGGCACATTACTTTAGGCTATATTAGAGTAGAGTGAGCATCAAATTTGGTAGGTTAATAGTGAAAAGTCAAATCTCCTTTTAAATCTTATTTTAGTGTTAACTGTTAGGAGTTAGGATGTCCAAATCATCTTTTTAGCCTTAAAATTTGTTAGAATTACTTGTTATAGTCTCATTTTAAGTTAAAACATCACATTCCATAATCTAGGACCCTTTAAATCTCATATAAGTCAACTTTGGTCAAAATTCTATAAAGTCAAAATTCTCCCTTTTTCTGAAAGCTCAAATCTTGGGGGAATTGTTTAGATTTTTGAGATTGGATTAAGACCTTGAAATTTTCAGTAGTGATAGTCCCTCAGTTGAACTTTGGAATCCCACAACCCATACATTTTTGTGATTTTTTGTGTGGGACCCACATGTGCTCAAAGTGAGCTGCAGGGGGACTGTCTCCCCTGCACCAGTTACCCATTTCATTTGCCCAACTTCCAAGCCTTCCATAGAGTTCATTATTGGACCCCTGGTCCTGAAGCTTGGTTCATTTGGTAGCCCCCCCCCCCCACCTCAGCTCTCCATACCCAGTGCTTCCTTTGACCCTTGTTCACCTAGGTGGGCCCCACAGAGGGGTGCAAGTCCTACCTTTGGCCTACTTGCCTCTGTGGTGAGTTTGGGATTGCTTATGGCTTAATCTCAGCTTATTGCTTGTTACTTTCCATTCCATTTAGCTTATTTCATGTCACTTTGTATCTGTTTTAGCTTATTTGCCACAGTGGTAGCTTGTGGTAGCTTATGCAAGCTTTTCCTTAGCTAGTTTGACCAAAAAGTCAAACTGCCAAGGGAATAAGCACTCAAGGTGCTTATCTTTAAGTTCCCTGCTTTTTGTTTTTGTAAAAGTTTCTCATTTTTAGTTATTAAATAGTTGTGTAAAAGAAAATTAAGAAAAAGCCAAAAATAAGTTAAGTGATAGCTTCTATTTAAGCCATTTGGCTTATTTTTCTGCTTATTTATAAGCATTTCTCATTTTTAAATTTTTCTCAGGTTCCTTGTAGGTTAAAATAATTTTAGTAATTTTTTCAGATTTTTCCTTTGTCATTTAGTACTTTTTATAATTTAGTTTAATTTAAACTAATTAAATAATTAGTTTTAAATTAGTGATAATTAATTAAAAATTAGAAAAAATAGATTTTCTCTTTTAAAATTAGTTTTATAATATTTTTGATTTTTCTAAATTTAATTTTCATTTTTCTAGTTAAATTTCATAATTATTTGTAATTTAGTATAATTTAGTTAATTAAAAAGTAAATTAATAATTAGTAATTAATTAATAGTAATTAATTAAATAGTTGTAAAAATAGTTTTGATTTTCCCAAAATTTTCTTATATCTTTAGGATTGTAAAAATATAATTTTCACGTAGGACTTTATTTGCTCACGTTTTACGTTTTATTTCGCGCACTCGCGTTTTATTTAAGTTAACTTTTACGTTTTTAATTCTAGCTTACGTTTTAAGGTTCCCTAATTCGCTATTATATTTCCCGTAGTATCTTAGGTAGTTTTTAAGTGTTAATTTTCATTTCAATTGTAAATTCACATTTAGGTTACGTTTTCGTTCGTTAATTCTTAATTTCCGCAAGTTTAACGTACCACAAAACCAAATAACCTTTCTCAACCAAACATACAAGATTTTAATCTCGATCTTTTCACGAAACTTTCCATTCACACCTCGTTGGGGTACGACCCGGGAAATCACTTCCCGGTCTCACAATTTTAATATCACTTTCACGAGTTTTTGCGAGGTAATCTTTTTCCTAAAAGGTTTACTCGTAATTCTCTACGTCTAGTTGTCTCACGATAACTTAGACCTCACGTTTGTTGATATATTGATAAATTGTTTTTGCACACCAAAACCAAACGAATCAAATGGCGCCGCTGCCGGGGAGGCTGTGTGTCGAAAGTCTCGATAAGGTTTAGACGATTAGTCTTGTAGAACCTTCGCAAGAAGTTACGCTTTCATAAAACTTAAAAAAAAACCAAAAATATTTTTCTTTTGTTTCTATATATGTATTATAAAAGATAAGAAAAAACACAAAAAAAGATTTTCCCGTTTCCTTGTTTAATAATAACCACATTAAAATCTTACCACCGCAAACCAAGGCAGAACACCTACCAACTGGGGGTGTGACCATAATAAGTTCCCAAACAAAAGATCAAAACTTGCCTTTGTATCACTTACGTTTTGGAAAACTTTTAATCGATAAGCTTACGTTAAGAGGAGTCGAAACGGTATAGGGCGATCCAACGAACTTCGCCCTAGTGAGAAATCCATTCTTTTCTCCCGCTCCTTGTACGTTTGTCCTTAAAGGTTAACCTTGCGTTTGTGATTATTGGTTTAAGTTCCCCTGTCTTTATGAGTTGGTCTTGTTTTAATTGTTGTGTTTTTCGAAAAACCCAAAAATAATATTCGTCTCCTATACGTTTGATTCTCGCCTTCTTATACCTCCCTCATTAATGTTTAATTCTTATGTCATCACTCGACTATCACTGTTTTCATTGTAAAGGTCCGATGGATGACAATCTTCGTTGTTACAAGTGTGGGTGTGAGCGGTGTGGAAGTAATATTAGTGACGGATTTTGTAAATGGTGCAAAGCATATCCGAATGCTTTCAATGATTCTCAAAATTCTTCCAACTACCCCTCACATCCCGAAATACGTACTATTAATGGCAAACCGTCAAGAGTCGATCCACACCTCTCACGATTTACGATTCGAAGTTTATCGAGCAAACGTACTGAGCTTAAAACGGTGACTAAAATAAACGACTTGCCTGATCATCACGTTTATCAAGAACAAAAACCGGGGACCATAACGGAAGTGGTAGAAATTCCTAGCTCTCAGAGTACACCACTTGTCCCACTTCCGGATTTTTCAAAATGTTCTTTGAGACTTGATAATCATTCGAATTATTTTGTTGATTTTTTGAATGGTCCGATTCCTTCTCTAAGGCAATCGTTTATTCCTTGCGTCGGTTGTGGTGAGCCACTTTTCAGTCTACCATGTCGTTGGTGCACGTGTGAATGATGTGGTAATGATATTCAAAACGGAAGTTGTTTGTTTTGTGGTTCGAGTAATTCATTCGCTTACGATTCTAATCCGAGCTTTTGCAATGAGCCACAAAACAATTTCATTTCATATGAGCATAAACCGTGTTATCAAAATTGCAATGCCGAATCGTTTTAAAATGCGCCAACTTCACAACAACACGGTTGTGAGTATTGTGGAGGTCCGCATTTTAGCACCGATTGTCAAACTAGGAATCTTTTTCCTTGTGACAACAATTATCATGACCAACCTTTACAATACCAAAATTTTGAAACACAACCTCAACCATTTCCTCAAGAACTTTTGCAAAATGTTTTAAATACTTTAAATGATCTTAAGGATTTGGTTAACAAACCTGCTCCGGAAGAACCTCGTCCGAAGTCTTACAAAGAAATACTAGCAGAAGAAGCAGAAGAAGCAGCTAGAGTAAGATTTCGAATGCGTAAAACTATCATCTACGATGACGATGACGATAGTGATGATGAAGATACCCTTGATATTCGTCAAGGCTCATCAAATCCATCAGTTGTGATTCCTTCCATGAAAAATCAGGGAGAAAATAATGCGACAAAGTCACTAGCCGTTGATCAAATGGAACTTGAAGAATCCATAACTGCTAGTACTTCTCAACTCCCTCAGTCTGTTGTTATCACACCCAAAGTTCACACTTACTCTCTGAACATGGGGGATGAGCATCTTAGCACTATTCCTGAAAAGGAATTGGACGAATTCATAAAGTCTAGTGTTGAGAACCTTGTCCCAATCCAAGGAGAGTCACAGGGAACTTTTGATCATATGTGTGATTCACCTTCCCCTCCTGAAAATCCAAAAGATCATTCTGAAACTTTCTCCGACTTTGATGATGATTGTACATCTTATGGAGAAGTTGAGTATGTAGAGGCATCACTGCCTCATTCTGATGTTGACCTTCTCCTTGAGGAGTTCACAGATGAACTTACTCACATCAATCCACTTCCATTGGGAAGTGATGATGATCTGTTTGATTTCGAAGCCGATCTGGGAGAAATTGAAAACCTTTTAAATTCTAATCCCAACATCGAGCTTAGTACTTCACATACTGATGAAAATTCTTTAAACATCAGTTATGTGGAAGGATTACCTTCTGAGCTAGTCAGCTTAGAAGAAGAGAATGATGAAACTGACACTGAAATCAAAGATGAAGCACTACGTGCAACATTATTAAATGTCAGTCACCTCATCTCTAAAATTGAGGCTTTCAAAGAGAAACCCATTTCATCTCCTATCCCCATTAAGGATAGTGACATTTTCTCCGACGATCCTATTCCGGAGTTTGAAGCCTTTACTTTTGATCATATGGGAGAGAATATTAGTGGCAGTACCACTTCTCGTTCTCATAATTCTCTCCCCGATTATGAATCATTTACCTTCGATGAGTTCTCCTGTGAACTCACTCACATCAATCCCGAATATGATTCATTCACATTCGAGGAGTTCTCCTGTGAACTCACTCATATCATATCTCCACCGGAGTATGATAACTTCTATTTTGATCTAGACACACCCAGGATATGTCTTGATCACATGAGCTTAAATGATGAGATTCATGATGATGAATCCATGAACCCTCCTCCTGATGATGATGAGTTAGTCAAGATGTTTATCATGACTTTCTTTCTCTTTTTCACCTATCGGGTGACTTCTCCTGTTCTTCACTCTTTCGGGAATGAAGACATTACCTTTGACCCCAGCATCACCGCTTATAGTTTATACTATTTTGAGCCGGGTACTTATCTCATCGGTGTGGAACTTTCACGTGCTTCAAATGTTTGTCCAAACATTTTGAATGAAAGTCCGATGGAGATTGTTTCTTCCACGTCTTGCTTCCCCAAGAACAAATGAATTCGGGGTCGAGTCAAGCTAGCGGCTCGGTAAACAAAAACAGTAGCATGTACTTAGGGTTTTCACCCTAAGTGTGGGGGAGTCACCCCTGTTGTGGTTACCAATAAAGTGAAAAAAAAAATTGTGTTTCCACATTTAGCTTGTAATTTTGCCCTTTTACGTTCAAAGAGTCGGCATAATAGCCGGGACTTTGAATATTTAGGATAATATTCAATTCTAAGTGTGTGTGGGGGGGGGGGGGGGAATTCTAGCGAATTTTATCACATTTTACCATCTCGTACCCCCGTTTTTGGCAAAAAAAATTTATTTATTTTTTTCACTTGAGCTTCAAAATTTTTGTGGTTATCAGTCCGCCAAGTCTAACCGACAGAAGGATTGGCTAATCCAGGAGCAAACGGCTCTTGGTAAAGATAAATCCGTTGATGGCTTGCAATTTGCCCAAAATTGTATGGTATCTCAACTCGCCATATCCTAAAAAGTAAAAGAGTTGGCTAGCCCGCAAGATTATGGCTTGTGGTAAAGGCAGTGGAAAACCATAATTGGTAATCAGCTCACCAAGATGTCGACTGTGTCCATCAAGAGTTGGCTAGTCCAAAAGCAAACGGCTTCTGGTAAAGACAAATCAAAACAGTTGAAAGCTGGTGGTTTGCTCAAAATCATACGGTTATCAGGTGGACCATAGTTCTTACTTGAACCGAAACATTTGGCTACTCCAGAAGTAATGGCTTTTGGTAAAGAGACTTCAAATCCATTAAGTTTTTATAAAAGATTGCTAGGGACTAGCAATAGTTTAGTGTGGGGGATTGATGAGTGTTCAAACACTCATCATTTTTGTCGTATTTAAACTGCCAAAACATCCAAAAATGCTCAAATATGCATCAAAATACAGAAAATATCCCAGGAATTGTATTTTATATGTTTCAGATGCAAAATGAGTAAAAACAATGAAAAACGAACAAAGTTTGCACAATTGGCAGTTTCAATCCCCAACTTTCAAAAATTAACAAAATTGGTCCCTGAGCATTTGTTTTGAAAGAAAAGTCAACCCAAGGTTTTTAAAAGTAAAAAATTATCAAATTTAGTCCTTGGGTGAAAACTTTGGAAAAATCTCAAGTTTGGTCCCTGCTGTTTGAAATTTTGGCAAAAGTGGTCCCTGGGAGTTCTTAAAATGGAAAATCTTATTTGTGGTCCTTGGAATATGGATATGTGGCAAGAAACACTCCCTGGAATACTTTGGAGGATGTGCAAATTTGGTCCCTCAATTTTCAGGAATTACCAAATTGGTCCTTGTACTTTTGCTTAACTAACTAAAACCATTTGGACCCTTTGTGTAATTTATAAACAAAACAAACCCACCCAATAACTAACCCAAACCAAAAAGCTGATCCACCCAACACTCCCCCCAGGCCCAAAAATAACCAAAGCCTACCCAACCCCACGTTTTATTAATAAAACACATATGCAGGGTCAAACAACAAAGTCAACCCTTCTTCTTCCTCTCTTTTTGCCGCCAAACATCCCCTGACACAAACACCACCACTGTACCTCCTCCAACATTTACGTCTCCCCCCTCCACTCTCCAACACAACCTACCCAGCCACCCTACACCATCCCCATAAGTCAACCCCCATGGATATACAACTCCTTGTCCCCTCCAGGACATCAATCCAGAACCTCAAAAGATGATAAATTGAAATCAAGGGTGGGGATGATGCATATATCAATTCAATGGTGGGATTGGCTCCCAAGAAGCTCAAAAGTGGTCCTTGGCTGTTTTATCTCAGAAAAGAAGCAAAAAGGAGAGGAAGTCCTAGTTTTTATTTTCCTAGTATAAATAGGACCTCAATGAAAGCCTTCAAGGCATGTAGTTTTTCTCTGTAATGTTTTAATTCAGTAAACAATTAGTTTGTAATTCATTTTCAGTATTAATTCAAGTTAAATTTTAGTTTCAAGCATTTTTCAGTTGTGTACTCAAATTTCCTATTACCTTTATTTTATATTTGATCATAACCTCAGAAGCTCACATGAGTAGTTTAAAAGCCTTTTGAAACTTGGAATTAAGGAAAATTCAGAAAAAGAAAAAAAAAGAGAGAAAATTACAAAGAAAGAAAAATCAAAATAAAATATAAAATTGGTGGAATTTGGCAAGGAGCATGGTGAATAAGGGATGGCCATGGTTTTAGAATTCCATGGGGAATGATAGGTTTGTGAGTTAGATCCCTGGTTCAGTTGGTTAGCAGGAATACACCCTGTGAGTTCTTGATTCCATTTTCACCTCTACTGTAGCATAGCTTTATTTCTGTGCTTATCTGATTCTCTTATGCTTACTTGATCTAGTAATGTTCAATTGTTTCTTTTCCACTGTCTTTAGTAGTTTGATTTCTCATTTGGTTTAATTTCATCTTGTAGTAACAATTTTAGCATATCTAGTTTAGTTAATTTAACTGCTTTTTAATTGTTACCACTGGTTGTAATTTGAAGTAATTAGTTTGTCTAATCTTACTACATAAGCAGTAGAGCTTAATTCTCTCTTTTTCACTTGAAAACTCAAAATAGTCAAGTATTAAAAGGGTGTTTGGATTTGACTGCTTACCTGTGTATTTATGGTTTCCAAGGATTGGAACCAGTCTAGGCACATTACATTAGGCTATATTAGAGTGGAGTGAGCATCAAATTTGGTAGGTTAATAGTGAAAAGTCAAATCTCCTTTTAAATCTTATTTTAGTGTTAATTGTTAGGAGTTAGGATGTCCAAATCATCTTTTTAGCCTTAAAATTTGTTAAAATTACTTGTGATTGTCTCATTTTAAGTTAAAACATCACATTCCATAATCTAGGTCCCTTTAAATCTCATATAAGTCAACTTTGGTCAAAATTCTATAAAGTCAAAATTCTCCCTTTTTCTGAAAACCCAAATCTTGGGGGAATTGTTTAATTTTTGAGATTGGATTAAGACCTTGAAATTTTCAGTAGTGATAGTCCCTCAGTTGAACTTTGTAATCCCACAACCCATACATTTTTGTGATTTTTTGTATGGGACCCACATGTGCTCAAAGTGAGCTGCAGGGGGACTGCCTCCCCTGCACCAATTACCCATTTCATTTGCCCAACTTCCAAGCCTTCCATAGAGTTCATTATTGGACCCCTGGTCCTAAAGCTTGGTTCATTTGGTAGCCCCGCACCTCAGCTCTCCATACCCAGTGCTTCCTTTGACCCTTGTTCACCCAGGTGGGCCCCACAGAGGGGTGCAAGTCCTACCTTTGGCCTATTTGCCTCTGTGGTGAGTTTGGGATTGCTTATGGCTTAATCTCAGCTTATTGCTTGTTACTTTCCATTCCATTTAGCTTATTTCATGTCACTTTGTATCTGTTTTAGCTTATTTGCCTCAGTGGTAGCTTGTGGTAGCTTATGCAAGCTTTTCCTTAGCTAGTTTGACCAAAAAGTCAAACTGCCAAGGGAATAAGCTCTCAAAGTACTTATCTTTAAGTTCCCTGTTTTTTGTTTTTGTAAAAGTTTCTCATATTTATTATGAATATCCAGTATATATATATATATATATATATATATATATATATATATATATATATATATATATATATATATATATATATATTGTTGGTCCTGTTTACTAAGTTAATAGTTAACTAATGAGTTAACCTAACCAAGTCCCATGACATTTAACTCATATAAATAAGATTAACAACAAAGATAAAACGTAAAGAAAGAGACACAAGGTTTTTCAACGTTTAATTCTTATTAGAAGTTATTCAAAAGAATTATACCCAAGTGTTTGCGGAATAACACTTGGGATTGAAATGACAAGTATGGTGTGGACTCCTCACTAAAATCAAACTACGTTGAGTGAGAACTATAAGGTCTCACTGAGCTATCTCAGGGACTGTGTTGTTCTTTGGAGGTATAAAAGTGGTTTGTGAATGCTTTGCATTAAATGCACAAACTTGTCAACTTTTACTCCTCACTTATGCTTCCTATTTATACACAAGTATATTTCAACATTACTAAAAAGGACAAAAGAATGACCTAAGCTATTGGAACCAAAATACATTACGTATTTTGTCTCTGTTACACTTGACTATATTGAGTAAAGGACAATGTGCCTTTCTAGTGCACAGTGATGACACCACCCTGACTTGATGCCGTTCAGGGAAAGTTTGACTTCAGGTTGATAAGGACACCTGTTGATGCGTTCAAACTTTCCCGCCTTGTCCCGCCCATACTTCAGTCTTCAGGTCTTCAGTCTTCAATATAATAGTTGTTGAGGAGTCCTGGGGGTTCAGTGAGTTATTGTCATCCTCACTGAACCCATCATCTTCTTTTTGGCTTAGACTCCACTTACTGAGTTCCGCCTCACTGAATGGTGAACCTTTCTTCATAGACTCGCTCCAAGCATCCTGAAGATGACTCACTGAGATACTGTACACTCAGTGACTTGTTTGTATTAACAGATATTAGACACTTAGACTATTTTATGTTCAAATCCAAGTTTAAAGGAATCTTGGGGAATTCAGTGACCCAACAGTCTCCCCCTATTTGGATATACAAATAGCCTAACTGTCGTGATTCAGTGTGAGTAGTCAGGACTTCTTCTCTTACTGAGTGTTGATGTAATTAACATAGGACACTTGTAACTTAAAAGAAACATCATTGTTCATAAATAATTATTACAAATCCTATGACAAATTACAAAAACACAAAAAAGATAGTTGATGCAGATTCAGATATTCAGATGAACACCAAGTCCTTCAAGCTTGGTTCTCTTGGATTTCAGTAGGTGCTTCTCAGGATGCTCCTCAATCTTGGCTTTCAAATTAATGCAAAACCTCATATTCTCAGCACAATTGACTGGAGAAGCCAGCATCAGGTACACAAGCATCGCCTTGATCCCTGCCTTGTCAATATCTGACCATCTTTGGAAAGCAGGGTTTCCATATTCGTCAGTGAAGCACAATCCTCTTTTAGGGACTTCAAATACAACATTGTTCATAAAGGTGATTCCTTCAGGAAGAGACCTGTCACAATCTAATCCTGAGACCTTTATTTCCGGCTCCGTCTCTATTTGCTTTCTCTTTCTCTTGGAGACTTTTAGAGCCGGTTGAGTAGTTGAAGCAGGAAGCAGAGAAGGAATGCCAAAAGTTTTAGGCATTTCCATCAGTCCTTTGTACCTGTTCTCCAGTGACTTCAGAAGATTTGGAACAACCACATTTGACTTCTTGGTGATGATTGGTAGAAGTTCATCCAACTCAGAGATGCCAAAGTCAGCAAACCTGAATGGGTTATGGGTGTCCATAACTCTTTGGTCCTACCCCTGAAGACTGTGACAATAGCAGGCTTGGTGTTGCGATAGATTTTGCACCAGTGGCAAGAGTTGAGGCAATTAGAATCTTCTTGGCTTATGCATCTTATATGGGATTCATGGTGTATCAGATGGATGTGAAGGGTGCTTTTCTGTATGGTGAGATTGAAGAAGAGGTATATGTGACTCAACCCAAAGGTTTTGAAGACCCAGATCACCCAAACCATGTCTACAAGGTGGTCAAAGCTCTCTATGGACTTCATCAAGCACCAAGAGATTGGTATGCTAGGCTTTCTGCATTTCTGCTGAAGCATGGTTACAAAAGAGGTGCTATTGACAAGACACTCTTTATTAAGAAAGACTCTAGAGATATCATCCTTGTACAAGTATATGTGGTTGACATCATCTTTGGATCCACTAAAGAAGCATGGTGCAGGGAGTTTGAGGACTTAATGAAGGGAGAGTTTCAGATGAGTGCCATGGGGGAGCTCACTTTCTTCTTGGGTTTACAGGTTCAGTAGAAACCCGATGGTATCTTTATTAGTCAGGATAAGTACGTGAAAGATATGTTGAAGAAGTTTGATATGGAGAATGTCAGGACTGCTACTACACCCTATGAAGCTCCAAAACCCAAGAATAATCTTGAACCAGATCCTGCAATGAATGTTCATTTATACAGATCCATGATTGGGTCATTGATGTATTTGACAGCTTCTAGGCCTAACATTACATTTGCTGTGTGTGCTTGTTCTAGACACCAGGTCACTCCACTTACTTCCCACTTGAATGCAGTGAAGAAGATATTTAAGTACCTTAAAGGCCAACCCAATTTGGGTCTTTGGTACCCAAGAGAGTCTCCTTTTAGGTTGGAAGCTTTTAGTGATAGTGATTATGCTGGTGCCAATATGGATAGAAGATCCACAACTGGAGGTTGCCAATTTCTTGGAAGAAGATTGATTTCTTGGCAATGCAAGAAACAGACTATTGTTGCTACCTCTACTACTGAGGCAGAGTATGTTGTTGCTGCCAATTATTGTGGCCAGGTTCTTTGGATTCAAAATCAATTGTTGGATTATGGGTTTAATTTCATGAATACCACCATTTATATTGGCAATCGAAGTACCATTTGCATTGTTAAAAATCCAGTTTTTCATAATAGAACCAAACATATTGAAATCAGGCACCACTTTATAAGAGATGCTTATGAAAAACATTTGATAAAAGTGGTTAAAATTCACACAGATGATAATGTGGCAGATTTGTTAACTAAGGCTTTTGATGGACCTAGGTTTCAACACTTAGTAGTCCATATTGGTATGCTTAACCCTTGATTGCTAAGTTTATGGGGAGGCATATGCCTCAGGGGAGGATTGTTGTTGTAAAATTGTATATCATTTGTATATTTTCTTGCTAACACTAACCAACTAATGTTTTTGTAAGTTTTTTTTTGGTTTGTGTGCTATCTTGTGTCTATTTTGCAGGATGCCATTATAAGTTGTTGCTGATATTAAGTTGATATTCACCAAGAGTGTTAAATTGGAAGTTGTCATGGAAGTGTATAGCTGTTTCTTTTGAAGTATAAAAGATGCTGAGAATTGTTGTTTCTACTGATGGATAAATACAAAGCTCAAAATTGGGAAAAGATTTGTTCATTCATTCAAGAAGCAAATTACAACATACAAACAACTTCAAAATGAAATACAAGATTAAACCCTATACAATGTCTATCCAAATTGTTCTAGCTCCTATCATCTATTACAAAACCTGATTGTTGCATAACCAGTACGATGAAGAAGTTGAAGCAGAAAATGGAAGGATGGATTGATGAAAACGACAAAGATGCTCAAGAACCTAGTTTTATATCTTTGGTCCCTGGCAACATCGCATCAACCCTTACTCCACCTTCCCTTTTCCCTTACCCTTAACCTCCTCCATTATATTTTTACCCTTGTTCTTCTCCGAATAAGGTAGCCCTAACACCACTTCCCTTTCCTTAGGTAAAGAGGGTTTTGACCTTCTTGGTCTTGGTTGAGGTCTTCTTCTTGAAGATTGGGATCTCTCAGGAGTAGAAGGAGGTTGGAAAGGCTCATCATCATCTTCATTTTCATCTTCATCTTCCTCGGAAGAGGTAAAGATGAAGGGAGATCTGTCTTCTCGGGGGGCTGCTTGTGTTGGATGTGAAGGTCCCTCATCACTGGGAGGTGAGGAAGGAAAATATTCCTTCAGTTCCTCATAAGGGGGATCTGCAGTGAAGAATGACAACCAGTGTGGTTCCTCATTATCAGAAGAGTCTGATGAGATGGTGATTATGTTTGGATTTGAAGACATGGTTAATTGAGGGTTTTTGGTGGATAATTGAGAAATTAGGGTTTGAAGAAATTTGGGGGTAATTGATATTGGTAAAACGTCATTTAGGATTATTTTATAGGCGAAGTCAAAGTTGAAGGTAATTAATGCGAGTTGGGTAGAAGAGTAAAAATCAAGATATTCTACCGAAGATATTTTTACGTTTGAGTGGATTCTCCTGATTGACTTTTTCATCAGCAGATTGACCATGTGTTTCTGCTGAAGGGTAATTTTGAAATTGGATGGAGCCGCTTTACACATCAGACATGGTCAACGATTTATTCCGATATTCTTGACCATGATTGGGTAACTTCCACTTATAACCTACTTCGCATATCTTTGCCCAAATTAAATTATTCCCTTGTCAATCAATTTAAACCCACTCCTTATTCAAATAATTCATACCCATTTCTCACAAATTCTCCCAATGGCAACACTTGAATTCAAGCACAATCATAACAAGGTTGCATCTTTGAACAAGACAAAAGATCATGAATTATATGATTCAATGGTGGAGTTTTTGCTATGTTCCAAGATTCATTATGCTCTCACACATTCGCCAAATGTGATATATGAATCTTTGGTGAAGCAGTTTTGGGCATCTGATAGGAAGAGGTCTGACACATAAATAGTTGCTTTGATTGATGGAAATGAGTGTGTGGAGACAGAGTCATTGATAAGGACTAAGCTTCAGTTGGATGATGACAATGGTGTTTTTCACTCTAACACTGAAGTGATACTTGCTGGATTGAGGGAAGCTGGTTATAAAAGCACTGACACAACAAAATGGCTAAAGAATCAGTTTTGTCCCAAGTGGAGGTTTTTGGTGCACACACTGCTCCAATGTATAAGCAACAAGTCTGGTGGCTAGGATCAGTTCTCTACCCAATTGGGTTGTGGTATTGTCTGTCTCTCTAAGGGTTTAACTTATAATTTTTCTAAGTTTATCTTTGAAAACATGATAGAAAATATTGAGAAGAAAAAGCATAAGTTTTTAATGTACCCTAGATTTCTTCAGATGATATTAGGAATAACAACCCTAGATAGAGTTCATTATCCAATAAAGGGTCTTAGTGCTAAATTGTTTGCTTCTATGAAGACCAATTATGATGGGGAACATTATCCTCTGTTAGCTGCTATGTTGCCAAATGGTAATGATGATGCAGATGAGGACAATGCTGCTGATGATATACCCTCTCACAATGCTGTTGATGATGGTATTCCTTCATCTTCTGGTGTTGCTGCTGATGTTGATACGTCAGTGATCAATGAGGGTAGACCTTCTGACTTGCCTTTACCTTCCCTTTCACATATGTCACCTTGTCCTGTTCCATCACCTTCTCAGGTTGCTCCTGATGAGCTTGTTCCTGAGGTTGAAGAGACAATTCAGTCTCTTGGTATTCAAGTACCTACACCTCTTGAGCCTGAGATGACTAGACTACCCACACCTAGTCCTGTAAGAGAGCCATATGCTGAAGGCTCTCCCAATGTTGTACATATGTCTGTTTCTCCTGATAGGTTCAATGAAGATCCCATGACCACTGAGCAATCTGATGGTGGAGCTGAGAACCCTGTTACTCTCACCTCTGTATATGATTTACTTTATAGGTATTTTCAAAAGACTTATGATCTTCAAAGGGAACTTGCAGAGACCAAATCCTCACTTGGTGGTGAGATTGAGGTGTTGAAAGAGAAAGTTCAGATGTTGGAAGCACAACTTGATCAGCAGAAGAAAAGAAAGGTTGTGATTGATGCTGATGAAGTTCATGAGGAGGGATATTGGGATTCACTTGAAGTCTTTGCTGAAGTTGCTAAACAGTCTCATGCTTCTTCTCCCAAAGTTGCTGAAGTTTCAAAACTTAAAAAGCCAATTCAGTTCAGCAGAAGAAGTAGAAGACAGTATTTGGCAAAGAAAGCTATTGAATCTTCTAAGGTGTCTAGTGGTGATGAGATTCTTATGACAAAAGCTGGTGATACTCTTTAGGAGAATGAACCAACTAGTGATATTGCTGCTGAAAAGCCTACTGATGGGGTTCATGCATTAGTAGATACATTTTTTTGTGGCAGGAAAAGAGTACAAAGATTCTCCACAAATTGCTCCATCTGTTCCTGAGCCAGTTTCTCATAAAGACACACCTGCTACTCTTCATACTCCAGGATCTGCTGATAATCTCACTAATTTAGATGTTCAAGATATTCCTGCTGATCCTTTGGAAGAGTTAGTCATTCCTCATGCTGATTCTGCTGAAGTTGATGAAGAGAGTGTTGCTGATCTTATCTCAGAAGAAGAAAGACTTGAGCAAGCAAGACTTTTGAAAGAATGGGAAGATCACAAGAAAAGCACAGAATTGGCCAATCAAGAGCAAGCTAAATATGACAAAGAGTTTCAATCTGCTCAAGCCAAGTATATTTCTACTCTGCCTATTGAAAGACAAAGAGAATTGGATACTGCAATTCCAAACTTTGATGAAGCAGATTGGATGAATATTGGTGCACAAGTAATTGCTACTCCTGGTTTGGCTAGAGATATTCTTAGGAAGAAGGTGGATGATGATGATGATGAGGATTTGCTTCCTGGATTAGTTGAGATAATGAAAAGAAGGAAGAGAGAAGCAGATGAAAGACTTGCCAAAGCAAAAAGGGATAAACCAATGACTCAAGCACAACAAAGGGATTTTATGAGAACTTATGTGAAAAGTCAAAGCAGTGCACTATATAATAATGCTTGGACTAGAAAACAAGTTTGGGCTCTTTCAGATGAATAATTGGTTAATCAGTATAATCGGATCAAGGCTAGATGTGAAAAGGATGGAATGGGTATGCCAAAGATTGTTCCTACTATTCTTGATGCTGATGCAGAACCACATTCTAAGCAAGTACAACTTAATGAAGCTGTTTCTACTGATGTGCATGCTATGACTGCTGATGCTGGTTCTACTATGGATATGAGTGTTCCTGTTGTTGATCAAGTATCTTTACCTGATACTTCTGCTGATGTGACAACTATTGCTACTTCATCTGTTGTTGATAAAGGAAAAGCTCAAGTTGTAGCAGAAGATCTTCCTACTAGAAAGAGAACAAGACGACAATTGGAGGAAGAAAGGTTGGGTGAAGAGGCTGCTAAGCGGTTGCAAGATGATCAAGAGGCTGAAATGGCAAAATTTCATGAGATTAAAGTAAGAGAAGCAGAGATTGCAGCTGCTAGAGCTAAGAAGATTAGAATGGATATGGATGCACAAACTGAATTTATTTCCCTTGCACAACAAACTGCTGATACTTCTGATGTTGTTTCACTAGTTTCTTCTTCATTGGAAACCAATGAGTCAGAAGATGTATCTGCTGAGGATGTAAATACTGTAGAACTTTCTTCTCCACATGATTCTATGTATATTCCTGGTAGAAGAGCCAAGAGAATGGCTAAGGTGAAGGTTTCACACACACCTCAAGTGCATAGGATAATAGATATCAATGTTGCTGATGCTTCTTTTATCAAAGAAGATTCTCCTGATGATTGGCCAGAAGGGTCAAGAGATGTTTTGGTTAGATGGGAATTGTCTAAGAATGGTCAGATCAACACTATTTATAGACTTGATAAAACTTCTTTGTCATTCACATTTCTACAGGATATTCTACATCTTATGGATCATCAGGACTTAAAGACTTTATATGATTTGGTATCCAAGTATTATGCTACTTGATGGATCTAAACACCTTGAACTGTGTTAGATTGATACTTTGAGTTATATCACTAAGTATGTGGAATCTACTTAGTAATACTTAGAAGTTTGATTGTGAATGAAACAGTTGTATATGAATGAGAACAATGTATATATCAAACTTTTAGCTCCAATATTATTATTAATAATAATACGAGTGATCTAAGTATCACTAGGGTTACACCTTGAAGCCCTTGAAAAACGTATATCACAACTTTAACCTAGGACCTCCTTTTATAGCACAAGGAGTCCTCTTCTACAAGATAAGAATAACTCTAATAGAATAAGATATACACAAAATCTATTCTATATTTATCTTTACACGTTTCCTAACAATTATCCTAACAGCAGTGGTAATATATGTACTAGCAGTGGTAATGTGTTTCCACTGCAAGTGCATTCTTCAGCAGTTGTAATATCTTCACTAGCCGTGGTAACTGTTAGTATAATTCCCAACAATCCTCCCCTAAACTTATGATTAATATGTAAATTAATAAGTTTCTTCAAGCAACCAGTAAACATGAGGATATGGGAATTCTTCCAAACACTTATCTTCTTCTTCTTAACTCCTTATCAGCTCTCACACTTTGATCATGGATCCTTTGCAGCAAATCTTCTATGACTTCACTTCTTTCTCAACATCTAAGCCTTACTGACATCATAACAGTTAAAACTCCAGCTCTCAATGGGTATTCTTTCTCAGCTAACATAAACACATCAACTCCCTCTGGAGTAGAAAGATGATGTACAGCACTTGAGTCATAAAATTTCCACAAAGTGTTCATATTGTGAGCTTCAAATCTCCAATGTCTGTCACTTGGATCAGGTTCATATAATTTTCTAAAGTGAACCCACAACTCTTTAGCCTTGACATCAACAAATTCATCTTTCTTGAACTGATCTTGTACAATCCTCCACAAAGTATCCAAGTCTTCTCTATCACAAGATCTAACAATATCTTCAAAGTCTCTGCAAATACTTGTGACATTTCCTGTTCTGATAATCTTCCATGCAACTCCAAAATCATCAGAATAGATTTCCCAACCAACTACTGGATATTTTGTTTGTATAGGTTCAATCTTAAGTACATCAGTCTCTATGAACATCATATTAGTAACTTGTTCTTCTGTCAACTTGCTAACACTTTCTTCTGCTTGAAACGACTCCTGAGTCTTCAGTTTCTTTGCATCTTTAGATCCAAGACTCACTCCTGACCTTTTTGACTTCATTGCTACAGGTTCTTTATCCATAGGAACAAAATTACTATCTTGTCTTTTAATCCTGTAGTAAATACCTTCAATTTGATCATGTGACATTCCTTTGAATTGTGCCATCTTCATATTTCCAACATGGCAACAAAAAGTCTTCATCTCAGCAATAATCTGTGCTTTTGTAGGTTGCCTTGGCTTCTTTTGACCTTTTCTAACATCTCCAATGATATCATCAAGAGCCTGTTGATTCTTCATCTGAATGAAGTCCTTCAGTTGAGCAGACCTTTGTTCTTCATTGAGGGTTGTATTTGCAATAAGTTCAATAGCTTTCTTTCTAATCACTGGATCATTAGTAATCATGAACTCAATTTCTTCCTCTATAGGCACATAAGTGAATATAGGAGGTTTCTCATGTAAGACAGTTGGTGGAACAACTGAAAGTGGTTCTGCCATTACTGCTTCCAATTTGTCCAACCTCTTAGCTTCCATAAAACTAGCAATTTCATCTTCCTCTTGCTTTTTCTTCTTTTCAAATCTCAGTTGCTGCTAATTGCTCTGCCATTCTTGCATCAAAATCTATCTGAGCTTGATCTTTCTTAGAAATCTTTTTGATTGCTCTTGTTCTGCACTAGTCACAATTGCTTTACCTTTTACTATTCTTATTCTGGCAGCTTCTTCTTCTGCAGTGGTAACATCTTGACTAGCAGTGGGAACATTTTGTCTTGCAGTGGGAATATCTTGACTTGCAGTGGGAACTTGTTCTGCAGCAGTGGAAATTGATTGAGTAGTTCCAACTGTATCATCAAAATCAAAATCAGCATCAGCATCCAAACCATAATCTTCTCCAAAATCTATCTTCCTCCCCTTAGTCTCAGCATCTGTTTTCCTCCCCTGTTTGGAAGAATCTCCCAAACCTTCACTAAAACCTGAAAAGAACGCATCTTGAGGTGAAGATGAAGAAGAAAACACAACTTTGGCAGATCTTTTCTTCTTGAGACTCTCAACTTCAGTCTGTAACCTTTGAATCTCTGCCTTCATCTGATTCAGCTCTGTGGCATGATTAAGCTTGGTCTGTGCCAGATCTTTCTCCAGAGCTTGAACCTGCTTGACTAATTTTTTACATAATTCCATCAATTCAGTTAGTTGCACACAGCCCTCAACACTTCCAACTGTGTTACCTGTTGGGAGAGGTGAATCATAGGGCATTGATTCAGGCTCTTCTCTAGTTGGACTAGGAGGAAGCCTTGAACCACCACTGCTTGTGCCTAAACCAAAAGGGTCAGCAACATGCAATGTTGAGATGAGAGGAGTTGGCTATTTATGCCTCCTCTCATAAGTGTGAGTTACAGCAGGGGTATGGTGAATTGGTGGAACAACAATAGTGGGTGTGTGATGGGATACAACTGGGATAGTTGCATCTTCACCCTGTACCTGTGAAATCTTTGCAAGCATTTGAGGAAAAAGTGGTTGAAACTCCCCATTCCAAAGTTCTGAAGCCTTACACATGTTTTGAAAAACTTTTGGCTTAAGACATGGAGTTTCATAAATTCTATTGTGAGGTTTCAGTTAAAATTCATTTAACACTGCTTGCACAAACCTTGGATACATCAAAAATTTATATGAACTCTCTACATTGCCTTTCATATTATTGAAAATAAACTTTGAAAAATTGAAAGTCCTATCAGTAGCCAAGCAAACCAAAGGGTAAGCCATGGTTGAGGCAAATTGCTCATAAGATGTTTTATTAGGACTTAGGCAATGTAGAAGAGTATGAATGAAAAATCTCCAATGGGGACAAAAACATCCTTTTCTGAAAGTTACTTTTTGATCAGATGTATCATACCCCATGGAAGCAATATTTTTGAAAATATGAATTAGGTAATGTGATGATACCATTGAGATCATCCAATTGGAGAACTCTCCTCAAGGATGACTCAGTAACATCAAGAGTTACCCCATCCACTGTGGCTCTAAGAGCTTCCACAGTTTCGTGTGTGTCTCCCTGTTCAAGAGTTATGGACTCCACAGTGTTCCAGAATTGTTTGATATGAGAGACAAAGATTGTGGGATTAACAGTTAAAGCATACCTTATATGGGTTGTATTAAGAAAATCCACAATTTGATGAAAAACAGGGCCACTCTTCTCGTTTGACTTTTGTAGGTAGGCCACTTGGTTATGCTCCTCGACAAATTTTAGAATCGCCATGATGTTTGTGAAAAGAAGATAAAAGTGTTAGTAATCAAAGATAAAAATCAAGCTGTGCGATGATCAATTTATACTAATAGGGTATTAGGAGTTCGCGTAATGTGAATTATCTTTAGAAAGATTTATCTTTGGAAAAGAATAAATTAAAGTAGGTAGGTGGATAATTCACAAAAATTTACCCTATTAATAAGGAAAGACGGTTATATCCACAACGGCTAGTAAAAAATAGATTACTGACACAACAGTTGTAACGACTAGTTCACCAGTGGAAAAATTACTCTTGCAGTGGTAACTAGTGAACTAGCAATGGTAAAATTTTCACAAAAATATAAAAGAGCAGTGGTAAGTAAAACATGAAAATTAGCTGCTCTTATCATAGTTTTTAGCAAACTATCAGCTATAAACGGATTTGATATGTCTTTACCATGAGCCGTTTGCTATGGACTAGCCAACTCTTCATCACATGGAATAGGGTGAGTTGATAACCAGATAGTTTTTGGTAAACTATCAACCATAAACGGATTTGTTAAGTCTTTACCAGGAGCCGTTTGCTCTGGACTAGTTGATTCTTATGTAGATTAGACATGGTGAATCAATAACCATTTTTTGTGTGTCTGAGATACACACCTTATAACTCCAATTTCTCAAACAATGTGGATTTGTATACTGTATAAGTATGAAGCACCTAACATAATCCATAAAAATAAAAATTAACCCAAAGTAACCTTTTTGACAAGTTACTATTTACAAAAATATCTCCCCAAAGTCAACCCGATAATATCCAAATTTACTTCTCCAACCTACCAAAACAGGTAAGAGTAAATATCCTGCATTAATTAGCATTCGACCTTGACTTTGCTTATTAAAGGGGGCTCATTAACCTTTAGTTTTCATCAACACTTATCTTCAACATCACAAACCCTACATCAACATAATGAGCTGGTTTCCAATTGTTTATATATCATCAGATGATTCATCTGATGAGGAGATTAGTTATTGCTCAAATTCAGAAGAACCTTCAACAGGGTGGAGTGATTACTTTCCTCCAAGTGATGCCACATCTACATCATCCAATATGAAATCCAAGAAGACTGCAGCCTCTCCTGCTCCATCCTTAGAGTTCTATTCCAGTTCTTCCTTTGATGATGATGATCCAACCTTCAATCTATCCAAGGAACTTCCAAGGGCCCTCACTACAACATTGGAGTCTGCCATAAGCAACATGAAGTGGCCTGCTGTTGAGAAGCCTGCACAAGCACCAAAGCCTCCCAAGCAAGTTCTGGGCCTTGCTTGTCCAAGAAAGCAACTTTCTTTTGATGACAAGAGAAAGAGAGCTTCCAAGGGCAAACATGAGTATGAGGGAAAAGGGAAGAAACCCATGGAGTAATTGTGATGAATGTTTAGTAGTTAGGTTGTTGATCTTTGTTTTGTGATTTTTTCTGGTGACTATGTTCTCTGAATGTTGTAATGTACCTTCTTTGGCATCAATAAAAGTACTTTTTCCTTTTTCTTTAATCACTGAGATAGTCAATCTTTCCACTGTTGTATGATTATTTCCACTGTGCTTTAATTTCTCTGCATACAAATTAGTAGAATTAGTAGAAAACCATATACACATATACAAACAATATTAGTACCTAAAAACTATCTTGCAACACTGAAAAAGTACTAGACATCAAAGATTTATGGATTTAGCATTCCAACACCTGTTACCAAGTACTGAAACCTACCCACATCAAGCCCTTTTGTTAATAAATCAGCATAGTTGTCATCAGTGTGGATTTTGACAACGTTAATAAGCTTTTTCTCAAAACAATCTATGATAAAATGATGTCTAATTTCAATATGTTTAGTTTTTGTGTGCTGCACAGGATTTTTATTAATGCATATGGTACTACTATTGTCTATATATATAATGGTGTTCATGAAATTGTACCAATAATCCAATAATTGATTCTGAAGCCATAAGATCTGAGCACAGCAACTAGCAGCAGCTACATATTCTGCTTCAGTGGTTGAAGTAGCTACCATAGTTTGCTTCTTGCACTACCATGACACCAATCTATATCCAAGAAATTGACATCCACCTGTAGTTGACCTTCTATCCAAACTTGCACCAGCATAGTCACTATCTGAGTATGTGATCAATTCCATAGGGGATTCTCTTGGATACCATAATCCTAGATTAGGATATGTCTTCAAATACCTAAAAATCTTCTCTACTGCTGTCATATGTGATGTCTTTGGAGTCACTTGAAATCTTGCACAAGCACATACAGCAAACATAATGTCTGGCCTTGATGAAGTAAGATACATCAGAGAACCAATCATAGATCTGTAGGTGTGCACATCAACATCAGCACCACTAGCATTCTTCAACAATAGATGAGTGGTCTTATCAGCAGGGGTATTTGAAGGTTTTGCATCAGTGAACTTGAACTTCCGTATAATCTCAGTCACATATTGGTCTTGACTGATAAAGATTCCTTCTTTACTATGTTGAACTTGCAGCCCCAAAAAGAATGTAAGTTCTCCCATAGAACTCATTTGAAATTCATCTTTCATCAACTTTTCAAACTCTTTGCACATCTCTTGTCTAGTAGACCCAAAGATAATATCATCAACATATACTTGAACAAGTAGAATATCACCCTTGTCTTTCTTGATGAACAAAGTTTGATCAATCTTGCCTCTATGAAACCCATTATTTAAAAGATAAGTAGCTAAGGTTTCATACCACTTCCTTGGAGCCTGATGTAAGCCATAAAGAGCCTTAACAACTTTATACACTTTGTTTGGGTGTTGAGGATCTTCAAAGCCTGAAGGTTGAAAGACATAGACCTCCTCATCCATTGTACCATACAGGAAGGCACTCTTAACATCCATTTGATAGACAGTAAAGCCCATAAAGGATGCATAGGCTAGAAACAATCTAATAGCCTCAATCCTTGCAACAGGAGCAAAAAATTCCTCATAGTCAATACCCTCCTCTTGAGTGTATCCTTGAGCAACCAATCTAGCTTTGTTCCTGATTACTATACCTCTTTCATCTTTCTTGTTTCTGAAAACCCATTTAGTACCAATGGCCTTCATACCATCAGGCAAGTAACAAAGAACCCAAACCTTTTGAAGTTTAAACTGCAACAACTCCTCTTGCATTGCTTCAACCCAGCTAGATTCTTCTAAAGCCATATATGCATTTTTAGGCTCCACTTGTGAGAGAAAGCAGAAAAACAAACATTCATTCTTACTCCGATGCTTCTTGGACTCATAAACTTCACTAATGAACCCATGAATGTCATCTTTCTTTGTCTGTCTTCTAGTCTTCACACGTGATTGTAGCTCACCAATAACACTGTCAAGTGGATGCACTTTGTGAATTGAAGTATGTGATGTGCTAGGAATATCATATGTTGTTGGCATGTTTGAGATCTCAACATCATCACTAGGTGATTCCTGAGATGAACTTTCCACATTTGGATCATCAGTGGAAACTTCTGTGGTAACAGTGTGAATTGAGTTACCACTGCTAGTAGGAATTTCTTTATTCAGAACATCAAAATTCACACCATCTACATCACTTTTCTTTCCAGAATTATCAATAAAGTCCCAAAGTGGCATAATAATTTGATCTTTATCATCTTCATCATCTTTACAAGATTCATCTTCATCAATGAATTTTTCTGAATCTTCAAGATCTTTGTCTCCTGTACTTGAAGTAAGAGGTACATAATTCATTGTATTGGATAATGTTTCAAGATCAAATAGCCATTCTAGTCCTGAACCTGCCATGTTAGCTTTATTTTCAAGAAACTCAACATGCAAATTCTCTTCAATCTTCTTTGTTCTTAAGTTATAGACTCTGAAAGCCTTGCTAACCATAGAATATCCAACAAAGAAGCCTTCATCAGACTTTTCTTCAAATTTACCCAGATGATCAATGGTATTGAGAATAGTAACATGACATCCAAATGGCCTCATAAATTCCAAAGTAGGAGGTCTTCCTCTGAATAACTCATAAGGTGTCTTGTTCTTAGTTTTAACCACTAAAACCCTGTTCTGAATGTAATAAGCAGTGTTAACTGCTTCAGCCCAAAAAGTCACTGGTAGCTTTGAATCAGCTAACATGGTTCTAGCAGCCTCAATTAGTGTTCTGTTTCTTCTTTCAGCAACTCCATTTTGTTGAGGAGTTCTTGCAACACTAAATTCTCTCTTAATACCTTTGTCTCTGCAGAAATCATCCATAACTTTGTTCTTGAACTCTGTCCCATTGTCACACCTGATGATCTTGATTTTCTTTTCAACTTGATTTTCAACTTCAGTGATGAATGTCTTAAGGATGCCAGTGGTCTCATCCTTGGTTCTTAAAAAGAAAACCCATATGAATCTACTGAAGTCATCAGTCACAACAAGAAAATACTTCTTCAAATTGATGCTGCTCACAGATGTAGGACCAAACAAGTCCATATGCAGCATGAAAAGTCGATGATCAACAGAATTGAATGCCTTGGACTTACATGAAGCTCTGTGTTGCTTACCTTTAAGACATGCAACACATGTTTGGTCATTTTCAAATCTCTTCTCTTGTAAACCTCTGACTAGACCATCTTTCACAATCTTGTTAATGGTCATGAAATTAACATGACCAAGTCTTCTGTGCCAAAGCATGGATTCATCCAAAGTGGCTTTTGCAAGCAAGCAAGTAACATCATTGTTTGCCACTATGTTCTTCATGTCTATGCTATATAGATTGCCTTTTCTAGGGATTTTAAGCAAAATATCACTTTCATCAGGGAGCTTATAATCCTTAGATAAGATATAACATTCATCTTCTATGAATAGAACTCTATGCTTCTTGTCACACATCTGTGACACACTGAAAAGGTTGTACTTGAGTTCTTTCACATAGTACACATCTGTGACACACTGAAGAGTCCTTTGCCAGAAACTTTGCCACCAATACCTCCTCCAAAGCTGACAAATTGTCTATCATAGGGTTTGAAATCTGAAAGATAGGACTTATTGCCAGTCATGTGCCTGGAACATCCACTGTCTAAGTATCCTTGATCATCTTTTGTTTTTGAATGTTCCTGCACACAAAATAAAGGAATTAGTTCCTTTTGGGGACCCAAGCCACAAATGACTTGGATCTGCCTCGTGTATCAATATAATTGTATCTGTCAAAGGTCATTGATACACCATTGGGATTGTTTGAGGTGATGGTTCCTTTTGGTTTCCAATCCCAACGTGCTGAGGCCTTAACAGCATTTCCCACATTTACCCTCTTATTGTTCACAGAACCACCAGTGGAAACTTTTGGCCTTGCAGTGGTAACTGCTGGCTTAGCAGTGGAAACTGCTGGTTTTGAAATTTTGGGTACCCACTTGTGATTATTGTAAACATTCTTTTCAAAATTGGTCTTTTTCGCTGTTTGTGTAAATTTAACAAAAGTAGTAACAGGGGGCTTAGGGTAAACTCTGTTTTTATTTCTGGCAGTGGCAACTGCTGGTTTAGCAGTGGAAATAGTTTTGATGCCAGAGTTAAGCAAAACAGACCTGGGAATCATCTTGCAAAGTGGATTTGGGTGAGTAAAGTTATTAGCATTATACCCATTCACCCTGGTATTCCCAAACACTTCCCTTCTACCCATGTGATAGTCACAATTATAAGAAAGGTGATCAAAACTACCACATATATGACAGGGTTTGTTGTTAAACACAAAGTCACTACCAAATTGCCTAGATTTAACATGATTCCAACTCCTCATATTCCCCCTAGGAGTTATTGACCTACTTCTGTACATCTCTGCATATCTAGTAGTGGGCCTAGTGAAATTAGGTTGTATCCTAGGCTTCTCTTTGACAACATCAGGAATACTCTTTTTAACATCCACATTTACATTCTCAGGAACACTAGGTTTAGACTCAACATTCAAACTCTCATCTTTAAGAGATGAGTCACTAGCACAATCAAATGTATCAACCTCAACCTGAACCTTTTCAATAACAGCTTCTTTAACAAATTTTGGTCCATAGGTCATGGTTGGTTCCTGGAATTCTTCTAATCCTGTGTGAGCTAAGTCAATGCCAGGAGGTGATGGAACACCTCTTAGAGGTGGTGGAACAGATTTGTATCCAACTCCTGATTTGGCTTTGTTCACAACTTGGGCTTCCCAAATTTTGTCAATACACTTGGATTGGTGATCTAGTGTATTACAAGTTATCTGTATATTCTCATTAGCCTTTTTAACTTTCTCTAACTCTTCCCTAAGAGCCTTATTTACTTCAATCTTATAATCTAAGTCTCTTTTCAAAACAACAATATCATCATTGAACTTAGATTCATTGGCTCTATAATGCTCTAATTGTTTTTCTAAAACTCCAAGACCTCTTTTATGATTTGCTAAGTTATAATTAGTTTGATTTAACTCTAGCAATTGTGCATCATATTGTTCTTTAAGTTTCTCATAATCTTTTAAAGCCTTACAAGTTTTAGAACAAGCATTATTAAGTTGTACCTCAGAGTCAGAAAAAGCCATTAGTGCAAGCTCAGTAGCAAGCATTGCAGACTCTGAATCATCTTCTTCATCCTCAGCCATAAAGCTCCAATCATAGCTCACTCCATCAATGGCCAATAGAACCTTTGGTTCTTCAATTGTAGATTCTTTCTTCTTGTCCTGCTTATACCAAGTTGACCTGTTATCATGTTTCCTAGGTTTCCTGCATTCCCTGGCAAAGTGCCCCTTCTTATGACAATTGTAGCACTCCACCTTCTTTTTGTCAAAACCTACTGTCTCATTGCCATTTATGGTGATCTTCTTTCCAGTCTTCTTCCAAAACTTCTTTGCCTTTAAGCTTAGTAATGCAACCTGCCATTTAATGTCCATCTCCCCCATGTCATCCTCATCAATTTGATCCAAATCTTCATGATTGAGAATTGAACCACCCATCTGACTTGACAGAAAAGCATAAAAGGTAGAATCACTAAGACCATCAATCTGTCTTTTTGAACTAGCAGTGGAAACACCTCCACTACCAGTGGAAACAACAATGTTAGCATCATCAGCATCACTATCACTTTCTCCATCTGAACTATCATCAACAGATGATGATATGAGTGCTACGCTTCCTGAACCTGTACTTAGTTTGCCAGCTTTCTTCAATCTCTGTTCAATAACCTTAAAGTTATTGTACAAATCATTTAGCTTCATAGTCTCCAAATCTGGCTTGTCTTCCCATACTGCAACATTTGTATTAAACTCAGAGGGTAAACTTCTTAGGAACTTTAGATTGAGATCTTCCCTTTGCACCTCAATTCCAAACACAGTGAGTTGAGTAACTATCTTCTGTAGCCTTGTGAAGATGCTATCAAGGGATTCATTACTTGTTGAACCAAATTTTTCAAAAGTCTATTTCAGCAGGGTCTTCTGAGTCTTCTTGGTGGAATCATTACCACCAAAAACATTGCAGATCTCCTCAAACAAAGTTTGTGCAGTCTTATACTTGCTAAAAGCAAGAACTTGATCTCTGGGAAGAGTCATCAACAACAAACCTCTGGCCTTCAGATCATTCTTCATCTGAAGTCTTTCATCATTTGTGACTGGTCCAATGTTGGTCTTTGTTACTACCTTGCCTTCAATTGTTTCTGAAGTAGTACCTGGTTTGAAAGAATTTCCAAACATAATGATCTCCCATAGTGTATAGTCTTGCACCATAAAGAATTGTTTGATCATAAGCCTCTACATCTCAAAGTCATTCAACTTAAGCTTTGGAAGCTTTGCAGCAATGTTGGACTGACTAGTTTCTGCCTCCATCGAATCTTCTGAGTGAACTTGGGGTCTTCTAAATCAAAGTATCAAAGCCTGTCTCTGATACCAATTGATGGATCTAAACACCTTGAATTGTGTTAGATTGATACTTTGAGTTATATCACTTAGTATGCGGAATCTACTTAGTAATACTTAGAAGTTTGATTGTGAATGAAACAGTTGTATATGAATGAGAACAATGTATATATCAAACTGTTAGCTCCAATATTATTAATAATGATAATATGAGTGATCTAAGTATCACTAGGGTTACACCTTGAAGCTCTTGAAAAACGTATATCACAACTTTAACCTAGGACCTCCTTTTATAGCACAAGGAGTCCTCTTCTACAAGATAAGAATAACTCTAATAGAATAAGATATACACAAAATCAATTCTATATTTATCTTTACACATTTCCTAACAATTATCCTAATAGCAGTGGTAATATATGTACTAGCAGTGGTAATGTGTTTCCACTGCAAGTGCATTCTTCCGCAGTTGTAATATCTTCACTAGCCGTGGTAACTGTTAGTATAATTCCCAACACTACTCATGCTCTTGAAGGTGCTGGATTATATCTTCTGGGAGATCTTAGAGTACTTCTGGATTCTAGTTCTCCAGATGGTTCAAGTTATGAAGTATGGAAGAACAATCATAAGTGGAAAGTTCAAAGCTGGAAGTTTTATCCTATTCCTTATGTTCATGTGCTGGAGACTACAACTAGAGTCAGGGTGCTGATGTTTATTGAAATGAATTATCCTCTAATTGTGCCTCTTATGGAGAAAATGTTGTTACAAAAGTTAGAGATTCCTCCTGATCCTGTTGGAAATGCTAGATTATTTGTTGAATCTTTGATTAAATTGTTTAAATCAAGGATCAGGGTTGCAAGAACTACTAGAGGGTAGTATGTTGTATTTTGTTATATATTCTTCATTAAAAAAAAAAAAAAAAAAAAAAAAAAAAAAAAAAAAAAAAAACTTTACAGATTTGTACAAGTATTGTGTATACAGGTTATGGTGTTGGTTCTTACCACATCTTCACTGGTTATCAACTTACCTGATGTTGACTATTCCATCAAAAAGTTGGCTAGTCCAAAGGGTACAGCTTTGGTAAAGACATGTCAAATCTGTTGAAAGCTGTAATAGTTTGCTAAAAATTATTGGGTACTCAACTCACCCATGCTTAACAGCTGAGAGTTGAATGGTTATCAATTGACCATGGATATTTCCTTTAAGGATTCCCAATAATTGACTAGCCCACAAGAGTATGGCTTGTGGTAAAGGCAGTGGAAAACCATATTTGGTATTCAATTTACCAAGGTGATTACATCAACCAAAATAATTGACTAGTCCTGAGCAAACGGCTACAGGTAAAGACACATCAAATCCGTTTATAGCTGATGATTTGCTAAAAATCATATGGTCATCAGTGTACCATAGTTTTTGAACTGAAACATTTGGCTACTCCAGTAGTGATGGCTATTGGTAAAGAGACATCAAATCCATTATTTTCAATGATTCACCTCTCACAGGAGTTAACACACCTGGATGTGATGAGAATAGTATGAAACTAATAAGTTTTGATGTACAATTGGTCATTTGTTGCTGCAAAGAATGGTGTATTCATGTTTATGCTGATCATTGATATTTGCTGATGAAGATTCTTTGTTGATGATGTTCATTTTCAATCCTCTTGGTTTGTAACTTTAAAGATCTATCAAGAATCTTGAACTTAACCGAGTCAAATTCAAGATTAGGGGAGGATTGTTGGGAATTCTGGTAAAAGAGAATTCTGCTGATGGTTATTGCTGAAGGATACTGCTGAAGAGCTGGTTCTGCTGAAGCAGTGTAGCTGCTGAAGACTAATTTCAGCATAATTAGTTTCTGCGGAAGTAGTTATTCCGTATATTATGTAATATAGTTAGGATATGCATAAGATTATTTAGGAAGTTATAATGCATATCTTTTAGAAGTTTTTAGAAGATACGTTTCTTGTGAAACGATTTAGGGTTCCTTGTGTATAAAAGGAACACACAATTATGTATTGTATACGCTTTTAGAAAACACTTTCAGGATTATCAAAAGATCTATAGAGGATCAAGTATTCTTAGTATTCAGTTGTTCAACTTGTGTTTGTTTCCGCTTAAAGAATACAAGTTATAGAGATTATATTTTAGTGTGTTAGTGATTACATTAACATAACTAACGATCCACGAGTGCTCAAAGATCTATCAAGGCCTTAGGTTCAACACAAGTATAAGTTTTCGGTTGATACGATTTTATTTACTTTTTGAATTTCACTAAAATTGGATTGACACCAGTTTAGTATAAGCTTGATAAGCAAATATAAATAAAGACCAAAATCCCTTGGGACGATCTCGACTTACCCATCTTTACTATCACGTACGAGTATACTTGCTCGTATGTGTTGAATAGATAACAGGATAAATCGTGTTTATAAATTTTAAAACTTGTACACGGTAGATCACACATCATGCATTGACGAATATACCCCTGCCATGTATTACACAAGTTTAAATTTCTCATCAACCTTTACATAAAACAGTAAACCCATCCCTGTCTCCATCTATTTTGCTTCTTGGCCGCCACTTTTTGATCGAACCGGCACCACCTCACATCATGTTTGAAACGCGAATTAACACGTTTTTTTCTTCAACCAATGGTGAATCAATTTCTTCCGTGAAAGTATCACTACCCTAGTTCAAAATTAATATTAATATTAATATACATATTGCCGATGGAGTAGAGAGAAAAAATGATGACATGACATACCCTTTCCACCGTAGGATAAATTGATAATAAATCTCAACCGTTTAAAACAAGTTAATTTATCATTACCTTAATTTTAAGGAGGCAAATATTTAATTAGCACATGTTTGAAACGCGAATTAACACGTTTTTTTCTTCAACCAATGGTGAATCAATTTCTTTCGTGAAAGTATCACTACCCTAGTTCAAAATTAATATTAATATTAATATACATATTGCCGATGGAGTAGAGAGAAAAAATGATGACATGACATACCCTTTCCACTGTAGGATCGAATTGATAATAAATCTCAACCGTTTAAAACAAGTTAATTAATCATTACCTTAATTTTAAGGAAGCAAATATTTAATTAGCACGTGTTCTATTATCTTTACTACATAAAAAGGAAAAATGGTCAAAACTTGAATCTTGACTTTGTTGAAAATGTTGAATGTTGAAAATGTTGACTTTGTTGAATCTTTTAGCGAAAAGTGGGTCAATGAATTGTTAAAAAAAGGAAATGATTAGGCTGTTGAATTGTTGTAAACGAGTAGGTTGTTGAATTGTTGTAAATGAGTAGGTTATTGAAAAGTTGAAGGGTCAATGAATTGTTAAAAAGGAAATGATTATAATTTTCCAATGAAATATTAATGGCTCTTGAATTGCGATGGATGTAAACGAATTAAGGAAACAATATAACTCGAAATGCATAGGCTGTAAACAATTATAAATAATTACACATACACAAAACCTCTCACAAAAAGACATAAACAAACACTCTTTTCTCTTCACTATCCTCACCACTACAACTCACACCATCACCACCCGACGCCAGCTCCACCCGAGGCCACCACCACCCGACGACAACACCCTCGACGGCACCACCACCCGACGGCAATGCCACCGGACTCCATGACAGAAATCCACACTCCACCGTCATCCCACCACCACCTGAGTACCACTACCACGAGAGAAACCACCAACAGAGTTTTTCAAGTTTAGAGGTATTTTTTATAGATCTAGAAACTTTATATTTAGATTTATAGTTTTGAGGTATGTTTTGTATTTTTATTTTTTTTTTTGTTAGTGACATTGCTATGTTGCCAGAAAAGTTCAACGCCGTCGTCGCCTCACTTGCCGCAAGACTTGCTGTCATGCAAGGTATAGATATGTGATGATCAAACAAAGTTTTCGATCAAATAAAAGAGTGAGTCAAGGCCTTATATCAGACACATCACGACATTTTGCCACAATCATTAACTAAGGAAAGTCGAAGCACAAGAATCAGGTGCACCTTAGTCGATACCACTAAACAAACATAAGGATCTTGTACTATGCTTGGTCACCATGAGGCTATTAGATTATTAGTTTGGTTATTGATGCGTAGGGATTGCACCAGGCTTTACCTCTCAGGGGATCTTGAGAAGCTTACAACCCCCACCAGGCAGTGTACCTGATCGTTGTAGTATAGTATAGTGACAAGTACCAGGGGATTGATCGTTCAGCTAGGAATAGTGTCGCTAGGATTAGAAAACCTAAATACTAGTTCTAGAGATGAAGGATGATTCTTTTTGTATTTTTATATTTTTTAGAAATCAAGTAAATATCTCTGGTTTGAAGGATTTGGCCGGAATTAGTTGCTAGTCAACTAACCCAATACTAAAGATGCAATCAAAATAAAATACTAGAAATGAAAATAAACTAAATTAAACTAAGGTTGTGAGCAATAAGTGGAGAAATGTGTTTACTTAGATTTCACTACTCCCTAGATATCTTTTACACGTTAATTACTTGTTATATTTTCCTGGATGACGGATTGTATTCCTTAATACCATTCATGGGGTGGCGTACTTAACTCCCCAATCCTATGAGTGCCTACTTCACTTCTATGTCGAGCCGGCTAAGAAGCTCCTAACATGGGATCATTAGAATTTACTCATGCATTAAATACAACCAATAAAACCTAGTACACATCGGTTCATGTTTCCTAAGACGTTCAAGCATGTTACCAATTGGAGATCTGCCAGTTTTCTTAAGCCTAACATTGAAATCATTCATCCAATACAACTATAAACAAGTAATCAACACATAATTAACATCTAGGTTTCATTAGATCTAAGCAAACACAAGATAAATCTAGCCTAGCATGGTGGAATCAAGACAAGAACAAGATATAGACAACCAACACATAGACATATTGATTGAATTAAAAAAAACACTTATCTCAATTACACATGTAAGGGTTCAAGGGCTGAAAACCCTTGAAAAACCTGTAAAATTCGTATATGGTTCGGCCTTAGCGTTTCTCCAAACTTCTCTCCTTTTATGAATGAAAATTAGAAAACTATATATAGAAAATTGAGGCTGACGGCGTCAAGAACAGCCTTGTGACGCCGTCATCTCGCCGCCAAAAGAATCCTCGGACTGCCTTGATCTACATCTGACGCCGTCATGTATTAAGTTTTTCCAGGCCGTCACACATTTAACTCTTGACGCTCTTCCTTGTGACGCCTTCATTTCTGTACTGGGTCGTCATGATATTTACTCTTGACGCCGTCAGGATAATGCTCTTGACGCCGTCACACACTGTTCCCAGCTTGGAAAATTAAGTCTTTGGCGTTTTCTTCACTTTTATGCTCCAAAAACGTCCGAATTGCTTCCTTTTCCAGATTTCACTCCCAAAGTACCTAAAATCACAAAAGGAACGATTTAGGGTAATATTTGATCATATAAATTCAATTCCGGGCTTAAATGACCCTCTAAAAGTGGTTCATTTTTCACCTCATCATATACCCTTACACTTGAGATTTGCTTGTCCTCAAGCAAATGCGCTTTTATTCTAGTCAAAATATAAGTTAGGGGTTATTTAACACTAATATAAAAGTAATTACAACAAATAATCGTTCCACTAAAGACCAAAGACAAGCACGGAGGTCATATACTAGCACCTCACAAATAGTGTTTTGATACTCACATCTCTCGGGTGTAATAAAGTATAAATTACAATATGGAAACGGAAGATATCTCTCACTACCTGTCATAGCAAAATAGATTACCATAGGCTTGGGAAAGGATCAAACCTCCACCACATTGTGTAAGCACCTAGGATAAACTATCAAAGAGGTCTTTTAAAGGGTTGTAACGTTAGGTGTAGGGATATGAAATACACGGTTTTGTTGGATATAGACAGTCTTTACTGGTGGCGAGTTAACAATCTTGGTCAATTACATGTACAATGTGGCGTTGCTAAGCCAAGACTAGACTCGACTTAAGCTAATAAATCAAAAAGAATAAAACATAGAATGAAAAGGGATGGTAGTCCGTATGTTTTTTTCTCTTTTTCTTTTTCTATTTTTTTTTTTCTTTTCTTTTCTTGATTTTTTTTTTTTTTTTTTTTTTTGCATACACTCTTACCTTACCATCCAAAATAATACATCATAGGGAATGTACATTCCCCTTACACTTGAATTTTTACATACTTTACAATACCTAATCTAATGACTCGAATTAAGAAAATCAAAACACTTGGAGTACTTTTAAGATTAACGTACATATGGGGGTAATAATATGATGTTCTTCCCCATTACTCCATAAAATAAGCACTTTACCCATGAGTCCCAATCATCCCAAAACAATATGTACAAGGATATGACTCGACTTAGCAACCATGTAATCAATTAGATAGTTAACTTAGGGTTTAACAAATAACAATAATGCACTAAAAATAAGTGCATACACGGAAGGTTAAGGCGATTTGGGTGTACATTTAAGTGGGGTGTAACAAATTCTTCCTTTAACTAAAATGCTTAAAGTTAGAAACGAAAAGATAGGCTCGGAGGGGTGTACTAGGGGTTTCGTGTACTAAAAATGAGTACAACGCTAAGGTGTGGGAAAAATTAGTTGACTTAACTAGCCAAGTAATATGACTTAAATGGTCAAGTAATTATAATACGGGTTTAACACAAGGGTGATCCTAATGCCTCTTATCATGTAGTAAATCCTACTACACGAATGTAGTCTCACTAGTGGTCTCGGGATGCATCACTAACGCAAGTTCTAGAATCTAAATGCTACCGGTACACTCATAAGCACTAATAGTAAATGCTTTTCCTATCAAATCTAAAGGCGAACCTCACATATTTGGGTGGAAAATTTTTCTGAATAGTACGGTTATGTGCTAGTCATACAATCTCCTATCCATGAGACGCTTGCTATGGCTAAAGTTTCACTCCTAAATGTTGTAAAAAATTTTAAATTTGGCGCTAAAATTGCACTAACAAGTATGTCTCATAGTTTTATTACACATCCACTATTAAACAAACAAACTCAAGAGAAAGTGTATCTGTAAGGTATCATCATTTTACCCTCCCCTTACACTTAAGATGAACATTGTCCCCAATGTTCAAGTAAAGAATGTAAAAGTGAAATAAGTAAAACAAATGAAATCAAATACTCCCCTGATTCGCTCGGTATGGATAATAAGGTGGCCAGGTTAGATCTTCCTCCAAGAAAATGTACAATCAAAGCTTCCCTTCCTGAATATAAATCATCTTCTTGTCATACATAACCTGTAAATCCTGAGAAAACAAACAAGACAACCTCGCATAAAATCGGCGGCAATCTACATAAGTTACTAAATCCTAGAAAACAAAATAAGATATAATGCTTGTGGAATGAAGTTTGCGGATTTCCTGGAGATTATAAAACTTAATAATTCAACAAAAACTTTAAGACTCCGTTAGAAAAACAAAACTGGTAAAATTTCCAGATTTTTATACGTGACGCCGTCAAGAGTAAACTCGTGACGCCGTCAGAAGTGATATGCAGAAATTCTTATGTTAAGTTTCTGGAAAATTTCTGGAAAAACTTGGTCCTACTTCCTGGAAAATCCTGCAAAACTTCATTATGACTCAATACAAGCATTTGACTCTAACAAATACGAATATACATGTTCACTTAATATTGTGGAGAATCATGATCAGTTTGTTTCTTAAAAACATATTTGGGGTTTCCCCTTACACTTATCTTTTGCAAAAATACCTTTAGGTGGAGTTAAGACTAGGCCAAAACAACAAAGTAAAGTATTTCCACTTTTTAGTTTAGAAACATGATCTACCAACAATAAAAATAAAGCATACATACGGAAGCAAATAACAAACAAAATAAAATCACACAAAGCATGGGTTGCCTCCCAAGAAGCGCTTTTCTTTATTTACGAGTCTTGTAGCTAGACTCAAGGTGATGGGTTACTACGTGACCTCATCGTTGGTTTCACTTTCTGATTGTAAATATTCTTTGTAGAACCAATCACCTTTTTCTCTATCGCTCCTATAATCCTATGGGTAAATTCCTTATCAACTTTATACTTTGGTCCTAGAGCCAAGCAATCTTTGTAGAAAAGACTCCTCTTTTCCCATACATAATCCATGCCCTTTTTCTTATCCTCTTCATTGATGTCCTCAAAAGCACCAACGTTATCCTTATCAAATCGGGATATAAAGCGAAATTCTTTCATTCTATTAGGCATCCTATAAGTGATCCTATCGGTATTACTTGCAAATCGGATTGTTCCTTCTATCTCATCATATTCTAACTTGGACTCCTCAACAAACGGTTTACCAAACACAACATTGGACAATCGACAATCAATAACATTAGCAAGATCTTCCACAATCATAAAGTCGGTGATAAAAGTGAAATTCCCAACAAAGACATGTAAACCTTTAACTCTCCCGACAAAGTTACAAACTCCACCGGGGTATTTGGGATCTCTTCTAGGTTCAAGTCTTGTTTTCACTATATCATTATAAACATTTGAGGACATAATGTTGATTGGGGATTTAAAGTCAATGTAAGCATTGTTAACGTGTCTATACCCAATCATACATGGTATCTTAGCATTCTTAGGATCGCCTCTCTTTATCTTAGGTTCGATTATAGTAAAAGGAGATCGCAGGTTATCAATAAGATTATTATAATATGCAATCTCCTCCTTAGTGGGGTATAGATTAAAATAATCATTTAGCTTCGGATCTATTTCCCCCTCTTCAAGTTCCTCAATGACATTCACAAAATCATTAGGCCCTAGGTCCTCATTTGAATACAAGGAGGTCGCTAGGTCACTAAATGCCTGGTCGAGCTCAACCTTAATCAACCTATTAAGCTCCCTAAGTTCCCTAATCTCACTCTAAATTTGTTCACGTAACACAGCCACTTCTCTAGGGGAAAGGGGTGGATTCGCGTTTTCCATAATGGTCAACGGAATAGTCAATGAATTTAATTTACTAACAAAGGCACGAAGAAAAAGATAAACTAAAGAGAACCTAAAAATAAAAATGAAATCTTACTAGAAAGGAATCTAGCAAGTAGACCTAATAAAAAGAAATTCTAACCTAGACAATAACTATTCCCCGGGCTGCGGCGCCAAAAACTTGATGCGTAGGGATTGCACCAGGCTTTACCTCTCAAGGGATCTTGAGAAGCTTACAACCCCCACCAGGCAGTGTACCTGATCGTTGTAGTATAGTATAGTGACAAGTACCGGGGGATTGATCGTTCAGCTAGGAATAGTGTCGCTAGGATTAGAAAACCTAAATACTAGTTCTAGAGATGAAGGATGATTCTTTTTGTATTTTTATATTTTTTAGAAAGCAAGTAAATATCTCTGGTTTGAAGGATTTGGGCGGAATTAGTTGCTAGTCAACTAACCCAATACTAAAGATGCAATCAAAATAAAATACTAGAAATGAAAATAAACTAAATTAAACTAAGGTTGTGAGCAATAAGTGGAGAAATGTGTTTACTTAGATTTCACTACTCCCTAGATATCTTTTACACGTTAATTACTTGTTATAGTTGCGTGGATGACGGATTGTATTCCTTAATACCATTCATGGGGTGGCGTACTTAACTCCCCAATCCTATGAGTGCCTACTTCACTCCTATGTCGAGCCGGCTAAGAAACTCCTAACATGAGATCATTAGAATTTACTCATGCATTAAATACAACCAATAAAACCTAGTACACATCGGTTCATGTTTCCTAAAACGTTCAAGCATGTTACCAATTGGAGATCTGCCAGTTTTCTTAAGCCTAACATTGAAATCATTCATCCAATACAACTATAAACAAGTAATCAACACATAATTAACATCTAGGTTTCATTAGATCTAAGCAAACACAAGATAAATCTAGCCTAGCATGGTGGAATCAAGACAAGAACAAGATATAGACAACCAACACATAGACATATTGATTGAATTAAAAGAACACTTATCTCAATTACACATGTAAGGGTTCAAGGGCTGAAAACCCTTGAAAAACCTGTAAAATTCGTATATGGTTCGGCCTTAGGGTTTCTCCAAACTTCTCTCCTTTTATGAATGAAAATTAGAAAACTATATATAGAAAATTGAGGCTGACGGCGTCAAGAACAACCTTGTGACGCCGTCATCTCGCCGCCAAAAGAATCCTCGAACTGCCTTGATCTACATCTGACGCCGTCATGTATTAAGTTTTTCCAAGCCGTCACACATTTAACTCTTGACGCTCTTCCTTGTGACGCCTTCATTTCTGTACTGGGTCGTCATGATATTTACTCTTGACGCCGTCACACACTGTTCCCAGCTTGGAAAATTAAGTCTTTGGCGTTTTCTTCACTTTTATGCTCCAAAAACGTTCGAATTGCTTCCTTTTCCAGATTTCACTCCCAAAGTACCTAAAATCACAAAAGGAACGATTTAGGGTAATATTTGATCATATAAATTCAATTCCGGGCTTAAATGACCCCCTAAAAGTGGTTCATTTTTCGCCTCATCAGTTACCTCAAACCCAATTGTAAGATCATTTAAGAGTATAACCATGTTGTTTATATCCTAAGTCATGGTTTTATTTTATGTAGACATGTAACCATGGTTATATAACAATAACTATAAACATGGCCAAAAAATACAATACCCTTCATATTCTTTAGACATAGATGATGTCGAGTAGATGCACCAAACGAAATTAACTTTGGCGAAAATACTCGAGCCACAAGAGGCGTACGTGTTATACCGATCGTATAGTAGACCTTGACATTTGTTTATCGAGGATCGGGCAAAGTTTTGGGCTGGGAATTTTCCTGATAAGTGGTCTGATCGACTCATTGGATATGTCATGATCGATCGAGTCATGACCCGTTCAACAGCTTTTGATTCTCTATTTGAGCCTTAAGCCCGTCGTGCCCAAACAGTCAAATATTTTCACAATTGGTTTTGTAACTTGGGCAATATGTAAACATATCACAACCACAACGTACCCAATTTTTTTTTAGGATATTAATTTGCGATATATACTGCAACAGATAAAAATGAGACCACTCTAAGGGTAAGACTTTAATTCCGTGCCAACGTTGGGTACGACGGTGAGGATGAACTTTTTCAAATTTTGAAGTTATTATGTTCATGAAAATTATTTTGATGTTGCAGACTTGCAGGTTAAGAACGAATGACCGTCCATGAGATTTAAAAGGCCATCTATAATACACATGTCAACGTCCAAATGAAGGGTATATAAGATATATTGGTCCTATTGTACCTGAGTTTCTTTTACAATGAACAGTAGATGACTAGATGGTAACATTCAAAAAATGAGGAGTGATACACCTACATAAAAATATCCACAAAACTCTTTACAAAATGATGTGGCAAGCAATGATTGGTTGATTTTACTATAGTTTCTCTCTCCTCTCTCTCATTCCACCAATTTCTATTTGACACACCATTTTGTGGCTCATTTGTGTGAAACTTTTTATGTAGTTGCATCATTTTCCTCAAAAAATACTTGAAACTTGGCCCGAAATATGCAAATTTGTCCAGTGCCACACTGTTATTAATTAGAATGACATTTACTGTTGTTCTTCTAGGGTAGTTGCTTAAAATGTAGGCAACTTGGATATGGTTATTTGGTACATGTGATTTGTATATATACTATGGCTTCAACTTACGTAATCCTAAAGTGCAAAAGATATTACGTTGTCTTGGGTTCGAGTCTCACGAATGGCGCCAACTTATTAGTTCAAAAAGTGTGATAAATGAAGATTGGGCTTGATTTCGTGTTGGGGTCGTCTTTGGTGGACTATCCGTATGTGAATTATGTATTAATCCAAGTGATAGATTGATCCCCTACACAAACGAAAGTAAACTGTTAGCCTTATCGTAAGGACGGACCCCACGATTAAGCTCCGGCGTGAGAGTAAGTATTCATGTTGTCAGAGGAATATGTTCGTATTGGGATATGTAAGAAAGGCATACCTCATAAATATGTTTAAGGTTGTCTTTTATAGATGAGGGAAATACTAGGGTTTCATAGTATTTCACATATTATTGTAGTGGCCAGAGTGGGACCCTTGTTGGGCAAAGACCTGTAGCTTAATCATGACCGCGGACGTAGATCATCTTCTGGACCGTGGACAGATCCGCAAGTTTACGTCGAGAGTGTTGCTTGGATGATCTACGTGCGTCCTTAGAGATCCGAAACGCGCACGTATGCATTATATAGTAGTATAGATTTTTATTGTTATAACCTCTTAGATTTTTATTGTTATATAGTAGTAATAGGACCAAGGATGAAAGCGTTTCATGTAAGGCGGTTGTAATAGGTCCAAAGCGTCCTAAGCCTTATGAAACCAATTTTATGGTCGTATTATATGTCTATGAACAACACAAATAGCGTCCTAATAAAACCATATTAGGACACTTTTACATTGTTTTAACATGTGATTACCTACTTTTAATCTTTTGAAACACATAAAAACGTCCTTAAAAGTATTCTTATGACGCTTATAATGTAACATCATAGCTATTTTAGTAACCAAGAAAAGGGTCCTAATAACTCAAATAAGATTATGATACCAATTTTATGGTCGCATTTTACGTCTATAAACAACACAAATAACGTCCTAATAAAAACATATTATGACACTTTTCCAATGTTTTAACATGTGGTAACCTACTTTTAATCTTTTGATACACATACAAGCGTCCTTTAATGTTAATTCTTAGGATGGTTATCATATACCATTATAGTTACTTTAACACCAAGAAAAGGGTCCTAATATCCCAAATACGATTATGAAACCAAATTTATGGTCGCATAATATGTATATGAACAACCAAATAACGTCCTAATAACAACATATTAGGACACTTTTACAATGTTGTAAAACGTTTTAATCTTTTTGATACACATACAAGCGTACTTAAAAGATAATTGTTAGGACGCTTATCATATAACATTATAGCTAATTTAGCACCAAGAAAAGGGTTCTAATATCTCAAAGAAGATTATGAAACCAAATTTTTGGTCGTATAAAATGTCTATTTACAACCTAAATAACGTCCTAATAACAACATATTAGGACACTTTTACAATGTTAAGTTAATTGTTAGGACGGTTAATAAGTTTAATAGGACAATTTCAAAGTCCTGACAAGTCATATGATAGGACGCTATTTTCACCATGCACACTGTATTATTACGATTTGAATAAAACATCAACTAAATATTAAATGAATAAAACGAAATTGTATTTCAAATTACCAATTGTCATAACAAAAGCACTAAACATAAATAAGATAGACAGAATCTAACATAAAGTCTGTTAACATTAAACAATACATTAACGCAACAAGAAGCTTAGTCCGTGGTCATCATGCATCATCTTTCTCAATCCTCACGGAACACCTACAAATAAACACCCATGTATAAGCATTAAGGTCCATGTTAGTAAAATTATTGGTATCACAAGATTAACAAAGACATACCGAGATAAAGGGACAAGGCCATGCTATGGTTGCACCAACACAGTCTTCAATTGTGGCAAATAACCCATAGGGTCTCACCAAAATTTCATCTCTTTTTGTTGGTACTTGAACGTTTACCTCACACCATCCTCGTCCAATCTCTGTACCACCAACTATATCATTTGGGTTCAAGCTCCTCACCCTTCCTTTTGCTACAGTCTCGGTTGAGTTTAGAATGCTTTTAAGGACAACTTCATCCCCGACCTAGATTTCAGTTTTAAACAAACATTTATCAATTTATAGTCAACACACATGTATTAGGTTAAACAGATGTAATACTGCAGGTATGGAGGCTTGAATTTGGGTGGTCAACAATGATCAGTCAGTGTATGATGGGTGGAATTGGACAAACAAAAAGCTATCTGCGGACCTATCTAATAAGCTCAAAAGTTTGAAATAAGCCCTGAACTTTATAGATGAGCTTATTGGCTTTCAAAAAAACCAATAAGCTCACTGTGTGGCCCACTAATGAAGAAGCTAAGGCACATGGATAGTTGGTGTTTTGAGCTGATGCCCTGGTGCAGGGCAATGGTTAGCCCTGCAGGCCACTTTGAACTATCACCTAAGCCAGAGAAAAAATCATAAAAATAAGCTAACTGTGGGATTCAAAAGCTTAGATGGGGAATTTCAACATGTAAAAATCTCAAGACTTGAATATCAACACAAAATTCACAAAAATTCTCCCAAGATCTGAGTTTCTGAGTAACATACCATTTTGACTTTTTGATTTTGAACTTAAACTTTGACTTTAATGAAACTTGTTTGATCCGTATGCACTAATTATGATTATTTAAGCTATGATAACACTAATTTAAGATACCTGAACAAGATTTAGACCAAGTGGGTGAGATTTGATCCTCACAGGTCCCAACAATGGACTGTGAGAGTGAAGGTAATTTGATTTTGACTTTTTGTAGTTCAAACATTGGTTTTATAGTTTTACTAGTTCTAATATCACCTAAGAGGCCAGAGTGTGCAGATAAACAAGTGAAAAGTCAACTACCACAGTTGAAACAACACAGAACCAAACACCCCTTAATAACTGAGTTAACAAATTTAAAAGGCAAATGAGCAATGTAAATCATAATACTGATACATAAGCTTGTAGCCTAGGTTCATTAGCTATCAAAGATAAAATAAGCTATAACAACTAGAAAGTAACATACCCGTAAGCGTGGAGGTTCAGTGGTTACAACAGGAGAATGTTGTGATGTAAGAGGTGGAACAATGGAACTATCTGTCGACCCATTCTTCTCTGATAACTGGGCTCGTAACTTTTCATTTTCACTAGTAAGTTCTCCACATCTAGACTTCAATTCGTTGTTTTCTCTATGACATGCTGAACGACTTGGTATTACACCCCAAACAGCAGAAGCACGAACACCTAGACCATACATGCCTGCATCACCATTTCTTTACCCACAACTGTAGAAAAAATATCATCTGGTCCAGGATTATCAATCGAACCCTCGGGCAGATTATCACTAAGTCGTTTCATTTCATCTTGCATTTTATATAAACATGAACAACATATAGGAAAAGCATGTATTACGAAAAAAAGCATATTGTGTTTAACTTCTGCTATAAATACACTTTTGCAAACATAAAAGCATATTACTTACAATCGCATTTGCATTGTCATCATTTTTGGTATTTCCATCTTTGGCGAAGCATGCACTAAAAAGATCCAATTGAGTTGGATCTCGTCCCAAAGATGTCTGTATGAATAAAAAGAAAATGAATATTAAAAGTGGATATAGACAGGATACATTAACAATCCCACTTTATCCATACACTTACCTTTAACTCTTCCCTTTTGCGAGCATAACTTTTTTACCGGTTCTTTGGATCATCTATTTTTTTGCCCGATTCGCCTTGTTTTTCTCACTTAAACTCTGCAGCAGGAAATTAAAATATCATAATGTGAAATTAAGTAATGTTATTTAAAGTGGAAGAGAATTTCACACCTTAGTGTTTTCTTTATTCCAATACTTCACAAGCTTCTTCCATTGTTTTTTTTTGCACTTGCTTTGGCCTAGATTTTATTTGTTGCTTAACTGACAAAGACGGATCATGGTAGAGTTCCTTAACTCTTGCCCTCCAGTTCTTCACCTTCCGCCCAAATGATTGCAATATCCACTTTTCTCCAGCTTCCGGAATATCAAATTTTGTCTAAAAAATGTAATAGCTCACATTAGAAAACAAATACTTTATTCATTAACATACAAATTTAACTTTGTGTACCTTTAAGAGTTGAAGCAAAGTTTTTTTTTTTCGACGTCAACTTTATTCCATGGTTTATAAATCGGACAATACTTTCCACTCCTTGAAAGGGTTCCCATGAAATGAGTCAGATGACTACTTTTGTCGTTAATAGGTTGTCCGTGTTCATTAACTAAAATAAGAATTCTATCCCCTTTTTCTTGGGCCCAAACTTTTGCCATACGTGTTGGTCCTCTCTTTCTTTTGCTTACAATCCGAACTACAAAAAAGTGAACATGATTTACAATAGATACGTATACATTTAAAATACTAAATAATTTGAAATGGAGGCAATATCTTAGCGTTGTTTTTTGTCTTGTTTTAATTTAACTTTATTATATATTCTACTTATATGACACAATATATGATATATGATTTTTAAAACAATGCAATCAAGTAGACCATGTTAACCTGTTTCATTTCCAGCTTGTGTAACTACATGGTTTTCTTCATTTTCAGAATGCTCAGCTTGAATCTCTTCTCCGACTAGATCATCGCCGTCATTTGTTAAATCGTTCACATTCTCCAAATCATCCTCATTCTCCAAATCATCCATGTATTTATCTACATCATCTTCTGAAGTAGCTTGTTGTTCAATATCTTCATTCATAGGTATGTTTTCGATATCATCATTTTCAACATCATAAAGTTCTTCATTGTTATCTATATTAAAAAAAAAAAAAAAAAAAAAAAAAAAACAAAAAAAAAAAAAAAACAAGTAACCACCGAAAACAGTTAACTGAATATACACTTAATAGTAATTTAATATCATATATATAGTATTTGAAATTTATATATAGTTACCATCAGATCTCAAGTCACGTTCCCCGTGGTCATGATCGTTGTCAATTGCAACTAAGTTTCTCTCAGTTGCAGTTAATCTCCCTCTCTTGACAGAAGTTGGTTGATCATTTCTCGTTTGGACTTGGTCGGACTCCTGTACCCTACTACGTATTGCCCTCCCTGTATCAATTTGTTGTCCCTTTTGCGATTGAGATTGTGAAGATGTTAGCCCACTGGAGACATTCGGAGCACTCATTCGTTTTTGTGCTAAATTTTTATATCTAGTCATGGACTATGGAGCAATGTATTTTCGATGCTGTTTCATGCAAGTAGAATTGTTAGAAAACAAACATAGAGAGAATATAGTAGCCAAATTTATTATTCGTACCTTTTTATTTGTTTGTGTAGCCGCTTCTTCTGGGTTATCTTCCTCAGCATTAAGATGAAAGTCTGAACCAGACATATAATCTGCATCTTTCTCACCGGTATCTGTTGGTTTCTTTTTCTTTTTCTTTGTGTTGTCACTCTCTACTAGACTTGTAAAAGACCTAGCAATATTTTTCACTCCCAAAGCTTGTAATCTCTGTTGGTTTTCTTGAATCCTTGTCCTTCTGGACATTTCATAGTCATTCGTATTTCTCGTGGTGACTTGGCATTGCATCTTTTTATTTTCCATTACTGTTGCACAAAACAAATAAAATTATTATGAGATTGCAAAGAACAATAGTCATTTGAGAACAACAAAACTGAAATCAAATCACTATCTGTTACATGTTACAGAATGAAATACATTATCTACAAACAAAAATATACGCAAATCCTTCAGTTACATGTCACAGAATGAAATACATTAGCTAGAAACTGATATCAAATCACTATCACTATCACTACCCAAATCCTTTGAACCATGGTTACACAGGTATACCAACATTCATTTTAAATAAACAGAGCAACTAAAATACAACTTGTACCATATCACAAATAAGCAGCACTTATGATCACATATGAGACTCATCACAAGAGGTCAACCAAACACATACCCGAACCCACCATTTCACACACTTAAGACTCATCAAAAAGGTTAAACAAACACTAACAATGTATAACAATAACTGTGTATAACAATGATAATACCAATAATAATAAGAATAACAATAACAATAACAATAATAATAATAATAATAATAATAATAATAATAATAATAATAATAATAATAATAATAATAATAATAATAATAATAATAATAATAATAATAATAATAATAATAATAATAATAATAATAATAGCAATAACAATAATAATAATAATAATAATAATAATAATAATAATAATAATAATAATAATAATAATAACAACAAGAAAGGTTTCCATTACCTGTTGAGTCAGATCTTCATTCAAAAGTGAAAACCCACAATCCTTGTTTTGCTGCCCACATACAACCCTAAACCAACATTGAGAGTTTAACCGTCTGTGAAAAACGATTGTCATTAATAAAATCGAATCAAATACTTAATTTTCGAAAAGATATGCTTGATTTTCGCAGCGCCAAAAGTTATTTATGAATCTGAATTTTTCCCCAAAAATTTTAAGCGGGTTTATGTGAACGTGGGTGTGTAAGTTTTCCCCAAATTTTTAGATTATACGGAGTAATTAGATTTATAATTAATTAACTAATATTATATTTGTATTATATTATTGTATATATAATATATAGTATATGAAATGTATTATATTATTGTATATATAATATATAAGTATTTTATTGTATGTGAAAATAAAAATGAAGTAGATTTGGCATTCGTTTTTCCGACTTCCCGGGTCAAACAACAATATGAATGTGTTGAAGTAATCAGTATCTGTTGTATCTTACTGCCCGAAATGGAGCGGCTCCAGATAGTTCATTTGTTTTACTCGGGCGTTATTTAAAATGTTGCTATTTTCTTATAGACGGGATTTATCATAAGTGGTCTACGTTTGTTAAAGCGTATCCGCATACCCCGAAAGATAAAGTGAGAAGTAGGATAGTAAACCACACTAGAGTCATATATGCCATTGGTGCAACAATGACACGGACATGGAACCCTATGAATAATGAAATGACTCGGGTTTGAAACTGGGAGTCAGATATCATATCATAATCAGAGTGTCATATCAAAAGGTTCATAACCAATATGTTCATATCCAATGTTGCAAAAATTGCGAATCAGTAGTCGGGCGGTCGACCACCTTGTAGCTTGTAATCGGTCTGGGCGGGATGAATCGGTGATAGGGTATAATTTGATGTATAATTAAATTAATTAATACTACCTAGTATACAGTATATGAAAAGTATTGTATTATTGTGTATATATATAATATATAGGTATAGGTATTTTATTGTATTTGAAACTAAAAAAAACTAGAGTATTACCCGGTCGTTGCTCGAGTTATCAACTAAGGGCCCGTTTTGTTGGTGGGTGTTGCTTTGGATTCGGGATTGATTTGGTAAAAACGTAAAGTTTATGAAATAATAACTTTGAATAAGCTAATATGAATAACTCTCAACGGATGCGGTCATTCATTTATATTGTCAAGAGTTTTTACGTAAGCCGACTTCCCATGACGTCACATTTCGGGGATGGTTTGTAGCCTATATTCTGCACATATTGAACGTAGGAATTGTCCTATGCATTTGCGAGGCCAATATACGCGAGGTGATCATAAAGTGCCGACTATTATGATTGAATGTATTGCTTTGCATGAAGTCAGAGATAGGACAGTAATCCACAACGAGCCCAGAAACATAACATATCATATCATATAACAGATAATCGGATGCATCCATACTCCCCTGCAGATAACATGGTGGCCAAACATATACTTGAGCTCATAACATGTAACATATAAGGGATGGTGTGGAACGTCACTTAAACACACTAGAGTCATATATGCCATTGGTGCATCAATGACCCGGACATGGAACCCCGATGACTAGTGAAATGGCTCGTGTATCAAACTGATAGTCAGATATCATATCTTAATCAGAGTGTCATATCAAAAGGTTAATATCCAAAATGTTCATAACAAATGGGTCATATCAAATGGTTCAGAAAGCATATAAAAGGTTCATAATAAAAGTTTCATAGCAAAGATTCGTCATTAAGGTTCATAGTAAAAAGAATCATATGAAGATTCGTCATTAAGGTTCATCAAGGTCGACAACAGGGCAATATCACCGGTTCATATGACCCAAGTGTACTATCGGGTTGTTCGGTTAGTTTGGTTTCATTCAATTTGAAAATAATAATCATGAATATTTTAAAAATAATATTCAAATTATAACCATTTATAAAGATGGGCGTGATCTTTTTGAAGTTCACGGGTTGAAAAGGTTAAACGGGTTAAGGGTTGACACAGTAAACCCTTTTTTTGATACAAAAGTTGCCACATTAAGAAAAAAAGCTTAAACGTGTTGTCAGGTCGACCCAATTAATTTATTCACAACCCGAACCTACCCTGATTAATAAATGGGTTAGATGGGTCGACCCAAACCCGACCCGAAATATATTTATACTCAACACCGACTTACTAGTTCCTCTCTTTTTACAAATGCTTCAAACTGAAACTGAATTGGTTAAACTTTGAGTCATCCCAATTAAAATAATAATCATCTATATTATGGGAACGCGTAATTTTTTCTCGACTTTTGATTTTCTGCAATCTCTTCAGTTCTCATCATTACGTGTTTTGATTATTTCGTCTCTCATTAATAGTCTTAATTTTTTCAGTTCATGCATCTACCCTTTATATATATGCTTGGTTTTATTTTTATTTTTTCAGTTCATCCATATACTTTTTTCCGATCATAACTTTTTCACTACTAACCCTAATTGAAAATGTCTGAAACGCCGTACTTGGATGAACTGAAACAACTTTCTGGGTCTGAAAAGATTCATGATTGTTTTATTTTTCTGAATATTCAGGAGATTCCTACTGATGCGTGGGAATCGCAACAGGCTTTACCTCTCGAGGGATCTCGAGAAGCTTACAACCCCCACCAGGCAGTGTACCTGATCGTTGTAGTATAGTATAGTGACAAGTACCGGGGGATTGATCGTTCAGCTTAGGAATAGTGTCGCTAGGATTAGAAAGCCTAATTACTAGTTCTAAAGGTGAGGGATGATTATTTTTGTATTTTTATATTTTTATTAAAGCAAATAAAATCTCGGGTTTTGGAAGAGTGGGCAGAATTAGTTGCTATTCAACTAACCCAAAACTAATATGTAATCAAAATAAAATAATAAAAATGAAATTAAACTAATTTATACTAAGGTTGTGAGCAGTAATTGGAGAAAATGTGTTTACTTAGACTTCACTACTCCCTAGATATCTTTTACACGTTAATTACTTGTTATAATTGTATGGATGACGGATTGTATTCCTTAATACCATTCATGGGGTGGCATACATAACTCCCCAATTCTATGAGCTCTTATCTCCTCCTACACCATGACCCAGCACAACTATAGGGATTGTAAACAGTGGCTCATGCATTAAATACAACCAATAAAGACCTAGTACGCCTCGGTTCATGTTTCTTAAGACGTTCAAGCATGTTACCATTTGGAGATCTGCCAGTTTTCTTAAGCCTAACATATAAAATCATTCATCCAAGACAAGAATAAACAAGTAATCAACACATAATCAATATCTAGGTTTCATTAGATCTAAGCAAACACAAAGGAGATCTAGCCTAGCATAATGGAATTGAGACAAGAACAAGATATAGACAACCAACACATAGACATATTGATTGAATTAGAAGAACAGTTATCTCAATTACAATGCAAGGTATCAAGGGTTTGGAACCCTTGAAAAACCTGTAAAAGTTGCACCAAATTCGTCTTTAGGGTTTCTCCAAAACTTCTCCCCTTTAATGTAAAAAACTAGAAAACTATATATAGGAAAACTGGGGTGACGGCGTCAAGAGCAAGGGTGTGACGCCGTCATCTCACCGCCAAATACTTCCTCGGACGGCCTTGATCTATTTATGACGGCCTATGTGACGCCGTCATCAACCACGGTATTTTATTCTTGGGACTTTGACGCCGTCAAGAATTACTCTTGACGCCTTCATGCACTGTTCCCAGCATAGAAATTTGAGACTTTGCCGTTTTCTTCACTTTTATGCTTCAAAAACGTCCGAAATGGCTTCTTTTCCAGAATTCACTCTCCAAGTACCTAAAATCACAAAAGGAACGATTTAGGGCAATATTTGATCAAATAAAGTCGGATTCGGGCTTAAATGACCCCCTAAAAACGGATCATTTTTCGCCTCATCATATACCCTTACACTTGAGATTTACTTGTCCTCAAGCAAATGAGCTTTTATTCTACTCAAAAGACAAGTTAGGGGTCATTTAACACTAATATAAAAGTAATTACAACAAATAATCATTCCACTAAAGACCAATAGACAAGCACGGAGGTCATACACTAGCACCTCACAAATAGTGTTTAGATACTCACATCTCTCGGGTGTAATAAAGTAATATAACATTATGGAAATGGAAGATATCTCTCACTACCTGTCATAGCAAAATAGATTACCATAGGCTTGGGAAAGGATCAAACCTCCACCACATGGCGTAAGCACCTAGGATAAACTATCAAAGAGGTCTTTTAAAGGGTTGTAACGTTAGGTATAGGGATATGAATTACACGGTTTTGTTGGATAAAGGAAGTTTTACTGGTGGCGAGTTAACAATCTTGGTTAATTACATGTACAATGTGGCGTTGCTAAGCCAAGACTAGACTCGACTTAAGCTAATAAATGAAAAATAACAAAAACATAAAATGAACATAGAATGAAACGGGATGGTAGTCCGTATGTTTTTTCTCTTTTTCCTTTTTCTATTTTTTTTTTTTTTTTTTTTTTTTTTGCATACACTCTTACCCTACCATCCAAAATAATACATCATAGGGGATGAGAGTTCCCCTTACACTTGAATCTTTACATACTTTACATTTAACTAATCTAATGACTCGAATTAAGAAAATCAAAACACTTGGAGTACTTTTAAGATTAACGCACATATGGGGGTAATAAATGATGTTCTTCCCCATTACTCCATAAAATAAGTACTTACCCATGAGTCCCAATCGTCCCAAAACAATATGTACAAGGATATGACTCGACTTAGCAACCATGTAATCAATTAGAAAGTTAACTTAGGGTTTAACAAATAACAATAATGCACTAAAAATGAGCGCATACACGGAAGGCTAAGGCGATTTGGGTGTACACTTAAGTGGGGTGTAACAAATTCTTTCTTTAAGTAAAATGCTTAAAGTTAGAAACGAAAAGATAGGCTCGGAGGGGTGTACTAGGGGTATCGTGTACTAAAAATGAGTACGACGCTAAAGGTGTGGGAAAATTAGTTGACTTAACTAGCCAAGTAATATGACTTAAATGGTCAAGTAATTATGATACGGGTTTAACACAAGGGTGATCCTAATGCCTCTTATCATGTAGTAAATCCTACTACACGAATGTAGTCTCACTAGCGGTCTCGGGATGCATCACTAACGCAAGTTCTAGAATCTAAATGCTACTGGTACACTCATAAGCACTAATAGTAAATGCTTTTCCTATAAAATCTAAAGGCGAACCTCACATTTTTGGGTGGAAAATTTTTCTGAATATACGGTTATGTGCTAGTCATACAATCTCCTATCCATGAGACGCTTGCTATGGCTAAAGTTTCACTCCTAAATGTTGTAAAAAATTTTAAATTTGGCGCTAAAATTGCACTAACAAGTATTTCTCATAGTTTTATTACACATCTACCATCAAACAAAACAAACTCAAGCGAAAGTGCATATGTAAGGTATCATCTTTTTACCCTCCCCTTACACTTAAGATGAACATTGTCCCCAATGTTCAAGTAAAGAATGTAAAAGTGAAAAAGTAAAGAGAATGAAATCAAATACTCCCCTGATTCGCTCGGTATGGATTATAGGTTGGCCAGGTTAAATCTTCCTCCAAGAAAACGAACAATCAAAGCTTCCCTTCCAGAATATAAATCATCTCCTTGTCGAACATAACCTGTAAATCCTGACAAAAAGTAGACAAGACAACCTCGCGTAAAATCGGCGGCATCCTATATAAGTTACTAAATCCTAGAAAACAAAGTAAGATATAATGCTTGTGGAATGAAGTTTGCAGATTTCCTGGAGATTATAAAACTTAATAATTCACAAAAACCATAAGACTCCGTTAGAAAAACAAAACCGGTAAAATTTCCAGATTTTAACTCCTGACGCCGTCAAGAGTAATACTCTGACGCCGTCAGAATGGACCTGCAGAAATTCTTATGTTAAGTTTCCGGAAAATTTCTAGAAAAACTTGGTCCTACTTCCTGGAAAATCCTGCAAAACTTCATTATGACTCAATACAAGCATTTGACTCTAACAAATACGAATATACATGTTCATTTAATATTGTGGAGAATCATGATCGGGTTGTTTCTTAAAAACATATTTGGGGTTTCCCCTTACACTTATCTTTTGCAAAAATACCTTTAGGTTGGAGTTAAGACTAGGCCAAACAACATAGTAAAGTATTTCCACATTTTAATTTAGAAACATGATCAACCAACAATAAACATAAAACATGCATACGGAAGCAAATAACAATCAAACAAATAAAATCACACAAAACATGGGTTGCCTCCCAAGAAGCGCTTTTCTTTATTTACGAGTCTTGTAGCTAGACTCAAGGTTATGGGTTATCACGTGACTTCATCATCAAACGTCACATCCTCCTCACTAATCATTTCATTGTTATTTTCTTGGTAGTGTTTTATGCATTGTATGTTAACCGTGAATTCCCTACCTTCATCATCAATTAACACTACCGCTCCAAATTTTGAAGAATTCTTTACCGTGAACGGCCCATACCATCTAGACTTAAGTTTTCCCGGAAATAATCTCAACCGAGAATTGTACAATAGGACCTTGTCTCCTTCTAAAAATTCTTTGGGTTTCTTAATTCTTTGATCATGCCATCTTTTAGCTCTTTCTTTATATGTGATGGAGGATTCGTAGGCTTCTAGTCTAAGCTCATCAAGCTCGTGTAATTGCAAAAACCTATTATTCCCAGCAGTTGTGTAATCTAAGTTGCATGCCTTAAGCGCCCAATAAGCCTTGTGTTCTAATTCTACTGGTAAGTGACATGCCTTACCATACACCATGCGGAATGGGGTCGTTCCAATAGGTGTTTTGTAAGCAGTTCGGAATGCCCATAAGGCTTCGTCGAGTTTGAATGACCAGTCCTTTCTGTTTTGACTAACCGTTTTTTCAAGTATTCTTTTAATAGCTCTATTGGTGTTTTCGACTTGGCCATTGGTCTGTGGATGATAGGCGGTGGAGAATCGATGGGGTACTCCATACCTCTTCATGACCTTTTCCATTTGTGCATTGCAAAAATGTGTCCCCCTATCACTGATGAGAGCTTTCGGAATCCCGAATCTTGCGAAAAGCTTTTTCAGGAAATGAATGACTACTCTTGCATCATTGGTCCTAAGGGCTTGTGCCTCAACCCATTTGGAAACATAGTCAATGGCGACTAAGATGTACTCGTTTCCCCCTGAGGATGGAAAAGGTCCCATGAAGTCAATCCCCCAAACATCAAATACCTCACAAACTTGTATAAAGTTCTGAGGTGCCTCATCCCTATGTGATATATTTCCGGCTCGTTGACATGCATCGCACGCCTGCACCATTTCTTTTACATCACGGAAAATTGTGGGCCAATAGAATCCTGCATCGAGAATCTTTCGGGCGGTAACGTTTATCCCATGATGCCCTCCAAAGGGACCGGAGTGACATTCCCTCATAATTTTTATTGCCTCATTCTCCGAAACACAATGCCGTATAATGTGGTCAGGACACCTTCGGAATAAAAAGGGTTCATCCCAGAAGTAGTATTTTAGCTGGGAAAAGAACCTCTTCCTCTCGTACTTAGTCAGGTGTTCAGGAACAAGTCTACATCTACTAGCGAAGTAGTTGGCAAAGTCGGCGTACCATGGATCCGAATCAATCATTGACATCAGTTGTTCATCAGGAAACAAATCCCTAATCTCACTTCTATCGTGCTTATCCAAGGGGTTTTCAAGACGAGATAGATGATCTGCGGCTAGATTCTCTGCCCCCCTCTTATCGCGAATCTCAACATCGAATTCTTGTAACAACAAGATCCACCGAATTAGTCGCGGCTTGGCATCCTGTTTTGCAAACAGATATCGAAGAGCTGAGTGATCAGTGAAGACGACTGTCTTTGAAAGGACAAGATATTGTCGGAATTTATCGAATGCAAACACTACGGCTAGTAATTCTTTTTCGGTGGTGGAGTAGTTCTCTTGAGCGGGATTCATGGTTTTGCTAGCGTAGTAAATAGGTTGGAAAAGCTTGTCACGTCGTTGACCTAATACAGCCCCGACAGCGAAGTCGCTAGCGTCACACATGATTTCAAATGGTAACTCCCAGTTGGGTGTGATCATGATTGGAGCTTGAGTGAGTTCCCTTTTTAAGAGGTCGAAAGCATCTTTGCATTCTTGGGAAAAATCGAACGGAGCATCCTTCACAAGCAATTGAGTCATTGGCCGGGCAATTTTGGAGAAGTCTTTGATGAATCTCCGATAAAATCCGGCGTGCCCCAAAAAGCTGCGTATTGCCTTAACAGTCGTGGGGTATGGTAACTTAGATATAGCTTCAACTTTAGCTTGGTCCACCTCTATTCCATTCCCTGAGATCTTATGTCCTAACACAATTCCTTCCTTTACCATGAAATGACACTTTTCCCAGTTTAACACCAAGTTGGTTTCCTCACAACGTTTAAGCATCTTTTCTAAATTAGCAAGATAGCGGTCGAAGGAGTTTCCGAAGACTGAAAAGTCATCCATGAACACTTCCATGCTGTCTTCCATGAGTTCGTGAAAGATTGCGGTCATGCAACGTTGGAAAGTGGCGGGGGCATTACATAGCCCAAAAGGCATCCTTTTGTAGGCAAATGTTCCATAGGGGCAAGTAAACGTGGTCTTTTCTTGGTCCTCGGGTGCTATGGGGATTTGTAAGTATCCAGAGAATCCATCCAAGAAGCAATAGTACTCGTGTCCAGATAATCTCTCTAACATCTGATCAATGAATGGTAAGGGAAAGTGATCTTTCCTCGTGGCATCATTGAGCTTTCGATAGTCAATGCATACCCGCCATCCAGTGACAGTTCTCTGGGGCACCATCTCACCCTTGTCATTTTTTACTACAGTCATTCCACCCTTTTTAGGTACAACCTGCACAGGACTGACCCAAGGGCTATCCGAGATCGGGTAAATCAATCCTGCATCTAAAAGTTTTATGACTTCTTTCTTCATTGCTTCTTTAATGTTAGGGTTCATGCACCTCTGGGGTTGCACGGTAGGTTTATAATCTTCTTCCATGAGAATCTTATGTGTGCAAAAAGTCGAGTCAATCCCCTTAATGTCGGCTACACTCCATGCAAGCACCCCCTTGTATTTCTTTAGGACCTCTAAGAGTTTAACTTTTTGTTCATGTTCCAAGGAGGAGTTTATGATTACCGGGAGTTGACTTTCTCCCTGAAGAAAGGCATACTCCAAATGATTAGGGTGCTCTTTAAGATCTACGTCAGGGGGCTCGATGATAGAAGGTTTGAGCTTGTTTTCGGGCTTTCGGAGCTCGAGATGCTCCGTTGCCTCTTGTCTAGGATAGAAGGAGACTGCATTAACATCCTCCGTCTTTTCCACCTCTAGCAAAGGCAGAAAACTCTCGTCCCGTAGCCAGCCTTCATCGATTTGTTCATCGATGCAACTATCAATGACATCTGTGAGTTCATCTACTTCCCCGATAAAGTAGAGTCGGTTGGCTGCTTCGAGGGAGAGGTCCATAGAATCCTTAATGTCGAAGGTTGTGCTATCGTCTCCCACTCGTAAGGTCAATTTGCCATTGTAGACATCGATGACTGCACGAGCGGTAGCAAGAAATGGTCTACCTAAGATGATAGGTACCAAGTCATCCTCCTCCATATCTAGGATTACGAAGTCGACAGGGAATTTGAATTTCCCAACTTTGACTAGCACATTCTCACATATCCCTACGGGGTACTTTACTGATCTATCGGCTAGTTGGACGTTCATACGAGTAGGCTTCAATCCAGAATATCCTAGTTTACGGAATATAGAGTGAGGCATGAGATTGATACTAGCTCCCAAATCGGCAAGAGCATTCTTGATTGATAGAGGTCCTATAGAGCAGGGCAAGGTGAAACTGCCCGGATCGTCTACCTTCTTTGGTAGCCCTCGATGGGTTACCACTGAGCATTCTTCCCCCAGGGTCACAAGACCCTCGAGTTTCTTCCTGTTAGCGAGAAGCTTTTTGAAGTATGTGCTATACTTTGGCATGTGATAGCAAGCATCTAGGAGAGGTATGGTGACAACTGAGTCTTTTAGGTATGACAAGAACCTCTTGTTATCATTCTCAGTTTTCTGGTTTCTTAATCGGGACGGAAATGGGATTCTCACAGGTTGGTTGGGCAAGGCCGATGGGGAAGGGATCGTTACGGGCGGTTGGTCTGGGGTGCCAATGCCGACATCCTGCTCCTCCTCCTCGGGTTTGTCTGGATCGAGGGTGACGGGGGACGAGTTTGGGTAAGGAGGGTCCTTGGTTGTCGTTCCAGCTCGTGTGGTTATCGCGAGCATGGGGTCCTTTTTTCTTTCTAATGGCGTTTGGAGGTGATCTAGGGCTGAGTTAAGCTTGTTGAAAAATTCTCCAATACCCTCCTGCTGTTTGTCGAAAAGCTCATTAAGCCCTTTCATTTGCAAGTCCTTTTCTTGAGTGAAGTGACCAAGGTCACTTTCGAAATTGCTCCTAATTTTGAATTCAGGGCCTTCCTCCCCTTCTCTTCTCTTTACCAGATTTCCCCAAAGGGTATAATCGTTATTTTGGTAGAAAGGCAAAAGGGAGGGATCAGCATAAATGTCCCCTCCTGACAAGCACGCATGTTCAGTTGTAGCTGCTCCTCCGCATTCCTCTACCTCATGTGGGCCTCCACAGTAATCGCAGATCAAGTAAGGATTCGACAGCAGTTTAGGTAGTTGCGATCCAGCTAGGTAATCCACTCTTTTGTGAACTTTGCTCAACCGATCCGAGGTGATCTCAGAAATGCTGACAGTCGACTCAGGTCCATCCCAAGTGTCATCCTGGTCTTGAGCATATTCTTCAATCCTATCCCATCCTTCCTCGGCACTAAGATTGGCCAATCTTCCTTTCCTAGATTGGTTAATTCCGTTCCGGTCATTAGAGGAGATATTTTCGTAAAAGATTTGGACCAAGAGCCAAAGTTCAATGCCATGATGTGGAACTTGTCTTATTAAATCTTTGAATCTAGTCCACGATTTATGGAAGGGTTCATCCTTCCCCTTTCGGAAACGAAGGATCCTATCTCTAAATGCTGAGGTTTTTCCAGGTGGAAAGAACTTCTCATAGAACTTGGATATGAGTTGCTCCCATGTGAAGATAGATTCGGAAGGGAGTTTGTCATACCATTCTTGGGCTTTTTCGTATAAGGTGAAAGGAAAGAATCGCAATCGGGATGTGTTTCTAGTAGCCCCATCCGTATGGATGGTGTCCACTATTTTTAGGAAGTCCTTGATGTGTTGGATTAGATTTTCCTCATCAAGTCCGTGGAACTTACACACACTTTTGACAAGCCAAACATCGTTAGCATGCAAGACCTCGTTGGTGTGTTCGTTTGGGGTAAACAATGGCATTAGAAAAGCCACGAGGAGTTGGGGAAGAGTAGTCCTTGAGACGCTTAGGAGGAGGTATTATAGGGGTACTCATCTCGTTGTGGGAGCTAGGGGTTGTGATGTGATTTTTTGAATTTTCCTCAGAAAGAGGTGCATCAAAGTCGATAGCAATGCTGGATGGTTCAGGAGTCGAGTGAGTTCGTCTTAACCTACACATTTCTCTTTCGGGTTCTGCATAAGGCAAGACAAGGTCTTTAGTGGTACTACGACTCCTAGTGATCCTAAGGTTGGAGAATTCGTTGGTTGCCATGATGGCGGACGGTGAAGAGTTACGAACAAAGGCACGAAGAAATAAGATAGACTAAAGAAAACCTAAAAAATAAAATTAAAAATCTTACTAGAAAGGAATCTAGCAAGTAGACCTAATAAAAAGAAATCCTAACCTAGACAATAACTATTCCCCGGCAGCGGCGCCAAAAACTTGATGCGTGCGAATCGCAACAGGCTTTACCTCTCCAGGGATCTCGAGAAGCTTACAACCCCCACCAGGCAGTGTACCTGATCGTTGTAGTATAGTATAGTGACAAGTACCGGGGGATTGATCGTTCAGCTTAGGAATAGTGTCGCTAGGATTAGAAAGCCTAATTACTAGTTTTAAAGGTGAGGGATGATTATTTTTGTATTTTTATATTTTTATTAAAGCAAATAAAATCTCGGGTTTTGGAAGAGTGGGCGGAATTAGTTGCTATTCAACTAACCCAAAACTAATATGTAATCAAAATAAAATACTAAAAATGAAATTAAACTAATTTATACTAAGGTTGTGAGCAGTAATTGGAGAAAATGTGTTTACTTAGACTTCACTACTCCCTAGATATCTTTTACACGTTAATTACTTGTTATAATTGTATGGATGACGGATTGTATTCCTTAATACCATTCATGGGGTGGCATACATAACTCCCCAATTCTATGAGCTCTTATCTCCTCCTACACCATGACCCAGCACAACTATAGGGATTGTAAACAGTGGCTCATGCATTAAATACAACCAATAAAGACCTAGTACGCCTCGATTCATGTTTCTTAAGACGTTCAAGCATGTTACCATTTGGAGATCTGCCAGTTTTCTTAAGCCTAACATATAAAATCATTCATCCAAGACAAGAATAAACAAGTAATCAACACATAATCAATATCTAGGTTTCATTAGATCTAAGCAAACACAAAGGAGATCTAGCCTAGCATAATGGAATTGAGACAAGAACAAGATATAGACAACCAACACATAGACATATTGATTGAATTAGAAGAACACTTATCTCAATTACAATGCAAGGTATCAAGGGTTTGGAACCCTTGAAAAACCTATAAAAGTTGCACCAAATTCGTCTTTAGGGTTTCTCCAAAACTTCTCCCCTTTAATGTAAAAAACTAGAAAACTATATATAGGAAAACTGGGGTGACGGCGTCAAGAGCAAGGGTGTGACGCCGTCATCTCGCCGCCAAATACTTCCTCGGACGGCCTTGATCTACTTATGACGGCCTATGTGACGCCGTCATCAACCACGGTATTTTATTCTTGGGACTTTGACGCCGTCAAGAATTACTCTTGACACCATCATGCACTGTTCCCAGCATAGAAATTTGAGACTTTGCCGTTTTCTTCACTTTTATGCTCCAAAAACGTCCGAAATGGCTTCTTTTCCAGAATTCACTCTCCAAGTACCTAAAATCACAAAAGGAACGATTTAGGGCAATATTTGATCAAATAAAGTCGGATTCGGGCTTAAATGACCCCCTAAAAACGGATCATTTTTCGCCTCATCACCTACCAATGAGGTCAACATGAGGAATGTTGCGGCCGTCAGAGACGACATGAGAATGCAAGTGGATAAGATGACAGAAAGAATGATGGAGGTGTTTTGGTTGAATACTGATGAAGAAATGGCAGCAGAGGATGTTTATGATTCTATGCATGAAGTCCAGCTAATTGAGAGGCATTTGGTTGAATCCCTTGCTAGTGTGGTTGCTGACTTTCAGAGGTTGATCTCGTTGAAGAAGGAGACCATTGAGATTCTGGAGAAGTATGAGCATGAATGAAGGTAGTGGTTGGGTTTTTTTGTGGTTTTTGTGTCTAATGGTGTCATGTTGTTGGGTTATGTAGTTATTTTGATGAAAACTTGTTATGTATTTATGTTCATGGTGATGGTTTGTGAACAATGGGTTATGAACAATGGTTTCTGGGTACTTATGATGGTTATTATTTTAATAGTATGTAGATATTTATGTTTAATGGCCGTTTGTTTTGTTATGTGCTTTGATTATAATCTGTATGTGCTTGTTAGTTGTTATTGTTAAATGTTGGTTGCTTTTGTTTATATGTGTTTAATTTAGCCTAGTTGAAGGTTATGTATCAGTATTATGATTTAGATTGATCATTTGCCTTTTAACTTTGTTAAATCAGTGGAGTATTAAAGAATTTGTGTTTTAAAGTAGTGTTTGGTTAGGTCTGTGTAGTGAGTATTAGTTGAACTCAGTGACTAAGGCCTGTTCATACAACTTTCTTAACAGCTAATAGGTCAGAAACAAACAAGGTTTTAGTGGATAGAACCTTTAAAGTCAAAATCACCAAGATATTGGCCTAAAATCTGTCTGTGTGGAAATTAGTGTGGCATATGCCTCAAATCATCTCACAAGTAGTTGTTCTAGCATAAATTAGTCTTAATATAGCTTAAGTCACATTAATCAATCAGTAAATTTGGATCAAATCTCACAAAAGTCAACCTAAGTTCATAATTTCAAAAAGTCAAAAACATTGTTGTTTCAGAAATCCAAAAATAGGGAGATTTATTTAGATTTTTGTATTTGGATTGGGAACCTGAGCTTTTCATAAATCATAGTCCCTCAGCTCATCTTTAAAAATCTGTGTCCAGCTTATTTTTAGGATTTTTATTGTAGCTTGTGCAAGTGCTTCTTTAAGCTTGCAGGGCAAGTACTTGTCCTGTGCACAGGAAATTGACCATTTTCAATAGACCATAGATTGTTCAATAGTCGGCCCCATAGTGTGATTATTGGCTTTTTGGAAAGCCAATCAGCTGATCTTTGTAGTTCATAGCTTATTTTGCACTTTCTAGCTTATCTAATAGGGCTGCAAGTAGCTTTTAGTATGTCCCAGTTGACTGTGTACACTGGGTGGTCAGTGTGTACTTGGTTTTAAGCCAAAGTTCGTAAGCTGTTATCTGGCTTATCTGTGAACCCCAGTACACAACCTTGGGCTTTTTAGGGAGCTTACAAGTTCAGCTTATTGGATTAGTGCTTATTTTGGACTCTAGCCATTTTGCACTTAGCTTATTTGACTCATACTTGTGACCTGTCTCAAAACATACACTGAGTGACTCAGAGTTTGCCGACAGGTTCCAAGCACCACCCAGTGCTTATTTGTGTCCTTTGCCTTGTTTCAAGTTGTTTATCATCTGTTTTTGCTCATTTGCTCATTTCATAACTTTTTCAAAAGTGCATAAGTCCTAATAAGCTACTAAGTCAACTGTTAAGCACAAGGGGGTGCACATAGCTTATTAATAAGTTATTTCAAAAGTGGTTTCATAAAAGTTACTTATTTTTAGCTTTTTAGAAACCTCAATAATTCACCTTTTCATATCAAGTGTTGATTTGGATCCCTTTGAACCCTAGTGGGACCCACAAGGGCTACAAGGTTCTTGGTTTTGGCATGATTGGCATGTGATATATGTCCAAGTGCTTATTCTGGTCTAGATCTTATTCCGTTAGATTATCTGGTAGGTTTTAGGTTAAGGTAGGTACAACTCATGTAGTTACAGCTTATTGTAGCTTATTTGTAGCTTAATGCCTTTTATAAATCCATTTTGGCTTAACAAAAGCATCTGTAAAGCTAAAAAGCTCATAGAGAGCTTATTTTTTACTTTTGAAAAAAGTGTTTTAACAAAAGTTACTTATAATTAGTAATAAAAAAATTTTGTAAAAAGAAAATCAAAGAAATTAAAATAAATGGAAAAATTGCAAAAAGTGGGGTTCGAACCTGGGACCTCAAGCATACATGCACAATACCACAACCCCCTTCCAATTGCTCTGGGGTACCAGTTACGTTTGTTATTGCATAATCTATATACTTAATATAATCCTTGTTCCTTTTAGCTTATTTTTGCAATTTAGCTTATTTAAATGCTTATCCCTACAATTTTCCCCCTCCTCATATTTTTCCTTGGTTCCTTGTAACTTGTAGCATTCCTAGTAATTTTCCCATATTTTTTACTCTTCAATAGGTAATTTTTAGAGTTAATTTTAATTAAATTAGTTTAAATTAAAAAGCAAAAAATATATTAGTTTTACTGTTTAATTTTTATGCCAGATAATTTTTTATAATTTTTTTTACCTTTTATAAGTTTTCAAGCTTATGTAAAAATTACTTTTGCAATTTTGACTTTTAATTTCTAATTTATATATTTAAATTAGTTTATCTAGCTTTGAAATAATAATTAGGCAATTCATTAAGAAATACCTTAAAAATAAATTGTAAAAGTATTTCTAATTTTAATATCCAAATCTACATCATTCCACCATCCAAAATTGCCAACAGGACTCACCATCATCATCAAGACCAGGTAATACTTCATAATTGAAACCCTAATCATTTTTGCTAAATTTTTATGAAACAACATATGTGGTTAATTGAATTAGGCTCCCTTTCTTTTTGTTGAAATTATATGTGGTTTTCTGTGGTTAATTGAATTAGGTTTAAGATGGATACGAGTTGGATGTCTTTACCTAGATTTACCATTGAATATAAAAAAGGTCTTGATGACTTTCTTGATCATATATTCTATAATGAGGGTAAAAATGGACAGATTTCATGTCCATGTATTGATTGTGGTAATCAGATATGGGTAAATCGGACGGAGGCTACAACACATCTTGTATGTGTAGGGTTTATGAAAGGTTATACAATTCCACCTTTCAGTTCCAAATCAAGTAATGCTCCAATGTTGGATGCTGAAGATGACATGCAAGGGTTGTTGAATGATGCCTTCCATCGGTTTGGTGATGACACACTAACCGATGACATGGGAACACAAACTGAAAGTATGAGTATGCCAAACCTAAAGGCGAAAAATTTTTATAAAGTGTTGGGAGAGGCAAAGAAACCACTATATCCTGGGTGTAAGTTATCAGTTCTTTCTTTTATCATTAGACTATTTCATGGTAAGTGTGTTGGGAAATGTAGTGATAATGGTTTCAGCAAGATGCTAGATACAATGAGGGAAGCCTTCCCCGATGCTTCTATACCAAACTTATTGTATGAACTAAGGAAGATAATTCGAGAGTTGGGACTTAGTTATGATAAAATTGATGCATGTCCTAATGATTGTACGCTGTACTTGAAAGAAAACATTAATAAAACAGAATGTGATATATGCCATACGTCAAGGTATAAAGCAAGTGAAGATGATTGTGTAGATGAGTCCACCACAGGTGATACACGTAAGAAGATTAGAGCAAAGGTGTTGCGTCATTTTCCGCTCATACCACGATTGAAATGTTATTTATGTCATCTAAAACAGCCGCCTCCATGAGATGGCATGAAGAGAGTCGCACGAAAGATGGTTACTTGACACATCCTGCAGATTCCCCGGCATGGAAAGCATTTGATTTTAAGTATGATAAGTTTGCCAAAGAATCTCGTAATGTCAGGCTTGGTTTAGCGAGTGATGGGTTTAACCCTTTTGGAACAATGAGTGTTTCTCATAGTACATGGCCTGTTGTTTTGACGCCATATAATCTACCTCCTTGGATGTGCATGCAGAAACCTTATTTCTTTCTAACGTTACTTGTACCTGGCCCATCTGCTCCTGGGAATAATATAGATGTCTACATGGAACCGTTAGTTGCTGAGCTACAGGAGTTGTGGGATCGTAAAGGAGTAGACACTTATGATGCATCAACAAAAAGTAACTTTCGGATGCGTGCTTGTTTGTTATGGACGATCAGTGACTTTCCTGCTTATGCAAATTTATCCGGATGGAGCACCAAAGGTAAACTTGCATGTCCTAACTGCCATAAACATACAAAATCAACACGCTTGACTCATGGCAAAAAACAATGTTTTATGGGACATCGTCGATATTTGCCTACTGAACATGCTTTTAGAAGAAATACAAACTCTTTTGATGGCACAGAAGAACTAGACAGGCAACCCCGTGGCTTAAGAGGACAAGAAGTACTTGATGAGTTAGATGGTTTTGAAGTTAAATTTGGAAAACTTGTGAAGAGCAACCCAAATTTACCTTTTAATTGGAAGAAGAAAAGTATTTTTTTTTAGTTACCGTACTGGAAAGATAACTTGCTACTCCATAATCTAGATGTAATGCATATTGAGAAGAATGTTTGTGACAGTGTCCTTGGAACGCTATTGAATCTAGATGGGAAGACCAAGGATCATATAAAAGCACGCCTAGATTTACAAGAAATGGGCATTAGACCTGAACTTCATCCTATAGTTCAAGATAACAACAAAGTTTATTTGCCACCTGCTTGTTTCTCAATGGATAAAAAAGAGAAAGATATTTTTTGTCGTGTGCTTAAGAAGGTGAAAGTTCCAGATGGTTATGCAGCTAATATCTCAAGATGCGTAGAGTTAAAACCTCCAAAACTGTTTGGACTTAAAAGTCATGATTGCCATATTTTGATGTAGCAGTTGCTTCCCATTGCCTTGCGAAATGTGTTGCCTAAGCATGTGCGCTATACTGTGATGAAGCTATGTCGTTACTATAAACAATTATGCGCAAAGGTTCTTAATCCAAATGATTTGGTTCAAATGGAAACCGAGATTGGAAAAATACTTTGTGATTTAGAAAGGATTTTTCCGCCATCATTCTTTGATGTCATGGTTCATCTTTCGGTTCATCTTGCTTCAGAGGCCAGATTAGGAGGGACAGTACATTACCGTTGGATGTATCCAATCGAGAGGTGCACATTACTATTTTAGTAAATACCTTTATTAACAAATATTATTGAATCTAAAATTATTGGTTTTGATATCTCAGGTATTTAGCTACATTAAAATCTTACGTGCGAAACAGGAATAACCCGGAGGGTTCCATTGCAGAAGGATATCTAGCTGAAGAGTGTGTGTCGTTTTGTTCATTGTACTTATCCAGTGATGTTGAGACCGTACATAATAAGACAAGTCGAAATAATGATGACGATGGTTATGAGGATGTTTTACCTATCTTTTCTATGGCGGGTCGACCGATTGGTGCTACTAAGGTAGAAATGATGGAACTTGACATTTTGGCTAAAGCACATTCATATGTGTTGTTCAATTGTAGTGAAGTTGATGAATTTCGAACGTAAGTAATTATATTAGTTGTGAGTTTCATAAATTATATTATACAATGAATAGTTGTCGTTGTTATCTTCATTATCATCTGTTAACACTGCAGTGAACATCTGGCGTTGGTTCATCATCAAAATCGAAGAAAACGTAAGCGTGACATTCAACGTTTACATAGTGAGACTTTTGAGTCGTGGTTTCAAGATCATGTAAGACATATACACAGGTTTATTACTTTTGCAAAATAATTATAATGACATAGCATTTTCGACCTACTAATAACAAAACAATTAACACATCTTGCCTTATTTCAGGTTGAGGAGCTACATGCTAAAGGGGATCACAGAATCACAGAAAGTCTAAGGTGCTTGGCAAGTGGTCCATCTGAGTATGTGAAAAAATATAAGGGATTTATCATAACTGGTTTCCGATTTCACACAAAAGATGTAGAACATAATAGGAAAACACAGAATAGTGGGGTTAATCTTCAGGCCATGACAAACAGTTACTCGAGTGCTACAGATAACAATCCTATCGCGGGAGATGTAACTTACTACGGGGTTTTGAATGATATAATTGAGTTGGAGTATGGTATTGACAAGAAAGTAGTTTTGTTCGATTGTGATTGGATTTCGAATGGTTCAAGGAAAAAAGAAGATGACAACGGGTTTACTCTATTGAATTTTGAAGGATTGAAGGCTCATAACGAGCCTTTTATACTAGCTTCTCAAGCACATCAAGTATTTTACGTTGCATATAGTGTTGACAAAGGATGGCAAGTTGTGATCAAGACAGCGCCCAGACATGTTTATGACATGGATGAACAAACAAGTCTTGATGACGTGGAAACACATTTGCAGGGTGACTCATTTATGTGTCCTCAACATGACGAAACAATGGATATTGAATTGGTTAGAGGTGGTTTCGATGGAACCGTTGTGGACAACAATGACTTAGTTATTGCCGATGAAGAAGATCCAGTTGAAGAAGCTTAATGATTTCAATTAGCTAAATAGTAATAGTCCCTGTTTTTATGTAAAATTAGTTGTTAAGAATCAATAACAATCCTCATTACTGTTTGTATTACTCTTTCTTATACATTTCTTATTTAAATTTAGGTAATTTTAACTTTTTAGCTTCTTGTTATTTATATTTTCACTTTGAGATCTCAAAACAACCCTGCTTAAGGGGTGTTTGGCTCAAATGGGTCAAACGGGTCAATATGGCTTATCACTGTTTGGCTCAAATGCTCATATTAAGAGCTTAATTTCTGCTTATTCACTGTTGTTTCTCTTCTGTTTTTTGTTTCTTTTAGTAGCTTGTACTACTGACTAGAGAATTCTGAGCTTAATTGGGATTCTAGATCTTATCTTGTTGCTTTAATTTGGTATGCTAATCACCACATTAGGACTGAGATGCCCTGCACTCAGTCATTTTTGTTTTTGAATCAAGCCTAGTTTATTTTGTGAGTGAAATTCTGGCTTAGTATATTACAGCAATAATGCACCAAATTAACCATTATCATTGATACATAAGGACACTACAAAGACAGCTAACCCATACATAACTTCCAAAAGATTGAGACATATAACAATACAAAGACAGATAACACATTATCCTGATGGTTTTTTGACTCCAAATGTCTTCTTTTTTATTGCATCCCAAGTAACATTGTTAGCAAGACCTAACACTTGTATCCTTTTACCAGGAACTTGTTCAACTTGTTCAACATTTTTGCCTTTTGACTTCTTGCCTTTTGACTTTTTGGCTTCTGACTTTGTTAATCCTTTGAATTTCCAATTAGGTGGAAAGTAACCAGCCCAAGATGATTTTGAGCTTAACTCATCTTCACAGCTTGACATAGGTGATGATTTTGAGCTTCAAATGCTTATCACTTCTGCAACAAAATAATACTCATTTAGATCTTGAAATGCTAGGAACAAGGCATTCTAGTTTATATTCTAATACAAGCTAATACTATCAGAAACAATTGCATAGTAGTAACAGAGTATGACTATCATAACATGCTATTAACTACTCATTCTCTGCAACTTCAATTCCCATTTAGCTTCAACTTTTTTGATAACAACTGTAAATGCATCCATTACTATCTCAGCAAACATCAACAACTGTAAATGCATCCACACATATATCCCATAACAAGCATTTCATTAAACAAAAGGTCATTACATCAAACCTACATAACAAGCATTTCATTACACAATTTGTGACAACATAACAGCAATAACCAAACACAAAACAACAACAATTTTCTTAAAAAAAACCACACTAGACTTGCTTTCTTTCAACTCCAATTGCAGCAGAAACATTTCCTTCTCCATAGTTGATTTTTGAAACTCAATCTCCCTTTCCAAATCACTTATTTTTCCATACTTGTCTTCTTTCAAACGTTTTTTCTTTTGAATCAAATTAAAAACCTCTTGTTTGTAATAGTCATTAGGCAACTCAGCATCTAGCCAGTAAAATGTCTTACATTTTGAACCCTATATGGTACAAACAACAAACATCACTAATATCAACGCATCCAAGAAAACGCATTATAATACTCAACGCATCCAAGAAAACGCCTTAAAGGGAAATCAATTGTCCGCGAAGTCTGCCTAATTACTGGTTGATCATGTTCACAATGTGTTGGTGGTGGTGGCCGATTACTTCTATTTGAGGAGGAAGACATGTTTGTATTTATTTAGGGTTTATAATTGGGGAAAAATAATGGGGGAAGTATTATTATAATAAGGATGTAGTGGAAATCCTACATGGCATAAAACTAATGTCTAATTAAAACTTTTGTGAATAAGCGTTTCATAAAACTGATCTTTTACGACTCAAATATCAAGTGTCCTATTATGGTGTATCAAGTTTTTATACCCAAGTATCAAGTGTCATACTAACTAATGTTTAAAAAAAACTTATGTAAAAAAGCGTTCTAAAAAACTGATGTTTTATGACTCAAATAAAGAAGTGTTCTATTATGCTGTAGGATAATAAAACCACAACAAATAAGCGTACTATAAAGGTTAATGTTAAAAGACACAGGTGTCAAGGGTCCTGTTAATTTTTGTTCAAATAAAACTTTTGCAATTTACATTCTATAAAACTGAATAAGCGTTATAAAAAGAGGATGTTTTACGACTCTAAAAAGATGTGCCATATTGTGGTGCATCATAAACAAACCATTATGAATAACCGTTCTATAAAGGTTAACGTTATAAGACGCTATTGTCAAGGGTCCTATTCACTTTTCTTATAAAAAAAACGTTTGCGAATAAGTGTTCCATAAAACCGATGTTTTATGACTCAAATATAAAGTGTCCTATGATGGTGTATCAATCTATGGGACCAAAGTGTCAACTGTCATATTAAGTTATGTTTTAATAATACGTTTGCGAATAAGCGTTTTAAATAATTAATGTTTTATGACTTATATATCAACTGTCATATTATGGTGTATTGTAATAAAACCATAATTAATATGCATCCTTTAAGGGTCCTACTAAGTTTTGTTATAATAAAACTTTTGCAAATAATCGTTTTAAAAAAATGATGTTATAAAACCATTGTACATAAGCGTCCTATAAAGGTTAACGTTATAATACCCACGTGTCAAAGGTCCTATTAAATTTTGCTATAATAAAACTTTTTGTGAATAAGCGTTTTAACTAACTGATGTCTTATGACTCAAAACTCAAGTGTCCTATTATGGTTTATTATAATACAACCATAATGAATAAACGTCTTATAAAGGTAATTTATTAGGATCCATATTTTAAGTGTCCTATTAAGTTATATGATAATAGGACCCCAAATCATCGACCATCCTATTATATACCTTTTTAGGACATCGCCTAAGTAGCAAATATTTAATAAGGACCCTAAACGCTCATATGTCCTATTAAACAGTTTTTTAGGACTCCATTATCATACCGTCCCACACAAAAGGTCCTAAAAAGCTACTTTTGTTGTAGTGTAAGTATGCAATATGAAGCTCACTGCCTAACAAATATTACAAAGCAACAATGTAAGTGAATACTCATCTCTTGCATGGTCAATAAAAAATGAACCGTCTTGACATCGGGAAAGGGTTCCCTACTAGCAATAACTATAGAAATCACATCATACGTGTTTGGCAAGCCTTCAAGTGCAAATGTAAGAATATCGTCATTGCTAAGAGGAGAACCAAGACCATTTAACACTGAAACAATTGACTCAATTTTCTGAAAGTATTCATCAATTGTTAAGTCCCTAAGCTTCAAATTCTGTAGCTCCGCTATCAAACCATAGCTCTTGGGCGTTTATTGTCATGAAAAATCGTTTGAAGGTACACCCACGCCTCTTTGGCCGTTTGTGGATTAAGAACAACCAACCGCTTTTGAAGATTCAATGCAAGTGTGAAAAAGATCCAAGACCGAATAATGAAATCAACCTTTAGCCACTCCAGATCCCTAGTTGTTGGTGGAGAAGGTGTAGTAAAGGAGGACTCGGGTGGATCAACAATATGGTCCAAGATGCCATAACCATGACAAAGGTGAGAAAAATAATACACCCATGAGGAGTAATTCATATCATCAACATCCATTTTGATGGGAACAAAAGATGTTAAGTGATTCATAGCCATTAGTTTATCCGACAAAGTGTGAACCGTTGGAGGAGGAGTTGTATCCGTAGTCATGGTGAAGATCGAATGGGATGGTTAGGGTTTATAAAGGGTAATCGAACAGAAACTCACCTTGGTCGACAGAAACACAAGTCGACAGAAGAGAACAGAAATAGAAGTCGATAGCACACCTTGGTCGACAAACAAGTTAAACACACCTCGACAACATACTTGGTGGAGAAACTATTAAACGAAAACTGGAAACAATAACTTTGAAACAGCAAACTTCAAACAGGAACTTCAAACGAACAGCATGCAAATAACTTTGAAACTTCAAACAATAACTTTAAAGCATTAAATTAATCCAAATTCACTAACCCATAATATAGCAGCATGCAAATATATGTAGGAATGGAACAACTATAATCGTATAAAATAAAATTAGTAGATTAATAAAGGGTTTTGCTAACAACAGCCTTAAATGCTGTGTTTAAAAGGATGTTTTTTTTACAATTTGATGTAATAGACTATTTCAACAAATCAGAATTAAGTGTTATTTATGAATCCACCTTTTTCGGAATTATTTTTATAACTTTAGTGATTTACATCCAATCATGATAATTCATTAATAACATTGTAATAATAATCACTTGCTTAAACACAGCCTTAAGAGCTGTTGTTAGTAAAATCCATATTTAAATATCAAGATAAAATATTAAAGAGGATCTAACAGTCGCTCTAATATAAAATGCAATAAGCTTAGAAACTCAAACCGATAAATAGAATTTAAAACCTAAGGTCATTTCTAATCAAGTCTTTTAGGCTACCCACAGTAAGGACTCATAATCCCTCTCATTTTTCATATCACGTAAGCTTTCTCTCTCTAACGACCTGCAGGCGATTGGGTGCCCCAGTAAAGACGACCTATACTACAAAAAACATACCCCACAAAAATAACTTTTATATTTAATACTTCACACAAAAAGCACTCACATAAAAAAAAAATAAATAAAATAAATAAATAAAAAGTAATACTCGGTCGTGTAGGTGACCATGTTGAGTTTTTTTTCCTTTTGCGACCAAATAGCCACAGTAAGGTGACCAACTTGAAATCGATCGTCCATGTCGATCACCCAAGCTTAATGTGGGTATCCTTAAAATGCATTTCTTGTATTTAGGCCCATAGGCCCCTATATCCTGTATTATAAATATTGTCATTGTACGTATGTTTTGGGAGATATACGATTCTAAACACTTACTCACTGAAATAAATACTACGTGAATATTCATCTCCAAAATAAGCAATGTACGTGTACTTGTCGATACACTCTATAAATAGATACCCAACACCAATGGATTATTCACATTACACATTAAACAAAACACACATAGAAAACAATGGAGCTTCTGATTCTATTTCTCTCTTTCATTGCTTTCATCTTATTCCTCCTCCATGCCTTTGACCTCCACCATAAACGTCGAATGCCGCCTGGTCCCTCGGGACTTCCCATTATTGGGAACCTCCTTGCCCTTGGACCGAAGCCCCACGAGTCCCTAGCCAGGCTTTCTCAACAATACGGTCCACTTATGACCATCCGATTAGGGAGCATCACTAGTGTGGTAGCGTCCACACCCGACGCTGCTAGAGAAATCCTGCAACGTAATGACGAGTCGTGCTCAGGCCGTCTTGTCCCAGACGCTGTTACTGCCTTAGAGACTCATGATGCAGCTGTTCTATGGATTTCCACAAATGACGAGTGGCGAACCATTAGAAAAGCGCTTAACACGTTCCTTACACACCAACACAAACTCGACACCCTTTGTGACCTTCGACAGAACGTGGTCGAGGGAATGTTGGAATTCTTACGTGAATCTGGGAAGAAGAACACGATTATAGATATTGGAAACTTAGCATTCGCAGTGGCGCTAAACCAGATGTCGAACACGTGCATTTCACAAAACGTGACTAGCTACGAGTCTGATGATATCGGAGGGTTTAAGACGGCTGTTAAGACATTGATGGAAGTTGATGGAAAGTTTAATATAGCCGACATATTTCCGGTTTTGAAACCATTGGATCCACAAAACATAAGACGGCAAGCAAAAGCGGCTTATGATTGGTTCGATGAGGTGACAGAAGGTTTCATAAGCGAGAGGTTAAAGCATCGAAAGTCGGGGTTTACTAAGTTCGGTGATATGTTGGATTCATTGCTGGATTACAGTCAAGATAATGAAGAGTTTAATCTCAGACACATTAAAACTTTGCTTGTGGTAATTAAACTAAACCCTATTAAACTTTATTTTCATGTTTTGTCATAAAAAAAGAGCATTCCAATAATCGTAACCTAATGTTCTATTACAGGATTTATTTCTAGCGGGAACAGAAACGAGCTCAAACACAACAGAATGGGCGATGACTGAACTTTTGCTTAACCCTGAAATGTTCTCTAGAGTTCGTGAAGAAGTATCGACCATTGTGGGAAAAGATGGGGTAATTCAGGAATCCAAACTTCTCGACTTACCTTATTTGCATGCTGTGATCAAAGAAACGATGCGGCTTCACTTATCAGTGCCTCTATTAGTGCCACATAAAACTGAGAGTGATGTTAAATTCGGCAAATACAACGTGCCAAAAAACACTCAAATTTTGGTGAACGCATGGGCAATAGCACGGGACCCCAATTATTGGGAGGACCCGTTGAAGTTCATGCCTGAAAGGTTTATAGGAAACGAGCTAGACTACAAGGGCCAAAATTTCGAGTTTATACCATTTGGATCAGGCCGAAGGATGTGCCCGGGTATACCCTTGGCTCATAGGGTAGTCAGTTTGATGGTAGCATCATTTGTGTATCATTTTGATTGGAAGCTTCCTCATGCTAAAGAAGAAATGGACATGAACGACATTTTCGGTCTTACACTCCTTAGGGCGACCCCTCTCCTCGCTACCCCAGTACCCATCAAATAATTGGATGCTCACCGAAGCAAATGTGACACTTATGATAAAAATATAATTTCGCTTAAAGTTGTAAGATTTATAAGATATCTGAAAGATTTTATGAAAATAATGTTTTGAATCATGTTTTGTAATGAAGTGTTTGCGTGCTAAATTAAATAGTAGTGGAGTATATTAAACACCTACTTTTTATCTATTACCACTTTGTTTAAGTTGCATCATGTGATTCACAAATTTTGTGTGAGTTATTATATCCATAGACTTTGGAGAGCGGAGAATAGTGGAAAGAGAATCTTTGATTTTTTTAACGTAACGAGAAATTATATTTAAAAGCATAATTAGTGAAAGAAAAAGAAAAAGAAAAAGAAAAAGAAAACGATAAACTTGATTGAAGAACTTAAAGGAAGTCATATATAGGCAAAGAGGTGAGTCAAGTACAACGAATTCAATTAAGTTCATTGAGAAATTTTCCGCAGTTCTTGCGAATTACTGGCAAGACATGAGAGAGATCAGTAATGTATATATACACTCTAACTTATGGCAATACACGACTTGCTGAGCTAAAAGTTCAAGGATTTCATAGCAAATAGGTAAATAGATAATTAGCTACTAGATCAAGAGGTGAATGTAAGTTCTCCTCGTAATTATGAATTGATAATCACATTAGACAGAATAAAAACTTGTTTCTCCCAAATTTTTGTAACATTGTTTGAAAAGTGTATTTCGCGTTACACAATCCATGTCGACTTAGATTGAAACAATTTACTTTGATAAGAGAAAACTTAACAATTAAAGCAAGTAAAGTAAATTAAGATACAAAAATGTAACTTAATTGTGGGAGAGATAATAGTGTGGGAGAAAGTTCTAGTCCGTGCGAATGAGAGATAATATTTGTCATCCAAAAGGAAAATACAGAGCAATAAATTGTTTCAATCTAAGTCGACATGAATTGTGTAACGCAAAATACACTTTGTCAAACAAAGTTACACAAATTTCGGAGCAACAAGTTTTTATTCTGTCTAATGTGATTATCAATTTATAATTGGCGGGAACATCCTTACTCCGGGTGTCTCTTTTAGCATCCTTACTCCGAGTGTCTTTTTTAGCATCAGTCATTGTCCATCATATAAAGAATAGCTCTGGCAACTCTCCTGAACTAGTGGGGTACCAACTGGAGTAGGCAGGAGCCGAGAATCGAACCCTTGACCTTTTATCCACAAAATCTCTCAAGTTGGGTTATAGGTTTCTCGAAGGTGGATACCAACGGAGCTAAAGCCCTTTTGGTGTAGCTATTTATCTATTTACCTATTCGCTATGAAATCTTTAAACTTTTAGCTCAGCAAGTCGTCTTGCCAAAAGAAATATAATTCCAGAAGTGTTCTTTGATCATGTCTATTTCTTTTGTAGCATGATTCATCTTGTACTTAAAAGTTACAATGTATTTGTGCCTAAGGGCACATGATACGCCTGGGCCCGAGCCTATGGCCTATTTAGGTCTTAGGGTTTTACCCTACTTTGTCTTATAAATACTCCTTGTATTCATTTATTATAATCAATCAAAGTTTTAAGATTAATAATTCTCTAGTTATTCTCTTCTATTTTTTAAGGAGCTCGCACACGTTAAAAGTGTTGCCTTATCCCGATACCACCCCTAACCGGGTCGTATCAGCACAAGTTAGAAAAACTCTTCGTTTAAAACTTGTTAGAAGTTTATTTAATAATTACAAGGATTATTGTGGGAGAAAGTTAAAGTTTCAGTCTGAACTTTTGATGATTGTTGAAAGACTTTGAAACCTGATAAATTCAATACAAAAATGTTCTTAAAATTAAATGAATTTTGCACTTCGACAAACATTTACTTATGTTGGTTAATTAAATACATATCACGTGACGTTTTTAATGAGTAGTCAAACATTTAATTGAGAAGTGCATTTACTATAAAATCTTTCTATTATTGCGAATAGCTAAAATCTTTTTTTGAAAACAACGTTGACAATTGTTTACACAATTATATATCGAATATATTGTAACGAGCGGGGTAACCCGCGCGTTGCTGCGGGGTGTTGTGGTACATATTTGATGACAATAATGTAGGTGAAGATGAGTTTATGTTAAACAAGTACGCATTACAATATTGTGTGAAATGATGAATCATGTGCAATAATAACGTTTTTGTTCACATGGTTGTATATCAACAAATAGTGCATTTGGTGGTTGAATCTATTCACCACAATTATGCCAGTAGGTGAGAATGTAGCTTACCAAATAGGGGTGTTATCGGGTCGGGATGAATCGGGTTTTGAATTTTTAGAGGATGACCCGCAACCCAACCCGATTAATAGGCGAGTTATCGGGTTCGGGTGGGATTCGAGTCGGGTTATATCGGGCCAGGTAATTTGGGTTTTCGAGTATACCATCAACATATCACATAAACTAATATGACTTTTTAATATGAGTGCAACATAGTTATTGCAGACTACTATTCTTTTTTTATTTCATTTTTTTGATAGTTTTTAGTAGTGTTGCATATGGACGTAAATCATATATAACAATTTTGGTGCAAAATTTTCTTGGCCCGTATCAACTTAATTTAAGCAAAGTCACATAACGAAATAACAACAATTCCATATGACAAACATAGTGACATGATTATCATACTTTGTTGACAGTAATATAATGAGCAGGGGCCAATTCAACTCTCTGATACAACGAATAACAATAAAAAGGGCCAGGCAATACTATTGTTAAACTGTTCAGGAGAAAAAAATATGGAGTACCATCACACATTTAACATTAGCTTAAAAAAAGCATCTCGGAACACAACATCAAACACAATATTTAAAACAATGTTCCTGTTTAATAGCATTATATAATAAATGATATGTTTCATACATATAATTGTAACTCAAGATAGAAGTGTTTTGTGAAACTGTGAAACATAATAAGTTAATGTGTCAAAACCTAAAAACATGCAAAAACATACACTTCTTCCTTTCGTCGCTCAATTTATAAGTGGGGTTCCAAACTGCATTCCATAATTATTTACCTTAACATATGAACAAAGCAATCATATGCTTGGGTTCAGCGCCCGTAGTGTCTGGAACATCGATACATTGGGCAACATCGAAGGTGGCAGCTGAGGCAACAGGCATGTCTATTCTTGTCATGTATTTGTATTTTCTGTATGCTCACATTGCTCCTATGACGGCTGCAATAGGCGTTACGTCTGCTGCTACAGCAACAATGAAATATTACATATAAAAGCTGATTATAACCTCAAATAATACTATAAAAAAATGTTGGTTGGTTCCGTGAGTGCAAACGAAATATGTTACTCGAAATGGAATCAACCGAAGTTCTTTAACTGTTCATGCAATAACATTTGTAAAAATAACTTAAAAGCTGCAGCAAGATTCACTACTTACTTTGGTTGCTTAATCAGAATTTACGTTGCTAACGTGACATTGTCAAGAAGTATTGGTTAATTTTAATCTGAATTTACCTTGCTTCACGAACTTTTTCGCTAAGAACTTTTTCATGAATCATATGCTAAGGGGGTGTTTGACATTGCTTATGAAAAGTGAGTATGTAATTTTCACCTTATTTTCTATAGTAAAAGTATGCAATACAGTAGCATCATGTTGCAGGTCTGACTTAAATTTTTTTTAAAGCACATACCTGTAATTTTCACCATATTTAAGGCCGCTATCTATTTACGCACTAATATATGTGAGTTATATAATTGGTCACGTAAAGGAATGATTAGTCTAAAGTGTAAACATATATCTGACCTATATGAATCCAATTCCTTTCTTCACACTTTCTTGGCCGAATCTTAGACCGTGAGTCTGCAACAAAAAGATATAGTCAACGATTACACTTTCGTGACAGCCATTGCAAAATATATGGGGTGTTTGGGAATGCATGCTTATTTGAGACTGATGTGGTTAAATAAAGAGGAATAAAAAACATGAGTGTAATTACTGAACATTGGACTTTTTATATGTAAAACAACTCATGTCGATGTCAAGAAAATGAGGTACATGATAACTAAACTTGTTTAGTTTTTAAAGAGACGAAGGTACACATATTTTACCTAATATTCAGTGGCATATCGGACGGAATCGTCCATCTTGTTATAGCCTTCTGAGTCAGCCGTAGGAGCACCGTCGAAGTCTGCAACAAAAAACTGATCATTTCATCTTACAAAAACAATTACAATGGTCATAGGTGCACTGAGCTTATAAGTATCTAAGTCTAAAAGGGGAAAGCTGCTAAAGTTTGTTATTTGACTGTTTATTTTTATTCCTTTTCAAGAACGACCCATTTTGACCCGTAAAGAATTATCGAAGTACCTTGGTCATTATTTGAGTGTTTGAGTTGAGGTTGTCTTGAATATGACGATGGTCGAGACGCACGATGAGTATCTACAAAATAAAAATAATAAATAATAAGCAAGTAAGTTTTTAATCATGAATGGTATAAAATAAAGAAAGCACCTGCCATCCATCAGTTTCTTATACCTGATAGTTTACATGCCATAAAAATTTGTTTAAAAACAACATCGGAGCTGTTAAATCTCTGTCCAAACACCCCTTATTTCTAATAAGTTCAGAGGGTTTTAATAAGAGCACCCAACTCTTTTTTCAGCTGAGTTATTACTCCAAAACTGCTTATGATAATCAGCTGTTATAGCAGGTTTGACTATAAGGCAGAGTGATACTCATCTGACCTTTAATCCGACCAACCATTTTGCCAGTTATGCAGCTATACTATCTAAAAGAACATGCCGCATCGAGTGGAATCTGTTCACACTTTCGCTAGTACAGGACCTACAAAAATATAAAAACCAATGAGATGCTTGATTTTTAGTCCAGTTATTCATTTACCATACTGCTACTATATACTAATGGCAATCATATTTGTATGCATACCATGTGTAAGATGTCTACAACCTTATCCGGTGAAGCAAAAGGTTGATCAGTGACTCATTTTCTCATGCCTGATTCTATCTTTTGATCTTGAGACCAACTTGCGTTCAAATATTGTCAGACCCAAAACTGGTATAATATTGCAACTTTCTTAAAATTCTATGAATCTATGCTTACCTGAACAAATCCAACAGCCTCATGCAGGCCTCACCATACATACACGCCTTTAAAAAGTAAAAAAAATAATAATAATAAAAAATAATAAAAAAGGACACGTGACATATATTTTCAGCCATTGTTAGTAACGTATCTTTTTTCAAGGTGGATATCAAGCTTTGATTTGTCAGTAACAAAAAACGCTGTGACGGATATCAGAAAACTTTGGATGGCAAATCATTAATAAGAAAGTAACAATCTTCGTTTTCTTAAGAGGAAATAAAACAGACCTGTAAGTTCTTTGGTATAACTCCATATTCAAAAATGCATGTTCAGTTTTCCAAATATAATCCCGGACCACCTAATTGCGGTGAAATAAACGATTAGGCTCAGATTTGTAGATGCAATTCGGGTCACAATATTATCCAAATTCCGCTACGGCTGCAAAGGAACTCGGTTGCATAGACGTGTAATAGCCATATGTGTTATACCATCCGGTCATTGCCCTGCCAAGCTGTGGTTGGATTTTGAGTGACGCATTTCATTGTGGTCAGATTTGGCCAATTATCACAGCCTATTGATTTCACCAACAACTAATGTTGGTTTACAAATGTTGAACAAACAAAGGAATAATGAACAACCTTAAATTTACAAAGTCGTTCAAAGAAACATCAGAGATATCTAAAACAGTTAAACTCTGTATAATCAGGCTCAAGTCAGTCACACCGGAAGTGGTACCCGAAACCCACAAAGGGTGCAACCATATGGCTACCCCGCCAAGATACGGGTTTCGGCCAATGAGTATCATTTTTTGCGAAAGGCCAAATCAAAATAAGGGATTAACCCAGCATAGGTACAAACTTAGAAACTTCACAAATCTCCCACCATGGCTGCAAGCACGGTGCCGTGCTGCCCTGCCAAGTTACGGGACGATGTCACCCTTCACAATCAAGCAACATATTGTAGTTGCAAAATATATTATGCCATATATGTAGTAACATTTAGCGGGATTTTTTCCACAGTATCTTCCCCTCATTTTACAATCATATAACTACCTAAAACCTAGCCGTTGTTATATTATATAATCCAAACCATTGGGCATCGGACTTTACAGCTAGAGTGCTCCCCCCAGTCTTTCTTCTTACACACTTTGTGGCAAACGAATGCATCTATATTGACAAAACCAAAAAAGATTTAACTTTTTGTTATACCTTTGCACAACATCAAACCTGGTATCCCCTTAAAAAAACAATGAAATCAGGCAACATTCACACCTCATAAATCTTCACCATCTGATACTTGATACTGCCATACAAAAAATTAAATCATCAATAACAATACACAATCATAAGAAGCATAAACCCTAAAACCACCGAAAGGAAAAAACATGATAATCGATATGAAGCCCCAAATTAAGAAAACCCTAATTTGAAATACCTTTTTTTGGATCTGAGGATCTGATTAATGTGTGTGTGTGTGTCGAAGAAGCTTCAAGAAATTTTGCTGGGGTTGTTGGTGGTATTTGATCAACCACACGAAACCTATGAGTAGTTTTAGATGGTTCTAGTGCAATGACAGCCACAAAAAGTAATTGCAGGTACACCTAAGGAAGATAACGGGGTGATTACACCCGTATTACGGAGCGTAACAGTGAATGCTACAGTTGTTTTACGGGTTTTTGATTCTTAAACAGAACGGGAAAACTGGTTGCAGCCAATAGAGGGTGGACGCTTGGGCCACTATCAACAGTTGGATAGTACTATTGTGTACTAACAATAAGTGAGAACCACAAATAGGCCCGTTCCATTGCCGTTCACTGTACACACATTTTGTCCTCAAGCGCCCGCCTTTTATATAAATAGTATAATTGTTTGACTTTTCATCAGTATATTTTATGTATTTTTGCCATTCAAAAGTCGAACTTAAAATAATTCAGATATTTTGATACTTTAAAGTATCTTTCAATGTTTGCTTAGGAGATAACAGGTAGAGTCGGTGAGACTTTGTCAGATCTCACTTACTCGAATACCTTCTTCTTTGCTTCGGGATTCTAGTTGTTGAATCTACGTCAGTAGCTAAAATGTTTTGACTTCGTCTTGGTGAGAGCTAGAACCAGAAGAAAGCTTACCAAGTTCTTACTCAATGGGAAGGCGTTTACTACATAATGATTGTTTGGAGCTTTCGGAATATGAGTTTATTTGGTTCGAGTATTCCTTGCAAAGTGATTATTTTTGATAATTTAGTATCATGGTCATTTTATTGGTGTAGATATGAGCTTGGTTCTGGAACCGGTCAGAACCGGAACCGGAACCAGTGGATCGAAGAACCGATTTCTTTAAAAAGTGGGAACCGAGAACCAAACCGAATATAGTTTTTGGTTCTGGTTTTGGTTCCGGTTCCGATTCTTTTGGATCTACCCGTATAGAAACCGCTTTTCTATTAAGCTAATAAAAAAACACAAAAAAATTAAACTTTTTAAGAACTTGCAACTATTTACGTTTAGGCAAATAACAATTAACAACTAAACCATAAACTCGAATAATCAATCATTCTATATTTACTTTCACTTGTTCATATTTTTAACAAAACAATAATGCATAACAATCCGGAAAACAAAACAAAATAACTTAAAGCTTTGTTCATATCTATTAGGCAAAGTATTAATAAAACTAAAAGTGCTACGTGATGATCATGTGGCTACCTGATGATAATAGATGATAAATAACGTATTAATAAAAGTGTTATCAAATTTTAGCATGATGAACATGTAAAAGCTAATGGAATGCAAATAAAAATAAAATATAAACTTACTTCCATTGTTTTGATAATGATGAATGATCTTTTAATGTTATTAGGTTTAGATTAATTATTGATTTGTGAATGTTTCAGTGAATTAAATACTAGGGTTTAGAGTGTTTGGCTTGACGGCTAGTTTTTTTTTTTTTTTTTTTTTTTTTTTTTTTTTACTGATACATAGGATTTGATTAATATTTTGATAAGAAGTAAAAAAAAAAATTACATATTTTTATAATTATTGGATCTTTGGTTCTGAAACCGAGAACCGGTGGAACCAATACGAACCGACCTAAGAACCAAAAAATCTCAAAATCAAGAACTGGAACTGGAACCATTGGTTCTGGTTCCAATTCGGTTCCTCATGGTTCCGGTCTGGTTCTCGGTCCAGTTCCGGTTCTTTGATTCTTTTGCTCATCTCTAGATATAAATGCAAGGGTAGATTTAGTTGGGTAGATTGGTTTAAAAATCTTTCTCTTGTTTTATTGTAATGTTTCTCTAGTTTCTTGCTAGTTGTTTTTATAACATCCCCTCTTCTAAAAAGAAGGGTAAATTGCAAAAATGGTCCTTAATGTTTCACAAAATTGCAAAAACGGGACCGAGACAAAAAGTAGCGCAAAAAAGACACCCACGTTCCACATTTTCGCAAAATCGCCACTGAGAGCCATTTTTCGTTAACTCCCGTTAGTTTTCCTGTCAGTCAAGAGTATAACCGCCATTTCACTCGCTTCCCGCCTTTGACTACCCCAACTTTATTTCAATGACCAAATTTGCAAAGTTATAAAACTTAATTTTGGAGGCACACTTGGCGATTAACCTTTCCCTCTTTTTTTGTGTAACTCGGCAACCCAAGCGATTGCATAGGACTATAAAGTCCATGTTTATCCCGCTTATTCAACCATAACACACACAATCCCAACGATCAAAACAACCAACTATGGCAAACAATGGAAAAGGGAAGAGTATCTACATTGGTACCGAGGAAGAGGAATTTGATAAAGTTTTAAGAACCTATTATCTAAACGATTTACTTCTTGATGCATTTGGCGGAGAACCAATTGATGAGTATGCTTCTTATAGGAAGATACCTAAGGAGTTAAGAACTAAGATTCTGACCCATCTGAGGAAACAAGATGGCTACTATGAAGCGCTTTTGAGTGATGATGAAGAGGCGGAGGAGGAGAAGTAAGAGCCTGTGGATACCGTTTTACCCAAGTTTGATGAGTTGGAACAGAAGATTTCCAATCTTGAAAAGGTGTTCAAGTATCTAAAGGAGAAGAAGGACAAGAAAGAAAAAGAATTGAAGAAAAAGAAGAAAATGGGTAATGCGGAGGGCAGCGGTTCAAACTACTAAACAAGTGTTTGTTTAGATATCTGTTGGAAATTTGTAATGGTTGTGAACTCCTATGATCAATGAAAGTTTTAATGTTTATGTTACTGATATGTTTGTGTTTCGATTTTCATTTCTTTATGTTTGTGTTTCATTTTTGAAATATATGGGTACTTCCTATGCAGCTTATGTAGAAAGCATTAGATAGTTGATGTTTTGCATGAAAGTCAAATGGGTGAAATTCACTTGGTTTATTGACTAGCACTAGTAAGAAGTTAATACTCTTTGACCTACCACACAAAATGAAGTAAATTATCCAACCAACTAGTATAGTAAAGTCTCCTGTCCAACTTTATCAAAAACTTACATATGGCAGAAAATGAGTCGTAATAATACACAGGTAGAGAAAGTAAGTGGTTGTGTAATTGGTCTCGGTATCATAAGTGGGAACAAAACAGGAGGGGGTGGTGCAAAGATAGAGGTGTTGGACGAAAGATGCTTCATTTGTTGTGGGGATGTTAAGTGTTGGAGGCATAGAGTTGTGATACTTGAGCAGGCAGGTTGTGCAACGGCAGAGGTAGTAAGTGGTGGTGTCATTGGTTTGGGTATTACAAGTAGAAACATAAGTGCAGGGGGTGCTGCAGATGCAACTCAATCAACTGAAGCAAAGAAGAAGAGAAAAAAGAAGCCAAGAAAGTTCATTAAAAACAACACCACAAACTGAATCATTATGTTTAGTCTGTGTTTCTAGGATGTAGTTTTGGGCATGTCCAAACCACAAACTGAATCACTATGTTTAGTCTATGTTTTAATGTTTCATTAATGTCAGCTTTTTGTTTATGTTTGTGATACCTATCAAATACAATAACGAAGTATAAACATATGTGAAGACATTATTCATACAAAATCTGGATCATGAGATCCATTACATTCATTAACCACCACTAATCTCAAAACAACCAACCCCATCCATTACATTCATTGACCATCACTAATCTCAAAACAACCAACCCCCTCATGGATATTTCATCTTTACAACAAACTTAATCTTCTTAAACATCTTGTCCTTGACTTGCCTGGACATCATCAACAGTGCATTCGCCCAACGCTTATCAATTGTTTGTAGCCTCCTAAGCTTCTTTGTATTGCTCCTTGCAGTTCTTGCACGTGAGCATTTTCGAAGTCTACCAATCACATCCCCCCTACGTTCGACCCTTTCAGTAATATTTTTGGACTTGTACTCCAAATCGTGTGCCTGCTGCAAGTATTGAAGAATCTCAGTGTGGTAAGGGCCAAGCATTAGTTCAGTTAGCACATACGAGTTACAGACAACCCTTAGATTAATATCACATTCAGAGTTGTTCATGGTTAAGGAAATAGGGAGTTGTGTTTTGCAAGTGTGTGTTTTAAGAGATGCATATTTAGTAGCCTTCATGTGTTTGCCTATAAAAGGGCTTATAAAAGATTGCCACGTACTGTGTAGTCTTCATGTGTGGACCAAAATAAAAGACAGTTGACTTTATGCAATTCAACATTTGCAGTTTGAATTTTGAAAGTCTAAATGCAATGGGTGAAAACATAATGTTCTAAACACAATCTGGATCAGGAGATCCATTACATTCATTAACAATAACATGGTTGATGCAAACAAACATAGAATACATCAGAAACATATACATTTTTGCAAGTTTGACTTTTGAAAGTCCAACTGCAATGGGTACAAACATATTGTTCTAAAGACAATCAAGTTAAACAAAGATTACAAATATAGAATCCAAAAGACAATAACGTTTAACATATTGTTCAAAGATCAGTGGGTAACACATGAAGAAGTTGGAAGTGCATGCTCATCATTTGACTTCATCTTTTTAGTTGGCTTGTCAACCTGAGGTCTGTGATTGGGTGGTACTATGACTGTTGTAGACTCAATTCTTGGCCAGTATCTGCGGCTAGAACACCCATTGATCTTGAATGAGTACATACGTGCCCATGTTTCTAGGCTGTAAGCAGCATGAACCCACTCTTCAGGCACAGCAACTCCTTTTCCATCCTCATTCATACAGTTTATTGCAGCCACAGCATGTTTACATGGTATTCCTGTCAGCTCCCACATCCTACAACCACACTCCTTCCTATCCATGTTAGCAACACAATGATCCTCGTTAGGCACAGATACTTTATATAACGAAGCTGCAATCCATTCAACAACACAATCAGTAGCATCTTTTTTGTTTGTATCAACCATGGCTTGCACAGTAGGAGTAAGTTATCCAACACTCCTTTCTATTATTTGCTGAACTACCACAATCCTCTTCACCAAGTACTCCCTGATATATTCAAGACAAACGATGATGGATTTATCTCTGACATCATTTAGCTGGCTATAGAACACCTCACATATGTTGTTTAAGAGTAGTCCACATAGGGCTTTGCCTGTTGAACAAATCACGCACTATGTATTAATATATGATCAATTATCAGTATGCTTTTTTCCAGTGCCACTTAATGAATTACCTGAAAATGTGATCGGCTCCATTGTTCAGCTGGAATCTTCAGCAACCAATCATAAGCTGCAGCATTGTTATTCTTCAGATGATCCATCTCTTTGTTGAATTCAACAATAGTTGTGGCTCTTGCAGCCTTCCAAAGCATGTCCTTGTAAACACCTCCTTTCAAATGTGACTTCATTTCCTCATGAATATGCTTAACACAAAACCTGTGTGCAGCATTTGGAAACACACTAGCAACAGCTTGTATCAATCTCTGTGAACAGGTAAAGTTATGGATGGTGTTAAAACTTTACATGTTCTCATTGTGTATAAAACACATGATTAATTATACAATAGAAATGTGCACCTTTTGCCTATCAGAAATGAAAGTGAACTTGCAGTTGGTTTCTATCCCAAGATCCTCTCCTAGTAGTTTTAAAAACCAACACCAAGTTGCCTTATTTAGTGCATCAACTACAGCATATGCTACTGGATAAATCCCATTGTTTGCATCAATCCCAACTGCTGTTAGTAACTGACCTGGAAAAGGACCTAACATGGAGAATCCATCTAATCCTAAGAATTCTCTGCCACAAGCTTTGAAACCTTGTTTCATAGCTCCCAAACACACTTACACCCTTTTAAAAGTTCTTGTTGAACTAGCTGGATTTGGTTCTATCTGTACATCAATCCTAACAGTAGTGCCTGGATTTTGATTAACCAACTCTTGGGCATACTCTCGAAGCAGTGCATAATGTTTGGTAAAAACAGGTATACCTGATTGAATTTCACAAGCTTTATGGCATAGCAAATCAGACTTACTTACGGGAACATCTTCAATTACCTGATCATCGTCATCAAACACTTCATCATCATTTCGATTATAGTCCAAATCGTCTGAATCACTCCCGCCACTCTGTTCTTCTGTTTCATTATCTACCTCTACTACTTTCACATTTCCCATCTGACCACCTACAATTGTAAGTTCATAACATTAACAACAAATACACCTTTTAACAAATAAATAAATAAATAAATAAATAACTCACAAAACAGGAGGGAGATTAAAGAGGAAAATGCACTATGTCTTACCGTATCGTTCAAAGGCACGGACGATCGCTGTAATCTAAGCGGAACTATACGGATCTATACGTATCGTTCAAATGCAGTGAATATGAAAATGCACTGGTAAAGATTTGGCGGCAACAATTAGGGTTGTATCTGAAGTTAAAGGGGTATATTTGTCATTTCATGCGATTATACCCTTGACTGACGGGAAAACTAACGGGAGTTAACAGAAAATGGCTCTCAGTGGCGATTTTGCGAAAATGTGGAACGTGAGTGTCTTTTTTGCGCTACTTTTTGTCTTGGTCCCTTTTTACAATTTTGTGAAACGTTAAGGAACATTTTTGCAATTTACCCTTAAAAAAAAGTTCTTACTGAATGACTATATCACAGTTGCACTATTTTACATTTAGATTTGTCAGAGTAAGTAAATTAGAAAATAGAGACTTCTTTCTTTTATTCATCACTTGGTTTAAACAACACATATATTCTTGAATGCAGCATTGGATCATCTAAATATCTATATATCGTCGTTAGTGATAGACCGCCGGCAGCTTCGAGATATTGAAGGAAGAGAACATGGAGCAAATTGTGTCTCAATATATTATTGTTTTGCATTGTCGAGGGGAAGATGATTTTTGGTGCATGAATGAGGTATATAAATATGATTAGACCAAGACTTGAAAAGTTAGTGTCAATTAATTATATCTCAGCAGACACACTTGATCTATTTTATATATTTTACCAGAAAAACTCTTTTAACAAAAAAAAAAAAAAAAAAAAAAAAAAAAAATTAAAAATTAAAAATTATATGCAGCAGCCACAATTCTTGATCAAACCAGTATAAAGTCGACCAAGACTGAATTGAAAAGCAACCCACAATTCTTTAACCGAAAAAATTATAGACCAAGACTTGAAAAGCAAATTGTTACTAAAGTCGGCATGTGAGCTAGTGTGAAACTATATAGAAATCAAAGTGGGTTGGCCAATACAAACAATTAGTAGTAGGTTAACAGAGAATAAATTAAAGTTCTTATAAAGAACAAAGTACAAGTGTTTATCAACAAAATAAAGAAAAGAGCTAGACCGAAAACATGCGAAGACCAAGACCATGTTAATGTAAAGTGAATATGTTGCCTAATAGTAACATTTTTTTTTTCTTTTTTTTACTGTTTTAATCAGTGTTGCAAAAAAAAAAAAAAAAAATCTATAATGCCGATTAATCACCGCATATGCATTACAAGACCACCAACCTTGTCGATTTATGTAACTGAGTCTAACAAATCGGTCAACCGTGGTCAACGGCGATCAATGATGGTCAAACTTACAAATCTTGCCGGAAGTACCCAAAACTCACCGAAAACTTATTTTGATCACTTATAGTAACTGTTTAAGTCTATTACATGTTGTTTTTTTTTATCAAAAATATTGCCGGAAATACCTAAAACTCGCCAAAAATACCCAAAACTTTCCGGAAATACCCAAATTTTGCCAGAAATGCTAATCCTATTAATCACCGATTAATCACGCCTATACCGATTACAAGCTATAAGGTAGTCGACTGCCTCACTACTCATTCACGATTTTTGCAACCTTGGTTTTTTAATTAAGTTACTCAAACTTTAAAATGACAACAAAAACCATGTAAGTTTAATTATTGTTATATTGTTGTGAAAATATTGAAAAAGACTGTTTAAAAATATTCCTATCTGACATTTAGTTGTATCGTAATAATAAACATACTCTTTTTGAATTTAACAAATCTCAACGTACAACCAACTTATACAGACATGAAAAAAGAAATATAAGTCATAAATTAATGGGGTAATACCAAATTATAGCATCATATTTGTCAAAAAAAAGTTCTTTTGACAAGCGAACTTTTTCTTTCCTCATTGGTGTATTAAACTTGCATTTTATTGCCAAAAATACGTATTTTATACGTTTTTGCCCCTCAAGTTACGAAAAAATCAGGGCAAAAATGTCATAAAAAGGTCAGAAAATAGTACAAAGTACGTATTTTTGGCAATAAAATGCAGGTTTGGTAAACCAATGAGGAAAAAAAAAGTTCGCTACTCAAAAGAGTTTTTTTTTTTACAAACATGATGCTTTAATTAGGAAAATGTTCTGCTTTAGTCGCTCAAACATAAAAATTACATAACAATGAAATACTATTAAAACTTTGAGTAATTTTTATAAATAAAAAAAATGTTATAATGACTAAATTGTAACAAAATTCAAACTTATTAGTCTTTGATTTTCACACTAATGTAAACAAGCTTTTCAACACAGATGTTAAGAGTTATGATTCCTTTAAAAGTGAAAAAGATTAAAAAGTCTAGAAAGCCATTCATAGTGTGACAAGTGTCCCCCACTTAAATTATACATAAAATCCGCTCAGGGGTAATATGGTCATTTGACTCGTTTTTTTAATTCCACCTTAAATTTCAAACGCACATTACTCTCAAATGATAAACTTTTAGAAAAAATCGATTTCACCAAAAATTTTAAAATTTAATCCTCTTTAATTTGGTATAAATCTTTTTAATTTTTTCGAAACTTTTTTTTTTTGACATATTTATTGGGTTATAATTTTCTTGATATTTTTGCTATTTTCGACCCTATTTTTTACTTTGAAAATTGCCGAATCATAAAATACTTAAAACACGAAAGTTGTAGATTTTGATTCACTCTTTACCCAGAAATTTGAATCACTCAAATCCGATGTCATATGAGTAAGATATCACACGTTAAATATGATGTTTTACTCATATTTATTGCACAAAAGGTGTTTGATGAAATGTCTAGCTTAGATTTTTAGTGTTAAAATTGAGCTAAATGCTCTAATTTTTGTTCCACAACGCATTATTAATAATTTTATTAATGTAACATTCAAAAAGTGATGTTTTTTAATCATTATTATTTTTAAATATACATTTAGTTCATCAGTTAGGTTATTAGGTTCATCAGTTAGATTATGTTTTGTTCATCATTTAAATTATGCATTGTTCATCAGTTAGGTTATAGGTTATAGGTTCATCAGTTATAGGTTCATTAGTTAGGTTACAGGTTCATCAGTTAGATTATGTTTTGTTCATCAGTTAAATTATGTATTGTTCATCAGTTAGGTTATAGGTTCATCAGTTAGACTATGTTTTGTTTATCAATTAAATTACTTATCGTTCATCAGTTACGTTATAGGTTCATCATTTATAAGTTCATCAGTTAGGTTATAGGTTCATCAGTTAGATTATGTTTTGTTCATCAGTTAAATTATGTATTGTTCATAACCTAACTGATGAACCTATAACCTAACTGATGAACCTATAAATGATGAACCTATAACGTAACTGATGAACGATAAATAATTTAATTGATAAACAAAACATAATCTAACTGATGAACCTATAACCTAACTGATGAACCTATAACGTAACTGATGAACAATAAATAATTTAATTGATAAACAAAACATAATCTAACTGATGAACCTATAACCTAACTGATGATCCTATAACCTAACTGATGAACCTATAAATGATGAACCTATAACGTAACTGATGAACGATAAATAATTTAATTGATAAACAAAACATAATATAATTGATGAACAAAACATAATCTAACTAATGAACCTTTAACTGATGAACCTATAACCTATAACCTAACTGATGAACAATGCATAATTTAACTGATGAACAAAACATAATCTAACTGATGAACCTAATAACCTAACTGATGAATCTAATAACGTAACTGATGAACTAAATGTATATTTAAAAATAATAATGATTAAAAAAAATCACTTTTTGAATGTTACATTAATAAAATTATTAATAATGCGCTGTGGGACAAAAATTAGAGCATTTAATGCAATTTTAATACTAAAAATATAAGCTAGACATTTCGTCAAACACCTTGTGTGCAACAAATATGACTAAAACATCATCTTTAACGTGCGATATCTCACTCATATCATATCGGATTTGAGTGATTCAAATTTCTGGGTAAAGAGTGAATCAAAATCTACAACTTTCGTGTTTTAAGTATTTTATGATTCGGCAATTTTCAAGGTAAAAAATAGGGTCGAAAATAGCAAAAATATCAAGAAAATCATGACCCAATGAATATGTCAAAAAAAAAGTTTCGAAAAAATTAAAAAGATTTATACCAAATTAAAGATAATCAAATTTTAAAAATTTTGGTGAAATCGGTTTTTTCTAAAAGTTTGTCATTTAAGAGATATATGCATTTGAAAATTGAGGAGGAAAATAAAAAACGAGTCAAATGACCATATTACCCCTAGGCGGATTTTATGTATAATTTAGAGTGAAGGACACTTGTCACACTATGAATGGCTTTCTACACTTTTTAATTTTACTCACTTTGCAGGGATCCGGTGTCCAGATGTTAAATCGTGAGGATGAGTCTTAAAAAAATTATTAGTCGACTAATAAAAGGAAAGTCGCCAATTTAACTAATTTACTCTGGACTTGGATCAGATGTATCTTTTGATTTTATAGCGAATTTAAATATCATTTCTAAATACAGTATAAAACAACAATGTTGCATCACTATCTAAAAAGGTACCACAACATACCAAAACCTAATTTTTGTTGTCGCTTCATCTTTCGGGTCATAACATAATCACATCACTTGCAACTTCAAAATCACTCTTCCTAATAAGTTGTCATCTTCCTTTTTTTTTTTTTTTTTTTTAAAAGGTGACTTTTTCCATATATGGTTTAGAGTCGCACCTGTCAAATAGCAGGCCCTCATCCACCACATACTCAGACTATGTTGTCTGAACCGGGCCCACGCTGGCGCAGTGGGGATTTAAATGGCTTTCGCCCGGAAACCGTACCGCCTCCACACAAGATTACTCGCTGGAGAAACGGCCGGATGAAAACCGGGGCCGGCTTGGATTCGAACCTGCGCAGCTAATGGCTTACAGGTTCTCCTCTTCATTGCCTGATATCTCCGGAACATATGGTTCACAAGTGGACCACAAGTGAGGACTTCCCGGATGGTCACCCATCCGGTACTACTCCCACTTGTGGCTCGCTTAACAAGTTAAGCCCCACCCACTAGACCACAAGTCCTTTGATTGTCATCTTCCTAATAAGTTGACATAGCATCCCTTTTAAAACTAACTATTTTATTTTTTTTGAAAGGACTAACTATTTTATTTTAATTTCTTATACCGATTAAATTTTCATTTATTAAAAATAAAAATATGAATTATATAAAAATTAAAAAATATACGAAAAATAGCATTAAAAAAATAATTACATAATCTTAAAATAAAACTATTATTTTGTTTGAAGACTTTCATGTGTTTGTCTATTATGTATTTCTGTTAATTTTTCTTCGTTGTATAGCGCATCTCTCGATCCAAATAGATTGTATATTTGGTTAGGGATTAACATGCAAGTATGGATGTTAATCAGGCCGGGTTCGTGTCAGCTCGAATATGAGTAAAATGATTAAGAAATGGCCTAATTCAATACTTTTACATAGAAAATTTATTAAAATATATCATAAAAATATAATCCTTATACCGGTCAATCAGGTCGACCCAAACACGAGTTAGCCACATATTTTAACCCGATACCCGATCTCATTTAGTATTCGGGTTACTCGGGTTGACCCGAAAAACCCGAATACTTTTTTGACTCGAGTAACCTAATTCGAATAGGCTTAATCGGGTTCGGGTTCGGGTCCGGTCAGGTCGGTTTTTTTGACACCCGTACTACAAGTCACTAAATTCAATTATCACAAAATTTTGATATTTCATAATTATGTTATGCAATATGATGCAAATGTACAAGGACGAAGCCAAGATTTTATCTTAAGGGGGGCTCCGATTTTTTGGTCTAGTAGTAATGATTTAGTGTTTTATTATCGAACCAATGATCGAACCAGTAAATCTGTTTGCCCCCCTCAAATTCTGGGCGACATCGTATATGTAGCATATCTAAGATTTCATAATAGGGTATGCACAGTTAGTAGAATTTTTTTATATGTAAATTTGATTTGGGTTTTTAGCTTTTTATTAATGCAAATTGATTTTTTGTCATTTTTTCCCTTCAAATTAGGAATAATTAAGATAGATATTTCTTTTTAGGTTTTAATTATTTAATTTGCATTGATTTTGGTGTATTTTAATAATAATATCAACACTAAATAAGTAAATATGAATAAGTTCATATTTGAATATATCACGGTGACCAAATAATACATTAAAGATTGTTTATAAACTAAGTCATAGTTATCTTTCTATAACTGAAGTTATAATATAACGTTAGTAAAAATGCAAGTTGCTTTTTTACATATTAAAAACCTAAATAAGAATAAAACTATATGAGCACCGTCTAGTTAAATAAACAAAAAATTTCACACATTGCAAATTCAAATAGCACTTAATAAGCCTTTCAGTGAAAAAGAAAATCAAAACAGTAAATGCGCCTGTAAATTCAGTTCTATATATTTACTACTACCTGGGCCTTTTCTTATTACTAGACCATAAATAAAACACTAAATCTGCCGCCCCTCATAAATAAAACAATAAATCTGCTGCCCCTTTGACTGGTCAACTCTTTCTTCTCCATCTACATTTGACGCCCTGCAACAATCTCTGATTTTTCGATGAGCATAATTGCAAGAAAGTGTTCTTCAACAGCAGCGTTGCTAACAGATTTCAGCCATTAGCAGGGGCCAAACTAAAAGCTTAACGAAACATGGACTGAAATTCAAGCTACAAGTTATAAGTGTTGGGCCGGTTGGGGGTGGCTGAGCACCCGCCAACCCCCTACTGGCTTCGTCCCTGCAAATGTACATGATTTTTTTCGTATCTTTCTAATATACTAAGCACGCGCTGGCATTCAAATTTTTTTTTAACGTCCTTAAAGGACAAAAAAAACTCGTTCGACATCCTTTCATGCACATTCTTGTATTCATTCAAATAATAAATGTTTCTTGTCTCGTGCCACAAAAAAAATGTTTGACGAAAGTAGCCTACTGTAGATAAATCCCATCGGTGCAATGTCATCAATAAAGTCATCAAATAACGAAGGATTGTTAGAATGTTAAGGTCGGTATTCGCTCCCGCTATGTCAAAAAAGCCATGCAAATACAAATCATACGACGTAACAAATTTCAAACATTCTTTTAACATCTACAGATTAAGAAATTATAGTTTGGTATTTTTTATAACTAGATACACCTTCGACTATTTCTAGAATCAATTTGTTACCCATACGGTATCGACGCCTAAAATTGTACTTTGGATATTTCGGATTGTCGCCAAAATAGTTGTGCATCGAACGTTCTTCTAAAACTTCATGTTCACGGTGTATCGAATACCGTGATTTTGAGGTTTGACCTTCTTGTTGTTGCAAGGTTTTTGTAATACTCATAAGTTTTCATAAAAAAAAGTCACCTTTATTAGTGGAATTGATTGATAAAAGTTGTATGTAAAATGGTTGTGTAGGATGTGTTATATAACAGTAAAATTTTAAGAAAAGAAACTGGAAAATTAGCTGTTGATGGCGCAATGAGGGAAAAAAAACTACAAGAATTCACATTATGGCATATTCTAATTTTGTGGTATGTGGTTTAGCGCCTAGTCTTTGGCGATTAGGATTTTCATGATGCTAGGTGGGCACCCGCCATAAGGCTTTGCTGCCGGCTCCTGCTCTCTAAGATAGGTAAAACTAAAAGAGCTACTAATTCTTAAGGTCATATAAATTAAAAGAGTATGGAGCAAGCTTTATAAAAATATTAGCTAAATCTGTACTAAGGATAAATGGTGAATTGATGTCTTAACCACATACATGAAAAGGCAAAAGATAAATTTTATTTTTGGATTGTTTGTGTTTTGTTTTAAGCACATTATATATATATATATATATATATATATATATATATATATATATATATATATATATATATATATATATATATATATATATATATATACTAAAGATGGGAATTTGGTCCGCTTCAAAATTTTGTACATCACTGTTACTGTAACAGTGGTTCGCACGGTAAATTGGCTTCAGGATTGTATTTCACTGTTGAATACATACACATTTTGTTTTTATAAAACTACTGTATCTCAAAGGTTTACCAACTTTTTTCATCATGCTTATATACGACACCAACAAATCCACATCCTAATCCTACCCACGCCTCGCCGTGAATCAAGCGGCTGCCGAGAACAATCAACCCAAATCGAGTCCAAACAACACCAAATGCTACAAAACAAGTTAAAATAATGAGTAAAACTAAGGAAAATAGAAGGAAATGGGTTAACTCGACCGAGTCAAACGAGTGTCGAGCTAAACTTTTAGATACACACAAGTTTTAAAAGTTTTATAAAGGTTTTATAAATAAAATCGGTTTTATTAAAAAAATAGAATTAGGTTTTCGATTAAAATTAAAAACAAGGGGAAGGTGAGCGCGTGAGTGGTGTACCATCGAGAGAAAAGAGGGTGATGACTTTGGTGGCGGTACGGTGACAGTGGTGGTGGGTGGCGCGTGAGTAGTGATACAGGACGAGTCACAGGCCGAGAAGCTCCAGAAAGAAAATAGGTAAGCCGATCTAACGATTTGGAAGAAAAAAGACCTCGCCAAAAAATTTTCCGGCAACGGCGGGGGCCGGAGATGACGGTGGCCGGCGAAGTGAGAGACAGAGTGTGTAGTTGGTGTGTTTTTTGTGAGAGAGTGGGTGAGGTATTTTGATTTATGAATAAGAAATTTATTTTATAAAATTTGAGGGATCAAATGTGTACAATAAAAACTCAAAGATTATTATTAAAAATAGGGTTGAGGGACTAGAAGGGACAAGTATCAAAACTTTTAGTAAACACCCTCCGGGTCTCATTCGACATACCAAACAGACTCGAAAAATTATGAAACTTCCGCCATTATTCTCGAAATAATTTTTCCAATAAGAACGAATATAAGTACGCATATCTTTCTTGAATTCAATTTATTTGGCAAATTCGATTCGTTTCGTACTTTTTAGGTTGTGCCTGATCAATAAAGGAATAATGCACGCATTTACTGTGATTGAAGTCAATTAAAATCAGGTCACGCATACCGAACCAAATAGGTTTTGAGTATGTGTTAATATTTTGTAAGAAAACGCAAAACCTCCTGCAGCAGTGCACGGGTTTAAATATTTTGCACAATATATTTTGAAAATTTAAGACGCCTAAACAACAACAAAAAATGTCCCATTTACCAAATACATTTCAAACCTAACAAAATACAAAAAAAAAAATACACACAAACTCACCCGCTGCAACGCGCGGGCTTCCACGCTCGTATAGACTAAAGATGAGAAGTGATAGAAGACTTGGACTAGAGTGCAGACAGGAAAAGTCAAGGAAGCTAGGTTTGCTAAACTACATATTGTATTAATCATCTTATTATTTATTTATTTATTATCTTTTTCATTTTTTATATGTATTCTCTTTATCTCTCGCGTTTGTGAGTGAGATTATTGTTCAGTTTCTTTTTCTTCTTGTACTATAATTTGAAATCAAAACCAGTTATCACATTTGAAGTGATAAACTAATGTTTCAAAACTTAATATGATTGTGGGTCATCGTAATTGCACTAAAGCTCTTGTTACACATGTTGAAACTTTAAAATTAATGGATAAGATTATTATTCATGGTGTCTTAGTGGTTCCTGACTATCAAGTCAATCTAATTTATGTGCATAAACTAAACAAAGATAATAAACTTAGAGCTATATTTGATAAAGATGTTTGTGTTATACATGATTGTATTCAAGGATCCAAATGGGGAATGGTAATCAAAGTAAGAGACTGTATTCTCTTAATACATTTAAAAAAATAGTTAATAATAATATTCAAGTTTGCTGTTTCTCTAAATGTATATGGCATAACAGACTTGTTCATCCTTCTGACCAAATTCTTAACATTTTAAAACATAAAATGGTTTTTAAAATTGAGTCAAAAGATAATCCCTGTGATGTGTGTCACAAAGCAAAACAAACAAGAGAACCATTGCGTCTTATGAAAACCGAACCAAAGATCTTGGACAGATTGTTCACTTAGATGTATGTGACTTTATAAAGTTCAAAGCATGGATGGATTTAAGTATTTTTTGACTGTTATTGATGACTATTCTATAGTTGTTTGGGTATTTTTTTAAGAGGAAAAAGTATATAAAAGTATAGAAGTCTTTAGAAATGATAATGGTATAGATATATAAATCATAATATGGAAAGATTTTGTAAAGAAAATGGTATGCTTCATCAAACTTCTTGTCCTTACTTCCCTCAACAAAATGGTTTAGTAGAGAGAAAATATAGACATTTGTTAGATGTTGCTAGGGCCCTCATGTTTCAGGAAGGATTGCTTTGAACATATGGACTGAATGTGTTTTACTTGTTGTTCCATGAGGATACAAAGTTCTGTGTTATCTCAAAAGTCGCCATATGAAATGATTTACAAAATTGAATCTATCTCTCTGATTTAAAAACTTTTGGATTTCTGTGTTTTTCTACCGTGTTGAATAATTCTGATAAATTCTCTTATAGACTTTAAAAATGTGTGTTTGTTGGTTATGCTTTTGATAAAAAAGGATACAATTTATACAGTGTTGAAAGTAAGAAAATGTTTTATTCAATGGATGTAATGAGACTGTGTTTTCTTTCAAAAATAGTTATGAAAATAAGCAAGTCAATTACTTTAAGTTATGTCAATTATAATTTTTCTACTAACTTGAATAAAATCATTGAACCAAGATCATATAATGAGGCATCTAATGATATTAGATGGGTCGAGGCTATGAATCTTGAAATGGAAACCTCAATAGGAATGGCACATGGGCTGTCACTAATCTTCCTAATGGTAGAAAGCAAATAGGATGTAAATGGGTATATAAGGTTAAGTACAAGTCTAAAGGTGAGGCTGGGAGGCTTAAAGTTAAGCTGGTAACAAAGAGTTACAATTAAAAGGAGGGTATACATTATAAAGAAAAATTTCACCGGTCGTTAAAATTATTAATGTAAGATGTATTCTTGATATTGTTGTTCAAAATGGTTGGTCAATTTTTTAACTTGATATTAATAATGCATTCTTATATTGTAATATGGTTGAAGATGTTTATATGTCTTTACTTGAGGGTTATTTTGATAAAACTGACACTTGGGTATACAAGCTGATAAAATCATTGTATGGTCGAAAGCAAGTTCTTAGAAAGTGGAATAAAAAATTAACTTTAGTTTTACTTGAAAATGGTTTCATACAAAGCAAAAATGATTTTTCATTATTTACAAAAAGTAAAGCTGGTGTTTTCATTGCTTCAACTGTAAATAAACTAGATGAAATTAACAAGTTCAAAACATTTTTTAGCTCAAAGTTTAAGATAAAAGACTTGGGAAAACTACAGTACTTTTTTGGTTACTAAAGTGTTAGTCAAATGCCAATTTATACTTGACTCAAAGAAAATACTGGTTTGAGTTGTTATCTTATTTTGGTATGCTTTCTTGCAAACCTTGCAATACTCCTACTGAAACTAAAGGAAAGTACTGTAAAGAATAGTCAGGTTTTGGTAGATAATCCTCTAATTGGTATTAACAACTATCAAAAGTTGGTTCGAAAAAAATATTTACTTGACATATACAAGACCTTATATAAGTTATACAGTTCATGTCCTTAGTTAAAATATGCATGCACCAAGGCAGTCTCACTTGAAGTTGGTTTTCAGGGTGCTAAGGTATTTAAAGGAAGCACATGGTGAGGGTATTTCTTATAATAAGAGTACCTATCTGAATCTAAATATGTTTGTTGATTCAGATTAGGCTAAGTGTAAAGCCACAAGAAAAAAAATATGTTACTGGTTATTTTGTGTTTTGGGTAAAAGTCTTGTTTCTTGAAAGAGTAAGAAGCAAACTATTCTTACTAATTCTTCTGCTGAAGCAGAATATAGAGCAATGAACAATGCGGGTTGTGATGTAATATGGATTATGAAATTTTTAACTGATTTAAAAGTACTCCCCATGTTCCAGTTCATTGTGATAACAGTTCTGCAATACAATTTGCAGGAATCCCTGTTTTTCATAAAAAGACAAAACTTTTTGAGACTAATTATTTTTATTTTTATTTTTACTTTTATTTAATTTTTGAGGGAAAAAGTATCTGCAGGCATTGTTAAAACAATAAAGATCAATTCTAGAGATAATGTTTTAGATATTTTTACAAAGGTTTTCAATGTACACGATCACAAAAGGTTTTGTAATATGTTGGGCTTATTTTATTTATACAGAAGTTAGCTTAAAGGAAAAAGTATAAGCTAAATCTGTATTAAGGATGGCTGGTGAATTGATGTCTTAACTACAGGTATGAAAAGGTAAAACATAAATTGTATTTTTGTTGTTTGTGTTTTGTTTTAAATACACTGGGACTAAGGATGACAAGTGATAGAAGATTTGAACTGGAGAGCATATAGGAAAAGTCAAGGAAGCTATGGTTGCTGAACTATATAAGGCTGGTAGCAGTCGATCGGTTTTAATCGGTCTCAAGCAAGGGTCGACTGACTTTGTGCTCGGTCATCCCCACTGTGGGCAAAATGTGAATATCAGTCGAGGGTAAAGAAAAAGGAGAGATCGGTCCAAATTTCGACCGATATTTGTTACACACTTTTTTTATTTTTTATTTTTTTTTATTTTATTATTTTTTTTTTTTTAAATAAGGTCTAAAGAAACAGGGCTTCAAGTAAGTTTTAATGGAGTTTGTTTTGTGGTTGAGAAGATAACCCAAAGATATTTTCTTTCACCACCAATATTGTTTTGTTTATGATCATATCGATATACAAAAATTCATTTTAGCACGTACATTTGACATTCATAGATCATAAATTTAACCTAATCTTAAATATTCAATTTTTCACATGCATTAATTATACATTAATTTGTTATCAAAACTAAGTAAATCATTTTCTAAGGTAAATTATCATGTAAATTAAAAAAAAAAAAAAAAAAAAAAAAAAAAAAAAAAAAGTTGGTCATCGTTTATGACAACTTGATCGTGTCTGATCACCAGAGAAAGAAAACTGATGTGGTAGGGCGATGACCCGATCACGACTGTGTGCAGCCTAATGTTTTATTCCTCTTATTTGTTTTTCATGTTTCTCATATTTTCTATGTATATTCTCTATCTCTCCTGTTTGCGAGTGAGATTTTGTGAATAATAAACATGAGGGGATTTGGCGCATGCATGATGAATATAATTAAGTATAACTTAGACCAAGAATTGAACGGTGTCTATTAATTAAATTTAGAACGTGGGTTCTGTGAATCCGGTTCAACGCTGAACTTTGTCTAATTAATCGGAAGAATATTGACAGGATATAAAGTGAGTTAACTGGAATGGATATGAAAACTTGTAAATATTCTCTTAAGAAATTAGCTCGAAATATTGGTTTTTCTCGAAGACTATGATCTTTTCATTTAGCCAACGGTCGACTAGATTTAACATTTAAGGCAAACTACGTTTAATAGTATATAGTCTTTTAGTTTCTCTTTTAGTTTCATTTAGCCTGTTTGTCATTCTATGTTGGTCAACGTATTACGATAGCTAGCTTCTTGATTTCACGACTTTTTACTTTGAGTTTGTCTGACTTTCTCATTAATCCAAATTGTCATTATACCTTGGTCAACATATATATTGTAACTTGTATGACAACTTGATTTCATGGTTCTTCATTCTTGAGTTCGGTTAGAAGATTGATGGTTATTTAATTCCAACTAGTGTGGGCATCCAAAAAAAAAATTAAAAGTATCATTTTGTCAGCTATTCCTTTATGTTATTTTTGGACTAAGTGGCCGGTTTTATAAAATGTTACATGACGTTCAAAGACCTTGATAGCAATGAAATGAACTAATTAAGAAAACAAAAGGAATTTGTAAACAATTTGACCCGTTTTTTTTAAGACCTAGTGGTTAAAACCTTGATAGCAATGAAGTGAACTAATTATGATGGAAAAAATACTGATCAAAATTCTATAAAAATCACGCGAGTCCCTTTATTTTTATTTTTATTTGTTAGAGCAAGTGGTTATATAATGCCGAAAATCTCTAGCTAGAAGTTAAAATTTAATTTAAAAAAACAGTATAATAAGCACAAATGACAAATGCATGTTTAACCAGTGTATCTCTTCTGATATATCAACTTAAACTAACATTCCATTTTAGCTGAAATTTTTCATGCCCGAACCATGCAATTTTCAAAACATATATGTAACTCTAGGAATGATAGAAATGTTAGGGGGATAAAGTTGATCCAAACAAAATCATAGATTAGGTGAAAATTTTGTCATTAATTTCTTTCGATTAGCAACTGGCCTGGTGAAAATCATGTTATCTGAGGTAGTGAGATTGAGATGTTGATCTACCTGAAGCATGTAACTAATTAAATTATACTTTCTTAGTGACCTATAGCTTCTTGTTGGGTCCCCATACAAGTTAGTTAAGGGAACAGTTAGAGTAATTACTCCGTAATATGTTAAGTTCTACAGTGATCATCGTATGATTATCAATATTTTCTTAAATACTTTTATTAGCATTAACTGATAAGGAATATGTACGAAAAATACGAAAGTATTTAATCAACATGGTACGAGAAAGTAGCTTAATATATCACATTGTCCATTTGGTGATTTGGAGGAAGTGGAAGTAGTTTTCTAAAGCTATATTTCTGTCAACAGTCGGCTATTGAAGGTTGACGAAAACAAAATGTAATAAAAGAATCAATGAATCTAATTAAAATCTGTGTATAGAGTAATAGGCAAATACAAATTAAACATAGCATTTATAAAACGTTGCTTTTTCAATTCTTATATGTCGCTATAAATAGAAACCCATCACCTTTAGGTCACTCACCCAAAACAAGAAAACAATGGAGCTTCTATTTCTAGCCCTATCATCCATTTGTTTCTTCTTCGTCCTCCATAGCCTCGACCTCTACCGTAAAAGAAGACTACCACCGGGTCCAGCTGGCCTCCCCATTATCGGAAACCTGCTAGACCTTGGACCGAAACCCCATGAGTCCCTTGCCAAGCTATCCAAGAAACATGGTCCACTTATGACCATCCGACTAGGAAGCATCACTAGTGTGGTGGCATCCACACCTGATGCAGCCAGAGAAATCCTTCAAAGCAATGACGGGGCTTGCTCTGGCCGCATTGTCCCTCATGCAGTCTCTGGGTTGGACAACCATGACGCAGCACTCGTATGGCTCCCACCAAACGAGGACTTTCGAAACATTAGAAAAGCCCTCAGCACATGCCTAACGCACCAACACAAACTCGACACCCTTCGTAATCTTCAGCAGAGCGTGGTCGATGGGATGTTGGATTTCCTTAGGGAGTCAGGGCAGAAGAAGTTGGGCGTGGACATTGGAAAGTTGGCATTTGCGGTTGCACTCAACCAGATGTCCAACACATGCATTTCACAGAACGTGACTAGCTACGAGTCTGATGATATTGGAGGGTTTAAGACGGCCGTAAAGACTATTATGGAAGTTGACGGGAAGTTTAACATAGCGGACATATTTCCTGTGTTGAAACCGTTAGACCCTCAGAATATACGACGGCGGGCAAAAGTGGCTTATGGTTGGTTCGATACGGTGACAGAAAGTTTCATAAGTGAGAGGTTAAAGCATCGAGAGTCAAAGCTTCTGAGGTTTGGTGATATATTGGATTTGTTGTTGGATTACAGTCAAGAAAATGAACAAGACTTCAATCTCATGCACATCCAGAATTTACTTGTGGTAAATCCTCCTGTTCCCATATTTTACTATCAAAAATAATATTTACTGGCTAAAAATATACAGAATTCAAAATAAACCGAAAACTCTTAACTATATTCTCCCTCATATAACAAAAAAAGTGAATATTTTCTAACAATAGTATGAATCTCAGTTAACAACATTTTGGCTAAACTGGTATACCATTTTAACACGATGTTTTCCACATCTCACACACTAGATAGGTGTTAGTTAGTACGGTTTTCTTATAAACCATACCAAATGACATTCTTTTTGTTTTTTGATATGTTTTTTCGTGTAAGGCTAAGCTATTGTCTCGACGGTAAATTCAAACTCACTGATGTTAATTTACTAATGTTACTTGAATATTACAAAATCATGTTAATCAAAACAAACATGCATATGGAACCTTATGTTGTTAATAACATCGTGTAACAAACTTCTGTTTTATTACAGGATCTATTTTTAGCAGGAACTGAAACGAGTTCAAACACAACTGAGTGGGCAATGACGGAACTGTTGCTTAACCCTAATATGTTCTCTAAAGTTCGTGAAGAAGTCTCCACAACAATTGGAAAAGATGGGAAAATCCAAGAAGCTAACCTGCTCGACTTACCTTATTTGCAAGCAGTCATCAAAGAAACAATGCGACTTCACTTAGCCGTGCCTTTATTAATACCTCACAAAACTGAGACTCAAGTTAAGCTAGGCAAATATACTATACCAAAGAACACGCAAATTCTGGTGAACGCATGGGCCATGGCACGGGATCCAATGTATTGGGAAAACCCAACGATGTTCAACCCGGAAAGGTTTGTTGGGAATGACTTGGACTTCAAGGGACAACACTTTAAGTTTATACCATTTGGATCGGGCCGAAGAATGTGTCCTGGAATACCGTTAGCTCATAGGGTTGTGAGTTTAATGGTGGCATCATTTGTATATCATTTTGATTGGGAACTTCCTCATGCTAGAGAAGAAATGGACATGGATGACATTTTTGGCCTGACATTGCTAAGGGCAACACCTTTGGTTGCTACTCCTATTCCCATTAATTAAGCGCATTGACCGGTGAAGAGAGCATGCATGCACTTTATGAGCTTCGAATGGTTGTTGTGTATGATTATATTGATAACGATTACTGTTATATCGTAAGTTATATATGTAAGCCTTTGCTACAAAAAGTTGGATTTTCTATCTACAAATAAGTTATTTATTCTGTAGTGAAGCTTTCATATTTTTTATATGATGTTCATATCCTTTTCATATGGTATTTACATAATTACATCTGTCACTAATTAAAACTAATAAAATGTCCATCAATTTATAGCCGAGTAATATTTTTATTGAAAAAGACAACTATATTACACAACGCCAAAATACAAAGGGAATCCCTTACATGCCAAGTATGGCCACTTATCATAAGGACTAAAAACCAAACAAGGAAAGGGCCCAAATGTTATCTCCAACAAGATGACAGGAGAGAGTCACGGTCTCATGGACCACATGTAACAGCAACAAAAACACACTGACATGAAAGAAACTAACAGGTCCTGAATATTGTCATAGCGACCTGTTTTAGAAACATTGTCACAAATAGTGACATAAAATATTGATCGATGTCGCTATTAAATTGCGACGTGTTATGAGACATCACTGAATTGGTTGCAATTTTTGTGACGTGGCCTACACGTCGCAAAAATCTGCGACTCGTTTACAGCGACCTATCCTTGGACGTCACTCTATGTGTCGCTGGCATAAAATATGTCGCCAAATGTCGCTAAATTTGTTGCTAAAAGGCATTTTCCTATGGCAGAATCTGTTGGAAATTCCGTGGATAAATGCCTTTTTCTACGAATTTCACACGGATCTTTTTTGTACGTAAAAATCTTGTGGCTAAACATTTTGCCACCAACACTCCCACCGTCCGTTCACTATTTTCCCACAAACATTGCTGTGGGAAATCAGTCAGGATAATTCGCACAGATTTCCTACAAAATATGTTACCACAAAATTTCTACAAACTTTTCCCACTGCCATTTTCACACATATTTTTTAGGGTTAAGTTCATATAATAGCAAGATACTTTTAAAAATGTATAAATATCATACTTAAACTTTAAAAAATATCAAAAATCGTACATGTACTTTCAGATCCGTTCTGTTGTCATCACAAACTTATTTTTAATACACCAAAGTTCACATTATATATACATGACATGCCATTATATTCCAATCATTCAATGCCATGTAGAATTTTTGTAATGTATAGTTAGTTACATTCTTTAATGTGCTTCACCATCTACTTATGCTACTCGAAGTGCACTTTTTTAAGTACCGGAAGTGTGTTTTTTAAAACGTAGTGGAACGTAGTTTTACTACAAAGTAATAATCATTGAACAAGCGAATAACATGAGAATTTCTTCTGTCATTAAAATCGAATGATAAATAACCAAATAATCGTTAAGCAAGAATATCAATTATTTTCTCCTTCAAATTCTTGATCACATAAATGTATGATTATTATGATTCATAAACTGTGTATATAAAGTGTTTGTAATGATATATATGAAAAATATAAGATAACATTTAGAGTAATTTTCACATCACCAATAAAAATCATTAATAATGCCATGCAATTAATTTATCGGTGACTAATCATGCCACATCAACTAAGGTATGATATCGAGATGAATTTTGAAAATACGTATACGATATTGGTAAATTTCAAAGTTCACAAATGATATTTGTACATTTTAAAAGTAACTTGCTATTATATTGCTTTTTTAAACTTATATATATTGACCGTATTTATGCCTTTTTAAACTTATATATTGCTTTTTGGCGTACTTACTAGAATTAATGAATAATCCAACGAACAAGCTTCAGTAATCAAGCAAATAAAAGCCATGAATTTTAAGGTGAGGATCCTTTCCCATTACTTGACTCAAGTTGGGCATTTGTGAGCCATTGGATTTGATTCAATGGCTCAAATCAAAAGAACTTCTTTTGATTTGAGTCATTGGATCAAATCTAATGGCTCACACTTCCCCAACTTAAGTCAAGTTGGTTTTCCAACTTGAGACAATCCTTACCCCGAATTTTAATGTAAAAATTGTGCAATAAATGCCACATTGTAATCCAACGACACAACCGAATATTTTAACATTTACAACCAAGATGGCTAAAAATAGTCAGTTATACTAGATCATTAGAATTGGTGTAAGCGGATGATATGACTTGCTAATGAGTGATGAGAAGTCCAGGCTGAGGTAGCCATGTTGTTATTTATTTATTTTTTTTTGGTCCGTAAAGGGTTTTTGGGTCCAAATAATAATTAACTACAACGAATATGGGTGAATCCCACATCTCGGCCAAAATCAGGCGAAAACAAATACATCAGTCGTACTTCAAACCAAACTTATCAAAGAATGGCATACCACACTTATGAGACCTATTATAAATGATGTCTAAGTTGACCACGAAAACTAATTGCATAGGTATTAGCAAACTGCATTTGGGCATCAGTCAAACTAGGATCATCAAAGTCATCATCATCGTACGGGTCTTCATCATAATTTTCCATTTATTTTCCGTACAAGCTTTTATATCCCCCTTCACTCCCACTTTTAGAAGATTTATTAATTGGCAGTTTCATTGTATACATAGGAATCATTGATTTACAAGATTTTAGCGGTTTCCTATCATCACCCACTAGTACAAGCTTCCTATCAAGCATCAGACATTCTAACTCATTAATCCTTGCAACCAAAGGTATGGTACTTAGACTACTAGATGTCGAACCAACCATATCTTGGACAACTATCTTACCTGAATTTGACGACCCCCATTTTATCTAAGCTCATCTTCTTTCTTAATCATATTAAGCGCGTCAAAAGGATTAGCTAGCTCGTCTATACTTCAAAATTCTTTTTCGTGCCAATTGAACTAGCCCAATTCTTTTAAGAGACGGGTTGGTAAACTTGTTTCTTAGACTTAAAGTGAAGCTTAGATCCCACACTAGTGCCAAGATAAGTCTGTCTAGGAGGCTGGTAGAAACCAGCATTCTTTGGTTTTTAAACAACCCTTTTTTGACATAACATATCATCATGCCCAAATATCATACACAAACCACATCTAGGTGGTTCCCATTCATACTCCACCCTTACTGTGTGAAGAATCTCTCCATCATCTTCCACATTAGGAATAATAATAACCTTCTCCTCCTTTAACTCCTGATCAGCCCTAATGTCAATCAATGCACGAACATAATTCATACAACCCCATGATTGCAAACACATAGAACTTGTACACAAATCAAGCATAATCGGGTTACCAAGTTTAGTAGTTATCGCACTCAAACTATCAGAAGTAAATGCCACAATTGAAATATCTTGAAATTTGACCCAAATAGGAACCGAATTTAGATCTTCCTTTAGTAAGTTAGAAGTAGGCGTCCATTTCTTCAAGATGATAGGAACCGATCTCATAAACTATTCTCCAATACCCTATTCATACCCTTAATCAAAGTAAACTTGATGAAAAAGAAGCCTTTAGCATTCAAGATAACACGAACAATGCCATACTTTTGCAAATCATTCTTAACAAAGTATTCAACAACCGGGAATGCTACTCTTTCACTCATGAAATAACCATACAAGCTAAAACAAAATCAAGCATGAACTTCCAAAATAGACGGCTTTAGTATTTGAACTTCATCCTTAGCATTATTAGGTTTACCCATGTCAAGAGCTCTAAAGTTTACCTTGCCGATATTAGCCTAATTATTCACCAAACTAGCAAATGATTTTGGAATAGGGACTTCACTAGTAGGCATAGCAGTGGTATTATTGGCACCTCTCATTGCAGCCTCGAAACTATTACATGCATCAATAGTGGCTTTAGTCATAACAGGATTACGAGAAGGTATGCCAGAGCTCACGACCCGTTCACCATTCACAACAGAATTTTAAACCTGATGATGTCCAATCTGTGTAACACCAAAGGACATAGCTTCAGGTTGTGTAGTACTCATTGTTTCAATAGGAGCATTTATAGTAGTATCATTAAATACATTAGTCCCAATCGAATAAGTAGGAACCCCACCAACCTGCTCATTAATACCAGTGTCCTCAAACCCAAACCATCATTTTCCACACAATTACCTCTTTTAGGTTTTAGAGGTTAACCATCAGGTCCAACAACTTCCCCACTACGTTTTGAACCTTCAAAGCCAACCCACTCAACATTGGAAAACTTGTATCACTATCCAAATTCATAGCATCAAGCATCGATTAACATGTCTGTCTTTTTTCTTTTTCTTCTTCCCACTCTCTCGAATAAAAAAAGCCACTTTTCATACTTATGAATAACACATACGATCAAATCCAGAAGCACAATTGACGTGGTTTTTAACACTCAAGAGTTGTGGTTTAAACAAGTCGAGTCGAGCTGAGTACTGCCAAGCTCGAACTCGATTCGAATACTAAAACTCAAGCTCGATCGAGCTTTATATTTTGAGCTCGAGCTCGACTCGTTATATAAAACTCTAGCTCAAAGCTCGACTCAAGCTCAATTATTTTCATATTTAAGGCTCGAACTCGATGAATACTGACATATCAAGCTTGGCTTGACTCGATTTGTATAAAAATTAAGTAAATATATGTATATAAAAGAGTAAAAGTGTAATTTAGTTGAAGCTCGTTAAGGCTCGCGAGCTTCACGAGCAGAGTATTTTCGAGCTCGAGCTCGACTTGAAAATATACTCGAGTAGCTCGAACTCGAGCTCGACTCGTTTACATCGACTCGATTTCGAGTAGTTTATGAGTCGATCCCGAGTAGCTAGCGAGTTGTCTCATCTCGTTTACACCCCTACTCAAAAGGTAAGGGTGTTAACCACTTGATCCAACCTTACTCTTTTTAAATTCTTACATGCAATAAAGAAAAAAACATTTTTTTTCTATACAATTTCTTCTTACGTTTTATAACTTAATTAACGAAACGAAAGCTTCATTCAACCACAACAAAGAAGGGAGAGATTCTAGTCGTACTTAAAGTGTTCTCTACATTATGACAACATTAGTTTCTGCTTCAGGTATGTTTTACTCATTCATGTTATTATGTGGTTATTATCAAATTCTAAAATCCTTGTGGGATAAAAGATTAATGTGTTCATCATGAATATTTGATGCTAATGTCTACACATATAATTACTTACATGTGGTGTCAGAGCCAATGGTTTTGAATTGATAATAATCCGTATATTAGATCAAATTGATAATTGATATATGTTTGTTGTTATGCGTTAAAGACATTTGGATTAAAGATGTTTATTTAATGTTGTCGAATTCCAGACTTGGTCAAAGGAAAAGTTGATATAATTTTGTTTGTTTATAAATTTTGTTATTCATGTGTTTGTTTTAATATGAAAACGTCAAATAACAGAAATAATGTACTCAGCCTTAGACCGACTTTAAAACCGATGGAAAGATACATATCTTCTGGTTAAACATTGGTTCTCATATTTTGTTCATGGAACTCACATTTATAATATTTTATGCATAAATCTTTTGACCATTCTTTTATTAGTCTACTTACCAATGATGGTTTTACAAAAGGACTTAAAGATTTTTTTTTCTCATTTTAAACTTCATATGTTCATCCATCTAGTGTTAATGGGCTTTCTTGTTTAAAATGATTTGAAACGGTTGATGAATAAACAAAATAATGTTGATGTGTTATTTAGTTGCTAATAAAACTGTTGGCATGATATATATATATATATATATATATATATATATATATATATATATATATATATATATATATATATATATATATATATATATATAATTGCTAATTTAGAGTGAAGTAATTTTATTTAAATTGCAATCTCATTGAATTTTGAAAGTTATAGCTACCGTCATGCACATATTCTTGTATGGGTATCTTGTTTCAGTTTGATAATTTTAAAAATAAGAACGTCAACTCTTATGACTAATGTTGTTGATATTAAAATTAGTTATGTGTTTGCGTATGTTGGATATTTGTCATATGGTTTATTGCGCTTCCGTCACGGTAGAGACATATAAATATGGCAAATGAAAGACCTAAAAAAAGCATGATGAAATAATTAATTTGACCCCTTACACTAGTCTCACATTTGTTTCATATGTGTATCATTGATCGCCTATTATATTTAATAATGACGAAGTTAGATGTTACTCGTACAAAATTTGAAAGATGTATCGCTCGTAACATCTTTATGGCTTAAATCTCCATTAATTACCTTTAAAGCCATTTATTTATTATATGATATTTAGTAAGATTAATTTGTAGTCATATAATTTATGTTGTTTTATAGAATGCTATTACAGATTTTTTATTAGTTGATAGAAATTATGAATTTTTACCAAAGGAAAAATTGTTCTTCTATAACTAATAATTTTAAAGATGAAAATTAGTATATTTTGTCATATGTATATAGTTATCCAAAGATATGTATATATTTGACGAAGCCTATTTTATTTTCTTGTAAATTTTCATTGCATTCTAATAACAATTTAAAGCTATTTATATATTATATGACATTATGTGAGATTAATTTGTTAGTCACCAAAGTAGCCAAGTTAATTTCAAATTTGCAGTCATATAATTCATGTTGTATTAAAGAATGCTATTATAAATTTTTTATTAGTTGATAGAAATTATGAATTTTACCCAAAGGAAAATTTATTTTCTATAACTAATAATCTTAAAGATGCAAAATATTATACTTTTTTCATATGTATATAGTTATCCAAATATGCTTATATATTTGACGAAGTCAATTTATTTTCTTGTAAAGTCTCATTGTATTCTAATAATGATGAGGATATATTGTTGCGTTTAGCCAAAGGAAACTAATAATATATATTTCATTTATATCGTATGAATTTTTAACTAGTAAGCATATACATTTTCCGCAATTAACGCTCACTCTCAAGCTTCTTCTGTTACCTTGTTTACCGGTGTGAATTTCTCTAAATGAAGCGAACAAGTCACTTTCCATTTAGGTGTTTTTGAGCTTGACTTGGCGCTGTTGGAGGATAGGCCTGCTCACCTAATTGATGCAAGTACATAGGCTCAAAAATCACACCATAAGACATGGGCAAGGTCTAACAGACTCTGCTTGAACTTTAGGCGGATGACAATTGCCAACAACATTATGTCTTCTCTTCCCGGCATTGAAAATCAGAATGCTAAAGATTTTCTTTGTGGAAGAGAAGTTTTCGGTCTGCTGATAAAGCACTATCAGGAACACTTATGGCTCAACTCACCACTATAAAATTTTACGATACAAAGAGTATGCAGCAACATGTCCTTGGCATGACCAATATCGCAACAAGACTTAAGACACTGGGTATGAATGTAGATGACTCTTTCTTGGTGCAATTCATAATGAATTCACTTTCTTCTGAATATGGACCATTTCACATCAATTATAACACATTAAAGGATAAGTGGGATATTGATGAACTGTCCAGTAAGCTTATTCAAGAGGAAGCAAGACTAAAGAAACAAAGAGTTCAATCTGTTAACTTGGTGATTCAAGGAGTTGAAAAGAATCTCAAACCAAAAGCCAAGAACTTTAAGAAGAATTAACATGCTACAACCTCAAGGTTGCTAATGGTGAAAAGAAGGAACAAAGGGACAACAAATGCAATTTTTGCAGGAAAGGGGGACATTTACAAAAGGATTGTCCTAAGCGTAAGGCTTGGTTCGAAAAGAAAGGTATACATTACGTTTCTGTATGCTTTGAATCAAACTTATCTGAAGTTCCTTCTAATACTTGGTGGTTTGATTCTGGTGCTACTACTCATGTTTCCAATATTATGCAGGAATTCCTTACAATCCAAACCATAAGCGCAACTAATAACTTTCTCTTTATGGGGAACCGAATGAAGGCTCCCATTGAAGGCGTAGGGACTTACAGATTGAAGTTAGATACCGGGATTCACTTGGATCTAATGAATACTCTCTATTTACCTTCAATTTCTAGAAATTTAATTTCTATTCCGAGACTTGATGTTAGTGGGTATACTTTTGGTGGTGGAAATGGTCGTTTTAATTTATAAGAATAAATCTTTTATTGGTTATAGTATTCTTATTGATAATTTATATAAATTGAAACTTGATGATGTTTTTTCTGAATCTTTGTTGATCATAATGTCAGAATGAAACGTAGTATTGTTGATGAAAATTCTGCTTTCTTGTGGCATATACGTTTGGGTCATATATCCAAAGAAAGATTACAAAGATTGTTGAAAGATGTAAAGCTAAACTTGTATCTAAAGACGGCATTGATTACAACGAGACTTTTTCACCCGTCTCAAAGAAGGACTCGTTGAGAATAATATTGGCATTAGCAGCTCATTTTGACTTAGAGCTAAATCACATGGATGTGAAAACCGTTTTTCTAAGTGGAAATCTTGAGGAGGAAACTTATATTGAACAACCTGAAGGGTTTTTCACTGATGATAAAGAAAAGATGGTGTGAAAATTGAATAAATCAATATATGGACTTAAACAAGCTTCTAGACAATGGTATATTAAATTTAATGATACCATTAAATCTTTCGGTTTTGAAGAAATCATCGTTTATTGATGTATATACCGCAAAATCAGTGGGAGCAAGTTTATATTTTTGGTTCTATATGTTGATGATATTTTACTTGCGACTAATGACTTTGGTTTAGTGCAAACACCATGGAAGAAAATTTTGTAGCTTGTTATGAGGCTACTATTCATGTATTATGGCTGCGGAACTTTATTTCAGGGCTTGGGGTTGTCGACACTATAAGCAAGCCGCTGAAAATTTATTTTAATAATACTGCAGCATTTTTCTTTTCATAGAACGATAAGTACTCTAAATGTGCAAAACACATGGACATAAAGTTCCTTATCGCGAAAAGAGGAAATTCGGAAACAAAGAGTGTATCTAGAACACATTAGTATAGATCTCATGATTGTTGATCCTCTGACCAAGTGTTTACCACCAAAGACATTTACGCAACATGTTCCGATGATGGCTCTTGGTTGTATTGATAACTAGTTATGATGTTCTAAACACTCTTGAGCTCAATAAAATGTTTCTGATTTTATTTCTTATTCATTTGTTATTATGCATGCATTTGTGTTTGAATAAGAAATTTGTATGTATTATCATAACAAGTATGTAGACTGTACGTTGTTTATATGTACTTATGAATCTAGCATGATGAGCTCATAGTGTTGTGATATATGGAAGGGAGTATACGAGTATATTGTGTATGACCGCCATAATCCTCACTATATGTCGGCTTTTTTTTGGGTAAAGGGGAACTCCCAAGTAAAATATATTACTAAAAAACATTTAAATACAATGGATGAGAGTGAAATATCTCATCTCGGCCCATTACATAGGCAAAACGAAGCACCTAAAGTGCTACAAACCTACGCACCACAGAGGAAAAATATACGAATCTTATGAAAAACCAAAGAAAGTAAATCTACTTCCTAATAATGTTCTTAAGCCAGATATCAAACTGATAACCAAAACGCATCCAGTTGCCCAGGTAAGTCATAGACCTGAGCCTCGTATCCGTTAGAAAAATCAAAATCATCAACTTCAAGCTGCTGACCTCCTCCAGATGATGACATATACCTAGACATATCATCATTAGGTTCAAATACTTCATCCTCATCAGACTCACCCAACTCACCAAACTCAAAAACCAAAGAGACAAATCAGGGTTGCTAGACCAAATACTAGTCTTCCTGGGTAATTTCTTGAAAGGATCACGTTGCCCAGATTTGCTAGTAGACGCCACATTGACTTCCATAACATCACGCTCATTAGGAACAGCGACATCACCCTCTTTTTCCAACTCATTCAAAATATTAAATGAATTAGACAAAGGAATAGTATTTATATCAGAATTGACATAAGGGGGAGAGGGAACATCGCATGATCTTTAGGCTTCACAGGAGGATCCGTAGCATTATCAGGTTTGTTAGTAGGCTTTGCCTGTTTTAAAACATGCTCGCTCCAATTGGTTGGTTTGGCTTTACATCGGTTGGGTTTTGATTTAAAACATACTCGCTCATATTGGTTGGTTGTTTTTTTGTTGGTTAGGGTTGATTTGGCTTATTCTTTGGATTTGTTATAATGTGGCTTACATGTTTTAATTATGGAGAAAGGGTTTTTAGTCCGAAAGGGAGAGGAAGAGGTAATGGCGTTAAGGAGAAACAAAGTTTTTGGTAGATGATCATGGTAATAAGGTTGTTGGTAATTAAACTTGAATGTGGAACAAAAATTTGGTACAAGTCCTGTGTTGAATACAATGAATGATTCATATGGGGTTCTTGATGACAAGAGCACTTATTTGAATAAACATCCTAGTATATAGTCTCATCTGAAAATATAAGACTGGTGATTTGGCTACGAAATTGAGTATTGATTCGTCCAAAACTACTAATGCAGCAACACTAACTAGTGTACTTGTTTCGAATGAAAATACCAAAGAGACTGGATCGTATGCCAAGTTCTTTAAAAGTGAATCGAGTGGGAAAAGTGCCAATTTTTGGAAATTGTTAGCACCGGCCGGCAATGGAGCCGATATAGTTGTTTCAATGGACCGGGGCCGTCCCGTGGATTTTGGAGGCCTGTGCCAAAACAACACTATAAACTTATAAATAAATAAATAAACTCTGAGCAGATGTATTTTAAATATTTTGCAGAAAATAAGTTAGATAAAAGTCTTTTAAATCTATATAAACATTAAACAATAATATTTACCATAAGATATATTAGGACAATTTGTAAAACTTATTTGATCATTAGTAATAACAACAAAGATTCAAATTATTAAATTTGTAAACTCTTTGTGCTTGTTTGGAAATTAATTCAAAAGAGAGTACAGACTTGTAAAGTATTTAAACTTTGGGGGGGGGGGGGGGGGAACTATAACTAAACCAAAATCATCATCTTCCTCACCGGATCTTATCATTATGTGGCCCTTTGTTTGGCTTTTTCTCTAGAAACACTTCATTGCATGATACTATTTGTTTTCACCATAAGAGTCAAATAAATTTACGTTTTCAACACATTCTCATTTTTTTAGTGCCAAAAATCGAACTAAAACAACTTCTGGGTCTAAAATTGTGGGGCGCCTTCAAAATCGGAAGCCCTGTGCCGTCGATCACCTTGCACATGCTTAAATCCGGCCCTGTAATGGACTTTGTCAACATTGTTCATGAACGGTTTCGCAACCCTGTGTATAGTTTCTTTTTGGGCAAACATGTCGCGTACCCGGTAGTCGAGAACTATGTAAAGAATACTTGGAGTAAGTTTGGTGTAGTTAAATCAATGATGAATTCTAAAGATGTATTCTTCTTCAAGTTTAATTCTAAAATCGGGTGGACGCAATGCAAAAGGTCCGTGGTTAATTTGCAACATGCCATTAATTCCGAAAAAAATGGTCACTGGATGTTAATACTATGAAAGAGGATGTGTGTAACATTCTAGTTTGAGTTAAGCTTCATGATATTAATATTACGGCATTCACGAAAGATGGTTTGAGTGCTATTGCAATCAAACTAGGGACTCCATTAATGCTTGATTCTTACACGTCCATTAATGCTTGGTTTCAGTCTTTGGATTTACTCTGTGCATTCCAGGAGCAATAATTTTCAGAACATCTTTTTATGTTTCTTTTGGGTTTTGAAAAAGTCGATAATCTTGTTTTTGAGAAACAGATGAAGTTGGTTGTTTTAAAACATTCAAAACTTTTTAATTTGTCAACTTACTTGAGCTTTAAAACTTAACATTCTTAATTTAATCAAATCAAGCACTTTATATTTGAGCTATGCATTCTCTTTTTAAACACTTTTCAAAGATTTTTTTGCAAGAAAGCTTGTCATATTTGTTTTCTTCAATTTTTCTCTGTCATTGTAGTTCAAACTCAAGACTTTGTTTTTCAAGTTTAGCAAAAACATTTCCAAACTTGGCAGTTCGACAAGACAGTTCCCGTTGCAGTTCAACATTAAATGCAGAACATGAGTTTTGTGAGTCCTAATTCAACTATATACAAGCGGTAATTAGTAATTACTAGTGATAAAATTGATAAAAGATGTTTTACTATACACAGTATCTCAATAAACAAGTGGTAATTGCAATCCATTACATGCAACTAACATCGAATTGGTTGTGTGAAAATCCATTAGAAAAAGAAAAATAAAGTTCCATTAAATAATGAACAAAAAATTGCATTTATGGGTCAAAAAGGAGATTTGGAGAGTGCTTTAGTTTTAGAAAGACCTTGCTTAATTTTAAATTATTGCTTTTGGAAAGAAAAGAACTAAGACCAAGAGCATACAAAGACCTTCTTGAAAAGGTTCTATACATGTGCATCCAGCAAATGTTGGGAACATCTCGTTTATGAAAACATTTATAATTGACTTTTATTAACTTTAAATGTATCATTATTGATACCTAGGTGTGGTGGCTCTAGCAAAACCCAAAAAGTGGTATCATGTTATGCCACATCATTATTTTCGCTTTACACTTCACTTATTAGTTATTACTCACACACACAAAAATCTCTCACTAATCACTGAAGCCAAAATCTTATTTTTGAGTCATATCATACCTAATTAAAAGATAATAAACTAATTAGAAAAAAAAAACAAAAGATTATGATCTCTTTAGTAAGGCAGTGATTTGACTTGCTCAATGACACCGGGAGTGGGGAGTTGTTACTTGACTTTGGCTCAAGCCAAAACCTTACCACGTAAAATTGGCGCTGCTTTTTTGCCGCACCCAACTCTCTTACCAACATCCAAATTATATAAACTAAAATACGAGTAAAGTATGTTGTTTTGATCTTGTACAAGTGAATGAGGATTCTAGATATACACGATTGTAGATCATGCGGTTCATATATCTTTTCCATCCTTTTCAACATTATGTATTTATATTATTACTCCGTAACATTTTAGCATGTTTTCAGAGAAGCTGCTCAATTTCAATATTTGTCTGTTTTACTTGTATCAAAAAAATTTAGACAAAATTTTTTTTTAGCATTTAAATCCTTCATAAGCAAAGCAAACATTTAAATAACAAATGACATTTTTTTAAAGGTGAATTATATAGAACTAGCAGATCGCTAGAAAAAAGTTACAAATAGGAGGATAAAATGTTACAAGGGTCAATAAACCATTCTATCCAAGAAAACGAAAGTTTCCTATTCCTACCGGTGATCATATCCAAATAAAATACGTTAGCTCTATCTCGTTAAGAACGAGGCGTGTTTGTAGTTGCTTGGTTGAGAACAAAACTTTGTTTCTAAAGTTCCAAAGAGACCATTTAGTGGTGTTAACTGCCCGCCGAATGATTTCTTGATGTTTGTTGCTAAGGGTATTTGGTCCGTTAAAGCCTAACGTAATAGCTTTAACAAGAGTTGTGATTCGTATTCTTTTGAACTTTCCACCAATAACTTTTAGGGTTGATTTCCATCATTGATTGGCATGATTTTACGGATGCGAAATTATTCATATTGATGGCACTTACACAACATTAATTATTCATTGATTGTTCCTAACTGGCATGATTTTACTAATTGAGTTTTCATCATATAGAGTAGCATATACACAAATACTATTATTCACCTCAGAGTATCACGATAGTTTAATAACATGCAACTCGTCATGTTTGTCATATATCCTTTGTTTTTCTATGATAAATATTTGATATACAAGGTACAATAATTTAGAATTATTATCCTCACTCCCTACAAAAAAAAAAAAAAAAAAAAAAAAAAAAAAAAAAAGCTGGAGGTCATTTTATATCTTAAGTAGAACCAGAAACAACTTCTCTTCATTAGGTAGGGGTAAGGCTGTCTACATCTTAACTTCCCTTATACACCGTGAAAGATGTTATTAAGACCCATAACCCGTAAAAAACGGTATTGAGAGTTACTTTACTTTACTTTACTTTACTTTGCCTTTTTATTTATTTTTTGGACACCTTTCGCAAACACAGCCAATCCATTTAATTTGCTTTGAAATCCATTCTAATTTGTTTCTTGACTTTTTCCAATCATACTCCTTCCGCAGGCTGCACACCTTCACCGACAGTTTCTTGTACAGCCTATAATTTCAGCTTTATTTTATTGATTATTCATGCACATTTTAAACAAGGGTTTTGCCAAACATTGCTTACTCGGCAATGTTTAAGTCACATTAAATAATCTGTTCTTTTTTATATTTAAAGTAGTTATATGCATTTAATGCACAATAAATGAACATATTTTTTTTAGACCAAGTGACTGATTTTATAAATTGTAACATGAAAGTCAAAAGCCTTAAGGGGTGGCAACCTTGCGGTTTGGAGGTCTCGGCAAGGGTTGCCGATCGGCAACGTGGACTGCCAGTGGATCGGCAAACGAATTTCGGTGCCTCAAACGGTAGTTTCTACCGAATCGGTGGGGGAGTGTTTCAAGAAAATATGACCATTTGTCATTTATTATTTGGAGCGTGTATGACTTTGAAAAAAAAAAAATCCCAATAAATATAACTACATAGAACATATTGTTTCATCCACAAAAAACTCACAAAGCAAATCAAGAAAACAATACACAATTTATTTAACCATGTCAATGTCTTCTTCCTCATCGGACGAGATCATTATTCCCCCGGATTCGTCCGAAGAATAGTTATCCGGAAGTACGTTTGAAACCTTTTTAGCCGTAATCGAAGCTCTTGAAGACACGGCTAGCTCTACCGACACCCGTGGTTATGTCCAACGTTTTCGTGAAAAAACATTAGAAACTCTATTGAATGATTATTTTGTTGAACAACAAAAGTTTAACGAAAGCGTTTTTCGTGATCGTTTTCGTATGAGTAAAAATTTGTTTTTAAAAATTGTTGATGATATTGAAGCCCAATTCGAATGGTTTCAACCGGGTCAAGACGCGGTGGGCCAAAATAGTTTCACGCCATTACAAAAATGTACATCCGCCATTCGACAACTCGCAACGGATCAACCTCCGGATAGATTCGATGACTATCTAAACATGGCACGAAAAACGTCAGGTTGTTATTTGAATTAAATTATTTCGTTATTAATTTTTTTAATATTTCGTTATTATTATTATTTTTTTGTTTAAATTGTTTTCGTTATTATTTTTTTAAGTTATTTAAATTGTTTTCGTTATTATTTTTTTAAGTTATTTAAAAGTTGTCATTTTATTTTAGGAGAATGCCTTGATAAATTTTGTGATGTGATTATAAAGTTATATGGTCGGGAGTTCTTACGTAGGCCTACAAGCCATGACGTAGCATGCTTATTCAATGTACATGAAGAAAAACATCATATTCATGTTTTTTTTAATTTAAATTATATAATTAATACACATTTAATGCTTATTCATGTATTGTTTTTTTAATTAAAATAGTTGTTTTTTTTATTAATTATTTAATTATGTTTTTTTAATTTAAATTATATAATTAATACACATTTAATACTTGCCATTAGGCAAGATTGCCACTTAAAAATGAAGATTAGGCAACTTTAGGCAAAAAAATTTGTTGGACAACCATGATTAGTTGTTTGATTTAAAAGATGAGGGAATGTGTGGCAAGGTTGCCACCCCCCTTAGGGGGAGGGAGTGCTTCACTCACTCTCTCTTCCTTCACTCACTACCAACCAATCGAAATGCGCCACATCATTCCTCACTTTTTTCCTCACTCACTCATATTTTTAGAGGCGCCACTTGATGCGTGGGAATCGCACCTTGCTTTACCTCTCGAGGGATCTCGCGAGGCTTACAACCCCCACCAGGCAGTGTACCTGATCGTTGTAGTATAGTATAGTGACAAGTACCGGGGGATTGATCGTTCAGCTTAGGAATAGTGTCGCTAGGATTAGAAAACCTAATTAATAGTTCTAGAGGTGAAAGATGATTATTTTTTGTATTTTTATATTTTTATTAAAGCAAGTAAAATCTCGGGTTTTGAAGGAGTGGGCGGAATTAGTTGCTAATCAACTAACCCAAAGCTAAGATGCAATCAAAATAAAATAATAAAAATGAAATCAAACAAAATTAAACTAAGGTTGTGAGCAGTGGTTGAAGAAATTGTGTTTACTTAGACTTCATTACTCCCTAGATATCTTTTACATGTTAATTACTTGTTACACTTGTATAAATGACGGGTTGTATTCCTTAATACCATTCGTGGAGTGGCATACATAACTCCCCAACTCTATGAGCTCTTATCTCCTCCTACACCATGACCCAGCACAACTATAGGGATTGTAAACAGTGGCTCATGCATTAAATACAACCAATAAAGACCTAGTACGCCTCGGTTCATGTTTCTTAAGACGTTCAAGCATGTTACCATTTGGAGATCTGCCAGTTTTCTTAAGCCTAACATATAAATCATTCATTCAAAACAAGAATAGACAAGTAATCAACACATAATCAACATCTAGGTTTCATTAGATCTAAGCAAACACAAGAGATATCTAGCCTAGCATAGTAGAATTGAGACAAGAACAAGAGATAAACAACCAACACATAGACATATTGATTGAATTGAAAGTACACTTATCTCAATTACAATGCAAGGTCTCAAGGGTTTGGAACCCTTGAAAAACCTGTGAAAGAGGCACCAAAATCGTCTTTAGGGTTTCACCAAAACTTCTCTCCTTTAATGAAAAAACTAGAAAACTATATATAGGAAAATCGTTCTGACGGCGTCAAGAGTTAAATCTGACGCCGTCACCTCGCCGCCATGTACTTCCTCGGACGCCCTAGATCCACTTGTGACGGCCTATGTGACGCCGTCACCACCTTCGGTATTTTATTCTTGGCCACTTTGACGCCGTCACCTCTCCATCTGACGCTGTCACCAGCTACGGTAAATTATTCTTCATGTCTGACGCCGTCAAGATTTTGGTCTTGACGCCGTCACCTTGTATCTTCAGCTTGGATTTTTGGTACTTTGTCGTTTTCTTCACTTTATGCTCCAAAAACGTCCAAAATAGCCTCTTTTCCAGAATTCACTCTCCAAACACCTAAAATCACAAAAGGAACGATTTAGGGCAATATTTGATCAAATAAAGTCGGATTCGGGCATAAATGACCCCCTAAAAACGGATCATTTTTCGCCTCATCATATACCCTTACACTTGAGATTTGCTTGTCCTCAAGCAAATGAGCTTTTATTTTACTCAAAAGACAAGTTAGGGGTCATTTAACACTAATATAAAAGTAATTACAACAAATAATCGTTCCACTAAAGACCAATAGACAAGCACGGAGGTCATACACAAGCACCTCACAAATAGTGTTTAGATACTCACATCTCTCGGGTGTAATAAAGTAATATAACATTATGGAAATGGAAGATATCTCTCACTACCTGTCATAGCAAAATAGATTACCATAGGCTTGGGAAAGGATCAAACCTCCACCACATGGCGTAAGCACCTAGGATAAACTATCAAAGAGGTCTTTTAAAGGGTTATAATGTTAGGTGTAGGGATATGAATTACACGGTTTTGTTGGATAAAGGAAATTTTACTGGTGGCGAGTTAACAATCTTAGTTAATTACATGTACAAGATGGCGTTGCTAAGCCAAGACTAGACTCGACTTAAGCTAATAAATGAAAAATAACAAAAACATAAAATAAACATAGAATAAAAACGGGATGGTAGTCCGTATGTTTTTTCTCTTTTTTTTTTTTATTTTTTTTTCTTTTTCTTGATTTTTTCGATTTTTTTTTTTTTTTTTTTTTTTTTTTTTTTTTTTTTTTGCATACACTCTTACCCTACCATCCAAAATAATACATCATAGGGGATGAGAATTCCCCTTACACTTGAATCTTTACATACTTTACATTAAACTAATCTAATGACTCGAATTAAGAAAATCAAAACACTTGGAGCACTTTTAAGATTAACGCACGTATGGGGGTAATAAGTGATGTTCTTCCCCATTACTCCATAAAATAAGTACTTACCCACGAGTCCCAATAGTCCCAAAACAATATGTACAAGGATATGACTCGACTTAGCAACCATGTAATCAATTAGAAAGTTAACTTAGGGTTTAACAAATAACAATAATGCACTAAAAATGAGCGCATACACGGAAGGCTAAGGCGATTTGGTTGTACATTTAAGTGGGGTGTAACAAATTCTTCCTTTAAGTAAAATGCTTAAAGTTAGAAACGAAAAGATAGGCTCGGAGGGGTGTACTAGGGGTTTCGTGTACTAAAAATGAGTACAACGCTAAGGGTGTGGGAAAAATTAGTTGACTTAACTAGCCAAGTAATATGACTTAAATGCTCAAGTAATCATGATACGGGTTTAACACAAGGGTGATCCTAATGCCTCTTATCATGTAGTAAATCCTACTACACGAATGTAGTCTCACTAGCGGTCTCGGGATGCATCACTAACGCAAGTTCTAGAATCTAAATGCTACCGGTACACTCATAAGCACTAATAATGAATGCTTTTCCTATCAAATCTAAAGGCGAACCTCACATTTTTGGGTGGAAAATTTTTCTGAATATACGGTTATGTGCTAGTCATACAACCTCCTATCCATGAGACGCTTGCTATGGCTAAAGTTTCACTCCTAAATGTTGTAAAAAATTTTAAATTTGGCGCTAAAATTACACTAACAAGTATTTCTCATAGTTTTATTACTCATCTACTATCAAACAAAACAAACTCAAGCGAAAGTGCATATGTAAGGTATCATCTTTTTACCCTCCCCTTACACTTAAGATGAACATTGTCCCCAATGTTCAAGTAAAGAATGTAAAAGTTAAGAAGTAAAGAGAATGAAATCAAATACTCCCCTGATTCGCTCGGTATGGATTTTAGTTGGCCAGGTTAAATCTTCTTCCAAGAAAACGAACAATCAAAGCTTCCCTTCCAGAATATAAATCATCTTCTTGTCACAAATAACCTGTAAATCCTGACAAAAGTAGACAAGGCAACCTCGCGTAAAATCGGCGGCATCCTATATAAGTTACTAAATCCTAGAAAACAAAGTAAGATATAATGCTTGTGGAATGAAGTTTGCAGATTTCCTGGAGATTATAAAACTTAATAATTCACAAAAACCATAAGACTCCGTTAGAAAAACAAAATCGGTAAAATTTCCAAATTTTTGACTCCTGACGCCGTCAAGAGCAATGCCCTGACGCCGTCAGAATGAACCTGCAGAAATCCTTATGTTAAGTTTCCGGAAAATTTCTGGAAAAACTTTGTCCTACTTCCTGGAAAATCCTGCAAAACTTCATTATGACTCAATACAAGCATTTGACTCTAACAAATACGAATATACATGTTCATTAAATATTGTGGAGAATCATGATCGGTTTGTTTCTTAAAAACATATTTGGGGTTTCCCCTTACACTTATCTTTTTGCAAAAATACCTCTAGGTTGAAGTTAAGACTAGGCTAAACGACATAATAAAGTATTTCCACTTTTTAGTAGAGAAACATGATCAACCAACAATAAAAATAAAACATGCATACGGAAGCAAATAACAATCAAACAAATAAACAAACAAACAAATAAAAACACACAAAACATGGGTTGCCTCCCAAGAAGCGCTTGTTTTTGTTCGAGTCACGAGCCTGACTCTACCCTTATTTCACGGATAAAGGTGAGGTTTTCCCTACACTTAGGATTAAGTGCGGGTGAAAGTAGCGATACACACCCTTAGGGTGAAAGTATGCCACGTGAGAGAAGAGTGGTGGATGAATTATATGCTCAAACGGGTGTGTTCCTTTCATCATAACCTTACCTAGTTCACTTTGGTCAATGAGTGAGTTGAAGTTTTCTCCTAAGAAGGGATCATTTTCTATCAACTTCGAGAGATTCCTAGTTGGGGATCTATTTTGACCTAATAAACCCGGTTTAAACCCATAATGTTTCTTACGATCAATCATGAATAGGTGATGTAAGTATGTAAGGTCATGGTCCACTCCTATGTTGGCTTCTGCTCTACAAGGCTTGGGGTCTACTACCTTCAACGTAAAACTACCCGGACTACATGGTTTGATGGGTGGATCGGGACCTATTTCAATTCCTAAATCTTCATCCAAGGATAGAAGATTAGGTAATGGTTTTGGTTGAGGCTCCGGTTCATCAAAACTAGGAACTTCCCTAGAACTAGGAGTAAAGTTATCACTACAAGTGTTCAAACCTATATCCTCTGGTGGTGCTTGGTCCAAGGGTTCTACCTCAATTGGGGTTCCTATAGTCTCTTCTACCTCTTTCGGGTAAGTCACGGGCGGTGTATGTGCCTCAAATGATGGTAGGACTTGTGGGGTACTTTGTGGGCTTGGATTATCCACCTCATCCTCCATTGTATCTAGATTACCTATATGTTTGTTTTGTACTATGATATTAGGTGCCATCCACACAGGTATCCCAAAGTAATCATCCCCAGATAAACTTCCTGTTTGCTCCATCGAACTTGTTTTTGATTGATTTGTGATGTTGTTTATTGGGTTGTCTACTCTATAATAATATTGGGCACAGTTTTCTATGGTATCCCATGCTTCTTCATCATTTAATTCCCTAGGGCCCCCATCGGCAAAATCATCGATGCGCATTTGATCACATTGGCTGACACGATAGTAAAAGGTTTCGGTTAGGGATGATAAAGAGAAACTATGATGAGGGAATTTTCGAAGTAAAATTTTAAAACGAGTCCATGCATCATATATGGGTTCATCTCGATATTGTTTGAAATTCAAGATGTCAATAGGGTAGAATGGCCTTTTTGGTTGGTGGTATGGTGGATTCGCGTACTCCATAATGGTGAACGGAATAGTCAATGGAAATTACGAACAAACACACAAAGAAAAAGATAGACTAAAGAAGACCTAAAAATAAAAATAAAAATCTTACTAGAAAGGAATCTAGCAAGTAGACCTAATAAAAAGAAATCCTAACCTAGACAATAACTATTCCCCGGGCTGCGGCGCCAAAAACTTGATGCGTGGGAATCGCACCTTGCTTTACCTCTCGAGGGATCTCGCGAGGCTTACAACCCCCACCAGACAGTGTACCTGATCGTTGTAGTATAGTATAGTGACAAGTACCGGGGGATTGATCGTTCAGCTTAGGAATAGTGTCGCTAGGATTAGAAAACCTAATTAATAGTTCTAGAGGTGAAAGATGATTATTTTTTGTATTTTTATATTTTTATTAAAGCAAGTAAAATCTCGGGTTTTGAAGGAGTGGGCGGAATTAGTTGCTAATCAACTAACCCAAAGCTAAGATGCAATCAAAATAAAATAATAAAAATGAAATCAAACTAAATTAAACTAAGGTTGTGAGCAGTGGTTGGAGAAATTGTGTTTACTTAGACTTCATTACTCCCTAGATATCTTTTACATGTTAATTACTTGTTACACTTGTATGAATGACGGGTTGTATTCCTTAATACCATTCGTGGAGTGGCATACATAACTCCCCAACTCTATGAGCTCTTATCTCCTCCTACACCATGACCCAGCACAACTATAGGGATTGTAAACAGTGGCTCATGCATTAAATACAACCAATAAAGACCTAGTACGCCTCGGTTCATGTTTCTTAAGACGTTCAAGCATGTTACCATTTGGAGATCTGCCAGTTTTCTTAAGCCTAACATATAAATCATTCATTCAAAACAAGAATAGACAAGTAATCAACACATAATCAACATCTAGGTTTCATTAGATCTAAGCAAACACAAGAGATATCTAGCCTAGCATAGTAGAATTGAGACAAGAACAAGAGATAAACAACCAACACATAGACATATTGATTGAATTGAAAGTACACTTATCTCAATTACAATGCAAGGTCTCAAGGGTTTGGAACCCTTGAAAAACCTGTGAAAGAGGCACCAAAATCGTCTTTAGGGTTTCACCAAAACTTCTCTCCTTTAATGAAAAAACTAGAAAACTATATATAGGAAAATCGTTCTGACGGCGTCAAGAGTTAAATCTGACGCCGTCACCTCGCCGCCATATACTTCCTCGGACGCCCTAGATCCACTTGTGACGGCCTATGTGACGCCGTCACCACCTTCGGTATTTTATTCTTGGCCACTTTGACGCCGTCACCTCTCCATCTGACGCCGTCACCAGCTACGGTAAATTATTCTTCATGTCTGACGCCGTCAAGATTTTGGTCTTGACGCCGTCACCTTGTATCTTCAGCTTGGATTTTTGGTACTTTGTCGTTTTCTTCACTTTATGCTCCAAAAACGTCCAAAATAGCCTCTTTTCCAGAATTCACTCTCCAAACACCTAAAATCACAAAAGGAACGATTTAGGGCAATATTTGATCAAATAAAGTCGGATTCGGGCTTAAATGACCCCCTAAAAACGGATCATTTTTCGCCTCATCACCACTTCACTCACCCTTCACCCACTTCATTTTTTTTCTTTTTTCTTTTTTTAAATTCCATTAAAATTATAAAAAAACTAAAATTTCATTAAAAAAAAAAAACATTACATAATATTATTAAAAAACATAAAATAACTAAAGTTCTATTAAAATTAAACTTAAAACCATTAAATCCTACAAACTACACGGCCACCCGTATTGTGCGCATATCTGGCGTTCCTTGTTGATGACGAAATCCTTAAAAGTCGGGTCTGGGATATTGTCATGCGGATCCATAATGAACCTCATGTCACGATTCATCACCTCTCCATCAACAAACTTGAAATATTCTTCGTCTTTTTTCTTTTGAACCTCCAACTGCGCCTGCATTAAAATTTTCTTTTCGGCCGTGTAACTTGCAAGGGTTTCACGCATCGAGCTTCGGCTTGAACTCCAGAATTCAATTTTTTTTGCCTTTCGATTCACGTGATGGAGTTGGGTTCTCGTTGAGGTTCGGTAAGTCACACTCGAAATCTTCCACGTTTATTGGAGTATCGTTTGTTGGCGTTTGAGCGCTACTTGACTTCGACGACTTTCTTTTCTTGCTCGATCCCGTGGATTCTTGAGTTTGACTAACCACCGGTTGTTCTTGCCACTTTGGTTGATCTTTGAGAATTTGCCACGCTTTCGAATGTGCGAAAGTTTTCCTATATTGTTTTTCAAAATCACGATTGGCTCTCTCAAGGACTTGAATATCGTTGCACCCACTATCTCTCAAACGGTTCTACATATTTATAAAACAATATACAATAAAAAACAATATCCAATATATATATATATATATATATATATATATATATATATATATATATATATATATATATATATATATATATATATATATATATATATATATATTTAAAACTTAAAAAAAGCATAAATATAAAAATATACCGCTTGTGTGTAGTAACCGTTGAACGCAGCGATCAAAGTATGCATAGGAGTCCATTTCGAGTTCAATTGATGATGAGTGCGTTCGGTTCTCGGGACAAGCGTTCTAAAATGCTTTAGAACACGCTTCAAAAATCCTAGCTTTGGTTGACGGTCGCCAAATTCTTTGTTCACCGAAATTTTAATCCAAGACTTAGCTAACGCCTCCTCCTCATCGGGCGTCCAAGGCTTACTTGGTTTTTTTTTCTTTTGAACATGTGCTTCGACCTCTTCCTCCTCTTCGACCTCGTCATCAATTGGTTGTGTCTCGGGTACCACGTCAACATTGTCGAAATATTCATCGTCATCGGTATCATCAACAATGGGTAACGGTTCACTAACCCGTTCACGCCTTTTTTGTTGGGTAAAGCGCGGCTCATACGGGTTGAAAGTAGGAATTGGCGGTGGGGATTGTTGGGTATAGTTCGGCTCAAACGGATCGAAGTTAGTGGGAATTTGCGGGAGGGGTTGTTGGGAGTAAAAAAATGGTGGAGATTGAGGATACATTTCGGGGCGGTAAGGTTGTGCTTGAGAAGATTCGTAACCGGGTTGTGATTAGATTCGAGGACGAATTGTGCCTCTCGATCCACCTCTCGATCCACGACCACCTCTTCTAGGATCTCTATTTTTGTGGCCACGCTCCATTTTTTTTTTGCTCTTGGTATGTTTTTTTTTCTCTCGGTAATATTTTTTTTTTGGCTCACGGTATTGTTTTTTCTTTTGTGCTTTCCACCATCAAACAAACACTCTTTAAATAACAAAAACAAAAAAATAGACGTTGGCAACGACTCTATTTTACTCCAACGTTTGTTTTCTTCTTTCTTCCCGTGCGTGAGTATTTCACTCACTTGGAACTTGCCGTGCGGTAAGGAGGGGGAGGCGGCGGTGTTACCGTAAATGAGCCACCCCGCACCGCTCCACCCCGCACCCATTCCCAACCCTCTTATGGGCAATGAAATGTCACTAATTAAAATTACAAAAATCTTAAAAGCAATGCAATGTCACTAATTAACTTGTATCATTGTTTGAGACCAAGTGGTACTACAACATTGTAAATTAAGGTAGTGTTTGATAACAACTTACTTATAGTGTCTTAATTGAAAAATATGTAAGTTAATTAAGTCACCAAATGGATGTTTGTTTAGTGCTTAAAATTAATATATGACTTCCTAGAAAAAGGCTGGGAGATGAGGGTCTCCAAATTAAGTATCCTTCTTATTCTAATTTTACATGTTTACCTTCCCACTTCTTAACCTTATTTCAAATAAAAGGGTATAACATTAATTTTTTATAATTCAGACATTTTATTCAGCAAACAAAACAAACAACCATTTATTTATCTACAAACATATAGCATGTATCTAGACAGACAAATTAATTTAACATGACTCAATAAAAAAAAAACTAAACAAACAGGCCCTGACACTACAAGGATAAGGAGAACAGGCGATGAACATTTTCCCGTCGACACAATGTCGACGGCATAAGGCAGAAAATGACAAAAAAGGCGCTTGACCGAGCCCCGCTGCGTTGAATTTTTCATACACATATTTTTCCGTCGACATGTCGATGGGAACATATCACCATACCTTTTTAGCCTCAATAATTCACTAAATTTGGGCGCGAAATTTACCCACTAATATTTTCCCGTCAACATGTCGACGGGAATATATTAATCATGATTTTTTTCGTAATTAACGTGTGATTAAAGTTAATCAATTTTTGTTTTACGATTCCCGTCGACATGTCGACGGGAAATTATTAATAAATATAAATATTCTTAATAAATGGCTAAAATATTGCGCAGGATTTTTCCCGCGTTCTTTTTCCCGTCGACATGACGGGAATATATCCCCAAAAATTCACCTTATATATAACCTCACAAAAACATTCCCGTCTCATTTTTTACCTATATACATTCTCACAAAATTATTTCCATCTTATTTTACACATACATTCTTGATTCTCACAAATAAGTCAATCGTCATTTCTTACAAGACACACATGACTTGGCGTGGTTGCACAGTTGAAGAGGAGTACTCAAAAATATTGTCACACGAGCTCCTCTTTAATGAAGTTATGTTAACTTTTGGTCATGCAGTTTATGAGGAATATGGTTCTTTTAAGGACGCTGAACCGGGGATGAGAGAAAAGATTATCGAATGGTGTAGGAAAAAGTCGTACTACAAAGAGTACATGGAAGAGCTAGATGCTGCTGAAGCTCAAGCTGCTGCTGAAGCTCAAGTTGTTGCTGTTGGAGGTGACGACGAAGCTGAATGCACATTGGAAACCAAACTTGATAATATGGGAAATAGGGTCACAAATCTTGAAGCTACGTTTGCACATGTCAAGGAAATGAGAGCAAGGAAGGGAAAAGATGGTGCGAGTTCGAGTAAAGCGGGAAGTAGCCGTAAAAAAATAAACGGGTTGTTTCGTTTGATCTGTTCTTTTGGCTGTCGAGTTGTTTAGTTTGAGTTGTTTCGTTTGGTTGTCGAGTTGTTTAGTTTGAGTTGTTTCCTTTGGTTGTCGAGTTGTTTAGTTTGGTTGTCGAATTGTTTAGTTTGAGTCTGTATGAAAATGCATGTGGTTGAGAACTCTTGCTTGTTTTAAATAAACAGTTTGCCTTTGTGTTTGATAATTATGATATTTGTTCCTTCAGTTCTATTATTTGTGCATACGAATTCAAAATATAAAGGACGTTCAATATCAGTTACCACAACAACAACAACATTTTATTAAACAACAACAAAAACATCAACGATAACAGCAACAACAACAGTACTACATATGAAATTTATCCATGTCACCTAAAAGGTTATGGAGTATTGCATCCGACTGACATGCGTGGTCGTGGTTGTTGGGATACATTGCCATTTCAAAGTTTTACTTCCAACATCCTTATTTTTGAGAGTAGCAACTGATTTTGTGCCTCAAGGATGTTTACCCTAAGATCTTTTTCATGACAGTTTGAGCACCTTGTTGGAGCAGATCCAGAACCGCTTGATGTTGAAGCTCCCAGAGATCCGGTCATTTTGGCTAGTCGTTCCTCCTTCCATAAAAAAAATCACATCCATGGTCTGTTGTCCCAGGCTGTTAAAGAGTAAAAACTATTATTTTTAACAACTAACCAAATTATTTATATAATACACGAAAAAGATGTAATTGTTCACCTTCGAGAAAGGACACGCATAGTATTGTTGACCCCTTGAGTGAGGTCTACGCGATTCTCGCAATATTACGTATCCTCGTTCACAAGGACAAGGAAAAGCTTCATATTCCACCATCTTCACCATGATAACAGTGTGTGTGAAGTGAGGTTGAGTGGTTGTGAGTGGTGGAATCGTGACCGGGGTGGCCCGATCTACAAGTTGAGGTGATAAAAGGTGGTGGCCGGAAAAAGATTTCGACGGCCGGAAACTGTTGGTGTCGCCAGAAAACGGAAACTGCTAGAGTGAGAGTGAGAGAGAGAGAGAGAGAGAGAGAGAGAGAGAGAGAGAGAGAGAGAGAGAGAGAGAGAGAGAGAGAGAGAGATGAGTGTGTGTGTGTTTATATATATTAGTTAGATCTCATGAACCCTAGTTTCTGAACCTGGTAACTGAGCCTAAACCCCACTAAATGAACTCCGGTCACTGAACCCCCTGATCGTTTAACATCTCAACTCGTTCGTGTATAGCCATATCATCTCGACTCGTTCATTTAACATCTCATGTATAACCATTGCATCTCGAATCGTTCATTTAACATCTCTTGTATAATCATTGCATCTCGACTCGTTCGTTTAACATCTCATGTATAACCATCGCATCTCGACTCGTTCGTTTAACATCTCATATATAACCATTGCATCTCGGCTCGTTCGTTTAACATCTCGTGTATAACCATAGCATCTCGGCTCGTTCGTTTAACATCTCGTGTACAACCATATCATCTCGGCTCGTTCGTTTAACATCTCGTGTACAACCATATCATCTCGGCTCGTTTAACATCTCATATACAACCATGTCATCTCGGCTCGTTCGTTTAACATCTCATGTATAACCATATCATTTCGGATCATTCGTTTAACATCTCGTGTATAACTGATGAGGCGAAAAATGATCCGTTTTTAGGGGGTCTTTTAAGCCCGAATCCGACTTTATTTGATCAAATATTGTCCTAAATCGTTCCTTTTGTGATTTTAGGTGTTTGGAGAGTGAATTCTGGAAAAGAGGCTATTTTGGACGTTTTTGGAGCATAAAGTGAAGAAAACGACAAAGTACCAAAAATCCAAGCTGAAGATACAAGGTGACGGCGTCAAGACTTCCTTCTTGACGGCGTCAGACATGAAGAATAATTTACCGTAGCTGGTGACGGCGTCAGATGGAGAGGTGACGGCGTCAAAGTGGCCAAGAATAAAATACCGAAGGTGGTGACGGCGTCACATAGGCCGTCACAAGTGGATCTAGGGCGTCCGAGGAAGTATATGGCGGCGAGTTGACGGCGTCAGATTTAACTCTTGACGCCGTCAGAACGATTTTCCTATATATAGTTTTCTAGTTTTTTCATTAAAAGGGAGAGAAGTTTTGGTGAAACCCTAAAGACGATTTTGGTGCCTCTTTTACAGGTTTTTCAAGGGTTCCAAACCCTTGAGACCTTGCATTGTAATTGAGATAAGTGTACTTTCAATTCAATCAATATGTCTATGTGTTGGTTGTTTATCTCTTGTTCTTGTCTCAATTCTACTATGCTAGGCTAGATCTCTCTTATGTTTGCTTAGATCTAATGAAACCTAGATGTTGATTATGTGTTGATTACTTGTCTATTCTTGTTTTGAATGAATGATTTATATGTTAGGCTTAAGAAAACTGGCAGATCTCCAAATGGTAACATGCTTGAACGTCTTAAGAAACATGAACCGAGGCGTACTAGGTCTTTATTGGTTGTATTTAATGCATGAGCCACTGTTTACAATCCCTATAGTTGTGCTGGGTCATGGTGTAGGAGGAGATAAGAGCTCATAGAGTTGGGGAGTTATGTATGCCACCCCACGAATGGTATTAAGGAATACAATCCGTCATTCATACAAGTGTAACAAGTAATTAACATGTAAAAGATATCTAGGGAGTAATGAAGTCTAAGTAAACACAATTTCTCCAACCACTGCTCACAACCTTAGTTTAATTTAGTTTAATTTCATTTTTATTAGTTTATTTTGATTGCATCTTAGCTTTGGGTTAGTTGAATAGCAACTAATTCCGCCCACTCTTCCAAAACCCGAGATTTTAATTGCTTTCATAAAATATAAAAATACAAAAATAATCATCTTTCACCTCTAGAACTATTAATTAGGTTTTCTAATCCTAGCGACACTATTCCTAAGCTGAACGATCAATCCCCCGGTACTTGTCACTATACTATACTACAACGATCAGGTACACTGCCTGGTGGGGGTTGTAAGCTTCTCGAGATCCCTCGAGAGGTAAAGCAAGGTGCGATTCCCACGCATCAAGTTTTTGGCGCCGCAGCCCGGGGAATAGTTATTGTCTAGGTTAGGATTTCTTTTTATTAGGTCTACTTGCTAGATTCCTTTCTAGTAAGATTTTTATTTTTATTTTTAGGTCTTCTTTAGTCTATCTTGTTTCTTCGTGCCTTTGTTCGTAACTCTTTACCATCCGACATCATGGAAGGTGGTAACATCTTTGAACCCATCATCCCACCACAGCAAAACCCACCATTAGAACCCCTTAGGCCCCGAACCTTAGGAGAGTATTCCCGACCTAGCCACCAAGGCTACCGAAACACCATTGAGCTCACCGGAGCCAATGTGACCCCCTTGCGATCCGACACCATCCGGTTGGTGCAAAGCGGATGTGCATTCCATGGACTTCGTTCCGAAGATCCAAACCAACACCTTAAGGACTTCCTCAAAATCGTAGATTCCATAGACCTAGGTGTTGAAACTAGAGAGACTACCCGTTTACGCCTATTCCAATTCTCTCTACGGGATCAAGCTAGTCAATGGCTTGAGCGTTTACCCGCGGGATCCATCACCACATGGGATGATCCCACCACTCGTTTCCTTGCTCAATTTTTCCCACCGGGGAGAACTACTAAACTTAGGAATGACATCTTGATGTTTCAACAACGTCAAAATGAATCTCTTTATGAAGCATGGACTCGTTTCAAGGACTTACTCCAAAAAGTCCCTCATCATGGCATAGGTCTTTGGCTCCAAGTCCAAATCTTCTATGACCATATCGACATCTCCTCGAGGCGAACCATTGACCAATCGGCCGGTGGTAAGCTACGTGATCTTAGTGCGGAACAATCATGGGAACTCATAGAAGATCTTGCTCTCTATGACAACGAAAGTTGGAATGATCCCCGTGATTTGAACAAAACGGTCAAGGCAATATCTTTGCCTTCGAACAATTCAAGCACTCCCGACCGTAGGATCATGGAACTTGAGGACCAAGTCAAGTTTCTCATGAAATCTTACGAAGCTCCGAAGCATTCAAGCCAAGTGAACAAAATCACTTCTTCATGCGAATTATGTAGTGGTCCCCATGACACTCGTGATTGTGTGGAACTCCCCGGAACAGCTTTTGCGGACTACGCATCCACGCGTACCGACGAAGCGGGAGATAAGTGGTACACTTTCAAGCCCGAGCCAAACACATACGGTGATTCATACAACCCCTCATGGAAAAATCACCCAAACCTTAGGTGGAAACAAAATCAACCAAATTCTTCCAATCCGCCTAATCGTTACCTATCAAACGGTCCACCATCCAACCGTACCTTCAACAACAATCCTTCTAACAACTATGGTAGTACCAACAATCTTGAAGGATTGATGTCAAAGTTCATGGCATCTCAAGAAGCCCGCATAGCTAGGTTTGAAACCGAATTCAACCAACAACAAATGGAGATGACCAACAAAATCGACAACTTGTTGAAAGCCCTCAACAACCAAACATTAGCCACACCTAGGAAGGACACTAGGGACACCAATAGTGGAATCCAAGCTAAGGACCCCTCACCACTTTGTCAATGTTGTCACCAATGTTGTCATCATTAAGCCAATAGATAGGGAGATAGAGGAGAGTGACAAAGATGAAGTTAGAGTAGAAGCCAATAGTGAGGGTGAGAGTAGGGAAGTTGAGGTTAATAAGGATGAGGAATTAGAGGAGGTAGAACCTATAGAGGAATATTTTGATAAGTTGCCAACCAAGGAAGAACGGGAATACCATAAGTATTTATTCGATAGTCCCGAGACAACATATATCTTTGGCGATCCCCTGATCAAAATGGGAGACCCCTCTAACATTAACATCCCATGCAATATCGGGCACATGCATGTATGGAAAGCTTACATAGACCCTAGATCCCCCGTGAACATCATGTCTAGGACTTATTACAATTGGGTGATGAAGAAGCAACTCAATTTTAGGATAATGCCCGGTAAAAGTTGGATAAGTAATTTTGCAGGAAGAGTTAAGGGAGTACATGTGATTATAGGGAATCTCACCTATGAGATTGATTTTATGATAGTGGAAGATACGCGTCCGGTGATAGACGCTTGCCTAAGTCAAATAATATTTGGGAAACCATTTGTTGAGGCCACTAGGATGAGTTATGATCCGACGTTAGGGATAGTTAGATTCAAGGAAGAGAATGATGAGGTTGCTTATCAAATGCCCTACAAGATTGAGCAATACCGCCTTCTCTCTAATTTCGAAAAGGAACGTAAGCAAGCGGCTTATTATAGGAATGATGAGGATAGACGTAGAGGAGTAGAGTATGTTAGAAATAGAATGCTTGGTTTCTACAAAGAATGCTTGCAACTAGGTCCGGAATACAAAACTGGTTTAGAAGACGACCTAGAGAGTGGAACCAATGATGAAATCACGTAGTAACCCTCGACTTTGAGTCTAGCTACAAGACTCGTAAATAAAGAAAAGCGCTTCTTGGGAGGCAACCCATGTTTTGTGTGATTTTTATTTGTTTGATTATTATTTGCTTCCGTATGCATGTTTTATTTTTATTGTTGGTTGATCATGTTTCTCTACTAAAAAGTGGAAATACTTTATTATGTTGTTTAGCCTAGTCTTAACTTCAACCTAGAGGTATTTTTGCAAAAGATAAGTGTAAGGGGAAACCACAAATATGTTTTTAAGAAACAAACCGATCATGATTCTCCACAATATTAAATGAACATGTATATTCGTATTTGTTAGAGTCAAATGCTTGTATCGAGTCATAATGAAGTTTTGCAGGATTTTCCAGGAAGTAGGACAAAGTTTTTCCAGAAATTTTCCGGAAACTTAACATAAGAATTTCTGCAGGTCCATTCTGACGGCGTCAGGGTTTGCTCTTGACGGCGTCAGGAGTCAAAAATCTGGAAATTTTACCGATTTTGTTTTTCTAACGGAGTCTTATGGTTTTTGTGAATTATTAAGTTTTATAATCTCCAGGAAATCTGCAAACTTCATTCCACAAGCATTATATCTTACTTTGTTTTCTAGGATTTAGTAACTTATATAGGATGCCGCCGATTTTACGCGAGGTTGCCTTGTCTACTTTTGTCAGGATTTACAGGTTATTTATGACAAGAAGATGATTTATATTCTGGAAGGGAAGCTTTGATTGTTCGTTTTCTTGGAAGAAGATTTAACCTGGCCAACTAAAATCCATACCGAGCGAATCAGGGGAGTATTTGATTTCATTCTCTTTACTTTTTAACTTTTACATTCTTTACTTGAACATTGGGGACAATGTTCATCTTAAGTGTAAGGGGAGGGTAAAAAGATGATACCTTACATATGCACTTTCGCTTGAGTTTGTTTTGTTTGATAGTAGATGAGTAATAAAACTATGAGAAATACTTGTTAGTGTAATTTTAGCGCCAAATTTAAAATTTTTTACAACATTTAGGAGTGAAACTTTAGCCATAGCAAGCGTCTCATGGATAGGAGGTTGTATGACTAGCACATAACCGTATATTCAGAAAAATTTTCCACCCAAAAATGTGAGGTTCGCCTTTAGATTTGATAGGAAAAGCATTCATTATTAGTGCTTATGAGTGTACCGGTAGCATTTAGATTCTAGAACTTGCGTTAGTGATGCATCCCGAGACCGCTAGTGAGACTACATTCGTGTGGTAGGATTTACTACATGATAAGAGGCATTAGGATCACCCTTGTGTTAAACCCGTATTATAATTACTTGACCATTTAAGTCATATTACTTGGCTAGTTAAGTCAACTAATTTTTCCCACACCCTTAGCGTTGTACTCATTTTTAGTACACGATACCCCTAGTACACCCCTCCGAGCCTATCTTTTCGTTTCTAACTTTAAGCATTTTACTTAAAGGAAGAATTTGTTATACCCCACTTAAATGTACACCCAAATCGCCTTAGCCTTCCGTGTATGCGCTCATTTTTAGTGCATTATTGTTATTTGTTAAACCCTAAGTTAACTTTCTAATTGATTACATGGTTGCTAAGTCGAGTCATATCCTTGTACATATTGTTTTGGGACGATTGGGACTCATGGGTAAGTACTTATTTTATGGAGTAATGGGGAAGAACATCACTTATTACCCCCATATGTACGTTAATCTTAAAAGTGCTCCAAGTGTTTTGATTTTCTTAATTCGATTCATTAGATTAGTTTAATGTAAAGTATGTAAAGATTCAAGTGTAAGGGGAATTCTCATCCCCTATGATGTATTATTTTGGATGGTAGGGTAAGAGTGTATGCAAAAAAAAAAAAAAAAAAAAAAAAAAAAAAAAAAAAAAAAAAAGAAAAAACATACGGACTACCATCCTGTTTTTATTCTATGTTTATTTTATATTTTTGTTATTTTTCATTTATTAGCTTAAGTCGAGTCTAGTCTTGGCTTAGCAACGCCATCTTGTACATGTAATTAACTAAGATTGTTAACTCGCCACCAGTAAAACTTCCTTTATCCAACAAAACCGTGTAATTCATATCCCCACACCTAACGTTATAACCCTTTAAAAAGACCTCTTTGATAGTTTATCCTAGGTGCTTACGCCATGTGGTGGAGGTTTGATCCTTTCCCAAGCCTATGGTAATCTATTTTGCTATGACAGGTAGTGAGAGATATCTTCCATTTCCATAATGTTATATTACTTTATTACACCCGAGAGATGTAAGTATCTAAACACTATTTGTGAGGTGCTTGTGTATGACCTCCGTGCTTGTCTATTGGTCTTTAGTGGAACGATTATTTGTTGTAATTACTTTTATATTAGTGTTAAATGACCCCTAACTTGTCTTTTGAGTAGAATAAAAGCTCATTTGCTTGAGGACAAGCAAATCTCAAGTGTAAGGGTATATGATGAGGCGAAAAATGATCCGTTTTTAGGGGGTCATTTAAGCCCGAATCCGACTTTATTTGATCAAATATTGCCCTAAATCGTTCCTTTTGTGATTTTAGGTGTTTGGAGAGTGAATTCTGGAAAAGAAGCTATTTTGGACGTTTTTAGAGCATAAAGTGAAGAAAACGACAAAGTACCAAAAATCCAAGCTGAAGATACAAGGTGACGGCGTCAAGACTTCCTTCTTGACGGCGTCAGACATGAAGAATAATTTACCGTAGCTGGTGACGGCGTCAGATGGAGAGGTGACGGCGTCAAAGTGGCCAAGAATAAAATACCGAAGGTGGTGACGGCGTCACATAGGCCGTCACAAGTGGATCTAGGGCGTCCGAGGAAGTATATGGCGGCGAGTTGACGGCGTCAGATTTAACTCTTGACGCCGTCAGAACGATTTTCCTATATATAGTTTTCTAGTTTTTTCATTAAAATGGAGAGAAGTTTTGGTGAAACCCTAAAGACGATTTTGGTGCCTCTTTTACAGGTTTTTCAAGGGTTCCAAACCCTTGAGACCTTGCATTGTAATTGAGATAAGTGTACTTTCAATTCAATCAATATGTCTATGTGTTGGTTGTTTATCTCTTGTTCTTGTCTCAATTCTACTATGCTAGGCTAGATCTCTCTTGTGTTTGCTTAGATCTAATGAAACCTAGATGTTGATTATGTGTTGATTACTTGTCTATTCTTGTTTTGAATGAATGATTTATATGTTAGGCTTAAGAAAACTGGCAGATCTCCAAATGGTAACATGCTTGAACGTCTTAAGAAACATGAACCGAGGCGTACTAGGTCTTTATTGGTAGTATTTAATGCATGAGCCACTGTTTACAATCCCTATAGTTGTGCTGGGTCATGGTGTAGGAGGAGATAAGAGCTCATAGAGTTGGGGAGTTATGTATGCCACCCCACGAATGGTATTAAGGAATACAATCCGTCATTCATACAAGTGTAACAAGTAATTAACATGTAAAAGATATCTAGGGAGTAATGAAGTCTAAGTAAACACAATTTCTCCAACCACTGCTCACAACCTTAGTTTAATTTAGTTTAATTTCATTTTTATTAGTTTATTTTGATTGCATCTTAGCTTTGGGTTAGTTGAATAGCAACTAATTCCGCCCACTCTTCCAAAACCCGAGATTTTAATTGCTTTCATAAAATATAAAAATACAAAAATAATCATCTTTCACCTCTAGAACTATTAATTAGGTTTTCTAATCCTAGCGACACTATTCCTAAGCTGAACGATCAATCCCCCGGTACTTGTCACTATACTACACTACAACGATCAGGTACACTGCCTGGTGGGGGTTGTAAGCTTCTCGAGATCCCTCGAGAGGTAAAGCAAGGTGCGATTCCCACGCATCAATAACCATATCATATCGGCTCGTTCGTTTAACATCTCGTGTAGAACCATATCATATCGGCTCGTTCGTTTAACATCTCGTGTAGAACCATATCATATCGGCTCATTCGTTTAACATCTCGTGTACAACCATATCATCTCGGCTCGTTCGTGTGTGTGTGTGTGTGTTTATATTGTGAGGATAAGTTGTTAGGTAGGAAAAATTTGGTGGGAAATTCTGGCGCCAACATTCTCGTTCCTTCGTTTAACATCTCGTGTACAACCATATCATCTTGACTCGTTCGTTTAACATCTCGTGTCAACCATATCATCTCGACTTGTCTGTCTAACATCTCGTGTATAACCATAGCATCTCGAGTCGTTCGTTTAATATCTCATGTATAACCATTGCATCCCGACTCGTTCGTTTAATGATGCGTGGAAATCGCACCTTGCTTTACCTCTCGAGGGATCTCGAGAAGCTTACAACCCCCACCAGGCAGTGTACCTGATCGTTGTAGCATAGTATAGTGACAAGTACCGGGGGATTGATCGTTCAGCTTAGGAATAGTGTCGCTAGGATTAGAAAACCTAATTAATAGTTCTAGAGGTGAGAGATGATTATTTTTGTATTTTTATATTTTTATGAAAGCAATTAAAATCTCGGGTTTTGAAGGAGTGGGCGGAATTAGTTGCTATTCAACTAACCCAAAGCTAAGATGCAATCAAAATGAAATAATAAAAATGAAATTAAACTAAATTATACTAAAGTTGTGAGCAGTGGTTGGAGAAATTGTGTTTACTTAGACTTCACTACTCCCTAGATATCTTTTACATGTTAATTACTTGTTACACTTGTATGAATGACGGATTGTATTCCTTAATACCATTCGTGGGGTGGCATACATAACTCCCCAACTCTATGAGCTCTTATCTCCTCCTACACCATGACCCAGCACAACTATAGGGATTGTAAACAGTGGCTCATGCATTAAATACAACCAATAAAGACCTAGTACGCCTCGGTTCATGTTTCTTAAGACGTTCAAGCATGTTACCATTTGGAGATCTGCCAGTTTTCTTAAGCCTAACATATAAATCATTCATTCAAAACAAGAATAGACAAGTAATCAACACATAATCAACATCTAGGTTTCATTAGATCTAAGCAAACACAAGAGAGATCTAGCCTAGCATAGTAGAATTGAGATAAGAACAAAAGATAAACAACCAACACATAGACATATTGATTGAATTGAAAGTACACTTATCTCAATTACAATGCAAGGTCTCAAGGGTTTGGAACCCTTGAAAAACCTGTAAAAGAGGCACCAAAATCGTCTTTAGGGTTTCATCAAAACTTCTCCTTTTTTTTAATGAAAAAACTAGAAAACTATATATAGGAAAAACAGTCTGACGTCGTCAAGAGTTAATTCTGACGCCGTCACCTCGCCGCCATATACTTCCTCGGACGGCCTTGATCCACTTATGACGGCCTATGTGACGCCGTCACCACCCACGGTATATTAATTTTGCCACTTTGACGCCGTCACGAGTCCTTCTGACGCCGTCACCACCTTCGGAGTTTAATTCTTCATGTCTGACGCCGTCAAGCTGATGGTCTTGACGCCGTCACCTTGTATTTTCAGCATGGAAATTTGGTACTTAGCCGTTTTCTTCACTTTTATGCTCCAAAAACGTCCAAAATAGCTTCTTTTCCAGAATTCACTCTCCAAACACCTAAAATCACAAAAGGAACGATTTAAGGCAATATTTGATCAAATAAAGTCGGATTCGGGCTTAAATGACCCCCTAAAAATGGATCATTTTTCGCCTCATCATATACCCTTACACTTGAGATTTGCTTGTCCTCAAGCAAATGAGCTTTTATTCTACTCAAAAGACAAGTTAGGGGTCGTTTAACACTAATATAAAAGTAATTACAACAAATAATCGTTCCACTAAAGACCAATAGACAAGCACGGAGGTCATACACAAGCACCTCACAAATAGTGTTTAGATACTCACATCTCTCGGGTGTAATAAAGTAATATAACATTATGGAAATGGAAGATATCTCTCACTACCTGTCATAGCAAAATAGATTACCATAGGCTTGGGAAAGGATCAAACCTCCACCACATGGCGTAAGCACCTAGGATAAACTATCAAAGAGGTCTTTTACAGGGTTACAACGTTAGGTGTAGGGATATGAATTACACGGTTTTGTTGGATAAAGGAAGTTTTACTGGTGGCGAGTTAACAATCTTGGTTAATTACATGTACAAGATGGCGTTGCTAAGCCAAGACTAGACTCGACTTAAGCTAATAAATGAAAAATAACAAAAACATAAAATAAACATAGAATGAAACGGGATGGTAGTCCGTATGTTTTTTTTCTCTCTCTTTTTTTTTTTTTTTTTCTTTTTCTATTTTTTTCTTGATTTTTTCAATTTTTTTTTTTTTTTTTTTTGTTTATACACTCTTACCCTACCATCCAAAATAATACATCATAGGGGTTTGAGCATTCCCCCTACACTTGAATCTTTACATACTTTACATTAACTATTCTAATGACTCGAATTAAGAAAATCAAAACACTTGGAGCACTTTTAAGATTAACGTACATATGGGGGTAATATATGATGTTTTTCCCCATTACTCCATAAAATAAGTACTTACCCATGAGTCCCAATCGTCCCAAAACAATATGTACAAGGATATGACTCGACTTAGCAACCATGTAATCAATTAGAAAGTTAACTTAGGGTTTAACAAATAACAATAATGCACTAAAAATGAGCGCATACACGGAAGGCTAAGGCGATTTGGGTGTACATTTAAGTGGGGTGTAACAAATTCTTCCTTTAAGTAAAATGCTTAAAGTTAGAAACGAAAAGATAGGCTCGGAGGGGTGTACTAGGGGTTTCGTGTACTAAAAATGAGTACAACGCTAAGGGTGTGGGAAAAATTAGTTGACTTAACTAGCCAAGTAATATGACTTAAATGGTCAAGTAATTGTAATACGGGTTTAACACAAGGGTGATCCTAATGCCTCTTATCATGTAGTAAATCCTACTACACGAATGTAGTCTCACTAGCGGTCTCTGGATGCATCACTAACGCAAGTTCTAGAATCTAAATGCTACCGGTACACTCATAAGCACCAATAATAAATGCTTTTCCTATCAAATCTAAAGGCGAACCTCACATTTTTGGGTGGAAAATTTTTCTGAATATACGGTTATGTGCTAGTCATACAATCTCCTATCCATGAGACGCTTGCTATGGCTAAAGTTTCACTCCTAAATGTTGTAAAAAATTTTAAATTTGGCGCTAAAATTAAACTAACAAGTATTTCTCGTAGTTTTATTACTCATCTACTATCAAACAAAACAAACTCAAGCGAAAGTGCATATGTAAGGTATCATCTTTTTACCCTCCCCTTACACTTAAGATGAACATTGTCCCCAATGTTCAAGTAAAGAATGTAAAAGTTAAAAAGTAAAGAGAATGAAATCAAATACTCCCCTGATTCGCTCGGTATGGATTTTAGGTTGGCCAGGTTAAATCTTCCTCCAAGAAAACGAACAATCAAAGCTTCCCTTCCAGAATATAAATCATCTTCTTGTCACAAATAACCTGTAAATCCTGAAAACAATAGACAAGGCAACCTCGCGTAAAATCGGCGGCATCCTATATAAGTTATTAAATCCTAGAAAACAAAGTAAGATATAATGCTTGTGGAATGAAGTTTGCAGATTTCCTGGAGATTATAAAACTTAATAATTCACAAAAACCATAAGACTCCGTTAGAAAAACAAAACCGGTAAAATTTCCAGATTTTAACTCCTGACGCCGTCAAGAGCAATACCCTGACGCCGTCAGAATGGACCTGCAGAAATTCTTATGTTAAGTTTCCGGAAAATTTCTGGAAAAACTTTGTCCTACTTCCTGGAAAATCCTGCAAAACTTCATTATGACTCAATACAAGCATTTGACTCTAACAAATACGAATATACATGTTCATTAAATATTGTGGAGAATCATGATCGGTTTGTTTCTTAAAAACATATTTGGGGTTTCCCCTTACACTTATCTTTTGCAAAAATACCTTTAGGTTGAAGTTAAGACTAGGCCAAACAACATAATAAAGTATTTCACATTTTAGTAGAGAAACATGATCAACCAACAATAAAAATAAAACATGCATATGGAAGCAAATAACAATCAAACAAATAAAATCACACAAAACATGGGTTGCCTCCCAAGAAGCGCTTTTCTTTATTTACGAGTCTTGTAGCTAGACTCAAAGTCGTGGGTTACTACGTAATTCGGGTGAGTTCCTCATTGAGGACATCTTTGGGATCGAACTTAGGCTTCAACTTTCTATCGGTTCCCTTAGTGTGGTATGACTTTTCAAACTTTTCTCCATCCGGATCATACAAGGTCATTCTAATATGCCATGACCCGTCAACTTCTTTAGGTGGCTTGTCCCACCTCCATTTATACTTATCTCCATCTCTTTTCCATTCATTCAACTCTATATTAATAGGCATTACGCTCAAGAACTCAATCATCTTTCTAAAGACTAAGGGGTCCTCAAAGGGATCTAGCTCCTCATCCCTAGCTATGAGTTGTTCTACCGAATGTGTCTTCTCAACAAAATCCTTTTCTAGATAAAATGGGCATTGAGATCCTATGAAGTTCCTTTCTATCCAAGGTCCATATCTAGATGGTCTCCTATTCATCTCTACCCAATGCGGTGTTGGTTCATCATCACAATCATAACTATGCTTCTTAACATCATACACCGACCAAGTATCGCCTTCTCCTACCGCTATCTTGGATTCCTTGCAATCTATCATGGCACTAGCGGTTGCTAAAAATCCTCTTCCTACCAATAATGGGCATGTAGTGTCACTAACCATGTCTAGGACGTGAAAATCCGCTAATATAGTTAACCTTCCTACGTGAACAACTACATCCTTAATCATTCCAACCGGGTGGGCAATACTTCCATCCGCTAGCCCTATCAATACCTCCGTTTCCTCTAACTTTCCTAGCTTAAGAGCGGTGAATAAGGATAAGGGAATCAAGTTGAGGCTTGACCCTAAATCGGCTAGTGTGTCGAAAGCTTCGGATCTTCCTATCTTACAAGGCAAAACAAATATACCCGGATCATCAAGCTTTTTTGGCAACTTGTTTTGAACGAAGGCGGTCCCATTTTTATCTAGCTTATACTTCTCATATTTTTCTAGGAGGGCACTATAGTAAGGAGCACGCGCTAAGACATCAATGACGGGGCGTTCAAGGTGAAGTTCTTTGAATTCATCGTCAAGGTCTTGCGTAAGAGGTGTTTCAACTATGCTTTTGACCGGCTCTATAGTGGGTGTTTTAGTTGATTGGACCTTTTGGGGAACTTGGTGTTGTTTGAAACACGTGCTCGTTGATTTAACCGAGTAGTATTGTGGACACGAAGTGGGTGACGAAACTGAAGATATGGCATTAACGTTTAGTTTCGGATTCTTGATGGTGTCGCTTGGGAGTGCTCCCATTTCTCGGTCATTGAGAACTTTCAACAATGCATCAATTCTATTGGTCATCTCGCTTTGATTTTGTTTGAAATCGGCTTCAAACTTAGCTATGCGGGCTTCTTGAGATGCCATGAACTTTGACATCAATCCTTCAAGATTGTTGGTACTACCATAGTTGTTAGAAGGATTGTTGTTGAAGGTACGGTTGGATGGTGGACCGTTTGATTGGTAACGATTAGGCGGATTGGAAGAATTGGGTTGATTTTGCTTCCACCTAAGGTTTAGGTGATTTTCCATGAGGGGTTATATGAATCACTGTATGTGTTTGGCTCGGGCTTGAAAGTGTACCACTTATCTCCCGCTTCGTCGGTACGCGTGGATGCGTAGTCCGCAAAAGCTGTTCCGGGGAGTTCCACACAATCACGAGTGTCATGGGGACCACTACATAATTCGCATGAAGAAGTGATTTTGTTCACTTGGCTTGAATGCTTCGGAGCTTCGTAAGATTTCATGAGAAACTTGACTTGGTCCTCAAGTTCCATGATCCTACGGTCGGGAGTGCTTGAATTATTCGAAGGCAAAGATATTGCCTTGACCGTTTTGTTCAAATCACGGGGATCATTCCAACTTTCGTTGTCATAGAGAGCAAGATCTTCTATGAGTTCCCATGATTGTTCCGCACTAAGATCACGTAGCTTACCACCGGCCGATTGGTCAATGGTTCGCCTCGTGGAGATGTCGATATGGTCATAGAAGATTTGGACTTGGAGCCAAAGATCTATGCCATGATGAGGGACTTTTTGGAGTAAGTCCTTGAAACGAGTCCATGCTTCATAAAGAGATTCATTTTGACGTTGTTGAAACATCAAGATGTCATTCCTAAGTTTAGTAGTTCTCCCCGGTGGGAAAAATTGAGCAAGGAAACGAGTGGTGAGATCATCCCATGTGGTGATGGATCCCGCGGGTAAACGCTCAAGCCATTGACTAGCTTGATCCCGTAGAGAGAATTGGAATAGGCGTAAACGGGTAGTCTCTCTAGTTTCAACACCTAGGTCTATGGAATCTACGATTTTGAGGAAGTCCTTAAGGTGTTGGTTTGGATCTTCGGAATGAAGTCCATGGAATGCACATCCGCTTTGCACCAACCGGATGGTGTCGGATCGCAAGGGGGTCACATTGGCTCCGGTGAGCTCAATGGTGTTTCGGTAGCCTTGGTGGCTAGGTCGGGAATACTCTCCTAAGGTTCGGGGCCTAAGGGGTTCTAATGGTGGGTTTTGTTGTGGTGGGATGATGGGTTCAAAGATGTTACCACCTTCCATGATGTCGGATGGTAAAGAGTTACGAACAAAGGCACGAAGAAATAAGATAGACTAAAGAAGACCTAAAAATAAAAATAAAAATCTTACTAGAAAGGAATCTAGCAAGTAGACCTAATAAAAAGAAATCCTAACCTAGACAATAACTATTCCCCGGGCTGCGGCGCCAAAAACTTGATGGCGCCGCACTCTATTGCGAAGGTTGAGGAAAAAATGTAAAGATAGACAATCCCCGGCAACGGCGCTAAAAACTTGATGCGTGGGAATCGCACCTTGCTTTACCTCTCGAGGGATCTCGAGAAGCTTGCAACCCCCACCAGGCAGTGTACCTGATCGTTTTAGTATAGTATAGTGACAAGTACCGGGGGATTGATCGTTCAGCTTAGGAATAGTGTCGCTAGGATTAGAAAACCTAATTAATAGTTCTAGAGGTGAGAGATGATTATTTTTGTATTTTTATATTTTTATGAAAGCAATTAAAATCTCGGGTTTTGAAGGAGTGGGCGGAATTAGTTGCTATTCAACTAACCCAAAGCTAAGATGCAATTAAAATAAAATAATAAAAATGAAATTAAACTAAATTATACTAAAGTTGTGAGCAGTGGTTGGAGAAATTGTGTTTACTTAGACTTCACTACTCCCTAGATATCTTTTACATGTTAATTACTTGTTACACTTGTATGAATGACGGATTGTATTCCTTAATACCATTCGTGGGGTGGCATACATAACTCCCCAACTCTATGAGCTCTTATCTCCTCCTACACCATGACCCAGCACAACTATAGGGATTGTAAACAGTGGCTCATGCATTAAATACAACCAATAAAGACCTAGTACGTCTCGGTTCATGTTTCTTAAGACGTTCAAGCATGTTACCATTTGGAGATCTGCCAGTTTTCTTAAGCCTAACATATAAATCATTCATTCAAAACAAGAATAGACAAGTAATCAACACATAATCAACATCTAGGTTTCATTAGATCTAAGCAAACACAAGAGAGATCTAGCCTAGCATAGTAGAATTGAGATAAGAACAAAAGATAAACAACCAACACATAGACATATTGATTGAATTGAAAGTACACTTATCTCAATTACAATGCAAGGTCTCAAGGGTTTGGAACCCTTGAAAAACCTGTAAAAGAGGCACCAAAATCGTCTTTAGGGTTTCACCAAAACTTCTCCTTTTTTTTTAATGAAAAAACTAGAAAACTATATATAGGAAAAACAGTCTGACGGCGTCAAGAGTTATTTCTGACGCCGTCACCTCGCCGCCATATACTTCCTCGGACGGCCTTGATCCACTTATGACGGCCTATGTGACGCCGTCACCACCCACGGTATATTAATTTTGCCACTTTGACGCCGTCACGAGTCCTTCTGACGCCGTCACCACCTTCAGAGTTTAATTCTTCATGTCTGACGCCGTCAAGCTGATGGTCTTGACGCCGTCACCTTGTATTTTCAGCACGGAAATTTGGTACTTAGCCGTTTTCTTCACTTTTATGCTCCAAAAACGTCCAAAATAGCTTCTTTTCCAGAATTCACTCTCCAAACACCTAAAATCACAAAAGGAACGATTTAGGGCAATATTTGATCAAATAAAGTCGGATTCGGGCTTAAATGACCCCCTAAAAATGGATCATTTTTCGCCTCATCATTTAACATCTCATGTATAACCATTGCATCTCGACTCGTTCGTTTTACATCTCGTGTGCAACCATATCATCTCAGCTCGTTTAACATCTCATGTACAACCATATCATCTCGGCTGGTTCGTTTAACATCTCGTGTACAACCGTATCATCTCGGCTCGTTCGTTTAACATCTCGTGTAGAACCATATCATATCGACTCGTTCATTTAACATCTCGTGTACAACCATATCATATCGGCTCGTTCGTTTAACATCTTGTGTACAACCATATCATCTCGCCTCGTTCGTTTAACATCTCGTGTACAACCATAATATCTCGGCTCGTTATTTATAAAACATTGGGTCAAGGATACAAGACTTGAATTTTGACCGGTTGTGATCTCGATGTTATCTAATGGTTGGGATTTAGTATTTTGTGATATTCTAATTAATATTTATTTTATATTTTAATAAATGATTTTTTTAATTATAATATAAGTAATTAATTTTGAATATATATAATATGTGTTAATGTTTTGATTTTTTTTTTAGTCGAGACATAGCGAGAGCCAAGAGCCGAAACAGCCGAGAGATACAGGTAACGTGATATCTTTTTTTTTTTTTTTTTTTTTTTTTTTTTTGAACTTTTGGTATCCCGACGACATGTCGACGTCAACAGGTAATGTGGTACTTTTTTTGAACTTTTGATAGCCCGAGCCCAAGCCCGCAGCCCGAGACTGCAGCTCGAGATAGCCTAGCCCGAGACAGTAGCCGAGACAGAGGTTAGTTTGGTTGCGTTTGGTTACTTAGTTTTCTAGTAGATATTACTTAGATATTGCGTTTGGTTAGTTTGGTAGTAGTCGTAGTTTTTCAGCTGTATTAGTTTAGTTAATAGTTGTAGATATTGCGTTTGGTTAGTTGTTTGGTTTGTTTGGTTGCGTTTGGTTAATTAGGATTCCTTTGCACACTAAGATTCATTTTAAAAATGGTTAGTTATTTGTTTTGGCTTATATAACGGGCTTATTAGGCACTAAGTTGATTGAATGGTACCAAGGCGTATAGTTTGGTTTGTAGTTTTAGTGCTTGAAGCCGTATAGTTTGGTTTGTAGTTTAGTGCTATGCAATATTAACTAGTTAAAAAAAAAAAAAAAAAAAAAAAAAAAAAAAAAAAAAAAAAAAAAAACTATTTGATTTCCACTCTACGGTATATAAAATGTGGTTGTTTCGGCTTATATTACGGGCTTATGGCTTGTTTGTTTTCGGCTTAAGTTTCATAAGCTAAATTTTTATGGCTTATTTTGAAACTTTTTACCTTACATAGTTTCAAAATAAGTCAAAAAAAATAAGCTTATGAAACATAAGCCGAAAACCAAATAAGCCATAAGCCCTTAGATATATTGTTTGGGTTTCGGTTTATGTTTCATAATAGTTTAAAAGATAAGTCACAAAAAATAAGTTTCAAAATAAACAAAATAGTTTTTACTTAAACTTATCATAAACTTATATAAACAAAATAGTTTCAAAATAAGTCACAAAAAATAAGCTTATGAAACATAAGCTGAAAACTAAACAATTTTTTATATGCTATTAATTGTTTAACTTAAAATAGTCGATTTGTGTGTTATTGTTAGACTTTTGTGATGTTTTAGGATTTTAGTGATTAATTTCGGAAAGTCCCCGTCCGAAGTTAATCATCCTATAGAAAATCGGTCCGAAATTAATTTATTAGAAATTAATTTCGGAAAGTCCCCTGTTTGGGACTGCTTTTTGAATGTTTTGTCTCATTTAGGATATAGATGCGTATAATTGATTTACTATTTGAGATGATTTCGACAGTATTTCTCCTTTACTCCTATAAATATGTCTTTAATGCACATATTTGGGGAGTTGAGGGAAAATGCTGCCGAAATTTTCTCAGATAGTAAATCAGTTATACGCATTCATATATGAGATGAATCATTCAAAGAGTGGGTTAGGATTGCCTTCTATAGTTGCACTAGGTGAACAAAACAACTCGTAATAATTCCATGATTATATGTGTTTATGTGTCGAATATTTTGAATGTGTAATAACTAAGAATTGAACAAAACAAAATGCAGTTATGATACTTCATAAGAGTTGCACCCGTTTAGACAGTCGTGTTTCAAAAGAGTTTTTTGATGGTCTTGCCGCATTGAATGAATATTGCAAGTCGTTATTGAATAGTTACGGAAACATAAAATATCCATGTCGTCTTTGTTGTAATGTTCCATGGGTATCTCTCGACATACTTAAAAGCCACATAAGCCAAAATGGGTGGGACCCAACTTATACACAATGGCGTGAACACGGTGAACCGGATCCTCTTCCTATAGAAGATAACACAACACAATGTGAGATGAGTGACATGCGTGCGTGCCTTAATGATATTCTTGATATTCCTCTAAATAATGAGCAAAATGAGCCAACTCCTCCAAATATTGGCGAGACAAGTAACGAGCCGTCTCAAGCAACGACACCTCCTGTACGTAACGAGTATGAAGAGTTACTTGCCAGTTCCACCCAGCCTCTTTACCCGGTTTGTGACTTTATGACAACCTTGGATTTTATGTCAAAGTTTACGCATCTCAAGGTCAGTCGTAAATGGAGTGATACTTCATTTAACAATACGCTAAAATTTCTCAAGGAGGTATTTCCTCCCAGGTTAGGTTACAATCTCCCACCATCATACTCTGCTAAAAAAAACATTTAAAAAGGTCGGGTTAGAGTATGAGTCGATACATGCTTGTGAAAATGATTGCTTTTTATATCGGGGGACTGATGCCGAAGATTTGGAGTATTGTCCGGTCTGTAAAACGAGTAGATGGAAAGACAAGAACACAACGGGGAAGAAAGTTCCTAACAAGGTGTTGCGTTACTTTCCTATCATTCCTAGACTACAACGTTTGTACAAGTCTATTCACACCACAAAATATATGATTTGGCATGCTACTGGAAAGTCTAAGGTAAACGGTATGATGCAACACCCGGTTGATGGTGATGCATGGCAGAAGTTTCACAGTGGTAAATATTCAGATTTTGCTAACGAACCGAGAAACGTTCTATTAGGGTTGGCTGCTGATGGTTTCAATCCGTTCGGCAACCTTAGTCAGACTTACAGCATATGGCCAGTTATATTAACAACATACAACTTGCCTCCGTGGTTATGCATGAAAGACACTACTTTGATGCTGACGTTGTTGATTCCTGGCCCTAAATCACTGGCGAAGGACATTGATGTTTACTTAAAGCCTTTGATTGATGACCTTCAAAAATTATGGAAAAAACCAGGTTTCTTGACTTTGGACGCTGTTACAGGAAAATATTTCCACATGAGAGCGATGCTTTTATGGACCATCAATGATTTTCCTGCTCATAGTAGTTTGTCTGGTTGGAGTGGGCAAGGTTACTATGCATGCCCTACATGCAAAGTAGACACTCCGGCTACGCGTGTGATAAGCAAAACAGCTTATGTTGGCCATAGAAGATTCTTAAAAAAACCATAAATGGAGGAGTGACCGTAATACATTCAATGGTGCAACTGATTCTAGAGATCCTCCTAAAAAATATACTCCGGCTGATATCTTGGCTCAACTTGCGATATTGCCCACACGTTTGCCGGGGAAACATCCATATTATGGGGGTGGGAAAATAAACGTAATACTACATCCGACCTGAACTGGACTAAACGGTCTATTTTCTATGAGCTTCCATATTGGTCTTCTCTTTCTCTACAACACAATTTAGATGTCATGCATATAAAAAAAATGTGTTGGAGAGTATCTTGAACACTTTGTTAATGAATGACAAATCTAAAGACACCGCTAAGGCAAGACAAGACTTGCAAGCTTTAGGCATTCGACAGGAGTTATGGCTCGGAAACAAACAAAACGGGAAGTGGTCGAAGCCTCAAGCTAAGTACTCCCTTAAACCCAATAAAAGAAAATTGTTCTGTCAATACATCAAAACAATTAAACTGCCAGATGGGTTCGGATCCAAGTTCAAGTCGATAGTGACCAAAGATGATAACAATATAACGGGCATGAAGTCTCATGACTGTCATATAATGATGCAACGGTTACTTCCTTATGGACTTCAGAAATACCTGGACGCACCGACTTATATACCATTAATCGAACTTTGTTCATTCTTTAAGCAAATTTGTGCCCGAACTTTGATGGTGAATGACATGGTAAAAGCTAAAGACCAGTTGATCAAAATTTTGTGCAGTCTCGAGCAAATATATCCTCCTGCTTTTTTTGACATTATGATTCACTTGGTTATGCATTTACCTGAAGAGGCTCTTGAAGTCGGGCCTGTTTCATTTCGGTGGATGTATCCATTTGAAAGATACATGAAGAAGCTAAAAAACTATGTACGAAATAAAGCTAAGCCGGAAGTTTCAATAGCGGAGGGTTATGTTGCAGACGAAGCATTAAATTTTTGTTCTCGTTATTTTCGGGGCGAAATTGGGACGAAATTTAATCGTCCCACTGCATCTCAGGGCTGTCCTCGCCCAACAAGTGATTTCCAGGTGTTCCGATCACTATGTAAAAAGTCTGGTAAAGAGACAATTATTCTGTTTGGTCTCCAAGAAATGAAGAAAGTGATATGGTATGTACTTTACAATAGTCCTGAGATCGACGCGTGATGCGTGGGAATCGCAACAGGCTTTACCTCTCGAGGGATCTCGAGAAGCTTACAACCCCCACCAGGCAGTGTACCTGATCGTTGTAGTATAGTATAGTGACAAGTACCGGGGGATTGATCGTTCAGCTTAGGAATAGTGTCGCTAGGATTAGAAAGCCTAATTACTAGTTCTAAAGGTGAGGGATGATTATTTTTGTGTTTTTATATTTTTTATGAAAGCAAGTAAAATCTCGGGTTTTGGAAGAGTGGGCGGAATTAGTTGCTATTCAACTAACCCAAAACTAAGATGCAATCAAAATAAAATACTAAAAATGAAATTAAACTAATTTATACTAAAGTTGTGAGCAGTAATTGGAGAAAATGTGTTTACTTAGACTTCACTACTCCCTAGATATCTTTTACACGTTAATTACTTGTTATAATTGTATGGATGACGGATTGTATTCCTTAATACCATTCATGGGGTGGCATACATAACTCCCCAATTCTATGAGCTCTTATCTCCTCCTACACCATGCCCAGCACAACTATAGGGATTGTAAACAGTGGCTCATGCATTAAATACAACCAATAAAGACCTAGTACGCCTCGGTTCATGTTTCTTAAGACGTTCAAGCATGTTACCATTTGGAGATCTGCCAGTTTTCTTAAGCCTAACATATAAATCATTCATCCAAGACAAGAATAAACAAGTAATCAACACATAATCAATATCTAGGTTTCATTAGATCTAAGCAAACACAAAAGAGATCTAGCCTAGCATAATGGAATTGAGACAAGAACAAGATATAGACAACCAACACATAGACATATTGATTGAATTAGAAGAACACTTATCTCAATTACAATGCAAGGTATCAAGGGTTTGGAACCCTTGAAAAACCTGTAAAAGTTGCACCAAAATCGTCTTTAGGGTTTCTCCAAAACTTCTCTTTTTTTGTGAAAAACTAGAAAACTATATATAGGAAAATGGGGATGACGGCGTCAAGAACAAAGGTGTGACGCCGTCATCTCGCCGCCAAATACTTCCTCGGACGGCCTTGATCTACTTCTGACGCCGTCAAGGCCTAGGCCGTCACAAAAATTACTCTTGACGCCCTGTGTGTGACGCCGTCATCAACTACGGATTTTTATTATTGAGGTTTGACGCCGTCATGGAATTACTCTTGACGCCGTCACCTACTGTTCCCAGCATGGAAAATTGAGACTTTGCCGTTTTCTTCACTTTTATGCTCCAAAAACGTCCAAAATGGCTTCTTTTCCAGAATTCACTCTCCAAGTACCTAAAATTACAAAAGGAACGATTTAGGGCAATATTTGATCAAATAAAGTTGGATTCGGGCTTAAATGACCCCCTAAAAATGGATCATTTTTCACCTCATCATATACCCTTACACTTGAGATTTGCTTGTCCTCAAGCAAATGCGCTTTTATTCTACTCAAAAGACAAGTTAGGGGTCATTTAACACTAATATAAAAGTAATTACAACAAATAATCGTTCCACTAAAGACCAATAGACAAGCTCGGAGGTCATACACTAGCACCTCACAAATAGTGTTTAGATACTCACATCTCTCGGGTGTAATAAAGTAATATAACATTATGGAAATGGAAGATATCGCTCACTACCTGTCATAGCAAAATAGATTACCATAGGCTTGGGAAAGGATCATACCTCTACCACATGGCGTAAGCACCTAGGATAAACTATCAAAGAGGTCTTTTAAAGGGTTGTAACGTTAGGTATAGGGATATGAATTACACGGTTTTGTTGGATAAAGGAAGTTTTACTGGTGGCGAGTTAACAATCTTGGTTAATTACATGTACAAGATGGCGTTGCTAAGCCAAGACTAGACTCGACTTAAGCTAACAAATGAAAAATAACTAAAAACATAAAATGAACATAGAATGAAAAGGGATGGTAGTCCGTATGTTTTTTCTCTCTTTTTACTTTTTCTATTTTTTTTTCTTTTTCTTGATTTTTTTTTTTTTTTTTTTTTTTTTTTTTTTTTTTTTTTTTTTTTTGCATACACTCTTACCCTACCATCCAAAATAATACATCATATGAAATGAACATTCCCCTTACACTTGAATCTTTACATACTTTACATTAAACTATTCTAATGACTCGAATTAAAAAAAATCAAAACACTTGGAGCACTTTTAAGATTAACGTACATATGGGGGTAATAATATTATGTTCTTCCCAATTTCTTCATAAAATAAGTACTTACCCATGAGTCCCAATCGTCTCAAAACAATATGTACAAGGATATGACTCGACTTAGCAACCATGTAATCAATTAGAAAGTTAACTTAGGGTTTAACAAATCACAATAATGCACTAAAAATGAGCGCATACACAGAAGGCTAAGGCGATTTGGGTGTACATTTAAGTGGGGTGTAACAAATTCTTCCTTTAAGTAAGATGCTTAAAGTTAGAAACAAAAAGATAGGCTCGGAGGGGTGCACCAGGGGTATCGTGTACTAAAAATGAGTACAACGCTAAGGGTGTGGGAAAAATTAGTTGACTTAACTAGCCAAGTAATATGACTTAAATGGTCAAGTAATTATGATACGGGTTTAACACAAGGGTGATCCTAATGCCTCTTATCATGTAGTAAATCCTACCACACGAATGTAGTCTCACTAGCGGTCTCGGGATGCATCACTAACGCAATTTCTAGAATCTAAATGCTACCGGTACACTCATAAGCACTAATAGTAAATGCTTTTCCTATCAAATCTAAAGGCGAACCTCACATTTTTGGGTGGAAAATTTTTCTGAATATACGGTTATGTGCTAGTCATACAATCTCCTATCCATGAGACGCTTACTATGGCTAAAGTTTCACTCCTAAATGTTGTAAAAAAATTTAAATTTGGCGCTAAAATTACACTAACAAGTATTTCTCATAGTTTTATTACACATCTACTATTAAACAAAACAAACTCAAGCGAAAGTGCATATGTAAGGTATCATCTTTTTACCCTCCCCTTACACTTAAGATGAACATTGTCCCCAATATTCAAATAAAGAATGTAAAAGTGAAAAAGTAAAGAGAATGAAATCAAATACTCCCCTGATTCGCTCGGTATGGATTATAGGTTGGCCAGGTTAAATCTTCCTCCAAGAAAACGAACAATCAAAGCTTCCCTTCCAGAATATAAATCATCTTCTTGTCATACATAACCTGTAAAGCCTGACAAAATAGACAAGACAACCTCGCGTAAAATCGGCGGCATCCTATATAAGTTACTAAATCCTAGAAAACAAAATAAGATATAATGCTTGTGGAATGAAGTTTGCAGATTTCCTGGAGATTATAAAACTTAATAATTCACAAAAACCATAAGACTCCGTTAGAAAAACAAAACCGGTAAAATTTCCAGATTTTAACTCCTGACGCCGTCAAGAGTAATCCTCTGACGCCGTCAGAATGGACCTGCATAAATTCTTATGTTAAGTTTCCGGAAAATTTCTGGAAAAACTTGCTCCTACTTCCTGGAAAATCATGCAAAACTTCATTATGACTCAATACAAGCATTTGACTCTAACGAATACGAATATACATGCTCATTTAATATTGTGGAGAATCATGATCGGTTTGTTTCTTGAAAACATATTTGGGGTTTCCCCTTACACTTATCTTTTGCAAAAATACTTCTAGGTGGAGTTAAGACTAGGCCAAACAACATAGTAAAGTATTTCCACATTTTAATTTAGAGACATGATCAACCAACAATAAAAATAAAACATGCATACGGAAGCAAATAACAATCAAACAAATAAAATCTCACAAAGCATGGGTTGCCTCCCAAGAAGCGCTTTTCTTTATTTATGAGTCTTGTAGCTAGACTCAAGGTCATGGGTTACTATGTGATTCGGGTGAGTTCCTCGTTGAGGACATCTTTGGGATCAAACTTAGGTTTCAGCTTTCTGTCGGTTTCCTTAGTATGGTATGACCTTTCAAACTTTTATCCATCCGGATCATACAAGGTCATTCTAATATGCCATGACCCGTCACCTTCTTTAGGTGGCTTGTCCCACCTCCATTTACACTTATCTCCCTCTCTTTTCCATTTATTCCTTTCTATGTTAATGGGCATTACGCTTAATAACTCAATCATCTTCCTAAAAACTAAGGGGTCCTCAAAGGGGTCTAGCTCTTCATCTCTAGCTATGAGTTGTTCTACCGAATGTGTCTTTTCAACAAAGTCTTTTTCTAGATAGAATGGGCATTAAGGTCCTATAAAGTTCCTTTCTATCCAAGGTCCATATCTAGACGGCCTCTTATTCATCTCTACCCAATGCGGTGTTGGTTCATCATCAAAATCATAACTATGCTTCTTAACATCATACACCGACCAAGTATCGCCTTCACCTACCGTTATCTTTGATTCCTTGCAATCTATCATGGCACTAGCGGTTGCTAAAAATCCTCTTCCTACCAATAATGGGCATGTAGTGTCACTAACCATGTCTAGGACGTGAAAATCCGCTAATATAGTTAACTTTCCTACGTGAACAACTACATCCTTAATTATTCCAACCGGGTGTGCAATACTCCCATCCGCTAGCCCTATCAATACCTTCGTTTCCTCTAACTTTCCTAGCTTAAGAGTGGTGAATAAGGATAAGGGAATCAAGTTGAGGCTTGACCCTAAATCGGCTAGTGTGTCGAAAGCTTCGGATCTTCCTATCTTACAAGGCAAAACAAATATACCCGGGTCATCAAGCTTTTTAGGCAACTTGTTTTGAACGAAGGCGGTCCCATTTTTGCCTAGCTTACACTTCTCATATTTTTCTAGGAGGGCATTATAGTAAGGACCACGCGCTAAGACATCAATGACGGGGCGTTCAAGGTGAAGTTCTTTGAATTCATCGTCAAGGTCTTGCGTAAGAGGTGTTTCAACAATGCTTTTGACCGGCTCTATAGTGGGTGTTTTATTTGATTGGTCCTTTTGGGGAACTTGGTTTTGTTTGAAACACGTGCTCGTTGATTTAACCGAGTAATATTGTGGACACGAAGTAGGTGACGAAACTGAGGATATGGAATTAACGGTTAGTTTCGGATTCTTGATCGTGTCACTCGGGAGTGCTCCCATTTCTCGGTCATTAAGAACTTTCAACAATGCATCAATTCTAGTGGTCATCTCGCTTTGCTTTTGTTTGAAATCGGCTTCAAACTTAGATATGCGAGCTTCTTGAGATGCCATGAACTTTGACATCAATCCTTCAAGATTGTTGGTACTACCATAGTTGTTAGAAGGATTGTTGTTGAAAGTACGGTTGGATGGTGGACCGGTTGGTTGGTAACGATTAGGTGGATTGGAAGAATTGGGTTGATTTTGTTTCCACCTAAGGTTTGGGTGATTTTTCCAAGAGGGGTTGTATGAATCACCATAAGTGTTTGGCTCGGGCTTGAAAGTGTACCACTTATCTCCCGCTTCTTCGGTACGCGTGGATGCGTAGTCCGCAAAAGCTGTTCCGGGGAGTTCCACACAATCACGAGTGTCATGGGGACCACTACATAATTCGCATGAAGAAGTGATTTTGTTCACTTGGCTTGAAGGCTTAGGAGCTTCGTAGGATTTCATGAGAAACTTGACTTGGTCCTCAAGTTCCATGATCCTACGGTCGGGAGTGCTAGAATTGTTCGAAGGCAAAGATATTGCCTTGACCATTTTGTTCAAATCACGGGGATCATTCCAACTTTCGTTGTCATAGAGAGCAAGATCTTCTATGAGTTCCCATGATTGTTCCACACTAAGATCACGTAGCTTACCATCGGCCGATTGGTCAATGGTTCGCCTCGTGGAGATGTCGATATGGTCATAGAAGATTTGGACTTGGAGCCAAAGATCTATGCCATGATGAGGGACTTTTTGGAGTAAGTCCTTGAAACGAGTCCATGCTTCATAAAGAGATTCATTTTGACGTTGTTGGAACATCAAGATGTCATTCCTAAGCTTAGTAGTTCTCCCCGGTGGGAAAAATTGAGCAAGGAAACGAGTGGTGAGATCATCCCATGTGGTGATGGATCCCGCGGGTAAACGCTCAAGCCATTGACTAGCTTGATCCCGTAGAGAGAATTGGAATAGGCGTAAACGAGTAGTCTCTCTAGTTTCAACACCTAGGTCTATGGAATCTACGATTTTGAGAAAGTCCTTAAAATGTTGGTTTGGATCTTCGGAACGAAGTCCATGGAATGCACATCCGCTTTGCACCAACCGGATGGTGTCAGATCGCAAGGGGGTCACATTGTCTCCGGTGAGCTCAATGGTGTTTCGGTAGCCTTGGTGGCTAGGTCGGGAATACTCTCCTAAGGTTCGAGGCCTAAGGGGTTCTAGTGGTGGGTTTTGTTGTGGTGGGATGACGGGTTCAAAGATGTTACCACCTTCCATGATGTCGGATGGTAAAGAGTTACGAACAAAGGCACGAAGAAATAAGATAGACTAAAGAAGACCTAAAAAATAAAAATAAAATCTTACTAGAATGGAATCTAGCAAGTAGACCTAATAAAAAGAAATCCTAACCTAGACAATAACTATTCCCCGGGCTGCGGCGCCAAAAACTTGATGCGTGGGAATCGCAACAGGCTTTACCTCTCTAGGGATCTCGAGAAGCATACAACCCCCACCAGGCAGTGTACCTGATCGTTGTAGTATAGTATAGTGACAAGTACCGGGGGATTGATCGTTCAGCTTAGGAATAGTGTCGCTTGGATTAGAAAGCCTAATTACTAGTTCTAAAGGTGAGGGATGATTATTTTTGTGTTTTTATATTTTTTGTGAAAGCAAGTAAAATCTCGGGTTTTGGAAGAGTGGGCGGAATTAGTTGCTATTCAACTAACCCAAAACTAAGATGCAATCAAAATAAAATACTAAAAATGAAATTAAACTAATTTATACTAAAGTTGTGAGCAGCAATTGGAGAAAATGTGTTTACTTAGACTTCACTACTCCCTAGATATTTTTTACACGTTAATTACTTGTTATAATTGTATGGATGACGGATTGTATTCCTTAATACCATTCATGGGGTGGCATACATAACTCCCCAATTCTATGAGCTCTTATCTCCTCCTACACCATGCCCAGCACAACTATAGGGATTGTAAACAGTGGCTCATGCATTAAATACATCCAATAAAGACCTAGTACGCCTCGGTTCATGTTTCTTAAGACGTTCAAGCATGTTACCATTTGGAGATCTACCAGTTTTCTTAAGCCTAACATATAAATCATTCATCCAAGACAAGAATAAACAAGTAATCAACACATAATCAATATCTAGGTTTCATCAGATCTAAGCAAACACAAAAGAGATCTAGCCTAGCATAATGGAATTGAGACAAGAACAAGATATAGACAACCAACACATAGACATATTGATTGAATTAGAAGAACACTTATCTCAATTACAATGCAAGGTATCAAGGGTTTGGAACCCTTGAAAAACCTGTAAAAGTTGCGCCAAAATCGTCTTTAGGGTTTCTCCAAAACTTCTCTTTTTTTGAGAAAAACTAGAAAACTATATATAGGAAAATGGGGATGACGGCGTCAAGAACAAAGGTGTGACGCCGTCATCTCGCCGCCAAATACTTCCTCGGACAGCCTTGATCTACTTCTGACGCCGTCAAGGCCTAGGCCGTTACAAAAATTACTCTTGACGCCCTGTGTGTGACGCCGTCATCAACTACGGATTTTTATTATTGAGGTTTGACACCGTCATGGAATTACTCTTGACGCCGTCACCTACTGTTCCCAGCATGGAAAATTGAGACTTTGCCGTTTTCTTCACTTTTATGCTCCAAAAACGTCCAAAATGGCTTCTTTTCCAGAATTCACTCTCCAAGTACCTAAAATCACAAAAGGAACGATTTAGGGCAATATTTGATCAAATAAAGTTGGATTCGGGCTTAAATGACCCCCTAAAAACGGATCATTTTTCGCCTCATCAACGCGTACATGAACGAGTTCGAGAGGTACGCGTTTTTATTTTGAAATTTCTTTTTCCCAAGTTCTCTTTTTGATTAATTCTAATATCGTGAACATTTTCAGTGAACATCCTGATAGTGACATGCAACAAGAATTTCCTAGATGGTTTGAGACGAAGGTAAACTTATTATATGTATTTCCTTGTATAAACAATGACTATATATATTACTCATCTCTATCTATTCTTATCTTTGTTCATAGATCGGTAAACTTTACACAGCCTATGACCCAAGTTGTACTCCCGACTTATTCGCTTTGGCTTGTGGACCATTATCGACCGCAACCTCAGTCAACTCTTACATTCTCGTAACGCAAGCAAAACAAGTCTTCTACCTTGAAGATCCTGCTAGACGACCACTCCATTGGAAGGTCGTCCAAGAAGTGAATCACAACACAACCTGGGATGTCATTGTGGCAGAAGACGATGATGCTGTGATACATGGCAACAACTCATCTAATCTCCAACTGTATCCTAATTTGAATGATTTGACATTTTAAACCTTAAATATCGATGGTCAATCAACGTTAGTTGAGGCACCGCCACCAATCATTCATGTTGATGACGACGATGAATTTATTGATGATGAGGACGACGTTCCTTATGATTTATCACACTTTGATGCAAACAATTCTGATGATGAAGTTGAAGATGCAACTGATGCTGTTTATGATAGTGATGTAGATTTAGCAGATTGATCTTAAATTGTAACTTGTAAAACGACACTTATTTGAATGAAATTGTTATGGATTGTTTAAATGTGTATATTTATTTTGAATGTGTATGTATTTGAATGTGTGCATGCTTATGTTAATTTTTTCCCAAATTTCTATATGTTAATTCAACTTGTACTTTTACAGATGGCAGCAGTAGCGCCCGGTCACGGTGCCGATGACCCACCACCCCCTTTTCGTTCGATTACTAGCGGTTACCGTAGTGGTACGAAAATTAAACTTGATAATTTGAATTTTGTTACTTGTTATTTTATAACGTTTTCACTCACTTCAATTGTAGGTGCGTCACAACAACCTCGACGAGAAGGTAAGTTGAGATGAGGTGGCGGCAGGGGTGGAGGTCGGGATGGCGGCAGGCCACAGGTCCGTGAAGCCAACAAGAACGTAGACCTCAGGAAAGTCGTGACTAGATCAGGCCGGCAATCGATCGAGTTCGAGATAGGTGATCAGAGGACATATACTCATGTTGGGCCCCACCGCGCATGGTTCAGTAACTATGTTGGCGAGCTGGTTAGGTCCTTGCCGTTGCACTATCCTTCCTGGCACGACCTTGAGGAAGTGACTCGACATGCCTTCATGAACCGACTCGGGGTCAGTTATTTTATTTTTCTTTTAATTATATCTCTATATTTAATTATTTGAATGTGTACATTTATTTAAATTTGTTTTATTGTGTACATTTATTTAAATTTGTTTATTTATTTATAACTTTATGTCAATATTAACTATATTTAATTGCAGGAATTCTTCGACTTGCAGACCCACATGCGCGGTCCCAATTGGAAAACCATTGAGAAGGGCCTCAATGCGTATATTGCTAAGGTCTACTCCGACAACAAGGGCACCATGAAGAGGACTTACTTTACGGTGCCGTGTGGGCCTGCTAAAGTGGATGAGATACGAAGAAACCCTCCTCCGAACATCGAGTCGTCTGTGTGGGAGGACCATATCAAGTTTTACATGAATGAGAAGAACCTGATGCGTGCTGCTGTGAACAAGGAGAACCGAAAGAAGAACAAGGTGTACAGCCGCCACGGTTCCAAGTCATTGGCCGCTATTCGCCATGACTATGTAAGACACATTTTATTTTTATAAAAGTATTTTATTTTTATAAAATCATTTAATTATAATTATATATTAAAAAATTAATTATATAAAAGTAATTAAAAAAAATTAATTATATAAAAGTAATTAATTTTAATTTTATAAAAGTATTTAAGTTTAATTAAAATAAATATGGTGTTTGATTTGTCATTTTTAATTTGTTTCATCTTATATGCATGTGTATATACAGTTTTTGAACAGCAAGGACAAACAGTAGCCGTCACTCATCCAGAGCTTTTACGACACACACTGCGACAATAATGGTTTGTGGTTGCAGGATATGAGGCTCGGGTTCAGTATGTAAGTATCTTTTTTTTTTTTTTTTTTTTTTTTTTAATTTATTATTTATTTATTTATTTTCCCAAACACGCACTTTAATGATTCATTGAAACATAATCTTGTAATAAACCCAACATATAGGAAGAGATGGTTCGACTGAGAGATCTGGGAGCGAATACGCCGGAAGGGGAGACGTACACGGAGGAGCAGATACTTGTTATGGTTTTGAAGGGCAAGCAGCGGGGCCATATAGCCGGACGGGGTAGGGTCGTACCCGGGCTGAACCGGCCACCGTTACCATACACCCCGCCTCCACCTCCACCTATGTACAGTGTGATAACATATTAATTATAGATTACTCGATCATGACTCAAATTAAGTATTACAGTAGATGTTTTTAAATTTTGATTATTCCGTTTTTAGAATTAGCCGAGATGGAGTCGAAGCTTGCTGAGTACGAGAAGAAGATTGCTGAGGCCGAGAAGAAGAGCCGGGAAGATGCTGAAGAGCGTAAGGCCATGAAGGCGTAGCTTGATTTGGTGACAGGTTTTATGTCGTCCAACCCGCGATGGCACAAGTATCTTACTCAAGCGGTTCTCAGCACGTGTATGGCTCGGGCAGTGGCGCTGGAGGTAGTGGCTCAGCTGGAGGGAGCGGTAGTCGCAGAGGCGATGAGGATGGTTCTGGTGATGATGAGTTATTTGGGATGTAGAGGTACAAACTTGGGTATTTTGTATTGTATTTATGCTTAAAACAATATTTTGGCGACCCATATGTTAGTATTGTATAGTTTAACCTTTTGGCGACTTGAACGTCAGGGATATTGAAACATTTGTGGATATGGCAGCTAGGTTTAGATATTACCACACCCCGTTTTGTAGACTTTATATGTTTTTATGCATTTTGAGTGTGTTTAGCGATAATTTGCAAGTGTTTTAGCCGATGGCGAGTTATACGTTTAGGACATGTTGATATTGAGTGGTTATAGGTGCTATTACAGGTTCTGGCTGTTACACATTTTGGTAGATTTTTTCCAGAAAATCCGGAAAAAATCTGAAAAATTGTTGGTTTTGCAGCCTGCTGTTAGCAGGATACCTTAATGATGTCGTCGACATGTCGACGGCAACATTAACCGAAAAATATTGATTATTTAATGTTGCCGTCGACAGGTCGACGACATTATTAAACAAAAAATATTGTTTTTTTAATTATGTCGTCGACACGTCGACGACATCATTAAATAATGAATATTTGTAGTTTTAAAATTCCGTCGACATGTCGATGGCATTATATAAAACATAATTATTATTTGTTAATTAAAACATTAATTAGTTATACGTTCCCGTTGACATATCGACAGGAACAATTTGACGGACAGCAAATTTGTTTGACTAGAAAACGATGTGGGACCCACAATGTCGATGGCGATTGTCGACGGGAACGCTGTTCCCGACGAGGCACAGCCGTCATTTTGTTCTCGTTGACATGTCGACGGGAAGGTATTGTTCCGTCGACATATCGACGGCAACGGCGTAAAAATGTCGCCAGCAAAAGCGTCGATTGTACTAGTGTAAATGCAGTAGGGCCACTGGACGAGTTAATTATATAATTTAATCAATTTTGACAGAAGGGAAAAAATAGTACATAGCTGTATTGCCTTAAGGCTAAGCACATTGGGCTGGAAATATCGGTCAAGAGCTTAGGTCGACCGACTTTGAAGTCGGTCACATCCAATGTGGGATCGTGGTCAAATATCGCTCGAGTTCAAAAAAATACACAATCGGTCTAATTTACGACCGACTTTGCACACAACAAAAATCCAAAAATTCATATTACCGTTTGATATTTTGTGGAAAAAAAAAACAGTTACCACTTTAGAACCGTATAAATACCAACTTCAAACACACAATTTCAAACAACATTTCTATAAATACCTTCATGCACATTCTTTTAATAATATATTACGAGCTATTGTTTGGTTCTTCGTCTTCCGAAGAAGAAGTTATGAGTGAGTTTACAGAGTTTGTGGAGTTTGCTTAGAATGCTTACCAAGAAGCAAGCCAAAAGTTCCATGAAGGTACATACGTAGGGATCATTCTAGTGCTCATAATCATTTAGTGGTGGCACACTTCTCCGAAAACCCGCAGTTCGATGAAAGAACATTCTGTTGACGGTTCCGAACTAGCTGAGAATTATTTACACAAATTATTCAAGAGGTAACCGATTATTCTCCTTATTTTCATGAGTAAACTGCAAAAAATGTCCCTAAACTTTGCAAAAAATGCAAATAATGTCATCGAACAAAAAAAAATATGCAAATATTGTCCTTGAAGGGGTAGTGTAGCTGCAAAAAAATGTCCTTTTGCCTAAAGCTCGTTAACTCTTCCCGTTAGTAGTGTGTGAAATGCCTATTTTACCCTCGCCATTTGCAAGGACTTTTTTTTACCTTGTGAAATGACTATTTTACCCTCGCCTTGTAAGGGACATTTTTTGCAATTTACTGTTCATCTTCTTTTTTATTTCACCCTCACCACCACTCTCTACCATCACCACCACCCCCACCCTTTACAACTATATATCATCACGTATAGATTAAGATCCACTATTTCATAAACACACTCCACTTTTATTTTCATTAAAAAAATCAATTAACGTTGTAGATCAATAAGAAAAAGTAGTGGGTTACATATGGGGAACAATGTTTTTTTATTAAACAGAATCGAAAGCATCAGATGCACACCAACAGTTCGACGTTATGCCACTACTGTTTTTTCTAATGAAAGTCTTGTAGCTTCATCTTGATCAAACATATACTTAATCAAAACAAACTTGTGGTTTTGGTAGTTTTCGGCGAATGGCAGTGGGGCAGAGCATGAGTTGTGGTGGTTTTCAGCAACGTCAGTGGGTCAGAACGTGAGGGCGGATATGTCTGGTTGTTGTTGTTGTTGTGGTTTCCGACGATGGTTAGGTACCTTTTACTGTTTTTGTTTATCTTTGTTGATGACCCGTCTATGCCCGACGGATTTTTAGATCTCAACACGAGGACGAGTTTTCCGGTGACTAATTTGTTAGTAAACTTGGTTTTCATCTTGAATCATATTGTTCTGTTATAATGGAGCCCAACCCAACTAATCTATACCATGTTTCAATGATTGATCCGAGAGAAAAATTATTTAATTTGGATCTTGGGTGGTGGTGGTGGTGCCGATATCTCACCATGATGTTTTGCTTATCCATCTTCTTAGCATCTTGTCCCTGGTCTGTCTTGAACTTAAGCACTACAACAAATTGATCCAGAAAATAACTATCAGTTGCATGTAGATACAGAATTAAGGACATATCATATACGAACAACATATGGAGACTTATTTATTGTTGATAAGTTGTTTCCGCACATCTTTGTTAAACGTTATGCTGATGTTAAAAATATCAGTTAAGATTTAGGCAAACTACATAAAATGATTACAAACTTCTCTCAAAAAATATTTCAGGTAACCAATGTTTTTACCCCAGAAATAAATATCAAAATTCTTAATTTACCCTAGAAATAAAAATCAAAATTCATGTGGTTGTAGAAGGTGAAGGTGGTGGAGGGTGGTGGTGATGGTTGTGTGATTGTAGAGGGTGGTGGTGAGGGTGAAGTCAAAAAGAAGATTAACAGTAAATTGCTAAAAATGTCCCTTACTAGGCGAGGGTAAAATAGTCATTCCACACTGTCTAAAAAAGTCCCTGAAAAAGGCGAGGGTAAAATAGTCATTTCACACACCACTAATGGGAAAAGTTTACGAGTGTTAGGCAAAAGGACATTTTTTGCAGCTACAATACCCTTTCAAGGACAATATTTGCATATTTTTTTGTTCGAGGACATTATTTGCATTTTTGGCAAAGATTACGGATATTTTTTGCAGTTTACTCTATTTTTAACAAACTCCTGATTGTAGGGGAGTACCTGGTATTAGCTCATTGGTCAAGTGTACTGCGGCCATTCGTCAATTAGGATACGCGGTCGTTCCTGATTCTCTTGATGAGAATCTGGCATTGGCTGCAACAACAGCCCGTGAATGTCTCCGTAAGTTTTGCAATGTTATCATGGAGTTATATGGTGTCGAGTATTTGCGAAAGCCCACGTATTCTGACCTTGAAAGATTATGTGCTCATCACGAGCATAAGCATGGGTTTCCTGGGATGATGGGAAGCATTGATTGTACAAGTTGAGAGTGGGAGAATTTCCCAAATGGTTTGAGAGGTCAATATGCTAGGGGTGATCACTGGCCACATCCATTCATTTTATTAGAAACGGTCGCCTCCCAAGATTTATGGATTTGGAATGCATTCTTTGGTATCTCCGGGATGAATAACGATGTAAACTTTTTACATCGTTCCCCTGTTTTCAATGATATCAAATATGGGAGAGCACCAGACCTTGAATTCAAGGCTAATGATGTACAATATAAAAAAGGATATTATCTTACTGACGGGATATATCCACAATGGTCCGTTCTTATTAAGTCCATTTCAAATCTTCCCACGGGTGATAATAAAAGAATATTGTACAAGAGGAAGCACGAAGCAGCAAGAAAAGATGTGGAACGAGTTTTTGGTGTGTTGAAGAAGAAGTGGAAAATGCTTAAAGTACCGGCTCCAGGGCTGTATAAACAGGATCTCCAAGATACTATATATACATGTATCATATTACATAATATGATCATTCGACACAAGCAACGGGTGATATATCCTACATGGTTCGAAGATGAGGGCCACCGTGATCACGATCCCTTAAGAACGCATGAAGAATCGTTAGTAGTTACTCAGGAGCTCCAGGACTCATCAACTCATCTACACTTAAAATCTGATTTGAACGAACACATTTGGAGAAATCGCAGACATCATGTCAATCAAGAGAATGAAGTCGAAGACGGTAATGACGATGAGGAAGACGATGAAGAATTTTTGTGATCTTTTTAATGTTATTTGAATAATTTACATAATGTTTTTAATGTTTATTTGAATTAGTATTGTAATGTTTTTATTTTTAATAATTTTAAATTGGTTGTTTAAAATATTTGAATAAAAAAATGGTCATCGACTGGACGCATGGGTCATGTTTGTGCACCGGAAAGAGAAAGCCAATAATGTGACAGAGGATTACCTGTGTCACCACTGTACTCAGCCTAAATCAATTTTGTGAATTCACATCTTTCGAAATCCCCAATCATTTTTACCCTTTTTTGCATTGATAATCATGGAAAATTACTAACAATAATCATATATTTCAATTTTTGGAGGAGATATACAAGTATAAATTACAAATATAATTTTGGCGGTAGGGAAAAAATATGAATATGATCACCAAATAAGCATAAAAATGAAAACTCTAAGTATACTAAACGTTATTTTAACAATTTTGTTAAGCTTAACTGATACGACCCGGTTAGGGGTTGTATCGGGATACGACACCACTTCAAGCGTGTGCTAGCTTCGTCAGAAAATAGAAGAAAAAAACTAGAGATTTGTTTATTAACTTTTGACTGATTGAATATAATAAATGATTATAAGAGTATTTATAAAACATAGTAGGGTAAAACCCTAAGACCTAAATAGGCCATGGGTTCTGGCCCAGGTGTATCATTCCCCACTCCTTCAAAACCACCTTACCCTCAAGGTGTGGTCTTGAAAAATTTCTCTTGATTCCGGGATCCCATATCTTAATCCCAATCCTACTCCTATCTTCCACTCCCGTAGTTCTCCTTCCTTCCGCTACCGCAACCAACACCTTTTTCCTCTTCCGCCTTCCACTACCTTGGACATAACACAACACCATTCTTCCGCCTTCCGCTAACCATGCCATAACACTCTCCACTCCTTCAAAAATCACCTTACCCTCAAGGTGATATGAAGAATATACAGATTGAAAGTCCACTAATTCCTCGCTTAAATTCAAAATTATTTCATCCAAACGACTATCAAATTCACTACCTCCATCCTTAAGTGTCGATATCACTCTAGTCAACTCATCCTCGCCAACCTTAAGCGTTTCGCCACCACCCACAACCTCTTCAACTCCAATATACTCATCAACATTCACTGACCCTTCAGCCTTAGGTGAAGCAAATTCACCCTCTAATAGTAAGATGACATCTATTTTCTTTTCAATGATGTGCTATTTCTCTTCCTTTGCAATTGTCTCTAAACGAACCTCGGTGATACGAGCTTTGAAGAAGTCTTCTCGCAAAGTTAAAGGATTGGACCTCAAAAATTCTCAAATATCTTGGTTCGCAAAGCGTGTTTCCGCCGCATGGGACAATGAAAAAGCTTCGTCTAAAGTTTTGGGATTTGACCGTAAGAGTAAACATTGTAGATCCAGTTTAAGTCCGGAGATGTAAAACGATATAAGTAAAGACTCTGAGATCCCCGTTACTTGATTTTTAAGAATCTTAAAATCATTCTCGTATTCGCCCACCGTACCCATTTGCAAAAGCTTAGATAGTGCGTCCCGATCGTTGCTGCCCGATGCCATGAACAGTATAACTCGAATAACAGGGAAAAAAATTTCTGATGAACAGTAACTATGAACAGTACCGAACAGTTTTTTTTTTAATTGGAACCCTAATCGTAAGCCCTCTCAATGAAAGCACCAATTGATACGACCCGGTTAGGGGTTGTATCGGTATAAGGCACCACTTCAAGCGCATGCTGGCTCCGTCAGAAAATAGAAGAAAAGAACTAGAGATTTGTTTATTAACTTTTGATTGATTGAATATAATAAATGATTACAAATAGTATTTATAAGACAAAGTAAGGTAAACCCTAAAACATAAATAAGCCATGGGTTCGGGTCAGGCGTATCATTAGCTAATACCCATATTTTTTTAATCTACCTGTTTAAATAAAGAGTAAAAATCACTTTTTGTTAATAATACTCAAGTTTACTATTTACCTGTATCAAGATATTTTATATTTTTTCCTAGACACCTTTTTTCCTTTTTGTGACGACGGATGAAATAATACTCATGTCCGTTTCAAGGGAAGCGGGCGTAGTTTTTTAAATCTTTATTTTTTTGTCAATGGTCGGCTATCAGAGTTTGGCCAAAACAAAATCATGATACGTAAAATTTCACGTGGACTAAAAGGTAATTTTGAACATGTGGATATGAAGTGATGCGGATAACATGTATCAAAATGTTACAATACCTTTTCATACATGATATCACTATAAATAGAAACCATCACCTTTGGGCTACTCACAAAATAAGAAACAATGGAGCTTCTATTTCTAGCCGTATCTTCCATTTGTTTCTTCTTCTTCCTCCACAGCCTCGATCTCTACCGTAAAAGAAGACTACCTCCGGGTCCAGCCGGCTTCCCGATTATTGGGAACCTGCTTGACCTTGGACCGAAACCCCATGAGTTCCTTGCCAAGCTTTCCAAGAAACATGGTCCACTTATGACCATCCGACTAGGAAGCATCACTAGTGTGGTGGCGTCCACACCTGATGCGGCTAGAGAAATCCTCCAACGCAATGACGAGGCTTGCTCTGGCCGCATTGTCCCTCACGCAGTCTCTGGGTTGGACAACCATGACGCAGCACTGGTATGGCTCCCACCAAACGAAGACTTTCGATCCATTAGAAAAGCCCTCAGCATGTGCCTAACACACCAACACAAACTCGACACCCTTCGTGATCTTCGACAAGACGTGGTCGATGGGATGTTGGATTTCCTTAGGGAGTCTGGGCAGAAAAAGGTGGTTGTGGACATTGGAAAGTTGGCATTTGCGGTTGCACTAAACCAGATGTCCAACACATGCATTTCACAGAACGTGACTAGCTACGAGTCTGATGATATTGGAGGGTTTAAGACGGCCGTAAAGACAATAATGGAAGTTGACGGGAAGTTTAACATAGCAGACATATTTCCTGTGTTGAAACCGTTAGACCCTCAGAACATACGACGGCGGGCAAAAGCGGCTTATGGTTGGTTCGATACGGTGACAGAAAGTTTCATAAGTGAGAGGTTAAAGCATCGAGAGTCAAATCTTCCGAGGTTTGGTGATATACTGGATTCGTTGTTGGATTACAGTCAAGAAAATGAACAAGACTTCAATCTCATGCACATCAAGAATTTACTTGTGGTAAATCTCCCTCTTCCATATTTTATTTACTATCTAAAATATACATGTGAAAAAAAGATGGCAAACTACCAAACAAATCACTATTTTTTTTTTAGAAAAGCAACTAACTATCTCACAATATATCACAAAGTATCTCACATATCCTAAGCAGGATTTTAACTCATAATTATTTGATTGGGGAGCGTTCGCACAAATGGGGTACCAAACATATCACTATATATGTCTCAAACTTATACCGCTAAGCTATTGTCTCGATGGTAAAATCATGCTCACTGTGTTAAAAATTATATGGTTGAGCTGATTTTGAATATTACAAAATCAGGTCAATCAAAATCAACATGCTTATGGAACATTATGATGTTAAATACACTGTGTAACAAATTTCTGCTATATTACAGGATCTATTTTTAGCAGGAACTGAAACGAGTTCAAACACAATTGAGTGGGCAATGACTGAACTGTTGATTAACCCTAATATGTTCTCGAAAGTTCGCGAAGAAGTCTCCACAACAATTGGAAAAGATGGGAAAATCCAAGAAGCCAACCTGCTCGACTTGCCTTATTTGCAAGCAATTATAAAAGAAACAATGCGACTTCACTTAGCCGTGCCATTATTAATACCTCACAAAACTGAGACTCAAGTTAAACTAGGTAATTATATTATACCAAAGAACACACAAATTTTAGTGAACGCATGGGCCATGGCACGGGATCCAAGGTATTGGGAAAACCCAACGATGTTCAAGCCTGAAAGGTTCATGGGAAATGACTTGAACTACATGGGACAACACTTTAAGTTTCTACCTTTTGGATCGGGCCGAAGAATGTGTCCAGGAATACTGTTAGCTCATAGGGTTGTGAGTTTAATGGTGGCATCATTTGTATATCATTTTGATTGGAAACTTCCTCATGCTAGAGAAGAAATGGACATGGATGATATTTTTGGCCTAACATTGCTAAGGTCAACACCTTTGGTTGCTACTCCTATTCCCATTAATTAAGTGCATTGACCGGTGAAGAGAGCATGCATGCACTTTATGAGCTTCGAATGGTTGTTGTGTAATAAGATTATATTGATAATGATTACAGTTATATCGTAAGTTTTACTATGTTAAACCTTTGCTACTAAAAAGTTGGATTTTCTATCTACAAATATATTAGTTATCCTGTAGTGAAGCTTTCATATTTTTTATATGATGTTCATCCTTTCATATGGTATTTTACTATTTTATATGATGGTCATCTTTTCATATGGTATTTACATCTTAATAATGTTTTAATAGAAGAAGACAACTATATTACACAACAAAAACCATACTCCACAAAAACTAATAAAAAAAATACACAGACAAAAGAGAATGAAACTTTCGGTTGCCTTTGGAGAACTCAATCATCCACTCGGGTAGTTGAGAGGGTAACCTTACCATTAACATTGGCCTTACATGCCAAGTATGGCCACTTATCATCAGGACTAAAAACCAAACACTCAAAGGCCCGAATGTAATCTCCAACAAGATGACAGAGTCATGGACCACATGTAACAGCAACAAAACTAACTAACATGAAAGAAAGTAATAGGACTGTCTCACTGGTAACATACTTCCACTCAACATGAAGCCAAAGCTGTGACCCATCACCTTAAACATACATAAAACTTTATAAGGCTACCCGCAGTAACCATAGGCGATCCACATAATCGATCGATTACAAGTCGATCGTCCTATTGTACAACAAGTCGATCGTCCTATTTTTTGTGTATCTTGGTCGTGTATGCGATCGATATTATTTCTTTGTGCATTTAAGTTTTAACCATTACACAACGGTTGTAAAGTAAAATAAATAAATAAATAAAAACAAACTAACCGTAGAATTCCAAAGAAAAAAAAAAATCTTTCAAACCAACTTATAAATACACAACATAAACACATTTCAATCCACAAATTTCACACTTCTCTCAAATCAAACAATGGCTTGTCGTCTCCCTCACACCGTCGAACAACTGCAAAAGTATGTCAAAAAACAAGCTGTCAAAGACGACACGGATCGACAAGAGGCTATTGTCGAAGTTATTAAGAAGTTTGAGCTCGTAAAGGCACTTAAACAACGATTGCGTCAACGATACACAGAGTGCAAAGACATCTCTTAAGAACAAAAAGTTGTGATTGATTAGTTTTTGTACGATGAATATCATAAAGACGCTGCCGTTAGTGAAACGTTGTGGTCTTGTGTGAATCAGATACAGGCCCAAATCTCCAACAAGATCCGTTGGAGTTTTGAGAAAAATGTGGCAGCTGATTCAATTGATGCACCAAGAGTGCAAGGTGCATCAACTTCATTTGATGCTCTAAGAGTTGTTGAGCAACAACAACAGCAACCTCACCTGTATCACTTTCGGCTAAGTTATGAAGAAGATGCAGGCTGAAACGAGAGTAAGGAGCGAGAGCTTAGCAGGTTGGAAGCATAGAAGTTTGCGAACTATGATCCGTACGACGATGGATACCGCCCAGACAACTCTCAAACTTGGGATCACTCGGATTACAATTGAATGTTTATGTAATATTTATGTTATGTTTTATGTAATATTTTTAATTTATGTACTATTTTAATTATTAATAAAATTAAGTTTGTGTTAAAAATGTCTAAAAAAAATTGATAATTGTCGCCCTACTTGGGCACCCAATCGCCTGAAGGTCGTTGGAGAGAGAAAACTGATGTGGCAGTGAAATTGTGAGGGATTGTCTCTCCTTACTGAAGGCAACCTAAGTGAATGCTAGTTCCACTTCACGAAGAACATACAAAAAACGTGGTTTTTGTATTGTTTGGTTTTGGCTAATTATATCATAGGGATAGGTGTAGAATGGGTCGACTATAGGTAAGGGAGAGAGGCTAGTCGATTCGCTTATAGTTTTAGGAGAGCAAGGATTAGTAAATAATGAACCTCAAGGGTTAATTCCTTACATACTAAATGCCTAACTTATCCACCAAGCAAACTTCCACCTCCTCTTGGACTCCTATTCAGCCGAGCATAAGCTTCCACATGGGCTCATGGCTCGTCTGGGCTTCTATCATTAATAACGAGTCCATTGCAAGTTAATTGATTTAGCCTAATTGTTAATTTAATGTCTAACGAATAAACTAACGAGCGTTAAATCATTTCGTGAATTAAATATATTTAATATAACTTACTATAATATATATAAATTACATCATAAACATATTCCGTCAATGTATATGTGTGCGCCCCAATAGGTTCATGTATCCCTGGCCGTATAGTTACAGATTTGACTTGGAGCATAACCAATAACATAGTTGTAACTTGGACCAACAACCACATGATGGATTCGAGCAGGAAGTATAACCAGAGCCATAGTTCCCTTATCAGATATACCAACCATAATAGTTGATCTTCTAACAACCGACCACTCAACTCGTAAATCCATAACTCATAACACCACTTGCCATAACAACTTCAGTAGTTGAGAAAATGCCACATTCCCAATATCATTGATGATATCTCTTGTTGAGAAAGAATTTATCCCACCCATTTTCAACCACTAGAACACCTTTAATCGCTACTTCTATTCCCATTCCATTAAAAAAAATGCACATATTGATAAAAAGGGGCAAGCACTTTATTAGCCTCAACTAGAATGGTTGTTGTATAATGCCAAGCTTAAATATACCACAAGAAATTAAATTGGTTATCCTAATGCCAACCTTTTATATTTGATGTTCATCCTTTCAGACATGGTATTACATATGTCAATGTTTTTGTGTCATGTCTTTATTCATATATCTTTAACATGTTTCTTCTCTATATATAGAGAATACAACAACATACTCAATCTTGTCGGGGCAGATATGGGGGAGGTAGAATGTAGACAGATCCTTCCCATACCCCAGGATAAACTAAGAGTAAGGAGACTAGTGCTTCTAGGAAGACTTATCTATATATAGAGAAGAGCAAGTTAAAACCTGGAGAAATATGTATCTAGACTTTATATATGTGACAAAGGCGCCCAAATCCTATAGTCTGTATAGATAAGCTAAGCATTCGACCTCGATTCAATTGATTATCGATTCAATCCCACTAGGCGTGTTCATTTCTTCAGACACATTAATAATTAGTGGATCTCTCCAAAGCGAATATGGCGACTCCCCTTCCCATCCATTCTTGAATCGTTTCTCCTGATTCGCACTGTTTTTAATACCGTATAAAACTCATAATCTTGTGGTATAATCATTTGATTTATCCCTTTAGAGGGTTTTTATTTGGTTGTTGAATCATGAAGATCTAGGGTTTCGATTTTTAATTTAGGGTTTCGCTGGTTCTTAATTGTTGTCACTAATTCTTCAAAGCAATTCTTAGTATCATTATGTAGGTTGGTTAAGGTAGTTGCTGTGACGAATACCCTGTTTAGGGTTTCGTTTATGCTTTTTAATCGTTGTTATGTGATGTTTATGTTCTTGTTGACTTTGACTGGTTGTGAGTGCTTAGGGTTTCGGTTTTCTTATTATTTTTTAGGGTTTTCTTCTGATGATGCATAGTACTAATGTTTCTAGGTGTTCAGTGGGTTCAAATGACAAAGGTAGTAATGATGATGGGTTAACCCATTCTCTAAGGTGTAGAACCACTGAACCCCTAGAAACATTAGTACTTTTTGAATAGGATGACCATCATCATCCACAAGAGTAGCCTTCCCATCAATAAGTAGCTTTTCAAGCTCCCCAATTTTCTGCACTAAAGGAGTAGAACCAACTTCTTTTGTTCCCAATTTTCAGCACTAAAGGTAAGCTCTAGATTCACTAATATTTCGAATGGTTATTTCATTGGTAAGAGACACGCTTTCCTAATAGTTGAAAATTATGTTAGAAATACATTGGCAAAGTTTGGTTTACAAAGGGTTATGCTTAATACTGGTTTTTTCTTTTCCAATTTGAAACCAAAGCGGGTATGGAAGGGTGTTAGAAGAAGGTCCATGGTTGATACGATTGGTGCCTATCTTTTTGAAATTTGAACTCCAAACACTAAACTTACAAAAGATGATATAACTTTAGCTCCTGTGTGGGTTAAACTTAATAATATTCCGGTTGTTGCGTATTTTGAGGTTGGTCTTAGTTTGATTACAACACAAATTGGTCGTCCTATCATTCTTGATTCATACACGAGTACGATGTGTCTTAAGTTGGTGGGTCGTAATTCCTATGCTAGGGCCCTTGTAGAGGTATCATCAAAGGATGCTTTACTTGATTCTCTTGAGGTTGTTATCCTTTACCCAAATGGGTCCGGTCATTTATTGGAAAAAAATTGATGCTGAATGCCAAGATGTGAGACATGTAAAGTATTTGATCTAGGGGTGATCATCGGTCGGAAACCGGACCGGACCGGCCAAGACCGGACCGGACCGAAGACCGAGAACCGGAAAACCATAGACCGAGACCGGACCGAATATGGTCGGTCCGGTCTCGGTCCGGTCTCGGTCCGGTCGGTCTTCGGTCGGTCCGGTCCAATTAGGCAAGTTTTTTCGGGTTTTTGGTCGGTCCGGACCGGACCGGACCGGACCGACAGGACCGAGACCGAATTTGGCAAAAAGCTTAGACCGAGGACCGGACCGAATGTGGTCGGTCCGGTCCGGTCGGTCTCGGTCCGGTCGGTTTTGTCGGTCGGTCCGGTCCGGCCGGTCCGTTTGCTCAGCCCTAATTTGATCATAATGATGATGGATGTCCTAAGATAGTGAAACCGGTTGTGAAAGATAAATCGTTGGTTGATGAAGAGGGTTTCGTTGAAGCTAATAAGTAGAAAGGTAAAGGTAAGCTTCAGGGTACTAATCGTTAGGTTGATGAGATTCGTTTTCAAAAGCCTAAAGTTTCGTATTATTATAGGCCGGTTACTAAGCCAAAGAATAGAGGAGCATCGACGTCTAAGCCTTCTGTCCAATCGAATACAAGTTCTCCAATAGTTAATGTAGGTTCTACTTGTAACGAACCTACTACTGATCCTACTAGTAGTATGGTTCATCCCCGGGATGGTCAAGTTAAGAATAATAATTGGGTAGATGATATCAACCTTTTTGATTTGAAGAACAGTTTTTGATGTTCTTAAGGAACAAGATTCGGTTTTGGAACCTGTGATTGGTATTACGTGTACTCCTGAAGTTATTTTTAGTTTTTCCAAAACTACTTCTCTATCGCCTATGAAGAACACTTCTATTGTTGAGAAAATTAAGAAGCTTGAAAAGCTTATTATTGATGGAAAAGCTACCCTTGTGGATGATAATAGAAAACCTATTCCGGTGGCTAATGGTAGAAGGAAGGGCAACCCATTCTCTAAAGTGGGTGAAATGGTTGATTCAGATAGCGACAATGAGGTGTTTGAGCCAAATGATCCTATGGACCGTTACTTTTCATCAGCAGGAGGAAATAACGAGTTTGTAGGCTATCTTTCTGATGATTATGCGGCCAAGGTCTATGACTTACCTAGGCAATTTGAAGAATTTAACAATCAGTTTGATTTCAAGTTGCAAGGCCGTTCGAAGAAGTAATCTTTTATTTGGATTTGTTTATTTGTTTTGCATGTCTTTTTATGTTTTTAGCGGTGGTTCTAGTTGTTGGTAGCAAGTTGTTTATTTATGCCATGATCTAGTGGTTGTTCAAGCGATTGCTTGAGGTTAATGTGGCGTTTCAGCCACATTCCATTCTACTTTAAATTTTTTTTATTTTTTTATTTTTTTTATTATTATTTTTTTTATTTACCATAGTGGAAATTCCTTTTTTATCAAAAAAAATATATATATAAAATCTTGTATGTAGCAAGAAGTAACAATAAGCTAAGGATATTGACTCGATCATTAGTCATTTTACTAACTACTTTTAGTTGTGTAATAAATCAACAACAATACATAATCTTTTCTGAACGCAGCATAAGACTATTAGTGGTGTAATCGAGTTAATAATTTTAAACGAGATTTAAAATGTCAGATTTAAACAATAAGTGCTCATAATTTATAAAATACGGTGGTTTCCAATTCTGAATTGAGAAATTTGTAGGTTGGAGACTTGGTGTGTTCAATTTCCCTCAATTCTTTGTTTTGGTAGACTACAACATAAATGGCGTTACTAAAAAAGACAGTCGGTACTCCTAATGTAAATCTCTTCACGCACATTCGGGAAAGCGTAACATGAAGCATGAATATATGTAAAAGAAAATTAGCATGTAACAATGACTTCATATGACTCTTCAGTAATATGTGATCAAATAAAACATTTTTGTAATCTTTTTTGCACTTTTTACATCCACATACCAGCAGTGAAAAGGTAAAATCTGAACTCTACTATTTTATTCCATTAAGTAGCATGTATGAGTCAAAAAGGAGACATCGAGAGTGCAAATATAAGAACACCTTTGTGGTAATTTAAAGTATTTTCTTGACAGAAAAGAGCTAGACCAAAAACATACAAAGGCAAAGACCATCTTGATGTCAATCAACTTTTGAAATTTCTTCTTAGTAGAAAAAGAAAACGAAACTTCAATGCAGATGTTAAATCATGATGACGAGTCTTTAAAAAACATTATTATATGTATCTTTAATTATTTTAATTTTTTGATCAAAGATGCATCTTTAATGATATAAAGAAAAAAGTAAAACATGCATTCAAAATGGGAATAGTCCATTGTTTCGATCATATACATAGGTGTATGTTCCGTTTACTTTGGCATATATACTAGTGTGTGAGTTGCTCGAAGGCCGTTATGTTAGCTTCTTTATGGCAAGCGCTCGTGTAACCTAGCGAGCGCTACATCTTGCTACCCACAGTTTAATCATGAATAATGCTTAATAATCTATGTTTTAAAAATGCACTTCACTACATAAAATTGTTTCAGTCATAATTCGTTTTATTTGACATTATATCCTCTATATTTGTCAGAACAATATTTCTTGCATGAATACGCAATAATTAATACAAACAGTGAATTTCAAAACAAGTGTGCCTTGGCATGAACATTGCTCAACAAAACCACTCCCCCTAGGCGATTTGGCGATTCATCTCTAAACCCTAAAATGCGACTGAAAACCTGATCTTTTAAGGTTTTTTAGGGTTTACATACTTAAAAGGTCTAGTTATTCTTCCAGGTGTTTTGGTTAAGATTGGCGTGCGAGGGTTTCGTGTTTTCGGGGTAACGCTAATCGGCTTTATGTTGCCTTTTTTTGGGTAAAGGGGAAATCCCGAGTAAAATATGTTACTAAAAAACATTTAAGTACAATGTATGAGAATGAAATCTCTCATCTCGGCCCGTTACATAGGCAAAATGAAGCACCTAAAGTGCTACAAACCTATACACCACATAGCAAAGATATGCCAATCTTATGAAAAACCAAAGAAAATATATCTACTTCCTAACAATATTCTTAAGTCAGATATCAAACTGATCACAAAACGCATTCAGTTGCCCAGGTAAGTTATAGACTCGCAACGAATAGAGTGAAGTTCTTGTAACAGGTAGTTAGGTACTTCTTAATTTATCGAAAATTTTTTTGTTTTCATGTTTTGAAAATAGGAAGTATCTTGTTATGTAAGCTTTTCGCCTATGTAACGGGCTGAGATATAGGATTCACCCATATCCATTGTACTTAAACATTTTTTGGAGTAATATATTTACCGGGTCGATGACCTTTTACCCAAAGTTATAGACCTGAGCCTCGTATCCGTTAGAAAAATCAAGATCATCAACTTCAAGCTGCTGACCTCCTCCAGATGATGACCTATACCTAGACATATCATCATTAGGTTCAAATACTTCATCCACATCAGACTCAACCAACTCAAAACCCCAAAAGAGAAATCAGGGTTGCTAGACCAAATGCCAGTCTTCCTGGGTAATTTTCTTGAAAGGATCACGTTGCCCAGATTTGCTAGTAGACGCCACAATGCATTTCATATCATCATGCTCATTAGGAATAGTGACATCATCCTCCTTTTCCAACTCATTCAAAATATTAAATGAATTAGACAAAAGAATAGTATTTATATCAGAATTAAAATGAGGGGGGAGGGGGAGGACTTCCCATGATCTTTAGCCTTCACATGAGGATCCTTAGCATTATCACGTTTGTTAGTAGGCTTCACCTGTTTTAAAACATGCTCGCTCCAATTGGTTGGTTTGGCTTTACGACGGTTGGGTTTTGATTTAAAACATGCTCGTTCCTATTGGTTGGTTGTTTCTTTGCTGGTTAGGGTTGATTTGGCTGTTTCTTTGGATATGTTATAATGTGGTTTACATGTTTTAATTATGAAGAAAGGGTTTTTTAGTCCGAAAAGGAGAGGAAGAGGTAATGGCATTAAGGAGAAACAAAGTTCTTTAGTAGATGATCGTGGTAATAAGGCTATTGGTAATTAAACTTGAATGTGAAACAAAAATCTGGTAGAAGTCCTGTGTTGAATACGATGAATGATTCATGTGGGGTTCTTGATGACAAGAGTACTTATTTGAATAAACATCCTAGTATAGTATCATCTGAAAATATAAGGCTGATGATTTGGCTATAAAATTGAGTATTGATTCGTCCAAAATTACTAATGCAGCAACAGTAACCAGTGTACTTGTTTCGAATGAAAATACTAAAGAGACTGGATCGTATGATAAGTTCTTTAAAGGTGAATCGAGTGGGAAAAGTGCCAATTTTCGGAAATTGGTAGCACCGGCTAGCAATTGAGCCGATATAGTTGTTTGAATGGACTTTGTCAACATTGTTCATGAACAGTTTCACAACCCTGTGTATAGTTTCTTTTTGGGCAAACATACCTCGTACCCGGTAGTTGTGAACTATGTAAAGAATACTTGGAGTAAGTTTGGTCTAGTTAAATCAATGATGAATTCTAAAGATGTATTCTTCTTCAAGTTTAATTCTAAAATCAGGATGGATGCAATGCTAGAAAAAGGTCCGTGGTTAATTTGCAATATGCCATTAATTTTGAAAAAAAATGGTAAATGGATGTTAATATTATGAAAGAGGATGTGTGTAATGTTTCAGTTTGAGTTAAGCTTCATGATATTCGTATTACCGCATTCACGAAAGATGGTTTGAGTGCTATTGCAATCAAACTAGGGACTCCATTAATGCTTGATTCTTACACGTCCGTTAATGCTTGGTTTTAGTCTTTGGATTTACTCTGTACATTCCAGGAGCAATAATTTTCAGAACATCATTTTATGTTTCTTTTGGGTTTTGAAAAAGTCGATAATCTTGTTTTTGAGAAACAGATGAAGTTTGTTGTTTTAAACATTCAAACATTTTTAATTTGTCGACTTAGTTGAGCTTAAAAACTTAACATTCTTATTTTAATCATATCAAGCACTTAATATTTGAGTTATGCATTCTCTTTTTAAGCACTTTTCAAAGATTTTTTTGCAAGAAAGCTTGTCATATATGTTTTCTTCAATTTTTCTATGTCATTGTAGTTCAAACTCAAGACTCTGTTTTTCAAGTTTAGCAAAAACATTTCCAAACTTGGCAGTTCAACAAGACAATTCCCGTTGCAGTTCAACATTAAAATGCAGAACATGAGTTTTATGAGTCCTAATTCAACTATAAACAAGCGGTAATTAGTAATTACTAGTGAGAAAATTGATAAAAGATGTTTTACTATACACACTATCTCAATAAACAAGTGGTAATTGCAATCCATTACATGTGACTAACATCGAATTGGCGTGTGAAATTCCCTTACAAAAAGAAAAATAGAGTTCCATTAAACAACGAACAAAAAGTTGCATTTATGGGTCAAAAAGGAGATTTGGAGAGTTTTTTAGTTTTAGAAAGACCTTGCGTATTTTTAAATTATTGCTTTTAGAAAGAAAATAACTAAGACCAAAGAGCATACAAAAACCTTCTTGAAAAGGTTCTTTACATGTGCATCCAGCAAATGTTGGGAAGATCTCGTCTATGAAACATTTTTAATTGACTTTTATTAACTTTAAATGTATCATTATTGATAGCTAGGTGTGGTGGCTCTAGCAAAACTCAAAAAGTGGTATCATGTTATGCCACATCATTATTTTCTCTTTACACTTCACTTATTACTAGCACATACAAAAATCTCTCACTAATAACTGAAGATAAAATCTCGAGCTTTGCTATATCTTCCTACTAAATCATCCTACAAATCCTCCTACACACAACAATATTAAATAGTTTTTCTTCACTCATTCTCTCTCTGCATCCAAACCGTTAATTATGCCACTTGGCAGGATCATATAAGTAGGCAGTTTTGTAAGATTATTTAGTAGGAGGATTTATCATTTTTGTAAAATCTCATTTTTTTAGCCCTATCATACCTAATTAAAAGATAATAAACTAATTAGAAAGAAAAAACACAAGATTATGATCTCTTTAGTAAGGCAATGATTTCACTTGCACCCAACTCTCTTACCAACATCCAAATTATATAAACTAAAAAGTCTGTTGTTTTGATCTTGTACAAGTGAATGAGGATTCTAGATATACGCGATTGTAAATCATGCGGTTCATATATCTTTTTCATACAGCGACGGACTCAGAAGATTTGGGGGGCATTTTTTTTGTTACAATAGCTACAAAATACGGAAGAAAAACTAGAATCGTAATGATAAATCGAGTATTTTTACTTAGAGATGAAGGACTTATAAAGCTTTAGAGTGTTGAAAGTTGGATTTTAGTATGTGGGGGGGGGGGGGGGGGGGGGGGGGGCAAATTGAGTTTTTGGTGGGGGCACTTTCGAAAAAAGGTCAAAATAAAAAAAAAAAAAAAAAAAAAAAAAAAAAAAAAAAATACTTAACTTTTTCGAATAACCATGGTGGGCACCGGCCCCCCACACTTTCTACATAAGCATGTCCCTGTTTCCATCCTTTTCAACATTATGTATTTATATTATTACTCCGTATTATTTTATAGTAATTTTTCAGAGAAGCTGCTCAATTTCAATATTTGTCTGTTTTAAAAAGTTTTTTGCATTGTACTATATATTCATTTCTTGAGGAACTTTTTAAAGGCACGGACTCCCAGTTTCGGTTAGAATATTATTTCCCGAAGTTACGTACACGATACTCCCTGTTTTTGTTATACAGTAGAAACTCTATAATATAATACACTTGGGACCACCAAAATTTATTAATTAAAAGAGTTATTAATTAATCGATAAATCGATAATTATTAATTTATATATTAATTAATATTTTATTAATTTATAGTAGGTAAACTTGAACAGTCTGAACTGTGAGTAACGTTATTGGAATTATTAAAGATGATATCGATGAAGAAGATGATGAAAGTTCTACAATGAAGCCCCCTTCGCGAAACGAAGCTATTAAAGCGACAATCACATTGAACAATTTCTTGTTGAGCTATGAGAAAACAACACCAGAAGCTCTTACCATGCTAAGGAAAATTAGAGACGAGATTCAAGAGGAAATTGATTTCAACAAAACACAAAAGACAATTGAGTCATTTTTCAAGAAACCTTCATAAATCATTCACATAATATGCTATATATAAGGAATTATTAATTTATATTTTATATGGGGTCTTAAGAAATTATCAAAAATGTATTATCTTATAATTTTAGTGAATTATTAATTTAGCACCCTATCCCCGAGTCGGGACCGGCAAAAAATATTATCTTAGAGAGTTTAATAAATAATCGAGTATTAATTTATCGAGTTTCTACTGTAATATTGTTTCTCCACGTTTTCTGTATATAATATACTTTCCAAACATTTGGGTCTGGTATTAGACTTTCGCTGTTTTGGGTCAGCCTGTATTGTACTATATATTCATTTCTTGAGGAACTTTTTAAAGGCACGGACACCCAGTTTCGGTTAGAATATTATTTTCCGAAGTTTACGTACACGATACTCCCTGTTTTTGTTATAATATTGTTTCTCCACATTTTCTGTATATAATATACTTTCCAAACATTTGGGTCTGGTATTAGACTTTCGCTATTTTGGGTCAGCCTGTATTGTACTATATTGGGCTTGATGTCATCTTGGGTTAGGCCCGTAATTACTGACGCCACTAATACAAAAACGTTTGCTATTCCAACTCATTCCAGAAGTTTGGTCATTGGAATTAATAAAGATGATATCGATGAAGAAGATGATGAAAGTTCTACAATGGAGCCCCCTTCGCGAAACGAAGCTATTAAAGCGACAATCACATTGAACAATTTCTTGTTGAGCTATGAGAAAACAACACCAGAAGTTCTTACCATGCTAAGGAAAATTAGAGACGAGATTCAAGGGGAAATTGATTTCAACAAAAAAAAAAAAAAAAAAAAAAAACAAAAGACAATTGAGTCATTTTTCAAGAAACCTTCATAAATCATTCATGTAATATGCTATATATATATATAAGGAATTATTAATTTATATTTTATATGGGGTCTAAAAAAATTATCAAAAATGTAATATCTTATAATTTTAGCGAATTATTAATTTAGCACCCTATTCCCGAGTCGGGACCGGCAAAAAATATTATCTTAGAGAGTTTATTAAATAATCGAGTATTAATTTATCGAGTTTCTACTGTAATATTGTTTCTCCACATTTTCTGTATATAATATACTTTCCAAACATTTGGGTCTGGTATTAGACTTTCGCTGTTTTGGGTCAGCCTGTATTGTACTATATATTAATTTCTTGAGGAACTTTTTAAAGGCACGGACTCCCAGTTTCGGTTAGAATATTATTTCCCGAAGTTTACGTACACGATCCTCCCTGTTTTTGTTATAATAATGTTTCTCCACATTTTCTGTACATAATATACTTTCCAAACATTTGGGTCTGGTATTAGACTTTCGCTATTTTGGGTCAGCCTGTATTGTACTATATTGGGCTTGATGTCATCTTGGGTTAGGCCCGTAATTACTGACGCCACTAATACAAAAACGTTTGCTATTCCAACTCATTCCAGAAGTTTGGTCAAATTGCTTCACCGATAAGTATTTGGTAGGTGAGGTGGATTTGAAGCTTTTTTTTTCCTTTCGTATATGATCTTTTGCATCATTTGGGTTTGGTGAATTTCATGATTTTGGTTCATCTTAATTGCTATTGTAGGCCTAGGCAGTATGCGTTTTACTCATGTGCATTTTCCCATTCTTTGTTGATGCTTAGATGCCTATGTGTTACATGCATGTTTGCTAAGCAGTTAGATTGTGTTTATGTTTTGTGTTTACGCTAGGTGCATGTTTGTTTTTTCTTTTGTTCACCTTTGATTATCTTCGAAGCCTTTACTAGCAGGTTTGTTATTCCATGGTGACATGTGCCATGAATTATGTCCCTTTGATATGTCTATTTATTTGTGTTGCTCACCTTTGTGTGTCCCATTCCTATCTACGCTTTTTTTTTTTTTTTATTATCCACGAATGAAATCCATACGTACTTCAGTCCCTGAACACGTGCGATATCCGTTACCCATGGAATGTGAACATATTGGTCCAAGTAATGTGAGTGGTTCATCCAGAATTTCTTTGGAAAAACGTTCGGCTACGGATGACACATGCGTGTGTGCCAAAGGTGTTTCGTTATATGAATGTGGTGGCTCAGGCTGTAAGTGGAAACGTGTGGGTTTGGAGGATGTTTGTGTGCCAAGTTTGCAAAAGAAGGTTGATGAGGCGAAAAATAATCCGTTTTTAGGGGGTCATTTAAGCTCGAATCCGACTTTATTTGATCAAATATTGCCCTAAATCGTTCCTTTTGTGATTTTAGGTACTTGGAGAGTGAATTCTGGAAAAGAAGCCATTTTGGACGTTTTTGGAGCATAAAAGTGAAGAAAACGGCAAAGTCTCAAATTTCTATGATGGGAACAGTGCATGAAGGCGTCAAGATTTACTCTTGACGGCGTCAGAGTCCCAAGAATAAAATACCGTGGTTGGTGACGGCGTCACATAGGCCGTCATAAGTAAATCAAGGCCGTCCGAGGAAGTATTTGGCGGCGAGATGACGGCGTCACACCATTGCTCTTGACGCCGTCATCTCGGTTTTCCTATATATAGTTTTCTAGTGTTTTTCATTAAAAAAGAGAGAAGTTTTGGGTGAAACCCTAAAGACGAATTTGGTGGAACTTTTACAGGTTTTTCAAGGGTTCCAAACCCTTGATACCTTGCATTGTAATTGAGATAAGTGTTCTTCTAATTCAATCAATATGTCTATGTGTTGGTTGTCTATATCTTGTTCTTGTCTCAATTCCATTATGCTAGGCTAGATCTCTTTTGTGTTTGCTTAGATCTAATGAAACCTAGATGTTGATTATGTGTTGATTACTTGTCTATTCTTGTCTTGGATGAATGATTTTATATGTTAGGCTTAAGAAAACTGGCAGATCTCCAAATGGTAACATGCTTGAACGTCTTAAGAAACATGAACCGAGGCGTACTAGGTCTTTATTGGTTGTATTTAATGCATGAGCCACTGTTTACAATCCCTATAGTTGTGCTGGGTCATGGTGTAGGAGGAGATAAGAGCTCATAGAATTGGGGAGTTATGTATGCCACCCCATGAATGGTATTAAGGAATACAATCCGTCATCCATACAATTATAACAAGTAATTAACGTGTAAAAGATATCTAGGGAGTAGTGAAGTCTAAGTAAACACAATTTCTCCAATTACTGCTCACAACCTTAGTATAATTAGTTTAATTTCATTTTTAGTATTTTATTTTGATTACATATTAGTTTTGGGTTAGTTGAATAGCAACTAATTCCGCCCACTCTTCCAAAACCCGAGATTTTACTTGCTTTCATAAAAATATAAAAATACAAAAATAATCATCCCTCACCTTTAGAACTAGTAATTAGGCTTTCTAATCCTAGCGACACTATTCCTAAGCTGAACGATCAATCCCCCGGTACTTGTCACTATACTATACTACAACGATCAGGTACACTGCCTGGTGGGGGTTGTAAGCTTCTCGAGATCCCTCGAGAGGTAAAGCCTGTTGCGATTCCCACGCATCAAGTTTTTGGCGCCGTTGCCGGGGAATAGTTATTGTCTAGGTTAGGATTTCTTTTTATTAGGTCTACTTGCTAGATTCCTTTCTAGTAAGATTTTTTATTTTTATTTTTAGGTCTTCTTTAGTCTATCTTATTTCTTCGTGCCTTTGTTCGTAACTCTTTACCATCCGACATCATGGAAGGTGGTAACATCTTTGAACCCGTCATCCCACCACAACAAAACCCACCACTAGAACCCCTTAGGCCCCGAACCTTAGGAGAGTATTCCCGACCCAGCCACCAAGGCTACCGAAACACCATTGAGCTCACCGGAGCCAATGTGACCCCCTTGCGATCCGACACCATCCGGTTGGTGCAAAGCGGATGTGCATTCCATGGACTTCGTTCCAAAGATCCAAACCAACATCTTAAGGACTTTCTCAAAATCGTAGATTCCATAGACCTAGGTGTTGAAACTAGAGAGACTACCCGTTTACGCCTATTCCAATTCTCTCTACGGGATCAAGCTAGTCAATGGCTTGAGCGTTTACCCGCGGGATCCATCACCACATGGGATGATCTCACCACTCGTTTCCTTGCTCAATTTTTCCCACCGGGGAGAACTACTAAGCTTAGGAATGACATCTTGATGTTCCAACAACGTCAAAATGAATCTCTTTATGAAGCATGGACTCGTTTCAATGACTTACTCCAAAAAGTCCCTCATCATGGCATAGATCTTTGGCTCCAAGTCCAAATCTTCTGTGACCATATCGACATCTCCACGAGGCGAACCATTGACCAATCGGCCGGTGGTAAGCTACGTGATCTTAGTGCGGAACAATCATGGGAACTCATAGAAGATCTTGCTCTCTATGACAACGAAAGTTGGAATGATCCCCGTGATTTGAACAAAACGGTCAAGGCAATATCTTTGCCTTTGAACAATTCTAGCACTCCCGACCGTAGAATCATGGAACTTGAGGACCAAGTCAAGTTTCTCATGAAATCTTACGAAGCTCCGAAGCCTTCAAGCCAAGTGAACAAAATCACTTCTTCATGCGAATTATGTAGTGGTCCCCATGACACTCGTGATTGTGTGGAACTCCCCGGAACAGCTTTTGCGGACTACGCATCCACGCGTACCGACGAAGCGGGAGATAAGTGGTACACTTTCAAGCCCGAGCCAAACACATACGGTGATTAATACAACCCCTCATGGAAAAATCACCCAAACCTTAGGTGGAAACAAAATCAACCCAATTCATCCAATCCGCCTAATCGCTACCAACCAAACGGTCCACCATCCAACCGTACTTTCAACAACAATCCTTCTAACAACTATGGTAGTACCAACAATCTTGAAGGATTGATGTCAAAGTTCATGGCATCTCAAGAAGCCCGCATAGCTAGGTTTGAAACTGAATTCAACCAACAACAAACGGAGATGACCAACAAGATTGACAACTTGTTGAAAGCCCTCAACAACCAAGCATTAATCACACCTAGGAAGGACACTAGGGACACCAATAGTGGAATCCAAGTTAAGGACCCCTCATCATCCAAACATGTCCACTTTGTCAATGTTGTCACCATTAAGCCGATAGATAAGGAGATAGAGGAGAGTGACAAGGATGAAGTTAGAGTAGAAGCCGATAGTAAGGATGAGAGTAGGGAAGTTGAGGTTAATAAGGGTGAGGAATTAGAGGAGGTAGAACCTATAGAAGAATACTTTGACAAGTTGCCAACCAAGGAAGAACGGGAATACCATAAGGATTTATTCGATGGTCCCGAGAGAACATATATCTTTGGCGACCCCCCTATCAAAATGGGAGACCCCTCTAACATTAACATCCCATGTAATATCGGGCACATGCATATATGGAAAGCTTACATCGACCTTAGATCCCCCGTGAACATCATGACTAGGACCTATTACAATTGGGTGATGAAGAAGCAACTCAATTTTAGGATGATGCCCGGTAAGAATCTGATAAGTAATTTTGTAGGGAGAGTTAAGGGACTACATGTGATTATAGGGAATCTCACCTATGAGATTTATTTTATGATAGTAGAAGACACTCGTCCGGTGATAGATGCTTGCCTAAGCCAAATAGTATTCGGAAAACCATTTGTTGAGGCCACTAGGATGAGTTATGATCCGACTTTAGGGATAGTTAGGTTCAAGAAAGAGAATGATGAGGTTGCTTATCAAATGCCCTACAAGATCGAACAATACCGCCTTCTCTCTAATTTCGAAAAGGAACATAAGCAAGCGGCTTATTATAGGAATGAGGAGGATAGACGAAGAGGAGTAGAGTATGTTAGAAATAGGATGCTTGGTTTCTACAAAGAGTGCTTGCAACTAGGTCCGGAATACAAAACTGGTTTAGAAGACGACCTAGAGAGTGGAACCAATGATGAGATCACGTAGTAACCCATGACCTTGAGTCTAGCTACAAGACTCGTAAATAAAGAAAAGCGCTTCTTGGGAGGCAACCCATGTTTTGTGTGATTTTATTTTGTTTGATTGTTATTTGCTTCCGTATGCATGCTTAGTTTTTATTGTTGGTTGATCATGTTTCTCAATTAAAATGTGGAAATACTTTATTATGTTATTTGGCCTAGTCTTAACTCCAACCTAAAGGTATTTTTGCAAAAGATAAGTGTAAGGGGAAACCCCAAATATGTTTTTAATAAACAAACCGATCATGATTCTCCACAATATTAAATGAACATGTATATTCGTATTTGTTAGAGTCAAATGCTTGTATTGAGTCATAATGAAGTTTTGCAGGATTTTCCAGGAAGTAGGACCAAGTTTTTCCAGAAATTTTCCGGAAACTTAACATAAGAATTTCTGCAGGTCCATTCTGACGGCGTCAGAGTATTACTCTTGACGGCGTCAGGAGTTAAAATCTGGAAATTTTACCGGTTTTGTTTTTCTAACGGAGTCTTATGGTTTTTGTGAATTATTAAGTTTTATAATCTCCAGGAAATCTGCAAACTTCATTCCACAAGCATTATATCTTACTTTGTTTTCTAGGATTTAGTAACTTATATAGGATGCCGCCGATTTTACGCGAGGTTGTCTTGTCTATTGTTGTCAGGATTTACAGGTTATGTTCGACAAGGAGATGATTTATATTCTGGAAGGGAAGCTTTGATTGTTCGTTTTCTTGGAGGAAGATCTAACCTGGCCAACCTATAATCCATACCGAGCGAATCAGGGGAGTATTTGATTTCATTCTCTTTACTTTTTCACTTTTACATTCTTTACTTGAACATTGGGGACAATGTTCATCTTAAGTATAAGGGGAGGGTAAAAAGATGATACCTTACATATGCACTTTCGCTTGAGTTTGTTTTGTTTGATAGTAGATGTGTAATAAAACTATGAGAAATACTTGTTAGTGTTTACGCTAGGTGCATGTTTGTTTTTTCTTTTGTTCACCTTTGATTATCTTCGAAGCCTTTACTAGCAGGTTTGTTATTCCATGGTGACATGTGCCATGAATTATGTCCCTTTGATATGTCTATTTATTTGTGTTGCTCACCTTTGTGTGTCCCATTCCTATCTACGCTTTTTTTTTATTATCCACGAATGAAATCCATACGCACTTCAGTCCCTGAACACGTGCGATATCCGTTACCCATGGAATGTGAACATATTGGTCCAAGTAATGTGAGTGGTTCATCCAGAATTTCTTTGGAAAAATGTTCGGCTACGGATGACACATGCGTGTGTGCCGAAGGTGTTTCGTTATATGAATGTGGTGGCTCAGGCTGTAAGTGGAAACGTGTGGGTTTGGAGGATGTTTGTGAGCCAAGTTTGCAAAAGAAGGTTGATGAGGCGAAAAATGATTCATTTAAGCCCGAATCCGACTTTATTTGATCAAATATTGCCCTAAATCGTTCCTTTTGTGATTTTAGGTACTTGGAGAGTGAATTCTGGAAAAGAAGCCATTTTGGACGTTTTTGGAGCATAAAAGTGAAGAAAACGGCAAAGTCTCAAATTTCTATGCTGGGAACAGTGCATGAAGGCGTCAAGATTTACTCTTGACGGCGTCAGAGTCCCAAGAATAAAATACCGTGGTTGGTGACGGCGTCACATAGGCCGTCATAAGTATATCAAGGCCGTCCGAGGAAGTATTTGGCGGCGAGATGACGGCGTCACACCATTGCTCTTGACGCCGTCACCTCGGTTTTCCTATATATAGTTTTCTAGTTTTTTTCATTAAAAAAGAGAGAAGTTTTGGGTGAAACCCTAAAGACGAATTTGGTAGAACTTTAACAGGTTTTTCAAGGGTTCCAAACCCTTGATACCTTGCATTGTAATTGAGATAAGTGTTCTTCTAATTCAATCAATATGTCTATGTGTTGGTTGTCTATATCTTGTTCTTGTCTCAATTCCATTATGCTAGGCTAGAACTCTTTTGTGTTTGCTTAGATCTAATGATACCTAGATGTTGATTATGTGTTGATTAATTGTCTATCCTTGTCTTGGATGAATGATTTTATATGTTAGGCTTAAGAAAACTGGCAGATCTCCAAATGGTAACATGCTTGAACGTCTTAAGAAACATGAACCGAGGCGTACTAGGTCTTTATTGGTTGTATTTAATGCATGAGCCACTGTTTACAATCCCTATAGTTGTGCTGGGTCATGGTGTAGGAGGAGATAAGAGCTCATAGAATTAGGGAGTTATGTATGCCACCCCATGAATGGTATTAAGGAATACAATCCGTCATCCATACAATTATAACAAGTAATTAACGTGTAAAAGATATCTAGGGAGTAGTGAAGTCTAAGTAAACACAATTTCTCCAATTACTGCTCACAACCTTAGTATAATTAGTTTAATTTCATTTTTAGTATTTTATTTTGATTACATATTAGTTTTGGGTTAGTTGAATAGCAACTAATTCCGCCCACTCTTCCAAAACCCGAGATTTTACTTGCTTTCATAAAAATATAAAATTACAAAAATAATCATCCCTCACCTTTAGAACTAGTAATTAGGCTTTCTAATCCTAGCGACACTATTCCTAAGCTGAACGATCAATCCCCCGGTACTTGTCACTATACTATACTACAACGATCAGGTACACTGCCTGGTGGGGGTTGTAAGCTTCTCAAGATCCCTCGAGAGGTAAAGTCTGTTGCGATTCCCACGCATCAAAGGTGCACTGTCAGGCACGCTTGGAGGTTGTACCGTCAAGTTTGTTGTTCGTTACTTGCATACCTATCATGCGTTGTGGAATGTCGTCTCACCTGTTTCTTTATGCCTATTGTCATGCCATATGCAACTGCTGCTGATGCACTCCGGCTTCCATTTACATATGTGGGATAGGTTGTTTATTTGATGTTGTTAGCCTGTATGTTAAGTGCCTTCGTTTAACTTTTGTTAATTGTTTTTGCATTACGTGTGTAGCAAGTACGTGTGCCACCTACTGTTCCAACGCAACTTACAGACGTCATTTGTCCAGCGACGGGAAATGGTTGTATGGCAGCGTCTTTCTCTCCGTCTGTGCCACTGATTCTATCGTTTTGTAGTCTATAATTATTATACCGAAGAAACACTCGTGAAAGTATGTTCCCCGGGTCGTTATGTCCCAACGAAGGTAAGACGGCGATTGAGTCGGCTTGTGTCGCGAGTTTGTGAAGTGAATGGAATTAAAAAGATGATTTGGTTTTTGATTAGACTACGATTGAAAATTATAACGCAATTAAAGTAAAGAAAAATAATAAAATGACGCAAAGGAAACAAACAAATAAAACAAGCATTGGATAAAATAACTAAAGAAAACGAGATTTAAAACACGAAAAGAAATTAAGACGGGAAAAGACTTTAAAAACAATATGTTTGCTAAGCAACGTGAATAAGTTCATCAAGTGTGGGTAAAGGATTGACGACGAATTATTTTCCTTAAACAAGGCTATTTTCTCACATCGTTGGTTTATTTTGAAAATAATCCTTTAAAAAGAAAATAATTACTAGATGTGTAATTTGATTATTCTCCGGCTTTTGCCATTCAAATAATAAAACTACAAATCTAATTAATCATAACGATTATTAATCACGACTCCTTTTAAGTAATCCACACTTAACTCACAAACTCGTGCCACCAAGCAAACAAAAATTAACTACTCGAGACTCATATTAAATTTACTTGATAAAAGAAAAAAGACTCGATAAAAGAAACAAACTAGATAAGACAAAATAAAATTCGGCAGAGTTTCGCCTTAGAATAAAGCATAAGAGAACCTCACTCGATAAACGATGAGGCAATGATTATCGTACCCGATAATCTTGGCTAACTCGCCAAAAGAAATGAAACTCGATAAACAAATTCAAACTCGATAAAAAAAAAAAAAAAAAAAAAAAAAAAAAAAAAAGAAAAAAAAAAAAAAAAAAAAAAAAACTTGATAATAATAATTTTTAGAAGTCAAACTCGGTAAAAAGAATTTTGCAAATAAGTCCCTATGAAAAAATGTAACTCGATACATTTATTGCATGTAACTCGATAAAGATTTTTGCATATTAGTCCCTAGCTTAAAAACAAACCAAACTCGCTAACAAAAAAAACTAAAAAAAACGTAACTCGGTAATATTTTTTGAAAATCCAAACTCGATACTTTTTTTTTAGAAACTGAAACTCGAAAGTCTTTTTTTTTTTTTTTTTTTTTTTTTTTCTTTTTTTTTTTTTTTTTGCATCTGTAACTCGAAAGAATTTATTTGCAAATAACTCCCTAGCTAGAAATTTTTAACTCGAAACTTTTTATTAAAAAATGAAACTCGGTAAAAATTAAAAAAAAAACTGTAACTCGATAAAATTAAAAAATCTAACTCGATAAAACCGTAACAAAACACCATTTTGATCCAAAATAAAGACAAAAAACTAATGTTTTTCCACCAAATTTAACACTATACTAACTAGTTTAACCATAAACTTTAAATCCCACCAACAAAAACACGAATTTAACAATTAAAAATTAAATATTTTTAGAAAGATAAAGCTTTAGAGAGAGAAAGTAAAACAAAACACATACTTCATTAAAATAAAACAACACTACTCCTACTACTATGAGGACCAACCCTCAACAACCCACCTCTCAAAGTTGGTGTTTAAGGGGTATTTATAGGCTAGGGGCTAGGGCTTCTCTAATCTTTGAGTTTGTTGCATATTTAGCCCCTAGACCTTTACAAAACATGGAAAAACTACTTAAAACATATTAAAACGCTACAAATGCAACTAAATACTACACGTAACGATCTTGTAACTTGGAGGAATTTAGTTGACTTTTCTTCCAAAGTTCTTCAAAGGACCAAAGTTGACAATTTGTTGAAACTTGGAGGGCCATTATTGTAAAGGTCTTCATACTTCAACTAAGAGTCTCTTTTGCTATTCTCTGAATCTCTAAGGATTACTTTTGTCATTTTGGGCTTTTCTTGGATAAATTTCTTCCTCGGCTTCGGCTTTTTACCTTTTTCCAATCTCGTGCTTGTTTTTGTCGGTTTTTGCTTGATTTTTGCCTCTTTATGATATATCCATACCTGCACGTTCACAAACATAAAAATACACATTCTTTGGCATATTGTTAGCAAAATTAGTCTATTTGGGTCCACTTTTGGTTATGAAAAGGTATGTGAATTAACACATACCAGCCACCGACTGCCCGCAGTGGTGTTCCTAACAATGATATCACCCACGGTAATGAAGTGGTACTTGATATTTCATTTTTCAACACACGTGCTCGGTTTTATAAGTGTTGTGTATTAATCATGATATTGGTCTATGGTGGTTGCCCACTATTACCTGACTGTAATTACTGTTTGTAGGTCTTCCAGACCGATGCGGCGGGACAGTGACACTAGATTTTGCATCCGGTCTTATTCAACATGCTATGACTGTTGATGATGATGGCACTGAATGGCCAGATCACGGTGTCCAGAGATTAGAGGCTGTTACGTGTTCATCAACAGGTACATTTAGTCTTTCTCATTCTTTGGTCATTGGATTTTGTGTCGCTTTGGCTATTACTAATAACATAGGTTTCTGATTTACAGCCGGCAACACCGTTGTTGACGCGTCACGTAAAAGGCGTCATGTACTAGGCCACCAACCCTTTGGTGCGTGTCTTTATGTGTGTGCTTTTGTTATTTCATTAACCAGGTATAGACAGCCCCTATTCATTGTTTTTTATTAAACTCTAGACACAAGGCCTTCCCAAAGACCACGAACGGACGGTCATCAGCCGAGGCGTGCAGCTCCTGTACCAGAGGCGGGTGATACATTAGTGGCTCGTGTTGGTGTCACAGCTACTCCACAACCAGATAACCAAAGTTCTTCAGCAGTGACTAATGCAACACGCACATTGCTGGGAAGACGCACCACACCGCTGACGGCTGGTGGAAATGTTCCTGCAAATTCCTTGATCGAGCCGTCCGCACACACAAAGCGTAGAGGTATCCATATATTCCTTATCGGTCCCAATATTAGCAAAAGAATTGTAGAATGCGTAGTCACACCATGTTGTTGCAGGCTCTTCGTCCGCACGTGGTCACCAGCATAATGTGCCACCAGTGGGGGCATCAAGTTCCTCACATGTGCATGTTCGTCCTTCAGTTATGGGAGATGACTCATCCAACGCAACACAACGCACAGGTTTTGGGTTTTGTTTGTTTTATTTTCTTTTGTAAACCTACCATATTTTATGTTCATTATAGTTGCCATAACTCGCGTTCATTGGGGCGTGATACTGATGTATAGTTTATTTGTTTTGAAGGTCCACCAGAAGAGTATACCAGGTTTGGAAGCTGTAATTGTGTCTGTCCCCACTGTCATGGCCTATTCTGGTATGAGGAGAGGCTCTCAAGTTCCACGAGAAGTTCGGGTCCATTGTATCATCGATGTTGTATGGAAGGAAAAGTGTGATTGCTGTTGCCACGGGTGTATCCTCCATATATACAACAACTTTTTTCGGTTCCTCATTTTTTGAACAATATCAGTGCATACAACCAAATGTTTTCTATGACATCTCTTGGCGCCACCATAGATGAATCTGTCAACCTTCGACGAGGTCCATATGTGTTTAAGGTTTCCGGGCAGATATATCACCGAATTGGCCGGTTTTGCCCACTCCCACATGAAGAACCAAGGTTCTTGCAGTTGTACATTTACGACACTCAGAATGAGGTTGCAAATCGACTGTCCAATTTTGGGAACAGCGCCATGAATGTGTTAAGACCAGACATTTTCGAGGGGTTGATACGTTTGTTGGACAGCCACAATGCGTTGGTGCAGTTGTTTATGACTGCCCGTGACAAGTTGCTTGAAACGAATGTGCCAGACTTCAAAATTAGGTTGTTTGCTAACATTGGTTCGGTTCAACATGAATTACCAACCGCGGACCAGGTTGGTGCAATAGTTTTCAAAGGCGGACCAGAAAGTGCCACAGATTTTGATGTTGTGATAGAGCGTCAATCAGGCGAGCCGGAAAGAGTGAACAAGCTGCAGCCAACATACATGTCGTTGCACTTCCCATTGTTATTTATCTTTGGTGAGCATAGTTACCACACAGATTTAAAACTGGTTGCTACACGTGAGGGCTCCTCAGAAGGAAGAAAAAGAATGTCCATGGATGCATATTACGCTTATTTGTTACATGACCGGTTCGATCGATACAGTCTCCTCACCAGAGGCGGAAGGCTTTTTCAACAGTTTGTTGTTACCTCCTATTGTAGTATTGAGCAAAGTAGCACGGACTACATCAGACAACATCAAGCAGACATCCGAGGTGAGTACTTGACTGGCGTTTACGACGCTATAGCACGGGGTGATCATCAAGGTTCGGAAGTTGGTTCAAGGATCATTCTTCCAGCCTCTTTCACAGGAGGTCCGCGCTACATGTACAACCATTACCTCGACGCGCTTACGATATGTCGCGTTCATGGTAACCCTTCTTTCTTCGTTACCTTCACATGCAACGTTAAATGGCCTGAGATACAAGAGTACATGCAGGCATTCCCGAACCTTAGTGCCGCGGATCATCCAGATGTTGTTGATCGTGTTTTCGAGAGGAAGATACACCTGCTACTCAAGTACTTACGAGACCGCCAACCTTTAGGTGCCATAGATGCAAGTATTTATTTACATCGTATTTATTTGCTTTTACCAAAGCCACATGTTTCCATTCCATGATACATGCTTACTACATTTCTTTCCTGTTTCAGTATTGTACACTGTCGAGTTTCAGAAACGGGGTCTACCACATTGCCACATCCTACTCTGGAACGATGCTTATTCAAAGATACAGTCACCTGAGGATGTTGACAAGTTTGTCACCGCAGAATTGCCAGACAGAAATACAGACCCCGAAGGTTTCAGGGTTGTCTCAGAGTTCATGATCCATGGACCATGTGGTCATGCAGCGCCAGAGGCATCAAGTATGCGTGGTCGTTCAACGTGTAAAAATTTTTTCCCCAAAGAGTATTGTCTGAACACGTATATTGATAAATCAGGTTATGTGAAGTACCGCCGGCAAGATGTGGACATACAAGGGACACGACACAATGTCAAGCTCGATAATGACTATGTTGTGCCATACAACAAGAGTTTATGCATGGCATTCTACGCGCATATTAATGTTGAATGTTGTGGATGGACTATGTTGATCAAATACCTGTTCAAATACATCTCAAAAGGTACTGACCGCATCGCAGCTAACATAGCAAGGCCGAGTGGCCCTCTTAATCAGACCAATGTGACTGACGCGGGCTCCTCATCATCTGCCACAACACCTGCCCCGATAGATGAGATAAAGAATTTTGTAGATGCTAGATATATAGGCCCGCATGAGGCGTGTTGGCGTATACTAGAATTTGACATCCATAGCAGAGGCGGTACAAATACTAGCAGTGCATTTGGAAAATATGCAACGGGTAAGATTCCGGAGTAGGCAGCGTTTGTAAACAGTTGTTGACAACCCATCTTCCCATAAAACAACTTTGACGCAATGGTTGCAATTTAATGACGATTTCACGTTCGGAAGGCACCTAACGTATCTCAATTTCCCATCAGAATTTGTGTGGTCCAAGACAGATAAAGAATGGAGTCCTAGGCAGAATGTTAACAATCCCTCAATAGGGAGAATTGCGTACGTTCATCCAAGCTCAGGAGATCTCTTCTTTCAACGGTTTCTGCTTTTACACCAGAAGGGGTGCACTTCTTTCCCAAGCCCTGAAGGAGGGTTTGCGGCTACAAGTACAAAGGTTCTAGAATTGAGAATAGTTGTTATGCCTGCTTTTGCGATGGATATTGTTTGTCGTCCCATGGCTTCATGTATAGTAACCCTAATAACATATTTGTAAATATATTAAAATTTCCATGATGATGTAGAAGAAAGAGAACATATTGGTTTAACCTAACTTGTCCTATGCTATCATTTTATCAAATTCATCTAGGTAGATTGTAGACAACACCTCCATAGGCCAAAACCATGGATCCTCCTTCTAGACACAACTAATACAGAACAATAAACAAATTTCATATCAAAATTATATTGTAGTATAAATGACCTATATTCAATAATATTTCCAAGAAAAAATATACTTACAATGTTGTTATCATGAATGACAGACGTTGTAAGCCCAACAAATAATGAACGTTTACTTGAAGTACATACATCTATAGGAGCAGCCTTATAAGAAAATTAAGAAACTACACAAAAAAAAGTCACTTGCATTAGATCATTAGATTACAACGTTAGCAAAGAAAGAGTAACTATTTAGAATTATTGGTAGACGCATCTGATTATGGCAACATCAACTCAAATGACTTTAAAGCCCCTGTATACAAATCAATAAAAAGATGAGTAAAGAAATCATAATAGAAGTTTTACATTAAAAAAATGCTAAATTCACAATACAGCAACCGGTTCCTAAAAAATTCCATTAAAGACTTTTATCAAACACTTCGTATGCAAATTCGTTAAACCTTCTTGGTTTAACACATTCTATCAAAACATGAAACTATACTAACAAAAACTCCAACTCAAATAGAATTTCATAAAAAAAAAAAAAAAAGCCAAAATTGTCAATACGAGAGTAATCATGAATATAGAATTGAACCAAATCAATAGGAGAGGAATATATAATCACTACCAAATAAGGGCAGATTTCAAAACCAAAATCGAAAATCAGAATCCATAATTGCATACATAAATTTGGTTGTGTTGTAATGAAGTGTTGTTTCTGCGATTGTATGATCGTGTTGTGAAGTAGAAACGCCCAATCGGAATTGAAATCATAGATTTGGATAACGAAATTGAAATCAAAATAATAATTGATTTTTCGTGTGGTTTATGGCCGTGTTTGCACTGTGTGATTTGCAGTGTTTGATTTATCTTAGCAGTGGTTTTGAGTTTCCTTATTTGATAGGTTTTTGTTATGACTTTTCTAAACCGAATTTCTTTCAAATTCTTTGTTGTGTGTTTCCTAATTGAAAGGGATTTGCTTTTAAAATTGCATCAACAATTTCGTTGACTATTGTAACCGAAATTAGCTTTAAAAAAATTCTCTAAACTTGCTATTTATGTGCTAAATGACACGTGTAGTTTTATTGGAGTTTTGGTGGTTTTTTCTTGATTTTAGCTTCTAAAATTAAAAATCAAACTTTTGCTTTGTATAGGTTAGGATAAATTACAAATCTAATTTTGGCAGCAGGGAAAAAAATGAATATGATCATCAAATCTTTTATATAATAAAAGAATTACATCATTTCGGAGTGTTTTTGCAAACCCTTCTTATTGCAAGAAAAATTAGACCAATAGGAGAGCTCAATTTTGCCACGCAGGCAAAATCGAGCAATATGATTGGTCAATAGAAAGTCAAAATTAAATTTTGTTCAAACTTAATAAATTTGGTGGAGAAATTTGGTTAAGAAAAAAAATGAATAAAAATATAGGTGTCAAATTTATGAAAACAAAAACTTAAAAAAAAGAGGAAGTAATTAATAAAACTTTGGTGGTTGAATTTTAAATAAATTATGTAGAGCTAAGTGTAAAATTATAACTTCCCATGTTTTTTAATAACTTCAGAAAAAAAACAAATAACCCCTTACACTTTATATCACTTATATTTTATAATATTAACTTTGTTTAAAATTACATGAGTATTAGTATTAGTTTTTATACTTTCATCCATTAAAATTACAAAATTTGGTAAATGTGCGAATTAGTTTTAATACACGTTAAATATTTTTTAAACTAATGTTAGTTTTACACAAATATTTTTTTAAATAAGGACTCATGTTATTCTATTTAAAAGTTTAATTTATGCGTACACGGGTTTGAATATTAAATACAGCTAAATTATTAGTAACGGGAATTTAAATATCAAATGGTAAATACGGCTAAATTATTAGTAATGGGAATATAAATATCAAATGGTAAGCACGAGTTAGTGTGATATGAAAATAAATATACGCGATTCTACTTATAACAACGACTCATGAAAATTGTTATTTGAAATTTATATATAGATATCTATAAAAACATTTTAAAAACTTTATGGAGCATATTTTAACTTTATCAACGCTCATTATGTGTTACTAACCTCGCACATTTGTACAACATGATATCAATAGTCAAAGTTAAACAACAACATCAACCTCAACATGTCTGTCAATTAAAAACGTTATACAAAGTTAATTATTAAAAAAAAATGGGTTAGATAGTCATTGTCTAATTTAGAAGATGTTCTCCTTAAATTATTAAAAAAAATGATAAAAAAATGCACGCCTCACATTCTTTATGTGATAACAATCATCTCCTAAATCAAAAAAAGAAAAACTGCGTAGGTGATAACCTAACTTTATTCATTGACGTGATGTTTAATAAAAACAAAACAAAACGTAATAGTTGGTTGTTTTAAAGAAATTAAAAGTATGTACATGAGAATTATTAAGCAAGTATATATAGTTTTTAATCAGGTTATTATGTTACTATACTGCGATAATGTTATTGAGTTGGTAATCACGGATGTAAGATACAACCATTCTTCTACACTTAATATTTGTGTTTTTACTATAAACACAATAAGCTATGATAGAATTAGTTGTGAGTTCAGGGTTTTTCTTATTATGCTTCTCAAAAAAAGCTTATAGTTTTATCATAAACTTATTGTGTTCAGAAATCATTTCCTCAAAATCGAATATTCCCAAACCCGAACGTATTCCGTTTTATTTTTCCAAAAAAAATCCATTTCTCGTATTAGTTTGGAGTTTTACGTTTGGTATCCATACGGGTGGTGGGTCGACACAAACAAACCAAAAAAGTCTCACAAAAGAATAATAAAATAAACTATAGATCTAATATTAGCTCAATATGTTATTTAAATAAATAATCGAAGTTTATCAAATCCGTCGATTTGATAATCCCCATATTTATTTACGTAACATACCGTTCAAAGATTACACCCAACCTAAAGCACATAGCACAAAAATACTATATGGTATATATCGTAGTCTAATAAACTCCCTTATATACATCGTCAAATTGGCCAGATTTCCCGATATATATATTTAGTGATTTATTATCCTATACATATACCACAACCTATGGGCGTCATAGGATACGATGCCCATTAATATACTCATTTCGTATAGCCAAATAACTCGGTTTAACCTGTCGATTAAATAAGTTATTTAGTTATAGAAAATGTTTATATTAATCGTCATATATGCGTGACAACACAAAAGTCACAAACAATAACCCACTTGGACTCAAGTGACCACGACTCCGCATAACTCGATAGTTTTCCTCGTTATATATAAAAGATAATATTTCATTTAATATTTAGTTAACGTCGAGAATTTCTCGTTATTTATCATATTTATTCATAATAATGCTTCCAATAATATTACGCTACTCTCGTAGCATAATATATTTAGTCGCAATATTTATAATACTACTCGTGATTTTTGTTATTATTAATATACGCATTTATACAATTATATATACGTTATTCACATCTATATATTTATATAAACGTTTATATTACCAATAATATTATTACGAGTTTTATTATTTGCGTTTTAAATTGTAAATAATTATCGAGTCATACGAAATGGTCACATGTCCGAGTCATTACTCTCGGCTCATTGTCCAAGTCCAAAATAATATAAGCAAGTCATAAATAATCAATCCAACTCCGTCCAAATCAATCCCAATGCACGTGCTACAACAATAGGGTCCGACTACGGCACCCGACTAACCTATCTCCGTCAATCTAAGTGACCGTCTCACAATCGGTCCCCACTTTACCATTTGTCAACAACTTCTCAATATAACAATAAATCCCTTGTCGAGATCGAAAATGAACTCGACTCAACCAAGCATTCGGCCGAAACCAACAAGTGCCAAAACAATATCAAGTCCACAAAACATAACAAGAAAATATAAATATCAACAAGGTCCAATATCGGGTTGGTTTACCAAGCCAAACCCGAGCCACTCGACTCACTTGAGTCTCAGCTCAAACCACGAGTCACCACGACTCGAACCAATAACCAAGAGGTCACAAAAATAAGCTCCAACGAGCTACACCAAACTGCCCAATCGACCCACTTGGGTCGCGGCATCAACAACCATAATCGGCCACGAAGACCAAGACTCCATCGAGTCTAGCAAAGCTCCAACGCAAACAAAACAAGAAAGACATGAATCCAATGACCACAACAAGCAAAATAAAGAGCCATAGGCTCGAATCCCACATTAAGCCGTGAGTCCTAGACTCACGGTTCACTCGACCCGTCGAAGTAACACCAAGACCCGGATACCAAACTATTTTTTTAACATCAAAAACATCATTTCATCTCATAATAATTCGATTCCCATGAAAAATACTCCATCTAGCCACGGATTTAACACCAAATCGAGGTACCCAAATGCCAAAATCGATCATACTCACCTTCTTGAACCTCCAAACGAATAGATCTAGTAAAAACAATAACGTTGGGTCGGATTTAATAAGATTTCGAGGTGTTAGGGTGGGTTATATGGCGCGTATGATACACCAAATGAAAGAGAAAAAGATAAGGAACAAGATGGTGGTGGTGGTTTTGTTGTGAGGGCGGCGAGATGGTGGTGGTGGTGGCCGGATTTGTGTTCGGTGGCGGCTAGGGTTACAAGAGGGGAAGAGAGAGAGAGAGTTTGGTGAGGGTGAAGTGTTGTGTTGGTGTGTGTGTGTGGTGATAACCACATGGACGATTTTTGTAATATACTCTAAAAAAATCATTTTCTTTTAATAATAATAATAATAATAATAATAATAATAATAATAATAATAATAATAGTAATAATAATAATAAGATTACTAATAAGAGTGGGTAATAAAAGGGTGAGTGTAAAACACACGGTCCGAAACCCGAACTCAATTCAAAACGTCTAATATCACGCGAAACGTTCCGTAAGTAATTAAATATTGTCGAACTCGTAAAAAATCAAGTCATAAAATTTCTGTTAGGTAATCCTAGTGCCGGAGTCAACGTAGTACCAAGGGAGAATTCAAAACTAAATCACCAAGTATATTTCCATAACGAATCATTAAATAAATCTCAAATCCCATAACGATATTAAATATAATTAACCATAAAATAGGTCTTACAAGTTCGTTACGAATAAAATTCCAAATAAAAATTTATAAACGAACTTTAACGTATTGCGGTTTTCAAAATGGCTCCCTAAATTGCCGGTTGTCACATCCTCCCAGTCTCAGAAGAAACCCATCCCGGGTTTCTCTCGGAAAAATTCATCTACGAAGTGAAAAGCTTCGGATATCTCTTCCGGAACTCGTCCTCACGTTCCCACGTAAATTCCGGTCCTTTTCGGGAATTCCAACGAACCTTGACGAGCGGAATGCGACTTCGCTTGAGTCGTTTAACCTCACGATCCAAAATCTTAATCGGCTCTTCCACAAAATTCAATTTCTCATCAATACGGATATCCTTCATCGGAATAACCGGCGTCTCAACAGAAAGACATTTCTTCAAATTACTAACGTGAAACACATCGTGAACTTTACTCTGTTCATGTGGTAATTCCAATCTATAAGCCATGGGCCCAATTCTTTCCAAAATAAGAAATGGTCCAATGTAGCGGGGGTTGAGTTTTCCACGTTTCCCGAAACGTATCACACCTTTCCAAGGCGAGACTTTCAGCATCACTTTTTCTCCAACCTGGAACTCTAGGGGTTTACGTCTCTGATCGGCATAACTTTTCTGCCTATCTCTGGCTGCTTGCAATCGATCACGAATCTGAGTCACTTTTTCAGTAGTCTCCAAGATAAGTTCAGGGCCTGTGAGTTGGCTATCTCCAACTTCCGCCCAACCAATAGGCGAATGACATTTTCGGCCATACAAAGCTTCAAATGGTGCAGCCTTAAGACTTGTGTGATAGCTATTATTATAGGAGAATTCCGCAAGTGGTAGATATTTCTCCCAGCCTTTACCAAAGTCTATTATGCATGCACGAAGCATATCCTCTAAAATTTGAATGGTCCTCTCACTTTGACCATCGGTTTGGGGATGATATACAGTACTCATATCAAGTCTCGTCCCCAAAGCCGTTTGAAGTGATCGCCACAACGCTGACGTAAAGCGGCTGTCGCGTTCAGAAATAATTGATATAGGGACTCCATGACGAGAAATAATTTCCTTCACATACAACCTCGCAAGTTTATCCACACTATCATCTTCACTAATCGCCAGGAAATGAGCAGACTTAGTCAATCGATCCACAATTACCCGGATAGCGTCACAACCGCTAGCTGTCTTCGGTAATTTGGTAATAAAGTCCATTGTGATCCGCTCCCATTTCCAAACTGGGAGTTCTGGTTGCGTCAATAATCCTGACGGTCTTTGATGTTCGGCTTTAACCTTAGAACATGTCAAGCACTTACTAACATACAACGCTATATCTGCCTTCATGTTTGGCCACCAATATAAAATTTTCAAATCCTGGTACATCTTGTCGGATCCAGGATGAATAGAGTACCTTGACTTATGCGACTCATGCATAATCAACTTTCGAATTCCTCCATATAAAGGTACCCAAATCCGATCTCCAAAGCATAATACTCCATCGGAATGCTTAACAAATCCTTTCTCATTCTCAGCCATCCCAAATATGTTCTCAGCAGGTCGGTTTTCTGCTTTCAACGCTTCCGTTTGAGCTTCAAATATTTGAGACGGTAACGGGCGATACGATAGTCATTCCCAGTGACCTAACTCGTAACGGTGGTATTCTCTCCTTTCGACTAAGAGCATCAGCAACAACGTTTGCTTTACCAGGATGGTAGCGAATTTCACAATCATAATCGCTTAGCAACTCAATCCAACATCGTTGTCTCATGTTGAGCTCTTTTTGATTCAAGATGTGTTGTAGACTTTTGTGGTCAGTAAACACAACACACTTGGTTCCATACAAATAATGTCTCCATATCCTCAAGGCAAAAACCACATCACCTAACTCCAAATCATGGGTGGTGTAGTTCTTCTCGTGCTTTTTGAGTTGTCGGGAAGCATAAGCTATCACTTTCTCTCGTTGCATTAACACAGCTCCTAAACCTTTATGTGAAGCGTCACAATAGACGACGAAATCCTCGTTACCTTCAGGTAATGCCAAGATAGGAGCACTACACAACATCTCCTTAAGTAATTGAAATGCTTCCTCTTCCTTATCTCCCCATTCGTATTTAACACTCTTTTGAGTCAATTTGGTCAACGGTTTAGCTATCTTCGAAAATACCTCGATGAACCTTCGGTAATAACCGGCTAAACCTAAAAATTGACGAACTTCTGTTGGGGTCGTAGGTGCAGCCCAATCTTTTATTGCTTCAATCTTAGCAGGATCCACATGAACTCCTTGTCTATCAATCACATGACCCAAAAATTGTACCGTCGGAATCCAAAATTCACATTTGGAGAACTTAGCATACAGCTTCTCCCTGCTGAGCAATTCTAAAATAAGTCTTAGATGCTCCTCATGCTCCTTCTCACTCTTTGAGTAAATTAAAATATCGTCAATGAATACGATCACAAACTTATCTGAATAAGGCTTACACACCCGATTCATGAGGTCCATGAATACCGCCGGTGTGTTAGTCAACCCAAACGGCATCACCTGAAACTCGTAATGCCCGTAACGGGTTCTGAAAGACGTTTTCGGAATATCTTCCTCGTGAACTCAAAGCTGATGATATCCCGATCTCAAATCGATCTTTGAATACACACTCGATCCTTGAAGCTGATCGAACAAGTCGTCGATCCTCGGTAACGGGTATCTATTCTTCACCGTTAACTTGTTCAGCTCTCGGTAATCAATACACATACGAAACGATCCATCCTTCTTTTTCACGAATAAGACTGGGGCTCCCCAGGGTGAAGAACTTGGTCTTATGAATCCTTTTTTGGCTAACTCCGCCAATTGTTTCGACAACTCTTCCAGTTCAGTGGGTGCAAGTCGATAAGGCGCTCGTGCTACAGGTGCAGCACCAGGTATCAACTCAATCTGAAACTCCACTTGTCTAGTAGGCGGGATTCCCGGCAAATCATCGGGAAACACATCAGAAAAATCACGAACTATAGGCACATCTCCAATGCACCTTTCCTTCTTCTCCTTCCCTCCTTTCTCAGAGATTTGAGCTAAGAAAAGGTAACATCCTTTTTCCATTAGCTTTGGTAACTTAGTGCAAGAAATGACTGCTAACCAGGATGGGCTCCTCGAACCTTTTCGATCTCCTAGTATATTTAGGATCTCCTTTCCGTAAGGTACACGCACGATCTTCTCATCGCAAAGTATGTGAGCACGATACTTCGACAACCAATCCATACCAATGATGACATCGAAACTTCCTAACGTGACGGGTAGTAGATCAATGTTGAAAGGGTGATTCAAGAAATTTAACGTGCAACCGCGAATGATAGTCCTAATCGTTTCTATGTTCCCATTTGCTAACTCTACATCATACCCAATTCCTAAGGCCATCGGGGGTTTCTCTAGTAAGGGTGCAAACTTAGTGGACACAAAACTCTTATCGGCACCAGTATCAAATAGTATGGAAGCATAACGATTATTGAGAAGGAACGTACTAGTAACGACGTTCGGATCTTCTCCTCTCTCGTTCCCGAGTGCATACACTCTTCCCTGAGCAGCTCCAGCTTCCACACGTTGGTCCCCGTTATCTTGTCGTCCACGGTTTCCTCCAGCTCCACGGTTTCCATGATTGTACCCATTACCACCCGATCTTTGATTTCCTCGGTTCCACGATTCTCTACACTCATTCCTATAATGTCCCTTCTTTCCACACCCATAACAAGTAACGTCTGCCTTATTTCTCATTTCAGGAGCAGCTTGAACCATAGCAAGAGGTCGAGCCCTACAATCTTTAGACGTGTGTCCTTTCTTTGAGCAGTTCTGGCATCTTACACTACACCATCCAGAATGATTCTGGTGGCAACGACCACACTTGGGTGCATCACCGTTTTGGTTCCTCTTATCTCCATTCCCAATAGCACAAGCCTTAGCTTGTCGCTTACTTCGGTGAACATTACCCTTAGAGTGATGGTCTCTCTTTCTCTTTCCATTCTTATCCTTATCAGCTCCTTCCAATTCCAACGAATCCATTAGTTGTTGAGCAATTGTGATTGCCTCATGGATGTTTGCAGGTCTAGCAGAAATCGCATCATTCCTTGTAGCCACAGGCAACCCATCGGTATACCGCTCAATCTTTTGAGTCTCAGTTTTTACCATATCTGGGCAAAGCAAGGCCAACTCTTGGTAACGACGATTGTAAGTCGCCATATCAGTACCCTTCACTTTGTGATTCCAAAACTCAATTTCCAGCTTCTTAACCTCATTTCTTGGGCAATAAGTCTGAATCAGCAGAGACTTAAATTGCTCCCACGTCATAGCATAAGCCACATCACTCCCAACCGAATTTCGGTAATTGTTCCACCAAGTTAAAGCTTCATCCTTGAAAGTAAAAGAAGCAAACTTTACCTTCGCATTCTCCGCACAACCACTGACATTAAACACTGACTCAGTCTTCTCTATCCACCTGACCAAGTAAACCACTCCTTCTGTTCCACCAAACTCAATAGGTCCACAAATCTTAAACTCCTTGTAGTGACATCCACTAGCACGAACAGGCGGAAAAGTTCCAACAGAATTGTTGGAATGATTTGACTCAGCCAGCAGTTCAACAACTCTTTGCTCCACAAGTTGATTGATCATTGCTTGATCCACAGTAGGTGCATTTAGTGGAACATGATCATTGTCTCCCTAAACATCAACATTTTGATTCCTGTTGTTGCGGTTAGTAGTGTCCAGGTTGTCAGGAGTAGGGGTTTCAACATTTCGAGTAGGACGGCGTCCTCGGCGACCAGGGGTAGTCACTGCAGGACCAGTTCTGGTAGCTCTAACAGGGTTTCGTCGTGGGGCCATTGATCTGAAACATCATACAAGTTCATGAGGCTCCAATAGAACTTATCATATGCTCAACAAGAATTAATTCAACGAAGCCAAGTCATGGAAAGAATATCAACAATACACCACAAAACATCAATAAAGCGAATAGGGACTCAATTTCCATAACATCCAAAAAATCACATAATACCATATACTAATAACCATCAACCATACAATAGAGATCCAACATCGTTCCAACTATTGGAAAACACAAAATATGCTAATCGTTCCAACAGAGACGAATACTGAACGGTAAATACATCAAAATATGATAACTAGCTTTTCTAACCGAACACTCCTCGGTGTAGAAAGCAACAAGACAACATAACCCAAATATCTAGCCACGCTGCTGGCGGAGGCTCCTCAACTCCTGCCTCAAGCCATCAAGATCTCTCCATAATGATCCTAACTTCACACTATGGGTGTCGCTGTCTCTCTTGAGGTCTGCCACCTCCTTCTCTAGCTCGGCGTTCCGCTGCCATAACTTGCTGTCGGCCTCTCGAGCTGTGATAAAACCTCGCTGTAAACTCTCGATCTGCTCATGAACCTCCATCAAAACTCTCCTCATCTCAGTCGACCTGCCCTCAACCACAGTCATATCAACTCTCAAATCCGCTATAAACTCTCCAATAACCCTCTCAAATCGATCAGATAATCGCGAGATCCTCTCGCCCTGTGCAGTAATCTGAGCCCACATCCTGCCAGTCTCACCTAACTCTACCTGCTCAGCAAAAACCTCAGATGACCCATCCGACGCCACTGGACTACCAGGTGGTGAATCAAACAGAAACGGATGATCAGGCGAAACAGGCTCAATCGGATGTATAGGTGAATCGGGCTCCTCAGCCTGAGCTGGTGGCACTAACACATCATCATCATCAGGCATCTCCTCCTCCTGAGGTTCATCCTCCTCCTCAGGGTCATCATCATCACCCTGCTCATCTTCCTGAGGGTCATCAGCCTCATCCTCATCCTCGTACTACTCCTCCTCCTCATCGGAAGAGTACATCATCAATCGTCGTCTCCTAACAGGTGAACCATGTGGAGATGTGGTAGGTGATCTAGGATGACAACGCAATGATGTGGGTGGCGCCTCTGACAGAAGAGAGTGAGCATCTATTTGTAAAGGTGTTGGAGTAGGGCGTACCGACATACGTGCCGTAGCTCAGTGGGCAAAGCGTGGAGCCACACGAGCCAAAGCCTGATGAAGAGTAAGCTGCCTCGATGTACCAGGGAGCCCTAGAGAAGATGAGGGTCCCTGCGTAGATGCAGCAGGCGGTGCTGAAGTGGAAGCTGTCTGCGACACAGTAGCTGAAAGCATGGCAACCTAGTAAGGATCATCAGGTGCCATAGTGAACTGTGCTGGGAATACCGGTGCAGTAAGAATATCCTCGACAACATCGGGCATATGGGAGGCCATAGTCTGTGACAACGGCGTAGGGTAGGTGTAAGTGTTTCAAAACAACTAAATCGCAACTCAAAATACCATACCAAAAATTCTCATCATATAATTTCAATCATATAATCTCAATAAAGAATTACAAACACCGCATTACTAAAACATTTATAAAACAATTAGACCATATAATTCCTCGAAATGCCATCTTATCACTAAATCAATATATTCCATAATCTCAAGTCATCTCAAATATCTCATAATACCTCAAAATAATCGAAGATGCTTCGGCTTGGCGGGCTAGCGGGCAATGGTCAAGGATCGTTTTCTATAAAAATTCAGTTATAGTTTAGGTGTTTATTTACCTAGTTCTCTATAACCTTGGCTCTGATACCAATCTGTAACACCCCCAAAATTTGGTACAGCGGAAGACTCAACAAGCTTTCGGGGCGTTACGGGGATTGGTATCCAACACAAGACATAACAGAACGAGATAAAGTAAACATAAGAAAAACACAACCAAAACGGGGTTTTAAAGTTTACATTTATCCCAACATCATTCAAAGTCAGGCCCAAAAGAAATAAACGTAGGTCCACAATTAAATATCAGAGTTTAGAAAAATAGATCCATAAACCAGGTGCCTTAGCAGAGCCTTCCAATCCATGCATCCAAATCATCACTTAATTACCTGAGAAAACTTGTTAAAAGTCAGCTTTCGCTGGTGAGATCATAGGTTTAAATTCATAATCAATATAGTGGACATATACGCATAACGCTTGCTAGCTAGACTAAGGATTTACTAAAAGCCTGCGGATACCCTCCGCTCCAACATAACACACGGATACCCTCCGCTCTAACATAGATATTCAGGTAACCCCCGCAATATCAAAAATACTCGGATAACCTCCGAAGTATTAATAACCTATAGGTGCACACTATAGTATCTAAATAAGTCAACCTTGAATAGTACACACGAAACTATGTGACTAAAGCTGACAATTCACCAATAACCAAATAAGCCAACCTTGAATAGTACACACAAAAATATGTGACTAAAGCTGACAATACATCCTAGTCCATACGCATAGCAAGTTTTAGAAAGAATATAGATGCAATAATAGTCCACATAAAATAATTTGCACGTTTCTCACCCCAAGTATTGAAAACATAGTTCAAGATTAAAAAGCGGGCTATGACTCACCTCAAGTCCAGAAATCAGCAATAAGAACTTGGTAGAAGTAAGACGTATAGTAACTCACAAGACGACAACTACGGACTCGGCACGACCTAACAATATCAACTCGTTCAGAAATCATTTCCTCAAAATCGAATATTCCCAAACCCGAACGTATTCCGTTTTATTTTTCCAAAAAAAATCCATTTCTCGTATTAGTTTGGAGTTTTACGTTTGGTATCCATACGGGTGGTGGGTCGACACAAACAAACCAAAAAAGTCTCACAAAAGAATAATAAAATAAACTATAGATCTAATATTAGCCCAATATATTATTTAAATAAATCATCGAAGTTTATCAAATCCGTCGATTTGATAATCCCCATATTTATTTACGTAACATACCGTTCCAATATTACACCTAACCTAAAGCACATAGCACAAAAATACTATATGGTATATATCGTAGTCTAATAAACTCCTTAGATATATCGTCAAATTGGCCAGATTTTCCGATATATATATTTAGTGATTTATTATCCTATACATATACCACAACCTATGGGCGTCGTAGGATATGATGCCCATTAATATACTCATTTCGTATAGCCAAATAACTCGGTTTAACCTGTCGATTAAATAAGTTATTTAGTTATAGAAAATGTTTATATTAATCGTCATATATCCGTGACAACACAAAAGTCACAAACAATAACCCACTTGGACTCAAGTGACCACGACTCCGCATAACTCGATAGTTTTCCTCGTTATATATAAAAGATAATATTTCATTTAATATTTAGTTAACGTCGAGAATTTCTCGTTATTTATCATATTTATTCATAATAATGCTTCCAATAATATTACACTACTCTCGTAGCATAATATATTTAGTCGCATTATTTATAATACTACTCGTGATTTTTGTTATTATTAATATACGCATTTATACAATTATATATACGTTATTCACATTTATATATTTATATAAACGTTTATATTACCAATAATATTATTACGAGTTTTATTATTTGCGTTTTAAATTGTAAATAATTATCGAGTCATACGAAATGGTCACATGTCCGAGTCATTACTCTCGGCTCATTGTCCAAGTCCAAAATAATATAAGCAAGTCATAAATTATCAATCCAACTCCGTCCAAATCAATCCCAATACACGTGCTACAATAATAGGGTCCGACTACGGCACCCGACTAACCTATCTCCGTCAATCTAAGTGACCGTCTCACAATCGGTCCCCACTTTACCATTCGTCAACAACTTCTCAATATAACAATAAATCCCTTGTCGAGACCGAAAATGATCTCGACTCAACCAAGCATTCGGCCGAAACCAACAAGTGCCAAAACAATATCAAGTCCACAAAACATAACAAGAAAATATAAATATCAACAAGGTCCAATATCGGGTTGGTTTACCAAGCCAAACCCGAGCCACTCGACTCACTTGAGTTTCGGCTCAAACCACGAGTCACCACGACTCGAACCAATAACCAAGAGGTCACAAAAATAAGCTCCAACGAGCTAAACCAAACTGCCCAATCGACCCACTTGGGTCGCGGCATCAACAACCATAATCGGCCACGAAGACCAAGACTCCATCGAGTCTAGCAAAGCTCCAACGCAAACAAAACAAGAAAGACATGAATCCAATGACCACAACCAGCAACATAACGAGCCATAGGCTCGAATCCCACATCAAGCCGTGAGTCCTAGACTCACGGTTCACTCGACCCGTCGAAGTAACACCAAGACCCGGATACCAAACCATTTTTTAACATCAAAAACATCATTTCATCTCATAATAATTTGATTCCCATGAAAAATACTCCATGTAGCCACGGATTTAACACCAAATCGAGGTACCCAAATGCCAAAATCGATCATACTCACCTTCTTGAACCTCCAAACGAATAGATCTAGTAAAAACAATAAAGTTGGGTCGGATTTAATAAGATTTCGAGGTGTTAGGGTGGGTTATATGGCGCGTATGATACACCAAATGAAAGAGAAAAAGATAAGGAACAAGATGGTGGTGGTGGTTTTGTTGTGAGGGCGGCGAGATGGTGGTGGTGGTGGCCGGATTTATGTTTGGTGGCGGCTAGGGTTAGAAGAGGGGAAGAGAGAGAGAGAGAGAGAGAGAGAGAGAGAGAGAGAGAGAGAGAGAGAGTTTGGTGAGGGTGAAGTGTTGTGTTGGGGTGTGTGTGTGGTGATAACCACATGGACGATTTTTGTAATATACTCTAAAAAAATCATTTTCTTTTAATAATAATAATAATAATAATAATAATAGTAATAATAATAATATTACTAATAAGAGTGGGTAATAAAAGGGTGAGTGTAAAACACACGGTCCGAAACCCGAACTCAATTCAAAACGTCTAATATCACGCGAAACATTCCGTAAGTAATTAAATATTGTCGAACTCGTAAAAAATCAAGTCGTAAAATTTCTGTTAGGTAATCCTAGTGCCGGAGTCAACGTAGTACCAAGTGAGAATTCAAAAATAAATCACCAAGTATATTTCCATAACGAATCATTAAATAAATCTCAAATCCCATAACGATATTAAATATAATTAACCATAAAATAGGTCTTACAAGTTCGTTACGAATAAAATTCCAAATAAAAATTTATAAACGAACTTTAACGTAATGCGGTTTTCAAAATGGCTCCCTAAATTGCCGGTTGTCACATGAAGCTTTCTTATTTGATGTTAGGACTAACTTTGTTGTTATCCTCACTATAATGCAACATGTTAGTGCTGTTTGCAGTTTTATGATCTTATTGCACACACTAAAATGTAATGCAATTTGTTGTGTGCATTTTTTAAAAGAGGATTAAGTATTAACATATGATTGTCGTGGAAGGATTTTCTACGCCTGTTCAAGGTATGAATGTATAATTAAGTTGAATTGTTTGATTTAGATAATACATGAATGTATTTTAATGTACCACAAATGTCCTTTAGTACCTATATGAGGAATTTTATGGTTGAAATTCTTAGCAGGTGTCTTTGAATGAGTTAATGAAACTTAGCAGGTATTTGCTATCATTGATAACACTATGAATGTCAACAAATGGTCTAAAATATGGGTGTCTTTTACCTTGATGATCTAGGCCAATTGTGAAGAAAGTTGCACTAAAGTGAAAGGTCGGTAAGGATTCAAACAATTCTAAAAGACTTGCGAATGTACTCTTTGTCATTTTTTTCATGCATTTATGATTTACTTATGCACGTAAATTTTTTGAACAAAAATGTACATTAGTAAACATGGTATATATGATGGTTATTCATAATAAAGGAAATGAATCAATCTTCAAAGATATTTTCAAAGATATCTAAATATGGTACATATTTTAACGAAAATATAAGTAAAAGAAATACCGCACTTACAAAACACATCGTAAATTGATAGCATGGGTTTGCAAAATAAAAGCATATATGACTAACATCTTATGCAAATCAAGTATCATCATGTGATTTTGCTTAATTATAAAATATTATTTTTAATCCAAAAGCATTCTCCTAAAATAATAGGTAGATTATAACATATATACATGTGATTTTTTATTTTTGGTCCATCAAGTAAAACCATTTGAAACATGTTAATTGATTCATTTCTTAATCGATAATAATAGATAATCAAAAAGAAATTTTAAAAACCTTGTGCGTCCACAGATATTATAACTAGTAAGCATAAAAATGAAAACTCTAAGTTTAATAAACGTTATTTTAATAATTTTGTTAAGCTTAACTATAAGTCTATAACTTATATTTCTTTAATCTACCTTTTTAAATAAAGAGTAATAATTTTGTTAAGCTTAACTATAAGTCTATAACCTATATTTGTTTACTATTGTCTGTATTTTTTTATATTTTTTCCTTGACACCTTTTTCCCTTTTTAAGCTTAACAAAATCATGATACGTAAAATTTCACGTGGACTAGAAGGTAATTTTGAACATGTGGATATGAAGTGATGCGGATAACATGTATCAAAATGTTACAACACCTTTTCATACATGATATCACTATAAATAGAAACCATAACCTTTGGGCTACTCACAAAACAAGAAACAATGGAGCTTCTATTTCTAGCCCTATCTTCCATTTGTTTCTTCTTCTTCCTCCACAGCCTCGACCTCTACCGTAAAAGAAGACTACCTCCGGGTCCAGCCGGCTTCCCGATTATCGGGAACCTGCTTGACCTTGGACCGAAACCCCATGAGTCCCTTGCCAAGCTTTCCAAGAAACATGGTCCACTTATGACCATCCGACTAGGAAGCATCACTAGTGTGGTGGCGTCCACACCTGATGCGGCTAGAGAAATCCTCCAACGCAATGATGAGGCTTGCTCTGGCCGCATTGTCCCTCACGCAGTCTCTGGGTTGGACAACCATGACGCAGCACTGGTATGGCTCCCACCAAACGAAGACTTTCGATCCATTAGAAAAGCCCTCAGCACGTGCCTAACACACCAACACAAACTCGATACCCTTCGTGATCTTCGACAAGACGTGGTCGATGGGATGTTGGATTTCCTTAGGGAGTCGGGGAAGAAAAAGGAGGTCGTGGACATTGGAAAGTTGGCATTTGCGGTTGCACTCAACCAGATGTCCAACACATGCATTTCACAGAACGTGACTAGCTACGAGTCTGATGATATTGGAGGGTTTAAGACGGCCGTAAAGACTATTATGGAAGTTGACGGGAAGTTTAACATAGCAGACATATTTCCTGTGTTGAAACCATTAGACCCTCAGAATATACGACGGCGGGCAAAAGTGGCTTATGGTTGGTTCGATACGGTGACAGAAAGTTTCATAAGTGATAGGTTAAAGCATCGAGAGTCAAAGCTTCCGAGGTTTGGTGATATACTGGATTCGTTGTTGGATTACAGTCAAGAAAATGAACAAGACTTCAATCTCATGCACATCAAGAATTTACTTGTGGTAAATCCTCCTCTTCCATATTTTACTATCTAAAATATACATGTGAAAAAAGAAGGCAAACTACCAACCAAATCACTATTTTATTTTATAAAAAAGCAACTAACTATCTCACAAACTATTTCACATATCCTAAGCAGGATTTAAACTCATAACCCTTTGATTGGGGAGCGTTCGCACAAATGGGGTACCAAACATATCACTATATATGTCTCAAACTTGTCTGTATGGTTGAGCTGATAATTATTGAGTTCATTCTGCATTTACAATATAATTACCTATACCGCAAAGCTATTGTCTCAATGGTAAAATCATGCTCACTGTGTTACAAATTATATGGTTGAGCTGATTTTGAATATTACAAAATCAGGTCAATCAAAATCAACATGCATATGGAACATTATGATGTTAAATACACTGTGTAACAAATTTCTGCTATATTACAGGATCTATTTTTAGCAGGAACTGAAACGAGTTCAAACACAATTGAGTGGGCAATGACTGAACTGTTGCTTAACCCTAATATGTTCTCGAAAGTTCGCGAAGAAGTCTCCACAACAATTGGAAAAGATGGGAAAATCCAAGAAGCCAACCTGCTCGACTTGCCTTATTTGCAAGCAGTTATAAAAGAAACAATGCGACTTCACTTAGCCGTGCCTTTATTAATACCTCACAAAACTGAGACTCAAGTTAAACTAGGTAATTATATTATACCAAAGAACACACAAATTTTAGTTAACGCATGGGCCATGGCACGAGATCCAAGGTATTGGGAAAACCCAACGATGTTCAAGCCTGAAAGGTTCATGGGAAATGACTTGAACTACATGGGACAACACTTTAAGTTTCTACCCTTTGGATCGGGCCGAAGAATGTGTCCAGGAATACTGTTAGCTCATAGGGTTGTGAGTTTAATGGTGGCATCATTTGTATACCATTTTGATTGGGAACTCCCTCATGCTAGAGAAGAAATGGACATGGATGACATTTTTGGCCTGACATTGCTAAGGGCAACACCTTTGGTTGCTACTCCTATTCCCATTAATTACGTGCATTGACTGGTGAAGAGAGAAAGCACTTTATGAACTTCGAATTGTTGTTGTGTAAGATTATATTGATAATGATTTAAGTATTTGTTGGATAGATTGGTGTTGCAACCCGAGTGTTGTTTGTATTCAAGTAAATTCTTAATTTGCCCATGCTATATGTGTCCACTTGTACTAAAACTCTAACGGTCATTGAGAGGGGCTTTGGAATGTATCCTTGGTTGATTTGAAAGATTACTTATTTGGGTATTATTGCTATGGATTCATTCTTGCACTAGAACACTAATTTCTTCCTCAAATGATCATCAAGACTTCATGGCTTTACCTTGGTTCGTCCCACTCACCACACCAAACACAAACTAGAAGATAAATGAAGTCTAGGGAAATTTCTAGGCTTAACTTAGTTGTGAGTTTGTCTTATTGGCAAAAATAGCCCTCTAGTCTAATTTTCTCTTTTTTTTTTTTTTTTTTTTTTTTTTTTTTTTTTTTTTTTTTTTTGGTAAAGGGGAGTAATCCTGCACCCTGGTAAATATATAAACCAAAACGTTTAAGTACAATGGATATAGGTGAATCTCATATCTCAGCCCGTTACATAGGCAAACTTACATAACAAGATACTTCCTATTTTCTAAACAAGAAAAACACACCATTACTCACATGACAACATAAGACATAACGAATAAATTACTTCCTACGACCTTGAAGCCTAGTGCCATAAATGGCATTAAAGGCATCCAAATTCCCCGGAAGATCATAAACCTGGTTCGCATAGTCATCGTAGTCATAGTCATCATCAGCATCTTCAAACTCTTGGCCACCACCAAATAAATTAGCAGACTCATCAAATGGATTAACAACCACCTCATCATCAGAATCCGAAACCACGATCTCTCCCACCTTAGTAATTTTCTCTTATTAAAGCCACATTAAACTTTCTAAACTCAAATACAGCTAATTGACTAACACTTAACTAAGTTTAACCTCTTTTTTTGACTAACCAATCATATTAAGTGTTTAAACACATAAAAGTCAAGGTCCAAGTATTTTGATGGCTTTCTAGTAATAAAACGCTTAAAACGGTTTTAGGGTGCATGTTACGTAATGAGATGAAAATAAACTAATATTGAAAACAGGTAGTGTAATAAGTTAATCTACTATAATTAGTAAACTAGTAAAAGAAAAATAAAAGAACAAAACAAAGGTTTGGAAAAAGAGGGTGTCTTTGGGAAGGGGGTGTTATGGAGAATTCAAGTAGCAAAAGGAATTGTGAGGAATGTTTTGTGGCAATAACCCTATTCTGAGAATTTACTTACAAAACAATCACATTTGCAGCTATCTTTTTGTAAAAGATCACATTGTTAGGATTTTTTTCTATTTACATCCTTCACGGTTGAATTAATAGAATGTCAATCAATCTATAACGGAGCTGAGTATTTTCTTGGAAAAAGGCTACTATATTAAGCAGCATCAAAAATTCAAAATACAAAGGTATCGTTCCTTACATGCCAAATATGGCCACTTACCAATTGTTTTCAAAAAAAGTATTTCTCAGTTATATTACACATGTAATATACCGCCAAATATAAAGGTCTCCTCCCCACACAAAATTTACACTAAAAATCAAACAACTTGACAAGAGAGAGTCATGGACCACACAGCTGCAACAAAACACACCCACACCGACATGAAAGAAACTAAGATGACTATCTCAATGGTAACATACTGCCACTCAATATGAAGCCGCCAAAGCTGTGACTCATGACTCATCACACCATAAACATGCATGAAACTTTATAAGACAAAGAACCAATAATGATATAACAGTACTTGCAACTTGGACCCGCATCGACATGACTGAATAGACCACAAACTATAACCAGAACCACAGTTTCCATATGAGATACCAACCACATTATAAGCTCCTTGTAGGATAAAAAAGATATGGTTGCCGCTCTTAGGTCACTTTCTTTGATCTTCTCCGGCCACTGCACTCAAAGGTTTTGAGTTGTATATCTCATAACGCTTATAGTTATATCATAAGTTATGGTTTATTTTAAGTGTTTGCTACAAATAGTTGTAGAGTTACTACTCATACAAGTACGTGTTTGTATCACCAAAAAGAATTGGTTATCCTAATGCGAAGATTTCATATTTTGATGTTCATCTTTTCAAATATGATATTACATATGTCACTGTACGTTTGAACTTAATAAAGCGTTAATCATTAAGAAAAATCTTAATCACGTGTGGAATAGCTAGCAAGAAATCAAACAATATATACGATAGTATATATTAATAATAATGAATGTGACTACGTACCTGAAGAAATGATTTTTATACGGTTATATCTGCGATTATAATAATGGAAGCTATAATTTAGTAAAAATTTTAGGGGATATTTTACTATAAGTCTATAATCATTTAAAAAAAATTGAAATAATGTTACACCCAAAACCGAACATATAGTTTGACTATAATATTCTATAATTTATGTCTGAACTTATATCAATAGAACTAGTTATAATACTCGTGCATGCACGGGGTTTTGACATAAAAATTTTATCATGTATTTAATACCGAATATATTGTCTTAAAATGTTTTGAACTTTACATCTATTAATTTAGTATAAGTCAAATTTATTTTGCAATAACAATGCTATTAAAAATAGTCGCAACACTCTTGTATTCGGCTATTATTAAAGTTCCAAACACCCCTAAAATTAGCAATTGAAATAGTCTCAAACACATTGAATTCAGCTATCAAGACAGTTTCATGCACCCATCAATTCAACTATGCACCCATCAATTCAACTATTAAAAACAGTCTTAAACACCTTGAATTCTGCAATTAAAACAGTCACAAAAACCCTTTAATAACTATTAAGGCAACCATTAAAACAATCCTAATCACCATGAATCTAAGTATTAAGACGGTCCCAAAACCCTTTAAAAACTTACTATAATTAGTAGAAAATAACAGTCCCAAACTCCAATAACTTAAGTAAGTCCTACTTTAGTAAACCGGCTCATTCTTTTCGCATCAGATTTTCAAGTGAAGGAGACATATTAGTTACATCTCTTTCTAGATCATCATTATCCTATATTACAACAAATTCAAAAGCAATTAACTCATCAAATACTTGTGACATTTATTTTTTTGTTGCAACTTTGGAATAAGGTTAATGCAACACATATCAGTGCCTGAGACAAAGGCATTTATATAACGTTAACTTGGGATTATGTGAGTTATCCGTTTAAGTATATGAAAATTCAAGAGACAACTTAATTTTAAAATTTAATAAACACATATACCATATAAGCAAATTATTATATAAAATATATGTTCTAAGTAACATTCAAAGTAAATCCGTTGTTGATGCATCAGGTGTAGTTTCGGGGGTTTTTTATGGTTCCTACTTTAGCATACTTGGTTATGAATTTGTATTCCCAGTCTCTTAATGTGTCAAGTTCGAATAAACAACACATAAGGACCAACTGGTATATAAAACATCCTGAAAGAAACATCAATCAGCTAATACTCAAACTATTGGCACAAAATGTACACTTTTTTTCTTCATTTCTTTCAGACTTAACAACGCGCACAATACACTTTCTGCTAAAGTAATAAAAAATAGAAGGTGCAGCCTATTAAAGCATATCACTTGTCAAAATGAGTAAATTAGCTTTGTATAACGTTTTTAACTAACAGACATGTTGAGATTGATGTTGATGTTATTGTTTAACTTTAACTATTAATATCATGTTTTACAAAATGTGCAAGTTTACTAGCACATAATGCGCGTTAATGAACTTAAAATATGCTCCGTAAAGTTTTTAATATGTTTTTATGGATATTCATATATAAATTTTAAATAACAATTTCATGAGTCGTTGTTATAAGTAGAATCACGTATATTTATTTTCATATTACAGTAACTCATAATTATCATTTGATATTTATATTGCCGTTACTAATAATTTAGCTGTATTTAATACTCAAACCCGTGTACGCATAAATTAAACTTTTAAATAGAATAACATGAGTCCTTATTTAAAAAAAATTGTTTTGCTAACAACAACCATTAGGGTTGTCATTAACAACAAACTTTTCACATTTTATTCAAAAAATTATGCATTGTCCAAACAAAATCATCATAAATTTGTTATCACCTCCTATTATTTCTCAAACACGTTTGTAATTCATTACATTCATTGGTTGTATAAGCGAAAAGGTGACAAATGTTTTACTTATGTCTTAATTTTAGCATTATTTTGAAACAAAAAAGTGGAGTTTGTTGTTAACGACAACCCTTAGGGCTGTTGTTAGCATTTCTCTTAAAAAAATATTTTAATGGATGAAAGTCTAAAACTAACAATACTAAAACTAATTCGCATATCTACCAAATTTTTTAATTTTAATGGATGAAAGTCTAAAAACTAATACTAATACTCGTGTAATTTTAAACAAAGTTAATATTATAAAGTATAAAGGGTATAAAGTATAAGGGTTTATTTGGTTTTTTCTAAAGTTATTAAAAAACATGGAAACTTGTAATTTTACACTTAGCTCTATATAATTTATTTAAAATTCAACTACCAAAGTTTTATTAATTACTCCCTCTTTTTTTAAGTTTTTGATTTCATAAATTTGACACCTATATTTTTATTCATTTTTTTTCTTAACTAAATTTCTTCACCAAATTTATTAAGTTTGACCAAAATCAATTTAATTTTGACTTTCTATTGACCAATCATATTGCTCGATTTCGCATACGTGGCAAAATCGAGCTCTCCTATTGGTCTAATTTTTTTTTCAATGAGAAGGGATTTACAAAAACACTCCAAAATGATGTAATTCTTTTATCATATAAAAGATGTAACATGATTGGTTAGTCAATCAATATAGTGTTGAAAGCCAAAACTAAGAGTCAAAAATGGGAGTCAAAGGACTAAGATGATATACTTAATGGACTTGTGGTATAAATTGTCAAAAACTGAAACTAGACGGACTAATAGTATAATTTTGTCTATAATCAGATATTTTAGGTAGGAGATGACTAGAAACTTCACTCATTAAGACGTGTATGTGTATGGGTGATGGAATGATGAAATTAAGGAAGAAATAATAGATTTTGATGATTAGAATTAACTAAAAGTGTTGGCGCATTGGTGTTGAACATGAAGAGGAAGCAACCTAGCTAGGGTAATTAATTCATTCAAGAATTGGAAAGGATAAGTGAAGATCAAACTTCTTATCAAGTTTTTGGTGATTATATACAATAACTCTAATGTAAGAATCTTTTAATTTAGCTATTTTATTAATTTGGGTTTATACATATGATTTTGGGGGTTTTGGGTAAATAAAGTTATTTGTTTAAATTTATAGTTAGATTGTGTGTTTAAAAGATAATGAAATCACCATAAACATAATTAATTTGTTTTTGAGTAATGAAGTTGAGGTGCATATATGTATGTGTATGATTACATTCTAAAGGAGTGTTTGGATGAAAGTTTAAGGGTTATGATTTGATGTTAGAATCAACAAGTACAAGTTCTTAAGTGTTGGCATGGTTTGACGTGCTGGTAAATAAGTTTGGCTATCAAAAGAGTTGTTTTTGAGTTTAGAACGTTAATGCGTCACATCAAGCTAATTTCTAGATTTTTGGGTCGTTTTGAAAAAATCATATAAAATCATGTGTATGAAAAATCGTTGGCAAGGTATTGATGTTTATTTTCTCATGAAATAAGTTTCAGAGGCTAGTGTGAAGTAAAAGTATATCAGAATACTTGATAAATAAAAACATGTCATATTTGTTATGAAGTTTGTGATTTAAATTTTGGCCGTTTTGCAAAATCTATATAAAATCAACCGTACTTCGGTTTAAGGTGTGTCATATATGATTTTCCCTCTCATTCTGAGGTTATTGGACATGCTAATGATGGGAGTAAGACTACTGGTACCCCTATTGCTTGTATGAATTCATCTATCCTTGGGAGTAAGTCTACTCTACTCGTAATTTTGATAAAGTTACTAAGGCTACTGATATGTCTAATAAGTCTACTTCTGGGAGCCATTGTCCGTTTAATACTCCTCCCAGTAGTGGTACTCCTAATGAACAAATGCCTAATGTTGGAATTGATGATGTTGCTACTAATGTTGCTTCTCCTAAGACGAGTTTTGATGTAGCTATGCAATCCCAAAAGTTTGGTATACATGGGGATACGAGTAAATCTAGTGGTAATGGTAATGTGGCTGCAAATTTTGTACCTAATGTGGATACTAGTGTGAAGCCGGTTTCATATGCGGGTGCTACATCTAATGATCATAAAAAACACATGTCAAACTTTCGTAGGCTGGAGTGTAGCAATAAATTAAATGGAGTTGATCTTTCCGTCCATATGAAACTGGTTGAAGAGGTAAATACTAGATTTGAGAATACTCTATATTGCTATTTTCTTGGTAAACGTATTGCTTTCCTGGTTGTTGATTATTATGTACTTAATACGTGGGCTAAGTATGGCATCAAAAGGTCATGATGAATGCTAAGGGGTTCTTTTTCCCTTAAGTTTACTACGAAGAAAGGTGTTGAAGATGTCCTTGAAAACAGTCTGTAGATGATTAGAAATGTTCCTATTATTCTCAAACCTTGGACTTTGAACACTAACTTACTTAAAGAGGATATGACTAATATTCCAGTATGGGTTAAATTCTATGATGTTCCCTTTGCTATGTTCTCTGATGATGTCTCAGTCTCCTAGCCACATTGATTGGTACACCAAAAATGTTGGATTCTTATACGAGTCAAATGTGTCTAGAATCATGGTGCCGAAGTAGTTTTGCTAGGTGCTTGATTGAAGTAAAGGCAGATCAGGTACTTAGGGAGAGTCTCACTGTTGAGATGCCACTACTTAATGGGTCGGGTTCTACTATTGAAACGATTCGGGTTGAATACAAGCGGAAACCGCCTCGGTGTGACACTTGTAAGCTTTTTGGTCATACGCTGCTTAATTGTCCTAAATTTGTTTCACCTCCTACTCAGCCTAAACAGAGTGTTAATGATGGTTTTCAAACTATCAATAACAAAAATAAGGGTAAGAATGGTGGACAGAGTGCTCCAGGTAAAGGAGGTTTTACTAAACTTGTTTGAGGTCCTAAGTTTAGGTATCAACCTAAAGCGCCTCCTCCTGAACCCAAGAAGGTGGATACTACAAAGAAGAAGGCCGCTGATGTAGCTAGTACGAGTGGTACGCAGATTGCTACATCAAACCAATTTGATGCCCTTCATATGGATGATACTGATGACCTTGGTATTCCTACCAATAAAGTGACTAAGGATGTGAATTCTGGTACTACAATGGAAGCTAAGGAGGATAGATCTCTAAAGACTGGTAATGCATCACAAGAACTGCTTGTGAATGATTCAATGGAAACTAAGGAGGTTGGTTCTACTCCTATAGTTGAGAAAATTGGGGGGCTTTAAAAGCTAATTATTAATAGGATAGATACTCTTGTGGACGATGATGGTCATCCTATTAAAAAGGTAGATTATCAGGGAATAATAAGGATTCTTCGTCTACTTCTTCTACTAAAAGGGTTAACCCATTCTCTAAGGTGAGAGAGATTGTTGATTCTGACAGTGATGAAGAGGAGGTTGTGAACACTTTTTATGAGTCCATGAACCTATTTGGTGGTGGTCATGATTGTGAAGATGATTATTATTACAATTATTATGATGACTATGCGGATCAGGTCTACGATCTCCCATGGAATTTGGATGCTTTTTATGACACGTATGGTATCAAGCCCCATGGCCTTGGTAGAAAGTAATTTTGTTTTTGTAGAAACTAGATGGAGGGGGGTTGAATAGTTTCACCGATTCTTTTTACTTGTTAAAATGTTTCGCCGTTTTTAGGTCCGATTAATATTCTTTTGTAAACTTGTTGAATTTTACTTGTTATGTGATATCTATTAAGCTTCAAATAAATGTAAACAAACAAGTTACGTAAAGAGTAAGGAAAGAGCACAACCAAAGAGACACGGTGATTTATAGTGGTTCGGCACGAAGCTCACTCTTCGGCCTACTCCACTCCTCGAGTACCACACTCGAGAGTTATCAATCACTATATCAACACACTCCTTCAGGCGAAGCAATCCGTACGCATGCTTACACAAAGTTTAACGACACTAAGCGGAATGTCGAGTTCTAATCGTAGCTAGAACTAATCTACTCCAAGGCCCACGTGGCCACACGAACAAGCACACTTGTCCTACTTGGATCTTCACCCAATCCAAGCCTTCACACAAATGACACACTTGGATCTTCACCCAATCCAAGCCATCACACTAAGGCACACTTGGATCATCACTCAATCTAAGCCTTCACAATAAGACATACTTGGATCATCACCCAATCCAAGCCTTCACACACCGACTTTACTAAGTACTAAATTACACACCAAGACTCCACTCTTCTCACAAAAAATACAAGACCAATTCTAGTTACAAGACTTCTTGGATCTTCATTTTCTTCCAAGTACATAAATAACTCCATCCTCGACTCACAAACAAGTCGGAAATATTTACAATATTTACAAGAAGAAAATAGAGGGAAGAATAGAACTGCAACACTTGTTACATTTGTGTCTGGACTCATACAACATCTCGATTCTTCATCAACGTAGAGAGTTCTTCTCTTGCACTTTGATATGAAGAGGAAATCACTTATAAACATATATCGACATCCTATAGTGATCAAAGAAGAAAGAAAAGAGAAACAAAAAGTTTTTGTGTCAAGAGGAATCATTTTCTGAGAAGGAACAGTTCAATATTTATACACGACAGGAAAGGAGGTGGCGGTCCTTTAAATATGCGATGGTCCTTTATCACAAAGGGACCTCCGGTGCATTTAAGGGACCATCTCGACAAGACGCTCCTCTTTTTGTCCTGACGTGGTGAAAACTTAACTGTTTTTGGGGGAAATATAGTTGTTACGTATTTGAATTTTTAATATATTTTCTTAATAAAATATTTCTTTAAAAACACAAAAATACTTTTGTGAAAAGTGTTTTTTCAAACTTAAAAATGTAAGTTTAGGAGTAAATAAAATTCTTTGATCACTTTACTAATGTCGGTATAACGTTTGTTCATACCTGAAGTGACGTTGTAGTAGCTACGTGGAAGAAATGAGTTTCCTCGATTAAAAGCTTGTTAACCGTAACTTTACGTAACATGTCTTTATATTTTGTGATTATCAAAACACAAGAAGACCGAATAATACAAATAACGTTTTTTGACATTATTTGTATTAACAATCTTCCCTTTTTTGATGATTACAAAATATAAACTCATTTTAGGTATAATTATGCGTTGATAAATTTTTTATGAGTTTTCCCGTTACTTTTCCCCCTTTTTGTAGAATCAAAAAGGCCTCGTCGATGTTGAAGAGAGGAAAAAATTTGACGGAATACTGGCATCCTTAAGAGAGCATCGTCGATGTGAGGAGAGAAAAGAGTTCGATGGAATACAAGCATCCTTAAAGGGCATCGTCAAAGAGATCGATGGAACACAAGCTCCCCCTAGCTTAGTGCTCCCCCTAGATGAGGGCATCGGGGAATCGAGCTATGGTGATGTGCTAAAAAAATAAGTTAGAAGCAAAGCACATGCATATATATAGAGGGATATGGAGAAATAAGATAGATAGAATTGTGAAATCAAATAGATAAAGTATGAATAGAAGATTATTCTGAGTTTAAGCTCGTACTGGGGACAATCCTTTAGTAAACAGAGACCGCCAATCCAATAAAGGACCGCCGCCATTAGGTGTCCTGGTTGGCAGATGTATTCTGATTTTAGTAACTTCCTATTTTTAAGGTTGAATAATTTTAGTCCATTTTCAAGTCAACCATGACAATCAGCACAACATATTAACATAATTCAAAACCTAACATCATTCATTCATTCATAACACATAACACCATACATGAGAAAGTTCACACATCTCCTAATCAACAAAGATCCCATACAACAACAACAAATTATTTCTGGAAGATCCTAACTTCCTAGAACATGCTTAGCCCAAAAGATAGTCCTTTTGATTATTTTAACTTAACATGTAGAGATGTTTAGTTTGAAGATGGAGGATAAGAAGGTGGAGAGGACGGTGGTGCCGAAGGTGGCATGGAAGCAAGAGGAGTTGGTTGTATGATGGGTTGAGAAAGGAGAAATTCAAGGTGACCAACCATGGTATAAAGTTCATCTCTTAGAGAAGATATGTGATGAAAGTTGTGGAAGCAGCAACCACAACTCATGGTGTGATTGCTTGCAAGGTTTTGGGGAATAGGAAACCCCGTGATAGGAGAAGGTGGTGAAGAAGGAGGAACATAGTCCAATGCTCCATTTGGTGAGGCATGATTTGGAGGATTTGTTGGAGGAGGATGTGAGTTTCTTGGTGGAGAGCTAGAAAAGGTAGGAGATGATGGTTGATTACCCACAAAAGGAGTGCAGGCACCCGAGCTAGATTGGGTGAGCTAGGGAGACAAGTTTTTGATGAATGATGATGAAGGTGATGAGGTTGGCTTAGAGCTAGAGGATGGCTTTGATGAAGAGTAGGATGTTCCATTGGTGGATGGTGTTTCGATAGGTGCACTAGGTGCTTGAGGTGAGGATGGTGGAGACTTTGGAGAAGGAGTGGTGTCATAAAGAGTGAGATCAATGAAGTTAGTTTGTGGTAGAATGATTTTGATCTTAGGCCTTTTGTTTGGTAGTTGCGAGTTGAGTGAGGTTATGAGTCCTTTGTTTGTGATTGGTAAGGAAGTGGAAGATGATGCCATTGTAGGGGATGAAGGAGAGATGAAAGATGATTATGATGAGCTTGAATAATAGAAGAGGTGTTTTAAATAATCAAGCATGAATTATGATTTGGGCAAAGCATGCATAGGAAACATTAACCACTTAAAATTGTTTATCTAAACATGGTAAGGTGGTGATAAACATGTAGTAGGTTTAGGATTGCAGAAAAGAAGAAAACAGTGCAAAAATCCGTGATCCCCAGGGGACTATCCGTTAAATGCCAGACGGTCCATTATCACTGGAGGACCGCTAGGTAGATAAGGGACCGCCGGCAGTGAGTTCCCAGATTTGTACCCACTTTTTCATTTCTGCAATCTCCAGTTATCTAAACACTTTTATGAACTTTAATAGGGCTAAAATGCAAGAGGATAGTGCTTAAATAATCATGCTAGTTAGAATCAAGTTTAGCTAAAAAAGTCAGTAAGCAAGCATTTGCAGATTACAACATTCAGGAGTCAACAAATCTTAATAATACAAATACATAAGAAACATAATAATTCAATATTGCTAGATAGTCCTTCATGGTGTTATCTTGTCAATGGTGTTTGTGACTTGTTCTTGTTGCATGACATTCTTGACTTTAGCATGTTCCTCATTCTCAAGTGTGGAATCATCATAGATGTCATAGTCGACAGATGATGAAGAGAAAAAGATGGAGGAGATATGGAACTCATTGATGGGTTCTATGACAGGGTCAAAGAGAGAGTATTCAGGACCACGAAAGTAAGGATGAAAGTTCATGATGTAGTGATAAAGACAAGTTAGGAACATCCCATAGGGTATCAATTTAGTTTTGTTACCCTTGAGATGTACAATTCGCTTAGCGAAGAAATAGGTGTGATTATAGGGTTGATGAGTGTGAAGACAATACATCATATGAGCACAACACGCCGGGAGTTGCTCGCGAATACCTTTAAAACCAAGAGTATTTTCCTTCAAGATAATTGCCCAGTTGAGCAATTCTTCATGAACTTCCGAGAAACGAAATTTTTGTTGGATAGATGAAGGAGATGTACCTATGAGTACGAAAGAGTTTTCCAAGTTCACTTGGAAGAGGTATGTAGGAGCAGTAAGGACTGTTCTCTTTTTGATAGTTGAAGAGTGACTCAAGACACCAATCTTCAGTGTAGGCAAATTGCCCATGATTGGGAATACGAAGGATTTGAGCTAATTGCTCAAGAGTAAGGACAAATTTGAAGTTCCTAATCCAAAACCAAAGCGACTGATGAGGTGAAAAATGAACCACTTTTAGGGGGTCATTTAATCCCGGAATTGAATTTTTTTGATCAAATATTGGCCTAAATCGTTCCTTTTGTGATTTTAGGTACTTTGGGAGTGAAATCTGGAAAAGGAAGCAATTCGGACGTTTTTGGAGCATAAAAGTGAAGAAAACGCCAAAGACTTAATTTTCCAAGCTGGGAACAGTATGTGACGGCGTCAAGAGTAAGAAGTTGACGGCGTCAAGAGTAAATATCATGACGACCCAGTACAGAAATGAAGGCGTCACAAGGTAGAGCGTCAAGAGTAAAATACGTGACGGCCTGGAAAAGTGTATAACATGACGGCGTCAGATGTAGATCAAGGCAGTCCGAGGATTCTTTTGGCGGCGAGATGACGGCGTCACAATTTTGTTCTTGACGCCGTCAGACTCTATTTTCTATACATAGTTTTCTAATTTTCATTCATAAAGAGGAACAAGTTTGGAGAAACCCTAAGGCTGAACCATATACGAATTTTACAGGTTTTTCAAGGGTTTTCAGCCCTTGAATGCTTGCATGTGCTATTGAGATAAGTATTCTTTTAATTCAATCAATATGTCTATATGTTGGTTGTCTATATCTTGTGCTTGTCTTGATTCCACCATGCTAGGCTAGATTTATCTTGTGTTTGCTTGGATCTAATGAAACCTAGATGTTAATTATGTGTTGATTACTTGTTTATGGTCATATTGGATGAATGATTTCAATGTTAGGCTTAAGAAAACTGGCAGATCTGCAATTGGTAACATGCTTGAACATCTTAGGAAACATGAACCGATGTGTACTAGGTTTTATTGGTTGTATTTAATGCATGAGTAAATTCTAATGATCCCATGTTAGGAGCTTCTTAGCCGGCTCGACATAGGAGTGAAGTAGGCACTCATAGGATTGGGGAGTTAAGTACGCCACCCCATGAATGGTATTAAGGAATACAATCCGTCATCCACGCAACTATAATAAGTAATTAACATGTAAAAGATATCTAGGGAGTAATGAAATCTAAGTAAACACATTTCTCCACTTATTGCTCACAACCTTAGTTTAATATAGTTTATTTTCATTTTTAGTATTTTATTTTGATTGCATCTTTAGTATTGGGTTAGTTGACTAGCAACTAATTCCGCCCAAATCTTTCAAACCCGAGATTTTTACTTGCTTTCACAAAAATATAAAAATACAAAAAGAATCATCCTTCATCTCTAGAACTAGTATTTAGGTTTTCTAATCCTAGCGACACTATTCCTAGCTGAACGATCAATCCCCCGGTACTTGTCACTATACTATACTACAACGATCAGGTACACTGCCTGGTTGGGGTTGTAAGCTTCTCGAGATCCCTCGAGTGGTAAAGCCTGGTGCAATCCCCACACATCAAGTTTTTTGCGCCGCAGCCCGGGGAATAGTTATTGTCTAGGTTAGAATCTCTTTTTATTAGGTCTACTTGCTAGATTCCTTTCTAGTAAGATTTTATTTTTATTTTTAGGTTCTCTTTAGTCTATCTTAATTCTTCGTGTTTTTGTTTGTACTAGTTTGGTCTTCATGGATTTAGAGAGTCACCGTTTAGAAGTTCGCAAGAGGCTTATAGCGCATAAAAGAATAAAGAAAGAGATTAACACATTTAAGGAATTCATTAAGCCTCTCCAAATGAAAATTGAGTTTACGAACTTCGCTCCAACCCCGGATGAATTGAGTTACCATAGGTTCCTTGTACAACACCCTTTCCCCTCAAAATATAGAAAGACACCATGGATTAGGAGGCATAACTTCAGGAACATAAAAATTCCTTGCATGATTGGGTATATGTCTAGAGAGCATACATTGACTTAAAAGCACCCATGAATATCATGTCTAGGCTCTATTACAATTGGATAATGAACGAAAGGTTAAGCCCTAGAAAAGACCCGTACAATTCTAATAGGCTATGTAATTTCGTCAGGAGAGTTAAAGGGATACACATCTTTATAGGAAATTTTACTTACCTATGCGACTTTGTAATCCTAGAAGATGTTAGAGGCATTATAGATCCACACTTAGGAGAAGTAGTTTTAGGACGACCTTTTGTTGAGAAAACTAAGATGTATTACGACCATGAGAAGGGGATAGCTCAGTTTACTGATGGGATAGAAAAGGTCACTTTTATGATGCCTCACATGAAGGAAGAATTAAAGAGCATCAAGAATCTACAAATTGATGAGATTCGACCCTATGAGGTTAAGGAAAATGGACTTACTAATGACGCCTATTATGAGAGGTGGCGAACATACTATTCGGGTTGCATGAATCTAGGCCCGGAGAACAAGCGTGTTGAGAATTGGGTTAGATGTTTTGAGTTGGCACAAAAGTGGGAAAGGAAAACGTAACCCATGACCTTGAGTCTAGCTACAAGACTCGTAAATAAAGAAAAGCGCTTCTTGGGAGGCAACCCATGTTTTGTGTGATTTTATTTTGTTTGTTTGTTATTTGATTCCGTATGCATGCTTTATTTTTATTGTTGGTAGATCATGTTTCCAAACTAAAAAGTGGAAATACTTTACTTTGTTGTTTTGGCCTAGTCTTAACTCCACCTAAAGGTATTTTTGCAAAAGATAAGTGTAAGGGGAAACCCCAAATATGTTTTTAAGAAACAAACCGATCATGATTCTCCACAATATTAAGTGAACATGTATATTCGTATTTGTTAGAGTCAAATGCTTGTATTGAGTCATAATGAAGTTTTGCAGGATTTTCCAGGAAGTAGGACCAAGTTTTTCCAGAAATTTTCCGGAAACTTAACATAAGAATTTCTGCAGGTCACTTCTGACGGCGTCATGAGCTTGCTCTTGACGGCGTCACGTGTAAAAATCTGGAAATTTTACCGGTTTTGTTTTTCTAACGGAATCTTAAAGTTTTTGTTGAATTATTAAGTTTTATAATCTCCAGAAAATCTGCAAACTTCATTCCTAGGGCATTTTATCTTATTTTGTTTTCTAGGATTTAGTAACTTATGTAGATTGGCGCCGATTTTATGCGAGGTTGCTTTGTTTGTTTTCTCAGGATTTACAGGTTATGTATGACAAGAAGATGATTTATATTCTGGAAGGGAAGCTTTGATTGTTCATTTTCTTGGAGGAAGATTTAACTTGACCACCTTATTATCCATGCCGAGCGAATCAGGGGAGTATTTGATTTCATTCTTTTTACTTATTGCACTTTTACATTCTTTACTTGAACATTGGGGACAATGTTCATCCTAAGTGTAAGGGGAGGGTAAAATGATGATACCTTACAAATACATTTTCGCTTGAGTTTGTTTGTTTGATGGTAGGTGTGTAATAAAACTATGAGAAATACTTGTTAGTGCAATTTTAGCGCCAAATTTAAAATTTTTTACAACATTTAGGAGTGAAGCTTTAGCCATAGCAAGCGTCTCATGGATAGGAGATTGTATGACTAGCACATAACCGTACTTTCAGAAAAATTTTCCACCCAAATATGTGAGGTTCGCCTTTAGATTTGATAGGAAAATCATTTACTATTAGTGCTTATGAGTGTACTGGTAGCATTTAGATTCTAGAACTTGCGTTAGTGATGCATCCCGAGACCGCTAGTGAGACTACATTCGTGTAGTAGGATTTACTACATGATAAGAGGCATTAGGATCACCCTTGTGTTAAACCCGTATCATAATTACTTGACCATTTAAGTCATATTACTTGGCTAGTTAAGTCAACTAATTTTTCCCACACCCTTAGCGTTGTACTCATTTTTAGTACACGAAACCCCTAATACACCCCTCCGAGCCTATCTTTTCGTTTCTAACTTTAAGCATCTTACTTAAAGGAAGAATTTGTTACACCCCACTTAAATGTACACCCAAATCGCCTTAGCCTTCCGTGTATGCGCTCATTTTTAGTGCATTATTGTTATTTGTTAAACCGTAAGTTAACTATCTAATTGATTACATGGTTGCTAAGTCGAGTCATATCCTTGTACATATTGTTTTGGGACGATTGGGACTCATGGGTAAAGTACTTATTTATGGTGTAATGGGGAAGAACATCATTTATTACCCCCCATATGAACGATAATCTTAAAAGTACTCCAAGTGTTTTTATTTTCTTAATTCGAGTCATTAGATTAGTTTATTGTAAAGTATGTAAAGATTTAAGTGTAAGGGGGATGTTCATTCCCTATGATGTATTATTTTGGATGGTAGGGTAAGAGTGTATGCAAAAAAAAAAAAAAAAAAAAAAAAAAAAAAAAAAAAAAAAAAAAAAAAAAAACGGACTACCATCCCTTTTCATTCTATGTTCATTTTATGTTTTTTGTTATTTTTCATTTATTAGCTTAAGTCGAGTCTAGTCTTGGCTTAGCAACGCCATATTGTACATGTAATTAACCAAGATTGTTAACTCACCACCAGTAAAGATTGCCTATATCAAACAAAACCGTGTATTTCATATCCCTACACCTAACGTTACAACCCTTTAAAAGACCTCTTTGATAGTTTATCCTAGGTGCTTACGCCATGTGGTGGAGGTTTGATCCTTTCCCAAGCCTATGGTAATCTATTTTTCTATGACAGGTAGTGAGAGATATCTTCCTTTTCCATATTGTAATTTACACTTTATTACACCCGAGAGATGTGAGTATCTAAACACTATTTGTGAGGTGCTTGTGTATGACCTCCATGTTTGTCTTTGGTCTTTAGTGGAACGATTATTTGTTGTAATTACTTTTATATTAGTGTTAAATGACCCCTAACTTGTATTTTGATTAGAATAAAAGCGCATTTGCTTGAGGACAAGCAAATCTCAATTGTAAGGGTATATGATGAGGCGAAAAATGAACCACTTTTAGGGGGTCATTTAAGTCCGGAATTGAATTTATTTGATCAAATATTGCCCTAAATCGTTCCTTTTGTGATTTTAGGTACTTTGGGAGTGAAATCTGGAAAAGGAAGCAATTCGGACGTTTTTGGAGCATAAAAGTGAAGAAAATACCAAAGACTTAATTTTCCAAGCTGGGAACAGTATGTGACGGCGTCAAGAGTAAGAAGTTGACGGTGTCAAGAGTAAATATCATGACGACCCAGTACAGAAATGAAGGCGTCACAAGGTAGAGCGTCAAGAGTAAAATACGTGACGGCCTGGAAAAGTGTATAACATGACGGCGTCAGATGTAGATCAAGGCAGTCCGATGATTCTTTTGGCGGCGAGATGACGGCGTCACAAGTTTGTTCTTGACGCCGTCAGACTCTATTTTCTATATATAGTTTTCTAATTTTCATTCATAAAGAGGAACAAGTTTGGAGAAACCCTAAGGCCGAACCATATACGAATTTTACAGGTTTTTCAAGGGTTTTCAGCCCTTGAATGCTTGCATGTGCTATTGAGATAAGTATTCTTTTAATTCAATCAATATGTCTATATGTTGGTTGTCTATATCTTGTGCTTGTCTTGATTCCACCATGCTAGGCTAGATTTATCTTGTGTTTGCTTGGATCTAATGAAACGTAGATGTTAATTATGTGTTGATTACTTGTTTATGGTCGTGTTGGATGAATGATTTCAATGTTAGGCTTAAGAAAACTGGCAGATCTCCAATTGGTAACATGCTTGAACATCTTAGGAAACATGAACCGATGTGTACTAGGTTTTATTGGTTGTATTTAATGCATGAGTAAATTCTAATGATCCCATGTTAGGAGCTTCTTAGCCGGCTCGACATAGGAGTGAAGTAGGCACTCATTGGATTGGGGAGTTAAGTACGCCACCCCATGAATGGTATTAAGGAATACAATCCGTCATCCACGCAACTATAATAAGTAATTAACGTGTAAAAGATATCTAGGGAGTAATGAAATCTAAGTAAACACATTTCTCCACTTATTGCTCACAACCTTAGTTTAATATAGTTTATTTTCATTTTTAGTATTTTATTTTGATTGCATCTTTATTATTGGGTTAGTTGACTAGCAACTAATTCCGCCCAAATCCTTCAAACCCGAGATTTTTACTTGCTTTCACAAAAATATAAAAATATAAAAAGAATCATCCTTCATCTCTAGAACTAGTATTTAGGTTTTCTAATCCTAGCGACACTATTCCTAGCTGAACGATCAATCCCCCGGTACTTGTCACTACACTATACTACAACGATCAGGTACACTGCCTGGTGGGGGTTGTAAGCTTCTCGAGATCCCTCGAGAGGTAAAGCCTGGTGCAATCCCCACGCATCAGTGACACAGATGGATTCTCGTTACGTACGAGTTCAACTTGTCGAAAGAATTCTAAAACAAAACGAGGACAAATTTTCTCATTAATATGAAGCAAGCAATCGAATCCTATAGCACAAAAGGTGGTATTAATGTCTCTATGATAGGCTAAGGAGGGATCTACAATTCGTCCCTCATGAAAGTGACGAGTTTCAACATTCACATAGGGACAAATGTGACTTCCCAGAGTGGTTTGCTCACGAGATATTCTAGGAGCATAAGAGTCGGTGCGAAGATGATCAAAATCATATATGTGTGACATTTTGTTCCCTATCAAAAGAAGAATCACAAGATTATGATTTTTAGTTATTGAGTTTTTCCTTTCTTCTTATAACTTGTTTCGATTATCAATTCAAGTGAATGTTTTTGACATGTATTTAACAATGTGGAATTTAAGGTGTTATTTCACAATTATGGTAATGATGTCTTCCTACATTAGGGATTATCATGTTTTTGATTACTACATAAAAGCATTTCTTTTGACAAATGTAGGCATTTAATAAGAATATTGTTACTAATGTATTATTGAACTTAGATGTTAATTGTACTTAATTTCATAAAAAATTGAATATCCCCAAATCTAGTTTTAGAATGAACCCTAATTTTGTAATTTAAAGAAAGAATTAGATGAGTTTGACTTACAATTGATGATTAGTATGTAGGATTGTTTTGTGATTCTTAGCTTGAAACCTTGGATTTTATTCTTAATGTAGTAAGTAAAATTTTGGTTTGATTTTTAGCACTTCAGCTATCACATTAAATGTTTCATTTCTTTTACTGATAAAGATGGAGTCAAAGTGTGTTTTTATCACAAAAACCCAGACGGTCCCTTATCAATAAGGGACCGCCGGTCGGTCGGGGACCGTCGGTAGTAGGTTTTTGTGTTTGGCCAGTTTTGGTTTTTAAGAAGAGTTTTTTATTAAGGACCGCTTTAAAACATAACTCTTGCATTTTTAGACAAGGAGTAGACTCAATACGCACGAGTAGGCTAAGGAATGTGTATGGAATAGAATCGAGACAGAAGAGAAAGAAGTGACTCGATACGCTTGAATGAAGAGTGGAATTAGAGTCGAAACAGAAGAAAAGAGAAAGTGTACGTGAGATGAGGTTCAAGAACGAGAGTTACATCGAGGAGGTGATACGTGGGAATCGCACCAGGCTTTACCTCTCGAGGGATCTCAAGAAGCTTACAACCCCCACCAGGCAGTGTACCTGATCATTGTAGTATAGTATAGTGACAAGTACCAGGGGATTGATCGTTCAACTCAGGAATAGTATCGCTAGGATTAGAAAGTCTCCTAAACTAAGTCTAGAACTGAGGGATGATTCTTTTTGTATTTTTATATTTTATAAAAGCAAATAAAATTTCGGGTTTTGGAAGAGTGGGCGGAATTAGTTGCTAGCCAACTAACCAAATAAACTACTAATGCAATTAAAATTAAATAACAAAAATGAAATGAAACTAATTATACTAATTTGGTGTAAACAATGATGGGGAAAGTTGTGTTTACTTAGGTTTCATTACTCCCTAGACATCTTTTACAGGTTGATAGCTCATTACAATTGCATGGATGACGGGTCATATTCCTTAATACTAGTCGTAGGGCCGTGTACAATATTCCCTAACTCTATAGGATCCTACTTCACTCCTATGTCGAGCCGTTAGAAGCTCCTAACATCGGATCATTAGAATTCTCCTACGCATTAAATACAACCAAAAATCGTAGTACACCTCCGATCATGTTTCTTAAGACGTTCAAGCAAGTTACCAATTGAAGTCTGCCAGTTTTCTTAAGCCTAACATCGAATACAATCATCCGTAACAACTATAAACAAACAATCAACCCATAATTAACATCTAGGTTTCACTATATCTAAGCAAACACAAATGAAATCTAGCCTAGCATGTTAAATTAAAGACAAGCGTAAGATATATTCAAACAACACATAGACATATTGAATGAATTGAAAGAGTACTTATCTCAATTAGAACATGAAAGATTCAAAGGGTTGAAACCCTTGAAAAAGCTGTAAAAATCGGACTAGGGTTTTTCCTTCAAAGTTGCACACTAATGAATGAAATTTGAAAAACTATATATAGATTTTACAGGGTGACGGCGTCATGTATTGAGTTGTGACGCCGTCAACTCGCCGCAATAATAGAAATCGTATTGCCTAGATCCACTTGTCACGTCGTCATGTGTAAAATTGTTTTGGGCCGTCACTAATACTTGGACCATGACGGCCTTGGATGACGCCGTCATCTCCTATGCACAAAACTCTTCTGGGTCATCTCGGGTATTGTCCACATCCACCTCTTGTGTTACTCTTGACGTCGTCATTAAGAAGCTCTTGACGCTGTCAGGTACTGTTCCCAGCAAGGAAAATTTTGGCATTTTCTTCACTTTTATGCTCCAAAAACGTCCAAAATGCTTCCTTTTCCAGATTTCACTCCAAAATACCTAAAATGACAAAATGAATGATTTAGGGCAATATTTGATCAAATAAATTTGAATTCGAGCTTAAATGACCCCTTAAAAGTGGTTCACTTTTCGCCTCATTAGGAGGCTAGAAGTCAATAATGTAACTCCCAAGAAAAGTTATAGATGAGAACTAGAGAAAAGATAAAGAGCGAAAAGAGACTGCATCGTTTATAAAGATTGATTGACGTAAAAATCGATATTAATAATGGTTGTGGTAAGACCATTATTTTCCAAATAATTTGCTTCAATCCAAAGAGGGATTAGCGTTTAGACATAACGTCTAATTTTAACAAAGCATATAGCACATATTAGAACACAAATATTATCTAGCATGCAAGCGAGTAACGATTAATCACATAGTCACATAAGCATATAGCAAACATTCAAATAGCAAGTTTAATAGTCAAGGTTGTAAGAAAACGTACCTTGGCCGCTAACTATCCTTAATTACACATTACCATAAAATGTATTGTACGTAATGCAAGACTTAATAACACTCACTTGAAGAATCAATCATTTGATTAGTTACGCATTCAAGGCACATGTAGTCTTCTTCATCGGTATTACTCCAAGACTCGTAGATTAGTACACTATCTAGGCTGCTTATATGATCCTTGTCGGCGACATTACCTACAACAAAAATATTTGAACTAGTAGTACATGCATCTACTTCAACTAAGTGTTTTTCTAATAACTTATTTTCATCATCTTTGGCTTGAACATTTTCTTGATTAAAGTTTAAAATATTTTTCCATATGTCATTTGCCATTTGACATATGATTACTCTATTATACTCAATCTTCGGCAAAGCTTTATAAATCAACATTTTTGCTTCAATATTTTTTCAAAACTTTCTTATGAAATTTGGATTTTCGAAATTAGTTTTAATTGGTTGAAAATCACCAATTGAAATGACATGTCAAAAATCATGATCTATTGATTTCACATAACTTTCAAATTCATTTTTTAATGACAAAATTTTCATTTTCGAAAAATGGTGGCTCATTCAAAGAACCACCCTTCTAAATATCTTTCAGACTCCATAGATCAATTCAAGTTTTAAAGTACAGTATACTCTAAAGATCTTGATAACCTCGCTATGATACCAATTGTAGAAAACTAGAAGGGGGGGTTGAATAGTTTTACCGATTCTTTTTACTTGTTAAAATGTTTCGCCATTTTTAGGTCTGATTAATATTCTTTTGCAAACTTATTGATTTTTACTTGTTATGTGATATCTATTAAGCTACAAATAAATGTAAACAAACAAGTAGTGTAAAGAGTAAGGAAAGAGCATAACCAAAGAGACGTGGAGATTTAGAGTGGTTCGGCACGAAGCTCACTCTTCGTCCTACTCCACTCCTCGAGTAACACACTCGAGAATTATCAATCACTATATCAACACACTTCTTCAGGCGGAGCAATCCGTACACAAGCTTATACAAAGTTTAACGACACTAAGCGGAATGTCGAGTTCTAATCGTAGCTAGAACCAATCTGCTCTAAGGCTCATGTGGCGACACGAACAAGCACACTTGTCCTACTTAGATCTTCACCCAATCCAAGCCTTCGCACAAATGACACACTTGGATCTTCACCCAATCCAAGCCATCACACTAAGACACACTCGGATCATCACCTAATCCAAGCCTTCACACTAAGACATACTTGGATTGTCACCCAATTCAAGCCTTCACACACTGACTTTACTAAGTCCTAAATTACACACCAAGACTCCACTCTTCTCACAATAAATACAAGACCAATTCTAGTTACAAGACTTCTTGGATCTTCATCTTCTTCCAAGTACACAGATAACTCCATCCTCGACTCACACATAAGTCGGAAATATTTACAATATTTACAAGAAGAAAATAGAGGGAAGAATAGAATCGCAACACTTGTTACATTTGTGTGTTGACTCATACAACATCTCGATTCTTCATCTACGTTGAGAGTTCTTCTCTTGCACTTTGATATGGAAAGGAAATCACTTATAAACATATATCGACATGTTATAGTGATCAAACTAGAAAGAAAAGAGAAACAGAAACTTTTTGTGTCAAGAGGAATCATTTTCTCAGAAGAAATAGTTCAGTATTTATTCATGACATGAAATGAGGTGGCGGTCCATTAAATATGCGACGGTCCTTTATCACTAAGGGACCGCCGGTCCATTTAAGGGACCATCCCAACAAGACGCTCCTTTTTTTGTCCTGACGTGGTGATAACTTAACTATTTTTTGGGGGAAATATAGATGTTACATATTTGAATTTTGAATGTATTTTCTCAATAAAATATTTCTTTAAAAACACAAAAATACTTTTGTGAAAAGTGTTTTGTCAAACTTAAAAATGTAAGTTTATGAGAAAATAAAATTCTTTGCTCACTTTACTAATGTCGTTATAACGTTTGTTCATACCTGAAGTGACGTTGTAGTAGCTACGTGGAAGAAACAAGTTTCCTCGATTAAAAACTTATTAACCGTAACTTTACGTAACATGTCTTTATATTTTGTGATTATCAAAACACAAGAAGACCGAATAATGCGAATAACATTTTTGACATTATTTGTATTAACAGTTTTCATAGGAGTCTAATATTGTCATTTGAGTAGTGATTTATTTTTTGTTTAGAGAATTGGAAATATCTTGTTATATAAGCTTTTTCGCCTATATAACAGGCTGAGATATGGTATTCACCCATATTCTTTGTACTTAAACGTTTTTGGAATAATATATTTACCGGGTATTTTGACCTTTTTCCTAATAAAAAGGTGTGTCATATATCTTTGGAAAGGTATTTTTGTCTACTTTCTTGTGAAACATATTCCTGAAGCTGGTTTTAAACAGAATTATTCCAAAATATTGGTTTATAAATGAAATTATGCTTTAAAACGTCTCTTCGAGCCGTTTTCTATCATTATAACTTCGATCCTCACCGTAACACCCTAATTTCATTTCCGCTGCCGCATTTCAAATTAGGGGGTGTTACAGATTGGTATCAGAGCCATAGTTATAGAGAACCAAATGTTTTCAAACATTGAACTATAACCACACTTTCAAATAAATTAAATTTTCATCATATAAATTTTTGCACGCCATGCCTGCTTGCTACAGCACTCCGTAAGTTAATCGTTAAGCTAAGATATTTTGATTGTGATATGTTAAAATTTTATGATAATAAATTCTTATTCTGCGCTATTTATGAATTGTTACAGTATTGTGTCAATATGAGTATGTTCGACTCCGACTCTGATATTTCCGTCGCGTCCGTTACTTCGCCTGTTTATTGTTCTACTTTTGTACCTGACGCTGTTTCCCAAGAAACAGAACCCTTCGAGCAAGACGTAATTGCTACAACGCATGAAAATCCCGATGCTTTTGTTTTATCGACACCATTACCACGTCATGATTTTGATTCATATGCACCTGATCACCTACTCAATCTTTTTAGCCAAACTTACCCATATATTTTTCACCAAAGAGAACCAATCCCTGAGGAAGATATACCTACATCCAGCCGCCTTCGTATTTCTGATTCTATTTCTCCACTTTCACCATCATTACCCTATCCGCCTGGTTTTACTCCCCCAGCTCATATCAATGAAACTGGCGAGAGTGCTAGGATGGAAATTCCCTCTACCCTTTCACCTTCTGTAGTAGTGACGCGATTGGAACATCACGAAGATCAGATAGACTCACTTCTTCAGATGATTGATTATTCATCTTTCGATCATTCAGATACTACCCACAACACCTTACATAACCTTATAGCCGATAGGATAGAGTTGCAGCAGGGGTTAGCTCAGATACATTCGGATATCTCTGAGACACGTTCTTTCGCGATATCATTGCGAAGAGAGGGACATAACCGTACTTGGGAAGCCCAGCTTGCACACCGAAGAGCAGATACATTGGAAAACCTTGTAGGAGATATGCAGATGCAACATCATACCGAGATGCAAGAGCTCCGAACTCAGATCTTAGAGATGGGAGGACATGTGGACATACCTAATCATTAGAGGCAGTTAGTATTTGTACTAGTAATAAGGCATTCAAGCCTGCCGCATGTGGCATTTAATAAGCTTGTATCGTTTTGTTATAACAACTCAACTGATTTAAAGTTATTAATGTTATGCTGTTGGTTTTGATATTACTATATACAAATGTTAACTTATGCTTATGGTTGTTCATGTGTATTATAATTGCATCTAACATATCGGAATGATTATGATTGTTGTATCAAAATAAAAACTACATATGATGCCCAATTATTATTAAGACTCATAATTATTTATTTCCCTACTTCACAAGAACCTTTAAACAAGTGGTTGTTTAAAATTCTAAATGCTATATTTTTGTATTATTAATAGAAAAATGGAGCATGCAAGTAGCAAAAACTCTAACCCGGAAGTGATCATGACCCCCACTGAGGTTCAGAGAATGATTGCTGAGGGAATATCTGCAGCTCGTGAAGCGGATCGTTTGAATGATACCAATGGTGCAAATCGTGAAGCTAATACAATTACTCCACGTAATTGTACTTACAAGGATTTCATGACTTGCAAGCCAACAAACTTCAAAGGAATTGAAGGAGTGACTGAAATGGCACATTGGTTTGAGCATACTGAGACAGTCTTCAAAAGGAGTGGTTGTCCTGAGAATAGCAAAGTTACCTTTGCTACAGGGACTCTTCAAGGAGAAGCACTATCATGGTGGAACACTACTGCGAATGCTATGGGTCTAGATGAAGCTTTCAGACTTTCGTGGAATGAGTTGAAGAATAAAATGTTGAAGAAGTATTGTCCAAGGACAGAGATTCGAAAACTGGATGATGAATTTCATCAGCTAGTTGTAAGGTACAATGACCTGAAGACATACGACAGAAAGTTTCTGGAGTTGTCGGTGCTGTGTCCAACTATAGTACCCGATGTTGAACAAGCATTGGAGAAATACGTGGAGGGACTACCACCATCCATTGAAGGAGATGTTACCTCATCGAATCCAAAGACAGTAGAAGAAGCTATGGAGCTTGCACAGAGATTGTTAACCCGGGTGATCAAAAGAGGTTCTACTTCTGTGATCAATGAGCATAAGAGAAGTGCTGACAACCGTGGGAGTAACAATAGCAACAACCACAACTACAACAACAGTTACAGTGGTAACCGTAGCTACAGCAACAACAACAACAACAATCAAAGCAGAAATCGCAACAGAGATCAGCAGCAGAACCATAGTAATCATCATCAGCAACAAAATCGTCGACAAAAAGCTACCCGAGCTTATGCAGCAGTGCCTGCAGAAAGTAAAGGTTATTCTGGAACTCTACCTCCATGTAACAAGTGCAACATGCATCATACTGGATCATGTAGGGCTGTTTGTGGCAACTGTAAAAGAATTGGTCAAATGACAAGGGACTGTCGAGCGACTGGAGCCAACACACAACCGATAGCAGTAAAGTGCCACAAGTTGGACATTACAGACCTCAATGTCCGAAATTTACCAATAATGTTGCCCGAGGAAGAGCGTATATACTTGGTGATGGGAACACAACGCAAAATTCTGATGTTGTTACTGGTACGTTCCTATTAAATCAACAAGATGCTAAGATATTATTTGATTCAGGAGCAGATAAAAGTTTTGTTTCTACTTCGTTTGCCGCAAATCTAAATATTACTCCTGTCGAATTAGATACTATCTATGAAATAGAATTAGCAGATGGAAATATTCTAAGTACCAATACCCTAATCGAAAATTGCACTTTAACCCTTCTAAATAAATCTTTCCCTATCAATCTTATGCCCATCCAATTGGGAAGTTTTGATGTCATCATTGGTATGGATTGGTTATCTAAACACCGTGCCAGAATAATTTGTGATGAGAAAATCATCCAAATTCCATTCGACGGTGAAATCTTAATCATCCAAGGTGATAAACCTAAAACTTCTTTCAATATCATTTCGTACGCCAAGACGATGAAATACATAAGCAAAGGATGCCATGTATTTCAAATCCAAGTAACGGGAGGAGAAACAAAAGAAAAGAAGAAACAACTTGATGAAGTGCCAGTTGTAAGAGAATTTTCTGATGTATTTCCCGAAGACTTACCTGGAATCCCACCAACTCGTCAAGTAGAATTCCGAATCGATTTAGTGCCTGAAGCAGCACCCGTTGCAAAAGCACCATATTGATTAGCACCCTCCGAAATGAAAGAATTATCTGAACAGTTGAAAGAACTATCAGATAAAGGTTTCATTCAACCAAGTTCATCCCCTTGGGGAGCACCAATCCTATTTGTCAAAAAGAAAGATGGAACGTTCCAAATGTGTATCGATTACAGAGAGCTGAACAAACTCACGGTGAAGAATCAATATCCATTACCAAGGATCGACGATCTATTTGACCAATTACAAGGATCAAGTGTTTACTCAAAAATCGATCTAAGATCAGGATATCATCAATTAAGAGTTAGGGAAGAGGACATTCCCAAGACAGCTTTTCGAACACAATACGGGCATTATGAATTTCAGGTGATGCCATTTGGTCTTACCAATGCACCAGCTGTATTCATGGATTTAATGAACCGAGTATGCAAACCATACTTGGATAAATTCGTTATTGTGTTCATTGATGATATTTTAATCTATTCGCGCAATAAAGAAGAGCATGCCGAACACTTAAGGACTATTTTAGAGTTACTTAAGAAGGAAAAGTTGTACGCCAAGTTTTCCAAATGTGATTTTTGGATTTCTACCGTACAATTTTTAGGCCATATCATCAACAACAAAGGTATCCACGTAGATCCCGCGAAGATAGAAGCAGTTAAAGGTTAGACGTCACCCACCTCCCCAACCGAGATTCGTCAATTCTTAGGTCTCGCTGGTTATTACTGGAGATTTATAGAAGGTTTTTCAAAGATTGCAAAACCATTGACGGAACTAACTCAGAAGAACAAGAAGTATAACTGGGAAGAGAAGCAAGAGTCAGCATTTCAACTGCTGAAACAGAAGCTTTGTGAAGCACCAATATTAGCATTACCGGAAGGCAATGAGGACTTTGTAGTGTATTGTGACGCATCTCATCATGGTTTAGGTGCGGTACTAATGCAAAGAGACAAAGTTATAGCCTATGCTTCACGACAGCTAAAGAAGAATGAAGAAAACTACACCACTCATGATCTAGAATTAGGAGCAGTAGTTTTTGCTCTGAAGATATGGAGACATTACCTATATGGTACAAAGTGTACGGTTTTCACCGATCACAAGAGTCTACAGCATATCCTAGATCAGAAGGATCTAAACATGAGGCAAAGAAGATGGTTAGAATTACTCAATGACTACGACTGTGAAATTCGTTACCATCCTGGTAAAGCGAATGTAGTAGCCGATGCGTTGAGTAGAAAAGATAGAATTAAACCTCTTAGAGTTCGATCTCTAGGAATGACAATTCATTCGCCACTTCCAGCTCAAATCATCAAAGCTCAAACGGAAGCTCTACAAGAAGAAAACCGGCAATATGAGAAAATTGACAGAAGGTCAAACCTGGAAGATCAGGTTGACAGAATGCCAAAAAATAAAAAAGAATTTTTGAGAAGAAATGATGGAATGTTATGTTTTAAGGAAAGATATTAGATTCCTCTCTTTGGAGGTATTCGAGACCTTATCATGCATGAATCTCATAAATCCAAATATTCTATTCATCCCGGTTCCAATAAAAATGTACCAAGATATTAAGAAGAATTATTGGTGGCCAAATATGAAAGCTGATATCGCCGAGTACGTTGGTAAATGTTTAACCTGCTCTAGAGTAAAAGCAGAGACTCAGAAACCATCAGGATTACTCGTGCAACCAGAAATTCCGGTTTGGAAATGGGAACGAATCACAATGGATTTTATTACCAAATTACCAAAGACTTTGACCGGATTAGACACAATCTGGGTTATCATCGATCGATTAACCAAGTCTGCACATTTCCTACCAATCAAAGAAACTGACGAGATGGAAACACTCGCTCAGTTGTATTTTAAGGAAATTGTGATTAGACATGGGGTACCAATATCTATTATTTCTGATAGAGATAGCCGATTCACATCAAGATTTTGGGAATCGCTACAGAAATCTCTTGGTACTAGGTTAGATATGAGCAACGCTTATCATCCGCAAACCGATGGACAAAGTGAGAGAACAATCCAAACCTTTGAAGATATGCTCCAAGCATGTGTGATTGATTTCGGAAAAGGTTGGGATAGACACTTGCCATTAGTTGAATTCTCGTACAATAACAGCTACCATGCCAGCATAAAGGCTGCACCTTTTGAGGCACTATACGGAAGAAAGTGCAGATCACCAATCTGTTGGACAGAAGTTGGTGATATGCAACTTACCGGACCAGAGCTAATACATGATACTACTGAGAAGATATTCCAAATCAAGCAACACTTGCAAGCTGCTCGTGACAGACAGAAGAGTTATGCTGATGTCAGGAGAAAGCCTATAGAATTTCAAGTAGGAGACAAAGTCATGTTGAAGGTTTCGCCATGGAAAGGAATGATTCGTTTTAGAAAACGTGGAAAGTTAAATCCGAGGTATATTGGACCTTTCAAAATTCTGGAGAGAATTGGTTCAGTTGCTTATAAGTTAGAACTTCCGGATGAACTCAGTAGGGTACACCCTACGTTTCACGTATCCCAACTCAAGAAATGTTTGTCAGACGAAACTCTCGTCATTCCACTAAAAGAGATTAGATTGGACGACAAACTAGTGTTCACAGAAGAGCCTGTGGAAATAATGGATAGAGAGATAAAACAACTCAAACAGAATCGTATCCCCATTGTGAAAGTAAGATGGGACTCTAAGCGAGGACCGACTTACACATGGGAAAGAGAAGATAGATTCCGTGAGAAATATCCACACTTATTTTCATAGAACACACTTGTTAGATTTCTTAAAATCGAATTTCGGGACGAAATTCAGAATGACAAGTGGGTACTGTAGAACCCTGTAAAAATTTCTTGTAATTAAATCATTAATAAATATATAATCTTTCGTTATCGTTTCTAATTCCCATTTTCTCGGAAAAATTAAAAAATTTTCTTATTATATTATTTTGGCGATTGTCACAAAATAATATAAATCACGAAATTACGGAATTAATCCTCGACACGTTACACGAAACTTAAACTTTTCATTTAATCCTAAACCTAAATCCTAATCCTAATTATATTTATTAAATATAATTAAAATTCACTAATTACCAAATTAACTCAACCGGACCCTTAATTATTTTCGGCCCACACCTATTCTACTATTCCTAAGCCTACGAAACCAAGGCCCAACTTCCCATTTAGTTATTTTCATCCGATCGACATAGCTAAACCATCTCCAAAACGCATCGTTTATTTTTAAATCTTCCACAGACCCTACGTATTTTATTTTCCCATCTCGTTAACCTACTAGCCAACAATTAGTGTGTTAAGTCTCACGTTTCTACGTTGAGTTTTGATACGTTTTTAAGAAGCAAAGTATTCGACTCTAGCAAACCCAAATCGATTTAGACTATATTCAAAACTTAACCGTTTTGAATCTAGTTTGTTTCTAAACATTCCTAATATTATTCCTAAGATGATTTTATGCTCAAATGTTAAAGATGATCATGTATGTTCAAGTATTATACGATTTGGTAAATCGTATATATGGAAAATGGCATGGTCGACATCCATATGATTCATCCCAACACTCTCCTCATTTTATGCACTCACAAACCACTCTAAACTAATATAAAATGATCATCTATGAGCCTAGTTACTGACATGCAATAGTACGAAGAAGTTACATTGAATTTCTCTACTAAGACGTTATATATTAGTATATATATGTACGTCCTTGCATGCATACTACTCTCATTCACTTCCAATCTTTTTCACTGCAATAATTCGACCTCCAATTCATTCTTATAAGACTTACAAGTCGAGTGGTATTGTATTGGAAGCAAAGAAAGACAATCGGGTTGAAAATATATATATAACGTTTGGGTTATATAGCTTTGACGTGATTTCTTGTGTTCCTTTTCTACCTATTTCGACTCTTGATCACCTCTAAGGTGTTTGTAAGTTTCTTACACTCATTTCTAATCCATTTCACACGTTAATATTTGTTCATGCACTTTGTGGTTTTTGTTTCGAACGTCTACACTTTGCACGTTTAATTCACGTATATATTTATTCTTTGTACACGAAACGTGATTAGCCTCTATCTTGGAAGGCCTAGGAATCACGTAGCACACACCATTCACTTTAGTTGTAACGTTTCAAGCATATCACACATTCATTTTAATTTGCATCCATCGTATGAAATATAAGTAAAACACTTAGTAAATAATTCTAAGTTTTCAAAATATAATACCGACCCAATCATGTCACAAAACCAACGTATAACTTAAAATTTCATTTAACGATAGTACTATATTACTTCACGACGTCATAGACCACCTAGCAAACTAACATTTTCATGTAAACAACTTGTAAAAATAATCACGTTTTAACACCAAGATCGAACCATTTTGAATTGACTCAAACCGAATTTCAAAACAAGAATTCATATAAAAATTCTTATATTGTCGACTTGGGCTTAACTAAAGCCCATTAAGAAATTAAAATCTGTAAACCCACTGGGCCTATAAGAAATGTTTTTAGAATCATAAAAATGATCCAAAGCCAAGCCCAAAACTTTTTCTATGCCATCGCCTCCAAAAATCTTAACGGGCCTTAATTTGAATCGATCCAGGCCCATAAGCTAAAAAAATGAGCTTTTGAATCTTCGGAAAATTTTTGGAAAGTTTCAAAATCATTTTTTGCAAAATTGGACTAAAAATGTAACGCGGCGACACCTAGGAGGACTAAATATGTAAATATTGAAAATAAAGGACTAAACCTGTAAATACAGAAATCTAAGGTTAAAATGTGATAAAAATTAATATTAGAAGGGTAGTATTGATTATTGGACAAAGTAGAGGACTATAGTTGAAATATATATAAAAAGGACTAACGGTGTAACGCAAGTATCGTTAGTGTAAAAATGGTAAAATTGGAAAAGGAGACAAAGACTAAATGTAACTTATTTATCATTCTTATTTATTTTCTATTTTCGTCAATTTATTTCATATCATGTTTAAACTTTATTTTTATTTATATATATATTATTTAACGAAACGTTAATAATATATATAACGATATTTTAAAAAGTTAAGATTTTCTTACGATTAAAAAGGTAAAAACTTCGATGGATAAATTAAAAACCATATTTTGTCATATCATGCATATCACAAGAATTTCACTGCACATCATTTTTCGTCATAACGAATATCTAATATTCGTTATTTTCTTCATAATTACCGAATAGTTTTTGGTCAAGTTCTTAGATAAATTTATTTATCAGGTTGTATTTCGAAGCCGTTTTCATAAATTCGTCCGACTTTATTTTCTTCGTTTTCAGTAATAATCAAGGTGAGTCATAGCCTCACATTTAATTATTTTCAAAACTCCGTGAGGGGGATACATGTTATAAATAGATCGCAAGTATTTTTCTGTATGCTTTCCTGACTGATATATGCCTAAGTTAGCTATTGCCAAAAGACCCTTATTCATGAGCCATTAATCACTGCGGTGAACGCGAATATAATGAATAGATCTATTTAAGGTTTGACAGCCTGTCCCATTAATACTTGACGGAATGCCATTATGCATGTGGTTAGTCGTATTAGTCGCGATAATTATATTTGAGTAAAAATAGGAACTGGTAAATCACCTATTACACGAGGGCAAATTTATCATTGATTTGATAAACACCCGCCGTTTACGGTATTTGTTAACGTTTACATGTCATGAGACTTAGTGCAATATATGAACTGCAATATCAATGTTTTCAAACTGATTGTATTTTCCAATACAATCTTACTTGTGTATCAAAATGATTATTAAATTCAAACTCTATGATTTCACTCAACAATTTTGTTGACTTTTAAGCATGTATCTCAGGTATTTAGCAGGGGAAGCAAGCATGGAACGGGCGGCAAAAATCTTCAAAATTATGTTTACTTATTTCAATAATGATGTAAAATAAATGATGTTTGATTTAGTTCAAAACATCAAGCTTTTATAATACTCTGATAAGGACCTATTGTATTTCAAATATTTATAAATGAAATTATGCTTTAAAACGTCTCTTCGAGCCGTTTTCTATCATTATAACTTCGATCCTCACCGTAACACCCTAATTTCTATTCCGCTGCCGCATTTCAAATTAGGGGGTGTTACAGTTTTGTAACCCAAATCTTCGCAGTCATCATAATCATACAGGTTATAATCATAATCATCTTTCCAACGCTCGTATATGCTCTTACTCCCAATTCCACCTCCACTCTTAGATGCTATGAAACCTTTAATTTCATTAAAAACCTCTTCCACTTCATTTTCACTATCCTCGTCACTCATACCAGCCACATTAGACGTCGGCTGCTCATGTGCCAATTGTATCTCACTCATAAGAGTAACGTCATTTGGCGTGCTTGGCCAGATCTGAATAGGCTCCGCATCAGCCTTTTGTCCACAATAGCTCCAGCTCTCGTGGAACTACCCCCATTTGCACCTAACACATCATCATTTTCAACTGCCTAAGTTCATCAAAGGGGTTCGAACAGCTTGCCTCTCTACTAGGCGTTTCCTTATTGTTCTTTATATTACTTGTAGTAGCACCATTCTTCTTGAAAACAGGTTTATTAACATGTTTAGTCGACTTAAACTAAAATTTAGAACCCATATTAAAGCCACTAGCCAGTTTCTTTCCACCAATTCCAACATTACTCTGGTTTACCTTCGTACCACCATAATGCACCTCCCCATGATTTATAGGCATAGCAGGAACCATTTTAGGGGAATGTTCCGAGTTATGTCCAAAAATCTTGCAATTGGCACATCATCGAGGAGTCCATTCATATTCAATAGTAATTATTTCGTACATGTATCCCTCATCATCCAAATTTGGGATAGCAATAACCACTGAGTCCTTTAAAGTATTTTCAGCACTTACTTCAATATTAGTATGTGCATAACTATTTCGTCCCCATGATTCATTGTACATCGTACTAGTAAATGAATCAAGCATTAACAGTTTGCTAATCTTAGTTTCTATAGCACTAAGACCATCAATAGTCAATCTTGCCATTGAAACATCATGAAATTTAACCCAAATCAGAACACGAGTTACCTCCTCTTTTTTCAAACTAGTATAAGTAGTCTAATATTGATATACCTTTAAAATACGTACAATTTAAGAAAAAAAATGCTGAAGCTTAATACATAAAAATGCACCATTGACATACTAAATAACAAACTACCTTCAATTTTTTTTATAATCTATGCGACAAATAGCACGACAACAAAATGATGTAAGAATAGGTTAAATTTTATAACCGAAGACTCAGCAGCTATAATATTAGCAACACTCTTATTAAAGTTACATGCGCAAACCAAAAAACTGCACCGCAACATGCAAAAACAAACTCAGCTATAATATTAGCAACACTCTTATTAAATTGTGTTGTTGATCCAAACTCTTATTAACAGTCTTTTACTTAACCTCAAAGCCAAGGTTCAATCCATGCCATTTATATTTTTATGATTTATTTTTGCAACCTTTGAAAAAGTTCAAAATCACCCCGGAACTTTACTTCTATTACGAAAATTACTTCCAAACTTTTAAAAATTATTATGATTTGCTCTTTTCAAGCTTAATAAAGTAATCGCCCCTAAACTTCAATTGTGTTATCAAAATAACTTCTAAACTCTTAAACAAATCATTTAAAATCATAAGACAACAACATAATTGATTCATACGGGATTTTTGTTAACTACAACATTAATTAACAAAATGATGAACAATATTTTAACTATTAACCAGATTCAGAATATTTATTTACTTAAAGTTGAATTATTCACATTATATGCATATGTAAAGTTTGGGTAGACTTTGATTACACACATTTATATTTAACTAAGTATAATAAAGATGTACGGGTTAAGGATATCATCTTACAAAAATGAGATGTTGTAACAAACGCGTACATAAAACATGTATCTTTAAGGCCACGTAGTAACAAGCGGTTAATCCATCCTCGTTTTCAATTATGTTCATACAATGATAACTGTGTGTATTATATTATAACAACTAAACAAAATCCATATCAAAGTAAAATCTTGTTAAATGATAAAATATTGCAGAGGAACAATTTTTAATTTCCTGTTGTTAGAGTATCCATAATGCAAAAAAGCTTTTAAATCAGGCTTTCGCTCTCTTCTTTCTCCATATCAAGTTTATTTTCCATCTCTTCAAATTCCAAAGAAGTAAGAGTTTGTCATCAACATATTTTGTATCTTTCGCAATACATCTATAAAAAATACTTATAAAATTTTAACTTAATTGATATCTTTATGGCTGTATGCTATGTTGTTACTGTTTTATTTACAAACTTTAAATCATTTATATAAACTCAATTAACATAGTATCGTCTTCATGTCATAGTTTATGATGGCATCTGCGAACGAGAAGGCTGTTTCACCTGAGAAAAGGTATATGAAATGATCACTTAAAGTGCATCTTAAATCTTAGATCAAAATACATATATATCTATATATTTACTAATCAAAATTTGAATCATATCACGAGCCTGATTTTTGTTTGTTTTTATTTCTAGAGTTGCCCTTGTCACAGGAGGAAACAAAGGTATTGGGCTCGAAATATGTCGTCAGTTGGCCTCAAACGACATCAAAGTCATACTAACGGCGAGAAATGAGAGTCGTGGCATAGAAGCTATTAGAAAACTCAATGTTTCTGGTCCTCTAGATGTTGTTTTTCATAAACTTGATGTTAAAGACCCATCCAGTATTGCAAGATTGGCCAAATATGTCGAATCACAGTTCAAAAAACTTGATATCTTGGTGAGATTTTTGTTACAATATAATTTGCTAAAGTGATTAATATATAATGACCTATGCACAGTCCTTAACAAATGTATCATTTACAACATACATGATTAATTTAGTTATATTTTTCATATTTTATTATTTGTTGATCATATATATAAGATTAGACTTATTTATTAATTATTACTGTATATGATAAGAAATATATATTATTTGACATTATACATATGCATAAAACAAATAATAACAGCTGTTGGCATATTTTATAGGAAACTCAAATAGTTTAATATAGTGCGTGTATGATTGAGATTGAAATATTTCTATTTGCATGTTGATTGACAAATATAGCAACAATATACTAGTACTAGTTTCTGAAGCTTTTTCTTATACTAAATTTAGTTATATTTCATAATTCAGGTGAATAACGCAGGTGAGAGTGGAATAATCGTACATGAAGATGAATTTAGAGCTTTCAAGGATGGAGCGGGTTATGTAAGTACATATACACGACCACGGCCTATTTATTTTGAGATTTTTATAATTTTATACTTAACATGACTATATATACACATTACTATAAAGGTTATGTTTAACAACAAAACTTGCATAAGAAAGTATTACTACTGTAATATATTAAGTTGGTTGGAGCGGTTATTTTCGAAGTGTGTCTAGTGAAGTACATTTAAAGAATAACATCCAAACACTTCAGACGTAACTCGGTTTAGATTGTAGGGCTACATTTATTATTAAAAAAAATAATAATAAAAAAAAATAATAATAATAATAAAAAACCAAATCAATTGTTACTGTGATTTTTGTGTATTTGTGTGTCCAAAATATAAAGATGAAGGAATATTTCTTTTAAAAACTAGGTTTATCTACAAATGGAAAAGATTAGAAGATATATTATAGCTGTAACATGTAACACTAGCAGTAATTAAACATAGTAAATAGTTTAATACACTTCTATAAAGTATATAAATGAATCAGTTTAAACGGCAAAAAGGCATTCAATATGTATCTAAATACCAACTTTACAACAATTGAACATGATATCATGTGTTGTTTGATCAGAACGAAGTGTATGATGAAAATGCACACCTTTTAACCGAGATAATTGAGCAACCATACCATTTGGGAGAAGAATGTATCAAAACAAATTACTACGGAACTAAAGGAGTAACCGAAGCGTTTCTCCCCCTCCTCCAACTCTCTAAATCGCCAAGAATCGTGAATGTTTCCTCAAGCAATGGAGAACTACAAGTTAGTAATCTCACAAGTCACAACCATTATGATATTTTTCTTTTCATATGTTAAAATGAATGAGGCTAACTTCTAATTTATTCTATTTTTAGTATCTACCCAATGAGAGGCTACAAAAAGAGCTCCAAGATATTGACCACCTTACCAAAGAGAGAATCGATGAGATTATCCAATGGTTTTTGAGAGACCTTAAAGCTAATAAGTTGCTAGAAAATGGTTGGCCTCTAACCTTAGGTGCTTATAAAATTTCAAAAATCGCGGTTAATGCATACACAAGGGTTTTGGCGCAAAAGTATCAAAATATTCTTGTCAACTGTGTCCATCCAGGTTATGTCATAACCGATATCACATCTAACACTGGTGAGTTGACCTCGGAAGAAGGTGCTAAAGCTCCGGTAATGGTTGCTTTGTTGCCCGATGATGGTCCTTCGGGGGTCTATTTCAATCGAATGCAAATATCCTCATTTTGATCAACATTACTCTCAGTTTGATCATAACACATTGGGAGCTATGAGTCGATGTTGATTACTCTAAATAAATTTAAAGATTCTATGGGTGATTGGATTGTTGATATTGTAGTTTATGTATATCAATAAAATGCATACATGTTTATGTGTAGTTCCAAAAGTCATGTCATCAATGTTGACGAACAAATCTTCATTGTGTATGGCAATGTATCAAATGGCAATATTTAACTATTTATAAAACTCAAAACTGCTCAGCCCATCAGTTATTAATTAACTTCATCCATACTTTGATGGCTTAAAAATTAAAACTGGCTCATTTATAAATTAAGCCCATACTTTGGTCCTTCTTTTGATATTGGCCCATTCAGTTCCGTTAAGAATGTTAATGCACTCGTAAACATTAATAAATTGTAAAGTTGATTAGTAAATTGTGAAGGCCAAGAAAGCTAAGATCAAACGAAAATGTGGAGTATGTAACGAGGTAAAGTGACCAGAATGTGGTGTATGTAACGAGGTACATTCTTGACACAGTAAGGTTGAAACTAGATTCTATCAAGTTTAAGATGAACGCTAGAGTTAGCAAGTGTTGTATAACCAGTCATGCGTAATCAAAGTACAGACAATATAATAAGAAAAATGTACAAATCGAAAAGCTATAACAAACCAGATTTGTGAGATGTAACCGAATGCAAGAACATGATTGAGGCACGTGTTTGACACGCTTCCCTTAAAACAGATTCGCCACCTATTCGGCGTCTATTTCCCAGGGTACAACAATCAAAGCAGTTGTACTGCCGGACTTGACGTTATGCCTGAAATTCTCATCAGACAAATTTGCGATTCGCATGACAAATAGAAAACCCAAAAGCGAACATTTGTGTATGTTATCTTAGTGTGGTGCCACTTTCTCTTGTGTCTTCAATGATCACATAAACTAGATTATATAGGTGATTCAAAAACCGGTCATAGTTAATATGTAATTAACCGCCATAAACACTGATTTAATTTTCGAGTAATGGTCATAGTTATAGTATTATTAATAACCATAAACCATGTCATTAATCGAAATATTAATCAGTAATTAACCGACCATTAATATGTTGTTACAACTTTGACACTTTCAAAGTTTACACCATTTCGTTTTAGACACCACAATTTGAGATCGATATCCCATTCACACTACAGTTGCTGAAAATGCAATTTTCGACCAAAATTTTCCAACAATCCCCCACATGAATGGAGATCGATTCGAAAACACACACATTTCCAATGAAAATCCCAACAGTTGAATCCTGCATAGGATAGGTAGGTGTTACCCTGTGAACCTTCCCTTGTGAAATATACTTAGCCTACTAGCTGCCAGTAGAACGCGATGTCTTTGAACTGATCTGCTATTTATATAGACGACAATATAAGTTCACACAGAACTCTCCCTGACATCGTCAAGTCCTCATAGTTGTGTTTGTTATGGTCATGAACACTAGCCTGGTTCTGCGAGAGCTGTTAGGAATTGCGCCCCACATTTCCCTTAGAAGCAACCCCACTTCTCTCCCACATAGGTGATTCCGATTGAATCATTAAAAGCGACAAGCTTAACCTCATATTGTCACTGTTATAGGAATGGTCTAGGAAGTTTACTAACCCCCTTAAATGAATGGAGAATTGATAACTCCCCCACAGTGACCTCCCTCGGTTTATACAATTAGGTTGTCCTATTGAACCCAAATCTTGGGATCTCCAGTCAGCTGGGTTAGGTTTTCCTTCATATAAACTTTTCTGGGGCTTTAGTCTCATTCCTCCACACGACTTGTTAACTCACTCTCAGATTAAGCCTTTTATAAGCGGATCCGCGCTATTATCATTTGACTTAACATTGTCAAAAATAATAACTCATGTTGAGAGTAGTTGTCGTATTGACATAATATGTCATGACTCACCATTATACATTGTGATATATGCTCTGCCAATTCTTTAGTGGCTATCACAATGTATACAACTATCATTCTAGGTGATGTTGGTGCATCATATTCTGTTAACCATAGACATTTTGTCTCTTAACCAAATTTATCCATCGCGATAAAGAAAGAGTGTATACATAGCCACCCATGATTTGAAATCAGATGGTCATTAATAACATTAATTACCCATCAAATAGTAGTTATGGTTTGCTCTAAACAAAAACCGTAACTGTGGTTCTTCCAATAATTCATGAGTATTTCAAATGGGTAACACCTCTATTTTGAATAGATGTTGATTGGTGTCATTTGAACTCTAGTTGGGCCGGAATCCCCCACATTGAACCTATCTCAAGAATTTTGTAGAAAGGGTTCTTCCTTTCAAAGTCAATCTCATTTAAAAGATACACTTTTGAGTATATGACATGAGTAACCTTAGTAATTTGTCACTACACAAGTTTCATATTTGTGTATAAACTCTTTGAATGTTTGGCGTTAATTATTTTCCATTTCATAATTAACAAATTCCATGTCTAGCATGCTATAGACCAAGTAATCAAGAATATGAACAGAAGATGCATCATTCTGATTATTCATTGCTTCACCAACTAACATTCTTTCGTAAGACAAATTTACATCGGTACTTATGTAAATCTACACATAAAACATGTCATCCAAATTCACTTGAGATCATATAATTATAAGTGATCTCAAGTTATTATGTGATTACGTTCACATAATACCAATGTGTAATCATTACACACAATAACATGTTCCACTATATGTGAAAGGACAATTCACTTTGAATGACAATCACACCATTCAAGTTAGTTACATAAATCAACATTGTTTGTTGTCATTAGTATGTGTGTTCTTTCGCGACATTTCACTATGTCCGAAATAGTTATGTTTAACACTTAGTCATTTCCCACATAATGACAACTTGTTAAACTATTAGCAACATGAGTTGCAATTTAATTTCGTTTAGGATTACAAATAGTTTGATTATTTGCAATAATGTTTACAACACACTATTTGCAACATCCAAACTTATTAATCCTTGACACAAAGTCGAATGATTTGTTTATTGTTTTTTTTTTTTTTTTGAACAAATCAGTAACATTGAACCAAACACCCTTAAATATGCATAAATTTGCCACACAATTGTGCATCCAATAACACAAAATTTAGCACAAAACATCCGTTAAGACTCTAATCCGAACAACACCTCAAAGAGACATTTCCCCAAAGTCAATTTTCTACACAAATACGGTATTTGGAAACAAACTCCGCTCGTAAACTTATGCATAAAACTTTCTGCACAAATAGGTTAGTGAATTATCGGCAAACAACCTCTTACAAAATTCCGCAAATAAATCCTTTTGCAAATAAATTTTTTTAAGAAAAAAATAAAAAAAGATTTTTCAGCATAAAAGTTTAGGAACCAAAGAAGCCTTTCAACAGTTTCTATGCAAAAAAATGCAGCAACCAAACGGGCTTCAATAGCACTTTACTGCATAAAAAAATGCAGCCAAACAGGCCTTTACAGTCACTTTTGTGCATAGAATTTCAGCAACAAAAAAAATGTATTTTCCTGCATAAAAATCGGCACCAATACGGCAAAATTCAGCCTAAAATTTCAGCCACCAAAACGCCAATTTTTCTTTCTGCATATAAAGACCAGCTACCGAAATAGCTTTTAGTGCATAAAAAAAATCAGCAACCAAAGGCCTTTATTCTACACAAAATTCAGCAATCCAAACCGCCACATAAAGTGACTTTTCTACACAAAAAGTTAGCAATCCAAACAACCCTTTAAGTAACTTATTAAGCAGTCTCAAAATCTGCATAAAATGGTTAAAAAGTTATGCACGAAATGGCTTCAAAATTCGTACTAAGTAGCCTCAAGTTCTGTTTGTATTAGTCACAAAATTATGTACAAAACAAACTCAATTTGCATAAGATAAATACAAAGTCCACCACCAACAAGCGCAAAAAACTCAACTTGCCTCAAAATCGGTACAAATTAGCCATCATGACCTATTCCGATCAACCACTTACAGAACACTCATTTGATAAAAGCTCTTATAGAAAGTCATAACCAATCAAATGGTCAAAACATTCGAGTAACGATACTCAAGTATTCTAAAAATTGCAAAAGCATAATCATAGTTGCTTACACATATATTACCAATATCCTTTTCCTTTGTGGATAACCATGATTTGGAGGAGAAACAAAGTATATTATCAATCTTTATCAAAATAATTGCTAAGATACTTTAAGAGATTATTTGAAAATTCCAGTAGTCATATGTCATAATAAATTTATAATACAATCAAGTTTCATGCCAATTTACAAGGTATACTCATTTCCAAATTGCCATAAACTATAAATTAATAACTAATGATAGTAAAATAATTTCATGCTTGAAACTTTAACACAAATAAACAAATCAGTAGCAAGTGGCAATTTGTTTTTTCCAATTTATGCATTAGATACTGCTACATTCGCAACCACCACTACCAAATGTACTTAATCTATTTACTTGTCTTCGATTCGTTCCCTGGACACAAATTTTCAATATAAAGAATCAGTTCTCACTAACTAATATGTGATCTTCATTGTCCAAACCGAAACTCAGTCCAATTAAATTATGCTTTCAAAATTGTGCCACTGTCAAAGTAACTCTTACAATAAAATATAAAATGTTTTTCTATAAAATGTGTTTTATCTAACTGTTTATTGTATAACATTTTAGTATCTCAACAAATCCTATTGTTCTTCTAAGATTTAAACACATGAAAATAATCTGTTTTAAGTTTGTTGTATAACCAGTCATGCGTAATCAAAGTAGAGACAATATAATAAGAAAAATGTACAAATCGAAAAGCTATAACAAACCAGATTTGTGAGATGTAACCGAATGCAAGAACATGATTGAGGCACGTGTTTGACACGCTTCCCTTAAAACAGATTCGCCACCTATTCGGCGTCTATTTCCCAGGGTACAACAATCGAAGCAGTTGTACTGCCGGACTTGACGTTATGCCTGAAATTCTCATCGGACAAACTTGCGATTCGCATGACAAATAGAAAACCCAAAAGCGATCATTTGTGTATGTTATCTTAGTGTGGTGCCACTTTCTCTTGTGTCTTCAATGATCACATAAACTAGATTATATAGGTGATTCAAAAACCGGTCATAGTTAATATGCAATTAACCACCATAAACACTGATTTAATTTTCGAGTATTGGTCATAGTTATAGTATTATTAATAACCATAAACCATGTCATTAATCGAAATATTAATCAGTAATTAACCGACCATTAATATGTTGTTACAACTTTGACACTTTCAAAGTTTACACCATTTCGTTTTAGACACCACAATTTGAGATCGATATCCCATTCACACTACAGTTGATGAAAATGCAATTTTCGACCAAAATTTTCAAACAGCAAGCTCATGGAGACGTGGAAACTGGCATATGGAAGCTAAAGAATGAAGAGTTCCACATGTACTAGAAAAACATGAGTTTGATTGTAATTTATTTATTTTCTCTAGTATAGTTTTATGGTTGTCGTCTCTTCGGGTATGTTCAAAACGCGTAGATGTCATTGCTAAGAGTGTGGTTCATAGCTACTCTTTTTGTTGTACCTAAATCATTTATTTTTAATATATTCCCCGGGTAAAAAAAAGAAAAGAAAAAAAAACCATTTAATATACAAAGAAACACCTTTTACATAAAAAAAAATAGAACCGATAAAACATATGGTACAAATAACAAAAATTGCTAAATAATTTGGGCATCATTTATTAGACATGGCATAAAACAACCATATGTTTTATAATTTTCCAATCACTTATCTAAACTACATATAATACATTTTAGACCCTCTATTTTTTTTTTAAATAAATTTTAAGCATTACAAGTTCTAAAGCTATTTTTACAATTATTTAATGCATCAATATATTTATACAATACTTATAACGGATGTTATTTTTACAATACCCCTCATTTAAAAATATAATTAATATATCAAATGGTATAAACGAAGCAAGCTATTAATTTATTATAAAAATCTTGGCATCTATTTTTTTTAGTAAAAGGTCAACGACCTGGTAAATATATTACTCCAAAAAATCTTGGCATCTAAGTAGCAAGTAACTTTCATTGCCAATCATCACAACTTTGTAATGCTATTAACTACCGTTTTCATATGACCATTGCATCGTGATGCACGAGTAGTCTATCATTTTTATACGAGATAATGTGGGATAAAGTTATTTCCTAAAACTCTCTATAATATGCGGGTAATAGATAAACCGATTCTATTGATTATGGGTTTTCAATCATATCCACTAGGCGCCCAATTTGCTGAACGATTTCAGATAAATGTAACAAGCAGAATACTTTTATACAAATCTGCATGAATTCCATGCGATTAAACTAAGGATACGATGGTTACTCTCCGACTCACGTAGATATAGAAACAGGTTACGCTAAAACCTTACAATCAAATATTTAAATAATACTAAAAAACGATTCCACATATATTACCATGGTTATACGGTAATATATTAGTGTATGTCAAATGTCTAACACAAGTATAGTTGCTCCCTCCATTAAAACGTCCTTCAAGCTTGTCTTTTTTTTTTTTTTTTTTTTTTTTTTTTTCCTCTAAAATAATTTCTAAAATCAAAAGCAAGTCTAATTTATCACTTACTATACCATACCGTATTCTTGGGGTCGTCAAGTCTTCTTGACAAAATGTCAATTCTAAAATGATCCCACAAAAAGTTGCAATGCCACAAGACCAAGGTTATTGTGACTGGTCCTATAGCTACATGACAAGTTGCTAAAGGTATACCAGTCAAACGTAGAATATCATGCAATTTATATACCATGTAACGAGCTTTCAATTAATATCCACAATAGGTGAACTATATGTGAACCATAGCCGACTAGTGTTGCCACTAACTTATTGTTAATTTTCGTACGTCTTAAATAAATATATAATTTTCTACTGGTTGTAAGAATATGCATAACGAGTAGTCATGTTGTTGCCGAGTTCATAGAAATTTTTTATTTTGTCATTCATGCGCTAGAAATAACGGGAAAAGGCTATACAACATGAATAGTACTGTAGGTTATAAATAACTAGAACGGTACCCGCGCAATGCAACGGCCAATACCCTGTGACTATATTTTGCATTATTAATTTGGTTACTTGTTTAGTATTCTTTTTTCAGTTTTCTGTTTTCAGTTTTCAATTTTTTCATATTTCAGTTTTTAGATTTAAGATTTCTATTTTGAGTTTTCTGTTTTCTATTTTTGCTTTTAATTTTTTGAAATCCTTCTTCCATAATGTTTGAAATCTTTCCACAATAAGTAAGTAAAAGTCTGAATTTTTAAGTAGTTCTAATTATAGAATTGTCTTAAATGCATTATAATGTAGTATAGATGATTCTAGGTTATGAGATAATGGAGTATGAGATTAGTATTTTCATTAAAACATATTCGTACTCGTGTCATATATCATAGAGTTTTCACGAACTAAAACATAATAGTAATGTAAAGGACATATATTTTTTTTATAAAAATAAGCAAAGATAACAGAAAGCACAAAGTTAAAGCTTTAGGGCCAAAACGAAATTTATAAAAGTCAATGAAAAAGGAAAAGACTTTTTGAGCCATGTTTGTTTATGTGGAATCGGACATGGGACTTTTGGCACAAAACAAAAAACTTGACCATTTAAGCTAGCAAGACATTTTGTCATCATTTAACCTTTAACATATTCATAAAAGATTAACTTTTCTTAGATTAACCCAAAATCAATCATAAATTCATAATACACCGTCGTTGGATACAACAATTGTATGTATACGAGTATTATGCAACCGTGCTTTGCTGCGTTCAGTAATATGTAATCACGATTAGTCACGTTTTTTAAAATTTTTTATATAATAAAATAAAATCCCAATTTGATACTTTCGTATTAAAAAAAATATATTATTTCATTATTAGGTAATATTTTAATTATTATTTTTTAGTTTATAAATTTATAAATTCGTTTTGTTTATATACTACACAAGTAGAAGATAAAGACAAAAAAAGTTGGTTGTGGCTATTGTGAATTGTTCTATCACGCCACTTTGCCTCCAAGAATGTGTTTGTGTTAACCATGCTTGCAGAAAGGGTGTTTGGCAATTGGTTTCACAGTGAATAATATTGGGTCAAATATGGTATAATGCACTAAATAACACAGAACTGTATATAGGGTAAAATATGTATTCTTATTATGATTTACAGAGTTTTACATATATATAGATGGTGAACAGGTACAATGAAAAGACATACCTTTTCATGGTAACTGTCTACAACCAAAATACCTGTAAATAACTACCCTAACTGCCTAAATATGCCTGTTGGCCTTTGGCCCAGGCTTTCTGATCGATCAGGCCTTTTATTGTAAAGTCTTTTGGGCCTTCGGCCCAAGTTGTGTTTGGAAAACCCTTCAAAAGGTTGACCAACCTTGATGAAAAACTTATAGAATGGTTAATTACATTCTCGGATGGGGAAGAAGATTTTGTTTATCAAATGCCCCGCGTACGCCCTAGGTTCAAGGATTTTTCCATGGAGAAATGTAGTAGGTATCCGCCCATAGAAATGCTAAGTGGGTATGATAAGAGGAAAGGGCTTAAATATACTCATGAAAAGAATAAAAGATACTATCATGGATGTTTAGAGTTAGGAGATGATTATAAGAAAGATGAGGCGACTATTAGATGGCTCACGCTTGGTTATGTGAGCATAAGCGATACACGGTAACCCATGACCTTGAGTCTAGCTACAAGACTCGTAAATAAAGAAAAGCGCTTCTTGGGAGGCAACCCATGATTTTGTGTGATTTTTATTTTTGTTTGTTTGTTATTTGCTTCTGTATGCATGCTTTATTTTTATTGTTGGTAGATCATGTTTCTAAACTAAAAAGTGGAAATACTTTATGTTGTTGTTTGGCATAGTCTTAACTTCACCCGAAGGTATTTTTGCAAAAGACAAGTATAAGGGGAAACCCTAAATATGTTTTTAAGAAACAAACCGATCATGATTCTCCACAATATTAAGTGAACATGTATATTCGTATTTGTTAGAGTCAAATGCTTGTATCGAGTCATGATGAAGTTTTGCAGGATTTTCCAGGAAGTAGGACCAAGTTTTTTCAGAAATTTTCCGGAAACTTAACATAAAAATTTCTGCAGGTCACTTCTGACGGCGTCACGAGTTTACTCTTGACGACGTCACGGGTAAAAATCTGGAAATTTTACCGGTTTTGTTTTTCTAACGGAGTCTTAAAGTTTTTGTTGAATTATTAAGTTTTATAATCTCCATAAAATTTGCAAACTTCATTCCACAAGCATTATATCTTACTTTGCTTTCTAGGATTTAGTAACTTATGTAGATTGTCGCCGATTTTATGGGAGGTTGCCTTGTCTGTTTTCTCAGGATTTACAGGTTTTGTATGACAAGAAGATGATTATTATTCTGGAAGGAAAGCTTTGATTTTTCATTTTCTTGGAGGAAGATTTAACCTGACCACCTTATTATCCATACCGAGCGAATCAGGGGAATATTTGATTTCATTCTTTTTACTTTTTAACTTTTACATTCTTTACTTGAACATTGGGGACAATGTTCATCCTAAGTGTAAGGGGAGGGTAAAATGATGATACCTTACAGATACACTTTCGCTTGAGTTTGTTTGTTTGATAGTAGATGTGTAATAAAACTATGAGAAATACTTGTTAGTGCAATTTTAGCGCCAAATTTTAATTTTTTTACAAAATTTAGGAGTGAAACTTTAGCCATAGCAAGCGTCTTATGGATAGGAGATTGTATGACTAGCACATAACCGTACTTTCAGAAAAATTTTCCACCCAAATATGTGAGGTTCGCCTTTAGATTTGATAGGAAAAGCATTTACTATTAGTGCTTAGGAGTGTACCGGTAGCATTTAGATTCTAAAACTTGCGTTAGTGATGCATCCCGAGACCGCTAGTGAGACTACATTCGTGTAGTAGGATTTACTACATGATAAGAGGCATTAGGATCACCCTTGTGTTAAACCCGTATCATAATTACTTGACCATTTAAGTCATATTACTTGGCTAGTTAAGTCAACTAATTTTTCCCACACCCTTAGCGTTGTACTCATTTTTAGTACACGAAATCCCTAGTACACCCCTCCGAGCCTATCTTTTCGTTTCTAACTTCAAGCACTTTACTTAAAGGAAGAATTTGTTACACCCCACTTAAATGTACAACCAAATCGCCTTAGCCTTCCGTGAATGCACTCATTTTTAGTGCATTATTGTTATTTGTTAAACCCTAAGTTAACTATCTAATTGATTACATGGTTGCTAAGTCGAGTCATATCCTTGTACATATTGTTTTGGGACAATTGGGACTCATGGGTAAAGTACTTATTTTATGGAGTAATGGGGAAGAACATCATATATTACCCCCATATATACGTTAATCTTAAAATTACTCCAAGTGTTTTGATTATCTTAATTCGAGTCATTAGATTAGTCTATTGTAAAGTATGTAAAAATTCAAGTGTAAGGGGAACGTTCATTCCCTATGATGTATTATTTTGGATGGTAGGGTAAGAGTGTATGCAAAAAAAAAATAAATAAATAAATAAACATACGGACTACCATCCCTTTTCATTCTATGTTCATTTTATGTTTTTGTTATTTTTCATTTATTAGCTTAAGTCGAGTCTAGTCTTGGCTTAGCAACGCTATATTGTACATGTAATTAACCAATATTGTTAACTCGCCACCAGTAAAGACTGCCTATATCCAACAAAACCGTGTATTTCATATCCCTACACCTAACGTTACAACCCTTTAAAAGACCTCTTTGATAGTTTATCCTAGGTGCTTACGCCATATGGTGGAGGTTTGATCATTTCCCAAGCCTATGGTAATCTATTTTGCTATGACAGGTAGTGAGAGATATCTTCCGTTTCCATATTGTAATTTATACTTTATTACACCCGAGAGATGTGAGTATCTAAACACTATTTGTGAGGTGCTAGTATATGACCTCCGTGCTTGTCTTTGGTCTTTAGTGGAACGATTATTTGTTGTAATTACTTTTATATTAGTGTTAAATGACCCCTAACTTGTATTTTGATTAGAATAAAAGCGCATTTACTTGAGGACAAGCAAATCTCAAGTGTAAGGGTATGTGATGAGGCGAAAAATGAACCACTTTTAGGGGGTCATTTAAGCCCGGAATTGAATTTATTTGATCAAATATTGCCCTAAATCGTTCCTTTTGTGATTTTAGGTACTTTGGGAGTGAAATCTGGAAAAGGAAGCAATTCGGACGTTTTTGGAGCATAAAAGTAAAGAAAACGCCAATGACTTAATTTTCCATACTGGGAACAGTGAGTGACGGCGTCAAGAAGACTTTCCTGATGGCGTCAAGAGTAAAGACCATGACGGCCCAGTACAAACATGAAGGCGTCACAAGTAGAGCGTCAAGAGTTAAATGTGTGACGGCCTGCAAAAGTGGACTACATGACGCGTCAAATGTAGATCAAGGTAGTCCGAGGATTATTTTGGCGGCGAGATGACGGCGTCACAAGTTTGTTCTTGACGCCGTCAGCCTCTAATATCTATATATAGTTTTCTAATTTTCATTCATTAAGAGGAACAAGTTTGGAGAAACCCTAAGGCCGAATCATACACGTATTTTACAGCTTTTTCAAGGGTTTTCAGCCCTTGAACCCTTACATGTGCTATTGAGATAAGTATTCCTTTAATTCAATCAATATATCTATGTGTTGGTTGTCTATATCTTGTGCTTGTCTTGATTCCACCATGTTATGCTAGATCTATCTTGTGTTTGCTTGGATCTAATGAAACCTAGATGTTGATTATGTGTTGATTACTTGTTTATGGTTATATTGGATGAATGATTTCAATGTTAGGCTTAAGAAAACTGGCAGATCTCCAATTGGTAACATGCTTGAACATCTTAGGAAACATGAACCGATGTGTATTAGGTTTTATTGGTTTTGTTTAATGCATGAGTAAATTCTAATGATCCCATGTTAGGAGCTTCTTAGCCGGCTCGACATAGGAGTGAAGTAGGCACTCATAGGATTGGGGAGTTAAGTACGCCACCCCATGAATGGTATTAAGGAATACAATCCGTCATCCACGCAACTATAACAAGTAATTAACGTGTAAAAGATATCTAGGGAGTAATGAAATCTAAGTAAACACATTTCCCCACTTACTACTCACAACCTTAGTATAATTAGTTTTATTTTCATTTTAGTATTTTATTTTGATTGCATCTTAGTATTGGGTTAGTTGACTAGCAACTAATTCCGCCCAAATCCTTCAAACCCGAGATATTTACTTGCTTTCTAAAAAATATAAAAATACAAAAAGAATTATCCATCATCTCTAGACTTAATCTTTAGGTTTTCTAATCCTAGCGACACTATTCCTAGCTGAACGATCAATCCCCCGGTACTTGTCACTATACTATACTACAACGATCAGGTACACTGCCTGGTGGGGGTTGTAAGCTTCTCGAGATCCCTCGAGAGGTAAAGCTTGGTGCAATCCCCGCACATCAAGTTTTTGGCGCCGCAGCCCGGGGAATAGTTATTGTCTAGGTTAGAATCTCTTTTTATTAGGTCTACTTGCTAGATTCCTTTCTAGTAAGATTTTATTTTTATTTTTAGGTTCTCTTTAGTCTATCTTATTTCTTTGTTTCCTTTGTTCGTAAACTATCTCGATCGATAACAATAACATTGATCGTTTGATTCCTGTTATTCATGTTTTTCGTCGTAGGATTTTCCAAATGCCCACCCAATCCATTTAGTGGAAAATGAAAACCCACCTAACCTCTCGCCTAACCACCACTTTGACAATAATTCTGAGTTAGAGGAGTCTGACCATGATGATGACTGATGAGGCGAAAAATGAACCATTTTTAGGGGGTCATTTAAGCCCGGAATTGAATTTATTTGATCAAATATTGCCCTAAATCGTTCCTTTTGTGATTTTAGGTACTTTGGGAGAGAAATCTGGAAAAGGAAGCAATTCGGACGTTTTTGGAGCATAAAAGTGAAGAAAACGCCAAAGTCTTAATTTTCCTTGCTGGGAACAGTGGATGACGGCGTCAAGAAGAAAATCTTGACGGCGTCAAGAGTAAAAGTGGTGACGGCCCAGAAGAAACGTGAAGGCGTCACCCAAGGCCGTCACGTGTTAACTTGTCAAAACTTGCGCGCGGAGTAGCTGATATTGTTTTTGTCATAACTTTTGCATACGAACTCGGATTTAGGTGATTCAAAAGCCCACGCGAAGAGGACGAAGAGATCTACAATTTGGTGAAGAAATGGTCTTGACGGAGTCAAGAGAAACGAGCTGACGCCGTCAAGATGGGCCGAGGGAAAACATGCCTATAAATATAACATCATAACTTCACTTTTTGTAAGCCCTAAACCCTAAGGTCGATTCCTGGATTTAGGTAGGTGTTTTTCCAGCAACTTAGAGGGTTTCAATCACTCCATAAACATCATGTATTGGTTTGATGATTCTATCTTAATTATGTTTTCCATTATCATTGTTGTTTGCTCTTCTTTGATAATGATTTGCTAATTCACCTTGTGTCTACTTGTGATTATGTGAAACTTGTATATAATTGATTAGATCTCATTGATTTCTTGTTGATGTTGTGTCTATCTCCATCAATGAGGGGCTTGTTGATGTGTGTGTCTATCTCCATCAATTAAGGCGTGACAACTTCAATAGATCTAGTTGGTTTAGTTTATAATTCTTGTTTCCTATTGATTTTTGTTTTGATTAAATGAATTCGATGTTAGGCTTAGGAAAACTGGCAGATCTCCAAATGGTAACATGCTTGAACGTCTTAGGAAACATGAACCGATGTGCACTAGGTTTTATTGGTTGTATTTAATGCATGAGTAAATTCTAATGATCCCATGTTAGGAGCTTCTTAGCCGGCTCGACATAGGAGTGAAGTAGGCACTCATAGGATTGGGGAGTTAAGTGCGCCACCCCATGAATGGTATTAAGGAATACAACCCGTCAATTAAAACAAGGTTACAATTCAATAGGTAGGATTGGATAGCTAGCAAGGAGTAACATATCATAGGTAGACATGCTTCACTTATCTTGTAGAACCCTAGTTTACTTTTCTTGTTAATTAGTTCAATTAGTAGCTTTTGGGTTAGTTGATTAGCAACTAATTCCACCCACTCTCCCAATACCCGATATTTTTACTTGCTTTTCATAAAATATAAAAATACAAAAAGAATCATCATTTACCTTTAGATCTAGTTAGATTAATTTCAATCCTAACGACACTATTCCTAGCTGAACGATCAATCCCCCGGTACTTGTCACTATACTATACTACAACGATCAGGTACACTGCATGGTGGGGGCTGTAAGCTTCTTAAGATCCCTTGAGAGGTAAAGCCTGGTGCAATTCCCACGCATCAATGACCATAGGGCTAGTCCTTTTTACTATTCAGACTCCGATGAGGATCTTGATGATGGTGATGTGATTAATGAGGATAGGATGGAAGAGGAAGTGAACCCTCTTAGGTATGTCGACCCTAAAATAAGGATTGAAAGTGATAGTTCATTCAACATGCAATTTCCTTGTAAGATCGGATTTAGGAGCTTTAACGCCTATCTTAACTCATCTCTCCCAAAAAACATAATCTCGCGTTATGAATATAATTAAATTATGGTAGATGAGTTAGAATACAAAGGGGAAAATATTATTGCTAGGGCAATACCATTGCATGTGTTTGTAGGAAGCTTGGTTTATCTTGTTGAGTTCATGGTTATGGAAAGTCTAGGAGAATTTATTGATGATGAGTTAACCCAAGTTGTGTTTGGGAAACCCTTCAAAAGGTTGACCAACCTTGATGAAAAACTTATAGAAGGGTTAATTACATTCTCGGATGGGGAAGAAGATTTTGTTTATCAAATGCCTCGCGTACACCCAAGGTTCATGGATTTTTCCATGGAGAAATGTATTAGGTATCCGCCCATAGAAATGCTAAGTAAGTATGATAAGAGGAAAGGGCTTAAATATACTCATGAAAAGAATAAAAGATACTATCATGGATATTTAGAGTTAGGAGATGATTATAAGAAAGATGAGGCGACTATTAGATGGTTATGTGAGCATAAGCGATACACGGTAACCCATGACCTTGAGTCTAGCTACAAGACTCGTAAATAAAGAAAAGCGCTTCTTGGGAGGCAACCCATGATTTTGTGTGATTTTTATTTTTGTTTGTTTGTTATTTGCTTCTGTATGCATGCTTTATTTTTATTGTTGGTAGATCATGTTTCTAAACTAAAAAGTGGAAATATTTTACTTTGTTGTTTGGCCTAGTCTTAACTTCACCCAAAGGTATTTTTGCAAAAGATAAGTGTAAAGGGAATCCCCAAATATGTTTTTAAGAAACAAATCGATCATGATTCTCCACAATATTAAGTGAACATGTATATTCGTATTTGTTAGAGTCAAATGCTTGTATCGAGTCATGATGAAGTTTAGCAGGATTTTCCCGGAAGTAGGACCAAGTTTTTCCAGAAATTTTCCGGAAACTTAACATAAAAATTTCTGCAGGTCACTTCTGACGGCGTCACGAGTTTACTCTTGACGGCGTCACGGGTAAAAATCTGGAAATTTTACCGGTTTTGTTTTTCTAATGGAGTCTTAAAGTTTTTGTTGAATTATTAAGTTTTATAATCTCCATGAAATCTGCAAACTTCATTCCACAAGCATTATATCTTACTTTGCTTTCTAGGATTTAGTAACTTATGTAGATTACCGCCGATTTTATGCGAGGTTGCCTTGTCTGTTTTCTCAGGATTTACAGGTTATGTATGACAAGAAGATGATTATTATTCTGGAAGGAAAGCTTTGATTGTTCATTTTCTTGGAAGAAGATTTAACCTGGCCACCTTATTATCCATACCGAGCGAATCAGGGGAGTATTTAATTTCATTCTTTTTACTTTTTCACTTTTACATTCTTTACTTGAACATTGGGGACAATGTTCATCCTAAGTGTAAGGGGAGGGTAAAATGATGATACCTTACAGATACACTTTCGCTTGAGTTTGTTTGTTTGATAGTAGATGTGTAATAAAACTATGAGAAATACTTGTTAGTGCAATTTAGCGCCAAATTTAAAATTTTTTACAACATTTAGGAGTGAAACTTTAGCCATAGCAAGTGTCTTATGGATAGGAGATTGTATGACTAGCACATAACCGTACTTTCAGAAAAATTTTCCACCCAAATATGTGAGGTTCGCCTTTAGATTTGATAGGAAAAGTATTTACTATTAGTGCTTAGGAGTGTACCGGTAGCATTTAGATTCTAAAACTTGCGTTAGTGACGCATCCCGAGACCGCTAGTGAGACTACATTCGTGTAGTAGGATTTACTACATGATAAGAGGCATTAGGATCACCCTTGTGTTAAACCCGTATTATAATTACTTGACCATTTAAATCATATTACTTGGCTAGTTAAGTCAACTAATTTTTCCCACACCCTTAGCGTTGTACTCATTTTTAGTACACGAAACCCCTAGTACACCCCTCCGAGCCTATCTTTTCGTTTCTAACTTTAAGCACTTTACTTAAAGGAAGAATTTGTTATACCCCACTTAAATGTACAACCAAATCGCCTTAGCCTTCCGTGTATGCACTCATTTTTAGTGCATTATTATTATTTGTTAAACCCTAAGTTAACTATCTAATTGATTACATGGTTGTTAAGTCGAGTCATATCCTTGTACAAATTGTTTTGTGACAATTGGGACTCATGGGTAAAGTACTTATTTTATAGAGTAATGGGGAAGAACATCATATATTACCCCCATATATACGTTAATCTTAAAATTACTCCAAGTGTTTTGATTATCTTAATTCGAGTCATTAGATTAGTTTATTGTAAAGTATGTAAAAATTCAAGTGTAAGGGGAACGTTCATTCCCTATGATGTATTATTTTAGATGGTAGGGTAAGAGTGTATGCAAAAAAAAAAAAAAAAAAAAAAAAAAAAAAAAAAAAAAAAAGACGGACTACCATCCCTTTTCATTCTATGTTCATTTTATGTTTTTGTTATTTTTCATTTATTAGCTTAAGTCGAGTCTAGTCTTGGCTTAGCAACGCTATATTGTTCATGTAATTAACCAAGATTGTTAACTCGCCACCAGTAAAGACTGCCTATATCCAACAAAACCGTGTATTTCATATCCCTACACCTAACGTTACAACCCTTTAAAAGACCTCTTTGATAGTTTATCCTAGGTGCTTACGCCATGTGGTGGAGGTTTGATCCTTTCCCAAGCCTATGGTAATCTATTTTGCTATGACAGGTAGTGAGAGATATCTTCCGTTTCCATATTGTAATTTATACTTTATTAAACCCGAGAGATGTGAGTATCTAAACACTATTTGTGAGGTGCTAGTATATGACCTCCGTGCTTGTCTTTGGTCTTTAGTGGAACGATTATTTGTTGTAATTACTTTTATATTAGTGTTAAATGACCCCTAACTTGTATTTTGATTAGAATAAAAGCGCATTTGCTTGAGGACAAGCAAATCTCAAGTGTAAGGGTATATGATGAGGCGAAAAATGAACCACTTTTAGGGGGTCATTTAAGCCCGGAATTGAATTTATTTGATCAAATATTGCCGTAAATCGTTCCTTTTGTGATTTTAGGTACTTTGGGAGTGAAATCTAGAAAAGGAAGCAATTCAGACGTTTTTGGAGTATAAAAGTGAAGAAAACGCCAAAGACTTAATTTTCCATACTGGGAACAGTGAGTGACGGTGTCAAGAAGACTTTCCTGACGGCGTCAAGAGTAAAGACCATGACGGCCCAGTACAAACATGAAGGCGTCACAAGTAGAGCGTCAAGAGTTAAATGTGTGACGGCCTACAAAAGTATGACGGCGTCAAATGTAGATCAAGGCAGTCCGAGGATTATTTTGGCGGCGAGATGACGGCGTCAAATGTAGATCAAGGCAATCCTAACGACACTATTCCTAGCTGAACGATCAATCCCCCGGTACTTGTCACTATACTATACTACAACGATCAGGTACACTGCCTGGTGGGGGTTGTAAGCTTCTCAAGATCCTTTGAGAGGTAAAGCCTGGTGCAATTCCCACGCATCAAGTTTTTGGCGCCGCTGCCGGGGAATAGTTATTGTCTAGGTTATAATCTCTTTTTATTAGGTCTACTTGCTAGATTCCTTTCTAGTAAGATTTTATTAGGTCTCTTTAGTCTATCTTATTTCTTTGTGTTTTTGTTCGTAACTCTTCACCACCCGACATCATGGACGATGGGAACATCCTTGAACCCGTCATCCCACCACAACAAAACCCACCACTAGAACCCCTTAGGCCCCGAACCTTAGGAGAATATTCCCGACCTAGCCACCAAGGCTACCGAAACACCATTGAGCTCACCGGAGCCAATGTGACTCCCTTGCGATCCGACACCATCCGGTTGGTGCAAAGCGGATGTGCATTCCATGGACTTCGTTCCGAAGATCCAAACCAACATCCTAAGGACTTCCTAAAAATCGTAGATTCTATAGACCTAGGTGTTGAAACTAGAGAGACAACCCGATTACGCCTATTCCAATTCTCTCTACTGGATCAAGCTAGTCAATGGCTTGAGCGTTTACCCGTGGGATCCATCACCACATGGGATGATCTCACCACTCGTTTCCTTGCTCAATTTTTCCCACCGGGGAGAACTACTAAGCTTAGAAATGACATCTTGATGTTCCAACAACGTCAAAATGAAGCTCTTTATGAAGCATGGACTCGTTTCAAGGACTTACTCCAAAAAGTCCCTCATCATGGCATAGATCTTTGACTCCAAGTCCAAATCTTTTATGACCATATCGATCTCTCCACAAGGCGAGCCATTGACCAATCGGCCGGTGGTAAGCTACGTGATCTAAGTGCGGAATAATCATGGGAACTCATAGAAGATCTTGCTCTCTATGATAACGAAATTTGGAATGATCCCCGTGATTTGAACAAAACGGTCAAGGCAATATCTTTGCCTTCGAACAATTCTAGCACTCCCGACTGTAGGTTCATGGAACTTGAGGACCAAGTCAAGTTTCTCATGAAATCTTACGAAGCTCCTAAGCCTTCAAGCCAAGTGAACAAAATCACTTCTTCATGCGAATTATGTAGTGGTCCCCATGACACTCGTGATTGTGTGGAACTCCCCGGAACAGCTTTTGCGGACTATGCATCCACGCGTACCGACGAAGCGGGAGATAGGTGGTACACTTTCAAGCCCGAGCCAAACCCTTACGGTGATTCATACAACCCCTCTTGGAAAAATCACCCAAACCTTAGGTGGAAACAAAATCAACCCAATTCTTCCAATCCGCCTAATCGTTATCAACCAAACGGTCCACCCTCCAACCGTACTTTCAACAACAATCCTTCTAACAACTATGGTAGTACAAACAATCTTGAAGGATTGATTTCTAAGTTTATGGCATCTCGAGAAGCTCGCATATCTAAGTTTGAAGCCGATTTCAAACAAAAGCAAAGCGAGATGACCACCAAAATTGACGCATTGTCGAAAGTTCTCAATGACCGAGAAATGGGAGCACTCCCAAGCGACACGGTCAAGAATCCGAAACTAAATGTTAATTCCATATCTTCAGTTTCGTCACCCACTTCGTGCCACAATACTACTCGGTTAAATCAACGAGCACGTGTTTCAAACAAAACCAAATTCTTCAAAAGGACCAATCAAGTAAAACACCCGAACCGGTCAAAAGTATAGTTGAAACACCTCTTACGCAAGACCTTGACGATGAATTCAAGGAACTTCACCTTGAACGCCCCGTCATTGATGTCTTAGCGCGTGCTCCTTACTATAGTGCCCTCCTAGAAAAATATGAGAAGTTTAAACTAGGTAAAAATGGGACCGCCTTCGTTCAAAACAAGTTGCCTAAAAAGCTTGATGATCCGGGTATATTTGTTTTGCCGTGTAAGATAGGAAGATCCGAAGCTTTCGACACATTAGCCGATTTAGGGTCAAGCCTCAACTTGATTCCCTTGTCCTTATTCACCGCTCTTAAGCTAGGAAAGTTAGAGGAAACAGAGTTATTGATAGGGCTAGCGGATGGGAGTATTGCCCACCCGGTTGGAATGATTAAGGATGTAGTTGTTCACGTAGGAAAGTTAACTATATTAGCGGATTTTCACGTCCTAGACATGGTTAGTGACACTACATGCCCATTATTGGTAGTAAGAGGATTTTTAGCAACCGCTAGCGCCATGATAGATTGTAAGGAGTCTAAGATAGCGGTAGGTGAAGGCGATACTTGGTCGGTGTACGATGTAAAGAAGCATAGTTATGATTGTGATGATGAACCGACACCGCATTGGGTAGAGATGAATAGGAGACCGTCTAGATATGGACCTTGGATAGAAAGGAACTTTATAGGACCTCAATGCCCATTTTATCTAGAAAAAGAATTCATTGAGAAAACACATTCGGTGGAACAACTCATAGCTAGAGATGAAGAGCTAGATCCCTTTGAGGACCCCTTAGTCTTTAGGAAGATGATTCAGTTCTTGAGCGTAATGCCTATTAATATAGAGATGAGTAAGTAGAAAAGAGAGGGAGACAAGTGTAAATGGAGGTGGGACAAGCCACCTAAAGAAGGTGACGGATCATGGCATATGAGGATGACTTTGTATGATCCGGATGGACAAAAGTTTGAAAGGTCATACCATACTAAGGAAACCGATAGGAAGTTGAAACCTAAGTTTGATCCCAAAGATGTCCTCAATGAGGAACTCACCCGTATCACGTAGTAACCCATGACCTTGAGTCTAGCTACAAGACTCGTAAATAAAGAAAAGCGCTTCTTGGGAGGCAACCCATGTTTTGTGTGATTTTATTTTGTTTGTTTGTTATTTGCTTCCGTATGCATGCTTTGTTTTTATTGTTGGTAGATCATGTTTCTCAATTAAATAGTGGAAATACTTTACTTTGTTGTTTTGGCCTAGTCTTAACTTCACCTAAAAGTATTTTTGCAAAAGATAAGTGTAAGGGGAAACCCCAAATATGTTTTCAAGAATCAAACCGATCATGATTCTCCACAATATTAAATGAACATGTGTATTAGTATTTGTTAGAGTCAAATGCTTGTATCGAGTCATAATAAAGTTTTGCAGGATTTTCCAGGAAGCAGGACAAAGTTTTTCCAGAAATTTTCTGGAAACTTAACATAAGAATTTCTGCAGGTCACTTCTGACGGCGTCAAGAATTAATTCTTGACGACGTCACGTGTAAAAATCTGGAAATTTTACCGGTTTTGTTTTTCTAATGGAGTCTTATGGTTTTTGTGAATTATTAAGTTTTATAATCTTCAAGAAATCTGCAAACTTCATTCCACAAGCATTATATCTTATCTTGTTTTCTAGGATTTAGTAACTTATATAGGATGCCGCCGATTTTATGCGAGGTTGCCTTGTCTTTTTTCTCAGGATTTACAGGTTATGTATAACAAGAAGATGATTTATATTATGGAAGGGAAGCTTTGATTGTTAATTTTCTTGGAGGAAGATTTAACCTGGCCACCTTATTATCCATACCGAGCGAATCAGGGGAGTATTTGATTTCATTCTTTTTACTTTTTCACTTTTACATCCTTTACTTGAACATTGGGAAAAATGTTCATCTTAAGTGTAAGGGGAGGGTAAAATGATGATACCTTATATATGCACTTTCGCTTGAGTTTGTTTTGTTTAATGGTAGATGTGTAATAAAACTATGAGAAACACTTGTTAGTACAATAGCGCCAAATTTAAAATTTTTTACAACATTTAGGAGTGAAACTTTAGCCATAGCAAGCGTCTCATGGATAGAAGATTGTAAAACTAACACATAACCGTATATTCAGAAAAATTTTCCACCCAAATATGTGAGGTTCGCCTTTAGATTTGATAGGAAAAACATTCATTATTAGTGCTTATGAGTGTACCGGTAACATTTAAATTCTAGAACTTGCGTTAGTGATGCATCACGAGACCGCTAGTGACACTACATTCGTGTAGTAGGATTTACTACATGATAAGAGGCATTAGGATCACCCTTGTGTTAAACCCGTATTATAATTACTTGACCATTTAATTCATATTACTTGGCTAGTTAAGTCAACTAATTTTTCCCACACCCTTAGCGTTGTACTCATTTTTAGTACACGAAACCCCTAGGACACCCCTCCGAGCCTATCTTTTCGTTTCTAACTTTAAGCATTTTACTTAAAGGAAGAATTTGTTAAACCCCACTTAAATGTACACCCAAATCGCCTTAGCCTCCCGTGTATGCGCTCATTTTTAGTGCATTATTGTTATTTGTTAAACCCTAAGTTAACTATCTAATTGATTACATGGTTGCTAAATCGAGTCATATCCTTGTACATATTGTTTTGGGACAATTGGGACTCATAGGTAAGTACTTATTTTATGGAGTAATGGGAAAGAACATCATTTTATTACCCCCATATGTGCGTTCATCTTAAAAGTGCTCCAAGTGTTTTGATTTTCTTAATTCGAGTCATTAGATTACTTTATTGTAAAGTATGTAAAGATTCATGTGTAAGGGGAATTTTCATTCCCTATGATGTATTATTTTGGATGGTAGGGTAAGAGTGTATGCAAAAAAAAAAAAAAAAAAAAAAAAAAAAAAAAAATCGAAAAATCAAGAAAAAGAAAAAGAAAAAAAATAGAAAAAGAAAAAAAAAAAAAAAAAAAAAAAAAAAAAAAAAAAAGAGAGAAGAAAAAAACATACGGACTACCATGCCGTTTTATTCTATATTCATTTTATCTTTTTGTTATTTTTCATTTATTAGCTTAAGTCGAGTCTAGTCTTGGCTTAGCAACGCCACATTGTACATGTAATTAACCAAGATTGTTAACTCGCCACCAGTAAAACTTCATTTATCCAACAAAACCGTGTATTTCATATCCCTACACCTAACGTTACAACCTTTTAAAAGACCTCTTTGATAGTTTATCCTAGGTGCTTACGCCATGTGGTGGAGGTTTGATCATTTCCCAAGCCTATGGTAATCTATTTTGCTATGACAGGTAGTGAGAGATATCTTCCATTTCCATATTATAATTTATACTTTATTACACCCGAGAGATGTGAGTATCTAAACACTATTTGTGAGGTGCTTGTGTATGACCTCCGTGCTTGTCTATTGGTCTTTAGTGGAACGATTATTTGTTATAATTACTTTTATATTAGTGTGAAATGACCCCTAAGTTTTATTTTTACTAGAATAAAAGCGCATTTGCTTGAGGACAAGCAAATCTCAAGTGTAAGGGTATATGATGAGGAGAAAAATGAACCGTTTTTAGGGGGTCATTTAAGCCCGGAATTGAATTTATTTGATCAAATATTGCCCTAAATCGTTCCTTTTGTGATTTTAGGTACTTTGGGAGAGAAATCTGGAAAAGGAAGCAATTCGGACGTTTTTGGAGCATAAAAGTGAAGAAAACGCCAAAGTCTTAATTTTCCTTGCTGAGAACAGTGGATGACGGCGTCAAGAAGAAAATCTTGACGGCATCAAGAGTAAAAGTGGTGAAGGCCCAAAAGAAACGTGAAGGCGTCACCCAACGCCGTCACGTGTTAACTTGTCAAAACTTGTGCGCGGAGTAGCTGATATTGTTTTTGTCATAACTTTTGCATACGAACTCGGATTTAGGTGATTCAAAAGCCCACGTGAAGAGGACGAAGAGATCTACAATTTGGTGAAAAAATGGTCTTGACGGCGTCAAGAGAAACGAGCTGACGCCGTCAAGATGGGCCGACAGAAAACATGCCTATAAATATAACATCATAACTTCACTTTTTGTAAGCCCTAAACCCTAAGGTCGATTCCAGGGTTTAGGTAGGTGTTTTTCCAGCAACTTAGAGGGTTTCAATCACTCCATAAACATCATGTATTGGTTTGATAATTCTATCTTAATTATGTTTTCCATTATCATTGTTGTTTGCTCTTCTTTGATGATGATTTGCTAATTTACCTTGTGTCTACTTGTGATTATGTGAAACTTGTATATAATTGATTAGATCTCTTTGATTTCTTGTTGATGTTGTGTCTATCTCCATCAATGAGGGGCTTGTTGATGTGTGTGTCTATCTCCATCAATTAAGGCTTGACAACTTCAATAGATCTAGTTGGTTTAGTTTATAATTCTTGTTTCCTATTGATTTTTGTTTTGATTGAATGAATTCGATGTTAGGCTAAAGAAAACTGGCAGACATAGGAGTGAAGTAGGCACTCATAGGATTGGGGAGTTAAGTGCGCCACCCCATGAATGGTATTAAGGAATACAACCCGTCAATTAAAACAAGGTTACAATTCAATAGGTAGGATTGGATAGCTAGCAAGGAGTAACATATCATAGGTAGACATGCTTCACTTATCTTGTAGAACCCTAGTTTACTTTTCTTGTTAATTAGTTCAATTAGTAGCTTTTGGGTTAGTTGATTAGCAACTAATTCCACCCACTCTCCCAATACCCGATATTTTTACTTGCTTTTCATAAAATATAAAAATACAAAAAGAATCATCCTTTACCTTTAGATCTAGTTAGATTAATTTCAATCCTAACGACACTATTCCTAGCTGAACGATCAATCCCCCGGTACTTGTCACTATACTATACTACAACGATCAGGTACACTGCCTGGTGGGGCTTGTAAGCTTCTCAAGATCCCTTGAGAGGTAAAGCCTGGTGCAATTCCCACGCATCAATGACCATAGGGCTAGTCCTTTTTACTATTCAGACTCCGATGAGGATCTTGATGATGGTGATGTGATTAATGAGGATAGGATGAAAGAGGAAGTGAACCCTCTTAGGTATGTCGACCCTAAAATAAGGATTGAGAGTGATAGTTTATTCAACATGCAATTTCTTTGTAAGATCGGATTTACGAGCTTTAACGCCTATCTTAACTCATCTCTCCCAATAAACATAATCTCGCGTTATGAATATAATAAAATTATGGTAGATGAGTTAGAATACAAAGGGGAAAATATTATTGCTAGGGCAATACCATTGCATGTGTTTGTAGGAAGCTTGGTTTATCTTGTTGAGTTCATGGTTATGGAAAGTCTAGGAGAATTTATTGATGATGAGTTAACCTAAGTTGTGTTTGGAAAACCCTTCAAAAGGTTGACCAACCTTGATGAAAAACTTATAGAATGGTTAATTACATTCTCGGATGGGGAAGAAGATTTTGTTTATCAAATGCCCCGCGTACGCCCTAGGTTCAAGGATTTTTCCATGGAGAAATGTAGTAGGTATCCGCCCATAGAAATGCTAAGTGAGTATGATAAGAGGAAAGGGCTTAAATATACTCATGAAAAGAATAAAAGATACTATCATGGATGTTTAGAGTTAGGAGATGATTATAAGAAAGATGAGGCGACTATTAGATGGCTCAAGCTTGGTTATGTGAGCATAAGCGATACACGGTAACCCATGACCTTGAGTCTAGCTACAAGACTCGTAAATAAAGAAAAGCGCTTCTTGGGAGGCAACCCATGATTTTGTGTGATTTTTATTTTTGTTTGTTTGTTATTTGCTTCTGTATGCATGCTTTATTTTTATTTTTGGTAGATCATGTTTTTAAACTAAAAAGTGGAAATACTTTACTTTGTTGTTTGGCCTAGTTTTAACTTCACCCAAAGGTATTTTTGCAAAAGATAAGTGTAAGAGGAAACCCCAAATATGTTTTTAAGAAACAAACCGATCATGATTCTCCACAATATTAAGTGAACATGTATATTCGTATTTGTTAGAGTCAAATGCTTGTATCGAGTCATGATGAAGTTTTGCAGGATTTTCCAGGAAGTAGGACCAAGTTTTTCCAGAAATTTTCCGGAAACTTAACATAAAAATTTCTGTAGGTCACTTCTGACAGCGTCACGAGTTTACTCTTGACGGCGTCACGGGTAAAAATCGGGAAATTTTACCGGTTTTGTTTTTCTAACGGAGTCTTAAAGTTTTTGTTGAATTATTAAGTTTTATAATCTCCATGAAATTTGCAAACTTCATTCCACAAGCATTATATCTTACTTTGCTTTCTAGGATTTAGTAACTTATGTAGATTGTCGCCGATTTTATGGGAGGTTGCCTTGTCTGTTTTCTCAGGATTTACAGGTTTTGTATGACAAGAAGATGATTATTATTCTGGAAGGAAAGCTTTGATTTTTCATTTTCTTGGAGGAAGATTTAACCTGGCCACCTTATTATCCATACCGAGCGAATCAGGGGAATATTTGATTTCATTCTTTTTACTTTTTAACTTTTACATTCTTTACTTGAACATTGGGGTCAATGTTCATCCTAAGTGTAAGGGGAGGGTAAAATGATGATACCTTACAGATACACTTTCGCTTGAGTTTGTTTGTTTGATAGTAGATGTGTAATAAAACTATGAGAAATACTTGTTAGTGCAATTTTAGCGCCAAATTTAAATTTTTTTACAGCATTTAGGAGTGAAACTTTAGCCATAGCAAGCGTCTTATGGATAGGAGATTGTATGACTAGCACATAACCGTACTTTCAGAAAAATTTTCCACCAAAATATGTGAGGTTCGCCTTTAGATTTGATAGGAAAAGCATTTACTATTAGTGCTTAGGAGTGTGCCGGTAGCATTTAGATTCTGAAACTTGCGTTAGTGATGCATCCCGAGACCGCTAGTGAGACGACATTCGTGTAGTAGGATTTACTACATGATAAGAGGCATTAGGATCACCCTTGTGTTAAACCCGTATCATAATTACTTGACCATTTAAGTCATATTACTTGGCTAGTCAAGTCAACTAATTTTTCCCACACCCTTAGCGTTGCACTCATTTTTAGTACACGAAACCCCTAGTACACCCCTCCGAGCCTATCTTTTCGTTTCTAACTTCAAGTACTTTACATAAAGGAAGAATTTGTTACACCCCACTTAAATGTACAACCAAATCGCCTTAGCCTTCCGTGTATGCACTCATTTTTAGTGCATTATTGTTATTTGTTAAACCCTAAGTTAACTATCTAATTGATTACATGGTTGCTAAGTCGAGTCATATCCTTGTACATATTGTTTTGGGACAATTGGGACTCATGGGTAAAGTACTTATTTTATGGAGTAATGGGAAGAACATCATATATTACCCCCATATATACATGAATCTTAAAATTACTCCAAGTGTTTTGATTATCTTAATTCGAGTCATTAGATTAGTTTATTGTAAAGTATGTAAAAATTCAAGTGTATGGGGAACGTTCATTCCCTATGATGTATTATTTTGGATGGTAGGGTAAGAGTGTATGCAAAAAAAATAAAAAAATAAAATAAAATAAAATAAAAAAACATACGGACTACCATCCCTTTTCATTCTATGTTCATTTTATGTTTTTGTTATTTTTCATTTATTAGCTTAAGTCGAGTCTAGTCTTGGCCTAGCAACGCCATATTGTACATGTAATTAACCAAGATTGTTAACTCGCCACCAGTAAAGACTTCCTATATCCAAAAAAAACCGTGTATTTCATATCCCTACACCTAACGTTACAACCCTTTAAAAGACCTCTTTGATAGTTTATCCTAGGTGCTTACGCCATATGGTGGAGGTTTGATCATTTCCCAAGCCTATGGTAATCTATTTTGCTATGACAGGTAGTGAGAGATATCTTCCATTTCCATATTGTAATTTATACTTTATTACACCCGAGAGATGTGAGTAATTAAACACTATTTGTGAGGTGCTAGTATATGACCTTCGTGCTTCTCTTTGGTCTTTAGTGGAACGATTATTTGTTGTAATTACTTTTATATTAGTGTTAAATGACCCCTAACTTGTATTTTGATTAGAATAAAAGCGCATTTGCTTGAGGACAAGCAAATCTCAAGTGTAAGGGTATGTGATGAGGCGAAAAATGAACCACTTTTAGGGGGTCATTTAAGCCCGGAATTGAATTTATTTGATCAAATATTGCCCTAAATCGTTCCTTTTGTGATTTTACGTACTTTGGGAGTGAAATCTGGAAAAGGAAGCAATTCGGACGTTTTTGGAGCATAAAAGTAAAGAAAACGCCAAAGACTTAATTTTCCATACTGGGAACAGTGAGTGACGGCGTCAAGAAGACTTTCCTGACGGCGTCAAGAGTAAAGACCATGACGGCCCAGTAGAAACATGTAGGCGTCACAAGTAGAGCTTCAAGAGTTAAATGTGTGACGGCCTGCAAAAGTGGACTACATGACGGCGTCAAATGTAGATCAAGGCAGTCCGATGCTTATTTTGGCGGCGAGATGACGGCGTCACAAGTTTGTTCTTGACGCCGTCAGCCTCTAATATCTATATATAGTTTTCTAATTTTCATTCATTAAGAGGAACAAGTTTGGAGAAACCCTAAGGCCGAATCATACACGTATTTTACAGCTTTTTCAAGGGTTTTCAGCCCTTGAACCCTTACATGTGCTATTGAGATAAGTATTCTTTTAATTCAATCAATATGTCTATGTGTTGGTTGTCTATATCTTGTGCTTGTCTTGATTCCACCATGTTAGGCTAGATCTATCTTGTGTTTGCTTGGATCTAATGAAACCTAGATGTTGATTATGTGTTGATTACTTGTTTATGGTTATATTGGATGAATGATTTCATTGTTAGGCTTAAGAAAACTGGCAGATCTCCAATTGGTAACATGATTGAACGTCTTAGGAAACATGAACCGATGTGTATTAGGTTTTATTGGTTGTATTTAATGCATGAGTAAATTCTAATGATCCCATGTTAGGAGCTTCTTAGCCGGCTCGACATAGGAGTGAAGTAGGCACTCATAGGATTGGGGAGTTAAGTACGCCACCCCATGAATGGTATTAAGGAATACAATCCGTCATCTACGCAACTATAACAAGTAATGAACGTGTAAAAGATATCTAGGGAGTAATGAAATCTAAGTAAACACATTTCCCCACTTACTACTCACAACCTTAGTATAATTAGTTTTATTTTCATTTTAGTATTTTATTTTGATTGCATCTTAGTATTGGGTTAGTTGACTAGCAGCTAATTCCGCCCAAATCCTTCAAACCCGAGATATTTACTTGCTTTCTAAAAAATATAAAAATACAAAAAGTGTAATACCCGGAAATTTTATAGTATAATAATTGGAGTTTATATAACTTTAAGGGGTAATGTGTATACTAGATAAATCATTATGGGTGGTTTTCGTATTATTATAGAGTAGATATAGTTAATTATAATACATGCCTTTTTAAATTTAAAAGCAATTGTGGTTTAAAGAGGCCAATTAAATATGCGTTACTGGAATCTCTTAATAGTCGGGATTCTTGCGAGATTTTTGGCCCAAGTTAGTTCTTAAATACGAGACACACCATAACTTCTCCCCATCGTACCATTCACAACCACAAACCCTAAAGTGAGAGGCTGAGAGATCAGAGAGACCGAGCGAGTGAACAACATAAACCACAAAAGGTAGGAAGGGCGTAGTTCAAATCGAGGTGTTTGTCGAAGTTGCAGTTCGGATTAAGGTAATCACTATTTACATTAGAGTTGACTTATGATTCATAACTAGAGATATAAGAATGATGTTTGCCGAAAGGATTTTGATTCATGTTTAGTGTAAGTCACACAGTAAATTATTGTGTCTATTTTAATCCATGTTTTGATAAGAATACAGAATGAGATGCCGTAAAGTTCGGTCATGTTAGAAAAAGAAAAGAGAAGAGATCTAGCTAGTGATATGACACTCATTTAGAAGATGGAACAAACACATGGTTTTGGTGACTTAAACCTATCAAATGGTTATTTAAATTATGGATAAAAGTTTGAAAGATTGTAAAATAATATAATATGAAAGTAAGATGTAGAGTCATATGAGCAATGGTATTGCTTCTTCTTTCAAAAAAAATCTGAGTTACGTGCATGTATTCTTCTACATACGCGCATGCCATGGGTTGAAGCTTTAATTTTCCTAAACTATTAAAATGGTTCAAGGAGTACAACTGTTGAGACTTTTATGATATTTGCTATCTTGTGTATTTCAAAAGTAAATGATTTTCAAAATTTCCAACTTTGTATTAAAACAATTTAACTAATCAACTGTATTTTATTTTATATTTTGGCGTCGATATGACTTTAAATAAAAGGTCTAATTTTACAGTTGTAAAGAATTTGTAGAAGCAAACAAATGGAAATTTATTTGTTATTATGGAATACAGTGGGGTGTGACATATTGGTTATAGTTAGGATTTTATAGCATATGTAGAATAAAAGGGTGAGACTCCATGTACGTACTACAATATCAACGAACTACTTGACTAATCAACTATAAATTTTACATTTCGTATATGATAGAGAGCATATTTTGTTAAAATTGTAGGAGACTTATTTGACAAGACATGAAAGCAAATAAGATCGATATTATCTGGTGAGTTTTCATGCGCTTATAAATTGGGTTGCACTTTTTATTGAAAAGATACTATCATGCGTACTTGTTTAAATGATCATAATTTGCTACTTGTTTTAGATGTTTAATTACATACGAAGGTTGTGAAATTTGATATATTCATATAAAGTGGTGTTATAAAATGTATATGTGGTATCGTAAATATGTTGAACCGTTAGAATAATGATAAACGTTACACGGTAAGAGCAAACAAGGTCGGGTTTGCCACATAAAAAGAAGAACTATTGTAAGAGCAAACAAGGTCGGGTTTGCCATATAAAAAGAAGAAATAGTGTAAGAGCAAACAAGGTCGGGTTTGCCACATAAAAAGAGGAACTATTGTAAGAGCAAACAAGGTCGGGTTTGCCATATAAAAAGAGGAAATAGTGTAAGAGCAAACAAGGTCGGGTTTGCCATATAAAAAGCGAAAATACTGTAAGAGCAAACAAGGTTGGGTTTGCCATGAAAAGTGGGTTACGTTATTAATAAAGACTATTTTTGGAAATATGAATCGTTGAAACCATTGAACCGAACGGGTGTATGTTGAATAGTTCAAACCGTTGAATCGAACAAAAGCATGAACAATTGGTATATTTAGTATTGTGATATAAGTTGAATCATTGATTTATATAAATTTATTGATATTTTGAATTGAATAAGAATAGGTGATAATTAAATAGTCCTTGTATGGTATTTGAGTAAATTGCATGATCATTTTACAAGTTTGATATTATTGGAAAAATGTTTGATATTATATAAATTGTTTTTACATGAAAACCATGAATTCTCACTAGGCCTTTGGCTGACCCAAAACTCTTTTATAATTGTGCAACCCAGATAAGCCGCTTTAGGAATCAAAAGATTGATTGAGACCGAATAAGAGTAGATGCTTCCGCTGATATAAGGTAAGTAAGATTGTTTAACTCTTCGAAAAGGCGGGGTGTTACAATTGGCATCAGAGACATAGGTTTAAGTGTATTAGGTTTTAGGAACCTAGTCTTAAACCCAGAAGGAGTATTTTAGTTTCAAAACATTCAATATTTAGTGCCTTCTAAGCTCATTAACGATAAGGACTAATAGTTGTATTTTGACATGAATTAGAGGCCGTTATAAAGATATACCCAAAATTGGATGTTGTCTATATGTATATCTAGAAATAGTTAAATACAATGGTCTCTTAGATACCTTATGGACTTAAATTAAAATGCACAGTGAAAATGGAAGGAAAGGGTGGTGGTGGTTCCAAGCTAAATACAATAAAGAACCAAGATGTGCCAGTTACCAAAGGGGAACTAAGTAACGAGATCATAAGGATTATGTCAGAACACATGCCCACTATTCTGGCTCAAAGTCAAGAAAACTTTAGGAAGGCAGAAGAAGCTAGGAAAGCTGCAGAAGAGGCTGAGAAAAAGAAAAAGGCAAATGAAGAGGCTGAGAGGAGGAGAAAAGCAATGGAGGATAAGAGAGTTGCAGAGGAGCAAGAAAGGAAAAGAAAGGCTGAACAAGATAGGAAAAATGCAGAAAATGCTGAGAGACTGAGAAATGAAGAAGCTGAAAGACGGAGAAATAAAGAAGCTCAGAGAGACGGATGTAGCTACAAGTCTTTCTTAAATTGCAAACCGACTGAATTTCATGGAGATAACGACCCTGTGATTGTAACCAACTGGTTAAAGGAGATAGAAGACATCTTTGATATTAGTGAATGCTCCCGTGGACAAAGGGTGAAGTATGCATCCCATTTGCTGAAAGGAGAAGCGCGACATTGGTGGAATATGATCAAGATCGCTCGTGGTAATGAAGTTGTGAGCGCTATGACATGGGAACAATTCGAAGAGCTGGTCATGGAAAATTATTGTCCCCAAGGATTGATGGATAAGCTTGAGGAGGAATTCTTGAAACTCCAGCAGAATGACATGACAGTCCCGAAATACACTGCAAAGTTTAATGAAAAGGCAAGATTTGCGAAATACCAGGTAGCTACGGAGGAAAGAAGAATCAAACGATACATATGGGGTTTACGAACAGGGATTAGGGGTCCAGTTCAACAAGCACGACCGACAACTTTTCAAGAAGCATTAGAGCTTGCTTTAATGGTAGAAAGAGAAAATAACCGACAACTAGAGGAAGGAGGAGACAACAAAAGAAAGAGAGATAATCGGGATGATGAAGTGAAAAAGATTAAAATCAGTGGTGGGAAAATAGAGAATGTTGGTGAATATCAACTATGTACCATATGCAAGAAAACACATAAGGGGGAATGTTGGCATGACAATTGTCGTAACTGTGGGAAGTCGGGGCATACTTCTAAGGAATGTAAAGCTGAATCAGTTTGTTTCAAATGCAAGAGTCCAGGGTATAAGATTGTTGATTGTCCTGAAAGGAAGCTTCTGGAATACAAGGATACTCAACCACGAAAGACAATGGGAAGAGTTTTTCAACTGACTGCTGAGAATGCTCGGGACACTCCGCATAAGAAATAAGATGATAAGGAATCATGTGATGTCTAGTATAGTACCTTTTCGATTATTTTTGGGTTATGCATTTTGATGTTTTTGAATTTTTAAGTTTGTTTCATTTTCGATGGAACTTGGTGCTTATAAGTTGGTTACAATCAGTCTTGTTTATCTTTGATTTCATAATAAAGCTTGAAAATTGAATAAAAGTGATGTTATTACAAAGTACCAGTGTCTTCTTCACGTTAAATTTTGAGGACAAATTTTTTTTTAAGGAGGGTAGAGTTGTAATACCCGGAAATTTTATAGTATAATAATTGGAGTTTATATAACTTTAAGGGCTAATGTGTATACTAGATAAATCATTATGGGTGGTTTTCATATTATTATAGAGTAGATGTAGTTAATTATAATACATGCCTTTTTAAATTTAAAAGCAATTGTGGTTTAAAGAGGCCAATTAAATATGCGTTACTGGAATCTCATAATAGTCGGGATTCTTGCGAGATTTTTGGCCCAAGTTAGTTCTTAAATACGAGACACACCATAACTTCTCCCCATCGTACCATTCACAACCACAAACCCTAAAGTGAGAGGCTGAGAGATCAGAGAGACCGAGCGAGTGAACAACATAAACCACAAAAGGTAGGAAGGGCGTAGTTCAAATCGAGGTGTTTGTCGAAGTTGCAGTTCAGATTAAGGTAATCACTATTTACATTAGAGTTGACTTATGATTCATAACTAGAGATATAAGAATGATGTTTGCCGAAACGATTTTGATTCATGTTTAGTGTAAGTCACATAGTAAATTATTGTGTCTATTTTAATCCATGTTTCGATAAGAATACATAATGAGATGCCGTAAAGTTCGGTCATGTTAGAAAAAGAAAAGAGAAGAGATCTAGCTAGTGATATGACACTCATTTAGAAGATGGAACAGACACATGGTTTTGGTGACTTAAACCTATCAAATGATTATTTAAATTATGGATAAAAGTTTGAAAGATTGTAAAATAATATAATATGAAACTAAGATGTAGAGTCATATGAGCAATGGTATTGCTTCTTCTTTTAAAAAAAATCTGAGTTACGTGCATGTATTCTTCTACATACGCGCATGCCATGGGTTGAAGCTTTAATTTTCCTAAACTATTAAAATGGTTCAAGGAGTACAACTGTTGAGACTTTTATGATATTTGCTATCTTGTGTATTTCAAAAGTAAATGATTTTCAAATTTTCCAACTTTGTTTTCAAACAATTTAACTAATCAATTGTATTTTATTTTATATTTTGGCGTCGATATGACTTTAAATAAAAGGTCTAATTTTACAGTTGTAAAGAATTTGTAGAAGCAAACAAATGGAAATTTATTTGTTATTATGGAATACAGTGGGGTGTGACATATTGGTTATAGTTAGGATTTTATAGCATATGTAGAATAAAAGGGTGAGACTCCATGTACGTACTACAATATCATCGAACTACTTGACTAATCAACTATAAATTTTACATTTCGTATATGATAGAGAGCATATTTTGTTAAAATTGTAGGAGACTTATTTGACAAGACGTGAAAACAAATAAGATCGATATTATCTGGTGAGTTTTCATGCGCTTTTAAATTGGGTTTTGATGAGGCGAAAAATGATCCGTTTTTAGGGGGTCATTTAAGCCCGAATCCGACTTTATTTGATCAAATATTGCCCTAAATCGCTCCTTTTGTGATTTTAGGTGTTTGGAGAGTGAATTCTGGAAAAGAGGCTATTTTGGACGTTTTTGGAGCATAAAGTGAAGAAAACGACAAAGTACCAAAAATCCAAGCTGAAGATACAAGGTGACGGCGTCAAGACCAAAAGCTTGACGGCGTCAGACATGAAGAATAATTTACCGTAGCTGGTGACGGCGTCAGATGGAGAGGTGACGGCGTCAAAGTGGCCAAGAATAAAATACCGTAGGTGGTGACGGCGTCACATAGGCCGTCACAAGTGGATCTAGGGCGTCCGAGGAAGTATATGGCGGCGAGGTGACGGCGTCAGATTTAACTCTTGACGCCGTCAGAACGATTTTCCTATATATAGTTTTCTAGTTTTTTTCATTAAAGGAGGGAGAGAAGTTTTGGTGAAACCCTAAAGACGATTTTGGTGCCTCTTTCACAGGTTTTTCAAGGGTTCCAAACCCTTGAGACCTTGCATTGTAATTGAGATAAGTGTACTTTCAATTCAATCAATATGTCTATATGTTGGTTGTTTATCTCTTGTTCTTGTCTCAATTCTACTATGCTAGGCTAGATATCTCTTGTGTTTGCTTAGATCTAATGAAACCTAGATGTTGATTATGTGTTGATTGCTTGTCTATTCTTGTTTTGAATGAATGATTTATATGTTAGGCTTAAGAAAACTGGCAGATCTCCAAATGGTAACATGCTTGAACGTCTTAAGAAACATGAACCGAGGCGTACTAGGTCTTTATTGGTTGTATTTAATGCATGAGCCACTGTTTACAATCCCTATAGTTGTGCTGGGTCATGGTGTAGGAGGAGATAAGAGCTCATAGAGTTGGGGAGTTATGTATGCCACTCCACGAATGGTATTAAGGAATACAACCCGTCATTCATACAAGTGTAACAAGTAATTAACATGTAAAAGATATCTAGGGAGTAATGAAGTCTAAGTAAACACAATTTCTCCAATCACTGCTCACAACCTTAGTTTAATTTAGTTTAATTTCATTTTCATTATTTTATTTTAATTATATCTTAGCTTTGGGTTAGTTGAATAGCAACTAATTCCGCCCACTCCTTCAAAACCCGAGATTTTAATTGCTTTCATAAAAATATAAAAACACAAAAATAATCATCTCTCACCTCTAGAACTATTAATTAGGTTTTCTAATCCTAGCGACACTATTCCTAAACTGAACGATCAATCCCCCGGTACTTGTCACTATACTATACTACAACGATCAGGTACACTGCCTGGTGGGGGTTGTAGGCCTCGCGAGATCCCTCGAGAGGTAAAGCAAGGTGCGATTCCCACGCATCAAGTTTTTGGCGCCGTTGCCGGGGAATAGTTATTGTCTAGGTTAGGATTTCTTTTTATTAGGTCTACTTGCTAGATTCCTTTCTAGTAAGATTTTTATTTTTATTTTTTTTAGGTCTTCTTTAGTCTATCTTGTTTCTTCGTGCTTTTGTTCGTAACTCTTTACCATCCGACATCATGGAAGGTGGTAACATCTTTGAACCCATCATCCCACCACAACAAAACCCACCATTAGAACCCCTTAGGCCCCGAACCTTAGGAGAGTATTCCCGACCTAGCCACCAAGGCTACCGAAACACCATTGAGCTCACCGGAGCCAATGTGACCCCCTTGCGATCCGACACCATCCGGTTGGTGCAAAGCGGATGTGCATTCCATGGACTTCGTTCCAAAGATCCAAACCAACACCTTAAGGACTACCTCAAAATCGTAGATTCCATAGACCCAGGTGTTGAGACTAGAGAGACAACCCGATTACGCCTATTCCCATTCTCTCTACGAGATCAAGCTAGTCAATGGCTTGAACATTTACCCGCAGGATCCATCACCACATGGGACAATCTCGCCAACCGCTTCCTCACCCAATTCTTTCCGCCGGAAAAAACTGCAATGCTTAGAAGGGACATTTTGATGTTTGAGCAACAGCGGGGTGAACCTTTTTACGAGGCTTGGGCCCGTTTTAAGGATCTCCTCCACAAGATCCCTCATCATGGCATAAACCTTTGGTTATTAGTTCAAATTTTCTACGACCATGTTGACTATCACACTAAGCGTACCATCGACAGGGCCGCGGGAGGCAAATTGCGTGATAAGAATGCCGAGGAGTCATGGGCAATTATAGAAGAGCTCGCTGTCGATAATAATGAGATTTGGGAATTTAAACATACGGTAGAAGCGGCCATCAATGCAGTTTTGGCATCTGGAGGAACCACCGAAATCCCTGATGAACTCTTATGCAAACTTGAGGCAAAAGTTGACTATTTTGAGGAAAGGCAAAGGAGACCCTTAAGTCCTAGACAAGCTACTGTCAATTCTGTCTCAAGATCAACTTCGGCACCATTATCTGAATCACCTTCTAGAGAACATGTCAAAACTTTTCAGAGATACACCCCACCTTGCTCTCCTCCCAAGGAACTTAGCTCGGAATTTGAGGCTAGGATGAGAGAATATATGGCGACTCACTCTGATCGGCTTGCTAGATTCGAAGAAGCAGTTTATAAGCAAAAAGAGGAGATGCAGGAGAAAATGAATGAGATGTTGAGTCTATTGGAGGAGTATGCCAATCAGAAAACCCCCGAACGAATACTGCTAAGGAAAGAAAGCGCCACTCCCACCACCCAATTTGTTAACTTCATCACCATTGTCCATAAAGATGACGAGAAGGTAAAAACTCCTGCTAAACAGACCTTAGAAAAACCGCCTGAGTCCCAACCTTTGAGTTACTACCTGAAACACGACATAAACAAAAACACCATAACAAATTGGATTAAGGATGATAGGCGTAACCAATCCTCCGAACAGGTTCCCGAAAAAGAGAAAGAAGAGGAAGATGAGTATGATACGCTTATTGGAGGATCAGTGGTCGAGAGGTTACTGGTACAGAAAGTGGCCACCAAGCAGGTAGCATGTGGGAATTTTGAATTACCAACGAGCATCGGGGACTTGAAACATCTTAGTGCTTTCGCCGACCAAGGATCGGAAGTAAATCTTATGCCCCTGACTATCTACATCCAACTGACGTCGAAGATGCCAATACCCACTCGTGTTAGGCTGTCTCTTGTTGGGCACTCGTACATATACCCCCTAGGAATAGCAGAAGATGTATTAGTCAATGTTGCAGGATTCATGTACCCCGTCGATTTTATGATCATTGATGATAAAGGAGATGGATGCATGCCAATAATCCTTGGGGCACCATTCCTCACCACCGCTAGGACTGTCATTAAGTATGAAGATAGGAAGATTGAGCTTAAATCTGGGAAGAGAAAGATTAGCTTCCACATGACTCCGCGAAGTGGGCATGAGAATTTGAGTTGGAGAATGATTAAAAACAACATTGGCACGACGCCCATTCGTGTTCAGAATAAAATTCTTGCATGGGAGGCAAGAATCAAAAGCTATAAGAAAGCTAAGGATGAAAGAAGAAAAAGCAATGAGGTTCCGATTGAACTCAAACACACTCAACACGAAAGCACTCGTACACCGTTTGAGGAAGGGAACTTAGTACTCTTGAGACAGTTAGAAACAACAATACCACCCGATAAACCAAGTCCTTGGTGGTATGGGCCATTCACAATCGAAGGATTGAGCCAGGATGGGGTAGCTAACTTGAGAAGCAAATTAGGTGGGAAGGTGATTGCGAGTATTGATAGACTGAGGCACTACCACCATAACAGTAATGATCGCAATTATATGGGGTACATCATTTCAAATGATGAGATCACGTAGTAACCCACGACTTTGAGTCTAGCTACAAGACTCGTAAATAAAGAAAAGCGCTTCTTGGGAGGCAACCCATGTTTTGTGTGATTTTTATTTGTTTGATTGTTATTTGCTTCCGTATGCATGTTTTATTTTTATTGTTGGTTGATCATGTTTCTCTACTAAAAAGTGGAAATACTTTATTATGTTGTTTAGCCTAGTCTTAACTTCAACCTAGAGGTATTTTTGCAAAAGATAAGTGTAAGGGGAAACCCCAAATATGTTTTTAAGAAACAACCCGATCATGATTATCCACAATATTTAATGAACATGTATATTCGTATTTGTTAGAGTCAAATGCTTGTATTGAGTCATAATGAAGTTTTGCAGGATTTTCCAGGAAGTAGGACAAAGTTTTTCCAGAAATTTTCCGGAAACTTAACATAAGAATTTCTGCAGGTCCATTCTGACGGCGTCAGGGGTTTGCTCTTGACGGCGTCAGGAGTCAAAAATCTGGAAATTTTACCGATTTTGTTTTTCTAACGGAGTCTTATGGTTTTTGTGAATTATTAAGTTTTATAATCTCCAGGAAATCTGCAAACTTCATTCCACAAGCATTATATCTTACTTTGTTTTCTTGGATTTAGTAACTTATATAGGATGCCGCCGATTTTACGCGAGGTTGCCTTGTCTACTTTTGTCAGGATTTACAGGTTATTTGTGACAAGAAGATGATTTATATTCTGGAAGGGAAGCTTTGATTGTTCGTTTTCTTGGAAGAAGATTTAACCTGGCCAACTAAAATCCATACCGAGCGAATCAGGGGAGTATTTGATTTCATTCTCTTTACTTCTTAACTTTTACATTCTTTACTTGAACATTGGGGACAATGTTCATCTTAAGTGTAAGGGGAGGGTAAAAAGATGATACCTTACATATGCACTTTCGCTTGAGTTTGTTTTGTTTGATAGTAGATGAGTAATAAAACTACGAGAAATACTTGTTAGTGCAATTTTAGCGCCAAATTTAAAATTTTTTACAACATTTAGGAGTGAAACTTTAGCCATAGCAAGCGTCTCATGGATAGGAGATTGTATGACTAGCACATAACCGTATATTCAGAAAAATTTTCCACCCAAAAATGTGAGGTTCGCCTTTAGTTTTGATAGGAAAAGCATTTATTATTGGTGCTTATGAGTGTACCGGTAGCATTTAGATTCTAGAACTTGCGTTAGTGATGCATCCCGAGACCGCTAGTGAGACTACATTCGTGTAGTAGGATTTACTACATGATAAGAGGCATTAGGATCACCCTTGTGTTAAACCTGTATCATGATTACTTGACCATTTAAGTCATATTACTTGGCTAGTTAAGTCAACTAATTTTTCCCACACCCTTAGCGTTGTACTCATTTTTAGTACACGATACCCCTAGTACACCCCTCCGAGCCTATCTTTTCGTTTCTAACTTTAAGCATCTTACTTAAAGGAAGAATTTGTTACACCCCAGTTAAATGTACACCCAAATCGCCTTAGCCTTCCGTGTATGCGCTCATTTTTAGTGCATTATTGTTATTTGTTAAACCCTAAGTTAACTTTCTAATTGATTACATGGTTGCTAAGTCGAGTCATATCCTTGTACATATTGTTTTGGGACGATTGGGACTCATGGGTAAGTACTTATTTTATGGAGTAATGGGGAGAAACATCATTTATTACCCCCATATGTACGTTAATCTTAAAAGTGCTCCAAGTGTTTAAATTTTCTTAATTCGAGTCATTAGATTAGTGTAAAGTATGTAAAGATTCAAGTGTAAGGGGAATTCTCATCCCCTATGATGTATTATTTTGGATGGTAGGGTAAGAGTTTATGCAAAAAAAAAAAAAAAAAAAAAAAAAAAAAAAAAAAAAAAAAAAAATCGAAAAAAAATCAAGAAAAAGAAAAAAAAAATAGAAAAGAAAAAAAAAAAAAAAAGAGAGAGAAAAACATACGGACTACCATCCCGTTTTTATTCTATGTTTATTTTATATTTTTGTTATTTTTCATTTATTAGCTTAAGTCGAGTCTAGTCTTGGCTTAGCAACGCCATCTTGTACATGTAATTAACTAAGATTGTTAACTCGCCACCAGTAAAATTTCCTTTATCCAACAAAACCGTGTAATTCATATCCCTACACCTAACATTATAACCCTTTAAAAGACCTCTTTGATAGTTTATCCTAGGTGCTTACGCCATGTGGTGGAGGTTTGATCCTTTCCCAAGCCTATGGTAATCTATTTTGCTATGACAGGTAGTGAGAGATATCTTCCATTTCCATAATGTTATATCACTTTATTACACCCGAGAGATGTGAGTATCTAAACACTATTTGTGAGGTGCTTGTGTATGACCTCCGTGCTTGTCTATTGGTCTTTAGTGGAACGATTATTTGTTGTAATTACTTTTATATTAGTGTTAAATGACCCCTAACTTGTCTTTTGAGTAGAATAAAAGCTCATTTGCTTGAGGACAAGCAAATCTCAAGTGTAAGGGTATATGATGAGGCGAAAAATGATCCGTTTTTAGGGGGTTATTTAAGCCCGAATCCGACTTTATTTGATCAAATATTGCCCTAAATCGTTCCTTTTGTGATTTTAGGTGTTTGGAGAGTGAATTCTGGAAAAGAGGCTATTTTGGACGTTTTTGGAGCATAAAGTGAAGAAAACGACAAAGTACCAAAAATCCAAGCTGAAGATACAAGGTGACGGCGTCAGACATGAAGAATAATTTACCGTAGCTGGTGACGGCGTCAGATGGAGAGGTGACGGCGTCAAAGTGGCCAAGAATAAAATACCGTAGGTGGTGACGGCGTCACATAGGCCGTCACAAGTGGATCTAGGGCGTCCGAGGAAGTATATGGCGGCGAGGTGACGGCGTCAGATTTAACTCTTGACGCCGTCAGAACGATTTTCCTATATATAGTTTTCTAGTTTTTTTCATTAAAGGAGGGAGAGAAGTTTTGGTGAAACCCTAAAGACGATTTTGGTGCCTCTTTCACAGGTTTTTCAAGGGTTCCAAACCCTTGAGACCTTGCATTGTAATTGAGATAAGTGTACTTTCAATTCAATCAATATGTCTATGTGTTGGTTGTTTATCTCTTGTTCTTGTCTCAATTCTACTATGCTAGGCTAGATATCTCTTGTGTTTGCTTAGATCTAATGAAACCTAGATGTTGATTATGTGTTGATTGCTTGTCTATTCTTGTTTTGAATGAATGATTTATATGTTAGGCTTAAGAAAACTGGCAGATCTCCAAATGGTAACATGCTTGAACGTCTTAAGAAACATGAACCGAGGCGTACTAGGTCTTTATTGGTTGTATTTAATGCATGAGCCACTGTTTACAATCCCTATAGTTGTGCTGGGTCATGGTGTAGGAGGAGATAAGAGCTCATAGAGTTGGGGAGTTATGTATGCCACTCCACGAATGGTATTAAGGAATACAACCCGTCATTCATACAAGTGTAACAAGTAATTAACATGTAAAAGATATCTAGGGAGTAATGAAGTCTAAGTAAACACAATTTCTCCAATCACTGCTCACAACCTTAGTTTAATTTAGTTTAATTTCATTTTCATTATTTTATTTTAATTATATCTTAGCTTTGGGTTAGTTGAATAGCAACTAATTCCGCCCACTCCTTCAAAACCCGAGATTTTAATTGCTTTCATAAAAATATAAAAACACAAAAATAATCATCTCTCACCTCTAGAACTATTAATTAGGTTTTCTAATCCTAGCGACACTATTCCTAAGCTGAACGATCAATCCCCCGGTACTTGTCACTATACTATACTACAACGATCAGGTACACTGCCTGGTGGGGGTTGTAGGCCTCGCGAGATCCCTCGAGAGGTAAAGCAAGGTGCGATTCCCACGCATCAGGTTTAACTTTTTATTGAAAAGATACTATCATGCGTACTTGTTTAAATGATCATAATTTGCTACATGTTTTAGATGTTTAATTACATACGAAGGTTGTGAAATTTGATATATTCATATAAAGTGGTGTTATAAAATGTATATGTGGTATTGTGAATATGCTGAACCGTTAGATGATAAACGTTACACGGTAAGAGCAAACAAGGTCGGGTTTGCCACATAAAAAGAGGAACTATTGTAAGAGCAAACAAGGTCGGGTTGCCATATAAAAAGAAGAAATAGTGTAAGAGCAAACAAGGTCGGGTTTGCCACATAAAAAGAGGAACTATTGTAAGAGCAAACAAGGTCGGGTTTGCCATATAAAAAGAGGAAATAGTGTAAGAGCAAACAAGGTCGGGTTTGCCATATAAAAAGCGAAAATACTGTAAGAGCAAACAAGGTCGGGTTTGCCATGAAAAGTGGGTTACGTTATTAATAAAGACTATTTTTGGAAATATGAATCGTTGAAACCATTGAACCGAACGGGTGTATGTTGAATAGTTCAAACCGTTGAATCGAACAAAAGCATGAACAATTGGTATATTTAGTATTGTGATATAAGTTGAATCATTGATTTATATAAATTTGTTGATATTTTGAATTGAATAAGAATAGGTGATAATTAAATAGTCCTTGTATGGTATTTGAATAAATTGCATGATCGTTTTACAAGTTTGATATTATTGAAAAAATGTTTGATATTATATAAATTGTTTTTACATGAAAACCATGAATTCTCACTAGGCCTTTGGCTGACCCAAAACTCTTTTAAAATTGTGCAACCCAGATAAGCCGCTTTAGGAATCAAAAGATTGATTGAGACCGAATAAGAGTAGATGCTTCCGCTGATATAAGGTAAGTAAGATTGTTTAACTCTTCGAAAAGGCGGGGTGTTACAAAAAGAATCATCCATCATCTCTAGACTTAATCTTTAGGTTTTCTAATCCTAGCGACACTATTCCTAGCTGAAAAATCAATCCCCCGGTACTTGTCACTATACTATATTACAACGATCAGGTACACTGCCTGGTGGGGGTTGTAAGCTTCTCGAGATCCCTCGAGAGGTAAAGCTTGGTGCAATCCCCGCACATCAAGTATGCCAACTAAGCCATAACATACTACTCTATTCGGCCCAAAATAATCAGTTTGTTATGACATTTTGAAATTTTTTTCAACTTTAATCTGAACATCTTTTTTGTTATATAATATTCGATGCAAAAATATGAACGGATTAGTTTTTAATGTATTTTTACTGTTATAATTCCATCAAGTATTATATAGCACAAACAAAAATACATAAAATAAAAGTTGAAAAAAAATCCAGAAATTCAAAACAGGACTATTATTTTAGGATGAAAGGAGTACTTACTTAGTTTTTGAAATATTTATAGTCAAAAGATTATTTGGGAATTACACAATACGACACCGTTAGTTACTGCTAATGTATTTATACTATATAATAAAGTATTTGAAACCAACTAAAAAGAAAATTTTAAAAATAAAACCAACACACTTACTTATTATAAATTATGTTGGTTTTGCCATTAAATCAATAGCCTGGAGCATACTCATAATAATAAATGTAAATTTTGATAAGTATAGTTATGATAACATCAATTACAACACTTATATATATATATATATATATATATATATATATATATATATATATATATATATATATATATATATATATATATATATATATAGATGGGTTCATGAAAAAAGTCCACTTTAGTAGAAAAGTGTACAAATCAGCCCCTCCTTTTTTTCACACCAAACTACATGGTTATAAAAATTGGTGCATCTCAGTTATAACTGAGATGCACCAATTTTTAACTGAGATGCACCAATTTTTATAACCTAGATGCACCTTTTTTTTAGTGCATCTCAGTTAAAATTGGTGCATCTCAGTTATAACTATGATGCACTAATTTTTATAACTGAGATGCACTAAAAAAAAAAGGTGCATCTGGGTTATAAATTTTTGGCCAAAAAAAAAAATTTTTTTTTTTTGCCCCAAAAAAAATTTTTTTTGGCGGGAAAAAAAAATTTTTCGGGGGGGGGGAGGGGGGGTGGGTGGGTGGGGGCATGTTTCAAGACAGACCCCTGAAGATTGAGATATTTCAAATTAACCCCTAATAACTTTTTTTCTCACTTTTCTACCAAAGTGGACTTTTCTCTAGAACCTTACCCTATATATATATATATATATATATATATATATATATATATATATATATATATATATATATATATATATATATATATATATATATATGTTTAAAAAATATAATTAAAAAAAATATGATGTAATTTAAAATAAGGTAAAAAAAGTCTTAACTGTAACCGCATATTAACTTTTCAATTATTCTAATAAATGTATTTATAAAACACCTTTAAATTATAAAAAATACATGCTATTATACATATTGTACAAATTAATAAAAAAACACAAAGCTTTATATAATTTATCTGGAAACAAGTTGATATTATACATGGTTTTAAAAATCGGACCAGACCTACAGATTCCACTGGTTTAACAGGGAACCGGAGTTGCCACCGGTTCGGCCAGCCAGTAAAAGCCGTCTGAAACAGACGAGTCTTAAAGGATCGTCGAAACCGGTAAAAATGAGTGAACAGGGCCGGACCGAAATCATTTTCTTCTTGTATTTTTTTCTAAGGTTAATTATTACCTCCGTCCCAAAATTATAGTCCCCTTTTGACTTTTTCGATCTTTTTTTCTCAACTTTGACTTTAAATATTTTTGTTTGTGTTATACGATAGTTGATGAAAATTATACAAATGAAAAATACATTTAAAACTCAATTCATTCACATATTTTGCATCAAATATTATGTAATATGAACAAAAATATTTAAGGTCAAAGTTGTAAAATAAAAACCGAAAAAATCAAAAGAGGACTATAATTTTAGGAAGAAGGGAGTAGCTATTTTTGTTATTTTGTTGATTCCTAAAGTTTAATCTAACCCTCAAATACCCTGCCAGTAAATATACAACATATAGTGGTGGTAAACATCGTTACATTGAATATAGATCTCTTCAAAATAAAGAATGCTATAGAAAATGCATCTATCACATAGTTATGTGTTCCGTTATCCCATTATTCATATATTGACTCCTCTATAAATAGACATTCATCACCTTTGATTAAACACACAATCATGGACCTTCTATTTTTGGTTCTCTCTTCTATTATTTTTCTCTTCTTTCTCATCAATCATGGCATCAATCTCCACCGTAAACGTAAGATGCCGCCCGGTCCAACCGGCCTCCCCATCATTGGTAACCTCCTTGACCTCGGACCAAAACCTCACGAGTCCCTAGCCAAGCTATCCAAAAAACACGGCTCACTTATGACCATACGACTAGGTAGCATCACCAGCGTGGTAGCGTCCACACCTGATGTGGCCAGAGAAATCCTCCAACGTAACGATGAGGCTTGCTCTGGCCGCATCGTTCCAGACGCTGTCACTGCTTTAGACAACCATGACGCGGCAGTACTATGGATTCCAATAAATGACGAATGGAGAACTATAAGAAAAGCACTCAACACATGCCTAACTCACCATCACAAACTCGACTCACTTCGTAACCTTCGTGAAAAGGTCGTGCATGGGATGTTGGAGTTTCTTCGTGAGTGCATGGGCAAACACGAGCCCGTGGACATTGGAAAGTTGGCATTCGCGGTTGCACTCAACCAGATGTCGAACACATGCCTTTCACAAAACGTGACTAGCTACGAGTCTGATGATATTGGAGGGTTCAAGACGGCTGTTAAGACACTGATGGAAGTTGACGGGAAGTTTAACATAGCTGATATATTTCCTGTTTTGAAACCATTGGATCCGCAAAACATACGACGACAAGCAAAGGCAGCTTATGATTGGTTCGACAAGGTGACCGAAGGTTTCATAAATGAGAGGTTGAAACATCGAGAGTCGAAGCTTCCTAGATTCGGTGATATGTTGGATTCGCTGCTGGACTATAGTCTAGATAATGAAGCCGACTTCAGTCTTGTACATATCAAGACGCTACTTGTGGTAAATTATTTTAACCCTATATTTTATCATAACATAAATTTATCATCTTCTGTTACGTCAATAACTTTACATATTATTTTTATAACTAAGTTAGTGAGAAGCTTTCAATATGCATCCGATTTTAAGAAAACAAATTTAAACATGCCTTGACGTACGCAAAAACTTGTCACAAGATATGCACTTTTTTAATAATGTTTGAAAACGATATCCATTTAACATTAAACTGTAAAATATGTAAAAGAAAATTTTGTTAGTACCTCCGTCCCAATTTTATTGTCCACGTTTTCTTTTTATAATGTTTTAATTTAATTGTCCACTACTAAAAATAGATATGGAAGTTTAACGAAGTTTACTATATTACTTTTGTTTAAGATTATTATTACATAGTTTAAAGAATACTTTAATTAAATACTTAAGAGCAAAATTGTCATTTTGTCAAAAAGTAAGAAACAGAAAGCTGTAATAAATGCATTTTTCTTAAATAGTGTATTTTTTGTCGAGAAATAATAATTTTGGGATGGAGAGAGTATTACACTAGTGATAACACACTTCTAGAGTATGTACCCACAATTTTTTTCGAGTATGTACCCACATAAAAGGTACAGCTGCATTTAGTATCTTGGCCCCTCGGGGTCTTAATATGCTATTATCTCTATATTAATGAAAGAAAAACAAGAAGAAAAAAAACAAAAAAAAAAAACGTGTAGGGTTGTAAAACGATGAGAAATGCCCTCAAATTCAGTGAAAAGGTAATTAATATAGATAGTTGGGTAGATCCAAAAGGAGAAAACTTAACCTACCCACCGGTAATCTACCTACTAAGAATAAAAACACAATAAAAACACAATTAATGCTTTGTTTGAGGAAAAAGGAGAATATTTTTCCTTCTCTCCCAATGACTTAGTGTCACCTCATCCGGGTAAACTACCCAGTGGGTAGGTGTATCCATGCCCGGTCTAAAGTTATTGGTTTTTTGCCATTTTACAATATTGCGTCAATATGTGTAAAATAAACGAAATTGATATTTGAGTCATTAAGTGTACGTATTGTGATATTTTAATTTACTAGTTTGGGAATTCTTGACTTCACTTAGAAAAAACAAATACTTTTTGTATCTTATGTACAAACCAATTAAAATTGTGAGACAGAAGCATATTGACAATCATGTTATTTTCAAAACAAGTAGTCAAGTAGTAAAAAATATCTATGTGCAATTTGTCGTATAATTCAAATCCCTTCAGAAACAATAAAATCGATAGTGACTTGCAATGAATACGACCTTACATAACTTGTTAGATTTTATAAAGTTACGGTTACACACCATTACTTCGACCATAAATGCTAGGTACAAGTTGACAATCTGAATCTTGTACTTTTAATCAACTTTTATAATGTGAGATGATTATTTCGGGACAAATGGACAAGAAGAAACAGTTATATAAGTACTACATCGTTAACCTTTGTTTCCTAGAAAACAGCTAGATGATGCTAAGATTAACTCTATATATGAGTAACATATTTTGTTAAATTACAGGATTTGTTCCTAGCAGGAACAGAAACGAGTTCGAACACAACAGAATGGGCAATGACGGAATTACTACTTAACCCTGATTTGTTCTCCAAGGTCCGCGAAGAAGTCTCCACGATAGTGGGAGAAGATGGTAAAATTCAAGAAGCCAAAATCCTGGACTTGCCTTATTTGAATGCAGTCATCAAAGAAACAATGCGGCTTCATTTATCCGTGCCTCTATTAGTGCCTCACAAAACTGAAACAGAAGTTAAACTCGGTGATTATGTAGTGCCGAAAAACACACAAATTCTAGTGAATGCTTGGGGTATGGCACGTGATCCAAGTTATTGGGAAGATCCTGTAATGTTCAAGCCAGAGAGGTTTCTAGGAAACGAGATTGACTACAAGGGCCAACATTTTGAGTTTATACCATTCGGCTCAGGTCGAAGAATGTGTCCTGGAATACCCTTGGCTCATAGGGTGGTTAGTCTAATGGTGGCATCATTTGTTTACCATTTTGAATGGAAGCTACCTCATGCTAGAGAAGATATGGACATGAACGACATTTTTGGGCTTACATTACTTAGGGCAACGCCTCTTGTTGCTACCCCTTTACCCGTTGCGCAGAAGACATAAACTCTAAACAATGTCGTTGAAAAAATGATGCCGCTTTGTATTTACAAGTGTTATAAGTTATAAATTTTATATGTGGTATTTTGTTTATACTCCATAGTAGTTAATATTGCACTCGCTTCATGGCAAGTCTGAGTAGACGGGCTAGCTTTATAACTATACTTGTCAAATACTGATAGCGTGTAAACAAACGTAACATAATACAATACGAACATACTATCACTAAATGATAAAACTTACATTATTTGCCGATATATGAAAAAGAAGAAAAAAAAAAGTGAATAAGATATCATTAAGAACAAAGCTAAACACGCTCATTCAAATCCGAAATAAAACGTCTTTGTAGACCACATTGGTATTGCATTTGGTGTAGTTTTTTAGTGGGTACAAGTGTAATTAGTCTATGTATAGTGTTTAGATTGTAATTAGTTAAACAGAGTTGGAGTTAAACTTATAATATGTTTGGTGTGCACGCCAAGCAAGGATACTATTAAGTTCTAATTATTTAGGGAGGGTACCCCTCATATCAATAAATAGAGGTTAGGAAGATGCAAGTTTATACATTCTTTCATCTTGTCTCGATGTAAGCCTTTATTGATTTTTATTAAAGGTGGTTCGATGGTATATATATCATATGCGTATTGTTTCTTTCTTTTATCAATTATCTTGTGATCTTGATGTATCAATTATCTTGTGATCTAAAATTTTTAAAAATAGAAGTTCTCAAATGCATTAGAGATAGAGATATAGATTATTAGGTTCTAATCAAGAAACATTTTTGTTTTTTGAAAAGAAATGCTAGATAAATAAGAAACATTAAAAACAACCACCTGCCAACCAACAACATATGGGTATATTTTTAACATGATATAAGCTCAGAATGAGCCAAGCTTAAATGAGCTAGTGCCGAGCTCGAACCTTATTCAGGGCTCATTGAATTAATGAGTTCGAGCATGATCTTCATACACCTTTTCCAATAACTCATGCACTTTCTTTTACTCCACAGACCTTCTTTAATAGGTTCATAGTCTAAATCTCAATTTATTTGACGAGCTTAAATGAGTCTAAATAGTTAGCATGCGAAATATGTTTGTTTGTATATGTAAACATACGTCATATACGTATGATTGTATATGTATGTGCTTATGTGTATTTATATATAGACCAACATAATAAACGAGGTAGAGCCATATGTACTTAAGAAGTCAAGCTCGAGCCAAGCTTTATTTTGTTTGGCCTAACCCCCAAGCTAGAGCTTGCAAATATCTCACGAGCCAAGCTTGAACTTTGGAAGACTCGGGTTCGACAAATTATAACACACAAATAAACAAGTGATATATAACTATCTTAGCGCAAACTAATGTCCTGTAAATTTGACTTTAAGAACTTCAATATGAATTATGAAAAGGGATTTTGTCAAAGAAGATATCCACCTAAGAAGATGGACCATCACTTGGTGTATTATTTGCAAGTTGTAGATTCAACTATAAATCTTTAGTTAGTTGGTATGAAACTAAAGCTCCCCCATATAACGCCAAATAAACACTTTCCACATTCATGCATGTTGGCCATACCATACATACCCCATCCTATATTCCTATGCAATTGCAATTGGAAGTGTAAATCACGCCATTATACTAATTAAAAAGTATAATCAAAGTTAGAACTTAAGATATACGGATACACGTACGAAGATAAACTGTTTTAGGACTTATGACATGTTAGTGATTCGTTATTCGAACCAACTACGTTAGAAAACGTGTGTCCTAAGTCAAAATTGAAAGACCAGCCGATCTACCTGACCTTTAACACATTTTGGTTGCGACTTGCGAACATGGCAAAAACGTGAGATGAGTTACGATATATTTGATTGTATTAACAATCATAAACTCGTTATTCCTAGTTTCTTACTAGCTAATAATGATATTTGCCCATAAAAAACGATATATTAGGATTTCCCGTTGACATATCTTAATATCTTACAAATACAATGAACCAAACAAACTGTGTCAAGAAATATGATGGTGGTGGGATTGAAAATTTTCATAAGATGATGGAAAAATAAGTTTAAGTTTATTTGGCATGCAATGTATATCATGGACCACCGACCACTTGCTTCATCTCTATGACTTATTTTCTAGCCTGGGGTTCTAATGGATATACATTATATTCTGCACAAAAAGTTAAGAAAATGAAAGAAAAAAAAAATCTAATCAGATAGTTGATTCTTATCTGGATTTTTCAAGTTGTAACAACTTAAAATGAAGGGTTTTTTTTTTTTTTTTTTTTTTTTTTTTTTTTTTATTAGACGGTATTAGTTGCCCAAACACGGTCGTGGGATTGGATTGTATCATATGTACTTTATAAGTATTTGACGATTAATAAAGTTTAGCCTACGGGTTTATTCATCATATTAACGAAGTTTTTAATCGTCATGATAGTTTAATGTTGGAAAACATAATCCATTAAACTTTGTTTCTCAATAAAGGCTGCATGTTTTGGACTTCTGCAATACGCATCAGCAATCACATGAACATAGCAGTCATGCAATTCGACACAGACTCAAAAGAAATCAAGATGGATCAAAAAGGAATAAAAGGGCTGCATAAACTTTCTGTCATGGGCTGAAAAATCCAACCCAATAGAAGGCAGTTAGGTTACAACGGTTATTTAGGTTTATAAACATTGCAACGTTTACTTTTATTGAAACGTTGTGACTTTACATGAAACACTGATTCATCATGTATATATAGAATAGGAATTCTGTAAAACAATCAACCCTTCTCATTATCAATAAAATCAGATTTAAGGGTTCAATCCCAATCTTCCTGTTTCTATTTTTATTTTGATTCTATATGATTGATTACATGATTGTTGTTATGATCATTCGATCCTGGAATCCTCCCATACAACCTGTGAAACATTGGTATCAGAGCTTCAAGGGATCAAAACAACACATCAAATCATGTTTTACAATCATCATTCATTCGATTAGAGATGTTTTTAAGAATGCCAGGCAGCCATGGAAATAATGGAGGCCATTTAAAAAGGTTTGTTGTTTTTTTTTGCGCTTCACCAACAAAAGCCCTGAAGATATTTCTCAAATGAAGATACTTGTCCTGACTATACAAGGCAGAAGATCTACATGCTACAATCAATATTTTTGGACGACTTCAATTGCTATTATAGCACTGCAAGGGAATCACATACTGAAACATGGACTTGTTTCACAAGGCAAGGGATTTGCCATAATGGTCGAAAAGATCAAGTGATTAAAACCCATTGACAAGAAGCACCAGATTGAGCATTTTATTTTTTTTAAGATCTTTAATAACAAGTATCAACAAACTACAAAAGAAGACATCAAGATTGAAGGAAGGCATCAAGGAACAAGGAGATTACAAGGAGATTCAAGAAGAAACAAAGATTAATAGATTAGGGAGGAATATGTTGGAAAACATAATCCATTAAACTCTGTTTCTCAATAAAGGTTGCATGTTTTGGACTTCTGCAATACGCATCAGCAATCACATGAACATAGCAGTCATGCAATTCGACACAGACTCAAAAGAAATCAAGATGGATCAAAAAGGAATAAAAGGGCTGTATAAACTTTCTGTCATGGGCTGAAAAATCCAACCCAATAGAAGGCAGTTAGGTTACAACGGTTATTTAGGTTTATAAACATTGCAACGTTTACTTTTATTGAAACGTTGTGACTTTACATAAAACACCGATTCATCATGTATATATAGAATAGGAATTCTGTAAAACAATCAACCCTTCTCATTATCAATAAAATCAGATTTAAGGGTTCAATCCCAATCTTCCTGTTTCTATTTTTATTTTGATTCTATATGATTGATTACATGATTGTTGTTATGATCATTCGATCCTAGAATCCTCCCATACAACCTGTGAAACATTTAACACACAATTCAAATATTTTTACTAACTTTTAATAGTTTTAGTCAAGTCACATTCATATTTCTCACCTACTTTTTCACATTAAGATGATATCACATTCAAATTTTTCGATCACATAATCAGATATGCGAATTAGATTTAGACTCGGAGCCTTTTAATAAACAATCATCATCAACTTAGTCTTATTTTGAGTGTAGTAGGGTTTGGAGATAAGATTTGCACCTATCAATTATGGAGATGATGCCATGATGGTGATATACATGCAATATGTTGTAGATGAAGACAATATACTTATTAGTTATTAATTACAGGAGACTGTATGGTCTAAAGTCTAAACATGTTGATGGACCAACTTACACACATATCTTGGATACAAGGTTGGGGTGCATCCCTATGATGCAGCAGCCATTGGTCAAAAATAAAGTTGGTTGTGTGTTTATGTGCATCAACTACACCCAACTTGCAACATATTATATACATTCAAACTTCATTGACTAGGCATGCTCCAATTGATCAAGTCTCACAGCAAGACATTTTAGTTGCCACTTGCCACTTGCCACTATCTTATCGACATCAAGTAGTCAAGATTCAGAGAATTCATTCAAGTTCATGATGTTTGAAGTTAATATATCCATGACTTATGGTTATCACTAATGTAACGAGGCAATGTTGTGTTTATCCAAAAGGATAGTCGACTTGGGATTAGTCAGCTCGCAATGTCGAGTCGAAAACTCAAAAAAATAAAATAAATAAAAATAAAAAATAAAAAAAAATTTGAGGCTACTTGAAAACGATTGCGCTAACGGTTGCGTGGTTGTGGGTTATTGAGGTTTTATTTTCGTAGTAATTATGTTTGCTTATGAGGATGGATACATAATTTTACTTAGTGGCCTAATCAGCTGTATATGCATCTTCATTTAGTATAATTCTGCAGCATTTTTTTATAAACTAAAAAATATGTGCACAACTAATAAGATTCATTCTTGACTTGTTAAATTACATTTGGGTAACAAGAACAATGGTTCTGGAGCTTATCTAAATAGGGATCGTCAAGTGAACTGCAACATATGCAAATCTCAGATTGAAAGCATTGAGCGTCAATGGCGGAGCTAGAAAAATTTTTGTGGGAGGGCCGAAATAAATTTTTTCCCGAAAAAACATTAGATGGGAGGGCCGAGATGAAAAAAATCTTTTTTTAACACATGAAATCGCAAATAAATACACTAACGGGCTTAGGCCTAGGGGGCCGGGACACTTCCCGGTCCTCATTAAGCTCCGCCCATGTCGAGCGTGGCTTGGAGCAGAAAGCATCGACCCATGCTTGTTTTCTGAATATGTAAAAATGAAAAAAAAAAAAAAAAAAAAAAAAAAAAAAAAAAAAAAAAAAAAAATCGATGTTATTATCTCATGTATACTGACTTGCATAGTTGCATATGTCCTTACTGTACCATTGTTAGTATAAAGAGCCTTTGTGTCAAATTTGGAGTTGGTGGAGATCCCTCGTTGCCTGACATTCTCATAGGATCGTGCAGGTTCCTTAAAGACAAATGGGTTAATAGAGCTTTTCACCGAGTTTGTTTATCGACTCTATGGCATATATGGAATTGGAGAAACAAAATTAGTCACGCGAGTGGATGAGATGATTGCTTTTTGTTAGTATAAACATATATGCTAGAAAATGATTGCTGGAGCATATAATATGATCTTTGGTTATTGTGGTGATCGATAATTTTATTTAATTTAATCACGACTTTTTTTTTCTAGTTACTGTAATATATCATATATATAACTCCTACCATGGATGAAAAAAAAATGGAAACAGTTGCGTGATGAAAATACATTATTCAAATGTATAAAGGAAAGAGATATTATCCATAGATGCAATAATATAGCAAAAAAGCTGTGGTGCTTAATTCTTTAACAAATCGGGGGCTATCAAAATGAGAAACTATTCACTCTTCTAATGCTTTATGTTTCTAACATGTATCATCAAACAATATATTGATATATTGTATATGCCTCAACGCTTCTTTGCAACTTTTTAGCAGTCAATCCCTCATAGATTCATAAAGAGACATGTGATTAGAGATGCTGCGACGTATACGAAAAAAATGTTATGGCATTTTGGGTCACATGCCATAGTTGTCACTGAAAGAAGGTATTGTGTAACGTTAAAAAGAGCAACTAATTGAGGTTTTGTTAAGAAGTATATATAAGAGTGTTGTTTGGAATGTATGTCACAAGTTCCATTGATAGTGACATGGTCTGCATATAAATCAACGCAGCAGCAGCAGCAGCTGCCGCCAATGGAAGCGAGGCCGGTTCGTCAATTGTTAAGAATGCAACTACAAAAGGTTACTTAAAACGCGACTGATGCAAAATAGTCAGTTTGTATAGACCAACACAATCATGTCGGCTGCAAACGAGTTCAAGTTCTAGGCAAGAGTATAGTTTGGCTAAAAGTTTGGAAATTAGATATGAAATCAGCATAAAGTTGCAATGTTTTTTCATTTTCATTCAAACACTTTGTTAGCTGAACAGAACGTACCTAAACATATACAATTATACCTAGATAGTAAAGACATACATAAAAGCACCAGTGTTCATACCCTGCAATGGTACAGACCCGGGTCCGATTCCTGGCTGGTGCACCCCCAATACTTTATGCATGAAGGTAAAGTATTAATTTGTTCATAATCTTCATTTGGTGTCGGGTGTTTTTGTAAAGTTTTGATTGTTCTTGTTCCCGTTTGCATTTTTATTTATGATTACGAAACATTTGGGTAATTTTCTCCTTTTTCCTGTTGTGTTTTCGTTTTGACTTCAATTCTTAAACACACATGTGTCATGGTCAAACCAAAGTTACTGTTAGATATCCACCCGTATGGTCTTCATATTCAGTAATCAATAATCATGATAGCACACATCATTTATTGAAGTGTTAAATATGAACAATCCCCCTCCCCAGACATACAAAGCACCAACAAATATAATCCGAAACCAAGCAAATTAGCTAACTCAGCTAATTGAGTATTGTTCTATTGTGTTACTGTAGAAGTGAATTTGATTGTTTAGCAGAGACTTGGATTATAAAGTATCTTGCTGATCAACATGTGAGTGCCAAAGTTGTTCCTAGAAAAATGTATATGTGTCAGGGATGGTAATTTAGTAGCAGATTGGAATTGTGATGACTCGATGCATGTTAAATGCTGGCTAGGAGGTCTGCAGTTTAAGTGATATGGTTGATAATTACTTGTATAGCCCACCCATCCCCCACCCAATCGTACTGTTTTTTTTTTAATCTTGGTAGGTCATTAATGTTGAAGATGCCGTACTGCCCGTGTGTGGATTATTCCTATGTCATTTTCCTACCTGCTAATTGCATATCTCATAACAAATGGTGAATTTTGATTATTTCATATTTAGACTCGTATTTTCAAAGATGAAATCTTTCCAAAGAAATTTTGTAACATCCTCAAAATTTGGTACAGCGAAAGACTCAACAAGCTTTCAGGGTGCTACGTGAATTGGTATCCAACACAAGACATAATAGAACGAGATAAAGTAAACATAATAAAAACGCAACCAAAATGGGGTTTTAAAGTTTACATTTATCCCAACATCATTCAGAGTCAGACCCAAAAGAAATAACAGTATGTCCACAATTCAATATCAGAGTTTAGAAAAATAGATCCATAAACCAGATGCCTTAGCCGAGCCTTCCAATCCATGCATCCAAATCATCACTTAATTACCTGAGAAAACGTGCTAAAAGTCAGCTTTCGCCGGTGAGATCATAGGTTTAAATTCATCATCAATATAGTGGACATATACGCAAAACGCTTGCTAGCTAGACTAAGGATTTACTAAAACCCTGCGGATACCCTCCGCTCCAACATAACACACGGATACCCTCCGCTCTAACATAGATATTCGAGTAACCCCCGCAATATCATAAATACTCGGATAACCTCCGAAGTATTAATACCCTATAGGTGCACACTACAGTATCTAAATAAGCCAACCTTGAATAGTACACACGAAACCGTGTGACTAAAGCTGACAATTCCAAATAAGCCAACCTTGAATAGTACACACAAAATATATGTGACTAAAGCTGACAATACATCCTAGTCCATACGCATAGCAAGTTTTAGAAAGAATATAAGAGCGATAATAGTCCACATAAAATAATTTGCACGTTTCTCACCCCAAGTATTGAAAACATAATTCAAGAGTAAAAGTGGGGCTATGACTCACATCAAGTCCAGAAATCAGCAAGAAGAAATCGGTAGAAGTAAGATGTATAATAACTCACAAGACGGCAAGTACGGACTCGGCACGACCTAACAATATCAACTTGCTCAGAAATCATTTCTTCAAATTCAAATATTCCCAAACCCGGACGTATTCCGTTTTATTTTCCGAAAATCCATTTCGTATTAGTTTGGAGTATTTACGTTTGGTATCCATACGGGTGGTGGGTCGACACAAACAAACCAAAAAGGTCACACAAAAGAATAATAAAATAAACTATATATCTAATATTAGCCCAATATATTATTTAAATAAATCGTCGAAGTTTATCAAATCCGTCGATTTGATAATCCCCATATTTATTTACGTAACATACCATTCCAAGATTACACCAAATCCTAAAGCACATAGCACACAAATACTATATGGTATATATCGTAGTCTAATAAACTCCTTATATAGATCGTCAAATTGGACAGATTTCCCGATATATATATTTAGTGATTTATTATCCTCTACATATACCACAACCTATGGGCGTCGTAGGATACGATGCCCATTAATATACTCATTTCATATAACCAAATAACTCGGTTTAACCTGTCGATTAGATAAGTTATTTAGTTAAAGAAAATGTTTATATTAATCGTCATATATCCGTGACAACACAAAAGTCACAAACAATAACTCACCTGGACTCAAGTGACCACGACTCCGCATAACTCGATAGCTTTTCTCGTTATATCTATAAAATAATATTTCATTTAATATTTAGTAATCGTCGATAATTTCTCGTTATTTATAATATTTATTCATAATAATACTTCCAATAATATTACGTTACTCTCGTAGCATAATATATTTAGTCGTATTATTTATAATACAACTCGTGATTTTTGTTATTATTAATATACGCATTTATACAATTATATATACGTTATTCACGTCTATATATTTATATAAACGTTTATATTACCAATAATATTATTACGAGTTTTATTATTTGCGTTTTAAATTGTAAATAATTATCGAGTCATACGAAATGGTCACATGTCCGAGTCATGACTCTCGGCTCATTTCCCAAGTCCAAAATAATATGTGTAAGTCATAAAAATCAATACATCTCCGTCCAAATCAATCCCAAAACACGTGCTACAACAATAGGGTCCGACTACGGCACCCGACTAACCTATCTCCGTCATTCTAAGTGACCGTCACACAATCGGTCCCTACATAACCACTCGACAACAACTTCTCAATATACCATAAATCCATTGTCGAGACCAAAAATGATCTCGACACACCAAGCATTCGGCCGAAAAATCAACAAATGCCAAAATCAATATCAAGTTAACAAAAAATATAACAAGGAATTATAAATGCAAACAAGGTCCATATTCGGGTTGGTTTACCAAGCCAAACCCGAGCCCTCGACTCACTTGAGTCACGGCTCAAAACCACGAGTCACAAGGATTCGAATCAATAACCAAGGGTCACAAAAATAGGCTCCAAGGAGCACACCCAAAACTGCCCAAGTCGACCACTTGGGGTCACGGCATCAAACACCATATACGGCCACAAGGCCGTGACTCCATCGAGTCAATCCAAACTCCAAGCAAGCAACCATGAAAAACCATAACGCAAGACCACGAGAAGCAACAATATCGAGCCATAGGCTCGGATCTAACACCAAGCCGTGAGTCTACAACTCACGGTTCACTCGAACCATCAAAGAAAACACCAAACCCGGATACCAAACCATCTTTTTAGAATCAAAACATCATTTCCCAACAAAATATATTCGGTTCCCATGAAAATCATCCGTGTAGCCACGGATTTAATGCCAAATCGAGGCACCCAAAAGCCAAATTCGATTATTCTTACCTTCTTGAACCTCCAATCGAATAGATCTAGTAAAAACAACAAAGTTGGGTCGGATTTTATAAGATTTCGAGGTGTTAAAGTGGGTTATATGGTGCGTATAATATACCAAAAGAAAGAGGAAAGAATAAGGAATAAGATGGTGGTGTTTGTTTTGTGGTGTGGCCGGCGTAGTGGTGGTGGTGGCCGGAGAGGGTGGTCGGCGGCTAGGGTTTTGAGGGGGGGGGGGGGGGGAAGAAGAGAGAGAGAATTGGTGAGGATGATGTGTGTGTGTGTGTGTGGAGATACCCACAAAGACGATTTTTGTAATATACTCTTAAAAAAAACTCTTTTTCTTTTTAAAAATAATAATAATAATAGTAATAATAATAATAATATTAATAATAATATGAGTGGGTAAATAATGGGTAAGTGTAAGACACACGGTCCGAAACCCGAACTCATTTCAAAACGTTTAATATCTCGTGAAACATTCCGTAAATAATTAAATATAGTCGGACTCGTAAAATCAAGTCATAAAATTCCTGTTAGGTAATCCTAGTGCCGGAGTCAACGTAGTACCAAGTGAGAATTCAAAAATAAATCTCCAAGTATATTTCCATAACAATCATTAAATAAATCTCAAATCCCATAACGATATTAAATATAATTAACCATAAAATAGGTCTTACAAGTTCGTTACGAATAAAATTCCAAATAAAAATTTGTAAACGAACTTTAACGTAATGCGGGTTTTCAAAATGGCTCCCTAAATTGCCGGTTGTCACATCCTCCCAGTCTCAGAAGAAACCCGTCCCGGGTTTCTCTCGAAACAATTCATCTACGAAGTGAAAAGCTTCAGATATCTTTTCCGGAACTCGTCCTCACGTTCCCACGTAAATTCTGGTCCGTGTTGGGAATTTCAACGAACCTTGACGAGCGGAATGCGACTTCGCTTGAGTCGTTTAACCTCACGATCTGAAATCTCAATCGGCTCTTCCACAAAATTCAATTTCTCATCAATACGAATATCCTTCATCGGAATAACAGGCATCTCATCATAAAGACATTTCTTCAAATTACTAACGTGAAACACATCGTGAACTTTACTCAGTTCATGTGGTAATTCCAACCTATAAGCCACGGGCCCAATTCTTTCTAAAGTAAGAAATGGTCCAATGTAGCGTGGGTTGAGTTTTCCACATTTCCCGAAACGTATCACACCCTTCCACGGCGAGACTTTCAGCATCACTTTGTCTCCAACCTGGAACTCTAAGGGTTTACGTCTCTGATCGGCGTAACTTTTCTGCCTATCTCTGGCTGCTTGCAACCGATCACGAATCTGAGTCACTTTTTCAGTAGTCTCCAAGATAAGTTCAGGCCTGTGAGTTGGCTATCTCCAACTTCCGCCCAACCAATAGGCGAACGACATTTTCGGCCATACAAAGCTTCAAATGGTGCAGCTTTAAGACTTGTGTGGTAGCTATTATTATAGGAGAATTCCGCAAGGGGTAGATACTTCTCCCAGCCTTTACCAAAGTCTATAATACATGCACGAAGCATATCCTCTAAAGTCTGAATGGTCCTCTCACTTTGACCATCGGTTTGGGGATGATATGCAGTACTCATATCAAGTCTCGTCCCCAAAGCCGTTTGAAGTGATCGCTACAAAGCTGACGTAAAGCGGCTATCGCAATCAGAAATAATCGATATCGGAACTCCATGACGAGAAATAATTTCCTTCACATACAACCTCGCAAGTTTATCAACACTATCATCTTCACTAATTGCTAGGAAATGAGCAGACTTGGTCAAACGATCCACAATTACCCAGATAGCGTCACAACCGCTAGCTGTCCTTGGTAATTTGGTAATGAAGTCCATCGTAATCCGCTCCCATTTCCAAACTGGAAGTTCTGGTTGCGTCAATAATCCTGACGGTCTTTGATGTTCGGCTTTAACCTTAGAACATGTCAAGCACTTACTAACATACAACGCTATATCTGCCTTCATGTTTGGCCACCAATATAACTTTCTCAAATCCTGGTACATCTTGTCGGATCCAGGATGAATAGAGTACCTTGACTTATGCGACTCATGCATAATCAACTCTCGAATTCCTCCATATAAAGGTACCCAAATCCGATCTCCAAAACATAGTACTCCATTGGAACGTTTAACAAATCCCTTCTCATTCTCAGCCATCCCAAATATGTTCTCAGCAGGTCGGTTTTCTGCTTTCAACGCTTCCGTTTGAGCTTCAAGTATTTGAGACGGTAACGGCGATACGATAGTCATTCCTAGTGACCTAACCCGTAACGGTGGTATTCTTTCCTTTCGACTAAGAGCATCAGCAACAACGTTTGCTTTACCAGGATGGTAGCGAATTTCGCAATCATAATCTCTTAGCAACTCAATCCAACGTCGTTGTCTCATGTTGAGCTCTTTTTGATTCAAGATGTGTTGTAGACTTTTGTGGTCAGTAAACACAACACACTTTGTCCCATACAAGTAATGTCTCCATATCCTCAAAGCAAAAACCACAGCACCTAACTCCAAATCATGGGTGGTGTAGTTTTTCTCATGCTTTTTGAGCTGTCGGGAAGCATAAGCTATCACTTTCTCTCGTTGCATTAACACAGCTCCCAAACCTTTATGTGAAGCGTCACAATAGATGACGAAATCCTCGTTACCTTTAGGTAACGCCAAGATAGGAGCACTACACAACATCTCCTTAAGTAATTGAAATGCTTCCTCTTCTTTATCTCCCCATTCATACTTAACACTCTTTTGAGTCAATTTGGTCAACGGTTTAGCTATCTTCGAAAATCCCTCGATGAATCTTCGGTAATAACCGGCTAAACCTAAAAATTGACGAACTTCTGTCGGGGTCGTAGGTGCAGCCCAATCTTTTATTGCTTCAATCTTAGCAGGATCCACATGAACTCCTTGTCTATCAATCACATGACCCAAAAATTGTACCGTCGGAATCCAAAATTAAAATAAGTCTTAGATGCTCCTCATGCTCCTTCTCACTCTTTGAGTAAATTAGAATATCGTCGATGAATACGATCACAAACTTATCTAAATAAGGCTTACACACCCAATTCATGAGATCCATGAATACCGCCGGTGCGTTAGTCAACCCAAACGGCATCACCTGAAACTCGTAATGCCCGTAACGGGTTCTGAAAGCCGTTTTCGAAATATCTTCCTCGCGAACTCGAAGTTGGTGATATCCCGATCTCAAATCGATCTTTGAATACACACTCGATAATTGAAGTTGATCGAACAAGTTGTCGATCCTCGGTAACGGGTATCTATTCTTCACCGTTAACTTGTTCAGCTCTCGGTAATCAATGTATATACGAAACGATCCATCCTTCTTCTTCACGAATAAGACTGGGGCTCCCCAAGGTGAAGAACTTGGTCTTATGAATCCTTTTTTGGCTAACTCCGCTAACTGTTTTGACAACTCTTCTAGTTCGGTGGGTGCAAGTCGATAAGGTGCTCGTGCTACAGGTGCAGCACCAGGTATCAACTCAATCTGAAACTCCACTTGTCTAGTAGGTGGGATTCCCGGAAAATCATCGGGAAACACATCAGGAAAATCACGAACTATAGGCACATCTCCAATGCACCTTTCCTTCTTCTCCATCCCTCCTTTCTCAGAAATTTGAGCTAAGAAAACGTAACATCCTTTCTCCATTAGCTTTGGTAACTTAGTGCAAGAAATGACTGCTAACCGGGATGGGCTCCTCGAACCTTTTCGATCTCCTAGTATATTTAGGATTTCCTTTCCGTAAGGTACACGTACGATCTTTTCGTCGCAAAGTATGTGAGCACGATACTTCGACAACCAATCCATACCAATGATGACATCGAAACTTCCTAACGTGACGGGTAGAAGATCTATGTTGAAAGGGTGATTCAAGAAATTTAACGTGCAACCGCGAATGATGGTATTAATCCTTTCTATGTTCCCATTTGCTAACTCTATATCATACCCAATTCCTAAGGCCATCGGGGGTTTCTCTAGTAAGGGTGCAAACGTAGTGGACACAAAACTTCTATCGGCACCAGTATCAAATAGTATGGAAGCATAACGATTATTGAGAAGGAACGTACCAGTAACGACGTTCGGATCTTCTCCTCTCTCGTTCCCGAGTGCATACACTCTTCCCTGAGCAGCTCCAGCTTCCACACGTTGGTCCCCGTTATCTTGTCGTCCACGGTTTCCTCCAGCTCCACGGTTTCCATGATTGTACCCATTACCACCCGATCCTTGATTTCCTCGGTTCCACGATTCTCTACATTCGTTCCTATAATGTCCCTTCTTTCCACACCCATAACAAGTAACGTCTGCCTTATTTCTCACTTCAGGAACAGCTTGAACCGTAGCAAGAGGTCGAGCTCTAAAATCCTTAGATGTGTGTCCTTTCTTTGAGCAGTTTTGGCATCTTACACTACACCATCCAAAATGATTCTGGTGGCAACGACCACACTTGGGTGCATCACCATTCTGGTTCTTCTTATCTCCATTCCCAATAGCATAAGCCTTAGCTTGACGCTTGTTTCGGTGATCATTACCCTTAGAGTGATGGTCTCTCTTTCTCTTTCCATTCTTATCTTTGTCAGCTCCTTCCAATTCCAACGAATCCATTAGTTGTTGAGCAATTGTGATTGCCTCATGGATGTTTGCAGGCCTAGCAGAAATCACATCATTCCTTGTAGCCACAGGCAACCCATCGGTATACCGCTCAATCTTTTGAGTCTCAGTTTTTACCATATCTGGGCAAAGCAAGGCCAACTCCTGGTAATGACGATTGTAAGTCGCCATATCAGTACCCTTCACTTTGTGATTACAAAACTCAATCTCTAGCTTCTTAACCTCATTCCTTGGGCAATAAGTCTAGATCAGCAGAGACTTAAATTGCTCCCAAGTCATAGCATAAGCCACATCACTCCCAACCGAATTTCGGTAATTGTTCCACCAAGTTAAAGCTTCATCTTTGAAAGTAAAAGAAGCAAACTTTACCTTCGCATTCTCCGCACAACCACTGACATTAAACACTGACTCAGTCTTCTCAATCCACCTGACCAAGTAAACCACTCCTACAGTTCCACCAAACTCAATAGGTCTACAAATCTTGAACTCCTTGTAGTGACATCCACTAGCACGAACAGGTGGAAAAGTTCCAGCAAAATTGTTGGAATGATTTGACTCAGCCAGTAGTTCAGCAACTCTTTGCTCCACAAGTTGATTGATCATTGCTTGATCCACAGTAGGTGCATTAAGTGGAACATGATCATTGTCTCCCTGAACATCAACATTTTGATTCCTGTTGTTGCGGTTAGTAGTGTCCAGGTTGTCAGGAGTAGGGGTTTCAACATTTCGAGTAGGACGGCGTCCTCGGCGACCAGGGGTAGTCACTGCAGGACCAGTTCTGGTAGCTCTAACAGGTTTTCGTCGTGGGGCCATTGATCTGAAACATCATACAAGTTCATGAGTCTCCAATAGAACTTATCATATGCTCAACAAAAGTAATTCAATGAAGCCAAGTCATGGAAAGAATATCAACAATACACCATAAAACATCAATAAAGCGAATAGGGACTCCATTTCCATAACACCCAAAAAAAACCCATATAATACCATATACTAATAACCATCAACCATACAATAGAGATCCAACATCGTTCCAACTACTAGGAAACACAAAACATACTAATCGTTCCAAAAGAGACGAATACTGAACGAAAAAATACATCAAAACATGATAACTAGCTTTTCTAACCGAACACTCCTCGGTGTAGAAAGCAACAAGACAACATAACCCAAACATCTAGCCACGCTGCTGGCGGAGGCTCCTCAACTCCTGCCTCAAGCCATCAAGATCTCTCCATAATGATCCTAACTCCACACTATGGGTGTCGCTGTCTCTCCTGAGGGCTGCCACCTCCTTCTCTAGCTCGGTGTTCGGCTGCCATAACTTGCGGTCGGCCTCTCGAGCTGTGATAAAACCTCGCTATAAACTCTCGATCTGCTCATGAACCTCCATCAGAACTCTCCTCATCTCAGTCGACCTGCCCTCAACAACAGTCAAATCAACTCTCAAATCCGCTAGAAACTCTCCAATAACCCTCTCAAGTCGATCAGATAATCGCGAGATCTTCTCGCCTTGGGCAGTAATCTGAGCCCACAACCTGCCACTCTCACCTAACTCTGCCTGCTCAGCAGAAACCTCAGATGACGCATCCGACGCCACTGGACTACCAGGTGGTGAATCAAACAGAAACGGATGATCAGGTGAAACAGGCTCAATCGGATGTATAGGTGAATCAGGCTCCTCATCCTGAGCTGGTGGCACTAACACATCATCATCATTAGGCATCTCCTCCTCAGGGTCATCATCATCACCCTGTTCAGCCTTCTGAGGGTCATCAGCCTCATCCTCACCCTCGTACTTCTCCTCCTCCTCATCGGAAGAGTACGTCATCAATCGTCGTCTCCTAACAGGTGAACCATGTGGAGATGTGGTAGGTGATCTGGGACAAAGACGCAATGATGTGGGTGGCGCCTCTGATAGAAGAGAGTGAGCATCAATATGTAAAGGTGGTGGAGTAGGGCATACCGATATACGTGCCGTAGCTCGGTGGGCAAAGCGTGGAGCCACACGAGCCAAAGCATGATGAAGAGTAAGCTGCCTCGATGTACCAGGGAGCCCTAGAGAAGATGAAGGTCCCTGCATAGATGCAGCAGGCGGTGCTGAAGTAGAAGTTGTCTGCGACACAGTAGCTGAAAGCATGGCAACCTGGTAAGGATCATCCGATGCCATAGTGAACTGTGCTGGGAATACCGGTGCAGTAAGAATATCCTCGACAACATCGGGCATATGGGAGGTCATAGTCTGTGACAACGGCGTAGGGTAGGTGTAAGTGTTTCAAAACAACTAAATCGCAACTCAAAATACCATACCAAAAACCCTCATCATATAATTTTAATTATATAATCTCAATAAAGAATTTCAAATGCCGCATTACTAAAACATTTATAAAAAAATTAGACCATATAATTCCTCGAAACACCATCTTATCACTAAATCAATATATTCCATAATCTCAAGTCATCTCAAATATCTCATAATACCTCAAAATAATCGAAGATGCTTCGGCTTGGCGGGCTGGCGGGCAATGGTCAAGGATCATTTTTTATAAAAATTCGGTTATAGTTTAGGTCTTTATTTACCTAGTTCTCTATAACCTTGGCTCTGATACCAATCTGTAACACCCCCGAAATTTGGTACAGCGGAAGACTCAACAAGCTTTCGGGGTGCGACGGGGATTGGTATCCAACACAAGACATAATTGAACGAGATAAAGTAAACATAATAAAAACGCAACCAAAATGGGGTTTTAAAGTTTACATTTATCCCAACATCATTCAGAGTCAGGCCCAAAAGAAATAACAGTAGGTCCATAATTCAATATCAGAGTTTAGAAAAATAGACCCATAAACCAGGTGCCTTAGCCGAGCCTTCCAATCCATGCATCCAAATCATCACTTAATTACCTGAGAAAACGTGCTAAAAGTCAGCTTTCGCTGGTGAGATCATAGGTTTAAATTCATCATCAATATAGTGGACATATACGCAAAACGCTTGCTAGCTAGACTAAGGATTTACTAAAAGCCTGCGGATACCCTCTGCTCCAACATAACACACGGATACCCTCCGCTCTAACATAGATATTCGAGTAACCCCCGCAATATCATAAATACTCGGATAACATCCGAAGTATTAATACCCTATAGGTGCACACTAGAGTATCTAAATAAGCCAACCTTGAATAGTACACACGAAACCGTGTGACTAAAGCTGACAATTCCAAATAAGCCAACCTTGAATAGTACACACAAAATATATGTGTCTAAAGCTGACAATACATCCTAGTCCATACGCATAGCAAGTTTTAGAAAGAATATAAGAGCGATAATAGTCCACATAAAATAATTTGCACGTTTCTCACCCCAAGTATTGAAAACATAGTTCAAGTGTAAAAGTGGGGCTATGACTCACCTCAAGTCCAGAAATCAGCAAGAAGAAATCGGTAGAAGTAAGATGTATAATAACTCACAAGACGGCAACTACGGACTCGGCACGACCTAACAATATCAACTTGCTCAGAAATCATTTCCTCAAATTCAAATATTCCCAAACCCGGACGTATTCCGTTTTATTTTCCGAAAATCCATTTCGTATTAGTTTGGAGTATTTACGTTTGGTATCCATACGGGTGGTGAGTCGACACAAACAAACCAAAAAGGTCACACAAAAGAATAATAAAATAAACTATATATCTAATATTAGCCCAATATATTATTTAAATAAATCGTCGAAGTTTATCAAATCCGTCGATTTGATAATCCCCATATTTATTTACGTAACATACCGTTCCAAGATTACACCCAATCCTAAAGCACATAGCACACAAATACTATATGGTATATATCGTAGTCTAATAAACTCCTTATATAGATCGTCAAATTGGCTAGATTTCCCGATATATATATATATATATATATATATATATATATATATATATATATATATATATATATATATATATATATATATATATATATATTTAGTGATTTATTATCCTCTACATATACCACAACCTATGGGCGTCGTAGGATACGATGCCCATTAATATACTCATTGCGTATAACCAAATAACTCGGTTTAACCTGTCGATTAGATAAGTTATTTAGTTATAGAAAATGTTTATATTAATCGTCATATATCCGTGACAACACAAAAGTCACAAACAATAACTCACCTGGACTCAAGTGACCACGACTCCGCATAACTCGATAGCTTTTCTCGTTATATCTATAAAATAATATTTCATTTAATATTTAGTAATCGTCGAGAATTTCTCGTTATTTATAATATTTATTCATAATAATACTTCCAATAATATTACGTTACTCTCGTAGCATAATATATTTAGTCGTATTATTTATAATACAACTCGTGATTTTTGTTATTATTAATATACGCATTTATACAATTATATATACGTTATTCACGTCTATATATTTATATAAACGTTTATATTACCAATAATATTATTACGAGTTTTATTATTTGCGTTTTAAATTGTAAATAATTATCGAGTCATACGAAATGGTCACATGTCCGAGTCATGTCTCTCGGCTCATTGTCCAAGTCCAAAATAATATGTGTAAGTCATAAAAATCAATACATCTCCGTCCAAATCAATCCCAAAACACGTGCTACAACAATAGGGTCCGACTACGACACCCGACTAACCTATCTCCGCCATTCTAAGTGACCGTCACACAATCGGTCCCCACATAACCACTCGACAACAACTTCTCAATATACCATAAATCCATTGTCGAGACCAACAATGATCTCTACACACCAAGCATTCGGCCGAAAAATCAACAAATGCCAAAATCAATATCAAGTTAACAAAAAATATAACAAGGAATTATAAATGCAAACAAGGTCCATATTCGGGTTGGTTTACCAAGCCAAACCCGAGCCCTTGACTCACTTGAGTCACGGCTCAAAACCACGAGTCACAAGGACTCGAATCAATAACCAAGGGTCGCAAAAATAGGCTCCAAGGAGCACACCCAAAACTGCCCAAGTCGACCACTTGGGGTCGCGCGGCATCAAACACCATATACGGCCACAAGGCCGTGACTCCATCGAGTCAACCCAAACTCCAAGCAAGCAACCATGAAAAACCATAACTCAAGACCACGAGAAGCAACAATATCGAGCCATAGGCTCGGATCTAACACCAAGCCGTGAGTCTACAACTCACGGTTCACTCGAACCATCAAAGAAAACACCAAACCCGGATACCAAACCATCTTTTTAGCATCAAAACATCATTTCCCAACAAAATATATTCGGTTCCCATGAAAATCATCCGTGTAGCCATGGATTTAATGCCAAATCGAGGCACCCAAAAGCCAAATTCGATTATTCTTACCTTCTTGAACCTCCAATCGAATAGATCTAGTAAAAACAACAAAGTTGGGTCGGATTTTATAAGATTTCGAGGTGTTAAAGTGGGTTATATGGTGCGTATAATATACCAAAAGAAATAGGAAAGAATAAGGAATAAGATGGTGGTGTTTGTTTTGTGGTGTGGCCGGCGTAGTGGTGGTGGCAGGAGAGGGTGGTCGGCGGCTAGGGTTTTGAGGGGGGGGGGGGGGGGGGGGGGGGGGAAGAAGAGAGAGAGAATTGGTGAGGATGATGTGTGATGTGTGTGTGTGTGTGGAGATACCCACAAAGACGATTTTTGTAATATACTCTTAAAAAAAACTCTTTTTCTTTTTAAAAATAATAATAATAATAGTAATAATAATAATATTACTAATAATATGAGTGGGTAAATAATGGGAAAGTGTAAGACACACGGTCCGAAACCCGAACTCATTTCAAAACGTTTAATATCTCGCGAAACATTCCGCAAATAATTAAATATAGTCGGACTCGTAAAATCAAGTCATAAAATTCCTGTTAGGTAATCCTAGTGCCGGAGTCAACGTAGTACCAAGTGAGAATTCAAAAATAAATCTCCAAGTATATTTCCATAACAATCATTAAATAAATCTCAAATCCCATAACGATATTAAATATAATTAACCATAAAATAGGTCTTACAAGTTCGTTACGAATAAAATTCCAAATAAAAATTTGTAAACGAACTTTAATGTAATGCGGGTTTTCAAAATGGTTCCCTAAATTGCCGGTTGTCACAAATTTCAAGTATAAATAAATGAAATGATTTCAAACAAAAACTCATTTTTTACAAAAAGAATTGCGTACATTTCAATACATAACTCGTTTTTTAAAAAGAAGTCCCTAGTGTACGCCTCAGTGCACTACACTTAAAAATGGTGAGAAATCATCATCATCTTGAACATCTTTTTTAGATTTTCAAAATCTTTAAAATTATTATGTGCTAAAGATAACTCCCTGCAAACCCTTAATAGATTTTAAACTTTGTGTTTAAAAATATGCTTTCTTTAAGGGGGAGTATAAAATAATAAAACGTTTCATTTTCATGCGAAAATCAAATCCGCTTGTCTCCCCATAAGCTTTCTAAAAACATGACTTTTAACTAGTTGATATAAAAAATATCACGGATATGCCATTTTTGAGGAGGAGAATACGTGATTAAAATGTGTTAAAAATCTGTTCAAAGATCGTTGTTGAATCTCAAAAGAGCTAGACTCATAAATAAAACGAGAAAACAATATTAAAACTCGAAAAGACTTGTTCATAGTAGAGTATGTAACACCTCGAGAGACTCTATATAGACTAGCACCAGGACGGGTAATAATTTCAAGTTGGTTTAACTAGTGATGCAAACATGTCTCGCAAAGGTCTCGTCTATTAAGAGTTGATCAATTCTAAAAAGTGCAAAGGTCTGAAAAGAGCTCTACATAGATATAACCAACGAATTGACGAGGAAAATGATCTGAAAACTCGAAAAGTCTTATTCCTAGACATGTAATAATTTAAAGTTAGCTATTAAAGCTAGTTATCACCTAAAAGCTAACAATGCACCTCTTTAACTAGCGACGTAAACGTGTCTCGCATGGAACTTGTCTAATTAGGTTGATCATGTCTTCAGTAATACAACTGAATGTACCATCTTGAGACACTTCACATAGACTTGTACTTGGATAGGTAATAACTTCAAGGTGGTTATTAGCGTTAGTCATCACCTAAAGGTGATGACGGGTCTCTTTTTCCAGCGACTTAAGCATGTCCCGCAAAGGACTTGTCTATTAAGAGCATATCAATTCAAAAATACGGACTCTTCCCTCAATGTGCAGATTTATCTTAAAAAAACATATGAGCACATGTGGAGGGAGAGTATTTCTTAATATTCAAAACTCTCTAAGTGTTAACAAAACATATCTTTTTATCATAAACACTTTGAGTGATTTTACAAAAGATTTTATGGCAACACGATCTGATTTATCTTGCCAAATGTTCTTCATGGTGGTTACTGTGCTTCAAACGGTCTGTAGTCTTGGAGTAATACTTAGGTGTACTCTAGCGGCTCCCATGTATCCATTGTTAGCTTTCGAGCATCCGGATTTAGGAACGGCAAGTGTGAAGACTTCAAAAGCGTTGTGTTAGCCTCTTAGGTCGCATCCATTCTAAGATTATTCGAAAAATGTTGCTAGCGTCAGTGATGCAACCGTTCTAAATGTTGTTAGCGTCATTGATGCATCCGTTCTAGAGTATTCGAAGAGCGTTGCCAGCATCTTTTTTAGGTAAAAGGGGATCACCTTGGAAAATATATTACTTCAAAAACATTTAAGTAAAATGGATGAGAGTGAATCTCTCATCTCGGCCCATTACATGGGCATAAAACAACACCTATTATGCAACAACTAAAACACTACATAAGAAAGACATGCCAATCCTATGACCTACCAAAAATAAAATTACTTCCTACGACGACCTTAAAGCTTGATGTCATACAGGTCACAAAAGGTGTAGGAACGTCTATTTGGTTGATCATGTGACTTGGGAGGTCGGGAACAATGGAAGTAAATGATATCCATGGTTAGTTAGAGAGAGTAAAGAGTAAAGGGAAAAACTAAGTTTTTTTATTGATAATGAAAGAGTGAAATACAAAACTAAGTCTCACCCCTCCATGGAAGTATGGAGGGGTATATATAGGCTAACAAACACATCACTTTACAATAATGACGTTTTTAGTCCATGTGTTTGTGCCTTACAAGATGATTAGTGTAATCCCGTAAATGTCGTTCCATTTACGTGTTAGGAACATTCCCAACAAAAGGCATCCAATTGCCCTGGTAACTATTGTATATAAATTATATTTAATTGAATCTCATACGTAACACGTGCAATCTCATAGGCTCGAGTTTGAACCGGACATTCGTCTAGTAAATATGTTCACAAACTAACAACTCTCACTTTGACATATTTTAATAAACAAAATGACATTGGTTAGCATATAGTAACACGCCAATGCCCCCAAAATAATTAGAGTGTGGTTTCATGAAGCACAATTAATGATTCATCGTTATACTATCCTTTTGTTTCAAATGTCATGTTAAATATGGATATGGATCTTAAACATTTCATAATTTAACTATTCTTTTTCTTGTTATATTATGATTGATCAAGATTACCAAATTATCATAACATAATCAAGATCGATATTAGGTATGGCCATACAAACATCTTGTCAACCCTACGAGAGGCCCAGTAATATTATACTTCAAAACAAATTCGAAGGAACAAATTCTATCTTGACTACAAGTGTAATCCGTGAATTTCACAACACTTCTGAAAACAGTCCTTATGACTACCAATTACAGATAGCAGTAGACTATTTCCAAGAAGTGGGATCCAGCCACGCCATTCCGGCTTGCGTCTCAAGTCTTAGGATAAATAGAGTTTATCATATACATGATTTACTTAATGACAAAGATCCATAAAGTACAATCATGTCAATTGGGATAAGTCTGATATGCAATCTTTTGAATATCATGTGAGTTTGGTAGGACCTTCCTTCAATATACAAAGTATATTTTTACCAATCTCTCATATTTGTCTTAATTCAACCATATTCCCATATGATTGATCAACAAGTTATTCATTGAATTAAACATTCAAATATAAGATACAACTTATTATAAATGAAAACAAACATACCAAGTACTTTAATTCATTAAAAAAAATAATTGTTTACATCCCTTATCCAAATACTATCACAAATTTACATCAGACTATTGGCTAAACGAAGTCCCGCATATTGAGTAAGCTTTGCCTTAGGTAAAGCCTTCATGAAGGGATCAGCTAAATTGTCATCTGTGTGAACTTTGAGTAGATTGATTTCACCAATTTCGACTTGTTCTCGAACATAGTGATATCGTCTAGGAAAGTGTCTAGCGCCTTTCATAACTCCTAATTAATTAGCAAATGTAATTGCTCCTGAGTTGTCACAATACATCTTCATACGGCTTTCATTTGAGGGCATAACACCAAGCCCTAAAATAAACTTCCTAATCTAAATAGCTTCCATCACAGCTTCTGAAGCAGCTATGTACTCAGCTTCTGTTGCAGACATGGCTATATTCTTCTGCTTGGTACTCTTCCAATCCACTACACCTCCGTTGACGACAAACACATAACCCATCTGAGACTTTGTATCATCTTTATTAGTCTACCATCCCACATCGCATTATTCTGTAACTTCAAGCTCTGCATCAGGATTCCCACCATTCACTAGAAATATATCTCGAGTAGCCCTTAAGTACTTGAGAATGTGCTTAACAGCAGTCCAGTGACTATCACTTGGATTCTGCTGAAACTGGCTATTTATATTTTGTGCAAATGCCATATCAGGCCTTGTGCATCTCACTGTATACATGATAGATCCTACAATCGATGCATAAGGAACTCTCTTTATACATGCCACCTCAGCATGTGTAGAAGCACATTGTTTGCTGCTTAAGCCAAGGTTTTTTTTGCATTGGAAGATATCCCTTTTTGGAATCTTGCATCCTAAATCTCTTCAAGATTCTATCAATGTAAGCACTTTGACTTAGTCCAATCAACCACCTAGATCTGTCTCTATAGATCTTGATTCCTGTAATATATATATGCTGCTTCTCCTAAATCCTTCATACCAAAACATCTTCCAAGATAGGATTTAACCTCTTGTAAACTTGGAATATGTTTTCCCATTATCAATATGTCATCAACATATAGGATAAGAAAAAAAAAAAAACATTCTCCCACTAGCCTTATGGTATACACAAGGCGCATCAAGATTTTGAGTAAAATCAAATTTCTTGATTTCCTCATCAAATATTTTATTCTGTTGTCTTGATTCTTGCTTTAACCCATAAATGGATCTTTGAAGCTTGCATACTCGCTTTGGAAATTGTGGATTCAAAAACTCCTCAGGTTGTGCCATAAAGATATCTTCTTCAAGGCGACCATTTAAGAAGGCGGTTCTGACATACATCTGCCAAATCTCATAGTTATAGTACAGAACTATGGCTATAAGAATCCTAATGGCTCTAATGTCTGCTACATGAGAAAAGGTTTCCTCATAGTTAATCCCAAAGGTTTGAGTATAGCCCTATGCTACAAGACGAGCTTTATAGGTGTGTACTTTACCATCCACATCAGTCTTTTTTTTGAAAAGCCACTTGCTACCAACGACTTTAACGTTAGGAGGAAGGTTTACTTCAACCCAGACTTCATTATCATGCATGGATTGCATCTCCGCATTCATTGCTGCTTTCTACTTGTCCTTTTCAGGATCAACCATGGCAGCCTTATAGTTAGCAGGTTCATTTAGATCCCCTAAACTATACACCTCGAATTTTACATTTAGACATAATCATTCAGGAACATGTATAGTCCTTTTAGACCTACGAATAGGAGTTACTTCAAGTGGAGTTGCGAGACTTTCTTGCTCCTCTTGAGTTGGCTAGTGTTTTCAGAAGGTGATGTATCTTCTTGATCATCTTCAAGATCAATTACCATCCCACTGAATTCTTGAGATATGAGATTCTTTTCACAGAACTCAGCATACCTTGCAACAACTATTTTGTTTTGAGGTGGATAATAAAAATAGTAACCTATTGTTTCCTTTGGGTATCCTATAAAGATACACATAATAGATCTATGTTGGATTTTATCAGGTAAGTCTCATTTAACAAACGCCTCTCAATCCCATACCTTTAAGTAAGACAAGTTGGGTGCTTTTCCATACCATAATTCGTATGGAGTCTTATCAACCTTCTTGGTTGAAACCATATTAAGAATGCGAACAACAGTCTCTAAAGCATAGTCCCAAAAGGATAAAGATAGAGTTGTAAGATTAAACATAGATCGAACCATGTCTAATAAGGTACAATTCCTCCTCTCAGATACACTATTATATTGTGGAGTATATGGAGGAGTGAAGTTATGGACAATTTCACACTCTTTAAGATAATCTTTAAACTCTTGGCTTATGTATTCACCACCTTTATCGGATCGTAGAGCCTTAATCTTCTTTCCAAGTTGTACCTCTACTTCATTCTTAAAAACCTTAAATGTTTCAAAGACTTCATGATTATGTTTAAGTAAATAAACATAATCATAACGGCTAAAATCATTAGTAAAGGTTAGCAAGTAGCTAGCACCTTGCTTTGACACATGTCTAAGTGGATCACATACATCTGTATGAATTAGTCCAAGTAGATCTGAAGCCCTTTGCATTTGATGCGGAAAGGGTTTCCTTTCCGTCTTCCTAGATATGCAAGATTCGCACTGATCAAATGATTCATCATTGATAGATTGCAAAAGCCCGTCATGTTACAGCTTTTTAATGCATTTCTTGCCTATATGTGAGCAATTCGACAATGCCAAAGATAAGTAGAGTCCAAGTTAGACTTGAATCTCTTATTGCTAATGTTAAAAACAAAATTATTATTATTATTATCATTCGACACAAGTACATGCATATGAATTTCAAAAACACCATTAACAGGAATAACATTAAAATGAAAGATAATATTTAAAGAAACTGAAATTCCATAACTTGTAAAAGTCTGAACACAACCATTACCAACCAACAAAGAAACTGAAACGACACCTCTAATTATAGAAGGTGCGTAGTGACAGTTATCTAACACAAGTACTAAGCCCGAAGGCAAAACTAGATCAAAAGTCCATATGGCTTCTACAACTGCACGTATTCCATTCCCCTCATACAAGTATAGCTCTCCATAGTTTAGTTTCATTGCTCCTCTAAGTCCCTGAGAAGTGTTAGAAATATGAGTACCACATCCAGTATCATACACCCAGGAATTATATTTATGAGGAAAAAAAATAATTCTATCATGAAAATACATGAAGTGTTGGCAACATTACCAGCTTATTTCTTCTTCTTTTTTTCTTCTATTGCAACTCTAGGAGGTAGATGGGACAATTCCACTTCCAATGCGTTACCTCTTTGCAGTGGTGACAAGCTTGATCCTTTCCTGGATGATCTTTCTTTCTTGGGGGGTACTTCTTGGGATTGGGTTGATAAGCCATAACCAGCTTACCCTTCCCCTTACTTTTGCCCTAACCATTGTTCGCCTGCGGTTTGTTTGGCTTATGGATTCTACCACCTTGTATTGCTAGTACTTGAGGTGTCGTAGCCTTTTTGGGCAAACCCTTCTCATAATCAATAAGCATTGCATGTAGCTCACTTATTGTCTTCCCCGTGCAATGCATGTTGAAGTTGCGCACAAAACCAACAAATTCCTTATGAAAAGAATTGTTGATCAGGCCAACACATACATCCCGAGGAAGATGGTAGTTGAGACGTTCAAGCTGAACTAAGTAATTTTTTTAATCGAGTACATGAGTGCTCATGGATTTTCCTTCCTTCTGCTTGTAGCTGTGTAGAGATTGAAGAAGATCAAATAGTTCTACGCATGGCTGCTTTTCAAACATGGACTTCAATTCTACAAGCATAGCATGAAGAGTATGATTCTCAAAATGCTTTTGCAATTCAAAACTCATACTTCCAAGCATAAGACATGTACCTCGTTGTGACGATCATAATAAATGTTCCATGCTTCCAAGACCTCATTAGGTGAGTCTTGAGGAGGAGCTGGAGCCAAAGGCTATTCCAATACATCAAGTTTCTTAACAAATCTCAGGACTATCCTAAGTTTTCGAAACCAGTCATTGATGTTTTTGCCAGTTAGCTTCTCTCGATCAAACATTTCTTTGAAAGCAGAGTTAGTCAAATGATGATCAACCATTCTAAAGAAAATAGTTCAAAAGTTAGTACTTTCGATAATAAATCTTTAAAGAAAATTAAACACATATAGTTTAAAGCATATAAAGCATATAATTTTCTTAAAGATCGGATCCTAATTGACATAGTACCATTACATCATTTGATCTGCTAGTAATAATAGTACTCAATAAGGTAAGTGTCGAACAATAATTGCCAATCCTGTGCAACTCCTAGATCATTATGGGACTTACTAATGGCGCTAGGGACCATCACATAGTGTCATGTAAGCATGTTTCATCCCATCTTATGCTTTGGGTTAAGGGTCTCACCATGTAACTCAATTAAGTTATCCAATTTAAAGAACTGTAAATTTATTCCATTGTCGTCTCACGATAAGTAGAGATTTATCTTGGGATTACGATCTAGCAACGTCTAAACGCAATGTAAATTTGAACTGCAAGTGTTCATTTAATTGGATGGCATAAACTTTAATTTTCAAATGGCACATTTAATTTGATGTTTGATTAAATATGTACGAAGAAGCATGCATACATCTTTGTATCATATGGTTAAAAAAAGTAAAAAAAAAAAAAAAAAAAAAAAAAAAAAAAAAAAAAACCTTGATCAATTAATTCTTTTATTATGGTGTATGTTCTTTATGTGCAAATCCTATAAACGTAATAATTTTACACCTTTAAAATGGATGATTCAATGAGTTGTTAGGAATAAAGTAATGAACTTTTAGTCTTTACATCATCCTATCAAAATCCTCGGTAGCTCCATTTAACGCACAAAGAAGCTGAGAAGCGGGTCAGCCCGAAGCATATTAAAATTTAGGGAAGCAAGAGCCACCTTATACGTCTCTTATAGTTTGTTCACAATGGGTGAGCCGATTTATCAATCGAGTAATAATACAAATAACATCAATAGAATAAAAGTTTAAAACTTTATTGCTAAAACACATTATAAATCATTAGATCTTGCAAATTTCGACGCGAGGATGCATTTAATGCATTATGGCATGTGAGGCCAACACCTTAATATCACATAGGATTCCGCAAGATCAACAATTTTTAATAAATCAAATTTCATATTTATTAGTCCGGTTTATTTTACTTTTCTAAAAATACCCTTTGCTTTACAAGTCAAACAATAATAAAGCAAACAAAAAATAACCAACTAATACAATTAACAATTTAATATCATGCATAATTAATATCAACTAACTTGTATATATTTAATTAAGGCTCTCACTTGTTTCTAAGCTAATGGTATAAGTGGACCACATACATCGACGAACCAATTGTGTGATCTTTTAATTAAAGATATAAAATAATCACATAAGTTGATTAAATAACGATACATATGGGGTCTTTCCCAATTTTAGAATTTAATTAAATACTAAGTAATTAAGTGTCATACAATTTTAATTACTAATAACCCTAATTAATTAATATATCATCTAATTAGGCATCTAAAAACAATATTCAAGATCCACGACAAAACATGCATGTTTTTATCATGAATTACAAATAATCACATATTAACAATTAATAAAGCAAACAAGATCGTTTTAATGTCATATAATCATTATTATACATTATAATCCATATAAAATTGCATGCAAACTAAGGTTTCTACAATTTTTAAAACCTAAAATAATAATAATAATAATAATAATAATAATAATAAATTAATTAATTATACGTCGATTGACCATTTATGGTTTTTTTTAAAAACAAAAATCAAGAAAACCTAATTAACATACTCCCTCCGTCCCTTATTAAATGTCCAGTTTTGACTTTTCGAGTCTTTTTTCCTTAACTTTGACCTTAAATATTTTTGTTTGTATTTTATGATACTTGATAAAAATTATGTCAACGAAAAGTACATTTAAAACCCAATTCATTCATATATTTTGCATCATGTATTATATATCATATATAAAAATATTCATGGTCAAAGTTAATAAAACAAGACTTTGAAAATTCAAATTGGACATTTAATATGGGACGGAGGTAGTACAATAATCAATCAAGATTTGATTTTTATTTGTTTAGGTAATTAATTACATTATATAACGGCTAGTGATGACACTGTTTGAATATGTAATCCATATTATCATATAATAACATAAAATCAATCACAAGTAATGCAATGAAATAAGATCATATAGTGTAACAAATTAACCTTAAAAGTAAACGTACCTTGTTAGCTTCCACATGAATCAAACACAAGATCAAAATCAATAAAACCTAAATTAGGATTAATATATAATCAACTATATAGTAGTTAATTCACCAAAACAAAAACCTAAATTCGTTTCTCTACGATCTTGCACATACGTACTTTTAGCGATTCAATTAGAATGCTAGTTCAAGGATCACGAAAACAAGCTAAACACTTTAGTTACGCTCAAAGTCAATCGCACAACCTCGAGGGATTGTGTAATTTGATCGGCTAGGGAGTAAAAGGGGAGAAGAAGAGAAGAAAAGCTTGTTTAGGTTTTCTAAGAGATCACAAAATAATGAAACAAGGGTTTGTTTATAGTGTGATAACTTGGTGACCAAGAAAGCAATCCCACCTCCTCTTGGAGTGAGTTTCGGCTGAGTTTGGGAAGGGGAGAAGGATTCTAAATCATTCTCTCCTTCTATTTACATCCGGGTCCTAATCTTTCATTTAACGACCGTTAACTAACTTCCGTTAAGTTATAACGACCGTTAGTTAGTTATTTCGTGATTTAATAATTAATATATAACTACACTATATAGGGTGAGGTTCTTTTCAGAACCAAATAAATTGCGAGAACTGCGAGAACCAACATCAACCAATCAGATTTTTTTAGATATTAAATTTTATTATATAATTCAAAGGGTATAATGGTAAAAATACTTTTTTATTTTATTTTTGATTTTCTTTTACAAAAAACGTATTTTTAATTCCCTAAATTCTAGGATTTTTTTTTTTTTTTTTTTTTTTTTTTTTTTTTTTTTTTTTTTTTTGGTTTAAAAAACATTATGTGCACATGTGTTTTGCATTATGTGGCAATTGTATTTTTCCTTTATGCACATGTGTTTTGTATTTGCACATGTATTTTTAAAAAATATTACATAAATATGTAACAAACGACAAAACTTTATTAATATATTTATGCATTTTTATACAAACTCAAAACTTTATTAAAAAATATTATATAAATATGTTTTATTACAAATATACGAAGCGTACATATGTGCATAATACAATGTCTTTAACACTTGGTTCATCTTTTAGGCGTGCACATGTATTCCTCGTCTGGTTCAATAATTCATGAAATCTACACATGTGTTTTTAATCATTTTGCACATGTGTTTTATCGTCTCGCTCATCTTAATTGATACAAGTATGTGCCAACATCCACAACATTAAGTAACCTGCCACAATCAAGTATGAGTTGTGCACCATTGCATGATCTTCAATATCTTGCAACGTACATGCAAAGCCGAACTCAACTACATTCTGCAATAAGTAAGAGCAGAAAATTAAAGCGTCAAAAAATCAAAGAGAAACACAAAACCCATAAATATCATTCTAATTAATTATGAAATTAGAAGATCATGTGTATAGGAATTACTATGATACGTACACCAAAACCTTTGTATAGATACATGTGCACCAGTATACATGTGCATGAATAGAAAACAATTACTACTAACTTCATATTTAATTAAACACAACGATCCAAAAGAATGTTTGATATTCTTTAACAATAGAGAAAAAAAAATCTAAACTGAAACCCACGAATCTAAATATCAAAACTAAAAGTATAGACCATTTTCTTACTACTTAACTGCCTCCTTTTAGAGCACGATTTAAAGGAACCAACATAGAAATACATGTGCATATCTTCAAACGTAGCCTCAAAATTAACCTATACATGAAACTAATTAAGTTTGTGAATAACTAAAATAAATGAAAAACAACTAACCATTTTGTGAAAAACTAAAATAAATGAAAAACAATAAACAAACAAAACATACCCATGATACATTTAATTGCGAAAATAAAAATAATTTTATACGATATGTCGCTTCGACGTTTGTGATAGATCTGGTACTTGACACAAATAAATTTATATGATACTCACCGAATACATCACGAACACCAAACCACAGCCATCAACGACAATACGCGACCACCAGTACTTGTCACAATGGTAGTTTTGGGCTATACGTTTAATAGATCGAATGTTTAGGGTGTCGTTATAATGATTAGGAGATGTGAGGTTGTTGATTGGGAAAGAGATTTTGAAGTGGCGGCTAGGGTTCTTGACATGAAGATATATTAAAAGTGAGAGACAGGGAGTTGTCAGGTTTTGGGGTAAACGGTTTTTGGGTATGAGAATATAAGATGCTAATTTTCTGGAAGAACTAAATTCCTATTTTGCCCTTAATTTCAATTTTTTTCCAAATTAAGTTACACATATTTTCAAAAATGCCATCTTGCATTAATATGATGTACTTTATGTATTAATAGGAGTAAAAAGATGGTTCTCGCAGTTCTCGCAATTCTTTTGGTTCTGAAAATAACCCTACACTATATATAAATTATATTTAATTCAATCTCATACGTAACGCGTGCAATACCATAGGCTCAAGTCGAAACCGGAAATTCGTGTATTAAATATGTTCATAAACTAACATGTTTAAGGCGATTGGGTCACAGCTTTGGCTTCATCTTGAGTGGCAGTATGTTACCAGTGAGATAGTCCTGTTAGTTTCTTCCATGTTATTTGTTTTGTTGCTATTACATGTGGTCCATGACTCTCTCCTGTTTTGTTTTTAGTCCTGATGATAAGGATTCCCTTTGTATTTTTGTGTTGTGTAATATAGTTGTCTTTTTCTATAAAACCATTACTCAGTTATAAATTGATGTTCATCCTTTCATATTGTATTTACATCTGTCACTATTTAAAACTAATAAAATATTCATCAATTTATAACTTTCTTTTTGAAAAAATAAAAGCTATAAATTGATGGATAGTTTATTAGTTTTAAATAGTGACGGATGTAAATACAATATGAAAGGATGCACATCATATACAAAAAAGAGAAATGATACATTCACAAAAATTATTCCACAAAGACATTTACAAAATGAGGTAACACTCTCTGATTGGTGTAATTTTATATAGTTTATCTCTTTTCTCTTTGATTAAGTCAATCAGGGAGTGACACCTCTTTTTGTAGATGATTTTTTGAATTTGTTTTTGTGGTTGTATCATTGCTCTATAAAAAATATAAAAGCTTCACTACATGATAACTAATATATTTGTAGGTAGAAAATCCAACTTTTTATAGCAAAGGTTTAACATAGTATAACTTACGATATAACTGTAATCATTATCAATATAATCTTATAACACAACAACCATTTGAAGCTCATAAAGTGCATGCATGCCCTCTTCACCGGTCAATGCAGTTATTTAAGGGGAATAGGAGTAGCAACCAAAGGTGTTGCCCTTAGCAATGTTAGGCCAAAAATATCATTCATATCCATTTCTTCTCTTGCATGAGGAAGTTTCCAATCAAAATGATATACAAATGATGCCACCATTAAACTCACAACCCTATGAGCTAACGGTATTCCAGGACACATTCTTCTGCCCGATCCAAATGGTATAAACTTAAAGTGTTGTCCCTTGTAGTCCAAGTCATTCCCCACAAACCTTTCCGGCTTGAAAATCGTTGGGTTTTCCCAATACATTGGATCACGTGCCATGGCCCATGCGTTCACTAAAATTTGTGTGTTCTTTGGTATAATATATTTACCTAGTTTAACTTGAGTCTCAGTTTTGTGAGGTATTAATAAAGGCACGGCTAAGTGAAGTCGCATTGTTTCTTTGATGACTGATTGTAAATAAGGTAAGTCGAGCAGGTTAGCTTCTTGGATTTTCCCATCTTTTCCGACTGTTGTGGAGACTTCTTCGCGAACTTTTGAGAACATATTAGGGTTAAGCAACAGTTCCGTCATTGCCCACTCAGTTGTGCTTGAACTCGTTTCAGTTCCTGCTAAAAATAGATCCTGTATTATAACATAAATTTGTTATGCATGTTTAACATCATCATAAGGTTCCATATGCACGTAGATTTTAATTTGACATGATTTCGTAATATTCAAATAAAATTAATTAAATTAACATCATAGCTATTTGTTCGTAGATAATTTTTTTTTAACACAGCGAGTATGAATTTACCAACAAGACTATAGCTTAGCAGTATAAGTAATATTGTAAACGCAGAATTAATTAACTCAACAATTATCTGTTCAAATATGCCTTTGCTTTTGATAAATCTTAGCCTTTCAAAAAATATATATATCAGTTGAGATATGCAGACAAGTTAGAGGCATATATAGTGTTTTGTTTGGTAGTTTGCTTCTATTTTTCAAAAAAAAAAAAAAAAAAAAAAAAAAAGTAAATAATTATGTATAGTTTAGACAGTAAATAATTATTTTTATAGAGGAGTGTGTTGTAACTGAGATTGATCATGCATATGAGTTTACTTTTATTGTATGAAAATACTCACTTTTTTGTTATAAACTTATAATATTCACATAAAATTGATCATATATGAGTAAGAATATATTTCAGAGTTTTCGGTTTATTTTGAATTATGTATAGTTTAGACAGTAAATAATTATTTTTAATAGTAAGATGTGGACAGGAGGATTTACCACAAGTAAATTCTTGATGTGCATGAGATTGAAGTCTTGTTCATTTTCATGACTGTAATCCAACAGCGAATCCAATATATCACCAAACGTCGGAAGATTTGACTCTCGATGCTTTAACCTCTCACTTATGAAACTTTCTGTCACCGTGTCGAACCAACCATAAGCCGCTTTGGCCCGCCGTCGTATGTTCTGAGGGTCCAACGGTTTCAACACAGGAAATATGTCTGCTATGTTAAACTTCCCGTCAACTTCCATTATAGTCTTTACAGCCGTCTTAAACCCTCCAATATCATCAGACTCATAGCTAGTCACGTTCTGTGAAATGCATGTGTTGGACATCTGGTTGAGTGCAACCGCAAATGCCAACTTTCCAATGTCCACGACCACCTTTTTCTTCCCCGACTCCCTAAGGAAATCCAACATCCCATCGACCACTTTCTGTCGAAGATCACGAAGGGTGTCGAGTTTGTGTTGGTGTGTTAGGCATGTGCTGAGGGCTTTTCTAATGTTTCGAAAGTCTTCGTTAGGTGGGAGCCATACAAGTGCTGCGTCATGGTTGTCCAACCCAGAGACTGCGTGAGGGACAATGCGGCCAGAGCATGCCTCGTCATTGCGTTGGAGGATTTCTCTGGCTGCATCAGGTGTGGACGCCACCACACTAGTGATGCTTCCTAGTCGGATGGTCATAAGTGGACCATATTTCTTGGATAGCTTGGCAAGGGACTCATGGGGTTTCGGTCCAAGTTCAAGCAGGTTCCCGATAATGGGGAGGGCGGCTGGACCCGGGGGTAGTCTTCTTTTACGGTAGAGGTCGAGGCTATGTAGGACGAACAAGAAACAAATGGAATATAGGACTAGAAATAGAAGCTCCATTGTTTCTTGATTTGTGAGTGACCTAAAGGTGATGGGTTTCTATTTAATTTATAGTAACATATAAGAAAAAGCAACGCTTGATAAATGGTATCCGCATCTGTTTCCTTGGATATGAAATATCCACATGTTTGTATATATGTACCTATCACTCTTTTTAGAGCACATGGATTTTAATTACAATGATTGATTCTATTATTACATATTGTTTTCGTCGACCTTCAATTAATAGCTAGCCGACCGTCGACAGATCACCATATGGACAATGTGATATATATTGAGCTACTTTTTCGCACCATGCTAATTAAGGGACACTTTGGTTGAGGGGCGTAGGATTCAAGGGATCCATTCATTCCTAAAATTCATTGTTTGGTACGCTAACTTAAATTTGAAATTAGAAATGAATGCCAAATTTCAGATGTATATCCTTTTGAATTAATTTCTTACTCTTATTTGAAATGCGTGATTAAAAATATTAATCATATCGGATCTACATACATATTCCTAACAATGCTGATAAAAGTGTTTAAGAAAATATTAATCATCACATGATGACGTAATGTAGAACTTAACATATTACGGAGTAATTACTTTAACTGTTCCATTGACTAACTTGTACGGGCACCCAACAATAATCTAGAGGTCACTAGCAAAGTATAAATTAATTAGTTACATGCTTCAGGTAGATTAAAATCTCAATCTCACAACCACGGATACGGGTGTAAACTATTAGATGATAAATAAGGCCCAAGTCTGATATGTGAGGTTGGGTCCATTAGGGTTTTATTATGTATTGCCTATATATATTGTATCAATAAAACGTATTTATAATGAAATTCTAATGGACCCAACCCCACATACCAACTTGGGCCTTATTTATCATCTAATATAAACGAGCCAAGCTTTTATAAAGCAACTCGAGCTCGAGTTCAAGCTCGACTCGAACGAGCCGAACTTTTATCGAGCTCAAGCCCAGTAAATTGGCTCGAAACATATAATGAGTCGAGCTCGAGCTTTTGAGAGCTCACTCGAGCGGTTATCGAGCTTTTCAAGCCTTAGTATAGATACATTTTCATATTATTTTTATATATGTAAATAAGGGCTGATTTGAATATTAACTTAATTATAAAGACCAACTTCATAAAAGATAAAATATTTTATAGCCTTGGTTATGATAATTTTATTGTTGGTTTTATTACTTTTAAAAATATCTAATTTGGTTTTCAAACGGTTAAGTATTTTTCTTTTCTAATTTGTGATTCGAGATCATGTACAAGTTCTCTGTGAAGATTATATATTTTTTTTGTGACAGCTGCAATTTGCGATTTGTTTTGACACTGAATGGTGTATATTTTGTTTGAGCTCAGTTAAACTAAAAATACCAGTTGGCATAGATTCAATCTTTTCATATATATAATTTTGAGCTTTTTAAGCTAAGCTCGAGCTTTGCTCGAATCCTGTTCGAGCGAACTCAAGCTTGGATGGTTAAAGCTTGACGAGCAATCGAGCCGAGCTCGAGCCAACCTTTTATTTTTCGAGCCGAGCTCGAGCTTTATTGAGCTCGGGCTTGGCTCAGCTCGATTACCCCCTAAGATTGTCCTCGGATAACATGATTTCTACCAGGCCAGTTGCTAATCTAAAGAAATTAATGACAAAATTTTCACCTAATCAATGATTTTGTTTGGATCAACTTTATTCCCCTAACATTTCTATCATTTCTAGAGTTACATATATGTTTTGAAAATTGCAGGGTTCGGGCATGAAATTTTTCAGCTAAAATGAAATGTTAATTTAAGTTTATTTATCAGAACATATACTTCTATATATAACACGCATTTGTCATTTCTCGTTTGTGCTTATTATACTATTTTTATAAATTAAATTTTAACATGTAGAGATTTACGGCATTATATAACTACTTGCTTAAAAAAATAATTAAATAAAAAAAATAAAAAATTAAATACTCAAGTTAGAATTTTATACAATTTTGATTAGTTTTTTTCATCATACCGTTCGATTAAATTAACCCGGGAGGACTCCATTTACACTTTATAGCACCACTAGGTCTTAAAAAATACAATCCAAATTGATTCGTTGTTTAGTACAGTTTTAAATTTCAAGTATTTTCCGATATATTAAAGAATCACTTGAGGACAAATGATAATTTGATATTCTGGAGTCGTATTTTCATGCTCTTTCCGATGGTGTGTTCGGGGAATATTTTTGACCTCGCCTAAACCTCGTAAAACATGCAAACGTCATCAAAACTCATCCGAAAATCACTGTTTTTACTTTGTTTTCAAACCCTTGTACCTGCTAGACATAATAACGCATTCAAAACATATTTGCAATATAATTTAGCATATTTCAGGGTTATTAGTCCGTTTTATCGTGTTATCGAGTATAAAAATGATGTGTTTTTAGGCACACATCAGAATTCCCCACACTTAAGTCATTGTTGGTCCCTCACGCAATGTTTATCACACGAGTGGTTTTTAAACTACTAATTAAACTAATTAAAACTAAATAAATTGAAAAGTAAAGTGGTGAACTCTTATGATAAATAAATGTGTTTACTTAAAATTTCCTTACTTCCTGGTTATCTCCTATTGATTAGTCGAATTATCGCATTCTTGTTTTAATTAGCGCGTTGTATTCCTTAAAATATTGGTCGCAAGGTGGTGCCAAATTCCCTAACTCTATGAATATATTGGTCTCCTTAAGAAATATTAATGTCACCAATCAGCAATAACGCCGTCTCAAACTTGCAAAAAGCATAGGATAACAATCATTGATCTCACCAAACAAGATAAAACACCCTCTTCTACATATACACCTCTCTAACCACTAGCACTAAATGCACCCATGAGAATTCCATCAAATAGAGAAACTTCATCTTCTTCACTTTCTAGACTATACTCATAGTCCACACTACCACCTCTCTTCTTTTCTCACATCTACTTCTTCTTGATAAAATACCCAACAAAACTAGGATCGCATGCACCTTCTAAGTCTCCTATCTTCCTCACTTCTTTTCATCTTCACTCATTGCCAGTGCAAACGATTTGTTAATCCACACCGTCCTTAACAACCTTGACACAACGCTTTCCCTCTTCATTTTCATTCATCCTTCCTCACTTTTTTACTTTAAAGAGTCATTTTCATTCTCATACAAGAGCATATCGTCTTCATTATCATCCCATATCGTCAAGATATTAGAACCATGTCTTGCTTCCTCACTTTCTAGGAAGAAGTTAGATAATGGTGTGTCAATCAATAAACGAATTACTTTCTCGTTTATTAAAGTTGGTATAATTGGCTAAAACAAAGGGTGTCGGTCGAGTCCTACTCTTTAAGCATGCGTCTTAATTCTGTCTAAAATTTAAGTTGCCATTATAGAATCAATGATTGTATATGTTTAGTTTCTATTCTATCATACTTTATAGTACTCATATCTAAGTCGTGGATGTCGTGTTCTCCGATAGTGTCTATAGCTATCATTATATATATATATATATATATATATATATATATATATATATATATATATATATATATGGATCCAGTGAGAAGTAAATTAAAATAAGAAATGGTGAGAAGTGACCAAAATCACGCATTTGAGATGCAATGACTTGCATTAGATGCCTTTTTATTCATATAGATGCAACATCTTGAGTTTCGAAAGTTAATTTGATGTGTAGATGGTGAAAATTGATTTTCATGATGTCGGCACGTGCAAAAGAACAAAAAACAAGATTAATCATGAAATGCATCTAATATACATATATGCATCTGATTAAAAGCTAGAAAACACACTATGGAGCGTTATAATGCATCTAGGATTATAGGGATGCATCTAATTTAGGTCGGTGCATCTCGGATTTGCGGTTCTAGTTCTTCTTATACGTTATTATTTTAAGTAATCTTCTTATTTGATCCTAACCCTATATATATATATATATATATATATATATATATATATATATATATATATATATATATATATATATATATATATATATATATATATATAATTGAGATCAAATGAGAACTTTCTTAAAATTGTAAAAATGAGAACTAACTAAAATCTCACAAATGACACTCAACTTAAAAGAAAATATAACATACTTCCTCCGTCCCATTTTATAAGTCCATTTTTGAAAAGTCAAAGTCTTTTACCTCTGAGTTTGACCGTAATTATTTTTCTTCGTGTTATATAATACTTGATGAAAATTATACCAATGAAAATACATTTAAAACACAAATCAATTTATATATTTTGTATCAAGTATTATATAACACGAAAAGAAATAATTACGGTCAAATTCTGAAAAAAAAAGACTTTGACTTTTCAAAAATGGACTTATAAAATGGGACGGAGGGAGTAATTAATTACAATTAAAATTGTTAAAGATTTGATGGGTTTTCTTATGAAAATTGACGTAAACTAAGTGATACACTTTGATTCAACGTGTAACGTGTATCAAGGTTTAGTATTGTGTATCAAGTTTTTAGTGGTTGTTGTGTATTATGTGTATCAATTTATGTATAAGAAATTAATTTTTTTAGATTTTAATGCATATGTATCAAAAATTTAATTGTGTATCAGTAATCTGTTTCTCATGTATGAGTTGCTTATTAGTCGATTTAATGTTAACTTGTATTAATATATAATATTTTGGTGCATCTTTGCTAAAATGGTTCTGTGTATTAGGTGTATCAATTTATGTATAAGAAATTAGTTTTTTGAGATTTTAATGTATATGTATCAAAAATTTAATTGTGTATCAGTAATCTGTTTCTCATGTATAAGTTGGTTATTAGTCGATTTTAATGTTAACTTGTACTAACTTTATTTTGTAGCATCCATCTATAGCTCGATTCTTTGGTGGCCCAAACAAGATGGAGCATACACCAATGGGGAGCATTTACAAATGTCAAACTCATTTGCAACCGTTAGATACATCTACACACTTCTTGCTATGTGTATTCCATCCCTACAATGCTACTCATATCCTTTTACATACTTTGTTGCTTGAAACTAACCCTTGATGTAGGTTATGCTTTTGCGATATATTTAATCCATGGATCAACTAAAGTCAATATGAAAGGATGAAATAATCATGGGCATGCAATGAGCTAGGGGAAGCTCGGAAGTAGTTGGGTACATGGTTTGGAGTTGGTTAAGCCATGGCGATAGGAGCAAGACTTTACTGGGATGATGCAGGTTCACTTTTCTTTGAATGATAGGATTTGAGATCTTCCACAATCAAATAGGAATTTTCTAACAAATCACCTTCAACCTATATGCTCGGAGCACCAACCTCCTTCTCAAGTCTTCTTCTAGTGCAAGCAAAGCAATCTCTCCTGTTTTCGCCGATCTTCTTTCTATCTCCACATCGGCAGCACCTTTTTGTTTCGAAAAAAGGGGGAGAAGGAGTGGTGTAAAGAAGTAACTTTTACACTTTACTATGAGTTACAGTTTATATATTTTGTTATCATCAAAGTGGGAGATTGTTAGTTCAAACGTTACGACATTTAATTTATACAGTCTCTTTATATTTTAATGATGACAAACGTGCAACATGACTTAAGGTATGAACAAACAAGTTACCAAACTAGTTAAGTGATCAAAGAAATGTTTTTTCTTTAAAACTCACATTTCTATAAATGTGACAAAACCTTTTTACAAAAATAAATTTTATTTTTGTAATTTAAAGAAATATTTTACTTTGAAAAATAAGTGTGAAATCTCCAATAGTTATTTTTCCTGCCCATAAAGATAGAAACTTAACCAAGTAAACATTTCACCACTTCAGGACAAAAATGGGATCATCCATGTTTAAAAGATCGTCCACCGCTCCTCGATTTGCTCCTAAATATTTGACCATTTTTCACACCTTTTCTCACCCTTTTGCACACACAAACTTTCTGTCTTCTTAATCCCTTTTCTTTGATCACATTAACTTGTTTAATCTTGTTTAAATGTGATTCTTTCTTTCTTTCCTCAAGAGCAAGAGAAGAAATTTCGTTATCGTCTAGATACGAAGTTATGTAGTCTAGATAGTCCATGTGTAACATTTGTTACATATAGATCGAGTCCATATCTCTCCATTCTTATATATTAATAGATCCGACTTGTGTGTAGGCTGGGTATCGTTGTGTATGTGTAGATCCGAACGGGGTGTAAGTCCGTGTAGTGTCGTATGTAGATCTGGGCGATGTGTAAGTCTGTTTAGTGTCGTGTGTAAATTCGGACGAAGTGCAAGTCCGTGAAGTGTTGTGTGTAGATCCGAACAGGGTCTAAGTCCGTGAAGTGTTGTGTACAATGGTTTGCATCGTGTGTAGCGTTGTGTAGATTGGTTGTAGCTAATATTAGAACTCGACATTTAGTTTAGCGCCGTAAATTGGTGTAAACTACGGTGTATGGTTTTCTCGGTCGGGAAGGGAGCTTGTTGATTAGTAAAGTAACTTTCAAGTTGGGTACTCGGGGAGTGGAGTAGAGCAAAGTGGAACTTCGTGACCGAACCACTATAAACCTTCGTGTCCGGTTTGCGTTTTCTTTTTCTATCTCTTTACGTTTTATTTTTGCATTTATTGCAGTGTGTTTATGTTTGTGTGGCTTTTTTATTATATTGTGTGGATGATATGTGTGTCTTAGCTTGGTAAACATATTTATAATTATGTTTGTGACATAATCTACGATAACTTAAGAAGTGCAAATATATATTTCATCACCTGTCTTAAGCACGCAACTGGCGGCAATCCCTTAAACAGACAGGCAGTCCCAAATATATATAGAACCGTCCGTACATATAAAGGACCGTCCCAGTTTGAACATAACTTGCTCAATTTCTTTCTTTTATTTATTTATTTATTGTGACTATTGCTTTAAATTGGATATAGATATATATTTGTTATAACTGTCGTAACCATTATTTATATTTAGTCACACTTGATCAATATTTTTTATACATAAGATTTTTAAGATTTTAAATGAAAATGTATTCAACTCCCCCCCCCCCCCCCCCCCCCCCCCTCTCTACGTTTCTACATGATTAAAAAAAAAAAAAAAAAAAAAAAAAAAAAAAAAAAAAAAAAAACTCTTAACATATAGATCGACGCTAGCGAATTTTGTTTGAAAACTAAAAAATGTCGCCGCTATAAACCATGGAATCAAAGAAACCAATTCAAAAAGGATTGCTTAACACTACAAATTCTGTTTGTCGAAAAAATGGTCATTTGCTACGGAAATTTTGTCAAAAGCTAGACACCGCTCCTGCTAGGTGCGGGTACTCAGCTAATTTTTACTAAATTTTCCATAAACAGATACTCCTTCTGTCCTAAAATAATTGTCCTCTTTTGACTTTTTGAAGTCTTTTTTTTCAACTTTAATCTTAAATATTTTCGTTTGTATTATATATTACTTGATGTAAATGAATGGATTAGTTTTTAAATATATTTTTAATTGGTGTAATTTTCATTAAGTATTAGATAACACAAAATATTATAGATTAAAATTTATAAAGAAATACTTTAAAAAGTCGAGGATAATTATTTTAAGACTGAGGGAGTAACTTTCTTTGAGTCGGATTCAACTTTCTGACTCAAATTTCTCAACTACATATTCAGATTAAGATTAAGGTGATATCACATTCAAATTAATATTCGAATCAGATTTACTCAGTCTTTTAGTAAACGAGTCGAGTTATTTAAAAAAACAAACATTCCTCACATACTAAGGGACTCATCCCCACCATACATCTAAAAAGAAATCAATAGTTGAGATTAAAAACATTTAATATTTCACCCATTTTTTATAATTTAAATATCTCTTAAACCGTTAATCGTTAAGCGAAAATAATTACACCATCGCGACGAGCATTTAATTATCTTTCTATAGATAGGCATTTTGATATATTTTCGACAATTTTTTTTTTTCCGTTTTTTTCACGTTTTTTTTTTCGTGACCGAAAAAATCATATATGATATATTATATATGATATATCATATATGATATGTAATATCATATATGATATATCATATATGATTTTTTTTCGGCCACGAAAAAAAACGTGAAAAAAACGAAGAAAAAAAATTGTCAAAAATATATCAAATGCCTATCTATAGAAAGATAATTAAATGCTCGTCGTAACGGTATATTTTTTTCGCTTAACGATTAACGTTTGAAAGATATTAATATTTGAAAAAAATTGATAAAAGTGGGTTTTTTTAAATTGTTGTGATTAATCTCATCCATTAGATCAAATAAAGATAGAGAGAAGATGGATAGTGAAGATTAATCCCTTGGTATGTAAAAAAAATTTGGTCCTCAAATGATCTTATATCTTATTAAACAGCCATCACTTTAGTCTTATTTTTGAGTGTGGGGTTTGGAGACAAGATTTTTGCACCTATCAATTATGGAGATGATGCCATGATGGTGATACATGCAATACTGTAGATGAAGACACATATCTTGGACACAAGGTTGAGGTGCATCCCCTTCCCCTATGATGCAGCAGCCGTTGGTCAAATAATAATAATAATAATAATAATAATAATAAATAAAAAACAAGTTATGATGCAGCAGCCACTGGTAAAAAAAAAAAAAAAAGTTGGTTGTGTGTTTATGTGCATCAACTACACCCAACTTGCAACATATTATATACATTCAAACTTCATTGAGAGACCATGCTCCATTAATTGATCAAGTCTCACGGCAAGACATTTTAGTTGCCACTATCTTGTCGACATCAAGTAGTCAAGATTTAGAGAATTTATTCAAGTTCAAGATGTTTGAAGTTAATATATCCATGGTTATGGTTATCACTAATGTAATGAGGCAATGTTGTGTTTTATTTTCGAGTCAATTAACAATATTGAGGCTACTTGAAATCATCGACCCGAGCCTGTTTTCTCAATATGTAAAAATGAAAATGTTTTTTTCGATGTTATTATCTTATGTATACTGACTAATTGCATATGTCCTTACTGTACTATTGTTATAAACACATATGTATGCTAGTAAAATGTTTTTTTTTTTTTTTTTTTTTTTTTTTTTTGAACGAATGATAGTGCAGAATATGATCTTTGGTTTTGTGGTGATAATGTTATTAAGGGCCCGTTTGGTTCGTAAGTGGAATTGGAATTAGATTTGGATTTAGGAAATGTTTGAAAGATTTAGGTTTGATATGATTGAAAAATAAGAGAGAGAAAATATGTTATTATATATAAATAATTTCATTTATAAATTTATATTATGTTAAAAAAAAAAAAAAAAAACACTGGCTAAATCAAAATGTACAATTTCTATCCACTCAATACAAGTGGTTGGCCCACTTTTGTCAGAAATAATAGAAACTGATCAGGAAACCCACTATGTGCCACGGGATTGATTTTTCATTCCACGATTCCAAATCACATTTTCAAAATAACAACCAAACTACAATTAATGGGAGTCAACCCATTGAATGATTGTCACACCCTCATACCAAACGGGCCTTAATTTAATCACGACTCTTTTTTTCTTTTTTTTTTTTTCTTTTTTTCCTAGTTATTGTAAATATGTCTCCTGAAAAAATAATAAAAAAAAAATTGCGTGATGAAAATACTACTAGCAGTATATTATTCAAATGTATAAATGAAAGGGATATTATTCACAGATGCAATGATATAGAACAAAAGCACCAGTGGTCTAGTTGTAGAATAGTAGTATAGTACCCTGCCACCGTACAGACCCGGGTTCGATTCCCGGTTGGTGCACTGATGACTCCTGAGCAGCCTTTGTTCTAGTTCACAGGCTGCTTGGATTCATTTGTGTTTTTGATAGTTTTGTTTTTGTACTTAGATTCCGTCAGTGTTCGATAACTTATGAAAATGAACTTGTTTTTTACACAGTTTATTTTACTTCATTATTTACTCATGTTTAAATCTGTGTTCTTTAACTAATCGGGGACTATCAAAACGAACCTAATCACTTACATCCGGTAAGGAGTGAAGAGAATAAGTGAACAGATTCATAAAGAGACATGTGGCATGTTGATGATATTTTTTGAAAATGTGAAGGTATTGTGTAACGTTGAAAAGACCAACTAATTGAGCTTTTGTTAAGAAGTATATACTGCAGTGCGAATAAAGAGTATTGTTCGGAATGTATGTCACAAGTTCCATTGATAGTGACGTGGTAAGAAATAAGGCTTGGCTTCTGCATATAAATCAATGCAGCAGCAGCCAATGGAAGCGAGGCCGGTTCGTATATAAGTTTCAATATTGTTTTAGAGTGTACTTCAATTGTTAAGAATGCAACTACTAGAAGTCGTCGGGACAATCTGAATAATAGTTCCTAATTTCGTATAACGAAAGGTTACTTAAAACGCGAATGATGCTAAATAGTCTGTGTATAGACCAACACAATCATGTCGGCTGCAAACGAGTTCAAGTTCTAGGCAAGAGTATAGTTTGGCTAAAAGTTTGGAAATTAGATATGAAATCAGCATAAAGTTGCAATGTTTTTTCATTTTCATTCAAACACTTTGTTAGCTGAACAGAACGTACCTAAACATATACAATTATACCTAGATAGTAAAGACATACATAAAAGCACCAGTGTTCATACCCTGCCACGGTACAGACCCGGTTCCGATTCCCGGCTGGTGCACCCCCAATACTTTATGCATGAAGGTAAAGTATTAATTTGTTCATAATCTTCATTTGGTGTCGGGTGTTTTTGTAAAGTTTTGATTGTTCTTGTTCCCGTTTGCATTTTTATTTATGATTACGAAACGTTTGGGTGATTTTCTCCTTTTTCCCGTTGTGCTTTCGTTTTGACTTCTGAGATTAAATCTAATCATTTCAGTTTTATAAATGATACAATCACATACAGGTCACTCTAGAAGTTTAATACATGCACTTACAGTTATGAAAGTAGAAATGCAAAACACGTTGGTGTTGAATTGATACAAGCAGATTGCTAGATCATGTAAACATTCTCATTCCATTTACAGTTTTTAGCATAACTTTGTCGTTGTCGGGCCCTAAACTAGAGGTGGATCCAGGCGTATAAGTGATCAGGTTCACAATTTCTTTTTACGATAATAAAATGGACTAAATGAATAAAACATATGATAGAAAAGTTTGTGACCAAGTTCATTCAGGAAAAATCAGGATTTTGGCAAACATTTTGCACTACGGGGCAAAAATCCATGGGGTTCCCATGAACCCCCGGGGGTCCGACCCTTGCCAAACGTGTTAACTACGAAAACATGGATGCACAATAGCTATAGAAAGGGATATATACACAAACCATACATGATTCTTTACACTTCATATGCGATAAATTATTGAAATAACGTAGCAGATATTTTACTATATGTGAACCTATCATCCACATGCTTCCTAGATTAATTATGACAAAGAACAGAGTAAGTTTACCCTTTATTGCAGGGTTGTGAACTGAACTATTGTAAGATTGAACCCTAGATCTCTTAAATCCGTGCAAATATCCTATTCAAGCCGAATAACCTACCCTTATTCCAAGATTCAGAACCAGCTTTTTCATGCTTGGGGTGTCGTTTGGGTGCTTTACTGATTGTAGCTTGAGAAGACAGGTAAGATAAGGACTGCACCCACGACACGAGTGCTGGTTTTCTTGTTACGTCATCTGAATCAGCGACTTGAACATACAAGTCGTTTAGGACCATGTTTTGGCCATCTTCGGGCAGTTGCACAACCAGCTGTGCTAACAGCTTCATCAAACTTGGTAATACCTGAAAATATTGTATAAAGTTCCAGAGATTCATAAAATACTTAGGATCAGAACATCTTTGTTTGTAAAAGAAAAAATATTTTTCAGTCATAAAGTAGAAAAAATAGTCATTTTGACTATAAAAGTCAAAGTGCAAACTGCAGGTTACCTGTATATCAACCAAGGAGAGAAGATGAAGTAGTAAATCGAGGAGTTTTTTGCAAGGCTCTAGCTCATCATGCAAGTCGTTCCATGAGCCAGGCTCTGTAGGGACTTCACTGCAGAGGCTACTAGCTTTCTCAACGAGACAATGAACACAATAAAAGATAGATGGACTTCCAGCAGGAAGATTCCGAACCAAAGCAGCGACTCCAGAAGCCATACCTTCAAATGGGGTTACACCAGGATAACCCTACCATTTTGAACATTTCCAGAATATAAAGATAAAAATAATACTGTAAACATTACCAATAGTTATCAGTAGTTTTAGATACCTCTAGTGACCTCTGCATGTAATAGTAAACGAGTTGCTCCTTTAATGAAACTCTTTCATCATCATCGTCTTTCCCAGAAGAAACAAAAGCCACAAATGTTGAATGTGAGGCTCGAGTCACTTTCCCATTTGGGTGTCCCATGTATCTAGCATTGCATGTGTTAAGTAACGAAATTATCACTTTTCAAATATGAAGTATAAAATGTCATAGGTTAGTAAAATCGTTATTCTTATATGGTATGCTTGGAATGATAATAACCGCCTTTCACTTTATTCAGGATACAGAAATAGGATGGGAGCTACAGTCTTCCTGAAAACTGCAGTTGGTATGCATTCTGCGCAAGTAGGAATCACACGCAAATAGAATAAAATCCTAGAAGTCTGCATTTCGTCTTTGGACCATGTACACTCCATTTTGTTTGAAGAGACTACAAGGCAGGAAATAGCATAACATGAGCACTTACGTAGTAATGGTAACATAAAATTGTATTTTTAAAATGTAATACCATGAACTTGTGTCAATTCGCCATATGAAGGTATGGATTCAACAAATGAAACGCAAGCTACCTCGTCTTCCTGAACACTTCCAGCAACCCCCCTAATAGTATCCATATATTCTGACAGTCGCATCCGCCGAAAATACTCCAAACAAGAAAATGCAACTAATATCTTCACTGATATATCCAGCTGAATTTCTCTAGGGATATTAGGAGCTAGCTTTTGTTTAGTAACAGCCAAAGCAAAGAAGACGACCATAAGAAATGCAGATTCAGCTATCTTTTCTAAATCCTGAATCAACTCTTCATCTTTGCCTTGAAGCATCAAAGCCACCTGACGATGTGACATATAAATATCTTGACAGAAATCCCATATAAGATTCTCCACTTTTCTCTTACTGCCTTCACTGGATTCGGCATACTGTTTGCAGAAAACGCCGGTTATCACTCCTGCCTCCTTGAAAATGACACTATTCAGATGTTCTTTAACTTCATAAAGCCCTCTGCTACTTGAATTGACAAAAACCCCAAGAATCTTCGAATAAAAGCGCCTTAGAGGGATAATTTCAGTCAATATTGCTGAAGCAAGGCATAGGAGAAGAGAATCCTTCGAGGAAACAGCACCACTTCGAGCTAAAGCTATTGACATGCATTGCAGCAGAATACAATCTTCAAGTTCGTTGTTTGGATCAATAATACTTCTGGTTTTAGAAATAAAGGCTCCTGCAACGATTTCAAGTCGTTGCTCAGCAGAGTTCCTCAATTGCATGAGACCAGTAGATAATGATCTATTGGAGGCCCTTAAGGCTCCTGCTGCACCCATGACAACTGAAAACGAGGCATAATGTGTATCCGGAGCTTCTAGAATCCGATTTGTAAAGGTGCTAACTTTCTCGGATGACCGTGATTGGATACAATTGTAAAGTACCCATTCAACTAGATGGAGTAGCATTAAACCATGCGATAAACTACTAGAAGGTCCTCCTTCTTTATTCCAAACTCCAAACAGCAAATCAAGAATTCGAACAAAGTGCATACTCCCTGAAGAAGATAGAGCATAGCCTATCCCGGCAAGTACACTGGGGACAAGATCATCAAACACAGAAACTAACTTGTAATCTTCCTCGAATAGTTTACAAAACAATTCCAGGCATCGAGATCTTGTTTCTTCAGATATGGAGGGCACAAAGGTAAAGGCACCAAGGAGAAGAAGACCTTCGGTGAAGAACAAAGCACTCTTGTTGGTGATAGATTGGGATGAAAATAGTTGAAAGAGGACATTAACGGAAGAATTGATAAATGCAGGAGAGGGCTTAGACGATTTTCTAACCCATATATATAAAAGCCTGAGAAAGGGGGGATATGATTCTGAAGGTAGAGATAGGTCTGGTGCTGATAGAATGGAAAGTATAAGCTTAACTTGTGGATCTGCAACATAAAGGGAGTATCCCGAATTTATCAGGGTCTGTAAAGACTGGTAGTGTTGTTGAGTAAATGATTTTTGCTGGAGCGGTTCCCTAAGATTAGCCCATGCTTGGATGATGGCACGAGCTGATTGAGGAGTAGATTGTGTAGAGTTACTAACGCTGAGAACGCCGCTATTTGTTTTGAGCCATTCTTCGAGAAAGAATGTTTGAGCTTGTTTCGCCATCTTACCTGCATAATTACAAAGGCCAACTTTAACATAGGAATACAGAACGGTAACAAGAAATGAGCCAAAAACATAGGAGAACAATGGTTTCGATTTTTACGATGTAATAAAAAAGTCTTTTTATGCTGGTAAAAAAGTATATGTAAGTTAATATCACAGTTTTGATGGCTCTATGATGCTTGGCTTTTCATTTTAAATTGACACCTAGACAGCCCTGGTCTAAGAATTAGTACAATCATTTGTGATATTCGAGCAGCTAGCCCTTTTGATAGGTAAAGTGTCACCCTACTACCAAGGATGTGGAAGCAATAGCATGTCAGCCCATAAGTATCTGCCTTGATTAAACACACAGGTGTGATGGTCAAAGCTAAGTTACTGTTAAATACCCACACGTAAGAATTTCATATTCAGGAATCAAAAATCATGATAGCACACATCATTTATTTAAGTGTTTAATATGAACAATCCCCCTCCCCCAGACATACAAAGCACCAAAGAATATAATCAGAAACCATGCTAACTCAGCTACTTGAGTACTGTTCTATTGTGTAACTGCGAAATTTGATTGTTTAGCGTTGACTTGGATTAAATAGTATTTTGCTGATCAACATGTGAGTCCCAAAGTTGTTCCCAGAAAAATGAATATGCGTCATGGATGGTAATTTAGTAGCAGATTCGAATATGTGTCTTGGTAGATCATTCCTATGTCTTTTTCCTACCCCGCTAATATCTCATAACATAATCTATGAATGGGTTCTGTTGTATCTGGTAAGGATATAAAAGGACTTCTATCCGAGACAGATTTTAAGGTGTTATCGTTGTGTCTGGTTACATAGATCACAAATACTCAGAGCGTTTTGAGTAAAAGAAAGACCTTAAAGATATGCAACTAAAACTGTGCATTTGGCCACATGATCATTTCACTACAGCAAATGATTCCTGAAAACTGATACTGTGTAGCAAGGCCGAAACAGCTTAGACCATTTAGAAATGCGACAACTATGACGATAATTTCTGGGGGAGAATGTGAGTTCACAGTGAGCCATTAAACTAATAATGAAGCAAACATAGAATTCAGGCCTTTGGTATAATACAGTTTCAAACCGAAATGCAAAACTTAATCAGAGAACGGAAAGTTGTCTAGCAATTCAGATAGGAACTAAACTAGGAACTCAATATTTACCCTAAAGCTTGACTTGGGTACCAATGTTTTAAATTTCGCCCCAAAACTAGGCCTAAGGGCTTCAAACTAGGAACTCAATATAACTATAAGCTTTATTTCGCCAAAAAATGTTAAACTTTATGCCTTTAACAGAAGCTAAAAACTGCATTATCCGAGGTGTATAGTCACAGCACAGTCTCACTGAGTCATTCACAAATAATAAATATGTGATAATGGTGAGGACAAATTCCGAAACAGAATGTGAATTGCCATTAAACAAATAAGGAAGCAAATGTAGATTTCAGGAAACAGTTCATATTACATGGTTTGAACTTATAAGTAGAGAAGCAATACTGAAGTCAAGCTACCAATTCAGATGGGATAAGATCAAGTAGGATTACGTATAAGGACTTGAAATCAGGAGCTCAAAAAGCTTGACTAAGGTACCAACTGTTCAAACTTTCGCTCCTGAAACTGAAAGCCAAGTAGCCTTTTAGTATCTAGTTCTTTGACACATAGAGTGCAAGAAATGAAAACAACCAAATCATGCTTAAGTTATAAGGTTACTAATCTTGGTGAAGGTGCCATCTACGGGATCAAAGTTGGTCACTGAGTGCTAAAGGGTTTACGGTTTAACGATTTAGTTTTGTTTTCCTATGTATCTTTCCTACGCCACTTATGCTAAAAATGATCCATGTATGGGTTCTTAATGGGGCAGCAGGGATGTGCATCAAAGGACCTGTATCCGAGACATGTACTCGCAGTCATCTACTTTAAACAAATTAAGGGGGTGTTTGTTTCGGCTAATGGCTTATTTGGTTTTGGGCTTATGTTTCATAAGCTCAGTTTTCGTGACTTATTTTGAAACTTTTCAGCTTATATAAGTCTATTGTGAGACAATAAAGTTGGAAAAGTTTAAAAAAATAAGGCGCAAAAAGTGAGGTTATGAAAAATAAGCCCAAAAGCAGATAAGGCATAAGCCGAAAGAAATTGAATTCAAATGTAGGCTTCAAGAAACCGTTGGGGGTTTTAAAATTATATATAACTAGAGAAGAACAAGAATTGAATAGAAGATATATAATAGAGCACTGACCTTTATTGTTAAAGAATCGGGGCAACCTTCAGTAATCAGCTGCTGTAGCACTAGTCATAGAGTTTCAGTTTTACACTAATAACAGTTTGGTGGTGAGGTCTCAAGTACCATCCAGTTTAACTAACCTTTGATTTTCACTTTTTTGCTTTTCTTTTCTCAACAATAATTAAAAAAATAAAATAAATAATAATAATAATAATAATAATAATAATAATAATAATAATAATAATAATAATAATAATAATAAATAATTAAAAAAAAAAATCAAATTAAGTCGCCGGTTTTCTTAGAATCGTTGAGGTTGGGTATATTTTTGAGGGGGTAAGCACTAATCAATAAGGATTTTGATTTTTAATTGTTTTTAGCCCGCGCTTCTTGGATCGGGTTCGTAAGATTGTTCGCAGCAATATATCGGCCCCGAGGTGTCACGATTATGTTTTCAGTAGAATAGGGTTTGCTATTCAGAAAGGGGTGGCGGCGCAGCTTGTTGCCCGCTTACCTACCACATTGATGTAAATCCCACTATCTAAGACTTTTTTTTGAAGAATAGTTTTATAATTGTTTTTAGTAAAAGAATGGTACAAGGCTAATTTTTCGGTGCTTTTTTAAAAAGTGGTGAGATGCTGCTATTTTTTTACGGCTGCTTCTCACTGCTACCTAACAAGTTAAAAGGAAAATAATTGCAACTTACTTCGTACATCATGCATTTAATGATTATACTTTGAATATATATAAAATTAATTATGAAAGTATCTTGATATATGAAATTAATCCTTTTAACAAAATATTTTAACTGTAGTTTAAAATTTATAATGAGTAAAATGCAGAAATCGTCCTTGTGGTTTGCAAAAATTGCACGTATCCTCCCTGGTCTTCCATAAGTGCAGGCGGCCTCCCTGGTCTTCATACTTTTGGTTCGTTTTGGTCCATGGTACTAACAACCGTTAGTCCAACTCAGTTAGTTGATATATGAATGGTCCCTGTCCCTACGCTAAATAGCGTTCAACGTCCCTATTTTTTTGAAATTTTCTTTTTCCAATTTGTTTTTTTCGAAATTTTTTTTCGGAATTATTTTTTTTCTCAAATTAACTTTTTTAGAATTTTTTTTTCGTGAAATCATTTATTTTTCTTAATTCTATTTTCGAAATTAATTTTTTTAGAAAAATTAATTTTTTATTTTCAAAATTAATTTTTTTAGAAATTTTTTTTTTTTAATTTTTTTCCATATATTTTTTCTGAAATAATTTTTTAAGAAACTTTTTTCCAAAAAAATTTTTTAGAAATTTTTTTCCCGAAATTTTTTTTTTAAGAAAAATTAATATTTTATTCGAATTTTTTTTTTGAAATAATTTTTTTAGAAACTTTTTTCCAAAAAAAAAAAAATCAAAAATAAATTTAAGAAAAACAAATGATTTCACGAAAAAAAAAATCTAAAAATATTAATTTGAGAAAAAAAATAATTCCGAAAACAAATTTCGGAAAAAAAATTCGAAAAAAAAAGCTAGAAAAAGAAAATTTCAAAAAAATAGGGACATTGGACGCAATTTAGCATAGGGATAGGGACCATTTATGTATTAACTACCTGAGATGGACTACCGGTTGTTAGTGTCAGGGACCAAAATGAACCAAAAGTATGAAGACCAGGGAGGCCGCCTGCACTTATGGAAGACCAGGGAGGATACGTGCGGTTTTTGCAAACCACAAGGACGATTTCTGCATTTTACTCTTTTATAATTAAAGAGTAACTCTAAACAAATAATTATTTATGTCAAATACTGAACTTTTAAACAACATAGAATAAAAAGTTAAAAACACAAACAATTGATATTCAGAAGTATTACCATGTGATAAAAAGAACATTCAAATCAGCAATATTGATCAAAACCTCAAAAAAAAAAAAATAGTCAAATGGTTAATAGACAAAAATGAAAATCCATTATTCATTAATCTTTTTAAAATTGCAGGGTGTGTTTAACTTAAAAGCTAAGAACATTTATAATGATGGAAATTTTTATAGATTTATAAGTTTGACATACAAAATCATTAATAAATAAACTTTTTTAATTTTATAAAGCTATATCCACTATACATAAAACTATTACCAATTTATAAAATGTTATCTCATAAAACATGCATTAACTTATGAAACAAGTGCAAATTTATGGACCTGTTAATTTGACATGAACGTGAAATAAAAATTCACTATAGTTGAAATAAAACATAAACAAATTCATGAGTTTTTATTTTTGAATCTTCTATTGTAGATGTCCTAGCACCCATGATTTTCACAAATGTGTGTAATGTATAAAGGAAACACAAGCATGTACGAATTAGAAAACAAGAAAACATTATTTTTTTTTTGTTATTTCTTATAGCAAGAATAGTATTATATGCTTTTCTTATCTTAGTAGTTAATTCAAAATTCAATTTCTATACAAACTTATTGTACATCTTTACAATGGTGTATTACTATTTAAAGTTTTGTATAACTTGACATCTCAGGATAGCGGTAACAAAAAACAGTAGCGAAAAACAATAACAGGCAATAGTTTTTTTTATTTTTTATTATTATTTTTGATAAAGTGTTTGGTAACGTAGTTGTATAGTCATAATTTGTACGTGAAAACACTAGTTGTTCGTAAATGCTACTAGAAATAGTATTTGGGTCGGAAGCGTTTAGAAAAAGTAGAAATTTTAGTTGTTTATTTCTAAATAAACATTTTATGTAAAACGCTATTCGCTAATTATTGTTTGCTTCAAAACACTTTTAAATATTTGCTACCAAACGTAACCTAGTGTAAACTTTCCTAGCATGTTGCCACAAAAAGGTTTCTCCCACTACTTTGTTGCTTTTCTATGTTGGTCCTTTAACAAATCATAAACAACCAAGCCTTTTATTTAATTTGGCATTTTACTAAAAAAAAACTTTTATATCTCTATTAGTTAGCTGTGTTGATTGGTATGTCTTACCAATTATTTTATGGAGACATACACGTCAGTTAGGTTGTCAAAGTAGTGAACATCAGAGGTTAAAGAGTTAGGTTGTCAAAGTAGTGAACATCAGAGGTTAAAGAGTCCATGAATGTGTGTATATGGCACCGACATTTTTTTAAACTAAACCATGTTTTGGGAGTTTGGGCTATGTGATAATTATTTGATCTTCATCTCACGGCTCACATTCTTTCTTACCAGCATACGCTTTTCGAGCCCATTGGATGAGATCATAAATATATCTAGAAGAATGACCCCATATAATTGAAGACTTTTGCAATTTAAGCCTCATACTTCATTGTATTCCAAACCTCCAAGTTTGTAAAGATTGTAACATTGTAAAGAAATAACTTTTGTAAACGGGTGTTCAATAATTTGTTTGCTTTTTGCGTTGAAATGTTAAGTGATTTCGCAACTAATTTAAAGGTTTTTGTCCAATAAAATGGTTTGTGTAATAATGTGTTCGGTGATTTGTGATATGCTACCCGACTCAAGAGAGTACTTCTACAACATAAACTTGTGTCCCGAGTAAACATTGCTCCATGAGAATTAGGCACAACGCTTACAAAAGTAAGCAAACACTTGTCCAAGCAGGCCACCAAGTCAGTCTAGATCAAGTGCCTTTTACATATTGTATTTAAGGCAGAGTATGTGAACCGATCAACATTGTTAGCTATCAGTTATCATTGTTTTGCAGAAATCATGTTACCGCAAAAGATTTGAAGACAAAAAATGTATAACCTACAACTAATCCTTAAATTCAATATCTCTCTTGTTACAAGAGCACATAAGACATTTATTCATGGTTTAACAAACTTGACACCGTATGATAAACAAATTATTAATGAAAGAAAAAACTTACTAAAGATTGACTACTTATAAAAAGTTTTGGTTTACTGGTATTTATGTTTACACATCAACCAAGAAGTTACATGTTCAAGTCATATTGAAAACAATTATAACAGTGTGAAATAAGTGAGACATACGTGTGAAAAATTGTCGTTTTAAGAGTGATGGGTATTGGTGGCTGGAAGGTCTCGCGCCAACCCACCAACCAAGCGGATAACATGAGCCACACACCAAACCTGGTGACATAGGGTATGGCGTTGAAATCACAAGCCAAGCGATACATTTTTTTTTTCTTAATTGACTTATGTGTGGGCCAGGAGTACCTTATAACGGCAACTTTTTAAAGGAGGGTGTTTTTTGTTTAAGTTATAGGTAATAAATGTTAAGGTGTCACCACTTTTTGCTATAAGGCGAAACGAATAAACCACGAGTGCTCTAAAAAGATCCACAAGGCAAATTATAAAACACCCAAGGGCTAAAATTATCAACACATGCAAACACTAGGACAAACTCAGCATCTCCAGTCACATGATAGTCACAGCAACAGTCTCATCTAGTCATATCCCAGATCCAATCCAAATCTTACAAAAAAACACACACACTCATACACACATACACTGATACACACACCTTAAACACCAATGGTGGAAGCACAATCCTACACAACTCGCAGGAGCAGCAACCCACGTTTAGAAACATCTGTAGACATCCCAATAACACCAACCGGTGAAGTCCGGTTTGGAACATCTAGCAACATTTTTACATCAGTCACATCTCCAGCATTTTTAACTAGCTTATACATTGCTTCATGGTACTTGTCGAACATTGGTGTCTTGATACTAAATAAATATTTGTTGTCTTTTTATGGGTTTAGGTATCCTATTTTCTTAACCATGCTTCATATGATCTCATGCACGTTATATAGTTTAATAATGATACGTTTTTTTAAGATTGTCCAGTTTCAACATATTTTGTCTAAGAAACAGTTTTTCAAGATTTTTGCCTTGTCTATAATTTTTTCTTTTTCTGTTGTTTGTGGGAATACTAGTTTAAGGTACCTGCCTGTTTCGTTTAACCAAGCTATAGGTGCAACTACGCCGTTTTTTACTGCGATTTTTGCGTTTTTGATCACGTGTAAGAAAGAGTCTAATGAGGTTTATTTCGCGCTAATGCCGGTTGTGTTTGGGATTGTTTTGGCTAGTAATAGTGAACCCTTGTTTCATTTGTTTGGTTTTATGATGTGTGTGGGGTCCACTGCTGGTAGGGCGTTGAAATCGGTTGTGCAAGGGTTGTTGCTGACTTCGGATAATGAGAAGTTGCATAGTATGAATTTGTTGTTGTATATGGCGCCAATGGCTGCGTGTATTTTGTTGCCTTTTAGTTTGTATATAGAAGGGGATGTGTTTGGTAAGACGGTTGAGAAGGCGAAAAGTGATTGGTTTATGGTGTTTTTGTTGATTGGGAATGCCACCGTGGCGTATTGTGTTAATTTGACGAATTTCTTGGTGACTAAGCATACGAGTGCTTTGACTTTGCAAGTGTTGGGCAATGCTAAGGCGGCTGTTGCTGCGGTTGTTTCTGTTTTGATTTTTAGGAATCCGGTTACGGTTATGGGGATTTCCGGGTTTGGTGTGACGATAATGGGAGTTGTGCTTTACAGTGAGGCGAGGAAAAGATGTAAAGTTACAGTTCATTGACAGCCTAAAAGCGCATTCATGTTTCCCTGGTTCATGTTCTTTTTAATACTTTTTGTTATTAGTTTCATTGTTTCATGCTTTATCTAATTTCACTCATTGTGAAATTAAGTGAAGGATTAAAAAAAAATATAAAGAACATTACACGATTAGATCGTAATATTGTATAGTATGAGATTTGTATACCATTCATTTAGATAATCAACATTACATTCCCCTGTTTGTACCTTTACTTGTTATATCAGCAACATTAAGTCCGAATACGAAATTTATGATTACTTATAGATAAACATGGATTTTGTAGTTATGATATAGATTTGCTGTATTGAGTGTGTTCTAATTCAGGTTTACCTTTAATCATATATGCTAGTACAATAATGTTATCCTTTTGAATGTTGACTGTATTGAGTGTGTTCCAATTCAAGTTAACTTTAGTGCCTGCCTACTTGCTGCTGCATATATAGAAAAGAATTTATCCTAAAATTCTGGGGACCTTGCTAGTGGGCAATTTCTTTAGGAATCTTATCCAATGCTTTTATAAAAAAACTTGTTTCAAGAATATTGATGTCTAGTACTTTCAGGATTATCTACTTGCTCAGGATATAAATCTAGGCAATTGGGCTTGTTCTTGCTTAGTCTTTGGCTGCTCCAGGTCGTTTTCGCTTCCCTAATTGTATATGTCACTAGGACATGGTAATTTAAATCAGTGAATCGCGTCGAATATTAGAGGGAGGGCCGCCCTATCACCTATTTTACATAGATTAAGAGATAAAATTAATGTTGATAGAGCTATTTTTTGTCTTCTAACAGGGTATGGGTTGGGGTAGTTTTGGGTATTAATTACAAAATCAGATGAAAAGCAAAATAACCTAAATACAGAGAGCATATTCAAGTAGAAGCTTACTGTATCTATCCTAAAACAGAAGATCTTGAACCTCATATGTGACAGGAGTTCATAAATTTCCCACATTAGCCTCAAAGATTTATTATGTTTGACAGGTATTTAGGTGTACCTAAAGTTTATGTTGCAAAAGTTGTCTTTTCCTTTGCTCATGTTCCCTGTTTTTAACCATTTACTGCAATAACTATTCACTGTGTTTGACTGCTGGCACCAACTTAGCAACTACATAGTACCACTGTAGAATGTGCACATGCAACATGCCTTGTTTCTATTAGGGTGTTTTTTTGGCCTATTCAATTTTGTAGGCTTGCAAGTGATGGACCAAATAATGTAGTATGTGCCAGAAATGTGTAAAATGACCTATTTAATTTTTTTGGCCTATGTGGTGTAAAATGACCACAAATGTGTGACACATTTTAGAATAATGTCACTATTAGGGGGTTTTGTTGTACTTGCAACATTGGTCACACAACACCTAGTAACATGTTACTACCAAATTAGAGATGGTTTTGAACTTTATGTAGAGAAAACATCATATAGTTGGTAGTTGGTTGTTGGTCCTTAAAAGTGAGTATCAACTTTTTCATGTACCCATTAAATTGAAAGGAACTTTTCAGTGAGATATCTTGGATTCTTGGGTCATATGGTTTGAAGTTAGAAATGTCAATATTGACTTGTGTACAATTTTGAGTTGTGTACTCATATAGTGGCTGATCTAGCTTATTATCAACGTCAAACGAGTCGAATAAAAAAAAAATAGTTTGAAGCATACAATAATTCATACCCAAGAATTCAAGATGACATCATTTAGAAGTACATGAGACAATAAAAAAACATGAGAAGTAATTAAGTGTACCGATTACAACATATTTAAGCCAAGGCCATCAAAAGGCTACCGATGAATGCAGCTACAAGACCGTAACTTTTTCTCATCACCAAACTGCTTGTCCCTGAAGTTGTGGATGGGCTAGGAGCGGGAGACACTGACTCGACATTGATGACAAGCTTCATGTTCCTTAACTCACAGTGCTTTCCAACGCCACAAATGTACCATTTCCTCCCAGGGGTTGATAGGGTAATCACATCGTTTCCGCTAATCAAAATGCCATTAGGAGATGACAATGTGCATTGTTGGAAATCAGTCCCGTTAACTCTCAAGACATTATGTTTTCCGATCGGGTAGTTGAATACTGCAATAAAATAATGACCATTGAAACACAATTCACATATCCTAATGAAACTTAAGATACTGTTGCTATTAATGACAAAAATGAAGCAAGTCAAATTCCGTACCGAGTTTATCTCCAACAAAGAATTGTTTTCCTTGCGCCCAAGCTTGGTAATCGAAGTCGAGAGTCCAACCACTTCCATCGCCAACAATGTACTCAGTAGCTGAAACCGAGGTTGCTAGAACGAAAACTGTTGCAATCAAGACGATATTCGTACGAGACATGGCCATTTTGGGAAGTTTTTCAAGATCTTAAGTAAGTTCCTTAGACAATTATAAACTTTGACACAGATTGTGTGATTATTTATACACGTACTCTTTAAGACTTGCAAATTTGCATATTTGGGAACCGTCTAAAGACGGCAATAACATGCTGATTGGGTCCAATTTGTAATATACTTGGTATGCACTTTACCACTTTACAAAAGACCAAAGCAATTTTAAGGGTCTCAAATAAAATAGAGTAATATATTTGGATGTATTCTTATGACCTATTGCCATTACTTCATAAATCCACACCATTTGGACACACTTTGGGCCGTTAAAATGGAAAATGGCATAAATAAATACATAATAGAGATGTATTGACACAGTATAAAAACAAGTGTATATATCACATGATTTGGGAAATAATTGTAATATTGAAAAATATTTTCTAAAGCTACAAAGAATAGTGCTCTATTAAATCACCTAAAGCCAGGCCAAAAATTGAAAATTCAGAAGTAGTCCAAAAAGCAAAAGCAAATATGAGAGATTTTGGGTCTGATGATTGGGTCAAACTAGTTTGCCATAAAGCCAGGCCCATCAAGATCTTTATGAAGTTTGCTTACTTGCTAATTGCTATTTTGTGTCATTGTGAATCTTGAGTCTATCTATTCATGGTATTAGAAGATTCAACTAGGGGTGTTCAAATAATCGGCTAACCCAAATAAAATAACAATAATAATAATAATTAAAAAAAAAAAAAAAAAAAAAAAAAAAAAAAAAAAAACCCCGAATCGAGCATAATAAATCGAATTTGTAACCGAACTGAATTTATCAAAACTAAATCGAACCGAATTAAATATTCGGTTTTCAGTTTGAATATGGTTTTGGCAAAATGTAAACAGAACCGAACCAAAAACTGAATTCACATAAAAACCAAACCGAATAAATCAAGTTTACCTCAAGGACATTTTTTGCAGTTTACTCTTAAAAATAAAAATCAAAACTGAACCGTGATAAGTTGCTTTTTGCGGCTTTGATTTCTTCAGATTATAATTAATTGGTTCTGATCGATTTTTCGGTTTTCTTTAACACCCTTAGTTAAATGATAAAAATGTAAGAACTTGTAAGAATTGTTAATGGGTTGCAACATATAACGTTATTTTCTTGCTTTTTAATCATCAAACATTATATTCTCCAACCCACCAACAATATAATACTAATCTCAACATGTCTAAGTCATTCATAGTGAAGTATATAAACAAACTTCATTTTCTTTCTTTACTCCATGTGGGATTCCACATATAAAATAAGTTTTACCTACAAACACTTGAGGAGCGGAATCTTTGATTAACCAAACTAACCAAACCGAATAGATTAAAGGGAAAATTGTCCAAAAATGCATCAAACTTGTCACTTGTTCCTATTGTATGGTGTGAACTTTTTTTTTTTTTTTTTTTTTTTTCCCTATTATATACACGAACTTTCTTAATCTTCCTATTGTATACATGAATCTGACGTGGCATAGAGTTAATTAAAGAAATTTACATGAATCGTCCCTGTGGCTCAAAACAATTACATCATTCGTCCTTGAAACAATTGCATAAAAGGTCCATGTAGCTCAATAGTTAAAATATTTGCATCATTAGTCCACCCACCACCGCCACCGCCACCTACCAACACCCACCGCCACCACCCACCACCCACCACCTTCACCCACCACCGCCACCACCACCTACCAAACCACCACCGGCCACCACCGCCACCCACCACCACCACCGCCCACTACCGCCACCCACCACCACCGCCCACCATCGCCACCTACCAACACTCACCACCACTACCCACCACCTCCACCCACCACCGCCACCACCACTTACTGCCACCACCACCCACCTCCACCTACGCCACCCACCACCCACACCCACCACCACCCACCACCTACAGCCACCACCACCCACCACCACTACCACCCACCGCCACCTACCAACACCCCGAATCGAGCCAAACAACACACAAGTTGTTTTTTTATTATGCTCTATACGTGCGTGGGTGGTTATAAATTCGATTTATTATGCTCTATCCGTGTGTGGTTATAAATTCTGATTGAAAACACAGTCAATAAAAATGTTATGTTTTTTTTTTTTTTTTTTTAGTTTGTAATGTTTATGTATTGTAACGTTGACTCATTTGCATTTATAAACTACTACAAGATCAGTGTTTACACTTAAACTTAAATTATTTAAAAACTACAAGATCAGTGTTTACACTTAAAACTTAAATTATTTAAAAACAACAACTATTATTATAAAATTAAACGTCAACGTTAACATATTATTTAAAAACAACAATATCTACGACATATGAAGATTATTCATTTCGGTTAAAAGATCATATTGTTCTGCAATTGGCTGTCGGAAAAACCTCCATTGTGGGTGGTTACGCGGAAGTGAAAAAGTTGGGTCTAGCATCGGTATAATGTAATGAGCACATGAGTCCTCCCCCACACGGGCAATCACAAGGGGGTCGATTCCTTGTGTGTTGTTTGGCCCGGAAAAAAGCGGAAAACATGTGTTATAACCACGCACGGATAGAGCATAATAAATCGAAGATGGGCAGTTTGGCTGGTGTGGTTAATGTGCCAAAATGGGTTGGGTTGGGTTGGCCCCTGACAAAAACTAATTTCCATCTAACATTTTCTTTCTCGTCAATGGGCACATTTTATGTTTTTAAAAAAATTAGTTGCAATAATAGTATTTGTATCTGAATAGAGACGGTTTAGGAGATCTTACGCATTAAAACTAGACTTTCGGCAACTTCATATCACTTACACTCGTTATCCCTCAAGCATAATAATAATTAAAAAAAAAAAAAAAAAAAAAAAAAAAAAAAAAAAAAAAACCCCGAATCGAGCATAATAAATCGAATTTGTAACCGAACTGAATTTATCAAAACTAAATCGAACTGAATTAAATATTCGGTTTTCAGTTTGAATATGGTTTTAGCAAAATGTAAACAGAACCGAACCAAAAACTGAATTCACATAAAAACCAAACCGAATAAATCAAGTTTACCTCAAGGACATTTTTTGCAGTTTACTCTTAAAAATAAAAATCAAAACTGAACCGTGATAAGTTGCTTTTTGCGGCTTTGATTTCTTCAGATTATAATTGATTGGTTCTGATCGATTTTTCGGTTTTCTTTAACACCCTTATTTAAATGATAAAAATGTAAGAACTTGTAAGAATTGGCAGTGGGTTGAAACATATAATGTTATTTTCTTGCTTTGTAATCATCAAACATTATTTTCTCCAAACACACTAACAATATAATACTAATCTCATCACATCTAAGTCATTCATAGTGAAGTATATAAACAAGCCTCATTTTCTTTCTTTACTCCATGTGGGATTCCACATATAAATAAGTTTTAACCAAACTAACCAAACCGAATTTCAAACAACACGTAACCAAACGATGAACACCCCTAGGTTGCTTGTCTAATTGAGAATCTTGAACTTAGATTCACAGTATGAGAAGATTCAACGAATAATTACTTTATGTTTTTCATGAAAAGGGCATTATTATAAGGCTAAGGCCTTTAACTAGTCCACGCTATTTTTACATAATGTGACAAAACAATTGTTGATAGTCTCTTAACTCACGAGATACGTACCCATTCAAAAAGAGACCAATCTTTCTATTTAAAACAACGCAAACACTAGCCACAAATTGACCAATTTCCGTGACTACCCAACAATAACAACCCAAGTCAGGTAATACAAAAAGCACATTGCATGTGAAACTAAACCAAAGTCATACCTATGCAATATTCATATGTACATGTATAAACTATAAAACAAGTAAACTTGTAACATTTATCTAAAACTTGCATTGTTGTTAAAGTGAGTTTTTAGCAGCAAGAAATGGTTAAGGAACGAAATATTCATAACCCGACAAATATGCATTTTGTTGACATCCATGAAGTACCCGAAGAAGAGGAAGAGGAAGAAGAAGAAAATGAAAAAAAACAAACTAATAAAATGGCGGAAAGACCACACGAGAAGAGACTAAACCGGCCACCGATGATGAAGTTTCGAGAAGGAAAAAGAAGTAATAATAATGCTCATAGAAGTTTTAGTAGGCAAGTTTCGTTAGAAACAGGTGTGTCAAAGCTTAACAAAGCACAGAATGAGATCAAAGTGCTTCCGAGGAGTGGTAGGAGTTTTAGTGGATTTGGTTCGTCACATGGAGTTGAGGCGAATGTGAAAAAAGGGGATTTTAATATGTTTAGAACTAAGTCGACACTTAGTAAACAGAATTCTTTCATGTTGCCGCTGAGAAAAGACAGTGGAGTTAATCAGTTTCATAAGAACGGTGAGGAGGGTGTCGGTCTTCTTGATGAAACTTTTGATAAAAGTGTTCCTGCTGGTAGATACTTTGCTGCGCTTACGGGACCTGAACTTGATCAAGTCAAGGTACTTAAATTGCATTCATAATCTTATTATCCTTGGTCTTATTAATTACACATGTATACCATTAGAACAAAGGCCCGTTGGTTATAAAACTAACAATCACTATGTAACGTCTTTTTTGTAGGATACAGAAGACATACTTCTGCCTAAAGACAAGAAATGGCCGTTTCTACTTAGATTCCAAATTGGTTGTTACGGTATGTGTTTAGGCCTAAGCAGCCAAGCGATATTATGGCACAACCTCGCAATAAGCCCAGCCACCAAGTTTCTACACATTCCACCATACGTGAACCTTGTGCTTTGGATATTAGCATTAATCGTGCTTGTATGCGTGACCACTACTTACCTTCTAAAATGCGTATTCTACTTTGAAGCCGTAAAAAGAGAATACTTCCACCCTGTGCGTATTAACTACTTTTTTGCACCATGGGTAGTGTGCATGTTCTTAGCCATAGGGGCGCCACCTATGCTAGCTCAAAAGCCTCTTCACCCAGCCTTATGGTGTGCCTTCATGATTCCTTATTTTCTTCTCGAGCTCAAAATTTATGGTCAGTGGCTTTCAGGAGGTAAAAGAAGGCTTTGTAAAGTAGCTAACCCTTCGTCTCATTTATCAGTTGTGGGAAACTTTGTTGGGGCAATTTTGGCTGCGAAAGTAGGGTGGAATGAAGCAGGAAAGTTTCTTTGGGCGGTGGGGTTTGCACATTATCTTGTGCTATTTGTTACATTGTATCAGAGATTACCGACTAGTGTAGCTTTACCAAAGGAGCTGCATCCTGTTTATTCTATGTTTATCGCAGCCCCGTCTGCTGCTAGCGTTGCTTGGGAGGCTATTTATGGCAAATTTGATGGATCTGCAAGGACTTGCTACTTCATTGCACTTTTCCTTTATATTTCTCTCGTCGTACGACTCAATTTCTTCACAGGATTCAAGTAATACCACAAATACATAGTGAAATTTTGCTTCCAAAATTTTAAGTCAATAGTTCTTCGTAATACTTAAGTGTTGAATATTATGCAGGTTTTCGATAGCATGGTGGTCTTATACTTTCCCAATGACTACAATATCAGTTGCAGCAATCAAATACGCAGAATATAACACTAGTGTGATAAGCAAGGGGATTGCATTGACTCTGTCATTACTCTCATCAACCATGGTGTTTCTGCTATTTGTTTCTACGTTTCTACACGCCTTTGTTTGGCAGACATTGTTCCCTAACGATCTTGCTATTGCAATCACGAAGACAAAACATATCAAAGAGAAGAAACCGATGAATCTCAAGCGATGGGCAAGGCAGTCCTTGGTCTCAATCAGAAAGAACAATTCAGCAGATAAACACACACAAGAGAACGAGTGATTATTTACCTATTTAGTTTGCTATTTTCATTGTAAATGTTATAATTGAATCAAGACTATGATACTTCAATACTTTACACAGTTCATTTATATACAGTGTGGTTTCCTACTGCAATAATGGCTCCTCGACTTACTTAACTTTCTTTTGGTATAAACTGTAACTCCCGCCGTTGTCACCACAGTTAAAAGAAACCCAACCACTGTGCACACGATATATAACAATGAGAATTTCTGGTAGCGTTCCAACCAATGTGCCAAATAAGTACGGACCAAATTTAATACCCATTGCCACAGCACAGTAATTGTACAGAATATATGGGAATGGTGAAATTCTTAAGAAGATGACAGCTTTAAACTGATCAAACCAGTTCCCTTCGCCTGCTAATCTCAAAATCGATGCTTTCTTTGGAAATCTTTCTAACGTCTCCTGCATAAAGAACAAACAATATATATTTCGTGATTAATCTAACTTCCATTAGAAGTATAGCAAGATTTTCAGATATTTGTGGCAAAATAAGGATCCATACGTTTACTTATCTAAATTCGTTTATGTAGAAATCTATATATGAACATATCCTTGAGTGAACAATGTTTCTATTGGCCCCTAAATATGTGTTCATTTCTAACTTGTTTGACGTTAAAAATTAAAATGGTCTATGTTTTAGAGTACCAAAATAAATAAGTAAAAAGTTAAGAGTCCATATAAGTTTCCGAACAAACACCAGCTTCCACGTTGTTTAAACCTGAAAGAAGTGTAACATCCGAAGACATAATACTTGTCTTAACACGTTTAGCACAAATATACTTATGGTATATAAGTAACTAGCAACTTATATCTTCAGCCTATGTGGGATAGAGTGTCATGATAAAAGGTTGGAGAATGTATGAGCTTAAAGAAATATGTTTTGTATTCAACTTACGTTTGTTACTTGAAGTGACGCAAAACATTGTGGTAACATTATAAGTAACCCGTTTTACTAACCGAGCTCTAAACGTTTCCATAAATGCAAAACAGAAAGTGATTTTTAATTATGAAAAGTCTCACAAACGAAAATCATGTATGAGATTGCTCAATTGGTTAGTATATTTGTTTCAACGTTTCCACACGCCTTTGTTTGGCAGACATTGTTCCCTAACGATCTTGCTATTCCTATCACGAAGACAAAACATATCAAGGAGAAGAAACCGATGAATCTTATGCGCTGGGCAAGGCAGTCCTTTGTCTCAATCTGACTCGTACTATAAAAACATTACGGGGCAAAGTTATTAACGGGTCGACCCAAACCATTCTGACCCGTACTATAAAAAACAAACATTTCTGACATGAGCGGATCCGTTACCTAATAACCCTCTCATTATGATGTTTTAAGGCTCACAAGTTATGCGTACAAAAGTATATGAAGAAAGAAGATAAGTCTTACGTATATATAGCCACGAAAATATCTGGAAGCATTCCAACTAATGTGGCAAATAAGTACGGAACAAATTTAACACCCGTTGCCACAGCACAGTAACATATGGGAATGTTGAAATTCTAAACAAGATGACATAGCCTTAAACTGATCAAACCAGTTCCCTTTGCCTGCTAATCTCAAAATCGATGCTTTCTTTGGGAATCTTTCTAATGTCTCCTGCATAATGATCAAACAACACATACGCTGAGATTAACGTAGCTTCCATTAGAAAAAGAGCAAGATTTTTAGTGATATGAAAGCACTCACTGCAATTTTGTGGTAAAGTAAGGCAATGATGTGCTGATAACTACACCACCAATGATTAATAAAAAGGCATAGGCGTAGCCAAGTCATTCCACTCTATGGTATATTAGTAACCAAAAGTTTCTTCTTCAACCTATGTGGGATAGAATATTAGGATAGAAGGTTAAAAAATATCTACACAAAAAAAATAGTTATGTAAAAGATTTTTGTTTATATTGGAAAGAAAGAGATAATGCGAGAGTTATTTAGAGTTGGCGAAAGAAAGATTTGTTACTTGGAACTTCAAATGAAGTTTAGAAGCAACTTAAATTGTGTTTGGAGGATAAATCACGAAGGGAACTAACAACTTGAATAACCTTAAATCACTTGGAACTAACAACTTGAATAACCTTAAATCACTTATGTTAACATCTTTTATTACATTAGTAGTCATATGTTTCTATTGGCCTCCAAAATATGTGTTCCTTTCTTACTTGTTTAACGTTAAAAAATAAAATGGTCTCCACCAAAACATTTTTTTTATATATAATAAAACAAAATCCAAAGTTGGGACTTTCGTATTAAAAAAAAAAAAAAAAAAAAAAAAAAAAAAAAAAATCCTTATCAGGTAATAATTAATAAAAGTTAAGAGTTCATATTTGTTTTGTCTTGGAAATTACTTCAAAGCACTGATGTTTTTAACCAGAACCATGAATAACATCCAAGACATAACACTTTTCTTAACACATTTAATAGCCATACACTTATGGTATATAACTAACCAACAACTTATATCTCCGGTCTATGTGGGATAGAGTGTCATGATAAAAGGTTGAGAATGTATGAGCTTAAAGAAATATGTTTTGTAATCAACTTATGTTTGTTATTTGTAGTGACGACGACATTGCGGTAGCATTCTAAGTAACCCGTTTTACTAAACCGAGCTCTAAATGTTTCCATAGACGCAAAACAGAAAGTGATTTTTAATAATGAAAAGTCTCACAAACGAAAATCATGTATGAGATTGCTCAATTGGTTAGTATGTTTGTTTCAACGTTTCTACACGCCTTTGTTTGGCAGACATTGTTCCCTAATGATCTTGCTATTGCAATCACGAAGACAAAACATATCAAAGAGGAGAAACCGATGAATCTTATGCACTGGGCAAGGCAGTCCTTTGTCTCAATCAGATAGAATAATTCAGCGGATAAACACACACTCGAGAGTATTAGTGATTATTTATCTATATAGTTAGATATTTTCATTGAATATTTTATAATTGAATCAAGACTATCAAATTCCAATACTTTACATTCATTTATATACAGTGTGGTTTTAGCTACAGATCCGAGAAAAAAAAAAAAAAAAAAAAAAAAAAATTCTATGTTCATGGCATAACACAGTTTCTTACTGTAATAATGGCTCGTCTTCATCCCTCGACTTACTTAACCTTCTTTTAGTATATACTGTAACTCCCGCCGTTGTCACCACAGTTATAAGAAACCCAACCACTGTGCACACGATCTGTGGAGTAGACATCGTTCTATCATCATTTGAGGCGTCCGCCAATGAACTGATCATTATGCCCCTGAAATATACACTCTTTAGGCCTTCAACAATTTTAACGTAACTATTAAGAAACAACGTGGTCAAATAGGTAAATCCGTAAATGTATAAACTTAACTAAAACCATTACGGGGCAAAGGTATTAACGGGTCAACCCAACCCATTTTGAGCCGTACTACTAAAAAAACTACCATTTCTGTCATGAGCTGATCCGTTACCTAATAACTCTCTCATTAGAATGTTTCAAGGCTCATAAGTTATGCGTACAAAAGTATATGAATAAAGAAGATAAGTCTTACGTATATATAGCAATGAGAATTTCTGGTAGCGTTCCGACCAATGTGCCAAATAAGTACGGACCAAATTTAACACCCGTTGCCACAGCACAGTAATTGTACAGAATATATGGGAATGGTGAAATTCTTAACAAGATGACAGCTTTAAACTGATCAAACCAATTCCCTTCGCCTGCTAATCTCAAAATCGATGCTTTCTTAGGAAATCTTTCTAACGTCTCCTGCATAATTATCAAACAACACATACGCTGAGACTAACATAACTTCCATTAGAAAAAAAAGCAAGATTTTTAGTAATATGAAAACACTCACTTCAATTTTGTGATAAAATAAGGATCCAATAAAGTAAGGCAAAGATGTGCCGATGGTTACACCACCAATGATTAATAAAAAGCCATAGGTGTAGCCGAAAGTCATTCCTGCAACCCACATAGAAGGTGTAGATGGTAAAAGAATGCTCGGAAATAAAGCCACTGAAGTAAATATAAGAACTGCTAGCACTGGCTTGCTGAACGTCTCGGTCTCCCACTTCAAAATGGGAATTACTCCCTGTTATAAACGTCGCAAACATGAAGAATTATAGCAAAAAAGATACTAAAAGCCATAACAATTTACTAGTAACTAGTACGTGTAGTACTTTAGTTACCTTATTGATCAAAAAAGGAGCGATCCATAACAAGAAACACAGACCCATAGCTGCACCGAAACAAGCAGCAAAAACAAACTTTGCCCAACGCCAAAAAGTACTACATGAATACGACATCGTGACAGCCAACCCATGTTCCGGTTGAGAAAATGTTCCATAATCACCCTTAGACATAACCTCATCTTGAATCGTGATCTTTAAACGGGAAACTGCAACTTCTTCTTCGGAAGCCATGTTATGACGAAGATACTAAAGCAACTTCAAAAAGACGTAACAAATAAATTTAGTAAGGTGCAATATATATATAAGAAGATGAAGAAAATGCATGGTATGCTAAAAGATGATCAAATATATATTTAATCATTACGACTAGTATTTAAAGTTTTTAACTACATATTAGAATCTTGTATTTTTACAATGATTAAATTGTTGTATGATCTAGCTGTTTATGTATTTAATTTTTTATTATGTGAGAGTAGTTGTCAAATGGTAATTAATTAATACTAGAAAACCTAAGCAACAATCATATACGAATAATAGTAAGTGCCTTTTAATTAAACCATTGTTTGTTTAAGAAGAAAGAAAACGTTATGATTGTACCAAATTAGTTATATATATCTTTGTTTCAAAACCACTTGGTCCAGATTAAGTGGTCACCGGGTGTAACCTTTGTGAGAGGGTTATTTCTCTTGGATTTTCGGGTTTGAGTTCTGCCAATGTGGTTTTCCTCATAGGTGAAGCGGAAAAAAAGGAGTGGGGTTTATTCCTCTAAGGCAAAGTTTTGATGAAGGCATACTATACCTGCTTGAATGTTACTGCACGACTCGATTCACTATGCTTGAATGTTACTGCACGACTCGATTCACTGGCTAGTTATACCCAGCCGTTTTTTATTATTATTATTATTTTTAAATGTATCTTTGTTTCAAAGAATAACAAGCAACTCATTTCGTAAAGCAAGAATATATTTCGTAGTGGAATGCAAGATTTTGTGACACATTGTGTGCAATTTCTATAACCAAAGTTGTTAAGTTATATAAGAGTTGCGTGAGTGCATCATATTTTTCAAAAGCATATATATTAGATACCTATTATTACTTCTTGCTTCAGAGTTTTAAGTTTCCCTAAATGGATATTTTAAACTGATTGAAACAAGGTACATAATTTCCTAAGAAAATAATAATTACAAGATAAATGTTGATGCATGATTAGATGTCAACAACTACAAACACAAGGTGGTGAACCGTGTGAGTCAATTATTGTAGTATGTTGGAATTACATTGTTAATTGGTAGTGTCCAATATGAAATTATGGATGTTGCTTGCTACAACTTTGGGTCATGTTAGTTAGGTTCATGAATATTATTATGTCGTTTTATTCTTATTCATATCGTTTTATTGTGTGTGAGAAAAGGAAAAAAAAAAAAAAAAAAACTATTCATCATAAGTTATCCTTTTTTTCTAATAATTAAATTGCAAATTTGGTCAAAATTGCAAGCGTAATTCTTACAACTTCAAAAGTATAGGCGTAGCCATGATGAGGAACTTTGTTATTGCAATTACTGTCCTTAGCATGGCAATGTATTAACTTTGTAAGTGTAGACGTAGTCTTTGTCGTGAACAGTGACGAAACCAGAGGGTATTTCGGGAGGTACCGGGACACCCATAGATTTTTGTTGCGTAGTGTTAATTTTGTTAAAAAAAAATCACTTTTCTTAAATGCACCCGGTTACTAAAACTTGTGTTTGTAGTACTATTTAGTTTATTCTAAGTGCATCGGGTTGTTTTGTGTCCTGATTCCGTCCCTGGTCATGAACGATAACTGTCCATCGAAGCTCACCATGAAACAGCGCCACATTTTCAAATTTAGACTAATGCTAGTGGGTGTTGCTTGGCAACTACAACCCCACAAAGCAACGCGCCCCCTCCTTTAGCAATGTTTTAAGTGACGCGTTGGATTGCAACTTTTGCCTAAAAGTGGTTGCCTCACCAACCGAAAGAATTGCACCAATTCTTCATAATTTTTTGAACATTGGGAGTAAATGGGTGGGGTTCCTTTGTGTTCACCACTAGGTAATTGTGGTTGGAGTGGAGTTATGGAGAGAGAAAGTTGAGTTGGCGCTGATGTGGCGAGGTTGCTTTTGTGAAAATGTGGTTACCACTAGCATTAGTCTTATAAAGATTGCATCTGTAGTTTGGCCAAATCACGAATACCCGCTTTTGCAATTTACGAGATTTATATGTTCAATACGAAACAATTAGGCTTGTGTTCAAGGATCGGGTAATATCCACAGTAACCGAAAACCGAAAGCGAACCCGAACCGAAAAAAACTGAATCGAATTCATAACCGAACCGAATTGGTCAAAACTGAACCGAACCGAACTAAATATTCGTGTAACACCCCAACCCGACAAGGGCTAAGATATTACATTCATGGTGTCAAACAGAACATACACAAGCATAAGACTTCAATAATACAATCAGATACAAAGGTTACAAAGGAATTCTAAGGCCAAAAATTTCAAAATAAAACTAAGGTACAAAATATCTAATACAAAACGTCTTCAAATCAACTCTAGTCCCTGATAGCTAGCAAAGGTAAAGTCTTCTCTAAACTCCTATTTGCACTCTTCACCCATAACCCAGCTTCCTTCTAAAACCTGCCGTGGGAAAAGAAATGCGGCTGAGCTTAAAAAGCTCAGTGAACAGATATAACAACAACATAATATGAAACAGAAAAGAGATAACAGGATATATGTTGCATTTGGGTAATATCAAAAGGTATAAACAAAGGTAAGAGAAATAAAGGGTAAAGTAAGGTAAGGTTAGGTCAAATAAGGTTTGGTCATGTAAGGTTCGGTCAGTCATCTACCAACGAGCCCAGAACAGAAATATCATGTCATATTCTTCAAACATATCCTGCAGCATAATAATAACCATGGAGTAGCTAGCTCCCAGAAATGTGAATGACGCATATTGCACATACGCCACATTCACCAGACCAGATAATAATATAATATATGACAGATAACAGAACAGATCTAGGATGCATCCATACGCCCCCACAGAAATAATATTGGCCATAATAAACAGATAATTGAGCTCATAACAGATAACAGATAAGGGGACGTGGCAGAACATCACTCTACTGCCCTAGAGTCATGTCAGAGGTGCATCACTGACACGGACATGGAACCCCCATGCCTAGTGAAATGGCTCGGGTATCTAACTGGGTAGGTCAACACAGAAGGTCAAAGTATAAGGTCATCATCACAGAATCAGAATCAAGGTCCATAATCATAATCAGAATCAGAAGGTCTTCAATATAGGGTGCATAACAAAGGTTCAAGTCAAAGGTTCACAAATGGCAAAGGTTCATAATCAGAGTTCAAATCAGAGGTTCATATCATAAGGTTCAGAATATCAGAAATCATATCAAAGGTTCAGAATATCAAAGGTCATAATATCAGAAGTCATATCAATGGTTCATACCCAAAATATTCATTATCAAGTTTCATAAGTTCATAATAAAACATGAAAGAGTTAAGAGAAAACAGATTTAAAAACTTTACAAATCATTTATCCATTTCTATGACAAAAATATCCATTTTTAAAACATTCTTCATAAAAGCCAATTTATCCTTCATTTAAAACTGGTTTCGTATCAAAATCATAGATTGTCATTTCAAAACAGTTTCCTTCCATAACATCAAGTTATATTTTCAAAAGGTTTTCATATCAAATTATCATAACAGGTGAACCAAAGATATCAGATATACAAAGGTCAGAAGTCATAGTAGTGGCAAAAGAAACAGATCACGAGTCATGAGAAACCTTACTGAAAGGTTAGAATATATGTACCTTAGACCGCAAGGGCAAACATAACAGAAAACATAAAGATTGGAAGCAACTCCTTCTTCAGCGGATCTACACGAATTCATGATCGTCTTATTAATAACTCATTTTAAATCATATTACATATTTTAGTCGGCTTTTCCTTTTTAGAAACTTTCCTTTTATAGTAGCTTTCCAAAACTAGTAACCTTCCAAAGATAGCAAGTTTCCTCTGAAAGTAATTTAACCATATTAGGTAACTTTGTATTTATAGCCACTTTCCAAAAATAATAACTTTTCCCGATTTAGTAAGTTTCTATATTTAATAGGTTCCCCGAAATCATAATTTAATAATTTAAGGTTATAATGAGCATTTAATAATATTTAAAGTTAAAATGACCAATATAATAGTTTAGGGCTAATTAAGTCAATTTAGGGTCAAAATGTAAATTATCAAAATTAAATATTAAAAATGTCAAATTAAATTATTTTAAAGTTTATACTCTAATTTTATATCAAGACGATAATTTTAGACCCCGTCGTTATAATTTTATATAACTTATTAGCGTACCCACGATATTAATATTTATGCTGTGACGACTCGAAATACGACACCACAAGCATGCTTTCCTCTTATTCTTATTATATATATGACACAGACATTTACATTCAGTTGACGCTCCACCATTTTCATAAAATCATATTATAACCGATTCTTATATTAAGTATATCCACATGCATGGCCTTCTTTATTTATTCACATTTATTTTAGGATTTTCGAAAGCACAAAAGAGAATCACGTCACCATTTAAATACGCCGGTATAGGTGTGCATGAGTACTAGTTCAAAATGGAAAACAGAAACAAGATAGATAGACATATTTATCATTCAGTTTTTATCATTTCATGTGACGTCCATTCATACGCATATTTATCTTTTCCGGTGGCGTTTATATATGTTGTCCATATACCGATTTAACGAAACAAATGCTTATTACATAACTAGCTCATGATCGAATTACACATGTCTCGAATGATCTCAAAACAGAAATAATGATCGATAAATGCATGTTTCATAGTATATTCGAATCATGCGTATGTCGAAAGGAAAGAACAAAATGAAGGATGGCTGGATGAGATACCTTGTAGTCGACTAGAGGACAGAATACGAATCAAGAACCCACAAAGTCGAACCAAAACAACTCTCCGATGATCAGTCAAAAGGAACGAGTATCAAAGGCCAAAACTCAAACCGAATTCAAGGCAACCAACACCCTCGTCGAACCTGAAATACCAAAATCGAACACCACCCTTGATCGAAATATAAACACCCACGTCCAAGCCTATATCGAACAGGAACCCACCATGATCACGCCAACACAAACAAGCCACACACGAGACTCCGTTTGCATGCCTTTGATCGAACAGGAATGAGAGAAAAGAAGGGTAGCCGCCACTTAGTTTTCTAGGTTTAGTTTTAGGGTTTTTGTGAGATATGGAAATGAATATTCGGTTGTAAAAAAAAAACGAATGGGGGAGTTATCAAATATGGATATGTCGTGATATATGGGAGATAGTTGGAGAATGAGTAGGTCCACGTTATGGGTGATTAGCAGAAATTATGGGAAGTGAATTGCATGTTTTCTTATCAAATTAGTTTGCCATATTTAAAAAATGATAAATGATATATTTGTACAAAATAAAAGAATTTCTGCCCATAGGAGATTTGTATTATTGTGTGATGTAATTTAATTTAATAGTTATTATTAAACTTAGGTTCTAATGCATTGCGATGTCTTGAATTATTATTCGCCTTTTCAAAAGTTTAAAATTAGATGGGTATTTTGGGTATTTCACATGTTTCAGATTTTAGGGTTTTACAATTCGGTTATCAACAAATTATGTAACTCGAGTTATTCGGTTATAGGGGTTCGGTTTTCAGTTATTCGGTTCGGTTGAATCAAATTTGAATTCGGTTCGGTTCGGTTCGGTTTTCAGCTTGACCTATAAATTCTTTTAACCGAACTAATTAAACCGAATAACCCAATAACCGAACCGATAAACACCCCACGCTCATCTGCGTTTTACATTGTGTTCATTTGTTTGGGTCAAGAAATAAATGTGAGTCCATAAGAAATATAACCCATTATAAAAGCCTCTTAAGTTGGGCCCTTAAACTGATTTCTATGAGATTGGGTTGTGCATATATAAAACTAGTTTTATTTTGTTATGATGGTTTCGAGTTTCGACTATCCTTGTCAAACAAGTTGGATTTTTCTGTGGTCCTCCTGTGTACTGGATCTAATCATGAGGGTTTTTGACATCGTTTTCTGCATCATTATATATCTAGAAATGGTTCTTATTTTCTACATTCATGATGATGATAGGCCCAAAATTTCTTGGTTTCTTGCATGCTCGATCAATTTTGCAGCTAGCTCGACTTAAATGTCACTATATATTGGTCCCCTTGCTTCGGTCCAAAAATATGAAACCAAAAACGCAAAAAATGACTTATCAACGGTTAGTTAACCTTTAAGAATTTCTACCCAATGCCAATGGTGTAACCATACTTAAGGATAAGGCTGCAAATAATACAAGCTTTGGTCAAGCAACTTGAGCTCGAGCTTAAGCTTGACTCAATCGAGTCAAGCTTTTGTTTAGCTCGAGCCCAAACCCGAGCCCAATAAACCTTGAAACACATAATGAGCCAAGCTTGAGCTTTTCGAGCCATGTAGATAAACATTTTTATTATACATATTTATACAAACAACCTAAATGCTAATGTGGTATAATAGTTAAATATTTATCGTACAAGGACTTTTTAAAGCCCAATGCTCCAATGGTTTGTATAAGTCCTTGCTCTTAAGTTCATCGCGTATTTTCTTGACTTTATTGATGATTTTGGCTATCAAATCAATCTTTATGTATAACTCAAGCTTTTTGAGTCGAGCTCGAGCCTTATTCGAATATTACTCGAGACGAGCTAAAGCTTCGGTGATTAAAGCTCGTCGAATTATCGAGCCGAGCTCGAGTCTACCTTGTGATTTTCGAGCCGAGCTCAAGCCCTGACAAGCTCAATCAATATTTATGTATAAACTCAAGCTTTTCGAGTCGAGCTCGAGCCTTATTTGAATATTACTCGAGCCGAGCTCAAGCTTTGGAGATTAAAGCTCGTCGAATTATCGAGCCGAGCTCGAGCCTACCTTGTGATTTTCGAGCCGAGCTCAAGCCCTGGCAAGCTCAAGCTCGGGTCAGCTTGATTACAACCCTACTTAAAGATTTATCAAGTCACAAATTCTCTTATGTGAAAAGTTTTCACCTTTTGATGCATAAGTCAAAGCTTACGGATGCTCATCGTTCCTAGAACCACTTTTGGAGTTAAATAAAAACGAATTATGACTTTTTAGAGCTTTATGGTCCAGGGTTCAAATGACATTATGGTTATTGACTTCCACACTTAAATGAAGTTTTTTTATAATAGTATAAACAAATCTATACTAGATCTATCATCTATTAATCTAATGCATATATGTTGCTTATAAAAGTCTTGGGCTTCGACTTTGTTGTTTATTGACAAACTGATAATGGATAAAGTCATAAAACGTACTCGGTACAGCCGTACAACATGCAAATATATAGAACTAGCTGAACCAGATCGAATAGAATTGGCTTGAATTATGACCAACTTCTGTTAAAATAAAACAATTATGGCCAACTTTTTATAAAAGATTATTATGTTAATTATAATAAATTCAAAAGTTTTACTAATAACAATTTTTAATATTGTGATTTCCATTATAAATATAAAGAACAACACAAGAACTATTATTAAATCATAGTCAAAGTTACAAGTGAATTGTATATGGGAATTGATTGGCACACATTGATTTTTGATTGGGACACTCCAGTTAATGCATCAGGCAGTTGTACCATATTGACAGCATGCTTTGATTACTTGTACCGTGAGTGTGCAAATAAAAAAGAGGAGTGTGCAAATCACCTCCTATTGTATATATAGGGTAGATGATCTCAATCCCTAAATCCTACTAGCTAGAGACAAATGTGAATAGACATAAACCCATAAATATTTACAACAATTTCGATGTTTTATTTTATGACATTCGGCAGAGCCGTCCCTGAATCTTTTAATTTTTTTAAAGGCCGTGGACGAAATTATATAATGAAGTATTTCGAGAAGTAATGTAATATATAAAGTGTTACCGTTTATCAGATATAATATAATTAGTTATCTAAACGTTCAACATACTACTTATTTAAGATATTTTCTTATCCATTTTTTTTTCGTGAAAAAAATATGTACACATGCATATAATTGTTAAATGAGACAAATTTTGTGGCATTTAAAATTTTTGAAGCCTTGAACGACGGTCGCCCACCTTGCACATCATCAAAGAAGGCTCTGACATTTGGTTGTAATAAATCATTTCAAGATTGTTACACCTACAAAGTTAAAACTGTTTTAAGAACATATCTACTACAAATTGTGCTACGTTGAGGAGGAGACCAATTCAAAGAGACCGGAAAATTAACCCAACAGTTATTTTATTAGCTATGTAAGATAAGAAATCAAACGTAGTAATAGATGAAATAGTTACTACACGAATTCGATCGACTATACTATATTACTATTGTACATGAGAGAATTTCTTCTCGAGCTCGGATAACAAAACGAGGTTCTCTTGATGGAGTTGTGATGCCTTCTTCCTCAATTTCTCGTTCTCTCTAAATATGTTCATGTTCTCCATGTACAACTTCATGTTCTTGACCTCCATCTCTCTTTTCATCTTTTCTTCGATTAGTTTGTTCGCCCTAAGCAAATTAGAGTAAAACCTAATTCATCAAGAAATAAACTAGAGAATACAAATGCATGCATATTGGAAAGACACGAACATGTGTCTGTTTCTCCAGTTTGTACATTAGACTGTGCAAATAAAAAAATTACCTGTTGAGCTTATGAATCCGAAGATGAGTATGTTTTCGAACGCGTTTTGGTTTGGTTTTACGGATTGTGTAAAGAAGAGAATACGATGAGATACCATTTGAGTTATGTGTGCACATTTTTGATGTAGTGTTGTTGTTTCCTTTTTTGAGGAAAGGTTAAGAAAAAGTTACAAAACTCTCAAATGAATGGGTGAGTTGTGGGTTGCTAGCTAGCTTGTCATCTCTATCTTATATATAGGACATCAAATTCTCTTTTTTAGTATTGGTTTTTCGTGTTACGCGTACTTGCTGAAAATGAAATTTGATCAATTATAATAGTGACTTAAAAGTTGGTCAAATGAGCAGAAGATAAGACTAGACTTTTATAACAACTTTTTTTTTTTTTTTTTAGTAAAAGGTCAAAAGACCCGGTAAATATATTACTTGAAAAAATAATTAAGTACAAAGGATATGGGTGAATCCCATATCCCAACCATTACATAGGCGAAAAAGCTTACATAACAAGATATTTCCAATTCTTTAAATAAGAAAAACAATTACTCAAAAGATACCATTAAACTCCTATGAAAACAAAATTACTTTCTACCAAGACCTTAGAACTTGATACCATAAGTGTCATATAAAGCATCTAAATTCCCTGAAAGATCGTATATCTGATCTGCATAGTTATAATAGTCATAGTCATCAGAATTATCTTCACGATCATGACCACCACCAAATAAATTCATCGACTCATCAAAAGTATTCGCAACCTAAACTTATAAATAGATTAGCCTCTACCTTATAATCCAAGTAAAATAAATTTGATTAATTGCAGGCTTGCTAAAACGTTGGTTCAACATGAAACTTAAATTTGTGATTTGTTTTAAATTAGATGTGACTTTTTTTATAAGTATGGATTTCTGTGTTTAGTTGTTTTTTGTGAATCAAAGATGTTATCAAACCTATATCACCTATTTCACAATTTATTTTTATTTTTTAAAAAATTTTTAGGCTCAAAAGGACGTTTCAACTAGGAATCGACGCCCGAAGAATGGCTCTAAAGATGTTGTACGCATGGACGGACCCATATGGGAGTCGGGTGTGGCATAGGTCACGCTCAATTTTAGGTCATAAAGTGTATTTTTTTTTTTTTTTAAATATGTATTTTCTGGCCATGTGCAACCCCCAATTTTACCTAATAAAATTTTTTTAAGACAAATTTAGTACACATAATCATTAAGAAAAATTATGCAACACCCTCTCAAAATTCTGAATCCGTCTTTGATTGTACGTATGTGAAATTTGAACTTGCATGAGTCTCGAATTGCAAATCTCAAACCCGTAACTCTAAGCTATGTCATTGATTTTTTAGATTTAACTAATTAACTAATCGAGTCTGAACAAGAAACTTTTTTGATAAGAAAGTTTCTCTATAATAGTTAGTTAGAAAATCAATATTAGAGCTGGAACGAGTTGGGCATAGTTTTTATACATTTAGTACCTAACTACTCATAATGTCTAGACAAATAACATAGGGTCGTTTAATAACAAAATTGTTTGATGTGTTTAATTTTGACCTACTCACGCTTAGACCTCATTATATATCCGACTGTCGTGTCTACATTTTCTTACCTTAATATCAAAGTCATGTGATTTGTACATGTATATTAATAACGGTAGTATTTTGTCTTATTTTATCACATGAAATGATGAGTTGGTAATTATGGTGTTTGTATTTATGTTTAAAATCTGACGAAATTATTTTTAACCATGTGTACAGTGGGCCATGTATCGAGAGATATGGTGGTGATTATTTAATTTCAAGAATGGCAATCATTACATATAACGAAGGCCATTTGTAGACAAAATGGAAAAGCCTAAGAACAAGGACACCTTTTGTGCACGTATATATTAATCTATCAAACCATATGAACATATTTTGTGGCTTTAATTTGACATTAGTCGGACTAAAAGAGTTTGGACATACGTCTAATTTAGATATTTGTATTCATATATGTCATAATCCTGTGTGTACATGAGGTTTAGTAATAAAAATTAATTCAGTTTATCTCAATAACCCGTGCTTTTACACAAAATAAATTTACAAAGATTAATAACGCAAGTCTTTATTAAATGTAAAGAAAATAGGAAGAAAAAAAAAATATTTGCTAATGGAATGACTTCATTGATTCTACATGACAAAACTCTCCTGTTGATTCAACCTAAAAGGTGCATGCTGTGTTCCGTTTTCTGTTATAGTGTTCCGTTTTTTGTTATTGCATAAAAGAATTATTTTTAACTAGAAAAAAATATAAATATAAGAAATTGTATGAATCAGTTGCTATATTATGATAATCATTAATAATCAATTAAATCAATTAACATTATTATAAGTGAATACCACAATATAACAACCAATATCACACTACATCTCAACTTATCATGCTTTCACAGCACCATGATATATAAACAAGAAAAATTTGTATTCCTCACCCTATGTGGGATTGAAAACCTGATCCTTCAAAGTAATAACTAATAGTCCTTTTACAAGATGTACATTGTCTTCACTTTAATTCCATAATCATATTATATCTCATTCGTTTTTATTCTTGACCATCACACCATATGCCTTCACTAATTACTAACTCTGGATGGTGGGATTATCTACGTGATGACACGAAAAATTAAATGTAACAGTTTCTTTGTAACTCAACACAACAAATATATCTCATCAGTTGCTATATTGTGATGTTTAGTTATCAATTAACCTTTTTATAACTCAACACAACAAATATAACAACCAATATCACACTCCACCTCAACTTATCACCCTTTTATAAAAAAGTGCATTTGCAGTGTTCAGTTTTCTGTTATTGTATAAAAGAAATTAAAGTGCATTTGCATTTGCAGTGTTCCATTTTCTGTTATTGTATAAAAGAAATTTATTTTTAACTAGAAAAAATGTGAGAAATTGTAAAAAAAAATGTGAGAAATTGTATGAATCAGTTGCCATATAGTTATATCTAGTTATCAAATAACCCTTTTATAACTCAAACATAACAAATATAACAACCAATATCACACTCCAGCTCAAATTATCATGCTCTCACAACATCATAATATATAAGCAAGAAATATTTGGATTCCTCATCCAATGTGGGATTGCAAAGCTGGAACTTGATAGTAATAACTAATACAATCCATTTACAAGATGTACATTGTCTTCACTTTAATTCCACGATCATATTATATCTCATTCATTTTTATTCTTGATCATCACACCTTATCTACGTGATGGCACAAAAAATGTAACAGTTTCTTTCTTTGTTTTATTTTGCGCTCATGAATGGTGGACTTAATAAAGTAATTAATCAGGTAAGGAAGATAAAATTGAGGAGTATATATGATAAAATGTAAAATCGCCATCATAAGGCATATATTAAGATCAAGCAACGATACCCTCGATCATCCGACCTCAAAAACATCACGACCCCACCTGTTACAACGACACATAACCAAACCTCTACACACGCACGACCCTAAAAATTACGAAATATGTGCAACACGACCCCAAAAAACCACATTAGTCAAAGCATTACAAATACGACAATCCAACAATCACTAGGAAAAATCTCGCCATCCAAACCCAGCATACGTCTAACCTCTTTAGGTAACTTAGACGTAGTCAATGTTCTAAAAAGCGTGAGGCGTGGCGTGGCGGCACAGCCACGCCTCAAGCCTTACGCGCCTTTGCGAAGCCTTGGCGTTTCTTAAGGCGTGCTTAAGGCGGCAACAAAATTTTTATAAATTTATGTATTTATAATTTTATATCATTTTATAAGAGCAATTTCAAATACTAAAGCCTAAATCCCAAATAGCCAAGCCCAAATACGAGGCCCAAGTAGGAATTAAGTTTTGAAATTACGAGGCCCAAGAAAAAAATAACCCAAATACTTGAAATTCAAGCCCAAATCCATAAATCCCCTAAATGCTTCTAAATATGGCGCCACGCCTTACCAAAAAGGCACGCCTTTTCGTGCCTTATTCCACGCCTTTTCACACGATGCCTAGACCTCACGCCTTGGTCCATTTCGTGGTTGGCAACGCCTTGGTGCGCCTTTTATAACACTGGACGTAGTACATACTACATAATAATATTTAGAGATTATAGTATGAGTGTATGTATCTTTTATATTAATACCCTTTCTTTACTTTTTTTTTTTTTTTTCTTTTTTTAGTATAGCTCTCAAATTTATGATACTAAAATTATTATGTTTTGTCAGTACTATCTCTTTGCAATAACACATGCACAATTTTGCCTTAGCTTGAGGTTACATATGGCCATGGCTTTTCAATAATTTCAAGCACTTATTATTATATATCTTGATGTAGGGTTCTTTAAAAATAGTCTATGGACATATTTATTGAAAGTTTAAAAACTTTAAAACCAAGCAACTTCTTCAAGACATGATGAATTACGTAAAACAATCTCTGCTTATCCGTATTGTCTATTTACTTGCGCGCGCGCGCACTTGCCGGAGCTGAGATCTTACTGAAAACAACCCTTTTACCCTTACATAGGGGTGTGAGTGGGTGACTGCATGTCTACATATCACCTCCCTCAACTTCGCTCTGGCAGGATTGGGTATCTCGTTGTTGTTGTTGATCTCTGCTTATCCGTGAATTATCATCTTTTTAACGTGTTTACTTTTTATGTCATATGGTCATACGCACACAAGAAAATGTTACATATGTATCACAAATTCGTAGAAAAAATCTAGAACCGTAGCGAGGAGTTAGTTATATATGGAGCTTGCAAGTTGCAACCGTGTGTCCGTGCCACCAGAATAAGGATCTCGATGCACAATTTAATTTGTTAATGCAGTGTGATTAAATCCAGCATAAGCAAACACTATGGCAAATGGGCTTTGTGCATGCCGATCTAGCTAGCATAAGCAAATTGTTAATGATGAATTGAAGTTACTTTTGCATGGATGATTGTACAGTAAGAAAGTGCTAATCACATATATTGCATGCTCAATTCAAATATAGTGGGTCAGGAATTAGAGGTGACACTATCTTTTATCACTATTTTCAAATGTTCAATCCTATAATCCATCTTCCTGTCATCATACTATATTTGAACACACATCTTTAAGAGTCAAGAACTACCTTGAGAAGTCTACCCTCCTTTGTTGGCCCATTAATTATATATGCTATATACAAAGTCCAAATTTTTGTGTACGGGTAAGGTGGACAAAGCCACAAAAGCAAAGCAATCATCATAGGAAGAACTTGATGTTTGGATTGCATTCATTCTAGATAGCTTTTTATGTACATTCCTGTTTAGAACATGTAATTATCGAATCACATCATGTCACACTCTATTTTGTGCTACTTTATTCTTTTATGTTGTAACTCTAGATTAGCTTAAGCGGGGTGCACAGGGTTCGGGTTTCCCCACCGACTCAAGTTGGGAAAACAAAAGTGAGACCTTAATTTTTTTTTAAATATTCATTTAAATTTTTTATGATTGGTCAACATTATTTGTCATGTTAAAACTAATTTTAGAGGATTACAATCCTATTTTTTTAGAGTTTAGCCTAAAAAATCTTATTGTGCAAATTTTAGTAGTTATGATTAATAGGAAAATGTGTGAAGCTCTTCCAACAAAAACTTTGTAGTACACCCTTCTGAAAATCATAAGTCCGTCCTTGTTGGTTCTCATATGCAAATATGCAATATTTTCTTACATGCGTATCCACATGATGGTTAAAAAAACAAAACAAAACAAAACAAAAAAAAAAAAAAAAAAAAAAAAAAAAAAAAAAAAAAAAAAAAGTGTTACAATGCTAACAAAATGCAATGACTTGTATCTTGTGTCTCGTTTACTAAGATTGTGCAAGACATAATTGTTTTCTTCTCATCAAATCGATCAATAACTCTAGTATTGTGAGCACACTGCACATTTGATTACCCTTTTCAAAATTTAGTGCTATACTCCATCATCTTTATAAGTTAATAGTACACAATATATCACAAGTTCATCATGGTTGGATAATTTCTTAAGTTTGGTGGATTATTAATGATGAACAATAATAGAAATGATAAATGTGAGTAGTAATTATAGTAGAAATATTGGGCATGAATATGGCCATGGTGCAGTGCAATTGATTGTATTTTGGGCTAATATCTTGAATTCCCATCAGCATCATCACCACTTATAATAGATGCACCATTCAAGTATTTCAACAATATATATCATCATATATGATACTTCTTTTTCTCATCAAAATTTCAACTTCTGAATTATGTTAAATGAGTGTATGTCGACTCCATCTACCCAATTATTACTTTTGCTTATTTACTTGCATATTCCATAAAACAACTAGTTAGTAATGGTAAGATGTATAACCAACTGGGCTAGCTTAGTTGGTCACCAAGGTTTTCTTAAGATGCTTTGGAGAGGGGATGTTAGGCTAGGAGAGGTCTCAAGTTCGAGTCCTACCCGGGACTTTTTCCCTTTCAGGCGATAAAGGAGTAACAGGCAGGTCTCAGGGTTAACATACCGCCCAATTATATTGTATATCACTGTTTGACTTGAACCACTAACAAGTAACAACTAATAAGTCGTTCAAAAAAAATTGTAGTGGTAAGCTATATATGTTGGTAATTGCTGGCTGTTAAAATTTTATACAAGTACTCTAGACATTATGTGCATGTACTATTGCAATCAATGTGGTTTCACTATCATGTGATCATAGCACGTAGTAAGTAGTAAAAGAATCCAATATTGAGAGGACTAGTCATATAACATAGTTGGTCACCTCTGTATTAGATTGATTTGGCATATATGAACTGGAATAATAAATTTTCGCTTTTGAACCAAAAATTTGTCAATGGCATTTTTAAACCATCACATAAATATGATTTTGTTCCGCGTATGACTGTATGAGTCTAATTGAGTATTGGGCTGGGCCCATATAAATTACTCCAGTCTATTGAGCCCATTTTAGTTATTGGGTCACTAAGCTGAATTACTAGTCTAGCAACACATACAAAGGCTAGAAGTGAAAGAACATTCCAAAGCCAATATGATTTGCTATCGAAGTACAGAATTTTAAGGGTGCATTCATTTTATGAGATTCTCTCGAAATTATGTGGTTTGGAAAGTTTGGCATTGTTCAAGTTCAATCGTTGTTAAGATTGAGTTTGGATGACACCCATTCAGATATTCATGTCCGCCTTCAATCTAAACATCTTAAAACAGTTTTTAGTGTCTATGTGTGCTCTACAACAAACTTGATTTTACACGTATCTGAGTGCGTGTCTGTAATTGCAAACCCTCTACCGAAATTAATATAGGTAAGTTAGTGCTACCGATGTAGAGCGATCACACTAACTAAATAATTAACGACATAAATCATGTAGTTACTTAAGGTGTGTTACTTTCTTTGTGTCGCATTTGTGTATATTGTGTAATTGCCTATCCATATGCAAATATACTTTAGGTTATCTTGTTTTTCTAAGTTGTGGCATAAGTTATGTTTGCATATGAAACAAGTAACTTGTGATATATTGAAGTAAAGCGTCATTGTCTAGATACGATATTTGGTGCATTTCGTAAACATACTTGACCCAAAAGTCAACCAAGGTTGTGTATGGCAAATCAAAATAAGGATCAGGGTATGCTTGGCAAAGCTAATAGTAAGTTAAAGACACATGTGAATAACGTAACAATAACATATATAATAAGCAGAGCGAAAACCCAAACGAGTTTTAAATTTTATGTGTTAAACGCTAAATGCTAAATGCAAAGTGCGAAAACCTAAACGCATCATAACAAGATCAAAGGTGGTGTTTGGTTTGGGGTTAATAACTTAACAAGAACGTATATAATAAGCATAGCGTGCTCACACCTTATAAGGAGATACAAGGGTCTGCACAAAGATAGGAGACCGAATATATTCCTTACTCCTAGACAGCTGTATATTCTCATCACAAAAGTAAGCCGGCATTATCTTAGATTGAATAGTATTATCAAGAAGGTGAACAGCATGATCCTTCACCCCGCAATCATTTGGCAAGAGTTCCCAAGACGGTTTGTGATTGCAGTTTTTAATAACCCAAGTGCCACATGTGGGAAAATCGTCGTCGTTATCAAAAACGGGATAGATGCATAGACGGCCGTCCATAATCCCAAGTGAGTAACCATAATTCCAAACGTATCTCGAGTCATCAGGTTGGGGGATTTCTCTAAATTCCTCTTTAGCTAAATTGAAAGACACAATTAATGCCTTGTTGTTATTGGTATCGTTAGCATCAAACCAAAACCAGTGAAGTGCCCCATTGAATAAGATACCAGACTTGGCTAGGCAGATTTCATCAAACCTATAATTAACAAGCCTAAAAAATTTCCAAGTATTTGATTTCAAAGATAACATATGAACAAGTGACCTGCCAAAACGTTTGTTCATCGCCACGACAAGTTTGTAATCATCTGTGGATGAATCATAACCAAAGGACACGCATAGATAATGCATGTCTATAGGCAGTTTTGGTCGCTCTGCAAGTTCTCTAAACTCTCTAGTCATAGGATTGGTTACACAGATTTTATGATCAGTTAGTGATTCCATGCATACAAGGCCATTAGAAGAACCTCTAACCTTCCACCTGATATAGTTTGGGTCAAGATCTTTATATGATTTAAGCACATCGATCTTTCTTGTATTCATGTCCTCTTTGTTGCAAATAAATTTACAATGAGTTTTAGTAAAACAAGGACTTGAAATCAAAAAGTACCATGACTTACAAACGCTTTTGCTTCGGAGAAGATCTGGCACGAGACATCGTAAAAGTATCGCCTCAACAACATCGAACATAACCATCTCTGCTCAACGAGTTTTAACAAAACAACAATTGATATCAAAGAATACGGTTGCCAATTTGCCATGTATATATATAAAGCGTATAGTCCTTGTTCAAGCCCAATCCATACACATTTGTATGTTGGCCCAACTCAATCCCACTTAGTCACATCCACGATTTTTTATTTATTTATTTATTTTTATTTTTTATATTTTTTAAAGAGAACAAGTTAGATAAAGTGTCATGTCTTTTGTTCTCTATTTATATTGTACTAGTTTTTTTTATAAATTTTTTGAAATAATTATTTAAAAATTTTAATCCTATTATTAATTGCATATTATCTATATTTTTTGTATTTATCTTTTACTTGTGTTGTGGATAAATATAAAATAAATAATTTTTTTTTAATATCTTATTTATATTTTTTCTATTTATCTTCTACTTGTGTCATGGATAAATATAAAATATTACCTAATAAGAAAATAATCTTTTTTTTTTAATAAAATTATTACTAAATCAGGTATAAATTGATTTTTTTGAAATGCAAAATTTTCAATAAGGGTTTTATTTTATTATATAAAAAATTGTAAATAGTGTGTAAGTGTGTGAGGGGTGGGGGAAAGGTATACTTATTTATACTTATTAGTGAACGAGAAGAGATAACAATAACACAACCCTAAATTATGTGGTTTCTAAGATTTTGTTAGATTGTACAAGTTATTCCAAGATCTCTTGCGAGCAACCATTTATATACATTGAAGAAAGATATGTAACACGAATTGTGAGCAACCATTTATATACATTGAAGAAAGATATGTAACACGAATTGCAAGTTATTTACATTTTATCATGTTATTCTAGACTTGTGGTTAAAGTTTTTGTGTTATTTTCATATGCAATTATATAACACACCAATGAACTTCTTTCTTCTTATTTAACTGTTTATTTACAAAATTTATCCTACCCGAGTAAGTAAACATCGAATTCTCTAGCACGGCCAAAGAAACTATCTATGAGGCGTTTAGTTTGCTGGAATTCATTATAATATGTTGTAATTGTAATCTGAATTACATTCCAATCGTGTTTGGTTGGTAGAGTGAAAGGGATTGTAATTAAGTTTATATTACAGTGACTATTTGGTTTGCGTTGTAATTGTAATTCGGTCATTACAATTACATCAAGTGATGGAATCGAGATTACTTAGGATGTTGGATGAAAAGTTTTGAATTACGTTGTAATTCAGAATTTTTTATACTTTAAAACATCAATATTTATAAATTATTATTATTATTATTATTATTATTATTATTATTATTATTATTATTATTATCGCGTTCCAACTCTTTGAATTACAATTACATTAAATTACAATTTATTATAAAGATTATAATTGTTTTAAATATTTTGTGAATCATAAAGGTAATATATATAGGCCAGAGACATATTCAATGTTGATTCAATATTCTCTAAAGAACCAATGAAACAATAATGGCCATCCATTTTTTTATCAAAAAAAAATAAATAAACTTTCACTTTTAAAAAAAAAAATTAAATATCTGTTGTTCCCTTTACATGATTAGTGTTAACTACAAAGTTAAACTAATGGTGTTCCACGGTAAAGTAATGCGTAAAATACTTGTTAAAAGAGAGAAACGTAAAAGTAAGATGACACAAAGATTTTCGATGTTTAATTCTATTTGCAATTAACAAAGAATTATACCCAAGTGTTTGCGGAATAACACATGGGATTGAATGACAAGTTTGGTAATGCTCTTCACTAAATTTAAGCCATGCTTAAGTACAACTATGCTAAACCAATTGAGCTAAGCTCAAGGACTTAGTTTTGTTTGGAGGAGAGAAAGGAGTTTATGAATGTTTAAGCATTAAGTGCACAAACTTGTAAACTTTTCTTCTTCTTTTTATGATCTTATTTATACACAAGTATTTACAACTGTTATCGAAGAGGATAAAGATAACCTAGGTCTGGATTTGATAAGATGCCTATGGATCTTGTGTAAGTTAGGATCTTCTATGTTGGCCTTTTGGGTATAAAGACAAGGGTGCTTTCTAATAACCAGTGCTTACACCATTTTGGTTTTAAGCCATTTAGGGTAAGTTTGACCTTTGCACGATAAAGGTTTTCCTTTATTCGTTTCAAACTTTTCCCGCTTTGTCCCGCTAATTCTTCAGACTTTTATCTTCAGTTTTTTATCTATCATCTTCATAATTGTTGAGGCACTTTGGATCAGCGAGCTATTGTCATCACTCGCTGATCCCATTATCTTCTTCTTTGGCTAATGTATCATTCACTGAGTTCCGCCTCACTAAATGAAAATTCTTTCTTCTTTAGATTTGTCATGAGCATCCTAAAGATGACTCACTAAGTGACTATGCACTTAGTAACTTGATTATGTTTATGGATTTGCAACACTTAAGATATTTTCTATTCATATCCTGGATTAAGAGAGTTTGGGGTAATGAATGGACCCAACAATATCTCGTAAACCATTAATCGTTACGCAAAACGAATCATACCAGCGCGACGAGAATTAAATTATCTTTCTATAGACGGGAATTAAATTATCTTTATATAGACGGGCACTTTGATATACTTTCGATAAAACAAAAAAATTCACTTATGTCTGGAAAAATCACATATGATCTGTATCACAAATCACATGTGATTTGTGATAAAAATCACATATGATTTTTTCATGCGTAACTTAAAAAAATTTGTGTTTACAGGCCTTTGAGGGGAGTTTCCAGGATCGATTGATCATAACAACTCATGCCAAACATTCATACAAGAATCAGAAAAAAAAAAAAAAAAAAAAAAAAAAAAAAAAAAAAAAAAAAGAGAGAGAGAAAAACAAGAAAGATGGGTTGAACCCTTTAATATGTATGATATATAAACTGTAAGGGTTACAATATTTGTTACAAAAATATACACATATATACTGATCTAAGAGGTGTTATATGAAAATATGTGATAGTTCATTCGAACAAAAGGTTGTGTCCTTTCACAGTAACCGTAAATAACTAACTTATAACTAACTAATCTAACTGCCATCATCTTCTGAATTGCTGGTGCGAATTTGCAGCCCATGACAGTAAAATATGCAGCCTTTCTTATAAACAAAGATTAATGGATTATGTTTTCCAACATATTCCTCCCTAATCTATTAATCTTTGTCTCTCCTTCAATCTTCTTGTTTCTTGATGCTTTCTTGAATGTTGATGTCTTCTATCGTTTGATACTTGTTATTAAGATCTTATAATTTGATTCCTTCGGTTACTTCCGCCTTTACTGCTGTGATCTTTATTATTTCCATGTTGATCGTATTTTTTATCTTTTCACCATGTTCTTTGACAGGCCAAGTATCTTCTTTGAAAAATATCTTCATAGCTTTTGGTTTGAAGCAAAGCAAAACCAACAAGCCTCTTCAAATTGCATCCATTATTTCCATGGTTGCTCTCATTCTTTTGCGATTTTAAAAGCATCTCTGATCTTGAATGATGATTGTAAAGACATGATTTGATGTTGTTAGATCCCTTGGGCTTTGATACCAATGTTTACAGGCCTTTGAGGGGAGTTTCCAGGATCGATTGATCATAACAACTCATGCCAAACATTTATACAAGAATCGATAAAAAAAAAAAGAGAGAGAAACAAAAAAGATGGGTTGAACCCTTTAATATGTATGATATATAAACTGAAAGGGTTACAATATTTGTTACAGAAATCCCGACCTATATAAAACACAAGTTTGATTGCTATTTTTAGAGGCAATAAATCACCTCAAAACTCTAAAAAAAAGACATGTGGAAACCACACCACTTATAGAAAGATTTCGAATTTTTGTTAAAACCAGAATTTGGAGATAATTAAGGAGCTTGATTTGGAATTTAATTACATAAAAATAAATACAGGAAAACAAATAGGGAGACAGTGTATTTCATTTGTTATTCATCAATTTACCAATTTTTTTTCAAATAATCTCGGATGGAATAGGTTGAAGGAACTTTCAAAATTAAAATAAAAATCCCTCAAAACAAGGAACCATATCACAATTTATATGACTGATTGTTTAATTTTTATTCAGCACTATCATCTAATTTCAAAATCTTCTAAGCACATACTTTTCTTATTTTACTTTAATGTACTAGGTGTTTTCAGAGATGATGTTGAACGCAAAGGATGATCAATCAACGATTAATCGATTGTGATACTAACAACAATCCTAATTCGATTATTCTTTTGAAATTAGGGTTTTCATAATAAATGGAATCCTCAATGTTTAGGTATGTATAATTTCCAATTCTCTTTTAAATTGTTATGTGCATACGATTAACTTAACCAAAAGTTATGATTTTCAATATCCATATTTTAAAGAATTTATGTAATATCCCGATTCGAATTTTTCGTTTTAATATATGTGTTTTGGGTGCTGCCTTGGTAATGCCTACTGGGTATTTGATGTAATGTCTCATATTAAGGTAGTTGCTTGACAATTTAATTAACACTAAACTTTGTATGTGAATAATCTCCTGATGTTTTTATAATGGAAGCCTAACGAAATATTTAGCTCAGTTTGGCACTTTCACATAATGTCAATGAATTGCTTATCTAAAATATTTTTCTTGCTATTTATACCAAGCCCAGGCGAGGAAAATGCAATGCAATGGCCATGATGGTGTATGGAGGTTTATGAAGCCAACTATAGATGATCAACCTGAATCGACCCGCGTTAGGCAAATAATATGAGGCGTTTGGCAGTGTGCCAACATATGTATGCTATTTGTACGGATGTTTTTTTTTTTAATTATTTTTTTTGTTATAATGTTTATTCAAGTTGTCATCCTCTTGACCCTGGCTTTTATTTGCAGATGAAGGAGGTTTCTTTATCACATATTTTCTTGCCCAACTCTATTTTTTGCAATGGGAGGGTGTGTAAACATGAAAGAAGGGCATGATGATTTTTAAAGATCTGAGTTGTTTGTTACAACTCTCACATATTTTCTCGCTGAATTTTAACTACTACTTTATGATATTTTTTTCAGGTATGCAAGTACAGGGCGGTCTCTATCTTTGAAGCTTCTGGCGCAATTAGGAAAGGAAAGTCAAGAAAATGTTGTTCTTGCTGGTATATGATACTTTCATAATTCACAAATTTGGGTATTCATTATTTATAAATGAACATGCATATAACTAAATAAGACTTGGCTTATTTAAAAAATAAATAAACATTTATATAACTATCAATTTGAAAACTCATATCCAAACACCAGCTTAGTATAGTTTATAACTACATTTTTTTCTTACCTGTAGCATATTATTCTTTAAATATGATCCACGTTTTCTTCTAGCTCAAAGGCAAGGCGTGACATATTAAATAAGCTCGGTGAATCATCATTTGAGGAAGGAAGTGATGTGGAAGGTAAATATGGTGTTATCTACTGCGTTTCATTTGTTTCTAATGCCTATTTATAATAATTCAAAGCAAATGGAGCCTAACATTCTATGTCGAAGTACTTTATAAAATACTTCGTAATATTCATTGTCATTGCCATTCTAATATTTTCTTTTATATTCGAATCATCTTTAGGTGGCACAATAGTTGCAGACATCGGCTTGGTCAAGGAACGTGGAGTTGACAATCAGCATATCAAAGTGGTAAGTAGATTAACCATTTGTATTCAGCTCTATATACAAGTATACAAACAACCAAGAGGCATTACTATTATCAAGTCAGCCTATGTGTGTTTGGTTGAAGGGTATGTGTCTCATTGTGTTAAAACTTTAAGTCAACTTTGTGCATTATTGATATAAATGTGCTGTGAAATACGTTGTGTATATCACAAATGGGAATGTCTTGGGTTTTCTCACATTGCATTGCATTGGGCTTATTCTTTCAAAAACAAAAACAGAACAACTTTAACTATTGAGATCGCATACCAAATACCAAAAGCCATCAACCTTGGGTGGAAGAATTATGTATGAAAGTGTAACAATTTTTTGTTTGGCCTTTGCAAATGCATTGAACAATATTAGTCTTATGTTTAATTACATTTTTTTCCATAGATAAAGAAGATACTAGATTGACTTAACATTCATGTATGTGTCTCTAAGACGAGATTGAATGAAAACTGAATTTTTTTTGTCACAAAAGTAAACATTGAATGAAAACTGTAACCAAACACCCTTTCTGCTGGACCATGGTTGTTTGGCTACTACTACAACGATGCCCAAACACCTCTTTTGTAGTAGAAAGCACTTTTACATGAGAGGGGAAAATCCATTTTTAGATAATTGCTCTTATCTACTTGTTGGGTCACTGAATTCCCCACATCTTCTAACAAGGATTTGAACGTAAAATAACCTAAGTGCAAACAAGTCACTGAGTGAACAGTAACTCAGTGAGTCACCTTCAGGATGCTAAGACCGAGCCTAAGAAGAAAGGTTCTCCATTCAGTGAGGCGGAACTCAGTGAAGTGTGATCTAAGCCAAGAAGAAGGTGATGGGTTCAGTGAGGATGACAATAACTCACTGAACCCCAATGACTCCTCAACAACTTAATCATACTGAAGACTGATGACATGAAGACTGAAGTTTTGGCGGGACTGGGCGGGAAAGTCTGAGCTGCTTTATTAAAGTGCTTTATCACTTTAATGTCAAACTTTCCCCAAATGGTTAAAACCAGTCTGTCATCAGAAAGTGCCTTTTGGATCTAACTCAAAGAAGGTTCCTTGCCAGAAGAATAATATCTTTCAAGATATTGTTAAGGAAGCTTTAGGTCCAATGTATATTTAGTTGTTCTATACTTGTGTATAAATAGGAAGCAAATGTGAGGAGTAAAAGTTGACAAGTTTGTGCAATTAATGCAAAGCATTCACAAACCACTTTACTCCTCCAAAGAACAACACAAGCCCCTGAGATAGCTCAGTGGGTAATTTAAGTTGTCACTCAACTTAGTTGAGTTTAGTGAGGAGTCCATACAATACTTGTCAATTCAACCCCAAGTGTTATTCCGCAAACACTTGGGTACGATTCTTTGTGATTAACTTCTAATAAAGAATTAAACGTTGGAAAATATTGTCTCTTATCTTTACGTTACTTTATTGTTAATCATTTTCATACATTTGTGTTCAAGTCATATAACTTGGTTACTTTAGCTTTCTAGTTACTGATAACCAAGTAAAAGGGACCAACAAGTGGTATCAGAGCCTCTGATTTGTAAAACTTATACCTGTTTTCAAAACCTAAGAGTGCTCAAGTTTTTAAAATCAAGATCCCACTATGACTGACATAGATGTTCCCCAGCTTGTTGATAAAAAGGGTGGAAGTTATTCAGCAACTGCCCCTCGACTTGAAACTGGCAAATTTAATAAGTGGAAAAAGCGAATGATTTGCTACTTAACTGGGATGGAACCTTATTACATCAAATTGATTAATGAGGGTCCATATGTCCCAACAACTGCCCAAGGTTTAATCAAACCTGAAGCTTAGTGGACCCCAGATGAAAGGAGGGTGGTCAATCAAGACCAGCGCCTGAAAAGCATCATTATATCATGCCTTCCTGATGATATAATGGAATCAGTGATCAACTGTCCCACTGCCCAGCAGACATGGACTGACCTGGTTCATAGCTATGAAGGCCCTTCTGATACCAAAGAGAATAGAATCATGGACCTGAAGCTTGAATTCAATACCTTCAGGGCAAAGGATTCTGAAAGTCTCTCTGAGACTTATACTCGGTATAAGACCCTCCTGAATGAGCTGACCAATGATGGTGTTATACTGTCAAAACATGAAATCAATGTTGGTTTTGTCAACAGTCTCCCTGAGAAGTGGTTAAACTTCTCTCAGGGATTGAGAAATGCAAACCACATTCAGAACCTTGAGCTCCCTGCCATTTATGGGAAGTTTGTCTATGAAGACAATCTTATCACCAGGAGATACCCTGGTAAAGCTCAGGAGACCAAAAAGGCCTTGACAATTACACCCATATCAACTGCTTTCTATTCAAAAGGTGTTGTGCAGGATTTTCAGGATGGATCTGATGATGAGGTTGACCAAAGAACCAGTGAGGAGTATCTTAATGATCTTCAAATTGAATTTCATGAAAGAGCACTCCTTGCTAATTCAAAAAGGTTTATTAAGAAAAACAAATTTCCTTCTAAAGCTAATGACAATACTGAATGCTTTAAATGTGGCAAAATGGGGCATTTTGCTAAAGATTGTTTTTCAAAAACAACCTCAGAACCATCTTTCAAATTTTCAGGAAATAACTCTTTTTCAGGCCCCAGCAAATTTCAACCAAAAATGCTTCAGTCTAGTCAAAGATTTGAAAAAGTCCCTCAAATTGACTTTGAAGCAAAGTACAGAAAGGCAAAAGCTAAGCTTGCCCTTCTTGAATCATCCTCAACAGTCTCTCAGCCTCCTCAGGCTCCAAAGCCTACTCAAGCCAAGAACAAAGGGCTTGTTGCTGAAACATATGACTGGGATGAGGTTGAAGTGTCCTCTGATGATGATGAAGTTCACATCAGTGCCCTGATGGCTCTGTCAGAAGACAACAAACTTGCTGTGGGAAAGAGTCATGCAAGAAATGGTGAATGGGTCAACATCACAATGAGGAAGGTAAATCTTTTACTTTCTATGGATGATAATGATGATTGGAAATCTTACTTAGGCTATATTAATGTTGATCTAAAGTATGTTGAAGAGCAAAGACTTAATTTGTTTTCAAAATTTAACAAACTTAGTTTTGAATTAAATCATTGTAGAGATGAATTACTTGCCTTAAAACAAGCCAAACTTGAAAGTGTCACACTTCAAATTCAAAACTCTGAACTTGTAAAACAAAATCAAGCTCTTCAGGAAGAACTTAAGAAAGAAAAGGAAATTATTTGGAAGTGGACTCAGAAAAACCCCAAACTTTATGAAACACTGAGTCTCTCACCCAGCCCCAATAAGGCTGGTCTGGGTGATGATCAACTCACTGAAGTTTCAGGGGAGAGTAGCCATTCCACAACTTTTCTATTAACCAACATACTCTCTAGCAAAGAACTAGCTCCCAAACCCAGTGATTGGATTGAAAGAAACAATCCTGATAGTAAATTACCAAATTTTAACACTGGAAGAATCCTGGAGCCTGAAAGTCAGGCCATCTAGGAGCTGCTAGGAGTCACTGATGAACTTAGTCCTACTGAGTCCATCACAGAGTCTAAGTGTGATTCACCACTCCCTCTACTGAAACAACTTCAGGGAGCAGAACCCAATTCTGACCTTGCACCATTAGTCTTTCAACCACATTCTCCTAAAGAGAAATCAGGGTTAGGAAGGACTATACTGAAAAGACCTACTCCTGCACCCACAGAACACCAAAAACCTTCAGTAACTACTGAAGTGAAGCCTGAAAGCACTGATTCAAAGGTTGATCAGCTTGCTGAACTTGTCAGGATGCTGAGTGAGAAAATTGAGTCTACTGAGAAAAACTCTGACTCTAAATCTACAAAGCCCTCAGTATCCTCAGGTTCTTCCAAACCAAAAACCACACCCAGACCCTCAGGGAGATGTGAACTGTGCAATTATCCAAATCACAGCACTGATAAATGCTACAGAGTCCTGTTTTGTATGATATGCAAACAAGAGGACCACAGAACTTGTGATCACATCCCCCACACTGCCTCTTTAAAGGCAAGGGGTCAATACAAAACCCAAGGCTATCAGTATGCCACACCTTCCAAACAAAGACTGAAGGCTAAGCCTTTCTCACCATGTCCTCACTGTGGTTTCAATGATCATCTTCCTGATGATTGTATGATGAAATAATGCTGTGACATCTGTGGAGATCCCTCCTATAAAACCAGGGGGCATGACAAAGTGATTCAGTCCAGAAGGAAAAACCAAACCAACACTTCTCAGTCACCTGATGCATCAACATCCACAAAATGTAAAACATGTGGAAGCTCAGGTCACACAACTTCAGACCATGATTCACTAACTGAGTTCAAAAAGTCCCTGAGGACTAAGCCCACTAGAAGGTGGGTCAACAAGCAAAACTAACCCAGTTTACTGTTTGTGCAGAAACACATCAAGGATCCTACCTGGCATCTAGACAGTGGATGCTCCAGAAGTATGACTGGTGTGAAAAGTTTTCTGCACAAATATGTGGAAGAACCAGGACCCAAAGTAGTATTTGGTGATAACTCATCAGCTCCCACTGAGGGTTATGGTTCAGTAAACTGCAATGGTATAGCTTTTACAAGAATAGCTTATGTTAATTGTCTGAAGTACAACCTGATAAGTGTTTCCCAACTATGTGATGCCAAATACATAGTTCAGTTTGATGACAAGAGAGGGACCATCTTTAATGCCAATAAGGAAGTTGTTTTGATTGCCCCCAGGAGGGATGATGTATATGTCCTTGACATGTCATCCCTGACTCAAAATGGGACTTGCCTTTTCTCAAAGGCAAGTGAGACAATCAACTGGCTATGGCATAGGAGACTCTCTCATCTCAACTTCAAAAACATCAACAACCTGGCCAAACAGAACAAAGTTCTGGGCCTTCCATCCCTGGTGTATACCAAAGACAAGCCTTGTTCTGCTTGTGAAAAAGGAAAACACCACAGGGCATCATTCAAAACCAAACAAACCTTTTCCATCAAAAGCTGCCTGCATCTTCTTCATATGGACCTTTTTGGACCTATCAGTCCAATGTCCATACACCATGAGAAGTATACTCTGGTCATAGTGGATGAATACTCAAGATATACTTGGGTTTACTTCCTGACCAAAAAGAGTCAGGCAGCTGAAACCATCATGTCATTTGTCAGGAACATTGAAAATCAAAATGATGTCAAAGTTAAACAGATCAGGACTGACAATGGCACTGAATTCAAAAACCAAGACCTTGAGTGTTTTTGTGATGAGAAAGGAATTTCTCAAAATTTCACTTCTCCCTATACTCCTGAACAAAATGGAGTAGCTGAAAGGAGAAATAGAACACTCATTGAGGCAGCAAGAACAATGTTGAATGGCTCAGTCCTCTCAAAACATTTTTGGACTGAGGCAGTTAAAACAGCCTGCTACACTCAAAACAGGTCAATCATTGTGAAAAGGCATAATAAGACACCTTATGAGATATTCAAAGGAAGGATTCCTGACATCAGCTATTTTCATGTATTTGGGTGTCCTGTGTTTATACATAATCACAAGGATCACTTAGGTAAATTTGATGCCAAAGCTGATGATGGATACTTCCTGGGATATTCCTTGGTCTCTAAAGCCTTCAGGGTGTTCAACACAAGGAGACAACAAACTGAGGAAACTTATCACATTACTGTTGATGAGAGCACTGAATCCATCAGGTTCTCAAATTCCTCAGTAGAAGAAATTGGTATTGATGACTCATCAAGATATCCTCCTGATGAGTATCATCCTGAGAACAATCCCTCAACTCAATACCAAGCTGATGCTGATGTCTCCTATTACATCATCCCTCACAACCTACCCCAACCACCTATCGGTGAGTTCATAGAAACTCAGCCTGTCTCAAATGAGACTGACACCACTGAACAAAATGTTCAGGAACCCACAGAACAAATTGTTCCTACAGTTGTCACTGAAGTACATATTGATGAGTTACCTCATGTTCCTGAGTCTGAATCTAATCAGGCTCCTACAAGCTCAAATTCCTATCCCAAACCCCAGGATAGCTGGACTAGATCCAAAATCATTGAGCTTGTGAACATCATTGGTGAACCCACTGAAGGCATGCTCACAAGAAGCAAGGCTGCCAAACTTAAGGCTGCCACTGCCAATATATGTCTTTATGCTGACTATCTCTCAGAAATTGAGCCTAAAAATGTCAAAGAAGCCCTGACTTATGAAAGTTGGGTTCAGGCCATGAGAGATGAATTGGAACAATTTGACAGAAATGATGTCATGACCCTTGTTGAATGCCCCCAGGGTGTTTTAATCATTGGTATGAAATGGGTCTTTAAGAACAAGACTGATGAGAATGGCACAGTCATAAAAAACATAGCAAGACTGGTTGCCAAAGGATATAATCAACAAGAAGGCATAGACTATGAGGAAACCTTTGCACCTGTTGCAAGAATGGAAGCCATCAGGATCTTCCTTGCCTATGCAACTTACATGAACTTTAAAGTTTACCAAATGGATGTTAAAAGTGCATTCCTGAATGGTAACATCAAAGAAGATGTTTATGTGCAACAGCCTCCTGGTTTCGAAAGTAGTGAATACCCCAACCATGTCTACAAGCTTAACAAAGCCCTTTATGGACTGAAACAAGCACCCAGGGCATGGTATGAAACTCTTTTAGCCTTCTTGATCCAAAACAAGTTTGTCAGAGGAAGAATTGACAACACATTGTTCATCTACAGAACAAAGGATGGTGTCATTCTTGTTCAAGTATATGTTGATGACATCATCTTTGGCTCAACAAATTACAAACTTTGCAAACAATTTGAAAAACTTATGACCACAAAGTTTGAAATGAGCATGATGGGTGAACTCACATACTTTCTTGGACTCCAAATCAAGCAAACTGATAAAGGAATATCCATTTGCCAAGAAAAATACCTCAGGAACCTACTGAAGAAGTATGAGCTCACTGACTGCTCTTCAGTGAAAACCCCTATGGTTCCTCCAAACAACCTTGGCCCTGATCTCACTGGAAAATCAGTTAATCAAACCCTATACAGAGGAATGATTGGCTCCCTGATGTACTTACTTGCCTCAAGGCCTGATATCCAATTCTCAGTCTGCCTGTGTGCCAGATACCAGGCTGACCCTAAAGAATCACATCTCACTGCTGTCAAAAGAATCATCAGGTACCTAAAGGGTACTCCAAACCTTGGTTTGTATTACCCAAAATGTTCAGGATTTGATCTCAAAGGGTACACTGACTCTGATTATGCAGGATGTAACATGGATAGGAAAAGTACTTCAGGATCCTGCCAATTTCTTGGTGGTAAACTTGTGTGTTGGAGTACAAAGAAACAACAGTCAGTGGCCATGTCCTCAGCTGAAGCTGAATATATGGCTGCTGCAGGATGTTGTGCAAATGTACTATGGATGAAGAGCCAACTGAGTGACTATGGCATTCAGTATAAAATGGTACCTATCTTTTGTGATAATACAAGTGCCATAGCCATCTCAAACAATCCAGTACTTCATCAAAGAACCAAACACATTGACATCAGATACCACTTCATCAGGGACCATATCTCTAATGGAGAAATTGAACTACATTTCATCCCCACTGAGTATCAGCTAGCTGATATCTTCACTAAACCTTTGGATGAACCCACTTTCACAAGATTGAAAGCTGAACTGGGCATGTTGGACATAGAATCAGGGAACTGATCAAAAATGTTCCAACATGATGTGTATTCTCTAGGTCCCTGATCACATCCCTTCCTGAAAGTTTTTTTTAATGATAATTCATTCAGGGGGCTGTGGATGAAAAATGGCATTCAATACCCTAACTAAATGTTCCGAATACTTAGTTAGTAAATGTCCCAGGTAGGTAACTGATTCCTATTAAATATAGGAATATATGTCACTTACACAACTGGCATCCACATCATGAGCCCCCACATCTCTTTCACCTAACACCACTGAGCATTAAATGCTCTCTCACACACAAAAAGTGTGATGATTTTTCCTCTGCAAAAGTGCATTATTTGCAGAGGCACCCCAAAGGGTGAGAGAAAAGGGGGTAGTGGGAATCGTGATATTTAATGCGGATCTCAAACCTATATTATTATGCCGTTTCGGTTGAATATTATAAGTTCTTGATATCCGCAACATCACTACCTTAATTCCCACTATAAATACCCCCACAAAAAGGGAAAAACACACACGCTTTTAAAATCATAACTAAACTCTTGCAAATTGTTTTCAAAACTGCGTGTGTTTCCCTCACCAATACCATTTTTTCAAAACCAGGCCTTTTTATTACCAAATGGCTTCTTCTAAGGTCGTAAAATACGTACCCAATGTGGATTTCCAAATGGAAAGCGTAGACCTTACCAAGAACAATGTGGTGGGGAACTTTGCCTACCCTGCTGGGTACCCTGAATACAGGGATGTGGTGAAGTTCCTTCAGAACTGCTTCCTGACCACCTCATTCACAAAGACCCCCTCAGTCATCTATCATGACTACTTGAGGGAATTTTGGTGCACAGCGATGGTTGAAAACCCTGATGCGCTAAAAGAGGCCAAAATAAAGTTTACAGTCAAGAATGGAACTAAGTCCCTAACTCTTGACTATAAAACTTTTGTCAAAGCCACTGGGCTTGACTACACCACGACCTTCACTGCCCAACCCTCTGAGAAAGAGGTAAAGGAGGTCTTACTGGAATTGGGACCCTATGACAAAAATCACCCTGAGGTGACACCAGGGTCCCTATTATCCAAAGCCCCAATAATTAAGACCTGGTTCCCAGCTCCCTGGAAGATTATAATGACTTTTGTCATTCAGGTTCTCTGGGGAAATAAATCCTCGACTGAGCAATTAAACACTACTCAGGCAATGATAGTGTTCTGTCTCATTGAGGGTAAAATGATAGACCTTGGAGAAATCATCTTCAGGGACTACATAGCAAAGTTAGGGGGAAGTCTAGGCAAAAACATATGTCATATCCTAGATTTGTTTCTTGTGCCCTACAAGACTTGCTTGGGTCTGAGTATGATAGGCCTGACGCAATAGGTTTTGAGCCTGACATCCTACACAAGGCAAATTACTCACGTGACCCTCTTGAGGTTACACCTGTCACCCTGACATTGTACATGCGTACTGCTATCCAGGGTGACAATAAAGTTTCACCAGTCCCCTCTCCCACCAAAAAGGTGGAGAGGAAGAAGGGACAGGGGTCCAGGAAGGTGGCTCAACCCAAGTCACTTGACACTGAGACCTCTGATCCCAAGCCTACAATGAGGCAACCACAACAGCCCTTGACTGCTGACACCATGAGAATTATAACCCAGTCACTAGGCCTGCAACAAAAGCCAACGGAGGGCACTGAGACATCACACTCAGTGTCCTCGGGCATACCCGTTTCCAAAGACTCTACTGTCATAAACAAGACAGTTGAGCCGAAAAAAACCAAACCTTCACATCCTGCTAAAGGCTCTGGCAAATCACAACCAGAGTCTCAGGGAGTAAGGGATCCTAAATCCTCGGTGGGGCAGCACTACTCCACTGAGAAGGGGGTCCACAAACAATCACATCCTGCTAAAGGCTCGGGTAAATCACAACCCAAGCATCAGGGAGTTCATGTTCCTAAACCTTCGACATGCCAGAACAAGCCTGTTGGAAAAGGGGACTCAACCACTCATTTGCCTGATGAGGACATTCGCAAATCAAAGCTTTTGTATGAGGGCACCCCTACTCATCCCCAAGACTCAGTGGGAAATATACAACCCGCTGATAGGGACACAACATTCACGGCTCCTAATGATGGCACTGAGAAACACCCATCAGTGTCTGAAGGGGTCACGGGGGACAAAGATTCAGAGGGATATAAACCACCCGCTGATATGGAACCCAAAACCACTCCTGGAGGTGCGCATTACTTGGGAACTGACCTTAAAGACCAAGTAGGTAAAACCCAACCTACCGGATTTGAGGGGTCAGGACCTGGCCAAAACGAAGGCAAATCTTCTTATGAAGAGGAGCCGGATAACCTCCATTTGTTGCAGATTACCTCCCTGGCGGATGCTCAGGCATTCTTATTTTCTGATGATGAATTTAACAGTGACGAGGAAGTTTTCACGGCCGGAGATGATATGGAGGATGAGGAGACAGTCCCTGAACCTGTTACTCAGTCTTCTCAAACCTCTAAACATAATGAAGATGAACAACATCCCGAGCCGGAAACCTCAGAAGACGCTTCCACTCCTCTCACTGAAAGAGCCTTCCAAAAGTTCATCAAGAAAATGACCAATGTTCTGTACAGGGGGGTCACTGAAGAGGTGTTTGACATGCATACTGAGCAAGCAGTCCACTATCACCTCCTCAAGGATGCTGTTGAAGACTACAATGATGATGTCAGGGAGCAAAATTCCACTGTCTCTCACTCCCTGACACAAATGGCTTCGCACATCAATCAGTTTTTGGAATCCCTTAAGGAGCTGGCTACAGGGGTTAAGTCAGTTCAAGAATCAGTCAAGGATGATCCTGAGCTCAACAAGAAAATTCTTCAGGCATCTGAGACATATCAGGTCAACTCGGCGGCTCTTACTGAGTTACTTGGTTTGATAAGGGATTCAAATGTTCAGAATCTCAGCTCCATGGTGGAGTCCCTCAAGTCTTCCTTCACTCAGTTGGAAGCATCAGTGACAGCTCAATCCCTGAAATCCACATCTCTGGCATGGACAATGGGATCCAGGATGACTGCTCTTGAAAACTCTCAGGCTTCACTTGACTCCAAGGTATCTCTCATTCATCAGGATACTGCGGAGATCAAGTCCATGATGACGGAAATGTTTCAAGCCTTCAAGGGTACTTCTACTTCATCTTCAGTAACTCCAACACTTGTCATCACTGCAGCTCCGACAATTGTTGAGGGGGAGAATGTTCCTGAAACCCCTGTTACTGATGAACAAGAAGCTGGACAGCCCTCTCACACTGAGGGGGAGCATGTCACTGAAGCCACACCAATCACACAAGTTCCACCACAAGAGTAACCAGTCTCCTCCACTCTCTTTCAGGACAGAGGAAAAAGCATAGCCACCACCTCAGAACCTGAAGTAAGACTCCAGCCTGCCTCCACAATGGTGAGAACTGACCCTGATGAACCTATCAGGGTCCCATTTGCAATCAATGGAAAAATCTATCAACTCACCAATGAACAAATACAAGACTACATGGAGAGAACTGAGAAAGTGGCAAAGGCAGCTGAAGAAGAGAGATTGAGCAAGCCTGAACTGATACAGGTTGTTCATGAGGAGGCTGAAAAGATTGGTCTGGATACTGAGGCACTAGCTACTGAGCAAGCTGGTTCAGCCGTTAAAAAGGCTCAGGAAGAACAGATGATTGCTCTGAAAAAGGAAAGGGAAGAGAAGCTGAAAAGGCAAGCTCAAATCAGGAAGACCAGGGTTGAAAGATATCATTGGGTGATGAAGGAAAGATTGAAGCCTGAAACCATCACTGACATCAAAATCCACAGGAATACCAAACCCGCAATGGTCACTGTCTTCAGGGGGGCTGATAAAAGAATCATGGACACTCATAACCCATTCAGATTCACTGACTTTGGGATCACTGAACTTGATGAACTCCGTCCCATCATTGCCAAGAAAAATGGTGCCGTTGTTGATCAACTTCTCAAGTCACTGAGTGAAAGGTATGACAGACTGAGAGCAATGCCTGAAGCCCTCAACATTCCCTCCCTTCTTCCTGCTCCAACAACAGGAACTGCTTCATCAACTACCACCAGGAGAAAAAGGAAGCACATTGATTCCGAGCCTGAGATCAAGGTCCCAGGATTGGATTGTGATAGGTCCGTTCCTGAAGGAATCACCTTCGTGAACAATACCGTGCTTTAACACCCTGAACGAGGTCTATGCTTTACGGATGAATATGGAGACCTTGCCTTCCAAAGGTGGTCTGATATAGACAAGGCAGGGGTCACGGCAATGGTAACGTACCTGATGTTAGCTTCTCCTATACAAAGTGGTGCAAACCAAAGGTTCTGTAAGGACCTTAGGACCAAGATTGAGAAGCATCCTGAGAAACACCTGCTGAGATCAAAGAAAGCTAAGATTGAGGGACTTGGCTATCATCTGAACATCTGATCTGCAACAACTATCTTTATTTTGTTTGTAATTTGTAGGAAAAATGTAATAGCTATAAATAAAATGATGTTTTGTTTAAATAGTTATGTCCTACTTTCAATTACAACAAACATTCAGTAAGAGAAGATGTACCCTGACAACTCATGCTGAATCAAGTAACACTTAGGCTATTTGTATGTTCAAATAGGGGGAGATTGTTGGGTCACTGAATTCCCCACATCTTCTAACAAGGATTTGAACGTAAAATAACCTAAGTGCAAACAAGTCACTGAGTGAACAGTAACTCAGTGAGTCACCTTCAGGATGCTAAGACCGAGCCTAAGAAGAAAGGTTCTCCATTCAGTGAGGCGGAACTCAGTGAAGTGTGATCTAAGCCAAGAAGAAGGTGATGGGTTCAGTGAGGATGACAATAACTCACTGAACCCCAATGACTCCTCAACAACTTAATCGTACTGAAGACTGATGACATGAAGACTGAAGTTTTGGCGGGACTGGGCGGGAAAGTCTGAGCTGCTTTATTAAAGTGCTTTATCACTTTAATGTCAAACTTTCCCCAAATGGTTAAAACCAGTCTGTCACCAGAAAGTGCCTTTTGGATCTAACTCAAAGAAGGTTCCTTGCCAGAAGAATAATATCTTTCAAGATATTGTTAAGGAAGCTTTAGGTCCAATGTATATTTAGTTGTTCTATACTTGTGTATAAATAGGAAGCAAATGTGAGGAGTAAAAGTTGACAAGTTTGTGCAATTAATGCAAAGCATTCACAAACCACTTTACTCCTCCAAAGAACAACACAAGCCCCTGAGACAGCTCAGTGGGTAATTTAAGTTGTCACTCAACTTAGTTGAGTTTAGTGAGGAGTCCATACAATACTTGTCAATTCAACCCCAAGTGTTATTCCGCAAACACTTGGGTACGATTCTTTGTGATTAACTTCTAATAAAGAATTAAACGTTGGAAAATATTGTCTCTTATCTTTACGTTACTTTATTGTTAATCATTTTCATACATTTGTGTTCAAGTCATATAACTTGGTTACTTTAGCTTTTTAGTTATTGATAACCAAGTAAAAGGGACCAACACTACTGGGCTTAAAGGAGATAAATCTCAGGTGTGCGCTCTTTGTTTTTTGCTATATACATATTGCAATCCTGCTTAGATGTTTATAATCATTGCGAATGCTTTATAAGCTGCTAAAAGTAATTGTCTGACTTTCAATAGCGCTTAAAAGTAATATTATTACTTTCTCACTCACCGGTTACATCCTACGGTCGGGTTGTATTGGGAATGAGCTTCCTGCCGCTGCTATAAGCCCACAATATCGCTTTTCTACATTGAAATTGAACAAAAGTGTGTCATTTCTATATTTGCATCAACACATGTATGGTATTTTTTTTGTTTATACTACAATACAGAAGTAGTGTCGATCCATTTGCTTGCTGAATGTGTTGGATGATATATAAATTCAAATGGGTCAAACAAAAATAGATGAAGAATGTTGGTCAGACAGGTTGAATGCAGCACAAATCTTATTTTTTAAACTGAAGTTATTGGCTGCAGGGTTGGTGATATGGGCTGTTCAGTAGTTCAACAAACTTGAGGACATATGTGGACATCATGGAAATTGAACACAGGTTACAAATGCTTATCCATTAGGTTAAAACAGTTATTATTAAGTAGTTTCTAGATTCAAAATGTTATAAACCATGGTCTCTTTCGTTGTTTTGGATTAGTTTGGTAGCATACGTGAATTGGGGGAGGATGAAGCTGTCCGCGAAGACTTTATGACCACAATGCAAAGTGCAGGAAACCAAATCAGAATGCAATGCGGTTTAACCCAGCTTATTCATCATTTTATGGTACCGTGTTAGTTAATGCGCTCTTTCACTCTACAAGCCAATGCGGCTTAACCCAACTTATCATTTTATGGTGTCGACTTCATTGATGTGCTCTCTCACTCTACCGGAATTCAGTTGTCAGATGTTCTAAACATGTCTGACCTTGGTCGCAATAGATTAGCCCCGTCCAATGTTGCCAATGCCGAAATATTTGATCAAGGTTTGTTTTCTTTCATACTCTGTTTAGTACTTTAGTGTCCGTTTTATTTTCCAAGTATTATACTTCAACATTTTAAATCTATTATACTTCAAAAATACAAGATCTCCTATACGCTTTTAGATTGTCAAATTGGCATCATTTAGGAGTCACAAAAAGATAACATTTGATGTCAGCTACTTAAACACATGATTTTTTAAATGAGAATCTTTCAGCAAATTCAAATCTATTATACTTCAAAAATACAAGATCTCCTATAGGCTTTTGGATTTTCAAATTGGCATCATTTAGGAATAATAACAAACTGTAAATGAACTCATGTTCTCTAAAAGTAAATATCAGTAGGCTTATTACAACACTTCTGAAATTTGCAGATGTTTGGCATAACATTTACCATGTTACAGGGTCGGCAACTAATAAAAACATTGTTGCTTTAAGTTTAGTAATAACTAATAACACTTGATTTCATGATAACGTGACAACGGTATGTTGTAAATGTGTGTTTAACCTGAAACCACATGTTTTTCCATGTTATACTTTTATGGATTAGTTATCCTATATTAAATGAATATTGGCGGGTGACTATTTGCTTATGCAGGTCACAATTTCCACTTCAAAAAGTGTAGTTAAGTGGCCCGCCCATAGATATATTGACGCGCAACACTTAACGTTTCAATAAGTTTTGATATGCAGGTTACAATTATCTTATGCAAGTTACAAGCTACCTCTTTGTTCTTTTTAACACATTAAAGCTCTGAAATTTTGATTTCTAACATTTAATGGTTTTTGTAGGTTGAACATAATGGTTTTTATCCATGTTGATATTACTTCTAAAACCCTGCAACATTTCTTTTCCAATTGCCCACTACTAACGGAAGTCTTTTTGGTAAGCTTCATATATATGGTATAGTAATGAGACTCTCAGTTTGATTGTTTGAGATGTTAGTATTATATAGTATTTCAATTCTTGAAAAACATTTAAAGCATTCCAATGCAGGAAGATTTGGAGGTAAAGATGAATTTGAAAGAAAAGAAAAAAAAGTTTACAGTATGTACCTTTGGTCAAGACTGGGAATCTCATTTATCTATATGAAGGTAAAATGAAAGTGTAATAGTATATTTCATGTAAGAAGATTGTGTTTATTAAACATGGTTTTTTGTATTCGGTTTGTACTTGTCTGCAGGTGGTATGTCACAGAAGCTTGCAACTTCATTAGTCCATCTTAACATGCTTTTCTTGGATGTGTATTTCACCGAACACGATGACATATTTTTTGCTCTTTGTTTGATTATCATAGATTTGGGCATAGTAGAAAAAACGACTTATGAATCATGATTAATACGACTAATAGCACAGGGATTCAATAAATTGTTCTTTTGAATGAAGTGTATTGCATCCAAAATGCTAATTCATCTATAAAGTTAGTGCTCAACGTTCAAATTTAACATTTTGGCTTTATTGAAAAGTTATTTAAATAAAATACATTTGAACATTTTGGTTTTATTAAAAAGTTATTTAATAAAATAACTTTTAACTCCTGTATATTACACGGGTTATTAAGAATTTTACTAATATACGTGGTTATTTAGAAATTACTTTATTTTTCGTTTTAGCATTATATATATTCGTTGAACGTATAGTATTAAGCATTTTTATACAAGCTTCTCCTATCTATTCTATAACGTGATTTTATCTACCTTTTAGCTATATTTATTATCCTCAAAAAAATTCTTAAATTATATCAGCAAAATTGACACATTCTTGATTACCACATGTAACTGCACTTGACCATAGCCTAATGCTCAATGAATATTTTGTAAAATTAAGTGGCCATTTAACTATTAGTCATGGCATTGTTTTGAAGCTTTTAACATAGTAATGCGTGATATAATATCATTTGAATCATCATCAGCTGCCGATAAAGTTTTCAGTGGAAAGGCAGTATTATTGGTTGTTTCATGTTGGTTTGTTTCGCTATAACCATAAACAAAAGCCGAGGGCAGATATTATCTTAGGTTGGTTGGTTTCTACAACACGCTGTTTTTTCACACAGTGAGTTATATGTTGTGGTATCAAGAGTAAAATACAAGCAAGGGCTAAAAGTACTTTGTTGCGACAGGGATAACAACTACACCGATGAAACCACTAAATTTTCTACAAGGAAGTATTGCATTGACTAACATTATTATTATTATTATTATTATTATTATTATTATTATTATTATTATTATTATTTATTTATTTATTTTGAATTTATACATTGTTTTTGTTATTCCTTAAACACGGTTTTTATTTTTATATATTCGTGTAACCCATTAAATATTTTTGGTCTTATGAGATAATCAACTGTATAAGTTACTCTTTTATTATTCATCAAAATAATTTTATAGAGCTAGCTCGCCCATCGAGCGGGTCTTGAAGCTAGTATACATATATATACTGATCTAGGAGGTGTTATATGAAAAGATGTGATGGTTCATTCGAACCAAAGGTTGTGTCCTTTCACAGAAACCGTAAATAACTAACATATAACTAACTAATCTAACTGCCATCATCTTTTGAATTGCTGGTGCGAATTTGCAGCCCATGACAGAAAAATATGCAGCCTTTCTTGTAAACAAAGATTAATGATTATGTTTTCCAACAATTCGTCGAAAATATAGCGAAGTGCCAGTCTACTGAAATATAAAAAAAAAATGTGTATTTTTTTTCACTTGATGATTTACCGTTTGTAAGATATTTTATTTTTTAAAAAAAGATGAAAAGTATATTTTTTTTTAATTTAATTAAAAATGAGTGGCTAGAATTAATTAATTTGATCTTTAGATAATTTTAATTATACATTTTCAACTCGGATAATAGCTAAAATGAGTAGTTACTTTTTGGTGGTGTGTTTCAACCTCATCGTCTTTGTTCCCAAATTTCACTTTTTTCCTTCTTTTTTTCATCAAAATCATCTTTTGTCTTGACGTTTACTTCATTCCTTTAAACCATTCACAATCACCATCTATTCAAACACCTTCAATCAGATCCATAGATTTTGAAAAACCGCACACCGAAATCATAATAATAATAATAATAATAATAATAATAATAAAAAAAAAAGGTACGTTTCAATTTTGAACACATATGCAACCAACAATCGGTTTTTATATTTTTAATAACGGCACCACACTTAAAATCAGACCCTCGAATTAAATTATCCAAACAGGCAGGCCTCGGGACCTGAACCACTAGAAGAGATTTTAAAGAAAAACATCTAGAACTCACGGCTTTGCACTAAGAGATTATTTATGTTAAATATTCATCTTTATCTTTTCTTATTAACTTTTAGACTAAAATCGAGTATTAGATAATATATTTTCTTATCATACCACACGGTTTAATAATTTTTAAAACTATATTTCATTGCTAAAATTAAATAGGGAGAATTGCTTATAATCAAATTTTTACCATAGAAGCCACTCATTTGTTTTTTATCAAAATAAAAAAAATAAACTTTCACTCTTTTTTTAAAATTTAAATATTTCACAAACCGTAAATCGTCAACGTATAAAAAAAATACTATCACGACGAGAATTAAATTATCTTTCTATAGACATGCATTGTTATATATTTGCGACGAAGTTTTTTTTCGATCAGAAAAATCATATATGATTCGTAAGAATCATTTATGATTCGTAAGAATCGAATCATATATGATTTTTTACGAATCATATATGATTTTTACGAATCATATATGATTTTTTCTGGGCGAAAATTAAAAAAAAAATAATTCGTCGAAAGTATATAACAATGCATATTTATAGAAAGATCATTTAATTCTCGTCGTGATGGTACTTTTTTGTAGCTTGAAAATTTACCGTTTGCAAGATATGTTATTTTGAAAAAAAAGATAGAAAAATATAAATGTATAGCTATAATTGGTTGATAGGTTCTATGACATGTATGTGTTATTCATGGATTTCAACTTATTGCATATATATGTATACCCAATTAAATAACATCACATGCTAGCTAGGTCCTTCTAGAATGTTTATCACTTTATCTACAGCAGTTCGAATACTACTTTCGAGAATATATATTAAGTCACTTTTACCCTTCTAGACACATCTAGATACGCATTCTAGTAAGGGCAATATAGTCATTTAAGGAACCCTCGCCGTCACTATGGATAACTTGTAACATAAGAAAAGTCAACTAAAACATGTGTTAAGGTCGCCTATAAATACTAAATTTCTACCTACTCGTGTCACTTATGTTCGCTAAAGTCGATATTCGTGTTCTTGCTAAATACTTTTACGTGACATCTCCTTTAATAATCTCTTTACAAGGTACCCGGTTTACAAAAACTTTTTACTTTTTGTTTTTATGCGCGTGCCTTAAGTATGTTCATCTTGATGTCTTTTTATGTGTGTTGTTTTTCCTAGTATAGATTTTCAAGATGGGATCTGATTCAAACAGGATGAACGATGGAACAGGGTTCCAACCATCAGAGCAAGGACTATGCGCCAACGGGTGCGGTTTTTACGGCTCAGCAAAACAGAATAACCTATGCTCAAAATGTTACAGTGAACAGCTAAATAAAAACGAGAAAGCTGCTTCGGCCAAGGTTGCTATGAACAAGGTTTTCGCTTTCTCTAAGGTTGGTTCTTCGAGTTCTTCCTCCTCGTCTTCTGCTGAGGTTGCGAAGCCGGTTGTTTTGGAGGAGGTGATCAAGGTTAAGGTTACGAACAGGTGTTTCGACTGTAATAAGAAAGTTGGTGTCATGGGGTTTAAGTGCAGGTGTGGGGAGACTTTTTGTGGGAGTCATAGGTACCCTGAAGAGCATAAATGTGAATTTGATTTCAAGAAGACTGGACGAGATTTGATTTCGAAGGCGAATCCTGTTGTGAAGGCTGATAAGGTTGACAGGATATGAAACAACAAGTCGAGTCAGGTCAGGTCGGGTTGGATAGGTTTTGATTATTGTTACTAGAACTTTATAATTGTGTTTGTTGTAGGATGCTCATCAAGTCACCAACCAAAGCATAAATTAAAACATGGTTTGGTGGTGGGGTGATAGGCTTTAGATTTGATTTTATATAGAAAGTGGAATTGAATTGGTTTTCATCATATATTTTACTTTGTGTTATAGTGGTTCTTTTGGCTTTTTTGCCTTTACTTGATTTTCACAAGTTTGCTACTATTGAATGTGGCTGGAGGTGAGAAGATGCAGTAAGTTAAGCTCTGTTGTTACATGGTCTAAGTCATGTTTGCCATCAAAGTATATGCAGGTGAAGGTGAGATCCAAGCTTATTAGTCGATTACAACTTTGTTCGTTGGCCATTACGTTTGCAAAGCAGTGTACAACACTGAACTAACGAATGAGGTCACAAATATATCTCTACTTAGCTTAAATATCATACTTGATATTACGTATTACAACCCAAATCATTGTCATGTCTGAGATTCATAGGATCGTGGCAAACAACGTAGCCTTTAAGTCAAATCCATAACCAGGAAAAGTATATACTAATACTTTACCATTTTGATTCACAAAAGGCACTGAAAATTGAAAGCATTAGTTTTTGACATTTTTAACATAGTTTATCATTCTGAGTAAATGGAAACAAAAAACATACAATAAGCTAAAATGAAGGATTCGGTGCTTTAGCAAGTTCATGAAAGTAGATAAATAAACGGGTTTGCTTCTAGTCAGATTGGATCTTCATAGAATTCATTATAGCATTCATGACCATGTCAGCCTCCCTGCACAACTTAGAAAAAGATGTTTCAATCTGGGCCCTCTTTGATGCTGGAAGCTTTGTCAGTAACTCTTCAATGAGGCACAACTTTGAAATAATGTTACTTGTAGAAGTCTTTGCTTTCCAATGTTCGATCTGAGCACATAGATCTTCCCAACAGCTATCGATTTCATTCTTCATTTTGTCTATTTGCATTTTATCTTGCTCATGCATATTTGGCTCGTGGCACACCACTGGTATCATAACTCGATCCATATGAGCTATATTGGTCTCGATATTTGCTTTCTCGTGCTCTAGCATCTCCCTGAGTTCTGCCATACAGTATAGCGCTTCTTTGGCATAACGCAATGCTCTCATCTCCTGAATGAAACATATAGTGTTTAGAAGAAACATGATTTATTGTAAAAAAAAATTCCCAATTTAAAATTCCCCTTCTTACACGGACATGTAAAAGTAGCGGGTCTTACTAAGCTAGCCCTGCTGAGTAGCTAACACTGACGGTTTAGTTTAGCACATAGAGAAAGTAACATCCAAAACAAGCTTCGCCTAACCAATGAGACGAAAACCAATAGACTAATGTAATGCATTACTTTCAGAAATGGCTTAATCAATTGCTCCAGACACGCACGTTTTTTTCCCTCACAATTCACATCTTATTTAAGATTCTTTTTAATTATATAAAGAACAGAGATATTTTTACTCTAAAAAATCCTTATATCGATTTTTACTACAACCTTCAACATAAAAAACATGAAGTTAAAGTACACGAAAAAAGATTATAGTGTTATGAATAGAATCTTAAAATCTTAGGACATGCTTGATAACAACTACACTTTTTCACTTCTTACTATATAAAACAGAGGTGCAATGTTTGTGTGACCAGAAAACAAACGAACATGTGTTTGAGTTAACTATGTTTCAAAAAGCTATGTAAAAATTTAAAAGCTAAAATACAATTTTGTATTAGCAGTTTAATATCTTAACATCATTAATGCGAAGAAGTCAATGCAAATTTCAAAGTTCAAACACCAAGCACCCTGCATGGTAAGTAAGAGTCTGGCGTAAATACCTCGCATGAGACCTCTGTGAAGGTGGCACTTGGAGAACCATCTAGCAAATACTTTTTGACTTCAGCAGGTATAGTTTCTGGCACTTCTACCCAATAATCATGTGGATAAACCTTTAAACTCTTCAAGTTAACAAATGGAGAAGGTTGATATGAAATTAGTTCCATTAGTGGAGAAAGAATCTGCAGAATAAGAATTATATATAAGATACACGACAATTAATGCAACCCACAAATTTTTGTCAAACACATATTTCATCTTCAATAGTGTCTTGGTACTTCCATGAACAAATGATCAATGGCTACTGGAAGCAGGGGTGCCAAAAAAACCCAACCCGAACCTGATTAAGCCTATTCGGTCGGGTGGGTCAGGTTACTCGGGTTATTAGGGTCAACCCGAGTAACCCAAATACTAAATAGGGTCAGGTATCGGGTTGAAAATGTTTGGCTAACTCGGGTTTAGGTCGACCTGATAGACCCGAATAAAGATTTTTTTTTTCTTTATTTGTAATAAAATTTTATAAATTATCTTTTTAAACGAGTACAAATAGGCAATTTTATTACATTTTACTAATATTCGGGTTGACCCGAACCCGAATTAACCTGAACCCGACTAACTGGAATTCAAATAGGTTCGGGCATGCTATTTTTAGACTTGATCCGACCCGATTTTACCTGAAACCGACCAAACTAACCCGATTAACACCCTAACTAAAGGCATCAAATAATGTTGAGCACCAAACTATTACACAAATGAATGTCCGGTGTTCGACATAGCTTGTAAAAAAGCAATTTCACTTGAATACTGAAATTAGGAATTATCAGTTAAATTAACCACCTGACTCACATTATAAAGACTAAAGACTGATTCCGATACCAACTTACATGAAACATTCCCATGTTAAGTGTAAGATATTTGACACTATGGAGTTGTTGAAGTAGATCAAAAATGGTATGAGCATCTGGCTTGTTTGGCTCATAATAATGCTCTATGCTAATACTTAGATCCACACTTTCCAAAGAACAAAACCTGCATGAAGAAAACTGCAACCATTGATCTTGCCCACCTTTAAAGCACAGGGACACAAGCTCAGGTGCAGAAATCAGATGCAATCCTTGCCAATTTCTAACAGTGAGATCCTTTAGTTTAGGCGCAACCACATTAATATCATTGTGGAACAAGTATCCATCTTCAAGCGTGAGAATAGAAAGGCCAGGATGACAAATATCAACACCATTTAATCCTGCCGTGCTGCAATATTTTAACACGAGTTTCTTCAAGTTTGCACATTTAGAGAAAATACCAGTATCTTTAGCAGTAACCTCGTCATTAAATTTGATATATTCGAGGTGCAATGTTGTTAAACTTGTGAGCTCCCATGTTGATGTGACAGTAACATACTCCTTATAAGAAAATCCAAGAAAAGTGAGATGTTCGAGAGACTGAGAACTTAATAGAGAAAGAGGGAATTCAGTTGAACATGAAACGGTTAGTTGTTTGACATTGTGGGAGAACGCATAATCCAGAATCCTTTTGACAGGCTCCAGAATAACCCCTCCGGGAAAACTGAGTTTAGCATAAGACATTTCTATTTGATTGTTGCGGCAAGATAAGACATGAGTAACAAATTCAGAAAACTCGCACAACTCCTTGTGATCCTCGCTTGAGAAATTAAGACACGGCAATGAAGTCCAAAGATACCTCCATCTAGATGACAATGCACTTGTTTGGACAGCAAGTTTTATGCCAACAAGAGAGAGGATTTTATGGATAAGATCATCAGGCAAGTTGCTTAGTCTATCGCCTTGTACATTCATTCTCGTTTTATTTGCTACAACACTAGCATACTACCTTATGTGGCTCCAAAAGCTGCAAACAATATGCAGGCAACAATTAGCGCATAGGACATACTAAACATGTACAAATTATATAAGTTGTTACATGATTAGCTTCTTTTATGAGCTTATGGGCTTATTTGAGTTTTGACTTTTTTCAGCCTATTAGTTTTTGGGTGTTTGGATAAGCTTATAGGCTTAAGCTTAGGCTTGTGAGCTTATGTAATAGGGGATGTGATAAGCCCTTTTTTTTGTGGTTTATGGGCTTATATGCCTACTTTTCCAACTTTTTGTTGGAAAATTTAGTACACTTGAGGGATCAATTTACACCTGGTAATGGGTTTGGAGGTATGGAGTATACACCCATTTGGTCAATGAATCCCCTGACTCAATAGTGGTTATGTATTGATCAAAGTACTGCTAGCAGACTCTGCTGCTAGTGTTGTGAATCTGCTGCTAGGATTTTGCTGCTAGCTGATCCTGCTGATAGGATTCTGCTGACAGCTGATTCTGCTGCTAGCTGATTCTGCTGCTTATAGCATTCTGCTGCTAGTGAGAATCTGCTAATAGCATCAGCAATTCTGCTGCTAGGTTTTAACCACTGATCTCTATTATTATGGAAATTATTATGTTATAATTAATGGGCCGTTAATTATACTTAATACCATGGGCTAGGGTTTGAGTATTCTCTATTATAAATAGAGATCACATCATTCTGCATGGAGATAAGTTATCATACGATATACTAAACACAAAACCCTAAACACTTCAATACGCATCTGGTTCTTGGTTTGTGCCTAAAGCAAGAACATCACTTGGTCTTATCCCATAGAGATATTCGTGTAACCCAGGCATAGGGTCGAATAGTTTCTATTGGAAAGTGATACCACGATTTCAAGTGAATATCCGGTACCTTTATTGATTATCTTAACCCTAATCTGGGAACTGTTTTACACATAACAACCAATAATCAATAGAAACTATTAGTGATAATCAATGGCTGCTGCTATGAGACAAATGGCTGCTAACTTTTCCAAGCTGGAAAAGTTTGAAGGTGTTGATTTCAGAAGGTGGCAAAAGAAGATGCACTTCTTATTGTCAAGTATGAATGTGGTGTATGTTCTCACGACTGAGATTCCAGAAGATCATGGAGATGATGCTACTATGGATCAGATGAGGGCAAGGAGCAAGTGGGAGAATGATGACTACATATGCAGAGGTTTAATTCTCAATGGTATGTCTGATTCTCTATTTGATATTTATCAGAATGTTGAAACTTCTCAAGAACTATGGGATTCCTTGGAAGCCAAGTATATGGCTGAGGATGCATCAAGTAAGAAGTTCCTTGTAAGTAATTTTAACAATTACAAAATGGTTGATTCTAGACCTGTCATGGAACAATACAATGAACTTCTTAGTATACTTGGTCGATTCACACAACACAAGATGAACATGGATGAGGCTATTTCAGTCTCTTGTATCATCGATAAACTACCTCCCTCTTGGAAAGAATTCAAACATATGCTTAAGCATAAGAAGGAGGAGTTAACTCTTGTTGAGTTGGGCAGTCACTTGCGCATTGAGGATTCACTCAAAGCTCAAGACATTGACAAGCCAAAGAGTAGCACTGCTACTGGTCCATCAGTTGTCAATATGGTGGAGCATAACAACTCCACCAAGTACAATGACAACAAGGGCAAGCGTAAGCATCAAGATAACACCAAATCTGATCTTAACAAGAAACCTAAGGTGACTTGTTGGAAGTGTGGGAAACCTGGACACTTCAGGAAAGATTGCAAGGGTGGTAAAGTTGGAAACAAATCCAATGGATCAGGCACAAGTGGAGGGAATGGTAACACCAATTCTCTGAAAGGTCAGAATGTGTTTAATAAGTCTTTTAAGATTTATTATGTTACATATATATCTGATATTTACTTTGTGCAGGATGATGATGTTGCTTGGTGGGTTGACTCTGGAGCTACAATTCATGTGTGTAAAGATAGAAGCTGGTTCAAGACCTACAAGTCAATGAATGATGGTTCTATTCTTCACATGGGAAATGAGTCAACTGCCCTGGTGCATGGAAAAGGATGTGTTGAGTTGAAGTTTAGTTCTGGAAAGATTGTTTCTTTATTTAATGTTTTACATGTTCCTGATATTAGAAAGAATTTGGTTTCTAGTAGTGTTTTAAATAATTGTGGTTATAAACAGGTTATTGAATCTGATAAGTTTGTTTTGTCTAAAAATGGTGTGTTTATTGGTTTTGGTTATTTATGTAATCAAATGTTCAGACTTAATATTGCTCATGATAATATTGATTCTGCTTTTATATCTACATCTAAACTTTATGATTCAAACCTATGGCATGCAAGACTTGGCCATGTACATTTTAAAAGAATGCAAGATATGTCTAAGGATGGGTTAATTCCAGCCTTTGATGTGAACACTGAAAAGTGTAAAACTTGTATGTTGAACAAGATAACTAAGAAACCTTTTCAAGGAGTAAAACGTGAAACTAAAGTTTTGGAGTTAATTCACAGTGACCTTTGTGATTTACATGCTACTCCCTCTTTGGGGAATAAGAAATACTTTGTGACTTTTATTGATGATGCTTCTAGGTTTTGTCATGTTTATTTATTACATTCTAAAGATGAAGCATTAGATAAATTTAAAGTATTTAAAACTGAAGTTAAATTGCAACAAGGGTCTCTAATCAAAAGATTAAGGACTGATAGGGGAGGTGAGTACATGGATACTCTGTATTTTCAGTCTGTTGGTATAATCCATGAAACGACTGCCCCTTATACTCCTCAGCAAAATGGTATTTCTGAAAGGAAAAATAGGGTGCTGAAGGAGATGGTTAATTCAATGTTGTCCTATTCAGGGCTGAGTCAAGGATTCTGGGGTGAAGCTATGTTAACAGCTTGCTATTTATTAAATAGGGTTCCCAACAAAAGGAACAAAGTTACCCCTTATGAACTGTGGACTAAAAAGAAACCTAACCTTAACTATCTTAAGATATGGGGTTGTAGGGCTGTTGTAAGACTCCCTGATCCAAAGCAGAAAACTTTGGGTGAAAGAGGCATTGAATGCATCTTTGTTGGATATGCTGAGCATTCCAAGGCATATAGGTTTTATGTTATAGAACCTAATGAGTCTGTTTCAATTAACTCAATAATTGAATCAAGGGATGCAATCTTTGATGAGAACAGATTCTCATCTATCCCTAGACCAAGTCAAAGGATTCCAAATGGAACTAATGACAATGGTGTTTCAGAGGTTCCTGCTGATGAGGTTCCTACTGGTGAGGTTCCTGCTGATGAGGTTCCTGCTGAGGTTGTGGAACAACAACCTGAACCTGAGCTCAGAAGGAGCAATAGGGTGAGGACTCCAAAGTCATTTGGACCTGAGTTTCAATTATACTTAATTGAAGGTACAAGGAGTGAGGTCTCTGACCAATACTCCTATTGCTTCATTGTGGAGGATGATCCCAAAACATTTGAAGAAGCAATGAAGTCCCAGGATGTTGCTTTCTGGAAAGAAGCAATTAATGATGAGATGGACTCCATCATGGGCAATAACACTTATGTGTTGACTGATCTACCACCTGGTTGCAAACCTTTAGGTAGCAAATGGATTTTCAAAAAGAAAATGAAGGTAGATGGAACTGTTGAAAAGTTCAAGGCAAGATTAGTTATTCAAGGCTTTAAACAAAAGTCAGGAATAGACTACTTTGATACTTATGCTCCAGTGGCACGTATCAGTACCATAAGATTGCTAATTGCTTTGGCATCAATTCACAATCTGATTATTCATCAGATGGATGTGAAGACAGCTTTCTTGAATGGTGATTTAGATGAGGAGGTTTACATGAACCAACCTCAGGGCTTCATCATGCCTGGCAATGAAAACAAGGTGTGTAAACTGATTAAGTCTCTTTATGGACTAAAACAAGCACCTAAGCAATGGCATCAAAAGTTTGATGAAGTGGTTTTGTCTAGTGGTTATTTACTTAATCAGGCTGACAAATGTGTATATAGCAAATTTGATGAATCTGGTAAAGGAGTCATCATTTGTCTATATGTTGATGACATGTTGATCTTTGGCACTGACCAAAATCAAGTTGATCTTACAAAAGAATTTTTGTCATCAAAGTTCTCCATGAAGGATATGGGGGAGGCAGATGTTATCCTTGGCATTAGGATTAAACATGAAAGTAACAAAATTTCTATCTCTCAGTCTCATTACATTGAGAAGGTGTTAAAGAAATTTAATTACTTTGATTGTACTCCAGTGAGTACTCCTATGGATACAAGTGAGAAGCTAATGCCTAATACTGGTAAAGCTGTATCTCAACTTGAGTATTCTAGGGTGATTGGCTGCTTGATGTATGTCATGACTTGTACAAGACCTGATATTGCTTTTGCTGTGGGTAAACTGAGCAGGTATACTAGTAATCCTAGTGCTCATCATTGGCAAGCAATTCAGAGGGTCTTTAAGTATTTGAAGAGAACTATGGATTATAGTCTCTCATATACTGGTTATCCTTCAGTATTAGAAGGATACACTGATGCAAGTTGGATCAATAACACTGAAGACAATTTGTCTACTAGTGGCTGGGTATTCCTACTTGGTGGAGGTGCAATTTCTTGGGCATCCAAGAAACAAACTTGCATTACCAGTTCAACCATGGAATCTGAATTTGTGGCTTTAGCTGCTGCTGGCAAAGAAGCTGAATGGTTGAAAAACTTGCTTCTTGAGATTCCATTGTGGTCTAAACCTATAGCACCTATTTCTATCCGTTGTGATAGTGCTGCTACATTGGCAAAGGCTTATAGCCAGATGTACAATGGGAAGTCTAGACACCTAGGTGTTAGGCATAGCATGATTCGTGAGCTTATCATGAATGGGGTGGTATCTATAGTGTTTGTTAAATCTCAACAAAACTTAGCTGATCACTTGACGAAGGGTTTAGCTAGAGACTTGGTTTTGAAGTCTGCTAAAGGGATGGGTTTAAGTCCAACTTAGTCACTGAATGCAAGGATACCCAACTCCCTTCTAAAGAAACTTGGAAGCTGAGTTCAATGTGGAAAGCTGATCATTTAGTGGACTGAAGCACGTGTATTACAAACATCCCAAGGTTGTGCTTGTTACCTGCTGAAAGGAGGATGAAGTCTTCACTTCTTAATGGTTAATTTTCTTTGAAAAAGTGCTAAGCAGGAGCATGAATTAAAGATGAACCACCTATGTGAATGTTGAAGTTTTGCCGCTTCAGGAAGCTTTGGACTTTTAGCTTTTACAACATTTATGAATTGGATATGGACACATGGCTTGTATAGTGTCAGGAGTATTTTAGTGTTTGAAAACTTGTGTGTATTTATCATCAGGTATTCAAATGGGTTGAAGGGTTCAATTCTTAGAACACCCTGATTCTCGAATATTTGAAAGTATACGTACTAATGTGGAAATTCAATCCTCAGGATATTTTCATTTATGCACTTGTTTTGGTTTGTGTTTGAATTTTCATGCAAAGGAAGTGAACTAAATTTGGGGAGGATTGTTGGAAAATTTAGTGCACTTGAGGGATCAATTTACACCTGGTAATGGGTTTGGAGGTATGGAGTATACACCCATTTGGTCAATGAATCCCCTGACTCAATAGTGGAGGTATGGAGTATACACCCATTTGGTCAATGAATCCCCTGACTCAATAGTGGTTATGTATTGATCAAAGTACTGCTAGCAGACTCTGCTGCTAGTGTTGTGAATCTGCTGCTAGGATTCTGCTGCTAGCTGATCCTGCTGATAAGATTCTGCTGACAGCTGATTCTGCTGCTAGCTGATTCTGCTGCTTATAGCATTCTGCTACTAGTGAGAATCTGCTGATAGCATCAGCAATTCTGCTGCTAGGTTTTAACCACTGATCTCTATTATTATGGAAATTATTATGTTATAATTAATGGGCCGTTAATTATACTTAATACCATGGGCTATGGTTTGAGTATTCTCTATTATAAATAGAGATCACATCATTCTGCATGGAGATAAGTTATCATACGATATACTAAACACAAAACCCTAAACACTTCAATACGCATCTGGTTCTTGGTTTGTGCCTAAAGCAAGAACATCACTTGGTCTTATCCCATAGAGATATTCGTGTAACCCAGGCATAGGGTCGAATAGTTTCTATTGGAAAGTGATACCACGATTTCAAGTGAATATCCGGTACCTTTATTGATTATCTTAACCCTAATCTGGGAACTGTTTTACACATAACAACCAACACTTTTTTGTCAGAAGCTAATCCAAACACTCAATCTTAGTTATTAAACATAAGCATAAGCTTAGGAGGTGTTTGGATAGGCTTATTTAGTGAGCTTAAGCAATTTTACAAAATGAGCTAATGTAATATCAAAAGACACCTCTACGAAAAGTGTTTGGATTAGCTTATGTAGTTTCGAATTACACCATTGAGCAAACAACGGCTACAAAAAAAGAGAACATGAGCTAAGGTAAAGTTGTCAATAATACAAATAAGCTAGAAATTAAAGCCAAGATTAAAGGGCTTATGAATTTAAGCTATGTTAAGCTCATAAAAGCTAATAAGCTTAAGCCACCTAGTAATATCCAAACAGTTTAACATACATTTGGTCCATTTCTTAAAAAAAAAAAAAAAAAAAAAAAAAAAAAACGATAATTAAAGAATCAAAAGAATACAAGTAAAAAAAGACAAAGTAGAATGAAGTGTAACATGATTCAAGGTGTAATTGACAAAACCCCTAAATATTTTGTTATTTAAACCCTAAAATGAATGAATGCCGTACCTTCGATTTTTCTTCTTGTTTGTTTGGTTTCATGGTCTTTCTGGTCCAAAAAATAGGTAAAAGTGGTCTTTTTAGGAAGGTGTTTGGGAGTTGGATTATTTTTTTATTTCTTAAAATTGTTAGTACTCCGATCCAAATTAACTTCTTTTTTAAGTTGTCTCAAAAAGATTGTCCACTTTTCCTTTTAATTAATAAAAAGATTGTTCACTTTTCCTTTTAATTAATAAAAAAGGAATATAGTGGAGAAATATTCTAAATGAATGGTTGAAAATTGTAGTAGACTCACTTTTATTAAACTTTGTGATTTTTGTTTCCTGACAATAATAGGGAGAATTATATAATAAGGAGGGGTGCCCGCTGCGTTGAAGCGGGTCTTTTTTAATTGTTTTGCGGTAACGATTGTTTTCCTTCTTTTTTAATTGTTTTGTGGTAACGATTGTTTTCCTTTTTTGAGACGTTACGCTTTTGTGCTTTTGATAGATTATTTATTTATTTTATTTTTATTTTTTTTGTGCTTAAAAGGATTTTTTTTGGTTTTGCTAGATGTTGGTTACCAATTTTTTGTGAATAGTTATCGTTTTTTTAGTTATGTCAAAATTTTTAAAGCTTGTTGGTTTATGAAGAAACAAAACTTATTGTTCAATAGAAGTATAAGGCTGCTCATCGGGTAAAAATCAGATCGGACCGGACCGAGACCGAATCCGGCAGAAAAAACCTAGACCGAGACCGGATCGAATGTGGTCGGTCTGGTTCGGTCCGGTCCGGTCTAGGTCCAAATAGGTTAAATGTCCGGTTTTTAAACCGGACCAGACCTAGACCGAAATTATGAAAAACCCTAGACCGAGACCGGAACGAATGTAGTCGGTCCGGTCTCGGTTCACTCCGGTCCGATCGGTTTTGTCGATCGGTCCGATCCATCCGGTCCGTTTGCTCACCCTATAGAAGTGCTATAATATACTTTTTGAAGATTGTGTTCGAAAACTTTGTATACAGGTTGGGTACTATATAGGAACAACATTTTGATCTTTGCCAAATAGATACGACAAAATGGTTTCCTAAACAAAAGTGTGCATATGAACATCGGTCTATATAAGGACACTTCCCAGCAAAACAAAACTAGCATAATACCCGTGCGTTGCATCGGGGAAGTTTTATATCACATAATTTATCATTTATATAATACACGAATAAACTAAAAACTTGATTGTTGAAAAACTTTAAAACATCATTCAAATATTAAACAAAAGATGTTGGTGTATCGAGATGATATACAAATATACAGAACCATCTAGGTTATAAAAATTTGTAGTATTTTATGTATCGAGATGATGATCGGTTCCATCATCTTAAACCATAACTTAAACCATTTGCAAAATCCCAATCAACCATAGCTTATATTTATTAGCCAACACTAACGTTTAGATTGTTAGTAAGTTTAGACATAATAAATTTGTATGATAGTAAAATATTGTATGTGTATTTTTGTGTTTGTGACTAAATTATTTTGAGAATGAATTGTGTGTGAGAGAGAAAAATGATAGTGACACGATAGAAGTTACAGAGGAGAGAAGTTATATAACTATGTGTAATTGCACATTTTGATAAAAGAAATATTCCAGTGTTATGCACCCTACAATAAAAGGTAGTTTTTTTTCCCAGTTTTTTATGGCTGATAACATGCTGAAAATCTTAAAGCGTTGAAAATTGCACTTCAGTTGCTGAAAATTTGTTGGTGCTGAAATTCACGTGCTGCAAATTGCGGTTGCTGGAAATTTTGTTAGTTGAATTTTTAAGTGCTGAATTTTTTCAGTTCTGAAAATTTTGGCTGCTGAAATTTTTCTATGCTGAAATTCAGCTGCTGATATTTTTCTGTTGCTGAAAATTCAGTTACTGAATTTTTTCAATACTAAGATTTCGGTTGCTGAAAGTTAGTTGCTAAAATTTTTGATATGTTTGACAAGTGCCCATAAAACAGCTAATACTTTAAAATAAAAGAAACAACATGGCATTAAAAACAATATGATAAAGATGTTTTTATTACTTCAATTCCATACGAATAAAATAGACTAAAAGAATACAAAATCCCTAAGAGGATTCGAGTTTCTTGTTACTCAAGACTCCCTTTATGAGCATGTTTGAACAAAAAAGACTTGATTATTGTGACTACTCGTAATAATCAAACAATTTAGTTTCAGTATGTCAAAATCTTACAAAATGCACCTGGAACAAACATTAGCTAGGTATTCTATCAACCGATCAAATATCACACCCGGAAATATAAGGTTGTATATTAATTCAATCGTTCGATATATTCTTAATGGGAAATCACGTTGAGCTTATTAGCATAAAAAGCAGCTTGTCTCCTAGCCGGTCATGACCCTGAAACCAAAGAGAAATTACAATACAGTAGTAAGGCTCGTTTTGTAGTGACCACAAATATCTTTAGACAAATTAACCAAACACATTGGTTGGTTGGTAATTAAAGGTGGCAAAGTGGGCAAGTTGTGTAATGAATCAAGAAAGTTGAGTTATAAAAATGAAAAATCTATAGTACATGTTGAAATGGGTTGGCTTTAGCTGCAACAAATTTCGTTCAACTTTTAACTTTTGATACATTAAAGTTGATTGCGTAAACTTAACAACCTAACTAATGCATATATTAAGGTCATAAAAAGTAAAATACACTTTCACTTTCTACCTGTCGACACATACCCATATCAACGAAAGGTGATAAGTTATGATAAAGAGATGATTTATGATGAGTGCTCAAACGCTCATCATTTTAATCGTATCTGGACTGTCAAAACATCCAAAAACACCCAAAAACGCATCAAAATACACAATTTATCCCAAAAGTGTATTTTATATGTTTTAGATGCAAAATGTTTAAAAACAAATGATAAAACGAACAAAGTTTGCACAATTGGCAGTTTCAGTCCCTCAAGTTTCAAAATTTGGCAAAACTAGTCCCTGAAAGTTTAAAATGAAAGAAAAGTCAACCCAAGGCATGGAAAAGTAAAAAATTATCAAAATAAGTCCTTGGGTGAAAAAGTTTGAGAAAATTACATGTTTGGCCCCTCAAAATCCAAAATTGGCATAAAAGGTCCCTGGAGTTTCAGTAATTGACAGATTTGGTCCCTGGTGGGGTATTTTTGGATAAAAAATCATTTTTAGCCCTTGGAAAATCAAAATGTATCACAAATGGTCCTTGGGTAAAATATTGTGGAAATTACATGTTTGGTCCCCGAAGTTTAGCAACTTGTCGCATTTGGTCCCCGGGAACTTTAAAAGTGGAAAATATCGTTTATGGTCCTTGGGTTATTACACTATGGCATAATTGGACCCTTGAGTTAAGTTTGGAAAAATGTCATAATCAGCCCACAACTTCTGGTTTATTACATTTTTGGTCCTTGTGAATTTCAAACTACAAAACAAACGGACCTAGGTTATTATTAACCCCAAATACCAAACCAATCCAATAACACCCCTTATAACTCCCATTGGCCCATCCCCACTTCACAGCCCATCACCAACAAGCCCACCCCGTTTCAAATAATACTTCTCCACCGCTGACCCGTTGACTCCATCCCCTCCACCTCACCTCCCCACTTACAGCTACAAACCAAAAACCCATCATCACCCTTAAACCTGCTAACCTTCTGCACACTCAACCCCCCTCTCCTTCCTACACTCCAAACAAACACAAACAAACAAACCCACCTCCCTGGCTTCAATCATTCAAGAAAAACGCCAAAACCAAATTGGCGCCAAAACAACTTTTGAACGGCTGGGATTGAAAGAAGCCATCCAAGGGCTCTAAGTGAAGTGGGAAACTCTCAGAGGGGTGCACTAACCCTAAAAGATTACTACAAAAGGAGAGGAAAGCAGCAGAGCAGAGGGTAGAAAAGATTTAGTTTAATTTTCATTTTTATAAAAGCTCTTTATGTTGTATTGTATTAAAAAGACTTTCAATTGTTGTGTAATGTTTAGTTAATGTTTTGTGAACAAGTTTCAAGAATTAATATAAGCATTTGTTCAAGTTTTTCAATGGTTTAATTTTTATATAAAATTCGAACTTATATTGTAATGTTGATTATTGTGGTTATCATGGACTGAGTTAGTACACCTAGGCTCCCAGGAAGTTATAAAAGCTTCTAGCTACCTTAAAAATTCCATTTAGTTAATAAAATTCACAAATCAAAAATGGTCAATGAAAGTCAACTGTGAGTGATTAAATGGAAATATGGATTCAAAGTTGATTTGGAGCTGAGCTTGGATGTGAATGGGTTATTAGAGCTCTGTGGAGAGCATTAGGAGGTACTTTTGATCCTTGTTACATTGTTCTCAGCCTTAAGTCATTTGTAAGCTCTTTATAAATTTTTGCATTCTTTTGTTCAAATCTATTATCTGCTTAGATCCTTGGGTTTTTATATTCATTTGTGGTTGTTAATAGAGATTAGGGTTTAATATTGGCTGTTTGTGTTTTGAATTTCATAGTTGCTTCTATTTCATTTTCTCAGCTAAAATAGCATATGTGTTAATCTGTGTTACTTGTTGTTAATCATTGTGTTCTTGTGTTCACTTAAGTTTATTTTACAATTATATATGATAATGATTAATGATTATGGCATGAATCATTGATATCCTTTGAAAATATCACTAGCAGTCAAATATAAGGGGTGTTTGGATCCTTGTGTAAACCTGTGTAATGGTAGGACTTAAGGATTGAAACTAGTTTAAACACGTTACTTTAGGTTATATCAGACTAGTTTGAGCATAAAATCTGGCCTGATAGTGGTGAAAAGTCAAAATCAACTAGTAAGAATCATCACAGTCCACTGAGTTGAATTTGAGTTCAATAAACTTCCATATTGGTGTATAAGTTGTAGCTTAAGCTTAATTTAGCTTCATTTCATCTTATTACATCCTAATCAGTAAGTAGACTAAGTTAAAAATTCACCAAAGTCAAAATGCATTGTTTTCTTTAAAAAGTCAAAAGCTGAGTCTGTGATTTTGATCAAACTTTGGAAGTCTTTAATTTGTTGGATATAAGGATTTGGGAGCTGAGCTTTTACAAGCTTAATCTCTACCAGCTTGTTGATTTTTAAGAATTTTCCTAGATTTTTTGGATTTTGTTTAGTGGGTCCCACCAAGCCTCAAAGATACCTGCAGGGCAAGACAACTGCCCTGTCTCAGCACCCTCAGCTCAGACCACCCACTTTGGTGGTCCATTGTGGTTGACTCAGTGGTCCACAACCCTTGACCTTGGGTTCTTTCATCCCCCCTCCTATCAGGGAGTGAATATTGACCCTTTGACTGACCCCTAACACTGTGGACCCCACCTAATTTGGCCCCTAAACCTTTTCCCAAAACTGCATCAGTTTCCAATAAGCAAGTGCTTATTTTTTAGATTGTGGCTTATTCAGGCCACATTGTTGTTTGATATCTGCTTATTGTTCATTGGACTCAGAGAAACCAAATTCAATCATTGTGGACCCGACACTCTCCCATTGGAGCTAAAAAGCCTCCACAGTCAACAAAAGTCAACTGTGAGAGTATTAAGCACTTCAAGTGCTTATTTATTGGGTTAAAATAAAAGTGTTTTAATTAAAAGTAGTTGTATTTAGTTTATAATTAGTTTAGAAAAAGAAAAAATCCAAAAAACCAACTTTAAAATTAGTGATAGCTTCTATTTAATAGGATTTATCAATTTATTTTTCTTTTTAATTTATTTCTAAGTAATATATCACTTTTATATTTTTAGAAATTCTATTTTAGGTTAAAATAATTTTATAAATTTTTCCAGATTTTTATTTTGTCTTTTAGTGGTTTTTCTAATTAATTTTAGTTTAATTTAGTTTTAATTAATATTAATCAATTAAATAGCATAATTATATTTTATATAGTATAACCTAGTTTTTATAATTTTTATAGCTTTTATTTTAGTTAAAACATTTTTATAAATTTTTCTAGAATTTTTACTGTTCATTTTCTATTTTTTTTATAATATAATTAGTTTAATTAGAAATTAATAAGTAATTAGATTAATAATTAGTTAATTAGCTTAAAAATACATAAAATTAACTTTTTATAATTTTTTAGGATTCCCATGATGGTTAATTAGATTTATAAAATTTTTCTTAATTTTCTAAGTCTTTTTAGTATTTTTAATAATTCTAATTAGTTTAATTAGTATTAAATAGATAATTAGTAATTAATTAATAATAAATAATTAAATAGTGTAAAAATAATTTTTATTTTTCTTAAAATTTTCTTTAATTATTAGGATTGTAAAAATATTAATTTTACACTTTTAACCCTTCCCGTCCTTCAGTTGTACTTTTTGTTTTGTTCATATGTGTACGTTTTTAATTAAAACGTACGTTTTTACTTTTTAGGTTTTAGCTCAAATCTTTGTAATCTAAATTCTCGTAATCACTCACGTAGCTTTCCTAAGCTATATTTGTTAATAATTTCCAAATAATTCTGATCATGACCCTTTTCTGTGAATAATCACCCGATCACGAATACGCTAAAGTTACAATTCACACTTCAACGGGACTTAACGACCTGGTGATACCTTATATTACCCGGAGCATTGACCTAGGCTATTTGACTTTGTTGACCATTACTTGGTCAATTTAAGTTGACGGTATAGCATCAATCAATTTTTGGCGCCGCTGCCAGGGAAGTGTGCGCGTTTCTATAGCGTTATTTGAGATTAGTGTTATCTCACCTCACTCACTGTACAAATACCACCACTTGTGTATATTTTCATAATCAAAATACAAAAAAGTCATTAACACTTTTCCTAAAGTGTTAAAACACCAAAAAAATTAAAAACAACAAAACAGATCGTAACGTTTTCTGATTCGGTTTTCTTTTAAGGTGATTCTTAAAGAGAAACGATTTTGGTAAACGAAACGATACCAAAAATATTTTCCAAAAGTTTTTAAACCCATACACAAAACACAAAAACATTCGTCTCTTTCTTGTGAATAATAATTCTACATAAAAATAAACCGTCGAAAACCAAAACAGAACACCTGCCAACTGGGGGTGTGAACAAATAAGTTCCCAAACCAAAAAGATTAAAACTTGCCTTTGTATCCTTGTGAGTGGTGTACCTTTTCTAAAGAAGTCACTCACTTGTGATTATTGGTTTAAGTTCACTGTGGTTTTGTCTCGACTTTGTTTTGATTGATTTTTGTTCCTAGTGCATGCGCACTCGTTCTTCTAGGTCTACTAGCCCATTACGTGAGCTTGTACGAAAACCTAGATGACCTCGTAGACGTTCAGCACCAACAGTCGGATCTGAGATCCGTACTGTTGCCACACCCACTGTCACCATGGCAGAAGACCGCCCCATGTGTGAGCTTCTCCAAGCACCCATCGAGGGTTACGGAGATGCCATTATTGTCCCAGCCATCGTGGCTGATAGTTTTGAGCTCAAAACCGGGTTACTCAATCTTGTAACCTCAAGTCAATTCTACGGTTTTGAGAGGGACGATCCTCATGCTCATATTCGATGGTTCAATAAAATCACATCGACCATCAAGTACAAGAATGTCCCGTGTGAAACAATAAAACTTCTTCTCTTCCCATTCTCATTGGAGGGACAAGCCCGGATTTGGCTTGAAAAACAACCTCCACGATCTATTGAGTCTTGGGAAGATCTTGTCAAAAAGTTTGTGAATGAATTCTTCCCACCTTCCAAGACCACGAGTCTTAAGAACGAAATCACCAAGTTCACTCAAAAATATGATGAATCTTTTGGTGAAGCGTGGGATCGTTTCAAAGAATTACTTCGCAAGTGTCCACATCATGGTTTCTCTGAGTTGATGCAACTCGATACGTTTTACAATGGCGTGAGCCAAGCTGATCAGGATTCTCTCAATGCCTCCGCGGGAGGTAACTTTTTGAGTAGAACCACAAAAGAAGCTTTGCAAATCATAGAAAACAAGTCTAAGGTCCGCTCTACACGAAGCAAACCGATTGTTTCTCAAATTAATGCGGGTCCTTCCACTTCATCTTCTGTGAGTCAATCTAGCACGGATGCTAAGATTGACAAGCTCACTGAAGCGATCCAAGCTTTGGTTCTCGCCCAAACAAAGAAAGTTTCATTTCCACAACATCCTCCACCTGCTGAGGTTAAAAAAGTGGAAGTCTGTGTAACTTGTGGTGGGCCGCATGCCTACTACAATTGCACAGCTACTGATGGTACTCCATACGAAGCTCATGCTTTAGCGGGGTCCCAAAATCAAGGAGGCAATCAATATCGCCCTCCTATGGACCCTAGCTATCGTCCTCAACATCATTATCCTGGACCTCCTGGTTTTAATCAAAACCAAAATGTCCAACACCGTGGCCAAAATCAAAATAGAGCGAACCAAGGTTATCAAAACCAAGGTAACTTCAATCAGGGTCACGGTTTTCAAAATCAAAACCAAGGGTTCCAAAATCAAGGTTTCCAACAGCAAAATCAAGGAAACTTTAATCGGAACCAAGGTCAGGGTAATTTCAATCAGGGATATTTTCATGGAAACAACAACCCTAATCAGGGTAATTTTCATAATCAAGGTTCCAATCCGAGCAATCGAGCTCCAAATATTCCTAATCCGAATCAAGCCATTGTTCCAACCGGGCCTTCATCTGACGAGTTGTTGAAACAATTCATGAAGTCCCAAAAAGAGTTGAACAAGTTGCTGGTCAGCCAGATTTCTGACATTAAGAAGTCTTTAAATGATCGACCCTCGGGCTCAGGTACTACTTTACCGAGCAACACGATCGCTAACCCGAGGGGCGATGCTAAAGCGATCACAGCACGAAGTGGTGCTTCATATGATGAACCCGCGATTCCTACTACCTCTTCTTCCTCTCCTCCAAAGGTAGTGAATCGTGAACCTGAGGTGACAAAGGACAAAGTGCAAAATCCTAGCTCACGAAATACAGCACACGTCCAACCTCAAGTTATTCCTGAAACCAGATGTAATCCTGGAGTTGTCTTTGAACCACCAGAAACTCCAGTGGACAACCCTAAATCCAAAACTTCTATTCCCTATCCATCACGTCTCAGTGAACAAAAGCTCCGCGAAAAAGCTAATCACCAAATGGATAAGTTCTTCCAAATCTTTCAAGATTTGCACTTTGACATTAGCTTCGCGGATGCTATTCTCTTGATGCCCAAGTTTGCATCGACAATCAAAAATCTGTTGAGTAATAAAGAGAAACTCTTTGAGATGGCAAAAACTCCTTTGAATGAGAACTGCTCTGCAGTTCTTTTGAAAAAGCTTCCTGAAAAGCTTGGAGATCCCGGGAAATTTCTAATTCCTTGTACTTTCCCGGGTATGGTTGATTGCTTCGCCTTGGCCGATCTAGGTGCTAGCATTAACCTAATGCCATATTCTGTGTGGAAGAAACTCTCTCTTCCCGAACTTACCCCCACGTGCATGACTTTAGAGCTTGCCGATCGTTCGATTTCTCGTCCCATTGGCATTGCCGAGGACGTATTCGTTAAAGTGGGGAAGTTCCATTTTCCGGCAGATTTTGTGATTGTTGACTTTGATGCCGATTCTAGGGTCCCTCTCATTCTTGGGCGGGGATTCCTTAGAACTGGGCGCGCTCTTATCGATGTATTTGAGCATGAGATCACATTACGTGTTGGAACGGAAGCCATAACCTTCAACCTAAATCAAACTTCGAGATACTCCTCCAATTATGACTGTGAATCGGTGAACAAAATAGATGTTATCGATGTTGCTGCTGAGGAGTATGCTCAAGAGATTTTAGGTTTCATTGATGATTCTTCGAGTGAAAATCTCACTCAGTCTTCTCACCCCATTATTGCCAATTCTTATCCTTCCCTCACTCCGTTTGAGGGAAGTGACTTCATCTTAGAAGAAATGGAGGCGTTTCTCAAAAGTGATTCGATTCCCGATGGAGTTGATAACCAAGAGATCGACCTCGAAAGGGATATTCTCATACTTGAAAAACTGTTAAACGAAGATCCCTCTCATCTTCCTGTTCTACCACAACAACTTCATAAAGAGGAGGTCAAAAATGTTGAGAAAACTGATGACTTCCCTGAGGTTGAACTTAAGGACTTGCCTCCTCATCTTGAATATGCATTTCTGGAGGGTGATGATAAATTACCCGTCATAATTGCCAAAGACTTAAGTGATGAGGAAAAGGCTGCTCTCATAAAGGTTTTGAAGTCTCATAAACAAGCAATTGCTTGGCGTCTCTCCGACATCAAGGGCATTGACCCTGAATTCTGTACTCATAAAATTTTAATGGAGGACGACTTCAAACCTGCAGTCCAACAACAAAGAAGGGTGAATCCAAAAATTCACGAGGTTATCAAACAAGAGGTCTTAAAACTTCTTGATGCCGGATTGATTTACCCTATCTCGGACAGTCCTTGGGTCAGCCCAATCCATTGTGTTCCAAAAAAGGGTGGCATTACTGTTGTCACAAATGAGGAGAATGAGTTAATTCCAACTCGTTTGGTTACGGGTTGGCGCGTCTGCATTGACTATCGTAAGTTAAATGACGCCACCCGTAAGGATCATTTTCCTCTGCCCTTTATGGATCAGATGCTCGAGAGATTAGCGGGGAATGAGTACTATTGCTTCCTCGATGGTTTCTCGGGTTACTTTCAGATTCCCATTGACCCGCAAGACCAAGAAAAGACCACTTTTACGTGCCCCTATGGAACTTTCGCATATAAACGTATGCCATTTGGCTTATGTAATGCTCCGGGCACGTTTCAAAGATGTATGATGGCCATTTTTTCCTACATGATCGGGAAAAGTATGGAGGTCTTTATGGACGATTTCTCGGTCATTGGGGATTCGTTTAAATCATGTCTCTCCAATTTAGACAGCATGCTAAAACGTTGTGAAGACACAAAGTTATGTCTAAATTGGGAGAAGAGTCACTTTATGGTCAAAGAGGGCATTGTCCTCGGCCATAAAATTTCAAAAAACGGGATTGAGGTTGACCGTGCCAAAGTGGACGTCATTGCAAAATTGCCTCATCCCACGACTGTGAAAGGTGTTAGGGCTTTTTGGGTCACGCCGGTTTTTACCGTAGGTTTATTCAAGATTTTTCTAAAATCGCCCGGCCTATGACCCATCTCCTCGAAAAGGATGCTCCTTTTATCTTCTCCCCCGAGTGCATCGAAGCCTTTGAAACATTAAAGAAAAGGCTTACCGAGGCACCGATTCTTGTTGCCCCCGATTGGGACTTGCCCTTTGAGCTCATGTGTGATGCGAGTGATTATGCTATTGGGGCAGTCTTGGGGCAACGAAAAACAAAACATTTTCAGCCTATACACTATGCCAGCAAAACTATGACCGAGGCTCAAAGCCATTACACCACCACTGAAAAAGAATTATTAGCTGTGGTGTATGCTTTTGAAAAATTCCGGCCATACTTGATTCTGACTAAAAGCATAGTGTATACGGATCATTCGGCTTTGAAGTATCTATTTGAAAAACAAGATGCAAAGTCGAGACTCCTCCGATGGGTTCTCCTCCTTCAGGAATTTGATATCATCATTCGTGATAAAAAAGGAGCTGAGAACCTAGCTGCTGATCATCTCTCCCATCTTGAAAACCCTCACCAAAATGCTTTCGAGAAAAAGGAAATAAATGAAACATTTCCTCTCGAAACCCTCAATGTGGTTTCATTTCGTGGAGACTCGATTACCCCATGGTTTGCCGACTTTGTAAACTATCTTGCGGGTAACTTCATTGTGAAAGGGATGTCGTCCCAACAAAAAAATAAATTTTTCAAAGATGTCAAACATTACTTTTGGGACGACCCTTACTTGTTCAAGATATGCGCGGATCAAGTCATCCGGCGGTGTGTGTATGGTCAGGAAGCCACTGAAATTTTAAAGGCTTGCCATGCTAGTCCCACGGGGGGCCACCACAATCCCAACTACACCGCCAAAAAGGTGTTTGATTCCGGCTTTTATTGGCCCTCGATCTACAAGGATGCCCAAGATTTGGTCAAGTCCTGTGACGCTTGTCAACGTCACGGGAATATTTCACAAAAGAATGAAATGCCACAAAATGCAATTCAAGTTTGTGAAATCTTTGACGTTTGGGGCATCGACTTTATGGGGCCATTTCCATCTTCTCATGGAAACAAGTATATACTCGTGGCAGTTGACTATTTGTCAAAATGGGTCGAAGCAAAAGCTTTACCCACAAATGATGCCCGAGTAGTTGTGAAATTTTTGAAAGCTCTCTTTGCTCGATTTGGAACTCCACGTGCTATAATTAGTGATCGTGGTACGCATTTTTGCAATGACAAATTTGATAAAGTCATGCAAAAGTATGGTGTAACTCACCGTCTTTCTACTGCGTACCACCCTCAAACAAGTGGACAAGTAGAAGTTTCCAATCGAGGCATAAAGAGAATATTGGAAAGAACCGTTGGGGAAAATCGTGCATCTTGGTCGGATAAATTAGATGATGCACATTGGGCTTTCCGTACGGCGTATAAAACACCCATTGGGTGTACGCCTTATAAACTTGTGTACGGGAAAGCGTGCCATCTTCCGATCGAGCTTGAGCATAAAGCCTATTGGGCTCTCAAGCATGCAAATTTCGACCTCAAAACTGCGGGTGATCATAGGAAAGTTCAACTGAATGAATTAAATGAACTTCGTGATCAAGCTTACGAGAACTCTTTGATCTATAAGGAAAAGACAAAGAAGATTCATGACTCAAAAATCAAAAACCGCGTTTTCAACGTTGGTGATCGAGTCCTTCTTTTCAACTCTAGACTCAAGATCTTCTCGGGAAAGCTCAAAACCCGATGGACTGGTCCATTCACTATCGTTAAGGTTTATCCTTATAGCACCGTTGAGTTATCTCAAAATGACGGCCCTAATTTCAAAGTGAATGGACATCGTCTAAAGCACTACTTTGGAGAGGACGTACCATCTATGGTCGTCCCGGATCTCCAAACTTTCCCCAAGGACAATTGAATTCGGGGATCGAGTCAAGCTAGCGACTCGGTGAACAAAAATTAGCAACATATATGGGTTTTCACCTGTATTTCTGACTTCTTTCTACTTTCTACCACCCTAGTGTGGGGGAATGGCCAACCCCCCGCTAATTTGAAAATGTATATATGTATATAAGTTCAAAAAAAAAAAAAAAGTGTGATTGTATGTACAGATAAATAAAGTGAAAAATACAAAACAAAAATTCCACAATTAGCTTCGAATATTATCTTTTTACGTTCATAGTTTCGGCATAATAGCCAGGACTGTGAATATTGAGGACAATATTCATTTCTAAGTGTGGGGGGGGGGGGGGGGGGGGGAAATTCTAGCGAATTTTATCGCAAAATACTTTCAAGTACCCCCATTTTGGCCCAAATTTTTCAAAAATTTTTCACTTTATTTCAAAATTTTTGTGGTAATCAGTCCGCCTTGTCTAAAGCGACAAAAGGGATTGGCTAGTTCAGGAGCAAACGGCTCTTGGTAAAGACATCTCAAATCCGTTTACGGCTTGCAATTTGCCCAAAATTGTACGGTTCCTCAACTCCCCAAAAACAAATGAGTTGGCTAGCCCGCAAGATTATGGCTTGTGGTAAAGGCCGTGGAAAAACCATAATTGGTAATCAGCTCACCAAGATGTCGACTAGGTCCATCAAGATGCTGGCTAGTCCAGGAGCAAACGGCTCCTGGTAAAGACTAATCAAATCCGTTGACAGCTGGTGGTTTGCTTAAAATCACACGGTTATCAGGTGTGCCACAGTTCTTACACCTGGCTACTCCAGAAGTGATGGCTTTTGGTAAAGAGTTTCAAATCCATCAAGTTTTTCTCAAAAGATTTCTAGGGACTAGCAATAGCTTAGTGTGGGGGATTGATGAGTGCTCAAACACTCATCATTTTTATCGTATCTGGACTGCCAAAACATCCAAAAACACCCAAAAACGCATCAAAATACACAATTTATCCCAAAAGTGTATTTTATATGTTTTAGATGCAAAATGTTTAAAAACAAATGAAAAACGAACAAAGTTTGCACAATTGGCAGTTTCAGTCCCTCAAGTTTCAAAATTTGGCAAAACTAGTCCCTGGAAGTTTAAAATGAAAGAAAAGTCAACCCAAGGCATGGAAAAGTAAAAAATTATCAAAATAAGTCCTTGGGTGAAAAAGTTTGAGAAAATTACATGTTTGGCCCCTCAAAATCCAAAATTGGCATAAAAGGTCCCTGGAGTTTCAGTAATTGACAGATTTGGTCCCTGGTGGGGTATTTTTGGATAAAAAATCATTTTTAGCCCTTGGAAAATCAAAATGTATCACAAATGGTCCTTGGGTAAAATATTGTGGAAATTACATGTTTGGTCCCCGAAGTTTGGCAACTTGTCGCATTTGGTCCCCGGGAACTTTAAAAGTGGAAAATATCGTTTATGGTCCTTGGGTTATTACACTATGGCATAATTGGACCCTTGAGTTAAGTTTGGAAAAATGTCATAATCAGCCCACAACTTCTGGTTTATTACATTTTTGGTCCTTGTGAATTTCAAACTACAAAACAAACGGACCTAGGTTATTATTAACCCCAAATACCAAACCAATCCAATAACACCCCTTATAACTCCCATTGGCCCATCCCCACTTCACAGCCCATCACCAACAAGCCCACCCCGTTTCAAATAATACTTCTCCACCGCTGACCCGTTGACTCCATCCCCTCCACCTCACCTCCCCACTTACAGCTACAAACCAAAAACCCATCATCACCCCTAAACCTGCTAACCTTCTGCACACTCAACCCCCCTCTCCTTCCTACACTCCAAACAAACACAAACAAACAAACCCACCTCCCTGGCTTCAATCATTCAAGAAAAACGCCAAAACCAAATTGGTGCCAAAACAACTTTTGAACGGCTGGGATTGAAAGAAGCCATCCAAGGGCTCTAAGTGAAGTGGGAAACTCTCAGAGAGGTGCACTAACCCTAAAAGATTACTACAAAAGGAGAGGAAAGCAGCAGAGCAGAGGGTAGAAAAGATTTAGTTTAATTTTCATTTTTATAAAAGCTCTTTATGTTGTATTGTATTAAAAAGACTTTCAATTGTTGTGTAATGTTTAGTTAATGTTTTGTGAACAAGTTTCAAGAATTAATATAAGCATTTGTTCAAGTTTTTCAATGGTTTAATTTTTATATAAAATTCGAACTTATATTGTAATGTTGATTATTGTGGTTATCATGGACTGAGTTAGTACACCTAGGCTCCCAGGAAGTTATAAAAGCTTCTAGCTACCTTAAAAATTCCATTTAGTTAATAAAATTCACAAATCAAAAATGGTCAATGAAAGTCAACTGTGAGTGATTAAATGGAAATCTGGATTCAAAGTTGATTTGGAGCTGAGCTTGGATGTGAATGGGTTATTAGAGCTCTGTGGAGAGCATTAGGAGGTACTTTTGATCCTTGTTACATTGTTCTCAGCCTTAAGTCATTTGTAAGCTCTTTATAAATTTTTGCATTCTTTTGTTCAAATCTATTATCTGCTTAGATCCTTGGGTTTTTATATTCATTTGTAGTTGTTAATAGAGATTAGGGTTTAATATTGGCTGTTTGTGTTTTGAATTTCATAGTTGCTTCTATTTCATTTTCTCAGCTAAAATAGCATATGTGTTAATCTGTGTTACTTGTTGTTAATCATTGTGTTCTTGTGTTCACTTAAGTTTATTTTACAATTATATATGATAATGATTAATGATTATGGCATGAATCATTGATATCCTTTGAAAATATCACTAGCAGTCAAATATAAGGGGTGTTTGGATCCTTGTGTAAACCTGTGTAATGGTAGGACTTAAGGATTGAAACTAGTTTAAACACATTACTTTAGGTTATATCAAACTAGTTTGAGCATAAAATCTGGCCTGATAGTGGTGAAAAGTCAAAATCAACTAGTAAGAATCATCACAGTCCACTGAGTTGAATTTGAGTTCAATAAACTTCCATATTGGTGTATAAGTTGTAGCTTAAGCTTAATTTAGCTTCATTTCATCTTATTACATCCTAATCAGTAAGTAGATTAAGTTAAAAATTCACCAAAGTCAAAATGCATTGTTTTCTTTAAAAAGTCAAAAGCTGAGTCTGTGATTTTGATCAAACTTTGGAAGTCTTTAATTTGTTGGATATAAGGATTTGGGAGCTGAGCTTTTACAAGCTTAATCTCTACCAGCTTGTTGATTTTTAAGAGTTTTTCTATATTTTTTGGATTTTGTTTAGTGGGTCCCACCAAGCCTCAAAGATACCTGCAGGGCAAGACAACTGCCCTGTCTCAGCACCCTCAGCTCAGACCACCCACTTTGGTGGTCCATTGTGGTTGACTCAGTGGTCCACAACCCTTGACCTTGGGTTCTTTCATCCCCCCTCCTATCAGGGAGTGAATATTGACCCTTTGACTGACCCCTAACACTGTGGACCCCACCTAATTTGGCCCCTAAACCTTGTCCCAAAACTGCATCAGTTTCCAATAAGCAAGTGCTTATTTTTTAGATTGTGGTTTATTCAGGCCACATTGTTGTTTGATATCTGCTTATTCTTGTTCATTGGACTCAGAGAAACCAAATTCAATCATTGTGGACCCCACACTCTCCCATTTGAGCTAAAAAGCCTCCACAGTCAACAAAAGTCAACTGTGGGAGTATTAAGCACTTCAAGTGCTTATTTATTGGGTTAAAATAAAAGTGTTTTAATTAAAAGTAGTTGTATTTAGTTTATAATTAGTTTTGAAAAAGAAAAAATCCGAAAAACCAACTTTAAAATTAGTGATAGCTTATATTTAATAGGATTTATCAATTTATTTTTCTTTTTAATTTATTTCTAAGTAATTTATCACTTTTATATTTTTAGAAATTCTATTTTAGGTTAAAATAATTTTATAAATTTTTCCAGATTTTTATTTTGTCTTTTAGTGGTTTTTCTAATTAATTTTAGTTTAATTTAGTTTTAATTAATATTAATCAATTAAATAGCATAATTAGATTTTATATAGTATAACCTAGTTTTTATAATTTTTATAGCTTTTATTTTAGTTAAAACATTTTTATAATTTTTTCTAGAATTTTTACTGTTCATTTTCTATTTTTTTTATAATATAATTAGTTTAATTAGAAATTAATAAGTAATTAGATTAATAATTAGTTAATTAGCTTAAAAATACATAAAATTAACTTTTTATAATTTTTTAGGATTCCCATGATGGTTAATTAGATTTATAAAATTTTTCTTAATTTTCTAAGTCTTTTTAGTATTTTTAATAATTCTAATTAGTTTAATTAGTATTAAATAGATAATTAGTAATTAATTGATAATAAATAATTAAATAGTGTAAAAATAATTTTTATTTTTCTTAAAATTTTCTTTAATTATTAGGATTGTAAAAATATTAATTTTACACTTTTAACCCTTCCCGTCCTTCAGTTGTACTTTTTGTTTTGTTTATCTGTGTACGTTTTTAATTAAAACGTACGTTTTTAGGTTTTAGCTCAAATCTTTGTAATCTAAATTCTCGTAATCACTCACGTAGCTTTCCTAAGCTATATTTGTTAATAATTTCCAAATAATTCTGATCATGACCCTTTTCTGTGAATAATCACCCGATCACGAATACGCTAAAGTTACAATTCACACTTCAACGGGACTTAACGACCTGGTGATACCTTATATTACCCGGAGCATTGACCTAGGCTATTTGACTTTGTTGACCATTACTTGGTCAATTTAAGTTGACGGTTTAGCATCAATCAATTTACCTTGAGATCAGCTAATCCAATGACACAAACACACTCGACTATATTCGCTTCCACCCACTCTGCAATATATAAATAAAAGATGACAAAGTAAAAGCAATAGTAACTAAATGCTAGACTAACCAAGTAGCTTGTGTGGAAAACTAGAAGGGGGGGTTGAATAGTTTTACGTCTTTTTAATTTTATTATGAAAACTTGGTTTAGTTTTAAAACCTTGTTTGCTTTTAAAACTTTGATTCAATCTTATGTGAACTCAAATCTTGAACAATATGAACAAGTATATCTAAGTATGAACAATAATAATAATGTAAGCTAAGTATGTGAAATCAACACATGCATAATATAAACAATTCTAGCTATATACAAGAGATAAGTACGTAATCGTTTATCTTATAATCCTTAGTTATATTTTGTATGAAAACTATACTTGATCGAAATGATCAATTATATGTATGTAACCTTTTTAGCTTGATTTTAAAAACTTTGTTTTGTGAATGAAACTTTCGTTTGATCTTTAAGTAAAATCAATACTAGCACTATATGAGCAACTATATATATACGTCTACGTCTACAAATGTAATAACGATATAAGCAAGATAATAAGTAAGATATGGAAAGATCTAACCGCGAGACAAAGGATTTATAGTGGTTCGGCTACAAGGACACCTTCCTTGCCCTACTCCACTCCTCGAGTCACCTACTCGAGAGTTTTCTTCACTATGTCAACAAGCTCCTTATGGCGGAGAAACCTTACACACCAATATACACACCACTTACACACCAAAGCTTCGTCACAACGAAATCACACCTTCTTCACAACTACTTCACACCAACTAACTACACACCTATCTTCAACACACCAATAGTCTTCACTACAATCTAGTTCACGCCTATCTTCTACACACCAATAATCTTCACTACAATCTACTAGCCAATCACACTATCTATATTCCTAATCACAACTATCTACAATCAAATATTCACAACACACTACACAAAGATATATGTAGATATTCTTGATGATGCACCAACAACTTGGATGTGGAGGTCACAACAAGTTGTAATACTTCTTGTCTTGGAGGATAGAAGTATTCTTCTCTTGCACTTGAGAGGATGATGTAAGAATCACTTTGAAACAAAGGATTATGTATTTATGATCAAAGGATTTGGAGAATAGAAATGAGATCTAGAACAGAAAGTTTTGGGGTGCAAAAGGTGAGAAAAAAATCCAGGTTTAAGGTGGTATTTATAGGCAAAAGAATCTGACAGAGGAGCGTGGCCGGTCCCCTTAATTCATGGCCGGCCCCCTTAAAATTAAGGGGACCGCCCTTTATAATTAAGGGGGCCGCCCAGCTGAAACGGCCAGATTCTTTGTCTTTTAGTGGGGAAAGTTTATTTGGTGAAAAACTAACTGTTTTTGGTTAAAAATTTGAATTCATATATTTAGTATGAATAAAACATTTTTCTTTATTACCAAAAGTGTTTTTCAAAAATATATAATATGTTTATATAATTAAATAAACTTTGCATTAGTTAATTAAATACCCCTTTGATCATAAATTGCACTAAACACTTTGTTTATTCATACCTTAAGTGATTTGGATGTAAAGAGAAATATTAATCACTAAATACTTGTTTATGTCACAAGTTTTAGTTCTATGAGTTTATATTTTGTGATAATCAAAACATAGAGATATTGATAACATGTTAATAATGTTTTTAGGCATTAATTTATGTCAACAATCTCCCCCTTTTTGATTATTACAAAACCTTAAACTCAATATATCTAAAACTTGTTTTTAGACAAGTATTATAGAGTTTACATTTCTCTTCTCCCCCTTTTTGTAAAATCAAAAAGGTTAAGCCGAGTAAGCTTCGCGAGGGAAGTTTAAACGGGTAGAATGCTCCCCCTTGATGTATGCTCCCTCTCATTTGAGAGCACCAAGGGAACGAGCTATGGAGATCTTTGCTACAAAAATATTTTAAGAGAGCAAGATACACATAAATGCAAGGCAACAATTATGCAACTAAACAAAGATTCATTCAAGCATTATAGAAATGAAAAGCATTACAACATTCAATATGCTTGAAAAAATAACACAAAAGAAAAGACATAGTCCTATATTGCCTAAGAGAGCACTTGGACTTGCTTGCAACCAAAGGTTGGTTGATTCGTATTTGAAAGTGAAAATCATAAGCATATGGTATGCTTAGATGGTTGATGATGGAGTGTTTGGAATGAGGATGGTTGAGTTAGGGTAAGGTTGTTGGATTAATGGAGGTTGTTGGATTAATGGAGGTTGTTGGATTAATGGAGGTATATGTTCGGGTCATGAATGTTGGATAATTTGGTGGTGGAGAGTTTGTAGCGGAAGAGGTTGATTGAGGTTTTGGATGTTGTTCAAGTGAGGGTATTGGATGTGATCTAGTGAGAAGATATTCAATCCAAGTGAAGTGTTCATTGAATGCAATCATTTTTAGGAGAAAGATGCAACAAGGTTAATTGTTGACATGCTTCTCAAGTTGATTTATGTTGTGTGGTGATGAGGGTGATCTAGATGAAGGTGGATCCAAATTGCGTTGAGCAAGATGTAAGGCTAAAAGAGCACTAAGCTCATGGGCTTCTTTTAGCGCCTCAACGAACTTCAAGTGTTCGGAGGAAGGTGATGGTGGTGGAGCATGATAGTTGTCTTGGGTGAGGGTTTGAACATGCAACATAGGAATGGCATGTGAAGTTGTAGGATGTGGTGGTGATACTCTTGGTGGTGGAGACATGTTTGAGCTTGGGTAATCATGAAAACATGATATGGGTGGAAAAGATGCTTCATGAGTGGATGGTGTTTTTGTTGAATGAGCAACATGTAAAGTGTTGGTAATGAGGTTGGGATTATGGTTTTGGGATTGTGCATGCTCATCATAAGAAGGATCATTAGTCGAAGCACGAATGGATGATTTGTTGTTAAATGGATCATTTGTGTGAGAGTGAGGTTTAGGTGTTGGTTAAATATGAACAACATCGCTTGAGTTGTGAAAAGATTATGAGGTTTGAGTGTAATGTAGAAGGATATGGGTAGTAAAGGTTTTTGATATGTAATGTTGGTGAGAAGGAGAGTGAGGTGTTAGGTAAGTAATGTTTAAAAACATAGGAGGAATTTGGTGTTGGATGTTTGACAACCTCATTTGGTTTGACGGAATTTTAAAGGAAGTTAGGCTTTCTTCTCCAAACAAGTTTCTTGGTGGTTTTGGTTTAATGGGAGAGGAAATGATGAGATGAGTGGAGATTGAGAGGAATGAGAGTGTTTTATAATGTAGGATTGGTGGGATCAAGGATGGATAAACTTTTATGGAAGGTTGAGGATAGAATAAGTTTGTGAATTTTGGGAAGTGTAGGATGAAGTGGGCTAAAAAGTAGAAAAGGGAAACAACACCTTCGACCATCAGATGGCCGGTCCCCTTAATTGGAGGCCGGTCCCCTTAATAATTAAGGGGGCCGCCTTATGATTTAAGGGGGCCGCCCATCTGGTGATTCCCAGATTGCCAGAAAAGGGTTTTTGGTAGTGAATTGCAGAAAGGTTGTGTTTTTGGTTTCAAACAAGTCCAACTCTTTGAGGCAATTAAACATAGACAAATTATGTAGGCAATTATGTAGCTAAAGCATGTTAACCAAGGAGATTAAGTAATCAAGCAATTTCATCTATCATGCAAACATACTCATCTAGCAAGCAAAATATAAGAGCTAGGAAACAATAAGCAACATCAAGTATTTCATAACTACATAACTAGGAGGATTAATCCTAATGTGTATTATGATAACATGGGTTTCTAGACTTGTTACAAACAAAGTCTTAATAGACAAACCATGGTCCTCTTGATTTGATTTAGTTCACTTATAAGTGTCATTTATATAAATATATATGACAAATATGAGATCACCATGCATGATTTAAAGAGACGTTTTTAGCATTATTCAACAATGTTTGAAAGTAGGTTTTCATGTAGATATGAGAGTTAATTGAATAAAATAGATTCGGTTTTACTTCAAAAAGTGTTAATGAAGGATAAAGAAAATTTTCTCAATCTTTGGTTTTGATCAAAACAAAATTGTGGATATATATAGTGAAAACATCTTATTTAAAAGTGGGATAGTTATTTGAAAAACTATTTTCTAAAATATGAGGTTTTTGCATATTTTTAACGATATTAGATTTTGACAACAAATATCATTAATCATATATTTTAAAAGATGTTTATTAAAGATCTCATGCTCAAGAGGATTGGTCAAGCCTACTATTATCTCATGCTATCGTTTCTACAAATCCTATGATCCTAAAGGAAGTGATGACTAAAATATATATGTTAGATGCGAGAGGGTTGAACGGGGTATAACCTAACATCTATAGTTCCTTTGTTTTTGCACGCTTATCTATCTTAATGCCATATTCTACGAGAGCTTGTTTCATCCATAGTTTTCTTACGCGAGGGATCTAATCCTACTTCTATATTAACGATTGATCCACTTAACTCATTTCACTTCATCACCATGAGTTTCCTAATAGTGGATATAGAAGATTTCCATTTTCTATTTTGTTCGGCAATGAACAATTTTATCTTATTCCTAGGAAAGTCAACCAATGATGTTTCTAGGTTATAAGAATATAAGCAATTATGTACTAAGCATTAATCTAACTAATCATTTATCTAAGCATGCAAATTATAGTGATGAACTTAAAAGAAACGCGTACCTTTTAGTCTTCAATGGAATATCTTCAAGCACTTCAAGTGACCATGTTGACTTATAGAAGACATTTGTAGATGATATTCCAACTTCTTCCAAGATTGACAATTTAGCCACTTGGTCCCCATTGTCTCATTGGTCCAAAGTTGTTTAGTCCAAACATATTTAACATTTGGCAAGGATGCATGTATTGTAGTAATATTTCCCAAGGATTGTAACTTGGTTGATAATTCCACATTTGATTTCTAGTGTTATTGTAATATTGTCTATTTTGATTTCTTCTAGGTTGAGATTTTTTAGATCTTGGATGATGATTGTTAGGTTTTCTTGGTGGTGGAGTTTTAGATCTTAATTTAGGTTTAGAGGATCCTACTTCGGTCTTTAAGGATGATTTATAAAAAGTTTTTACTTTTTCATCATTCGCAATGGGTATTTTTCTATCTTTTGTAAGTATATACTTAGGATTTGATTCTAATGATTTTTGTTTACTAGATTCACATTCAAACTTTATACTTTTATTTTCACTAGTTGAAACATTAGTTGAAGTTAATCCTAGACCGGTTTTATCTCCCGAAGTTTCTTGAGCACTTATTATTTTCTTAAGTGGGTTACTACTATTTTTAAACTTGTTAAGTTTGAAAATTTCATATTTAAGTTTTTCATTTTCATTATTAACCTCTATGCATGTTTTACATTCTATAAAAACTTCTTTTCCTTTTTCCATATGTTGTAGTCTAATTTTTAATTCGAGTACTTCATTTTCTAATAGATTATTAATATGTTTTAGTGACTTATTTTTAGCTATAACCTTTTGACCTAATTTGCATAACCTATTATATTCACTATCTAGGTCTTTTTTGTCTAATGATAAATTTTCGTCACTAAAGTATTTGGTTTCGGAACGTACCTCGCTTGATGTCTTAGCCATAAGACATTTCTCCTCATTTGTGATTTCTTTCTCATCGTCATCGCTATCACTCCAAGCTCCTCCAACAAACGCCTTTTGATTTCTTGACATCATTGGACATTTTTCGATGAGATGATTTGGATCACCACATTTGAAGCACTTCCTATCACTTTTGCCATTTTTGTCATCTTTATTTCTTTGGTTTGCTTTCCTTTCATCATGCGGTTGTCTAACGAATCTTCCTCGCCTTTTGAAGAATTTCTTGAAGTCTCTTACGGCCATCGCATATTCTTCGTCATTACTTTCGGAGGTTGAGCTATCCTCGTTACTAGATTCCTTCCTAGCTTTCAACGCAATTGACTTGCTTTGCTCTCTTTTTCCATTGACCATCTCGAAGTCTTTCTTTATTATTGCTTCGTAGACTTTCAGGTTGCTGATCAACTCATCAAGTTGAAGAGTTGACAAGTTCTTCGATTCTTCAATCGCCGTAACTTTAGCTCGCCATTTTGGATGAAGAGCCCTAAGAAATTTCCTAACAAAATTCTTACTAGAAAGATTCTCATCAAGTGCTTTTAAACTTGTGATGATGGTGTTAAACCTAGCAAAAGCATTATCTATTGATTCCTCCTCCGGAATTGTAAATTGTTCATATTGTTGAACAAGAAGATCTATTTTGTTCTCTTTAACTTGACTATTACCTTGGTGAGTGATTAGTAAAGAATCCCAAATTTCTTTTGCGGTTTTACACATAAAAATTCTTTCATATTCTTTGCGTGGTAAGGCATTATAAATAACCATTTTAGCCTCATTATTTTTTGCTAGTTTCTTTTTCAAATCATCATTTTGTTTTTCAAAAGATACAATTTCGTCCATTTTAGTTTCAAAATTATATTGAATAGGGGGAAAATCACCAAAGGTAATGACATGCCAAAGATCAAGATCTTTTGATTTCACATAAGTTTCGAATCTATTTTTCCAATATAAAAATCCATCACTTTCAAATAGTGGTGGTCTTTGCATAGATTGCCCTTCTAAATATTTTTCAGATTCCATAGATCGTTACAAGTTTTAAAATACAATATATTTTAAAAATCTTGCTAGACGTGGCTCTGGTACCAATTGTGGAAAACTAGAAGGGGGGTTGAATAGTTTTACGTCTTTTTAATTTTATTATGAAAACTTGGTTTAGTTTTAAAACCTTGTTTGCTTTTAAAACTTTGATTCAATCTTATGTGAACTCAAATCTTGAACAATATGAACAAGTATATCTAAGTATGAACAATAATAATAATGTAAGCTAAGTATGTGAAATCAACACATGCATAATATAAACAATTCTAGCTATATACAAGAGATAAGTACGTAATCGTTTATCTTATAATCCTTAGTTATATTTTGTATGAAAACTATACTTGATCGAAATGATCAATTATATGTATGTAACCTTTTTAGTTTGATTTTAAAAACTTTGTTTTGTGAATGAAACTTTCGTTTGATCTTTAAGTAAAATCAATACTAGCACTATATGAGCAACTATATATATACGTCTACGTCTACAAATGTAATAACGATATAAGCAAGATAATAAGTAAGATATGGAAAGATCTAACCGCGAGACAAAGGATTTATAGTGGTTCGGCTACAAGGACACCTTCCTTGCCCTACTCCACTCCTCGAGTCACCTACTCGAGAGTTTTCTTCACTATGTCAACAAGCTCCTTATGGCGGAGAAACCTTACACACCAATATACACACCACTTACACACCAAAGCTTCGTCACAACGAAATCACACCTTCTTCACAACTACTTCACACCAACTAACTACACACCTATCTTCAACACACCAATAGTCTTCACTACAATCTAGTTCACGCCTATCTTCTACACACCAATAATCTTCACTACAATCTACTAGCCAATCACACTATCTATATTCCTAATCACAACTATCTACAATCAAATATTCACAACACACTACACAAAGATATATGTAGATATTCTTGATGATGCACCAACAACTTGGATGTGGAGGTCACAACAAGTTGTAATACTTCTTGTCTTGGAGGATAGAAGTATTCTTCTCTTGCACTTGAGAGGATGATGTAAGAATCACTTTGAAACAAAGGATTATGTATTTATGATCAAAGGATTTGGAGAATAGAAATGAGATCTAGAACAGAAAGTTTCGGGGTGCAAAAGGTGAGAAAAAAATCCAGGTTTAAGGTGGTATTTATAGGCAAAAGAATCTGACAGAGGAGCGTGGCCGGTCCCCTTAATTCATGGCCGGCCCCCTTAAAATTAAGGGGACCGCCCTTTATAATTAAGGGGGCCGCCCAGCTGAAACGGCCAGATTCTTTGTCTTTTAGTGGGGAAAGTTTATTTGGTGAAAAACTAACTGTTTTTGGTTAAAAATTTGAATTCATATATTTAGTATGAATAAAACATTTTTCTTTATTACCAAAAGTGTTTTTCAAAAATATATAATATGTTTATATAATTAAATAAACTTTGCATTAGTTAATTAAATACCCATTTGATCATAAATTGCACTAAACACTTTGTTTATTCATACCTTAAGTGATTTGGATGTAAAGAGAAATATTAATCACTAAATACTTGTTTATGTCACAAGTTTTAGTTCTATGGGTTTATATTTTGTGATAATCAAAACATAGAGATATTGATAACATGTTAATAATGTTTTTAGGCATTAATTTATGTCAACAGCTTGATTGCAGCAACCAAAGTCCCACCAGTTGCAATCAAATCTTCAATTAGAAGCGCACGTTCACCCGCCTGTACAGCACCAACATGCGTCTCCATCGTGTTCATTCCATACTCCAAGGAGTATTCTTATGATATAACAACTCCTACAAGAGAACATAAAGGCACACTATCATAACTATCTCGAAAAGTCCCAAAATAATAACATACTTAAACTGAAATCAAACATAGTAAACTTGGTTATGTCTCACAATCATAACTATCTCGAGTTTTTCTTCATTTTGACCTTCACTCTCTGGATTAACCGATTTTCTGCATAGAAGGAAGACCCTCTCCAGCTTCAGTATCCTTTCTTTCCACACGCCTACCACCAGGATAAACCTAAGAGTTGAGAGACTACCTCCAGATGGATTTGCAAATATAGCAGTAAAAGTAACATGAACATATGACTGCAACAGGTCATTACTTTATTTAAAGAAAGGCTAAACATGCTTGCCGAAATTTAAGCCATGTAATTACTTTAAAATTTTCTTCAATAAATAAATTGGAATAAATATTCATTATTTCGCTTGTAGCAACATAAATTAATAACCCAATCCAACCCGCCAAATTCCACCTGTACTAAAAAAGGGCACATTTCAACCCGAAAATGTTTTGACCCGTTTGAAACCCTCCCATCTTCCCACGTTTAAAACAAAGGATTTAAAGCCATGCCTAAATGTTAATCATATATGTCAAAGGAGGTTACGATCAGTATAGCCTACGGAGAGACAAAAAGGACTATATCAACAAAGAATCTCAAATTATATGACTTTTGGCTTAATCAAAGGGGTCAAAGATCAACGTATCTTCTATATATAAATGGCATATGAGAGATTCCCTTGTATGTTTACAACGATATAAGGAAATATATGATGTCTTTTATTACATTTTTTGCCACATGATTTAGTAGTAACTTAGAATACAGTTAATATTCTAAGAGATCAAACTTTTATGTGAAAATAACATCAGATTAAAAGGACACAAATTGCTAGAAAGAAGAAGAAACCTTCTTGACTTCTCTAGCAATGTAACTAAACGCTCATCACGTGCCTAATCTTCCACATCCTACATTTCAAAGCAAAAAAATACTACATTATTAAACTCAAAAGTGGAATCTAATCATATGTCCCATTAAGTAATAACATCAAATTATGAAAAGAAGCCGCAGATTATAATACCTCCACTATATGTATGACATAATTGTAATATTTATGTGAAGATTTATATGCATAAGATGGTATACAACTGCCTAAAATAGCATATCCCATCACTTACCTAAAATGATCTTTTACATCCTTCAAAGTTGAAAGGGTAGGTACTAGGTAGCAACACCAAGCTTCCTTTGCTATCTACGAATTGCATTGTCATCAAAGTACAATACATAATAAATAGGTTTTGGATCAAAGTACAAGTGTATCTCCATCTTTTGGATAAAATGCTAGTCCGTACAGCTAAATTCGTAGGCATAAGGGAGAGTATTACAGAAATAACATCTTCAGGTAAGTTGCTAAGCCTATCTACTTTCTTGGTCATCTTTTAGACTTTCACCCCTTGTAACATAAACACACATATTTCATTATTATCTCAAGACTTTTCAAAGTTCTCACTACTTGAGTTATAAAGGTAAGAAAGTGTAGCTTATTTGAAATCTGACTTTCATTTAACAGAATTGAACTACTTTAAAAGTCATAAGTTTTGGTCATGCAAAGAATGGGTTGAGGCTCACGGCAGTATACAACTATTTTTTCTCGGGAATGCAGGTTATCAAGTATATGAATATAGAGATTAGCTCCATGTAGCTTAACCTTCAAACAGACTATGAATAGTTTAAAAGCAAAATAGCAGCATAATAATATTAACCTAGGCAAATAATTAAACATAAATTATAAGATATGCAAGATGTACAACTTTTGTAATAATACAAAATCATACATAATCTCTTAAGGTTAAGAAGATAGAAAAAATAACATTCAAAGCTTGTGAAGATCATTTTATTAAAACGTGTGTAATAGTGGGTTTAAAAAAAATAAAGAATAAGCATATCAAAGCTTAAAAGATTGATGTTAATTACTTGAACACCATGTCAGTTCCCTAAATTCGTCCCCTAAAGCTATATCAAAAGTAGCACCAGAACTTGTACTAACACAAGATCTGACCCTTTAAGAGCATTTCCAACGACTTCCATTGATTCCTTGGCTGCCTGCTCAACCAATAGCAGATTCCCACCCGTACCTGCACATACATATCTACAAACATTAATATCAACTAACACTTTTAAAAACATAGACATCGATTCAAATATAGAAACATAATAATCATACCAAGTTCGCGAGTCAAAGGCTCTCTAATTTGAATCGGGTTTACTGAACCAACCAGCACTGAACCAACCATTTTATCAAAACACTTCAAGGGGCTCCCATGCTGAACCAATCCATGCTGAATCCCACCCACGCTGAACCCGTTTAACCAACTCGTGCTGAACTAACCCATGTTGAACCACCCACACTGACCCAGCCCGCACTGAACTAACCCGCGCTGAACCAACCATTTTATCAAAACCTGCAAGGGGTGGGGTATCTGCGATTGCCTTCTCAAAGCAAAAGTCATTTGCAAAATTATGTTTCCAAATCACATATCTCATCGTACTTTTATCAAAACTAAACCTAAGAAAAACACAAATAACCACTCTTTTCCGATCATCCATGTTTTACAAACAATAATCAAATAAAACACTAAAAACTAAACCCCACACACCCCTTAAGCAGTAAAACAACCGATTTAAACTTCTCAATAAGCAAACCCAAACACCCCCAAAAGATTAAACTGAAGAAAAAAAATCTAATCTTTAAACAAATAAAAACTCCACCACATTCAACCTAAAGCCTAAAACCAATATTCAACAAAAGTAACTTTAGAATATCCTTTTATCTATTCATTCATATTTTCAGGAAAGGATGATTTGGGGGTTGTGTATTGTGTGTTTTTGTTCTTAAAGTGAGTCTGAAGTGTTTTTTGTGTGAGAGAGAAAAGTGAGAGAGAACTCGGTGTATGTGTGTGTGTTTTGTGCAAGTGAGAGAGAAGAAAGGGAAGTAAATATTCTGACTAAAGAGAAGTTATCAGTAGCAGTTGAGAGGTGACGGTTTTTTTTTTTTTTTTCAGTTTTTAATTGAATGAGAAATGTACATGCGAAGTCAAACCGTTTTTTTCAGTTTCTACACACCAATGGTTGAGAGCATGTGAGATGAATCTGACGGTCAAGATCAAAAGTTGTATTAGAGAGGTCAGGATTAAAAGTTGAAGGATCTAACGGATAAGAAGGCTGTCAGGTGGCCCCATAAAAATAGGACTCACCGACAACAATAGTAAGGACAATATTTATTTATCAATTAAAAAAGTATTAAATGACCCGTCTAAGGCTATGTTTGGCAAAAGTAGTTGTGAGCAGTAGCATTGAGCAGTAGCAGTGAGCAGTAGCTGTGAGCTGTGAGCAGTAGCCAAAAAAGCTCACAGCTTCATAAAGAAGCATTGGGAAAATGAGCTTTCCTAAAAAATAGCAAAGCTCACAGCTCTCATGCCAAACAAACATCAAAAATAAAAAAGCTCATTCTCACCGCTCATTACCCCAAAAAGCTCCAAAAAAGCTCCGCGCCAAACATAGCCTAAAACCAAAAGAAGGAGCAGTTTGGGTCTGCCTATTTTTCGGCCAACAACTGGACTACAAAGCTGGGCCAACGGTGCAACAATTATTTTATTCAACAATCAGTATTTTAACTAAGGGTGTTCATTGGTTCGGTTCTCGGGTTAATCGGTTTATTCGGTTCGGGTTGTTCGGTTAATTTTTTTTGTCATAACCGAAAACTGAACCGAACCGAAAATATTTGTGACCGAACCGAACCGAAGTTCGGTCCGGTTATGGGTCAAAACCGAAAACCGAATTTTGTAGTTGAATTACACTATTTATATTTTTTTAAAATTTAATTATATAGATTTATGGCAAAAGAAAATTATTTCACACATAAAAAGTGTTTTTTATATTAGGATAAAAATTTAATGGTCTTTTTTTATTTATATAATAATATAAATATATAAAAACATATATATATTTTTTATATAAATTCGGTTTTCGGTTCGGATAGCCAAAACTATATCCAAACCGAAAACCGAATTTTTGGTTCAGTTCGGTTCGGTTCAGTTTTGATAAATTCGGTTCGGTTCTAAGTTTGCTTTGGTTTTCTTTCGGTTTATTACCCAAACCATGAACACCCCTAATTTTAACCGAGGAATATTCGTAGATATCCTTGCGAAATGTATTATTGATATAATATATGTTTCTAAATAAATACTGTAAACTAGCTTATAAGACCCGTGGAATCCACGGGGTTTTAGAAGAGATACTGCAACAAAATAAAAATTAGTGTGTAAACAAAATAACGAATAGAACGAAAGTAAACAACCTGAATCATTATATGAAGTAATAAGTCAATGATAGTATAGAGTACAATGGTTGTAACTAATAATGTAATAAACGCCCATGCACGTAGGCTCCAATCTCGACCACCTTTAAAAAGCAAATGTATATAGTGGGAAGTTGAAGAAGTGATAAGCCAATGAACATTTCGTGACCACCTAATAAGTATAAAAATAAAGTTTAAGTAAAAAATTTGTGTGATTGATAATACATGTAAAAAAAAGGGTAAATAGGTTATTACTTAAGGAGTTACATGTGTGAATAAAGTAACAAACAACAACGAACGTAAATAGGTTACATTGTTTTTTGAAGGAAATAATGAGTAATATGTCAATGATAGGTTACATTGCTTTTCAAAACGAACGTAAATAGCTTATTGACCCGTCAAATTGACGGGATTTTTAAAGAGATTATGCACCAAAGAATTAAGCGTGTAAACAAATTAAGAAAGAATAACGAAAGTAAAGAGGTTGAATCATTGTTTGAAAGAAATAGTAAGAAATAAGTATAATATCTGAATGACCCGATAAGCAAATTGGTTTATAAGTATTAAATCAATGAACATGCACGTATCGTATTGTTGAAAGGAAGATAGTCTTGAATACGCAAGGTATGCAATCAATATCAAACATTCAAGTAGCCCATGCTCATTCCGTAAACACCTAATAGTTTAAGAAAAAAATAAAAGTACGCAATAAAAGGAAGTTGGTGATAAGATTATACATAATATTAAAATTGTACAAAACACGTCATTTATATATAGTTGTACATACATTTTGAGTAAGCAATAAAAGGAAGTTGGCGATAGCTTACAGACCCGTGGATTCACGGGGATCTTTAAAGAAATTATTCATTAAGGAGTTATATGTGTGAATAAAGTAATAAACAACAACGAACGTAAACATGTTCCATTATTTTTTGAAAAGAATAATAAGTAATCTATAAGTCAATGATACAATAAACAATTCGGTTTTTAACTATTAAAATAACAAACGTGCATGTATCGTCTTCTCCAATAATGACAATCAACGTCACACACTTGAGTAATTCATGTTCATTCTGTGAACTCCTAAAAATTAAGAAAAAAAGTCAATATGAAAAAACTACCATGTTATACTGGTAGAAATCTTTACATTGCAGATAAAGATCAGATGATTGTGTTGATGCGTCCATTCTACAACTGATTTCATAAAAAAGAAACAGGTCAAAGAAAGCACTTAAGCAGTAAACAAACGCATATAAGAAAACTTGGATTTCTTAATAAGATATTGCACATATTGCAACATTGTGCAGCACACTATAACACCAAATCAAATAATGGTGATTACAACAATCTAAATTTACTAAGAAATAGAGGTTAATGAAGTGAGCGCTAATAAAGTGATAAACCAATGTTCATTCCGTGAGCACCTAATAAGTTTAGGAAAATATTAAAAATGTAAATAAAATGAGTTTGTGAATTATAATACATGTAAATTTAAGAAATGGCATAAATGATGTCATATGTATATTGTCGTATCCGAAACACATAAGTTGAAAGTCGCAAGATTAGTTTTCTTCGAATTACTTAATTGCTAACCTTTAAACAATGATGACTTACACGAAGAAACCTACAATGTACAGGCAAACATGTAAGTGTAAAATTCTTGAATATATATTCACAATAATAGGATAAGTTTATGAATATAATTGAGTACACCTACAAATAACAATGATAGATAAAAAAAACTATAATTATATGGGTCGATTAGATGGTACATGGAGCGACACATTGGATTCAACATGAATGCAAACGTGCTTGTGGTGCGAGGTTCATCCATAACGCTCAATTTTTCTAACCTGTATATTGCCTATAGTAAAATATTATGAAAGCAACGTATAAATTTTGAAATCATACTTGACGCTCCATTTTAAAGTTGAGTATTTGGACGAAACAACATTTATTAATTCAAGGGTGTCTTCAATATTGCGCGACAATCCTACATTCTTTGACAATTCTATTACACTTATTTTCTCTTCTGCTTGCGGTCCAACCTAATGCTCATCACATTGGTACCTCTTAGTTTTGAATAGAATCATTGGTCCCAAAGTCTTGAATCACATTGTTCATCCATAGACAGTTGCTTGGTTATCACTAAATGGATCTCAGGTGGTGCCAGGCATTATAGCACTAAGCTTCCAAGATTAAAATAATTAAGATAAAAGTACCTAATGCATACTTATTTAGTAGATATCTGACCCTCTTAGATTAAACAAAGGTAAATTTCCGATAACTATAACATTATATCTATGTCATTATCAAAGGAAATTTAACATTTTTCACAACGCTTAGATATTTCCTTATAATACGAAAATCTAAGGTGCTATATAATATAATGCTAATTAATATACAATATCAGGATGTCCAACAACCATTTCAACATTTTATTTTGCATGTAGAATAATAAAAAGTTTATGAGATTTTATAGTGACAGATTGTTTAGTGATAAAAAAAAAGTTTATGAGTTATAAACGAAAAATAATAAAAAGTTTGAAGATTTGGGGATTAAACATTATGTTTTGAAACCCGGTTCGACCCGGGTGGTTTAACCGGTTGAACTGTTCTGGTCGAAAAACGGGTCGATTTAAACTGAGTCAACCCGACGGGTTGGGTCGAAAACGGGTCAAATTAAACCGGATCAACCCGCCGGGTTTGAAGTGTCCCAGGTCAACCCGGTTTTCGATGTGTATTAATAGTTTCCTTTTGAAATATATGTTTTCGTATGGCTTTTATTGGTTAGTCGAACCGGTGGCGACACCGGTTCCCGGTTGAACCCGTTGGTCCGGTTCAGTTTTCAAAACTATATTTACCATCAACTTTTTAGCTTTTATAAAGCTTTGTGTTTTTATTAATTTGTATAATGTGTATAATATCATATACTTTTCATTTTAGGGTGTTTTAAAAATAATATTAATTAGTGTGTTTAATTATTTTATATTTTAGATTATGTTGTAGCTTATTTAAATTATACATCGTGAAAAATTTATTGTACTTTTTAGTAATGGATGTTTTAATTAGTTGTTTTCAATTTGATATATATGTTTTTAATTGATTGTAAAATATGAATAAATTATAATAAGAGTATTAATTACACCATGTATTTATCTCACATTTGACTTTCAAGATTTAACTTTTCAAGGTTTGACCATACACTCTTTACGTGTAGTTTAGATATTTGTTTAAGTTAACTTTGTGTACGAGTATTAATTTGCTACCACTCTCAAACACAATTAAATTGTACCATCAATTAAATTCTTGTATCCTATGCGTAAAGGAGCCAAATCAGTCCATCCCAAACTTGATAGTTAGGGTGCGTTTGGTTCGCAAGTGGGATTGGAATTGGATTTGAATTTGGGAAAGGTTTGAAAGATTTGGGAAAGGTTTGGGGAAAAAGTATGAGAGAGAAAATTAAGAGAGAGATTATATATTTTATTTGATATAATAATTAAATGACATTTAAATATAATATTTTAATAAAAAAAAGAAAATGTTGTGAGAGATTTATAGTAGGTCTCACGGGTTTTGTATAAAACCAACCTTATTAGTGTGGAATGAAAAAGTGATGGGTTTCACGGGTTTCAATGTATTACTTGATTAACCATACATCATTTATTGTGTGTCATACCCGAATCCAAATCCGACACCCCAACCAAACGGCCCCTTAAACTCTATAGAAATGGCAACAGTATATAATTTTTTTCTTTAATAGATAATTATTACATGAAAAATATAATAACATTTACTGTATTATTTTCATGAGTTTTGACATTGTTCTATTGTGTGAAATAAACAAGACAAATATAATAACATGTATTATTTCAAGAGTTTTGTCATTGTTCTATTTGTGTGTGAAAGAAGAAATAAACAAGACTCCCACATCGCTAGAGGAGATAAATTGACATAGGATACTAATGTAAAATAGAAATGGCACGGACAATAGCGAAACAAACGTTCGTGTTTGGGTATGGCAAAACGATGTCGATTAAAAGATGGGTTGAACCGTTTAAGACTATGATTGGACCAAATCATGGATGGACCTTAGTGGAGATCGGGGAGGGCATTGAGGTTTTACTTATATATGTATAAAGAAAATACAACTTTAACCGTCCCAAATTAACTTATATACCACTCGGCCCTCCCAATAATTTCACTCAAGTTCCGTCTATGGACCAATTGATGCCATTTTTGTGTGAAACGCGATCGTTTTTAGATTGACTGATGTAGTTTAATATTGTATCTAAACTAAACGACGTCGTTTTGGTGGATGGTAGACCGACATATATACAAAGGCGAGAGAAAAACAAACACACATGCACACATAAATAGAAACTGAGACACACGCACACACGAACAAAAATCAAGACACACACATCCAAACTGTTAGATATGGAGCAATAATATTAAAATGAGAATCGTTTCAGGTGCATGTAAGTGATAGCTTTTTTATTTGGTTATTTTAGCCGCACTTGCTCCCGGGAGACGCAGTCTCGGACCATGGCCGAATAGCTTGGTGTGTCCTTCAACACCAAATGGATCAGCCGGTTCGGCCGCATCCCACTTGGGGTAATTTTGCAACCGCTCCCACAACCACTCTTGATTAAACGATATTGCATTAAACTCCTCCTTAAATGATTTCTTTGCTCGTTGCAAAATTATCAAGCTCGACGAACTCAAACTCAAACAACTCGTTAAAAGCTCGGCTAGTTAACAAATCTAGCGTCAACTATAATAAAGAGGTCAATAGACTATTCATCTGTGTTCATTAAATCAAACTTGACTTAAACAATGCTATATTATACAATGATTGTATAAGTAATATGTATTTAGGTGCGTACTAATTGTAAACCAACCTAAACCTCAATGACACATTTTCTCAAACTTACACGCTAAACACTATTTTTGAATGTTCAAATTTTCATTAACTAACAAGTACTGTATTAAATATGTAACACTTGATAAGAGTCACAGGTTCTAATGATAAGAGTCGTTATATTGCGAGGCCTTAATCACTTCGTTTGAATCTTGAAGGAAACAAAGATTGTATAGCTTGATAGCGAATGTTTTTACATCAAGATGTATATAGTTTTTGTTACTACTTCATGAATCATGATGTACATAGTAAAAAAATAGCGAAAATTACTGACATACCCATGCATGGAGGGGTGTGTCCCAATCTACCCCAAGCTAGCGCCGTTTTCCAAAATACCCCAACATTACCCTAAAATTCATACGCGACATATGGGGAACACACGATCGGGACAAAAAAAAAAGAATATTTCGCGTACAAATATAAGCGACATTATATATATGTACACGACATGTACATGTGGAGCAATTTGTAAAACAAAATTTTAAAAATTTACAAAAAACACCCTTTAACTTTTTGATAATTACAACTTTTTTATATAACAAACTTAATTTGTCAAATATTTAGCAAATATCTAGCAAATTTGTTAATAAAAAAAATATCGTTACGAAGAGCTCTGAATTACGAACAAAACGAGCCCAATATTGATATGCTTTTGATGTACGTACGATTTTATAAAATTTCAAAATACCGTTTATAGGTTTATAAAATTATACCGTTTTTAATTTATGAATATTTACGTTTATATTTCCCAACGATATTCATATTTCATAGAATTATACGTCTTTGTCCCTTGTGGTTTAAGCGTATGTTTTAAAAGTTTATAAAATCGTCTAGTTTGATCACGACTCTGGTTTATAACCCTAAACTAATTACATTTACTAAAAACTTAACAAGAGTATAACACTATATAATTATTATTTTTGTTATCGAGAAAGTATTTATAATTTTGTTATTTTCTAAATTGAAGATTTTTAAGGTATATAAGTGACTAGTTTATTTTCAAAAAAGTTGTTCTAGACTTCTAGTAATATACGTGCTTTTACGAAAAGTAAGTTGATCATTGAAAGCTAACATGTTCAATGTGGTTCTAATATGTACGTGCTCGTAGTTTTTTAATAAGTGCAAACTTACGTACAAACTACACATTTGCTCAAAGTAATATTGTTAGGTTAAATTTGGTACCGACCGAGGTCATTTTTAATGTTATATGAGTGGATAAACAAAGAGATCTGCATTCATGTTCTTAAAATTGAATATCAAAAACTGTATAATTTTATAAACCTATAAACGGTATTTTGAAATTTTATAAAATCGTACGTACGTCAAAAGCATATCAATATTGGGCTCGTTTTGTTCGTAATTCAGAGCTCTTCGTAACGATATTTTTTTTTATTAACAAATTTGCTAGATATTTGCTAAATATTTGACAAATTAAGTTTGTTATATAAAAAAGTTGTAATTATCAAAAAGTTAAGGGTGTTTTTTGTAAATTTTTAAAATTTTGTTTTACAAATTGCTCCACATGTACATGTCGTGTACATATATATAATGTCGCTTATATTTGTACGCGAAATATTCTTTTTTTTCCCGATCGTAGCATGTTGACACGTGTGTTCCCCATATGTCGCGTATGAATTTTAGGGGAATGTTGGGGTATTTTGGAAAACGGCGCTAGTTGGGGTAGATTGGGACACACCCCTCCATGCAGGGGTATGTCAGTAATTTTCGCAAAAAAATAAGATATAAATATTGGGAAGGAACAAAAGAGCATTTAATCTCAAAAATCCTGTTTGAAAGCAAAAAAGTAAGAGTGAGGATTCTCTCCTATTACTTAATTCAAGTTTGGCTATGTTTGGCACAAAGTTTTTTGAAGCTTTTTTGAGCAATGAGCGGTGAACAATGAGCTTTATGATTTATAGTGTTCCTTTGGCATGAGAGCTGTGGGCTTTGCTATTTTTTAGGAAAACTCATTTTCCCAATGCTTCTTTATGAAGCTGTGAGCTTTTTTGGCTACTGCTCACAGCTACTTTTGCCAAACATAGCCTTTGTCATTTGTGAAATGGCTCAAATCAAAGGATGTTAATTTGATTTGAGTCATTGAATCAAATACAATAGCTAACACTTCCTCAACTTGAGTCAAATTGGTTTTTCAACTTGAGACAATCCCCATCCAAAAAGTGGTGATATGTGACAATGACTAACGCAATTAAGTGGGAATTTATTTTTTAGTTTTAAAACGAGGGTTTAAGCCCGCGCTTCGCTGCAGGGTGATTGAAATCAACGTATTCAGTCAATGTGTTTTGTATTGGGTCGTTAGTTAGACGGCTTTTTGTGATATTTTGCAGTTGTTGTATAAGAAATTTGCAAGAATGAAGTACAAATTAGCAGGACAAAAAACTGTTGCAATTCCAATGAAGTTTTTGTAAGCTAATGTCATGCACTTGTATACTACGTAAAGAAGGAACCCAAGAACAAATCTAGCAACTCATTTTGTACAAATGTAATCTGATCTGGTAAGCATTAATCAAATGTAGCATTTATAATCTAAAAAAAATGTAGACAGTAAAAGAGTTCTTAGTATTGGAATCAGACCTTTAATATATGTTATTCTAAGAATGCATACATATAACAAGCACAATTTTATTTAAACATATATATTAGTACAACTGCTATACATCATATATGAAACCGCATTTCCTACGACTCAAAGCTATGAACACATGAATAAGTCTGCTGCAGTAGAATTATAAACCAACAGTAATGAACTCTTGTTTGGCTTTGCAGCCAGTTTCATAAGGCAACATGTTTCAACCCGTTTGACCCGGTAACCCAGTTGGCCATTATAGCAGCAAACCAAAAAGCTATACCAAGCAGATTCCCACTTTTATTAACGCGTCTAGTTAAATGTTGCCGCGAATATCTCAAAATACAAAAGGAAAAGGAAGAGAGTAAAAAATTAAAAATAATAGGCTAAGGGCTGCGTGTACAGATTGTAGGTGGTGATATATGGCAATCACACGACCATTCGTTTGGGTGCACTGTGCGTTTTACTATGCACCCCCTCACATACGACTGTAGCAACTACATAACCCGTATGATCGGATCGGGGAGGGTCGGTGTGTTGACGTTGGATCATAGCCCGGTTGGAGCAGAGAACAAGTGAGATAGAGGGAATAGGGCGGGTTAGAGATGCCCAAAAAAACCGGTTCATGAACCGAACCGGGAAAAAACCGGTTTTTGGAAAACCAAACTGCCGGTTTAGAAACCAGTTTGCATTATTTGTTGTCAACTGGTTTGAGAACCGGTTTAAACCGTTCTGGTTTTGGGTAAAAAAGGTTTAAACCGAACCGGTTCTTAGTTTAAACCGGACAGTTTCTCTTCCAAAACCGGTTTTAGTTAAAACCGGTTTTTGAATATTTGACTAAAACCGAAACCGGTTCGGTTAAAAAAAAAAAACCGAAATGTGCACGTCTAGGGCGGGTCGGGTACCAAAACACCATTTCACAAATTGGGATTGAAATTTCACAAATTGGGCTTTGAAATAACCCGGGAGAAAAGCATTTGGGCTCCAAAGCCCACCCACAAAACATTATATAAATATATCTAAGAGGCAGCAACGAGTATCATTCAAGCATTCTCCAAACACACACCAACCAAAAAACCCTCTCTCACCCTCTCACACACATCCAAAGCCCTAAAATGGACGGCGGCGGCAGAGATGAAGACGACGGCGAAAACCGACCTCCTCTTACAACTCTGCAGTTGTTACCGCTAAACCAAACCCTCCTCAACATCCACGAGTAAAAAAATACAAGCCCAAACCACAAAAGAAACCAGAAACCCACTTAGATCTTATGAATCTGACCCAAAAACAAAAGATGTCTATGGTTTGTTTTTGCAAGAGTGTTCCCCGGGTATCTTTTTCCAAATAACAGGTATGCCGTTTCATCTTTCACGTTGAATCGTTTTCTTGACGTGATTGTCGTCGGAAGCTGGTTGTACAAGTAGGGGTGAGCGCGGTTCCGGAACCTCACGGAACCGACCCGGAACCGAAAGAACCGAGAACCGAAAAACTCATATTTTAGGAACCGAGAACCGGACCGAAAAACATGTTTCGGTTCCGGTTCGGTTCTCGGGTTCGGTTCGGGTATTTCGGTTCTACCCGAATAGAACCGCAAATTTTGAAAAACCACCCAAAAACTCATATTTTAGTTATACATAGCCGATTACTACGATTCATACGTTACTGTTACTTTCATAATATTCTTACTATGATATAGTTAAATTAGTAGTAGTCTTATATACAAAATTAAACTTGATAAATGCTACTAAAAGTTTTCATATGAATGGTCAGCAAGTCGCTTACTGACCAAAATTTATAAACTTAGAAAGTATAGTATAATAGTTGAAACATTGTTTAAGTAGCTTAATATGTGAATATTGGTTGCCCACCTTTAAAGTTTATAAAAATGACAACTACGTACTAAGTTCGATCTGGGTTTACTTTGAACTGTTATTGTTATATACATATTTAGAGGCCAACCATGTTAAAACATGAAAGGTTTCATCTCAATTAATATTATACAGACATGTTCCTATTCATTCACAACCACTTTCATACTTCTTTACTGGATCCATGTTTAGTCATCACATTAATTAGGAATCATGCATATTCATGTTAAATAGTTCATGCATTTTGATTAGCTTTAATCTAGAGAACTGTTTTCATTTTAGATTCTAATTAATCTTCTTAACGTGGCCCATTATCAGATTCTATAACAAATGTAACAGATGATATAACATATCATACTTACACTATTTTCATTTTAGATTATAAATATCATCATATTCAGTAGTTATAACTTAGGAAAGTAGTATGATATGTTGTATTCATTTATATTTGAAAAGTCGTGCGGTTCCTCGGTTCCGGAACCGATACCCGCGGTTCCGAACCGAACCGAGAACCGAAATTTGAAATATATAAGAACCGAGAACCGAACCGCGGTTCTAAAATGCGGTTCGGGTTGGGTCGGTTCCGGTTCGGTTCTCGGTTCCGGTTCGGTTCTCGGTCCATTTGCTCACCCCTATGTACAAGTCATCGACCGGCGAAACTCCGGCCTTCATCTTTGTACAACCAGCTTCCGACCACAATCACGGCAAGAAACCCTTCAATGTGAAAGGGGAAACAGCTTACCTGTTGTATAGAAAAGGTACCCGGGAACACTCTAGCCAAAACGAACCGAAAGTTTCGCACAGCAGACATCATGCGCGGTGGAGGAACAGGTAAAAAGATTTTTTTTATCTAATACGGTTTTTGTTAAATATTTGTTAAAAATATACTTGTTAAATATATTTGTTATAAATATTTTGTAAAAATATTTGAATATTTATAATTTTTATATAAATATTTATTATAAATATCTTGTAAATTTTTTAAAATATTTGTTATGAAAATTTTTTGTATAAACATTTGTTATATATATTTTGAAAAAATATTTAAATATATGTTATAAATATTTTTTTATTTAAATATTTGTTTTGTTTTTTTTTGGGGGGGGGGGGGGGGGGGGGGGGTTAACCGATAGTGATTTGTTATTTTGTTTTTCTCATTTTCTGTTTCGATTTGTGATTTCGTTGCTGCTTTGTTTATAAATTGTGATACTATTTGATTAACGCGATTAATTGACTCGTTTTTGTGTTATTTATTGATTTTGAATATGTGAATGGCAAAATCTTTGTTTAGCTGATGTTATCCGATTCGATTTATTTGATTGACGGCTGTTAGTCTGTTACGTATTTGATTGATGGTTGTGTTTTATGATGCTGATATGATTGATAACGTTTTATGATGATGTGTTGTTAGTGAATTTGTGAAAGATGAAACAATGCGCTTTTGTTAAACTGATAGAAATGTGGTTTGTAGTGTTGCATTCTACACGTGGTTAATATTATGACTTGATTTTTTTATATAAATAGTTTTTATATAAATGTTTGTTATAAATATTTGTTATAAATATTTTGTAAAAGTATTTAAATATTTGTAAAAAAAGTTTTTATTGAAATGATGACGTGGCAGTTTATTATTAAATTATTTGATTTATTTTGTGTGATTGTTGCTAAATTTGTGATTTGTGATATTAGAAGTTGATGACGTGGCAATTTATTACAAGTACTTTTGGATTATACCTGATTTATTTTGTGATTTGTGTTGAAAGGAAGTTTTATTGATGACGATGTGTTAGATTATAATTGATACTAGTTTTACGCATGCAAAACAGGAGAAATGATGACGTGGCAATTGTTTATTGATGACGTGGTGAAGTATCGTAGATGTCATATAGTTTGTTCATTAAATTGATGACGAGGCATAGGCTATAGGTATGTTGATGATGTAAATCACAGTATTTGATATGATATGGTTTTCCAAGTTTCTGAATTGATTGGAATTAAATGTGTATATTTATGGTGTGTCTTCAATTTTTGTTTCTGAATTGATTGGAAAATCACAGTATTTGATATGATATGATATGATAGTGATTTGTTATTTTGTTTTTCTCTTTTTCTGTTTTGATTTGTGATTTCGTTGCTGCGTTGTTTATAAATTGTGATACTATTTGATTAATTGACTGATCCTTGAATCTGCATTTCTTTTTTTGTGTTACTTATTGAATTTGAATATGTGAATGCTGAAATATTTGTTTTGCTGTTGTTGATGACAATACTATTCGATTTGTGTAAGTAAGTTATTGATGGTTGTGTTTATGATGCTGATATGATTGATAACTTTGTATGATGATGTGTTGTTAGTGAATTTGTGAATGATGAAACAGTGCGCTGTTTGATTTGAATTTGTTAACTGATGAAATGTGGTTTGAGAAAAGAAAAGGGCCGAAAGGGTGATTGAGATAGAGTAGGAAGGGGTAAAGTGTATACGCTAAAAATACCATAGTTAATTTATTTATTTAAAAAATAAGATAGGATAAGGAATCGCCGTTGGTGGAATCCTGTGAAGCCAAAAAGGAAGAAGAACAAGTGATAGAAAATGCGAGAATTGAATTTGAAGAAGAAGAAGAAAGTACAGATCTGAGAATTGAATTTGAAGAAGATATAGAAGACGAACAAGAAAAAGAAGAGGGTGAAGAAGTAGAAGAAGAAATAGATGATGATGAAGATGCTTATAAGGATGTGATGCTGTTACCTCAGCTTATTAGTTGGTCTGATCCTGTTACGGATAAAACTCATCATGGGATGCAAACCATGAACGTTCCACGATCAACTGGTTGTAAGAGACGTGAATTTGATTTTTGTACCCTCTGTCTTAAAACCTTGGACTCTTGATAAATTACATCAAATGAGGTCTCTTTTCAACTCTACTTTTAATTACTAGTATTAACTTTGTACTACTTGTTTGGCTTCGGGCTTATTTGGTTTTGGGCTTATGCTCAATTTTTGTGTCAAGTTGATTGATTTCAATCCTAGGTCGAATGAAAAAGGTTGCTTGTGTTTTATGATATGAAAAGCTTTATAAATAGGTTTATCTATAGTAGAAATAGCTCTATAATATGGAAAAAGTTTATAACTTGATTATGTATTAAATTGGAGTATAAACCTTTTTAGAGGTTCATGCCCTTACATTCAGATATCAGATATATTTATTGCATCAAGTATGGATTGTCATTCGAAAAATGTGTGCAGCTTTGTTTACTTTTTACTTGAAAAACAAAAGCTTTGATAGCAATTGTACAGTCTTCTAGTTGAATGCCTTTTTTTCAGTTAGCTGCTCCTCGCCTTCGCACTACCTTTTTTTATTTGAATTTAAGATTGCTTCTTGCTAGGTTGATATTTGAGCACACATCTTCCTGATATCTAATAGTCTCTAGTTAGTGACTCTCTGATTCATTCGGGCTCTTGTTAAATTTACACTATTTGACTTCCTTTTTCGTGATGGCTGCTGCAGCTGTCTTCCTTGTGGGCACATGTTTGGGATGTCATGTATAAAGGAGTGGATGGAAGGCCATTCCTCTGAAAAGGTATGTATGTCGTCCACTGTGACACCCATAATCAACACAATCTTGCCAATTTTCTGATTCTCCTGTCTTGAATAATTGTTGTTAGTGCCCTCAATGCAACAAAGATTTCTCGTTAGAGAGTGTTAGGCTTCTTTATGCAACACGCCTTTGCATCCCAGCTGCTGCTTATCAAAAGGTAATCAATCTCTTTGTTAATACCAACCTTTAATTTACACACACACACACACGGTGCAATGTCAAAGCGTATTTTTTGCAAGTCTTGTTTTTTAACTCACCTTTCGTTTCTAAACAACTGTTTCATCATTTCATGCAGGCATCCATTAGACGTTTTTCATTCAGCAACAAAGGATTTACTGCATTTAAGCAATATGAATCGCAACTGCGGACAAATGCATTAAACAACAGGTCTGATGTTTTGAAACAACGGGCTGATGTTTTGGGACGGCAGAATGATGCTATGAAACGGCGGACTGAATTATTGAACCGGATGGCTGATGCAGAAAAACGGGCTGATGTTTTGGAACGGCAGAATGATGCTATGAAACGGCAGATTGAATTGTTGAACAGGATTACTGACGAAGAAGAATTGGCTGAGGCATCAGAACAGCAGGCTGATGCAGAAAAACGGGCTGAGGTGTTGCGACGTCGGGCAGGTGCATTGGGCCAGCTGGCTGATGAATATCTATGTAAGGCTGATGCATTTGGGCAGCAGGCAAAAGCATTGCGTCAACAGGCTAAATCATTGCGTCAACTAGTTGATTCATATCTGGCAAGCAGAAAGTTTTATATACAAAGCTACAAGGAGTTTTTGGGTTCGCATGACAACAAGATCACCGAGTAATGTGCTGCAAATGCTCTAGTTATTATATTTTCTTTTGTTTTGTTTGGAAACAAGGTATTTTTGCCCGCCCGGGTGAAAATATATAAACTTCAAGATTTAGTTGCGTTGCTATCTGAATCCAGTTTCTTATTTAATAACTGATCGTTTCAGTACTAATTATGCTTTTGTCTTGTTAGCACGTATATGAAATATGAATTCTATTTGTATCATATTAATATCTACATGTATTTTATTGTAGTAGTTAACAAACTCAAAAAATTGACAGGAAGAAAAACACAAAATATGACATTAAACGACTCTTAAAAAGCTTCATGATCAAGCAATATATAGTTTGTTTTAAGGCTATAAGCTTAAACATACATTCATGTTTGACATGAAACCAATGTTTCTTAATCGGAACTAGCAACCATTCATGACAACGTCAGCCTCTTTGATCTGATTCCTCATTTGGCATATTTGCGTTTTATCTTGCTCGTGCATAATTGGCTCTTGGCACTACATCGGTGCCATAACTCGATCCAAATGAGCCATATTGGTCTCGATATTTGCTTTCTCATGCTCTAGCATCGGTGCCATAACTCGATCCATACGCTTTTAGTGCTGATTCGGCGTTCTTCAATGCTCTCATCTCCTGAATGAAAGTATGAAACATATATTGTTTAGGTGAAACACGCGATCATTCTTGATTTATTGTAAAAAATTCCCAAATTAAAGTTCCTTTTCTAAGCTAGCAAAAGTAACATTTAAACTTAACCAGTGACGGTTTAGTTTAGGACATAGCAAAAGTAACATTTAAACTTAACCAGTGAGATGAGAACCCACGAACTCATGTAATGCATTACTTTCAGAAACCACATTACATAATAAATTGTTCATTCAGTTGCATAAAAGATAGTGTGTTGATGTTGGATCACTTTGTAGGACTAAAACCTGTTTGCAGTATGCTTGGTTCTTCTTGATTTTGGTTGTCCCAATAGCAGTTTGACCTGACCCTGCACCAGCTTGACTAGAAGTTGCATCTGCTTGACTTGAACCTGCACAAGCTTGATTTGACCATGCACAAGCTTGACTTGACCCTGCACAAGCTTGATTTGACTATGCACAAGCTCTTGAACTTGGAACTAGAAATTGACTTGAACTTGATACCAGAAATTGACCATAGTGAGTTCCTGCTTGAGAAAAGATAGCCTCAAAAGCCGAGTTTATAGGCCTGGGTAGCAATTATCAGTCATTTTATTATATATTCCAATTGAAAATGGGTTTTTTCATAGATGGCATAATGGGTTGGTTGCACGGGTCGGGTAACCGGTGAGATAATAACATTTAATGCGGGTCTAAGCATATGAAAAATATTTCGAGGACTCTTGAGAAGCTTCTCATGCTCACCCAATTGAACCGTTTCCATGTTAACTGTTTTTTTAATTGACCATTGGGTTAAACAAATCCAAATTTAATCCCAAATCGGCCCATTCTCAAATAACTGGGTATAGATTTATTACCTAACATATGAGTTCCCTTAGTCTTCTGAAAACTGTATACGTAATAAGTGATGCAAGAAATGAGATGTTGCTTTTGCACATGAGGATCCTTGGCGAGATATTATTAAAGTACACTATATTAATCTAAAACTCTTTGATAAGAATCCGAACAACTACTTTGTGGCATGTGTATCTGATTTTGGCTTTTGCTTTTATTTTTCTACTCATTTCTCACAGTTTTTCATGTTGCTTTTCGGTATAGTTCTGGACACTTCGCAGGAGTCTGGTGTGATACAAAATCAGTTGTCCCTACCTCACGGACAGGAAGATATAGTGCTGATGCCGCTGCTGTTGAATTGACAAGACGCTTTAGGCATGCTGCTGCTGCTTTTGGTGATTTAATATTCATCTATGGTGGATTACGTGGAGGTAAGACTAGACCCTACACTCTTAGTTTTGAAAGTATTATGCGTTTGGGTGTAATGATAGTGTCATTTATTTAACTGTCACTGCAATTGCTGTGTATAAAATATGCAAAACCGAAATCTTACAGTCCACTATGCCTTCATTATAGTTATTCGTGTATATCACTTTGTCAATTTTGTAAATATGATTTGTTATTTTGTCTTCAATTACTTATGCTCTAAACATGCCATCTGATGAGAGGAAAAAATGACACAATGGTAAATACATGCATGTCAAAAGGTCAATGTTCCGCGTAACTTGTCAAATGCTTATTTTATGAGCTTATGTACTTCTTAGTTTCTGATTATTAGAGTAAAAAAGTTGCTGGGCTGGGTACCAGTTTAAAACGGGTTTGTTTCAGATTTTGACGGGTTGGCTATATAGTCTTTGACTATGTTACCACTCGAATTGTTTCATTCGTTTTTTTGTGAGAGGTTATACATACTTCCAGGCCTAAATATGTTGTTAAATATCGAACATCTAACTGTTTCATGCTTGCCTTATAAGGGTGAAACCGAGTTCCCTCTTTCTTTGTTTAATTCTCAGTCTCTTGAACATCTCAGTATCTCACTACTGCTGGACATTCTTGTGTATCTTCTGTTATTCTCACATCAACATGGGAGGGAGCTCACAAGCTTAACAACATTGAAACTATTACCGTAATCAACTAAATAACAAGAACATTACTATCGTCTATCGACTAAATAAGGACAAGAACTGGAAGCATCGATAACACACTAGGCTACATTCTATAGTCTGTTTCTCAGATCTTATTTATAATTTTTACTTATTGTACTAGTATTGGTAATTTCATTCACTCGGGCAATCTTTTGTCCAAGTACAATCATTTACTCTCCCTAACAAGGGTAGAGCCTTCCAGCATTTTATTTTTATGATTCTTTTGTGTTAGGGAGCTAATCCTATTCATTTCAGATTTGGTGGCCAGAAGTTTCACTATGTAATTGGCTTGTAATGATATGTAGCTGAAGTTTGACCTCCAGATGAGCGATGCTACTATAATGGTTATTTTGTTCATCGAAAGCTGTACACATTGGAATTGGTGTATCTTTTAAAGTATGCACATTTTACATTTATCTAAACGTTACTATGGTTTCATTGAGTTATGGTAGCTTTATTTGCTTGGTATAAAAGCGATTCCGAAAGCAAACATTTTGTTATTCTGTTTGTCATCCTTTTTGAGGATCACGAAACAAGTTTTTGATTGCCTTGTATATTTTTCATTACACGCGTTTGTAATGATGATCAGTTGTGATGGTGTCGGGAGCCAAAATGATTTGAAGTTTTTTTAACCTTTTGCCTTTACTTGATTTTCACTAGTTAAGCTCTGTTGTTACATACACATAAGCTGATTGAATCTTAAACTTGTTACTGTCGTCCAAGTCATGTTTGCCATCAAAGTATAAGGTGAGCTCAATGCTTATTCGTCGATCACAACTTGGTTCGAGTGGCCATTATGTTTGCAAAACAGTGTTTAACACTGACCTAATGAATGAGGTCACAAATATATCTGCTAGCTTAAGTATCATACTTGAAGATATTAAGTACTTACAACCCAAATCATTGTCATGTGTTAGTTTCATAGGATAGCGGCAAACAAGGTAGCCTTTAGGTTGAATCCATAACCAGAAAAAGTATACTGCAATACTTTACCATTTCGATCACCAAAAGGCACTGAAACTTGAAAGCACGGTGGAGGATATTATGCCACCAGTTTTCGACATTTTTAATATAGTTATCACTTCTGAGTCAATGGAAATAAAAAACATACAATTGGCTAAAACGAAGGATTAGGTGCTATAGCAAGTTCATGAAAGTAGATACTTAAACGGCTTTGCTTCTCGTCAGATTGGGTCTTCATAGAATTCATTATAGCATTCATGACAGTGTCAGCCTCCGTGCACAACTGAGAAAAAGATGTTTCAATCTGGGACCTCTTTGATGCAGGAAGCTCTTTCAGTAATCCTTGAATCTCGCGCAACTTTTTAATAATGTTACAAGTCATTATTTGCCCATCATCAATCTGATCCCTTAGATCATTCCAACAGCTATTGATCTGATCCCTCATTTCCCACTTGTTAATTTGCATTTTATCTTGCTCATGCATATTTGGCTCGTGGCATTCAATTGGTGTTATAACTCGATCCAAATGACCTATATTGGTCTCAATATTTGCTTTCTTATGCTCTAGCATCTCCCTGAGTTCTGTCATACGGTAAAGTGCTGATTTGGCATTCTTCAATGCTCTCATCTCCTGAATGAAACATATAGTGTTTAGAAGAATCATGCGACTATTCTTGATTTATTATAAATAATCCCAGTTTTCAATTCGCTTTCTTACAAGGACATGTAAAAGTAACGGGCCTCACTAAGCTAGCTTACTGAGTAGTGAACACTGATGATTCAGTTTAGCACAAAGCGAAAGTAACATCTAAAACAAGATTAGCTTAACCAATGAGATGAAATCCCATGGACTAATGTAATGCATTACTTTCATAAAAACGCAAGTTTTCACATCTTGTTTCAGATTCTTTTTAATTCTATAAAAGAAAAGGAACAGGGAGATTTTACTATAAGAAATCCGCATATCAATTTCTACTACAACATTCAACGTAAAAAACATGAAGTTAAAGTACACGCAAAAGAATTATAGTGTTATAGACATAAAATTCAAAGTTTAGGCTACGGTTGGTAACAACTACGCTTTTTTACTTTTTGTTATATTAAACAAAGTTGCGACGTTTGTGTGACCAGAAAACGAACATTTGTTTTGAGTTAACTATGTTTCAAAAAGCTAGGTAAAAATTTAGGGAAAATTACCAAAATAGATCAGTCGCCCAAAGCACATTCCTTGAATAGATGTTTTTAAATCACTTTCCTCCGGCGGATCAGGGCAACTTGGCGACTTAGCAACCTTCATATATGTGCGACACGTGTCGAATATTTTATTAATATAGTACAGAATCTAGAATCTTTTGGAATGTATAGTACAGAATCTAGAATCTTTTAAGGACACGTGTCGCACATATATGAAAGGTTGCTCAATTTTTTAAGTTGCCCGATCTAATTTTGGAAAGTGAAATTTGAAAGTCTAAAAAGTGACTAGTCAAAAAGTTAACGATCTATTTTGGTAATTATCCCAAAAATTTATAAGCTATTTCAAAAACTGAACATTATTAACGTGAAGAAGCTTTAATCACCAAGCACACTGCATGGTAAGTAAGACCATATAGTCATGGCGTAAATACCTCGTATGAGACCTCTGTGAAGGTGGCACTGGGAGAACCATCTAGCAAATACTTTTTTACTTCAGCAGGTATAGTTCCTGGCACTTTCCAATAATCATGCGGATAAACCTTTAAACTCTTCAAGTTAACAAACGGAGAAGGCTGAGATGAGATTAGTTCCATTAGTGGAGAAAGAATTAGCTGCAAAAGAAATTACAGAATAAGAATCATCATATGAGTATTAGATACAGGTAAATTATTTCTTGGTACTTCCACGAAAAATGACCAATGGCAGGGCACCAAACTATTACACAAAAGAATGTCTGGTGTTGTATGTAGCTTGAATAAAAGCAATTTATAAGGTAACCACATAACTCACATTATAATGACTAAAGACTGATTCCAATACCAACTTACCTGAAAAATTTCCAAGTTAAGTGTAAGATATTTGACACTGTGGAGCTGTTGAAGTAGATCAAAAATTGTATGAGCGTCTGGCTTGTTTTGCTCGTAGAAATACTTTGTGAAAATACATAGATCCACATTTTCCAAAGAACAAAACACGTATGAAGAAAACTTCAACCATTCAAGTTGCCAACCTTTAAAGCGCAGGGACACAAGCTCAGGTGTAGAAATCAGATGCAATCCTTCCCAGTGTTTAACAGTGAGATTCTTTAGTTGAGGTGCAACTACATTTATGAAAAAGTGTCCATTTTCAAGCGTGAGATTAGAAAGTCCATGATGACAAATATCAACACCATTTGTTCCTGTCATGCCGCAATCTTTTAACACAAGTTTCTTCAAGTTAGCACATTTAGAGAAAATACCAGTATCTTTAGCAGTAACCTCGTCATTAAATGTTACAGATTCGATATGCAATGTTGTTAAGCTTGTGAGCTCCCATGTTGTGGAAATAACACAATTCATAAAAGTGAGATGTTTGAGAGACTGAGAACTGAACAGAGAAAGAGGGAATTCAATTGCACTGTCATCAGGCAAGCATGAAACGGTTAGTTGTTTGACATTGTGGGAGAACGCATAGTCCAGAATCCTTTTGACAAACGCCTGACTAGCCTTTCCGCGAAAACAGAGTTTAGCTGAAGACACTTCTATCTGATTATTGCGGCAAGATAAAACATGAGTAACAAATTTCGAAAACTTGTCCAATGACTTGAAATCCTCGCTTGAGAAATTAAGACACTGCAATAAAGTCCAACGATACCTCCATCTAGAAGACAAAGCACTCGTTTGAACAGCAAGTTTTATGCCAACAAGAGAAAGGATTTTATGGATAAGATCATCGGTTAAGTTGCTTAGTCTATCGCCTTGTACATTCATTCTCGTTTTACCACGCCCAGATTCGATTCTCTCCCAATTAAAAAAAGGCCCCCTTAAAAGAAAAATATGTGAGTAAAACAACCGTTGTCGATGCTAAAAATAAAGTTAGAAATATCAATATACTAAACGATGCTAAAATAAGTTATAAATATGTGTTTGTTTAGCTCTTAGGTTATCTGATCAATATCTTTATTAATGTTTTTCTATAAAACACCTATATAATCTGCACTTACACTTCTACTCACTCAATACTTTTGCTTATATCATCATTGCTTATTAATTTGCTGTCCAGTGGATACTTATTCAGGACATTACGCTACTTATTTATGGTTTAATCATGCATATAAATTATACTCCGTCGTAACATTAAAGAATAAAGATAAACCCTAACAAATTGAAAATCTTAATTAAACACTCAAAGTAAACAAGTACAAGTTTTACCTTATAGTAATAGCCAAGACAAATGACTTATGGACCGATAGTATCACTGTTGTTATGTTCCAGATCAAAAACTCAAAACTATCCTATGTTTTTTTTTTTTTTTTTTTTTCTTTCGCATGCATATATAGAGACTAAAACCTAAATATTAATCCTACTAAAACTCGATATATGCAACTCTACTGGGCTTTAAAATAGGCCTGTCAAATGTATATATGAGCTGGGCTTCTTAATGGGTTGAAAACAGGTTTCCCGTGTATGCTAACTTGTTAACTTCAAGTGCTCCTTACGACTAAAAAGTAATTTATTCAAATTTGTTGCTTCTTCCTTAGCTACATAGGTCCAAATCTTATACTTACATGTAGTATATACATTTTTTGCCCTTATTAACATTATAGGGTAGTGATATCTCCACATATCATTTTACTTCATACACATAAATTTAGTGAGACCCACATAAATTTTACAAATGAAATTTATGTGGACCCCACTAAATCTATGTGTACAAAGTAAAATGATATGTGAAAATATCATTTCCCAACATTATATTGCACCTTTAGGGTGTGTTTAGTAGAGAGAAATGGAGCCAAAGAAATGGAAATCACATTATTTCTCTTGTTTGGTACATCAAGGAAATACAAAAGCGGAGAAATCTAATTTCTCAAGATTTTGTTGCTTTGTAACTTGATTTCCACTCGCTTAGGTGAAGAAATGGAGAGAATTGGATTTTGTTGCTTTGTAACTTGATTTAAAAAATAAGTTTAATTTTTTTTAAATATATAATTTTTAGAATTGTTATTTAGAAAAAAAAAATTTAATAATTTTTTTTTTTAAAATAAATTTAAAAAAAATATTTTTTTTTAAAATAAGTTTTTTAAAAAAATAAATTAAAAAAAATATAATTAATTTTTTTTAATATATATTTTTTAGAATTGTTATTTAGAAAAAATATTTTTTTTTTAAATAATTTTTATAATTTTTTTTTTAATTTTAAAAAACTATTTTTTTTAAATATATATTTTTTAGAATTGTTATTTAGAAAAAATAATTTTTTTTAAATAATTTTTATAATTTTTTTTTAATTTAAAAAAAAAATTAAAAACTATTTTTTTTAAAATATATATTTTTTAGAATTGTTATTTAGAAAAAATAATTTTTTTAAAAAAAATCAACAAATATTTTTTTTTTCATTTCTCGGGTCAAGTCTCTGCTGTTACCAAACATTAAAATTAAACAAAATTCTCTACTGATTTCTATTCTCTGAATTTCTATTCTCTACTTCATTTCTTTTCTCTGAAATTCTCTCTACCAAACATGCCCTTAAATTTTTAATGAAAATTGATACTTTTTTAGCTTATTGTGTTTTGGAGTACCAATTAAGTGTGATTGGTTAACATTATATTTAAGAGTTCAAATCCACAGTTTTGCTTATATCCAACAGGAAGTACGATCCAATCAACCCTCGTTAATACTCCGTAACATTCAACCAGATCCAACACACATATAATCTTCTATTTGACTATGGTGATCGAGTTGGTGATGTATAACCTCATGATTGAATTACAGCTCGAACATGAATGACCTCGAAAAGGTACAATGATACGTTGGATCGATGTCAAGCCCCTACCTTCATTTTCCTTACTTTTTCTTGGACATGAATAATGGAAAAGGGAAAGATGACACTTCATGGGCTCAATCTATCATGGCCTAAATCCCATCACACCATTTTCCTTACTTTTTCTTGGACATGAATTGGAAAACACATGCTAATTAAAAGCAAACCAATGGTGATAGTCTAACTATGCTAAAACGTTACGCTATTTTTTGGAATGCAAAAATTAAACACTTACAAGTTCTAATGTTACGTAACAAAAGAATTAGGTGCAACGATAGTATATCACGACTATATATGAAGGATAAGAATTCGGTCGTTCAATCATGAATCGAAAGAAATTAATGTGCCAACTTTTTTTGGTAGGGGCCGATCGATTGTATGTCTATATGAAAATGTAAAGTTTGGGTATTTTTTTTCTGCAGTAATGTTCGCTTAAATGCTACGCCCCACGATAGTTAAGGGCAATCGCAAACAACACTTGAGTTAACAAATGAGAAACGACGATATCATAGTCATATGGTCCTTGAGATGTATGTATGGGATTGAAGATTTTGGCTTAATGAGGTATCTAGCTAAAGGGCCATCCTATCGACTTTATGTCAAGAGTCCTTTGGACATTAACAAGTGGTGGGGTGAGTAACTTAAAACCTTTCTTTGAAAAGCTTGCAATTAGTGGGAGTTGAACATGAAGCTGCAAAGAAGTTCTAGTACTCGACCCTAGGGCCCCTAGAAGATGACTTAACACATAAAGAGTTTGAAAATTTTGTATGTAAAGACTAGGTTCAGTTCATATTATGTTGCATTGTAAATTTGATATATATGGAAGTGTAAAGAAATCATTGTGGGCATGATGATGATAATGATAGAGGATGAAATAGTGTATCGGTGCGCCCCTAAAATGATTGTAATTTTTTTCTAATTTTTTTATTTATTTATAGTTTTGTTTTCATTAAAAAGAAAATGCGAAATAAAAAGTATGAAACAAAAAATATAATGTTTGACAAGTCAAAAATAGTAAAACATAAAAAATATGAAGCATAAAATCATAAAAAATTGTCTTGTCCGGTTAATAAACTAGGTAAAAAAGGCAAAAAAAGAAGAAAAAAAAAATTGTGAAACATAAATATAGTCTGACAAATCAAAAGTAGTACGAGACAAAAAGATACCAAACAAAAAATCATAAAAATTATATTGTTCAATCAATAAAATGATTAAAAAGGGAATTAAGAGGTAACTATCCAGGATAGGATACCAGAGCTAGATCAATTTATTTGGGGTTTATTAGAAAATCTGCTGTGACATGACATTCATAAATATACAAAGATCAGTACAATGATTATGCTATAAGCAATATTAGATATAAAAAAGCCTTTAATGAAAAGACTTATGTCAAGGAACAATGAGTACAGAAACCAAAGTATGGATAGGTGAGGAGTTATATCTGATAAAGATGTTTCAACGACCATCATGTGATTTGGTTCATAAACATCCTGTAGTTTACATATGTTAATAGTGTTATATCTATCTGTATTGATCAAAATCTCACTATTACACTATAAACTATGCATGACTTGATAACCAAACTACAATTTGTATTCTACTAGTCTACACATGTCGTTTTAGCAAAGTTAGCATAAAACAAATTTAGTGATGTAATGAAATCAAATATCATGTATGATCTTTTGCATTTGTTTTATTTAATTTAAAAATCATAAAGTAAGATGTGGGGTGTGATTATTATAAATTTGATTCGCCTTTCAAAAATAATAATAATAATAACAACTTTGATTATTGTTTCAAAATTTCCTTTAGTAGATACTCCTTTTGTCATATCTCCATACTGTAGGCCATTATTGGCAAATTATATATTAATAATCAATTAATCATGCACCAAAATAGCAAAATGTTATAGTATTTTACTTCTTTAAGCTAAGTATTTTGTTTCTTATGTTATTTTTCAAAGTTTATTCTCAATAGTATTGAAATTTGAAAGTTTCATCACTCATGAGGTTTAATAATATATATCAACATCAATGGACATGTTTTAAATAATTTTCTGTCATGTCACAAACAACTTAATGGTTATTCAAGTCAAAAATAATACGTAGTAGTAGTAGTAATAATAATAATAATAATCAAACGTTTGCTTGAGGTTAATGTGATACTTCTGGCACATTTCATTATATATATATATATATATATATATATATATATATATATATATATATATATATATATATATATATATATATATTTTTTTTTTTAATTTTACCGGGGTAAACTCTCTTTTACCCACAAAAAAAAAAAAAAAAAAAAAAATGTTATGAAAAAATGCAGTCATCGAATAATTTAATTCATTCAAACCTGAAGCATTTATTATTTTATCCTAGATTTATAATGCTAAAAGAAAGAAAAAGAAGAATAAATAGTTTGTTTTCGTGTAATTTTATTTGAGTTAGCAAGAAGCAATTATATAACGGTAATTTAGCAAGGTAATGGACAAATTTAGCAACTTAATCTATTTGTTTAAAGATAAATTTGGATGTTTTAATTTTGAAGGTTCACATTGCGGGTGACCTTCCATACCGGAATAAAAACATTGATGGTCAGGTCAACCAACCTTAAGGGGCATTCTTGTCATTTTACACATACTAACGTTCCCCCATTTCCGCAATTTTAGAAACACAAATCTGGTACTAACTCCGTCCCATTATAAGTGTCCAGTTTGACTTTTTACGGTCTAACTTGTTCAACTTTTACATTGAATACTTTTATGTGTGTTATATAATACTTGATGCAAAATATATGAATGAATTGGATTTTAAACGTATTTTCATTGATGTAATTTTCATCAAGTATTAGATAACACAAATAAAATTATTTAAAGTCAAAGTTAAATAAGAAAGACCAAAAAAAGTCAAACTGGACACTTATAATGGGACGGAGGGAGTATTACTGAAATTCAAGGTTGGTTTTGAGTATTACCTTATTTTGGTCCTCACTGTTTCAAAATATTTAGTTTGGCTACTGAAAATAAGTATTTCTATGAGAACTTATTTGCCAAAACTTATTATTAGATTTATTGTTAGAGCAATAATTAACATGACTAGCCGGTATGATTAAATGTATTCTTAATCCTATGTGTTATCTACCATTATGTTGGTGACAACAAGGAGATCCATTTTTTCACAAACCATTGACATGTTGATTTGGATGCAAGTTTAGTCAGATTTTTAGATATCTCATTCATTTTCCTTATTGTTAATTATGGTCAACCTTCATGGGCATTATTGGATTTGTTACGTGTCTACGTTGTTCATAGTTTTCTTTTTCAAGCATGTTTTCGTATCATACATGTTGAATTATGCTTTTAGATTGAGGGTTTTAGACTTGCAAGAATGAGATCACATATCTTTAAAATTAGGTTGTTTGTAAATTTGCCAAAGGTGTCTTGTATGAAAAACTCACTCTCATCGATCTCAAATCCTTAAAGAAATTATTCCCTTTTTTCTTGTCCAGAAAATTATTGTCACGATAACACTTCTCTAAATACAAAAACCAAAACCTCATATCTATGCATATTGTAACAACTTTTTAAAGAAGCCATAGATGATAGTAGAAGCATGTAACCAAAAGCATTACAAATGTTTCCGCTAGATTGACTTGATGAGAGCTTCCAACAAGGAAGTAGTCAACAAAACAAAAGTATTAGCTATACAAAGTTACAAACTACAAAACACACTGATCACAGATGAAACAAAACATGCTACTCACTTCGTCCTAAAATAATTGTTCCCAGACAAAAAAGCAAACAGTTTAAGAAAAGTATGACCACTACATTCTTCAACCAATCAAGTATCATTCTCAGCCACTAAACTCTATTCCGATCAGTTTACACAAGAAGAAGACTATTATTATTAAACATCACAAAAAAAAGTAAACAATAATTATTATTTGTACTATAAAGTAGTAAATGGTCCAATACTCGGGACCTAAACAAAACGTGGACATGTGCGGCCTAAATGAAATATAGTTACAACTTACAACTTGAAGGTCCAAACATTATCTTGATCAATAACTAAAGAGCTTAATGTAATTACGCACTAATGTTCCAAACTCAATAATTACGTTAGTTAAGTACTTAAGTTTAAAAAATTAAAAAAAATAAAAAATAAAAAATAAAAAAATTGATACACATTCTTACATTTTCATCCTACAAATTCTCTTTACACTCACAACAATATTATATAGTTTTTTCACTTATTATTTCTCTGCATTCAAATCGTCAGTTCTACCACTTTGGCAGGATTCTATGAGTAAGACACTTTGTAAGATGATATAAGCCTGTTTGGCAAAAGTTTTTTGAGGAGTTGTTAGTTTTTTGTTATAAAAATAATATCTTCTAAAATAATTAGCTCCATTTGGATATGTTAACTTCAAGCTTTTATTTCAAACAAATAGATCCTAAATGAAAAGCTGATTCATGAACATTTTTAAACATTTTGAAGCTGTTAAAACTTTAAATTACTGATGTACTCTCTAAAAATTTATTTACAATTATAAATATGTCATTTTACATTTTATAATTACATTTAACAGCTAACTTACTAAAACACTTTTATTGAGAAAATAATACAGCTTGTAGCTCATGTTAACAGTTTTAGCTTACAGATAAGTTTGACAAACATAGCAATTATGTATATTTTGCATTTAAAAAAAAAAAGAGAAATGGAAATATAGAAATTAAAATGCTTAAGAAAGAAAGAAAACCAACCCATGACCCCACTACCACCTTACCCCACTCACAACACCTCTCAAACATAACACATCTTTTGCTTCAACATTCAACTCTCCCATAAATCTTAAAACTGTGTTCCTGTGTTTGGTTTTTTTTCCCAACAACAAAAGCTTTAAATTCCCATTATTATTATTATTATGAAAGCTAGTGTTTGTTATAAAAAATAAAAAATGAATCATAGCTATAAGAGTAGTAGTAATAGTAATGGTGTGAAGAGTAGTAATAAGTCAATATCATCATTTTCTTCTTCTTCTTCTTCTGGTTTCAAATCTAAACCGTCTTCGGGTCTCCGCCGTAACAGCACTGGCTCTGCTGGTGGGTCCCACAAGGACACTCCTGGTCCTGGAGGTAGTTTTTATAACTTATGAATATTATTGTATTTCTGTTGTATGTACTTCCGAGCGTTTTTGGTTGTGTTGTATTTTAATGATTAGAATTTTGGTTATAAGTTACAATTCTGAGAATGTGTATTTTAAGGTTTTTGTGACTAGAATTATGCTCATAATTGTTGCCTTCTTTTCGTTTTGGATATTGTCCCCTATTTTTGGTAATATTCTGAATATATGATCTCATCATTGTTTTATCAGATAATGTTTTGAAAATGTATACTTAACAGTTATTCGTATAGCATGTATCAAGCTATTTTTTTCCCCTATTGTGTGTGTATCCTTACGGGGTAAGGTTTGATACCAACAATAGGAAAACTTATAAGGTTCGTATATTAAATTGGGGGAAAAATATAGTTCAGTACAACAACGAAATAATAAGTGTCAAGATAGATACATTGTTAGACCATTATCCCTTGTTTGATTATATAAGTGAAAGAAGGACTACATGGGAACAGCTTATCTGCACTTTGTGTTTGTTAAAACCAGATACACAATTTTTAATAGTTTCTAACTTTTAATGGATAGTAATGCTTAGTTGAGGGTGAAATAAGCAGCAGTAAACAGTTTTGAGATTGCTTTAGAAATTACAACTGATTGTTATGGGTGAATTCATCAGGGTAAGGATCCAGTGAGAAGAAAACTTGAAATGAGAAGAATGAGAAATAGCTATAACCACATATTTGAGATGCATCGACTTGAATTAGATGCACCTCTATTCATTTATATGTCATCCCAATTAGTTTCGAAAGTGATTTTGAAGTGAAAAATATGCAAAGTATACTATCAACAAATTTGGCCCGTAGAGGACGAAAAATACATAGGATTCTTCTAACTTGATGAAATGCATCTAATATATGTATATGCATCTAATTTTTAGCTAAAAAATATATTATGGTGCATCTAAAAGATTAATGATGCATCTAATTCAAATCGATGCAGCTGTAATGTGTAATTATAACTATTTCTCATCCTTCTCATTTTAAGATTTCTTCTCATTTGATCCTAAGTCGGAGTCGGATTCATCATTACAAGTTTACCCTTAGATTAAATGGCTTGATTTTAAAAAGATTAGTATCTACTATACTTGTTATGCTTATAACCATAAGCATAAGTTGTTGTTTAAATAAGTAAATCTTAAACAACCTCACAGTCATCTTTAGTCTCACTTGATATTTTCTTCCAAACCTTAGTTTCTGGAAGAGTTCGAGTGGCTGTAAGGTTACGGCCACGAAACAATGAGGAGCTCACCACTGATGCAGATTTTGCTGATTGCGTGGAATTGCAGCCTGAGGTATACTGAATTTATGTTTGTAGCTAACTTTCTTTGGTTGGATTACGAGTTTTCTAATGACATAGAAACTTTATCAACATTCTTATTGTGTTATTTCAGCTTAAGAGGTTGAAACTCCGTAGGAATAATTGGGATTCAGATACATTTGAGTTTGATGAAGTTCTTACTGAATTTGCATCTCAGAAGCGTGTTTATGAAGTCGTTGCAAAACCTGTTGTTGAGGTATGGAAAATGCCTGTGGCAAACCATAATCATCGTATTTCTAAGATGTATCTTTTGTAGCAGTTTCCTAGTTTAGGAAGTTTTTAGTGTTACAGTATGTACCACGATAGTTAAGAAACAAAACTGCCGTAATGATACATCTATAGAGTTAAGTATGCCTGCTTTTTAGCTCAAACGTTTGACCCTTATTAATGTTCATTGACTTAATTCCATTTTTGAACCGTTAATTAATATGACACAATATGGCCTCCAGTTTCATGGGGTTATACTGAATGATGTTATTATTATTATTTTTTTGAAAATGCAATCATATTGGTTGTGATGTGCAGAGCGTTCTGGATGGATATAATGGAACAGTCATGGCATATGGACAGACTGGTACTGGCAAAACTTACACACTTGGACGACTCGGGGATGAGGACACTTCTGCTCGTGGAATAATGGTTCGTGCAATGGAGGATATATTCGCTGAAATCTCTCCGGAAACCGATTCTATCTCTGTGTCATATCTACAGGTTCTTGTCTGCCCTTAAAACAGTTTTTCTTATGGGCTAATTAGTAATAGGTTTGTATAATTAACTTTGTGTCCGGATAATTGCAGCTCTATATGGAGACTATACAAGATCTCCTTGATCCTACTAATGACAATTTATCAATAAGTGAAGATCCAAAAAGTGGAGATATTACACTCCCTGGTGCTAGCTTAATAGAGGTCCGGGATCAACCAAGTTTTGTAGAACTGCTACGGTTAGGAGAAACACATCGGTTTGCTGCTAATACAAAACTGAATACAGAATCTTCTCGTAGTCATGCCATTTTAATGGTGCATGTCAAAAGGTCTGTTAAGGAAAGTATATCTGGTGAAAATGGTAATATCAAGTCCCATACAGGTAGAACAATGAAACCGCCTATTGTACGTAAGGGAAAGTTGATTGTTGTGGATCTTGCGGGTTCTGAGCGTATTGATAAGTCAGGTATGATTATGTCAATAAGTCATGGTTTAAATTCTCAGTTACCTAAACGTATAGTTTTTTTAATAATCATCCCGGGGTTACTTTATAGGAAGTGAGGGACATACATTAGAGGAAGCTAAATCTATAAATCTTTCCTTAAGCGCACTTGGAAAATGTATAAATGCATTGGCGGAAAACAGCCCTCATGTTCCCGTTCGTGATTCCAAGCTTACTAGATTGCTTCGGGATTCATTTGGAGGTGAGATTTATGAACATAAATTTTGACTTTATAGCTTGAAAGTATAAGTTTGACTTTAGAACCTATAAGTTTGACTTTATTTGGTCAATGCAGGCTCAGCAAGAACGTCTCTAGTTATCACCATTGGTCCATCTCCTCGTCATAGAGGAGAGACATCGAGTACTATAATGTTTGGCCAAAGAGTAAGTTTTTACTTGCTATACGGATTATCACACAATTTTATTAATTTTTTACTACTAATTATTATTATGGTTTTGTGTAGGCTATGAAGGTAGAAAATATGTTGAAGATAAAGGAGGAGTTTGACTACAAGAGTTTGGCTAGAAAGCTCGATGTACAAGTAGAATCTCTCATTGCAGAACACGAAAGGCAGCAAAAAGCATATAAAGATGAGGTTGAAAAATTATCACTAGAAGCAAAGAAACAAATATCTGAAGCTGAAAAAAGCTACGCAGATTCATTGGAGGTAATTTACATGCATCTATTCACTTCCATTTAATTAAACATCTACGATTCTTTCCTTTTCGTTATTGTCTCTATCATGTAACTTGTTTAGAAGGAGAGACTAAAATACCAAAGAGACTGTATGGAGTCAATAAAGAAGCTTGAAACACAATTAGCAGTAAAAAAAAGTAAAGACGAAAGCCTTCATAAGTCATCTAATGGGGAACTAATTGAAGTTAAGAAGAAGTTGCATAATGAAACACTTTTACGGAAAGCTGCAGAAGAAGAAGTTAAGAATCTGCAAAATCAAGTACTGCAATGGAAACGCTCGGAGGTACAATCGGTATAGAAGTCTTGCTTTTCTTTTTGATCAATGGTTGCTGACTGTGTATCTTGTGGTTTTCCAGGCGGCACTAAATGCTGAAATGTCAAAACTTCGGAAGATGCTGGAAGATGAGGTTCATCAGAGAGAAAAACGTGAAGAAGAAATATCTATGTTACAAAATCAGTTGTTGCAAATAAGTTTTGACGCTGACGAGGTATGTGTATGTGACTGAATTAGCATGAAGCATGATGTGTTACATGTCTCATTGTATAGTAATATATTCTACTTGTTTTAGACAAGAAAACAGCTCGAGATTGGTGACCATAGTGTAGACATGACTGGAGACATGGGTTCTCTCATTTCCCCCGTTAGGCAAGAGAAGGGCAATGTGGCAAAACTATTTGAGCAAGGTGATTACGAAATTTCCATTACGAATTGTAATGCAGTTCTCATTTTAGATATATATTGCATCTTAAAGAATTATGCCCCCAACAGTTGGACTGCAAAAGATTTTATCCTTGCTGGAAGCAGACGACCCTGATGTCCGAATCCATGCTGTAAAAGTTATTGCAAATTTGGCGGCTGAAGGTATTCTTGAATTTATGTTTAACGGGGTGCTTAATGTCGGTTTTAGAAAATGACTGTGATACTGAATAATCAGAATTAGATAATATGCTATGATGAAACGGGTTGTAGAAAATAGTGCTTGGATGTACTTTTGAGTTTTGATACTCAAAGTTGTAGAAATCAGATAATCAGAATTTGAGTGTTTGGCGAGTTTTGATTATTTTAAGAAATTGGAGTTATATGTTTACCGAAACTTTTAAAACTCAGTAATTGGGACTTTAAGTAAAATCAAATAAAGTATCAGTTCCAAAACGCAAATTTAAAACCTCCCTAACCTTTTTTAAACATAGTTATAAGTTATAACATGAGATTTGTTGTATATGATCAGCAAACAATCAGGAAAAAATTGTAGAAGCTGGTGGTCTAACATCCTTGCTCTCTCTTCTAACAACCTCTGAGGATGAAAACATTCACAGAGTAGCTGCAGGCGCAATTGCTAATCTTGCAATGAATGGTATTCCTTTTGCACATTGTGATACAGTGACTCCCGCCTTACATATATTTCTGTAATACTAAACAATAGATTACATTTTCAGAAACCAATCAAGAGCTTATAATGTCTCAAGGGGGCATTAGTTTGCTAGCTATGACAGCAGAAAATGCCGATGATCCACAAACTCTTAGGATGATAGCTGGAGCAATTGCTAACCTTTGTGGCAACGGTATTATATTAACTTTAAAGCTCAAACTATCTCCCTTTGATATTAATTTTCAAATGACTAATAATAGTTTGATGGTGAAAAAAATCAGATAAACTGCAGCTAATGCTAAGAGCTGAAGGCGGTATTAAGGCTTTGTTAGGAATGGTGAGATGCAGACATCCGGATGTTCTTGCTCAAGTAGCTCGCGGAATTGCCAATTTTGCAAAATGCGAGTCCAGAGCATCCACTCAAGGTACTTTAGTGATGGTGTAACCTAAACACGCATGAAATAATGCAAGTTGTGATTTTTTGAATAATTGCTTGGACCTATGAACACGTACTTATATGGTTAAATTGGTATTTTTCTTTTTAAGGAATTAAAAGCGGGAAATCTCTCTTGATTGAGGATGGTGCACTTCCATGGATAGTAAAGAATGCTAACAATGAAGCCTCAACAATCAGGCGGCATATCGAACTTGCTCTTTGCCACATGGCACAACATGGTATGTTTTCAATTTCTTTTCTTCGCGTATCTTAAATAACCAACATTACGTTACATTACATGTCCCTTAAAGTTTTTATTCTTGTGTGGAATTGTAGAAGTAAATGCAAAAGACATGATTTCTGGGGGTGCTTTATGGGAGCTTGTTCGAATCTCACGAGATTGCGCAAGAGAGGATATCAAAATTCTTGCAAGGCGGACTTTATCTTCAAGTCCTGCTTTCCAAGTAGAGTTGAAGCGATTAAGATTAAATTCGGGTTGAAGACACGTTTGAATGTCGTATGTTGAAGTTATTTGAAAACTAATTGGTGATTTTCCACTAGATTTAGTCATTTGACCTTTTGGTAAAAATAGGAAGTGGTCGTTTTAGTAAAATATTATCGTTGTTTGTAGTTAGATTGGTCTATCTGAAGACGTTTTTTTTGTAAGTTGTAATTATGTAATGGTCTTTCTTTCAACTTATTGATTTGAGTTATATGATGAAGCTATATTTTTTTGTGTAAAGTTTGGTAAATATGTTGGTTTGATAAGTAAGTTTCATTTGATCTTCATGTTAAATGTTCTTTTCATTCATGTATTAATCAAGTCATGATCAATATTTTGGTGAAGGAGGTAGCACACAATTTACTACCTCTGTCTCAAACAAAAAACACACAATTTAAGAAAAGCATCATCATTTAAACTTTTTTTTTTTCTTACTTTTTGTACAAAGAGGGTAATACGGTAAACTTGATTTGTATTGCCTATCTATTGAAAGTGGACAATTATTTTAAGACAACCGAAAAAAGAAAGATGGATTATAAATATGAGACAGATGTAGTAATATTTACTGTTTATTGTGCTCAAATGACTGAACATTTTAATCATTAGTAAATAATAGTAGTAACTAATAACTGGAATTAATGTATAATTGCTCATTGCAAGGTTTTGGATTCGATACCAAAAGCCGATTAAAGGTTTTATTAGATTGAAATAGGACATAAAAGGACTTCTCTTATTCGAAGACATGACATCTGATAAAACACGTGAAGAACTAGAATTAGGATAGAATGCTAGAAGAACGAATAATGTAAAATTGCTATTTGTGAATAGTGAGTGGCCTAATAGATGAAAGGCCCATGAACCATAAATGACCCAAAACTAATACAGTTAGCCGAACACGTGTATGGTGAAAAAGAATGTCAATTCAAAGCCGAAACAAAAGTACAAATTACATAAATGTTGTGTCATTTGATTTAAGGACAACCATTGTACATTGTGTACATATTCGCTTCCATCTTATACAAGCACAAGGTTTTATCATTATATGCATTTTTTAACGATAATTTTTTCACACACTCATATCACCTATCTCACGAAAGTCTTTCATAAGACATGAACCGTTAACCTCTTAATCGTTGTTCTACTCACTTACCGTTAAGTGAAAGGCCTTGGGTTGATTGCATGCTAATTCTCACATATAAAGAAGTAACACTGTTAGTCGAAACCTTTGATTCTTGCGGGTTATATCAGCTTTAGGGATACTTACTTAAGCATGAAAACCAACGGAACTTCAACACTTGTCATGTATAATAACGAGCATGGCGACGGTCGGCCGCGTTGCGGCCTGGGTTTTTTTTTTGGTTGTATTTGGTTTACGATGGTTTTTATTAAAAAAACATAACATAGTTGTAATAAGCAATAAGATTAATGTATACACAATAATGGCGTTCAATTGTGTTGGTTGTTTCGACCCGACCCATGAATTGTTACAATATATGTAAGTATCAGAAACCTTGTATAGAATAGAAGTAATTACATATTTTTGGTAAGGGAAAAAAAATACTGCATATTGTATAGCTATAATATCTAAACGCCGTCTCCTTGTCAATCCATCCAAGCAACACGGAGAAACACCTTTGAGACACATCTAGAGGTGCCGTTCTATGTCCAGAGACGAAGTTATCAGTGTAATGCATGCAACGGTGGTCTAATGGAAGAGTGGTACCACCAGATGTGACATATACAACCCTTTTAGGCCCCTGACTTCCTGAGAACAGAAGGAGATATAAGTTCACAAAATGGTGAAAGCACAGAAAATGTAATACATTATACATTTACAGTCAAAGTAAACATGCTTGATGAAAAGGATTTCTGATCGATACATTGTATTAGCTTCGTGCTTATGCTGTTTGCGGCTTTCAGAAGAGGTGGTGACTGGCAATGGACAGAGGCTCAGATTCGCATTTGCTCATGGAGAAACACCTTTGAAACACATCCAGACGTCCCCGTCTATGTGCAGAGGTGTAGTTATCAATGTAATGCATGCAACGGTGGCCTAACGGAAGAGTGGCACCAATTAGTTTCGTGCTTATGCTGTTTGCAGGTTTCAGAAGAGGTGCTCACATCGCGTCGTCTTGTTGTGCAATGATCCTTACTTATACTCATCTTAATGATTCGCCTCTGCTAAGGCCTTCCTCCAAACTGTTTTTTCTGCTTATGTGCCAAGCAAGAGTTCATATGCTAAGGAAGTGGCTTTTGATATTTTTCAAATATACATAAGGTCAAAAGCCCAGAAAAAAAATATTGAAAGCCATATATTGTACAATTATATGTATATATATACAATAAATAATTCAAAAGTACATTTACCATGTCGTGACTGTTGTAATATTCTTATTAGGCTTTCCTGGTCAAAGTAAGATTTTCAAAGTGAGAAGCGACATACGCGGCATGTACTTCTACAGAACTGCATATTGTAGAATATGTAAGGCATATAACATATATTCAATTAAAAACACATCATATAATTAACAATTCCATTCAGTTTTAATCAGTTTTGTTTGTACTTGCTTGGTTAAGTTGCCTAAGATGTGAAAGGTTGTTTCATGCATGTGTTAATGAATCAATGATGAAAAGTTGTTTGCATTGAGTAGTTTAAGAGGGGCAATTAAAGCCAGTGACTTGATAAGGTGCATAGAAACAAAGACTAATTATGAAAAACTGGTTGTATTGAGCATTCCAAGAGGGGCAATTAAAGCAAGTGCCTTTATAAGGCATAGATAAATAGAAGTGAACACTCATTAAGCAAGCCAAGGTACAATTAAAACACACACACATACATTTTGAAAAAAACCATTTCATATTCAAAGCAACAGAATGACAACACCTATGCCATTCTGTAAGGAACTTGCTGCTGTTGCAGATTCGAGTTTAGTTAAAGATATGATGGTGGTAAAGTTTCGGAGGGAGGTTACAGTGACATTGGTAGATGAAGCTGAGTTAAGGAAGAAAGCTAAAGAAATAATGTCTCGTGTGGCTGAGAGGGATTTGGTGCTTGGGGAGCTGGAGCTGTTGTTTTCTTTTGACTCGACTGTTCATAGCATTTCGGAACTAAACAACTTGCAAACCCAAGATCTGACAGAAGTGTCGTTGATTTTGGTGAATGTGGTCAAGAAGCAGAAGCGAGCATCAGAGCTTTTGGCGTTGATTGAGAAGCTGAAGTGCTTGCCATACTGATGGTGGCTGGTTTGTGTTTTGCGAATACCTATCTTGGGTTTAGGGTTAGTTGGTGGTGCTTAGCGTTGTGTGGGGTATTTTGTTGAAATGTTTTGATGGTTTAAATTAGTAGATGATTAATAAGAAGAAAAAAAAAAACCCTTATTATATGTTCATTTTATCTGTGTTGCTAGTTTTAAGTAGTGCAAGATTTAGAATTGTTAAGTTTTTTGTTGAAACATACTTGTTTTTTTTTTTCTCTTTTTTTTGTGCAGTATGTTTCTGGGTTCTTAATTTGCTTTGTATCTGTCAATCTGTTTAAAACAACTATAAGCACTCGCTAATTTTTTTTAAGAAATAAGTGGTCTAATAAGTAAAGATAAAATGTGACTAACTAATGGTAATAGGGTATGGACTGTAATTTTAGACAACAACTTTGATTATATAAGATAATTTTTGTTTTATGTATTCTAAACATGTAAAAAAGTAATATAATGGCATTGTGATTGGTAGTAGTCAATCAGCAAATAGTATGCATAAGAGTTGTATTTCTATTTAAATATGCATAAACAAAGAACGAAACCTGTATATGCATTTTCCTGATTTGGTGAGCGTAAGTGCAATCGAAAGGTGTAATAAACCTTGTCATCATTCTTCTTTTTCTTGTGCATCTTGTCCCTTTTTCCACCTTTGTCGCTGTCATTACGCCAATCATCAGTAATTTTCATAATTACAGCAAAGTATTAAAAGAAAAATGACTAAAATAGGTTTGTTTCTGAGGCCTATGGTTCCTGCTTATTATCCAGTTTTTGAGGTTATTTCCATAATTCAGTTACAATCAGGTCAAGAGAAAAAAAGATAACCCAAATAAAAAAGGCTAATGAAAAATAAATTGCCAAGTAACCTGAGTGTTTTTTAGATCAAATTCGGCGAAAATAGTTTAAAAATGGGACTTTTAAGCATGTGTTTCGCCACGTGCTTAACTGAAAATATGGCCTTGCATATTTTTAATTCCAGTTCCACAAAAGGCCCTGATCAATAATAGAGTGTAACTTCCAAAGATAGATGGGAAACAAAAGAGGATAGTGCAAAAAAGTAATCTTCATAAAATTTCTCGCCACACTATTCTCTTCTGTTTCGCATCTTTCTTTGGTAAGACGCACTGTGCCAATGATCAGAGCCTTTTATGGAACTGAATCTACTAACATGCATAAAACAATCTAAATGTGTTACCAATTTAATTGTATGTGTTGATGCTTATGTGAAAGGAAAAAAAATCATGAGGTAGACGTACCAGTACAAAACAAAAGCATCTGGCTTCTTTAAAAAAAGACGGTCTTTTTGGGCTATTAAATGCTATTTTGTGACACATAGATCGCATGCTTCATCAGATTTATGTCGCACAAAATAGCATTTAACAGTTCAAGAAGATAGTATTTTTTTTCCACTTAATGGCCTGAATTTCTTGGTAGGTCCTCTACCATTTTCGAAAGGTGGAAAGGTATGCTGGATGTGCATTTGGTAATGGGTGCATATATATAACCAGTTTCAGAAATCTGCATATATAAATAACAGATAAATATAAGAAAACGGGGCTAAGGTTAAAATATAATGTTTAACGGGAAAATTACCGCTGAGCTTATAAAGCCGGTCTTTGGTTCCTACCTTCTATTTGTGAGTTGTTGTTGTCATTTGGTCTGGGCATTCATTGCCTTGCTGTAATGGTGTTGGACCTGAGGCCTTGGCTAATTGTGCATCTCGCATAACAAAGTAAGTATTAATGCATATACATGAATAAGGTTTAGATGTTTATATGTTTGATTACGCAATTTTTTGAAATAAAGAAAAGGAAAAAAAAAAAGTAGTTTTGTTAATAAAGTTTATTGATAAAAGATCATGGCAACTTAGGGGGTGCTTGGTGGGGGGTAAAGAGGTGGTGGGGAATGGGTAAGGAATTGAAAAGGGCCCACATCCTTCAAATAATGGTGCTTGGTTATGGAGGGGAAAGGTATTGATTACCCCGTAGTGGGTAATCAACCATTATAGAGTAAATTAGGGGGTAAGGTATTGATTACCCACTTCACTCATTCCTTTGCATTCCTTTCCCTTTTTCTTTCCCTTTCCCTTTCCCCACTTTGAACCAAGCGGACCCTTATTGTACCTTGGTTTGTAAGACAATTGTGAATTTGATATTTTTAGCAATCTATTCTCTAAGAACTGTTTTGGCAATTGTTGAAACATAAATAAAAAGGGAATGGCAACCTGAGTTTGTAACTTGAGTCGGACGGATTTATCATGCTCATGAATAACATAGGATACCACAAAAAACAGAATCCAATTGTAACCATGGGCCCAGCAGAGATGACGTGTTTAGCTACAATCAGGCTTTGTTGATTGAATGGATGTCAGACAACCGATAATCTATTGGATGAGTCAGGGTCTGACATGCCATTCAATCAACAGAGCTGGATTATTGCTAAAATTCTAGTAACGCAACTATGATCATGAAAAGAGGTAGAAGGGTTGACCTATCTGCAGCGAAGAGGTCAAAGGGCAAACACTTAAACATACAGTCAACCATCATTCACATTACCTGCAAAGGAAAAACATAAATTACGCAGTTAGGCTATAATCTCATGAAAATATAAGTGAATATCATTTTAAGAATGCAATCTACCTGTGGGACACCATGAAAAGGTTATCAAATGACAACGCTTGCCTGTCCTGAATACGATTATAATCACTATTATATTGTAAACAATAATCATTATTATATCTCTAACATCATATACCTGTGCAACGTTACTTACCATTGATAGATGTGTGAACTGATAGGCATATGTTCTATCGTAGGGTTTTGTGCCATTCCAATTTCCAATCGCAATAGGTAGCCATTATAAAATGTCTACAGCTAACATTGTAATAATTTTATAATGAACTACCTATTGCGATTGCAAAATGTTCAGGCTATAAACGCATCAGTTTTGATTGTAGGTTGTTTAGTGTTTGACATTTGTTTTGAATAATATAGTACTGGATGCACCTGCAAGACAAAAAAAGGGCAAAAGAAAATTGTAGAGAAAGTGTAAAAATTTGAGACACAGAAGTGTAAAGAAACCATAAAAGAAAGATGAAATGGAATGCACATGTGTTAAGAAGCACAACATGACATTATATTGTATTAGGGAGGGTAGAACTGTTAAAAATACTCTGCAACATAAAGACCGCCAATTCTGTCTATAATACAGGAAACCGAGTAGTCTTTAAGCCGTTGATCATTGCATGGTATTTTTTTAGTAGAAAGTGGGTTGTTTTTTGTGTTACATGCACGGTATGATCAGAAAACCGACCATTTTGCTTAGTCATTCATATTTTACCCAATCATAGTCATAGATAGTTATACAACATAAACAAAAGAAATTGCCATTGGTAAGACAAAACCGAAAATATTATAACAAACTTGTTTAATAATCCAACTGTCACAACAAAATAATGGCACTAATAAGTCACGCAAGCTAAATGGAAAAAAAGGTTTCTTATTAACCTTGCAATAAAGTTAACAAAAGTGATCGCAACTAAGGTAAGATATACAAAAAATAACATACCTGAGAATTGGACAATAGAACTGCATTTAGCTGATAATTGATATGTGCATCTGCTCGGGAGTGCGTAGAAGCAAGCTCCTCAGGTGCTACGTTTGCCATTTTGCCACCAATCTCAGCTATCTCATCTGGCCAAGTATACTTTAACTCTTCAGCAGCACATCTCAATTCATACTCTCTGACGCCATTTTCAGCAACTTAGCAGTATACATCATCTGCAGTTTGACACAATACTGAACAGATTTACAACAATGAATACCAGATATGTGTATTAACATAAAAAAAAAAAAGAGGGATCAGTGGTAAGTGAAAAAGTTGACTAAACCAAGTTCAAACCTTTGTTTAACTTACACATTAGGTAACCAATTTTTAAGCATAACATGAGCAGGGGTCTATAAAATCCATACCTTACAATCTTACCTAGTATAATCTCTCCAACAGCGCCACACGGTTTTCTTTCCTGCAAGTACATCAAGAAGTGTCGTTTTCCCGACGCCACTTATGCACATCAATGCTGTGAGAATACCACGTCTAAATCCCTCGCTATATCGTGAAGCAATTGGAGCCTTTTCCTACTGAATCCAGATCTTCTCATTTCTTGGTATCAAACGAACAATCACCTACATATAACAAAAATGAGTAACAGGCGTCCAAGATTGAAAATTTATATATACAGTTTTGAACAGTTACCGGCGGTGGTTCAAAGCAGTATCGCAAGTCTTGGAAGGCACTTGTTAGCAGTTCAAATGGTAGTATAACCTTTCCTGTAAAATTAATGGTTGAATAAGTATCTATTGATGAGAAACCGAAATTTGTCAGTGTAAACTGATATTCAACTTAAACAAAAAGTTATTTTTATAACATGGACCATCCATACAGATGGAATAACACTTTACTAATTAGTAGCTAGGGGAAAGTGGACTCAAGTCTAATGCATATGTGAGTACTATACATCGAATAGTTATTAGCCCTAAAAACATTGAATGAACTGAAATGTAACACGCACAAAAGATAGATGTAACCTTAGTAAGGGTTAGGGATGGCATTAAAGCATTTTTTAGTTGGTCTAACCTTTTCACTGTATTCGTGACCCGCATGATTCAGACACCATTTTGTTTGAAATAATTGTACGCGCAGCGGGAACTAAAGTATAACATGACATGTTTAAGCGAAACGGAATTCTATAAGGAAATTAACTGAAATGGTTTTGGTAAGGCCACATCATATGACGATATGAGTCACGACACAGATGAATAGCAATATACCTTCAATACTAAAATTCTCGCCAGCCTCCTACTCTTTATGTTTTATCCAATTTAGAAACTATAACAGCCACGTTTAAATATCAAATTAAAACTTATTCGTATAATCGACACCAATAAAACTGCAGGGGATAAATTCATAGCTCACCAATAGGATTATTCTAGCCGCCATACTCATGAGCTCTCAGCATACCCTCAAACGCGACAACCGGACCTGTTGGACACCATAGCACGTCTTCCCAACCCCTTCCCAAACACCCTTTATAATGCACTAACCTGCAAGGTGGTTGCAATGTTTAATCGAACAAATGAACTCGTATAAACGCGTACGTTTCCAACACAAAGCTAAAGTATTAACTTAATTACACCTATATCAAATTTCAACAAAATCATACATTTATAAAAAATTAAAGATGGATAAACTTACAAAACGGTTTAGGCTTAAATCAATTGCACAACACTAATAAACTATTCCAAACATCTTGCCGGAAACATAAACCCTTTACCCAGTAACCAACCATACCAAAGGCATACAAACCACTTTCCGCACCGCCAGCAACACGATCATGTATCCGTCAGCAAAGCTTTGTTTTCCTCATCAATTTTCCAACTGAATAACCAAAGTGATGGTGGTGTGTGATCTAGAAGACGTTGGAAAGTTATGGAAGGCGGCAGAGGTTTAGCGTGTATAAAAAATTGAGGCATTGCATCGGGCCCAAGTAGCAAGAACAGGCCATCGGCTGCAGTGGGCTAATTGAAATGGGCCGCGTGTTACTGTAGCATCTACGACGTCGTATTAATTCTCTTTTAATATATATAGTAATTATTGGCCATAAAAGTGCACAGTTTAGGTGTCTTATGGCATGCCGTTGGCAGTTTTTTGGGGCAAATGGCGCCACCAACATTGCACCATCACTTGGGCCGTTCATCTCTTTGTTGCTCCACTTGACGGACACCATTAGTATTTATTTTATTTTATTTTTTTGAGTGAGTGAAATATTTTTTTATATGTATCAATAGCGGTTAATGATTGTTATTACTAGAAAAAGTATTTTAATTATTGAGTTGTTATTGAAGAGATGCTGAGACGACACATCAATAACAGTTATTGATTCATTGTTTCGCCTACCTCTCTAAGTATGCAAGTAATGAATTTTGGAGACTAATTTAACTGAATTCTTTTTTTTTCGTCCCATGAAAACAACACTACTTCAAGGGAACATTATAAAACTTCTCAACATGTATAAAGTATGATGATCAAATGATTTATAACGAGGTTTTTTATTTTGAGATGAATTGTTGTAGTTACTACTGTATAGTATTAAAATATCAAAGAAGTGACGTCAGTAATTTGAATTTTTCACAGTCAAATTTTGAAGTTACGTATTGTGAATTCCAAAAAAATTATTTGACCTTCCAAAAAGAGCCACTGTTACTTACTGACAGTCATGCTCATGGACCACATATACACTTGTCCCCTGTGCGTTTCATACTCACGTAAAATATTAATTTAATATTAATGACATAATTTAGATACTAGTATTAAATGAGACCGATACAAATGCTGAAACCAAAATAGTTTTAAAACCCAACGTTTTAAAACCCCGTTTTTCGATCGACCTGGTTAAGTCATCAGGTCACCGGGTCACCGGTTCAATCGATTCAACCGCGTGATCAAACCGGTTTTGTACATACCAAAAATTTGTAGTAAATCATGTTATTTAACATGTATAAAACTATTATAAATTGAGAGTTATAGTTAAAAATGAACCTTTAAAACTATTTTCATGATCATCAATACATAATATACTTGTTTTCTTTGTGCAACTTCGAATTGTATCATCATTATGGATGGAAAATAATCACAAAACTATATTTGAAAGTCAAAGTAGTAGTTGTATAGAAAATCTTATGAGTTATGTTATATATGTATAAAATACTTGACCATTTTAGTTAATAAGTATGAACTATCTTTTGTCATGTTGAAGAAAAAAAAGTCTTAAATTGTGCTAGTGTTTTTCGAAAGAGAGGTTGAAACATAATAAAAAAAGAATATAACGAAAACAGAGCGCTCAACTTATAAAATTTGGTTTTGTTTCATCTAGAAAAGGAAAAAAGTAAAACCCGGCGGTTCAATCCGGGTCTTTAATCTTCAACAAACCGGTTATAACGGACCGGTAACATCACCGGTTCCTGGTTCAACTGTTGAACAGGCCGGGTCAATCCGGGTTTTAAAACATTGATAAAACTATACTATTTATTAGGCTCTAAAATTCTCACACATATTTTTAGTTAGGGTTATCTTATTGGTATCCCGGCTCAGAAAAAGTACAAACTTTTCGTACTTTTTACCTTCTTTGACCTTTTGTTTACAGTATGATATAATTTTTGTTCCGCTTTTTCGTTTCACATGTTTATAATATAAACAAAACTATAAAAGTAAAAAACCCAAAAAAGTATGAAAAAAAATGAAGTGTCTTTGTAACCTATCTTTTTAGTTAACTACGAGTGCTGAAACCAAAATTAAACAATGAACAGATATTGTTATCAAGGAAAAAATCTCACTAACATTTTTAACTAACCATTATTAACTTTCCTTAATATCCAATTTTATACTATTTTTGAATAATATTAATTCACATGAAAAAAGTGACATCGAATTACACTGTTTTAGATTAGCTCATGACTTTAGGTTTTTGGTGTTTATTTTGAAAGTCAATTTGATTTGTTGGTGAGATAACCTTGGCATTTTCATACGAGCATGCAACGGTCACAGTCTAATCTTTAAAAAATATACTATATATCTATATATTTGGGATGCGACAAGTTAATTTATTGTTTGACCATGGATATATAATAACGTTAGTTAGCATGTCCTACGTACTGTCCTAGCTGCTACCTTCCTCCTAATTGAGAGGCTCAACTAACACAAGTTGTCGTCGTTCATATTTTTCTCTAAAAGGAAACTTACATTTTTGGAAAGACTAATATATGAAGGCTCTAAGAAAAACATGTACAAAGAAAAACATGCCACATAAGGCAAGAAAACTAAAATCCCAACCAAAACCAAAGACCAGAGATCAAAACACAACTACTAGACAGGAATAAGACTACTCTTATATATAGACAATAGCTCAAGGCCTGGAAATCCAGCAATTCGAAACAAAGGGCCGAGTTGACGAGCACCGAGCGTTTATCCAAAGCCTGGACAAGCAATCACATGGTACTGGTCACCAAGGAATTGAACATGTTACAAACCGACCATGAAACAGTTTTTTTCTTCTTTTTTTTTTTTTTTTTTTTATACCCGGGTTTCCGACTTGACATTGCGAGCCGACTAATCTTAGGGCGATTACTTTTTTAGATAGCACAGAGTCGTTGCAGGTGAACCTTCCTGGCCAATGGGGACCATGAAACAGTTATAGTGTATGGAAGATGAAAAACATGACAACATGATATGATCATATGATGAACAGATTAGGGTTATTAGAGATGAAGATATACATTGGCCGACAGTAAGTGAGATGTCGCTAAAAAGCAAAACAAAGAGCGTGTGTTTGCTTCAGTACGAAGCATCTGACTGACACTTTCCAATGGAGATTCATTGTATACATGCAAGTACAACTTTTAATGCATACAACTCATAGTTACTTACTTAACCATGCAAGCTGTTTTTTTGGGAATGACATTTTCAGCTATGTGAGTACGTGCATGTTTGCATCATCTCTTTGCTCATTGCTCCCTTTCAATATATAACTTATTATGAACCTTTGTCACAAACTAACTCATAAGTTTAGTTCAGTTACCCTCATGTTAAAATTATATTTTTTCTAAAGAAAATATGATGATAAACTTGCATAGCAGTTTTGCGACATTTGATTGTCTGTAATGGAATGCATCTCACGTACGTGAACACACACATTTTGGCACCTCACTCACGTGTGATCCGTGTTATCAGCGTCTCCAAGTTCACGCATGAGAACCAAACTTTGGACACAAATTAAAGGTGAGCCAGTTCACCGTTGTGAGTGGTTTGTTTTACATGTGTATTCGAAGTAGGGTGTAAACGAGACGAGATAACTCGTGAGTTACTCATGATCGACTCGTAAACTACTCAAAATCGACTCGTTGTAAAAGAGTCGAACTCGAGTTCGAGCTACTCGAGTATATTTTCGAGTCGAGCTCGAGCTCAAAAAAACTCTGCTCGTGAAGCTCGCGAGCCTTAACAAGCTTCAACTAAATTACACTTTTACCCATTTATATACATATATTTGCTTAGTTTTCATAAAAATCGAGTCGAGCCAAGTTTGATATGTCAAATATTTATCGAGTTCGAGCCTTAAATATGAAAATAATTGAGCTCGAGTTTTATATAACGAGTCGAGCTCGAGCTTGAAATATAAAGCTCGATCGAGCATGAGCCAAGTTTCGAGCTTGAGTTTTAGTATTTGATACGAGCTCGAGCTTGACAGTACTCGGCTCGACTCGACTCATTTACACCCCTTTCTAAGACTAAGTGCTATGGGTGTGAGAGTTCACCCTCACCTTTCACACTATTGGAGTCACCTTTGGTGGCACGCGAGGCAAGCTTAAATGAGAGACGAAAGATGATGCCAGTCACTTTTTATTTTATATATTATTTATTTGATTTGTAAGTGTGTCTAAGAAAAAAGGGCAACTAAACTTTGCCCTAGCTAATACGTCAGAATTTCCTTGTGATTTCCCAATGATTTCTTTTGAATAATATTAATAGGAAATATCTAGGTAATTATAGCTATCGCATATGGATTTCCTAGTGATTTGTCTAAAAAAGTAGAGTTAAAAATAATAAAAATTAACAAGATGTATATTTTACATTGTCTTTATATTTGGATGACTATTTTTGGTAAATAGTGTCGTAATAATAAATAACGTAGCGTTTCGTCTAAGCAAAGCAAACTTAGTCCATTTACGGGTGTGATTTTGCTTTTAAAAAAAAAGTACTACAAATAATGGAAACATTTGTTGTTATACGTATATATTTATATTAGCGTGGCAATTATTTATATGACAACGCCAAAAAGTTGAGTTAGAGTTCGAGTTAAAAAACTTAAGGCAACAAACGTGTGTGGATGTGATTGAATCTATATATAAGCATGTGTCTATGTGTATATAAGTATGTGCGATTACAATGATATTAGAAGTATTAGTTATTGTTCAAGAGTTTTGAGGTCTTGGATTCTGTAAGGTTGATTATGAATTCCTAATGATTTAGTAGAAATTCATTTAATAAAACAGCCATATGTGTATGTGCGCGCATGTGCATGTGTTAAATAAGTTAGAAAGCATAACATAATGAAACTACCGAAAATGAGAAAAAAATAATCGTGTACCAATATTATATTCGACACGCCATATGGTGCGGTTGTACGCCGTGCCAGGAGAATGACCTTATTTTACCTAAACAAAAGTTGTAGATCTCTTTCTTCCGATTTCGTGGCCGCTTAAATCATCAATAGTGGAGTTTGTATGAAAGAGTTATCATCAAAACAATACAATACTTAATTTTTATGATATTAAAAGTGTTGGTGGGTCACTTTATATTATTGAGTATTATTTTTTTATGTATAATTTTTGAATAAATGCTAAATCTATCGGAAGAAATATGAATGAAATTTTGTGGGAAATTACTAGGAAATGAAAGTCAAATTATGTAGGAAATCAACTAGTTATAATACCTGTGCATGCACAGGGTTTTTAAAATTTTGTTTTAATTATGTATTATTATCGATTAAGAAATGAACCACTTAACATGTTTCAAATGATTTTACTTGGTGGACTAAAAATAAAAGTATATGTTATAACCTACATATTATTTTAGGAGAATGCTTTTGGATTAAAAATTATATTTTATTATTCAAGTAAAATCACATGATAATACTTGACTTGCATGAGATGTTAGTGATATATGCTTTTAGTTTTGCAAACTCGTGCTATCAATTTACGATGTGCTTTGTAATTGTGCTATTTCTTTTACTTATATTTTCGTTAAAATATGTAGCATATTTAGATAGCTTTGAAGATTGATTCATTTTCTTAATTATGAATAACCGTCACATTATTTTTATTAATGTACCTTTTTGTTTGGAAAGTTGTATTTTCATAAGTTTGTGTTATTTACTTCTCATGTTTGATTATAAAATTACCAAATTAACATAGATGCTTACACTATAGCTTCTTTATTACATAAAGAGAAACGAAAAAATATGTAATGGGTAAAACTCAAATTTAATCTTACGTTTATGTATAATGTATAAGAATAATTTTTCTCTAAACCTGAACTATATAAGGAAATTATTATTACTTGTATAAATAAATTATAAATGCATGAAAAAATGACAAAAAGTATATTCGCAAGTCTTTTAGGATTGTTTGAATCCTTACTGACCTTTCACTTTAATGCAACTTTCTTTACAATTGGTCTAAATCATCAAGGTAAAAGACACCCATATTTTAGACCGTTGGTTGACACTTATAGTGTTATCAATGATAGCAAACATCTGCTAAGTTTCATTAACTCATTCAAAGACAAATTACACTCCGAAAAGAATTCCTACCATAAAATTCCCTGTATTTGCACTAAAACACATCTTTGGTACATTAAAATACATTCATGTATTATCTAAATCAGCAACTCAACTAAATTATACATTCATAACTTAAGGAGGCATAGAAAATCATTTCACGACAATCAAGTGTTGATACTTAATCCTCCTCTAAAAAACGCACACAACAAATTGCATTACACTTTAGTTTGTGTGATAAGATAATAAAACTGCAAAAACCACTAATGTGTTGCATTATAGCGAGGATAACAACAAAGTTAGTTATAACATCAAATAAGAAAACTTCATATTAGAACTAAAGGGGTGTTTGGTTATGCTTATTAAAGGTGCTTATTGGCTTATTCAATTACGATAATATAATAAGTGTATGATAAAGCTATAAGCTTTTTTTAGAAGCCTAGTGAAAAACCCCTGAACTCACAACTAATTATATTATAGCTTAGAGTGTTTATAGTAAAAACACAAATATTAAGTGTAGAAATTTTCAACAAAACATAAAAAAGAGTTACAAAAAGTTGGTGTGTATAACAAAAAAGTTAAACCATAAAAAAAAGTTACTAAATACTATCAGCTAGATATGGTATAAGCCAAAGTTCTGTTGAGGTCTCTTTCGGATTCTATTCAGAAGCAAAAAGAGGTTTACACATAAATCATAAGTATAAAATAATGGTTGTATCTCACATCTGTGATTACCAACTCGATAACATTATCGCAGTATAGTAACATAATAATCTGATTAAAACTATATATTCTTGCTGAACAATTCTCATGTACATACTTTTAATTCGTTTACAACGGTCAACTATTACGTTTTTTTTTTTTTTTTTTTTTTTTTTAATAAAACATCACTTCAATGAATAAAGTTAAGGAAAACACCAACGTTTTTATTTATTTTTTATTTATTTTATTTTATTTAATTTTTTAGGAGGTGATTGTTGTCAAATAAGAATTGTGATGCATTTTTTAATATAATTTAAAGAAAACACCTTCTATATTAAACAATGACTATCTAACCCCAAGTGTTTGTTTGTTTTTTTTTTTAATAATTAGCTTTGTTTAACGTTTTTAACTGACAGACATGTTGAGGTTGAGGTTGATTTTGTTGTTTAACTTTAACTATCGATATCATATTCTATAAAATGTGTGAATTTAGTAGCATATAATGAGCGTTGATGAAGTTAAAATATGATCCGTAAAGTTTTCAAAATGTTTTTATGGATATCCATATACAAATTTTAAATAACAATTTCATGAGTCGTTATAAGTAGAATCGTGTATATTTATTTTCATATCACAGTATCGTGCTTACCATTTGATATTTATATTCTCGTTACTAATAATTTAGGCGTATTTCAAACACGTGTACGTATAAATTAAACTTTTAAATAGTAACATGAGTCTTTATTTAAAAAAATATTCTAATGGATAAAAGTTTAAAACTAACATTAGTTTAAAAAAATATTTAACGTATATTAAAACTAATTCGCATATTTACCAAATGAGTTCTTATTTAAAAAGATATTCTAATGGATGAAAGTTTAAAACTAACATTAGTTTAAAAAAAATATTTAACGTATATTAAAACTAATTCGCATATTTACCAAATTTTATAATTTTAATGGATGAAAGTCTCATGTAATTTTAAACAAAGTTACTATTATAAAGTATGGGGGTATAAAGTGTAAGGGGTTATTTGTGTTTTTTATAAAGTTATTAAAAAACATGGAAGCTTGTAATTTTACACTTTACTATATATAAATTATTTAAAATTCAATCACTAAAGTTTTATTAATTACTTCCTTTTTTTTTAAGTTTTTGTTTTCATAAATTTGACAGTTATATTTTTATGCATTTTTTTTCTTAACCAAATTTCTCCACCAAATTTATTAAGTTTGACCAAAATCAATTCAATTTTGACTTTTTATTGGCCAATCATGTTGCTCAATTTCGCCTATGTAGCAAAATCGAGCTCTCCTATTGGTCTAATTTTTTTTTTTTTTCAATAAGAAGGGATTTTCATAAACAATCCGAAATGATGTAATTCTTTTATTATATAAAAGATATGAAACCAAATTGAAACTTTGTAGGAAATTGGTAGGTCACTTTGTTTTGGCCATCAGCGAGGGATTTCCTAGGGAAACTATTTCGTCGAAAATTATAAAATCCTTGGTTTTCGTTAGGGAATTTTTTCCTCATAAATTTGTTACCAAAACTCTTCGCCGATTTCCTAGGCTTTTGTCCCTAGGTGAAAGCCTTTTTCCTGGTGATGTATATAGAAAGCATTAAAGATATTGAACCTACGTGTACTTCTTCAACCAAGGTGGGTAACCCATTCTCTAAGGTGGGTAATGTGGTTGTTTCTGATAGTGACGACGATGAAGTTCTAGAATATCCTAATGAGACTAATTATTTCGGTAGTGGAGGGAACGAGAAGAGTCTTTTGGAACAATGGAAAGATGATACATGTGACTAAACTGATTATGATCATGATTACTTTGATGATTGTGGTCTATCTGCAACCAAATTAAAGGCTGCTGCCATGCATGACATTAGACTTGGATAGGTTGATGTGTCATAGTTTTTGTTTGTTTTTGTTTTGGTCTTCTAGTTGTGTGTAGCTAGTTGGATCATTTATCGCCTGTCATGAGTAATATAGTGGTTGTTCAAGCGGTTGCTTGAGGTTAATGTGGTATTTTAGCCACATTCCTTTGTACTTATCTGTTTTTTGGAGTAATATATTTTACCGGGTGGAAGCCCTTTACCAGATATTGAACGTACCAACAAACCCTAATGTTAACGTAGATACATGCATCAAAAGGAATCTTTGCAAAGTTGGAAGGCAAGTTGTTTGTAATGGTGTCATGGGTGATGTCAAAGTTCTCATTTGATGCCTATAAAAGGCAGTGTTCACTTCTTGCATTCTCATCCCATTTCCAACGAGCACACCCATAGTGTTTTCTTGGATCTTATTCTTTCTTTCTCCTAGTGAGTAAAATAGAGAGTTTGGTATATTTCCTAGTACAAGAGATATAAAGTTGTATTATCCTTGTAACTAGAGAAAAGGTGTAACTCCTAGTTTTACAAAGTGAAACGTATCTTTCCTTGCCCGTGGTTTTTACCCTATTGGGGTTTTCCACGTTATATCCGTGTGTCATCTTTTATTACATTTCATATTTTAGCAGTGGGTTTGCTTCAGTCCGGTGTCACTTTTCTCAACAAGTGGTATCAAGAGCTAAGGTTGGGTGTGTGTATAATTATTTATCGTATGTTCTGTGGTTGCCACTAATTAGTGGACCCTCCACATCAAAAGATAAATAAGATTATATTCACTCAAAAGGTGTTCGTTACTATTCTCCGCAAATAGTAATTTTGTCGAAAAGTAGATTGTGATTGTAGCAATGGCGGCGAAATTTGAAATCGAAAAATTCAATGGGAATAATTTCTCGTTGTGGAAATTAAAGATGAAGACTATCCTTAGAAAGGATAAATGTTTAGCGGCCATTGACGAAAGGCCAGCTTAGGTCACGGATGACAGTAAATGGGACGAGATGGATGGAAATGCTATTGCAAATCTTCATTTGGGATTAGCAGATGGAGTTTTGTCAAGCATAGAGGAGAAGAAAAGTGCAAAGGAGATTTGGGATCATCTTGCTCGATTGTATGAGGCAAGATCGCTCCACAATAAAATATTTCTCAAGAGGAAACTTTATGCTCTTCGCATGACGGAATCTACTTCAGTGACTGAGCACGTTAATAACCTGAATACTCTATTTTCTCAGCTCACGTCTTTGAGTTGTAAAATAGAGCCACAAGAACGTGCTGAAATTCTACTTCAAAGTTTACCTGACTCATATGACCAACTCATAATCAACTTAACCAGTAATGTTCTTTCGGACTATCTAGTCTTCGATGATGTTGCCGCCGCTATTCTGGAAGAAGAAGATAGGCGTAACAATATGGAGGACAGACAGGCCAGTTCAAGACAGGTGGAGGCGTTGGTGGTAACGAGAGGGAGGTCAATGGAACCTGGCTCCAGTGGGAGTTACAATCATGGTAAAATTAAAACAGGAAAGAAGAAGAATTTTAAATGCTTCAACTGTGGCAAGCAGGGTCACATGAAGAAAGATTGTAGGAGTTTAAGAAACTCTAATCCTCAAGGAAATGTCGCCAGCACTTCAGAAGATGGTAATGCTCTGTGTTGTGAAGCAGCGGTTGCAAATGAAGGCAGGACGAGATTTGCAGATGTATGGCTGTTCGATACAGGAGCAACTTTTCATATGACCGCAAGAAGAGAATGGTTTCATCAATATAAACCTATCTCTGGAGGCGGATCTGTGTACAGTTGCAAGGATGAAAAACTAAAGATCATTGGAACTGGAAGTGTCATGGTGAAGGTGCATGATGGTACAGTTCGTACTAGTCGGGATGTGCAACACGTGGAGGGCCTGAAAAAGAATCTTTTGTCTCTAGGACAATTTGATAATCTTGGTTGTAAGGTTGAAATACAAAACAAGATTTTGAAAATTATAAAAGGCGCGCTTGTACTTATGAAAGGTGAAATGGTGGCTGCGAACTTATACCAACTGAAGGCAGAGATAGTGGAGGAGGCGGAAGCATCTGTTGCTTCACATAGTCCAAGTCATAGAGTTGCAGTAACATGGCATCAAAAGCTTGGACATATGTCAGAACAAGGAATGAAGATTCTTGTTGAAAGGAAGTTAATTCTTGGCCTCACAAAGGTTTCTTTACCTTTCTGTGAGCATTGTGTTATAAGCAAGCAGCATCGCCTAAAATTCAAGACATCAAATTCTAGAAGTGTATATGTTCTAGAATTGGTTCATTCTGATGTGTGGCAAGCACCGGTTCTATCCCTGGGAGGAGCAAAGTATTTTGTATCCTTCATTGATGACTATTCCAGGAGATGTTTGGTGTACCCAATCAAGAAGAAGTCTGATGTGTTTGAAGTTTTCAAAGTTTACAAAGCGCGGGTTGCACTTGATTCTGGGAAGAAAATCAAGTGTTTAAGGACTGATAATGGAGGTGAATATACAAGTGATGAATTTGATTCCTTTTGCAAGCAAGAAGGAATCAAAAGGCAGTTCACGACGGCATACACTCCTCAACAGAATGGAGTGGCAGAGCGGATGAACAGAACCTTGTTAGAAAGAGCAAGAGCAATGTTGGCAACTGCAAGCTTGGAAAAATCGTTCTGGGCAGAAGCAGTCAATACCGCCTGTTATGTGATAAATCGGTCACCTTCAACTGCAGTTGAGTTGAAGACACCGATGGAGATGTGGACGGGAAAGCCGGTCAACTATTTAGACCTTCATATATTTGGAAGTCCTGTGTACGTGATGTACAATTCTCAAGAAACTACAAAGCTGGATCCGAAATCTCGAAAGTGTTTGTTCTTGGGGTATGCTGACGGAGTAAAGGGGTATCGCTTGTGGGACCCCACTGCCCACAAAGTAGTCGTCAGCAGAGATGTTGTCTTTATGGAAGACAAAGTTCAAGATAATGAAGAAGGTGATAGCACTACAAGTGAAACTACATCAATACAGGTGGAAAAGCAGTTTCAGTCGAGTGATTCTTCTGAAGCCATACCACAGCACGAGGTGAATGAGACAACTGAGTCTCAAGCTCCAACGACTCGTACTCTTAATCGTGAAAGAAAACGTCCGGTGTGGCACACGGATTATGTTATGGAGGGCAATGTTGCATACTGTCTTCTTACAGACGAAGGAGAGCCGTCAACTCTTCAAGAAGCACTGAATAATTCAGATGCTTCGTTCTGGAGGGAAGCAATGCAAGAAGAAATTGAAGCTCTTCATAAGAATAAAACGTGGGAACTGATGCCACTACCAGCAGGTAGAAAACCCATTGGAAACAAATGGGTGTACAAGATCAAGAGGAACGGTGATGACCAAGTGGAGAGGTATCGTGCAAGATTGGTAGTCAAAGGATATGCTCAGAAAGAAGGAGTCGACTTCGATGAAATATTTTCCCCTGTGGTTCGAATGACAACTGTTCGAGTGGTTCTGGCAATGTGTGCTACGTATGATTTACATCTAGAGCAGCTAGATGTGAAAACTGCATTTCTTCATGGAAATCTTGAGGAAGAAATTTACATGCTCCAACCAGAAGGTTTTAAACAAAAAGGAAAAGAGAACTTGGTTTGCAGGTTAAACAAATCTCTGTACGGTTTAAAGCAGGCGCCGCGGTGTTGGTACAAGAGATTTGATTCTTTCATCATTGGCCTTGGATATAACAGACTACACGCAGACCCTTGTGCATATTACAAGAGGTTTGGAGACAATGATTTTGTCATCTTACTGTTATATGTTGACGACATGTTGGTTGCAGGCCCCAACAAAGATCGTATCAGTAAATTGAAGGCACAGCTCGCTAGGGAATTCGAGATGAAAGACCTTGGACCCGCAAACAAGATTCTAGGGATGCAAATTCACCGAGATAGAGTTAGTAGGAAAGTTTGGCTTTCACAGAAAAGTTATGTGAAGAAAATCTTGCAAAGGTTCAATATGCAAGATTGTAAGCCAATATCAACCCCGTTTCCTACTAATGTCAAGTTATCCTCTGATGCGTGGGAATTGCACCAGGCTTTACCTCTCAAGGGATCTTGAGAAGCTTACAACCCCCACCAGGCAGTGTACCTGATCGTTGTAGTATAGTATAGTGACAAGTACCGGGGGATTGATCGTTCAGCTTAGGAATAGTGTCGCTAGGATTAGAAAACCTAATTAATAGTTGTAAAGGTGACAGATGATTATTTTTGTATTTTATATTTTTATAAAAGCAAGTAAAATCTCGGGTTTTGAAAGAGTGGGCGGAATTAGTTGCTATTCAACTAACCCAAAACTACGATGCAATCAAAATAAAATACTAAAAATGAAAATAAACTAATTATACTAAGGTTGTGAGCAGTAATTGGAGAAATTGTGTTTACTTAGACTTCACTACTCCCTAGATATCTTTTACACGTTAATTACTTGTTACACTTGTATGGATGACGGATTGTATTCCTTAATACCATTTGTGGGGTGGCATACATAACTCCGCAACTCTATGAGCTCTTATCTCCTCCTACACCATGACCCAGCACAACTATAGGGATTGTAAACAGTGGCTCATGCATTAAATACAACCAATAAAGACCTAGTACGCCTCGGTTCATGTTTCTTAAGACGTTCAAGCATGTTACCATTTGGAGATCTGCCAGTTTTCTTAAGCCTAACATATAATATCATTCATCCAAAACAAGAATAGACAAGTAATCAACACATAATCAACATCTAGGTTTCATTAGATCTAAGCAAACACAAAAGAGATCTAGCCTAGCATAGTAGAATTGAGACAAGAACAAGATATAAACAACCAACACATAGACATATTGATTGAATTGGAAGAACACTTATCTCAATTACAATGCAAGGTCTCAAGGGTTTGGAACCCTTGAAAAACCTGTAAAAGATACACCAAATTCATCTTTAGGGTTTCACCAAAACTTCTCTCTTTTTAATGAAAAAACTAGAAAACTATATATAGGAAAAGTAGGCTGACGGCGTCAAGAGTTACTTGTGACGCCGTCACCTCGCCGCCATATACTTCCTCGGACGGCCTTGATCTACTTATGACGGCCTATGTGACGCCGTCACCGACCACGGTATTTCATTCTTGCCACTTTGACGCCGTCATGAAGGTGTTTGACGCCGTCACCACCTACGGTATTTTAATCTTCATGTCTGACGCCGTCAAGATATTACTCTTGACGCCGTCACCTTGTATCTTCAGCATGGAAATTTGGTACTTTGCCGTTTTCTTCACTTTTATGCTCCAAAAACGTCCAAAATGGCTTCTTTTCCAGAATTCACTCTCCAAACACCTAAAATCACAAAAGGAACGATTTAGGGCAATATTTGATCAAATAAATTCGGATTCGGGCTTAAATGACCCCCTAAAAACGGATCATTTTTCGCCTCATCATCCTCTAAGATGAGCCCTAGCAGTGAAGAAGAGAGGATGGAGATGTCTCGAGTACCGTATGCATCAGCAGTGGGAAGTTTAATATTCGCAATGATTTGTACCAGACCAGACATTGCACATGCAGTGGGAGTAGTGAGTCGGTACATGGCGGAACCTGGTAGAGAGCATTGAGAAGTTGTGAAGAGGATCTTTAGATATCTTAAAGGAACCTCAGATGTTGCATTATGTTATGGGGAATCGGGTTTAACTGTCAAGGGATATGTTGATTCTGATTACGCAGGTGATCTTGACGGAAGTAAATCAACCACCGGGTATGCATTTACACTTTCTGGCGGAACAGTAAGCTGGGTTTCAAAACTGCAGTCAGTTGTCGCTATGTCAACGACGGAAGCAGAATATGTTGCAGCTGCTCAAGCCAGCAAAGAAGCAGTATGGTTGAAGATGTTGTTGGAAGAGCTCGGGCACGAACAAGAGAAAATTACTCTATTTTGTGACAATCAGAGCGCCTTGTATCTTGCAAGGAATCCAGCATTTCATTCAAAGACAAAGCATATACGAGTTCAGTATCACTTCGTTCGTGAGAAAGTAGAAGAGGGAACCGTGGATATGCAGAAAATTCATACTGATGATAACGTGGCAGATTATCTGACAAAGGCAATCAACTGTGACAAGTTTATATGGTGCCGATCCTCATGCGGCCTAGCGGAAACGTAAGCAACATGAAAGTGCAAGGAAGGATAACGGTGTGAAGATCGATTTAGCTTCAATCGGATCTTCAAGTGGGAGATTGTTAACGTAGATACATGCATCAAAAGGAATCTTTGCAAGTTGGAAGGCAAGTTGTTTGTAATGGTGTCATGGGTGATGTCAAAGTTCTCATTTGATGCCTATAAAAGGCAGTGTTCACTTCTTGCATTCTCATCCCATTTCCAACGAGCACACACATAGTGTTTTCTTGGATCTTATTCTTTCTTTCTCCTAGTGAGTAAAATAGAGAGTTTGGTATATTTCCTAGTACAAGAGATATAAAGTTGTATTATCCTTGTAACTAGAGAAAAGGTGTAACTCCTAGTTTTACATAGTGAAACGTATCTTTCTTTGCCTGTGGTTTTTACCCTATTGGGGTTTTCCACGTTATATCCGTGTGTCATCTTTTATTACATTTCATATTTTAGCAGTGGGTTTGCTTCAGTCCGGTGTCACTTTTCTCAACAGATATTGAACGTACCAACAAACCCTAATAGACTCAAATGTTAATCGGGATTGGGCAAGTCATCTATACATACCCTCTAATATGTAAGTGACTGTGTTTTGTCTGTACTTATTTAAAGGGATGTTTGGTTTATAATGGGGAATGATGATGGGTATAGGTTTAAAGACCCACTAACTTTGGTGGGTTTAGAAAATGGCTAATTTTGAGGGTTTGATATACAATTTAATCTATCAAATCCACTAACCAAACAGCTACAATTGGAATAAAAGTCATTCGATGATACCCATACCCTCAAACAAAACGCTCCCTAGAGATATAGTTCTAAGGTTAGTGGTAAGTGAATGTTACAAAGATATTTTTAGTGATGAGTAAAGGAGAAAGATAATGAAATGAAAGCAAGTGAAAAGAGTTTTAAATGTGGGAAATATTATTTCAAATGTGAGAATTATTAACTGGTAAATTAAATCGTTTTATCTATGTTCAGGTTACATGGACAGGACGATTACTTGACTCAAATATACATGAATTAACCGATTATGGCATTACCATTTTCAACATTTTTTTGGACCACCTAAAAATGTGATGGGTTTGTATTTGATGGAGGTATGTGAGTGTTACAAAGATGTTGTTGTGATGAGTATATGATAAAGAGGATAAGATGAAAGTGATTTAGAAGAATTTTAAAGGCGAGAAATAAAATTTAACCACAAAACTATTTACTCATCCGCAAATGCAATTTTCTTTGTTCAGGTTATGCGGAAAAGACGACTACTTGACTCAGAAGTACATGAATTAACCGGAGCAGAGAAGTCACAGTGGGATGTGCAGCAGTTGCTGTCGCACAAGGTCTTCATTTAGTTTTGCATATAAATACGTATAAAATTAAACATATATAAGTAATTGTCTAATGACACAAAAAACTATGAGACGGCCATGAACCGGAGCATGGCATGACCTTTTTCAACACCCAAACTGAGACTTTAAGAAAATCAGAGTACTAAATACGGAGTAAAAGTAAAGTCAGTAAACTACTAGCTAGACCACCTTGTTGGTAGTAGAATACGTGGCAACTTTAACTAATCCGTAAAATACGCAGCCACATACGAAAGAGATGGAGGTAGGGACAAACATGTTACGAGTCTCGATGCAAATGGTTCAATCAATGAGCGTAAGATAAGCAACATCTGTAGCAAAGTAAAAGGATAAGAGACCAGTCAAAACATAACGGTTGCCATTTTTGTCCACATCTTGAAAACAAGCTTCTAGCTCTTCTGACCTTTGGAGCGTGCATGCTCACACCAATAATATATTTCCTACTAGGGATGGCAATGGGCGAGAAAAAACCCACAATTCGCGGGTACCCGTCATAAATAGATGGGTAAATGCATCAATTTTCATCCACGAGTGGGTTGTGGGTGAAAATCTTTACCCATCAGTTGGCGGCGGGTGGGTGATGGGTGAGGCTTACCCATTGTGGGTAAACCCATAAAACCCATTTAAAATACCCACGTGTATACCCGTCAAAATACCCGTAGGTGTACCCATAAACTCATGTTAAAATTAATTATACTAATTAAAATATTTATGATGTTGCAGGTATACATTTAACAGTTACTACCAATTCTAAAAAAAACACATTAATCTAAAAGTTTGTTTGAGTTTCAAAACTAAAAAGAGAGTATGAAAGATCAAATAATCAAAGTTGTATTTTGCAAATTGATTGGTGTCTTATTACGCAATTTCGTAGTTAGTTTTCTTATCATGTTTTTGTAATTTTGTTGCATAACACTAACTCATGGGTTTACCCATGGGCAACAAATACCCACGGGCAAGGGCATGGGTAGAAATTTGTACCCATTGGTGGGTGACGGGTGGGTGATGAGTGAGAAAAAAACTACATGAGCGGGTGACGGGTTAGAGGTACCCGTGCCCATTACCCACGGGTGCCATCCCTATTTCCTACTATTTCAATTCATCCATACAAAATATACTCTGTAGACTTTTCATTTCTTTTGGTTCACATTGCTATTTCAACAAACTTATGAATGTCAAAGTTTTTATTAACTTCTAACTCCTATTAAGTTACATTTCTAAACTTGAACTACTATCGCAACTTCATAAGATGTGTGCGACTAAGTTAAATTATATGGAATTGGGTTAGATTTAAAAAAATAAATAAATAAATAAATAAATAAAAAAAAAAAAAAAAAAAAAAAAAAAAAAAAAAAACGTTACATTGGGTAAACATAATGTGGAGTTTTCTACAAATTGGTTGAAATTTTGTTTTGCTTTTGGTTTTATCGTATGTTTTATGTTATGTGACAGTGCGACATGATTCATATCTTATTCCTCATGAAGAAAACTATATACGAAAGATGTACCTTTCGTACAATGAGTAGCCAAAGCAATTAAGTAGAAGAGTATTAGGTTCGGTTCATACTTGCCTTTCAACATTTTCCTTATTTGAATGGCATAAGAAAGAATCAAGCAAAAAATTGAAGTTGTAATTAGGCATTTAATAGAAAGTTGCAATTACAGATTTTTGTATATTTTAGATGATAGAAACACACATTGTAAAACACAAGTTGACTTTGAAATAAATAAGAATGATTAAAATTGATCCAACTCATGATCACCAAATATAGAAGCAACAATTTACAAAGATGTTTCAACCAAAGTACTAGTATCAATCTCATAACAATCATGAAGCTCTCTAACTAATAAAGCAAAATCAGATTAAGAAGCAAAAGACTAGTTGACACAAATTAGGAACAAAAGGGTAAAAGAATGAAACCTGAAATCTTAGCTCAACACCTAAATCTTGTCTACCGATATCGATATTTAATCATTTATCGGGTTGTAGTCAAAACGAAGGACGAACACCACCACCACCACCACCGCTACCGTTGTTTCCACCACCGCCCCAATAAACATCATTTGGCAATTGAATTGAACTGTGTAGGTTTTGAGACATATTGCCTTGAAATAGTGATGGATCATTTAATAATTGTTGTTGTTGTTGTTGTTGAGGTGGAGTGATGGCTCCTGGAGACCCTAAGGAGCCACCTTGCATAGGTAAAGTACTTTCCTCATCTTCGAGAGGAAGTCTCTCATAGGCGGCGTTACTAAAGGACGCCGCCATAATAACAACTGGTCCTGCGGCTAAAAGAGCCCCGACCACGCTTCCACCAACCACCTGTCCTTGTCCACCAGCTAGATAAATAGTCAAGCCAGTGGCAGCAGGTGGAGCTGGTGGAGGCAAAAAAGATCCTGACAAAGACAAGATCTCAAATCGACCATGTAATGTCACAACCGCACCCGGAGAAGCCGGCTGTCTGAGCGTGACATTAGTAACCGTACCACTCCCACTCATAATACAAACCCCACGTTGGCGTCTCCTTGCAAAGGTGGCAATACTTTCCATGACATCACAACCATCAGCAACTTCCATGACATGAGTTCTAAGTGCGTTAGCACTATCTCGTGTGATAATAATCGGTGGTTTGGGCTTGTTCTTGGAGCCAGCTGGTCGTCCTCTAGGTCGCCTTGAAATTTCACCTTCTTTACCTTCGCTGCCATTTAACATGTCATCCTCATCACGTTCTCTTTTATGACCACCCATGTTAAGACCACTTGCACCACTTTGTTCATCTTCAGAATTATGTTGTTGAAACTGATGCAAGTTGAAGTTTCTCGTATGAAAAGGGGGAGGAAGTGCGTGGCTGTGAGGTGGTGTAGTCATCTGATCCATTATTGATCTTGGTCCTAGCTTCAAACTTATCCAATATATTAAGAAACCAAAAATAGGGTTTTGATCCAAATCTCAAAAAGGGTCTTCACTAGCTAGAATATATAGTTTAAAGATTGAGCAAGATGTGATGAAAGATATGTTGAAGGTGCCATAAAAGGAAAGGAAAGAAATCTAGCTAGGTTTTGAAGGAGCTAGATTGTTGAGAGTTAGGAAGCTAGAATGATGTGATGCTTAACTATGTGTTGGTTTGTATGTGTGTGTGTTTTGAATGAATATTGATAAAGATTAGAGGATTTATGGTTAGGGTTAGATTTAGATTTGGATAGGGGATGGATGGAATGATATTGGATGGAAAGATCCTCTAGCTATGGAGACAATTTATTTCCTTCCAACTAGTACGTAGTATTTATGTTTGACAAAACATTTTGGATTAATTAGACCCGTATTTTGTTCCTTATGAATTATTATTTTGTGAATAGTTTAATAATGAATAGCACATATGTTTGAAACTTGCATATATATTTCATTTTATTATTTAATTCTTAAATATAGTTATTATTTTTATTTTTATTTTAATCTTTTACTGTACGTCTTAACCTTAATTCGTTTTTTTAACTGTTTACAAGCTAGCATTCTGTTATGGGGATTGATTCGCACGCTATTTTTTTTATAAGTACACTATTTTGTACAACATTATAATGCACAGAGAGCCCACAATACAATACTATACTGCACAGAGTGTGATGTAAGAATAAAAAAAAAATGGTGTGCGAATCACCTCCCTTCGTTAAAGTAAGATATACTAGAAACTTATGTTCAAAACTTGCATAATTCGTTTACAGAATCAAACATTAATTAACCTATTACTTATAAGTGGATGGGAATATACACAATTAATTATCTTGGGACCTAATTTTAATAATACAAAATCTTGTATTTATTTTGATTTGTCATCTTTTATGGATACCTAAACCAATGGTTTTGAAAATATCTTTTTCTTTTTGCTTTTTTATCATATATAGTATTCTTTTTTTGTTATAACTGATTTCCCAAAGTGTTTAAGGTAACTTAAAGAGTGATAAGACAATTAGAGAAAAGAATAAAGCACATCAGAGATTTAAAGAGAACCATATCCTTTATTAAAACTAGTTGAGTCGACATTGAATAGGCTTAAACCATGGCTTTTATTTCTACAAGATTCATATGAATGTCATTGTCAGTTACTTAGTTATTAGCAATACTTTCAATGGTCTTTTAAGATTAGACTTGCCTGTGAAGTGTGAATCACATATAATTAGTTCAAGATGTTTTGCATTTGCTATATGAAAACAATGGATAAGATTATGAAGGCAGCTTATATATATAATGATGAGCATGAGCATATGTATGGATGTTATGATGAGAGTATTATATGCCTCACATTTCCAAGATGGCATCCACATGCAACACTACCCCTCGTCTATCCCAAGCCTCTACTTTCATCATGTCACGTGTCACTACCCCACCCTTTAATTTTAACATCATGTTACGTCTATGTATGATATTTTAATGCCAACTTTAATGGTGACCAAAACAACACCGAGTAAACCGCTACTATATCAGTTATTTTCTATAACAACTTAACGTGATAAGATCATGCGGTAACATGACTTTTGCACCCGAGTTATGCCATGACTTAGTTGTGTTAACCCACGTTAAGCCTTACCAGGGGTTGAGGGCATTTCCACGTTAATGTGGTGCGGCATTGCTTTAACGCAACGTTAAAGCTGCGTGTAATAAAAAAATAAATAAATCACTTTGCCCCCTTATAACGTTAATATATCCGGTCGATTCAAGAAAAAAATTTGCACTTTGCCCCCTAACGTTTTTGTGACCGTTACAAACGGCTATATGTAAAAAAAAAAAAAAAAAAAAAAAAAAAAAAAAAAAAAAAAAACTACTACTTATTCAAACCCATTTTATCACAACTATAAATACCCATTCATCCACACAACTTTTTTTACACTTCCACTACTTTATATACTCTACAATATACTTCTATTAGCAAAAAAAAAAATGGTTGGGCGGCAACAACAACAACACTGACTCGTTTACGAATTTCTTCGGTGGGTGAAATTACCCATACGTAGGTTCTTCCTCAACTCCGAATCAAAATCACCAAGAAGAAAGGAGTTTCTCCGATGTAGATGATGAAATTGACATGGAGTTTATGATAGCCGCGTACGAATATCATCAACATTTGGAACAAGCAGAAGCAGCAGCAGAAGCTTCACCACGCATCCCGCGTACACGTATCCGCCATGAATTTGAGGTTGCCGAAGAACGTTTGCGTAGTGACTACTTTTATCAATGATGTAAGTATACGCACCGGAATTTTTGAAAAAAGTTTCGCATGAGCCGGAAACTATTTCTACAAATAGTCGAAGGTATTGAATCTTATTATTCCGATCCTCTTCCAGATCATTTTAAATTCTTTAACAAAGGACTCGATGCTACGAGTCGACATCCCATTAGTACACTTATGAGGTGTACATCTGTAATACGCCAATTGGCGTACGGCACCGCACCCAATGCGTTTGATGAGTATTTGCAAATGGGTAAGCGTACTTCACGTGATTGTCTTGATAACTTTAACAAGTGCGTTATGGATTTGTTTATGCTGGAGTTTTTAAGAAAACCAACATAGTCCGATGTTCAAAAAATTTACGAAAAACATGAGCATGAACATGGTTTTCCGGAAATGCTTAGTAGTATTGATTGCATGCATTGGGAGTGGAAAAATTGTCCGGTTGCGTGGCAAGGGCAATATGGTAGCGGTTATAAAAAATACTCAACCATAATGCTTAAAGCTGTTGCTTCGCAAGATTTATGAATTTGGCATGCATTTTTTGGGATGGCGGAGGTGAATAACGATAATAATGTTTTAGATAACTCTCCGTTATTCGACGATATTCTTGCTAACGAAGCCCCAAGAGCACCTTATATGATAAATGGACACAGGTATGAACGGAGTTATTACTTAGCAGACGGAATTTACCTACGGTGGTCAACTTTCGTCAAATCCTTCTCGGCAATGACTGACGAAAAACATGGTTATTTTAAAATGAAGCAAGAAAGTGCACGAAATGATGTCAAACTTGCTTTTGGTGTGCTTCAAGAACGTTGGGTATAATACAACAACCGGCACGTGCACTGGAAGTTGTCAAGTTATGTAGAATAATGTATACTTGCATTATTTTGCATAACATGATTTTAAAAGATCAAAAATTTGCACTACGTGAGTATAGGGAAATGTGGGTGGATCCGACACCACGTTTTAACCAAGACAGGTGGGTCGACAGATGTGAGGCCCAACGTCGCATAAATAGAGAAATACGCGACGTAGATATGCATACTCAACTGCAACAAGACCTTATGGAACATGTTTGGCAAAAACGTATTCAACGTCAAGATGAAGAAAAAGATTCCGAGGACGATGAATAAGTATTTGTAATTTTTATGTTTTTAAATTTCATGTTTCGTAATTTTTTTTCGTTGTATTATTTTTTTTATTTTTATTTTTGGTTTTAATTCCGTATTGTAAAATATGTTTAAGAATTAATGTTATGGTCTCTGTTGTAAAAATCGGCCCAGGCGGCCGATTAATCCTCACATAATCGTTGATCGCTCACTAAGCGCCTTGATTTATTATAATCGGCCTATTTAATCGTTTTGGTCAAAGATCGCTTAAAAATCGGTCAGCAAACCGATTAATCGGAGAAAATCGGTTTAATCGGACAAAATCGCTTAAAAATGGTCAATAAAATCGCTTAAAAATCAGTCAAAATCGCTGAAAAACCGGTCAGCAAACCGATTAATTGAACAAAATCAGTCAAAGATCGCTTAAAAATAGTCAACAAACCGAGTAATATATATATTTGAATTTGAACTTTGAAGAATTGTGTATTATGTTTATATTTGAACACTTGAAATATTTGAATTTTGATGCATTACTTATCTCATACATATAATATAATATAATATTTAAAATTACAATTTTGTGCATAAAAATTTCAATCCGATTAATCCCCGATTAATCGCTAGGCCCTACCCGACCGCCTCACTAGCGCCTAGCAATTTTTACAACCTTGGTTATGGTTTTAAATAAATGAAGTATTTGTTAAAGTTTAAGGTTGAAATTGAAAATAATTAAGGTGAAGGTGAGTTATAGGTGAGTTATGGTACCATGGGGTTTTTTGGTAAGTTAAGGTTAAAACTGATATGGCACTGGCGTGACAATGATTTATGTTATAACTCACTGGCAGGTTACCGAATGCTCTAAGAGATCAAAAACACCACTCAAATACATCCTATTTATACAAATTAAATCACTCACACAACTCACTTTTGGGCTCACACAACTCTTCAACAACTCAGTCTTAAAGTCAACCGAGTTCTTCATTTTGTGCCTCCAAGATGTGTCCACATGAGGTCGCCGTAATGGCAAGAAACGCGTCCTATCTTTGTCAGGGATGAGGATCGACTTCATGACCTCAACAATTACACATCTTCTTTCTCTTCCCCTTTTTTATTATCTAAAAATTTCTTCAAAACACAAATACTCACGCACAACGAACAATAATAACAGTATCTCTCATCTAAACACATCTATCTCTTCTTTTCCTTTCGAGACTATACTGCCGCTCGAGAGAAAATTTTTGTGGCCCCCTCTTATCACGTGAAGGGTGGTGTCGCTTTCCCTGCAAGACAACCTTTTATCTCCATGTTTTCGAGCTCTGGGACCTCACACACTAATAAGAACAAGAGTAGAAGTTTAGAAACTCTGCTTTGGGTCTCTTTCTTTCACCTTTTCTTTTTGAGTTGGCAAAATAAATAATAGCGGATTATTCGACTTCCATTCCAAGCCAACAGGTTTCATCCAGACACTTGTTCAACATTTATACGATGCATAAATCTTTCTTAAAATTAGAGGCCAATAATGGCTAGTCCAAAATGTGTTTGAGCTTTGATGGACTCGCTATTGTACAATTAATTCGAACTACAATATAGAAGAGAAAGGTGCCTGTAAGTTTAACACAGTTACACCTTAAATTTATAAATTTGATTATTGTCATTGAAAATATATGGGTTTTTCTAACTTGTGCCCTGGGGGCACAAGTTAAGCACACCAAAAGAACGATGGGACCCATGAAAAAGTACGTCTGGACCCACAGAAAAGTACACTTTTCGAATAAAAGATGTGAGTCCGGATGTCCCTTTTCATGAGTCCCACCGTCCTTTTGGTGTGCTTAACTTGTGCCCTTAGAAAAACCCAAAATATATATATCTTTATCATATCATGAAAGAATTTATAACTAAATAAATAAAAACTCAATATAATATCCTACAAAAGTGAAAATTAAAATATGGTACCAAGTGAATGCATCTGCTTTGATATGAATTATGAAATTAGGTGGGTTATCAACTATCTAAGAAAATGTGGTAGCTAATACGACATTTGAGTTGAGACCTTTCATTCATGTTGTGACTTGTGATGTTAATTTACTTTTGACTTTCTACATTATCAAAGATAATGGAGCCCATCCTAAGGCTAAATTGGCCATGGTGACTACACCGTCACTTTACATATCAGCGTCAGTCATCTTAACTTTATCTTTCCTCTCACTTCCCTTTATTTCCTCTCACCTTTCACCTGTTTTGATTAACTTCCCTTCACTTTTCATTAAAATACTCAATTTATACAAATATACCCCATTGAATACTTCACACACACTAACAAACCAAATAAAAAACATTAAAACAAAAAGAGGGGCCCACAATTTATCAAACGCACTTAAGGTGAGCCGGTCACCTTTCTCCTCTCTTTTTTGGCCAATTCGCTCATGACTCGAAGCTAAAGGAATGGGGGTGGCGCGTGACCACCTCCTCACTTAGTGAGAAGTCACGATCATGCCTTCTAGTCTAGTGGGTTGAATACTGTTCAGTAATATTATTTTTTAAAGGTTTAAATCGGCGCAAAAATTGTGACCCCCGTGCACTTTTTTTGGATGCCCATTGAACCTTCTTTATAGACTTAGCTTCAGGCAATGATCATCTGTTCGAGTGACATTTATCCAATGCCTTTATTGACAGGTTAGCTGCATCTTTGCAGTGAAGGAGCATACTATTGGAGCAACGCCTCTATAGTAAGATTCGAACGATATAAGAAATAAATAAAAGCACGATAGTGAACTTAATTACTATAAATAAGATGAGTACAAATGGATGAGGACATGATCAAAGAACTAGCTGAATATTGAATAGTACATGAAGCACTTGGAGCATTGCAGGAGGACCCGAATCAAGAAAACGTAGCTTAGCTTTCTCTACGGCGTAGAGAGATTTCCATGTCTACACCATAGAAGCTACGTCTAGTAATTTATTTGGTCTTGGATTTCTCTACGGTGTAGAGCTCTCAAATAAGTATTTTTCATGCGTCAAACTTCTCTATGTCGTAGAAGTCAAACCCTCTATATGCTTGGGACCTTGGGTTCATTATTTTGTTTAGGATACTTTTCCCTCAAGTTTTACTTCTTTATAAATATAGGCTTGGGACCTTGGGTTCATTATTTTGGCATTCAATTATCAATCATCTCAAATAAGTATTTTTCATGCGTCAACTTAATATACCTGTTTTAGAGTTTTAATTCACGCTTCCGTTATACGTCACAACTACTGATAATAGATGATATTAGACGTGACCAAATAATGTTTACTTACTCCTATAATCATGTGACTGTAACATGCATGTAACAAAATGAAACGACAAACACTATTGTAAAAACCAACAGTAATGTTTACAGTGAGTAATATTTTGGTTATGGTATAAAAGTAGCTAGAGTTAAAAATAGAAAGAAACAAAAAAGGAAAGAGACTAGAATGTGGTTGGGGAGGCGTGGGTGACGCTGACAAAAAGGTAAGTGGTGCACGGTGCACCCTAAAATTACCGGCGTAGTCTTCGGTTGGTGGTATTAGGATTCGGTTCTCAAACTCAAGCATGCATGGTTTTTGCCATTTACCATCACCATCTCATACACATTACCAAGATGCTTCTTGTCGGATCTTAACCTATACCCTATAGCTTCTAGCTTCCATATATCTAAGGCTTCTCACAGTGGTGACCTATATTGCATCATCTTTCCGATTGCCACCTCAGCTTTCTCTCTCTTCAACCCATATTCATCTCTCTCATCACAGTGGCAACCCATATTGCATCATCATTTTTTTTTCTTTTAAAAAAAACATCTTTTAACACAAACACAACTTTTATTAATAAAACGTAAACATTACATAAACGAAACGATACGGAATTAAACAACTAAAAATTAAACGTAGACATTACATGATAAAACACGATACGAAAAACAAATAAAACGCGATACGGAAAACAAATAAAACACGATAACACAAGGGTCTCCCATTACTCATCGTCTCTGTCCCATGCATCTATGTTTCTTAGAACGAACCACACATGTTGATAATATATCCCTCTCCCATAGCGCTCATAATAAATTCGGTTTGCAGTGCTGAGACGACAAGGGTCTTCACTTGTACGCAGCAACTCTTTGTAAATAGCATTATACCTACGACATTCAGCATTCATTCTACTCCACATAGCCGTAATACTATTTTTATTACGGTTCTCACCATTGGTCTGATTGTTGAACCTTTGTGTAACTTCAGTCCAAAAAGAACGTCCATTCACAAGGTCTCCGGAATCCTGAACTTCAAGCCATACGCGAGCTAGCAGATCTTCTTCTTCCATTGACCACCGATTGTTCATTGTGAAATGCTTTGGGAGTGTGTGAAATGCTTTAGGAGTGTGTGAAGAAAAGTGTTGTATTGTGTGGTATTTATAGGGGATAAAATATAAGAAGCGGGATATTTTTGAATTCAAAATTCAAACAGAAGGCGGGATAAATTTAAAATTCAAAAATTAAATACAAGGCGGGATCTTTTAAATTCAAAATTCAGCCGGAATCTTTTAACACAAACGTAGATTTTTTATTAATAAAAACATTACATAAACAGAAATTAAAACATTACAATAATAATTTAAAAACTAAAACTTCAATTATAATCTAGGTGATCCCAGGTCTGCGAGTTGTCGGAGCGGAAACCGTCGTCATACGGATCAAAGCTCGCAAACCTCTCTGCTTCTAACTCAGCTTCCATCCTGCTCAGCTCCCACTCGTCCTCAGAGTTCCAGCCATCATCAGTAGGTTTCATATTTTCCTCAAAACTTAGCTGAAAGTTATCAGGATGAGGTTGCTGTTGTTGTGGCTCAACAACTCTTGGTGCAGATGAACTTGATGCACCGTGTACAAATTGTTGTTGTTGTTGTGGTGTATCAGCAGCTTGCACATTCTCTTCAAAACTCCAACGTATCTTGTTGGATTTCTCGTTCTCAATCTGCTGCACACAACCCCACAATGTTTCAACAACATCAGCGTATTTGCGAAACTCGTTGTACAAAAACTGGTCGATCACATATTTTCTCTCGACAGAGATATCTTTGCAAGCTGTGTATCGAGTTCTCAGGCGTTCTTTGCGTAACTTCGCCAGCTCAAACTTCTTAATAACTTCGATAATTGCATCTTGGCGTTCCTTGTCGTCAATTTCGACTTGTTTTTTGACATAGTTTTGAACTTGTTCGACAGTGTGTGGAAGTTTACAAACCATTTTTTTGTGTTTGATTTGTTATTTGAATTATGTTTGAAAGTATATGTTTGAAAGTGAGTTTAATTTGGGTATTTATAGGATGAAAGTGGTTAAAATTAAATTATTATTATTATTATTATTTATTTATTTTTTTTTTTAAATCAAACGGTAACTTTTTTTTTTTAAATGTGGGATTATACGAAATGGAAAGGGTAGAAATATCGTTCGGCTAGGCGAACGATATTGCAAAATGTTAGCCGGCGATCGATGTTCACTCCACACTCCACAATGGCAATATCGATCGTCCAAATCGATCGATCGATACACATGATCGATTTTTTCAGATCCACTGTGAGAAGCCTAAAGTGATTAGTCTATAGCTAGTAACTGAGCTTGAAACATGTGATAAGTCAAGCTTGAGTTTACAAGGATTGAATGTTACTATGTTAGGGTCGGGTGCCTTGTTTATTTAATACTTAAACAGGGTTTGACAAATATTTTGAGACTATGTAGTATGTCTTATATCGAACTTGTATTATATATCGAGAATCATACTCGTGTACGTTTTTGTTTTGAATTCCTCTCGAATCCTTCTTACAGTGTTATCATGATAACGTATTGATCGTGTTCGATTTAAGCTTTTTACCTTTGAGTTGAGCTCGGTTTGGCTTCAAAGTGTTTGCGACCCTAGTCACGAGTGGTTAATTAGTTTTCTTACAGATTTATATTCTTTATAAGGTCATCTCGTCGAATAGGTTGCAAAGTGAACAGATTAGACGAGCCGATTAAACGATTTTGATAAAAGCAAATAAAAGATTACTATACGTAAGTGAAAACATGTTGTGTTAAGATTTACTTACCTATAAGCATGCTTTGTTTTCATGTTCTTCTCGGAACATAGTTTCTTCTATCTATAATTCTATATAGTAAAAAAAAACATGTCAAGCTACCAATAGTTACTAATATTAATCAAAAAATGAGAAGTTTTTATTAAATAAATAATGTCAATTGATATATATTCATTTATTATTCGTCATGCATGCCCCGACCAACAACCATTGACAAATGACAAATGACAAATTTTAAACTTATTCAATTCATTCACTATCTCATAACGTACTCTGCATCAATATTCAACGGGCCTATTCAATTTCTTTGTGCTACTACTGTACGTCAGAAAAGGATGGCTTCATAATAAATCTACCACAAATCCCGCACATCTAAAAACTTATTATTAAGTTATACTAATTTTTTTAATAGGTCAAATTCAAATTTCAATTTCCAGTCAAAAGCTAGTTTCCTTAAAATTTTGTTATAAACTAAATGTATTTCTCATGTTCTTTTAGTGGGTTCTAACATTGCGACATAGATGTTTAGTTGGTTATTACTCGTATGCATAAACGAATGAGGTTTTCTTGTATTTAAGGTTCTTAGGAAGGTTGAGACTTTTGGCTCAGATGCATGCGGCTTAACCGGGTATGTTCGTGGCCTTTTATGAGGATTGAGTTTTAAACCTCTTTTTAGGGTAAAGGGCTTCCATCCAGTAAAATATATTACTTCAAACCAACTTAGCTAGCTCAGTTGGCCACTAAGGGTAACTTTGGTAAGGTTGTTATCACATGCGAGAGGTCTCAGGTTTGAGTCTCTTCGTGGGGGTTTTCCTTCAAGGTGGAATGTGTGGGGTTCTGCCAGTGGCGAAGCTTGAATTTTGTAAGTGGGGGGTCGGGATCTAAATTTTTTTTTTCCTAAGGCTATATTTCAGGTATACCGAAATTTTTGAGGGGTCGAAACCGAATATACCGAAATTTTTCTACACGAAAACTATATACCTCCTACATCGCAAAAAAAATTTCGGGGGGTCGAGCGCCCCCCCCCCCCCTCCCCCGGCCCCTATGAAGCTTCGCCCCTGGGTTCTGCCCCATAGATGCGTCAATTCGAGGCTGGCAGTGACTACCTTCTGGGTAAGTACTGTAGAATCAAATAACTAACTTAGTATTGTACTAACTCGCCGTTCAAAAAAAATATATTACTAAAAAAAACAATTAAATACAATGGAATGTGGCTTAGAGTTTTATACCTCTTGTTACATACTGTACCTTTTTTGATCTTTTGAGTTTTGATTGTCATACACTTTTTGCATGATCATATCATATAGTTTATCATAACTTTCCTAGCTAAATGAAATATCAAGTTTGAAAATGTAAGAAGACTAATTAAAAATGGGTTAAGATATTATATATTCAAAGATCAAAGTCATTTTCAATTAAAGAAACTAATCCCGTCTGTCTCTATTCAAATCAATAATTGTAGTTAATTACTCCACTAGTAAGTACTAATCACCATTATGAATTGAACTAGTAAAACCTAGCTAATGGAGAAGTGGTCCAATATTAGCATGTGACTGGCACCATGGAATCCCTCCACCCTTTGCGCTGTAACTCATTTTTTGAGACCTTTAATACACTATAAATTTACAGAGAATATGATTATATTAAGGTGACTAATCACAGATTAGAGATGCCCATGTGAAGGATAATGGTGACAAATCCTTCGATCAGCGTGGCCGATTAGTACTCGTCTCTTAATTAGTCCTTTTCAACTTTCGACTCATGGCATATGACTATAGAGTTGGGGAAGTGATTGGCACACTCCAACTTTTTATTGGGACACTCACGGTACAACCAGTTAAAGCAGAATGTATAAACTGTACAACTGTTTAATGCATATTTAGGAGTGTCCCAATCAAAAACTTGAGTGTGCAAATCATTTCCCATAGAGTTGCGTATACGATAAAACTCACACATGCTAAACCATGGGTTTCCGGTCTTTTATTTTTATGCGAAAATTACTGCAGAGGCAACTGCTTGCGACAGTTGCCTCGCAGTGGATATGTTTTTTTTTTTTTTTTTTTATTCTCAAAAAGGCCACACTCGCAGCGAAATACACACACCCCGAAATCACTTTTGTCCATTTTGTCCCACATGGCCACGCATAAAAAATATATGTATTTTTGGGATAACTTGCAGCGAAATAGACATTGGGCCCACACTTTCAATTAAAATAAAAAGTAACTAATGTATATCTGTTTTCGTTTGGGGTACTGTTAACCGGACGGTCCCTGGCCCACCACTGTCCCCTTGTCTCCTTGTGTGTTCCTCACTTTATTTCAGTACAGTACAGCTTTTTGTCAGTTTCTGTTTCGTATTTTTGACAATTTTAAGTGTTTGACATATTAAACTTTATATTTTCTGTTCCGCACTTTCAGGTTTATAGCTTTTTAATATAAACAAAATTATAAAAAAAATATATATAAAAAAAGGGGGGGTCCGGCTAACAAAAAAAGGGACCGTCCGGTTAACCCTGCCCTTTCGTTTGCAGCGAAATAGCCTTGGGCTAATAAAAAAAAGTAACATTTGGCTAAAAAACAAAAAAAATTTAATTCTCCTTTTAGTTGCAGCGAAATAGCATGTAATTTTAGGGTTAGGTTTTATTGTTTTTTGCTTGTAAAATTAAGAGTTTAGCGTTTATTTTATTTTATTTATTTATTTTTTTAGTTTTGTTATTATAGTGGTATGTGATGTATAAAATTGTAGTCATTGTCATGTGTTAACACAACTATGATAATGATTTGTAATTACACATTTTGCGAATTTTGGGTTAGGAAAGTACGGCAACATTTATATAACAACAATAACAAAGAAGGAATTTATTACAGGATACGTAAATTACATTACATAGTAAGTTGAAATATTAAAAACACATAAACTGTTCTACCATCTTAAATACCAAGGTGATTAAACCAACTATTTGAACGTTGCGTGTTGTGATCATCTATATGTTGAGAGGCATACTGCAGGGAATCGTATTGTTGATACATATGCGATGGGTATTGACGATCATTTTGAAGTGTTTGTGTTTGGTTTTGTTGAGACATGTTGAATGATGGTTGTGTGTGATTGTGATCATACGTTTGTGTAGCATTCCTGTTTTGATCATATTGTTGAGATGGGTATCCGTTGTGGTAGTAACTTTGAGACGCGTACTGGGTATGATCGAATGTTTGTGTGTATTGGTTTTGATCATACTGGTTTGTGGGGTATGTGTTTTGACCATAGTCTTGGTAAGCGTACGAGTTTTGAGCATACGGTTGCTCATCCATTACAAATTCTTGTTGCTTTTGTTTACCTTTGCGTACAGGCGGATCAGGGACGAATGATTTGTTGCAACGCCCACGAGTGTGGTCCACTTCATTGCACCTGTTACAATGTCTTGTAGTTGGTTCCTCACCTTGTGATGGTATACGGTTTGTATTTTTTGGACGACCTGGCTGAGGGTTGTCCATGTTCGGAGGAGTAACAGGATGTATATGGCTTGGATACTCCCATTCGTTAAAATTGCCAACAAATTAAATTGACTCCGCGTAGGTTGCTTGATATTTTTCTTTTTTAAACCAGTCCTGTACATATTGAACACAATTTGTTAGACCCAAAAACCTACTAACAGCAATAACATGACCACAAGGTATCCCAGAAAGCTGCCATTTCCGGCATTCACATTCATTGGTCATTAAGTTCACTTCACGGTTATATAGCCCATCAGAAACTTGATACTGAAATTGGTTAATTCCGTATACAACCCATCTGACGCTTTTTCTTTTTCTTTTTTCCACCTTATCTGCTGCCCAATCAGTGATTTCATACTTCATTGTTGCTAAAAAAACGTGAATATAAATGAGTTAATTAATTTATCATCAATTCACACGTTTAATATATACTTTATTTTTTAAGCAATAAATACATGCAGTTTTGCGACGGTTAAAATACCACTTCTGCACCATATCTCGATACGTGTCGGTCAACATTGTGACTGGTAGGTTTATGTACCTAACAGTACAAGAATTAAGAGACTCGACACTGTTGGATGTATAGTAATTGTAACGAGTACATGGGCAATGCGCTCTAGACCAACGTGCAGGATCAGCCTCCATTAGCTTCTGGTACGCTTCTGGTTGAACAGACCAGAGTATGTTCATTTTTCTTTGCCACTCATCTGTTGTATACGCTTTGCATATACCCCAGTATAGACCTTTAACTTTTTTATTTTTTAGTTTGAGGTTCATCATTAGATGACGGCAACATACACCATGAAACGCCGATGGAAACTCATTCCTTACTGATAAAGCTATCGAAGGATGCCTATCAGATATGATAACCATATTGGGGTTATCGCCTACACACTCTTTAAGTACTGACATCCACCACGACCATAAATCTTCAGTCTCTCCTCTACATATACCGTACGCAATTGGCACAATTTGGTTGTTTTCGTCCATCCCTACAGCTTGGAAATTGGTACCCTTGTAAACACCCTTTAAATGCGTCGTGTCCACTATAAGTATTGGGCGAAGATGGTTCCGAAACGTGCGCAACTGAATATAAACAATTTTTACAAGCAAACGTGTTGTCATGTATCTAAAAAAAATGTATTAGCAAAAAAGATTAAAAAAATAACAAGACTTACCGATGCACCAATTGCAATGAATAAAATTTCGAAAACTCCTGCATTGTTTGTCTTGATTCGTGTCACAGTCCCTGGGTATTTTTTCTCTAAGTTGTAACAGTAATAGGGTAGCATCTCAAACGATTCAAATGGTGAACCTCTTAACGTTTTTAACCCATAATCCTTACCTCTCCATGCTTGTTTGTAAGATATAGATGTTTTATATTGTGCCAAGATATCTTTTTGTATATCTCTCGGTTTCAAATCACGGCTACCATCTTCTAATTTACCTTTCATAATGTGGGCAATAACTTTTTTGTTTGCATTTCGATGGTTAGGAAATGTTTGAGTTCTATCACACGTGTGAACATCATTCATCTTTGTAATTTGAAAAACATCTGAATTCTTCCAACGTTTTGCATTAATAAACCATGCACATTTTCCATGTTGAACGCATTTAATGCTATGCGTATTCGGATTACTTTTTTTGAAAACAAATTCAAAACCATCTTCTATAGATTTCAACCTATATTCCATGTCTAACTTACCTCTATCTAAAAAAAGCTCGTTGACTTTTACTCTATTTTTTTTATTATAAACCTCTGTAGAAATTGGTTTTGACTTGTAAAGTGGTGTTTCAGGAACTTGGGGGATATATTTAAAACAATTTGTCCAATTATGGTGAATGGGTTGCGGTTGTTTATTTAAATCCAAATAACTATTAATTGGCTCATCTTCTTGTTTGTTATCCGAACTGAAAGCACATGATGACCCTGGTTTTATGAAATTGGCCTCATTTTTTTAATCAGAGTCATTATTTAGAAAATCATCTTCTTGTTCGTTATCCGAACTGAAAGCACATGATGACCCTGGTTTTGTGAAATTTGCCTCATGATTATAACCAGAGTCATTGTTTAGAAAATCATCTTCTTGTTCGTTATTCGAATTGAAAGCAAATGATGAGCCCGTTTTTGTGAAATTGGCCTCATGTTTATAACCAGAGTCATTGTTTAGAAAATCGTTTTTTTTTACATACATAAATGGAACATCACTAGGTGAGCCAATGTGTTCATCTACTCTTGATGAAAAAAAGTTATAAAACTCTGGCACTTGCTGGGTTGTACTAAAAGATTTTGTTTCTTCCAAAATTTTTGTTTGTGAAACAAACAATTCTACAATTTCACTAGGAGACTGTAAAGCACATTCAACAAAAAAATTTACCTCGTTGTCATCCGTAATATCGAGTAGAGAGTCAAGTGAAGGAAGTTTAACCTTTAAATTGACCTGGTCATTCTGGTTCAAATTAAACTTACTCATCACCATTTTAACTAACCCGGAATACGTTACATCATCATAAATTATGACACCACGATCTACATCATGATAATGTAACATGCATTTTATTTTTTTAAAACTCATTTAATTTTTTTTTTTTTTTTTTTTTTTTTTTTTTTTTTTTTTTTTTTTTTTTTTTTTTAGTGTGAAGATGTGTATACACTTTAAGTTGTTGATGTGTTATATATAATTGGCTTAGTAAGCGTGTGTGTTTTTATAAAGTCACTGTTTCGATTGTCATCTTTTGTGTAGAATTATATGTGATACAAAAATTTTCATTTACTAGTCACATCACTGGATACTTTATTGTTTCAAATGTCATATTTCGTGTAAAATTTTATGTGATCCAGAAAATTTCATTTACTTGTCACATCAGTAGTCACATCACCGGATACTTCATGGTTTCAAAGGTCACATTTCGTGTAGAATTTTATGTGATCCAGAAATTTTCATTTACTTGTCACATCACTGGTCACATCACTGGCAACTTTACTTTTTAAGTTGTCATATTTCGTGTAGATTTTTATGTGAAACAAAATTTTTTCGTTACTAGTCACATCACTTTCTGGGTAAATGTTTGACTGTGTGTCATACTTTTTGTCATAATTCATGTTGATTATTATGTGATAAAAACAGGTGAAAGTTACTGTACTACTCGTCATGAACAACCGTGTCTTTACAATACCGGTGACTAGTAAATCTTTTATCAGCTTACACTATATAAACCACATTGTTGCACTTCAATTACAAAAAAACCTTTTGCATTATTTTTTTAATTCTTACTATAGCTAATAAAATGACATTCAAAGTCCTACTTCACCATTATGGAATGTTCACTTCCCCGCCTGGAAGAAAATTTGTAGGTGGTTTAATTGCTTGTGTAGATCCAGTTGAGTTTGAAACTTTTTCGGCTGAGCAATTGAAAAAAATCTTAACCAATTGTTTAGGTTACGATGAAAGGTCCCCAAACTTTTTTTATATAAAGAAACCTAATTGTTGTCTTGATTCAGGTCTCGTATCTTTGGCTGAAGTTATTGACGACCGCGAAACTGTATTAGCCTATACCCAACTTGATCAAAACAAACTACATGTGTATGTATCACGGGTGGAGTTATCCCCACTTGTTGTGGCCGATCAACGCAATCATGAGGGTACCAAGAAGAATATACAAGACAAACCTTCATGTTCAAAAAAGTTGTTTGACTAGTTAGGAAGTACGGGTCTGTTCAGCTTGTATCGTTGTATATATATACCACTTTGTGGTTACATGGAATCAAATTGAATATTTCCTTCTTTCTATCACCAAATGTCAACATCTAATAACCATACTTTCGAATTCACAATAAACTACAATGGGCAGTTTATACTCAACCCAGTAACTTATCAAGATGGATCATGCATGAAAATTATTGTTCCAAAATTTGATTTTCAAGATATGCTTACATATCTGAAGAGAGAATTACCAATAAGGGTACACAGTCTATATTACACATTGCCACAAAACAACAACCTAGGGAGTATGAAAGCAATTACAAACGATTATGATATTGATGTTATGTTTGACATTGCAAAAGTTGCTGTGGAGCTTCAAATTTTTGTTTATGAGCATCCTATTGATATAAGCACAATTTTGATTCAAGATGATGGTTCTTTGGAAGAATCATTTGGCTGTGTAATTTCAGAATAAACAAAATTAAAGCGTGAAGAGCGTGTCGCATACCTGCATCAAATGGTTCAAAGAAAAAACAAACGTGAAGAGCGTCTCCGATTTAAACTTGGCTGCATGAAAACAAGTAAACCTACTACCCCGTATACCCAAACCAATTTCAATTTCCTTGTCCACAATAATGGTCAATTGGTTTGCAATGGCGGAAACCCCAATTATGTAAACGGTTGGAAGATGAAAATCACTATTCCAATAATGAAGATGGAAGAGCTGAAGCAATACTTGTTTAACATTGTTGATAGGAAGATTCATGCTCTTTATTACGTAGTACCAGACACCGGGTATTCAATCATCGTCAAACTAAGAAACAACTATGATATGCATGTGATGTTTGATATTTCAGCATCACACGGAAATTTGGAAATTTACGTTGACCATGGCGGTGTCGATTTTATTATATCAAAATATAGATGCCCGAATGCAACATTGGCAGCAATGATGGATCATGTTATAACACCATACACAAGTGACAACGAAGATGAAAAAAAGATTATATCACAATCATATTATACTTTTGATCAAATGGTTGAATGGGCGGAACAAGAACACTTTGAGAATGAAGAAGCTAAAGCAGATGAACGTCAAAAATCGATATGAAAACCTCGTTTCTATTATTGATTATATCATCAGCACAACTTGGGGTTGTGGTTCCAGTTGGATTAATTTTACATGTTTTAGTCTCTGTGTGTTTATTTTATGTATTGCGTTTTTATGTAATAAATAAAAGTTTGTCTTATACTTCCGATCTCCATGCTAGAAAATATGTTGTACTTCATTTAAGCAACACCTAAATAATGTTCTATCAATTCAACACTAATATCTAATGCTTATGCAATGTTAAATTACTTGGAGTTGTCACATTAGTGTCTGCTAAATGCCAAACTGTGTGTAATATTTCGTGTACAGTTTTATGTGATAAAAAAAAAATTCATCAGTGGTCACACCTGACTAAATGTCATACATCATGTCATATTTCGTGTAAACTTTTAACCGATTAACGTAGTTCTTCCATCATACAAACAGTCTATTTAAGTTGAATGTTGATACCATAACTTTACACTTTCAACTACACAAAAAAATAGTCGTAAGCATCCCCAAATTAATCCGTTAAAGGGTGTAACAATGTCAGACTACATACCCTTTGATATTCAAGTCAATATCATGAATCGACTTCCTGTTAAGTCTTTAATGCAGTTTCGTAGTGTCTCAAAGAGTTGGAAAGCGGCAATTGACTGTAACGACTTCATCCGTCGTTACGGTTTTCATGAAGTCTCTACGAGTAGCTTTGTTTTAACATACAAGCTAGATAATGTAGGATTTATGTTTTACGTCGATGAAAATTTAGGCTTGACACCCTTAAATACAGATTTGATGCTCACCACTATTAAGCCAATTGCTACTTCTGAAGGTGTCTGGTGTTTTTCGTATTTGGATAATATTATGATTGTTCTGTGGAACCCATCCATAAAACGATCTGTTGGTGTTTTAATTCCTAGTTACATGGATCAACCTCCTGATTCACCAAAATTGGATTTTGGTTTTGGTGTCCGTCCTGACACTTTAGACCCTACCATTTTAAAGATCAATTACCCTTACTATGGTGAAGGACCATGGTACGTTTCGGTGTTCACATTGAGCTCGGGTCGTTGGATCGTTCTTGATAATTTCCATTTACCCCGTCAAACCATCCGCCTAAAAAGGTCAGGGCAAGCATGTGGGGGGGGGGGGTAAAATTTACTGGCCTGCTTCTGAAAGATTCGTCAACGATGATGGTATGGTGTACAAAATATACATGCTTGTTTCGTTTGATTTGATTACTCACCGATTCCTAGTTGTCAATCTTCCTGAAGAGTTAAGGGTTTTGATTCCCTTCCCATTTAAAATTTCCCAACTGGGAAACTCCCTCGTAGTTTCGTCTAGTTACTACCTAGAGGACATCCGATTTCTTAGTGCATGGGTGTTAGAAGTTGTTGGTGGTTTTGTAAACTCATTTCAAATGTTATTCAACATTCCATTCCCAGTTGACCACGTACTAAAATTGTTGGGTTTTACTAAGGATGGGGAACCAATAGTTGAAGCAAATATAATCCAACAAATTCGTCGATCACTACAAGTATTCGTGCCTAATGCTGAATCATTTCAAAATGTGGGTGTTGAAGGAGATTTTGGTTCATTCTTCATTGGAGCCAACAAAGAATCACTAGTTCTATCTAATTTTGACCATAGAGAGCTACTTGTAGGATTTAATCTTTAATGTTATCGTTTACTACTTTCATGTAATATCTACCTGTTATTTGTATTTTATGTTACGAGTTTTAATTGGACTGCAGAAGTTTGTGCGAATATAGCATGTGATTTCTTGATGGTAAATGTTACAAAGTACTTTCATTTATTATAACATAACACGTAGGACAATACAAAATAGGTTCCTTGTAATAGAAACTTTAAAATTACAACTCCGAAACTGAAAAACGTACGTGTTTTTTTTTAAAGATATTTATAATGAAGCGGAATGAAATGAAGGACGGAAAGCATTTCTTCCCTCATTTCATTCCGCTTCGTTATAAATATATTCCAAAAAAAGACACGTATGTTAAAGAAAACGAAAACTAGAATAAAACTATAACATACGGAAATTAAACCAAATTAGACTAAGTGTATTTTTCATTTAGCCAAATATACTTCCCCTCGACTTGTTTTTCTATTTTCCTGACTTTTCTAAACAGAGCATTATGCATCTCATAATCTTTGATTGACTTCACGCTTAAAAAAGTCTCTATTTGAGCACGGTTTGCAGGAGGGAGGTCTTGGCATTTCTGGTATGCTTGTCTCAAAACATCTTTAGCTTCAAATGCCTTTTCAAATTGCATGGCTAATTGATACAATGCTTGTTGACGAGCTCTATCCTCCGCAATTAGTTTATCAACTAAATCCGTGATTTCATTAATATTATGTGAAAGCGAACAAGACATAACATAAATTTTTGGACTGAATGACAAATTTTAAAAACTAAAAGACTATGAATATAGGGAAGTTGTGTTTGAAATGTTGAACTAAGTCTATATTTATAGATAAAAATATAGTTACAAACATTAAAAGTTGTCATATTTCATGTAAACAAATATGTGAGATACACAGTGTTATTGATTTGTCACATTCATGCCCGTATAAACAGCTAATGTCATTTCATAAAGTTGTCATATTTCGTGTAAAAAAGTATGTGACATACACATTGTCATTGACTCGTCACATTCATGTCCGTATAAAGTTGTCATATTTCGTGTAAATAAGTATGTGAGATACACATTGTCATTGACTAGTCACATTCATGTCTGTATAAAGTTGTCATATTTCGTGTAAAAAAGTATGTGAGATACACATTGTCATTGACTCGTCACATTCATGTCCTTGTATTGTGTTACTGACATTGATGTGTGTATATATATGTGTGTGTGTGTGTGTGTGTGTGTGTGTGTGTGTGTGTGTGTGTGTGTGTCATCCACAACATCCATCGGCTAAACAAGCACTTACCACAATATAATTAATAGCAACAAACATAATTCCAACAAAAATACTAATGACTGATTCTTTCAACAAATTTAAATGTATGTTACATTTCAATGATGTTGAGACTGGTGTCATTATGTACACCGACATGACATACTCATTGTTGGTTGAAACGTTGGTTAACAAATTCGAGTTGAATCCTAATATACAACTCAGTTTGTCATGTAAGCTAAGTCTACCGGATACTATGGTGGAGCTTAACAACGACGATGATGTTTGTTTATTTGTTACGTGTGCTTGTGAATCCCCTAATTCTATTGCACATTTGCACATTTATCAACACGTAGAAACCCCAGCTACTATTGGTGAAACACGGTTAATACCCGGTCCAGCAAGTATTCTTCAGGCGGCGAGGCTCCGAAAATCGAGAGCCATTACCGAAGTTGGTCCTTCATCTGTAATGCCAACACAAGAGTATGTCAGAAAAATAATGGAGGATGCGTCTAAAGATGATCATTTTACGCGTGGCCCATGGCTAAGCGCCCTTGCATATTGTGATGCTTTTGGGATCGAGGTAGACGCATGTCTAGGTGATATTGAGAAATTTATTAAAAAAGGGAAGGTTGAACTTGTTGTTGCTGTTATCACGAGTTGCACACCAAATATTCTAGGTGATTTAACAGTTACACTAAATGATCCATCGGGAACAATGTATGGTACAATCCATCACAAAGTCCTTGCTGAGGAAAAGGGGTATGTAAAGCTTATCAACGTCGGTGCTGTTTTGATACTAAAGAATGTGTCAGTGTTTACACCAAAACCACATAACCATTACCTTAACATCACTTTGAAAAACATGGAGGGCGTCTTCCACAAAGATACCGTTTATTAATTAATAAGTATGTAGTAAATGTTTGAGTGATGTTTTATTTTAACTTTTGTTATGCCATTTTATGTAATAAATTTTGTACTATTTTGTCGTTTAATTAACCCGTGGTTTTGCTTAACTCGTATACAAAAAATTAATTACCAACGCTATAACTTGATATTCACAATATACATACAAACCCCAGTGTACCCATACAAAAAATAAACTATGTTAAAGTTTAGCTAATCATATCCACAGTCTGTCGTATCCTCACATTGGGTATCATACAAATGATGAGCCATCGTGTATCTAAAAGTTTTAAAAAACTCTAAAATATTAGGAATATGTGGAATCGGGATAGCTCCTTTACAAAATTGATTGATAAGACAACATGTTATCACACTACAATCCATCCCATTTTCTTGTTGAGGTGTCAGGAAATGCCAAGTTTGGCTATCGTTGTAGGTGTAAGGGAAGTTAAAGGGTGCTCGGTTAGTAACATGAAAAAACCCTTGGTGAGTCAAGTATTAATTGAGAACTTCGGTCCATGAAACCATGTGTTGCTGCAACCTATCCTTTCGAGTTTCATTATGCATCGAGTCAAAAACTGTAACACCCCCAATTCATGGTTGCAGCGGAATTCAAACTGGGTGTTACTCGACGACACAATAGTCACAATGATAGAAAACGAACTACAATTGAGTCGTTTTAAAAGATTTATCATTCAAATTATATAAATATCAGAGATTACAAAATGAGGTCCCAATTGGTTCCATGTTTACAATGTATAATAAATGAGTTTTGAATGATAATAAAATTTATAGCCCTCTTGAGTATCCGTGTCCTTCCGTGCCATCCTTGATCGTCATGAACCTGAAATACATGCTTGAGAGGTCAACACAAAGGTTGAGTGATATTCATAGAGTTTGTTAAATCGATTGAACACAATATGTTGGTAGTGTGAGTTATAGGCTCACACCAATGTTTGGAAAACAAAACAGGTAGGCTACGTTATTATACGCCCGGAACATGTATTATACACTAAGCTTATGACACCATAACGTTAACGTGTACCAATATCGATCGGCAGATTTATCCCGGTAGGTACTTTGCTAACATACCTAAATCTCAAATATTATTGCATTTGTTTGAACTTAGTCAATACAAATGGGATTCGTCAATCCCAATAGGCCTATTAATAATATTCGCGCTCACTATTGCTAGTGACTAAATGGTTCATAATAAAGGATCTCGGTTTAGCAAGGTTGGTACTTAGTGATAATAAAACAATCAGGTAAGCATACAATTTAAAAACATTGTGCTCGGTTATAAATAGCATGTATTCCCCCCAAGGGTTTGTAAAACAATTAAGTAATGGAAAGTGGGGCTATGAACTCACCTTAAGTAAGATAGCAAGTAATGAATGTAACGGTCGAATCGTGAAGGTTTCTACGAGCAACCTATAATAGAATGTCGCGACTTAGGATTGGAGTAAAGAATATGAAGTAGTGCCTATATATATATCTTGCATTTAGTCCATGATGTGGTATGATGTATATTGTAAGTCTTTGAAAGTAATGATTCATGAAACATGTATGTCTTATATATCGTTTACTACCGTTCGGACCGACATAATTCAGAAGTCATGTTAGTAAGCGTTCGAGGAGCCAGGACACTTTAACTCGTAAATCCACAACTCAACTCGACGGCTTACATAATGAACTCCTCACATGAGGCTCCCTACTATTGTAGTAGTTGATGAAATATATAGATATAAGTTTTGATCCGAAAAGTTACATGTCCGATACTTGAATAAACTTAGGAAAGTTTATTTGTACATGAAGATTGTTATTAGGGGTAGTTTCATAAGTCTTGTATGACCATTTTCTCTTGGTAATATCTCATGGTTCCCTTTTAAGTGAAGTAGATCCAAATTGCTTGTTCAAGTTCTTGTCAACTCTTTGTTTCATGTTTACGCCTATGAAAGTTGGTATGGTCATTTCATCATGGCCTAGCCATGACCTTTGGTCCTTGTTTCAAGGTCATGAGACACAACCTTGGCTCTAGCCATGGTTGTGGTCTTGATTATAGGTCATAAGACCTCTTGTTCCTTTCAAAGTATAACCATAATCTTGTGACTTTCGCCTAAAAATGGGCTGTTTAGAATTTGAAGAATTTTATCACTCGGAAAGTGTTTTTAGGTCTCGAGCTTCTTTGTTCCTGAACGAAAACGTCGTTCCGGACAACTTTCGTGTTTTAACTTTTTGATGAATCGGACCAGAAGTGGGACTTTCAAAACCCAAATTTGATCAGAATGGTATTTGGCAGTTTTGCCGGAAACTTTGGTAATTTCAAATGGGCGTAACTTTTGACTCGTATACTCGTTTTGGGTGGTTCAAATTGCTATGGTTTCCTTGTTAAGTCCTCTACTGTAATATGTAATGATCCAATATCATAATTTTACCATTTTGGTCGTGGTTTTCCAAGAAACTCACTAATTTGCTTGTTTTAGTAACTTGTTTCAACAATTCATTATAACAACATCTTTTACTCATCTTTATACATCATGGACATGATAACAAGACAATATATAGCACAAATAATATGTAAATAACATGAACATGATTATTTAACAAGAATCAAGTTAGGGTTTGGCTCACAACTTTTGGCTTTCAAAGATGAAAGGAAGTTAACATGTAAGGATAGGACTTTGATAGACTTGCTTCAACCCTTTTTCACTTCATGCAATCTTTCTACCCTTGGTATTCTTGAAAGATGGATGATGAAGGTTTAGGTGACTTGAGTGGATTCAAACTCAAGAGAAATCACCAAGTATATTAGGGTTTGGAAGATTTTTGATTATCTAAAAGAAACTAGGGTTTCAACCTTGAACTTGTACTTGAATCTTGCATGATACTTGGAAGAGAATGAGCTAAGGATGAGAAGATGGGGAGGGTGAAGGGTGGCGTTTAAATGAGGGGAGGAAGGGAGTATTTATAGTCCAAATGAGGAGGTTAGGAAACTAGTAGGAAATTACCAAAACTTGGTGACCAAGTTGTAATTTAGAGATGATCTAGGGGTAATTTCATGAGATGAAGCCACATGGGATGACTCCCCCCCTCCTAGGTCGGTTTGTAAGCTTGGAGAGCAAGGGTGTGGACTTTTCTTGGTATTATCCAAGATACTTGGTTAGTTTTGACTCCGGGAAATGCCAATCGTAAATGATTAAGCCTCAAAACGTAAAACCGGGTGTCGTAAAATTATGGAATTTGAAAGTATGGTTAAACATGTCCATATAGTCCATAATAAAATATAAAATGAGTGGTAGGATCTATCGGGTGCTAAAACCCTGCTAAAAACTGGAAACACGGGTCTAAAACGCGTAATTCGCGTAAAACGCTGAATATTGCGTAATATTGAGAAAAGTAAAATGTTACTTTTCTAATGTGATAAAAATGATTTAAAATGACTTATAATGTCTAGACTGGGCTCAGTCTAGTGTCGGTTGATATTAAATGTCTTTTAGACATCAAACCGTAAGCCTAAAAATCACGAAATGACTTATAACATCAAGGGATGATTTTTGGTCAATGGAGGAGGGAAAAATATGTTGACTTTTTCTAATAAGTTGAAAACTCAAATTGTCTTAGAAACGCGTTTTGTGGTCTAACGGTTAAGCGTGCTCATGCGAGAGTAGTACGGCTTGGGTGACCTGCCGGGAAGTCTTTGGTCATATTTTTCTCAGTCACGATTAATTCTCAAATAAATCATGAGCGTGTCAAACATTTTTCCGATGTGGGGTCACCTGACGGGATCGAATTTCGTTGTGCGTAGAATTTCTGATTGACGTTTTACCCTAAAACGTGTAATTCCATGTAATTCCTTAATAACTTTCACGAAAATGATCTGACGAATGTCAAACATTTAATTTGCCATGGAAATGATTTATCACTTGAGAATATCAAATAAAAATCAACTTTCGGGAAAATTTCGGAAAGAAATGAATAGTAAAAATGAATAGTAACATGAATAGTAAAAGTGAATAGTAACTTTTTCGGGAATAGAAGTTAACCTGAAAATGTGAATTGTTACAGTCTCCACCCCATATGAGAGCTCCGTCCCGGAGATCAATTTGCGTTGGGAGTAGAAACTTTGTTGGTAAAAAGATGTGGGTATGTCTTACGTATCTGGTCCTCTCGTTCCCATGTGTATTCAGGACCACGTCGTGAGTTCCAACGAACTTTGACAATTGGAATACGGCTTTGCTTGAGTTGTTTGACCTCTCGGTCCATGATTTCTACGGGTTCCTCAATAAATTGAAGATCGTCATTGAGATGAATTTCATCGAGTGGAATCACTAGTGATTCATCCGACAAGCATTTCTTTAGGTTAGATACATGGAAAGTGGGGTGTACACTACTGAGTTCTGATGGAAGCTCAAGTCTGTACGCCACATGGCCAACCCTGGCTAGGATTTTGAATGGTCCGATGTATCTTTGGTTTAGTTTTCCTCGTTTACCGAATCGTATTAAGCCTTTCTAAGGCAATACCTTTAGCATAACCCTGTCTCCGACTTGGAATTCTAGGGGTCTGCGTCGTGTGTCGATGAACAGGTGTGGTTACTTATGAGGACTAAAGTCTGGGATTACTGGTGATGTAATTTGATTTGTCATTTCAGTGTATGGTGTAGGATGAGACTTACTTTTATGTAGGAAAGGTATAGTAATAGTCGATTATCAAAGAAAATTGATATAGCAGTCGAATATTAATAGGAACTGAGATAGTAATTGCAATCATAGCCTAGTAGGTAATCGGTTGTTGTATCTAGTGTTTATTGACTTCATACTTATGTTATTTCGGATACAAATAAGCCCACTTGTTTATAATTCTTTATTTACATAGAGAGGCATCCCAAACAATGTAGATAAGGAAATATAAACTTATGGTTTAGTGATTTACAATGTCTTTATTTAAATGAAAAGGCATCCCAATCCATTCAAATAATTACAAATCATCCTACACAACATTCATACTTAGTCGGTGAGTTACAAGGTAGTGTATTACGAGATGATACTGGTGTTCCAAAAGTACAAAATGAATATTCAATCTTGTAAAGCTGATGAGGGTGCTTGTGATGTAACTAAGGATGATTTGAGCTTTAAAAGTGCATCAAGATCTGTTAATGAGCTTGTGTTTGTAACGGTTGTGAAGATAATGATGTGATATGTTGATGAACAAAAGTGTGTAGTGTATGCTTAACATTAATACTCTTAGGTATAGATGTTGAGTTTGCTTTAAAAATCTTAAGAGATTTTAAAAGTTTATGATGGCATGGTATCCTTAGGACCTAAACAGGATAGTACTTCTACAGGATGAAGAGAATAATTGGTAACTATCCCAAGATAGTAGTTCGGATTATCTCATAAATGAAAATTTTCAAGAATGAAATTAGGTAACACAAATAAGGTGTTAAGATTTCGCTGAGTGGTAAGACATTATCGTGTCTCTAGATTGTTTTAATGTATTCTGGTGGTTTATCGAGTTCATGTAGGAAATCAACCTAAACATAACCCTAGTACAACTACTCTCAGTATTGGAAAATTTTAAGTCGAATATAGTTAGTCAGACTATATTCCACTGTCCCAAGGTTAAATATAGGTGACTAGTCTATATTTAGCCAAGGTTCGATAAAATTTTCAAATACCTAAACTAGGTATACTTTTGATATGTCCGTTGCTTTCGGGAAACTGTCCACTAAACAAAGGCGATGTCAAACCCTTAAGTTGCAAGTCCCGTCCATACAAGACTTGTAACGTATGTTTTCATATTCCATTGCATAGAAGGTAGTAAGGGTAGATACGTATGGAAAGGAAGTTTTAAGTAGTTCTAAAATAGAACATACTTGGCCAGGATCACGAACTTTTAATAATGAAGGTTTCATAAGAAAACTTTGATGAATGTAGAGAAAGTTCAGCTTTTGTCGATGATGGATTAGTTTGTCCTTTAGAAATCTCATATTTCTTGTTTTGAAATCGATAGATTGTGACGGGTTTTTGATATCATAAGAAATGATATTGATTATGTGATGGAATAATTCTAGAGACCATTTGCACAAAACACAATGTCTCGGAAATAGGTTAGACCATTATGCAATTCACAATGTCTGGGAAGTAGGTTAGGTCATTGTGTGACTCAAAACATTTGAGAAATGATTAAGACCATTGTATCATACAATGTCTTGGAAAATGAATGAGACCATTGTATCTCACAATGTCTTGGAAAATGAATGAGGCCATTGTATCTCACAATGTCTTGAAAAATGAATGAGACCATTGTATCTCACAATGTCTTGGAAAATGAATGAGACCATTGTATCTCACAATGTCTTGAAAAATGAATGAGACCATTGTATCTCACAATGTCTTGAAAAATGAATGAGACCATTGTATCTCACAATGTCTTGAAAAATGAATGAGACCATTGTATCTCACAATGTCTTGGAAAATGAATGAGACCATTGTATCTCACAATGTCTTGGAAAATGAATGAGACCATTGTATCTCACAATGTCTTGAAAAATGAATGAGACCATTGTATCTCACAATGTCTTGGAAAATGAATGAGACCATTGTATCTCACAATGTCTTGAAAAATGAATGAGACCATTGTATCTCACAATGTCTTGGAAAATGAATGAGACCATTGTTTAGATAAGTGATTGAAAATAAACCGAGTTTATATATCAATATACTAATATGTTCATGTAGCATAAAATGCCTAGTGTGTATATATCAATATACTTATATGTGTTCATGTAGCATAAAATGCCTAGTGTGTATATATCAATATACTTATATGTGTTCATGTAGCATAAAATTCTTAGTGTGTATATATCAATATACTTATATGTGTTCATGTAGCATAAAATGCTTAGTGTGTATATATCAATATACTTATATGTGTTCATGTAGCATAAAATGCTTACGGGGAAATGCTCAATTATGTTAAGGGTACATATATGAATATGCAATTATGTTTGTGTAGCACAAAAATGTCTACGGGGAAATGCTCAAAATGGGTATATATGAATATACAAATATGTTTGTGTATCATAACATGCTTACTAAGTCCATAATCGTCTGGAGGATGGAAGACACGGAGAGCGGAAGGCTATAAAATGTTTTTGCTTGTACATGTGGTTATAGTTTAGGTCACAATTAGACCCGTTTCTCTATAACCATGGCTCTGATACCAATCTGTAACACCCCCAATTCATGGTTGCAGCGGAATTCAAACTGGGTGTTACTCGACGGCACAATAGTCACAATGATAGAAAACGAACTACAATTGAGTCGTTTTAAAAGATTTATCATTCAAATTATATAAATATCAGAGATTACAAAATGAGATCCCAATTGGTTCCATGTTTACAATGTATAATAAATGAGTTTTGAATGATAATAAAATTTATAGCCCTCTTGAGTATCCATGTCCTTCCGTGCCATCCTTGATCGTCATGAACCTGAAATACATGCTTGAGAGGTCAACACAAAGGTTGAGTGATATTCATAGAGTTTGTTAAATCGATTGAACACAATATGTTGGTAGTGTGAGTTATAGGCTCACACCAATGTTTGGAAAACAAAACAGGTAGGCTACGTTATTATACGCCCGGAACATGTATTATACACTAAGCTTATGACACCATAACGTTAACGTGTACCAATATCGATCGGCAGATTTATCCCGGTAGGTACTTTGCTAACATACCTAAATCTCAAATATTATTGCATTTGTTTGAACTTAGTCAATACAAATGGGATTCGTCAATCCCAATAGGCCTATTAATAATATTCGCGCTCACTATTGCTAGTGACTAAATGGTTCATAATAAAGGATCTCGGTTTAGCAAGGTTGGTACTTAGTGATAATAAAACAATCAGGTAAGCATACAATTTAAAAACATTGTGCTCGGTTATAAATAGCATGTATTCCCCCCAAGGGTTTGTAAAACAATTAAGTAATGGAAAGTGGGGCTATGAACTCACCTTAAGTAAGATAGCAAGTAATGAATGTAACGGTCGAATCGTGAAGGTTTCTACGAGCAACCTATAATAGAATGTCGCGACTTAGGATTGGAGTAAAGAATATGAAGTAGTGCCTATATATATATCTTGCATTTAGTCCATGATGTGGTATGATGTATATTGTAAGTCTTTGAAAGTAATGATTCATGAAACATGTATGTCTTATATATCGTTTACTACCGTTCGGGCCGACATAATTCAGAAGTCATGTTAGTAAGCGTTCGAGGAGCCAGGACACTTTAACTCGTAAATCCACAACTCAACTCGACGGCTTACATAATGAACTCCTCACATGAGGCTCCCTACTATTGTAGTAGTTGATGAAATATATAGATATAAGTTTTGATCCGAAAAGTTACATGTCCGATACTTGAATAAACTTAGGAAAGTTTATTTGTACATGAAGATTGTTATTAGGGGTAGTTTCATAAGTCTTGTATGACCATTTTCTCTTGGTAATATCTCATGGTTCCCTTTTAAGTGAAGTAGATCCAAATTGCTTGTTCAAGTTCTTGTCAACTCTTTGTTTCATGTTTACGCCTATGAAAGTTGGTATGGTCATTTCGTCATGGCCTAGCCATGACCTTTGGTCCTTGTTTCAAGGTCATGAGACACAACCTTGGCTCTAGCCATGGTTGTGGTCTTGATTATAGGTCATAAGACCTCTTGTTCCTTTCAAAGTATAACCATAATCTTGTGACTTTCGCCTAAAAATGGGCTGTTTAGAATTTGAAGAATTTTATCACTCGGAAAGTGTTTTTAGGTCTCGAGCTTCTTTGTTCCTGAACGAAAACGTCGTTCCGGACAACTTTCGTGTTTTAACTTTTTGATGAATCGGACCAGAAGTGGGACTTTCAAAACCCAAATTTGATCAGAATGGTATTTGGCAGTTTTGCCGGAAACTTTGGTAATTTCAAATGGGCGTAACTTTTGACTCGTATACTCGTTTTGGGTGGTTCAAATTGCTATGGTTTCCTTGTTACGTCCTCTACTGTAATATGTAATGATCCAATATCATAATTTTACCATTTTGGTCGTGGTTTTCCAAGAAACTCACTAATTTGCTTGTTTTAGTAACTTGTTTCAACAATTCATTTTAACAACATCTTTTACTCATCTTTATACATCATGGACATGATAACAAGACAATATATAGCACAAATAATATGTAAATAACATGAACATGATTATTTAACAAGAATCAAGTTAGGGTTTGGCTCACAACTTTTGGCTTTCAAAGATGAAAGGAAGTTAACATGTAAGGATAGGACTTTGATAGACTTGCTTCAACCCTTTTTCACTTCATGCAATCTTTCTACCCTTGGTATTCTTGAAAGATGGATGATGAAGGTTTAGGTGACTTGAGTGGATTCAAACTCAAGAGAAATCACCAAGTATATTAGGGTTTGGAAGATTTTTGATTATCTAAAAGAAACTAGGGTTTCAACCTTGAACTTGTACTTGAATCTTGCATGATACTTGGAAGAGAATGAGCTAAGGATGAGAAGATGGGGAGGGTGAAGGGTGGCGTTTAAATGAGGGGAGGAAGGGAGTATTTATAGTCCAAATGAGGAGGTTAGGAAACTAGTAGGAAATTACCAAAACTTGGTGACCAAGTTGTAATTTAGAGATGATCTAGGGGTAATTTCATGAGATGAAGCCACATGGGATGACTCCCCCCCTCCTAGGTCGGTTTGTAAGCTTGGAGAGCAAGGGTGTGGACTTTTCTTGGTATTATCCAAGATACTTGGTTAGTTTTGACTCCGGGAAATGCCAATCGTAAATGATTAAGCCTCAAAACGTAAAATCGGGTGTCGTAAAATTATGGAATTTGAAAGTATGGTTAAACATGTCCATATAGTCCATAATAAAATATAAAATGAGTGGTAGGATCTATCGGGTGCTAAAACCCTGCTAAAAACTGGAAACACGGGTCTAAAACGCGTAATTCGCGTAAAACGCTGAATATTGCGTAATATTGAGAAAAGTAAAATGTTACTTTTCTAATGTGATAAAAATGATTTAAAATGACTTATAATGTCTAGACTGGGCTCAGTCTAGTGTCGGTTGATATTAAATGTCTTTTAGACATCAAACCGTAAGCCTAAAAATCACGAAATGACTTATAACATCAAGGGATGATTTTTGGTCAATGGAGGAGGGAAAAATATGTTGACTTTTTCTAATAAGTTGAAAACTCAAATTGTCTTAGAAACGCGTTTTGTGGTCTAACGGTTAATCGCCCATACAGTTAAGCGTGTTCATGCGAGAGTAGTACGGCTTGGGTGACCTGCCGGGAAGTCTTTGGTCATATTTTTTTCAGTCACGATTAATTCTCAAATAAATCATGAGCGTGTCAAACATTTTTCCGATGTGGGGTCACCTGACGGGATCGAATTTCGTTGTGCGTAGAATTTCTGATTGACGTTTTACCCTAAAACGTGTAATTCCATGTAATTCCTTAATAACTTTCACGAAAATGATCTGACGAATGTCAAACATTTAATTTGCCATGGAAATGATTTATCACTTGAGAATATCAAATAAAAATCAACTTTCGGAAAAATTTCGGAAAGAAATGAATAGTAAAAATGAATAGTAACATGAATAGTAAAAGTGAATAGTAACTTTTTCGGGAATAGAAGTTAACCTGAAAATGTGAATTGTTACAGTCTCCACCCCATATGAGAGCTCCGTCCCGGAGATCAATTTGCGTTGGGAGTAGAAACTTTGTTGGTAAAAAGATGTGGGTATGTCTTACGTATCTGGTCCTCTCGTTCCCATGTGTATTCAGGACCACGTCGTGAGTTCCAACGAACTTTGACAATTGGAATACGGCTTTGCTTGAGTTGTTTGACCTCTCGGTCCATGATTTCTACGGGTTCCTCAATAAATTGAAGATCGTCATTGAGATGAATTTCATCGAGTGGAATCACTAGTGATTCATCCGACAAGCATTTCTTTAGGTTAGATACATGGAAAGTGGGGTGTACACTACTGAGTTCTGATGAAAGCTCAAGTCTGTACGCCACATGGCCAACCCTGGCTAGGATTTTGAATGGTCCGATGTATCTTTGGTTTAGTTTTCCTCGTTTACCGAATCGTATTAAGCCTTTCTAAGGCAATACCTTTAGCATAACCCTGTCTCCGACTTGGAATTCTAGGGGTCTACGTCGTGTGTCGATGAACAGGTGTGGTTACTTATGAGGACTAAAGTCTGGGATTACTGGTGATGTAATTTGATTTGTCATTTCAGTGTATGGTGTAGGATGAGGCTTACTTTTATGTAGGAAAGGTATAGTAATAGTCGATTATCAAAGGAAATTGATATAGCAGTCGAATATTAATAGGAACTGAGATAGTAATTGCAATCATAGCCTAGTAGGTAATCGGTTGTTGTATCTAGTGTTTATTGACTTCATACTTATGTTATTTTGGATACAAATAAGCCCACTTGTTTATAATTCTTTATTTACATAGAGAGGCATCCCAAACAATGTAGATAAGGAAATATAAACTTATGGTTTAGTGATTTACAATGTCTTTATTTAAATGAAAAGGCATCCCAATCCATTCAAATAATTACAAATCATCCTACACAACATTCATACTTAGTCGGTGAGTTACAAGGTAGTGTATTACGAGATGATACTGGTGTTCCAAAAGTACAAAATGAATATTCAATCTTGTAAAGCTGATGAGGGTGCTTGTGATGTAACTAAGGATGATTTGAGCTTTAAAAGTGCATCAAGATCTGTTAATGAGCTTGTGTTTGTAACGGTTGTGAAGATAATGATGTGATATGTTGATGAACAAAAGTGTGTAGTGTATGCTTAACATTAATACTCTTAGGTATAGATGTTGAGTTTGCTTTAAAAATCTTAAGAGATTTTAAAAGTTTATGATGGCATGGTATCCTTATGACCTAAACAGGATAGTACTTCTACAGGATGAAGAGAATAATTGGTAACTATCCCAAGATAGTAGTTCGGATTATCTCATAAATGAAAAATTTCAAGAATGAAATTAGGTAACATAAATAAGGTGTTAAGATTTCGCTGAGTGGTAAGACATTATCGTGTCTCTAGATTGTTTTAATGTATTCTGGTGGTTTATCGAGTTCATGTAGGAAATCAACCTAAACATAACCCTAGTACAACTACTCTCAGTATTGGAAAATTTTAAGTCGAATATAGTTAGTCAGACTATATTCCACTGTCCCAAGGTTAAATATAGGTGACTAGTCTATATTTAGCCAAGGTTCGATAAAATTTTCAAATACCTAAACTAGGTATACTTTTGATATGTCCGTTGCTTTCGGGAAACTGTCCACTAAACAAAGGCGATGTCAAACCCTTAAGTTGCAAGTCCCGTCCATACAAGACTTGTAACGTATGTTTTCATATTCCATTGCATAGAAGGTAGTAAGGGTAGATACGTATGGAAAGGAAGTTTTAAGTAGTTCTAAAATAGAACATACTTGGCCAGGATCACGAACTTTTAATAATGAAGGTTTCATAAGAAAACTTTGATGAATGTAGAGAAAGTTCAGCTTTTGTCGATGATGGATTAGTTTGTCCTTTAGAAATCTCATATTTCTTGTTTTGAAATCGATAGATTGTGACGGGTTTTTGATATCATAAGAAATGATATTGATTATGTGATGGAATAATTCTAGAGACCATTTGCACAAAACACAATGTCTCGGAAATAGGTTAGACCATTATGCAATTCACAATGTCTGGGAAGTAGGTTAGGTCATTGTGTGACTCAAAACATTTGAGAAATGATTAAGACCATTGTATCATACAATGTCTTGGAAAATGAATGAGACCATTGTATCTCACAATGTCTTGGAAAATGAATGAGGCCATTGTATCTCACAATGTCTTGAAAAATGAATGAGACCATTGTATCTCACAATGTCTTGGAAAATGAATGAGACCATTGTATCTCACAATGTCTTGAAAAATGAATGAGACTATTGTATCTCACAATGTCTTGGAAAATGAATGAGACCATTGTATCTCACAATGTCTTGAAAAATGAATGAGACCATTGTATCTCACAATGTCTTGGAAAATGAATGAGACCATTGTATCTCACAATGTCTTGAAAAATGAATGAGACCATTGTATCTCACAATGTCTTGAAAAATGAATGAGACCATTGTATCTCACAATGTCTTGGAAAATGAATGAGACCATTGTATCTCACAATGTCTTGAAAAATGAATGAGACCATTGTATCTCACAATGTCTTGGAAAATGAATGAGACCATTGTTTAGATAAGTGATTGAAAATAAACCGAGTTTATATATCAATATACTAATATGTTCATGTAGCATAAAATGCCTAGTGTGTATATATCAATATACTTATATGTGTTCATGTAGCATAAAATGCCTAGTGTGTATATATCAATATACTTATATGTGTTCATGTAGCATAAAATGCTTAGTGTGTATATATCAATATACTTATATGTGTTCATGTAGCATAAAATGCTTAGTGTGTATATATCAATATACTTATATGTGTTCATGTAGCATAAAATGCTTACGGGGAAATGCTCAATTATGTTAAGGGTACATATATGAATATGCAATTATGTTTGTGTAGCACAAAAATGTCTACGGGGAAATGCTCAAAATGGGTATATATGAATATACAAATATGTTTGTGTATCATAACATGCTTACTAAGTCCATAATCGTCTGGAGGATGGAAGACACGGAGAGCGGAAGGCTATAAAATGTTTTTGCTTGTACATGTGGTTATAGTTTAGGTCTCAATTAGACCCGTTTCTCTATAACCATGGCTCTGATACCAATCTGTAACACCCCCAATTCATGGTTGCAGCGGAATTCAAACTGGGTGTTACTCGACGGCACAATAGTCACAATGATAGAAAACGAACTACAATTGAGTCGTTTTAAAAGATTTATCATTCAAATTATATAAATATCAGAGATTACAAAATGAGGTCCCAATTGGTTCCATGTTTACAATGTATAATAAATGAGTTTTGAATGATAATAAAATTTATAGCCCTCTTGAGTATCCGTGTCCTTCCGTGCCATCCTTGATCGTCATGAACCTGAAATACATGCTTGAGAGGTCAACACAAAGGTTGAGTGATATTCATAGAGTTTGTTAAATCGATTGAACACAATATGTTGGTAGTGTGAGTTATAGGCTCACACCAATGTTTGGAAAACAAAACAGGTAGGCTACGTTATTATACGCCCGGAACATGTATTATACACTAAGCTTATGACACCATAACGTTAACGTGTACCAATATCGATCGGCAGATTTATCCCGGTAGGTACTTTGCTAACATACCTAAATCTCAAATATTATTGCATTTGTTTGAACTTAGTCAATACAAATGGGATTCGTCAATCCCAATAGGCCTATTAATAATATTCGCGCTCACTATTGCTAGTGACTAAATGGTTCATAATAAAGGATCTCGGTTTAGCAAGGTTGGTACTTAGTGATAATAAAACAATCAGGTAAGCATACAATTTAAAAACATTGTGCTCGGTTATAAATAGCATGTATTCCCCCCAAGGGTTTGTAAAACAATTAAGTAATGGAAAGTGGGGCTATGAACTCACCTTAAGTAAGATAGCAAGTAATGAATGTAACGGTCGAATCGTGAAGGTTTCTACGAGCAACCTATAATAGAATGTCGCGACTTAGGATTGGAGTAAAGAATATGAAGTAGTGCCTATATATATATCTTGCATTTAGTCCATGATGTGGTATGATGTATATTGTAAGTCTTTGAAAGTAATGATTCATGAAACATGTATGTCTTATATATCGTTTACTACCGTTTGGGCCGACATAATTCAGAAGTCATGTTAGTAAGCGTTCGAGGAGCCAGGACACTTTAACTCGTAAATCCACAACTCAACTCGACGGCTTACATAATGAACTCCTCACATGAGGCTCCCTACTATTGTAGTAGTTGATGAAATATATAGATATAAGTTTTGATCCGAAAAGTTACATGTCCGATACTTGAATAAACTTAGGAAAGTTTATTTGTACATGAAGATTGTTATTAGGGGTAGTTTCATAAGTCTTGTATGACCATTTTCTCTTGGTAATATCTCATGGTTCCCTTTTAAGTGAAGTAGATCCAAATTGCTTGTTCAAGTTCTTGTCAACTCTTTGTTTCATGTTTACGCCTATGAAAGTTGGTATGGTCATTTCGTCATGGCCTAGCCATGACCTTTGGTCCTTGTTTCAAGGTCATGAGACACAACCTTGGCTCTAGCCATGGTTGTGGTCTTGATTATAGGTCATAAGACCTCTTGTTCCTTTCAAAGTATAACCATAATCTTGTGACTTTCGCCTAAAAATGGGCTGTTTAGAATTTGAAGAATTTTATCACTCGGAAAGTGTTTTTAGGTCTCGAGCTTCTTTGTTCCTGAACGAAAACGTCGTTCCGGACAACTTTCGTGTTTTAACTTTTTGATGAATCGGACCAGAAGTGGGACTTTCAAAACCCAAATTTGATCAGAATGGTATTTGGCAGTTTTGCCGGAAACTTTGGTAATTTCAAATGGGCGTAACTTTTGACTCGTATACTCGTTTTGGGTGGTTCAAATTGCTATGGTTTCCTTGTTAAGTCCTCTACTGTAATATGTAATGATCCAATATCATAATTTTACCATTTTGGTCGTGGTTTTCCAAGAAACTCACTAATTTGCTTGTTTTAGTAACTTGTTTCAACAATTCATTATAACAACATCTTTTACTCATCTTTATACATCATGGACATGATAACAAGACAATATATAGCACAAATAATATGTAAATAACATGAACATGATTATTTAACAAGAATCAAGTTAGGGTTTGGCTCACAACTTTTGGCTTTCAAAGATGAAAGGAAGTTAACATGTAAGGATAGGACTTTGATAGACTTGCTTCAACCCTTTTTCACTTCATGCAATCTTTCTACCCTTGGTATTCTTGAAAGATGGATGATGAAGGTTTAGGTGACTTGAGTGGATTCAAACTCAAGAGAAATCACCAAGTATATTAGGGTTTGGAAGATTTTTGATTATCTAAAAGAAACTAGGGTTTCAACCTTGAACTTGTACTTGAATCTTGCATGATACTTGGAAGAGAATGAGCTAAGGATGAGAAGATGGGGAGGGTGAAGGGTGGCGTTTAAATGAGGGGAGGAAGGGAGTATTTATAGTCCAAATGAGGAGGTTAGGAAACTAGTAGGAAATTACCAAAACTTGGTGACCAAGTTGTAATTTAGAGATGATCTAGGGGTAATTTCATGAGATGAAGCCACATGGGATGACTCCCCCCCTCCTAGGTCGGTTTTTAAGCTTGGAGAGCAAGGGTGTGGACTTTTCTTGGTATTATCCAAGATACTTGGTTAGTTTTGACTCCGGGAAATGCCAATCGTAAATGATTAAGCCTCAAAACGTAAAACCGGGTGTCGTAAAATTATGGAATTTGAAAGTATGGTTAAACATGTCCATATAGTCCATAATAAAATATAAAATGAGTGGTAGGATCTATCGGGTGCTAAAACCCTGCTAAAAACTGGAAACACGGGTCTAAAACGCGTAATTCGCGTAAAACGCTGAATATTGCGTAATATTGAGAAAAGTAAAATGTTACTTTTCTAATGTGATAAAAATGATTTAAAATGACTTATAATGTCTAGACTGGGCTCAGTCTAGTGTCGGTTGATATTAAATGTCTTTTAGACATCAAACCGTAAGCCTAAAAATCACGAAATGACTTATAACATCAAGGGATGATTTTTGGTCAATGGAGGAGGGAAAAATATGTTGACTTTTTCTAATAAGTTGAAAACTCAAATTGTCTTAGAAACGCGTTTTGTGGTCTAACGGTTAATCGCCCATACGGTTAAGCGTGCTCATGCGAGAGTAGTACGGCTTGGGTGACCTGCCGGGAAGTCTTTGGTCATATTTTTCTCAGTCACGATTAATTCTCAAATAAATCATGAGCGTGTCAAACATTTTTCCGATGTGGGGTCACCTGACGGGATCGAATTTCGTTGTGCGTAGAATTTCTGATTGACGTTTTACCCTAAAACGTGTAATTCCATGTAATTCCTTAATAACTTTCACGAAAATGATCTGACGAATGTCAAACATTTAATTTGCCATGGAAATGATTTATCACTTGAGAATATCAAATAAAAATCAACTTTCGGGAAAATTTCGGAAAGAAATGAATAGTAAAAATGAATAGTAAAAGTGAATAGTAACTTTTCCGGGAATAGAAGTTAACCTGAAAATGTGAATTGTTACAAAAACCGTAAAGGTTGACCAAATTAGACTAATCACAGCAATGACCCAGTGATTCCCTTCGCAATGTATTGGCATAAACACCTACAAAATAAAAAATAATTAATGTATATCAAAGAATTAAACGTATTAAATACTAAACTTATTAAATGCTAAACTTATTAAAGTTATTAAGCACAGATACTTACCGTATTCACCGTTGACCAAGAAGGGTACGAACGTGTCTGCCCGTTCAAGGTTCCTTGCAACGCCCTATCCGTGGTAAGTATGAAGATATTACTACCAGCATGGTGAGATCCAAGCGTAGATTTCGTAACTGTCCATTCATCACCATCTTTCCTCGTTCGTATTAGCAGCTCCATCCACGCATTAATATGCTATTTTAACTAAAAATATATATATATTATTGGGCATTCTTTGAACAAGATTTCTCAAATAAAATGTAAACATTCAGTAACAAACTTACATCATCACACAACCAACCATCATGGTTACCAGCAAACTCATAAGGGAGTAGGTCTACCCACAACTTTGGATCCCAATGATAACCACTTATGTGGCAGTCCAAAAAAATATATTCGGGTTTTTGCAAGAAAGTTCGTAAGTTGGGATAAGTATCACGAAACCGCCTGACCTAAATTGCCGAAAATAAAATACAATATCAATATCAAAACAAACTTGTTAATCATTTTAAATAATTTAATCAAGTAATGTTACAATTACCTTATTAGGGTCGACGTTATAAAACGTAAGAAAGTTGTCGGTATATGCAGCATGTGTAACCACAACACCGTTCTCATTTGCATCGTTAAAATCGAGAGGGGGAATATCGGCTGTGTCCGCAATATTTTTCCTCCGTCCAACCCGTTTTTTAGGCATGGCAGTAGTATCTGGCAAAGGCCCGTACGAGTCCTTATGCCAAGGTCCAGGACGGACATCTCGCTTTTCTCGATTCATGAAAGCCTAACACAAATAAATCATCATTTAATAGTTGCACATGCTTATAATTATACAAGTAATTTTGAAAAAAGATATATATTTATGAACGTGTGAATTTACCGGGATGACGTGCCTAGGTACAGTGCCATGTGGTGGACCAGCTTCTTGCATATTATTACCCGACCACGGTGAAAATCCTTGTAGTGGGATAGGGGTGACCGAGGTCGCATTGTTATGTGAAGTCCGCTGATGAAAAGAAAGCGAATTAAACATTTGTTACTTGCACATAATTCAAAATATACAAGTAATTTGGAAAAAAGGTATATATTTATGTAAGTATGAATTTACCGTGTTCGCACGGCTACATACAGGGGCCTCTGAAGTACTTGCTTCATGCATATTAATACCTGACCACGGTGCAAATCCTTGTTGTGGCATAGGGGTAAAAGAAGGCATAGTAAACTGTGAGGCCACCTGTGGCGACAAATGAGACAACCTGCGAAAGAAAGAACTATTCGGCGGACCATGACATGCTGAACTAGCCTACGCAAAACCCAACATACAATATTATAATGTTTAGTAAGTTCTTTTAATCAGTTTTTTAACTAACACAAAATTTATAACAAAACAAAATATACATGTGTATTCGGAAATGTTTCACTAGCCTGAGCGAAGCCCTACATACAATATTAGAATGTTTATTCAGTTATGAAACAAATAAAAAATTATGTGATAAAAAATAAATAAAGTATAGTAGAATATAAACATACCTTAGAGTTCGGAAACCCTGTAAATCCACTAACACCCCTTTGCTGGGTCTGCATCTAATTTTATAACGGAATAATAAAAAACTACTTGAGGAATAATAAACAACTATTATTTAATCTATGTATACACTGCAAATTTAAAAAATAAAAAATACCTGCATGTAACCTAATAGTTGTTGGATCAACGTCTCGTGTTGTTGTACTTTATCGTTCAAAGCTTCATACTGCTTATGTATTTCCTCATATTCCGTTAATTTTCGATATAACTCTTCCGGAACGTCGTCTCGGCTATAAGGGTCCGCGGGAGGGGGTAATGGCGGTGGTTGGGTACAACGACCCTCGAAGTATGCTAAGCTATGAACCCACCAATCCTCGTTACGCTCACGCTCGTCGGGGAAAAGCCTTATAATAGGTTGCGTTTCCTATGAAGTATATATATATATATATATATATATATATATATATATAAATCAATATTGTTATGGTATACATATAAAATATCGAACAATAAATTTCATTATATAAATTATATATAACGAGTAAAGGGCATGCTTAAATAACAACTCACCAAAAATTCATCGAGCACACTGCGTTTAAACCTCCTCTTAAAACCCCAAGCACACGCTCTAGGATAGCGGTCTTCACGGGTAAAATAATTAACAGCCCCGACTCTATAACTTTCCAATATCCAAGTCTAAAAACAAAGTTAATTGATTAATTTCTTTAACACTATAAATAAACATAAAGAACAAAAAATATCAATAGGCGCACCTTAAAGGCCCATTGAAACCCCATCAACGTATACTTAGGGTTTTTTACTTTACCCTTAGCATCAGGCGGTGACCGCGGTTTCGCATAAAAAGCTTCAAGACGTTTATCAACCGCGCCAGCTAACTGAGCGTACAACGTTCTCCATACAACATTACCCCAAGGATACATGTTCCACGCATCCAAATTGTCTACTAAGCTCCATATCCAATTCTCGACTTTGTAATTAAACTCAAGCCCTAACAACACTAGCACCAACAGTCCTACCAAACTAAAGCGAACGGCATCAATATCGCTAAGTTTATCAAAGTCCTCGCTATAAAGCTTCTCATGCACCATTCCGACAGTTATGCTACAACCATCATATACGGATGAAAAGACACGTCGCCTAAATGGAGTAGGACGACATTCTAAAAATTCTTTAAATTCAATCCCAAATCGTAAGCCCGTTACGAGGCAAAACTCCTGTCTACCAAATTTTAACTCGTACCCTCTTACATGATACGTCAAGGGAACGACATCTGTGTCTCCCTGGGCAAGTTCCTCTTGACATAAACTAATATAATGTAGAAGGATACATGTTTCTTGCATTTCTGCTAAATCAAACAACCATCCAAAACACGTTCGCCTAAACATGGCATCCTTATTGGTATTTCTAAAATTCCGCTTAATGTCATGAAGCAACTTTAGCTTACTTCTACAGGTAAGATCAACGGCAAAATCCTAAAAAAACATATAATAAACATATACGTATTAACTACACAAATAAGGATCAAAACAAAAAAATTTTAAAAGAACAAATGTTGATATTTACCGGAACATCATTATTTTGCGCCATATTAACAACACCTCACAACCACCAACACCACGACAGTACACCACCTCACCTCCACCACACAACACCTCCACCACCACCAACACCACGACACCACCACCAACACAGCCACTACCACACCAAACAACCACCAACACCACGAAACCACCACCAACCCCACGAGACCACCACCAACCCCACGACACCACCACAAAACCCACGACACAGCAGCTCCACAACCACCAACCCCACGATACAGCAGCTCCACCAACACTACAACACCACCACCACGACAACAACACAAACACAAAAATACTCCACCACAAACAACCACCAAGAAAACACCACAAGAAAGCAAGTTTTATTTTTTGAGGAGAGAAACATACAACAAAAACTAACACAATCTTAGTTTTACGTATGAAAAATTAAAAGGGACACGGTACAATACTTACTCCGGTGAGTAAGTATTGTCATTCAACCAGATTTTCAAAGATTTTGCTCCATCCCCATGTAATTTCGCTGCAAACCAAAGGCGATATACACTTTTTTTTAGTCAATGGGTGTGACACGTGTTCGTTCCCCGTGCATTTCGCTGCAATAGAGTCCAGAAATACTTTGAATTTTTTGTCTTTTTTATGCCTCGCATGTGGACCAAGAAGACTTTTATTTAATGCGTGACACGTGTTGCTTCCCCATGCATTTCGCTGCAACTATGCCCAGAAATATGTATATATATATATATATATATATATATATATATATATATATATATATATATATATATATATATATTTTATATTAAAGTGGGTCCAAAAGGTGGAGAGAGGTTAAGTGGGACCCTAATTATTTGTATTTCGCTGCAATGGTTATGTGAAATACAAGTTTTTTTTGTTTTTTTTTAAACCAACGAGATCATGACACGTGTACGAAATGTATCTCGCTGCAGGCATGCAGCGATTTTAGTGGCCTTTTTGGGAATAAAAAAAAAAACCTACCCACTGCGAGGCAACTGCTTGCAACAGTTGCCTCTGCAGTAATTTTCGCTATTTTTATCTATGTGCTTTTCTGTTAATTGAGCAAATGATTTAGACAGACTAAAAAGATATAGATCCACTTTGTTAAATTTGTTGTTTAGTGATGTATGAATATTAGTTGAAGTTTTTTGTTGTTGTTTGGCTAAGTGTAAATGTCTAATGATGACCACTAACAGACGGATGATAACAGTGTCACATCAGTTTTCTCTTTACAAGACAACTTCATGACTAACTTAGTGTAATAAATAGTCGAGGACACCACAAAAAATAGGGTTACCCACAAAAAGAATTAAATAAACACACTCTATGTAAATCTTTTTGCTATTCAAAAAGGGCTAGCGATACAGCTTATTGCCTGTTTGCATTCCACCTTTATGTAAATCCAAATATTTTTGAATATGAAAAGTATATAAATGGGTTTACTCTAAACACAAACAGCTCGATCACATATGCGACCGATTCGTCCCTTTTGTCCATCTCCAACGCGTCCCTTAGATGAGTGTGTAATGGTGGCTGACGAGACCGACCGACTTGTCGACCGACCATTACACATGGTCTTAGAAACCCTGTCATAATAAGATTCTTATCATTAAGATGATGATTTGATGATATGATTAATTGCATGGTCAAAAAGAACATTTTAACAAGTGCCGACATCAAAGTTATATCTGAAATGAAAAGAAAGTAACTTATATATGTGTCGAATTTTGATTGTTATATTATAAGCATATAATCACCTTTTGTTTCTTTAGCGTACCATTTCTATGATAACTTAGACATGCGTAATAAAGTCTCAAAAGACACTTGTTTAAACATTGTCGGATGAACATCTTAAGATAACCATGAAAAAGTCCGAAATGATCACGAGAATACTAGTTTGGCCGCATATGTCGGAACAAAAAATATTCGATCTCCCGCAACATGAACAAAAATTATTCTGCATTTAACTTGTCCATTTTAGTTAGGCCGTTTTTGGCAAGCCAATGATCACTATTTTTCTCGTGAAATTTGTTCTGTTTTGTATATAGAAAACATTTAAATGGAATAACTTGTACTAAGAGGATGTCCCATACAATTTATTGGGCAAGTGGCTCGCTAGTGCTCATTTTGTCATTGTCTAAAACTTTTTATTTATATAGTGGAAGAATTTGACATGGAACCAAAAAAAATTAAAAGAAAATAGCGAAGTACATCCATTAATTACTTTTAAAAAGTTATAAATAGAAATGAATAAATAAAAAAGGCGCAGACAAATTAGTTAAAGCCTACAAAAAAAGACATGAAACACACGTTCAAATATATAATGAATTTTCTTTGTAAGGGGAAAAATAGCAAGATTTAATTAGTTATTTTGTAAATGGGTTAATTCCATATATACCCAATTTAAACTCTTAAATGTCATATTTACCCAACAAAAATTCTTAATGACATATATCCCCAATTTAATCACCATATTTGTCATATTTATCCACATTACAAGTTTATTCATTTTAATGGATATAAAAATCTTAATAATGATTAATAAAAATAATGTTTTGACTATTTTAACCTTCTTATGGTTGGAAGTAACTGCTAAACCAAGATATAAAACGATTTTGGTAGTGCTCTTGGAAATCAATAATTTATATTGTCATATTTTTTGAAATGAATATAATATTTGATTAGATCCCTGTGTTCTTCACGTGTTTTTGTTTATGTATTACATCCTCATAAGTTCTTTTGTGATGATTCATGTTTCATATGGGCTTGTGGTATTTGTTTGCTTGCGTCATGGGCATTTCATTGGCTTTCGCCACTGATTTTGCAATGGCATGATGTTTAGTTATTTGTTCTTGTATTTCCCTAGGTTCTTTGTTGTTTGATAGAGTTTTTTTTTAACAAAATAATAATTGCAGTAGTCATAGTGAAGTTAGCCATGGGTGGTTTCTGTTTTTGTTTCCAGTAAGTGGTGTTCTTATTTTAGTTTGTTAACTGGACTTGGGTCGTAATCATGAAGATCTGTGTTTGTATTAGGGGCATAGTTGGTATTTAGTAATATAAATTGAGTTTTTATTAACTTAATAACAAATTGGGTAAATATGTCAAAAATAATGTTTAAATTGGGTATATATGTCATTATGATTTTTTGTTGGACAAATAAGACATTTAAAGGGTTAAATTGGGTATATATGGAATTAACCCTTTGTAAATTGTAATTAAAGCAACGGTTTTATTTTATGTTAAAAGTGTTATTCATTTTGTTTTTTATCCCCATGTTTGTGGGGTTATACAATAAATATGAATAGATAAATACAGCGATATATATTTGACTTCACACTAGATTGTCTTGAAACAAAATTATAATTGACAATGATTGGTGAACAATTATTTAAGTCTAAAAAAGTTTAATTATTTTTCTAATTTGTTGTACTAATCATTCACCAAAAACTCAACTGTATACACCTCAATTTCAATGGCAAACCCATGTATAATCATTTCTTGCAAACTCTAAGAGGCGGACATACTTAAGGTAGAGAGCATGCATACGCATACCTTCAGTAATCATTTGTAATATAAAAAATGTTTTAATTAAATAAATTTTTGGTAGATTTATAGTAATTACATACTCTCTTCATAAAGTTTAGTTGATCATTAAGCGGATAATTTTCTATGCTTAGTTCTTATTTCGGCTTTAAAGACACAAAGTCCACGCCTTCATGCTTTGACTTGCTAAAGTCAAGGCGATAAAACAAGGTCAAGTCATTTTCGTATAAGGTTGCTTTATCTTGTGGTCCATCATCCGATAGAACCTTTTTATAATGTGTACAAACACCAAAGGAATGTTATAAACATGGATTGAATGACGTAGAACCAGGCTAGCTCAGAACTAACGAAAAACTTTTTTTTGTATAATTCTAGTAACTTTTTTTAGTTGTACACACTGATAACGTTTTAGCATAATCATTGGGGCATTACCCAAGTGGTATTAATCCACCAATTGTTTACGTGCAGTTGACCTGTCGGCTGAGTTTTAAAGACATAAGTAATGAGGTGACGAGTTCAATCACAACTCCTAAACCAAATGTCACGGAAAAGAGTGTATGTTGCCTAAACTTGGTCCTTGAGGAAGGATTAGACGTATCTATAAAAGAGCCGCTCCCAAAACTTTGAGGTTTTACTTATATTTGCTTAAATGAATTAACGTTTAAGTTTAAATAAAAGCCGTTGGAAAATTTTTCCTCCCATGAGCTTTGGATTCTAGGAGCCTTGTTGGGCAGAAATTTGATAAATTAAAATTTTTAAACATAGTCCACCACATGGGCCTTAACAAAGCACAAGCCCAATTTCATTATGAATAATTCACCACCACCTTGCATACGGAATGAGTATACTTGAAATGGAAATTAATACTTAAATCCATGATCGAAACACATAACAATTATCATTAAGTTAAATCATACATTTCATTTTCTTGAAAACTCAATCTTTAAACGTAACAAGAATTTAATAACACAAGTGAATGTCGATAATGTATTCATTTATCAAACGAAGAACAAGCCCGGTCAAGTTTGGCTTCTAAAACTTTATATTTGCCAAACTATGTATCTCGCAACTAATGCATCTTTGTTACAACTGAGTAATCTACTACCGAGTACTTTTTATTCAACTTTCAGACAGTCTAACTAGTTAATACGAGTAATATAGTTTAGGTTAATCTCTTCTGAAGTAGAGGTGCACAAACCGGGTTTTTTTCAAAACCGAACCGGTTTAAAAACCGGTTTCGGTTAGAGTTGACTAGTCAAAAATCGGTTTTGCCTGAAACCGGTCCGGTTTGAAACCGGTTTTGGGATTGAAAATGTGTAATCGGTATGAACCGGTTTGTAACCAGTCTAAACCGGTTGATGTCAAACCGGTTTCAAAACCCGGTTTTTTTTTTTTTTCTAAATATTGGGCTGGTAGACTGTATAAGATCCATAATTTTTTTAGTCACTCGCAACCCTAATTTTTAGCTTAAAAGAAACGCCACCCACAAACTTTGTATCTTTCTTTCAAAATAGATCTCCAACCAAACCGGATCTCCAAAAATTCGTCCTTCTCTTTTATCCAAAAACGATTTTTACTTAATATCTTCGAACGAAAACAACTGAAGCACAAAAGGTTCGTCAAGATCTCATTAAAGAGGTCTCGGGTAGGTTGTTTGTTCGTCTTCTTTCGTGTTTTTCGATTTGTATTTAAGACCAATGATGGGTATTTGTTCAAGTACATAAGATCATTAAAGATTTATGATTGAAACTGAGGTCCTTCTCTCTTCTTTTTTTTCTTGTGAGATGGGCAGTGTTATGGAGTGAGATTGTGAAAATGATTATATGTTTATGGAGTGAGAATGCCAAACATGAATATACTGATATGAATTGAAAAATAAATATATTTTAAAAGATTTGAGATGGCATAGCATCACATGCCTGCCAAAAGTTGTCATCTCTTGCCTGCCAAAAGTTAACCCATCACATGCATGCCTAAAAACAATAAAAATAGCTGTCAACATATATATCGTAAAAGCGGTTTCAAACCGGTTTAAAAAACCGGTTTTCGTGACCGGTTCGGTTATAACCGGTTTCCAAACTGGCCAATCAAAAAAATTTATAACCGGTTTCAAAACTGCCGGTTCGGTTCTTTTATAACCGGTTTTCCGAAAACCGGTTTTTGATAAAATCGGTTTCGGTTTTTTATTCCGGTTCGGTTCATAAACCGGTTTTTTTGTGCATCTCTAGAAGTACTTGGAATTGGCTAGACTGGAATTCATGCTTCACTTAATTGATCAACCCGAATTTGACCTTGATTGCATTTTGTCTTAATATGAGTACATGAACATTAGTTAATATATCCTCGCATGCATAAGTTAAAAGTTACAAATCTAGAATAGTTAAAATGCAACCTCAGAGCATCGACATGATTGTTTTGCACACATCCGAGTTTATTTTTACAAATTAACTTAACTACCTGAAAATTTTCAATATAAGTTAACTTAAAATATTTCTTTTCATAGCCCTTTTTCATTTAGTGAGCCAGAATTCAGAAATTCGTGCCAAAACAAGTGTTTGAGTGTTTAACGGATTAATTTACATTTGGATGTTGCGTGTTGGTATATTATTGTACTCTCTACGTCTTTAAAAAAGTGTTTAGTTTTGTATTTTACTATTTTTTGAATTTTTTTATTCAATTTTGACCTTAAATATTTGTGTTTGTATTATATAGTACTTGATGAAATTATATTAATGAAAATAAATTTAAGTTATATAAATGAAAATAAATTTAAAACAAAATCATTTTATATATTTTGCATAAAATATTATATAACAAAAAAAAAATTAAGATTAAAATTGAAAAAGATTGACTTCAAAAAGTCAAAACTAGACAATTATTTAGAGACAAAGAGAGCAGGTTTTATTTATTTATTTTTTAAGCGGTAAATGATTTGTGCTTATACTGTTATACAAGCATGGATGGAGCCAGGAATTCACGTTGAATGGGCCCGAAAGGCTTAACTTCTTTCTAGAAAAGTAATGATAAATTATAGATGCAAAGATTACGGTAAAGTAATATAGTCTTGAAAAAGGTACAGAAATTATCTATACTATATATAAAGCATGAATGACTCTCTCTCCAAAATTTTAAGACTTACAAGAAATTAAGCATGGTTTACAACATTTTAAAGCGCCGAATTTTCAGAATTACAACAAAATAATTGTACAACAAAATAAAGCATGGTGTCATTTTAAGACCAAAATTCTATTAAACAACATTAATGCTATTAAAAGTACCCCATCACCAAAAATTACAACCATTTAAGCATAATGTATAATAGTTGCAACCAATTTTTTGATTTACAACAAAATGAGCATAGTGTACAACAAAATAAGCATGATGTAATTTTCAGACTTACGACATTAATGTTATTAAAGTGGTCAACGTTATTAATGACTACAATGACTACTACTTACAAAAAAAGAAACATAGTGTACAACACTTTAATGCACATAATTTTCAGACGTACAAGGTAAAAAGCATAGTGTACAACAAAACACCACATTAATGCTATTTAATGTAGTCAATTATTTAACTGATCAATAAATATAATTAATACATCATTAAAACACCCCTTACAAATACAAATTATCAGGCATATTGTACAACCAAATTAAACACAATTTCTGCATTAAATTTCACTACTACAAATAATAAAGCACATTATACAGATATTCAAGCCCGAACGGGCAACGGGCCAAATGGGCTTGAGCCCGAACGGGCGCGGACCAAACGGGCTCGAGCCCGAACAGGCACGGGCCAATGGGTTCGAGCCCGAACGGGCACGAGCTATACGAAATTCTTGATATCCGTAAATTTATTGTCAAAAATAACATAATAAACTAAAATACATTATTTATCGAAAAATTTTATTTCAGAGTCTCCGCCGCTGCAACGCGCGGATACCCTGCTAGTTCCTCTTTTAAATACGAAGTTTATTTCATGGTAACACATGAGTTTCGTAACATATCCTGTGTTTTGGTAAATAAAGGCCTGAATAATCTTTTTCCTAATAAAATAAAACCTATGGTGGGGACTTTTTCATTTCAAAAAAATCAAATCATACCTTATTTGGTAATATTTTTTTTTAAATTGATTTTTTTTTGGATTTTAAAAATAAATTAAACTTAATTATTTCCTAATTTGCCATAAAAAGTTTGCAAAAACGTTTTTGTATTTACATGTGCCAAAAAACTGTAAATACACATGGGCCTCAATGTTATTTTTACATAATTGGAGCAGAAAATATAAATTAATAAAAGAAACACCGGACTCCAACACCACCACCTATTATTCCAACGACATAAAATAATCACCAGTTCTCCACCACATCAAACTACCGTCTCCTTAAAAAAAAAAACCTTTTCAGAAAATTGGAAATCAGGGGCATCAATATCATGCAAAAAAGGTCTGAAGAAGCATTAGTTGAGCCATTCGTAACAATATATTTTATAAAGAAGATAGCCTGTAGAAAAGTTCATTCTTATATCATGAAAATTTGCATTGATATGATTGTCCACTCCACTCAAAAGCTCTGCTGCTGCACTCTAGAGTAATCAAGAGGGTGAGATGATTATTGGTTTATATTACTGATGTCTAGAGGTTATAATTAGTAAACATCACTGATTATACAGTTTTATTGATTTAGCTTATTGGATATGCTATGGCTATCTTTATTTGTTTTGTTTTGCTTAAATTGTTGTTGCTTTTCTAAATAAGAAATTCTGTTGTTAAAGAAACAACTAAGTTTGATTAGCTATGATCTTTTAGTATTTAAATATAAAAAATTCATACAAGAGAATTGCTTATTATTCAATCAGGGATCTTTTAGTATTTAAATAAACTTTGTAAAACTCCCTTTCAAATAAATAAGCAGTTAATAAGCACTGTTTTTTTAAAGCTTATAAGCAGATTATATTAAGCTGATTAAAACACCCCTTTTTCATCAGCATAATGAATGAGCACTTTATAATAAGCTATCCAGACCACACCATTTAGTATTTTTATCCTTGAATTTTATAAGAATGGTTGTTCTCATTCTTTTTGCAGTTGCTTATTTGTGTTTGGTTATTGATGCTTATTATTATATGTTGTTTGTTTTTTATGTTTAGCATGTCTTCTTTATGATGGATTATGTGTGATTGAATGATGTTTATATTACAGATATCAAGAGAGTGAATCATGTGCAGGATTCTGAATCACAGTCTTCACAAGAGAATGTTGGATCATATGTGCAGTCTCGGCTGGATTGGGCCAAGGATTATAAGTTTTTGTTCCTTAAAGCTTTTTTCATATTCTTAGACTAGAATGTAAATTTTAGAAATAAGAATTTGTATTGTATTACAATTCTTAAAAGCTCACAATAAAACCGACTTTAAACCTTATGTATACAAAATTCACATGCCAGTTTATTTGATCCATCGAATCCATCACAGCTATATGCAGTTGCTGCTCATTCAATTGAGTCAACAAATCTCCAGGTTTTCTTTTTCTTCTTTGTAAGTATGACAATCAAAATCACTCCTCTTCAAGAACTCTTTGAAAATTGAAATTTTATTGATTGTTAGTATACCTAACCCATCAAGACACATCTTCAGATAACATCACAGTTTCGGCAAACCACTTTCAATGTGGTGGTGGCGAGTCAAGTTTCTCAATGGCAAAAGGCTAACAGGAAGTATAGGTTTTTGCTATTTGTAAAAAGTTCAGGATCTGTTTTACTTTTTCCCTGATAATTTTGTATATATTATCCTATACATAAGGAATTTCGCATACTTGAAGCCCTGATAATATTAGCAGCTCGCAAGTTTGTTTGCTTTTGGAAAGAGACTTTCCCAACATCTAAACACTATTGCCGCCTACAGCCCTTTCTTATTTTAGCTCTTATCTAATTATGCTTTATGTGATATCACATTATCACTCTACAAATTAAAGGCTTATCCAAACACCTACTTATAGTCGGTTTTCTAGCCTTTTGTGCACTTGTCTGTAAATTCGATATCTGAGTCTAATAAAGTTAGCTTGAGGGTCATGCAGGAAGCTATTAGATGTGCTGTGGGAAGCAGTATCCACGGGTCAAGTTTTATCATTGTATCAGGGGCTTGAAACTAAGAACTTGCAATCATTTATTGCACAGTTTGTAAACTTCTTTGAATATAGCTACTAAAGCTTATAACTACTAAAGCTATATCTTAACATTATCATCTCTCATGTTGCCTCTAGATACAGCATCATCACAAATGCAGACAAGTGCGTTTGAGAGATCAAAAGGACTTTGGTCAATGCTTATAGAAGGCAGTTGGAGTGAAGTATTTGATGGGCTTGGCATCTCCTTACTTCTAACTTTCAACCCTACAATTCAGGTATGTCACCTATCCCTATAAATGAAATAATTAGCCAATTAATTTTTTCTTTTAATAATTTGTGTAACTGTTATATTGAATTGATATGTTTGCTGCTCAGTGACTTTGCAAAGTTATGTATTACTATAGTTTAGGATATACCAGTAGCTTTTGTCTAGAGTGAATATGGTGATAAAAATGACGCAGTGGAACTCTAACCCGTTTATTTGTAAGAGATATGTATGATAGCCTACTTCCCATATGCAATGGGCATGATGAAGTTCATAATGGGGTGAAGTTGTACTTGATTTTAAACCAGAAAGATGATTGATCATTGATCACCATGGTTGCTTCCTATTTAGAAAGCCCTTCAAATTTACTGCTTTTCAGGTCAGCATAATGCAACTTTAGTATTTCACTCACAAAAGTTACAAATTTCATTACATAACTATATCATTTGTCTTTCTGAATCTTTCAACCTTTTTGTTGGAATTGGAAGTGTTCATGCAACATTCAGTATGGGCTAGGGGTTGTTTGGTTAGTCAAAATGTTTATAAGGATGACTAAATTCATCAGTAAAAAATTCTCAAACACCCCTAAATTCAGCACTAATAAACAATCTCAAATACCCCTTAATAACTAAATGATTCTCAAACAAAAATAGTCCCAACACCCCTAAACTCAGCAGTCAAAACAATCCCAAACACCCTTAAATTTAGCAATATAAAACTCCCAAACACCAATACATTAGTAAAAAAAAAACAGTCCCAAACGCCCTGTATTAACTAAATGATTCTCAAAAAAAAAAAAAAAAAAAAAAAAAAAAAAAAAAAAAAAAAAAAAAAAAAAAATCCCAAACACCCCTAAATTCAGCAGCGAAAATAGTCCAAAACACCCATAAATTCAGCAGTCAACAGTCCCAAACACCCATAAATGCAGTAGTGAAACCAGTCCCAAACACTACTAAATTCAGCAGTGAAGAACAGCCCAACACCCATAAATTCGGCAATGAAAACAATCCCAAACACCCCTAAATTCAGAAGTCATAAAATAGTCCTAAACACTCCTAAATTTTGCAGTCCCAAACACCCCTAAATTCAGCAGTCATAAAACAGTACTAAACACTCCTAAATTCTACAGTGATGACGTGATATGTATCCAGGAGAAGAGCTTAAATAAGCGAGTAGGCATAATCTATTTTGTTTGATGTGATGTCGTGATAGATAGGGGTGTTTGGGTAAGTTTACTTAGTTGTCTTAAGTTTTTCATGTCAATAAAAGGAGATTTTGAGCTTATGAATTATGAAAAGACATCTCTTGAAGATTTGAAGTTTAGATTAGCTTATGTGGCATTAGAACACGCTGATGGTAAAAAAGAGATTGAAAACGAAGACATTTTCAAAAACATGTAGAAGAAGGTCAAGAGTATGAGTATAAAGTTGTAACTAAACTGGTAGAGGAAAGATTAGGAAAATGAGCTTATTCTTAGATAGGTGAATAAGCTTAAGTTTTGTTGTGACATTCCATCATTATTTTGGGCCTATGGGGTTATTGATTTTTAAAACATCTTAAGCTTATAAGTTGTGTATATAAGCTTACCCAAACACTCCCATGTGTTCGAGTGTTAAACAAGTTAGAAGAAACGGTTGTGTGCTATACATACAATCCTTGTGCATGCAGCAACAGGTGGAACTGGATTGTTACTATGTCAATGGGCAAATTCACTTGGTGGCATTGTCATTGGAACCGTATCGACCAAAGAGAAGGCCACAGAAGACAAGGAAGATGGTTACCACCATGTCATTGTCACTAAAGAAGAAAATTTTGCCGAATGTGTTACTAAGATCACATCAGGTAAAGGGGTTGATGTAGTCTATGATTCGGTTGGAAAAGATACTTTTGAGGTAATTTATAAGCTTCTCCTTCCGTTTTCTCTTTTATATTGTAGTAATAAAATAAATTATGTAAAGCACGGAACCAAAGTGGAATTGATTAAGCACGTTTAAATATGAATAAGACTGTTTCTTGGTTGTTTCAGGGATCATTAGTTTGCTTAAAAATAAGAGGACTCCTGGTGAGTTTTAGGGAATGCCTTTGGTGTACTAGATCTCATGCCTAAATCCATACTTACAGCAAATCCCTATACCTAGATCAACGGTTAGTAGTAACTGTAATATGATATGCGTAGGAGTGCAATGGTTAGTAGTACTTGGGGAGGGTTCATTTGGGGATTGATTAGAGAAAGAAATAGGTTTTTAACGCTGTGAACAAATGCATGTGGAACTGCGGTCTCTAATCGCAAAAAATTAAGTTTCCTTAAGTTCAACCTATAGAATCACTTTTACTAGCATGTTTGGTATGCTTCAGTTTTTAATAAGGCAATGCATTATACTTTTGCACTTTAGAAAGTAAAATGCTCAAGTTAACTAGATGTAGATGCTACTTAGGATATAGCTATGTTTCATAGAAGAAGTATCAAACCTACATAAAGATATTCGTGAAAAATGAAAGATTATTATCATCTATATTCATGAATTTTTCTAGCACCGAAACTCTTTTGTACTGAAAGATACTTCTGATCACTGCAGCTTCATTTCAAAATCTTGCAAAACTTGATAATTCAAGTTTTAATCTTGGGTTGAAACAGATACCTAGCGCAAATGGTATTTCTACTAAAATATTGAGGAGCACGTATTCTAAAGCTGTAGAGATGGCCAGAGATACTATAATTGAATACCGATCAAAAGCTTCATGCTAAACTAGGAACACGTTTGAGGAAATCAAGTAGCAATTCCATGCCCATGGATTACACACTCCTGCAAGTTGTAAGAGAATACGGTGATTAGATAGTATTGACGAAATCAGATGGAAAGCCAACAACATCAAAAAAGAAAGGAAAAAGGAAGTCCTCTAATGGGTTTACTGTTATTGCAACCTCATATGCCACAATAATAGCTCATATGTAATTATTAGATTTCTAACGTAACATATAACCTATTTTGATGTATATAACCTATTTTAATGGATATCAAGTAGTAGTTATCAAAATAGCTCATAAAACCCTCGATTGGTAAAGTCATAGGTTTAGTTATTTTGACGATTTACTTGAATTTGACTCCCATTCTCTTTTCGTGTTCATTTACACGATATAATAATCTGAAAGTTGTTTATAGAGAATCCCATAAACCTAGGTAAATGTTTTTTTTTTTTTTTTTTTTTTTTTTTTTTTTTTTTTTTTTTTTTTTAAATAATGCTTTAATGCTTTAGTTGACCCATTAAAAGTATAAGAAATACAAAATTAACCCATTCTTAAGTAAATGAGTTGAATTTACAAACTTGCTTTATGACCATTGGTTGAAATTGCCCCTTTCGGTCTTGGTTTTTTTGGTCATTTGCATCAAGGAGATTTGCATTGTATGAAAATTGATATATTAGTTCTTCATTAAAGCTTTATTTGCCATTGGCAATGTGATATTTTCGTGGTTACTGAAGTGGGTGAACTCGCAAGGAAGTTTCTGCAAAACATCAGATATAATTTTCAGTAACTGGGTTAGGTGGGAGTTGGGCTGATCCAAAAAAACTTTTTTTATTTACTCATTTTAGAATTTATCAATAGCTCAGTGTCATAATATTTCTAGGTGGTTTTTTAATTTGAATCCAATTTGATTTTAGCCTTTTCATCCATTTGACTGTATGGCATAAGAATATTAGCTCAGGAGGTAATGGACTGTTAAGTGTGCAAACATTCTGTTAAATGACTTTTATCAAATTTGGTTTTGTTTAGGAGTGCATTGTACTTATTTTATGCATTGTTATCATTTTTCAGAACGAGATGAAGAAACTCTTAAATATGGATGATCCCAAAGGGTATATGCGATCGGTGTTGGGACAAATGGGACCAATTGGACCAATGGGATTGAGTATGCCTTCTAATATGCAGCTGATGTTAGGCTTTCAAGGACCGGGTACTTCAGTAGATGCTCAACATCAGTTATTTGAAGCACAACAACATCAAGTAGTTGATGTTGCTAGAGAAAAAGAAATGTTCAGGAATTTTGAGCAACAACAGTTTCAAGTTTTCAACATCAACAAAACAAAAACATCATTAGCATATTGATCAAATGAGGTATAATAGAGAGTTTGATGTTTCCGGACTATCTGGGCAGGTGACTACTTTAAAAGTTGAATAACCAATTTTTTGTTTCTTTCTTTAACTTTCATCCTGAAAAGTGTATAAGATGTGGTGGTCATAACTTTTTAAAGGGTATTTGGAATTGAGATGTAAAAGTGATTATATTGATACTTATATTATATGCAGTATAATCAGCTTTTAATGTTTGGCTAAAGTGATTATTTTGGTGTCATTTTACATGTTTGGTGTCTTTGAAGTTTTATACCATTCAAGAATGTCATCAAGCATAAAAATACCTTCTTGTGTATTTTTTTCAAGAGCAGGTTGTCATGATATATGATTTTTTATATACTCTAATTAATTATAATAACAATAAATCGGATATAGATTCGGGTAAACGGATATGGGTTACTGGTACGAGTAATCGGGCTGGTATTATCAGAACCCGCATCCAAATGCGTACCCGGCTAAAAAATTTATCAATACCCAAACCCGCCAACCCGCCAACCCGAAGTGTATATAAAATGATAATTAACATATTTGTTTTTTAATTAGATAAAATTACACTATTCAAAAATTTATAAAAAATCTCGTGCGTGCACGGGCATTATAACTAGTAAATATAGTATGAAATAAACCTCAAAAACATAAATTAGAATATTTAATATTAATATCGAAAGATTAAGATGAAAGAAAGACACAAATCATCGAACATAAAAAATATAGGAAGCTCGAAATAAACGAATTATAAATGCCAGTTACATGCATGCTATGTACATATTACCTATATATAGGGTTGAGCATAACTGACCAGGCCGAACCGATAAATCGGCCCGAATCAGACCCACCGGACCGGACTGAATTTCGGTCCGGTCATCGATCCATACTTTACCTCATGTTCGGTTTTCAGTTTGGTCTTAAATACAACCAACCATTTTGCTTTCTTGGACCGGATCGACTCGGACCGGACCGAACACATTCGGTCCAGTCATCGATCCGTGATTTTGGGCTAAATCGCTCTCAGTCCGATCCTGGTTTTTTCGGTCCGGTCTGGGTTTGACCCTATGCTTAACCCTACCTATAAATGTGCCATTTTCTTTTTACAAAAGCTAAACCCTAAAATACAATTAGTTTTACAAAGGGGTTCAATTAGCAGTTTTCTTTCACACAATGGACCATGGGCTTACTTCTCTTGAATTCTTTGAGCTAGTTGGGGGAGGCTACGCACCCGATAGCTCCCCCAATGGCTCCATCCCTGCATACAAGTACAAGAGGCCGGGTGTTGTATATGTTAGTCGATATATATCCATTAGAGTCCTTGTCTATCTTATATTTGTGATATATATCCATTAGAGTCCTTGTCTATCTTCTTTGTAATGATATTTATATACCCATTGATATTAATAATAACATAACGATTCATCCATTATTCTACATGGTATCACAGCCAAAATTCGATCCATATAAACCCTAAATTTTTCTGTCGCTTCTACAACACTTTTCTGGTTTCTATTGATCGGTTAGTGACAGTTTAGCAACAGATCAGTGACAGAAAAAGTGTCGCTAATCACTTCAGTGACAGATTTTGCAACAGTTTTGTGACACTTTTCAAGTGTCGTCTGGAACAGTCGATCGTTGGTTTTTTAGTTTGATAACCAGTTGACTAGGTGTTGGTGTTCTTTAACAGTCGATCGGTGGTGTTGTGTTTGATCACCAGTCGACTCATCGTTGTTTACTTCCTTATCACGTTACTGTTTCATTCCTCTTCAATTAATCCTTCACAAATATCTCATAACCCACGTCACCATGACTGGATCCAATCCCCCACCACCTGTTATTCTCTTATCCGATAAACTCATGACTATCAACAACATACCCACCCTTATTCCGGTCAAGTTGGATGTCGAGGAGATGAATTACTCCAACTGGACTTACTTTCTTAAGCATCTCTGCAAAGGATAGTCTATCTTGGATCATCTCCTGGGCAAGTCTTCGGATGATGCATCCTCAAGTGCTCCACCCGATGCTGAATGGTTAAAGATTGACACTATTGTCCTCTCATGGATTTTCATCACTTTGTCTCCTACACTCCAACAACGTCTCGTTAATGAGGATCCTCAAACGGACAAGGAAGCATGGGACATGCTTGCTTCAATATTCAATGACAATAAGCGCTCTCGCTCTATTGCATTAAAGGCCGAACTCCGTGCTATAAAACTTGGTGATCTAAGCATTGATGCTTATTTTCGAAAGATTGAGAACATGGCCATGATCTTATCTAGTTTAGGGTCTCCTATTAGCAATGATGATGTTGTTACATTCGCCTTGGAAGGGTTACCTGCCAAGTATGATAGCGTCTCTACTATCATTGCTCATCGTGAAGTTTTTCCAGATCTTAAAACGGTGCGGTCAATGCTCACAACGGAGGAGATGCGTTTAAAGACTCATGGACTAGATAGTCTTGTTGATTCTAGCTCTTCTTCACCGATGGTTTTGTTGGCTAACTCGACTTCAAATATGCGGCGTACTCCTAATCCTAATGAAAAGGTACACAAACTGTGTTTTCTTTATGCTCAAGGTTTTTGTCGGTTTGGTGTCCATTGTAAGTTCCTTCATGATGGTATCCATAATAATCCTTCAAAACGCCCATCCACTACTAAGGTTCCTACGGGGTCCCCTTTATCATCCAATGATTTAGTAACCCTTTAAACTCTCTTAGCTAAATTGGGCATTCAAGGTACTACGCATGGGGTAGCTAATCAAGTGACCAATAATCCTACCACTGTTCAAAGTTTTAGTGATAATAAGCCCATTGCATGTTTTGCTTCACCACCAGGCTTTGGTAATCCAGCCCAGTTTAACACCTACGGGGGGGCTCCATTTGTAGCAGGGGGTTCACAGTGGCTAGGGGGTCATAATGGGGGTCATATTAGTTCCCAACAGGGGGGTACGTTTTTGGCAGCAGGTCTACAGCAGGGGGGTTCGTTTTTGGCAGCAGGTCCACAACAGGGGGGTTCTTTTGTTCAGTTTCCATTGCCAGGGGGTCCACAGCAGGTTGGTTCATTTTTGGCAGCAGGTCCACAGCAGGGGGGTTCTTTTGTTCAGTTTCCATTTCCAGGGGGTTCACAGCAGGGTCCGTCTCATTTGACTGGGGGTTCGCATCCAGTTACTAATAATTCAAATAGTTCACAGCAGGGTCAAGAAACTATTTTACCTCACGCTTTTACTACTGACACTCTTCAAGCTCCCGCTGATGGTAACTGGAATATAGACACAGGTGCGTCCTCTCATATTAATGATGATATCAATTGTCTAAATGATGTTTTTAATTCGTGCATTTATCACTCTGCTGCGGTTGGTGATGGGCATTCTATTCCTGTCATTAACTCTGGCCATAGCATTTTACCAACTCCTACGCGTCCTCTTCATTTAAATAATGTTTTAATTACTCCTAATATTGTAAAAAATTTGATTTCCGTTCGTTAATTTGTCCGTGATAATTATTGTACCGTTGAGTTTGACCCTTTTGGTTTTTCTGTTAAGGAGTTTCAAACGCGTCGGGTGCTGCTCCGCTGTGATAGCAATGGAGATCTTTATCCAGTCACTCAACCTTCAACCATTCCGCATGCTTTTCTAGCGAGTCAGTTGATGAGGCGAAAAATGATCCGTTTTTAAGGGGTCATTTACGCCCGAATTCGAATTTATTTGATCAAATATTGCCCTAAATCGTTCCTTTTGTGATTTTAGGTACTTTGGGAGTGAAATCTGGAAAAGGAAGCAATTCGGACGTTTTTGGAGCATAAAAGTGAAGAAAACGCCAAAGTCTTAATTTTCCATGCTGGGAATAGTAGGTGACGGCGTCAAGAGTAATTCTCTGACGGCGTCAAGAGCAGAATTCCATGACGACCCAGTACAGATTTGACGGCGTCACGAAGGTAGGGCGTCAAGAGTTAAAAGTCATGACGGCCTGGAAATGATTAAGTCTTGACGGCGTCAAATGTAGATCAAGGTAGTCCGAGAATAGTTTTGGCGGCGAGGTGACGGCGTCACAGGTTTTGTCTTGACACCGTCAGACCCATTTTTCTATATATAGTTTTCTAATTTTCACACATTGAAAAGAGAAGTTTTGGAGAAACCCTAAGTACGATTTTGGTGCAACTTTTACAGGTTTTTCAAGGGTTCCAAACCCTTGATACCTTTCATTGTAATTAAGATAAGTGTTCTTTTAATTCAATCAATATGTCTATATGTTGGTTGTCTATATCTTGTTCTTATCTTAATTCCATCATGTTAGGCTAGATCTATCTTGTGTTTGCTTAGATCTAATGAAACCTAGATGTTAATTATGTGTTGATTACTTGTTTATACTTGTCTTGGTTGAATGATTTAAATGTTAGGCTTAAGAAAACTGGCAGATCTCCAATTGGTAACATGCTTGAACGTCTTAAGAAACATGAACCAACGCGCACTAGGTCTTTATTGGTTGTATTTAATGCATGAGCCACTGTTTACAATCCCTATAGTTGTGCTGGGCATGGTGTTGGAGGAGATAAGAGCTCATAGAATTGGGGAGTTATGTGTGCCACCCCATGAATGGTATTAAGGAATACGATCCGTCATCCATGCAATTATAACAAGTAATTAACGTGTAAAAGATGTCTAGGGAGTAGTGAAATCTAAGTAAACACATTTTCTCCAATTACTGCTCACAACTTTAGTATAAATTAGTTTATTTTTATTTTTAGTATTTTATTTTGATTGCATCTTAGTATTGGGTTAGTTGATTAGCAACTAATTCCGCCCAAATCCTTCAAACCCAATATTTTAACTTGCTTTATAAAAAATATAAAAATACAAAAAGAATCTTCCCTCACCTTTAGAACTAGTATTCAGGTTTTCTAATCCTAGCGACACTATTCCTAGCTGAACGATCAATCCCCCGGTACTTGTCACTATTCTATACTACAACGATCAGGTACACTGCCTGGTGGGGGTTGTAAGCTTCTCAAGATCCCTTGAGAGGTAAAGCCTGGTGCGATTCCCACGTATCAAGTTTTTGGCGCCGCAGCCCGGGGAATAGTTATTGTCTAGGTTAGAATTTCTTTTTATTAGGTCTACTTGCTAGATTCTTTTCTAGTAAGATTTTATTTTTATTTGTAGGTTTTCTTTAGTCTATCTTATTTCTTTGTTCCTTTGTTCGTAACTCTTCACCACCTGCCATCATGGCAAATGACGAATCCCTTAACCTTAGGATCACTAGGAGTCGTAGTTCCACTCGAAACCTGGTCTTGCCTTATGCGGAACCTGAAAGAGAAATGCATAGATTGAGACAATATCACTCAGCTTCTGAACCATCTAGCGTTGCCATCGATTTTGATGCACCTCTTTCTGAAGAAAATTCAGAAAATCATGTCACAACCCCTAGCTCCCAACCCAACGACGAGATGAGTACCCCCGCAACCCCCATTCCTAAGCGCCTTAAGGACTACTCCTCCCCAACCTCTTGTGGCTTCTCAAACGCCGTTGTCTACCCAAACGAACACACCAACGAGGTCTTGCATGCAAACGATGTTTGGCTTGTCCAAAGTGTGTGTAAGTTTTGCGGATTAGATGAGGAAGATCCAATCCAACACATCAAAGACTTTCTGAAAATAGTAGACACCCTCCATACGGATGGGGCTACTAGAGACACGTCCCGATTGCGATTCTTTCCTTTCACCCTATATGAAAATGCCCAAGAATGGTATGACAAACTCCCTTCTGAATCTATTTTCACATGGGAGCAACTCATATCCAAGTTCTATGAGAGGTTCTTTCCACCTGGAAAAACCTCAGCGTTTAGAGATAGGATCCTTCGTTTCCGAAAAGGGAAGGACGAACCCTTCCATAAATCGTGGATTAGATTCAAAGATTTAATAAGACAAGTTCCCCATCATGGCATTGAGCTTTGGCTCTTGGTCCAAATCTTCTACGATAATATATCCTCTAACGATCGAAACGGAATTAACCAATCTAGAAAAGGGAGATTGGCCAATCTTAGTGCCGAAGAAGGATGGGATAGGATTGAAGAATATGCTCAAGACCAGGATGACACTTGGGATGAACCTGAGTCGACTGTCAGCATTTCTGAAATCACTTCTGATCGATTGAGAAAAATTCACAAAAGAGTGGAATACCTAGCTGGATCACAGTTACCTAAACAACTCTCGAATCCTTACCTAATCTGCGATTACTGTGGGGGCCCGCATGAGGTAGAAGAATGCGGAGGAGCAGCCACAACTGAACATGCATGCTTGTCAGGAGGGGACATTTATGCTGATCCATCCCTTTTGCCTTTTTACCAAAATGACGATTACACCCTTTGGGGAAATCTGGTAAAGAGAAGAGAGGGGGAGGAAGGCCCTGAATTCAAAATCAGGAGCACTTTTGAAGATGACCTTGGTCACTTCAATCAAGAAAAAGGCTTGCAAATGAAAGGTCTTAATGAGCTTTTCGACGAGCAGCAGGAGGATATTGGAGAATTTTTCAACAAGCTTAACTCAGCCCTAGATAATCTTGAAACGCCATCAGTAAGCAAAAAAGACCCCATGCTCGCGATAACCACTCGAGCTGGAACAACAACCAAGGACCCTCCTTACCCAAACTCGTCCCCCATCACCCCCGATCCAAATAAACCTGGGGAGGAGGAGGAGGATGTCGGCGGTAACACCCCCGACCAACCGCCCTTGACGACCCCTTCCCCATTAACCCTGCCTAACCAACCTGTGAGAATCCCGTTTCCGTCCCGATTAAGGAACCAGAAAACTGAGAATGATAACAAGAGATTCCTGTCTTACCTAAAAAACTCGGTTGTCACCATACCTCTCCTTGATGCTTGCTATCACATGCCAAAGTATAGCACATACTTTAAAAAACTACTTGCTAACCGGAAGAAACTCGAGGGTCTTGTGACCCTGGGGGAGGAATGCTCAGTGGTGACCCACCGAGGGCTACCAAAAAAGGTAGACGATCCAGGCAGCTTCACCCTGCCTTGCTCCATAGGACCTCTATCAATCAAGAATGCTCTTGCCGATTTGGGAGCAAGTATCAATCTCATGCCTCACTCTATGTTCCGTAAACTAGGATACTCTGGATTGAAGTCTACCCGTATGAACATCCAACTAGCCGATAGATCGGTCAAGTACCCCGTAGGGATATGCGAGAATGTGCTAGTCAAAGTTGGGAAATTCAAATTCCCGGTCGACTTCGTAATTCTGGATATGGAGGAGGACGACTTGGTACCCATCATCTTAGGTAGACCATTTCTTGCTACCACTCGTGCAGTCATCGATGTCTACGATGGCAAATTAACCTTACGAGTAGGAGACGATAGCACAACCTTTGACATTAAGGATTCTATGGACCTCTCCCTCGAAGCAGCCAACCGGCTCTATTTTATCGGGGAAGTAGATGAACTCACAGATGTCATTGATAGTTGTGTCGATGAACAGATCGATGAAGGCTGGCTACGGGACGAGAGTTTTCTGCCTTTGCTAGAGGTAGAAAAGACGGAGGATGTTAGTGCAGTCTCCTTCTACCCCAGACAAGAGGCAACGGAGCATCTCGAGCTCCGAAAGCCCGAAAACAAGCTCAAACCTTCTATTATTGTACCTTCTAACGTTGATCTTAAAGAGCTTCCTAACCATTTGGAGTATGCCTTCCTTCAAGGAGAGGACCAACTCCCGGTAATCATAAACTCTTCCTTGGAACATGAACAAAAAGGTAAACTCTTAGAGGTCCTAAAAAAATACAAGGGGGTACTCGCATGGAGTGTGGCCGACATTAAGGGGATTGACTCAATTTTTTGCACACATAAGATTCTCATGGAAGAAGATTATAAACCTACCGTGCAACCCCAGAGGCGCGTGAACCCTAACATTAAGGAAGTAGTAAAGAAAGAAGTTATCAAACTTTTGGATGCAAGACTGATTTACCCGATTTCGGATAGCCCATGGGTCAGTCCTGTGCAGGTTGTACCTAAGAAGGGTGGAATGACTGTAGTTAAGAATGACAAGGGTGAGATGGTGCCCCAGAGAACAGTCACTGGATGGCGGGTATGCATCGACTATCGAAAGCTCAATGATGCCACAAGGAAAGATCACTTTCCCTTACCATTCATTGATCAGATGTTAGAGAGATTATCTGGACACGAGTACTATTGCTTCTTGGATGGATTCTCTGGATATTTTCAGATTCCCATAGCACCTGAGGACCAAGAAAAGACCACGTTTACCTGCCCTTATGCAACATTTGCCTACAAAAGGATGCCTTTTGGGCTATGTAATGCCCCCACCACTTTCCAGCGGTGCATGACCGCAATCTTTCACGAACTCATGGAAGACAGCATGGAAGTGTTCATGGATGACTTTTCGGTCTTCGGGAACTCCTTCGACCGCTGTCTTGCTAATCTAGAAAAGATGCTTAAACGGTGTGAGGAAACCAACTTGGTGCTAAACTAGGAAAATTGTCATTTTATGGTGAAGGAAGGGATTGTGTTAGGACATAAGATCTCAGGGAACGGAATTGAGGTGGACCAAGCTAAAGTTGAGGCTATATCTAAGTTACCATACCCCACAACTGTTAAAGCAATACGCAGTTTCTTGGGGCATGCCGGGTTCTATCGAAGGTTCATCAAAGACTTCTCCAAAATCGCTCGGCCAATGACCCAACTACTTGTGAAGGATGCTCCGTTTGATTTTTCCCAAGAATGCAAGGATGCATTCGATCTTTTAAAAAGGGAACTCACACAAGCTCCAATCATGATCACACCCAACTGGGAGTTACCGTTTGAAATCATGTGTGACGCTAGCGACTTCGCTATCGGGGCTGTATTAGGCCAACGGCGTGATAAGCTTTTTCAACCCATCTACTATGCGAGCAAAACCATGAATCCCGCTCAAGAGAATTACTCCACCACTGAGAAAGAATTATTAGCCGTGGTGTTCGCGTTCGACAAATTTCGACAATATCTTGTCCTTTCAAAAACAGTCGTCTTCACTGACCACTCGGCTCTTCGATATCTTTTTGCGAAGCAGGATGCTAAGCCACGACTAATTCGGTGGATCCTGTTGCTACAGGAATTCGATGTTGAGATTCGTGATAAGAGAGGGGCAGAAAATTTGGCCGCAGATCATCTATCTCGTCTCGAAAACCCCTTGGATGAGCACGACAGAAGTGAGATTAGGGATTCATTTCCTGACGAACAACTCATGTTAATGAGTAACTCGGAGCCGTGGTACGCCAATTTTGCTAATTACCTCGCAAGCAGACTCGTTCCTGAACACCTGACTAAGTACGAAAGGAAGAGGTTCTTTTCTCAGCTAAAGTACTACTTTTGGGATGAACCCTTTTTATTCCGAAGGTGTCCTGACCAAATTATAAGGCGTTGTGTTTCGGAAAATGAGGCAGTAAAGATTATGAGGGAATGTCACTCTGGTCCCTCTGGCGGGCATCATGGGATAAACGTTACCGCCCAAAAGATTCTCGATGCGGGATTCTATTGGCCCACAATCTTCCGTGATGTAAAAGAAATGGTGCAGGCGTGCGATGCATGTCAACGAGCCGGAAATATATCACATAGGGATGAAGCACCTCAGAACTTTATACAAGTTTGTGAGGTCTTCGATGTTTGGGGGATTGACTTCATGGGACCCTTTCCATCTTCACGGGGGAACGAGTACATATTAGTCGCTATTGACTATGTTTCAAAATGGGTTGAGGCACAAGTCCTTAGGACCAATGACGCCAGAGTAGTTATTCATTTCTTGAAAAAGCTTTTCGCGAGATTCGGGATTCCTAAAGCTCTCATCAGTGATAGGGGAACCCATTTTTGCAATGCACAAATGGAAAAAGGTCATGAAGAGGTATGGAGTACCCCATCGGTTCTCCACCGCCTATCATCCACAAACCAATGGCCAAGTCGAAAATACCAATCGGGCTATTAAAAGAATACTTGAAAAAACGGTTAGTCAAAACAGAAATGACTGGTCATTTAAACTCGACGAAGCCTTATGGGCATTCCGAACCGCCTACAAAACACCTATTGGAACGACCCCGTTTCGCATGGTGTATGGTAAAGCATGTCATTTACCAGTGGAATTGGAGCATAAGGCTTATTGGGCGCTTAAGACATGCAACTTAGATTACACGATTGCTGGAAATAATAGGTTCTTGCAATTACACGAGCTTGATGAGCTTAGGCTAGAAGCCTACGAATCCTCCATCACATATAAAGAGAGAGCTAAAAGGTCGCATGACCAGAGAATTAAGAAACCCAAAGAATTTTCAGAGGGAGACAAGGTCCTATTATACAATTCTCGATTGAGGTTATTTCCGGGAAAACTTAAGTCTAGATGGTATGGACCGTTCACGGTAAAGAATTCCTCTAAAATTGGAGCCGTGGTGTTATTAGACGATGAAGGTAGGGAATTTACTGTTAACATACAACGTGTAAAACACTACCAAGAGAATAACAATGAAATGATTAGTGAGGAGGATGTGACGTTTGATGATGAGGTCACGTAGTAACCCATGACCTTGAGTCTAGCTACAAGACTCGTAAATAAAGAAAAGCGCTTCTTGGGAGGCAACCCATGTTTTGTGTGATTTTATTTGTTTGTTTGTTATTTGCTTCCGTATGCATGCTTAATTTTTATTGTTGGTAGATCATGTTTCTAAACTAAATAGTGGAAATACTTTACTTTGTTGTTTTGGCCTAGTCTTAACTCCACCTAAAAGTATTTTTGCAAAAGATAAGTGTAAGGGGAAACCCTAAATATGTTTTTAAGAAACAAACCGATCATGATTCTCCACAATATTAAATGAACATGTATATTCGTATTTGTTAGAGTCAAATGCTTGTATTGAGTCATAATGAAGTTTTGCAGGATTTTCCAGGAAGTAGGACCAAGTTTTTCCAGAAATTTTCCGGAAACTTAACATAAGAATTTCTGCAGGTCAATTCTGACGGCGTCACGAGTTTACTCTTGACGGCGTCAGGTGTAAAAATCTGGAAATTTTACCGGTTTTGTTTTTCTAACGGAGTCTTATGGTTTTTGTGAATTATTAAGTTTTATAATCTCCAGGAAATCTGCAAACTTCATTCCACAAGCATTATATCTTATCTTATTTTCTAGGATTTAGTAACTTATATAGGATGCCGCCGATTTTAAGCGAGGTTGTCTTGTCTATTTTCTCAGGATTTACAGGTTATGTATGACAAGAAGATGATTTATATTCTGGAAGGGAAGCTTTGATTGTTCATTTTCTTAGAGGAAGATTTAACCTGGCCACCTAATTATCCATACCGAGCGAATCAGGGGAGTATTTGATTTCATTCTCTTTACTTTTTCACTTTTACATTCTTTACTTGAACATTGGGGACAATGTTCATCGTAAGTGTAAGGGGAGGGTAAAAAGATGATACCTTACATATGCACTTTGGCTTGAGTTTGTTTTGTTTAATGGTAGGTGTGTAATAAAACTATGAGAAACACTTGTTAGTGCAATTTTAGCGCCAAATTTAAATTTTTTAACAACATTTAGGAGTGAAACTTTAGTCATAGCAAGCGTCTCATGGATAGGAGATTGTATGACTAGCACATAACCGTATATTCAGAAAAATTTTCCACCCAAATATGTGAGGTTCGCCTTTAGATTTGATAGGAAAAGCATTTACTATTAGTGCTTATGAGTGTACCGGTAGTATTTAGATTCTAGAACTTGCGTTAGTGATGCATCCCGAGACCGCTAGTGAGACTACATTTGTGTAGTAGGATTTACTACATGATAAGAGGCATTAGGATTACCCTTGTGTTAAACCCGTATTATAATTACTTGACCATTTAAGTCATATTACTTGGCTAGTTAAGTCAACTAATTTTTCCCACACCCTTAGCGTTGTACTCATTTTTAGCACACGAAACCCCTAGTACACTCCTCCGAGCCTATCTTTTCGTTTCTAACTTTAAGCATTTTACTTAAAGGAAGAATTTGTTACACCCCACTTAAATGTACAACCAAATCGCCTTAGCCTTCCGTGTATGCGCTCATTTTTTAGTGCATTATTGTTATTTGTTAAACCCTAAGTTAACTTTCTAATTGATTACATGGTTGCTAAGTCGAGTCATATCCTTGTACATATTGTTTTGGGACGATTGGGACTCATGGGTAAAGTACTTATTTTATGGAGTAATGGGGAAGAACATCATTTATTACCCCCATATGTGCGTTAATCTTAAAAGTGCTCCAAGTGTTTTGATTTTCTTAATTCGAGTCATTAGTTTAGTTTATTGTAAAGTATGTAAAGATTCAAGTGTAAGGGGAATTCCCATTCCCTATGATGTATTATTTTGGATGGTAGGGTAAGAGTGTATGCAAAAAAAAAAAAAAAAAAAAAAAAAAAAAAAAAAAAAAAAAATCGAAAAATCAAGAAAAAAAAAGAAAAAGAAAAGAAAAAAAAAACATACGGACTACCATCCCTTTTCATTCTATGTTCATTTTATGATTTTGTTATTTTTTATTTATTAGCTTAAGTCGAGTCTAGTCTTGGCTTAGCAACGCCACATTGTACATGTAATTAACTAAGATTGTTAACTCGCCACCAGTAAAACTTCCTTTATCCAACAAAACCGTGTATTTCATATCCCTACACCTAACGTTACAACCCTTTAAAAGACTTCTTTGATAGTTTATCCTAGGTGCTTACGCCATGTGGTGGAGGTTTGATCCTTTCCCAAGCTTATGGTAATCTATTTTGCTATGACAGGTAGTGAGAGATATCTTCCGTTTCCATATTGTAATTTACACTTTATTACACCCGAGAGATGTGAGTATCTAAACACTATTTGTGAGGTGCTTGTGTATGACCTCTGTGCTTGTCTATTGGTCTTTAGTGGAACGATTATTTGTTGTAATTACTTTTATATTAGTGTTAAATGACCCCTAACTTGTATTTTGACTAGAATAAAAGCGCATTTGCTTGAGGACAAGCAAATCTCAAGTGTAAGGGTATATGATGAGGCGAAAAATGATCCATTTTTAGGGGGTCATTTAAGCCCGAATTTGAATTTATTTGATCAAATATTGCCCTAAATCGTTCTTTTTGTGATTTTAGGTACTTTGGGAGTGAAATCTGGAAAAGGAAGCAATTCAGACGTTTTTGGAGCATAAAAGTGAAGAAAACACCAAAGTCTTAATTTTCCATGCTGGGAATAGTAGGTGACGGCGTCAAGAGCAGAATTCCATGACGACCCAGTACAGATTTGACGGCGACACTAAGGTAGGGCGTCAAGAGTTAAAAGTCATGACGGCCTGGAAATGATTAAGTCTTGACGGCATCAAATGTAGATCAAGGCAGTCCGAGAATAGTTTTGGCGGCGAGGTGACGGCGTCACAGGTTTTGTCTTGACGCCATCAGACCCATTTTTCTATATATAGTTTTCTAATTTTCACACATTGAAAAGAGAAGTTTTGGAGAAACCCTAAGTATGATTTTGGTGCAACTTTTACAGGTTTTTCAAGGGTTCCAAACCCTTGATACCTTTCATTGTAATTAAGATAAGTGTTCTTTTAATTCAATCAATATGTCTATGTGTTGATTGTCTATATCTTGTTCTTATCTTAATTCCATCATGTTAGGCTAGATCTATCTTGTGTTTGCTTAGATCTAATGAAACCTAGATGTTAATTATGTGTTGATTACTTGTTTATACTTGTCTTGGATGAATGATTTAAATGTTAGGCTTAAGAAAACTGGCAGATCTCCAATTGGTAACATGCTTGAACGTCTTAAGAAACATGAACCAACGCACACTAGGTCTTTATTGGTTGTATTTAATGCATGAGCCACTGTTTACAATCCTTATAGTTGTGCTGGGCATAGTGTAGGAGGAGATAAGAGCTCATACAATTGGGGAGTTATGTGTGCCACCCCATGAATGGTATTAAGGAATACGATCCGTCATCCATGCAATTATAACAAGTAATTAACGTGTAAAAGATGTCTAGGGAGTAGTGAAATCTAAGTAAACACATTTTCTCCAATTACTGCTCACAACTTTAGTATAAATTAGTTTATTTTTATTTTGATTGCATCTTAGTATTGGGTTAGTTGATTAGCAACTAATTCCGCCCAAATCCTTCAAACCCGAGATTTTAACTTGCTTTATAAAAAATATAAAAATACAAAAAGAATCTTCCCTCACCTTTAGAACTAGTATTTAGGTTTTTTAATCCTAGCGACACTATTCCTAGCTGAACGATCAATCCCCCGGTACTTGTCACTATTCTATACTACAACGATCAGGTACACTGCCTGGTGGGGGTTGTATGCTTCTCAAGATCCCTTGAGAGGTAAAGCCTGGTGCGATTCCCACATATCATCAGTATACGTGGCATCAACGACTTGGACATCCAGGAAGTGTAGTGTTACGTCGTGTCCTTTCAAGTAGTTCTATTTCATGTAATAAAGAGAAGTCTCCCGTCCTTTGTCATGCTTGTCAGCTTGGCAAACACGTGAAACTTCCATTTGTTAGTTCTAATAGTTTAGTATATTCGTCATTTGATATTGTACACTCGGACTTGTGGACTTCTCCAATTCCGAGTCTTTCTGGTTTCAAATATTATGTCTTGTTTTTGGATCATTACTCTCAGTTTGTTTGGGTTTATCCTTTAGTTAATAAATCTGATGTTTTGTCTAAATTTAATTTGTTTCGTAGTTTTGTTCGTACTCAATTTAAGTGTGAAATTAAATCTTTTCAGTGTGACCACGGTGGGGAATTTGATAACCAACCTTTTCATAAGCTTTTTTCAGAAAATGGAATTCAATTTAGATTTTCTTGTCCTTGCACTTCTCAACAAAACGAGAAATCCGAAAGGATGATTCGAACCATCAATAACCTTATCCGTACTTTGTTATTTCAAGCGAATCTTCCTCCTAATTATTGGACTGATGCTCTTAATATGGCTGTTTATCTTTTAAATATATTACCCTCACGAGCCATTGACAATGAAGTCCCATTTACTCGTCTTTTTGGACTCACACCTGACTATAGTCTTTTGCGTACCTTCGGGTGTCTTTGTTATCCTCATGTTGATACTCATCACAAACTTGGAGCTCGCGCTACACCTTCTCTTTTCTTAGGTCATGCCACCAATCATCGTGGTTACCGTTGTTTAGATTTGAACACCAATAAAATCATTATTTCCCGCCATGTTACCTTTGATGAGACAGTTTTCTCATTTGCCACAAAACCATCTCCTACCCCCACTACCACTACCAGTTCTTCTTATGCATTTTTGGATGACTCATCTAATGTCATTTCAAATATTCTAAGATTATCTCCTACCACAACAACTACTCATACACCTGATGCACCTGTTGAGCCTCTCAGTCCATCTCCTGCACCTACACCAACTCCTCAAACGCCACAAACACCTGATTCACCTATACCACAAATGCCACAAACACCTGATCCTCCAATTCCACAGCCCACCGGTTCGATTCACCCCATGGTCACACGTGCTCGTGTCGGGATTACTCGTCCCAATCCTCGTTATGCTAGTCATGTGTCTACGATTTCTCCTTTACCTCGGTCTCCTAGTGATGCGTTTCGTAATCCAAATTGGAAAAATGCTATGTGTGATGAGCATGATGCACTTATTAAAAACAAAACTTGGATTCTTGTACCAAAACCCACAGATGCGAATGTTATCCGTTGTATGTGGCTGTTTCGTCACAAGTATTTAGCCGATGGCACTCTTAGTCGATACAAAGCTTGTCTTGTGGCCAATGGTAGTAATCAGATAGAGGGTGTGGATGTTGATGAGACTTTTAGCCCGGTTGTTAAACCCGGCACTATTCGGACGGTTCTTAGTTTAGCTATTTCTCGACATTGGCCAGTACATCAACTGGATGTCAAGAATGCTTTTTTACATGGGGATTTGGCAGAAACAGTTTATATGTATCAGCCGCCTGGGTTTCGTGATCCTGTTCATCCTGATTATGTATGTTTATTGCAGCGTTCGCTGTATGGTCTTAAGCAGGCTCCTCGGGCATGGTTTCAGCGATTTGCAAATTTCATCACTACTGTTGGCTTTTCTCCTAGCCGTTGTGACTCTTCGTTATTTATTTATAAACAGGGTGATGATACTGCATTTTTGTTACTATATGTGGATGATATTGTGCTCACTGCTTCGTCTGATGGTTTATTACAGCAGCTCATTGCTTCTTTACATAAGGAGTTTGCTATGACAGATTTGGGTGCTCTTAATTATTTCTTGGGTGTTTCAGTTACTCGTGACTCTTCTGGTATGTTTTTGTCACAACGCAAGTATGCTATGGAGATATTGGAACATGCACATATGGTTGGTTGTAACCCTTCTCGGACTCCTGTTGACACAGAGTCTAAATTGGGTGATGATGGTGATCCGGTTTCTGATCCTAAGTTATATCGGAGCCTTGCTGGTTCTCTACAATATCTTACCTTTACTAGACCCGATATTTCATATGCAGTGCAGCAGGTTTGTCTTTTCATGCATGATCCTCGGGAGCCTCACTTCTCGGCTCTTAAGCGCATCTTGATGTATGTTCGGGGTACATTAGACTATGGTTTGCAGTTGTTTTCTTCATCAACTTCTTCATTGGTTGCTTATTCTGATGCTGATTGGGCTGGATGCCCTACTACTCGGAGATCGACTTCTGGGTATTGTGTTTTTCTGGGCAACAATCTTCTCTCTTGGTCCTCTAAGCGTCAACCGACGCTGTCTCGTTCCAGTGCTGAGGCCGAGTATCGTGGGGTTGCCAATGCTGTTGCTGAGACTTGTTGGTTGCGGAATATTTTACGTGAGTTACACACACCTTTATCTTCTGCTACGCTGGTATATTGTGATAATGTTAGTGCAGTTTACTTATCTTCTAATCCGGTTCAACATCAACGTACGAAGCATATAGAGATTGATATTCATTTTGTACGGGATTTGGTTGCTACTGGTCAGGTTCGAGTGCTTCATGTACCCTCACGTTATCAGTATGCGGATATTTTTACCAAAGGTTTACCATATCCTTTGTTTCAGGAGTTTAGGTCCAGTTTGAGTGTCCGGTGTCCTCCCACTCCAACTGCGGGAGAGTGTTAGTCGATATATATCCATTAGAGTCCTTGTCTATCTTATATTTGTGATATATATCCATTAGAGTCCTTGTCTATCTTCTTTGTAATGGTATTTATATACCCATTGATATCAATAATAACATAACGATTCATCCATTATTCTACAGTATATACGAGAGGTGATTTGCATACTACTTAAACTGACGTCACACGATTTTGTACAACACCGTATAATGCATACGTGATGCATGTATCAATTTAGATGTTGGTACAACTCAAGCAATTTGATTTGTTAAACTTGGCACTAATCATCCATCATTCATGTCAAAAACTATCGGTAAGTATCATTCATAAGAGGTCAAATGTCTAGCAAAAATCATCTTTGTTTAGAGATGATTTTGCAAAAGTCATCGTTATAGAAATGTAAAGTGCTAAACATTTTACCTCTCTTAGATACTTACTAATAGCTTCTACTGACAGAGATGATTAGTACCAAATTTGACAAACCACAATTATGGTTTTTCCACTTTACTCTAGATCAAATTGTCAAAATGTACCAATAAACAGCCACTAAAATTTGTCTTTTAGATATATGTATAGAAACTCTGTAAAATTTGTGGCCGAGCTTTAATCCAATAATTGCAAAAGTCATTAGCTTTTGCTTTATGAAATTGAAAAATCTGTTGGGACACAGCCAAGAGGTCCAAGTGTGGTTTGCACTTACATTCTAAAGACTATTATTGCATGCATGATCTGCCACTTGTTTCTACAATCATTTTAGTTAAAGAATTTGAGTCTTAATGCTAGGTGCCATCAATCATCACATCATGATGAATAAGATTTCGATTCAAAATTCTAAATGACCAAAGAATGTCACATTAACAAGAATCCATTTCCAAAGGCATATAACATCGATCTTATATGACCTTAAAACAAGTCTTACATGATCTTCGAGATTCAGAAAGTATAATAAAACCATGAAAAAGGTGTAGAATATCGTTAACTTTGTTTAAGATTCATCGTATCGGAAGTTGAAGAGATACGCATGCTTTTGTTAATGGGGATCAACTATTCGCGATAAAATGCTACTGTAATATTCTCCAATTTGAACATGGGATCAGTTAAGCTAGACCATTCATAAGAAATATACATACATGTGCTTTTTGAGAATGTTCATCCTAAAAGAATTTAATATATCATACCTAGATTCGAACATTTGTTTGATCTCTATCTACGAATGTAAGGCAAATTATATATATATAAAGAAAGTATTATACTTGCCACTGTTTCATCTTCTGGGTAGCCAATTTTTTTTTTTTTTTTTTTTTTTTTTTTTTTTTTTTTTTTTTTTTTTCATTTTGAGGGTAATTCTCTTTCAAATTCATCATCTTTAGGGTAATATGTATTTTTTGTAATAGCTAAGAGGGGCAAAAATGTCTAAAAATTTCTCAAAATACCCTAAAGATGATGAATTTAAAAAATAATTACCCTCAAAATGAAAAAAAAAAAAAAAAAAAAAAAAAAATTCACTACCCAGAAGATAAAACAGTGGCAATTATAATATTTTTTTTTATAATTTGCCTACGAATCTATTTCTCAAGTTAGAGACTGTTATAACATTTATCAATATGACAAAGTAGATAATTAAGCAAACATTATTGATAGCCAAAAGTAACTTTAGAAAAAGCATCAATACAATAAAATGAGCAAAAACAAGATATCAAGACATCAAAAAATGCACAACAATTAAAGGGCACTTGTGCACTTTTGTGACTAGTCGTAATGTATACACCTTTTTTTCTAGTTAACAAAAGGATGACAAAGGTATTGTGGCAAAAAAGACACATGATGAACAAGGCTATCAAACAAACTTGGTGATGTGTCAATATTTACTTTAAATTTTTTCAAGAAGTACATTCAATTTTGTGCATGTAAACTTGCTAAATTTTCACTAGAATATGTTCACTTGTGTACGTTTCAATAGATTTTGAGAACGACATCAGTATAGTACCCAGTGAAATATTACTCTATTACTATGTGTTTAATCATGAACAAGATTCTATGTGTTTAATCATAAACAAGATTCTGAATAATTAGAACTCTTAAAAGTCACAATGCACTAAACCCACTAATACTAATTATCACTTTTGCTGCCTTACTTTAATTGGTTGTTTTTAAAAACGCTAAGACATCTTTAGCTCAATTTAATTTCGTTACTTAAGGTTAACGCAATCTAGCAAGACACGGAAACGAATTTTGTTTCAGTTAAAAGTCTAATTATCGTTTTAAGGCCGGTTACATTTCTCAAAACGAGTTCAAACATATACCATGGCAACCAAAAGCCTTTTGTTTAGCGGTATATGAGTGACTCAAAAATCAAAATGATAGATTCAAGTCTTTTTAATTGAGACATGCATATGTACAATTATTTGTAAAATAGTTGTATGTCGTTCAAAAAAAAATGTAACACCTAATAATTACCTAGCCATGCCTAAAGATGAAACATGAAATTTGACACTTCTAATATTTAGTTAAGAAACGTGAATGACACATATATACAAATGAATAAAACTTGAAATAAAGAATGAATAATTTCTTTAAACCACAATATTCGACTCTTATTTCATATAAAAAAAGTTTGTTCATATTTCATGTATAAAAAAAAAAAAAAAAAAAAAAAAAAAAAAACGCATCACATGTTATATGATTTTGGCTAAACAAATTCACCTTTTTTCCACAATCGTATATATTCTTTTCAAAAAAGAAGTTGAGAAATTAAGTCATACAGTACAATAAAAACGTAAGACAGACCTCTTTTCCAACAAACTTATAAGACAGACCTCTTTTCCAACAAACTTTGTAAGTTTATATTGGCAACAACAAGAAACCCATGCAACCTATTGCAGTTGTCACTCTTTTTTACGTAGTATATACTCTATATATTTATTGCTAGCTTCCATAGTTCCATTAACAAAAAGATAGAAACCTCTACTTGAAAAAATGGAAGAAGAAATCCCACACCAACGACCCGAAAAATTCCTCACTATGGCGGTTTCAGAGCTGAAAACGCAGCAAGCGATTGCATGTCCGTTGGTCATAATGAACTTGACATGGTTTGCCAGGATAACCATCACAACTGTGTTTCTTGGTAGACTAGGTGAGCTAGAGCTAGCCAGTGGGAGTCTTGGGTTCATGTTTTCGAACGCGACTGGTTTCTCGGTCTTGGTTGGTCTATGTGGTGCCATGGAGCCTATATGTGGTCAAGCTTATGGAGCCAAGAACTTTAAGCTACTTCACAAAACTCTTGTCATGATGGTTTGTTTGCTACTAGTAACTTCACTTGGTTCTTGTTTCTTGTGGCTAAATGTTGATAAAATCTTGATTTATATTGGCCAGCAAGAAGATATTTCCTTAGAAGCTAAAAAGTATTTGTTTTATCTCCTCCCTAATTTAATTGTCACTTCATTTTTATGTCCACTTAAATCTTATTTAAGTTCACAATGCATAACGGTCCCAATTATGTTCACTTCTGTTCTTGGGGTGATGCTTCATGTACCGGTTAACGTTTTCCTTTCAAGAACTCGAGGTTTTGAGGGTGTTGCGATGGCCATTTGGATCACCGATCTCGTGGTGGTCATTTTGCTAGTGGTGTATGTGGTTGTGATGGAGTGCAGAAAGAGCGGAACATGGAAAGTAGGTGGATGGTGTGAACAAGGAATCGAAGACTGGGTTCGGTTATTGAAACTTTGTGGGCCGTGTTGCCTTATGACATGTCTTGAATGGTGGTGCTACGAAATCGTTATCTTGCTAGCCGGGAAACTCCCAAATGCTAAGCAAGCGGTTAGCATAATGGCAATTGTGATCAATTTTGACTACTTGCTCTATGCTGTGATGCTTTCACTAGGTACGTGTGCATCCATTCGTGTTTCAAACGAGCTTGGTGCGAATCGGGCGGGACCCGCTTACAGGTCAGCGTATATTTCATTATCATTGGGTTCGGTTGCCGGTTTAGTTGGTGGGCTAGTGATGGTGTTGGCTAGAGTCAAGTGGGGTAGTGTGTTTAGCCACAATAAGGAGATTGTGAAAGGTGCGAGTAGTGCAATGTTGTGGATGGGTTTGTTGGAGCTGGTGAATTTCCCACTCGTGGTTTGTGGCGGGATCGTGAGAGGAACCGCCAGGCCGTGGTTGGGGACGTATGCAAGCATTGGGGGATTCTACATAATAGCCTTGCCGTTAGGCGTGTTTTTAGCTTTTAAAGTTCATTTGGGAGTCAATGGACTGCTAATCGGGTTCTTAGCCGGAGTGTCCACGTGTGTAATGTTGTTATTGGGGTTTATTTCGAGGATTAATTGGTCTGAAGAAGCCCGTAACGCACAAAGACTTGCTGCGCATGCTGTCAAAGAAGATAGCATCGTCAAAACATGAATCAAATGCGATAAACTTCAGCAAGTTATGTAATATACAGTTTGTAGCATTTGTATTTGCAATTTCAAGTACTTTAACCTGAGATGCCTCAATCAGCGGCAACACGGTTTGCTTTTCTTCACTCCAAAAGCCGAAACATACCAAACCGAAAAGAAATAACAGATTAGGAACACTATTGCTGATCTAGACATACTTATCAAAGATAACTCCAAAGGCACCACCATATGATTGTGCACTATAATTAGGATAACATTAACATAAGATATGTTACAAAGAAAGCATTAACATTAGATATGCATTAAGTTATGCCCACATCAATCACTAATCTAATGACTAACAATAGCAAAATATGTGGGTAAGAATGGTTACACAATATGAAAAGTATAATAATACAGTGATCATCCCACTAGAGTATAACCTTTAAGTGATAGTTATTTATAGAAACTCTATCATGATAAGCATATACAATCAGATATCAATTTACACTTTAAAGTTAGATATGGTACTTTCCTAACTTAGAACTCTTTGTGCATATAGAATAAGCACCCGCTACGTTCCAACCAGAAATTTTTTATTTCAATCTTCCGGGGGCTATTTTACAGTTTTATTGTTAATCAGATGATCTCCTGATCAATCTATCAGAATCATCAAAGCTATTATGTTTGACCCTTAAAAGTCGACATGCATATTAACTAGAACAAAGACACAAGGGGCGGATGCTAATTTTGATTGTAGGCTAACTTAGAATGTTTGTGAGTCAACATAGATCACATAATGAATTATCACAGCTTGAACAACATATATCAGATTGAATGGTGGCTCATTTTGAACAACAAGAGTTTATAAGTAACAACAACTGGAAGCTGATGAAGTTGTTAATCTTCAACAAATCCAGGTTTAGAAATTACAGAGTGAAGTTCTTGTGCTTTTTCGTCGTTGAAGCCGAGAGTAGCCATTATTTTGTGTCCAGCTGCTTCCTTTTGGTACCAAACGCCGAGAAGCAGATGAGATGTTGTAATTTCCCCATCAACACCTAAAATTATAGCATATAGTTAAGGTAAATAATAAAATTTTCTCATTTTTATAACAAAAGAAATTACAAGCATAATTAAACTGTATGTATTGAAAAATATCCTCCTTTTTTCTATTTTGCAAGGTGGTGCTTTGCGTGCTGGTCCTAAATTATCCAAAATACGTCTTTAAGTTCTTTATAGACTTTAAAGTAGATATTGTTTTTTGGGCAAACAGTGTAGCAAGATATATACATGAGACGTACAAGAAAAGAACTTTGGGATGCAAAAGGAGATAGAGATTGAGCTAAAATATAAAACTTGCCTGATTTAAATTTTTCATCAACCGCCCAATCAAGGGCCTTTTGAGCCGCTTCAGTTAGGGGGGGATGCTCAGGACTGTAAAAGAAATAGTCCGGTTTTCCAATCAATTTGATGGCCTCCTCCCGTACTCTCATAAGTGTAAATCCGTTTGCACGCAAGAGTTTTGAAGCACGGTTTGTTCCTACAAATGAACGAAAAAGAAAATTTATGAAATTAAAATTGCACTTATGCTCAACTAGTACTGTAGACAGGAATTCGAATAGGTTACTAGAGTGCAGGCCACACCAAGCTCAGTGGTCGGTCACCAAAGAGCCTTATTCATATGAGCCGCATGACTTAAAAGTTGCAACAAAATTTCAAATATGTATGCACAAAAATTATTACTGGAGGTGAAGATAAAACATATACTTAAAATAATTTGATTGTTATGAAGCATCATTGACACCAATATTATTAACATTAACATTCAACAAATGACATAACTCCAGAAGCTTATAACCATTTCAATTACCACTCTTATTCTATCAATAGCACCCACATTAGCACGTCCATAGTTCTTGTAGAACTGTCTCAGAAATGAAAGATATCCTTCTTAACTACCATTTCATTCAACTTAATATCAATAAAAATGTCATTAATTAACGTTAACATCGAACACATGTGTGATGGAAAGATGTCGAGTACTTGAGCGGGGTTAATGTCTTCTAAAGATAAGGGGGTGTTTAGATGTCCGTTTAAACTGTGGCTAGGAAGCTGCAATAATCAGCTCTAAGTGTTTATGTTTTTGAAGTTTTTATTATGTAAAGTCAAATTAATAAGCTTGTATGACCAGGTAACAAGTTGAAATAAAAAAAACTTAATACTGAGATAAACATTAATTATCAGCTAGCGTAACATACTAATATCTTTGATATACGACCACCTGTAAGACAATATCCTTTTATTTATAAACATGGACGAATATACTATCTGTCACAGGACGAGGCATCCTTGTTATCAAAGCCAATGGACCTCACCATGGCAACCCACAAAGTTGTGCCTCGATGGACCTCTTGCATAGGGACACGTTACGCACCAACAGATAAGGGTAAGTCTAATGCATCTACATATTTTTTTTTATTACATTATCTGTGATCTATGTTTTACAGTCAGATAGAGGAAGGCATACTTGCTCAAGTGAAGACTATTGATTTTGTCTAACTATGGAGAGCTGATACAAAAGCAGTCTATGGTTAAGTTTACTAGAAGCAAATCCAGCAATAGCTAGAATGTGTGTTTCCAAAATCCGATGATGATACACGAGACTGTATCCGGACATGCTTCTAAGTTCTAAGGCTTGTGTGCGTAATAATCACTATCAATAGTGTTAACCGTTCAACTATTTTCTAACTTTTAGAAACTTATAGTGAGTATATAAGTGAAGTTCTAATCATTAGATCCCTAAATAATCAGATAAATCAGTTTCAAAACGCATCCATCCTAAAAGGCTAAAACCACATGAGGAACAACAAAACAAATACCACAATTATGCATTAACACAATGTGCAGCAATACGAATATCAAAAAGGGAAATCGGAACAAACCCTCAACCAAAATCCCCATAAGAATAGCTTCAGTTCCCGTAGTCGCAAACTTAAGCTTCCTGGCCTCCAACTCACCCATTGCAAACGACTTTATTCCTTTCAACGACCATCTAACATAACATTAACATATATTCAACCCATAATTCATTCATTACGTATTCTACAAACAATTACTAGTAGCAAACATATATAACATGACTCACTGAGGAACTTTATCACTTGAACTAACCCTCTCTGGATTCCTGTAACAACACATAAACGTTATGTTAAGAGGGCTTTTGTTGAATATTATTTATAGGGGTATGAGCTTATTTGATTTCGCCTTATGTTTTATAAGCCCAATTTTTCCGGCTTATTTTGAAACTTATAGGATTTGGCTTATATAAGCTTATTACTATGATAGAAACAAACTCAACTTATATAAGCTCACAAGTCTCAAAATGAGCCCCAAATTTTAGGCTTATGAAACATAAGCCGAAATCAGATAAGCTTGTAACTAACACACCCTAGGAGGTATTTGTTTCGGCTTATATAGCCAGCTTATGGCTTATTTGGTTATGGGCATATGTTTCATAAGCTCACTTTTTGTGTGGCTTATTTTGCAACTTTTTTGTCTTGTATAAGCTTATTATGACATAATAAATATATATACTACAAAAAGTTTGAAAATAAGCCAGACAAAAAGTGAGGATATGAAACATAAGCCCAAAACCAAATAAGCCATAAGCCCGTTATATAAGCTGAAACAAACACCCCCTAAATAATCATATCGTAGACATAAATAATAATATATAAGCAAGCATACGCAGTAGGGAGACTGAAGGAAATAGTGGCAGAAATGGGTCGGGTCATGGGTCGGGTACTTGACAGTTTTAGAGCCGCTGGTAATCTGGAAACACCTTTACCACATAACCATGCACTAGTAGTGGATAACTTGCTATTTTTAGAAAACGGGTCGGGTTGAAATATAGATAAAAAGAGGGTGGTCTGAGAAGAAGCCATTGATTTTTTGTTGGGTAACAAGAAGAAATCTTACCAGAAAGTACTTTAGTACTTTTAGATTAGTTAGATAGGGGAACAAGAAACCACTTTAAACGATGTCGTTTAATGTTTGTTTGACTTATATAACACATGGGCTTTATAGGATCACAAGTGTTGTTGGGCTTAAGGTTGTGTTTAAACTTTTATTACCATTTTGTTAAACTTTCTAGTAACTCCCACCACCTTAACAAGGCAAAAAAGCTAACCTTGTTAATTTGTTATGATGTTCATATCAATTATGTATAGTAAAAAAAAATAAAAATCTTCAATAATCTTGTTCTTCCATTAAGTATGTTTGTTTGTTTATATACAATCAGGTACGGAGCTTGAACTAATTTTTTAAAAGAGCCGTAGAATCAATGATTAATTTTAGAGGGGTTAAATGATACGTAATGTTTTTTTCATTAATTTTATAAACAAAATACACTACAAAATTTTTTTTAGGGTCCAGGGCCCACCCCTACCCTTGATGCCCATGAGTTGTACAACATATAGCATGATACCATGCATCACGTATGCATTATGCGGTGATGTACAAAATAATGTGTAAATCACTTCTTCTTTATATAATATCTGGCCTCTTGTATACAAGGATGGAGCCAGTTTGGGAGCTGGCTGGTACGCGGCCTCCCCATTTCAAGTGCATGATGGCCCATTGTGTGAAAGAAAATAGCTAACTAAACCTCGTTGGGAAACTAATTATATACGAGGGTTTAGCTTTTGTAAAAAGAAAATGGCACATAGGTATTGTTCAATGATTCGTGTCCTTTCATCTTAAAAATGAACCCAGTTGAGAAACTAATTATATACGAGGGTTTACATGTATGTAACTTTGTTTATTTACTTATGGAAAATGACAATTTTACCATTATATTTTTTAATAACTCCATTGACAGTGAAGGGTAAATAGTCGTTTTACATGAATAAAATATAGACAATAGCCAAAATTAAAATTTTAATATCTATAATACTTCATCCGTCTTCAAAATTACTGTGAGAAAACAAAAATCACAAAGTTTAATAAAAGTGTGACCACTTTAATTTTCTATCACCAAAATAGAATATTCATTCACTAAATAGTCTAGTTTTTACTTAAAAAGTAAAGTGGACAAATTTGTACTATAATTTTGGGAAGGAAAGAGTAGCAAATAATAAAAGAAGCTACACATAATTACAACGATCGCAAGGAGGAATATGAGTTAATTGCATTTTTTATCCTTGTGGTTTGGCCAAATGGCAGGTTTCGTATTTGAAACTTTGAAAATGCAGCAATAGTCTTTATTTTGAAGTTTGGGTTGTATTTTTGTCTATGAATAAAGTTAAATGACTAAAATACCATTTATCTTCGTTAAAAAAAGACAAGGGTAATTTCGTTATTTCCAACCGAAAAGGCCAAAAATGCAACCCAAACTTTAAAATAAGGACTATCGCTACATTTTCAAAATTTTAGAGACCAAACCTGCAATTTGGCCAAACCACAAAGACCGAAAATCTTTTTAAACTTTGTAATACTCATATTTCTATATCCTTGCGAAACCCCATTGTTACTTCAATATCCTTGTAAACTTCAAACTTACTTCAAAATCTTTTTAAACTTTGTAATACTCATATTTCTATAACAACATGATTAAAAAATGATAAAACTCTCCTCCCTATGGCGATTTTTTTCCTATCTCCTATCTAATCGATCATCAATAAAACATTCCCTAACCCTCTAATTCTTGCAACGATCTGTTTAAATTATTGTTTAAACGTTTGTTTTTCATTAATTTCTTCAACATTGTTGCTAGATTCTAAGCGCTTAGGCTGTTTCTTTGGGAGTCGGTTACTTAGGGTTTTTAGGATTTTTAAAACCATAAAGCGATCTGCTGCTCGATCCTTTAGCGATCGATCTGATTTCTTTTTAGGGTTTGTCTTAATCGCTCGTTAGGGTTTTTTGGTAGGTTTCTGATCTGCTGCAGTTTTGTTAATTATTCATTATCATTAAGCAGCAAAGTATGGGTTGATTTATTATGCTAAATTCTTATAAACCCTAGGCAACTAGGGTTTAATTATCAGCCTACGATTGGCTTGTTTCTGGTTTATTTGCTTTGTTAAGGTTTTTACCTAGTAACTTCGTATTTTATTTGTATTGGCTGATGTAATGGAACGATTAGGAGAGATGAATAATGTGGATGACATACGTGATATGTCTAAGGTAACTATGCGACGTGACCAGGTCGCGGGAGGGATACTTCTATCCGACAACAAGATAATTCTGAACCAAGTAGTGTATCTACGTCTGTGGGAAATTCTGACCCTATGGTTAAGGGTTTCCATGTTCATGAAGATGGTTTACATGCTACTGATGTTGCTGTTGATGGTCCTAATGCTATCTCTGGGTTGATTATGTACATGCCCTCTTGGGTGTGTCGATTAAAACTATTAAGGATATTGATGATTTCATTACAGGTCTTGAAGAGGGTAAATATCCTATGTGGGCTGATGTGGATGGTAACATTAAAGATAAGGTAATTGCTGATCTTAGGAGTCTGTTATTCGAGTTAGAGGCTGCTGAACTTCAAGAGACTCCCATTGTTGCATCAGAATGTGTAGGTGTTGATATCTCTATTCCTCGTAAAGTGGTGGAAAAGGTTAGTTCTCGTTTGGAACATACCTTATATGGCTACTTTATTGGGAAAAGGATGGCGTATCCTGTGGTTGAATACTATGCTAGGAGTAATTGGGTGAAACATGGTCTTAAAAAGATTATGATGAATTCCAAAGGTTTCTTTTTCTTTAAATTTGATACATTGGCTGGTCTAGAAGCTGTCTTGGAAGGAGGCCCTTTGATGATACGCAAATCTCCAATTATTCTCAAGAAATGGTCTTTGGATACTTGTCTGCGTAAGGAAGAGTTAACTAGTGTTCCGATTTGGGTAAAATTGCATGATGTTCCTCTTCAAGTCTTTGAAGAGGAGGGTATTCGATTGATCTCTAGTTTCATTGGTAAGCTTGTTATGCTTGATTCATATACTACCTCTATGTGCATGGATTCATGGGGTAGGAGTAGTTTTGCTAGATGTCTTATTGAGGTTGACTCTCACTCTGACCTTCTGGATACTGTGACCATTGGGTTCCCTTCACTTACAGGGGAGGGTTTTATTAAAAAGAGCATACGCGTTGAATATGAATGGAGCCCCCCCCCCCCCCCCCCCCGGTGCAATTTATGCAAAATCTTTGGTCATACTCATGATCAATGTTCTGAAAAGGTGGTGAGGCCTCCTACACAGGTGATTAGCCCTTCTATTGTATCTACTTCTCATGTTACTACTCCTACAGTGGAATTGGATACTGATGGTTTTCAAAAGGTGGGTAAGAAGAAAAAGAAGAAGGGTAAAGCAAAGGCTGCTAATGGGAATCCTTCTGTTGGTACTTCGGTTAAACAGTTCAAACCTGTTCCTAAAGCAACTACTAGTGAACCTAAGAAGGGTGCAAATACTATGGGTACTGCACATACATCACTGTCTCAGTTGAAGTCTACTGGTAACGCTTCTAAGGAAGTTAATGTGTCTACATCTAATCCGTATGTTGCATTGGTGATGGATGATGAAGGAAAAGTGGAAATGGTGTCTGATGAATCGGCCAATCTATTTGCTAAAATGGGGGCAAGTTCATCTCGCACGTTCTCTGCTGGCTAAATGTTTTTTGTTTAATTCTAGATGCGTTTTTGTTTCTAGTTTTGTTAGTGCTTTTGGCATGTCTTAAGCACTAGAGTTAGGAGGTTTTCAAGCTTTTTAGCTTGAGGTTAATATGGTATTTCAGCCATATTCCATTTGTACTTAAACGTTTTTTGGTTAATCAATTTACCAGGGTGCAGGATTACTCCCCTTTACCCAAAAAACTATAAGTAAGTTGACTTTAATTTTTTTTTTATTTTTTATATTTTTTTTTTACTTTTGCTTAATTATTGATTTACAATTTATATTGCCCTTTACTCTCATTATACTCTAGTTATAAAATAGGAAAATAAAAAGGATGTATGTTCTTCAAATGTTTACATCTTTCTTTGGGTAAACATCGTTTTCAATCTGTGGGAGTTAACACATGTATGTTTTGCCGATGATTTGCTAGTCATGTGTCATGGTGATATAGCATCTGTGGGAGTTATTAAAGAGGCTATTGAGGAATTCAGCTCATACTCAGGTCTATTGCCTAACCTGTCCAAAAGTACTATTTTTTTTGGGAGTATGCAGAATGAAAACAAGGTGGCTATCCTTAACATCTTACCATTTGTCACTGGTACACTTCCTGTTAAGTATCTTGGTGTACCTCTCCTGACTAAAAGGCTAGGAGTGAAAGATTGCATGAGTTTGTTGGATAAAATCAAAAAAAAGGTAAGTAATTGGAAGAATAAAAGCCTCTCTTATGCTGGTAGACTTCAACTTATTGCAGCAGTTCTGGAGTCAATTCATGTTTATTGGGCCTCTGTGTTTCTTCTTCCTTTGACTGTGATCAAGAGTATTAATAGGCTGTTAAAAGATTTCCTCTGGAATCAAGGTAATTCTTCCAAGGGGAAATGCAAAGTATCCTGGAATATTGTTTGTAAGCCAAAAGATCAGGGGGGTTTGGGATTAAAAGAGTTACAAAGCTGGAATGAAGCTCTGCTATCTAAACATGTGTGGAATCTTGCTACTAAGAAAGATTCTTTATGGGTCAAATGGATTCACACTGTAAAACTGAGAGGAAAGAACTTTTGGGAGGTTGAGGCTGATGTTAATGATAGTTGGGGTTGGAAGAATATTTTGAGAATCAGAGACAAAGTCAGGAATAGAATTGTGGTGAAAATTGGGAGTGGAAGAAGTGTTTCAATGTGGTATGATAATTGGAGTCATTTGGGTCCTCTTAGTCAATACATCACTCATAGAGATCTTTATGATGCTAGATTGGATAATGGGATGAAAGTTAGTGATATGATTAGTAATGGTTGCTGGAATTGGCCATCTGAATGGTACTAGAAATTTAGCAATATTACGTGCAGGGGCGAAGCTTGGAAATTTCGAGTGAGGGTCGGGATCTAAATTTTTTTCTTCCTAACACTATGGGGGGTCGAAACCGAATTAAATTGGGGGGGGGGGGGCGAAACCGAAAATACCGAAATTTTTCTACACGAAAACTATATACCCCTACATCGCAAAAAAAATTTCGGGGGGTCGGCCGCCCCCTCCCGCCCCTTAGAAGCTGCGCCCCTGATTACGTGCATCAATGTCCCAAGTTTAGAACCTGGAAAATGTGATGTTGCTATTTGGACTGATTGTGAAGGAAAGGAAGTGGATTTTGCTGTCAAGAATGTGAGTAGAGATTTCAAGAACAATGATCCTATTGTGTCTTGGTGGAAGGTGGTCTGGTTTTCTCAATGCATCCCAAAGCATGCATTTATCCTATGGCTTGCTGTTAAAAATAGATTGTCCACTCAAGATAGAATACAAAAATGGGGAAACTGTTTAGTTAACAGATGTTATTTGTTCAAAAATGATTCTGAAGATTTAGAGCACTTATTCTTTAACTGTGAATATTCAAGGGGTGTTTGGAACAAGACTAAAATTATGGCTAATTTGAGAGGAGACTTGTTCAATTGGAATGACACTATTCTTGAGTATACTAATGGTCAAAATGGAAATAATATTTGGAGTGTGGTAAGAAGATTGATATTTGCTGCTAGTGTCTATTTTATTTGGAATGAGAGGAATTGTAGGATCTTCAAAGAGGAAAGTAAAGGTCATGAGGAGGTGGCAAAAATGATAATTGAAACAGTGAAATGGAAACTGATTAGCTTAAGAGTAAAAGATAGTAATGCAGTCAGGAATGTGGAAAGAATATGGTCTATTACTTGCAACAAGAAAGTGAAGGATGGTTATAGTATTGGTTGTATGATGACTGAATAGCAGATGGCTTGTAATTTGTGGTTGAAAACTGGTATAAGTTAGTTCCTCTGCCATTGTATTGTGAGGATGGGCTGCAAGTTAATGATAGAAAGGACTAATTTGTGACAGTTCGTAATCCTCAAAAGGAAGTTTCCTGCTATGGTATGCTAATGTGTATTTTGCCTGACTAGCATTATGGGGGTGTTTGGCTCAAGAGATTCTGATTATGGAATCTCAAAATAAAGTGCAGGTGGTGTTTCATGAATAACCTGCTGCTAGTAAACATGGTTTTAAACCAGAAAATTCTCAAATTTTCAACCTGAAAATGTGAGAATTCTTGTACTCACTTCAACTGATGGCCTTGTACCTTGGATATTTTAGGGCTCTTCTTTCACAAGGGTTCTTCTAATTGTCCATAAAGTAGGTTTCCAGTTAAGTAGGGTAAGTGAGTATGGTGGGCAGTGTATGAAGATAGAAATAGTGAGGAGTGAAAGATGAACCTACTTGGTCCTATCTATACACTGCCAAGGAGGAAAGGTTGGTACTCACTGTAGGGTGTGTGTTCCTAGTTGTGTGAAGCCATTGTAGTAAATGGAAATGTAGCACAATTAGTATAGCCCCTACCGTGGAGAGGTTATGGGTGCCTAGTGAAGCCATTAACCCATTTCTCTTATGCTTACTGTGGGTGATGGATGAGTGAGCATGGGAGGGGGTAAGATGGAAATGTAGCTAGATGGTTAAGGTGCATAAAAGGTGAATTGATAAGAGTTTGGTATAGCATTTGGTGGGATTGCAATCCTCTATGATCTGTTCTATTCCTGATGCTAGTTAGTTGTATGTTTGCTTTGCTATGTTCTGTATTAGAATTGGGGCTGTCCAATTCTTTGAATTCTATTGTTTAAGTTTGTACAGACAGTTTTGGAAAAGTTAATATAAATTCACCATTTGCACCAAAAAAAACATCGTTTTCAATCTTAAGGTCGACTAATCCATGTGTTTTGAACCCATCACACAGACTCAAACCGGGTAAAGCCCCCCCCCCCCCCCCCCTGACCATTTCAAGGTTGTTTGCACCTAGCAAGAATTGAATTTGATACTCACATTTTAGTGATGATAGTCACAAGCATTTTGCCACTAGTTCGGTTTAGGTGATTAATTCAATTGAGAAACAAAATAGTCATGTTATATTAGATAATGGTCTATAAATTTAGTACATGATCTTTAAAAATTGAATCACTTAGTAAGGGGTAGTTTATTATAAAAATGTTCCAAACTAAATTTTAGGTTGTCTTTAACTTGCTTGTTAACTGTTATAATTGTCATTCTATATTCGTTGTTGCAGGTCATAATCTTGTTGAATTAGAGGTGAAGAATGCATGCCTGTCTGCGTATAAACTGATTCCAATGCCTATGCTAACAAGTTTGACACTTGAATCTGTAAGATTATATGACGAAGACTTAAACAAGTTGAATATGTGCACCCCTAATCTTCATGTTCTTAACCTGATAAGTGTTCGAGGATTAGAAAATCCTAAGATCCACCATCTCAATCTGAAAACCTGTTACTTGAAAGCCCCTATTTCTGGCACTTTTAAACTGTACACTATAAGCACGCCCAACCTCATAACACTAAGACTTGAATGTTTAAAGCTCACAGGATTTCATGTTGACGCTCCTATCTTGTCTCATATCCATGTTGTCCTTGATAATACTCTTAATTGTCCAAAAGTATTCGAACTCTTAAAGGTTGAAAATCTGAAAAAAGGTTTGGCTTACATGTGACGATATTGGAGAGTTACTTTATAAGTTTTAGCTTAATGAAACAGTAGAAACTCTAACTCTTGATTCACCATATTTTAGTTTTGGAAAAAACTTCCCCTATTTTACCCTCTACCAAGTGTTTGCTGTTTTTCTACGCGTGAATTCCTTATGTATTAAATCAAATGCATAGGTGACTTTAGAGGCATTTTGCAACTCATTATGCGGGGAGATGTAGGATGGAAAGAATGGATTAAACACACTTACTGCATATTTGTTACTTGTTGACCCATCATTGACTTTCTCCTGTGTTTCTTTTGTGTTGCACCAATGCTTGTCCTTGTCAGAGGTCTCATTTCTCGTCCACCGTGATGTTGTTGCTAAGGTATCAAAGAGTTTCATATATAAGTGTGTGGCCCACTGGCCTGGTTTGAAATGGAGATGGGGAATTTGGAGTGAACAAATGGAAGATTCTTGGATAACGGATTATTAAGATGGAATGAACGAGTTATTAGGAGACAAGCCTCCATTTGAGTAAGTTTTTAATGAAGCTAAGTTCTCTTTAAGTTTTATGGGTTTCTTATTCATATGGAGTGACCCTTGCTTGTTTTAGTGTTATGTTATCCCAAATTGGGGTACTTATGAATTATGATGATAGGTAGTGAGATATGGATGCGGTAACTATTATTTTGACCTATATTTGTCTTTTTGTTGTTTCTTTTTTACAGTTGAATCATTCAATATGTGGATGTCGATGTAATACAGTAGTTTTTTTCTCTGTGACCGCGTCTAGAGAATCTGGCAAACCTTAAAAAAATTTGACATGTGTATGCCCGCCCTGTTGTTACAAATATATAGGCTTGTTACTTAGCGACTTTCCGATTACAGACACCCTTGGGCAGTTGTTTAATTGACATGTTATTATATAAATATATTTTTGTAAAGGGTTTTTCTAACTTGTGCCCTAGGAGTACAAGTTAAGCACACTAAAAGGACGGCGAGACCTATGAAAAAGGACGTCCCGGACCCACAGAAAAGTACACTTTTCAAATAAAAGATGTTCAGACATCATTTTTCATAGGTCCCGCCGTCTTTTTGGTGTGCTTAACTTGTTTAGAAAAACCCTGTTGTAAACTCTGTACATATATCAATGGCACCATGACAACTTGATGGGTCAAGATGGCTATGAAGCAATGGTTGTGGGTTGTGGGTTGTTGTTTGGTGTTCGTTGTTACGATTCTTGTGTCAATAGTCAGAGACGGAATTTAGTGGGGACCGAGAGGTGTCATGATCCCCGTAAGATTCTTAGCCACAAGTACATTTTAACCATTACACCTTGTAGTAGCAGACAATATTAGTAGAAATGTTAAATGTAAATTGGCCTCTTAAAACAAATATGTTAGAGTTTGGCTCTTCTAATTAAACTTATCAAGTTGTGTCTATATTAAGGATGAGCACGGTACCTGTACCGTACCGATCCCGTACCGAATTAGTGGTACCGATTTTTTTTCGAGCATAAATTAGGGTACCGGTACCGTACCGAACGGGATTCGGGTACCGGTACCGGGAAATCGGGATTTTCCCGTTTTTTTCGGGAATTTTCCGATTTGGTACCGGTCCCGTACCGAATTAGTGGTACCGAATTTTTTTCCTCCTTATTTCGTAGTACCGGTACTGTACCGTATATCGGGATCAGTACCGTTTCAGTACGGTTCATGTTCGGTTCCAGGATTCCGTTCGAAATGCTTATCCCTAGTCTATATCAATAGCTTTCGCTTGTGGATTGGTTGGATATTATACTTCTAGTTTTGTTTTATTATGTATATTAATATTTTGGACCACGATTCATTTTGGCTAAATTTTTTTAATCAAAATGAAATTCCATATTATTATCATCTAATGACTATGGAAATGCTAAGCATACGTAAATAACTAACGAAATCCTTACAACTATGTAGCAATATTCCATTTTTAACCTATTACGCTTTAAAACTGAAATCTTTTACAGGATTAATTATGAATATATTCTTATCTTTATCAAACTATATATACCAACCCAATTTATAACCCAAACCATTACATTAAACTTTTCAGAAGACAATATGATGAAGCAGCCAAACAAAGGGCGAAAGAAGATCCCAATCAAGAAGATAGAAGAGACAACCAGTCGTCAAGTCACCTTCTCCAAACGACGCACGGGACTCTTCAAGAAAGCTAGTGAACTTTGTGTCTTGACGGGGGCTGAAATGGCAATCCTTGTCCAATCACCCGGTGGCCATTGTTATGCTTTTGGTCATCCTTCAGTTGATGGCGTTATCGACCGCTACATGAATAACACCAATGATGATAACAATGGATCAACATCAAGTGATGCATCAGTGTCCCCAAAACGACCATCATTGACCGAGGTTAACCAACATTATGCCGAGCTTTCAAAGGAGTTGGAGATGGAGAAGAGGAAGCACGAGTTGATTCAACAAGAAAAAATAGGTAACTCTAGCGAGTTTCCATGGTACGCGCAAGACATTGAAGGGATGGAAGTGGAGGAACTCGAGCAATATCTTGCGGCTTTGGTGGAGTTAAAGAGGAAGGTTCTAGTACGTGCTGATGATCTCGCCAATATGGAGAGTGCATCCATGTTGTCTTTGGGTCCGAGCAGGTGGAATAACCTTCCAAACACATTTAACAATGCTCCTCTGAGCATGCAGGTTTTTGCAGATGGAATCAAGAATGAGAATAGCACGATGAATGGTCCGACAAGTGATCTAAACTTTGGAGATGGAATCAAGATTGAGAATAACACGATGAATGGTCCGACAAATGGTCTAGACTTTGGAAATGGAAACAATCATGAGAATAACACGATGAATGGCCCGACAAGTGGTCTAGACTTTGGAGATGGAATCAAGATTGAGAATAATTACACGATGAATGGTCCGACAAATGGTCTAGACTTTGGAGTTGGAAACAATCATGAGAATAATACAATGAATGGTCATTTGGACTTTGGAGATTTAGGTTTGGATTTGGATCATTTGTATTGAACTTAATTCACTACTACAAATCATGCCGGCACCAACCGAATTTCAGCAACAATCATCGATTCGTTGGTAAATTACTACTTTACCAACGACTTTACCAACAAAGATAAGAAAAGCAAAATTTATAGTTTACCAATGACGTAATTGTTGGTAAATCCGTTGGAACACAGTTTTTATTTGGAGGGAAATTTCCCGCTAATTTTACCAAGTACCTTTTCTCAATAATTGGTTGGTAAAATCAGAAAAGTAGTGTAAGTAGAGCCCAAGATAGTGAAAAAGTAAAATTTATTCTCGAAAGTGAAATTCTTAAATTTTGTAATTAGTTCAAACCAAAGTAAATTTTTTTTCCCCAAATCAAAAGTCCCTCCATACCAAAAAAACAAGCGTAAATTACAAAATGAGGACTTTTTGTGGTTGCATATTCCCACCAATGACTTTTTTAGCTAGTGTTCCCAATTTAGTCAAGTGCTAATGTGCGATCGTGCGATCCCACCAGTTTCTTGCCAAGTGTCCATGTAAAAGAGATAAAAACCAATCATTGGAGGCCGACACCTCAACTTGTATCCTGAACACCCCATGAATCAGCAACAATACTTGAAGTTGGAGAAAGTTCTACCCACGCTGCTAACACAAGTGCAGGTTTGATCCTTTTATGAAAAAACTATTATTTTTAGTAGCTTTATCTTAAATTAGCTGCATATATTTGTTTTTATATAGATCATGACTCACCTCAACAACCAAGAGGACCTAGGGGAGCATACCTGAACAAAAACATCCCAACAGTTGCGTCTGAAGAAGCTGAAAACATACAAAAGCAGGTAAAACCATCTTCCACCAAGCAATCTACTTTTCATGAATCCACTTCATCCAACAATGAAAGCAACAGTGAATCCGAAATCGCATAATTGAAAAGAGGGAAAATGCTAGTCTTAAAGCTAGAGTTGGTCAGATCTTGAAGACATTAAACATGCAACAAGTTGACTTACCATCTCAGGAGTAATTATCTTTTTTTGAAAATTAGGAGTAATTATCTAAGTCATCCATTTAACCTATTTTTGGTATTCATTACTACACATTATGGTAGCTTATTTTGTATTCTTTTGTTAATTCCTAACCATAGCTACCTGTATTTGATGGGTTATCTTGGAAAGATCATAGACTAGCCAACTATGTATGGATTTGTATTAGTACTTTGTGCAATTGATGTAGAACTTGTGTTAATTGTGGGGTTGTTTACATTTACCGGTTGTGGCATGCACCATAAAATGGTTGTGGCATGCACCATAAAATGATCGGCCGATATTAGTTTAGAAACAATTTATATTGTTGGTAAAATCCATTTTAGCAACAAGTCAAAAATAATCTAATATCGTTGCTAATTTTGAGAAATTACCAACAACTCTTGTTTGAATTTTACCAACAGAAAGAAAGTAGTTTGTTGGTTTTATATTTACCAACAACTTTGGCATGTTTGTGAAATTAAACTTAGATATTCGTTGGTAATTTACCAACAATCGAAGAATGTTGGTTGGTATTTTAAATTAGCGACAAGCCTTTTTCCCACAACCTTGGTTGGTTGGTAAAGTCGTTGGTAACACCATTTACCAACCAGATATTGGTGTTTACCAATGAGTATCGGCCGTTGGTACTGGCATGATTTCTAGTAGTGATTAGGGTACATGCAGATAGGTTTTGAGGTTTTGGTTTTGTTTTGTTATGTTAGTTAATTACTCTCTCCGTATCATAATAAGTGTCCGTTATTGATTTCGCTCGAGGGATTATTAGTCAATGTTTACTTCATGTTGCATCAACGTTTAACATTTTGTTAAATGATTTTTTTTTTTTTTTTTTTTTTTTTTTTTTTTTTTTTTTTTTTTTTTTGAATAATATTTTGTTTGTGTTTAATTTGTGCATTGATATATTCTATTAGAGTAAAGGGGGATATGTATCTTGCCCTTTCTTTATTACAGAATTTATAATTTGCATAAAAATCTCGTTTACGAAAAAAAATCCCATAAAATATACCGAATCCTATCTATAAAAACGGGAAACAAATTCTACATTATTTTCCTTTTAAAAAAGGAAATGATTTTGTTTTAATCCTTTTTATAAAGTCAGAAGATTGTAAATCTGTATAGCATAGTCTATCAACTTTAATTCCATAACTAAAATTATATAATTTCATTAAATAAAGAAAGTTGCATGTTGAATCGAAGAACACTATATTTAGAAAATATTCTTCACGAGATTTTCTGCTCAAGTCATATATCAATCACGTACAAAATTCTTCCCACTCAATCTATTTTCTTCTCTTTAAACAATAATACAGACGTTACAACATTCTCTTCTACGTCCAGCAACGCGTTTTTGTTGTTTGGTTTGTTAGTCTCGATCAGTGTCCCTTTTCGTTGTCTTTGTTCTTGCCAATACTTGTAAGTTGTAACACGTAGAATCATGCATGATTTTATTTATTTATTTTTTTGAATGGCGATTAAAAACTAGCAAGGAGTTAGAAAATAGTTACAAGGAGTCAGAGAGGGCATTACAAGGATTACAAAGCCACTCAAACCAATCAAATGATGTTTTCCGATATCTATTTGAGATCTACGTAAAGGTGTATTGCTAACATCATTGAGAATGTACATGGTCTTTATTTGGTCTTTTGGAGTTGAAGGTAGATTCATTACGGATACGCCAAAGGATCCATAGAGTAGATTGAGCAACGGCATCAAGCATGATAATTTATGTTTAACTTAAAGCCAACTATGATATATAATACTAGTACATGCTAGCTAAAACTACAAAAACTCAAAAAGTAACAAAACTCTACCACAATCTAGTGAGATCGATTGATGTGTAATTTCCTTTCTAATAAAAGCTTATCAAGTTCCAGGAGATTACAAATAAGGTTGCTTTGTCATTATTCTGCTCTTGGTATGATTCTGGAAATTTTAGATGATGCCATATATCGTTTTGACAATAAATTAGCCCAAAGATACAGTTTTTAAACGACTAATAAGCTTAGATTAAATATTGTTGACTAGAAGTGTGCTATCCAAAAGTTAATAGTTGTTGGGATTAAAGCATTGTTGGCTATATATATAGGATACATTTCGGTTAGTTTAGCAAGAGGAAATGGTACAAGTTATTACTAGAAGTCCAGTCTAAAAAAATTAATGGACTATCAGAAATTCATATTTTCGAATTTTATGATCTCCAAATTTTGAAGTGATTTTGGTAAAGAGTTGAGAAATGGGACCAAATTAACTTGTGAGTTCAGTGAGTCAAGCTCAAGCAGATGTGAATTTGCATGTTGCTTACGTTAGGGACTCATTTGGCCCATCAACAGCTGGTCTAATGCATGCATTTTTGCCTTAATAATCAAGTCCCAACAGAAGAATCTGTCTTTAAAAATGTTAACATAGACTAGTACTTAAAGCACTAACACCATTGAGTTGTAAGATAACGGGAAGTTGTACATCAACGTAAACACGTAGTAATACACTTACAGTGACAAGTTTTTAACATGTCGTGATGGACGAGACACCTCATGCAAATGCAATGCAAGAGGAACCAAACGATTTGAGCGGTTCGACCCCTCAAGACTAATACAAAAATGAAAAAACTAATTCATAGTTAATGATTCTTTCAGAGAATGTAGAAAAACACAATATAACCAGAAAATAACTTCTTGAATCTCAATTCAAGAACAATTTATTAATCAACCAAAACCACAAGATCAATAAGCAAGTGATCTCAATCAATCACAATACCAATATCAAGAACTAAATCACAACCCAGAATCCTACCCACTGCTACACAGGTGGTAGGCTATTGACTAATTATCAATAGTACTATTACAATGACCTCACAAACTCTCAACAGAATGAAATACAGATTATATGAAATAACAAGAGAACTGTGTGTAGCTTTGGTGATAAACGGATTGTGAAGTTATGAAACCCTAGCAGAGATGGGAGCTTAAATAGCCCTGACCAATGAACTTTAGCCGCTTGTCATCTTTAGCCCTTACTCTTTATCCACTTGCTACTTTCACCCAAACTTCATCTAAAACCATATATCTGAAAATAAGAGAATGACACAATAAGTCCCTGTTAATATGTGTTCCAGATTTAGAGTTATTTTCGACATCCCCCCTTAACTCAAACCTGGAACACATCAAACATTCCAAGTTTAGAAACCAATTTTTCATGTTGAAGTTTATCAAGTCCTTTTGTAAATACATCAGCTGTTTGATCAGCTGTAACAAAACCTTTACAGTTTTAATAACCCCTGCCAAAATTTTATCTCTTACAAAATGCAAATCAATTTCTAAATGCTTAGTTCTTTCATGAAAAACAGGGTTTGCTACAATCTTAATTGCAGCCTGACTATCACAAAATAGCTTTACAGGTAAAAAATGTTCCCAGTTTAGGTCTTTTAAAACTTTTAAGACCCAAACAATTTCTGAAGTAGCAGAGGCCATTGCTCTGTATTCAGCCTCTGCACTTGACTTAGAAAGGGTGTGTTGTTTTTTGCTCTTCCAAGAAACAAGTGAACCATTTAAGAAAATACAAAATCCCGTAACAGACCTTCTAGTAACCATACACTTAGCCCAGTCAGCATCCACATAAGTCTCAAGAGACTGCAAAGAATTTTTAACAATATGTATGCCTCTACCAGGGGAACCTTTAAGATATCTAAGAACTTTAAGTGCAATTTTCAAATGAGACTTAAGTGGTTTATGCATAAACTGACTTAAACAATGCACATCATAAGATATATCAGGCCTAGTGTGAGTAAGGTAAATTAATTTACCTACTAGCTTTTGATACTCAGATATTTTGTCTAAAACAGGATCAGATATAGTTGGTTCATTAGAAATAGTTAAACTCTGTTCTAAAGGAAAAGCAGACGGCTTACACGCCAGTAAACTAAACTCAGATAAGAGATCTAAACAATATTTTCTTTGTGTTAAACAAAGACCTTTATCTGTTTCAATAACCTCAATACCTAAGAAATACTTAAGTTTTCCCAGATCTTTAATCTGAAATTTAGATTTGAGAAAAGTTTTAAACTTTTCAATCTCAATCAAGTTACCAGTGACAATAATATCATCAACATAAACAAGTAAACCAACAAAATTTCCAGAATCATTCTTGACAAATAAAGAGTAATCACTTTTACTTTGCACAAATCCATTTTCCATTAAAGCACTAGTCAACTTAGCATTCCACTGTCTAGATGCTTGTTTCAACCCATATAAAGATTTTTTAAGCCTGCAAACTCTCTTGTCATTAACATCAAAAAAACCTTCAGGTAAAGACATATAAACAGTCTCTTCTAGATCTCCATACAAGAAAGCATTATTAATATCAAGTTGAAATATAGGCCAATCTTGCTGAACAGCAAGATTTATAAGACACCTAACAGTCACAATTTTAACAGCAGGCGAGAAAGTTTCATCAAAATCAACACCTTCCTTTTGATTATAACCCTTAGCAACAAGTCTCGCCTTATATCTATCAACTTCACCACTAGATTTATATTTAATCTTAAAGACCCATTTAGATCCTATGGCTTTTCTGCCTTTAGGCAACTCAACATTATCAAAAGTATCATTCCTATATAAGGCTTCCATTTCACTATTAATAGCATCTAACCAGTGCTGATACATACAAGCCTCCCAATAATTTTTTGGTTCAAACCTCTTATTTAACTCAACAACAAAACAAAGAGTGTCATTTTTAAGTTTTGCATAAGTAACAAACTTTTCAAGTCCAAATTTGACTTTAGAGTCAACAATGTAATCATTATATTTGTTTGGAAACACAGATGACCTATCTGACTTTCTTAAAAAAGGTTGCTCATTTTGAAAATTGATCCCTGCTGCTTGTTCACGTAAGGGACTGAAACCACCCTCAGAACTTGTCACACCACTTGGTGTTGCAACAGTCTCACCAATTCTGGTAATCCCATTGGAACCAGGAGAATGCCCCATATCATTCTCCATATGGTCAAGAGTTGGACTGCCTAGAGACTGGGAGTAGTTACCATCACTCAAATGATGATTATCTTGAGTATGGTCATCTAAAGGTGTATCATTTTGACCATTATCATCATTGGGTGTGCCAAGGTTATCACAAGTAATTTCATCAAAGAAATTAACATGATCTAAACCTTGACTGAGAGGGTCAGGAGCAGCAGAGAAATTTTTAATCTTGAAAGGAAAGACTTTCTCAAAGAATTTCACATCTCTAGAAAAAACAATTTTTTTTCTTTCAAGACTATAAAGTTTATAACCTTTCTGAAAATTTGAATATCCAACTAAAACACATTTTTCAGCTCTACTACTAAACTTATCATGACTGGTAAGAATAGTAGCAAAAGACAAACATCCAAATACACGTAAGTGACTTAAGTCAGGTTTTCTATTGAAAACAAGTTCAAAGGGAGACTTTCCATTCAGCACTGAGGAGGGTAATCTGTTAATCAAATAAGTGGCAGTTAGGACACATTCAGACCAAAGATATAAAGGCAATCCCCCCTGAAACATAAGGGATCTTGCCACATTTAAAAGATGCCTATGTTTCCGCTCAACCACCCCATTTTGTTGAGGTGTATAAGCACAGGATGTTTGATGCATAATACCATTATTTTCACAAAATTTATTAAACTGATTATTAACAAACTCAGTACCATTATCACTTCTGAAAATCTTAACACACTTTTCAAACTGTGTTTTTATCAGATTATAGAAAATTTTAATATAATCAAACACCTCATGCTTACTTTTAAGTAAGTAAACCCATACAGCCCTGGTGAAATCATCCACAATTGTTAAGAAAAAAGTATGACCTTCTTTACTTTTAACTTTATAAGGACCCCAAAGATCAAGATGAACCAAATCACCAAGAGCTTCAGTTTTATGATCACTTAAAGGAAAGGATTCTCTAGTTTGCTTGGCCTTTTGACAGATGTCACAAGGATCATTTTCAGTTTTATTTTCAAAACCAATTTCACCATTTAACACTGCAAGAACTTGATCAGAAGGATGACCAAGCCTGCAGTGCCATATTTGCTTGGTCAAACTACAAGTAATACTAGAATTCTTAAATCCTAGACTAGTACCTTGATTTCCATCAAAGTAATACAGACCATCCTTTTGTCTACCAATCCCTAGAACACTCATTCCCCTCAAATCCTGAGGTAACACATAACATTGTGATTCATCAAAAGCAATAACATATTTGCTATCTCTAGCCACTTTATGCACAGACATCAAACTAACACAACATTCTGGAACTACCAAAACATCATATAGAGTTAAGTTTTTGGTTAAGACCATATTTCCAACTTTGGTGATCAAAGCCTCAGTTCCATTAGGATGTGAGACTTTGATTCCAAGTTTAGAAATATCAATAACATTAACCAAAAACTTATCTGTATATGTAAGATGTTGATTGGCACCAGAATCAACAATAAGCCCAGCTGCAACAAGTGCAGATCTAAACTTACTATTGTTACAAAAAAATCTTTTAAAATTCTGATTAAAAAACTTGCTATTGTTTAAAACAATACCTGCCATATTGGCATGTACTCCTTTTCCATTTCCATCACTACTAATAGAGTTTTCTTTAATCAAAGATATTAGTTTGGAAATCTGTTCATCAGAAAATGTAGAAGTAGAACTAGAACCAACAGAATTGTTGTTATTAATGAACCGTTTATTAAAATTTTGAGCACCCTGATTATTACTATTATTGTTTCTCTTGTTTTTTCCAAAATCAGCAGGATACCCAATGAGTTTAAAGCATCTATCAGCAGTATGACCATTAAAACCACAATGCTCACAAACAAAAGTAGGACCACCAGTGTTCCTCCTATTATCATTAGGTCTAGTGGTATTATTAGGTCTTGAGGAATTAGCAGAGGTTGGGGGCCTCTGATAATTACCTCTATTGGGCACACTGGAGTTGAAAACAGTTGACTGAGACCTTTGAGAGGTACCAGCAACAGAACCAGAGACCACAGATCTGTGAGATTCCTCATTAGAAATAATGGCAAAAGCCCCTTTAACATCAGGAAGAGGATCTCTGGACAGAATATTAGACCTAATTTGCATATAAGACTCATCCAAACCCATTAAAAACTGCATAAGCTTCATTAACTGGTTATGTTTCTTAAAGTCATCAGAAGCATGACAAGTACACCTAGGCAATTTAACCAAAGCATCAAATTGTTTCCACAAAGTACTCAGCTTATTAAAGTATTCAGCAATAGAACTACCATTTTGAGACATAGAATTGATTTTATGGTGCAAATTAAATGTAACAGAACCATCAACTCTATCAAAAGTCTCTTTTAATTCAGTCCAAACTTCAGAAGCTCTTTTTGAAAAAATTTGACCCAAAAACAATTCCTCTGAAATAGAGTTTAAAATCCACCCCAAGACAACTGCATTCACCCTATCCCATTGTCTTCCTAAAACTTCATCCACATTAGATCTTATACAAGATCCATCAATAAATCCAGTTTTATTCAACATAGCACATGACCACACATTATAATTTTCTGTTCCTTTTAATTTTATAGACACAACAGTTAGAGTGGCTGAATCATTAGGATGTAAATGTAATGGATGGCTCAGGTCAAGTTTACTAATCAAAGTAACATGACCATCATCATCCTCATCATCAGAATTATGCACAGAAATAGGAGGTGTATTATGCTCAGAATTATGCACAGACATAGTGAAAACAAAACAAACACACAAGTAAGGGAAGAGAAGATAGTTCCCAGGCTTCCTTGCCACTCAAGGTGGTAGGTCAAGGGCTAAACACACAAAAAACCACAAATATCTAATGAAAAATAAAGAGCACAAGAACCAAGTAAGCACAGTAAACACAAAACACAATAATCTCAACTTCAGCAACCCAAATCCTACTCCCGTTCACTAAACAAGAAAGTAAAGACAAAATTAAAAAAGAGAGTGTGAGAGGTGTTACAGTGCACGCAAGAACACAACCAGCAGCGAAACAATCAACCCAAGTTATAATTCTTGATTCACTTAGTCAAGAATTACAACTCACACGATCTAAATCAGCCCATAATCACCAAGATTCACCAATATCCAACAACCAGATCAAGAACCCAGAAACCAACCACCGATTGAAGCCAGAGATCAAAAACCCCCCAAAATTAACCAAACCCTAATTTTCTCAAAAATTAGGCGTTTTGAAAATCCCTTTTTTAATTGATCAATTAAAGCAAAAAATCACTAATTAACCACAGTTAATTAGGTTTAATCAAATCAATTTTGAAAACCCCCAAATTTTTAGAAACCCTAATTTTCCAAAAACGTTTTAACAAGAGCAAGATGAGTAACCTAGCTCTGATACCATGTAGAAAAACACAATATAACCAGAAAATAACTTCTTGAATCTCAATTCAAGAACAATTTATTAATCAACCAAAACCACAAGATCAATAAGCAACTGATCTCAATCAATCACAATACCAATATCAAGAACTAAATCACAACCCAGAATCCTACCCACTGCTACACAGGTGGTAGGCTATTAACTAATTATCAATAGTACTATTACAATGACCTCACAAACTCTCAACAGAATGAAATACAGATTATATGAAATAACAAGAGAACTGTGTGTAGCTTTGGTGATAAACGGATTGTGAAGTTATGAAACCCTAGCAGAGATGGGAGCTTAAATAGCCTTGACCAATGAACTTTAGCAGCTTGTCATCTTTAGCCCTTACTCTTTATCCACTTGCTACTTTCACCCAAACTTCATCTAAAACCATATATCTGAAAATAAGAGAATGACACAATAAGTCCCTGTTAATATGTGTTCCAGATTTAGAGTTATTTTCAACAGAGAAAAAAAAAATGAAGGATCTCAATAACTAACCCTTCCCATCCCAAATGATTTTCAAAGGATTTCAGAATCATTTTACCGAGCCTAGGTTCAATCCCTGGATTCACCAACATTTTTACCGTATTTGGTTAACTTATGAAGACCATTTTCGAGTATTAAGGCTCCCAACTAAATAAGACTTTTGATTGCAGTCTCGATAGCTGCATAACAAGATACATCAATGAAATGGAAATCCTCTCAACATATGAATCCCGAGAGATAGAATTCTAAGAAGTGCAATACCGCCCAAGATTGTCTCAGATGAAGGAAATGCTACTGCCCTTGAACGCGTATAAGTATATGCAACGTTGATTGTCCTATTTTCCGACACAAGTCAAAGATCTAATAGGATAAACAAAAACAATGATGGGATCCTGATCGATGAACCCGGCACAGGCAGTCCCTAGTGATAGCGCAAAAACTGACCATATGGGTTGTTGTCTAGTGTTTTTATTTATTTATTTTGTTGCTTTTTGTGCAACAATAAAAGCGTCGAGACTTATTATTAACCGTACGTTAAGTGTATAAATATAATGATACCTGTTTAATTAAGTGGAGACAGAGTCGACTTGCACTGACTTGTAGCTAATCTTAAAGTTTGTTCACTGTTGACGTATATATCCGGAGGATTAAGTCTGGATGGCATGAACCGTGTCCGAACGGCACGGATTGGTTGAACGGTACGCGAAACCTACTAGCCGGAGAAATAAAGCAGAACACCCACGTGCGCCACATTCCCAGATATTCAGGGATCATGTCGGGCACGTGACCTGACAGCTACACACTAGAATAGGCCTAGGGTGGCAGCACTGTTTACAAGTACCTACGACCACTCTTCACGTGTACGACAAGTACTATTTGCAGGTACACACATGTATCAAGGGTGGGTAGTATAAATACCCCACCCCATTTAATGTTCACAACAGCACACACACTAGCATTTATTCTCATTTATTACTATCCCCTTTGGCCTAGAATATATTCTTACTCTTACGCCGGAGCTTGGTTCTGGGATAAAACCCGGGGCGAGGCTAACGTGCATCTTTCATTTGTGCAGTTATCAAAGAACATTGAAGGAAGAGCTCGAACTTTCCGTTAGGTGCTACCGGGGAGCAGACTTTTACTTCAACATTCACCACTAGGTTCGTGTGGCTCGTACAAACTTGTACTTGTTTCTTTATGCTAATGTTACCAAGAACTTTTATGTCAACTAGAAATTGACAACATTCTTTTTGGTTTATTATTTTTTGACATCCAAGAGCATAGCAAAAGTAGAGATTTGTCAGGAAATGAGAACATCATTATATTGGTAGCTAAGATTGGGTTTGAATGGCCGGAGTGAGGACAGAAGGCGATTTATTGACAGTAAGGAGTACGAGTTTAAGGTACTCGATGTTTAGTTAGGTAAGGATGCATCATACGCGTCTGTGTATCTGAGAAACAATAAGACTGAAGTGATTCAGTATTCTCGTCAAGTCAAATTTATGTTTGCTCAATTAACTATCTTGAATGCTTGATGGATCTTAGTGTAGAATCAATCCTCATAGAAAATACTAATGTAACTACTTTTCACCAATATAGTTTTATTTATGCTTACTATAATAGTCTGGGCAAACCGCAATCAACACAAGAAACACATAACCGAAACCATCAAGAAAACAAACGTTTAACCCATCTACCTACGTTAGTCGAACATGAAATATCTTTGTCATCTGTATCGAACAAATAATAAAAGTGTCTCAAACATAGTAACCTAAGATGCAATCTATATAAAACCACTTAACCCAATAGTACATACATGTCAGAAGTGCCTATATACTATAAATTGCAAAGACACATTTGCAGTATGTCGTAATCTGTTTATGTCGAGGTTGTAGTGTGACTTCCAGTTTAGGATATGTGATGGTTTGAGCTGTACAACTATATGGTTTCATTTGGTTGTTTAGAAATCTAAACAGTTATCTTAAATAACTTTCGATATTAGTTTTCACTAACGTTTTTGTCAGTAGCGGCTCAACCTTCATGGAGACTTAAAGCGAAGCTTAAAGAAAAAAGAGTTCTTTTATCAAAGTTATTTGCAGGAAAATCGTTTATATAAAATTTACTTTCTAGCTTTCTTTTCTTTTTTTCCTTTTTTTTTTTGCGAAAATTTTTATTAAGTTTTTAAAATCAATACGGTATAATATTTCATATTCAATCGACAAATGAGCCACTGCATTTGATATTTCTTGTGATATTTTTTATCTTAAATAAGTCATTTTAATTGACTTTAGTTTTGAAAATTATAATACTTGAAAGCAACTTTGGATTGAAAAATGACATCTTTTATATAATACAAGAATTACATCATTTCGGAGTGTTTTTGCAAAACCCTTCTCATTGAAAAAACAATTGGACCAATAGGAGAGCTCGATTTTGACACATAAGCAAAATCAAGCAATATGATTGGCCAATAAAAAGTCAAAATTGAATTGATAATGGTCAAACTTTAATAAATTTTGTGGAGAATTTGATTGATAAAAAAAACACATAAAAATATAGGTGTCAAATTTGTGAAAATAAAAACTTAAGAAAAGATGAGGTAATTAATAAAACCTTAGTGGTTAAGTGTAAAATTATAAGTCTCCATGTTTTTTTAATAACTTTAGATAATAAACAAATAACCCCTTACACTTCATACCCCCTATACTTTATAATGTTAACGTTGTTTAAAATTACATGAGTAATAGTAATAGTATTAGGTTTTTTTTTTTTTTTTTTTTTTTTTTTTTTTTTTTTTTTTTTACTTTCATCTATTAAAATAAATTTGGTAAATATGTTAATTAGTTTTAATATATGTTAAATATTTTTTAAACTAACGTTAGTTTTAAACTTTTTTCCATTAGAATATTTTTTTAAAATAAAGACTCATGTTACTATTTAAAAGTTTAATTTATGCGTACACGGGTTTAAAATACGGTTAAATTAATAACGGGAATATAAATATCAAATGGTAAGCATGAGTTACTGTGATATAAAATAAATATACGTGATTCTACTTATAACAACGACTCATGAAATTGTTATTTAAAATTTATATATGGATATCCATAAAAATATTTTAAGAACTTTACGGAACATATTTTAACTTTATCAACGCTCATTATGTACCACTAAACTCGCACATTTTGTACAACATGATATCAATAGTTAAAGTTAAACAACAACATTAACCTCAAACTCAACATCTCTGTCAGTTAAAAATGTGATACAAAGCTAATTATTAAAATAAAAAATAAATAAATAAATAAATAATAAACATCGGCTAGATAGTTATTCTTTAATATAGAATGTGTTTTTCTTAAATTATAAAAATAAATAAATAAATAAATAAATGCACGCATCACAATCCTTATTTGATAAGAATCACCTCCTAAATCAAAAAAAGAAAAACTACGTAGGTGATAACCTAACTTTATTTATTGACTTGATGTTTCAAAAAAAAATAATAAAAATAAATAAATAAATAAATAATAGTTGGTTGTTGTAAAGGAATTAAAAGTGTGTACATGAGAATTATTCAGCAAGAATATATAGTTTTTAATTAGGTTATTACGTTACTATATTGTAATAATGTTATTGACTTGGTAATCACGGATGTGAGATTCAACCATTATTCTATACTTATGATTGATGTGTAAACCCCTTTTTGCTTCTGAATAGAATCCGAAAGAGACCTCAACAGCACTTTGGCTTATGCCTTATCTAGCTGATAGTTTTTAGTAAATTTTTTTATGGTTTAACTTTTTTGTTATACATACCAACTTTTAGTATTTTTTTTTTATGTTTTATTGAAAATTTCTACACTTAATATTTGTGTTTTTACTATAAACACACTAAGCTATGATAGAATTAGTTGGGAGTTCAGGAGTTTTTTACTAAGCTTCTCAAAAAAGCTTATAGTTTTATCATAAACTTATTGTGTTATGGTAATTGAATAAGCCAATAAGCACCTTTAATAAGCATAACCAAATACCCCAGTAGTTCTAATCTAAAGATTTCTGATTTGATGTTATGACTAACTTTGTTGTTATCCTCACTATAATGCAACATGTTAGTGGTTTTTGCAGTTTTATGATCTTATCGCACACACTAAAGTGTAATGCAATTTATTGTGTGCGCTTTTTAGAGGAGGATTAAGTATCAACACATGATTGTCATGGAAGGTTAATGTACCAAAGATGTGTTTTAGTGCCTATATGGGGAATTTTATGATAGGAATTCTTTTCGGAGTGTAATTTGTCTTTGAATGAATTAATAAAACTTAGCAGGTGTTTGCCGTCATTGATAACACTATGGGTGTCAATCAATGATCTAAAATATGAGTGTGTTTTACCTTAATGATTTAGGCCAATTGTGAAGAAAGTTGCATTAAAGTGAAATGTCGGTAAGGATTAAAAGAATACTAAAAGACTTGCGGATGTACTCTGTCATTTTTTATGCATTTATAATTTACTTATACAAGTAATAATAATTTCCTTATATAGTTCGGGTTTAGAGAAAAATTATTCTTATACATTATAAATAATCGTAAGATTAAATTTGAGTTCTACCAATTACATTTTTTTTTTGTTTCTCTTTATGTAATAAAGAAACTATAGTGTAAGCATCTATTTTAATTTGGTAATTTTATGATCAAACATGAGAAGTAAATAGCACAAACTTATGAAAATACAAATTTTCAAACAAAAAAAATACATTAGTAAACATGGTATGATGGTTATTCATAATCAAAGAAATGAATCAATCTTGAAAGCTATCTAAATATGCTACATATATTAACGAAAATATAAGTAAAAGAAATACCAGAATTACAAAACACATCGTAAATTGATAGCACGGGTTTGCAAAACTAAAAGCATGTATCACTAACATCTCATTCATGTCAGTATCATCATGTGATTTTGCTTGAATAATAAAATATAATTTTTAATCCAAAATTATTCTCCTAAAATAATAGGTAGATTATAACATATATACATATGATTTTTTATTTTTAATCTACTAAGTAAAACTATTTAAAACATGTTAAATGGTTCATTTCTTAATCGATAATAATACATAATCAAAACGAAATTTTAAAAACCCTGTGCGTTCACAGGTATTATAACTAGTAATTGGAGATGGGAAAGTATCCTATGAAAACCGAAATGTCGATTCATAAATGCAAGTGGTTAAATGGTATTGATAAGAATATTCTAACCACATTTTAAATAGGTTTATTAATTTAAGGGTTTGGCTAACAGCAGCCCTTAGTGTTGTTAATAACTGATTTCCGAAAATTTAGCATAAAATATTCACTATGTCCAAACAAAATCATGAATAATCAAAAACAATTTACTTGATTTTCTCAAATACAAATACAATGCATTTTTTTTCATAGGTTATCAAAGCGAAGAATAAGGAATAATTGTCATCTTTGTCTTAATATTTGTAATTTTTTTTTAAAGTATGTTAACAACAACCATAAGAACTGCTGTTAGCATTTCCCTTAATATAGTGGGTTAAAACTTTTCCAACTTGTAGGCTAAAAAAGTTGAAAGAAAATAGGCCCAAAATTTTGATTATTTAACTTTTATCAGAGAGAGAACTGATGTCTTACATAATAGAATCTCTTACGATGACTGTCAAAGAAACATGAGATTTACTTTATATGAAGTATACAATATTTTAGGAAATCGGGGGTCTTTGAAAATTGAATGCCTAAAGCTCTAGCTTTGTTTGTTTTACTCTCGAGACACCTTTCTATTAGTGTAAACTTTTTTCCCCTTAGAAAATTGGTTTTTGATCGGGCAATTTTTTTTTTTTTTTTTTTTTTAGGTAATCAACGAGTAATTCACAAGTATAAGCTTACAAACATTTACTTAATTATCCTTTACGTCGACTTCTTTTACTGTTTATATATGTATATGCGAACGGATTTGATACTATGTAAAGTATGTAACGAGATCCATTGTACTCCTCTACATTATTTGGATATTTTCATATTAAATAAATTTAGAATTGTAGACATTATCGTAAGAAAGGCTAGCACGATGGCAAAACGCTTAGAGATGGACTCGCGAGGTCGGGAGTTCAATTCTTGCTAAAGCCATCGTGTGCGTCTTTCCGAACTTTTTAGTTTAAGTTTTAATTTCTTTTTTTCCGAACTTTTTAGTTTAAGTTTTAATTTCTTTTTTTCTTTTTTTTTCATAGACATAAAGTTCTAACCATATGATATCCAATGTAAACATTTAACAAATCATATTTGTTCCAAAAATGGTATGGTCACAACTATATTATACTTGTAACTAAAAAAACATGATTTTAGCGAAAACCATGCTTTACTTCGATGCAATTTTTCTCTCGCCACAAACATTACTTCGTTATTTTAGATAATATCATCACTTGTGTTAATTTAGACTTAGCTACTAGTTCGCTTGTATTAGGATCCTGTATACATGTTGGTGTTGTATCTTATTCGATAAGCAGTGTTAATGCCGAATAGGTTTCCATTTTCGGCCGTGATTTGGGCGGCTGAGGGTCAGAGTATTTCTTTGCTCCGGCAGGAGTTAGAATCAAATCATACTCAGGTGCAATCAATGCAATGAAGTTGAAAGTGTTTTGATTTGAGTATGCTTTTTGACATCGCAATAATCAGTTGTAGAATTTTGAAAATTATGATTATTCAGAGGTATATAAGATTTTGTTGAAAAAAAAAATAATAATAAAAATAAAAAAAATAATAAAAAAAATGGGTATTTGAGATTGCTTATTTAAGTGCTTGTAGCTTATTGCATTGTTTAAAAGTATATAAGCAATCCCAAACATTCTATTGAACACTCTTTAATTATCCTAGTCTTTTTAGTAGGTATATAAACACTTAAAAATAAGCTAACTAGTACCCGCTTATATTCAAAGCTATTAAGGAATTAATCCCCAACACCCCTACTCACAATAGCTAGGCAGAACGAAGCTACATCTAACTGTATGATTTTGGACAATTTGAATCAAAATGCGTTGTTTACATGTTGTAGTTTGAGGGGCCTGCATCAGTGGAAGATATGTTAAAAGAGTTGCAGAGTGTTCTTAAAGAAAGTTCCTCAGCCCTTGTCGCACTTGAAGCTGATCATGTCCAATGATATAATATTGACAAGGATAATTGTCGGTTAAATGCTTAACTTGTTGATACCATATCAGGCTAAAGAAGAACAAAAACAACTGGAACAAGCACTTGTTGAAGCTAAGTCACACAATGAGAAAGCTACGTCATTGGGGCCTGAACTTGAAAAAGGACCCGATGTTACTCAGATATAATTACTAATAACAATGTTGTAAATGTTATATAAAGGCGTTGATGAGATTACTAAATGGAAAGCGTAAAGGAAGGAGATTCCAATGTAATGCTTCACTACAATCATTATGTTAGTTGATACTTCAGGCCTCTTAGAAATCGGGAGTTACATGCTAGTCACTTTCTTTCCTTGTGTTCTTTACAGTCAAGATGAATTATTTTTGACTCTTTAAGAACTTGGACTATGCCCCTCTTTAAAGTCATGACCCTCTTTAACTTATTTATAAAATTGTGCAAAAAAAGGTATGATTTAGGCAAGAACAAATTACCCTGTTAACTAGTCTCCAGCTAGTATGTATGTTTTAAATGATCAGCTGGAAATGTAAAAAAATATATATAATTGTGGCTTCGCCCGGGTTCGAACCGGAGACCTTCAGTGTGTTAGACTGACGTGATAACCAACTACACCACGAAACCTATACGTTGTTTAGTTTTGGACTTTCCTATATAACCCAATGAACGATATGAGTATAATTTTGTGACCCAAAAGTAACTCAAATCTTGGAGCTAGCAATTTATACGATCTTCTTTTAAGTTTTAACCCAACAATTAGCCGACCAGAATTAATTATCCATCACTAAAATAACAGTAACGCATAACCGATCCATTGTTTATTGGATCTATGACAAATATGAAAAATATATTGAATTTTTGCCATACGTATTACATTCTTAAATCCTTGACACATAATCATAACTTTAACATTGGGAAACTGTATACGTAACGACATATTAGGAATTAACAACTTAACTTTGAAATTAAGTACAAGTGGCAGCAAACGACAAGGGACGATTTGGTAGCTTTGGCGCCAAGTAGTCAAGAAGCAAAGTGCAAGGGCCAACCACGTTCAAGTTGATGATGTTTGAAACCTATATATATATATAATTTGACATACATCAAAAAAACACACAGACGCTTTTTTTTTTTTTTTTAAAAAAAAGAAAAGAAAAGATGGTGGAAGCTGTTTATGTTTTACGTGAATTAGTTTATTATTCAGTTATATGTGCTTGATGTATGTAACACTGCTTATTTTTAAGCTCTTTTGACACTACTACGGCTTTTAAGACCTGTTCACACACTCCTCAAGACCGGTTTTTATGGGGTCTCTAAGTGGGGGGCTCTCCATGCGAAATCAAATAGAGACCGGTTTAAAAACAGGTCTAGATATGACAAATATAGACCGGTTTAGATTAGCACCGGTCTCGATATGAAATTTAAAACTAAAAAAATCAAATAGAGGCCGGTTCTTAAGCTGAAAACACGTCTTTGTACTCTATCTAAACCGGTTTTCCATCCTAAAACCTGTTTCCATCCTAAAACCTGTTTGGAATTGCTTATTGTAACTGCTAAAAAGGGGCTGATATGAGATTGTTTACATAAACTGCAGCCCACATAAAGATTGTTTGGTATTGCCTACTGAAGTTGCTAATAAATTCTATTTAGGATTGTTTATTGGCAATCCCAAACATCGCTTATACGCAACTTTAATAAAGAACCCCAAACATGAGCTCAAGTTTTTGCAAGCGATCCCAAAACATTCCCTTCAATTAGCAATTACAATAAGTAATTCCAAACAGCTCTGTAATCATCTTCAATAAGCAAATCAATGCATAAACACTCAAGTTTTATTGCATGTGAAAGTATGTTAGTAAAAGTATAACCTTAAATCGGAAAACTTTAACTTCTACATTTATGTCCTGCATTTAATAAGGAAGCAAAGAAACAGGCGCTTATAACTTTGATTAAAGCATTTTGGTTTATGAACTTAACTTGAAGCTAAAGAACGAACGTTTACATGTCTCGTACAAAAACAGTAAGTAGATAAACAATTGAGTGTATTCTTCCTCAATGATGGAAGCATCATCTACTATAAGTGGCTCCAATAAGTGACCTTGAACCCCCAAGGTTCAGAATTAAGTCAAAAGCACGAACTTTTGAGGCCAACTGTGAAGAACTAAGCATTTTCTGAAAGTGGAATATTGAAAAACTATTGAGAAGCTGTATCTTCTAACAGTAAAGATATCACACAAACTTGTGAAGGTAGCACAACCTCAAGCATAGATAGCATGAGTGGAGCAGCAACCCCAAAGTCCAAAACGTACCTACAAAACAAAGTTTGAATTACTTTTTATAACATGAACTTCCTAAAGCAACAATCCATACATTCCTTATGCCTGTAAACACATATTATGCATTTAACTTTATATCATGGACTAGTTAGAGTTCTGAATCTTTCGTGTCCAGCTGTAAAATAAGATATTTAAAAACTTCTGCTCGATAACAAATTGTGAGTGGAACCAAAAACAGAATGGCAAATGAAAGTTAGGATGAAACATTTGTTGCTATTATTAATTGGTCGATACATCAGCTACTTGTAAATAGGCCATTTATAAATACATCTAAAACGGCCCATTATAAACAAAGGCCTACATCACAAGTTATTGAAACTGCTTCTACATCAAAAAATAAGTCAAGGCATCTTCTTTTAAAAATTGCAGCATTATATTAGTCGAACTTGACTTAAATATATATATCAGCCTCAAGTTTCTCAACATGATTCGCTTACGGTGTCTTGTAAGAACAATCATATGTGGGTATAGTTAACATAAAAAAACAAGTAAATAAAAAACATTATCAACAATCTAAGTGAACAGAGACAAAACAATACCTGATGGGTGAACTGGAAGAGGTGTCCCAAGTGTGGTCAGTGTATCGAGCTTATTTTTGGTTCCAAATTCATTAGATGCAGGTATGTTCTCCTTAATTGCTCTATTCACCACGCACCCAATCACTCACTATAATACAATCAGATTTTTTTTAAATGTTAGTTGGTTTTAGTTGTATACACATGTTACATGTATTTTGTTCTAATTCAGTCACATAACCTCTATTTCTTATGAGACAAACACTAATTAAGTAAGCTAACTCTAACCTATATAACCCCAAATTCAAAAAATAAATTAACTGGTATTATGTATGAATTACAACACAAACAAATCAATCTTCAAGCAAATATATTTATTTGGTTAGTTTGAAGTTTTTGACGTAAAATAAGCACTGCTTCTTTCAAAGGGCTTATTTGAGAATTTCTTAGATGACATTAAGTGTTGTTGCTATCTGCGCGCAGGCAGCTGTCACTAATGGATGTGACCGGTCTACGGGCAACCTTTTTTATAACGTTGCTACAAGGTTTCCTGCCAATGCCCTTGTGCATCGTCCCATGTTGCTCGAATACATAGTTTCTTTCAAGGTATGGGCAACCTTTTTATAACGTTGCTATGGGCAACCTGTTCTGATTGTTTGACTATGATTAAATGTACTATTATTGCTTTGGCAGATTAAGACTCTAGCTCAATTAGAAGCTGCATTCGCATTTCTTACTGTCACTGGTTCCGAGAATAATCTTGATATCAATAAATTCAAACAAGCTTGTGGTGTTGGTATACAATATTGTTTCTTCCATTCAAATATCTTTCCCAGTTTTTATTGCAGCTATTATAATTGACACGCATATCTGGTAACAGGGATTGAGGTCTCCCGTGAAGATATAGCACGCACTGTTGATGAAATTTTTGAAGAAAACAAGAGTGCCATCATTGAGCTGCGCTACCGAACAAAGGGTAATCTTGAATTTATAATATATATTTAAAAAGCTATATATAGTCTGTTGTGAACTTAATAATGTGTCATCTTATCATTGGCTGGCTACTAAATACAGTTGGTGATCTATTTGCCCGTGTACTAAAGAAGCACCCCTGGGCAGATACAAAGATTGTCAAGGTAAATAGTTACAGACTTACAGTAAGCTTATTTTTTCTTATCTTTATTTGATTACAAAATGTTTACCGTTTCATGTGTCTTTCATCAGGAACTTATAGATAAAAAGCTTAAGGCACTACTTGGTGAAAAGACTCCAGCAGATAATGAGAAGCCTCTAAAAAACAAGAAAGAGAAACCGGCCAAAGTAGAGGTCTGTATGAATATAAATAAATTGAACATAACTCCTTTGCGTTTCTAATGTGTATACCTTTTACAGCATAAAGAAGCTCCTGAAGCGGTACCATCTGTAGAAGAAGTTAATCCGTATTCAATATTTCCTGCACCAGAGGAAAACAATAAGGTTCAACTCTTTTTCCTACTCACCTTCCTAAGTGTGATTTATTGCTTTCTAAATTTTTAGTTTTTTTTTTTTAAACTTGTGTATCGTGATCTCATAGGTGCACACAGAAGTCCTTTTTAGTGATAGACCTGTTCTCCGAGCTTGCAACTCCAAAGCAATATTGGAAAAACATCTAAAGACAACGGGAGGAAAGGTTCTTACCCGTTTTCCTCCAGAACCAAATGGATTTCTTCATATCGGCCATGCCAAGGTAAGTTGTTATAGTCTTTGACCTATATAAGTCATTATATTGCTGTTTCTAATATTGCTGTCTATGTGCAGGCCATGTTTGTCGATTTTGGCCTTGCAAAAGATAGAGGTGGTGGCTGCTACTTGAGGTAGGATTTCTCGATTACTACACTCGAATGATTATCTTATTTATTACTGAAAACCTACTGGTTAGAATTGCCGAAAATTGACAATTAACGGCCTAAAAGTTGGATCTTTCATAATTGCTGTGAGTACACTTTTAACATGTTGGCATGTTGCCAAAATATTCAACTTGTAGGTTTGATGATACTAATCCTCAAGCTGAGAAAAAAGAATATATCGACCATATTGAAGAAATTGTCGAATGGATGGGTTGGAAACCTTTTAAGGTCAAGTAGTTTGTACCTCTGAACTAAGTCAACCCTGTTTCTTCTTCATGGCCCACAACTTATAATGAAATTTGAATTTTGCAGATCACATACACCAGTGATTATTTCCAAGAACTGTATGATTTAGCAGTTGAGCTCATATGTAGGGGATATGCTTATGTTGATCACCAGGTTTACTACATTATTATTATGGGTCAATTACATCTCTTAGATTTTGTCTCACTGAAATCATAACATGATTCTTGTGTGTGTGTAGACCGGTGACGAAATAAAGGAGTATAGAGAGAAAAAGATGAATAGCCCTTGGAGAGATAGGCCAATCTCAGAATCATTAAAACTTTTTAATGATATGAAGGAGGGTAGGATTGATGAGGGAAAAGCTACACTTCGTATGAAACAAGACATGCAGAGTGACAATGGTAACATGTATGACCTCATTGCGTATAGGATCAAGGCAAGTTTTCTTTCTAACACTGATATATGTTTCAGTAGATTTAAATCAGCATTAACTAATGCTCCTTTGTGTATGGATCCTCAGTTCACTCCCCATCCACATGCCGGAGACAAGTGGTGTATCTATCCCAGCTATGATTATGCACATTGCATTGTGGATTCTCTTGAAAATATCACACATTCGGTATCATCTCTTTACATTTGTTTATATTTACTAAAATATAGTAAGAGTAGGATATGTTCTAAGCTGCAATGTCGGAGTAGTTAGTTACTGTTTACTATGTATTTTGTAGTTATGCACACTTGAGTTTGAGACACGACGTGCTTCATACTATTGGTTGCTGGATGCACTGAGCCTTTACCAGCCTTATGTGTGGGAGTATTCACGCCTGAATATAACTTATAACGTTATGTCAAAACGTAAGGTATGTTATAGTTTCAATCTATAAATAAAGGTATACTCACATCTACCATGCACTTTACTTATCATTGTTCAATCCCAGATCTTTTCTATTAACTTGGTATATTTCATACGCAAGTAAGTACAATGAGTCTTAGCTCATGTGTTTTCTATCTTGCAGTTAAATATTCTTGTGACTAAGAAACATCTGGATGGATTGGATGATCCTCGTTCGATGACACTAGATGGCTTGAGGCGTAGGGGTGTCCCTTCCACAGCAATAAACGCTTTTGTTAGAGGAATCGGTATCACGAGAAGGTTGTTTATTTTTAACAAGGATAATCAATATGTATTTGTTTTCATTGGTGGATGACTAATAAATGTGTGTGTGTGCGCGCTCTATGCAGTGATGGTAGTATGATACGTTTAGAACACCTTGAACACCACGTGCGCAATGAGTTAAACAAAACAGCTCCTCGCACGATGGTTGTGCTTCGTCCGCTTAAGGTTTGCATATTTTCTAACTATTGTTATTTAAATATAAAGTTTTATTGACCAGGGACCTATTGATGAATGAAAGAAAGGCTTTATCTTTTTGCCTTTTTGACTATAGGTTGTTATTACCAATCTTGACGCCAGTTCAGTAATATATATTGATGCAAAGAAATGGCCAAATGCTCCAAACGACGACAAATCTTCTTACTACAAGGTTGGTTGGGTGTGTTGGCACACATATGGATTTCATATGTATCTGTTGTTTTGTATGTGATCCCTTTCATATTGTTGATGTTATTGTGAGTATCAAATATGATATGCATGTTGAGGTCAAATTTTATATCAAGTGCATTGTTTTACTTTCTCAGGTGCCCTTTTCAAGAGTTATCTACATCGAACGAGATGACTTTAAAGAAGAATGTTCAGAAGGCTACCATGGGCTTGCTCCTGGACAGGATGTCCTACTTAGGTGCGTAATCTGATATAATACTGTTTCGGCTCATTTACTTACTAACGGGTTGATTTGGGCTGTGTTTGTATTTCAACTAAAGTCTATTTTGAATGCATAAGATTTAACTTTAAAGTGTGTTATTTTAGATTTTTATTGAAAGATAATGTATTATTATGCGGAAAATGTTACTTACTGTAATTCTAATCAATGTGATACAGACATGCATTTCCTATCAAGTGTACTAACGTCGAGTATTCTGAAGACAAAACAAGTGTTGTTGAGATACATGCAGAATATGATCCTGAAAAGAAGACTAAACCAAAGGCAAGTCAAAATCAAACCGGCATAGCTTGACTTGCTTCCCTCTAAGTCTATGTACGCTCGGCAACATTATTTGTTCTGTTTTTGAAAACGGAACTTTGTTGTTATGCAGGGGGTTCTTCATTGGGTTGCAGAGCCATCTCCTAGGGTTGATCCATTGAAGGTGGAAGTCAGACTGTTTGACAAATTGTTTAAATCAGAGGTTGGTGATTTTTACTTTTACTTAGTGACCATTTGTTTTATACGAGCTGATGTAACCGTTGAATTAGAATCCGGGAGAACTTGATAACTGGCTTGATGATTTGAACCCCGAGTCCAAAGTGGTTATACCAAGTGCATATGGTGTACCCTCTCTCAAATTTGCTGAGGTTGGAGACAAGTTCCAGTTTGAAAGGCTCGGCAAGTTCTAAAAAATTCTCAACGCTTCTTTAGTGGATATACTTCTCTTAATTTCCTTTCTTTTATTTTATGGCAGGCTATTTTGTAGTTGACAAGGATTCAACACCTGAAAAGCTCGTATTCAACCGTACCGTTGCATTACGTGACACGTATAAGCCTGGCAGCAAGTGAGTCTGTTCCAACAGAACTTAGAGAATAATAAAAAGCTTGGGTCTTTTAATTTAAAATTTAGTACACGACTATAGTATGCGTTATTCAACTCTGTTATGTTTACGTTAATACATTTTAGTGTGTGTAGTCACTAAACTATTCAAAACGCAGTAGCTTATTGTATCTTGGAAAAGTGATAAAGCACTTAAAGCGTTTCTTGGTAAGCTTATATCAAATGGGGTTATGGCTTTATGTCAGGAGGAAATAAGCTATTAAGCTTTATGTCGATTCATAAATGCAAGTGGTTAAATGGTATTGATAAGAATATTCTAACCACATTTTAAATAGGTTTATTAATTTAAGAGTTTGGTTAACAGCAGCCCTTACTCTTAGTGTTGTTAATAACTGATTTCCAAAAATTTAGCATAGAATATTCATTGTTTCCAAACAAAATCATGAATAATCAAAAACAATTTACTTGATTTTCTCGAATACAAATACAATGCATTTTTTTATAGGTTATCAAAGCGAAGAATAAGAATGAGGAAGAATTGTCATTTTTGTCTTAATATTTGTAATTTTTTTTTTTTAAATATGTTAACAACAACCCTAAAGGCTGCTGTTAGCATTTCCCTTAATATAGTGGGTTAAAACTTTTCCAACTTGTAGGCTAAAAAAGTTGAAAAAAAACAGACCCAAAATTTTGATTATTTAACTTTTATATTTGTCTTAAATAATAGAATCTCTTACGATGACTGTCAAAGAAACATGAGATTTACTTTATATGGAGTATACAATATTTTAGAAAATCGGGGGTCTTTGAAAATTGAATGCCTAAAGCCCTAGCTTTATTTGTTTCACTCTCGAGACACCTTTCTATTAGTGTAAACTTTTTTCCCCTTAGAAAATTGGTTTTTGATCGGGCAATTTTTTTTTTTTTTTTTTTTTTTTTTTTTTTTTTTTTTTTTGTAATCAACGAGTAATTCACAAGTATAAGCTTACAAACATTTACTTAATTATCCTTTACGTCGACTTCTTTTACTGTTTATATATGTATATGCGAACGGATTTGATACTATGTAAGTATGTAACGGGATCCATTGTACTCCTCTACATTATTTGTATATTTTCATATTAAATAAATTTATTAAAGTTTAATCAAAATCAATTCAATTTTGACTTTCTATTGACAAATCATATTGCTCAATTTTGCCTACGTTTCAAAATTGAGCTTTTCTATTGGTCCAATTTTTTTTTCATTGAGAAGGATTTTGCAAAAACATTCCGAAATGATGTAATTCTTTTATTATATAAAAGATTAGTAAAAAAAAAAGTAACAGTATTTTATAAACTTTGTTTGACTTAAGAGTATTTATAAAAGAATTTTTTTCGTTATGTGAATGCATCGATTCACCATTTTAAGAACTTTTGGACCCCTCAAATTAAAGATTCTACATACAAGTAACTAAAACCAAAAAAGATTAACGGTTGTAATTGTAAAACTATGGCAACCTAGTATTACAAAGAATTTGTTAATGGTACTACAGTAATTTACTTGCCTTGCTCCAAAATTTGATTGGTATAAAATATTAAAAGATGAACATATACAATAGGGTGGTGTTTGGTCTAGAGGTTAAAGTGGTATACTTAATGACAAGAGGTCATGAGTTCGAACCTCTCTACTGTATCACCATTCTTTTTATTTGTTATAGGTAATTATAATTATACTTCAACACTCTATTTATTTTATTTTATTTTATTTTATTTTTAAAGAAATTCAGTTTTCCTTATATTATTATCGGTAGTTATAATTGTTAAGTAGGATTTGTGCTAGCTCAAATTCTATAGATGCATTCACATAACGAGAAATTGAATCATTTTACTCGCAGTAATAACATTATGAATTAGTCTCACTAAAACACATGTAAGCACCGAAGTTTGCGTAATTAACTTCCATGTTATTCACCAAAAATGCTAGCACAACATTGTCATAGCTTTTTTACTCTTAGTAACTAAGATGGACACTCAGCCTAAGCAACGACTCGACACCATCATCAACAATCTGGCCAACTGGTATCAATGACCGAACCTCAACGAACCCACAAGCATGCAAATGCTTCCCAGTGCCACCGGTAATAGAGAGCTGAGACATTGCACTACCAATGTGATATACTCCAAAGAAGTTGATACTATCTCCATACTTGATCATCATAGTTTAGGTTCGATGTTAAAGCTATGGTTACCGAATATCATCTTTTTAAAAACCTAACTCGATTCACCATTTTAAGAACTTTTGGACCCTACAAAGATTCTCGCTATCACGACTTCACGAATAACTAAAACAAAAAGTATTAACCTTTTTTGATCAAAAAAGTTTATAATAACGTTTCCATTACAGGTGGCAAAACCCTATAATATATCAAAGAGTTTTATTTAACATAGGGGTCTCGTACCAGTCAAGTTCTTTAGCCTTTAGCATATTGCATCAATAGTACACTCATCCATTTGATCAAATCACAGGTTGCAGTTTACATAAAATTGTGTTAAGCCCAAGTAATATCATGTCAGTTGTCACAGTGCTTAATTAAATGTTTCTCTCATGTTAAATGATCACAATGCCCTTAACAAACCATTTAAGATATGTATTATGAAAAGAAATACAAATTGTAGTAAGAAGAATAAGAATAAAAAAAAGTAGAGTATATGCGTCATTTTTGTAAGTACGTTAAGCATTTATTGCTTTTACCCTGAAGATAAAGAAAGTGGTACTTAAGTTTTTTCGCTTTTCAGTTATGTATTATGAAAAGAAATGCAAACTTTAGTAAGAAGAATAACAATAAAAAAGTATAGTATGTAGAATGAGTCGTTTTTTAATTACGTTAAGCATTTATACTTTTACCCTTAGACTTTAGAGGAAACAACATACTATGTTAAATATGAAAACGACCAGTGATGACAATCATTTATCCACATGATTATAAATTTCTTTTTCAAAGGGAACCGTCTTTGACCAACATAAGGTGAAATAACATTCCATGTCTTGAGCTTCAACCCTTTAACATTCACTCACTTCAGCTCTCCAGTCTTATGTCGAGTCTCTTCTCCATGATGTAGGATTGATTTAATCAAGAAGTAGCCCTACAAAATGATATCTGAAAAAAAAAAAAAAAAAAAAAAAAAAAAAAAAAAAAAAAAAAAAAAAAAACCTTATAAGTACAACCATTGAGGTATATAACTTATACACCCAAACCATCGTTTCTTCATCATACTTATCAACATAATCGAGCCAAACTTTAGGAAAACCCAGTTATAAATCCAGTAGAAATTAATTTACCTTTTTCAAAAGCTTTATTAAGCATCTCATACAATGAAAAAGCTTATCAATGGTTGCACCCTCAAGTTGTTAAAATACGATAAGCTTTTTGAAAAGATTAATGTACACCAATCTATACCGAAAAACATCAAGGTCTCCAGTGAATTTCTTTTAATTCAAATACAAATACAATGCATTTTTTCATAGGTTATCAAAGCGAAGAATAAGAATAAGGAATAATTGTCATCTTTGTCTTAATATTTGTAATTTTTTTTTTTTAAAATATGTTAACAACAACCTTAAAGGCTGCTGTTAGCATTTCCCTTAGGGGCTGTTTGGTTCAAAAATTTGAAATTCCGGAATTTTAAATTCTGAAATTATGAGAATTTAAAATTCTGGAATTTAAATATCTTGTCATGTTTGGTTGACAGAATTTAAAATTCCGGAATTTAATTTTTTTTTTTTTTTTTTTTTTTAATATAAATTTCATAAATATTCTATTTAAATGTTTATAAAAAATTTATAAAAAAATTTTATAAAAAAAGTTTATAAAAAATTTATAAAAAAAGTTTATAAAAAATTTATAAAAAATTTATAAAAAATTTATAAAAAAGTTTATAAAAAATTTATAAAAAAAGTTTATAAAAAAAATTTATAAAAAAAAGTTAATAAAAAATTTATAAAAAAAATTATAAAAATTTATTAAAAAATTTATAAAAAAAATTATAAAAATTTATAAAAAAAGTTAATAAAAAACTTATAAAAAAAGTTTAAAAAAAAGTTTATAAAAAATTTATAAAAAAAGTTTATAAAAAAATAATAAGAAAAAAATGTTATAAATTTTTTTTTCAAGTAAATTAAAATTCCTCACTTTTTGGAGGCATTCTAATTTACTCCATTTGGGCAATTCTTGAAATTGTAAATTCCTCCAAAGTGTCAACCAAACATGATATTTAGGGACAATTTAAATGCAAATGCCCCCAATATCCCCCAATATCCCCGAACCAAACGCCCCCTTAATATAGTGGGTTAAAACTTTTCCAACTTGTAGGCTAAAAAAGTTGAAAGAAAATAGGCCCAAAATTTTGATTATTTAACTTTTATCAGAGAATTTGTCTTATATAATAGAATCTCTTACGATGACTGTCAAAGAAACATGAGATTTACTTTATATGGAGTATACAATATTTTAGGAAATCGGGGGTCTTTGAAAATTGAATGCCTAAAGCCCTAGCTTTATTTGTTTTACTCTCGAGACACCTTTTTATTAGCGTAAACTTTTTTCCCCTTAGAAAATTGGTTTTTGATCGGGCAATTTTTTTTTTAGGTAATCAACGAGTAATTCACAAGTATAAGCTTACAAACATTTACTTAATTATCCTTTATGTCGACTTCTTTTACTGTTTATATATGTATATGCGAACGGATTTGATACTATGTAAGTATGTAACGGGATCCATTGTACTCCTCTACATTATTTGCATATTAAATAAATTTATTAAAGTTTGATCAAAATTAATTCAATTTTGACTTTCTATTGACAAATCATATTGTTCTATTTTGTCTACGTGTCAAAATTGAGCTTTCCTATTGGTCTATTATTTTTTTTTTTTGTTTTTTTTTTTTTTTTTTTACATTGAGAAGGATTTTGCAAAAACATTCTGAAATGATGTAATTCTTTTTTTATATAAAAGCTTAGTAAAAAAAAAAGTAACAGTATTTTATAAACTTTGTTTGACTTAAGAGTATTTATAAAAGCATTTTCTTAGCTTAAAGTAAGCACTAATAAGCTTTTGAAATCAAAGTACTTCAAGTAAGTTATCAAAATAAGCTTTAAATTCCAGCTACAACTCGACATCGATTGGTTTGCTAAACACATCCAATACATTAGCCTATTACCTATGTTTTGCAATCTATAACAGTGGATGGATAATCTTGAATAGTCATGTCAAAAAACTATTTAGACAAGTTCAAATCCCATTGTAGAAACCCAAATCACGAAATCACGAAATAATAGTCGATCTTAGCACGAGTGTTACTTAATCATCATAGTAGAAGTTAGCTACTATATCCCAAGATCATCCTTTTATAACCTTTTTGATAACTAACTAATGATGGTCTATATATCTGAAAGATTATTTTCAAATACATGTTTTATTATGTAATGTTATAATGTATCAATTTGTAAAAAGTAAACTCAACAATCCATTTTTTGTAATATTAGATATATATATGATATCATAGTTGTAATAATATTTTGCCAAGAATATGCTAAATGGTAACTTGCCTTGTACTAGAGTTGATTAATATAAAATATTAAAGGATGGACATGCATAATGAATTGGAGTTATGGTTAAAGACTTAAAGGTTAAACTGGTACACCTATACGGGTTGAGTTTCGAGTTCGAACCTTCATACCCTGGTTGCAATTTTTTATTTTTTCTTTTTGATTTTTCTTTTATAGTTGGTAGTTGTAATTATTCATCCCCATGTACAAAAGGAGATTACAAACAAAGATGGATATTTTGTTCACACATAAATGTCACAAACATCAAATCCTTAGTAAGAAATATGGACAGTCAGCCTCAACAACGACTCGGCCCCATCATCAATAATCTGGCCAGCTGGTATCAAGGACCGAACCTCAGCGAACCCACAAGCATGCAAATACTTCCCACTGCCTCTGGTAATGGAAAGCCGAGACATTGCACTACCAATGTGATATACTCCAAAGAAGTTGACACTATCTCCATACTCACGGCCTTCCATCATGGCTGTGAATGTCATCATTTGTCTACTTCAATAAGCTGCACTTGCTACGTTAACAACTTGTACGTGCTTTTCCTAGAGAATGTGAGCCCGACTTTGGGTCGACGGTTAAAGAGATCATCATCAATAACTGTAATGGTTCTGAAGCCAAGCCCAAGACCATCTGGTCTTAGTTGGGCTGCAATCTGGTTTTGAATATTGTTTTGGTTCAAGTTTCCAGCAAATTGTGCCCCAACTATAAGCCAATTGCTAGTGGGACGCCGTTAGCATTTACAGTTGGGATGGCACCATTGGCATTAGCAATGGCTACACCACCTTGTGGTGAAAACAAGCTTTTATACACTCTTGAAATCAAAAGCCAATTCATTATTTAAGGGATGATCCATTTTGATAAATACCATGTCTTGAACATGCGACCTTCAACAACTCAACAAGGTTGCATTCAATATCATGAAGTCATAAACAATTAGGCTACACAAGTTGTTGAGAATCAGTCCCTTCCCCACCCCAACTCACACCCGCAAACACCAATCAAAACTGCAAGATCGGTTTTCAATGCTTTGTATATTAATAAGCTGGAAGGAACTGAATACTTGCATACATATGAAACCTACTACTATTTATACTTAAACTAACCATGCAACATGCACCACTAATAAAATACTCCTAAAACAACTGGTAGTGGGTAACTGACCCACGTACTTAATCCCATAATATTAGGTTAAACACAAGAACTGGTAAAACTCACAAACTGGTAAAACCCACTCACCCATGACCCATGGACTTAGCCATAACTTGACCCATCAAGATTATACCTAACACAAGTCTGTAGCTAATCCAAATAGCTTTATAAAAATCAGCGTCAAATTTTAACTACTATATCTTTAGTAGTATCTAATTTCAACAAAATAACTTGTACTTTAATTTCGTGGCTATGCTTTAGCTTTATATACCGTAAACCCATTTAAACATAAAGCCTGACGTAGGAAACTCAAGGCACAAAATGATAGTAAATCTTTAGCGCGAGTCTTACTTGATCATCATAGTGTAAGTTCGATGTTATAGCTATGGTAACCCAATATCATCATTTAGTAAACCTCACTCGATTCACCATTTTAAGAACTTTTGGACCCCTCAAATTAAAGATTCTACATACAAGTAACTAAAACCAAAAAAGATTAACGGTTGTAATTGTAAAACTATGGCAACCTAGTATTACAAAGAATTTGTTAATGGTACAGTAATTTACTTGCCTTGCTCCAAAATTTGATTGGTATAAAATATTAAAAGATGAACATATACAATAGGGTGGTGGTTGGTCTAGAGGTTAAAGTGGTATACTTAATGACAAGAGGTCATGAGTTCGAACCTCACTACTACATCACCATTCTTTTTATTGTTATAGGTATTTATAATTATACTTCAACACACTTTTTTTTTTTTTTTTTTTTTTTTAAAGAAATTCGGTTTTCCTTATATTGTTATCGGTAGTTATAATTGTTAAGCAGGATTTGTGCTAGCTCAAATTCTATTAGATGCATTCACATAACGAGAAATTGAATCATTTTACTCGCAGTAATAACATTATGAATTAGTCTCACTAAAACACATGTAAGCACCGAAGTTTGCGTAATTAACTTCCATGTTATTCACCAAAAATGCTAGCACAACATTGTCATAGCACTTTTACTCTTAGTAACTAAGATGGACACTCAGCCTAAGCAATGACTCGACACCATCATCAACAATCTGGCCAACTGGTATCAATGACCGAACCTCAACGAACCCACAAGCATGCAAATGCTTCCCAGTGCCACCGGTAATAGAGAGCTGAGACATTGCACTACCAATGTGATATACTCCAAAGAAGTTGATACTATCTCCATACTCGATCATCATAGTTTAGGTTCCATGTTAAAGCTATGGTTACCGAATATCATCTTTTTAAAAAGCTAACTCAATTCACCATTTTAAGAACTTTTGGACCCTACAAAGATTCTCGCTATCACGACTTCACGAATAACTAAAACAAAAAGTATTAACCTTTTTTGATCTAAAAAGTTTATAATAACGTTTCCATTACAGGTGGCAAAACCCTATAATATATATCAAAGAGTTTTATTAAACATAGGGGTCTCGTACCAGTCAAGTTCTTTAGCCTTTAGCATATTGCATCAATAGTACACTCATCCATTTGATCAAATCACAGGTTGCAGTTTACATAAAATTGTGTTAAGCCCAAGTAATATCATGTCAGTTGTCACAGTGCTTAATTAAATGTTTCTCTCATGTTAAATGATCACAATGCCCTTAACAAACCATTTCAGATATGTATTATGAAATGAAATACAAATTGTAGTAAGAAGAATAACAATAAAAAAAAAGTATAGTATATGCGTCATTTTTGTAAGTACGTTAAGCATTTATTGCTTTTACCCTGAAGATAAAGAAAATGATACTTAAGTCTTTTCGCTTTTCAATTATGTATTATGAAAAGAAATGCAAACTTTAGTAAGAAGAATAACAATAAAAAAATATAGTATGTAGAATGAGTCGTTTTTTAATTACGTTATGCATTTATACTTTTACCCTTAGACTTTAGAGGAAACAACATTTTAACAACATGCTATGTTAAATATGAAAACGACCAGTGATGACAATCATTTATCCACATGATTATAAATTTCTTTTTCAAAGGGAACCGTCTTTGACCAACATAAGGTGAAATAACATTCCATGTCTTGAGCTTCAACCCTTTAACATTCACTCACTTCAGCTCTCCAGTCTTATGTCGAGTCTCTTCTCCATGATGTAGGATTCATTTAATCAAGAAGTAGCCCTACAAAATGATATCTGAAAAAAAAAAAAAAAAAAAAAAAAAAAAAAAAAAAAAAAAACCCTTATAAGTACAACCATTGACTCATTGAGGTATATAACTTATACACCCAAACAAATAACCATTGTTTCTTCATCATACCTATCAACATAATCGAGCCAAACTTTAGGAAAACCCAGTTACAAATCCAGTAGAAATTAATTTACCTTTTTCAAAAGCTTTATTAAGCATCTCATACAATGAAAAAGCTTATAAATGGGCTGCACCCTCAAGTTGTTAAAATACGAAAAGCTTTTTGAAAAGATTAATGTACACCAATCTATACCGAAAAACATCAAGGTCTCCAGTGAATTTCTTTTAATTAAAAAAAAAAAAAAAAAAAAAAAAAAAAAAAAAAAAAAAAAAAAATCTTCTAAACACAAAGCATAGAAGAGATGATGTCACATTAATGTAAGTATCAGCAAGAACTTTCTTTCCTCTTTTTTCTTAATTTGTGTCTCTCTTAACTCTTATCTTTAAAGTATTTTCAGCAGTTTTTTCAGTTCTCTTCTTGGACCCTTCAATTTATACATAACTCGTTATTTTGTAACTTGACACAACTAATTTATAAAGAACTCATTATTTTTGGAATAGAAGTGTTTCATGCAAACCCGAATCTACCCCCTTCAACCAAAATTACTAAATTAAATGATCCATGATTTTTTTTACCCGTTTAACCTTTTTTTTTTTTACCTGATCAACCTAAATTACTAAATAAAATGATCCATGATTTTTTTACCCGTTTAACATTTTTTTTTTACCTGTTACGTAGAAAACATAACTCGGGTTAACAAATTTACATAGAAACTTTTCTTAGCTCGTAAACAACACAAGTTTCTCACTAATAATAACTTACATGACACATTACTACAACCGGTGTACGCCAAAATCACCACACAAACATTGCAACTTAAACACAAGTATGCTACAAAAAGTGTTATTTGGAACGTATTTTTTAGAACGATTTCTAGTTGAAGCGTTCCAAAAATTCAAAAAGTGGCCCCCGAAAATCAAAATGACTTTTTAGAACGATTTCTTGTGTTTTTGATTTTGCCGCCGACAAACTTATAAACCTGTTGGTCAAAAAGTTAAAAATCCACGCTATGCCATATTTTGGGCGCCATTTCCCATATATTTTCCAACCCATCAGGTACAAAGAATGTGTCAAAATTACACATATCTCACCTGTCATCCACCACTCTTTAATCTAGACATATAGGCCATGCTTAGTGCCAAGCTATAATATATATTCAGACTAACACGTGATATAAAAATTCAAAGAGCCTGAATAAATATTCAATATATCAGAATATCAGATTGCAAATCTGATAGAGACTGGAGTCAAAAACATAAAATAATACAGTACGAAATCCAAACAACATGAACTGTCAAAACTAAGTGAGATAATCAAGTCATTTTTCCTCTTCTTTGCTTTTGCTTTCCAGAAGGCTGGAAAGGAAAGTGGACCCAACTGTAGTAGAAACCAAAGGATCTGTAACCACGTCAGCCTCCAAAATGTTTTGACAAACAACACAGCAGTAGGAGTGTTCATCTTTTGCTTTCTACTTTTCTCATCCATTTTCTTCTTTTTAAGACTCAAATAGTAGCTACCAATACTAACAGCTCGTTCTGAACAATACCATCTATCTCCCACACCTAATCACAAATCCAAATTGACCGCCTCCTCAATGGCTTTCCCTTTGAAACCAAACACTAACTCTTGCAAAGACTTCAAAGCATTTCTAGTATGCTGAAACTGGGTTAAAGCACAACCAAGTCTTACTTCGGACTAAAAAACAAGTGAGTTGAGCAGGCCAATTTCGGAATCCAATCCTTCATGTTCAGCACTAACCAGCTGCTGATAACAAAGAAGCAATTGATCTTCTGCCAAATGGACCTCCTTCTCAACCAGATTCCACTCTTCGCCTTTGCATCTTAAAACAACCAGAGATGATTAACCCTCCTAAAAAATAAACAATCCGGGTACATTTAACATTTACAAGTCATAATTAACAAGTATTTATAACACATATGCAAACCAATTCAGAAACACTTTCAAAGCTTATAAACATCACATGATCCCTCAAATTTGCTTCTCAAAGTAACAGTTTAAACAAAGAGTGCACCAGATGTTTGACTAAGCTGATGAACTATTAGTTTGACAAATCTGAATTTCATTTGATCAAAACTCACTAATGGTGTAATATTAAGCTATATATGCTTTTAATTCACTAACACAAATACCAAGGGCAACAGATTGCAAGATCACAACATTCAAAATAACAAGAACATAAGCAGAATTGAAGTTATAAGATGATTTTACTTTTAACAATTACCTACTACTTTTAAACTTGAACTGAGCTAATATTACCTAAAGCAAACTAATAGAATAGATCATTCAGCAATATAACAAACTATAATATTTGTAACAAGCATTTGTAAGCTAATAAGCACTTTATGGAACAAAAAGCTCGGGAATGAGAGAAACTACTTATTTAAGCACTTAACAACAAAAATAAGCCAGAATAGCACAAGAGAAAAAGCAGATAAGCATTCATGCAGTAACATATACAAGACAGAAAAAACAGCCTAACTAGCTAACTTGCAGACATGATATAAGCATTCAAATAAGCTCGGAAATGATATGTAAAAGCTGTTCTAGAAAGCTGATACTACAGGCTGTATAAAAATCATAAAAGGCCCAAATCTATCAATCAATTGCACAATTGAAATGGCCCTACACCAGATCACTCTCAAACACTAAATCAACACTTTTGCAAACCAATATAGAACAAGCAGATGGAAATAGAAATGATTGAAACTTTAAACATACAATCTATGCACTATGAACTTAATTCAGACACACTTTCAAAGCTTATGAACATCACATGATCCCTCAAACAAGGAGTGCACCAGATGTCTTTGCAAGAGTTAGTGTTTGGTTTCAAAGGGAAAGCCATTGAGGAGTCGGTCAATTTGGATTTGGGATTAGGTGTGGGAGATAGAGGGTATTGTTCGGAACGAGCTGTTAGTATTGGTAGCTAATATTTGGGTCTTAAAAAGAAGAAAATGGATGAGAAAAGTAGAAAGCAAAAGATGAACACTCCTACTGCTGCTGTGGTCAAAACATTTTGGAGGCTGACGTGGTTACAGATCCTTTGGTTTCTACTTGATTGTTGGTGTGAGAGAGGGATTGGTGTGATACGCACTCTTAGATATTTATCTAATGTTTGTGGGTGGGCTTTAAAGCCCGAATGATATTTCAAGCCCAATTAGGTAGGTGCTTTTAATAGGCCACCGATTTAAGCATTCATACGAAGTAATTAAGGCCTCGCAAATATACGTTAGAACCTGTGACATAAACTTTATATATCTTATAAAAATTCCTATATATTCTTTCGAACCGACGTTTATTTCCCGAGAAAGTATGTGATATCTTCTGACAGGACAGGAGGCAACAAACGTGACACGGTGGTGGTGGTTGTTGCCAATGGTGAACAAGGTGAAGATGTCATTATTCGTTTTTCAAAATTTGTATACGAAACTCAAGTAAGGATAATATAATAAGATAAACTCGATTAATTACTTTTTAGTTACAGTATACAACAACATTCGAGATAACTCGGAAAAAACAACATGAGACTTGAAGGTGTAGTCAAGAGCTAGTCATGTTGTTTACTTATTGTGCCTATCTCATATGTATGCTAGTGTCCTATCGACTTATCAAGTGTTACATACTTTATACTTGTTAGTTAATGAAAATTTGAACATTCAAAAATAGTGTTTAGCGCGTAAGTTTGAGAAAATGTGTCATTGAGGTTTAGGTTGGTTTACAATTAGTATGCACTTAAATATTATTTATAAAAATCATTGTATAATATGACATCGTTTAAGTCAAGTTTGATTTAATGAACACAGATGAATAGTCTATTGACCTCTTTATTATAGTTGACGCTAGATTTGTTAACAAGTCGAGCTTTTAACGAGCTATTTGAGTTTGAGTTCGTCGAGTCGAGCTTGATAATTTTGCATCGAGCAAATAAATCATTTAAGGAGGAGTTTAATGCAATATCGTTTAATCAAGAGTGGTCGTGGGAGTGGTTGCGAAATTACCCCAAGTGGGATAAGGCAGAACCGGTTGATCCAGTTGGTGTCGAAGGACACACCAAGCTATTCGGCCATGGTCCGAGACTACGTCCCCCAGGAGCAGGTGCGGCTAAAATAACCAAATTAAAAAGCTATCACTTACATGCACCTGAAACGATTCTCATTTTAATGTTATTGCTCCATATCTAACAGTTTAGATGTGTGTGTCTCGATTTTTGTTCGTGTGTGCGTGTGTCTTAGTTTCTATTTATGTGTGCATGTGTGTTTTTTTTCTCTCGCCTTTGTTTATATGTCGGCCTACCATCCACCAAAACGACGTCGTTTAGTTTAGATACCATATTAAACAACATCAGTCAGTCTAAAAACGATCGCGTTTCACACTAAAATGGCATCATTTGATCCAACCATAGTCTTAAACGGTGCAACCCATCTCTTAATCGACATCTTTTTGCCATACCCAACCACGAACGTTTGTTTCGCTATCGTATAAAAAAGATGATGCAGTTACATTAGCCGACTTTCAAATTTTCAATGGAGTTTAAATATCAAGTGGATCGATTTGGTTCCTTTACGCATAGGATACTGGAATTTAATTGATAGTACAATTTAATTGTGTTTGAGAGTGGTAGCAAATTAATGTTCTTACAATCTTACACAAAGTTAACTTAAACAAATATTAATAAATGAAACACCAAATGTATAAACTTTTAACTTATCATTTAGCAAACTAGTTATAATACCTGTGCACGCACAGGGTTTTTAATTTTTTTTTAATTATATATTATTATCGATTAATAAATGAATCTCTTAACATGTTTCAAATGGTTTTACTTTGTGGACAAAAAATAAAAAACCACATGTATATATGTTATAAACTACTTATTATTTTAGCAAAATGCTTTTGGATTAAAAATAATATTTTATTATTCAAGTAAAATCAAATGACGATACTTGACTTGCACAAGATGTTAGTGATATATGCTTTTAGTTTTGCTAACCCGTGATATCAATTTATGGTGTGTTTTATAATTGTGGTATTTCGTTTATATTTTCGTTAAAATATGTAGCATATTTAGATAGCTTTGAAGATTTATTCATTTTCTTGATTATGAATAACCATCATACCATGTTTACCAATGTACATTTTTGCTTGAAAATTGTATTTTCATAAGTTTGTGTTATTTACTTCTCATGTTTGATTATAAAATTACCAAATTAACATATTATAAAGTATAGGGGTATAAAGTGTAAGGGGTTATTTGTTTTTTTTTTTCTAAAGTTATTAAAAAACATGGAAACTTATAATTTTACACTTAGCTCTATATAATTTATTTAAAATTCAAACAACAAAGTTTTACTAATTACTTCCTCTTTTTTTAAGTTTTTATTTTCATAAATTTGACACCTATATTTTTATGCATTTTTTTTATTAACCAAAATTTTCCATCAAATTGATTAAGTTTGACCAAAATCAATTTAATTTTGACCTTTTATTGACCAATCATATTGCTCGATTTCGCCTATGTGGCAAAATCGAGCTATCCTATTGGTCTAATTTTTTTTCAATAAGAAGGGATTTGAAAAGACACTCCGAAATGATGTAATTCTTTTATTATATAAATAAAAGATAGAGATTGATTCCCACATCGAATGGGGAACAAACACAAAGAAATGAAGAGCCTAATAGTAAACCTAAACTAATGCTAACAAAACTAGTGTGTTATTATTTTAATTGTGAGATTAAGATATATTATTATCATCAATTATTAAATCCATTCATTTAAATATAAGAAGTAAAATGTATTGACATAAAGTGCTTAGCTTGATTAGCACGTTCGACTCGTTTAACTTGATTACTCGTTCAACTCGTTTAGCTCGATTAACTAAACAAGCTTTTGAACAAGTCGAACCGAACACTAATTATAAAAACTAGGCTCATTAAACTAATTGAGCTTAAATTATCGTCCGAACTCAAGTTCGAGCTCGAAAACTATCAACCTCGAGTCAAGCTAAAAGATCTCGAGCTCGAGTAGCACGTTAAAAATTTGACTTCTTAACAAGCCTATGCGTTACAATGCAATGGCGATACCCAAACAATAATCAGTAGTATTACAAGGTTGTGATGATTAACGGTGAAATGTATTTACTAAATAGTTAATGTTGTGTAATATTCGCACAATATTACATAATGCGTAAACATAGAAAATCCTTATATATAGACATATACGATTCGTTCCAATCGATTTTATAGCAAAATGCTTAGGATTTTGCTAAAATTGCTCTAAAATACATACATATATAAAGAAAAACTACCGAGCTACATCACAAGCAGTAAGATAGAAAACGGGTTTGACTTCGTGATTGTAACACCCCAACCCAACAAGGGTCAAAGTGTAAAATTATGGAGTCAAATCAGAACATTAAATACGCAAGCGGAAGACTTAGCTCAATAAATTACAAATCTTGAGACTAAAAGGACTAATGAAACGAATACAATCAAAATCAACTTCTAAAAGAAATGAACTAATTAAACATAAATCTGAAATAAAGTCCATGAATACTAAGGTAGGGTTGGTCCACTAAAAGCTCCTACTCTCATCACTCAATCCCAGCCTCCAACATGATACCTGCCGCAGGGAAAATAAAATGCGGCTGAGCTAACGCTCAGTGAACAGATATAAACATGTGAAAGTTAACTGAATATAAACGAATAAACAAACAATATAATCCAATGTGAACCTGCTGAGAGTAAAGTCGTAAAGAATGTGAAGGGTCATATAAAAATGGAAATCAAAGAATAATCCAGAAAGGGTAAAAGGGATAGTAACGGAATTTGCTCAAGTACCAAAACAATCAATCAAACATTTCATTATACCGTCAATTCATAAGTTGCACAAGGAGGGGAGACCTCTCAAGTACCAGAAGTGAAATGGAGTGCATGGCACGCACTACCAATCACTAAGTCAATCAATATCCAATCATTCATTTAGCCTAGGATGCATCTATACGCTCCCTGCAAAACAGAATACATATGCAAGTACGAGACTATACATACATATACAGAATGGCCATATGCACCATAATCATTATAACAGAAGGGAACGCCGTGGATCAATCACACCTCCACAGAAAGTGTCACGCCATTGGTGCCTCAATGACATGGCCATGTTACCTCCATGGCTAGGAATAATACCTTGGGCAATGGATCAATTCAAATGGATCATAACAATAGGATCATATCAAATAGGTCATAACAAAAGAATCATATCATTAGTTCAAATCAAAGGGTTCATATCATAACAATGGTTCATAACAAAAGTTTGTATCAATGGGGTCATATCAAAGCAAACGAATTAGAGTCAAGAAATAAGAAGTCATGAGAAACCTTTACTGATAAAAGGTAGAATATCTGTACCAATACGAAAGAATCTTTAAAAGGAAGACTGAATATCCGTACCAATACGAAATACAAATGAAATAATGTCTAAAAGTAAGACCAAATAACCGTACCAATACGAAATGCAATTGAAGGAATCTTTAAAAAGGAAGACCGAATATCCGTACCAATACGAAATTCAAATGAAATAATGTCTAAAAGTAAGACTGAATATCCGTACCAATACGAATTAAACAAACGAATCAATAGACGTTACGTTTTCTTCAACGAATCTACACAGATTAGGGTTCATAATATATTAAGTAAGTTTCTACCTTTACTCAACTTAGGTTTAAACAATATCATTAAAGTCGTTTAGGTTACATTTCAATAATGATTTGGTTTAGGGTTTTACAGCATAATATATGTCATTTAATGATCCAAGTATTAAGTTTATTTAACCGAAATGTACCAATTATTATTATGTCCAAATAATATACATCACGTTAGTCCAACATTTTAATAACCGAAAATATTTATTACATTGTTAACTAAATAAAGTTTAACTAACAAAACAAAACTTGTTTTGTTTTGTGGCTTGGCCCACAATTAGAAAACCAAACGCACCTTTTTTTTATTATTACATGGGTTTTGACCCAATAAAACCAAATGCCACCTTTTTTATAATATAACGAGCTTATGAGCCAAATTAAAACCAACGCAACTCAATTCAACTTTTTTTTTTTGAAATTACAACCCATGCACTTAACAATAAAACTAGCTTTATACTATGTCTAAGGGTCGAACAAGTTTTGGTCGAATGGTCCTAAAATAGACTAGGGTCGATCGGACACAAGAAGGGACAAAATATTCGGGACATATTATGGCATAAAGATGTCGAATAAGAATAGAAAAAAAAATAATAATAACGAAAGGGTCGAATACCTTGAGGACGAGTCGAGTGGGACTGAAGACAGAAACACGAAAATCCGTTTACCCAAAAATCTTTGTTCAATTGCCAAAAAGGTAGCAGTAGCACTATGTCGATATATATATTTTTTTTGTTGTGTTGTTCGAAATCAAGAAAGTAGCAGCAATGTCAAAAAAAGAACCAATATGTTGTGTGTTTTTACTACTGTTGATGCATATGACAGAACAATATGAGAGGCATTTTATTCTTAACTTTGGAAGGAGCGTGTACATTAAAAGAGTTTTAATTTGATATTAATTTGTTAACTGTCATTATCACTTTTCGGTTTCAAATAGGTGTGGTCAACGAAAATAGGCAAGGATCATATTATTACCTAATTAATACCAAAGTTAATTAGAAAACATCTTTTTAATACCTTTATTTTATTAAAAAGCTATACTTAGGTTAAGGTTAAATATTTTGTAAAGTTATTATTTTAGAAGATTTTTATTAACATACAATGTTTAAGTATAATTTCAAAATTATACGTGTTTTTAGGTTTTCGAATTTTAGGGTTTTACAACTCTTCCTCTCTAAAATAAAATTTCGTCCGCGAAATTGAAAAGAACCGGATAAAGTTAGAATAACCAAATCAATTTCAAACAATAAACACATGATGAACAATACTACTAATAGATCCATCCTTAACAACTAAAGTGTTTTTGGAAGCATCTAAAAGATTGAATTTTAAGAAAAAGAGAAACCCCTAATTTATATGTAGATTCATATGCATACAAAGATGAAGTGATGAACGCAACATCAAGAAGATCTATCGGAGGGATCGAAGGTGCAGAGAAGACGACGACTTAACTGTGGAAACGGGGGGTGTAAGGTAGTGGATCAGGGGAGATGACTGTGGAGTTATGTTGTCTCCATGGAAGGTAGGTGGGAGGAAAAAGGATGGAGGGTAATTTTGACTAAACAGTCATCCTAGATGGAAACAACTCCAATTTGAGGCCCCTTTTACGTCTAGGATTTTCTTTTGTATTAAGCAAAAAAGAAACAACATTTTTTCCTAGTTGGGTTAAAAAAACTTTCCATTAAGGACATTAAGCAAAAAAGAAACACCCGATTAAATGTTGTTGACTAGAAGTGCTATCCAAAAGTTATTAGTTGTTGGATTAAAGCATTGTTGGCTATATATAGGATACATTTCGGTTAGTTTAGAAGTCTAGTCTAAAAAAATTAATGGACTATCAGAATATCATATTTTCGAATTTTATGATCACCAAATTTTGAAGTGATTCACGGACATCAGTTTTTTAATAATAGATAGCTGAAAATTTTGGTAAAGAATTAAGAAATGGGACGGTGGGACCAAATCAACTTGTGAGTTCAGTAAGTTAGGGACTCATTTGGCCCATCAACAGCTGGTCTAATGCATATTTTTGCCTTAATAATCAAGTCTGCATCATCCCAACAGAAGATCGAATCTGTCTTTAAAAATGTTAGCATAGAAATTTATGACATGTCCATTTGACTAGTACTTAAAGCACTAACACCATTGAGTTGTAAGATAACGGGAAGTTGTACATCAACGTAAACACGTAGTAATACAGTGACAAGTTTTTAACATGTCTTGATGGACGAGACACCTCATGCAAACGCAATGCAAGAGGAGCCAAACGATTTGAGGGGTTCGACCCCTCAAGACTAATACAAAAATGAAAAAACTAATTCATAGTTAATGATTATTTCACAGAGAAAAAAATGATCTACTAGAATAGAGGATCTCAAGAACTAACCCTTCCCGTCCCAAATGATATTCAAAGGATTTCAGAATCATTTTACCAAGCCTAGGTTCAATCCTTAGCTTCACCAACATTTTACCGTATTTGGTTAACTTATGAACACCATTTTCGAGTATTACGGCTCCCAACTGAATAAGACTTTTTGCAGTCCCGATAGCTGCATAACAAGGTACATCAATGAATTGGAAATCCTCTCAACATTATGAATCCCAAGAGATAGAATTCTAAGAAGTGCAATACCGTGATTAACCATGTGGATATTCAGGCTCTTGGTGAGGTGACATGAGGACATTAGATATTTCAGGAACATAATTGACGCCAACTGGGAAAGTTGTAGGACAACCGGAAAATTACTTAGACAGCGTTTTTGCATCAGCTTTTGCAGACATTATAATCAGTCTTAAATCAGACCTTTCGTTTGCGTAAATCTCTAATTAATGCTAAATGAAGATCGGTGTTTAAACTTCTTTCATGCGCCTCATCAACAATGATGCAAGAAATCCATGAAAAATTATTGTCAATTCATGTAGTGCTCAAGTAAGCAGTGGTCTGTCATGAATGGAGCACAAAGAGTGAAAGTTGTACAAATCCGAATCTTTGTACCGCTACACTATGATTAGATGTGCAATAAAATTCTACCAGGTGTAAAGTTTCTATCACTCTATTCAAGCAAATACTGACTTACTGTACTACTCAGCTTGTTTAATGACATATATAGAGCAATCGAGTATTAAGAACCAACTACAAGATGTTCGATCAGGTGGATAATTTGTCATCATTTCCTCAATCAAAGGCACTAAGAATAGTGTTGTGCATGGAATTTGGCATTAGCATACGATAGTAGCATACCAGCTTTAAAATCAAATTGACTTGAGTCACAATTTCACCCAATTTTTAGTTCACATATAAATCACTGGGTGGGTACCAAAACACATATGAAAAAACTCCTAGTCAGACAATTACTTGGTATAACAAAAGGCTAACGATTTACTTTTTGGGGGTAACCATGGTTTTCGACCTTTTGGCCGACTAATCCACAGGTTTGAACCCACCGCCACTCAAACTCAAACCATGTAAAGTCCTCCTTTTTCAGGAGGTTGGAGTGGCCACTTCAAGGTTGTTTGCACCTAGTAGGAATTGAACTTGAGACCTCACCCATTTTAGAGTGGTAGCCACAACTCCCTTTTCCATTAGGCCATCCTTGAGTGATTAGGCTAACGATTTACTTGGTATAACAATTAGTATAAAACGGGTAAGATAAATTACTACCGGCGTGGTGGCAATTCATATGCGAAATAGGCAAACCTTCCTGAAACCTCCTACACTCCCGTTTAATCATCCGATAAATCTTACACCAATCAAACTTGCCACCCAACTTGAGATACTCGAGCACGCACTCCATTGCACTCTTAAACTCCCCAATCTTCCAAACAATCAAACGCCTCACTGCTATTTTATTCGGCAACATATCCAACCTCCCCAGCTCCTTCTCCAGCAGCTGCCTCTTCTGGTGCCACTTCTCCATGAGCCCGACCATCCGGTCCTCAAATAAAACCCGAAGCCTAGAATCCAACTCTTCCGTGTCAGACGGCACCAACACATTCTGCACAAGCTTGGGAGTAAACCAAAGCCTTCCTTGCAACAAAAGGTTCCACAAATAAACAAGCGTTTCGAGCACCTTATGCCACTCATTGTAGTCAAAACTAGAAGCAAGTATTCCACTGCCATGTATAATAAAATTATCAGGAAAGTATTCCAAGTCACTCATTAGACTCACGATTTGGTGCCGATCGTATCTGTCTTGATGGTGTGCAAGAAGCTCAACAACGTAATGCGGCTCCCTGGGGCCTTGTGGCTTCTTTATTATCTGTCGACACATAGTACATCATTCAAATTGCACTGATGAAAATGAGTATAGTACCTTTTATTTTTATGGATTTTTGACCTTGACTTAAGTTGCAATTGTGTGTGTTTGTTTGAGAGGAACAGTGGAATCCCTATACAAGTTTATTATGACTGTGCCTTCACGGTATTCCCTATACTACTCTCCTTCCCAATAATCCATTTCCCATCCACAATAATGGTAAGAACCTACCACCCATTTATTATTTCCTTCGTTCAATTTTTTTTTTTTTTTTTTTTTTTTTTTTTTTTTTTTTTTTCTGTATCGTGGTTTATTACCCGACATATATGGCTCACACGTGCAAAAATATTTTTTTTAATAAGGTAGCAGATTTCGTGATATGGTCCGGCTTGCACATATAATTCTTCACGAAATGTGGAGCCGGCGCATTAGGAAATTAGTCTCACTTTTATTCCATTTTGAAGTAGCTCGGTTGTTAATTGATTTTGAAATTTATGTATACATTTTCATCCATTTTTATTCCATTAATCTCATTGTTATTCCAGTTTCGATGAAGCCTTAAAGATTAAGTATGCCTAAGTTATTTACTAGTATTATTTTCAAATCAGAGGCTTTTGTTAATTTTAGGGATTAAAAGGTTGAAAGTAAAATAACCCCTAATTAAGCAATGTACTGTCAACAATCTAAGAGAGCTAGATGTAGTATGACACCAATCACTGTTATTGGGTTGTCAACTGAGCACACACCCAACAACGATATCTAAAACACACTCCTCAAATATATGTTATAGGCGCAAGTAGTCTCATAACACATCACCAAATATACCCCACTCATCCCAAAAAAAAAAAAAAAAAAAAAAAACGCTCGCCAACCCACCAACGTATGTCCCAAATGCATGGCAATATTAAGATTATGTTTCCTGTTTTTCATAAAATAGTTTACTATAAAGCAATTCAACAATGACAAACCAACCTTGTGAATTGCGGTAATGGTATCTTAACTAATTATCTTAACTACTTATAATAGAGAAATGGTCAAAGTGAAATTGTGGAAAACTTAACTTTTGGTCAATCCCGATTTTACCCTTGTGTGTTGCCTTGTGAATTAATGTGATCCCGATTTTACCTTTGTGTGTTGCCTTGTGAATTATGTGACCGAATTGGAAAGGTTTGAATCATATTGATGGAAACAATTCATATTGATGGCAACAATTCATATTTATTAATCAAATCTTATGTACAACTCAATAGCCAATACAGAAAGTTTGTAAAATTCAAAGAAAAGTTCAAAACCGAACAAGTATTAAACATTTTAATCACATACAAATATACAATCTTAAATGTCTATCAAGCATCAGGATATAAAAACTTTGTTATCTTAGTTCAATTAAAAGATAATTATTACTACTTAGTTATACATTTTTTTTGGCAGAATTTTTGATACATAACATCTTTAAAAAATTTCCAATTCAAGTGATAAATGCAATATGGCCATTACACAAAGAAATAGAATTTTCTTCTTGCAAGTACGGACATGGCATTCTACATAAGTATGTCCCAAACAAAGAGCCAAAGACCAGCAGAAAGATGTCATTTGTGTTTGTTTTGGACGATTTTGTCACTCTTCGCCCTTTGTATATACTACTTATAAAGGAAAAACAGTTAAAGTAAAAAAGTTGAGTTGTTGAAAAGTCATATAAGAGACAAAAATAATGTAATTAATCCTCTTATTAAAACACCTCATTACTTAAAAGTACAATGATTTATTCATATTGTACAACCAATTAAAAACATATCTAGCAAATTAAATACAACCAATTAAAACACCACTTACTAAAAAATACAATAAAATTTTTATAATGTACAATTTAAATAAGCTAAACATAATACATATGAAATAATTAAACACACTAATTAATGTTATTTTTAAACACCCTAATATGAAAAGTACATGTTATTATACACATTATACAAATTATTAAAATACACAAAGCTTCATACAACCTAACAAGTTGATGATACATATAGTTTTACTGGACGGGATCAACGGGTTCAACCGGGAACCGGTGTCGCCACTGGTTCGGCTAACCAATAAAAACCATCCGAAAACAAACCAGAGAGGAACCGTTGAAACCGATACAAACTGGTGAATCAGGCCTCATCGAGATCTATTTCTCCGGTTAATCGTCAAGGGGTACCCGAAGGAAAAACTGAAAAGTGAAAAGTTGAAACTAAAAAAGGAAATGTTGAAAACATATATTTCAAAAGGAAACTATTAACACAAATCACAAACCGGGTTGACCCGAGACGCTTCAAACCCGGCGGGTTGACCCGGTTTAATTTGACCCGTTTTCAACCCAACCTAGCAAGTTGACCCAGTTTAAAAAATCGACTCATTTTTCAACCGGAACGGTTCAACCGGTTGAACCACCCGGGTCGAACCGGGTTTCAAAACATTATGTTTAATTCCCAAATCTTCAAACTTTTATTATTTTTCGTATAAACCTTTTTTTTATCAATAAACTATCTATCACTAAAAAATCTCGTTGCTATGCACGGGTACTCGTCTAGTAATAGAGAAATGGTCAAAGTGAAATTGTGGAAAACTTAACTTTTGGTCAATCACGATTTTACCCTTGTGCGTTGCATTGTGAATTAATGTGATCCCAATTTTACCCTTGTGTGTTGCCTTGTGAATTATGTGACCGAATTGGAAAGGTTTGAATCATATTGATGGAAACAATTCATATTGATGGCAACAATTCATATTTATTAATCAAATCTTATGTACAACTCAATAGCCAATACAGAAAGTTTGTAAAATTCAAAGAAAAGTTCAAAACCGAACAAGTATTAAACATTTTAATCACATACAAATATACAATCTTAAATGTCTATCAAGCATCAGGATATAAAAACTTTGTTATCTTAGTTCAATTAAAAGATAATTATTAGTTAGTTATACATTTTTTTTTTGGCAGAATTTTTGAAACATAACATCTTTTAAAAAATTTCCAGTTCAAGTGATAGATGCAATATGGCCATTACACAAAGAAATAGAATTTTCTTCTCGCAAGTACGGACATGGCATTCTACATAAGTATGTCCCAAACAAAGAGTCAAAGACCAACAGAAAGATGTCATTTGTGTTTGTTTTGTACGATTTTGTCACTCTTCGCCCTTTATATATACTACTTATAAAGGAAAAACAGTTAAAGTGAAAAAGTTGAGTTGTTGAAAAGTCATATAAGAGATAAAAATAATATAATTAATCATCTTATTAAAACACTCCATTACTTAAAAGTACAATGATTTATTCACATTATACAACCAATTAAAAACATATCTATCAAATTAAATACAACCAATTAAAAAACTACTTACTAAAAAGTATAATAAAATTTTTATAATGTACAATTTAAATAAGCTAAACATAATACATATGAAATAATTAAACACACTAGTTAATGTTATTTTTAAACACCCTAATATGAAAAGTACATGTTATTATACACATTATACAAATTAATAAAATACACAAAGTTTCATACAACCTAACAAGTTGATGATACATATATTTTTACTCGACGGGATCAACGGGTTCAACTGGGAACCGGTGTCGCGACTGGTTCGGCTAACCAATAAAAACCATCCGAAAACAAACCAAAGAGGACCCATTGAAACCGATACAAACTGGTGAATCAGGCCTCATCGAGATCTATTTCTTCGGTTAATCGTCAGGGCGTACCCGAAGCAAAAACTGAAAAGTGAAAAGTTGAAACTAAAAAAGGAAATGTTGAAAACATATATTTCAAAAGGAAACTATTAACACAAATCACAAACCGGGTTGACCCGGGACGCTTCAAACCCGGCGGGTTGACCCGTTTTCAACCCAACCTAGCATGTTGACCCAGTTTAAATCGACCCATTTTTCAACCGGAACGGTTCAACTGGTTGAACCACCCGGTTCGAACCGGGTTTCAAAACATTATGTTTAATTTCCAAATCTTCAAACTTTTATTATTTTTCGTTTATAACGTATAAACCTTTTTTTTATCAATATCACTATAAAATCTCGTTGCTATGCACGGGTACTCGTCTAGTAAACTATAAAGCCTTAAAAGACCTCAGAAACGTTCTCTGAATAATACTATACTAAAGGTTCTTAACTTGATGGTATCCAAATTTTAGATTATCTAAATCACTAATTTGGATTAAAACATGTGACCTAAAATAAGTAAAAATTTTGACAAAATCAGATTACCATAACCTTTATACAGTATCAGAATGGGTATATATTAGCTGCAAGCGCATTCAGCCGACTTGCTGCAGATAAGTTCCAAAAAAAGTGTAACCCTCCTTTCCTATATCTATTTCTTTCACCCAATGCCGTCACTTAAATTAAAGATTTAACGAATTACCATCGTCTTTTTACTGTCAAACACAAACCGCCAAATAACATTCATCAATACAGTATAACATTATAACCATATATAGTGACGATTGTTTGATTTACTCACATCGACACTAAATATATATATACATACTCCTTATCGTTTTATTTTTGTGATCACTGCATTGTTTCAAATATTTGAAAAAAACAGATGCTTAACTTTGAAAATTAGTTTGCAGCAAATTAACTTACAATAAAAGACACTCAAATGGAATCTCATAAATTCGTGTTGGCGCTTGTTCATGGAAAAACTCAAGACAACATTTGCTAAAATCATATACATTGTCCTTTAAGAAGCTTATATGCTGAGTTGGCTGCAAGTCTATGCCAATCAAAACATCCTATACATTTTAACAATATCGAAATACCTTCAACTTAGCTATATATTATAAATACTTGTATATAATCAGAATACGCTAACATACCGTCCCAAATGCTACACAAAACATATAAACCTTTCACAAAGATTTACAATTTGGATCAATTGACATATCCAATGACCCAGCCTAAATCATTCTATAAACATTCTAGACAAACAAACTACAGGAGTACAGGGGGAGATCCAAAGAAAGTCTTTTGGTATCCTTAATATAGGTGATGTCTTTAATATTGAAAATTTGATAGTTTCATAGCTAACAATTTCTCAAAACGTTTTTTCGTTGGCAATGCCTTCATCCATTGGGCCATTCATTGGATAATACATATGTCTATAGTCTAGCCCATAAGAAGGTCACAAGGTGATGTCCTTTTTAAGAAATTGTCAAATTCCAAATAACACTAAACAAATTCTTTAGAGAAAGAAATAACACAAGCAAAAGTAGTATGAGATATTTTATTTACTTCTCTTCTGTGAATTTTGCATGGCAAGTATTTTATTGTTTTTAAGTAGGAAAAAGAATATTATGAACATGTAGCAGAAGAATAACCTTATTTGTGATAATGATAACAAGCAACGTATAATGTAGTTTTCTCATATGAAATATCATTTCATTTCCATAGTTATAAAACTGAAATTTCAAAATTCAAAAGGTACAAATTATTTGGTGAATACAATAAATATCCGTACCCAATGAAGGTGTATCATGATGAATGAGACTTTCTCATAAATGAGGAAAATTTAATGTTGGTTTAGGTTGTTGGTATCCATCCATGAGGTACTCGCTTTCCTCAATCAAAGCCTTTAATTCTCACATCAAATTAATTAGTTGAGCAAGAATTGTATGTTTTTGAATATTTCAAAGGAGGAAAATAAAAAGTCTAGGTTACGGCTATATAATATCTAAGCCAGATTCACATTTAAGCAAAATCATTTTCCTACTAGATATAGACTACCGACATTTTTAAGCACAAATTGTACATGACATAATCTATACGAGTATAAGTTTCGAATTTCACTAGATACACATTTGAGCAGGGATAGAGCCAGGAATTTATGTTAAAGAGGCTCAATTTTTTTTCCCGATAATAACATAGAATTACTTGTTTTACAAGTTGAATTGAAGTTTGAATCGTTCGACATACAGGTTCAATGATTTTTTTTTTCTTCTTTTTTTTGGTAACATATAATTACTTGACTGGTTGAGGGATAAACAGAATGGGATAAACATTGGTTTAAATGGTAGTGAAGATGGAGAAGTGGTAGGGGCCGGATTGAAGACTCTATGAAATGTGGGCAATTATCCAAGCTACAAGGTGAGATAGTTGGCCCTTTGAGGGTGTCCGAGCACCCTGAACTAGAGATGCAAAAAAAACCGATTCATGAATCGAATCGAAAAAAAACCAAATCCGATTTTCTCAAAAACAGGTTTAGGGAAAACCGAACCGCTGGTTTAGAAACCGGTTTGCATTATTTGTTGTCAACTGGTTTGAGAACCGGTTCTGGGTTAAACCTGTATAAACCGAACCGGTTCTTGGTTTAATCTGGACATTTTCTCTCCAAAAACCGGTTTCAAATCAAACCGGTTTTAAGTAAAACCGTTTTTTACCAAAACCGGCTTTTAACCGGTTCGGTTTTTTTTTTAAAAAAAAACTGAAATGTGCACGTCCCTACATTTGAGGATAGACAAGTCGAAACCGAAAAATTATCATATGTTTACCTATTTACAAAGAATATATATCTTATCTGTCTAAAACATTTCCATCAAATACAAAAATGAAAAATGTCTCGAAAGTCAATTATTTATTGAATCAAATTAAAGAATACAACAGTGAAACCAATAATTTGAATTTTGAACATTAAATTTAGTTTGACATTGTGTATGTCAACCTATATAACAAATCATTTGTGCACCTTATTTAATTTAATTTAGTTTGACATGATGTATATCAACCTTATAAATGAAAATCAAATGACTTGTGGTCTAGTGGGTGGGGCTTAACTTATTAAGCGAGCCACAAGTGGGAGTAGTACCGGGTGGGTGACCACCCGGGAAGTCCTCACTTGTGGTCCACTTGTAGACCATATTGTTCCGGAGATATATTGCAATAATAGATTTAAACCTTCAAGCCACTCGTTGCGGGGGTTCAAATCTTGAGCATGGCCCGGTTTTCATCCAGCTGTTTCTCCAACAAGGTAAACTTGGGTGGAGGTGTTAAATATATGGATAAATATTAATATGTAAATGTCTAGTATCGAACCCGAGACCTCGGGATTGCACACTTTACAAACAAGAATAATGTATAATAAATATATATATGTTAAATGTATCGTATATATATTTATAAACACTTAATGGACTAAATGGTCGTTAGTTATTAAACGTATGGACTAACTATCATTAGTAATGAAAGATAAGGACTAGAGTGTAACTTGGGAGTCAAGAAAGATCTAGAACACCCCATGGGAGTGCTAGGCCGGTCGACCCAACCCATATGGGTCGATCCATGCTTGTCTTGGTCACCAAGAAATCCTCTAGTATATATACAAGGTTAAGGATTAGGGTTTCATATCTTTTGTGCACACACTCTAACCCTAAAATTCTTGTTTTCTTTCTTCTTGTGGCCGATCGGTTCTCCCCTTCCTTTAGGGTTCTTGGATCGATTTTCCATAAGCAATAACATTATTGTTTTGTTTACTTGCAACAAACCTTTATTCGTTGGTAGTTTGTGTGTACAAGAACGAGGTAATTACTTACTTTAGTAATTATCAAGGGATCGATTAACAAAACGGTAAGGGGTTAATCATTGATCCATATAAACCCTAATTAGGGTTCTTCATATTGTTAAAGACTATTGCTTTTGATTCTTGTTCGGGCTAGAATCACCACGGTACGTTCTTATTTATGTTTTAGTTAATATTTATGTGTTATACTTGATCCTACGCTTCCGCTATATGTGTGCACTTTGATTTATATGATTGTCATGGTAATTGAATTCTAACAGTGGCATCACGAGCCATGTATAACATGTAATTGATTACTAAAACGTAATAAAAATCGGATCTTTAATTGTTTTAGATACATGTTTTTTGATCTAGGGTTTTTCCTATTTTTTTAAATTCGAAACCCTAACCCTAATTTGGGGGGGGAGTCGATTTTTCCATGAAACCCTAATTAGGGTTTTGTGGTTTTCTTGGATTATGTGTTATCACTAGAAACCCTAGGTCATTAACCGGTTAATTGAACGTATCTTGTGACCTAATTGCTAATTGTTAGGTTTTATCCGTGACTTACATGCATGTTCGTCATGGATCTTGTTTTGTTTTATTTATCACATGTTTAGATAGATCTTTAATTGGGGAAGACTCCAATATATATTAAAATCAATTTTATATGCTATGTGGTGTGTTTTTAGCTTTGGCCTACGCAATTGATTCGTCAATGTATGTGACTCACCTCCATTAAGAGGGGAAGGCCTTAGTTGATTACATGCATTATTATACCTAGAATTGATTTTATTAGGATCTTTTCTAATACGGATTGCATGTGGCTAAGTGTTTCACTTATTTATTATTGTTTGTTTGATTTTCTTTGATACTTGTTTTATTGTTTTTAGTTGGACTTGATGTAAGCAATAAAAGGGTTGTTTTCATAAAGAAAATTAATACGGACTAATAATTGTGAAACCCTAAAGTGATAAAGTAAGAATCTTGCAAAGGTCTTATGACAATCGTGGTCCGATTCGCACGGTAATCAGCTCCCAGTCGAGACTAGCAAAATTCAAACTTTATTACTATTTTGAAATTGAATCCATAAACTTTTGCTTGAATGATGTTTTGTGCAAATATGCTTTTAAAATTAAGTCTTTTAAGATGATATTCATAACCGTGATTTGAAGGCTTAGAAAAGAGCCTTAGAGTCTGCCTTGGTTATCACAATCTTGAATATGTCTTAAACGAATTACTTTTAAAATCATATGTTGTAGAAAGTCATCTTAGGGTTTTGGCATAAACCTCAAGTAAAACTTTGTGTATTAATTTCACGAATTGAATATAAAAAGTTTTTATGAAAACTTGTGTTATAAAGATGAGTGCATGCATCTTTGTACATAATTTTGATTGACATATCAAAAATTAATACCCTTAATAATTTAAGTTACATGCCATCTAACTAAAAGAAACACTTGAAGTTATTATTTAGTAAACGTGAGACGCAGGCTAAATTTTAATGACAAGGTAAATTTCCGAGTGTGCGTGAGACCACACATGGAGAATTTGCAGTTTCTAAGTTAGACGACTTAATTAAGTTGATGCGTGAGACCTAGAACTTAAGGCATGAGATGGGATGAAACATGCTTACAAGGCAAATTGATGAATCAATTTGATGTAAATCCCATAATGATCTAGGAATTGGAAATCTTGTTTGCCAATTATTGTTCGACAGATTACTATCTTTTGTACTTTCACCACTAGCAGATCAACTGATGTGGTGAAACTATGTAAAGTTAGATCCTAGATTTTCAAGAAAAATAGTTGGTTATATGAATATAGCCTTGGGTATTATATTTTCTTGGAAATATAAATTATCGAAAATACTAAAATTGAATTTTGTAAATTCTTTAAATGTATTAATGCAACTCAAACCGTAAACGTAAGTTATTCTTTTAATTGATCTACACCCGTTTGGGTTTTTGGTTAGAGTCAATGTTACTAAAAGAACAAATATAGTCTTCTTTCCATTACGAGAAGTGTGAGACTTAAATCCTATTCCTTTTCATGAATGAGAAAGGTATAATAGGATGATTAGAATTGTCTAAATTCTAAATACATAACTCATAGCAAACTTTAATAGTAAGAGTATATGCACCTTATGAGTTATTAAATTAGAAGCTAGACTAATTACTGCATAATGGTAAAAGACAAATTAGATTATTTTATCTAGTTGTTTTGATTTGACCATTTAAAGATACTACATACAGTTGTTGGTATGGTAGATCTATACAGGAAGAAATTGCATGCCCAGCTTTTTCAAGTTAATAATTTGGAATGTGATGAATCACATTTATGAAGTAGATTACATCCTTTTATAACCTATATAATTGTTTGAATGGGTTTTCTTAAAAGATGTAGGAAAGTAAATAGTACACTATTTCTTTCACTAATTAATGAAACATTTACAATGTTGTCAAATTTAGTGGGAGTATTGTGTTCTTATGAATGAATAAGGGATTATAATTATGTTCTCTAATTCAGTGGGAGTTACAAGACTTATTGTCTTGATTATAACTTAGATTATCTTTTGAATATCTCAAGGTAATTACTTTCCAAATATAGAATATTTTCAAGGATAGTCATGTACGTTTCCTTGATTGATTGAGTAACTCTATATCTGCTAGTTATGCTAATGACACAAATCATATTGTTCACATTGACAAGCGCGTGCATGTTGTTTAAATGTAACATGGTGTTGTTCAATGCACAAGTGGGAGAAATCTTCATTGTGTGCAAAGAACAACACATAAGAATATGATTTAAAGGATTCTCTTAACTGCAAGTAAGAGATTATAATTCTAATTAGATTTAATACATCTAATCTAAGAAACACTTGGTGTTATAATTTAGTAAACGTGAGACGCAGACTAAATATTAACAACAAGGTGAATTTCCATGCATGTGTGAGACCTACATGGATAATTTACAGTTTCTAAATTAGATATCTATTAGAACATGTGTCAATATGATAACAAGACAACTTCAACTATAATATTTATGTATTATTGGAATGACATAAATGCATGAAGTAATTTAATACTACTTCAATAATTATGTATTCTTAGAATGACATAAATAAACATGAAGTAGTGTGTTAACTTGAAAATATTATTGAAACCAAATGATGGTGTTCATGATTACTTTAATTATACATGTTTGTATAGTTATAAACATGAAGTCTTCTAAGTATTACAAGACTTATAATTAAGTAAGACGTTAGCTTGTTATGGTCTTTTAAGACATATACAAGAAGTCATTGAGTTGATCAATGATTAATAACGAATAGTGGGATTATAACACGTTTATGTTTTAATGCGACATAAACATGAAGCGACTTGATTAAAAAGTACTTGTGTTATAAAGCATGCAGTTGGCTTGAAAATACTATTATACCATTAAGTTGATTTAGTTGGTAAATAGACAAGCTAAAAGATATATGGTTATCTTACATATTGTTTGATTGCCTTACAATATTACTTCTAATGAAATACTACAAGTATGTTGTGTGTTCAATTAGAAAGAATCAAACTCTATTGGTATTGTTTGATTAAAGATAACTATGACTTCTTTTCTTCCAAAAGTTATCAAGGTTAGAAATTGAGTATGGCTTGAATATACTCAATTAGACTCCTAGAAGATTAAATAAGACGTTGTTGTGATGAATCACATTAAGTCTTAAATTGAAGTTCTGAATTTGTTAAGTTACTTATAAGAAGGTTGTTAACAAAAGAATATCAGGAACTATCAATGTGTATTTGTAATGTCCTAAAAGAGAAAATTGGATTGTTGCTCTAATTGCTAAGTACTTATATCCTATATATTACTAAAGGCAAGTGGGAGTTTTATCTTGAAAAGATAGAATTACAAGATACATAATCTTCTAAAACCACACTAGTTAAAATCATGATGAGGCTTAACATGTAAATGATAAACCTCAAGATGATGGAATTATCATTCATAGATCCACTTGGATATCTCAGATATTTAATTAATATGCTGATGATTATATGATGTAATATTACCAAAATAATGAATTGTGTAAATTACTCATACTATGAGTGTTATAGATGCTGTTCATAAAGATATTCAAAATTTAAAATTTGGTTTATCTTAATTCTTAATAGTTAGAGAATGATGATGAGTTTATTCAAAGATAATGTAACCCTAGTGGTTTAAATCTTTGTGAAATAAATCATATGAACAAAATTGTACACATATCTTAATGAATATCTTATGACAAGATTATTAATCATATTTAAGCAATTAACTATGATTGAATACTCTTTCTTAAGTACATTAAAGATATAAAGATTGTAATTGTCATATTTACATGAATGTGAAATTTGACAATGGAATATCAAAAACTCTTTCTTGAATAATTACTTGAGCGAGGACGATAAGTAATCAAAAGGAGTTTATGAATTCAAGAAAATCGTTGGAAGTGTACAAAGTGCAATAATCCATGAATGGATAAATGCATGCATCTAGGAAATTATTCTTAAGATAAATTATTAAATCTATGTTTAGGTTTATAATTAAAATAAGGTAATTTCTAAGTATTCCTGAAAGCTAGTGGGAGTATTATGTTTGATTTACTAAATCATATATGTTGGATAACATATAAGAGTAACATTCCATATAAGTAAAAGGTTAGACTTAATTTGGAATGAAACGTTACTTGAAAGATTTAGGAAATATAACATACAACCTTGAAACAAAAGTTTATTATTAAATAAACAAGTGCGGGAAATAAATTCTAAATAGAATATGATATATCATTAGGATAACTAAATGGATATACATATTTGTAAAGATCAAACATGAATAAAATCTAAGTTTGACTGAAGGATTTTCATGTGCATTATATTATTGTTGTATCATGCTTAAGTGCTTAAATGATTTGACAATATTTGATATCCAATTAAAAGTTATTATATAACTTGTGTAATAGATATTCTAATGGAAAATGTTTGAAATTAGAATAATGATCCTCAAAATGGAATAGCTCCTAAACATTACACAATGGATATTAAGTTTACGGAAATTTTAAGAGCATATTGTGTTTAATATACAATGATGCTGGTTTAATTGAGATGACACTCAATAACTAGTCATGGAAGGATTTCATCCTTATGAATAGCCATGAGAACTAGTTGTGCTTAACTAAGAGCATAGTTGCATTAAACATTAAAGCAATTAGAATACTTTAAACTTTAAAAGGTTTGAAAGTTTGATTGTCATAAGTTGGTGATTGAGGATATCACACCATTTATAAAAAATTATGTGGCTATATCAAGATAGTTGGATATACACATACAAGAATTTTAATTATTGAATTCTTGAAAGAAGTATTCTCAAAATTCGGATAGATCAAAGTTAGTTGAAATAATGCCTTGTCAACAAGAATGATTGTCATTGCTTGAGGCATAATTGTCTTCAAGTTATTACTTGAGACAAGATTCATTAACTAGAATTATCATGCATTGATCTATTTAGTGTTTGGATAAAGGACATTAAGTAATTATTATTTATAATGAATTAAAATACTTAGTATGTTTGTTTTCATTAATAATAAATTGTGTCCTATATTTGCATGTTTAAATCCGTGAATAACTTATGTTGTTCTAAATTGTCCATTGTCGATTAATGATATGGGAATATCATTAAACTAAGACAAATATGAGTATTGGTTAAGAATATACTTGAAAGTATATTGATGCGTTGACATACCAATTTCACATGATATTCGATGAATTGAATATTGGACTTATCCCAATAATATGATTTAATATTTAATGTGAGAATCATATTTAAAGTTATCCTCAGACTTGAGATACCAGATAAGTGTCATGGATGTAGTGCATTTTTGTGAAGCAATCTACCGCTCACCGTAACAGGGAGTCATAAGGGTTGTTTTTAGAAGTGTTGCAAAGTTCATGGGTTATTCTTGTAGTCAAGAGAGAATTTGTTCCTTCTGATTTGTTCAGAAGTTTAATACTGCTGGGCCCCTCGTAGGGTTGACAAAATGTTTGCGTGGCCAGTGGCCACGCCCAAAGTCTATCTGGAATACGTTCAGATGTTTTGGTAATTTTGTTCAATTATAAAGAGACGAGAAACATAAATTTAATAAAGAACCTCACATCTTTATTAATGTAGTATTAGAAACAAAAGGATAATTATAATGATGAATCATTAAAGGTTTTTCCAGAAAACCTAGCTCGGATTGAACTAGGGGCATTGGAGTGTTGCAAGACGCCAACCAATGTCATTTTACTATTAATAGATATCCAAGTGGGAGCTGTTAAATATATGGATAAATATTAATATGTAAATGTCTAGTATCGAACCCGAGACCTCGGGATTGCACACTTTACAAACAAGAATAATGTATAATAAATATATATATGTTAAATGTATCGTATATATATATTTATAAACACTTAATGGACTAAATGGTCGTTAGTTATTAAACGTATGGACTAACTATCATTAGTAATGAAAGATAAGGACTAGAGTGTAACTTGGGAGTCAAGAAAGATCTAGAACACCCCATGGGAGTGCTAGGCCGGTCGACCCAACCCATATGGGTCGATCCATGCTTGTCTTGGTCACCAAGAAATCCTCTAGTATATATACAAGGTTAAGGATTAGGGTTTCATATCTTTTGTGCACACACTCTAACCCTAAAATTCTTGTTTTCTTTCTTCTTGTGGCCGATCGGTTCTCCCCTTCCTTTAGGGTTCTTGGATCGATTTTCCATAAGCAATAACATTAGTGTTTTGTTTACTTGCAACAAACCTTTATTCGTTGGTAGTTTGTGTGTACAAGAACGAGGTAATTACTTACTTTAGTAATTATCAAGGGATCGATTAACAAAACGGTAAGGGGTTAATCATTGATCCATATAAACCCTAATTAGGGTTCTTCATATTGTTAAAGACTATTGCTTTTGATTCTTGTTCGGGCTAGAATCACCACGGTACGTTCTTATTTATGTTTTAGTTAATATTTATGTGTTATACTTGATCCTACGCTTCCGCTATACGTGTGCACTTTGATTTATATGATTGTCATGGTAATTGAATTCTAACAGGAGGCAGTACGCTTTCCGGGGGAAACTCGTTACCACCTGAGATCAGCGTGGACCCGGTTAAGACAACATAGTCTGGCGGGGGTGGCGATGGGGCCTTCGCTGTCCGCGAAGGTGGTCGTTTCTAAGTTGAAATTCACCTTTCAAAAAAAATTCGTATGAAAAACAAATATAAAAGGATAGAAGTTGCGGATATGCTTTTGCCGGCAAGGCATGAAAAAAGAATGGTTTACCGACGACGACTCCATAACTACCATCTTCTTGCCGCAATATTTGCTTCTTTTGCGGCAGAAGAAAGTTGAGCGAAAGTTGACGTGACGCTGAGGTGTACATCGGGCAACTATGTTTTAATAAAAATATAAAGTAGAAACATTCTTAGAGTAATTTGGTTTATGAAATCAAATTTTGTGTATATGTAAAAGAGAAATGATAGCAGGCCTAAATTAAGACTAATTTTAGGGCTCAAACCAAATGGCATCATCTTGATAGCTGTAGACATGGACTGTCACATCCAAAAGTTATTAGTTGATGGATTAAAGCATTGTTGGCTATATATGGGATAAATTTCGGCTAGTTTAGTAAGAGGAAATGATATACAAGTTATTACGTAGTATTAGAAGTCCAGACTAAAAAAATTAATGGACTATTACAATATCATATTTTCGAATTTTATGATCACCAAATTTTGAAGTGATTCACAGACATCATTTTTTTAACAATAAATAGCTGGAAATTTTGGTAAAGAGTTAAGAAATGGGAAGTGATTGTGATACTCTAAAAATATATTTAGACACTCTACTGTACGCAATAGACAATTGTACTTTAAGTATAATCTGTTTTAACTGCTTGTGTATAGTGAATGGTCTATTAAATTTTTTGAAGTGTGAAAGTCAATTCTTTTAAGAATGGGACCAAATTAACTTATGAGTTAAGTCAGTTAAGCTCAAGCTAGCAGATGTGATATTGCATTTGAATTTGCATGTTGCTTACGTTTGGGGCTCATTTGGCCTATCAACAGCTGGCCTAAGGCATGATTTGATAGGAGTTTTAAAATATTTTTAACATTGAAATTTGTCATATCATCACAACAAAAAAATTTGTCTTAAAACATTTTTAACATAGAAATTTATGACATGTCCATTTCATTAGCCTATACATTAGTACGTTTAGATTTGATAGTATATACTTAAAGCACTCAGAGACAGAAGTAGAAGATAAAGTTACCAGATGCATTTATGAGAAATCAAACAAGATTACATGCATAACTTTTTTGGATCAAATGCATTTATAAAAAAATAAAAGTTTTTTTTTTTTAACAAAATTGACACTACGAGACGAAAATTTATAGGTGTTTCGAGACCCCTGACACCCCGGTTCCTTCCCTGAAAGCACTAACACCATTGAATTGTACATCAACGTAAACAGACAAGTTTTTAACATGTCGTGATGGACGAGACACCTCATGCAATTATGCACATAATAGTGTCATTAATGAACATGAAAACCCTACATTAACACACTTATGGTCCGCTTGGTTCAAAGTGGGGAAAGGTAAAGGTAAAGGAAAAGGGAAAGTGAAAAGAATGCAAAAGATTGAGTAAAGTGGGTAATCAATACCTTACCCCTCAATTAACTCTATAATGTTGATTACCCACTACGAGGTAATCAATACCTTTGCACACCCCTAACCAAGCACCTAATTTGAGTGAGGTAAGCCCTTTTGAATTCCTTACCCATTCCCCACCCCATTAACCCCCTTACCAAGCACCCCTAAGATAAGTGATACGCCATCACATATAGACTATAAAGTCTTACTTATTACATAGATTATGATGTTTGAACCTCCACTTTGAAGTGTCTAACAAGTCATCGATTTTCAACATGTGAAAATTAAGTTTTCAAGATGATCAATATCAATTATATTGTGTATGAAGGAAAGGATGCCCCATTCATTTGTGTTGGTAAACTTGGCTTTGATATTGAAAACTTATTACTTATGCATAACAAAAAGGTTTAATTACATCAAAATATATTATAGTTGTCATTTATTCTTTTTATATGTATCGAACAATTTTTTTTGTACTATTCTGTATACTAAACTTGATTTTTTGAGCATTTTTTTGTACTTTATAACAATTTTGCCCCTCATTTTATTAATATGAAAAGGGCAAAATGATTATAAAGTACACAAAAATGCCCAAAAATTAAAGTTTGGTACACATAATAGCAAACAAAATTGTTCGATACATATAAAAGGAAATGATGATAACTATTATACATTTAGAGGCTATTAACTGTAACAAAATTTTATCTTTTCTCAATAAAATCTCTATATTAAAAGCTCATTCACGAGACGTCGAATAATTTTTTTCTTTTTATCTATAGTAACATAACGGATCGAGGTCATCATACTATGGCATTAATCGTTTCAGTGCACTACATGAAATCATCCAAGTTTTTTGCATTTGTAGGACTAGAACACATTTACGGATTTAATAAACTTCTTATGACAATTTACTTCCACATTTTCACAAATCAAACCTAGTCTTACACCTTGAAGATAATTTAGACTTTAAGCATGTAAATATGTATTACATATAAAATTGGTATCCACAACATGTCAAATTAAACCGAAAATTGATTTTGCGAAAAGTATGAACCGATAACCGAAAATTGATTTTGCGTAAATTATGAACCGACACGAACTGACCAAAATCAAATCGAACCGAAAATTGATTTTGCGAAAAATATGAACTGATAACCGAAAAATTGACTTTGTGTCGATTCGGTTTAAATGGTTTAGGTGTGTTTTTCTCGGTTTCGATTCGAAGCGATCCGAAATTGAAAGCTGTAAATATATAAAACCGAAAACCGAACTGGTCGATTTGGTTTTAGTTAGACCGGTTCGGCTCGGTTTTTTGGTTCAGCCGTCAAATGGTGGGAGACATACAACATAAAGCAAAGATCATAGTTCAAACTAGGGACGAGCAAATGGACCATTCGATTGGACCGACCGAAACCGAAGGACTAGCGGTCCGGTCCGGTCCGGTCTCATCTAAAAACCGATCAAAAGACCGAACCGCACCGAAAAACCGGACCGGACCGAACACCTTCGGGTCTCGATCTCGGTCTTGGTTTTTGGGCAAATTTGGTGTTGATCGATCCAGTCCACTCCAGTATTCGACCGATGATCAGTCCCAGTTCAAACCGTGTCTTTATATCCTTTTAATCATGTTTTTACTTAATGGTTATCTTTTTATCACAACTAAAACTGATGCAATTATTTGAAAACTTGATTGCACCATTATTTGCTAATGACATATTGACATGTGTGGTACATGTTATATCTACAGAATGATGTGTAGATGGAGTGGTTGATGTGGGAATTTGAAAAGCAACCAATGACCACACTTGGCAGATAAGCCTGCAACAAATAACTTTGTCACTTTCTCGCGTTTTTTGATTTTGCCGCCAACAAACTTATAAACCTGTCGGTCAAAAAGTTAAAAATGCACGCCATGCCATGCAATGTTTTGGGCGCCATTTCCCATATATATTTTCCAACAAAGAATGTGTCAAAATTACACATATCTTACCTGTCATCCACCACGAATTTTTTTTAACTGGGCCCCACACGTTGGTTTTCGCGGGAAATCTTTTGCTTAACCCTTCTTCTTTAAAAACTTTAAAGTGTCAACGTCTCTTAACTACTCGAATGGACTAACATAACCCTGTCTTGTTGGGAGTCAAACGTTCTGGAGCCTTTGGACTTATGTTAGGAAAATATACTATGTTAAATTTAATAGAATATTATCTAAATAGCTAAAAAGTAGAAGCGTATTTCGATGGGTTGTGTTATACGAACCCTCATTATATTATCACACCAAAGTGTTTGGTCAAATCGTACAATTCACGATGCACACCGTACAAACCGGCGATTTGTAAAATGATTAAAAACCCTCCCTATGTGGGGTTCAAATAACTTGCCGCTATTATGATATCTTGTCTATAAAAATCAACTTTTCAGAATACAACATGTCGACGGGGTGACTGAGCGACTCACTAAAATTTGACACGTGTTGCATGTTTTATTAATAAAATACATGGTCAACCGAACGACACTATTATTATTTAACATGTATTACATAATTTATTAATAAAGTACAAATCATCCAAATAGCCCAGATACAATAGAGAGTACTTTGAGAAATTGATTATTATTATTATTATTATTATTATTTTGCTAAATGTTGGAATACACTTCAAAAGATCAAAATTTAATCACCAAAATTATATATTGAGTTTCAAAATTGGGACTAAAAACTATGGAGAAAGAGTAGAAATTCAAACTTTGTGCATATAATATCTTAGAAATAGTCCTCGATTTGATAATTCTAACAACTAAGATTAGTGTGGGAAGAAATCTAACATTTGGATTTTAGAGCGGAACCAAAAATCAAGAACTACACCAACAAGACTTTGACAACATGTTATAATCAATGTTATAAATGGCGTGAGGCGTGGCGTGGCGGCAAGGCCACGCCTCAAGCCTTACGCGCCATGGCGCAGCCATGGCGTTTTTTGCGGCGTGACTAAGGCGGCGAAAAAATATCTATATATTCATCATTTATGTTATAATATCATATTTTATATGCATATCAAGTTTACAAAAGGTGGGTTTACAAAAGGTGAGCTTACAAAAAGTGATATGAATAAGAAATAAAGTGAAAATTTGAACTATGTTTAGAAATCAATAGGCCCAAAATTTAAGCCCACATCATCCCCTTCTAAAAATGGCGCCACGCCATATGATATGGCGCGCCTTGGCACGCCTTTTCGCGCCTTATTCCACGCTTTTTCACACGACGCCTAGACTTCACGCCTTGGTCCATTTCGTGGCGCCGAGGCCACGCCTCGCTCCTTGGCGACGCCTTGGCGGCGCCTTTTAGAACACTGGTTATAATCCTTTAATGTAGAGTTGTACCAACACTCACATGAGATATTTACACTCAAACATTTATTAAACGAGAGTAAAAAAATAAGGTACAAATAAACCTCACCTCCTCGTATCTATTTATAAATAACGAGGAGGTTGAAAACTAATCCTTTGTGATCAAGAAATCTTGAATTAAAGAGGTTAAGAGATTTCGTAATACATGACAAATCTCTAACAATTAATATTATTCAAGTATGGATATAAATGTAGTGTTATTACATGTGTTATGAATGCTAAGACGACTAGGTGTAACAAGAGCATGGTAGTTGGTTTGGTCGAGTGGCACATTAACGCTATCAACGTCCAAATTCACTACTAAATCAACCACCAAACACCCATAATAATGAGCATTAAACCCGCCAAACAAAAATTCTAAGCTTAAACAAAAATGTAGCCAACAAAACACCATCACAATAAGAAAACAGTAAAGTTTATTTGCTAGTCGGAATGACTGAACCACCTTCGAAATTCACCCTACACATGTGGTGGTTGTGTATATGATAGATGTGTAAGCGTGACCATTAACCAAAACACGTTGTCAGTTTCTTATCACGCACAATTTTACATGTTAACAAAAGGGTTATTCTATACAAACACCCCTAAAATTCTATACACACCCTTTTATGCATTAGTGGTGTCGTACGGTGTGCATCACCAGTGTATTTTTGGTACTTTCTGTACTATTAGGGTGTTGCTATAGCAACTCCCTTAACAAAATTAGAGGAAATAACTTAACGCAGTTGTGGTGTCTCAAAACACAAACATTTCAAATTGACAATGAAAGTTAAAAAAAGATGTAGTCACATTAATTGAGCATGTAGAAGTTTCAAATTTAGAGGGGAAAAAAAGACACAAATACATAATCTAGTACTATGACATAATTTTCTTGTGATGTTGTATCTAAACCAACTAATTTCAAAATCAAGGAAATTGTAAGATGTAATATTTTGTATGATTTAAGAGAAATGATTTGCGCTCTTTTATTTTTTATTGAAACACTGCAATGTGTGCATTAGACAGTTATATTTTAAATGTACATTTTTTTTTAAATATTTGTACATTGGAGTGTCCAAATAAAAAATTAAAGTGTGTAAATCACTTCTTATGATTGAAGGACATGAACATTGCTAGTTAAACACAGGTATGTCTAACTCGCCACACGAACATTGTCACTTAAACACAAGGATGCTTAAAAAAACACACTTACACAAAAAAGAGTAAAAATTACCTTGGTGGTCGGAATAACCAAACCACCACAAAAATCTACCCTCCACGTGTGCATGGTGGTGGTGGTGTGATGGGAGATCACGTGTGGTCATCAACCAAAACGTGTGGTCCGGTTATTTATTAGGTTAGTCTTACATGTTGAGCATTTGTGAAGGTTCAAAACAAAAACACTCTAAATCGGCAGTAAAAGTCAACAAAATTGTGAAGTCAAATTAAATTAAGCGAGGTAATAGTTTCACTTTCTATTGAAGGAAAAAAAATCAGAAATATCAAATCTCGTACTATGACGTAATTTTGTTGTGGTATTGTATCTAAACAAACCAATTCACAATCAATAAATCGTAGGATATATTATTTTGTACTATTATTGAAGGACATGAACAACTCGTCATGACCTTCAACGGTATCAAAAGGACAAATGATCTCCTGTCGAAGTAAGAATAAGTCTCATTAGCCTATAGATGGCACCGCAAGACATATGAAATCTAAAAGACGGATACGTTACAGCTTCTAAATGGATAATTTTTATGTTGACCTTAAATAAGAGCATGATCGCGACAAACTATCATAACATGAGGATAACAGTTTCATTTTGTGAGACAATTATTATGGTCAAAAGGAGATTAGAAGATATCTAGCAATGCTTGTACACGTTGGGTCTCTTCGTGATAGATCACGGTTTAGTCAAAATCGTATTTCATTTAATATAAACTCACTAGTAGCTACAAAAAATAATATAAATAGCCTTTGAATATCTTAGAGATCATCATCTATATATGATTTGATGCTCCAACTTGTTCTTAAAGATTTTGTTTCGATTAAAATGAAAACACGTCTTGGTGATAGTTGGTAGATCGTGCGAGTCAATACCAAAAAACAGTGAATAAGAATAGGGTTTAATAAATGTTTTAAAAACCGGGTTTTTAATCGATCCGGTCGAGTCATCGGGGACCGGTTCGACCGCTGGATTAATCCGGCTTTCAATTTAAATATTTTTTATTTTTTTGATCGGGTCAAACCGGTTTTTATTTTAAAAATTTGAAAAAAAAACCCGGCCAGGTTTCAAGACCCGGGTTGACCCGAGTAACTCAAAACCCGGCAGGATTAACTGGTTAACCCGATTTTGGAAACTCACGTTTTTTTGACCTGTTTTTCTGCCCGGGCATCGGTTTGACCGATTGAACCGGCCGGGTCGCCCCGGGTTTGAAAACATTAGTTATACTTACTTAGAGCATTGGGTGTGGACAACGATAGGTGCCTCGCCGTCCGAGCTGGAGGATGCAACGGCGAGCCTTTGCTCGCCGCCACACCGTGCATGGCTCGCCGTTGCTCGCCGTTGGCAAATTCGCCATGGCCACGACGAAGCACTCTCCCTGACAAAGGTGCAGGTATACGTTTGGTTTGTTTTGTTTTTTTTGAAAATTCGACCGTTTAACAACGGTTGTAATGTTTTTTTTTTTTTTTTTTTTTTTTTTTTTTTTTTTTTTTTTTTTCCTACCCATTTTTACAACTATAAATACAACCTTCTTCTTCCATTCTCTTCACTACATTCACAAATCTAAACTAAACCTTTCTATACTTCTTCTCCTAATCAAAAAAAAAATGTCTCAAAACCCGAACGAAAGAGGTTATTTCACGAACCTCTTAACGTCAAACCAACGTCCATACGGGGGAGCCTCAAACTCTTCTAGTCCCTCGTCTCCAAACCCTTCACCGCCATACGGTTCACAACCATTAAATCCGAGTGACATTTACCGTAACCAACAATTAGCCTTTCAACAAGGATTCACAAGTCAACAACAATTCAATTTATCGCCACAATTTTATAACCCGAATCAACCATCCACTTTTCCTCAATCACAACCGACACAACCAAATCAAGGTACTTTTAAATTACCTAAGCCAAGATCACCGGCCAAAGGCCGAGGAAAAAAAACCAAAGCTCAAAGAGGAAAAAACGTCGTAAATTTGGACGCGGACGATGACGAAGACTTGGAAGAAGCTGCTAATACGCGTGCGCGAAAGTTGTGGTCGAAACAAGAAGAAAATATTCTTGCGGAAGCGTGGATAGAAGTTTCTCAAGACGAGGAGCACGGAAATGACAAAGAGAATGAATTTTTTTGAAACGAAATTCATGCACTTTTCAACGAGCGGACTACTGAAGCCCCACGAACAAAAAACATGATATCCGGTAAATGGACAAGGATCAATGCCGACTGCCAAAAATTCAACGCTATTTATAAACATTTAGAGCGTCGCAGTGGTGAAAATGAGCATGATCATGTCGAGAATGCCAAAACGAACTTCTCACTACGTTTTGGACAAAGGGGTTTCACTTTGGTTCACGTTTGGGAAATCCTGAAACGCTACCCGAAATGGGATGCTGAAGAACCTCTAGACATTACATGTCTTGAGGATATATTCGGGCCGGACAAACGACCTCGTCCCGAAAGAAGCAGCAGGCGACCCGGAAAGAAACAAAAGTCGACGGAAACGTCGAGTGCGGCGAGTTCCGGGGGGAGTCAAACGAGTACTTTTTCGGGACAATTATCCGAAAAGTATAATCAAGCGAAAGACGCTCAAACGGCTTGTTACGAGGCGCGGAGGAAGAGGGAGGAAAAGGCGTTCGAGAAAGAAGCTGCGTTGTTGGAGTGGCAGGATATGCAGATGCTAATGCTCGATCCAAACACTTGCCCTGACCCGATTAGAGCCGAAGTAATTCGCAAGAGACAAGCACGAATAACTCAGAAATACCAAAATCTCGACCGCGAAGATGACGAATAAAATGTTTTACTTTTCCTATTAGTATCGTATGTTTTATTTTCCGTATCGTTTTTTTTTTCCATGTTGTATGCGTGTTTTTTTTTTTCCTCGTATCGTATTTTTTTTCTTCCGTATTGTAACTTTTTATTTTATGAAATAAAATTAGTATGTTTTTTAATTTTTAAGTATTTGTGAAATTAATTTAATTTATTTAATGAATTGAATAAAAAAATAAGTGTGTAAGAGGTGGGGGCCCGAATGAGGAAGTGAAGGTTTGTTGTTTGTTGAGGGGGGTTTGTTGTGGTTTGTTGAAGTTGGGGTGTTTTGGTGATGTGGCATGGTGGGGCCCGAATGAAGAGGTTGTGGCTTGTTGCCACACCCAATGCTCTTATATAGATTTTAATCATGCGACGTTGGATTATGGTAGAGACAGACAGCTAGGAACGTGTTTTACGAAGGAATGGCACGTGATTGGGCACATCGAACCGGGTGGGACCGACAAGACTACGTTAGGTGACAGCATTAAAGTGAAAGTTATTGGGTGCATGACTCTTGCCTTTTTTCCTCACGTGATCAGGCATGCATTACTATTTCTTATTTTATTATAACTATTTTTTTTAATGACAATTTTTGATCTTCTATCTGATTAATTCACGAGGTTTGAACTTATCGTCTAGCAAACTTAACTGTGTAAAAGCCTTTCTTTTTTAAAAAGTTAGCGTAGTATGCATTGTACTTAATAGTGTTTTAGACAGATCTGGAATTCCAAATCGACTTAAGTTTAACTTAAAAGGGTTTCGAGTTTGTGACAGTGTTAAAAAAAAAAAACTAATCTGTGCACCATCAGTCTTATATGAGGTTGCTTGAAATAAGTTAACTTTGAAAGCTAAGTTACATTCTGTACTGCTTATGTATGTTAACCATTTTTATTTGGATTTTTTTAACTTGTGCCTTAGTGGCACAAGTTAATCACATCAAAAGTACTATATGACCCACAAAAAATGATTTAGGAATACATATAAAAGAACTTTTTTTTTTTTTTTACTTTTGTGCGAGTTTCTGGATACTTTTATGTGCTTTTTGATGTGCTTTAACTTGTAATACAAATAGTAACATTGAAAACTAAAGAGCACGTAGGAGTGTGGTTGCATGTGTGGTTAAATTAAAATAGTAGTAGTCTGTAAGTATTATTTAAGTATGAGGAAATAGGAGAGTGTCCTCCCATGATCATGCAACTCGTTAAGGTATGCCTAAGTTGTTGTCGTCCACTACCAATCAACTCCTAATTGTACGGGGAGATTGGTAAGAATAATATCTTAGAGACAACTCGTATCTTTATTTCAGACATCGGTTAATATTTTATTTTCATTATTTTATACTTTTGTATAAAACATATACGGAGTATATTCCTAGCGTAGGTCTAATATTTATGTTCATTATCTAACCATTACCTAATAGAAAAATATTATGTTCATTTAATACTCGTATAGAGCAATAATCTTGCTTGATACATAACGATATTTTTGTTGATCTTGCGTATATGAGGAAAGTTACTATACTTTTGTGTTTGGTAAAGTAGCAGTAGCAATAAGTGTGAGGAATATGTAACTATTTTTTTTTTTTTTAATAAAATGTTTGGTAACGTAGCTGAAGTTGTAATCATAATACGTAAAATAACTTCCAAATGCTCAACGCTCTTAAATATTACTTGATGGAGCGTTAAAAAATGAGCATTTCGAGAAAAAAAAATATGAAAGATACTCGTTGCCTGCTAAACGAGCATTAAAAATCATAACGCTTAACGCCCATCACTCAACGCTCCTAAATACTTTACGCCAAACACATAATAACTACATTTTAATTTTGCTTTTATCATAGATATTCTTTCACACAATCTTCATATGATTTTTACTTGGTTTAGCATAATTACTATTTATGAGATGAGCCATGCTAGACCAAAAAAAAAAAATCCACTTGGTGGCGTGTCAGCAGGTGATTGGTATTTTGTGGATTCTTTATGTTGGTCTATCTTGACTCGAGATGATATGTTGATGTAAAAGTTAATTAGTGATTCGCATATTTTGATGGTTTAATCATGGCTGAACTTCAAGTTGGCGATTACTCATTCGAATCTAAAACATGATTTGCAAATGTAGTATAATTATAGGTCTCATATATGCTATATTGACATTCGATGGAACACAATTTTGAAGTATTTCATATTATTCACGTGTTAATATGGTTTATGATCATGTTACTATTATTTAACACTCCATGAATTTTGATTCTTGATTCACCACTACTCATATTCTGTTAACACAATGAGATCCATCAACATTGTAAATTACATATAATAATTATATTCTAATTCGAGCAAGTAAATGGGAAGTGGAATAAACTCAATGGATTTCCTTTTTGCTGTATATGGCAACCAAATAAACATATAATTATAAAATCCCAATGTTACATAAAATAAATTTAAGAGATAATGACAAAAGTAACTAATTTTATAAACATATTTCACTAAATAACTAAATTTTATTCAAAAAGCCCTTATACACATGTAACTAGCAAAGTCTTGCTAGTTTTTGTTAAAAATTTGCAAGTTTAACTATCAAGATTAACTTTGCTAGTTTTATTTAAAATAAAAAAAAAAAAAAAAAAAAAAAAAAAAAAGTTTATGCTAGCAAGGTAAACATTGCGATTTTCTTAAAAAGATGCAAGATAAGGTTTAACCTTGTGTGGCATGTTACTCGGTTTATTGCAAATATTAAGATATATCGATGTTCATGTGTTTGACATATAACAGAAGTGAACGAAACCAAGAGAGGAAAGCTTGCAGTTGAGCTCAAACGATTTCTATGACTTAGCAGATAGGCGAGAGTAGACTCAAACTTAGTTAGCAAAACTTAGCACACGGTCTATACCGTCCTTATCTTTTGAAAATTTTTAAATAAATCGCAAGGTTAACCTTGCTAGGCAACCTTGCATTATTATTATTATTATTATTATTATTATTATTATTATTATTATTATTTAATTAGTAAGACCTTGCTAGTCTCATGGGTATAAAGATTTTTTGAATAAAAAATAGTTATTTGATGAAATATTGATTATTTTTTACATTTATCTCTAAATTTAATGCCCACCATAATTGCATCTTATAAATACGTAGTATCATACATTAGCATGCCTAGTTTTACGTTTTCACATGAGTTTTAGTGATCGTACGTAGTACGTAATAACTATCATAATTTCTTCAGTAAATGTTTAGATATTTTTGGTTGAGAAAATCTAAAATGGTAATAAGAGATCTTATAAAATATACATGTCATAAAAGTCACACCTTTTATTCTGTGATAATAAACATCAAGTGGAATAATATTGTTAGAAATATAAAAGTGGTAGTTAAAAACCAAGCGGCGTAAATGTTAGACAATGAAAAAGCCAATCGTGCCGGTGTTAGTTAAATGTGGGCCGTGTTGCCTTGCCTTCATTATTTCGGTCGGCTATTCCTCTTCATTGTAATTAGTGCTTATTTGTAAACTTTAAGATAACATAAACTAATAACTAACGGGGCTAGCTATGCTAGCCATCAAAATTCTTTAGGCGTTTGAGGAGGGGAGACTTGGCTAGAGGAGGTCTCAAGTTTGAGTCTTACCCAAAACTTTTACCCTTTGAGACGAAATAAGAGGAAGTACAGGCGGAGTTCAGGGTCAGCATATTGTTCAATTGTATGTCACTGCTAATTGAACTACTAACAAGTAACAACTAATAAGGCATTAAAAAAAATAAATAAAAAATAAATAAAAATAAACTAATTGCTAAAAAATTAATGTGTACAAAAGATACATTTTCATCACAAGAACTATATTTTTTTATTAGAAGCATTGTTACTTTGGATTTTGGAGACGCTGTACAAAAAAGTATCGCAGTCTAATATGACGGTCAATGATATATCATAGAAAACGTCGTATTTTAACAATTTAGCTTCACTTTTACAGTTTAAAATCATAAATCATTAACATTTTTCCGGAAGTAAATTTTGAGGCCCGAATATCAAAAAAACGTCCATTTTGCGGCCTTTAAATTTTGAAGCATTTTACGATTGAACGTCTCACACCCCTTCATACAACTCTGATTAGAAGTATCACATAAATAAATCATTTAGTCATGCTCATCATTAATCAAAGTATGCCATTTTTAGTTTTGGTGTCCATACTTTCTACATCAACTAGTTACGTATTTAATGTAATTTAATACGTAGTAGTTAAAACTTAAAACGGAAGAGGTAGTAAATAAAAAGTTTCCCATCTTTAGTGTGACTAAATAAAATTATTTTCAAAGATTTGCGAAATAAAAGAATATAACGTTATTGATGAAGTTATTACCATACTATTTAATTATATTATTACATACGATATTCTTTTTACTGCCCTTAATAAAAGATCTCACATATAATTTCTTTGTATACACATATAGTTACTAATCATATATCTAATGCACAATACAATAGATATTACTACGTATTCAAAAGAAATAGCTTAGAACCCTTGTAACGTGGTTTAATTTTACGATTTATTTATTTTTTACTTTTGCTAACAACAATCTTTCAGCTCAAATAATTGTTAAAAATTAGTTTATAGAATACACAATATTAAACAAATCACATGTGACCATTTGTTATCCTCGGTTAAAAAGTTTAATAACTCGTAACCGGCGTATAATTAGACGTCTTTTCGAATATGAGAGTAATACATGACTCATTCAATAGTTGCGTATATGAGGTGCCAAAGATTAAACTCTTAGACCTTGTGCATGTTAAATACAAAAGTGACTTACTCATTATCAATTGAGTTATGCGCCATTGACTGTAACCGTAAACATAAAGACTCTCTTATAAAAAAATTATTTTCTAATTTTAGTCTAAAAGCATAGAATTTGTCTAGAATTGTATTTATTGCCCCTTCACATTGTTATGGAGTAGAAGCTAAGCAAAATGAACATCCTAGCTGGCAAGTAAAGAGCCGTTTTAACAAAACCACATACTTTCATTCTAAACTATAAAAACACCTTTTATTAAAGTTTGTTATTTACTCACACCACGTCTTACATTATTTTTTTAAAAAGTAACAATATCCACGCTGTATCTTTTATTTTTATTAAAAAAAAAATTAAACTATTCAAGTTGACTTGTAGTGAAAGAAATTACAAAAACGGGTCGGATACGGGCAGCGTGCGATACGAAAGGCATGTGCTTGTCTCAAATATTTTATTACCTTTTTATTTAATATTCAGATACCATAATTAATTTTAAAAACTTATAATATAAATACCACCGAAACGGTGCCATAATATCACCACCACCCCAAAAAGAAAAAACTTTGGTTGAGAGAATTTATTTTTTTCTTTCTTTTATGACGGTTTAGTCGATAACAGTAAAACAATATATTGTTCTTAGCTGTGATCTTCTGTTCTTTGGTAAAAACGTTACAAGGGTTTTAATCTTTACCTATATTAAGAGCTGTGTTTTGAAAAAAAAAGAAAGAAGCAAAGATGATGCAGATGGATCGAAGACCTTGTTTGGATGAATTTGAAAAGCTTCTTGTTCGTATGAACACTCCTAGGTTTGTTTCCTAGTTTCTTTATGTTTTTTAAGGTTTGGTTTGGTTAAGCCGCGTACATCTGAGTCAAAAACTCGCCTTTTCTCCAGTAGCATGCGAAAACATGCTACCCGGAGAATATCGAGTTATTTATGACTTAAATATACGCGGCCTAACTGATATTCTTGTTATAACTCTTCTTGATATGTTTAGAAAAGATTTTAGAAAATTTTTAAGGTTTGGTTAGGCCGCGTACATCTTAGTCAAAAACTCTCCGGTAGCCTGAACATCGAAAACATATGTACTTGTTCAGGCTACCGGAGATTATTTAGGACATTAATATTAATATGCGCGGCCTAACATATATTTTTGATATGTATTTAGAAAAGAGTTTAGTAAATATTTTTTTTCCACAATATAATTTTTGACTTTTGAATAACTTTGTGTAGTTGAAAATTTGAATTATATTTGACGTTATGACTAGGTCTTAATGAATTGTTGTTTGGTACTATTGTAGGGTCATGATCGACAATCTTGGTTGTTCAAATGCAACTTTAGTCATGGTATGTTTTTAAATTCTCAAACACAAATTTTCATGTTTAATTTATTTTTATTTTTAATTTCTCAAACTAATTTTTATATAAATAAATTTGTAGATTGATAGTGCAAGAAAAGATGAGATTCTGCTAGAGGCTGTACAAGTTTTAACAGATCTGAATCTTTTAATCAAAAAAGGCTACGTCTCTTCAGATGGAAGGTGGAACATGGATGGTAAGAATAAATTTTATTCTTTTTTTTATATAAATTTAATGTTTTGTGCTGTGTAACATTTTTACTAATTTAAGGTTTTTCCAATTTTATGATTTACAGTTTTCCATGTTACTAATTTGGATGGTAACAAATTAACTGATGACAGCATCATCAATTGCATTCAACAGGTAATAATAACTTGTTTTTATAGATTTTACTGTAGCTGTTAAATTTTATATATTTGGGTAAAAAGTGTAAAAAAAATTATGGGTTCATAATTTTTGGTTGATGCAGTCACTTGGAACCATTCGCGATACAAGATATAAATCTATGGATGGACTAACAGCAATCGAGTTAACCGGGACAGACAGAGTTGGTCTTTTGTCCGAGGTTTTTGCGGTCTTGTCTGACCTTAAGTGTGATGTGGTTGAGTCGAAAGTATGGACACATAATGGTCGGATTGCGTCTTTGATTTACTTAAAAGATTGTGATTCCGGATGCCCGATTGAGGATTCTCAGAAAATGGAAAGTATAGAAAGTAGGTTGAGAAATGTTCTTAAAGGTGATAATGATATTAGGAGTGCTAAAACTTCGGTTTCTATGTCGATTACTCATACTGAGAGACGGCTTCATCAGATGATGTGTGCAGACCGCGATTATGAAAGAACTCCAATTATTAAAACTAGTGGTGAATATTCGGCTGTTGTGTCTGTTCAGAATTGTTTGGAGAAAGGTTATTCGGTTTTAAATATTACGTGCAAGGATCGGCCTAAGCTTTTGTTTGATATCATTTGCACTTTGACTGATTTGCAATACGTCGTGTTCCATGCTACTATCAACACCACAGATGACGGAGCATATCTGGTATGGATTTTGATATTCTTACCATTTTAGCATAAAGTTTTGTTAAATACTTAAATCTGTTTTGGTTCATGTTGCTAAAGTTTGAATCTTTTATGTTTTTCAGGAATTCTTTATTAGACATATAGACGGAACACCAATTAGTTCAGAAGCCGAAAAGCAAAGGGTCACTCTTTGTTTAAGAGCTGCAATTGAAAGAAGAGCGTCCGAGGTACTTATTTTTAATCTTTTGACTTGTTCTTAAGAATTGTCAATTCATATCTTATTTAAATATGTTGATATATGTTCTTAACTTATGATTTAATTTCAGGGTGTAAGGCTTGAGCTATGCAAGGCGGATAAGCCAGGACTATTAGCCGAAGTGACAAGGACATTTAGAGAAAACGCCCTAAATGTGACACGTGCTGAAATATCTACAACAATGGGTACGGCTTTAAACATATTCTATGTGACCGACGCCTTTGGAAACAATGTGGATTCGAAGATTATAGAATCGGTTATAGAAAGAATCGGATCGGATTGCCTAAGAGTAAAGGAACTACCATTAGCATCATGCAAAAGGAATCAGCAAAATGAGGAAGGTGGAATTGGTGGGGCAGTGTTGTTATCACTTGGAAGCTTATTAAGAAGGAACCTTTCTCACTTAGGCCTAATGAAGACATTATCTTGAATGAAGAAAAAAGGGGGGAATTTTTTTTAAATTTATTTTGGTGGGAGCATATATACTTTGCTTGAACAAGAGGGATTTATGTTTTGTACATAAAAATATTCAAAAGTGGTTGATAAGTAGTTGTGATGGTTCGTCTTGAGTAGGTAGAATACATAGACATGGAGGCACACATTAGAGGGGAGGGAGTGGACTCGGTAAAGTGTCGGCAAAAATCGGTGATCTTCGGCAACACCGCCGCCACCGTTCGGCAAAAATCGGTAAACCAAAAATTCGGTAACATTTGCCGAATGATAAAGTGTTGGTGTTGATAAAGTGTTGAGAAGGAAGAGTGATGTGTAAGGTTTTTATTGGGTATTGATGATGTGGAAATTTGGTGAAACCAATGCCACCAAATTGGTGAAAATTGGGGTGAATTGGTGAAGTGTGAGTTGTAAGGTTTTTATTGGGTATTGATGATGTGGAAATTTGGTGAACTGGTGACCACTCCCTCCGCCCTTAGGTTTTGGGTGGTGAATGGGGGGCCACTATGGTTTATTAAGCTGTTATCTTGCTGGCAGTTGCACACAATATAAGCAATTACTTAGGTAGATAATAGATTATGATATTTGTTTCTGCATAGACAAAGTGGTAGCTTGTACATAACTTCTTTTATAACTATAATTTACTACTCCTATTTGACTACTTTGACTCTTTATTATGTCTCTGTTTGCATACCACAAGCATAACAATACATAAAGACCAACTAAATTAGTTGATTGTGTTCCTTTTCAAATTAAAATCAAGTAGTCTCTCTTTGGCATATAGAGGCAAATCCAATCTATTGTATCACATTATGTAACATCATTTAAAGCACTTGTTTTTCATTGGCCGTTAGGTCGATAAAACTTTACGTGTAACTAAAGTAAATTCAATTGTTCGAGTTTGCACAACAGTCTCCACGTCCGTTTTCTTCCTCCCGAAAACCAAGTAGTTGGCTTTGGGAGTAGATTGTATGTCTCATACGACACTAAACTTACAATCTACTACTCGATTTTTCTTTATAAGCTCAATTTTCCCAAAAGTTCATACCCTTCTCTTCATCGATCGACATGTGCTAAAAACACTACTAAAATGGGTGTGAGGTTTCACCACTCACATCCATCCTCATGCGCCACCCTTGTTGCACCTTACTCATCTCACGCGTGTGCCTAGCCAAAAAGAGAGACGAAAGGTTCTGTCAGTCACCACTCGTACATTATGCAAAGTGAGTGTTTTTATTATTATGTATTTGATTTGTGAGTGTGTGCGTGTGATATTTTGTGAAGTATGTTTGAATGATGAAAGGAGAGGTGATGTGCTGAATGATAATACGACACTAAGGTGGTGTTTGTTTGTTAAGAGGGTCTGAATCTGAATCTGAACCGCACATCTGAATCTGAATCTGATGCGTAAATGTCTGAATCTGACTGCATCTGAACGGGAAAAAAAGCTCATGTTTGAACCGCACATTTGCTTGCTCGTACTAATTTTTTTTTTTTTTTTTTTTTATTTGTGTCAGCAAGAGGCAACAAAACGCATTCAGACACCCCTCTTAAGTCTAAACCATTAAGATCTTACTGCATCTGAACGCGTCTGAACGGAAAAAAAAAACAAACGGTCTGAACATCAAAATGTCTGATCGATTCAGACACAGTGCCCATTCAGAGGTTGTTAAGAGGCAAAAACAAAAAAAAAAACAAACACAGCCTAAGTTAGAAGGTCAAGGAGTGATGCTGAGTGGTAACCATTGCACCTAGTCTAAGTAATACCACGTAACTATACAACTCTAGTATGTGTTAAACATTAATGATGCAAACTCTTGTTAAGTAAACATTCGAATTAGGGGTGTAAACGAGCCGAGATAACTCGCGAGCAACTCGAAAAATACTCGATTCGACTCGATTTTAAACGAGCCGAGACAACTCGTGAGCTACTCGACTCGACTCGATTACACATTTACACCCCAATATATATATATATATATATATATATGTAATTACATGTGTGTAATCGAGCCGAGACAACTCGCGAACAACTTGAGATCGACTCGAAAAATACTCGACTCGATTCGATTTTAAACGAGCCGAGCTCGAGCATGTCAATACTCGACTCGACTCGGCTCGATTACACCCCTAATTCGAATGATGAATTGAGATGGTGAGAACATGGCACATGTGATGTGGTGCAAGCTAAAGCTATGATAAAGATTATACCGTACAAGCTTACAGACCTAAAAGCACAGTGACACGTGAATGATAATTCAGAAGTTTGGTACTATGTCATATATGATTGATGGTATTTGGTGATTATGATGGTTGTTTGTTTGGTCATTGTTCTTGTAAATCTTTTTGAAAGATATATGCTAACGTAATTAAACAAATATTCTATTGTTCACCCCCAACCAAAGTTTCAAAATAAATCCACACAAGATTACAATCAACTAATGTAATCTACTTTAGGAATCTACAATATTTATACACAAGCACATACCTTTTTATTTGAAAACTTTACCGCAACAAGTTTGAATACTTTAGAAAGAAGCTTCCAAAGAAAATATAATAGTCTTTAACTACTTTGAAACTATGGTTAGAGTAGACGCACTTACAAAATAAATGCATTTTCTTTGAAAATTTTCTCTATTATCTAAATGTGTGGTTAGAAATGAGACTTATTCTTCTCGTTTTAGTATTTTATTCTCACCCGGTCTCTTTCCATAGTTAGAGATCATGAGACGATAAAGAATGAGAAGACGGTAGTCTAAATGAGGGTCATTTTAAGATAACTTCATTTCCCGATTTTAATTATGGTACGAAATATTCTTTTATCTTGCAACATAAAATCTTTTACCTAAAAAAATGTTATTTACAAAAAAGGTTAGTTTAACGGGTAACTCTAAGACACAATATTTTTTCAGAAACCACACCTAAATTAATGTTCAATGGTGAATCATCATAGAATTGAGATAAAAAATATAACCTATTTTGCAAGAGTACCTTTCTCGGCTTCACCGAGACATTTGCGCTATAGTAATATGTTAGTTATACGCACTTTGTAATTGAATTGTGGAATTTTTTACTTGAATGTCCAAGGAATCTCATGTAAACCATGAACGGCATCTTTTGCCGGCTTTTGCAACAAGTCAAAATTCGTGAATTAGGCAATTATCTTTCTAGAAAGATAAGAATAATGCCTTGAGCAAGTTGTACGAGGTGACGATAAGATGTTGGGTTTGAGAAAACAATATGTAGTCTTATGAACAAGTCAAAACACATATATCAACACTCCATGGTTGACATGTATACATCCAGAGATTATAGTATGTGGTTGACTTATCTATATTTTATATAAGATAATTATAATTATTAATGCACTCATGGTTCATGGCCGTTTGGTGAAGTTGATAGCTCTGTGTGTCATGAATCAAGAAACTATGCCACATGGAGATGTGAAGGTTTAAGTAGGATATATAAGACCGGGTGTAACAAGCAGTGGCGAAGCTTGGAATTTTTAAGTGGGGGGTCGGGATCTAAATTTTTTTTTTCCTAAGGCTATACTTCAGGTATACCGAAATTTTCGGGGGGTCGAAACCGAATATACCGAAATTTTTCTACACGAAAACTATATACCCCCCTACATCGAAAAAAAATTTCGGGGGTCGGGCGCCCCCCCCCCCCCCCCCCCCCCCCCGGCCCCTTAAAAGCTGCGCCACTGGTAACAAGGGCTTTAAGCGACTTTCATTCTATTGTCACTTCATTTTTTTATTTTTCTTCTATACTACTTCATAATTAACTTGGCGTAATAAAGCGACACACACCACAAAAAACACATCTGACAGAAATACACTTTAAATAAAAAATACACACACAAAAATGCATACAAGTCTGTCACATGCACGACCAACATCTCTATTTTGATGAGATGGCCGACATGGGGACCGAGATGCTGTAATAAGGGGGACCGACTGGGACTAGTCTCTCATGGTGAGATCGACCGACATTTTGAGCCTTATTACGCCTATCCGAAAGAAAGAACATCATCGTTACAATTATATTGTACTTTGTACTCTAATATATACAATTCAATTCCCTTTTGAATATTTGTTTGTAACCTTAATTTTTTTTAATAATACAATTGTATTATTCACGGATAAAATTGATTCGTGCACAGAAAATTAATGGTCAATGACCATAATGCCCTCAAATAATTGTACCCAGTTATTTACTTACAAAAACCATTGCACCATATACGTTTCATCTTCCACTAGCAACCGTCATACATACCTCTACTAATATCAGCAACCCTGCCTCAGTTTGATTTTGGCTTCCGGCACCGCTACTTATAACATGCCACGGAATGACGGAAATTCCATCAACAACTGCAAAAAGGATTAATCCCCACATACGATCTACTTGAGAATCATAATTGTTTCGATACCATAAGGTCAATTTCGAGGAATTGTCAAAAAAACAACAAATAGCAACACAATATAGTGATTTAATACGTTCAAATATAGCCCCATGTTAACAGGAAGTGAATCAAAATCAAAGATGTAGCTTCAACAAAAACCAGACCAAAGTGTACCCCGTTGACGACGTTCCAACAGAAAGCAGCAATCAAACCCATAACGTAATGTTTACGATGGCCTGCTTGTTCACGATGTCTTCAACCAATTCATCTAAAAATTGATGTGTCTTTTTCCCCAATGTATTCACGCAGCAGCGCCGAGAAGTAAGACAACATCTGTGGTGAAATAAGTCTTTCATAAATCAATGTTTACTAAAGAGACTTGGACATACCCAAGTGTCGGCACCTGTGAGCGCCACTAGTGGAAGAGACGTAGAATGAAATGGTTTTGAATTTTTGATGATTGGTTGTTTTTTTTATTACTGAATGTAAAAGTAACTGCATAAAAAATGTTTGAGGGTACAAAAGTAAATGAACAATAGCTTTCCGTGGATGAATAAAAATCATCCGTGTACAAATCAGCCCCCTTGTATTTATAATAAATTAGGAGGCAGTTTTGAGTTACAACAATCTTAAAACGACAATTTCTACCAACCGATCTTGTACCACGATCCTACAAATTACAATAACACAGACGATACTTTAAAACATACGACCTTCTAATAAACACTTACGATCATAAAATCTTCATTTTTCTATCTAGCACCTTATTAGTTACAATAGTTTCGTAAAATCACGTTTGATAGATTAACCAATCATCCCTAATGTGCACCATAATTTAACCATGGAACAACATTTTTTTGGGTACAAAACCTGAACTTTCTTCAAACTACAAATTTATATATGAAAAACGACATCTTACTTTGTAACGAAAAGAAGCCAAATATAACGTGCCGCCGCATCATAATTTAGGCTCAATGCATAAACTTGAATAGGCACAAATGCATGTGCATTACGTAATTATGCGAAAAGATTAATGCTTGATAGTGAGGCTTGTTGGTTCGCTTTAGGCAAGTTTGGTTTACAGAATATGTGCTTGTTTTGTTGGCACATTTTCTTGTGTTCATACAACTTTCGGTGTTATGCAAATTCCCTTTAGCATCTAACAACTATAGTTATATACCATTTTACAATTTTTAATCTTTAATAGTGAGGATGGTATGCATCTACTAAAATGTTACCTTTATAATTCAATACAATATTATTTTTTTGAACATTTTTGATAATGTGTACGTAGTAGGATTGGGACCATAAAACAAAATGGATAACGTTTGGGTGGTTTACGCGTGACTCTTATTGTGAAAGAACAAAGTGTACGGCATTTTTATAAAGATTTTTAATTAACGTTCACAAGATCCTTGTTATTTTCTTTTTTCATAGTTAAACTAATCAAAATAATTTCACACTAGAATATTCTCAATCCACCGCAACCTACCTGCTGTATTTCACTTGCTCAACATCTCTTTTATAACGTTCGTTTTCTTAAACTTATCAATCTTGTGTATGAATATTTGCGCAAAGCAACAGTGTATAACGACAAATAATTATATACGTGAACTTGTGATTTTTGTGTGACACTTAATACAACACTTACAGGTTTAATTTATAGTTATTGCGAGGAAAAAAGTATATAGATTATAAACGAAAAATTATAAAAGTTTAATAATTAAATAATATTTAAACTATTATTTTAGTAGTGGATTTTGTTACTATTTTTAATAAATGATACTTTTTGTATAACATATTATTCATTTTTATATATAGTATAGATAGATAATACTACGAGTAGATATACTAGAATATAAATGATTATATATTTATTTTTATTTTTGGAGAAATTGCTTTTATAGAAACAAACACCAAACGAAAGAAACAAATAATCGGTAGCTTTTTGTTATATTTCTGCATCATATATTTCTATGTTTATCTTATCGAAGACTAAATTTCGCTTCCAACCCTAATTAGCAAGCTTCAAAAGTGATGTAAACTGTCTTTTCTGGTTTTGTGCTACATCAAAGGTATAATAAATATATTTTAATTAAACCATGTCTTTTTTATTTTATGAAAAAATAAAATAATTAAAATATTAAAAATGTGTTTAGTTGTAGAAAAAATTATTGAAAATTTTTAATTTTGAGTTCTTTAGAAAAGGGAAGGGTTTTATCTTTAAAAAGGTGCTATAAAAGGGTGTCAAAAATGGAAGAAAAAGATATAGAAAAGAGTAAAGATTTTTATTTTTATTTTTTTTAAATTCTAGTTAAATTTTGAAAAATGAAACTTTCATTCTTGTAAAAAAATTCTCAAAAATTTGTGACTAAACAGGTTTTCAGTTTTTTAAAGTCTTTTTATATATAAAAAATCCTAATAAAAAGATATTTTTCACTAACTAAATACATCTTAAATCGGTGGATGTCGACAATATAAAGCATATTAATAAAACAAGGTAATAAGAGAATCAGAATTGTATCCCATGCTATTGGAGAGGGAACAATGAAAATGATTGATACAATTATCTAAGGTAAAAGTATTCTTCTCTTATCAATCAATTATATCGACTAGAGTTAGAGTTAATCACGCAATGCGCCATGGTTGATTCAATCTATGTAGCTCTACTTGAGACAAAAACTGCCAACCAAACGTAACCCTCTGAATAAAATCTACAATCAGCCTTGACTAAGAGCTTGAAAATAGTTGGAAACATCAATTCGATAGCTGTACATTATTGATAGATAGATTATATAAATATAATAAAAATGTATAAAACTACAACTTATCAAACAAAAAGGAGTTACGTTTTGTATGATAGAGAGAGGGCTCCAACTAGATATTTGTTCATCCGGTTCGTATGCGACTCAATCAGTATAGTTTTCAAACCCGGTTGAACCATCAGGTTAATGTTTCGATCGGGTTGATGTTTTGATTCGTATTTTTTTCATTTTCTTTAACCTAGAAACACCATTACTCGTCTTATATTAAACAAACGGAATTCTAAGTAACAATAGTTTCCAAATCACCTCCGTTGGCATAGTTAACAAACCAATGTTACGTAAGAAATTTGTAAGACTGATAATTAATGAATGAGGTTATTGTTGTTCAGGCTACTTGTGACTTTAACTTAGATATATGCGGTTTAACCGGAATATTCTCATAACCATTTTCAACTTTTTTTTTAGCTACCCTAAAGGTATTTGTGAAGTTTGAACTAAAGACCTTTTGTGAATACATGAGAGCGTGTGTCCACTAAACCATTTGGTTGTGATGTTTGCGAGACTTAAAAATTTGTTATGCATTAAACCAACATGAGGTTTTAAGTTACTCTAATCGTCTTAAACCCGACATTATAGAAACTGGGTTTCTAATCTATCGGTTGATTCACAGTTCAACTGCTTGGCCATCACCAAGCATCAATAAAATTTGTTATATTCAATACCAAACACATGTAAATTAAATAAAAAAATTGTACCAATCCCACAATAAGTTTATCAAACATACAAACAAATGCAAACATATGCAGATCCAACAAGAATACAAGTTTTAAACTTCATTGCAACATTACGAATGTAAAAATGGTACAATTTAAACATCAAACAACAATTATGCATCATCACGATCAATAAAAACACATCTTCCTTTACTATCAGTTATGAAAAGTTTTACTTTTTATTTAAACTTATGTAAATATCTATAAGTTTCAAAGAAAAAAAAATTATGACCAACTGATCAAAATAAAACAAACCACGTTTCAAAACACATGAATGGAACACAGACCCAACATGAGGCAAAATAAGATACGGAGTCGTGAAACAAAAAGAATATATGGATATGAAATTTAACTCGTCGCAACTGAATCCAGTGATGAAAAGTAACATGTATGTATAAACCCCTTGCTCTATGAATAATGAATGATACCACCAAATTGCTATCCTAATTAGTAATATGTATTCTGTGTGGCTTGCAAGTGCCAATGAGATTATGACAGGTGGGTGTCACACAGATAAGCACAATCAAATCATCTTAGAAACATTTCTTCCAAACTGCAATTGTCTTAATAATGGTTGAAAATGATCAAGTAATTCAGCGTCCCTGTCCGTCCAATCGGAATCTCATTTGGCTGGAAGGCTTCTTTTGACTGTAGTACATTGGTGGCTTGACAGCAGTCTTTGGCTGATGTTTATCTTTTGGGGCTGAGCTTGGGGTTTTTCTTGGGCTTGTGGTATTTGGGTTAGGGGCAGGGGTGCATTTATTCACCCACTCAGCAACCCTAAGAGCTTCCATTGTAGCAGAAATCGACGACAATGCGGGACTTACGTTCACCATCATCAGCATTTTTGACCTTGCTGAAGATAAGTATGGCTGCTTAACATGGAAATAAAAACATATTATAATATATACTAACAAAGAAAAAAGAAAGGGCAATTACTAAGAATCTCAAGGTCCCCGTTTTTTGGTAATCTTGCACGTCACTGGTGGAGATTTTGTCATTAGCAAAAACAATAGGCCCAACAGTAGTTCCTGGACTCTTTGGCATAAGCCCATTGGCTTACAAACTTTGCTACTGTAACTATTCGTGTACGGTTTTCCCTAATGAGTGTTGTAATACGCTTAATATCCTCATTATCTACCTATAGCAGACCTAACGTGTGTACAATTGAATATTAACCATACAAGTGTTACCTAAATGTGTACTGAAGCATGGGAAATCTGCATGTTTTATCTAAAGAAGACTCCAGACACACACTCACAGCTCCATGGAAGATCATGTTTGTGCATCCATAAACATGATATGCAAAACCCCCATTTATCCAAAAGATCAAAACCATCTTGAATATCTTCAGTTCAGGTAACTTATTCTACCTAAATCTATTTTCCATATTTTTAAATTCAAGATTAAAGATCTGAAGTAAAGGTTACAACAGATCTACACATCAAGATGGAGAACAAGTATCATGCTAATCGGTTTCAATATGGTAAATGAATCTCTTTAAACGGTTTCATTTTTTTGTTTATCTACTAATTTGCAGCAACAGATCCAGAAATCAATATGGTTAGTTAATTTTTATTTTATTTTTTAAATTTGGAATATTTAATTGGTTTTTTTTTTTAGACTTTGATTAAATCGAAATTTGGGGTATTGAAATTGAGGTGTGGTAAATTGTTGGTTATAATTTTGTGCTAATTAAGGGGTTTTTGTGTGTTTGTGTTTAATTTTGTGGGTTTTTGGAATTACGGGTTTTAGTTGGGTTGCTTAAAAGCTGAATTTTTATTGATAACTTCCGTATCTTTGAGCTTATAAAAGATCGATTCTTTTGGGGTTCATGGCCATATTGTTTGAAGCACCTTTCTTGGGCTGTTTGGAGTTTGAAAAGAATTTGTTTAACGTGTTGTTTGGCATAACCTTCCTTGATAGCATATCTAACAAAATATCACATTCTTGAAACCGACAGCAGAATTGGTTTCTGCGCATCTATTGTATTCTATATTTAACTTGAAACTCAAGCTAACTGTGAAGTTGTCATCGTGACAGAAAAAAAGAAGATGGTCGGTTGTTGAAAGTATTACCTCACTGAATTTTATGCTATTTTTCAGGAGAAGGTAGGAGACGTGATGTGGATGTACTAGATAGCAAAACAAAGAACCGACTGTTGCCTAGGCCAGCAGCAAGGGAGACAGAGTTGCATGAGGCATGGGAGGTATACGAGGCTGATTTGAAGGAGATTAAGAAGCTTCAAAGGTACAAAGATGAGGTTAAGACATGGTTACAGCCTAGGCGTCTAGCGAGATCAACGATAAGAAGGTTAGCTTTATTTTTATTGTATTTGTTGCTGTTTATTGATTGTTAGTTGTGATGTATGAATGAGGATTGTTTAAGGCGAAGTGTGAAATATTGATTGCTGAATATTAATTGTTAAAATATGTATATGCTAATTGCGTTTTGATGAAACAAATAAAGTGGTTTTGTGGGCTTGGATAGGAACAAACTCATTATGTTTATTTGCTTATTTTGGCTGTGAATAAGATTTTCATCAAAAACTCATTAGCTAATTTTGTTCCTGTATTGAGATTCAAATACAGATGATAAATGTGTGGGATCATGCATCACTGAATCAGAACGTTAATAAGATTTTTTGGACTTAATATATGCTCAACTATTTCTCTTATACATAACTTTAGGTTTTCTTTTCATAGACCATTAGGTACATAACAGAAATTAGAGTTGCGCCTCATATAGTTGCGGACTAAAGGTTGACTCTCTTATTTTCTTTTATGTGCAGATTGATGGAACTACTTCTGTGGTTCTTCTTGCTGGTCAGTTTTTGAGAGAGGCTAAACCGTTTATTGAAGATGGTGTTCATCCTCAAAATTTGATACAAGTTACAGAACCGCTGCAGCAAGGTAGATTTTTATTTAATATTATTTGTATTGTATCTTAGGTGTGAGATATATGTTAATTTCTGAGGTAGGCTTAATGGTACAGGCGATCAACAAGGTTAAAGAATTGGCTGCAAGTATCGAGGGAAAAAGTTTAGATGAAAAGAGAAACTTATTAGCTAAATGTGCTGCTACGACGCTTTCATCAAAGCTAATCGGAGGAGAGAAAGACTTTTTTGCAAAGATGGTCGTGGATGCTGTCATTGCCATTGGAAATGATGATAGATTGAACATGATTGGGATAAAGAAGGTATGCCTGCTTGACACTCGACTTTAGATGGCCAAACTTTTAGTGGCATATTTGTTATTGATGTGAAAGTTTTAATTTATCGATGGTTAAGTTGGCAGTGGATTAAGCTTATTTTCTTGCTGACTTATGGGCTTATTGAGCTTTAAAAAAGCTAATAAGCTCAATATATTGGGCTCATGAGCTTATCAACTTAAATAAGCCATAAGCTCATAGCCTAAGCTCTAAGTTCTGAGCTTATTAGCTTCTCAAAGTTTAATAAGCCCATAAACAAGCTAAAACAAACACCCTTTAAGATGTTAATTCTCATGGTGTAAGATTTTCTGTGTATGAGAGAGTATTTAACAAAAAAACTAAAGTTGGGAACTTAAGATACTTAATTCCCTTGAACTCTATAAGGGATGCTGCAACACTCTAATCATGCTACTATATAATAGGCAAAGGCACCTAATGTGTTGCAAATAGCTATCACACTATTAGTCTATTACAGAATAATATATACAGGTTCAGGTATAAATTATCTAATGTCTTTTTTTTCTTCCTATTGCAGATACCTCAGTAGCTGCATGATCTGCATATATATACGTTTAGAGCAAGTTGGCACTAATTCCCGGGTTTCGGTTTTCTACAAATAATCTGAAAGAACTGCTTCCACTTTTTTTCTTTTGGTAACAATTCCTACTTTTCGACCCAAACCCGACACGATGAACACCCTAATTGTAGTGATTTATACCTTAAGAAGCATAGTTAGCTTGGAGCCCCTGTAGCTATTGAATTCCTTCTGAACCATGCTCCTGAATACTTTCCTCAAGTCCCCCAGGCTGTTGTTTTTATCCTGCAAATACAATACACAATTAAGATTCATACAAAACCCAAAAAGCTTCATAAATATTTATTTCACAAAAAACAAGTAAAAAAAGGGATCTTTTGAGGAATCTTTGAACATAGCTCACATGATGATACTTGTCAATAGTATCAGCAAGAGATGCTTGGTGTCAAATTATAGAAACCGAAAGGATATTTTTGCAGTTTACTCTTTAATTTATCACACTTAACGCTTAAACCCACAAACAATTTAAAACTCAAGAAAACAAAGAACTCATTTAACGTCATACAATTGCTTCCTTTTGTTGCTGAGAATCCGTTGAGCCAGTTTTGGAAGCCCGTTCAGTGCCCGCAAGGTCGACCATATTTAACACCCCTTGCACTTTTGTGGTCTAAAATCGCAATAAAAAGTTTATCATCAGAATACCAAATTGCAGAGAGTTAGAAAGGTTGCAGAATGTAGACACAAGATATAATACCCATATACAAACGGTTAACTTTCCAAAATTAACCTTACCCCCTTTTGACCGTGCAAACTCAATGTGATAATAAAATGACTACGGGAGGATTCTTCATTCATTTGTGTCGAGCAAGAAGACCTTCTTTCTTTTGCCATATTTAGGTATTCATGAAATTCTTCTTTGCTTCCAATATATTCAAAAACCGACTCCGGGAGACCAAAATTCACAATGTCTAACGGCTCTCGTTTATCACCGACTTTTGACATCCTTGCTTCTTTAAGAAGATCATACACTTTTTCTCTGTAAATTTCAATCATACATACCTACAAAAAAAATAATTGAAAACAATTAATAAAAAAATGTACTTTTTTTTGAGAAGGCAAGACATTTTTTTTAGAAAGGCAACATTATTTAAGGAACCACAAAAGAAAAAAGATACAATATATGGCGCCCCACCACAATTAACAAGTTACTTATACGAGGATGAGACCCAAAAACAACATAAAACTAAGACAAAGATACCATCCCGAAGTTCAACTACTAATGGCTGTCACTAGACTTATACTACCAAATATATATGTGCACCAAACAGTGATTTTGACAACTGCCAACCAATACACACATGAGAATATAAAATTCTCAAATGGAATAAAGGCACAAACCACAAGCCAGTAAACATAGTAAAACAACTAATCTGATCTTAAAACCTTGAAAGAAACCTGTATTGCAAACACCTTATCTCCCACCCTGCTTTCCTAGCTCGTTTGTCAAAGTACAAACCACAAAACAATAACTCCTACGAGACTATTGTACACTCGATCTAGATTTACAAGGCAGGATTACACCACCTAACGAAAGAAAAAGAACCATCACGAAAATAAAAAGAGGAAAAAGCAAAGGAAAATATAAGACCAAAAAAGACAATATAAAGAAACAAGAAACCCAAACACAGAAAAGGTATGAAAGAAAAACACTGTTAGGAAGCTAAAACACTAAATAAGAAACCAACCCATCACGACATCATAACATGGGACTTCCGATTCTGGACCCTTCTATTTTACATGCCCCCATTTTCTTATCCTTGTGTACTTTTTTCATCTTTGTAAAATCAAAGGATCCAACCAAACTGGTTTGTTGTCGAGGTTTTTCCAACAAAAGCATGTAATAATTTATTAAAAATAAAAATAGATATGAGAGGAGAGGAGAATTTCAATCACAAACCTTAAACTTATAGGTCCATCCTAAACTTTTCATTTTTTCTCCATGGTCAAAAATCTTTTCAATAGCACGCGGTATCATTCCTCTTTTCTCGCCTTCTTTGCCAACCATACTGTAAGTCTTTCCCGAGCCTGTTTGTCCGTATGAGAAAAGTGAGACCTGCAAAAGTAGTTAAGTTTAAGTAGTACTTAATATGGCTAGAAAGCTACTTTTTAGAGGCACAAGCGTTTTAATAAAAAAATTAGCTAATAATATATCAAATGTAGTTTGTGTGATTATACAACAATTATAAATTTAAGGGAGAATTTCATATATGTCCCTCTTTTGCTTCAAAATTACATATTTTTTAGTGATTTTTTAAGCAAAAGAGGGACATATATGAAATTCTCTCTAAACTGAAAATCCAAAGAAGGGAAGACAATTAAAAGAAAAGCAAATAATAAGTAAAAAAACACCTTAAAACCATCTAGGGCACCTTGGACCATATCTGCCATTTCTGTAAAGACTTCTTCTTGCCCCGAATCTTCTAAAAATACCTTATCAAACTTATTTGATATAGGCATTTTCCCTGTTCAACAAATGAAAGGGTGATTATATAACACATATCAACGTTGACTTGTTTTAATTAATAGAATATAGACCACTACCTTTTTCTTGCAAAATGATTGATTCCCCAAAAAGTACTCTCTTTTTGAGAAACTCTATACTTGCATCTCCATCTGATGGCAAAAGTGGCCTAACCCGACAGAACACCCGTATGTTTCCTTGCAATTCCTGTCACACAGAGACACACACAAAAAAAACAAAAAAGAAAAACTCATAAGGGGAATACATAATACATCATTGACTTTAAGCTGTGGGTGAAAGCATGTATTTTAGGTTTCATGATGTCATACACTTATGGAAGCCCTATTATGAATGTAATTTAGGTTTGATGATGTCATACACTTATTGGGCTCAAAGCTGTGGGTGAAAGCATGGCTCACCCATTCAATTACTTTGATGATAACTTGATTAGATCAATATCACTCTGTACCAAGTCATGGCTAAATACAACTACAAGAAGGTTCGTGCTAATATATGAATGGTTTGAAATATTGTCTTCTGGTCCATCCTAAATGCTAGATTAACAGAGTTGTCGTGACCTAATCTCAGCTTGTGATTAATGAGGATTCTTTTTATGATATTCATATCTAAGTTATTCATCATGGACACCCTATTTCCCCCTACTTACATTTTGATTCTTTTGTGTGTAGTTGGTTTTCTCATGTCCTACTACCATTTATGGGCAGCCCAAGAAAATTCCATGTTTTGAAAACTTTGAATTGAAGGTAATAAATCCTTTTGGATGCACAAAGGTATTACATTACTGCCGTTAAAGATGCTTTTTTTTATTAGTGTTTTGACTTTTTACTGCCCTTAAATAAACATGATATCCAAAAAACTTTAGATATTTCTTACCAAGATTCTATTTGTAAGCAATTTTCGCTCTACTTCCATCTTTTCAAGAGCTTTTTTTAATTCCGTCATACGACTATTTTTCAAAGATAGTTCTTTTTGAAGTCTTCTTATAGCAGAGCTTGGGAACCGGATGCAGTCTAGCAGTTTCTCCCCTTCAGCAGTCCCATAAATCATAATCAAATTATCCGTAGACACGGCCAGCAAAGATCCATTCTTGTTGAATTTGCAACAATAAGCCTGCACATACATCAAGAGCCAAAAATCCATTTACTTTTGAATACTAAACATTTGGATCCATTTGTATAAGGACTAGATTAATTTAGGTTAACTTTCATCTCTAACAGCTTAAATCAAAAAAGAGCTTTGAAGAACTTGTTTAACGGGTTAAAAGTCACCAAAATGGTATTTGAATGCATAAATATACTAAACTATTGTTCCATGAACAAAAGATTATTACCCAGATACAGGTTACAAGAATTCTGGAATAATGGTGTTCCCGAGTAGGCCCATTTCAATATACAACATCAATACCCAATCCCGCCACGGCGGGTTATGAGGGTAGGGGGGCTGCCTCAAGCGGGTGTGTGTAGGTATGTATGTATGTATGTATGTGTGTGTATATATATATGTATATGTGTGTGTGTGTGTGTGTATATATATATATATATATATGTGTGTGTGTGCTTGTGTGTGAGTCCCGTCTACTTTTATGTTTCAGTGTTAACTAACTGCCCAATCCATCTATTTTTCCCAAAAGTGAACAAAGTCAAAACTAAAGAATCAATTCATACCGTTAACCCCTCAGGGCCGATGGCAGTCATTGGTGCTGTCTGATCCATGTTCCAAACGTTTACCATGGATCGATCGCCGCCACCAGCAAGAAACCGGTTCTTGGTGGTATCAAACTGGCCAAATGGTTGATGACTCCAAGAACAAGCATATCTTCTCCTCATTCCTTTTAAATTGAAGTCGTATTCCAGTAAATATGCTTCCCCGTCTTCATAAGTTCCACTAAGAAATAGCCTGTTAGTTGTACAAATAACGTCAGATAGATAGTGACTAGATATTGAACCTCATAACCTTGTAAAAGTGTGAAAGCAACAGCTTCTCTAACCTTGTTCCATCACCATTATATGCCATAGTGGTTGACGAATGCCCAGGAGCATTAGCATCGGCTATTAAGGCCTTATGACGGTAATCCCAGTGTTTGAGGACTCCGTCACTTGAAGATGACAAGAAGAACTGGTCCAGAGAAAAATAATAAGTTATTAATCATGAGTGAGTTTGTTCATTACAGTTTCAACGAATACTCAGCAAACAGAAAATACTCTTTACTATTAACATTTTCTGAAAAGGAAAGACCACCCAAAATCCAGAAACATTCAAAGGCAATATATCTGATTATATATACCTCACAATTATCCTTGAAACATGGACACACAGAATAAACAGGTGCTTCATGTCCCTCAAAAGTATGAAGTTTTGTCCCTGCTACTGCATCCCAAACCTGTAGAATGTTTTCTGTTAATACAGAAAGAAGAAAGAAAAAAAAAATTCCAAAAGCGTATCATTTAACAGGAGTTTTAGTCAGACCTTAATCAGTCTATCATCCCCACAGGACAAAAAAATATTGGTGTTCATGAAGCAAATATCGTTGACACTGCCAACATGAGCATCAATCTGTGCAGCCAAAACAAGTAAAAGTTGTTGGACAATATTAATGATAAGATATATTAATTGAAGAATAAAGAAGATATGCGCCTACACACCACTAGAGGATGATGCACATCAGCACCACCGAAATAGGAGAAAATGTGCACCAATTGCTTTGAGTATGCGACACCTAAATGAAGTTCCAAGATAAGAATGTAAATGTCAAAAAAAATCCAACTACTTAGAGGTTACATTAAGTAATACTAGACTGGAAGAAACGGGAAAAAATATTTTTACCAAATAGTTTTCCATCTGGGCCCCAGATGACACGATTAACCACTGCACGGTTCATGGAGGATGCCTATTACAAACAGAAGGTGCACGGATGCTTATATAAGGGAACATCTGTATCGAAAAACAAAAGATACCAACCAACCAACCTGAGTCCAAAGCAAGTGGGGAGATTTTTGATTGCTACTTAGCTCCCAAAGGTGTAATTCCCCGTTGCTTGTTCCATCTAACATTAGTCAAGAGCAGGCAAAGATAATATCAGAGTGATTCCAAGCACAAGCAGAAATTATTATTTTTTAAATCAGAAACAAGACATATTAATTATTCACGAACTAACCAAGAAGCAATGTCTGTTGAAGCGGATGAAAATCCATAGTTTTGACAATGGAGCCCTGGTGATCTATGGTGTTGAACAAAATTGTTGGCACGTCGTCAGAGTATGATGTTTGAGCTTTTGGCTTTGGTTTTCGTTTTCTCAATCTTGGTATTGGTTTGATGCACTCTGAGCAGAGACAGCATCCGCGACAGTAATAACAGAGCCATTCGGATGGGGGCCCATTTCTGGTGCTCTCGTCGTATTTTTTCAAATCGTTTGCACACCAGAATCTGGCGCACCTAAAGCATGTAAGACCCCCCACCAGAAGATGGTGGCGTCTTGCCTGGTGGCAGTGGCGGGTATCATCTTTTTTGCGTTTAACCTTGGGGCCGGACCTTGTATCAACCATTCTTCCTAATAAACATACATAGTTTTCACATTCATCAATCACAATTGTTCAAAATTTTAATAATTATTAAAACTACTGATACTCCTAATAAACATAGTTTTCACATTCATCAATCACAATATACAACAATTGTTCAAAATTATTAAAACTGATACTCCTAATAAACATAGTTTTAATAATTTTCACAATTCAACAAAATATAAAACAATTGAATAGGGTTAGGGTTTTGAATTAGATTTATTTAATAAATAATTCTTCAAAACACTTACCTGATTTCACTACGCTGCCGGACGGACAAGACCGATGATGATGATGACTGGGTTTATGTTGTTTGGCAAAAGACCGGTTATGTTACACTTGATGTGTGTTATTTATGTTGTGTTATTTATCATGTTTATGTGTGTCATGTTTTATATTTATAATACACCTGATGATGATGATGTTTATGTGTGTGTGTGTTATTTATGTTTTTCTAAATTACACTTTTTTTTTTTACATACCTTTGGCTATATTAGTTTTTGCGTAATGAGCGGTGAGCAATGAACTTTTTGATTTTTAGTGTTCGTTTGGTGAGCTTTGCTAATTTTTAAGAAAGCTCATTTTTTCAATGCTTCTTTAACGCTATGTTTGGCAAAAGTAGCTGTGAGCAGTAGCGGTGAGCTGTGAGCAGTAGCCACAGTTCATGACTTCATGCCATAACACCATAAGTTTTAGCGATTATTGTTTTAATTAAATATAGTTATAGTATAGTTTTTAAACTATAACTATATTTAATTAAAACAATTGTGGCAATAAAACGTGTCCACAAAATCAAGAAAAGATCTGACTGTGAAGACGCTGGCACAAATAACAGTAGTTCAATTGATCATAATCTTTATCTTTTGAGTAGCAAGAGGTCAAAAGAGTCGTTAAGTATCAATGTAGCAATGTTTGAACAACCTTTTGTAAATTTAACTCTTTCCAAAATTCTTGAAGCCATAAATAACTTTTGTAAAACCAAAATTGTTGGTGATGGTGGGTATGGTACAGTCTACAAGAAACTGAACCAGTCAAAATTGTAGGGTAGATGTGAGTTTTTAGCTGAAATGGAAACCTTAGGAAAGGTTAAGCATCAGAATCTTGTGTCATTGCTCAGTTACTGCTATTTGGTGCAGAAAGGTTGCTCGTTTATGATTACATGACGAATGGAAGTTTAGACCATTGGTTAAGAACCTGTACTAAAACATTAGATTTATTTTTGCCATTAGTTTTTCTACTTAAACATGTAGATCGACTGATTTTGCCGCCAAAAATATTGGCGCATAACGTAAGCAAGGATGACATAAATTTTTAAAAAGTAGTGTTTCTATATCAACTAAACTCGTCTACAAAGCCAAGTTGGCAAATGGAAAGATTGTTGCAATCAAGAAACTGAATCAGTCAAAATCGAGGGTCTACGTGAGTTTTTAGCTGAAATGGAAACCTTAGGAAAGTTTAAGCATCGAAATCTGGTGTCATTACTCGGTTATTGCTCTTTTGGTGAAGGAAAGTTGCTCGTTTATGATTTGCATGGTGAATGGAAGTTTGGACCATTGGTTAAGAACCTGTACGGAAGACATGGGAGTTTTGACTTGGGCTAAATGATTCAGGATTGCGGTGGGTTCAGCTCATGGGTTGGCCTTTTTACACCATGGGTTCACTTCACATATTATTCACATAGATATTAAACCTAATAACTGATAAGGCGAAAAATGAACCACTTTTAAGGGGTTATTTAAGCCCGAATCCGAATTTATTTGATCAAATATTGCCCTAAATCGTTCCTTTCGTGATTTTAGGTACTTGGAGAGTGAATTCTGAAAAAGAAGCCATTTTGGATGTTTTTGGAGCATAAAAGTGAAGAAAACGGCAAAGTCTCAATTTTCCATGCTGGGAACAGTAGGTGACGGCGTCAAGAGTAATTTCCTGACGGCGTCAAACCTCAATAATAAAATCCGAGAGTTCATGAAGGCGTCAAGAGTTTTCTTGACGGCGTCAAACCCCAAGAATTAAAATCCGTAGTTGATGACGGCGTCACACACAGGGCGTCAAGAGTAATTTGTGTGACGGCCTAGGCCTTGACGGCGTCAGAAGTAGATCAAGGCCGTCCGAGGAAGTATTTGGCGGCGAGATGACGGCGTCACACCTTTGTTCTTGACGCCGTCATCCCTATTTTCCTATATATAGTTTTCTAGTTTTTCACATTTAAGGAGAGAAGTTTTGGGAGAAACCCTAAGTACGATTTTGGTGTAACTTTACAGGTTTTTCAAGGGTTCCAACCCCTTGATACCTTGCATGATTAATCAAGATAAGTATTCTTCTAATTCAATCAATATGTCTATGTGTTGGTTGTCTATATCTTGTTCTTGTCTTAATTCTATCATGCTAGGCTAGATCTCTTTTGTGTTTGCTTAGATCTAATGAAACCTATATATTGATTATGTGTTGATTACTTGTTTATTCTTGTTTTGGATGAATGATTTATATGTTAGGCTTAAGAAAACTGGCAGATCTCCAAATGGTAACATGCTTGAACGTCTTAAGAAACATGAACCGAGGCGCACTAGGTCTTTATTGGTTGTATTTAATGCATGAGCCACTGTTTACAATCCCTATAGTTGTGCTGGGCATGGTGTAGGAGGAGATAAGAGCTCATAGAATTGGGGAGTTATGTGTGCCACCCCATGAATGGTATTAAGGAATACGATCCGTCATCCATGCAATTATAACAAGTAATTAACGTGTAAAAGATATCTAGGGAGTAGTGAAATCTAAGTAAACACATTTTCTCCAATTACTGCTCACAACTTTAGTATAATTAGTTTATTTTCATTTTTATTAATTTATTTTGATTGCGTCTTAGTATTGGGTTAGTTGAATAGCAACTAATTCCGCCCACTCTTCCCAAACCCGAGATTTTACTTGCTTTCATAAAAATATAAAAAAATACAAAAATAATCATCCCTCACCTTTAGAACTAGTATTTATGCTTTCTAATCCTAGCGACACTATTCCTAAGCTGAACAATCAATCCCCCGGTACTTGTCACTATACTATACTACAACGATCAGGTACACTGCCTGGTGGGGGTTGTAAGCTTCTCGAGATCCCTCGAGAGGTAAAGCCTGTTGTGATTCCCACACATCAATAACATTTCACTAAATGAAGATTTTGAGCCAAAAGTTGTTGATTTTGGGCTATCAAGGTTAATAAAAACTGATATAACGTAAATAAAAAATAAAAAAATAAAAAATAAATAAATAATAAAACAAATAAAATGTATGATGTGTTTCGAAAGCTTTAAATTTATAATGTTAGTTCTACCGATTCCATAATACACAAAACACACGGGTAAAGTATAACCCCCTGTTGATATAAATAAATGTCTAAAAACGTTATTCATATTTTTCGATATCTCTATGTTTTGATAATCACAAAACGAAAACTCATCAAATCCAAAGATCATGACATAAACAAGTATTTAGTAGTAAATACTCAACTTTACCATCTAATCACTTAAGGTATGAATAAACAAAGTGTCTAATGCATTATAAGATCAAAGGAACACTTTTGTTAATCACTAGATATTTATAAAATGTCACAAAATATTTTATATCTTTTATAAAACATTTTTGGCATTAAAAGAATATGTTTAATTCATTACAAATTTATGAATTCAAATTTTCAACCAAAAATGGCAAATCTAATCCAGAAAAATTTCCCTCACAAAAAGACAAGAAAATCTAACGTTCAGGAGGGCGGCCCCCTTAATTATACTAGGCGGCCCCCTTAATCATTAAGGGGACCGGCACGCTCCAGAACAGTATTTTCTGGCCCTTTAAATACTGGATCATTCCACATATTTTTCTCACCTTTTTGCACTAAAAACTTTCTGATCTAAACATCCATTTCCTTCCTCTAAAAATCCTTTGATCTTATATACTTTGATCTTTGTTTCAAAGTGATTCAAGCCTCAACACTCAAGTGCAAAGAGAAGAATACTTCTATTAGAAGTATTACAACTTAGTATCATCTTGCTATCTAAGTTGTTTGTTTATTTCATCTTGTTGATCCTTTATATTTTGGTGAATAAGGTGTATGTATTAGTTAGCTAGATTTAGTTATAAAATCTAGAATTGTTGTAAGTGTGAAGTGGAACTTGAAGTGAAGAAGTAGTGTTGGATAGTAGTGGTGATAGGAGATAGTAGCAATAGTAATTAGTAGTGAAGATGTTGAAGCTTCCAAGTAGAGAAGACAAGAAGACATTAGTGGCTTGAAGTTGTGAAGATATTAGTGGCTTGAAGTTGTGAAGACATTAGCGCCTTGAAGTTGTGAAGACGTTAGTGCCTTGAAGTTGTGAAGTTGCAAGACATTGAAGTCGTGAAGTATTTGTGAAGGCGTGAAGATACTTGTGGTGTGAAGAAGTAAAAAGGTGTGAAGAAGGTGTGGTGTGATATTTGTTGTGAGATTGGTTCTAGCTACGATTAGAACTCGACATTTTGCTTTGTGTCGTAAATTGGTGTAAGCTTTTGGTGTGTACGGTTTTCTCCTCCATAAGGGAGGTTATTGACTTAGTGAAGAAAACTCTCGAGTTCGGTGCTCGGGGAGTGGAGTAGGGCAAGGAAGGTGTCCTTGTAGCCGAACCACTATAAATCATTTGTCTCTCGGTTTGATCTTTCCATCTCTCACTCTTTGCTTGCTTATTAATTAGCTTTTCGTACATTGTTATAATTGTGTGTTGTGCATATATTGATTTCACATAAAGATCAAACTAGATTCCATTTACAACATTAGTTGTACATTAATAAAATATAAGTACATACAATTATTAAAACACATATACATATATAAAATGCAAACTTATATTTAAGTGAGATATATGAAATTATAATTTCTATTCAACACTTTAAATAAGTAGTGTCTATGTGATATATGTGAATTAATTTGTATCTATACTTTAGTTTCAAAGGTTTATACTATTAGCATCAATTCTTTAAAAGCAAACTTTTATTAAACGAAAAAGACGCAAAACTATTCAACCCCCCCTTCTAGTTTTCCACAATTGGTATCAGGAGCCACGTCTAACAAGACCTTTAAAATATATTATATTTTAAAACTTGTAACGATCTATGGAATTCGAAAAATATCTAGAAGGGGAATTTACGCAAAAACCACCATTATTTGAAAATGATCATTTTCTTGAATAGAAAAATAAATTTGAAAATTATGTGAAATCAATAGATCTTGATCTTTGGCATATCATTTCAATTGGTGATCTTAAACCAACCAAAATGGACTTTGAAAATCAATATAATAATCTTCAAACCAAAATTGATAAAAACACTAAAGCCAAATTACTCATTTTCAAAACTCTACCAAGAGTTGAATATGAAAAATTATTTCGTTGTAAAACGGAAAATGATATTTGGAAATGTCTTTTAAAGTTTCACCAAGAGAAATGTAAAACCAAAGATGATAAACTTGATATTGCACAAGAAATAGTTAATCTAGTAAATTTAATAAATAAATATTTAGTTAAAATAAACACATGTACTACTAGTTCAAATGTGATCATTGAAGGTATCTATAACGAAGAATACATGAGCCAAATCCGAAGAAAGAGCGTTAATAAATCATGGTGCAACAAGTACGAAGAAGACGATGATAATACAGATTGTGAGAACATTCAAACAAGTATTGATGGCAAGGACTACATGCTTCTAGATCCAAGCGAAAGTACAAACAAAACATGGAGCGACATGGACAATGAAATTGATCACCGTATAGCATGTGAAGAATGTACAACTACAAATAAGGTACAATCCAAAACCAAACATTTTTGCTATGATCAATTTATATTAGAATTTTCAAAAATGGAAAACAACTTCAAACATTTTTGCAACATTGATTCAAAAATTATTTTTAAAAACAAATCTTCAACATCCGCTGAAAACAACTTTGAAAAAGAAATAATTTTAGAAGATAAAATGTCTAGACTTGAAAGTAATATTGAAATTGATCTCGAATGTAAAAAATGTCAAGACTACAAACATGAAATTAAAATGGAAAATGAAAAAGCAAAAACATTGGCAAAATTCAAAAATAGTTCTAAATCTTTAAAATATCTTCTTAACATTCAAAAGTCATTTTATGATAAAACCGGTTTAGGATTTACTGCAAATGATTCTTTAACAAATATATCAAAACAAATAAAATTTGTTAAACCTGGTGGAGAAATTTAGAGCTAATATTATTTACACCAATTATTTATTACTCTCGTCAAGAAAGTCATTGTTTGCTGATTAAAACAAACTATTAATGAATTCTTGTACTTCTCGACGACATCCTCATCATGTGCATTTAAATGCAATGGATGTTCTCAACTAACCAACTCGGACCCATGAGAATCTGGGTACCAAGCTCTTTATCATGTTTAGGTAATTAACGAACGAAGAGTCTATTACGTTTTGGATTGCTCACCTCGCTTTATTACTTTTGACGACTATTGGTTCCTATCACTATGTTTCACATTCTGCACATAATTTGCCTATGACGTTGTTGCGGTCATCTATTGTCTCGGCATTGTGTTTTTGGAGTATTGGTTTCATGGTGTGTCCGTTACTATTTCAAGATGAAGGCTCCAAAGCACTATTATTCTTAGTCTTCACGACTTGTGATGATTGGTGTGATCGATTAAGTATTTCGGATCAAGCTCCCTTGATTTCTATTGCGTTGGAATGTCACTTTGCTACTTCGACGTGTTTCGGACAAACCTTTAAGATGCCTTCCATTTCTCTCATGCCCACTCTTAAAGAAAAGCTGGACCTAAGGTAAGTTTTTTTTTTCAAAAACTTGCCAATATTACATTATATTAAAAAATGCTTTAATTGGTAAGTGGATATGATTTAATTTATAAGTTGACATGCTTTTAGATCATTAATACTAATACATGCATATATGATATTAGGATTATTAACCTTCTTGTAGTTTAGTCTATTATTATTTTTCTTAGTCTTCATGTATATTGAAGATCCTCTATGATCTATAGTAGAATACTTTCCATTTAAGCTTTATGATCTTACTAGTTGCATTAATAGATGTATTATAATTAAGACTTGTTAGTAACTTAACATTATGATGTTCTTTGTGTGTGTGTGTGTGTGTGTATATATATATATATATATATATATACTAGACTTCGAAGCCCGCCCGATGGGCGGGCATGACTTGTAATTATTTGTTGCTTAATATTAGTTGGTCGTTAATTAATTGTAATGTTACTTGTGATGGTGTTCTTTAACGGAAATTTGTTACTTATGTATGTTGTTTTTTATTATTTTTTATAATGTATTAATTTTAATTTATGTATAGTTGTATTTTTTTAACGTTGTTTTTTATTATTGTCTAAAAGCTATTAATTTTAATTTATGTTTAGTTTACGTTAATTATTTTTTCTTTAAAGGTAAGATTTTGATGGTGTTACGTAACGGAATTTTGGTTTTTAAAGACATTTTTTTTTAATTGTATTAGTTTACGTTGGGCATGACTTATAATTATCGCTGACATTTACTATGCTAAACTCTCTACGGGTACATACCTTAAGCTTTAAAAGAATTATTTCTAATGCCTCCTGTTCAATTCCCTGAAAATATGGATTAACAACCCTCAAAACAATATTTAACTGAAAGTAAGTAAATAACGAATAACGGCAAATATGTTACTTATAAATAATATCTACATTTGATAACTTAATTAAAAAAAACTCAAATGTGAATCTAAAATGAAAGTTTGTAGCAAAAACAAAATAAATAAATCTTGTACATTCAAAGCACATTGGTAATGTAGTTTGTGTAGTGTCCGTTTTTATCGCGGCTTAAAACCTTTAGTTTTTCTTTAATATTTTCACCTAAAAAAACATATTCATTGCCCGTAGTGCTCTTTTCTTGAACTTGTTCATGAACGAAAATTGCTTCAATCTTCCTTTAATAGCTTCATCTAATGAAACATTTGGTGCCTTCCTGGCGTTTTGGATCCATGGATGATCTTCAATAAATTAGAGAAAATACATAAGTTAGAAATGTCAAATACTATTAGCTAACGTATGAAAGATAATGCAGAATCTAGAAAATAAAAAATTCGAATAGAGTGGGCATGGGTCACAGTTGTATACTTGTATCGCCTTATGTTAACGTAAGAAGTTAGAAATGTCAAATACTATTAACACAAAGATATGATAATACATATAAAGATCAATTAAAAATTCGCATTGAGTGGGCATGGGTCACAGTTGTATACTTGTATCGCCATATGTTAATGAATACAAAGCTGAATTAATTTTTTCAAATATCAAGGATACTTTTTTCTATAATAGTATAATCATAGCACATTGAAGTGGATAAATGATTACATAGACGTTTCATTAGTTCTTATACATAATTCCACATTCAAAGGACCATTATGAGCTTAAGGAATTTGTAAGTGCATTGATAACTGCTTTCAAATCTTAACCAAACAAATATTGCTCGACAATATCTATTGCTTAAGCTCACAATGGGCAGGCTTGCTTCATCATATATGAAATGTATCAGTTATTAGCATAAGCCTCGTGCTTCTTCTTTAATCATGTTCTTTAAAGTAGAAGTTGTGATCAACTAAGTTGTACTTCTTTCGAAGATAACTATTTCCCAAACATTATTATTATAAATCACATCTAAACCGATCATCTTGTTTTTTCATTTGCTTCGGACAGGTTACATTTGTCTCTACACATGGTTTAATTATTTTGAAATTTATTTTGTCAAATATATCAGACACACATACTCAAACCCATCCAAATAGCACTTGATGACGTAATGGCAACTTCATATAACGTTGGTTGAAATCCAACCCATATCCTACACAAACGAATTTGGCCACAGACAAACACATATTTTAGTCATCTAATTCAAGAGGCTAAAAACTTTTTTTTTTGTCTCCTGTATAAGGATTGTGAAGAAAAATAAAATAAAAGCATTGACCTTCAAATGCTTGAAATGCAAAGTTGAGCTTTTATCTGAGACATTCACTTTTAGAAATATGATATCTACATTAACATATTGACATATTGTGCATGACATAAGTACTAAGGAATTACTCAACAATAACTTATAATAAATCATTTCGAAGTTGATTTCATCAATAGACACAATACAATCAGAGACGGACCCAGGATTTGTGAAAGGGTGTGGCACTAATTTTTTTTTTTTATAATTATGAGTACTAAAGTTGCTTCACAAAGAATTTATTATATAAAATTGGGGGTTGCACGTGCTCAAAAAAGCCATATTTTATAAAAAAAATTTACACTTCGTAACCTAAAAGAGGGTTTGGCAGGATCCCATGTGGGTCCGTCCATGAATACAATCCAATATATGTATACTCTCACTATCCCATAAAGCCTTCACTACATGACCGTTATCAATTCCGAGTAAAAAAAAAAGGATTTGACTACTAATCAATTATCTACTATGACCTTGGATGACAACGTAAGAGAATTTGTGGTTATGGGCCAAAGCTGTTTTTGTATCAACATTAACAACCTGGTGAAAAGAAAAGTATCAAAGTTATATGTTGTTGCAGTAAACAACATATGAACACTCTTTCCAAAAATCAGAATGTTATATACAAAATTATGAATGTTTAAAGTAAACCAAGTGCCTTATTAAATGCAATTACTTTGCAACGAACATGCAAGCACATGTAGCTTTTTTCCCCTTATCTTTAAGCTTATTATATGAGAAGAAAGAAAGAAAAAAAGTCTTCAATATATAAAAAATCAAGACCATGTGCAACATTATCCTACTCACTTTCAATTTTAAATTGTAATGAGTTGACTAATATAATGAAGTAAATCACTATGGGCACTCACTTTTAATGAAGTGATCAAATTTTATCGAGGATTAAGGAATTCTTAAATCCTAGGATTGGGATTAGAATATTATTAATAAAGGAAAAATGTATATACAACCACTTGCCATACAGTTGGAAGGAAAAAACTATCTACACAAATCACACACGGAATCAAATTGTCATACTTGAGACATTATTTTACTAAAATCTTTCATCCTCATATCAACTTAGGACAACTAATTAAGGACCATTTCTCATTATGGGTTGTTGACTAAAGTTTAACCGGATAGACGCAAGGGCTCAAACATCTTTAAACACCAAATTCTATAATAACTTTAAATTTCAGCAAACCAAGCTGTTTGGACTGAACACAAGTTTAGGGTCTGTTTGGACAATAAACTCTATTAGGGGTTGTTTGGACAGAAAAATGCTTTATGGGCTGTTTGACAGAAAACTGCATTTATAGACTGTTTGGACATAAAGGCTCTTTTCAAGATAACTACATGAATATAACCATGACAATCTCAAAACATGCAAATGAATGAAGTAAAGTGAAGGAAGTTGTGATTTATGAAAAATTACTTACCTCCTAGAACACAGTTGTTTGCAAATCCTTTGTATGCACAATTGGAGACTCTTTCATTTCTTCATTTGCATACCTATTCAAACGATTAATTGCTAAGATACGAATTCATATGTTTAGGTATAGTGCTGAAGGAATGGTCTCGTGTACATGTTTGGGCATGTTGCATGATTTCCGCTGCAAGTTTCCCACACAAAAAACTAAGCTTACGCATTTTTCTCAAATTCAAATAAGCCAATGGTTAGAAAGCTAATTTAAACACCCCTTTAAGTTGAAACAAACATTTCTGAGTACAAACTCATTATTTCGACCCGTTACACGATTTCCACAACCGATCCATTTTACTACCGCTACATAATATTAAATAAATTAACTTTAGTTAACTAAATGGTATGCACAATCTTACATGAGTGATCCAGTATTTTAAAAATTTGGCTCACACATGACCATATACTATGACATGGATCATAACAAAATGTACAAATCTAAGTAATATAAAGTTATTGCGGGTGTGCAAACTAAATACCAATTCATCAAATAAAAACCATGCACTTGACATGTTTCTTTTATAGGAGCAACAATAATCTCATAATCAGGGATGTATTATAGACCCTCCAAAAACGATCGAGTGTGGGTAAAAACGATCACCTTGTAAAGATTATAACTATATAAGCTTTCATTCAAGACACAAAACGAAGAACAACCTTTTGACCCTTGAAACCAACAGTAAAGTGAGGATAAGAACCATATAACATTCCTTTTATCACAAACATCTCTTCTAAACAGCTCCAAGAACATCCTTAGTAGTGTATTTGACACTTGATATAATACAACAACAATTGCACTAGCTTTGATTATAGTGTTCATGCATGATATTATATATTGGCCTAAAAATACATGAAAATTTTGAGATCTTATGTGATTTGTGGTGTAATAAATTGCTTTAAAAGGCTTCACTCAATCTTAATTAGCGTTTGTTAGTAGTGTGCTGTCAACTAATTAGTCCTTGCCCTGCAAATACATTATAGTATATATCGTTTTAAACTATTGAAATAGTTTTGATCGAAACTATTATTGTAATATATTCCACATAGTTTACATATATAACACATTTTTTTGTTCATATATAAGTCATGCCCGCCAGATAGGCGGGCATGACTTATAAGCCCTCCCGGGCATATAAGCCCGCCCCGGGTGGGCATGTCTTATAATTATCGCTGACGTAATTTACTATAGTGAAAGAAATGAACATCGTGAAATTAAGTAACAGTTAATTAATTACGAACATCGTGAAATATTTATATAGTGATTAAAGAATAGAAAGAAATGAACGGTAATTATATAAGTGGGATTAAACCATAATAAATTATAAGCCATTACAAAATATATGTTTTATTTCAAATGTGAAATAAAGGTTTTTAAAACGGCATCTTATTGTCTGATAGGCTAATGACCAGACACGGTATTGCGCAAATAGTACCGACACCACCAAATCATTTATTGAATGCAATAAGAATGAAAATAAATAAACGCTTATAGAATATTAGAGACAAAAAAAGTTACAACATAGTACGCAAGAACAAAGTATCCATTCTTATTGCTCAAATGAGAAATAAAACTTCTTCGTATACAACGTTTGTGTTGATTTTGCGTAACTATCGTCCTTAACACAACAAAGAATCTTCAAATCCTTTTATGCTCTTCACTTTTGAGACAGCCACATATAGTTGTCCATGTTAGAAACCTTGCCTCTACAAAAACAACCCAACTTTCGACAAAGTTTTGCCTTGACTTTTATTAATTATAATTGCAAAACAAAGCGATATAGGAAATTGCATACGGTTGAGTTTAAACGGTATCTTATTGTTCGATGGGCTAATGATCATTCTCATTAATGCGCAAATAGTACCAACACTACCACCGGATATTATCTTAGCTTCAATTATATTTGTTCTCATCCTTATTACTTGAATATGATCATAACAAATTTCTAGTTGAGAAGCGACATATTGTGAAGCAAATCAAATAAAGACATAACATAAGACAACCAAAAAACATTCATTGATTAAGCCATGATTTTTTGTTTCCTTCGTTTTCATTGTTCATTAACTTTAAAAGAAAAGTGTCCAATGAAGTTTCTAAAAGACAAACATTTAGTTTTCATATCACTGAAGAAGATGAAATAAAAAACATCATCATCACTTATGTCTTCACGAAGTACTTTAATTGGTGCATCGTCCTTTTGTATCTTATAGATTATTTTATTTTAAGTCACGTTATAATATTGATGAGGTTTTTAGACCCACGCTTTGCGGCGGGGCGTTTGTATACAATGTTTTAAAGCCCGCATCGGGTTGACTTGAGATTAGTTTTGTGCGACTATTTTTCAAATTGCACTCAAAAAGTTGATACTGTAAGTGATCGCCACATTGGGCAATTATGATTACTTTCTGAAATTTATAAGACGGAAAATAAAAACAGAAAGCAACAAACAGTTTCTCATTCCCATACCATTAAAGTTTGCAAATTAGGGCCTGGTACACTGTTTTACGTAAGCTATTTGATTGTCTTGCAAATATGTTATGCAACTGAAATATCGTGTAAACTCAAATCAATACAATCAACTTATCTGCAACAATACTGATGGAGATAGTCATAATCATTCTCTTCCATTGCTGTAGCCTTCGAATCTACTGATATTGCATCTTGATCATTTGCAACCTAGTTTTCAGGACATCTGTTATTCCGTATTTGTATGAACCCACATTCATTGACCAATATACATTCTCCTAGACAAAGTACAAAGGAAACCACTGTATCAAAATAACATACACAACACTTTCATAATATAACAGTACTTTCATTTCAATTATTTTGGTACTTAGGATACCAATAAATGAAGGTGAGAACTCAAAAATGTTGCAATATCATGATATAATCATGGACCTTGAAATGTTGATTAAAGTATGATTATAAACTGGAAATAGGCTTATAAGATATGCCTTGGCGGTGCAATTTGCCCTTCTTTTGAATGACCATACGTCTATAATAGAATATATGGAATTTGAACATGGAAACTTTCTAAAATTGGAACTTGATGCAATATTTGCCAGGGAGTGCAAGATAAAGTAACTCACATGTTTGGATACTTGTAATCAGGATGTTTTTTCTTGAGAATATCTACCATATCCTTGGTCCAGATCTCATGGGATATATGTATCTTCCAATTGGTTCCGGGGTTTTTTTTAAGTTAGTACTTTTGCTAGATCCCATACATATACAATCAGCCGCAACCTGTTCTCTAGTTGTTGAAATCCATATGCACACATGCTGAAAAGCAATGAAAAATGTCACCTAAAACTCCTCCAATCTTTGCTGGCAACTATGTTACATATGGATAGATGTTAGACGGGTAGCATGAAGTAGTAAGACCGTTAGAAAAAATAAAAAGTGGCAAGTACCGTATTGTCACCGTGTGACTTTGGAAATGTCTAGTCTACTTTCCATTATTAGCACAATCAGGGTCCTCCCACTTGGGCTATCCACTTTGTGATCTTCAACTTTGTGTAACAGCAAGTGTAAACAAAAGGTGTCCTAATCACACAAATAACAAAAATAAATATCCATAAATAGCATACAGCAAAAGACATTCATATTTTCCGTTATTTAATTCCTTTGCCTCCTCTATTACTACGTAGCAAACAATATGTGTAAATGGTTTGACGTCCCATGATGGCAACGACATTAATACTAACAATATGTTTAATTTTCGACAGATTATAGAGGACATACCAATGCTTTGAGGTCCCATGATATAAGCAATCCCAAACACACTATAAATTGGTCCCTTTTTTTTCAAGGTCATAAACTGTAATTATTAGCAGACCGCTAAAATGAAAAACACGAAATTGTTACCTCCAGTCTTTTCATGTCCAACTCGGCTTTCCTATTTTAGATTTATAGGTCGTCGTAGATGTTCATGAGCCAGCCACTCCATTGCATTAGCCCCCAGTCGCAATTTATCAGCCCGGTCTTCCATTGCTTTGGCTCGTTTTAGTGAGGATTTCAGCAGCTGCTGAAGCAAAATTCACACCATGAGGGACTCGCTCCCTCGAATTCTATGCTTCAGATAAGGCTGGTAGAAGTGGCAATCTTAGCAGCTGCATGCAATATATGCAGTTTTAGTAAGCAATCCATCTTATATATTACATAGTAATTCTTGAGTTTCACTGAATGCTATATCAGCCTCTATATTTGAGAAATTGGTCAATTCTCAGGAGACCAAACTTCTGATCACATTCAACGATCTGCTCCAATTGCTCATCCCATGTCCCATCAAAAGATGCCTAGTCCAGCAGAAACGCAAATTCATGTTATGAAACCTGTTCTTTCAAAAGAGCAAAATTACTCATGAATCCAGTGTTGCCAAGCAATGCAGTTTCAGCATTCGTGAGTTCAGTCTGACACCTGCCTATGAATTATTTACAACAGGTAGCTGTAAGTATAAATGAAATTTTTCGTTAAAGCATATTGTCATCAAGGAACATTCAAAAGCTTAAGTCCAGCAAGGGTTTGTCGAAAAAAAGGGTCATCCCTCATCTATCCAAACTTACCTATCTGAATGTCCACCTGACGTTTAGTCTTTTGGAGATGTTTTCAGATAGCATGCACTCACAAACAACTATCAAGACATCATTAACAGCCAGACATTAACTTATGTTATTCAATTCTGGCCACGTGTTCTGTCTATTGAGCTAACCGGGTGGATTGAGAAACAGCTAATAAAAGCAGGCCAAATGGGCCGAACTACGCCAAAAGAGCTTTTTTATAGCATAAAACTCCCTAATTCATTCTATTAAAACCTACATTCACTGCCATTTTCCTATAGCAATGTTAGTATAGTGGGTGTGTATATGAGAATCCGAGACATATAACGAATATTATTCACCATATAGCATATATGTGAGCTTAGAAATCCGGCGTTCACACATCTTCCTATTGCATCTATTGAAATTCAAAAAGAGCTTGATACAACACGCACATATGTTGTATGACTGTATCAAAATGTGATAAGCAAGTCAACAGATTTAATAAGCGATCCCTGAACACACTCTAACCTACATGTTTGGTAAGCATAACACATAGGCACTTAATTGAGACGTAAGCTACTAATTACACTATCTAATACTAATTATAAATTAAAAAACATAATTATTAGAGGGGTGTTTGTGTTAGCTTAATATCCGTCTTATTATGATGGGTCCGTAACTTTTATGGTATGACACAGTACACCAACCTATGATCACATAACATCCTAAATTATCACATAACTGAAATTCGGTTATCTTGCATATGCTCTTAAACTGATTATTGGCGTCTAAATATTTTTGCTTTTGATAGTGCAGTTTAGTATATAATTGACACACTAATTATATACTGAAAAAGTGGTAATATTTGGACATGAATATTTCAACACTTTTAGATCCGCACAGCCCGTAAATAACAGTATGCTCAATTTGCTTAGCTACCCAAACCCACCCATTTTGCCATATTTACAAACATATGTAAATATGTAATTACCATACCTGAGAGGTGTCTTTCTTGGATGATTTTTGCTTTTTTCGTTAAGGCTTATAACATCTCATTGAGCTTGTTGAAGCCAAAGGGACTTCCAAGACCTGAGAGACTGATTGTAGCAGCCTTTGCTACCAAAGGATTAAACTGTTGTTGCACTGGTTCAAGCCTCACCTTTTGGGAAAATTGCAATGAACCCTTAGAAAGTGGGACCACAACATTCTGGCCATGAAAAAGCCTAAATGCCATAATTAAAATTGAGACTATCCTCAAATATAGGACCTTTGGCCCGGACCTGATAAAAAAATGAAGAAATTAGTTCATATACATTGTGTCATAAGCCACCTCTAAAGTAAATTTGATACATGAAGTAATAAACATACAAGCAATGGGAAAGCCATGGACGATGAAAAAAGGAATTTAGCTAGTTCATTAATGTTTCACAAAAATGGGCATCTAACAATATTCTGCTGCGGTGGTGAAGATTCATCAAAAATTTTAGTACAAAAAAAATCATTTCTTGACAGCAGGCTAGTCTGCAATGTAAGAAAGATGTAAATAAGCACTTACCAGAAGTACACACAAATTTCCAAAAACATGTCTAAAATAAGAATGCTGATACAAAAGCAAAATGGCAATAAAAACTTCGATTGAGGGAATCTGAACTACAAATAATGTTAATACGGCCTAATGGTGACAATTCCATAATTCAAAAGTTCATTCTATTATAGTCACTGTCTGAAACTATACTGTAAAACAATGCATCCGTACACGGTCCATGCCATGGGACAAATCCAGTAAATTTCTAAAATTTAAGATAAACTAACAATTATAAGTTAACTCGAGCTTCTATGGATTAATTTTCTAAAAACAGAAGGAAATCATAAATAGTTTACTTGCGGGTTGTGGGATATAAAATCCTCAGAGGATATTGAATAACAGGTAAAACTCGGCTGCGAAAGTAACTGCTATCTAGTCATTTGGTGTGAGGGATACAACCATCAATACTCATCATTCCATAGTATGCGAAGTACATGAATGAAAAAAGGTTGATGGAAGAGCTAGAAGAACTTGGCCGCTGTCCAATCAAATGACACCATGGCGTACACAATGACATTGTAATAAGTGTATTGAGCAAATACATACGCTATCTCTACGTACAATCACCTAAATGAATAAAAAGAAAATGTTAAATAGACGTGACTTCAGTTTATTTAAATCTTTAATAAATATGCACTATTTACTTGTATTAAGATTAATTGTTATAGCAAAAAGGAAGTCAATTACATTTCCCCTAAGGGTTACAGCAATTCCAAGTGTCTGATTATCTCTGATCTTGAATTGGGCAATGGCGTTCATTGCTTTTGTTTTTACAGTCCGTTGTCCTGCGAAAAGTGGCATGTCATTAACAACAGCATCAAGACCTTTGATGTTCTGTGCAGCTTCTCCAATAACACAGTTCACAACAATATTCTTGTCAACCTTCGGCACCTACCATATTTCACATGAAAAACCAAAACAAATAGATGAATTCGGGCAGTTAGATAAACTAAAAGATTTACAAATAAACACTGTAAACGTAACTTCAAAGAGTAGTAGCATGGTAATATTGTTATCCATGAATTGGAATGAAAGCTGATCTAAGGCCAATAGAATAATAAACGACAATGGTTCTTTCAAGTTTCACAATTATATTATTCTTAATAAACGTTTTTTGGGGTGAGTTTACTTGATTTTGTAAACTAAGAAACCTAAATCATAACCTTGTATATTTAACTAACCACCAATGCCAAAAGAATCAACAAACCTTAAAATCCATTAAACATTATCAAATTCAACATCCTCAATACAAAAAAAAAAAAAAAAAAAAAAAAAAAAAAAAAAATCATATAATTAACTAAATCTCCATATCAGCAAGTCCAGACCTTCAAAATTATCTAATCCAGTATTTAATCTAAATTTAAGAAAATCCAATAAAAGAAACCAAATTGACCAAAGATTTTGAGCAAGGAACAATAATATTTGTAGAAATCACTATAAATTGCAAACAACAATAGACAAGTCATTACCTAGTGGAAATCATATTAGTTTATAATTCATGGTACCGGATGTTTCAGATGGATCAATTAAAGGATTATCAAAACTTCACATGGTTTTTGAATAGAGGGTTCAATAGGTACCTGTAACAAATAAAAAAAAATCATACCTGTAACATATTTGTTAGCATTCTGGTTCATGTGCCATGTATAGCAGTTCTACAAAACCAAATGCTTATAAAATAAATATCTCAATCATTAAAAAGATATAACAAATACCTGGAGTATTGTTGGCCTTCAAAATAGTACATTTTTTAATGGTATTAGGGTTTTATGATATAGGTATGTGTAACAGAAACATCAAATGTATACTAAATAGTAAAAAGGTACCAACCTTCTGTGAAGCATGATAAAAATCTTCCAATGAACCAAATTCCTTCAAACTGTAACAATGAGAATAAAAAAATAAATCAATATACACAAAAAACAATATATTATGCATAGGTTTTGCATCCATGACAATAGGATTCGAACGGATACATGCAAATAAATAAATAAAAAATCTAAATAAACGCGTGTATTGTTTGTGTGCCGTGTTTTAGGGTTGTAGAAAATCAAAATAAATGCGTGTATTGTTTGTGTGTTGTGTTTTAGGGTTGCAGAAACTCATATTAGCTAGGATTTTGTATGATAATGAATAAAAGATCGATATATTAATTAATAAATATATATGGTAGTTATTACATTAAAATGATCAATAATTGTTTACATAAGTTTATATCTTTTAACTTGCAAGATATAATCCAAAAAATGAGTTGGTCTAGTGGTTGTCATGTTTGTTTGTGAACTGATAGACCTATGTTCGAACCATGCTTGTATCATTTTTTAAACACAATAGATCCAAAAAAAAATCGAGGAAAAAAATGAATACAAATTATCTTTGCTGACTGGACTTGCCAAGGTGGACACTACTGATGACATGGCTGATAATGAATTACTGGGCAATGAGGTGCCATTATCCTTCAAATGCCTCCTGTTATATATATATATATATATATATATATATATATATATATATATATATATATATATATATATATATATATATATATATATATATATATACACATGTGTTAATCTAGTGTGTTTAGATGATTTACTTTATCTCCTCAATTATATTGCATTAAGATCCACCATCTCTCTTCCATATCTTTAGTTGCCATTAGAGATGATTATATGTGACAATAGGCTTAATTGATTCTCTTGAGTATGATGAGTTTTCATTTCAAATCCTTCACTTACAATTTCTTGATTATCAAAATTAAAACATATTGTTTAAAACCTCTCTCTTTGAATAATAATTTTTCTAATATTTATATCTCTCCTCTTCAAACAATGTGTTTAACTATAAGCTACCATAACTTTATTTTAATCAAGATTGGATATTTTTTTATGTTATGAAGCAAAACTCAATTTACTCTATTCTAATGCACACTTGAATCTATTTCAAAGCATTGTTGAATAAAACTAAAAACGTTTCATTTAAAACGTATTTGATTATCTCACATGTGTCATTCAATCTTATGGAAAGGACATTCACAATTTAATCAAATCATTTCATGAGAATCATGGTTTGACCATATGGATCTTGTTTGTAACAAGATTTGAAGTCTATATAATCATATCTTCCTACTTATTACTTGTAAGTAATCATCAATATGTTTGCACTAGCCTACATGTTATCTTATAGTTACATAATTAACTAATTTGCTTTATTGCTTCCCTAGTTGCATATCTTAATTGATAAATTAGTAGATAGCATGATTATTAGAAATTAATTGTCTAATTTAATTATTTTTATATCACTCTCTACATTCATGAATAGTATGCCCTATATTGCCTCAAAGAGTTGAACTTACTTGAATCCAAATCCAAAAACACAACCTTTCTGAAAATTTTCTGCCAAAAACCCATTTCTGGCATTCTGGGAATCACCAGATGGGCGGCCCCCTTAATTTTAAGGGGACCGGCCATCTGATGGTCGGGGATACTGTTTTCTTTATCACTTTTTGACCCATTTCACCCTATACTTCCCAAAATTCACAAACATATTTTGTCCCATACTATTCCTCAAAATTTACCTTCCTAAACCACGTTTCTCATACACTATAAATACCTTCTTCCCATCATTAATGCCATCACACCCAAACATGTCATCTCCCAACAACCAAAAACCAAAGATTTCAAGAACCGCAAGGATCTCCGTCAAACCCGTTTGGAGGAGGAAACTTGATTCTTGTCATAACTCAAGTGATGTTGTTCCAAGTCAACCAACAACTAAACCTCAAACCCACACTAATGACTCATCTCACAACCTATCATCCACTCATGCTGATTGAGGCAAAAGCAGTCAACTAAAGTCAACCACGGATGTGGTCAACAAAGTAAAACTCCTTAGAGTCAATGCTCCGCAGAAGTATAGGGTTTCCCCGGGTCGTTATGTCCCGACGAGGTGTGATGGTTATTAAACGGGTTTGTGATCGGGTGAATTTTGACAGAAAAGGGTTTGTGATTGATTCGTCTTGAAAACCAATTATATAATAGTAGTAGTATAGTATCGAAGTGATCCGCAAGAAATACGAATCACCCGAGTCGTTTCCAAGTGAAGGTGTGAATGGAATCAAGAATATTGATTCGTGTAATCGTGATTTGAAAAGTGGTGAAAAAGGCAAATAGTGATAAATTAATTCAAGTATCAACTAACAATTAAGAATTATGCAAAGAGTATAAGCTAGTAATGCACCAAAGTCTAAAACGCAAAAACGGGAATGCACGTGCGATTATTAAATGCAACGCGCGAAATAAAACGCGAGTTTTAAGCTACACTAATCCTACGGACTTCAAAATAATTTTAAAAAGTTAAAAATGATAAAAGAAAATTTTAAGAAAAAGAAAATTATTTTTTAGATTTTTTTAATAATTTTTTATGAATTAAAAACTAATTAAACTATTTAATAATTAAAAGAAAATGTAAATAAGGTGAGAAAAATGCAAATTTAATTTCTAAAATTCTAAAATAACTGAAAATTATTTTCTAAAATATTTTTGGATTTTTCTGGGGTTTTCTGATTTTTTTTTTGGATTTTCTGATAATTAAAAGTATTAAATAATGATTAAAAATGAAAATTAATTAAGAAAAATAGCAAATAAGCTCAGAAAAATATGAAAATTTCAGAGAAAATCTAAAATTATATTCTGAATCTAGGAAAAATGGAATAAAATGAAAAATAAGCACTGTAAGTGCTTATTAGCTTAAAAACAGCTTATTTAAGTGCTTATTTGTAAGCACAGTTGACCAAACTTTTATCAAATGCTTTTATGACTTAAGTGAGCTTATGAGAACAAGAATCAGGATATATGATGCACAGGAACACAGATAAGCTATCAAAGAAGCACAAATAAGCACTAATGAGAGTAATAAGCACTAGCAGATCAGCACTAAGCAAACTACCAATTGAAATAGTTACTATATGCTATATTAAGCTCAGATTAATCAATAAACTAGACTAGAAATCTATATTAAGCAATTGCAGCCCTATCTAAATTCAGAAATAAGCTAAAATACACAAACTAAATGGGCCAAATAAGCAGTCCCAATAAGCTAGCAAGGCAAAACTAAAGGTGGAATTTTACTTACTACCACTATGATAACACAAAACAAGCAAGAACACAGATTCTAGATGCAATCTAATAGTCCTAAATTACCCAAGAAGTTGGGCAAGAACTGATGGTGCAGGGCACCCTTTTGGCTCAATAAGCCAACTCAACAGATTTTTTTAATAAGCAGATGAGACCCAAAATGGAATTTTCTTTTTGAAATTTATTATTCAGGTACTGAACTTTCCAAAACAACAAACCACAATGATTTCCAATGAGAATCAAATGCTACAGAAGCTCACAAAGTTATGACCAAAATCTGAGTATAAAACCATTTTGACTTTTATTGAAACAGAAAGTTGACTTATTTGGTTTTTGATTACTCTAACATAATTACTTATGATATAATAAGCTAAGGTATGTTTATAATAAGCTAATACTAACTATTATGCAACTATTTTAAAGATTTCTTAACCTAAAACTTATTTATGCTAACTGTATAGAGAATTATTAAGCAACTTTGACTTTTGACTAATTACCAACTAATTTTATTATTTAACTAACTCTAATATTACCTTAGTGAACTTTCTAAACCAGAATTACCTTATTAACTAAAGCCTATATCAGCACAACTTACACAACCAAACACCCCTTAATGGACTGTCTCATATAAGAATACAAACACAGGCCTTATAACTCAAGTCCAAACCACATCCAAGGTATCCAATATAATGCATAAACATGAAATCACTCAGAAACATGGATCAAAAACATCATTTATCACAGAATCAAAGAGATCACACATCTAAGCTTATGAATCAGTAAAGAAGTAACTTCACACCACATATGTTCAAAAATGACCAATAAGCAATGATTAAGTTCTATTAAGCTATAATAAGTATTATCTAGTGTAAATAAGCTACTAGTAACAGATATAAGCTATATTATCAATAAGCTACTAAAAATGGAATTTACAAGTGAAACTTACAAAGTCAAATCCCCCTCAGCTCAAACAGAGGGGGCTCACTAAGCTAGCCTGTCTCTTGATAGGCCAAATGGACTCCTTTTTGGCTGCCTTTCACCACCAGGACACACAGCTTATTCAATAAGCTGTGTGTTGACTTTTATTGACTTTTTTTTTTTGGAAAACTTTGGTTTTTTTTTTAGAAACAAGAGAACAACAAACTTACTGAAAGCTTTAAAAGTTTAAATAAGCTTTAACAAACAACTTTTAAGCACTAAAAAGGATTAAGAAAAGATAAAAGAACATATTTTTGGTTTTTGTAAATTTTAAGATTTTTTTTTTGCTTTTCTTTAAATAACAAACAATTACAAAAAGAAGTATTGAAACAGAATATAAGAACTAGAATAGTAACAGTAGAGCTTGCTTTAATAAGAAATAAAGAGGAATAAACTATAATAAGCAGTAAGTAAAAAGACAATAAGCAATTAAGGTGTAGTGAATTTAAATAAAACAATCAAAAGAAAACTTTCATTAATTAAAAACTTGAGTTACAAAAACGGCAGAGTAACACTGCAATTACTCTACAAGCTACAAACGTATCTAGGGGTGGGGGGTTTATAGGAGAGCAGGGGAGGTGATGTGCTAGGGTTTGAGAAGGATCCAGAACTTCAATTTTTGGCCACATATCTTTGATTCAATCCAAATCCTCGTCATCCCACTATCATTCAATCCATTTGAGTGATCTTATCTTGATTCCACCATTCATCAACCTATCAGGAGGCTCAATTTAACCACGTGGAGGTGATATGACACCATCTGACAACGTGTCAGATGGTTCTAGAAAGATTCTAGTACGAGGTGGGTATAAAGGGATTGGTACGAGGTAATTTATTGAGGTACGAGGTAAATCTTTGGGGGAGACGTAGAGTAAAAGGGCGCGGGTGTATTTTTTAATTGAATGTTTGACTGTGGGGGATTGGGGGTTTGACTTCCGGGTATTAATAAAGGTTGGGTCGGGTTTGGTGATTGGATTGGACCAGGCCGGGTAGTGTTTAAGGGTAATAAGGTGTTGGGCTTTTGTATATTGGGCTTGGGGTTTTTGTGGGTTTAATATATATTGTGTGGATCCGGTTGTGTTTGTTAAATTAACCAAAGGACCAAAAGTGTACTTTCTGAAAATAGAAGGACCATAGCTGCCAATCTCTCAAATATTATTCCAAGGGCTAGTTGTGGCATTTCTTGAATGATGAGGGGCTGCAATTTCCATATCTCCAAAACATTCTTCAAAAGGACTAAAAGTGACAACTTCATAAACTTGAGGGATCATTTGTGTAAACTTGATCAAACTTTATTCCCGGGTCACTTATGCCATTTCTGAAACTTTGAGGACTTTCATGACTATGTGAGCTTTGACTTTGACCACTAGCTTCCCCGGCTCCGGCTTTATTCAATTTTCCAAATCTCGTGCCCGTTTTGTCATTTTCTCGTGATTTTTCGTCTTTTCTTAAATATCCGTTCCTGCACATTCACAAACACAAAAACACACATTCTTTGGCATTATTGGTTAGTTTTTGGTTATTTGGTCCAATTTTGGCTAAGAAAAGGTGAGTGAATAAGCACTCACCAAAATCCCCCGGACTAAAGTATTGCCGTGTCCTCACGCAATGTGATCAATTCACGCTTACGAGATAAATAATTTCATAACTCTTTCTACTAACTTTGTAAAGTAGCAAGGAGGTTCGAAAGAGCTTACAAACTCATATATTCCCGCAAACGCTCCGTTTTCCAAAAATTAATTTCTTTATTCTATTTTTGGACTTTTCTTACTTCATACTTGTGACGGTTTGTTGAACTTTCATTATTTTTGCAATAATTATTAGGGTCGACGAGTAGAAACACTTCTATTTAAGAAGTGACCATACGGATAAAAATCGTCATCCTTGATTTTTCACGAGCTCCCAACCTAAGCATAAAAACGAGATCACAACTTATCTACAAATTTAATGCTAACACTACTCATAAAAGTTACTTGTGAAAACTTCTTACTCCCATGTCCTAAGTTTTTGTATCTCATTATTTTATTTTTGTTGAGAAATGAATCGCTTCATATTTTCTCGTTTCAATAATTTTTAGTCCGATAGTGACACCTAAGTTAAAACGATAAATAGTTATTCATTTTCTCTTAAGAACCACTGCAATAGAAATTCGGTCCACATCAAGGAATTTGGGGTACATACAATATCAAGGATATAAGTTGCGGAGTACGATCACGTGCACCTCATGTGACTGATTACTAATCACGTATCACATGCACCTCACGCGCCAACAACTTATTGATACATACATAACTCTTATTCAACAATACTACAACTTTCATATTTTTCATTTCTCACTTTTTTCACTTTTCTCATATTTTTCACTTTTTTTTTTCTTTTCTTAACTTTTTTCTAATACATCAAATGGAAGCTTATCGGGTAGCTCCAAAACCACATGCATAATCAACTTTTGACTTTTGATTTTTTTTACTTTTTGGTTCTTATTTTTGGTGTTCCTTGATATGTACCCAACTTCTAAAGCAAAAATTCTCTTAAGAAAATAAAGAACTAAATATTATTCAAACCGAAATACCACTAATTAACCTAGAACATCTATTATATATTGGTGACGTATCTGATGGGAGTAAAAAGCCACGAGTACCTCTTATGAGCTCTAAATAGAACCACTACTCCACGTTTAGCATTAAACTTGTAAATAAACTCTATCATTTCTCGTTCTCTGCAAATTTAAGATCTCAAATAATGAGATTAGCAGATGCTTAACCGATAACCAGCCACGCATATATAAAGTCAAATACGGGAACTTTGCAAACTCTTAAAAAGAATTCGCGTTTACTAGCTCCTAATGTAAGTGACTAGCGAAAGCTTTTCAAGTCGTGCATGTATAAAGCCAAGTACGGGAGCCGACAAAAGAGTAGCTCCTAGTGTACAAGACTTGCACAAACTTTTATGATTAGCATTGGTTAAGGGAACAAGCTAGGGCTCAACACGGCCGGTCAAGTCAAAATATTTATTCCTACTCTCGCCAGCAAGAAAGTCAACAAGGTGTCAAATCACTTATTCATACTTTTATTATATTTTTGCACAACTTTTCCAACTTTTTCTCATTTTTTTGTGCTTTTTCATGACCTTTTCATTCACTTTTCTTCAAAATTTTTGAAAATTTTCAAATTTTTCAATTTTTTTTTTCATTTTTGGTGGAAAAACGGAGTTACGAGAGTACATGACATGGTGAAAACTGCAAGGTCAAAATCGAATCAAAGATTCACCCCCCCCCCCCCGGACTAGAATGAAACATTTTCCTCAATGTTTTACGGGCAAAGGTAATCCTAACAAATATCTAGGGCCGTTTATTAAGTATGCCAAAGAAAACGTTAGTCGATAAGATTTTCGGATATTGGATTTCCAAAAGCATCGATGAATGAGACTCGAGTGGAGAGAAAGACAAAACCATGAGCACGAGAGTCATCATAAATCGGGGACAATCCTGGAAAATCATCACAAACAACCATGAAACACGAGATTGGAAGAGGTACCCCCTCTTCACGTTATTTATTAGAAATTAGAAATATAAGAAGATGATATTGGATAAGCATGGGTTGCCTCCCACGAAGCGCTTTGTTTTTGATTACCGAGTCACGTAGCTTGACTCGATCCCCGAATTCATTCGTCCTTGGGGAAAGTTTGGAGATCCGGGACTACCATGGTCGATACGTCCCCTCCAAAATAGTGTTTCAAACGGTGACCATTCACCTTAAAGTTGGGCCCATCAAGTTGAGCCAACTTAATAGTTCCATAAGGGAAAACTTGTGTAATGGTGAATGGTCCAAACCAACGGGTTTTAAGCTTACCCGAGAAAATCTTCAAACGAGAGTTAAAAAGAAGCACTTGATCACCAACGTTGAACACGCGGTCTTTGATCTTGGCATCATGAAGTCTTTTTGTTTTTTCTTTATAAATTAAAGAATTCTCGTAAGCTTGATCACGGAGTTCGACTAACTCGTTCAATTGAACTTTTCGGTGATCACCCGCGGTTTTTAAGTCAAAATTTGCATGTTTTAAGACCCAGTAGGCCTTGTGCTCAAGTTCGATGGGCAAATGACAAGCTTTCCTGCAAACCAACTTATATGGAGTACACCCGATTGGGGTTTTGTAAGCGGTCCGGAAAGCCCATAAAGCATCGTCTAATTTATCGGCCCAAGAGGCACGGTGTTCACCTACGGTCCTTTCTAATATCCTTTTGAGGCCACGATTGGACACCTCCACTTGACCACTCGTTTGTGGATGATAAGCCGTGGAAAGACGATGTGTGACACCATATTTAAGCATAACTTTAGCGAATTGGTCATTGCAAAAATGGGTCCCACGATCACTTATGATGGCTCGAGGTGTGCCAAATCGGGCAAAGAGACTTTTTAAGAATTTCACAACTACTCGGGCGTCATTAGTGGGGAGCGCCTTCGCTTCAACCCATTTGGACAAGTAATCGACGGCCATGAGAATATATTTGTTACCCCTAGACGACGGGAATGGCCCCATGAAATCGATGCCCCAAATGTCAAAAATCTCACAAACTTGAATCGCATTTTGCGGCATTTCATCTTTTTGAGAGATTTTCCCTTAACGTTGGCAAGAATCACATGTTTTCACCAATTCATGGGCATCCTGATATATCGTCGGCCAATAGAAGCCGGAATCGAACACTTTCTTTGCGGTGAAGTTGGCACCATGATGTCCCCCCATGGGTCCACTATGGCATGCCTTAAGAATTTCAACGGCTTCCGTACCGTGAACACACCACCGGATCACTTGATCCGCACAGACTTTGAACAAATAGGGGTCGTCCCAAAAATAATGTTGGACATCTTTAAAGAATTTCTTCTTTTGTTGGGACGACATACCTTGTTTAATGAAGTTCCCCGCATGGTAATTCGCAAAATCGGCGAACCATGGGGTACTTTGGTCAAGTTTAGTCACACTCCCAAGTGTCTCGAGAGGAAAAGCATCGTTAATTTCCTTGTTCTCGAGAACACTTTGATGGGGGTTCTCAAGTCGTGAAAGGTGATCTGCAGCAAGGTTCTCAGCTCCTTTTTTGTCTTTTATTTCGACATTAAATTCTTGGAGCAAATGAACCCACCGCATCAAGCGTGGCATAGCATCTTGCTTTGCCATTAGGTATTTCAAGGCTGAATGGTCCATATACACTATGCACTTTTTAAGTAGCAAATAAGACCTAAATTTCTCAAAAGCATAGACAACCGCTAACATCTCTTTTTCGGTAGTTGTATAATGATGTTGGGCGTCATTCATGGTCTTGCTTGCATAGTGTATAGGCTGAAAATACTTGTTCTTACGTTGCCCCAGAACTGCACCGATGGCATAATCGCTAGCATCGCACATTAGCTCAAAAGGTAGGTTCTACTCGGGGGCAACTAAGATTGGTGCCTCCGTTAACTTCCTCTTCAAAACATTAAATGCATCGACGCATTCATTTGTGAAGTTAAACGGAACATCTTTTTCTAAAAGGTGGGTCAGAGGCCGGGCTATTTTGGAGAAGTCTTGTATAAAACGTCGATAAAAGCCGGCATGACCAAGGAAACTTCGGATTCCTTTGACGGTCGTCGGGTGTGGTAATTTAGCAATAACATCGACTTTTGCCCGATCCACCTCAATTCCAGATTTGGATATCTTATGGCCGAGGACTATGCCCTCTTTGACCATGAAGTGGCTCTTCTCCCAATTTAGAACCAAATTGGTGTTTTCACACCGTATCAGCATTTTCTCTAAATGGGAGAGGCACGAGTCGAAAGAATTTCCGTAGACGGAGAAGTCGTCCATGAACACTTCCATGGTTTTTTCGATCATATCCGAGAAAATAGCCATCATACACCGTTGAAACGTTCCTAGAGCGTTACATAAGCCAAAGGGCATTCTCCGATAGGCAAATGTTCCATACGGGCAAGTAAAAGTAGTCTTTTCTTGATCCGGGGGATCAATGGGGATTTGAAAGTACCCAGAAAAGCCATCCAAGAAACAATAGAACTCATTTCCCGCTAACCGTTCAAGCATTTGGTCCATAAAAGGGAGCGGGAAATGGTCTTTACGTGTCGCATCATTTAACTTGCGGTAGTCGATACAAACTCTCCATCCGGTCACAAGTCTAGTCGGTATAAGCTCATTATCGTCATTTTTCACAACAGTGATTCCGCCCTTCTTTGGAACACAATGAATCGGGCTAACCCATGAACTATCCGAGATCGGATAAATCATTCCAGCGTCAAGGAGTTTAATAACTTCCTTTTTGATCACTTCGTGGATTAGTGGGTTAACCCGTCGTTGTTGTTGGACGGAAGCTTTGTGATTATCATCAAGCAGAATCTTATGAGTACAAAATCGAGGGTCGATTCCCTTAATGTCGGATATTTGCCAAGCAATCGCACCTTTATGCTTCCAAAGCACATCTAAGAGTCGTGTCTTCTCCTCATCTTTAAGGTCTTTTGATATTATAACCGGTAATTTATCATTTTTTTCCAAGTATGCGTATTTGAGATGAGGAGGAAAATCCTTGAGCTCGAGCTCCGGAGGATTCTCAATAGACGGCTTTACTTCTTTTACGTCTGCCATTTTTAAGTCTACCGGAGGGGAAGAAACAATTGGTTTTTCATTTAACAACTTTTCAATTAATAAAATATCCCCCTCCGGATCAAAGTTATTATTATCAATTTCCGGTGAAAATGATTCATTTGAAAGACAAGCATTGATTTCTTCCAAAGCGAGATCACTTCCCTCAAACGGAGTGAGGGAAGGGGAAGAATCGGAGACGATTGGTTCAAAAGAAGGAGTGGGATTGCCACTCAAAGCATTATCGGTGAAACCAAGAATTTCTTGAGCATACTCCTCCGTAGCTTCGTCAATAACATCGATTCGATTGACGGAAGAGACATCGTAGTCTGAGGAGTATCTCGCGGTTTGATCAAGGTTAAAAGTGACGGCTTCATTTCCAACACGTAAAGTAATCTCTTCGTCGTAAACATCAATTAAAGCACGACCGGTCCTTAGGAAACCTCTCCCGAGAATGAGAGGAACCCGTGGATCGGCATCGAAGTTAACAACCACAAAATCGGCAGGGAAATGGAATTTCCCAACATTGACAAAAATATCCTTGGCTATGCCAATTGGACGAGACGTAGATCGGTCGGCAAGCTCGAGGGTCATAAGCATCGGTGTCAAGTTAGGGAGAGACAACTTTCTCCAAATCGACAATGGTATTAGGTTAATGCTAGCACCAAGATCGGCCAAGGCGAAGCATTGAACCATACCCGGAAAATTGCACGGTATAAGAAACTTGCCAGGGTCTTCAAGCTTTTCGGGTTGCTTTTTAAGAAGAACCGCTGAGCAATTCTCGTTCATTTGGGTTCTCGACATTTCAAAAAGCTTTTCCTTATTATTTAAAAGTCCTTTTAGCATCGAAGCAAATTTAGGCATCAAAAGTATAGCATCCGCGAGACTTATATCAAAATGCAATTCTTGAAAAATCTGATAAAATTTCTCCATTTGGTTTTTATCGTTCTCGCGGTGCTTTTGTTCGTTTAAACGTGACGGATAAGGCAACTTTGTTTTAACGGGAATATCCTTTTCATAAACAACTTTTTCCTTTCCTTTGGACGTCGGGACCACCGGAGGTTGGATGTCTTCGGTCCTTCCATTATTAATAGGAATTTTCATATCCGTTGTCGCCTCGGGTTCACGGGCGACTACCTTGGGAGGTAGAGAAGAAGAGGTAGTCGGAGCCGTTGGTCCATCATAAGAAACACCACTCCTTGTCGTGATCGCTTTAGCATCGCCCCTTGGGTTAGCGATCGTGTTGCTAGGCAAAGTTCCAGAGCCCGAGGGTCGATCATTTAAACGCTTGTTAAGATCATTGATTTGATTAGCTAACAACCTTGTTGTTTCCTCTTGTTTTGTCATAAAAGCTTGTTGGTTTTGAAGCAATTGCTTAATCAAATCTTCCGTGGGCGACGGATTCGGAATAACAGCTTGATTTTGATTATTAAAATTTTGCCCATGGTTTTGAAAGTTGCCATGATTCAAATTTGTATTGTTAAAATTCCCTTGATTATTCTGAAAATTCCCATGATTTTGAAAATTGTTCCCTTGAGGCGGGGCTTGGTTTTGATTTCCCTGAAAATTCCGATTTTGGTTTACAACTTGATTTTGAAAACCTTGATTTTGCTGGTTTTGATTTTGATTGAATTGGTGATTACGGTTTTGCACATTATTGTTCTAATTCACTTGATTAGGTTGATTAAACCCGGGTGGTCCATGAAAATGGCTCGAACAGTAGCTAAGAAGATTTCGATCTCCTTGAAGAGGTGGGTAGCCGGTGCCACCCATGTTTGCAGCATACACGTTCTCTTGAGCATAAGAGCCGGTCGACGGACACTCATAATACGGATGTGGACCACCACAAGTAACACAACCTTGATTCACAACATTGACTTGATGGTTTGGTTTCTCAATAGACATAGCATCGACTTTCTTTGTTAAAGCCAATATCATACTTTTCATTTCATCATTATTTTTCTCATTATTAGACACTTGATGTTTATTCCTAGACATTCTCACACGAGCCTTGTTCTCGATTATCATGAAGGCATTATTCGTGTTTCTCGCCAACAAGTTCCCACCCGCAGCAGAGTTGAGTGAGTCTTGGTCAACGTGACTCAACCCATTATAGAAAGTGTCAATCTGCTGAAGGGGTGTGAACCCGTGGTTCGGACATTGTTCCATCAAATCTTTGAATCGGTCCCAAGCTTCCCTAAACGATTCATCAAAAGCTTGATGGAACCGAAAGATTTGGGATCGTAAGTTAGAAGTTTTAGAAGGAGGATAGAAATAATTCACAAACTTGGAAGCAAGATCATTCCAAGTGTGAATCGAGTTCGGCGGTTCCTTTTCCAGCCAAGTCCGGGCTGCTCCTTTTAAGGAGAAAGGAAACAACTTCAATTTCACCACATCGTGAGGGACTTGATTCATCCTAATAGTCTCAGCGATATCGGTGAAATTTCGGATGTGTGCATAGGGGTCTTCGTTATCAAACCCGTGGAATGATATACCCGTGATTAAGTTGAGTAATCCGTGATTAATTTCAAAGTTGGCATTGATGTCCGGAATCACAATTGCCCTCCTCACACCGTTAAATGGTGATTGGAGTTGTTCTTCCATCGGACGCGGATCAAATGCCGGTTGTTGTCCCATCGGCGGGACAACATTGTGTTGCGGACCACCCATCGGCGGGGGCCCGTTGTGTTGTTCGTTATGGTTCATCTCCTCGTCGTTGAGGAAATGAACCCGATTCGTATGTCGTAAAACCCGCTCGGGGTTTGAGAGCGGAGAAGTAAGATTCTCAGAAGTAGAACGGGTGTGCATACACCAAAAACAAAATTAAAAAGAAAATAGAAAAGAAAATCTTTTTGTTTTTATTATTTTTCAATTTTTTTTTTCAATTTTTCTCAAAAACTTTTTATTTTTTTGTTTTTCTTTTCTTAAAACGTAACGTTAAAAGAAAACCGTTTCTTTCAAAACCACGCGCGACGGGACGGGAGAGAAGAATGGATCTCTCTTCAGCTAGCAATTTAATGTCTTAGCTTCCGTATTTCCCGCTTAATCGGTTGTAGTAATTGAAATAGTCCGGTAAACAACTAAATTACGTTTTCGTTATATTGGGAGACTTATTTGGTTTACAACGCCCTTTCTTTCGATCGAGTCGAGGCTGTAACTTTTATTATTTTTTTGGTATTTTTGTTGGAAATACTTTAGGAAAAGTATTTCTGATTTTTCAATATTTATATATATATACAAAAATAGAAGAAGGCTTAACAAAACACGATTTTTCAAAACAATGATTCAAAATTCACTTCAAGCCTTCCCCGGCAGCGGCGCCAAAAATTGATTCGTCTTGAAAACCAATTATATAATAGTAGTAGTATAGTATCGAAGTGATCCGCAAGAAATACGAATCACCCGAGTCGTTTCCAAGTGAAGGTGTGTGTGGAAAACTAGAAGGGGGGTTGAATAGTTTACCGCTTTTTCGATTCTTATTTAGCTTAAATAACCTTTGAGAACTTGACGTTTGGTTAAAGATATAAGCACAACTTAATATGTTTGATTCTTTGAATAGACTTTACATGTGAATAACAATTCCAACTTAACTTGTTTCATACTTTGAAAAACTTTACTTGTAATGATCCTAACTTTGCTTGTTTAGTTCTTTGAAAATCTTTACTTATGTTTAAAGATGTAAGAACAACATTACTTGTTTTGGTTCTTTGAAAAGCTTTATATGTGATCAACAATTCTAACTAAACAACAACATATAATAAGCAAAGGTAGAGAAAGAAACAATCAAACCACAACACGATAGTTTATCGTGGTTCGGCTACAAGGACTCTTTTTCCTTGCCCTACATCCACGCCCCAAGTTTCCAACTCGTGAGTTATAAACACTAATCAACAAGCTCCTTTCACCGGCGGAGAAAACCTTACACGTCGCTTATAATTTTACCGACACAAAGCTAGATTTCGAGTTCTTTTACAAGGGTACAACCACTCCCATTCGTCGCTTACACTTTTACTGACACAAAGCTAGATGTCGAGTTCTTTACCAAGGGTACAACCACTCCCGTTAGTTCTTTTACTAGGGTACAAAAACTCCCAACACACTACGTATTTTGAGGCCTAAAACACTAACCTATAACTTCTACATACATGACACACATGAAGTATAAACTACCAAAGCTTATACATGATCAAGCTACCAAGACTTGCAACTTTAGAGTTGAAGCTTGCAACTTCTTGAATGATCTTGTGGAGTTCCTTGCTACATAAGAGAATCACACAAGTCAAGGGTTACTGAGTTAGTTGAGAGAATATGTGAGAATAAGTCCTAAAGGGTTAGCCAAAAATCAAGTTATGGCTTGGTATTTATAGCACACCATACTGCATGCTTGGCGGATCAGGCGGAACCCTCAGATGGGTTCCGCCCGTGTACCCCCAGGGTACCGCCGGGTCTGCAGGAGGTTTATGCAATAACTCTTCAAACCAAACAAGGTAAGTCTCATAAATCCTAGCAACCAAACAATGTCACATCACATTACACTAGTCAAACACCAAACTTGCAAGTCACTACAAAGTTAGTCAAACACATAAATGCATATTGACAAAACTTGCCATAAGTGTGATGTGACAATTCTATTTAAAGAAATAAATATGATATGACAAGACACTTTCTAATTTAAGAAATAAAAAACAATGTTTAGTTTAAAAGGAAATGTGAACCTTAGTTAAACAAGACTTAAACACTTAAAGTGATGATTTACTCTTAGCTAAAGTTCATACTTTGTCATTAACAAAACTTAGCAAAGATCGTAAAATATAAATAACGTTTTTAGGCGATATTTGTATTAACAATCTCCCCCTTTTTGTTGATGACAAAACATAAACTTTATTCAAAAGTAAGCCATAAGATTTAGTGTTAAGTCTTATAAAGTTAGTATTAAAACTTGTTTTTGCAAAGAGTTAGCGAAGCGGAAATATTAAAAGTAGAACAAGTTTAATAACAATTCTCCCCCTTTTTGTCGAAACAAAGAGTAGAGTAGTGAAGCGGAATAATGGCCATGCTCCACCTTGGTTGATACTCCCCCTAAATGGAGTGCCAAGAGAGGAGACATGGATTTTGAACCTACAAAAGAAACGTTAGTTTCCGCACAAGATAAGTCATGAAGGTATTTCATGTCTAAAACACAACTTAGAGTTGTGAAGCGGAATAATGCAATGCTCATGCTCCCCCTTGAATATTACTCCCCTAAATGGAGTTTCAAGGAAGGAAAACATGGATAATGAACCTACAAAAAGAGAGGTTAGTTTCTAAAACACAAGATTTATGTATGGTACCATATAAAGGTGTAGTTCACATATCATACCTAAAATGGTCAACAAACAAAGAAAACCTTGTAGTGTAATGAACTTCATTTCATGTGAAATTTAGACTTCTTAAAAAGTCAAAGACAAGAAATTTTGGTTACACTATCCTACCTCTAGAAATAAAGAAAAAGCTACAAATAAGCTACGACCATAAAAAGCTATAAGGAAATCATCATTTTCCTTTGTGAGAAACATTTTCCAAAAACAAGGCTAAGGTTGTCTAAGGAAGAAAATGTGGGTTGTGGTTGTAGCGGGCTTTAGTTTGAAGGTTGAGAGGGTGACACGGGTTTTGGTTTGTTGGTTTAAATGGGAAACATTTTCCAAAAGAAACGGTTTTGTTTCATTTTGGAGACTCTAAACTTGAGGTGGTGTTGGTACTCTAAACTTGGTTTGTTGGTTTTAATGAGCAACATTTTCCAAAAGAAACGGTTTTGTTTCATTTTGGAGACTCTAAACTTGAGACGTTCCACAATGTGGTTTAGGATAAACCTCATTTTATTGGATAGGGTGAAACAACAATGGTTTTGGGTGATGATACTCTTGTTGTGGTGGTTGGTTGTGGTCGAAAGACTCATTTTGGTTAAGCAATGACCTTGGTTATTCATTTGTGAAAGGTGGTGGTTGTTGTTGGTCTTGGTGGAAGATCATTGAGATGCTTTTATTTTCTTATACGAAGAAAATAGAGATTCAAAGTGTTGGGAAGGTTCTTGAGGTGGTGGTAGTTATTGTTGTTGTGGTGGTTGTTGTTTGAACAAAATGGTGTAGGCTTGGTTATTTGTAAATGGTTACCATGAAGGTTTTTGTGAATGGGGTGAAACACAAATGATTGTAGGTGTGTATGACCTTGATCATTTGGAAAAATTGAGGATTTAGCATAAAGGTAGGCCAAACTCTCAAGCAATGACGGTGGATGAGGTGCATCATCCAATGACTCGTTTGGTTGAAATATTGGTTGTTGATGGGTTTCCATTTGGGCAATGGTGTTAAAAGGTGACAATGATGGAGGGCTTGATGGTTTAGGTGATAGGTTTTCAAAAGTTTCCAATAGTGGATGTGGTGATGTTGGTGGTGTATGGAAAAGTTCCATTGGTGTAAGTGTTGAAGTAGCAAGATTAAGCAAATCTTGAATAGTGATCACATTGGTATTGAAATGTGTTGAGGATGGTGTTGAGGTGGTGAGGTTAAGGAAATCTTGGATAGGTGAAGAAATATTAAGTGAAGCATCACTTGAAGATGATGAGCTTGACTTGACGGTTTTGTTGAAGCAACAAGGTTTGACACTAATCCTAGTGGCTTTTGAGAAGGATTTTGATGGTTATGGTGTGATTTGAATTGTTGCAAAACTTTCAAATTTATAAGGTTGAAAAGGTGTTGAAATGGGTGTTTGGATTTGATGTTCTACCATTCAAAGAATGAGGTTTCAAATGATTTTCATGACCATGTCACATCATCTGATGTTAATTCAATGTAATAGGATGGAGTGAAAGATCAACGTATGCACTCAATGCTTTGTAATCATGGGATGTGATTTGGTTGAAAATGTTTCAATGGTTTGAAGGATCCTTTAAAAGGGTTCCTTGGGTTAGTTATGTTTGAATTGAATTTTTGGAGGGAAGTGGCTTCCTAATTGTTTTAGTGAGTGAGAGTTGTTCTAATATGGTTATTGGAGTTAATGGAAGATGTTTCTCACTTAGGATAATGGTTTTGACACATTACAAGTTTTGGACTTAAGAAAAATGGAAGAATTTTCTGCAGGTGTCTGGCGGAACCCTCAGAAGACACTGGCGGAACCCATTTGAGGGTACCGCCTGGTCCGTTGGGCCATTTCTGGAATTCCCAGAAAATACACTGGCGGACCCCAATTTTGGATACCGCCAGATCCGCCAAGGATAAAAATTTAGGCAGTCCGCGTTTTTGACCCGCGAGACGATTTTCAAAATTTTCGAAAACTCCTAAAATCAAAGAGATAAGGTATTTCTGGTTAGGCAATGCAAAAATTAGACATGTAAACATACATATCATGGGACTTTGACCTTGAGGTCGAGGATTTTACTATACTTAGTAAGAATTGCCATAAGCATAGAAAAAATGACAAACACCTTAAACATTGTCATTATGCATAAAAGTTCATACAAACATAATCCAACAAACATAATAGACCATGAAAGTGAAAAACACATAATTCACGTAGTTTTAACACAAAGACGATTCTAAAGCATTCTTAAGCCAAACACTCCTTAATCGTCTCATAACCGGTCTATCCTCTTATTGAGCTTGCTTAGGTACCTTCCAAAGCACTTAAAAATTCATTTGGTTTGCTTGAACACTTCGGATACATTTTCAATGACGGGGAGTTCTAGAAGGTAGTCTAAAGGAGGTAACTTAGAGTTAGGAAGTTAATCATCCTTTCTCATGTCAGATGATGATGATGATGGTGTAGGTGAGTGAGTACGTTTGCCCTTACCTTTGAAAACTAGTTTATCACTTAGAGGAACGAAGATGTGAGGAATGAGAGATTGTTCTAAAGAGGCGGGTGAGAAGTATTCCATAAGGAAGAGCGGTTGTTCCTACCAAAGGTATGTCGGCCATTCTTTTGGCGAGGTAATAGGCTAAGTTAAAAGGTTGACCGGTGGAAATGCTATAGAGCATGTAGCTAAGACAAACATTGATGTGATCCCGGTTTCCTATGGTGCTAATTTCATTGGTTCTAAGGAGTTCTTCCCATTCCTTTAATTGGGGCTTGAGTTCATTGAATTCCATACCATATGGGTCCTAGATGACCTCATTTCCAGTTCTAGTTCTCCTAGTGTTGGTGGTCCTAATGAAGAGGAGGTCACGTAGTTCATTTTTGGACATAAGAGGGGTATCATAGGGATAGATGTGGTCAAAGAGTGTGTCAAGAGTTGAGAGGGAGTGCAAGTAGGAGTAGATGCAAGTACCATGGTTTGAGACACCTAGGATTTGAGCAGACACCTCAAGAGTGAGGGAGTATTAATGACTACTAGCCCTAAAGTTAATAGACATGCGACCGTACTCATCCTTGGAGAGGATGATGAATGCATAGAATTCTAAAATAAACCTAGAACAAATAGGCTCGTCGATTTCTAAGAGACACTCAAAGTTGATTGTGGCAAATTCCGAGTAGAGGTTTGTACCTTCTAAGAAGGATGGATCAATGGTTCTACCCTTAGGGACATATCGTTTTTCTAAGGCTTTGAAGACAACGATTTGAGTTTGAGTGAGACCTTTGGTTTTGTGGAGTTTGGGTAGGTACTTGATGGTGTTCTTGTGGTCGTAGTGAGTTAGAGGAGGCATGATGATTCCTAGAAAATCAAAATTTCACATTTAAGTAAATGACTATTGTAATGTGTATGTTCTAGTGTGTGCCTATATGAAAACAATGTGGAGGTGCGGTTGACTTGACTCATTTTGATGCTTAAAAATGTTTTGTAATGCAAGTGATGTTTCAATGACGTTTTTCATTTGTTTTAACAATGTGGTGAACGGTGGTAAAGTATGGGTGACGACCGAGAGTGGATATGTGAAATGAGGTGGTGATTGTTTGACAACACTTAAAGCTTGGATATCTTCTTTGTGTTCTTCACTTGCTAGAAAGTGGAAAAGACGCATTTCATAATGAAATTCACTTGACTTTTGACGACATAGACAAATATGTTAATGAGAGTATGGATATGACAATTGCCCCTTGTTTCAAAGAGCGACACAAAGGTGAACATAGGTTTATGTATCATGAAAGGTGGTTTAATCTTAATAGGTTAGGTTATAGTGGGGATGACACACTTGTTTGGTTACATTGTGGAATCTTCTTGTGAAGATGACTAGGTGGAGTTATTGGTGAAGATGATATTGACTCTTGGTTTCTTTGAGGGCATGGAAATGGTGGATGACTCGATATTGATAGGACAAAGGATAACTCGATATTGAAATGGTGGATGACTCGATATTGATAGGACAAAGGATAACTCGGTTTCTCATTTCACATTGGTTGTTTGAGGTTTGAGTGATGAAAGGTTATGAGGAAGATGCTTGAGGTTTTGTTCATTTTGTGAATCTTATGGGTTGATGGTAAGTTGGAGTTGTGAGTAAAGAGGTGTTTGGTTTTGAACTTAAATAAAACATTCTGTGGCTTTGGCAGACCAGGCGGAACCAAAAAGTGGGTTCCGCCCGTATGGTCTGAGGGTGCCGTGGGATCTGTAGGGAAAACTCAAAAGGAATTGTCTTGATTTTTGTGGTTTTATCCTAATGTTCAAAACTAAGGTTTTAGGTCTTATGAGTCCTTGACTAAGCCTAGGGATGATGAATGCTTCTCATTCAAGCGGTTTTGTGAAAACGTTGATAGTTAGGTTAACGTATAAGACTTTCTTAGTTAAGATGTTCCTCAATGAACATTTTTACCAAGACGATGATGATGGATCACAATATTTCAATTAAGAACATAATGGATTGAATTGTCGCTGAAGTCGATGCTTCCTTTGTTGAAGGTATAACAATGTTGATAAGATGAATTCCGTTGTTGATGCGAGTTTGCTTGTTCAAGCCGAGCTTGTTGATGTGCTTCTCCATCCGATACTAATTTGAGAATCTTACGCGTTTTGGAGAATCATTAGGTAAGTAAGTATAAAAGTGCAAGTACCACTTGTGCTTTTCTTATCAACTTATTACCGACATAATTCCATTTGGCATACACTATGGTTTCTATTCCCGTTCTTTTGGGAGACCATAATCCTAGTTGTGTAGTACCTTATGATGTATCCAAATAGGCTCAACTAAAGAGTTGTTTAAGGATCTTCTTTAACACGAGCACATAGACAAAAGCTAAACATAATGTTGAATCTAATTGTTATGAGAACAAGTAGTCTTCCAAACATTTCTCAACGTTTAGTTTTACCTATGGATTTACTAATCTCATTCTTGATAAGTCATCAATAACTTAACCATTGAGAACAAGAGAGCAACTAGGAATGTCTTTAAGTTAAAATCCCTTGCTTTTGTGGCTTGCTTTTATTATCAAAAAGTCTTTCAAATATTGACACTATACTCACTTGATTACTTTGAAATATCAATTTCGTTTTACCAGTTGTTTTATTCTAAATTCCAAAAATTGTTTTTGTTGAATTTGTTTAGACACAATTAATGACCAATAAATCAAGTTTTATAACTTATGTCAATTTTTCTTGATTCAATCTTTAATCTCAAGGTGAAAAGATGTTGTTTTGTACTTTTACTCCATGCTTGTCTTGCCATCATTGGACTTTCGACTAAGTTATCATCTACCAAAGATGATATCATAGAAGGAGGAGATTACTCGTTAAATGTCATATTCAACGACTCCTCGACTCTTTAGGTTTTCTTACTTAAGACACTATGAACTCTATTTATTTTTAAAAAGTCCAAGAGGTACAACATCATTAGACTATGTGTCACATTTGATGTGTAAATCCTAGATGTTGAAAACTTATTTTCTTTCACACATCCTAATATATGCTAATTGTGATTTATTTTACCTTGTGTGTTTTATGTGAGATTATAAAGGAGTGATTGAAGAAAGACACAATTAAAGACTCAAAGTATGGTGTTTGAGAAAATTGTTTAACAAAGGTTTGTTTTGCAAGCATCACAAAAGTGTTAGACATTTTAACACTTAGGAGATTCTTAGTTAGCTCACTTGTAAGCAAGAGTTGAGTGAGACAAACTCAAGAGTTTTTCGTGTTTATCTCTTGATGGTTAAATAACCAAAACACCTTATATCTCCTTACTAGTACTAAAGACTAAATTCCTTGTTGCATAGAATCTAATCTTAGTTATTTACAAATAGCAGGTAGACACTCTAGAATATTACAAATAACACATATTTGAGCACATAATGCTAGAGACAAGATATAACCAAAGTCAAGTTTAAGTAATGCGTACCTTTTAAATTGCATAGAGATGCTATCAAGCGGATAAGCATTAAGCGTAAAGACTTGGTTTGACGACATGCTTTGAAACTCAATAACTCATGTATCCAAGAAGGTTAGACAATCATATAAAGGCATAGAGCATGATAATCTTAATTCTTTTATCATGAGTTTCTATTAGAGATAGAATTATCTCTAAGTCTTTCTTCTAGGTTAGACAAATTTTACTTGCTTTGTTTTATTAGTTAATGGTGCTTTTGAGTTAAATCCTAATCCGGTTTTATCTTTAAACAACCTTTGACTCCCCAACAATCTTTCAAGAGATTTTGAGCTTTCGTCAAATTTAACTAATAATTTTTCTTTTCTCATTTTGCATTATAATCTCATGTTTGTAATCTAGACATAATTTACATTCTAGATTAATTTCAACATTACTCTTAATTCTAGACATTTTATCTTCCAATAATATTTCTTTTTTTTAAAGATATTCTTAAGAGATTTTAAAGATTCATTCTTGAAGATAGCTTTTAGGTCCATGTTGCACAAATGTTTAGACTCATTTTATAGTTTAGAAAACTCTAGGATAAATTAATCAAAGCAAAATAGTTTGGTTTCAAAGTGTACCTTGCTTGATGTTTTATTTAGTATAGAATCACAAACCGGATGATTGACTTCATCTTCATCCGAGTTAATCCATGAATCGCAAGCAAGACAACAACGAGCTTGACACGAGTAATCACCTTTACTTACACCTTGCTTGTTGTATCAATAAGTTGACAATAAACTACCGGATCATTGTCTTCGTCAACTTCCATTACATTCCAAGATACGCAAGCAGGTTCAACAAAACACACGTACTCATCTTCACTTGTACCTTCATTTAAAACATTTAAACTAGTAGCACATGTATTAACTTCTACTAAGTGTCTATTAATTAGTTTTTCTAAAACTTCTAATTCATATGTAAGATTAAATTGATCATCTTTGACTTGACATATTCCTTGATGAAAGTTTACCATATTTTTCAAACATCATTAGCCTTTTGACAAAAATACATTCTTTCATATTTGGTACTAAAGCTTTGTAAAGCATTGTTTTAGCTTTAGTATTTTTATCAAGTTTAAGATAGTTATCTTGGTTTTCAAAAACTTGTTTTCTTTGGTTTGAAATTACCAAAAGAAATAATATGCCAAAGATCTTGATCAATTGATTTTACATAGTTTTCAAAATTACTTTTCCATTCAAGTAAGTTTTCTTTTTCAAATAGCGGTTGGTTTTGAATAGGTTGCCCTTCTTTGAGATTTTCAAAATCCATGGATCGATCCAAGTTTTAAAATACATTCTATTTTAAAGATCTTGAGTAACGTAGCTCTTAATGCCAATTGTGGAAAACTAGAAGGGGGGTTGAATAGTTTACCGCTTTTTCGATTCTTATTTAGCTTAAATAACCTTTGAGAACTTGACGTTTGGTTAAAGATATAAGCACAACTTAATATGTTTGATTCTTTGAATAGACTTTACATGTGAATAACAATTCCAACTTAACTTGTTTCATACTTTGAAAATCTTTACTTGTAATGATCCTAACTTTGCTTGTTTAGTTCTTTGAAAATCTTTACTTATGTTTAAAGATGTAAGAACAACATTACTTGTTTTGGTTCTTTGAAAAGCTTTATATGTGATCAACAATTCTAACTAAACAACAACATATAATAAGCAAAGGTAGAGAAAGAAACAATCAAACCACAACACGATAGTTTATCGTGGTTCGGCTACAAGGACTCTTTTTCCTTGCCCTACATCCAAGTCCCGAGTTTCCAACTCGAGAGTTATAAACACTAATCAACAAGCTCCTTTCACCGGCGGAGAAAACCTTACACGTCGCTTATACTTTTACCGACACAAAGCTAGATGTCGAGTTCTTTTACAAGGGTACAACCACTCCCATTCGTCGCTTACACTTTTACCGACACAAAGCTAGATGTCGAGTTCTTTACCAAGGGTACAACCACTCCCGTTAGTTCTTTTACTAGGGTACAACAACTCCCAACACACTACGTATTTTGAGGCCTAAAACACTAACCTATAACTTCTACATACATGACACACATGCAGTATAAACTACCAAAGCTTATACATGATCAAGCTACCAAGACTTGCAACTTTAGAGTTGAAGCTTGCAACTTCTTGAATGATCTTGTGGAGTTCCTTGCTACATAAGAGAATCACACAAGTCAAGGGTTACTGAGTTAGTTGAGAGAATATGTGAGAATAAGTCCTAAAGGGTTAGCCAAAAATCAAGTTATGGCTTGGTATTTATAGCACACCATACTGCATGCTTGGCGGATCAGGCGGAACCCTCAGATGGGTTCCGCCCGTGTACCCCCAGGGTACCGCCGGGTCTGCAGTAGGTTTATGCAATAACTCTTCAAACCAAACAAGGTCTTGTCTCATAAATCCTAGCAACCAAACAATGTCACATCACATTACACTAGTCAAACACCAAACTTGCAAGTCACTACAAAGTTAGTCAAACACATAAATGCATATTGACAAAACCTGCCATAAGTGTGATGTGACAATCTATTTAAAGAAATAAATATGATATGACAAGACACTTTCTAATTTAAGAAATAAAAAATAATGTTTAGTTTAAAAGGAAATGTGAACCTTAGTTAAACAAGACTTAAACACTTAAAGTGATGATTTACTCTTAGCTAAAGTTCATACTTTGTCATTAACAAAACTTAGCAAAGATCGTAAAATATAAATAACGTTTTTAGGCGATATTTGTATTAACAGTGTGAATGGAATCAAGAATATTGATTCGTGTAATCGTGATTTGAAAAGTGGTGAAAAAGGCAAATAGTGATCAATTAATTCAAGTATCAACTAACAATTAAGAATTATGCAAAGAGTATAAGCTAGTAATGCACCAAAGTCTAAAACGCAAAAACGGGAATGCACGCGCGAAATAAAACGCGAGTTTTAAGCTACACTAATCCTACGGACTTCAAAATAATTTTAAAAAGTTAAAAATGATAAAAGAAAATTTTAAGAAAAAGAAAAATATTTTTTAGATTTTTTTAATAATTTTTTATGAATTAAAAACTAATTAAACTATTTAATAATTAAAAGAAAATGTAAATAAGGTGAGAAAAATGCAAATTTAATTTCTAAAATTCTAAAATAACTGAAAATTATTTTCTAAAATATTTTTAGATTTTTCTGGGGTTTCTCTGATTTTTTTTTGGATTTTCTGATAATTAAAAGTATTAAATAATGATTAAAAATGAAAATTAATTAAGAAAAATAGCAAATAAGCTCAGAAAAATATGAAAATTTCAGGGAAAATCTAAAATTATATTCTGAATCTAGTAAAAATGGAAAAAATGAAAAATATGCAATGTAAGTGCTTATTAGCTTAAAAACAGCTTATTTAAGTGCTTATTTGTAAGCACAGTTGACCAAACTTTGACCAAACTTTTATCAAATGCTTTTATGACTTAAGTGAGCTTATGAGAACAAGAATCAGGCTATATGATGCACAGGAACACATATAAGCTGTCAAAGAAGCACAAATAAGCACTAATGAGAGTAATAAGCACTAGCAGATCAGCACTAAGCAAACTACCAATTGAAATAGTTACTATATGCTATATTAAGCTTAGATTAATCAATAAACTAGACTAGAAATCTATATTAAGCAATTGCAGCCCTATCTAAATTCAGAAATAAGCTGAAATCCACAAACTAAATGGGCCAAATAAGCAGTCCCAATAAGCTAGCAAGGCAAAACTAAAGGTGGAATTTTACTTACTACCACTATGATAACACAAAACAAGCAAGAACACAGATTCTAGATGCAATCTAATAGTCCTAAATTACCCAAGAAGTTGGGCAAGAACTGATGGTGCAGGGCACCCTTTTGGCTCAATAAGCCAACTTCAACAGATTTTTTTAATAAGCAGATGAGACCCAAAATGGAATTTTCTTTTTGAAATTTATTATTCAGGTACTGAACTTTCCAAAACAACAAACCACAATGATTTCCAATGAGAATCAAATGCTACAGAAGCTCACAAAGTTATGACCAAAATCTGAGTATAAAACCATTTTGACTTTTATTGAAACAGAAAGTTGACTTATTTGGTTTTTGATTACTCTAACATAATTACTTATGATATAATAAGCTAAGGTATGTTTATAATAAGCTAATACTAACTATTATGCAACTATTTTAAAGATTTCTTAACCTAAAACTTATTTATGCTAACTGTATAGAGAATTATTAAGCAACTTTGACTTTTGACTAATTACCAACTAATTTTATTATTTAACTAACTCTAATATTACCTTAGTGAACTTTCTAAACCAGAATTACCTTATTAACTAAAGCCTATATCAGCACAACTTACACAACCAAACACCCCTTAATGGACTGTCTCATATAAGAATACAAACACAGGCCTTATAACTCAAGTCCAAACCACATCCAAGGTATCCAATATAATGCATAAACATGAAATCACTCAGAAACATGGATCAAAAACATCATTTATCACAGAATCAAAGAGATCACACATCTAAGCTTATGAATCAGTAAAGAAGTAACTTCACACCACAGATGTTCAAAAATGACCAATAAGCAATGATTAAGTTCTATTCAGCTATAATAAGTATTATCTAGTGTAAATAAGCTACTAGTAACAGATATAAGCTATATTATCAATAAGCTACTAAAAATGGAATTTACAAGTGAAACTTACAAAGTCAAATCCCCCTCAGCTTAAACAGAGGGGGCTCACTAAGCTAGCCTGTCTCTTGACAGGCCAAATGGACTCCTTTTTGGCTGCCTTTCACCACCAGGACACACAGCTTATTCAATAAGCTGTGTGTTGACTTTTATTGACTTTTTTTTTTTTTTTTTTTTTTTTTTTTTTTTTTGCAAAACTTTGGTTTTTTTTTGAGAAACAAGAGAACAACAAACTTACTGAAAGCTTTAAAAGTTTAAATAAGCTTTAACAAACAACTTTTAAGCACTAAAAAGGATTAAGAAAAGATAAAGAACATATTTTTGGTTTTTGTAAATTTTAAGATTTTTTTTTTTTTGCTTTTCTTTAAATAACAAACAATTACAAAACGAAGTATTGAAACAGAAGATAAGAACTAGAATAGTAACAGTAGAGCTTGCTTTAATAAGAAATAAAGAGGAATAAACTATAATAAGCAGTAAGTAAAAAGACAATAAGCAATTAAGGTGTAGTGAATTTAAATAAGACAATCAAAAGAAAACTTTCATTAATTAAAAACTTGAGTTACAAAAACGGCAGAGTAACACTACAATTACTCTACAAGCTACAAACGTATCTAGGGGGGGGGGTTTATAGGAGAGCAGGGGAGGTGATGTGCTAGGGTTTGAGAAGGATCCAGAACTTCAATTTTTGGCCACATATCTTTGATTCAATCCAAATCCTCGTCATCCCACTATCATTCAATCCATTTGAGTGACCTTATCTTGATTCCACCATTCATCAACCAATCAGGAGGCTCAATTTAACCACGTGGAGGTGATATGACACCATCTGACAACGTGTCAGATGGTTCTAGAAAGATTCTAGTACGAGGTGGGTATAAAGGGATTGGTACGCGGTAATTTATTGAGGTACGAGGTAAATCTTTGGGGGAGACGTACAGTAAAAGGGCGCGGGTGTATTTTTTAATTGAATGTTTGACTGTGGAGGATTGGGGGTTTGACTTCCGGGTATTAATAAAGGTTGGGTCGGGTTTTTGTATTTAAGGGTAATAAGGTGTTGGGCTTTTGTATATTGGGCTTGGGGTTTTTGTGGGTTTAATATATATTGTGTGGATCCGGTTGTGTTTGTTAAATTAACCAAGGGACCAAAAGTGTACTTTCTGAAAATAGAAGGACCATAGCTGCCAATCTCTCAAATATTATTCCAAGGGCTAGTTGTGCCGTTTCTTGAATGATGAGGGGCTGCAATTTCCATATCTCCAAAACATTCTTCAAAAGGACTAAAAGTGACAACTTCATAAACTTGAGGGATCATTTGTGTAAACTTGATCAAACTTTATTCCCGGGTCACTTATGCCATTTCTGAAACTTTGAGGACTTTCATGACTATGTGAGCTTTGACTTTGACCACTAGCTTCCCCGGCTCCGGCTTTATTCACTTTTCCAAATCTCGTGCCCGTTTTGTCATTTTCTCGTGATTTTTCGTCTTTTCTTAAATATCCGTTCCTGCACATTCACAAACACAAAAACACACATTCTTTGGCATTATTGGTTAGTTTTTGGTTTATTTGGTCCAATTTTGGCTAAGAAAAGGTGAGTGAATAAGCACTCACCAGTGATTGATTATACTAAGGAATCTACAAGGAAATAACTTAAATAAGCTATATGAATAAGACTGTGAAATCAGAAAAACCAGAAATGATTTAAACCTAAAAACGCGTACGTTCACGTTTTAAATAACGTAAACGTACAAAATAAAACGTGAAAACTGAAATCTGAAAACCCACAGGGGGTGAAAATGACTTTTTTACAAACTACAAGATAAAAGAAAATTTTTAGAAAAAGAAAATTAATATTTACACTATTTAATTATTTATTATTAATTAATTACTTATTAATACTAATTATTAATATTTAAAATACTTAAATACAATATAATATTAATTTAATACAAGAAAAATGAAAATTAAATTTCTAAAATTATAAAATAACTAAAAATAAGTTTTAAAATTAAAAATATGTATTTTTGTCTTTTTGTGATTTTTCTATTAATTAATTACTAATTAAACATTAATTACCTAAATAAACTATTTTAAATTATAAAAAATAGCAAATGAACAGTAAAATTTCTAGAAAAATTCCTAAAATTATATTATATTATATAAAAGCTAGGAAAAATATAAAAACTAGGTCTTACTTAATAAAAACTAATTATGCTATTTAAACTTAATTATTAATTTATTATTAATAAAACTAATATTAAATCTAATAAATACCAAATGACAAAATAAAAATCTGATAAAATTTTTAAAATTACTTTAACATAAAAGGAAATTAATAAAAATATAAAAATACAAAGTACTTAATAAAAATCTAAAAATGAAAATTAAAATTAAAATTACATTAAATAGAAACTATCACTTATTTTTAAATTGGATTTTCTTGATTTTTATTTTACAAACCTATTTTACAACTAAAAACTAACAACTTTTGTAAAAACAACTTTTTTGTAACTTAGAAATAAGCACTGTGGAAGCTTATTTGCTCCACAGTTGACTTTTGTTGACCAAAGAGGAAAATAAGCTCAAATGAGCTTAAGTGGGACCCACTATGAATGATTCTGGTTCACTTTAGTTAAAGGGACATGTTAAAGCAAGAATAAGAAATTGGGGGCCACAGAATAAGCAATTAAGCTCAAAATAAGCTCTTGGATTCTTGTTTCAATAATGAAAATGGGACAGAAAAGGAAGGCAATTCCAAGTGGGGTCCACTAGGCTTAAGGTCAAACAAAGGGTCAACCCTTGAAGAGGGGTAGGAGGGGGGGTTGAAAGGAACAAAGATTGGGTAGTGGGTCCCACTGTGGTGGCCAGAAACCACCACCAAAGTGGTGGTGATGGAGGTGTGATCTGCTGATGCAGGGGATGCACCTCACCTGCAGGTGTGTTTGAGGCTGTGTGGGACCCAATAGAAAAATGGAAAAAATGTAACAACAATGGGACACTAAATACTAGCTGGTAAACTTTAAGTTTTGAAAAGCTCAAACCCTAAAACTCAATACAAAATTCTATAAAAATCATGCAAGATTTGGAAAAAACTGAAATGTGCAATTTTGACTTTTGTAAAAAACTTGGATTGTTGACTTTGGTGAACTTTGATTGGATCCTACAGGCTAATTTTGATGTTATAAGTTAAAGTGAACCTAAATTAAGCAATACTAACATGATCCAAGGCTGTGGTGAGGATTTGGACACCCAAAAGTCCAACAGTGGACTGTCAAAGGCTTGGGAATGATTTTTGACTTTTTTGCAAACTACTTGTGGATTTTAAGGCTTACATGACCTATACTAACCTAATGTAACTTGTTAAAACTAAAAACAACAAATAAACCACAGAACTCAGTGGTCAAAACCACTTATCCAAACACCCCTTAAAAACTGTTTTGACAACTTAATGATGCATTAGAGAAGATTCAGATCTTAAATACATACTCGTGGCTGTTGACTATTTGTCAAAATGGGTTGAAGCGAAAGCTTTACCCACTAATGATGCCCGAGTAGTTGTGAAATTTTTGAAAGCTCTTTTTGCCCGATTCGGTACTCCACGTGCTATTATTAGTGATCGTGGTACGCACTTCTGTAATGACAAATTCGACAAAGTCATGCAAAAGTATGGTGTAACTCACCGTCTTTCTACTGCGTACCACCCTCAAACGAGTGGACAAGTAGAAGTTTCCAATCGGGGCATTAAAAGAATTTTAGAAAGAACCGTAGGTGAAAATCGTGCATCGTGGTCGGATAAATTAGATGATGCACTTTGGGCTTTCTGTACGGCTTACAAAACACCCATTGGGTGTACGCCTTACAAACTTGTGTACGGGAAAGTGTGCCATCTTCCGATCGAGCTTGAGCACAAAGCCTATTGGGCTCTCAAGCATGCAAATTTTGACCTCAAAACTGCGGGTGATCATAGGAAAGTTCAACTGAATGAATTAAATGAACTTCGTGATCAAGCTTACGAGAACTCTTTGATCTATAAAGAAAAGACAAAGAAGATTCATGACTCCAAAATCAAAAACCGCGTTTTTAACGTTGGTGATCGAGTCCTTCTTTTCAACTCTAGACTCAAGATCTTCTCGGGAAAGCTAAAAACCCGTTGGACTAATCCATTCACTATAGCAAAGGTTTATCCTTATGGCACTGTCGAATTATCTCAAAATGACGGTCCAAATTTCAAAGTGAATGGACATCGGTTGAAACATTACTTTGGAGAGGACATACCATCCATGGTTGTCCCGGATCTCCAAACTTTCCCCAAGGACAATTGAATTCGGGGATCGAGTCAAGCTAGCGACTCGATGAACAAAAACACTAGCACAATACGGGTTTTCACCCGTATCTCTGATTTCTTTCTACTTTCTACCATCTAAGTGTGGGGGAATGGCCAACCCCCCGCTGTTTGAAAATGTATATATGTATATTCCTTCAATATATATATATATATATATATATATATATATATATATATATATATATATATATATATATATATATATATATATATATATATATATATATATATGTGTGTGTGTGTGTGTGTGTGTGTGTGTGTGTGATATCACAGGGAATTCTTGATCTTATGTGTGATATCCCTCCCCCTCTTGTCTTTCCAAACGATCATATTGAGATGTTCTCTGATTTTGATGAGAACTATTCTTTATCTTGTGGAGACATAAGTTATGTGGGGGAATTACCTTCTGAGCTTGTCAACTCAGAAGAAGAGAATGATGAAGAAATACACCAAGACGAAGCTCTTCGTCTTTGATGCGTGGGAATCGCACCTTGCTTTACCTCTCGAGGGATCTCGCGAGGCTTACAACCCCCACCAGGCAGTGTACCTGATCGTTGTAGTATAGTATAGTGACAAGTACCGGGGGATTGATCGTTCAGCTTAGGAATAGTGTCGCTAGGATTAGAAAGCCTAATTAATAGTTCTAGAGATGGAAGATGATTATTTTTGTGTTTTTATATTTTATGAAAGCAAGTAAAATCTCGGGTTTTGAAGGAGTGGGCGGAATTAGTTGCTAATCAACTAACCCAAAAACTACTTTATAACTAATTAACTAATGAAAATAAAATTAACTAATATTAAACTAAGGTTGTGAGCAGTGGTTGGAGAAATTGTGTTTACTTAGACTTCATTACTCCCTAGATATCTTTTACATGTTAATTACTTGTTACACTTGTATGAATGACGGGTTGTATTCCTTAATACCATTCGTGGAGTGGCATACATAACTCCCCAACTCTATGAGCTCTTATCTCCTCCTACACCATGACCCAGCACAACTATAGGGATTGTAAACAGTGGCTCATGCATTAAATACAACCAATAAAGACCTAGTACGCCTCGGTTCATGTTTCTTAAGACGTTCAAGCATGTTACCATTTGGAGATCTGCCAGTTTTCTTAAGCCTAACATATAATATCATTCATTCAAAACAAGAATAGACAAGTAATCAACACATAATCAACATCTAGGTTTCATTAGATCTAAGCAAACACAAAGGAAATTTAGCCTAGCATAGTAGAATTAAGATAAGAACAAAAGATAGACAACCAACACATAGACATATTGATTGAATTAAGAGTATACTTATCTCAATTACAATGCAAGGTCTCAAGGGTTTGGAACCCTTAAAAAACCTGTAAAAGAGGCACCAAAATCGTCTTTAGGGTTTCACCAAAACTTCTCTCCCTTTTAATGAAAAAACTAGAAAACTATATATAGGAAAATCGTCCTGACGGCGTCAAGAGTAAAATCTGACGCCGTCAACTCGCCGCCATATACTTCCTCGGACGCCCTAGATCCAATCGTGACGGCCTATGTGACGCCGTCACCACCCTCGGTAAATTAATCTTGGTCATTTTGACGCCGTCATCTCTTCATCTGACGCCTTCACAACCTTCGGTAAAATATTCATCCTTTCTGACGCCGTCAAGAGTAAATTCTTGACGCCGTCACCTTGTAATTCCAGCTTGGATTTGGTACTTTGTTGTTTTCTTCACTTTATGCTCCAAAAACGTCCAAAATAGCCTCTTTTTCAGAATTCACTCTCCAAACACCTAAAATCACAAAAGGAACGATTTAGGGCAATATTTGATCAAATAAATTCGGATTCGGGCTTAAATGACCCCCTAAAAACGGATCATTTTTCGCCTCATCATATACCCTTACACTTGAGATTTGCTTGTCCTCAAGCAAATGAGCTTTTATTCTACTCAAAAGACAAGTTAGGGGTCATTTAACACTAATATAAAAGTAATTACAACAAATAATCGTTCCACTAAAGACCAATAGACAAGCACGGAGGTCATACACAAGCACCTCACAAATAGTGTTTAGATACTCACATCTCTCGGGTGTAATAAAGTAATATAACATTATGGAAATGGAAGATATCTCTCACTACCTGTCATAGCAAAATAGATTACCATAGGCTTGGGAAAGGATCAAACCTCCACCACATGGCGTAAGCACCTAGGATAAACTATCAAAGAGGTCTTTTAAAGGGTTATAACGTTAGGTGTAGGGATATGAATTACACGGTTTTGTTGGATAAAGGGGATTTTACTGGTGGCGAGTTAACAATCTTAGTTAATTACATGTACAAGATGGCGTTGCTAAGCCAAGACTAGACTCGACTTAAGCTAATAAATGAAAAATAACTAAAAACATAAAATGAACATAGAATGAAAACGGGATGGTAGTCCGTATGTTTTTTCTCTCTTTCTTTTCTATTTTTTTTTTCTTTTTCTTGATTTTTTCGATTTTTTTTTTTTTTTTTTTTTTTTTTTTTTTTTTTTTTTTTTTTTTTTTTGCATACACTCTTACCCTACCATCCAAAATAATACATCATAGGGGTTTGAGCAATCCCCTTACACTTGAATCTTTACATACTTTACATTAAACTATTCTAATGACTCGAATTAAGAAAATCAAAACACTTGGAGCACTTTTAAGATTAACGTACATATGGGGGTAATAAGTGTTGTTCTTCCCCATTACTCCATAAAATAAGTACTTACCCATGAGTCCCAATCGTCCCAAAACAATATGTACAAGGATATGACTCGACTTAGCAACCATGTAATCAATTAGAAAGTTAACTTAGGGTTTAACAAATAACAATAATGCACTAAAAATGAGCGCATACACGGAAGGCTAAGGCGATTTGGGTGTACATTTAAGTGGGGTGTAACAAATTCTTCCTTTAAGTAAAATGCTTAAAGTTAGAAACGAAAAGATAGGCTCGGAGGGGTGTACTAGGGGTATCGTGTACTAAAAATGAGTACAACGCTAAGGGTGTGGGAAAAATTAGTTGACTTAACTAGCCAAGTAATATGACTTAAATGGTCAAGTAATCGTAATACGGGTTTAACACAAGGGTGATCCTAATGCCTCTTATCATGTAGTAAATCCTACTACACGAATGTAGTCTCACTAGCGGTCTCGGGATGCATCACTAACGCAAGTTCTAGAATCTAAATGCTACCGGTACACTCATAAGCACCAATAATAAATGCTTTTCCTATCAAATCTAAAGGCGAACCTCACAATTTTGGGTGGAAAATTTTTCTGAATATACGGTTATGTGCTAGTCATACAACCTCCTATCCATGAGACGCTTGCTATGGCTAAAGTTTCACTCCTAAATGTTGTAAAAAATTTTAAATTTGGCGCTAAAATTGCACTAACAAGTATTTCTCATAGTTTTATTACTCATCTACTATCAAACAAAACAAACTCAAGCGAAAGTGCATATGTAAGGTATCATCTTTTTACCCTCCCCTTACACTTAAGATGAACATTGTCCCCAATGTTCAAGTAAAGAATGTAAAAGTTAAAAGTAAAGAGAATGAATTCAAATACTCCCCTGATTCGCTCGGTATGGATTTTAGGTTGGCCAGGTTAAATCTTCCTCCAAGAAAACGAACAATCAAAGCTTCCCTTCCAGAATATAAATCATCTTCTTGTCTCAAATAACCTGTAAATCCTGACAAAAGTAGACAAGGCAACCTCGCGTAAAATCGGCGGCATCCTATATAAGTTACTAAATCCTAGAAAACAAAGTAAGATATAATGCTTGTGGAATGAAGTTTGCAGATTTCCTGGAGATTATAAAACTTAATAATTCACAAAAACTTATAAGACTCCGTTAGAAAAACAAAATCGGTAAAATTTCCAGATTTTTGACTCCTGACGCCGTCAAGAGCAATTGCCTGACGCCGTCAGAATGAACCTGTAGAAATCTTTATGTTAAGTTTCCGGAAAATTTCTGGAAAAACTTTGTCCTACTTCCTGGAAAATCCTGCAAAACTTCATTATGACTCAATACAAGCATTTGACTCTAACAATACGAATACACATGTTCATTAAATATTGTGGAGAATCATGATCGGTTTGTTTCTTAAAAAACTTATTTGGGGTTTCCCCTTACACTTATCTTTTGCAAAAATACCTTTAGGTTGAAGTTAAGACTAGGCTAAACAACATAATAAAGTATTTCCACATTTTAATTGAGAAACATGATCAACCAACAATAAAAATAAAGCATGCATACGGAAGCAAATAACAATCAAACAGATAAAATCACACAAAACATGGGTTGCCTCCCAAGAAGCGCTTGTTTTTGTTCGAGTCACGAGCCTGACTCTACCGTTATTTCACGGATAAAGGTGAGGTTTTCCCTACACTTAGGATTAAGTGCGGGTGATAGTAGCGATACACACCCTTAGGGTGGAAGTATGCCACGTGAGAGAAGAGTGGTGGATGAATTATATGCTTAAAGGGGTGTGCTCCTATCATCATAACCTTACCTAATTCAATCGGGTTAGTGGACGGATTAAGATTTTCTCTTAGAAAGGGATCATCATCTATCAACTTCGAGAGACTCCTAGTTGGGAATCCATCTTGACCTAATAAACCCGGTTTAAACCCATAATGTTTCTTGTGATCAATCATAAATGGGTGATGTAAGCATGTAAGGTCATTTTCCACTCCTATATTGGTTTCCTCTCTACAAGGCTTAGAGTCCACTACCTTTATCCTAAGACTACCCGGACTATATGGTTTGATGGGTGGATCGGAACCTATCTCAATTCCTAAAATCTCATCCAAGGATGGAAGATTAGGTAACGGTTTTGGTTGAGGCTCCGGTTCATCAAAACTAGGAATTTCCCTAGAACTAAGAGTTAGGTTATCATTATAAGTATTCAAACCTATATCCTCTAGTCGTGTTTGGTTCAAAGGTTCTACCTCTATTGGGGTTCCTATAGTCTCTTCTACTTCATCCGAGTAAGTCACGGGCGGTGTGTGTGCCTCAAATGATGGTAGGATTTGTGGGGTACTTGGTGGGCTTACGTTACTTACCTCATCCTCCATTTTATCTAGATTACCTATGTGTTTGCTTTGTACTATGGCTTTAGGTGACATCCACACAGGTATCCCGAAGTAATCATCCCCAGATAAACTTCCTGTTTGCTCCATCAAACTTGTTTTTGATTGATTTGTGATGTTGTTTATTGGGTTGTCTACTCTATAATAATATTGGGCACAGTTTTCTATGGTATCCCACGCTTCTTCATCATTTAATTCCCTAGGGCCCCCATCGGCAAAATCATCGATGCGCATTTGGTCACATTGGCTGACACGATAGTAAAAGGTTTCGGTTAGGGATGATAAAGAGAAACTATGATGAGGGAATTTTCGAAGTAAAATTTTAAAACGAGTCCATGCATCATATATGGGTTCATCTCGATATTGTTTGAAATTCAAGATGTCAATAGGGTAGAATGGCCTTTTTGGTTGGTGGTATGGTGGATTCGCGTACTCCATAATGGTGAACGGAAGAGTCAATGGAAATTACGAACAAACACACAAAGAAAAAGATAGACTAAAGAAAACCTAAAAATAAAAAATAAAAATCTTACTAGAAAGGAATCTAGCAAGTAGACCTAATAAAAAGAAATCCTAACCTAGACAATAACTATTCCTCGGGCTGCGGCGCCAAAAACTTGATGCGTGGGAATCGCACCTTGCTTTACCTCTCGAGGGATCTCGCGAGGCTTACAACCCCCACCAGGCAGTGTACCTGATCGTTGTAGTATAGTATAGTGACAAGTACCGGGGGATTGATCGTTCAGCTTAGGAATAGTGTCGCTAGGATTAGAAAGCCTAATTAATAGTTCTAGAGATGGAAGATGATTATTTTTGTGTTTTTATATTTTATGAAAGCAAGTAAAATCTCGGGTTTTGAAGGAGTGGGCGGAATTAGTTGCTAATCAACTAACCCAAAAACTACTTTATAACTAATTAACTAATGAAAATAAAATTAACTAATATTAAACTAAGGTTGTGAGCAGTGGTTGGAGAAATTGTGTTTACTTAGACTTCATTACTCCCTAGATATCTTTTACATGTTAATTACTTGTTACACTTGTATGAATGACGGGTTGTATTCCTTAATACCATTCGTGGAGTGGCATACATAACTCCCCAACTCTATGAGCTCTTATCTCCTCCTACACCATGACCCAGCACAACTATAGGGATTGTAAACAGTGGCTCATGCATTAAATACAACCAATAAAGACCTAGTACGCCTCGGTTCATGTTTCTTAAGACGTTCAAGCATGTTACCATTTGGAGATCTGCCAGTTTTCTTAAGCCTAACATATAATATCATTCATTCAAAACAAGAATAGACAAGTAATCAACACATAATCAACATCTAGGTTTCATTAGATCTAAGCAAACACAAAGGAAATTTAGCCTAGCATAGTAGAATTAAGATAAGAACAAAAGATAGACAACCAACACATAGACATATTGATTGAATTAAGAGTATACTTATCTCAATTACAATGCAAGGTCTCAAGGGTTTGGAACCCTTAAAAAACCTGTAAAAGAGGCACCAAAATCGTCTTTAGGGTTTCACCAAAACTTCTCTCCCTTTTAATGAAAAAACTAGAAAACTATATATAGGAAAATCGTCCTGACGGCGTCAAGAGTAAAATCTGACGCCGTCAACTCGCCGCCATATACTTCCTCGGACGCCCTAGATCCAATCGTGACGGCCTATGTGACGCCGTCACCACCCTCGGTAAATTAATCTTGGTCATTTTGACGCCGTCATCTCTTCATCTGACGCCTTCACAACCTTCGGTAAAATATTCATCCTTTCTGACGCCGTCAAGAGTAAATTCTTGACGCCGTCACCTTGTAATTCCAGCTTGGATTTGGTACTTTGTTGTTTTCTTCACTTTATGCTCCAAAAACGTCCAAAATAGCCTCTTTTCCAGAATTCACTCTCCAAACACCTAAAATCACAAAAGGAACGATTTAGGGCAATATTTGATCAAATAAATTCGGATTCGGGCTTAAATGACCCCCTAAAAACGGATCATTTTTCGCCTCATCAGTCTTACATTATTAAATGCTAATCTTCTCATTTCTAGAATTAAGGCTTTTAATGAAAAGCCTATTTCATCTCCTATCCCCGTCAAGGATAGTGAGGTTTTGATCAATGACTCTATTCCGGAATTGCAAACGTTCCATTTTGATCAAACGGGAGAGAAGATAAGTGGCAGTACCACTTCTCATTCTTATAATTCTCTTCCCGTTTATGAATCATTTACTTTTGAGGAGTTCCCCAATGAACTCACTCAAATCAATCCCGAATATGAATCATTCACCTTTGAGGAGTTCTCCGATGAACTCACTCATATCATATCTCCTCCGGAGTATGATAATTTCTATTTTGATCTAGACATACCCATAATATGTCTTGATCAAACGAGCTTAAAAGAGGAGATTCATGAAACAATGAATTCTCCTATTGAAGATGAGGAGTTAATCATGATTTTCATCATGACTTTCTTTCTTTTCTTCATATATCCCGTGGCTTCTCCTGTTCTTCACTCTTTCGGGAGTGAGGACATTATCTTTGACCCCGACATTCTCATTTATAAATTATGAGCCAGGTACTTATCTCATCGGTGTGGAACTTTCACGTGCTTCAAATGTTTATCCAAATATCTTGAATGAAAGTCCGATGCAGATTGTCTCTTCCACATCATGCTTCCCCATGGACAAATGAATTCGGGGTCGAGTCAAGTTAGCGACTCGGTAATAAAAAACAGTAGCATGTATATAGGGTTTTCACCCGTATGTACCACCCTAGTGTGGGGGAAATACCCCACATATTATATATATATATATCCTCTAAAAAAAATGTGTGTACATAAACTTAAATAAAGGCTATATAATATTTTCTTCTTACGTTCTAAGTGTTGGTTTAACACCCGGTACTTTGAATATTGAGGACAATATTCAGTTCTAAGTGTGGGGGGAGATTCGTTATTCTAACGAATTTAAACACATGTTCCATAAAGAACCCCCATTTTAGCCAAAATTTTAAAATTTTTTCTCACTTAGAACGTAATAAATGGTTATCAATCCGCCATGTCTAACCCACATAAGGATTGGCTAATCCAGGAACAAACGGTTCTTGGTAAAGATAAATCAAACCCGTTTATGGCTTGCAATTTGCCCAAAATTATATGGTACCTCAACTCGCCATATCCTAAAAAGCGAATGAGTTGGCTAGCCCGCAAGATTATGGCTTGTGGTAAAGGCAGTGGAAAAACCATAATTGGTAATCAGCTCACCAAGATGTTGACTATTCCATCAAGAGTTGGCTAGTCCAGAAGCAAACGGCTTTTGGTAAAGACTAATCAAATCCGTTGACAGCTGGTGATTTGCTCAAAATCACACGGTTATCAGGTGTACCATAGTTCTTACATCTGGCTATTCCAGAAGTGATGACTTTTGGTAAAGAGATTTTCAAATCCATTAAGTTTTTTCTCAAAAGATTGCTAGGGACTAGCAATAGTTTAGTGTGGGGGATTGATGAGTGTCTAAATACTCATCATTTTATACCAATCTGAGCTGCCAAAACATACAAAAACACTCAAATATGCATCAAAATACTTAAAATATCTTAAAAGTGTGTTTTATATGTTTCAAATGCAAAATATGCAAAAACAGATGAAAAACGTACAAAGTTTGCATAATTGGCAGTTTCAGTCCCTCAAGTTTCATAAATTGGCAAAACTAGTCCCTGGTTATTCTAAAAACATGAAAAAGTCATCAAAGGTCCTTTTTAATCATAAAGTTACATATTTAGTCCTTTGGTGCAAAGTTTCATAAAATTACAAGTTTAGTCCCTCAACTTTGGAAATTAACATAAATGGTCCCTGGGATGTAAAAACTTTGAGAAAAATCAATTTTGATCCTTGTACTAATAATCTTTTGCAGGAATGGTCCTTGGTGTGAAGTTTGGTAAAATTACATAATTGGTCCCTCAAGTTTGGCAGTTTGTCAGTTTTAGTCCTCGGGTATTTAAAAAAAATGAAAAATATCAAAAATACCCTTGTACTATTCACATGTGACAATTTAGACCCTTATGATAAACTTTGGAAAATTACACATCAGCCACCCAAACTTTCAACAATTTACATTTTTGGTCCTTGTGTAATTTCTAAAAACCAAACGGATCCTTTTTATAATAAATACCCAAAACCAAAATCCAATCCACAACACAAACATCACCCAGCCCACCTATTCCCTTGGCCCATTCTCCCAGCCCAGTCCACCCTTAGTTATTAAACCGGGTCAACGCCCAAGTCAAACACCACCACCCTTTACCACTTTCCCTCCCAAACCATACCACCACCACTGCTCCACCATACCACCCTCCACCTGTTCACAACTTGCTCCCCACTCATTCCACCTTATCCCTCCACCTCTCCACAACTTCCAAGGCACATTTAATGCCTTGAAAACTTCTCCACGTAATCCACAGTTTCCCCATGACTTTTGGCGCGAAAAAGTGATTTGAAGGGTGGGGATTCAATTGACCATACCAACGGTTGGAAATTGATGGGAAAGTCACAAAGGGACCCAAGGAACTCAGAAAGTATCTATAAAGCAAAAGAGAAGCAGGGATGAAGATGTATTAGATTAGTTAGTGTAGTTTTAGTGTCGACTAGTGTAATTCAATCTTATTAGTGTAATTTAAAGCTTTTGAGTAATCATTTAAGTTGTTTCAGTGTATCCTTAATCTTTTTCAATCATCAATTTCCAATTCCAGTTTGATTTTCAGTTTATGTATTTCTTAAAAATTTCAAAAATCTCAAGTTTGTGCAATATTGATACTATTGTTGTTGTATTAGATTCTTAAGCTTATATAAGCTCTGACAAAGCCTTATTAAGTCTTAGAAAACCTTAATCATTTGTTTAGTTTATAAAAGAAGAAAATACTAAAAAATCAAATAAAATAGTGAAAAATAGAAAATCAAAAGAAGATCAAGAAGGAGACTGAGCAGGGTGTGAAATTTGGATTGTTCATGGTTTAGAGTCCTATGGGGGACACTAGGTTATGATTTGGTTCACTGGTTCACTCATTTCTCAGTTGGCATCATTTGTAAGTCATTTCATAAATATTTGTCATTCTTAGTTTCTGTTGTTATTGTTGTTAATTTAGTGTTTAATTAAGTTTATAATAGGTTAATAATTAGTTAGGAAGCAATAGTTTGGATTGAATTAATGTTTTGTGGTGTAAAACATAAAACAAACATAGATATAGGGGTGTTTGGCACAGGGGAGCAACCTGTGCATTTGTGGTATTTAGTAATCAAATCTCACCTTGACATGTTTTATTAGGTTCTAGTACCACAGATTAGTCATAAAAATTAGAGGTCATAGTATAAAATAGTCAAAATCACACTCCCAAGCTCTCAACAGTTGACTGTTGAGGATTTGGGATCTTAAACCCTACACACTAGTTCATAACTCACAACTTTAGCTTAGGTTAGCTTTATTACAGCTTTTTATAACTTCATAAGCTCATTAGATTCATTAGAAGTTCATAATAGTCAAACTAGTTCATTTTCATCAAAAGTCAAATTTACATCTCTCAGATTTTCTCAAAACTTCAAGGAATTTTGTACAATTGTGTATTAGGTTTTAGAATTTGAAACTTGTTCCTAGTAATAGTCTACCAGCTTGTCTTTAAGTTCCCACCTAGCTTGTATTTTTAGCATTTTTCCCCTGGGCCCCACTCACCCTCAAACTCACTTGCAGGGAAGACACTTCCCCTGCTTCAGCAGACTCAGTCCATCACCACCACTTTGTTGGTGATTTGTGACCACCACAGTGGGCCCAAGACCTCAAATCTTGTTCCATTGAAACCCCCTCCTAGTAGACTCTTAGGATTGACCAATTGTTTGACCTGAATCATTGTGGACCCCACCTAGAATCAACCCTAAAGTTTGTCCCCATTCTGTGTTGTAATTAAGTTTTTGGAATAGCTTATTTTTGCTTATCAGCTTATCTACTGAGCTTATTTGGCAAATTTTAGCTTAGACAAGTCCAATATACTTATTTAGATCAGATTCATCCATAGTGGGTCCCACATAAGCTCATTTGAGCTTATATGCTCATTCAGTCAAACAAAGTCAACTGTGGAAGTAATAAGCTTCCACAGAGCTTATTATTAGCTTATTAAATAGTTGTTTTTCCAAAAGTTGTCTATTTTTAGGTATCATATAGTTTTGTAAAATAAAAATCCAGAAAAATCAACATAAAAATAAGTGATAGTTTCTATTTAATTTAATTTAATTTTAATTTTCATTTTTAGATTTTTATTAAGTAAGTTGTGTTTTTATATTTTTAATAATTTCCTTTTAGGTTAAAGTATTTTTAATAATTTTCTCAGATTTTTATTTTGTAATTTAGTATTTATTAGAATTAAAATTAGTTTTATTAATAATTAATCAATAATTAAGTTATAAATAGCATAATTAATTTTTATAAGGTAATACCAAGTTTTTATATTTTTACTAGCTTTTAAATGTTATAAAATAGTTTTATAAATTTTTTCATAATTTTCTAAGTCATTTTAGTATTATTAATAATTTAAATTAATTTAAATAGTTTAATTAATATAAATAGTTTTTAATTAATAGAAAATTTATAAAAAAGACAAAAATATTTATTTTTATTTTTTATACTTTCTTCAAGTTCTATTTTAAGTTTAGAAATTATTTTTACAAGTTTTTAGTTTAATTTGTAGTATTTATAATTTTTAGTTTGATTTAAATTAGGTTTAATTAAATAGTTAAATAGTTTTTAATTAAATAATTAATAATAAATAATAAAATAATCTAAAAAATAGTTTTCTTTTTAATTTAATTTTATTTTAAGTTTAAGTTTATAGAATTTTCATTTTTAACCCTTGTAGTTTATTTTTCTTAAAACTCACCTTTTTCTTAGTACGCAGTCGCGTCTGATTTTAATTTGGTGTACGTTTAAACGTTTTTAGATATCTAGCTTTCACGTAATCATTCCATTAGCTTATTTAAGTCATTTTACTTTATAAACCCTATTGTAATCACACACACACACACTTTGTATCCTTTCCTGTTCACTTTCACTGATCACAGATTCGTTTTCAATAAAACATCGCACACCTCGTTGGGACATTACGACCCGGGGAAACACTATATTCCACAGAAGCATTTGCCTTAGACGTTTGACTTGGTTGACCATCACTTGGTAAACTTAGTTGACTGTTTGAGGCGAATCACTATTTCTGTTCATAATTAATAATTCTCATTACCACCCTTTTCTATGAATAATCACCCGATCACAAACGCGCTCAGATACAATTCACACCTCATCGGGGTATAACGACCTGGTGATTTCCTATATTACCCGGAGATTGACTCTAGGCTATTTGACTTTGTTGACCATTCCTTGGTCAATATAAGTTGACGGTTTAGGGCAAATCAACTATCATGCCAAACGAACACTGAAAATTAAAAAGCTCATTCTCACCGCTCATCGCCCCAAAAAGCTCCAAAAAGCTTTGCGCCAAACATAGCCTTACATAGATAATTGTGTTTATTGTTGGTCAAAGTTACTTTACCGACTAAGATTTTTCAACACAAAGCAGTTAATAAGAAAATAATTTGAACGATTCAAATGACTAGTATAAATAAGGGATTTTCTAAAATGAAATCAATGTAAAACATTTAGTTAGTTTATTTATCAATGTAAACGGGTCAAATCCGACCAAACCCGACTCGATCCGAAAAGGTAAAACGTGAACCGAGAACCGAACCGAGTAAAACTATCAAAACCGAAACCAAACCAAATAAGATTTGTTCGAGTCGGTTTAGCTAGTTCGAACCGTAAGTGTGCGTTGACTCGTATCGAACCTAAACCAAACCGAGTAAAACCGAAATAATTATACAAAACCGAAAACCAAACCGAATAAAATAGGTACAGTTGGGTTCGGGTCGATTTCGGTCAGTTTATCGGTTTGAGTCGGTTTTCTGGTGATTTTGCTCAACCCTATTTTATACACATTCATCTTCAACCTCTTTTTCTTTCAATTTTCCTATCATTTTATTATTCTTTTGACCCAAGAACACTTGCTGGCCAAAAACCACATTTCCAAACACATGAATCTGTTTGCTAAAAAAAAAACACACACACAATTTTTTTCTGTAATATTACTTACCAGAAAATTTACTTTTTAGAATTTATTTATCCTCTTCAACTTGCGCTTTGTATTTTTGGTATGGTAGTTGATACTTGGGAGCATATCATTATTATAACAGAAGTCGCGAGTTCAATTTACGACATCTTATGTTTAAAAAGATAAACTTACACGAATATTTTTTTTGTCACTAACGAGAATCATCTCGCTGCAACATGATGGCAACTAAAATCCTTGTTGCAATCAATTCAACAACATCATCACTATTACGTATAAGATGCAATAGTGCAATCATGTCAAATTTATTGAGTCCATCATGTGTTGTGTGCTTGAATTCTTCTTAAACGTAGTTAGAATTTACTAGTGTAGTCAAGACTTGCCCGCATTAGTCGAAATCACTTTTGTTTATAGCAAAATCATACCATTCCTTTATCACACTGATTCACGAAAAGGAACAATAGTTCATTGCAAAGCAAGACGAATTAAAGTCCCGAACAATATCGAACAGAATTACCCATGACTCGGCACCAAGCAATGAATAGCTAATTTTTCACCTAATGAATTTGGTGTAGGGTTGTAAATAAGATGCTTCAAATTCAAACTAGACCCTAATGTTAAAATCATAATTAATAAAGTACGCTTCACATCCACGTTAGTCTGCTGCCGAACATCATCCACTATAGTTGCTACCACGTTAGTCTACTGCTCCTCATCATCCTTAGGCTCCTCATCACTTGTTCTCTTATCCATTTCAGTTTGCAACCAAGACCTTAGCTCATTATTTATCGTTTCAGCATATTTGATTTGTAAGAGCAACCGTTTATGATCATTTTGGAACTCCTATGTTGCGTCCCAATTTTTTTATTGTCTCTAATTTTTCCTCCAGTTTCATCTGGTAGTCTTCATCAAGTTCTGTCGTTGCTTTGAGAGTTTGAGCCACTTGATTCTCCGATGTTGCGTCTTCATTTTTTAGCTGCATCTTCTTGGCATACCCGAGGGGGTTGGTTTGCAATCCAAAAGCTTGTCTTTAGAGTTGCTCTGGTAGGAATTGTCTACATTCTTCATTTTTTTTTGGTGCAAAGGTGAAAATTATATTACTTCAAACAATTGTTACAACTTATAGAAGATGAATACTGTTAGGTCACCATTTAGTAAACACAAGTATGATATAAAGAGAAATGAGATGAGAAATAGACTTGGTTGATTATAAGATAATAAGAAAGATAAAAGTGCAAGAGTTTCCTTAAGGTAATCTAATAACCAACAAAATAAAATGTAACATAAGCTTACTATTTATAAGGGAGGAGCTAGGGCAACACACCCTACCTCCCTTATCCTTATAACGTGGGCTTTTAAGGCCTCTTGGGCTTTTACATGTTGCCCATTAACTTAAACAATAATAAGAAATAATACTTAAGCAACCTATTACAAAATGTAATGACCGAGACTTGACTAAATACTAAAGTATGATCCCAACAATCTCCCCCTAAGGGTCGGTCATCACGGTTGCTTGACGTCTTCATCTTTGTCGTTGACTTGTGACATGTAAAACTCTAGACGTCTTCAAAATGAATGAATGATAGTGAATGTACTTTGCTCTTTGTCTTTGTTCTTTGGTAATGATGTAATGATTGGATTATGAAGTTGTCTGCCGTTCGTCACTCCTGCGTCTGTGGTGGTTGTACGCCATTCCAACATGCTCATACGTCTTAAGTCTTTGTGATACATGCATTTGTTGTTTCCGTTCTTTCACTTAGATCTTTGTCACTTTACTTTGTAGATTCTTCTTTTTGGCGTAGAATCTTTCTTTGGCTGTTGCTATCCTTTGATCTTTGTGAGAACTTTCCTTTGACTTTGTGATGCATGTATGAGCATGTGGAATCTTTCGCCATGGAGATGATGTATAGCTGCAGGTAAACAGTTAGCAATAAATCAACCGGTACTTACAGATAAGGAATTAGAGATCGTCAACAGCATAGTGTGAAGACTCCTTCTAACCCTTACCATGGCCGTTCCCATATCAGATACTCTCGAAAGAGCTTACGAGACCTACTAAGTAGCTCAATGACTGGGTGAGTCGCTGGGGATCACTCCACGACTGTAGACCGTTTGAGACCACCGCGAACACTAAGCGTAACCCATAAAGAATTACCGAAGTGACCTGCTGTCAGGGCTGCTTGATGTTGACCCTGGCAGGAATTTCCGTTCAATCATTGAGAAATACATTTGTAAATCCTCTCATAAACGTTCTTGGCAGATTGCTAAGATCTGCGTAGGACTCTTAAGTTTACATCTGGCGTCCTTAATGATGAACAACCAGTGTAGAAATATCATGTGTTCCTATGAGATCTTTTGATGAATCTCGGGGCTCTAGACTCGATAAGTGCACATTTGGTTTCCTATGCGGAGATTAGGGAGAGGTCTCCTGCTTCAATATCAACCATCTCTAAGAGACAGGTCGATAGATTATGTCGGTTCCCCGTGAGAATGAAACAAGCTCTTTTAAGAGAACTTGAGTGGTTAAGAAGGTTTAGTGCAGTGCGTCACTGGGTCCATGACGTCTTTATCTTCAATACCGGTGTCACCTTAGTAACAACCAGTAGCATATGAATTGAACCCGGTGTCTGCCCTAAGGTTGAACATATGGAGGGCTATTTCTTTTCACCCTTTTTCATAACTTTTTCTTTTTAATTCTTCAACCCCTTCTTTCTCCTTTCTCATTTTCTCCTTTTTTTCAATCAAACCTAAGGACTTCTAATTCTAATCTATTGGAATTGTCCTTGGGTAGATCCCTCCGGCTCTGGCGGATCATAGGACGGTTTTCCCTAACCTTAGTCACCTTATAACTCCATGAATCCTATAATTGCCATGAAAACCTTTGATAGAAAATCTCTCAAAGTGTTTATGAATATAAACACATTTTTGTTGACACTTTGAGAGTTTTTGTTTCTTTTGAAGGACTCCCCCTTCACATGTGCTCATGAATTTTTAAGAAATTTGCACATGCGTGAGGAGTTTGCACTTTTTGAATTGATCCACTTTCATTGAACATGACCGATTCGAGACACGCTTAAATCACTAGTTAGACTAGCTTGAAGTTATTACCCGTCCTGGTCAAGTCCAAAGAAAGTCTCTCGATACGGTACATTCTACTCAGACAAGTCCTATTCGAGACACGCTTACATCACTAGTTAGACTAGCTTGAAATTATTACCCGTCCAGGACAAGTCTTTTCGATTACTGACATTTTAAGCTTCGTCAATTCATTGGTACATTCTGAGTCGAGCTCTTTTGAGATTCAGTCACAATCTTTAAACATCTTTGATCACATTTTAATCATGTCTTCTCCCCCTCAAAAATAGCATATCGTGATATTTTTGATATCAAATGATTAAGAAAAAGCTTTTTGGAGAGAAAGACAGATTTGATTTTGCATGAATTCGGAACATTTTTGTTTTTATGAAGTACTCCCCCTCAAAACTCGCATATGTTTTTGAGAAATGTTAAACTTTTTAAAGTTTAGAGGGAAGGAGTCATCTTGAAGCAAAATTCTGAAAGAGAAAGAAGTTTCAGATTTGTTGAATTTTGCATCAAGTTTTTTTTTTTTTTAAAAAAAACAAAGACTTCTCTTTGTTTGAAGAGGAATGTCGCACTGAGGCGTACAACAGTGTCCATTTTTAGGATAAGTGCACTTTGTTGATGAAAATCATTTTTGCGTAACACTTTCCTTTCTTTGAAAACTTGAGTTGTGCACTGTAAGGTGTACACACTTTCGTACAAGGACATTATTGGGATCAAAGTTTATAATCCCAACACGTAAATGGAACGACATTATCGGGATTACATTAGTTATCTCATTTAGCCAAAACACAAGGACTAGAATCGTAATATTGTAATAGTTAGTTTGTGTTAGGCTATATAAGCCCTCCTAGACTTCACTAGGAGGGTGAGACTTTGTGTATTTTCCTTTCATTTTCATTATCAATAAAACACTAGTTTCCCTTCTCTCTCTACTCTCTCTCTCTAACTATGGCTTTCATCTTCTTCCACCAAACCCGACCTCCCGAATCACAATATTCAATCAAAACCACGATCCTTCAAGTGGCATCAGAGCCTTGGTTTTAAGTTTTGGTTGATTTATTGTGGTGTTTATCTTGTCAAACTCGTCACTTTGAATATGTTATACCAAAGTCTGAACTGTTTTCTTTTGTTTGTTTTTGGGTATAACAGTATTTACATCATATATGGTCAAAAGTTTCATACTTTATTCTTTCACAGTTTATACAATGGATTTTATGTGGTCTCTTTGTACCGTACAACAGTTCTATTGCATCTTTTGATAACTTTTGTACCATCCCGTGATGTATTTGTGGTCAAATGAAGGCAAAAAGGTCATCAATATTGGTCTGATATGGTCAAAATGAGGTCAACAGCAGATCTTAATACTCGCCGGATTATTAATGGTCAAAAAGGTCTAAAAAAAAAAATGGTCGGAATCTGATCGGAAAGGACGCCGGAAAGTAGTCAAAGGGTCAAAACCCTCTTTTTACGCGCAACTTCAATTTTCTACGCATAACTTGGACAAGTTATGCGTAAGGTACATCTTAGGTGTAAAACCCTAACTTTACGCGTATTACTTACGCAAAAGTTTATGGGTTACGCAAAAGACCAATTTTACGCGTAAAGCATGTCTACGCGTTAGATTTCTACAAATCTACGCATAAAGTTACGCGTAAGATCTGGTCTACGCGTTAAGTTAAGCGTAAACTTGCCAAATGAAAAAAAAATATATCAGAAGAGATGTGATGCAGAAATAGACCATGACCATAAACAATATACCACGACTCTCGTTGACTTCAGGTCTTAACCATCATCAGTCCAACGCAAATCGAACCAAGTGCAAACAATAACCCATATCATACAATCTAATCCAACACTAAACCTAACCCATCGTCTATCCTAACCCATCGTCACATAACAAAACCTCAAATTTTAATCCCACCTCCAACAAGACTCGACACTGATAAGTTTTACTACACAATCTCAGTTAATATGAAAGTTATGAATCATCATCGAATCAATTTCCATGAAGCTTATACCTCATATTTAATATACGAAACTTTCAAGAAATGATATGTAACAATCTTGTTACACTCAAATCTTTTGTTCGGTTCATAAACAAACACAACTCACAACACCTACCTGAGACCCGATAGAGATCTTGAAGCCTCTTCTACACCTTCTTGATTCGAAAAATTTGCTACTAATGATGAAAAGGTCACGGTTAGGATGAGCGTTTGTGTTTGTGGTGTTTTAATCATTGGGTATGATATTCGATTGATGATAGTGAATCTGAGATGAGATGAGTTTGTTGGTTGTAAAAGATTTAATGGCATTTTGTTTGTGATGTGATGAATAATGCGTGTGAAGAGAGAAGAGATGTGGGGGCGGATATATTAAGGATTAGGGTTAACTAATGTATTCACAAAAAGGTAAGAGGTGTTAGATACCCGTTTGCTTAGGGTATGGGTGGATTTGGATTGATTGGGTTTAGGCTTACACGGTTCAACTAGCTACATGGGATTGCATTTTACTTCCTTGGGCCATGAGTTTTAAATAGATACGATGGGCTGGAGTTTGTGTTGTGGTCTGTTGAGTTTAGCCTTTGATGGACCCAACAAGTACTATTTGTGGACAGTTTATGCCAAACGAGAATTTGAGCTTATATGAATTCATTACTATTGTTGTTAGTAACTTTCAACTTTTGGTAGATATTTGGTTCATAATTATTCTTTGTTCTTAATGACAAAGTGACTAAATTTTCACGGGATATATTTTTTTTGACAAGATCGGGAAACCATTATCATGTTCACTTAAAACCGTCAAAAGGCTAGAATTGAGCATTTAACCGCAAGATGTGTCTACGGGGTTAATTCTTTATTATTTATTTGAGGTTGAAGTGGAATTTCACGGGTGCGTGTACTTAGTATCTTGAAGATATTGGGGTTGGTTGGATGCATGATTCTTCGAGATCCTTGTTCGAGCTTTTATCCGTACGAATGACAAAGACTTGAGTTATCTAGTTATACCTGATGTAAGGAGTTACGTTGTTGTGCTCACAGTGTATAGCTATCACTTTAAAGGAGTTACGTTGTAGTGCTCAAGTGTCACCAAAAGATGTGGATGATTCAAGAGACGTTCATATACATTTAAGGATGGTTGGATGGGTATATGATTTCCTACCTTTATTGAAATTCTCAGTATTGGTTCTTAGTCAGACAATAGTGCAAGTTTAAGTCACAAGCTCGGGTTATTTTACTTCAGTCTCAAGTTCATCATATTGAGTTTTCTCCATCAGTAGTCACTACAAAGAGCCGACAGAATGATAATGGGGTCGGTTAAGAGTTAGTTGAGAGGAGTATAAAAGAGTAGAGTTGTTTATCAGCAGTTGATTCTCACGGGCTATTTATGATACTTCACACATAATCGGTTGATTGGACATATGGGGTTACGCTGCCTCCGTTTCCATCGTAAACATAGTGTGTATGCTTCCGATTCCGCGAAGACATCGTGGGGGAAGAGAGAGCGGGTGTTCTTTGCTTTCTTTGACTTTTCTTGACTTCTTTGCGAAAACACTCATTTTCCACGAGGATCTGCAATTAGGGGGAAGAAATGTGCACATCAGGGACGCATAATAGACTCACGTGATCGAGCTTACAATTTTATTACTACCGGAGAGACGTCCGCAGAGATGATCAGTGGTTCAGTTTTGTGATTTTGGTGTAATCGTTTCAACTCTCGCGGGTTGTGAAGTGTGAAGTAGCCTACATATGTGAGAAGATCTTGCTAATTTCTTGCATGTTACCCTCGAACGGAGCTTCCGCGTTGAGCATAACTGTGATTAAGTGACTAGTCAGATTTGCTTGGTGTGGTTTACGGTGTCATCTACAAATTCCGCTGCGTACTTAAAACTTCAAAAGTTAGAAGACATGTGGACTGCATCAAAGTTTTGAATCTGCTGAAGACGGTTGTCAGTTTGGGGGGAAGCTGATTCAGAAACTTCGCCAAAAAGAAGTGTACGAAGAAGCCGCTAAAGACATGCAGCATGAATTGGGGGGAAGTTAATCCATTTCATGCATATTACATCATTTGCCTACAAGTGAAGATAAAGTTTTTCAAGCCGAGGTACAAGATGAAGACAAAGAGCGTCAACTGTAGTCATCCTCAGCATTTGAAGAGCTTATGAAGACCTTTCTTTATTCTTATTTGTACTTGTAGGAAATGTTGTAAGTAATCCCTTATGTCGCCCCATTGGGGGAAGATTGTTGGGATCAAAGTTTATAATCCCAACACGTAAATGGAACGACATTATCGGGATTACATTAGTTATCTCATTTAGCCAAAACACAAGGACTAGAATCGTAATATTGTAATAGTTAGTTTGTGTTAGGCTATATAAGCCCTCCTAGACTTCACTAGGAGGGTGAGACTTTGTGTATTTTCCTTTCATTTTCATTATCAATAAAACACTAGTTTCCCTTCTCTCTCTACTCTCTCTCTCTAACTATGGCTTTCATCTTCTTCCACCAAACCCGACCTCCCGAATCACAATATTCAATCAAAACCACGATCCTTCAAATACAACTGATATAGGACATATCCCACATCACAAAACAAAATACAAGTACAATTCAACTAAAATTCATATCATCTGATATCTTTGAACTATATCAGATGAAAACAAACATTTTCACCTATACAGATTGCTTCAAATCAATTCCAATATTCAACCAATTCATCCCATGATCTGCAATCACCTTTATAGCACCAATACCATCTAGCTACATTTCCCTTTGCCCTTCCACCAAGATCACTCAGCCAGCTCCCACAGTAACCAAAGTAGACAAGGCAAAGGGCATCACTAGGTACCCTTCATTCCCAGTCAAGGGCTCTTCTAAAATCCTTACATTTCCCTCTTTACAAAAGGCTTCAGAATTTTAGAAACACTCACCTTGAGGGGAGTATCATCTAAACCCCCTTGGCAGTCTACATTCTTCATTTTCCCCTGCTAAAAGTATGGATTCAATCGGGTGAATATGCACCAACTCATCTTCCTTTCGTGGGTTACATATGATTGCTAGGCTCCAATGGTCACTGGACAATCAAGAAAACAATAAGAAGATCTCTTTCTGCATATGTATTTATATTAGCAAATACCCATCATAAGTTTGAAAGTGTACATTTCATTAATCAGAACAAAGATGTAAGCTTTGTTCTGGAGTTTAAGAAACACATCATTGAGTACAACTTTATTACTTATATTTTCCGAGACCACCAATTTCAACAATTTCAGCAAGGAATCTTCGACTTTATCTTTACTCGGTTTCTGAAATGAAAAAATACAATAAAATAAAAAATAAAAATAAATAAAAGAGTTCATATTATACAAATTAAAATACATAAAATAAACTAAACATCAATAAAACAAAATGTAACAAAATTAGTTACATACCTCGATATAAGGAGGATGAGAAGTGGCCAGAACTTCAGTAGCAACGGTTATTACTGGAGTCGACATTTGAGTGAATTAGGGTTAGTATGTGAATTGTGAAGTAGATGAAATGAATCTGTGTCTTTATAATGTTTGATGCTAAAATCTGATTAGTTGATAAGGGTGTACATGGATTGATGTTAGCTTCGATACTAGCCGTTAGATTAAGATTCATGAGATTTTGAAATTTTAATAGGTGGTTGGGTGTAGCAGACAATAATTGAGGATTGTATTTAATGAATTGCAGCGATAAGAATACAATTTTTTAAACTTTTGGTGATTTTACAATTCAACCTACTTAGCCTGTCATTTAAAATAGAAATCCTCAAACTAACCGAACCCTTGGAAAATATTTATGATGTTGAATCGAGCATGGCTCAAGAGCTTGAAAATATTCATTTTGAAACAAGGATAGTTAAACAACTTCTATTTGATAGCTTGAGTAGTTAGAAACTTGGATGAGCTTGAGTAACTTCTAGGTTAGATGAATCAGTATAAGTTTAACTTGTCTACTCAGACTCGTACTTTGGAACTCCATTATGGTATTACTGTATCTTGAGAATGACTCGGAACAATTTGATTGAAAGGCCGTCCCATTTATACTCCTAAATACCTATTACAATTAGCTATTATCGACTTATGTTTGGCAAGTTTAACCAAGTCACATGTAAGGGAATCAGGCAGTCGTCCTAGTTCATTATTTTTTTCTTAATATTTGGAGTTGTATAAAAGTTTTCGAATCACATTCTATAACTAGTTTCTTAATATTTTGAGTTGTATAAAAACTTAAGCTTAAAAGTTGGGCCAGTTGGGTTTGATGGACAAATGCTAGACTTATATCTTAGGTCCAAATAATATTCTGGGCTTGTTGCTCTTTAAAAGTTAGAGACTTGGAGTTCATGTGGAAAACCATGTTGTTAGTCCATATGAGTGAAACTTTGTTAAAAACTTAAATACAAAGATGATTAATACGGAGAAAATGTCACAATATACAAATTAAAAGTCATGATTTGAAAGAGAAATGGACATTTTAAGTGTTACATTTCGAATGATGTTATCTGGAAAAAGCAACTCTAGCGACTTACAAGATCAATCATTTCTATTAGGTGGTGTTTGTTTTTCATAAAGAGGCTCTTAACAACATCTTAATCTGACTCATTTAGACGCGCTTACACATTTGGTTCATTAAAAGCGTTTGTTTTATTTCGTTCGTTCAGACGCGGTCAGAGGCTGAAATGTTTTAACTAACTAGATGTGGATGGGGAGGTCTTGATGCACATGAGCTTAAAATTTTCACTAAAAAGTATTTTCTTGTTAATTGATAATGTTAAGTATACCATGAAATTTTATTTTTCACAATATTATGATTGTAAATTTAATGACAGTAATAATTTGCAAACTATTTTGTTGGTGAGTTTAAAGGTTTGAATGTTTTTTAAAACATTTTATTATCACGTTTGAAAATTATGTTAATTTTATGACTAAAATGCTCTGTATAATTTTTAGAAATGTTTATGTTTCGTAAGAAATAAAACAGATTTTAATAATAAACTGATTTGTACTTTTATTGTTTAGACATTTAAAAAGTAAAAAACAAGCAGTATCATTTCATTCAGATTTAGATATTTGCACATCCGATTCAAAGATGCGAGTCAGATTCAGATTCATATTCAGAACCTCTTAATAAACAAACAACACATTAGTAGTTAGGAGGATGAAACGTCATAAGGGAAGAATACCAAAATATTAAAGTGAAATTAATTAAAATAAAATATGTCTAACTATAGTTACAAACATTATACTTTTGCGATATTAATTACATGATTATCCTACACATACTTGTACATAGGGATGAGCATTTCGATTCGAATTTTGAAAATGAATCAGAATCGAACCGAAATCGTACTGATTTTTGATAAACGTTACAGTATCGAGACTACGAAATAAGGTAAAAAAAATCGGAACAACTAATTCGGTACGAGACCGATACCAAATCAGGAAATTCAGAAAAAAGAAAAAAAAAACAAAAAAAAAATGAAAAACAAAAACGGGGAAAATCCGAATTCATGATATCGGTACCGGTACCATTATCCAAATCCCGTTCGGTATGGTACCGATATCACTAATTTATGCTCGAAAAGAAATCGATAGCACTGATTCGATATGGTACGGGACCGGTACCGTGATACATAGAACACATTTCATGTCGGTGGAGTTTACTCAACTTACCAAAATCACCCCAACCATAGTCACCTCTCACAACCTATAAAACGTTTCTTTCTTAAAAAAAAAAAAAAAAAAAAAAAAAAAAAAAAAAAAAAAAAAAAAAATCATTTCAAACCTTTAAACTCACCAACAATTTCACACACATACATCAACCAATTCAACAGTTACCAGGTAGCAATTTACCGTTTATTACCGTCAAATGTGTACTCTATTTTTTGTTAAATTAATCAATAATAGTGCTTTTAAACACTTTTTCAATTACATGTGGAAAAAACATTCAGAAATGCGATATTGTACGTACTACACAAACATATCATCAATATCCCAACCAATAAATTGCAATCCATTTAGCTAACAGATTGCTTATTTTTTCTGCAAGTTAGTGCAGAAATGCAGAATCACATAAAAGAACACTAAAGTCATGGAAAAAAACCCTTCACTGTTGCTTTCTTAAGATCTATTTGTCATTTGTCAATATGACATGTAGCATAAGATAAGTCAAACTGGTTTGGTCGAAGTTTACTAAAGTGATTTGGATGGCAATATCATCAAAACAGGAGCAGTTAATAGCTTGAGGTGGTATATATGTATCACACGATGTGATTGTCTAAGACACACAAGTATGTATTCTTATCCTGACAAAGTTGAGCAAAATTATGGTTCAAATTGTCTTCCTGATATGGTCAATAGTTCTCCTAAACAAACATCTTAGTGACATACAGCTCAACTACAGGAGCACTAAAAAAGCGTCACGAGGAAAAAACACAAGATATGTGACCCACTAACCGCTTTCTTTCTTTGAGCAGGTGGCAAGAGAGGACCGAAGCGTGTATTGGACAGCTGACCTTCAGCTTGCTCCAATTTTTCAGCTGTGTGATGATACAGGAAAACCCATATTAAAATTACAAACCAGAAGCAGCCAAGTGAAGTTCCCTGCAACGCTATTATTATGAAAATTAAGTTCCAAAACCTGATATCTATCCTGCAACATAGTCACCATTTCCAAGCTGAAAGAGATACAGTTTTGATGTGTTTTGAATCTTATAGTTTAGTTTCTCTACTTGTCATGTTCCCGAAGCATGTTTTGGGCATGTCATTTTTAAACTTACATGGTTTTTCATGTATGGCTTTGTCTTGTATTCTTTGATTGGTTGTTTTAATATATTTGTCGGGATATCGTAAAAAAAAATAGTATAAACTCATATTATTAGACATGTTACTTGGTTAGTTTACTTATCAATAGTTTGTAACCAAGTAAAAATGGAACAACAATAAGACCACATTATTAATTCATATATAACGTTACTAGTCTAGTTCTTAGACTCCTTGCATGCTCCTCAAACTTTCCAAGCAACAATCAAAAGCAGCAGAGACATCTTGTTGCATCTTCAACTTTTTCTGTTGATTTGGATACTGAGCATAATAACTAGAGATGGCTTCGTTTAGCCTCTTTCTCAAACTTTCCAAATCTTGTTGCATCTTCGGCACTGTCTTTAACTGTTGTTCATTACCTCCACATGCGGCTTCTTGTAGCATCTTACTCAATCTTTCTAGACTATATATTATTGCAGTTTGGGCGAAACCAGAAGGACCGGAAGCTTCTTCTTCCATAAGCATAACTTCTTCTTCCATAAGCCTATATAAATCTTCATGACAAGAATCCTCACCTTTTTCTAACTCTTTCCTTAACATTTTCTTTAAACGTTTCGCATATTTTGTATATTTAGAAACCCTCTCAGCAAGTTCACTAACTTGATCCATCTCCATCTTTATTGTGTCTATATTTGTCTTAATCGTGCCAGCATTGCAACCATTATCCATAGTATGGTTAACTGACAATGCATATGATTCTGTTGATTTTTAGACAAACATATAAAGCAATTAAACAAATGAATGATCGCAGGATCATGTAATACAAATTATAAAGATGTATAATAAGATAACTAATAATTCAAATTCAAATATTAAACATTACTGGGGTTTTGATTTCCTTCTTCTTCTTCTTGCATGTTCCTCAACCTTTCCAAAAAAAAATCAAAGTCAGAAGAGACATTTTGTTGCATCTTTGTCAATATCTTCGTAAAGTCGTCTTTGTATTTCTCTAAAATTTCCAAAAATAATGCAGTATCGTTATTTCGAGGACGATTGGTCGATTCTTGTATCTTCTTTAACTTCTCCATCTGATCTTCATCATAATTGCCTGAGTTGATGGCTTCTTGTAGCCGCTTATTCAAGTTTTTGGGTGAGGAGTGATCAGATACCATAGCAATGCGAGCATGCCCAGAATAACGCAAGGTATCATCTTCCATCGTCGTAAATAAATCTTTACCTCGACTAGATAACTGACTTTCTTCTATCTTTTTCCTCCAAATTTTCAGAACAAGTTCCACGGAAGTTGGTTGTTTGGAAATCGTATCAACCATTGTACAGATTCCAACCATTTTCATCATTAATGAATTAAAATCTTGCTTCAATACGCCATCATTCCAGTCCATTGTAATGGGCCTGTTAATTCACATACAACACATGTACATTACATATTAATCGGTATGATCTAAGAGTTCAAAACACACCCTCTTGGCGTTACGTCTAGCTATATGCTTATGAATATTTGACCTGTTTTATATCTAAGATTACATATAAAATGGTAAGAAGAACATCTATAAAGCAAATCAATCAACCAGACAAACAAAAAGCACAAGTAATTAAAATTGGCCCGGTTATATGCATGAAAACCTCTCTTTTGTATAAGACTTATCTAAAATTTTCGATTCCATTAAACAATAGTTACAATATCTATATAACTGACCTTCCCGTGTACAAGATAAAATCCAAAGCATACACTTGTGGCCTATTTATCTAGTGAGTGATAGAAAATAGCTAAAGATACATTTATACCAACACCTTATGAATTCATTTGAAGTCATCATGACTAATCAATCAATCTCGGGTTATTCATCTCTAAACCACAATGAATATACGAATTAAACTAAGGGAAATGAGATTTTCTTCTACTTTGTATACAACAACAACAACATACCCAATCCCGCTAGAGCATGCTTACTAATAATTTTCCACTCACGGTCATGACATGTAACACAATTGATGGTTTAAATTAAGAGAGACAATGAGTGAAGAAAAACCCGTATTATATTTTTTTGCGAATAAAAAGATAAGTAAAATTATATAGTAAGAGGATATAACAACACTCTCAAACGAAATAGGATATATATCATACATCAAATCATCACTCGTATATAGGGATTGTTACATGTTAACAAAAGTACCAAACGTATAATTAACATCATACATATTATTATGTTCAACAAACTCATTGAATAAAACAAACCTGGATTGCATGTTGTATTAATTGTTATTGGAATCTCCCCTAAACCTTAGCACTCAGAGTTTGATCGCAAAACCAAACCGAATACAATATCGAATGAATCTGATTTTTGTGCCTTTTATAGTGTTAATTTATTCGAATGTCGGCTGCTAGAGTTAAATCCCGTATATGACTCTAAAAGCTGCTCAAAAGGCCCAAATATTTAATTTAGTTGTGTACTTGTGTAGGCCTCATATTAGTCCAATCTTATATCGATCTGTTGCATTGACCCATATCAACTTAAAAATCCATGTCTGCACTTGTCTACACAACATATTTATCATACGTAGTTCTTAGCTAGGCGAGACAATGTTCACCTATTCCATGTTGTCTATGATATAGTCAAACATCAAAGTCGACGCTACTCGCTTTCCCTCATCCTAACAACTTCTAACTCCTGAAATACACATACGATAAAATACGTATGTCATCATCATGTATGTCCCATCAATATTAGATTTAAATAGAGCCATTATATATTACCAATAGCAATGGCCAATGGGGTTGACATACTCCAATAGCTCTCATCCTGAGGATGAGCAAGAGGATCTCCATATATGCCTCGGAAGTCGATGTCAATGAGGTGGTGAAACGACTCAGGCCATGACACCTGATTCTCGCTAAGGTACTTCTTACCAAATGCATTCTTTCACAGTCTAATCAGTACATTCATTCACACAATTAGTACAATGAGTGAAGTACATACGTAGGTAAGTTCTAAAGATAGTATAACATGTTACCGGATTGCTTGAGTCATGAAATTGCTGAAAACACGTCTCATCAATCCTCTGCAACAACGTGTCAACTGCCAAGTCAAACTAATGGAATCCCGTCATATCTTCAAAAACTTAGTCGTGTCAATATTTAACAGCTTCAATCGAAGCTCTGGGAATGATTTGGTGCACGTTCTGCAAGAAACGGGTTCATGTATGGCACTGCACCTATGATACGAAATGGGCCTGTTTGACTGGTTTGCACACATGGTTGAACCGTTGAAGAAGGTGATGAACTAAAATCGTCAAGGTGTTGACATTATCTTCTTTCTTTTCTACAAAAAAATGAATGTTTGGACCCATTTTCTCGAAGAATTGGGTTATATTATCATCTTAAACAAGTCAAGTAGAATCACTAGTAACTTATTTGTTATGAAATATGAAAAAAATGGTTCACCTAGCTCATACCAAAAAAATTACCCATTTTGACCCGTTTGGTCATATCTGGTTATGATTATGTTTGTTTTTCCGAGTTTGCATTTCCATGGTGATGAGAGAAAGAAATAACTAGTTGCCTAAGAGAAGAGATCACAAGGTCTTTGTCTTCTTACAACAGAACCAGCGACAATAATTCTACAAGGACTTGGTTTTGACCAAAACATGCAATATGTTGCTTCTGGTTTGTGGCAGTGAAAAGTGACTTGCAGATTTTAAGTGCTGCATACCCTCAAATCGTAAGTGTTTGTTATTACCCAATTACCCTACACGTTTTGAATTGCTGGAAAGTTTTTATCTTTCCAAAAACAGTCAGTTTGATTTTTAAGAAAATTTTATATTTTACTTTATTTAGGTCAAGAAATAAACTTTATCAGACCAGGATGAGTCAAGACGGTTCGAATGACATTCATCCCAAATGGGGGGTCTTTATTTCATGGGTTCAGTTGCTAGTAACATATATGTTCCATCGCATGATGGCAACATGGCCAAGCTTGTGGAAGATCAGTGAAGGTATGTATATTTCTTTCTATACATATATGTATATCTTGATAAAAACACCGACACTGTGGTGGATATGTAGACGGATTATATTGGTGTCTTTGATAGGACAATTTAAAAAAAAAAAAAAAAAAAAAAAGGTAGCTTGTAAACTTAGATTGCTAAACTCTCAAGTAAAACATAGTTTTGTCCCTTTGGGTTGTGCTTTACTTCAAATGGGTCAAATACATAGATGAGCTAACAAAGTGAAATGGGTCGAATGTCATCCAAGGTCTATTTATTTTAATGCTTACAACTTCCTAAATCGTTTTATTCAGAGTTTAGTGTAACCTTGTAATTATATTATTATTATTATAAGCATAATTTTAACAGTAATTATTTTCTGGTTCTAGTAAAATGAACAAAGCTTAGATTGCGGGTCAACACATTCTGACCCATCCTTAGTAGAAAAAGGACCTTTTTACCCTTGCCTATCTTGCCAGAAATAAAATGACACAAAATTCAATAGTTTGCTTAGTTCTTATTCGAAGCAAACTATTGTTCTAGCTAAACTAACAATCTTGGATACACTGTAGAAATTAATATACGAAAAAGTAATGCAAAGTTTATTGACCCCGTTTGCGATAAAAAAAGTCAAACCTGATACTTTTGACATTCGATCAGTTGTATCATGGTATTCTTGTGTGTTTGAAACATAGATGAAATTATACTTTTCTCGCATGTGTTGTATAATGCAGGTAACTTAGCTTCAAGAAAACTATCCAACTAATTAAAAAGATACAAATCAAAACAGAGAAACATAACTCATCATTAGAAATCACTTGATGGGTGCCGCTGTACAAGATCAAAAGGAAACAAAATCTAAAGCAATATCATATCATCGATCAAAGCAACCCTAGATTCATGTGACCTATGAGCTAGTAACCCCTTTTGCGATTTCCTTTTAATGGCTTAATAAACCTAAAACATTCACCTAATGAAAATCTGCTCCCATCACCATGAGTACCCACAACTCCCACTTTTCGTCTCCATATCTCTACTATGTCTTCTTCTTCTGGGGGTTCATCTTCTTGAGCATCAACTGGTTGCAAGTCCAGATTATTCACCAAAATATCATCAACAAGTGCAACAGCAGAAGATTCCTCAGCAACTTCATTTTGATCATCAACAAGTCCAACAGAAGACAGTTCTTGAGCAACTCCATATTGACCATCACCTTGTTGCAACCCCAGATTGTTCGTCACACTCACATCATCATACTCATTAGTGGCATTGTTTTGGGACCCATTAGTAAGTGTAAATGAAGAAGATAATTCTTGAACAAGTTGATCTTGTGGCGGGCTTTGTTCAGTTAACAAAATATCAGTATGATCAGCACCTTGTTCCAGCCCCACATTATGCACATCAACATTCTCATACGCGATGACAGATTCAATGTTTTGCATTTCACGATTATGGGATCGAGAAACACTATCAAGAAGTGTTATTTGAGGGCTTTCAACTACATGATCATCTAGTTGCACATCTTCTTGATCGTCAACTTGTTGCAACGCTGAATTATTAACAACACCATCATAACCTCCATCAACAGATTCACTGTTTGACGATTCTTGAGCAACTTCTTGTGGCAGAGCTTGTAGATGTAGCATATCATTAAGTTGTTGCAGCTCTCGATGAATCAACGCAAGATCATCCAGAGCAGATCTTGAAACACCATCAAGAAGTGGCGACGACGATTCTTGAGCAACTTGTTCTTCTGGTGGTGCATGTTGATTTAGCAAATCATTAAGTTGCTGCAAATCATGATTAATCACTGCAATATCATCAAGAACTGAACTTGAAGCACCATCAAGAAGTGCCGATTCTTGATCAACCTCATCAGCAAACCCCAAATCATTCTCATCACCTAAAGAAGAAGAAGAAGATGTATCATCTATCGGTGGATCTTGTAAGTGAGATCTTACGAGTCTTTGCTCCTCCACAATCACTTGCCAACGACTTACACTCGCTTCTTCAATTCCAGAACGCAGACCATCAATAGTAACCGCATCAAGTTGTTTCTCATTAAAATCTAAGTCATTCAATTCCGTGTCGGTTCTCGTGTCATGAAGCCTCCTTACAATGATCATCTCTGTAACCCTAGTTACATATTCCGAAACCCGTTTAACACGCTGCTTTGAAACACTATTCTTTATTACATACTTCCGCAACCCATCAAAACGCAAACGAACATTATTTAGAAATTCTTCTGCACGTTCAAGAAACGTAATGGAGTAGGACTCAAATTCGGATACTATTTGATTGAACTCTGTAAACACGATCATATGTCGTTGCCTGATGATATCGTCAAGAACACACTTGCTCTTATCAATAATCTCACCATCACTAGAAGATGATGATGATGATGATGTCGACAATGGTGACATTGGTGTTAACACGATACTTGAAGACATTATTAAAAAAATGCGAACTAAAAGAATCAAGAAAAGGGTTTTGAATGTTGAATTTGTTGGGGAAAATTGTTGGTATTTATAAATGTTTAACGAACATATTATTTTGAATGTTTGAATTTGTTGGGGAAAATTGTTGGGCCCATGACTTAAGTTTTATTTTATACTATATGGTTTGTTTTCGTTTTATCGATCAAATGTTTCCTTTTATTTATCATGTACCCACTTATTATTGCTAAGTTTTCCTTTTTGTTTCTTTTTATATTATTATTTCTTCTTTTGCTAACACGGTGCTAATGTTAATTAAATAAACATTTACTTTGTTTAGAGAAATGCTAGCAAAGCTTTTAGGACTGTTGACAACAAGAAACTTTTCATAAAATTCGTTAATATTAGGACATAGTGAGAAAAAATGACCAATAATAACAAAAGTGAATTGAATTTGCGTGTGAGAAATTTTAAAAGATGTTTAATAATGATAACTTGTGACTACGGTTTATTGTCAACTATTTTAACCTCATAGTATTGTCACAATATCATGTGGATAATATACAGTTTTTATATGAAAAATATTGTTATTGCATAAAATGATTCAAAACTAAAATTGTCGTCATCCGTATATCTATGTATCGTAAAATATATAAATAAAAGAAATTTTCACTAAATATTACAATTGCATGGTACCCATCGCTGCAACGCGCGGGTACCCTGCTAGTATATAAACACTATGTATATTTATTTGATTTCGGTTTTTGGTTCAAATTGCTAGAACCATAACCGAACTGAGAACTGAATTTTTAATTCGGTTCGGTTCGGTTTTGGCAAATTCAGTTCGGTTACAAGTTCGATTCGATTATTTTCGGTTCGGTTTCGGTTTATTCGGGTATTACCCAAACCAGGAACACCCCTACTCCTTACCATTCTTTAACTCTTCACCAGAGTTGTTCCATGAATTGTTGAAATTTTAGCGGGTCCTGGACGAAATTATATAATGAGGCTTTTGGATAAGCAATGTTATATAAAGTGTCACCGTTTATAAGATATAATGCAATTACTTATCTAAGCGTTCCCATAGTAAATTTTAAAAATCACTTACATTATACTAAGAAGATTTAGTTCTCTAAAAACAATGATGATTGTTATATTTGTGCCACATTAAAGGATGATACAAATAAAAGACTACTTAAAAAAAAATAAAAAAAATAAATAAATAATAATAATAATAATAATAATAATAATAATAATAATAATAATAATAATAAAATTAAAAAACCTCAAATATTCAAGAAATCATGTGGGTTACTTTAATGAGAAAAATTATTATTATACAAATATATATATAATAAATATAAAATATATACTTAACACTTTGCATACTTTGCTTTGAAAAAATCGTCCGATTTTTACAAAACAAAGTTTTTAGTTTTTACGGTAAGTTTTATCAAAATAATTCTAAAAGGTGTATATGTTGGTTCTCGAGGCACTCTTGCGATTTAATAATATTTTTTTGAACATTGTAAATTAGAATGCATTTTAAAACTCTATTGATTTAATAATATTGTTTTTGGACGACTTTTATAGGCTAGCCAAACCGGTGGTGACTCCAGTTTCCGGTTGAACCCGTTGGTCCGGTCCGTATTTTAAAACCATATATACCATTAACTTGTTTTAATAAATTGTATGAAGCTTTGTATGTTTTATTATGTTGTACAAAATGTATAATAACAAGTATTCTTTATATTAGGGGTGTTTCCAACAATCTCAAACAATCGTTCAACCCAGTATGTGCCTTTTAACCCTTTAAATAAAACATTTATTAGGTAATTATTGATATAGACGTTTTTTTTTCTTACATTAAATTACTTTGTATTTTTATTTATTTCATTAAAAACGTGTATACAAAAAGTGCTTTAAAGGGTTGTAACCAATGCTATTATAGATGTACTTATTAAAATTTCCCATTATAAGTAAGTGTTGAATCTTAATTTTTTAAGCCTTCAATTTTAGGAATGTCTAAAATGCTTTATAATGTAATATAGATTTATATGTAAAAAAAGATATTAAAACTCTTTCATACTATAAATTTAACATCTTTAAGTTTGAAACATATATTTTACTAAAAATCTATATAAATATATGAATAAATAATTAAAAATGTGTAATTCGGGTTAGTCGGTTCGGTTTTCGGTTATTCGGTTCGATATAATCAATTTGAATTCGGTTCAGCTCGGTTCTCGGTTATACCCAGAAAATTTTTTTAACCGAATTAATCAAATCGAACAAACCGAATAACTCGATAACCGAACCGATGAACACCCTAGTAAGGAGTATAAGAGTATTGGTTGGGATTGTTTAGACTACATTCGTGAGTTTTTTTTTGTTTATCATATGAAGATTCATTATGGGCTATGGTTGGAGAAGTCTTTGGATTTATTGGGCCAATATTGTGTTTTACCAAGCGAATATTGGCAGGCCACTAAAGAAGATTTAGGTCTGTTTGGTATGTGGGTTTCACAAGGTTTAGAATCATTCAATTCTAAATTTATTTGTTTAGTACACATATATAGGTTTCAAGTAATCACTTGATATCAAATTTTCAATCCATACTCACTTCGTGGCTTTTATGAAACATGTCACAGGGAATAACATTATTTTATTTGATAAAATTTGTCTACCGCACATTTTTCAACCATCTTTTTTATTTTATATTTTTTATATTAAAATAATATATTTTATTAAAATTTCTTAATAAAATAAATATATTTTTAAATTCTAATAAATAATTTTCTCCCTCCTCATTTCTATCATACAAAATCCAAATCCAAATCCGATTCTAATCCCACTTATGAACCAAACGGACCTATTGCTTTATTTAATTTGAAGCGTAATTGGTTTTATGGTTATGGTTTTAGTATTGTAATTTTGTCCTATTATTGTGTAGGGACTTATTACTTTTATTGTTTCATAAAAAAGGGTAAAACGAGACCTTAAAGATACCAGAAAGTGTTTTGTTAAATCTACTCCAAAACTGATTTTTACATAAGCAGAACTATACCTAAACACTAGAAACTCATCACCCACGACTCTAAAAAGTAACCCCCCCCCCCCCCATACCAGAAAGTGTTTTGTTAAATCTACTCCAAAACTGATTTTTACATAAGCAGAACTATACCTAAACACTAGAAACTCATCACCCACGACTCTAAAAAGTAACCCCCCCTCCCCCCCCCCCCCCCCCCCAGCTTAGGGTGTTACAAAATCTGACTATCCAAGGATTTACACGTAAAACGACACCTACAAGATCATATAGCATAAACCAATACTTAACGCCTAAATAACAAATTAATGATAATGAAAGTAAATATACATCAAACACTAGAAACCCTTCATCCACAACTCGAAAGTGTAACTCACCCATATAATCAGGAACCACAACTTAATTAATGACAATTATTATTTATATTCCTTCATCCACAACTCGAAAGTGTAACTACTAAAAACTAACAAATTAATGACAAGCAATTAGCAAAATCCTAACAGAACAAAATCACAATTATTTATATTCCTTAACGATATAATAATATCAAGATTCAGGGATTAGCTTTTCACAAAAAACTCATACTCAATCAGAACTAAAGTCACTATACCCAAACACTAGAAACTCATCATCCACGACCCAAACAAGCGAACTAACCACATAATCAGTAGTAAACTAGTCATCAGTCACAAAATCTATTGATTTCTACGTTAGTATCAAAACACCTATCCTCACACCATCTACTCTCAACACTCAGAAAAAGAAGCTTCTATAACCCAATAACACCACTAACCATGAGACCAATCCAACCCTTAAAACTCCTAATAACAAACGGCATTCCAGAATACCATGAACAAAAACAACACCATCTTTTGACTTAAAAACAATAGGCGATCAAAAGGAGCACAGACTTACTAAAAAAGCTAGAGAAAACCTCAACTTAACAATACTAGAGGACATTAGCATAGTGTCCAAAAAAAGTTTTCAACACATGAAAATGTAAAAAAAAGAACAACTGCAATACATGAATAAGCATACACCAAACAATCATTTCTTATCCTGAAACATAACAGATACTTAAGACTCTTCAATAGTTCAACACATGAAAATAATCATTAAAAAAAAATGGGGTTTTTATTCCAATAAAAACTACTCTTTGAGGTATTTCATCAAACACTTATAAAAACACTAAATATAGTACGTAAAAACATTCATTGAAGAAGCATAATAATGTTTTTACTTATTTTACCGGATGGAATGCCCTTTACAAAATAATAATAAAATGTTTTTACTACAGTTAAAAAGAGTGTTTGATGGACAAATGAAGTTTTATACTTAGATGTTAGGCCCCAATAGTATTTTGGGCTTGTAGCTTTTCGAAAGTTGGACTTCATTTGGAAAACCATAATGTTCCTCAATACGAGACTATGAGTGATCCTTTAAATACAAACATGATTAAATGGCATGCTTATTTAATGTTTATCTATGCTACATATAAATAGAAAACGCGTTTGTTTAAAACTTAAATACTTCATAAATAAATAATATTGTTAAACTAAAATACACATAAGTATAAATGGAATTGCAATCAATTAAATATTTAAATAATTAACTACAGTTTAAACATCTAATTACGTTTACTGTCACTTGCTCTGCGCTCATATACGCGCATGTGCGCGCACACACATATTAAAGCTACTATACACCGTCATCATAAAAGTCATGATTTGAAAGAGAATTGTACATTTTAGGTGTTAAAAATAGGTCAATGCATTAGATTAAAAGGTTTAAGATGACTAGTGAACCAATATATTGATATTGTTCATCCTATTGATTGTGCTATTTTTAATTTAGTATGTGAGAGATAAGTTTTATTTGAGATTTTGTTGAAAAGATTTTTACCATTGAAGTAGTGATATCAATCATTTATATTAATGGGGGGAAGAAAAGTTATAATCAAATAAGAAAAAAAAATAAAAATAAAAATAATAAGAAGAAAGCATAACCATATATTTCAGATGAACATATTAAAATAAATGCGTTTCCCCTTAAAAATCTCACCTTATTTGAAATTTGTGGATAGAAATTCTTTTTATTTTTATTTTTATTTATTTATTTATTTATTTTTCTGAATCCCTTCCCGGGGAAAGAATACTATAATATTGAAGTGAAACTAATTAAAATAAATTATGTAACTATAGTTACAAACATTATACTTTTGTGATATTAATTAATCACATGATTATCCTACACATACTTCTACAAATGTTTAATATGTTTATTATTAAAGATTTGCTGCAATTTCTTACTAAATCATTTTACAAAATACTCCTACACACACAACAATATTAAATAGTTTTTCCGCTCATTCTCTATCTGCACCGAAATTGTCAGTTCCGCCACTTGACAGGATCCTGTGAGTAAGCAGTTTTGTAGGATGATTTAGTAGAAGGATTTAGCATTTTTGTTCTTATTAAGATTGCAATTTTATACCACTAAAAAAGTCTTGCATAATTCTAGTTCTTTTTTATTTACAGTTTGTAGTTTGATATTGATCGCGTATAGCGCTATCCGGGTCAGAACCCCGGATACAAAACTACAAAAGCCGGGCCAGGACTTAACCAACAAGACGCGGCAACCCACATCCAAAACATGCGGCGGCGGCTCACAACGAGAAGCCGCGAGTCAAGCATAAAAGACAAATAGTACACAAGATACAACATAGTGGAGCATCCCGAACAATAAGGGAAGGTGCATAACTTCGAGCAATATGCACCAACGGTCGGAAAGGACAAGCACATTTTTGCCTATAAAAGAAGAAGAAATCTCCACATTTGGTAACACCAACGTCATAATACAATTCTTACTAAATACTTTCTCTCTCTACTCATACTTACTCTCACACTGGAGGTTGACCGCGGAAGTCCCTCTTCCGCGGTGAGGCTAACGGTGTTTTCTCTTTCTTAGCAGACTAACAGCAATCTTGAAGTTCCGAATTTGTTCTCCCAAGAGCTAGATTTATCTAGGTGTTGGATCGAGACCAGATTTTGTACTAACAAGTGGCGCCATCCACACTGTGACCCGATCATCTAAACTGCGTTCCAAAAAGATAACTCTAACCAACATGAGTACACCGGCAGGGAGTGGCCCCACTCCCACCCAAGAACACTCTACAGTATGAAACACGTTAGAGAAAGAGAAGAGTCAGGGGGTAGACGAAATAATGCCGGATGCGGCAATACGAGAGTTTTGCGACAAGCACTACGATCAATTGCTACCTTTGATGGCTGAGAAAGTCCACCAAGAGAAACTGAGGCAATTGCAGACGCGCCTTGACTTCAACAATGACGATGGGAAAAGCGGTAAGTCCCGAAGCTCTGGATCGAAAAACTTAGAGAAAGCGAGGGCAAACTGCCACGGCAAAGCAGTCCAAGCACTAGATCCGGACCCTCTGAATATTCCCGTTCCCAAAGTATCTTCTCCCGGCTTAGCAACGGAGAAATGAGAACGTCCACAGAAGACCGCGAGCAACAAAGGTTCCCCCGGTCCGCTGTTTTCTCACGCTTAGGAGAAAAGAGGCGTGACATCAAGTCGCGGCTAGGGGACCGGAGGTCGGACGTGTTTAACCGACTAAAGCCGGACAACCGCACCAGGCGTGCCTGGAGGGAAGGAAGTGAGGAGAGACGCATAAAAAGAAGAAACAGAGGTCCCAGCCCGACTCTCAGTAGCACCTCCCATCCCCGGAGAGAAAACGCCAGAAGAAAATCTGCATGGTCCGAACCCGAGAGACGCAGAGAAAGGTCACCACCAGAAAGCGAAGGAAGCGATGAAGGGTATTGGAGGTCCAAGTCCGAAAACGACAATGACGATCTCTATCGTCCGTACGATATTGAAGATACCGATCCGTTCACACAACGAATCAGGAACTTCGATTTCCCAAAACGAACCAGAATGCCGTCCAATGTCAAAACATACGACGGGACCACAGATCCGGAAGATCACTTGAAAAACTTTTGCACCGCGGCTAAGATAGAACGCTGGCCCATGCCCACATGGTGCCACATGTTCAACTCAACCCTCATGGGACATGCCCGCGTGTGGTTCGACGAATTGCCAACAGAAAGCATAGACAGCTTCGAAGACTTACGGAAGGGATTCCTTTCCTACTTCCTACAACAAAAGAAGTATGCAAAAGATCCAGTGGAGTTGCATCACATTAAACAAAGAGAAGGGGAGCCAACTGGAGCCTTTGTGGAGTGCTTCAAAGCCGAAAGCATGCATGTAAAAGGAGTTCCAGAATGTATGAAAATCTCGGGCTTCATGCACGGGATCACCAACCCGGATTTAATCAAGCGGCTCAATGATAAAATTCCACAAACCGTGGATGAAATGTGGAAGGCGACAACAGCCTTTCTCCGCGGAACCACTGCCGCAGCCAACCAATCAAAGAAGAAGCAAGATCGCTCCTCATGGAGAATCCCAGATATGGAAGGCAAGGTTGGCCAAAACAGCCGGACATTCGAGCGAAAAACAGAATTCAAAGGAAGATCTAGAGCTGACCGAAGATGCTCTGACCGTTTCACGCCTCTCACCAAGACACCAAAAGAGATTCTTGCAATGGGATCAGTCAAGTTCACGGCTCCACCACCAATGGCAAGCCCGGCAGAATCCATAAACAAAGATAAGTACTGTGACTTTCATAGGGAAAAGGGGCACAACACAGGTGAATGTTTTCAATTAAAGAAACAAATTGAGGAAGCAGTCAGATCCGGCCAGCTAGCACATATGGTGAAGGAAATCAAGAATGGTGTTCAAAAAGGAGGACTCAAAGGCGACAAAAAAGAAGCCAATCCAAAAGATAAAGCTCCGGCTATATTCATGCTCCAGACGTGGCAACGCAGCGTGAAACCAAAAACAATGCCGCGGCCAAACCCAAACATGGAGATATCCTTTCCCCCAGTGGCAGGAGACGATTGGGACGATCATCCGCTGGTAATTAAGGCAGAGATTGGTGGACACCACGTACATAGAATGTATGTAGATAACGGAAGTGCCTCAGAAGTACTTTATGAGCATTGTTTCAATCGCCTCAGCCCAGAGGTACGACGAAAAATGGTTCCCGTGACTACCCCACTCTTGGGGTTCAGTGGTGAAATATCTTGGCTGCTGGGACAAATATTACTGGAAGTGACGTTGGGAGACGAGTGCAATTCAGCAAGCACATGGATGAACTTCATGATCGTCAGGTCGCCATCCCCGTATAATGAAATTATTGGGAGACCGGGGATACGCCTACTCGGGATCATTCCATCCACTGCCCACGGTATGCTGAAATTCCCCACCAAAGGAGGAATTGTAACACTGCATACTGACAAGGTAATCCCAGCAGAATGCCGGATGATAGGAGAAGCGCAGTCGGGGCAAGACCACCTAAAACCATCCGCAGAGGGAATTAAAGTGGCTATACACCCAGAATTTCCGGAGCAAACGATTACCATTGGGGGCGGAATGACAGAACAAGGGAAAAAGAACCTTGGCGAACTGTTGAAAGATAACTTGGATATCTTCGCCTGGCAACCCTCGGACATGACAGGTGTCCCACGAAATATCGCGGAACATAGGCTAAATGTTAGGGAAGGTTACGCCCCGGTTAGGCAGAAGAAAAGAGGGCAAGCTCCGGAGAGAAACAAAGCAATTAATGAAGATGTAACAAAACTGGTGGAGGCCGGCATTATGAGGGAAGTTCACTACCACGACTGGCTATCTAATCCTGTATTAGTGAAGAAAAGCGACGGAAGTTGGAGAATGTGTGTGGATTTCAAAGATCTAAATAAGGCTTGTCCCAAAGATTGTTACCCGCTTCCAGAAATAGACTGGAAGGTTGAATCCTTATGCGGATATGCTTTCAAATGCTTTCTGGGCGCGTACAAAGGGTATCACCAAATTCAAATGGCCCCGGAAGACGAGGAAAAGACCGCTTTCCACACCAGCCAAGGGATTTTTTGCTACACAAAAATGCCGTTTGGATTAAAGAATGCAGGGGCAACCTACCAGCGGTTAGTGGATAAGGCTTTCAACAAACAGATAGGACGGAACTTGGAAGTATACGTGGATGATTTGGTGATAAAAAGCCACTCGGAAACAGACATGCTCAGAGACATAGGAGAAACCTTCGAAACACTCAGAAGAATCAATATGAAACTAAATCCAAAGAAATGCACCTTCGGAGCAGAAGAAGGAGTATTCCTAGGACACGTGATAAGCAGGAGTGGCATAAAAGCATGTCCGGAAAAATCTGAGGCCGTGACGTTACTCCCATCACCAAGAACCCTGAAAGAGGTACAAATTTTGAATGGTAAGCTGGCCAGTCTAAATCGTTTCCTATCCAAATCCGCGGAAAAGTCTTTACCATTCTTCAAAACACTGAAGAAGTGCATCAAGAAAAGCGATTTCAACTAGACCACGGATGCAGAGAAAGCATTCCAGGAAATGAAAAAGCACATCGCCAATCTTCCCACATTAACAGCTCCACGCCCAAAAGAAGAACTAATAGTATACTTATCCGCAGCAAGAGAAGCCATAAGTGCCGTATTATTAGCAGAAAGAGGATCACGGCAAGAACCCATTTACTTCATAAGCCGTGCCCTACAAGGTCCGGAGGTAAACTACTGCCCAATGGAAAAGTTGGTACTAGCGTTGGTTCATGCAACCCGGAGGCTCCGGAGATACTTTCAAGCACACCCGGTAGTAGTTATCACCGACCAACCAGTTAAACAGGTGTTGTGCTCTTCTGTAAAATATTATTTATTTATTTGTTCGAAGTAAGATGACTATACGAGTTCCATATATTTAAATTTAAACATTGCATTTATACTTGCATACACCTTTAATAAAAAGGTTATTTAAACTAGGCTAAAATATATTTTATTACCTCAAACTTAGTTAACTAGGTTTTTTTAGTACCATAAACTTTTAAAGATATATCACACTACCTCAAACTTGACAAAGAGGTCCATTTAGTCCCTACACCGAGTTTGACTCGGTCATGTGAGTGACACATGATTGTCTTGTATATATATTGACTGAAACTTACAAAACATAGTTTATGTATACTAGCAGGGTACCCGCGCGTTGCTGCGGCGGTGGGTACCCTGAAATAAAATTTTCCACTGAATCATGTATTTTAGTTTATTATGCTCTTTTTGATAATAAATTTACGGATATCAAGAATTTCATGTGACGTATTTTAACTCATTAACTAAGGAATTTATTTCGTCTTTTTGAGTTTTTTTTAAGCGATTCGTATAGCATATGCCCGTTTGGCCTGTGCCCATTTCGGCTCGAGACCGTTTGGCTCGTGCCTGTCCGGACTCGAGCCCATTTGGCCCGTTTGGGCTTGAATATTTGTATAATGTGCTTCATTATTTGTAGTTTTTAGTGACATTTAATGCATGAATTGTGTTTAAGTTAGTTGTACAATATGCTTGATAATTTGTATTTTTTATGTAAGAGGTATTTTAATAACTGCATTAATTGTATTTATTGACCATAGGGCTGAGCTTTTCTGACGACTACCGACACCCGACCGCTACCCGACACCGACCGAAACTAACCAATCTACACTCGGGTCGGGAGGCAGTTTGATTTTTCTGGCTAATCAGGATCGGTATCGGGATTACCCGACATAACACAAAGTCGACCACTGTCCCGACCGCCACCCGACACCGACCGACACTAACCGATCTACACTCGGGTCGGGAGTCGGTTTGATTTTTCCGGCTAATCGGGATCGGGATAAGTCGGGATCGGGACAGGTCGGGATCGTCCCGATGCTCAGCCCTAGTTGACCAATTAATTATTGACTAAATTAAATATCTTGACTACATTAATAGCATTAAAGTGGTGTACATTATGTTTGTCTTGTAAGTCTGAAAATTAAGAGTGAGTATGTGTATTAAAGTGGTGTACATTATGATTTTTGTCTTGTACGTCTTAAAATTAAGAGTGAGGTGCCTTCGTGCATTATATGTAGTATAAATTTCATGGTTAGCTTCTTAAATTCATCATATATGTTTTTATCACTACTGCAACACAACCAACAATCCGTTAACTTTCTATCATCACGTACAATACCAATATTTCTAAATAAACAAAATAACAAAAACTAACAAAGATAAGAAACATCCAATTAATAATCTTATTTTTGTTTATGTATATAATAGAGGTTAAATGAAATTACTGGGTACATGAACAATACAATGTTTACAACCAACAATTACAAATCACTTTTGATGACGAATACCAACTTCAACACATGGTGCCATATGATGCCCAAATTTAAGGAATTTGGTTAAATATATCATCAATTTTGCCTAATTGGGTTAAATATATCATGAATTGAGAAGCAAGTAGATGATGAAAATTGATAAGATAGCCATTAGATGACGGCAAGAAAAAAGCCACCAACCAATGAGAAGCGAGAATGACTTAGGGGTTCCGGTTGAATTGATTTGTTGTGGTTGTATTATATGTGCTTATGCCCTCAACAATAAAAAGACGAAGATTTCCAAATTCCACTACTAAAAGGATGGAAATCAAATGATATATACATGACAAGCATGTGCCAGTCACATGACCGAGTCAAACTCGGTGCAGGGTACTAAATGGACATGTTTGTCAAGTTTGGGGTAATATAATATACCTTTAAAAGTTTAGGGTACTAAAAAACCCAGTTGACCAAGTTTGAGGTAGTAAAATACATTTTGGCCAACTACTCACTTGATTTATAAAAGTAATAAATATTATAAAGTATTTGCATGCTTAACTTAAACTTTTTTTTTTTCTTCTCTAAAAGTAAAAGAGATGACAGCTTCATAATGATTTATTGGGTTCATCACTATATTTAAATGTTAGATGACTTAAATAATGACATATTCTTATCTAAACTTTATTTATTCATATAAATAAAAATTAAATTTAGCTGTTTTAGTTATTATAATTTAATTATTCTTATCTAATTCTATTTTAATATGTTTGATTTTGCTTTCTTTGTGACTATTTAAAAAATTTAAAACTATATTTCTACTCCCCATAATGGTGGTCCCAATATGTGATGTTAATTAGATTGATGGTCTTTTATTTTCATTTGGAAAGTGACAAATTAGTTTTCCAAACCTGTAACAACAATAAAGAATTGTATAATAGAGAAAAAACAGTAATGCTCTAAATCCTGTTTTTGATCAAGTCACTGAAAGGCATTTTATTTAATCTATTTGCAAATAAGCTTTGACGTATTATTTTTCATTATGAAAATTCCATTATTATCCGTAACTTAAAAAAGTTATCTTTTTATGTAATGGTTGTTTGATATTTATTACGGAGTACTACAATTTATTAGGTATATTACATCCACAAAATTTTTACAAAATATATTTTCACAAAAGAGTGTGACATTAATAGAAAGATGAGAATTTAAAAAGAGTAATGTTATAGATTCACATAAAATTTTACAAAAATAAAAACATATAATGATGTGTGATGATAATATATATGGTATTATCTCTTTTTCTCTTAAATTTTTACTCTTATTTGCATCCAAAAATTAACATACACATCATTGTGTGAAACTTTTTTTTTTTTTTTTTTTTTTTTTTTTTACCTTATGTTAATATATCATTCCTTACGTAAATGTAATAGAGATAATTGATAATTTATTAAGATAATTTTTGTTGACGATAAGTCATTTTGTTAGCGATTCTTTGTGAATATTTTAAGAATGCATCACTTTCTTTATTACTATATTAGTTTGACAGTAGAATAAGTTTTCGGGTTATGCTACAAGCCTACAAGCACAAAAGATTTACAAAAAAACATCCACAAAGTAAAGTGTTATATTTTGATTGGTAGCTTTTGCAATAATTTCTTTCTCCTCTTTTTAATTAATCTAATCAAAACATAACACCTCAGTTTTGTGAATATTTTTTTTGTAAATCTTTTGTGATTGTAGCATAACTCGTAGAATAATGTTATTGCGTGCATCAAACAAACATCCTTTTTAATGGCAATCATATGTAATTTCAATGAGGCAAGTTATAATACCAGAGAAAACATGTACATTGATGGTTTTAATCATAATAACTCATTTTTAACAGAAATAAAATATACACTCACACTCCTTTCACCTATTTTCTTTGAATTAAAAACTTACTTTCGCCTTTCGTTAAAAAATTTAATGTATCTCAATAATCATTAATTGTTAGGTGAAATAAATTACACGATCACAATAAATATTTGATTATCTTTCAAAAAAATAATTTTAATATATTTTCGACAAGTTTTTTTTTTTTTTTTTTTTTTTTTTTTTTTTTTTTTTTTTTTAGTACATGAGTTTGTATAATATATCACATGTGATGTAACATAAATATAAGTTAAATATAAATATAACATAAATCTGTAAGTTCGAACATGCAGTATGCTGTTGTAGTGCTGAGCAAACAGACCGTTCTGACTGGACTGACTGAGACTGACTGGACCGAAGGACTAGCGGTTCAGTCTTGGTCTCAGTCCGGTCCGGTCTAAAAACCGACCATTTTGCCATCTTGGACCGGACCAAAGGACCGGACCAAGACTGACCGGATAGGATCGAACATTCGGTATTGGTCTCGGTCTTGGTTTTTGGCAATTTCAGTCTTGGTCTTGGTCGGTCCAGTCCAGTCTTCGATCGATGATCAGCCCTATGCTGTTGTAGAATTGGCGTTAGTATTTGTGTAGAACTCTAAATGATTTGCTATTTTTTGCATTTGAAAATACAAATTGTTAATTTTCCAACCATATATCACATATAATTTTTGAATTTCTAAATCATTACAGTTTATACACATAAGTTGGAGAAAGTATATGATTTTTCTTTATATTCAAACTCGCTTAATATATCAAATATGATATAACACTAATTTGTATATTCAAAGACAGAACATATTGTCGTAAATTATAAATAAATATTATTTTTTGATGAAACTGACACTAGTATATATCGTCACTGTTATACACGGGTAATTGTCTGATATCTAGCATATACATATTGGGCTCTACTATTCGTACCCCCTCCCTCACAGAAAGTACAAATTGTTTGTACTTTCTACCCCTCTTTGTCATGTCGTTTAAAATACAACATAATTTTTATCAGTTTCAGTTCCTTACTTTTTGCAGTTCACTTATTAAATTTTATATTTTTTATTCTGTACTTTTCGTTTCACAATTTTATAATAGAAACAAAATCTTAAAAATAAAAAAAATAATAAATAAGGAAAAAATAGATGGTACAACTTGTAAATTTGAGGGTCTTAATAACTTATTCCATTCATATTATTGCTTTAGTTATAGGTTTTTATTATTATTATTATTATTATTATTATTATTATTATTTTAAGCTTGGCAACCTAATTTCATATTTTCCAACTACAATAACTTCTCATTTTTTAGTCTCACCGGACTTGAATCCTTTCTTAACTAAAATACATAATTTCTTTCGCTTTAATTGATACTGTAATTAAATAACCAACATTAAATAATTTATACTATTCCATTTTTACTAAAATTTTGTTTTTAATTCATAATTAAAACAATCCTAAGTAAAGTTTGAACACCTACAGACTCCCCTCAATTCCCTAACTTCTCATACTCAACCCATTTTTCCTCTTAAACTTTTTTTATTAGTAATTTTCTTTATCATCACCTTGCTTAAATACACTCAAAGCTTCCTATTTTCTGCAAATTTTCAGTTTAATACTTTCTTCATGATGTGCCTTTGAATAAAAAAATTTATGGGTTTTTTGTTTTATTAAAAAATATTTTATGGGCTTGTGATATTTTCAAGAAATCACAGAAATTTCCTAAAAAAAAAAATGAAAATTTGACTTTTTCTTACTGGTATCATTTCTGGGCTTGTGTTATTTTCAAGAAATCCACAAAAATTTTCTTAAAAAAAAAAAAATACATTATATTTTTTTCTCTAGTACTATATAGTATATAAAGTTTTTATAAAATTTGAGTTTGTAAAAATGGAAGGGAGGGAAGAAGTGATGAACAACAACACAAGTACTACTAGTAGTGTTACAGTGGTAGGATCAGATGCTCCTTCAGACTACCATATCTCCCCTACACCAGCACCACCACCCAACAACAACCAGCTCACCATCACTGGACCAACAACAACAACCCAAGTGGATGTGGGCCCCACCATGGCACCACCACCTTTAGGAGTCATGCCTTTATCCATGAAGAAAAAAAGAGGCAGGCCAAGAAAATATGGAGCAGCAGATGGGTCAGTTAATGCTAAAGCTTTGTCTCCAAAGCCCATTTCTTCTGCTGGTTCTTCTCCTGTTATCGACTTTTCGACTGCGAAAAGAGGCAAAGTGAAGTTGCCATCTGCTGGAAAACATTCAACTAATGTCAGGATGGAAAGCTTAGGTAAAATATAATAAGGATGGTGTTTGTTTAAGCTTATTTTTGGGCTTATGAGCTTGTTCTAATTTTATTTTATAAGCTCATTTTTTAGTCTTATTTTACGCTTTTAAGTCATAATATAAGTTAGAAAAGAATGGGTTTTTTTCTTGTTTAAAATTGGAACTTTTAATGTTTCAAGATTTGTAGTTTATGGTGATAGAATTTGAGATATAATGAGATAAATTTCAGCTTTTTAACTGTTGAGATCAGGGTGTGGGGTCAACATACCCCTCCATTAAGGATATAGATGGTTCCTTAAAGTTGTTTGTCTGCAAGTTGTGTTTATTAAGAATCTTGATCTTAGGATTGGTCTACTTGTTTTGTTGGTTATGTTGTGATACTAGAGTGAAGAGGGTCAAACCAAGAAAATTGATTTCTTGTGGGGTTTGGTTGTTGGTTGAGGGTGGTCATCTTTCATGTTTCAATAGTAGTCTTGTTGCAAAATTTTGTCTTTTTATTATGAAGAACCAAGATCGGTCTAAAATCGTAGTTTGTCCATATAAGTTGGAATTCTAGTAGGATTATATGTTTTAGGAGTATGTAAATGCAATGTTTATCAGGTTTAGCTGCATAGGCACATCGGTTTTTCTTTTGCGTTGTTAAATTATTTGCTGTTGCATGATTTATATGTGATCTGATCCAATCTAATCACATGACCTAGTGGATTGAAAAATTAGATCCGTTGATCTATGAGATTGACCAGTTTAGGCAGATCAATACATGATCCATATGGGACATGATCTAATTGTTTAGATTAGTTGGGTCGCGACTCAGATAATGAACCATTAGCTAATGGATCAGATAAATATCCATTTTGCTGGATCATAGGTCGAATCATTAGTCGATCCTATTAAAACTAGATCATTTGACAGGGATATTTAGGTTATGCAAGCATGCACATTATGTAAACATCATTTCCACAGGATTCCCATATTAAGGTTTTGCTTTTATATAGTTTTATTCCTTTTGACAAGGCGTTAGACCTCTGACATGTTGGTTCTACCCTAAACTAGTTCAAAATATTCTACTAGAATACAACAATTTTTATGCCACATGACACTCTACTCTGAATAACTGTATGTAATTAAACAAGCAAATAAATGTCTCTACTCCTGAACGACATTCTTTGTCTTTTGCACAGGTGACTGGTTTTCATGTTCGGTTGGAACTAATTTTACACCTCACATCATTAATGTTAACGCCGGGGAGGTAAATCCATACATCTTACAAGTATTTGTTTTTCATCATTTGGTGTTTTATTTCTTTAGGTCCCATTTATATGGTCTAAAGAGAAAGTAAAGACAAAGACATGTTACAAGGCCTACTTTGTTGTAGATGAATTTCGGGGCATTTATAAATCTTGTGTTTGCTTCATTAGGATGTAACAATGAAGTTTATTTCGTTCTCTCAACAAGGACCTCGAGCAATATGCATTCTCTCAGCAAATGGTGTCATTTCAAGTGTTACACTTCGACAACCTGATTCTTCTGGTGGTACGTTGACATACGAGGTACTGTTCCCAACTATATCTTCTATCAATATATGTTTATTTTCATGAATTTAGTAGACGTTTCATTTAAAATCCCATCCCTTTTGAACTATGCAGGGACGTTTTGAGATACTATCACTAGCGGGTTCGTTTACACCATCAGAGAGTGGAGGAATAAGAAACCGATCCGGTGGAATGAGTGTGTCTTTAGCAAGCCCAGATGGACGTGTTGTTGGAGGTGGTGTTGCTGGACTACTTGTAGCCGCTAGTCCTGTGCAGGTACTACGGACATAAACTATCAGTAATAATTGCATAAATCAGAAACTATTCAAATATTTATTGCATAAATCTTTTGCAGATTGTGGTTGGAAGCTTTTTAACAGGCAACCAGCATGAACAAACACCCAAGAAGCCAATAATGGAGACAGTATCACCTGCCCCACCACCTCCTCCCGCTGCAGTCCCGACATCAACTGCCGAGACTGAGGATTCATATCCTGCTAGTGTGAAACCGAACGTGTCGTCGCCATCATTTCGTGGGGATAGTTGGTCTGCCTATAGCGCCCCTACCGAGTCAAGGAACAATGCAACTGACATCAACGTGAGTGTTCATGGACAGTAAGGAATTAAGTTATGAGAATAGTTTGGTAAGCTGCATAGGTCATTATGGGCTTGATATTACCTTTTGATTTTTTTTGTTTGGATGATGATTTGCAGTTGTAGTTATTTAGAGCAGTTCAGTTGTTCATTGTGTTTAGATGATTTGGAGTTGATATCTTATCAGAATTCATTCTATTAAATTGGCTTTTGCTCATTTGATTACGAAACTTCATACCTTGTTTAAGAAATAGTAAAGCGACTTTGACCATTAACTTTCAAATAAACGGGCAGCGAAGATCAATTTTTGACCAGGCACCAAACCAGTGTCTTATGCATCTAATTTTTTATTTTTATTTTTTCCAGCACAACATGTTTGTTTTCATTTTCACCATGTTTTGAACCTAAAAGTAGCAAAGCTTGTATATCTCCTGTTCTCCACCATCTATAACTAACACTTCACACAACATTCTCAATCTACACCAAAGAAAAAATGAAACAACTATCTTATCGTTACTAGCAATAGTTAACTCTTGTCAACCAATTAGGCTCCTAGTGCCGTGCTCCATGCCTATGGGAAACACCTCCAAACAGAGGTGGAGTACTACATTATGCCAGCAGCTAGAGATTGGGAAAGTGGTGGAATCTTACTGGTAACATTGGGAAACTTTACTTTTCCAGCTGGCGCTGCACAATTCCGAACTGATGAGAATGAAGACTCATTGACTTTCACTCCTGTTGATGGAGATTCGTTTCTAACCCTAATGCACTTTGGGTTAATGTTATCCGCTCGTTACATGGGCAAGAGGGTGGCTTTGATCACGCCGGTTGCAGCACGAAAGGTATTTGGAATAAGATTGTTGGATCTACTAATTATCTTTATTTGAATGGTTTTCTCCCCATTGATTCCCCTAGATTTCGAGTGGGTTGTGGTTCCATTATTCGATTTTGGAAGGATTTATGGATAGCTGATTCTCCGTTGTATCTTCGATACAACAGAGTATTTCGGCTCAAACAAGACAAATCCTATTTGATTATTGATCGCGTCCGCAACAGCCAATGGTCGTGGAACTTCTGATCTTGGAACTCGGGATGAGGCATACCTTAATGACCTTATTAATGAGATTAGTCAAGTTGTCATTTCATCTACTTTAGACGCTTGCTACTGGTCCATTGCTAATGATGGAGTTTTCACGGTTGGCATCACTCGTAAACATTTAGACGATCATCTTCTTCCATCATCGGCTACGTCGTGGCATTGAAATCTCGGATATATCGTGTCCTTCTTGTAGCGTGTATGTCGAAGCTAGCATTCATATTTCTTTGAATGTGATATCGCTAAAAATATTTGGAGGCTTTTTTGATCATGGTGCGACAATTCTATTCCTTTGTTTACTTCCATGGACCATTGGATAGATTGGTTGAGTTCTTGGCACGTGTCTAAAGAGAAGATTCAACGTATATAATATTATGTTTAGTTTATTTCCTATGAGGAAAAGTGGTATTTTTGATAATATTTGCTTGTATTCTTTCTTTTGGCTTAACTGCTTAAGTATAGAGGCCATATGTCTTGTTCTTGGACTGATTGGTTAAAGTCCCCTTGTAATTCTAGTGCCTTGCTAGTTTTCTTTTATGAATAAATTGCCGTTAAAAAAAAAGTTCAAATTTGTTGGGTTAGCAGCATTGTCTAAATCGACCAAATTAGCATTTTTTTTAATTCTTTTTCTGTTTAAAGATTGACAAATAATTTATTTAAAAAGTGAATTAGGATCTCTTAGTCTTTTCAGACGTTTTATGCATGATCTGCAAAACCACATTATAACAGAAGAGAGAATTTGAAGTTTTAAAATACAAGAAGTGATATTCATCCCAAAAAAAAAAAAAATCTAAGAAATTGAAGAAAATTTTGTCATTTTCGTCATTATGTCTAAAATTAAACAAACAACCCCCACATAAGAGCAGTTTTATCTTTTCGCTTGACAAAGGTTTAATATTGTTGTACACAAAATCTAGGCAACTTCATATCTTATGTGTAATAGTTTATTATTGTTGTTGTGATAGCGTTATTTATCCTTCTCATCAGTGTTTTAAAACTCGAGTTGAACCGATTGAATCATGGATCAGTTGGATAACGAAGGTTGTATTAAGAAAAAATCAGTTGAATCGCGAAGCGATAGTTTAACCGGGTCAATCAAAAAACTGGTTTTTAAAACATTGCTTCTTATTTGTTAAGTATTTAAAAAAGAAAAAAAAAGGGAAAAAGGTATACAATATTTGACATCCTAATATCTTATATGGAATTATAGACTTATGTATATTATTGGGGTGTGGCCGTGTTATTAGATGCCACGTGGCATCATTTTTCACCATCAAAATCAGCTTTCTCTTCACATAAAAAAGTGTGTTGTTTTGAGATAGCCACACAAAAACCACAATTGTAAGTTTTTTTTTTTTTTTTTTTTTTTTTTTTTTTTTTTTTTTTTTTTTTAATTTTAATTTTAATATTTTAAAAAATAGTTAAACTCTATTACGATATTTTATATTTTAAATTAAGGTTTTTTAAAACACCCTCAGGGCTATTGTAAAAAAAATCTTTTAAATTATTAATCGATTTCAAGCTTTCATCTCACAACTTTTTAGATAACGTTTTTTCCCCACTTAATTTTTATTCTTATATTTTTAATCAACTTTTTTATAAACCTTTTTTTCATACATCTGTTAGTTTTGCGTTTTATGTAATAAATTTTCAAACTTTTTGTAATAATTTTTATTTTTAAATCATTTTCTTTCTTAAAGTTTGTAATTTTATAGGTTTTATTAGTTTTCAACTAAGTATCAAATGAAACTTGACCGTTGACTATTCTCTGGGTGTAAAAACATTTTACCCAAAAAAAACTTAACCGTTGAACATCAATTTACCACTCCTTTGAAACGATACCCCGATGAAGTATGTGATAATCATATTGCTAAACGTATAACAATCGGTTGTGCTTTTGTTTAAAGATGTGATAACAATTTCACTTGTTAGAGTGTTTGGCAAATTCTTAATAAAATACTAAGCTAATTATTTGTCACTTGATTATTATATAGTCACTTTCAAACAGCAATGCCAAAGAGCCCCCCTTAAAAGTAACTTAAATAATATCTACAACTTAAATACACTCCAAACCATCAATTTCACATTATTTAACAGCTTAAACATCACATCTCCATGTGGCATAGTTTCTTCATCACGAGTCATGACACCGAGCTATCAAATCCACCAAATGGCCATGATATACAAGCTGGCATAAATTAAAAGAACAACATCTGCAATTGTTTAGTAGTTTCTTGATTACTTCATATCGGCGTCGTACATATCATGACGGTTTTCTTCTCCTTGATCTTTCAAATCTTTAAAGGCAAGTACCGGTCGACAATCTTGTGGTTTCAGATACTGTCTAATCCCTTCGACCACCACTGTGTTCCTAGCAAATTTATCGATTCCTTCTCGTAGTACCTCGTGAATATTTTTTTCCACATAGTCAACGTAGTCCATCTTTGGTGGACTATTTTTAAAATAGAAACGATCGATTAGGATCGATTAAATTTTGATACATACTATTATTGTGCACACTATGTATTTATAGGGAAGCTAGCCGCCTTTTTGCTATAGTTTCTTGATTTAAAATAAACTTATCCATATTATCGTTCAGGAAACAATCCATATTATCGTTTAGGGCTTTTATTATTATTATTATTATTATTATTATTATTATTATTGTTTAACAAAGTGATCATAATTTGTTGCACTTTTGTGTATTTGTTAAAGTAAAAGTGTTATTATTATCTTTTTGTGAAGACGTGAAATTATAGTACTAGAAAACTTTGTTATTTTCATTTTGCTACTAAGGTAATAACAATATCAATGTATTTTGTCTTGAGAATTACATCGTGTCCAATTACACGACAACATAGCTCTAAGAAGAATTGCATACTATGATCGATATTCTACATACAATTTAAGCGTAAAACATTTTACAAAGCAAAATGTTAGTTGTTAATCAACATTGTAATGCTTAGCTCCTAAAAAGGTTAAAACGAAAACCGTCAAACTCAAAGTATAACAAATTAGCCTTTTGTTCCTGCTTTTTTCTTCACACTTTACACCGGGAACTTGTATTTCATAATATTCACACATATAAGTGTGCAAAAACAAGTGTGATAAATATCATAAAAACCGTGAAAACTAAAGTTCACACTTAAAATAGTGAGCTAATTTAGAAATTTTGGTTTTCACATATTATAGTGTGAAAGAAGTAAATAAAAACCTTTGCACTTTTATTTATGTGTGAAAAAAGATATAAATTTTATCACACTTTAAAATGTGAAAACTTAACATATTGTATCATTTGAAAAAAAAGCTCACACTAACTTTCTCTATATATTTAAAAAAAGGATTAAATTCATATATCAACCTACTTTCATGATTAATTTCATATATAACCAAAATACAAGTATTGAATGCATAATGTACAATATTTTTAATGCATGTTTGGGTATATATGAAATTTCCAACTAAAAAGAGGCGATATATGAAATTGCCCCTTAACTAAAATATAAGTATAGGATGAATTGGGATCTTTTCAAATAATCAACTTTTAACCAACTCTTCATTCCTCATCTCTTTTCATTCTTTAAAACTATGATTCGATCTAAATTCTATACCCTTGAGCTGAAGAAACTTATTATGTGATTTTGATCTATAAATTCAGTTTATTCGGTTGTCAAATTCACATATGTCACTCTCTGTTTTGTTTTTGAAGCTATTTTTCTTCTTGTTCATATTGTTGCAAATTGTTTGGTGAGTGTGTGTGTTAGTTTTGGTGATTAGTTAAATAAAGGTTGAGTCGGCTGTATAAAGTGCAATTAGAGGTGGCAAAACGGGCGGGTTGGGCGGGCACATGCCACGGTTCAAACGGGCTAGGGCCCAAACGGGCACAGGCTAAACAGGCACAGGCCAAACGGACGCATGTTATACGAATCACTTTATAAAAGACGCAAAATGACAGAAATAAATTTCTCAAACGTAACACCTCATATATACAATCATTGTTAGATTTATTGAGTGCGTTTCGTTTTCATATCGAGTTAGTTTTATCAAATTTGTTGAAATTGTTGTTAATTTTGGTGATTAGTTGATCCAATCTCAAACTTAATTTAATTTGCAGAAGATCTGGCATTACACTTAGGTGTTAGTTATGTAAATTAGTGGCATTACAAGTTTGTGATGTGCAAAATTGGATTATATGCTTGTATATGTATCCTGATGACCTATTGAATCGCATTATAATGTTTTACGAATCGAATCATGTATAGTGATATGTGTTTGATCACTAAACGATATCCGAACTTGATTAAATACGAAACCCTAAGGTATGATCTGAACTTGATTAAGTGACTTTGATGTGTTTGATCGGTGATGTAGGCCAAGTATTCGATGAAATGCTTGATTGAGTTAAAAATGATTTTGTCTTGTGAATTTATTCAAGTCATGTTTTGGAAATGAATTTGACTAAGTTGTTGATTGTATCTGTAGACCAAGTGTTCCACGAAATGCTTAACTAAGTCGTTGTTCTTCTAAGTGTTGTGGTAGGCCAAGTTAGGGCTGAGCAAACCACCCGAACGGACCGGACTGACCGAGACCGGTCCGGTCCCGTCCGGTCCGGTCTGGACCACAAACCGACTATTTTGCCTGTTTGGATCAGACCGACCGAGACCGGACCGGACCGACCACATTCGGTCAGGTCCTTGGTCTCGGCTTTTGGGCTAATTCGGCCTCGGTCTTGGTCGGTCTGGTCCGGGACCGATGCTCAGTCCTATGCCAAGTCCCCTAAAGTGGTAAAGAAGGCTCTTTGGGGTCTCTTTCTATATGACATGACAAACAAATAGGAACGGTCGGTTCTTTCATTGCAAGAAGTTTCACGAAATGCTTGGATGAGATATGTCATATGTGTGTTTTTTTGTTGTTAAGAATCCTTGCATTCATGAATTCACTCTTGATAAAAGATGATGTTAGTGAAAAAGTGTGAGGGGTATGGATTTGAGTTATGATTGTGTGTTGGGCCGTGGGAACAGGCTACCAATGGGCTAAGCTTGCACTAATCCAAGTAATGAAGTGATTCCCTGCATAAATGAAAGTAAACCGTTAGCCTTACCATAGGGACATACCCTACGATTAAGCTCCGGCGTGAGAGTAAGTAATCATGTTTGTCAGAGAATAAGTGTGTATTGGGATATGTGAGAAAGTCATACCTCGCAAGTGCGGTGAAAGGTTGCCTTTTATAGGCGAGTCGTATACTAAGGTCTCCTATTATTTCGCTTATTCTTGTTAGTGGCCGGAGTGGGACCCTTATCGGGCAAGGATCCGCTCTAATCGCGGTTGCGGACATAGAGCATCTTCCGCGGCCCTTGATTGCTCCGCTATAGGCTTGCGGGAGCACCCTTTAGATGACCTGCGTGCGTTTTTGTTTGTTTGGGCCGCAGCTCGTTTGTCTTTGGGCTTGGCGGCGACCCAGTGTTCTTGCTTTTTACGTTGTTGGGCCGGGGCCCAAATGTGTACGGTCCAGGCCCGGTAGGCCTGCTATCCATGTTATATATTAGATATATGTGATTTGATAAAAGACTATGGGGTTGTTTACTTTTTTTTCTTAGCTAACAGTTATGTAGGTCCTACGTATATCTAAGCCTCTTAATGAGGAGGAAGTTAGTTTTTATCCCTTGTGAATATAAACCCATTAATAGATTTTTATGGGGCCCATCTCAAAAGTAATAATATAAAATGGTTAGTGGGCTAATACCTTCACTAAAGGGAAAAAAGAAACATGCCGACCAACACCCTAGAAAGACAAATAGATAGTTCATTAATGAGTTTGTAATCCTATATGTCTTGTTGTAATGCTGGTTCTTTATTTTTGTGAAAAGTTGTAACCATTGTTTTACTATCTAAACTAGGCTATTTAGGTCATATAATAAGGAGGGTGTTTGTTTAAGCTTATTTTCGGGCTTATGAGTCAGTTTGCCTTTTTATTTTATAAGCTCATTTTTTTCTCCTTATTTTCCACTTTTAAGTCATAATGTAAGTTAGAAAAGAATGTCTTTTTTTTTTTTTTTTTTTTTTTTTTTTTTTTTTTTCTCTTGATAAAATTTGGAACTTTAATGTTTTAAGATTCGTAGTTTATGGTGATGAATTTGAGATATATAAAGATAAATTTCAGCTTTTTAACTGTTGTGATCAGCTGTGGGACCATGATACCCCTCCATATATAGATGGTTCCTTAAAGTTTTTTGTCTACAAGTTGTGTTTATTAAGAATCTTGATCTTAGGATTGGTCTATTTGTTTTGTTGGTTACACTGATGCACCGAAACGCCTATTAGGCCCGTGTGCCCGTTTAGGAACGGGGTGGGAACAGAAACGCCCCTAAAACGCCCCCGAAACGTTTCCACACCGTAACTGATAGTAGGATTAAACATCTGAAAAAGTTTATAATTTCTGTTGAAGTGAGGTTTTGATAAAAAGCCATGAGCTGGACGAATTCCTTTTGTGAAAGGCTCAAAAGTATAGCGAGTCTCTTTTCCAGAAAAATCTATATGTGGAGTGTTCTTTGAGTTCAAAAGCATTTTGATAAAATTCTCTTCCCTAGCCGTTTCTGGATTTCCAAGAAGTTTCCAAGCCGTTTCTTATGGGTTTTAATGGAACTTGAAGGTGAAGTATCAAGTATGGTAAAATCCGGTGACATCTCAGTCGATTAATAACACCTCGCACAACTTTGAACCTAAAACTAGCAAAGTTTTTACATCTCAGTCGATTAATCACACCTCGCACAACTTTCGCAAGCTACACCAAAAACAAAATGAAACAACCATTTAATTGTACTAGCAATCATTTGGCTCATAGTCCCGTGTTGCCTATGGGAAAAACCTACAACCAGGAGTGGAATACTACGTTGTGCCAGCAGCTAGAGATAGGGAAAGTGGTAGAATCTTACTGGCAGCACTGCAGCAGTCGGCAACTTTACTTGTCTAGCTAGCGTTGCACAATTCGGGACTTATGATCATGAAAACCCCTGGACTTTCATTCCTGTTAACTCCAAGAAAGGTGTAATCCGATCTGTCTCTCCAGAGATGTTGGCATTAAGTTTTCAGGCTCAGCCATTTGTCATTAGTCAAATGTACGGAAGTTCAAATACAAAAAGAATATGAAACTGTATGCTATGATGATGGGACGTCTTGAAGGCAATCCGGGACCGGAAATATTGGATAATTGGTTTGAAATCGGGAAATCTAAGGATGGTTATAAGTTTGTTTTCTGCCCAAGTGCCTGCAGCTCCTGCAAAGTTAGGTGTAAGGAGCTTGGAATAGTTTTAAGCGTTAACGGAGTGGAATGTTTGACAGTCAGTAATGATCCTTTGTCTATCATGTTCTACAAACAATATAATTGGTGTTGCTGTGCAATCAATACTCTAATAAGTTCGTACAAGCAGTTATAACTTGCTGTTATATCGACGCTTGATTAACCATGCAAGGAAGAACCTAGTTTCTTTATCCCTCGAATAAATTTGTTTTTGATTCTGTTGCTTCTGTAAATGCATTCTAAAATAATAAAGAACATTGGAGTGTCGTTCTTTGTTAGTACTACGGTTGTGTTAAATGATTGTCGAGGTATCCGATCCCAACAAATTTGATTGCTATAACCACAACAACTGGAACCGACGCTATTAGGCTCTTGGATGGCAGCATGGGGACCTTAGGACTAATGCTTTGATGCATGAATACTTTGTGTCATGCATATTGCAAATTGCAGTATACTGGAGTAATGTGAAGCAGCCTTGAACAAGGCTCTCAATTACAAAAAAAAAAATAATAATAAAAATAAAAATAAAAAAATGTATAAAAATATTTTAGTAAAGTGACTTTGACCATTGACTATCAAATAAATGGGCAGTTTTTGACCAGGCATCCAACCAATGTCTTATCTAACATTACAGCATCCATTGTAAAGTCCAAATCCACACCAGTTTTTATATCTAAAAATATTAAAACCATCACCATGTTTTTGAACCTAAAATAAAACTAGCAAAGTTATTCAAGTCTATAAACAACACTTGACACAAAATTCTCAATCTACACCAAAAACCAAATGAAAACTGCAGTCTTATTCATACTAGCATTCTTTCTCTTTGCCTTGTCAGCCAATTCGGCTCCTAGTCCCCGTGCTCGATGCCTTTGGGAAAAACCTCCAAGCAGGGGCGGAATACTACGTAAATCCAGCAGACACGTATAATGGCGGCCTCATACGAGCTGCAGTCGGCAACTTTACTTGTCCAGCTGGTGTTTCACAAGTCGGGAAGGATGAGTATGTAGGAGACCCCTTGACTTTCACTCCTGTCAACCCCAAGAAAGGTGTAATCCGTCTCTCCACAGATGTTAACGTTAAGTTCTCAGGTTCAACCATTTGTCACGAGTCAAATGTATGGAAATTCAAATACGATAAGAATATAAAACAATATGCTGCGATGCTGGGAGGTGTTGAAGGAAACCCGGGACCGGAAACATTGGATAACTGGTTTAAGATTGAGAAAACATTGTTTGGTTATAAGTTCGTGTTCTGTCCGAGTGTCTGCAGCACCTGCAAAGTTATGTGTAAGGATCTTGGAATAGTTCCAGGCTTTAATGGAATGCAACGTTTGGCTGTCAGCAAAGATCCTTTGTCTGTCAACTTCTACAAAAATGTTTGACCAGCCTAGCTGAGTAAGCGATACTCGAATCGCATTGTAGAAGCAGTTTTATTGCTTTCATTTCTATAAATATTGTGTAATCTTGAATAAAGTTTTTTATGATTGACGACAATTATTCTGTTGATGCATCCTAAATCCTAATGTATGAGCATTGGAGTGTCGTTTTTCTTTTTTGCCTAATAAGGTTGAATTATTGTCATGTATCTGATCCCAATAATCTTGATATTAGTCTGACAAAACTAAAATTTACTTATATCAAGTAATGATCTAGACCCTTAAAGCCTGAAGCTAATAATTATCAGGTGTTGTAGTATGATCCATCTTTACAAATTGGAACCATCGGAACAAAACTTGTGAGCTTTTGGTTGCCACTTGCCAGCATGGGGATTTTGGACTAATTCTTGCATGATTTGCAATAAACTTAAAAGTTAAGTTTGATAAATATATGAACTTTGTGTTACACATTTTAAAAGTTGCAGTTTTATAGTAATGAGAAAGCAACCTTGAACAAGATCATTCGTAGGCGATTTTTTTGGGGATTTAAGGAAGATTCTAAAGGCATATTTTGGATAAAATGGTCTCATATCCTTTCTTGCAAAGACCAAGGTGGCCTTGGAATTGGTAGTATTCGGGCTAAAAACCTTAGTCTTATAGGACGGTGGCATTTGAGATTCTTAAATAAAGGAAATGCTCCCTGGTGCAAGGTCGTTAAACCTATTTACGGCTTCATGGTGGTTTTAATCTTCAATCCCTCACCAGCTTACATCAAGGCCCCTGGCGAGACATTTTAAAAGTCATTCTTGATATTGAAAAGGCTGGAATTCCATTCCGTAATCCTTTTTCCAAATCCGTGGGAAATGGTGAAAATATACTCTTTTGGAAAGATAAATGGCATAGCTCGGGCCGCTATTTTATGATTGCTGATTTCTCACGCTTATTTGCTTTAAAAAATAATAAAGATTGCAAGCTTGCGGATAGATGGAAGTGCATTAATGGTTATTGGGATGGTGTCTGGGATTGGTGTTGTTCTCCTTGTGATCTCTATTCTCATCTTCAGAACCTTCAACTCAATTCTGAGTTACCGGGCTATTTGAAGTGGAATTTAGACGTTATGGGTTGTTTTTTGGTCAATAGGCTGTCAAAAATTACCGACTCTTTTATCTTAAATCCGAATTCTTGGGTGCCGAGGAAGGTGAATGTGTTGGGTGGAGGATACTCGCAATCGACTGCCTCACTTGTCTAATCTCAGTAATCGAGGCTTGGATGTGCCCTCGATCTTGTGTCCAATATGTGAAAACGAGATTAAGGACCTCTCTCATGTGCTTGTTAATTGTCGGAAAGTGGTAAGTGTTTGGAAAAAAAGCTTTATGTGGTGGCAAATTCCATGGCAGTCTCCATCTATATTGATTAAAGACATGGTTGTAGGTTCAAAAACATTCTTTAAACAACAAGTGGAGAAATAAAATTTTCCATGGTGTGTGCTTGGTTGTTATATGGGCTGTTTGGAGATAGCAAAACAACATCGTCCATGCTCGTGCTAAGAAAAACCAATGATTTGGGATGTTGATGTGTTTCCGAACAATCAATCTCTCTCTTTTTAGGCTAAGGCCTCTTAATAAAAGCGCATTTAAAAAAATATCCTGATACGTCGGTATCTTTAGAGCTGGGTCGGGCCAAAAGGGTCTCGATAGCGCCCGTTTGGCACAAAGACTTCGTCATGGGCTAGTATATCTATCATGTGTTTTATGTTTTATGTCTATTTAAGCAATTGCAAATTTGCAATCAATGAAATCAGACAAGTTTTAAGTCAAATATCTGTCTCTTCTCTCCTAATCCTTGCGGGGCTAGCACATGCCAAAAGGGGTGCAAATCTATCCCATACTACCTCAGCCCGGTCGTATCATATCCACTCCTTGTTGGCAAAGTTTGACCGATGACTTTCAAGTACAGTATGATATTCTGAAAAGTCAACGTCACTACAAACCCACAGCTCCAAATCCACATCCAAATGAAAAAGTTCTCAGTTACAAATAAAAAATAAAAAATAAAAATGTATAAAATATTTTAGTAGAGTGACTTAGACCATCGACTATCAAATAAATGGGCAGTTCTTTACCAGCGATCCAAACAATGTCTTATGTTACAATAATTTTTAAGGTAATTTATCCTATCAAGCACAACATCCATTATAAAGTCCAAATCCACGTAAATTTTTATATCTTAAAGTATAAAACCATCACCATGGTTTTGAACCTAAAACTAGCGAAGTGAGTAACTCTATAAATAACACTTCACACAACATTCTCGATCTACACCAAAAACAAAATGAAATTATTCATACTAGCATTCATTCTCTTTGCCTTGTCAGCCAATTCGGCTCCTAGTCCTGTGCTCGATGCCTATGGAAAAAACCTCCGAGCGGGGGTGGAATACTACGTTATGCCAGCAGCTGGAAGAGGGGAAAGTGGACTCTTGCGGGCAGCAGTAGGCGGCAACGATACATGTCCAGCTGGCGTTGCACAATTCCGCGCTGATCAGTATGGGGACCCCTTGACTTTCACTCCTGTCAACCCCAAGAAAGGTGTAATCCGTCTCTCCACAGATGTTAACATTAAGTTCTCGGGCTCAACCATGTGTCACGAGTCAAATGTATGGAAGTTAAAATACGATAAGAATATGAAACAATATGCTGTGATGATGGGAGGTGTTGAAGGAAACCCGGGCCCGAAAACATTGGATAACTGGTTTAGACTTGAGAAAACTAAGGATGGTTATAAGTTTGTGTTCTGCCCGAGTGTCTGCAGCACCTGCAAAGTTACCTGTAAGGATCTTGGAATAGTTGTAGACGTTAACAGAAGGCAACGTCTGGCTGTCAGCAAATATCCTTTGTCTGTCATCTTCTACAAATAATTCAATGTCTTGCTGAGTAAGTGATGTTCGAATAAAGTTTCAGAAGCATTTATTGCTTTCTTCTCTATAAATGTTTGAATAAACCATGTAAGGAAGAACCTTGCTATGTTGTGCATGCTTGAATAAACTTGTATACGGCTCCAACAAGTCTTTTGTTGATGTAATCTAATATACGAACATTAGAATGTCGCTTTTCTTTTTATATCGTTATGTTTAGGTATTCTGAAGTGTTTGATCCCAATATTCTTGATATTAGATTAACATACCTAAGATTTACTTCTAACAAGTAATAATGTTTTGTAGTATGATCCATCTTCAGAAAAATTAGAAGTTTAGAATCATTGGAACAAACCTTTAGGACTTTTGCTTGCCATCATGAGTATTTTGGATGTTGAACAAGATCCACTCATTTCTCATCAGACTCCTCAAGAAGATCTCGTTGGCAAAGTTTGACCTTTGAGTTTCAAATACACTATGATATTTTGAAAAGTCAACGTCACTACTTATGTCACCAATCCACAACTCCAAATCCACATCCAAATGCACAAGGCTCCACACCATCTATAACTAGCAATGCAGTAGTCTCAATCTACATTTACCAACAATTCTTTAAATGAAGACAATCACCTTGCTCTCCCTTTCATTCATTCTCTCAGTCTTGTCAGTAACTTCAGCTCCCACTTCCGTGCTCGATGTCATCATTGGAAAAACCTACAGGCAGGCCGGCAGGGGTCAACTACTATATCATACCAGCGGCTCGAAACAGCAGTGGTGGTTGAATTGCACTGAGCCCAACTTGCCCACACAAAACTTGCCCTCTTGGAATTACCCAACTCCAAGCCAAGAAGCATGGCCTGCCATTGACTTTCAATCCAGTCAACCCCAAGAAACACGTAATCCGCCTTTCCACAGACGCTAACATCAATTTTTCGGGTCCCACCATTGTAACGAGTCCAATGTATGGAGGCTGAAATATGATGAAGCTATACAGCAGTATTTTGTGACCGTGGGAAGTGTACAAGGAAATCCGGGAAGAGAGACCTTGGATAATTGGTTTAAGGTCGAGAAAACCAAAAATGGTTATAAGTTTGTTTTCTGCCCTACGGTTTGCTCTCAGTGATGTTCCTTTTTCTGTACATTTTTTTTCGCGAAGTGACGTGGTATGTATAATTGTACACATCTAATTCAGTTATACATTGTACTAAATACACAACAAAGAACCTTGATGTTCTATTTATGCCTGAATAAACGTTGTTGACAGTTATAATACTTTTCTTGTTGACACATTCTAAACAAAAGCAAACAATGGGTCCTAAAGTACCACAAAAAAAAGTGCAACATTTTTCATACTGAAACAATAACAAGTACATTAACCGAGACCTCTACCAGCCTCTTTCCTTGGTGCATCAGCCTTTATACGGGGAGGCCTAATGATACGGTCAATGAGTCCATAATCCAAAGCTTCCTAAGCATTGAACCGCTTAGTTCGACTTAAGTCCTTGTGAACCTGCACATTATGGTTGACAAGTATTCTCCATTAAGAATCCAAACATTCAACCAATCGATTATTTCAAAACCACACAAAGAGTTCCAAAACACACATCCAAGAACGAAACACCAACTAAGAAATAGCATTCTTGGTGAAAGCATTTTATGCTACATGAATTAAATGAGTGATTTTTACCGATGATGCTTAAAAGTTACTTGTCTACTGTGTTGTGTTTTCGGTATTTGTGTGAAATTTATGAGTAGATGAAGGATTATTGTGAATAAGTTTGCACGGATTGAGGTTATATCTGCGTAATAAGAGATATGCATGATAGTTACAAATGGGTGTTTGTTGAACCCAATATGGCGCCTTATATGGGTGTCTGTTGAACGTTTCGAATGTTGTTCGGCTATTGAGTCTTTTAGATTTTTTCCTTCATTTATTGTTTGGCAGCATGTTTTTGTTATATGTATAATGCAAGTGAATAATGACTACTGCTCTTCCGATGCATCTCATGGTTTGTTGTTCTAGGTGTCATCTAAGAGTTCATAGTATCCTAAAAAACACAACGAATCATAGGATTGGTATATTCTAGGATATTGAAAATTGTCCAATGAGTGGTTTGAGTTACTATGATAGAGTTCTGAACATCAAAAAATAATTGAATGATAACTTCCCAAATTTACTAATATGTGGAATCTATGGCTATGATATTGATATGCTAAAATTGGAATCTAGAAGAGAATGCCATAGCGTTGGAGTAACACTAGTAGACGTCCCGAGTGAGATGAAAAGTGCAGTTGATAAAGACCTAATGATAGCGTTTTTCAAGTACGCACACGACTACCCTACCCCGTCCTACATAATGTTGATTTCGGGGGATGGGGGCTTTACTAAGGTCCTCAAAGAACTAGGTTGCTTAGGTTACACAACAATTTTGGCTCACCCACAAAAGTCCCCATCCCATGAAATCAATATTATGTAGGAGTTCTTGAAGCAAATTTCATAGAACCCGCACATGACAAGCAGGATTTTGAAAGATCATCCTTGTTTTCGAGGCTGGAAACGAAGCTAAAACAGATGCAAATGGACTTCTGGTTCGTTATTTATAAACACCATCTCATTTTTGAGTTATGCTTTTACGATATGAACAATATTAGTAACTAGTTGCCTGAAAAAACTCAATGAATTATACTTTACAATATAAGTAACTAATTGCGTAAAAAAACTCACAAGAGAGAACTGCCACAAAATTAGGCATCAAATGGATCCAACTTTTTAGCGCAAGATTTTATGGTAGCTGATGCTATCAGAAACATCCTTGATTTAATTGGTGAGTTATTGAGCATAAGCACATGTTGGACAGTAATTGCCTAAGTCTTGTTGGACAAAGATCAATATGTAACAAACGAAAGTCTAAGGGCTAAACACGTTAGTTTGATTGCAACCGATTAGCGGGTATAGTTAGTTATGGTAGTTAAAGGTAGTTATTAAGTTAGTTAACAGGAAGTTGTACCTGTTCATGAAGAGTCACGACGGTTCGGTTCAGTGGCTATAAATAGATTAGTATGTGTACGTTTTATAGTGTGTCAAAATAACAATGTAACAGAATTATGTTGTTAATAATATTGAATCATTTCTTGTCAATCTTATATGCATATTCGATCCTGGAAATCGGTATAAACCTGTGTATCAGTGGCATCAGAACCGAAGGTTGCAAGATTACAAGTTTGATTCAACTTTTGATCAAGAAGATCAAAAGACTTAGAAGGGAAAAGACACCAAGGAATACGCTGGCCAAGGAATACGGTGGAGACTTTGTTGGGACTGCATAACGCGACAACAAAGGGAAGGAAAAGACAACGTTGTAGAAGAACTTTGTGGGGACTGCTGGAACGTGACACAAAGGAAGAAAAGGAAAATGTTTTGATGCTTGAAAGGATAGCGTGGTACCGGAAAGAAGAGGCTAGCGAGAAAGACTTATGTGGGTTTGCTTTGAACGCGACATATAAGGGAAAAACACGACGTCTTGTGATAAAAGACAAGTGGGAGAAAACTTTTTGGGTAACGGTGTAACATCCCGAATTTTAAATAAAGTAGTAACGGATATATTTATTATTTTAGTGGGTTGAATAGAAAAGTCCACTTTGACGGTATGAATAATATAACAAGTGGTGACTTGATATGTAAACAAGATATGATCTATTTTGCAAGATATGCTACTACAAGGGACTAATTGTGTTCAAGTGCCTAAATTAGTAGAAATTACTAAAATACTCTTGGACCTTATCCTTTTAGTTAACATAAGTCGGTTTAAGGAGATAAAATCTCCCTCCCATTCACGACATAGAGAAAAAAAAAAGAGCAGGAAGAAAATACTTTCTTCACTTTGAAGAATTCTTTACATATCATGATCTCTATTAATTTCATCAAGGATTAAGAAAGATTAAGCAAGGGTTATAAGGGTTTAACATGGTATGAATGATTAAGGAGCTTCAAGTGATTTCATGTTCTTCCCCAATTCAAGGTAAGTAGTGAATTATATGTTTAAACATGAATATAAGCTATGAGGTTATGATTAGCAAGTGTTATACACGATTATGTGATAAATTCAAGAATTCATGGTTTATGATTCAAGGGTTATGCATATGATTATTAGGGTTTATGATGGGATTATGTTAACGATCATGTTAGAGTGTTTAGGAGGTTTTTATATTGATTATTGAGTTGAACCAAACACCCCTTTATGTGATATATGATTTTAAACAAGTTGCTGAAATTTTCAGCAAGGATTAGTCATATTTGAAAAATCATATAAAATTGATAGTAGCTCTGATTGAATCATGGCTAGACTTTCTAGAAAGCCTAAGGTGTCTACTTCAATTGTTATTCATGAAGTTTGTGCTCATTTAGAGGTTAAATGGGTCAAAAGTGCAACTTAGTACAACAAGGGCTGATCTTGGAATATGCAGCAAACCGAACTTTAAAAATTCATACCGGATAGACCGTAGCTCCGTTGGGAGCGTGCCATACCTTTTCGGAAAGGGAAAATAGTATACTTTCAAGGAAAATTAGCCTCATGACCTGGTTATGTAGTTAAGTCAGTCAAAATGATGTGTTTATAGGCTGCTGCAGAAAATCAGCAAACACTTTGTTAAGTGTTTTGATAATTACAACATGATAAGATGTTTTTGCAAGTCCTGGGTGATTATATGCTATGATAGCTTATGTTCTCAGCCCATGTGGTTATAATTCACGTTATGAAAGTTTAGAAACAAATGACAAGACTTGGTTAGCTTAGCTCGAGTTCGCGAGCATAGTAGTGCATGCTTGGCGAGATTTATGCCATAACTAGTTTATGAGTTTATGAATTATAGTTAGTTTATTTGTGCTTAGTTGCACTTATATTTGGACTATCATGTTATATTCATGCCTAGTTGTTACGTGTTAACATTATACGTGTGTATCTATCATGATATAGGTGTTCGAGGCATATTCAGAATCATTCATCTTGCATTATACGGCCCAGGTGAGTAACGGATTTTCAGTTAACATGTTTAGTAGATAAAGCGTGTTTAGTATATATAAATGTCTTGTTATATCTCAAGTAATATGCAAGTCATGTGGTCATATCCAATATCATGTTGACCAGTGTGGTCATATTCAGTATCATGTTGACCAGTGTGGTCATATTCAGTATCATGTTGACCCATGTGGTCATATCCAATATCATGTTGACCCGTGTGGTCGTATTCATTATCATGTTGACGTCTTTGGTCATATTAAGTATCATGTTGACGTTTGTGGTCATATTAAGTATCAAGTTGACCCGTTGGGTCATATTAAGTATCATGTTGACGTCTTTGGTCATATTAAGCACAAGTTGACCCGTTTGGTCATATTAAGCACAAGTTGACCCGTTTGGTCGTATTAAGCATCGAGTTGACCTGTTTGGTCATATTAACTGTCATGTTGATCCGTTTGGTCATATTCAACTGTCATGTTGATCTGTTTGACCATATTCAGTATTAAGTAGACCCGATTGGTCTTACTCAGTAGTATGTCGTGGCTCAACCTTAGTATTATTTATAGCGAAAACTTAGTTATATGCCAAAACGGTCTCATCATTATGTTTATAGTAGTTTAGCTTTATATTATAGTTCAGTTGTAGTATCAAGTTATAGCTCAGCCTTAATTTATGTAATAGTACAATTTTAGTATCATGTCTTAGTTTAACCTCGTGACCATATTATTGCTTAGTTTCTATATTCAGCTTAGACTCAGCTCCAGCTCACCTTAGTATCAAGTTGTAGTCAAGCACAAGTATTTAGCTTAATCTTAATTTATATATGAATGTTATATGCGTTTAGTAATGTGTGCAAAGTGCTTTATGCACTTTTGGCCTGCGATGCATTTATATATGCATGTCATATTCTATTAAGTATATGCTTATGCAGTTTATAAGGCGCACCAAGTGCTTTATGCACTTAATTAGTCAGAATGGTACTTTATGCATTACTCAATGTATTTAGTACTATAAGTATACAGTCAGTTATGTGATCACATACAGTTGTTACAGACAAAGTTGGAACTTAGACCTCCTTAGTGGAGAATCGAGCCTTAGAATAGTAAATGTTCCAAAATCGGAACTCAGACATCCTGTATGGATGATTAACATGTTTATATGGCTCGTCAGCTATGTATTCAGTCAGTTATGCATTCAGTTAGTATGTGCTTATGCACTCAGCCAGTATATCTATAAGTATTTAGTCAGTATGTGCTTATGCACTCAGCTAGTATAATACTATAAGTACTAATTCGGTATGTGCTTATGTACTCAGTCAGTTATGCACTAAGTATGTGCTTAGTTATGTAGTCAGTTATGCACCAAGTATGTGCATAGTTATGCAGTCAGTTATGCACTCAGTATGCTTATGTACTCAGTCAGTAACATGGTGTATCATGTATTTAATCAGTCAGCGTTGTGCTTATGTAGTTAGTCAATATTATGATTCATGTAGTCAGAATAGTACTATATATATTTATTCAGCATCATGCTTATGATCAGTTTATGATCTAATATAGTTCCGTTATCTCACTAAATCTTATAGACTTACCGTTCTCAGTTTATATTTTGTAGGTATGCAAGATGAGTTCATGTACATGCTAAATGGGGCATAATGGGTTAAAATGGTGTAGCTCGCGGGTTAGGTAACGAGCTTCTCATTTCCACCATTTGTTATCAGTTTGGAATGCCCTTAAATCAAGAACCAACTTCTTTACCAAGTTTAAAGAGTCATTGTTATGTATGTTTGCAAAGTTTAGTATTTTAACGGGACGTTTGAAATAAACCCGTATGATGTAGAAAATATGCTTCCGCTAGTTTTATCAATGTATACAGTTTACAGATTTATTTAAAAAAAAATCTGGGCGTTTCAAACGGTTTGAGAACGACACAAAGGGAAGAAAAACGCTTGGGACAATAAGCGTGTGTTTGAGTTGAGTTGTTGTGGACAAATGGAAAAAGGTTGCTTTGTTACTTGGGCTAACACAAACGGATGAGAAAGCAGTAAAGGATTGCTACAAGGAGTACATAGGAATGGTGAAACTTTACTATGAGGAAGCATAGAGATCCTACTGGGTAAAGGGCCTAAAGATGAAGTGGTTGGGAATAGCAGTTGGACTGCTCATGTAAAAGATCCACTAGCATGAAGGGATAAATGTTGAAGTAGAAAGTGCACTGGAAGAAACTCAGAAGAAGAAATGCAAGACTACTCAATTTGGTGTTAGTTTGGAAGGTAACAAGGAAGAGTTCAAGGAATTTGGATTGTGGAAAATGCTTTGGAAGCGATACAGGAAAAACAACAATAACGAAACAGTTGGAACACCGAATAGAAAACAGGAAGAACAAGACTTAAACAATTAGGGGGAATTGTTGGACAGTAATTGCCTAAGTCTTGTTGGACAAGGATCAATATGTAACAAACGAAAGTCTAAGGGCTAAACACGTTAGTTTGATTGCAACCGATTAGCGGTTATAGTTAGTTATGGTAGTTACTAAGTTAAGCTATGTTTGTTTTTAAAAAATAAGGTCTTACCGCCTCTTATCACTTAGGCACTTACCGGTCAGACGCGGTAAGACAAGTTGGTTGTTTGTTTATTCTTCTCCATTCAGACGCGGTAAGACATAATTTATCTTGCCCAGTAAGAGGTGGTGATCATGTCTTATCACGTCTGACCTTTGTATATTCATTCATCAACACTATTTTTTTAACAAGCCATGTACAATTATTAATGCAAGATTGCTATGATGATGAACTAGTGTTACAAGTTTATGATATTAGAGACATATAACGTACCATGTTTGCAAATAAAGAACTGTTGCAGTTATGGTGGTGACTGATATATTTAGGATGTGGAGAAGACAAATGATGTGGATGATGTATAAAACCCTAGTTGGTACCAATGGGCTTTTAAAAACATAATGACCCAACTTATTTCACTTGGCCCAAATAATAGTTATTTGTAAATTAGGTATACTAGTCATGGTTTTGTATGTAAAAATATTTGTATTTAAAGGTTTCTATAGGGAAAAAAATGTTCACACATTTGACAAAGTATAATTAATTTAATGGTTTATCAAATGTGTTATTTTGTTTCTTCTTTACACAAGTTACTTATGCATCGTATTACGATGGTTTAATATATACTTGAGAAAAAAGAATAATTAAAATCATTCAGACATTTAGAAAAAACAAACAACATTATTTTATTCAGATTCAGACATTATAGTCACCTCTTACTAGTAAGATGTGTTAGTTAGATTTAGGTTGTGTTTGTTTTTTTAAAAAGAGGCTCTTAACAGCTTCTGAATCTGAACCGTTCAGACACGATCAAACATTTTGGCCGTTCAGACCGTTCATTTTTTTTCCCGTTCAGACGCCGGTCAGAGACAGTAAGATCTTAATGGTCTAGACTTGAGAGGGGTGTCTTATACCTCTTGTTCGTAGAAAAATAACCAAAAAAAATAAAATAAATAAATAAAATAAAAATAAAAAATAAAAATAGTACGAGCAAGCTAATATACGGTTCAAACATGAGTTTTTTTTTTTTTTTTTTTTTTTTTTTTTTTTTTTTTTTTTTTTATGCGATCAGATTCAGACATTTATGCCTCAGATTCAGATGTGCGGTTTAGATTCAGATTTAGAGCCTCTTAAAAAACAAACACAACCTTAGACACAAAACATCTTAATGAAACAAACACACCCTTAGTTAACAGGAAGTTGTACCTGTTTATGAAGAGTCACGACGGTTCGGTTCGGTGGCTATAAATAGATTAGTATGTGTACGTTTTATAGTGTGTCAAAATAACAGTGTAACAGAATTATGTTGTTAATAATATTGAATCATTTCTTGTCAATCTTGTATGTATATTCGATCCTGGAAATCGGTATAAACCTGTGTATCAGCACATTCTCTGACAGAAGAAATTTAAAAAAAGTTGATATAAGAGAACATCACTATTATCCTAATCTTCTGATCTTTATAAACGTGTAGAGGCAGTGAGTTTGGTTCTAGCTTAGGTAGTTTCCAGTTGTACCTCTTTGAAAATTTCGTCTTTGTTCAACCGGCGCTCTCGCTCTTAGTGTTGGAGGCCATTGAAATAGCAAAGATGCTGAATCTTCCAAAAGTTTTGCAACTTCTGGCACCGCAACAAACACCCTAAACCTTAGAGATCTTAAAAATTGTGCAGCACGTGAAAACCCACTTATACGAGTAATAATAACAATATTAGTTGGCACACAATGTTCCATCGCAAGGGTCAAGATGTCCATTAGAAGAGTGTTCTCAAGTGAGTCTTCTTTTTCACTTGATATTTCTCTATATATGACAGCTGCCCATTGCTCTTTAGTAGGTAATGTTTTGTGATCGTCGTTTACTCGTATTTAAATTGTATTGTTAGCATCGACGCCAGCTTCTTGGACAAGACAAGAAGCTAGTGTCGATGCTAACAATCCAATTGAAATACGAGTATTCGAGGACAGCGAAACATTACCTACTAAAGAGCAAAGGGCAGTTGTCATATATAGAGAAATATCAACCAAAAAAGAAACTCACTTGAGAACACTCTTCTATTGGACATGCTGACCCTTGCGATGGAACATTGTGTGCAAACTAATATTGTCATTATTAATGGTATAAGAGGATTTTCACGTCACTAGTACAATCGACACCTCTCCCGTCGAATTTTTTTCGCCGTTCCCGTCGTCATGTCGACGGCATTGTACGTTCCCGTCGTCATGTCGACGGGATCATGACGACGGCGGTGCCCCGTCGGGAACAACATTGCCGTCGACATTGTGGGTCCCACTTCGTTTTTCAGTCAAAGAAATTCTTTGTCCGTCAAATTGTTCCCGTCGACATGTCGACGGGATTGTATATGTTATTAACAACTTAATTATTAAACGTTAATTAACTTTATACTATCCCGTCTACATGTTGACGGGAACACTTTGACGGGTCAAATGTGTTGGTCAACGTTGTATAATTATCCCGTCGACATGTTGACGGGAACAATTTGAAGGGTCAACGTGTTGGTGAACGTTTGTAAAATTATCCCGTCGACACGTCGACGGCCCTATTGAACCACCAAAATTTTATAATTCATGTCGACCGCATCATTAAACAATCCATATAAGTATATTATTCAAAAATTCACTTTAAGCCTTCCCTGGCAACGGCGCCAAAAATTGATTCGTGTCAATTATAAGTATATTATTAATCCAAGGAAATACCGGTTAAAGTAATTCCCGGGTCGTTCTTCCCAACGAAGGCTCAAATGGAAGATTTGAATTATCGTGTTGGGAATCGTGAAGTGAAAGTGAGTGGTGAAAGAGTGATAATAGCAATCCAGGAATTCAATTATACACAAGCAATGACTAATCAAGCAAAGAGTACAAGCAATCTAAGCACACAACTCAAAAACGTACAATCGGAAATGCACGCGCGTAATATAAAACGCGACGTTTATCTAAAAATTATCCTACAAGCTTGAAACTTTTTCTAAAAATCTTATTCTATTCAAAATAATTTCTGAAAAAAGAAAAATATTTTTTTGAGTTTTTATTAATTTCTTATGAATTAAAAATGAAAAATAAGAATTAAAAATGAATTAAAAATTTAGAAAAATAGAAAATAAAGGTGGAAAAATAAAATTTCAAAACTGAAAATTCTAAAATACTATTAAAGAATTTCTAGAACTGTTTTTGTATTTTTCTGGACTTTTTATTAATTTTTATGACTTTTTATCAATTAAAAACTATTTAAAAATAGAAAATAATCCTAATAAATTGAGAAAAGTAGTTAAAATCTAAAGAAAAATCTGGAAAATTCCCAGAAAATCAAAAATTATTAAAGAAGCTTAGAATAAAAATTTGGAATCAAGATCAGCTTATTAAGGGCTTTTTCTAGCCAAAACAGCTTATCACAAGTGCTTATTGATAAGCACTTGTGACCAAAAGTTGATAAAACTTTGAACTCAGTCTATTTATGATAAATGAACCTCAAATGCATCAGAAAATGATGTGCACAAGCTCAGATTAATCACAGAAGCACAAATTCAAGCAATAAGCTATGGAGGAAAGCTCAATAAGCTATACAGAAGCTGATTTAGCTAACACAGAAGCTTAGAGATCATACACAAAGTTCATACTACTCAAATGTATCACACTTAACAAGATAGAGCACAGAAACAAGCTCAAATCAATACTAGCAGGCCAATTGATCAAGCACAAAAATTCAGCAAGGCTATGAACAATAAGCTCTAGTTAAGCAGCTGAGATAAGCTAGTATAGAAAAGCTAATGGTGATTTCCACTACTCTACCAGCCAGTGAGTACAATTCAATCACAAATTAAGATCCCTGAGTTCAATTAATCACTTGAAACAGACCAAGAAAACATGTTTACAACAATGGTGCAGGGGAGGTAGTGTCCACTCAGGCAACTTTAAGCACTTGTTCAGATAAGCTAGTATGTTCCAAAAGCCAAACTTCAACTTGATACTTGCTCTATTACTACCAGGCTTCCAAGAACAACAATCACTTTAAATTTTTATCAACAAATGAATTCTACAAACTCAGTTAAAAACCTATTCTGACTGCTCAGTATGTAACCTTTTTGACTTTTTGAGAAATTAACTAAGTTGACTTAACTGATTTTAAGCTACTTCTAATTACTTGATTATGTCGTATTAAGCTGTACTAACACTAGATTAAGCTAGATTAACCTAATAAGCAACTACAAATCAAAATGATATGCCTAAATACTAGTTATACCAACAGTTAACCAAGTTAAAGACTAAGTTTGACTAAAGAAGTTCTAATGACCAATTTTTAACTACACTTATACTAATTCAGTTGTATTGAAGCTAAATGAGCAATTAAACTAGATCTACAACTACTAATGTTACACAGATAGCCTTAAGCCAAACACTCCTAATAGCTTTGTATACAAAGCAACTAAGAGCTATACTCTTAATTTCTCAAACAAATGAGCTCAAACAGCTTCCACAATCATCACAGGTACTGTTTTAATTACTAACAAATACTGAATCCAATCAATAGCAGAGAATCACTTAGCCAAAAGTGGTGACAGATGACTAATTAGTACCTCTAATTATGAAGTGTTACAAATCAAACCACAATTCACTCATCAGATGGACAATTCAGATTCATAACAAGCTCATTACACAGATAATGAGATCTATTACAAGCAATAATGAACAATCAATGATCACAGATGAACAAATCTTACTATGCTAATCAAATACTCAATCACAGTCAACTAGTTATCACTATCACTAACAAAGCTAGAAACTCAGAAATGAAATCAAACTCAGCAACAATAACAACAATTCTAAGCTATCAGTTATTCTAGCAATTCTATACTACACATTCAATGCTCAAATCAAACAAATTAAACAAGTATAAGCTACAACTACACTGAATATTATGAAACTAAGAATTGAAAATGGAATAAGGTTTTACCCCAATTCTCTCTCAGCTTGAACAGAGAGAGTTCACTAAGCAGGCCTATCTTTTAGATAGGCTGATTTCATTAGGTTCTGTATCAGCTATCCATATATACCTCAGCAACACAATCTGAAACACCTCTATTTTGGATTTTTTATGAAACAGTGAACTAAGAGCCTGATGAAACTTGAGCTGTAAGAGCTTGATTATGATATTGATAAACTGAATTGAGCTAGATTAAGGTTTGAAAACAACTTATGAAACTTTTTTTATTATTTATTTGATTTTTTTTTTTTTGAATTTTCTAAGTTGAAGAAATTTGTGAATAAAATGAAAAGTAAAGGTAGATTAAGCTAAAAAATGGTTGAAAGAGATTGAATAGAAGACAGTTAAAGCTAAAAACAGATGAATTAAGCTAATTATGAGCTACTATTTAAACTGAATAAGCAAATGAAATTGAGGAAATAAGCTGAATAATTGAAATTGAAATACAGAATTTTATTAAAAACTTGAGCTACACTATTACAAATACTATTCTAGATACAAAATGACAGCATAACATTGCTAAAAAAACTACATACAAAATGAGAGAAATAAACACCTATTTATAGAATATGAGAGAGGGTTGGGGTCTTCTATGCCAGGTTGGCAATCCGTGCAACTCTGTGCTTCTTTGAGTTATTGTGAGCCCTCAGATCAAGTTTGTGTTTCTTCAATTCATTGTGAGCCATAGGATGATGATCCGTGAGGTGTCCTGTCCAATCATACTGCACCATCTGTCCCATCCAAGCGTGTACACTCTCTTTCCGTGTCAGATGGGTGTCAGCATCTTCTAGAAGCTATCCCAATGATTGGCATGACGCGCCATAGCCAATGGTACTCTGACACGTATCTTAATTGGATCCTCCTTCACTCTCTGTCATGTGATAGATCACGTGGGTTTCTAGAAGGTATTATATTAAGCTTTAATTGATGGTTGATTGTGTTGGTTTGAGCCAATTGAGGTGACTAGGTGTCTAGGGCTCATAGTTCTGGAGTCAGGGTGTATTGGGGAAGAACAAAGCGCGGGGTGTTTTTGTTTATATTATTTTAAGAATGGGTGGGCTCGGGTCAAGGTTATAAGATTGGGCTTGTGGGTTTGGTAAAAGATGGACCTGGATTTGGACTTTAATAAACATGGACTAAGGCTCATGGGATTTTCAGATCTTAGGTAATGTAATATTACAAGGACCATATATGTAATATTCTGCAACTTCAAGGGTGAAATCTGCCAATCTTCAAAAATCTTTCCCAGGGACTAAACTTGACAAGTCTGAGTAGATAGAGGACTGAAACTGATTCTCGGATTCCCGGCTTTGACTAATTGACCATCTTCTACTCTCGTGCTCGTTTTCCGGCAATCGTGTGATTTTTCGTCATTAATTGATAAATCCGTCCCTGCACATTCACAACATAAAAACACTTGTTTTCTTGGCATTTTGTTAGCTCAAATAGTCATAATGGGTCGATAATTGGTAATAAAACGGGTGTGTAATTAATACACACCAAAATCTCCCCGACTAAAGTATTGCCGTGTCCTCACGCAATGTGATCAATTCACGCTTCTGGGATAAATAATTTTGTTACTCTTTTTACTAACTTTGAAAAGTAGCAAGGAGGTTCAAAAGAGATTACAAAATCATTTATTCCCGAAAACGCCCCGTTTTCCAAAATTTCCTTTTATTCTTTTATTCTATTTTTGTACTTTTCATACTTAATACATGTGACGGTTTGTTGAACTTTCATTATTTTGCAATAATTATTAGGGTCAACGAGTAGAAACACTTTTCATAGAAAAGTGACCGTACGGATAAAAATCGTCATCCTTGATTTTTCACGAGTCCCCAAACTAAGCGTACAAACGAGATCACAGCTTATCTACAAATTAGATGCTAACACTACTCATAAAAGTTACTTGTGAAAACTTCTTACTCCCATTTCCTAGGTTTTGTATCTCAATATTTTATTTTGTTGAGAAATGAATTGCTTCATATTTTCTCGTTTCGATAATTTTTAAGTCCGATAGTGATACCTAAGTTAAAACGATAAGTAGTTATTCATTTTCTCTTAAGAACCACTGCAATAGAAATTCGGTCCATTTCAAGGAATGAGGGGTACATACAATATCAAGGATATAAGTTGCGGAGTACGATCACGTGCACCTCATGCGCCAACAACTTATTTATACATACATAGCTCTTATTCAACAATACTACAACTTTTATTTTTTCATTTTTCATTTTTTTTTTCATACTTTTGATACTTTTTTCTTTCTTGACTTTTTTCTCAATACATCAATGGAGGCTTATCGGGTAGCTCCAAAACCACATAGATAATCAACTTTTGACTTTTGATTTTTTCACTTTTTGCTCTTATTTTTGGTGTTCCTTGATATGTACCCAATTTCTAAAGCAAAAATTCTCTTAAGAAAACAAAAAACTAAATATTATTCAAACCAAAATATCACTAATTAACCTAGAACATCTATTTATATATTTGGTGACGTTTCTGATGGGAGTAAAAAGCCACAAGTACCTCTTATGAGCTCTAAAGAGAACCACTACTCCACGTTTAGCATCTAACTTCTAAATAAACTCTATCATTTCTCGCTCTTCGCAATTTAAGATTCCAAATAATGAAACCAGCTAATACTTAGCCGATAATCAGCCACGCATATATAAAGTCAGTTACGGAAACTTGCAAATTCTAGAAGAAGAATTCGCGTTTTCTAGCTCCTGATGTAAAAGACTAGCGAAAGCTTTTAAGCTGCGCATGTATAAAGTCAAGTACGGGAACTTGCAGATTCTTAAGAAAGAATTCGCATTTTATAGCTCCTAGTGTACAAAACTAGCACAAGCTTATATGATTACCATTGGTTAAGGGAACAAGCTAGGGCTCAACACGCCCAGTCAAGTCAAAATATTTATTCCTACTCTCGCCAGCAAGAAAGTCAACAAGGTGTCAAAACACTTATTCAAACTTTATTATATTTTTGCACAACTTTTTCAACTTTTTCTCATTTTTTTGTGCTTTTTCATGACATTTTCATCAAAATTTTTGAAATTTTCAATTTTTTCAATTTTTTATTTTTTGGCGGAAAAACGGAGTTGCAAGAGTACACGACATGTGAAACATGCTAGGTCTAATCGAATCGAAGATTCCCTCCCCCCGACTAGAACGAAACATTGTCCTCAATGTTTGATGGGTTAAGGTAATCCTAACAAAATTCTAGGCCGTTTATTAATTATGCCAAAGAAAACGTTAGTCGATAAGATTTAACGGATATATGATTTCCAAATAGCACCGATGAATGAGACTCCAAGTGAAGAGATAACGAGCACGAGAGTCATCACAAATCATGGACAATCCTGAACAATCATCACAAACAACCACGAAACACAAGAGTAGAAGAGGCACCCCCTCCTCACATTAGGTGTTAGAAATAAGAAAATAAGAAGATGAAATTGGATAAGCATGGGTTGCCACCCACGAAGCGCTTGTTTTTGATAACCGAGTCACATGAGCTTGACTCGATCCCCGAATTAATTCGTCCTTGGGAAAAGTTTGGAAAAATAATCTCATTCGGGCTTTCATCCAAAATATTTTGAAAAACTTGTGACGTATTTGAAAGTTCCATCCCGAATAGATAACCGCTGGTACGTTAATTTTGAAAACTTTGAAAAACGATACCAGGGTCAAAAACAACATCCTCACTCCCCACGGAGTGAAGGATAAGAGAAATCACACCAAACGTTATAAATGGCAAGAATGTCATGATAACAATCTTGAAAAACTCATCATCTTCAAAAGAAAGTTTCATAATTGTGGAATTATGAATCTTATCATTTAAGCTCATTTTAAAATCTTTTCCGGGTGGGAGGGATGGGATAAACTTTTCTTTAAAACTCTCATTTTTAAGCACACCACCCGGATCATGATCAATTTTAAGATCAAAACTGAAACTTTCATATTCAGATTTAGAAAACTTTTCCATTTTGCATTCAGATTCATCAAAACGAAATGATTCATACTCCGAAAGAGAGATAAAAGCATGAGAAGTGGGATTGCCACGACTCGTCTCTTCCGAGTAATCAAAATGAAAAGCTTCAAACGTCGGATTATAAAAATCATGACGATAAGTGGGATTGCCACTTATTTCCTCAGTCGTGTCAAAAGAGAAACTCTCAAAGTCTGGTAAAAATTCCTCGAGCTCGGGCTCCAGAGGATCGTCAATTATAAGCTCAATCTTTGTCTTAACTTTATCCGGAGGGATTGTCGGTTCATCATTCAACAAATTGTTAAGAAAAATAATATCCCCCTCCGAATCAAAGTAAGGTTCGTCAGTCTCAGAAATCGGAATCGTTTCAATTGCAAGAAATTCATCGACCTCTTCCCAAAGAGAATCATATTCCTTAGTCGAAGGAAATGATGGGGAAGAGTCGGGAACGAACGTTTTCACAAAATCATCAAAAGTATAATCACAAACATCGATGCTATTAACGGAGTACTTCTTTAAGTTCGAAGCATCGGCTTTAAAAATCATAATATCGTCATCATGTCGTAAAGTTAGAGTGTCCTCAAAATGATCTACTAGGGCTTTTGCGGTTCGTAAAAACGGTCGCCCTAGTATAAGAGGAACTCTCGGATCGGGTTCAAAATTAACAACGACAAAGTCGGCCGGAAAAGTACACGAGTTCACTTGAACAAAAACATCTTCAGCAATTCCAACTGGATGAGCAATTGAACGATTAGCAAGCTCTAAAGTCATTCGTGTCGGTTTAAGTTCCCCCATCCCAAGTTGTTTATAGATCGAAAATGGCATAAGGTTAATGCTTGCACCTGAATCGGCCAGGGCTTTGCAAACCTCTTGATCTTTCAACGAACAAGGAATGAGAAATTTTCCCGAATCTCCAAGCTTCTCGGGAAGCTTCTTGAGAAGAATCGCAGAGCATTGAACATTAATTGGTGTTTCGGCTAATTCGAGCAATTTCTCTTTATTACTTATCAGATTTTTAAACGTTGAAGCAAATTTCGGCATGTAAACAAGAGCATCCATGAAACTGATATCAAAGTGCAACTTTTGAAAAATATCGAGAAACTTTTCCATTTGTTTTTTAGATTTTGCACGGAGCTCTTCATCGTTAAATCGTGACGGATATGGCAATTTAGACTTGTATTTCACATTATTTTCAAAAACAACCTTTTCTTTATCTTTCGACTTTTGGACAACCGGAGGTTGGACGTTTTCAGCTCCTCCATTATTAATAGGAGGAACCGGGTCCTTTGTCGCCTCGGTCTCACAGTCTACTACCTTGGGTGGAGACGAAGAAGAAGAAGAGGTAGTAGGAGCTGTGGGTCCCTCATATGTAGCACCACTGCGAGTTATGATCGCTTTAACTTCGCCCCTCGGGTTTGCGATCGTGTTGCTTGGCAAAGATGTAATACCCGAACCCGAGGGTCGATCATTTAAACGTTTGTTGATATCACTGATTTGATTAGCTAACAACCTTGTTGTTTCCTCTTGTTTTGTCATAAAAGCTTGTTGGTTTTGAAGCAATTGCTTAATCAAATCTTCCGTGGGCGACGGATTTGGAATAGCAACTTGATTTTGATTATTGTTAAAATTCTGCCCACGGTTTTGGTAACCATTATTCTGATTTCCATGATTTGCGTTCTGAAAATTCCCAGGGTTTCCATGGTTTTGATGGTTTTGAAAATTGTTCCCTTGAGGCGGGCCTTGATTGTAATTACCTTGAAAACCCCGATTCTGATTAAACCCTTGATTATGATTTTGAAAACCATTATTAGCTCGACTCTGATTTTGATTTCCTTGATTATTACGATTCACAACATTATGATTCTGATTGACTTGATTGACTTGGTTTTGTTGTTCGAAACAAGGTGGTCCAAGAAAATGAGAAGAACGGTAGCTGAGGAGATTACGGTCTCCTTGAGGTTGTGGGTAACCGGTGTTACCCGCGTTTGCAGCATACACGTTTTGAGAAAAGGCACCGGTGGCCGGACATTCATAATACACATGTGGACCACCACAAGTCTCACAACCGCGACTAACCACATTGACTTGATGGTTTGGTTTTTCAATCGACATTGAATCAACTTTCTTTGTTAAAGCCACAATCATATTTACCAATTCATCATTATTTTTACCATTATTAGAAACTTGAGGTTTATTCCTTGACATTCTCACACGAGCTTTATTCTCAATTATCATGAAAGCATCATTCGTGTTCCTAGCCAACAAGTTACCACCCGCAGCAGAGTTAAGCGAATCTTGATCAGCATGACATAACCCATTATAAAACGTATCAATCTGCTGAAGGTCGGTAAACCCATGGTTCGGACATTTCTCCTTCAAATCTTTGAATCGGTCCCAAGCTTCACTAAACGATTCATCAAAAGCTTGTTGGAACCGAAAGATTTGAGAACGTAGGTTAGAAGTTTTAGAGGGAGGATAGAAGTAATTCACAAACTTGGAAGCGAGATCATTCCAAGTGTGAATCGAGTTCGGTGGTTCCTTTTCCAGCCAAGTCCGGGCTGCTCCTTTTAAGGAGAAAGGAAATAACTTCAATTTCACCACATCGTGAGGAACTTGGTTCATTCTAATCGTCTCAGCGATGTCGGTGAAATTTCTGATGTGAGCATAGGGGTCTTCGTTATCAAACCCGTGAAAGGATATACTCGTGATCAAATTGAGTAATCCGTGATTGATTTCAAAGTTGGCATTGATGTCCGGAATCACAATTGCCCTCCTCACACCATTGAATGGTGATTGGAGTTGTTCTTCCATCGGACGTGGATCAAATGCCGGTTGTTGTCCCATCGGTGGAATAACATTGTGCTGCGGACCACCCATCGGCGGGGGTCCGTTGTGTTCGTTTTGGTTCATCTCCTCCTCGTCAAGGAAATGAACCCGACTCGTATGTCGTAAAACCCGCTCGGGGTTAGAGAACGGAGACGTAAGACTCTCAAACGAAGATCGGGTGTGCATACACCACGAACAAAATTAAAAAGAAAATGAAAAAGAAAAAGAAAAGAGAAAAGAAAATCTTTTTGTTTTTTATATATTTTTTTTCACAAAAACTTTTTATTTCTTTTGTTTTTCTTTTCTTAAAACGTAACGTTAATCGAAAACCGTTTCTTTCAAAACCACGCGCGACGGGACGGGAGAGAAGAATGGATCTCTCTTCAGCTAGCAATTTAATGTCTTAGCTATCCGTATTTCCCGCTTATTCGGTTGTAGTAATTGAAATAGTCCGATAAACAACTAAATTACGTTTTCGTTATATTGCGAGACTTATTTGGTTTACAACGCCCTTTCTTGCGATCGAGTCGAGGCTGTAACTTTTATTATTTTTTTGGTATTTTTGAAAACACTTTAGGAAAAGTGTTTTTGATTTTTCAATTTTTATAGAAATATATATACAAAGTAGAAGAAGGCTTATCAAAACACGATTTTCCAAAACAATTATTCAAAAATTCACTTTAAGCCTTCCCCGGCAACGGCGCCAAAAATTGATTCGTGTCAATTATAAGTATATTATTAATCCAAGGAAATACCGGTTAAAGTAATTCCCGGGTCGTTCTTCCCAACGAAGGCTCAAATGGAAGATTTGAATTATCGTGTTGGGAATCGTGAAGTGAAAGTGAGTGGTGAAAGAGTGATAATAGCAATCCAGGAATTCAATTATACACAAGCAATGACTAATCAAGCAAAGAGTACAAGCAATCTAAGCACACAACTCAAAAACGTACAATCGGAAATGCACGCGCGTAATATAAAACGCGACGTTTATCTAAAAATTATCCTACAAGCTTGAAACTTTTTCTAAAAATCTTATTCTATTCAAAATAATTTCTGAAAAAAGAAAAATATTTTTTTGAGTTTTTATTAATTTCTTATGAATTAAAAATGAAAAATAAGAATTAAAAATGAATTAAAAATTTAGAAAAATAGAAAATAAAGGTGGAAAAATAAAATTTCAAAACTGAAAATTCTAAAATACTATTAAAGAATTTCTAGAACTGTTTTTGTATTTTTCTGGACTTTTTATTAATTTTTATGACTTTTTATCAATTAAAAACTATTTAAAAATAGAAAATAATCCTAATAAATTGAGAAAAGTAGTTAAAATCTAAAGAAAAATCTGGAAAATTCCCAGAAAATCAAAAATTATTAAAGAAGCTTAGAATAAAAATTTGGAATCAAGATCAGCTTATTAAGGGCTTTTTCTAGCCAAAACAGCTTATCACAAGTGCTTATTGATAAGCACTTGTGACCAAAAGTTGATAAAACTTTGAACTCAGTCTATTTATGATAAATGAACCTCAAATGCATCAGAAAATGATGTGCACAAGCTCAGATTAATCACAGAAGCACAAATTCAAGCAATAAGCTATGGAGGAAAGCTCAATAAGCTATACAGAAGCTGATTTAGCTAACACAGAAGCTTAGAGATCATACACAAAGTTCATACTACTCAAATGTATCACACTTAACAAGATAGAGCACAGAAACAAGCTCAAATCAATACTAGCAGGCCAATTGATCAAGCACAAAAATTCAGCAAGGCTATGAACAATAAGCTCTAGTTAAGCAGCTGAGATAAGCTAGTATAGAAAAGCTAATGGTGATTTCCACTACTCTACCAGCCAGTGAGTACAATTCAATCACAAATTAAGATCCCTGAGTTCAATTAATCACTTGAAACAGACCAAGAAAACATGTTTACAACAATGGTGCAGGGGAGGTAGTGTCCACTCAGGCAACTTTAAGCACTTGTTCAGATAAGCTAGTATGTTCCAAAAGCCAAACTTCAACTTGATACTTGCTCTATTACTACCAGGCTTCCAAGAACAACAATCACTTTAAATTTTTATCAACAAATGAATTCTACAAACTCAGTTAAAAACCTATTCTGACTGCTCAGTATGTAACCTTTTTGACTTTTTGAGAAATTAACTAAGTTGACTTAACTGATTTTAAGCTACTTCTAATTACTTGATTATGTCGTATTAAGCTGTACTAACACTAGATTAAGCTAGATTAACCTAATAAGCAACTACAAATCAAAATGATATGCCTAAATACTAGTTATACCAACAGTTAACCAAGTTAAAGACTAAGTTTGACTAAAGAAGTTCTAATGACCAATTTTTAACTACACTTATACTAATTCAGTTGTATTGAAGCTAAATGAGCAATTAAACTAGATCTACAACTACTAATGTTACACAGATAGCCTTAAGCCAAACACTCCTAATAGCTTTGTATACAAAGCAACTAAGAGCTATACTCTTAATTTCTCAAACAAATGAGCTCAAACAGCTTCCACAATCATCACAGGTACTGTTTTAATTACTAACAAATACTGAATCCAATCAATAGCAGAGAATCACTTAGCCAAAAGTGGTGACAGATGACTAATTAGTACCTCTAATTATGAAGTGTTACAAATCAAACCACAATTCACTCATCAGATGGACAATTCAGATTCATAACAAGCTCATTACACAGATAATGAGATCTATTACAAGCAATAATGAACAATCAATGATCACAGATGAACAAATCTTACTATGCTAATCAAATACTCAATCACAGTCAACTAGTTATCACTATCACTAACAAAGCTAGAAACTCAGAAATGAAATCAAACTCAGCAACAATAACAACAATTCTAAGCTATCAGTTATTCTAGCAATTCTATACTACACATTCAATGCTCAAATCAAACAAATTAAACAAGTATAAGCTACAACTACACTGAATATTATGAAACTAAGAATTGAAAATGGAATAAGGTTTTACCCCAATTCTCTCTCAGCTTGAACAGAGAGAGTTCACTAAGCAGGCCTATCTTTTAGATAGGCTGATTTCATTAGGTTCTGTATCAGCTATCCATATATACCTCAGCAACACAATCTGAAACACCTCTATTTTGGATTTTTTATGAAACAGTGAACTAAGAGCCTGATGAAACTTGAGCTGTAAGAGCTTGATTATGATATTGATAAACTGAATTGAGCTAGATTAAGGTTTGAAAACAACTTATGAAACTTTTTTTATTTTTTTATTATTTATTTGATTTTTTTTTTTTTGAATTTTCTAAGTTGAAGAAATTTGTGAATAAAATGAAAAGTAAAGGTAGATTAAGCTAAAAAATGGTTGAAAGAGATTGAATAGAAGACAGTTAAAGCTAAAAACAGATGAATTAAGCTAATTATGAGCTACTATTTAAACTGAATAAGCAAATGAAATTGAGGAAATAAGCTGAATAATTGAAATTGAAATACAGAATTTTATTAAAAACTTGAGCTACACTATTACAAATACTATTCTAGATACAAAATGACAGCATAACATTGCTAAAAAAACTACATACAAAATGAGAGAAATAAACACCTATTTATAGAATATGAGAGAGGGTTGGGGTCTTCTATGCCAGGTTGGCAATCCGTGCAACTCTGTGCTTCTTTGAGTTATTGTGAGCCCTCAGATCAAGTTTGTGTTTCTTCAATTCATTGTGAGCCATAGGATGATGATCCGTGAGGTGTCCTGTCCAATCATACTGCACCATCTGTCCCATCCAAGCGTGTACACTCTCTTTCCGTGTCAGATGGGTGTCAGCATCTTCTAGAAGCTATCCCAATGATTGGCATGACGCGCCATAGCCAATGGTACTCTGACACGTATCTTAATTGGATCCTCCTTCACTCTCTGTCATGTGATAGATCACGTGGGTTTCTAGAAGGTATTATATTAAGCTTTAATTGATGGTTGATTGTGTTGGTTTGAGCCAATTGAGGTGACTAGGTGTCTAGGGCTCATAGTTCTGGAGTCAGGGTGTATTGGGGAAGAACAAAGCGCGGGGTGTTTTTGTTTATATTATTTTAAGAATGGGTGGGCTCGGGTCAAGGTTATAAGATTGGGCTTGTGGGTTTGGTAAAAGATGGACCTGGATTTGGACTTTAATAAACATGGACTAAGGCTCATGGGATTTTCAGATCTTAGGTAATGTAATATTACAAGGACCATATATGTAATATTCTGCAACTTCAAGGGTGAAATCTGCCAATCTTCAAAAATCTTTCCCAGGGACTAAACTTGACAAGTCTGAGTAGATAGAGGACTGAAACTGATTCTCGGATTCCCGGCTTTGACTAATTGACCATCTTCTACTCTTGTGCTCGTTTTCCGGCAATCGTGTGATTTTTCGTCATTAATTGATAAATCCGTCCCTGCACATTCACAACATAAAAACACTTGTTTTCTTGGCATTTTGTTAGCTCAAATAGTCATAATGGGTCGATAATTGGTAATAAAACGGGTGTGTAATTAATACACACCACTAAACACCTTCAAAATGCATTAAAACATATAAAGTCTACAAAACGGGGTGTGGTAATATCTAAACCTAGCTGCCACATCCACAAATGTTTCAATACCCGCGATGTTCAAGTCGCCAAAAGGTTAAACTACAAAATACTAAGATAAGGATCGCGAAAATATTGTTTCAACCATAAGTACAACACAAAATATATAACCCAAGTTTGTACCTCTACATCCCCAAGTCACTCATCATGATCACTATCACCATCCACATCGATATCATCGCTCCCGCTCCTGCCAGCTCCACTCCCGCTCCCACCAGCTCCACTCCCACTCCCGCCAGCTCCACTGCCCGAGCCATCCACATGCTGAGAATCCACCTGACTAATATACTGAGACCATTGCGAGTTGGTCGAGGCAAAACCCATCAACAAATCGAGCTTCTTCATCATGGTCTTGCGTTCTTCAGCATCTTCCTGGCTCTTCTTCTCTGCCTCAGCAATCTTCTTATGAGCTGTAGCAAGCTCAACAGATATCTCGGCAACACCTAAAAACGAAATAATCAAAATTTAAAAACAGCCATTGCAATACATAAATTGAGTCATGAGTAATCTATAATTAATATTATCACGCTGTAGATACCTGGAGGTGGAGGTGGGGTGTCTGGTAACGGTGGCCTCCTCAGGCCTATTACTACCCTACCCCGTCCGGCAATGTGGCCCCGCTGCTTGCCCTTGATAACCAGGGCAAGTATTTGCTCCTCTGTGTATGCCGCCCCTTCAGGCGTATTCGCTCCAAGATCTCTGAGCCGAACCATCTCTTCCTATTTAGTTGAAAAAAATTTGAGAAAATTAATATATACATCGGGTTAATTACAAGATTATGTTTCAATGAATCATTAAAGTGCGTGTTTGGGGAAATAAATAAATAAATAATAAATTAAAAAAAAAAAGTTACTTACATACTGAACCCGCGCCTCATCCTGCAACCAAGCACCATCCTCGTCGCAGTGTGTGTCGTAAAAGCTCTGGATGAGTGACGGGTACTGCTTGTCCTTGTTGTTCTCAAACTGTATATACACATGCATATAAGATGAAACAAATTAAAAATGACAAATCAAACACTATATATATATTTTAATTAAACTTAAATACTTTTAAAAAATTAAAATGAATTACTTTTATATAATTAAAAATTTTAATTAATATATAATTAAAATTAAATAATTTTATAAAAATAAAATACTTTTATAAAAATAAAATGTGTCTTACATATTCGTGGTGAATAGCGGCTAAGGACTTGGAACCGTGGCGGCTGTACACCTTGTTCTTCTTTCGGTTCTCCTTGTTCACCGTAGCTCGCTCCATGTTCTTCTTATTCAAGTAGAAGTTCATGTGTTGCTCCCACATCGATGGCTCAAGGTTCGGAGGAGGGTTTTGTCGTATGACATCCGCCGCCCCAACCCCACCCCCACCCTTCAGGGTAAAATAAGTTTTCTTCATGATGCCTTTATTGTCGGAGTAACGCTTAGCTATATATTGATTGAGGCTGTTCTTTATAAGTTCCCAGTCATCCTTGCGCCTGTGGGTCTCCAAGTCAAAGAATTGCTGCAATCAAATATAGTTAATATTAACATAAAGATATAAATAAATAAACAAATTTAAATAAATATACACAATTAAACAAATTTAAATAAATGTACACATTCAAATATCAAAATATAGAGATATAATTAAAAGGAAAATAAAATAACTGACCCCGAGTCGGTTTATGAAGGCAGCCCGAGTCGCTTTCTCAAGATCGTGCCAGGAGGGATAGTGCAACGGCAAGGTCCTAACCAGCTCGCCAACGTAGTTACTGAACCATGCGCGGTGGGGCCCGACATGGTCAAACGTCTCCTGATCCTTAGTCTCAAACTCGATCGACTGCGGGCCATATAACTCTACAGCTTTCCTCAGCACTACGTTCTTGTTGGCTTGACGGGTTTGTGGCATGCCGCCAGCCCGACCTCCACCCCTGCCTCCTCCACCGCTAGCCCTACCTCCCCGTCGAGGTCGTCGTCCACGCAATCCTACAAATGTAGTGAGTGAAAAAGTCAAAAAATAACTAGTAACAAAATTCAATTAATCAAGTTTAAGTTTCTTACCACCACCACGGCAACCGCTATCAATCTGACGGGTAGGGGAAGGTGGTGGGTCACCGGCACCGTCACCACCGTGACCACGGGCTACTGTTGCTGCCATCTATAAAAGTACAAGTTGAATAACGTATAGAAATACATGAACAAATTAACATAAGCATGCACACATTCAAATACATACACATTCGAAATAAATATACACATTTAAACAATCCATAACAATTTCATTCAAATAAGTGTCGTTTTACAAAAATTTAAGATCAATCTGCTAAATCAACATCACTATCATAAACATCAGTCGCAACTTCAACTTCATCATCAGAATTGTTTGGATCAGAATCTACTAAATCATAAGGATCGTCGTCTTCATCATCAATAAAATCATCGTCGTCATCAACAGGAATGATTGGCGGTGGTGCCTCAACTAACGTTGATTGACCATCAATATTTAAGGGGGACAATTCCAAAGCATCCAAATTACACGAGATGTTAAACGAACGAGTCGAGATGCAATGGTTATACACGAGATGTTAAACAAATGAGTCAAGATGATATGGTTGTACGTGAGATGTTAAACGAACGAGTCGAGATGCAATGGTTATACATGAGATGTTAAACGAACGACTATGGTTATACATGAGATGTTAAACGAACGACTCGAGATGCAATGGTTATACATGAGATGTTAAACGAACGACTATGGTTATACATGAGATGTTAAACAAACGACTCGAGATGCAATGGTTATACATGAGATGTTAAACGAACGACTATGGTTATACATGAGATGTTAAACGAACGACTATGATAATACATGAGATGTTAAACGAACGACTCGAGATGCAATGGTTATACATGAGATGTTAAACGAAGGACTATGGTTATACATGAGAGGTTAAACGAACGACCATGGTTATACATGAGATGTTAAATGAACGACTATGGTTATACATGAGATATTAAACGAACGAGTCGAGATGCAATGGTTATACATGAGATGTTAAACGAACGACTATGGTTATACATGAGATGTTAAACGAATGATTCGAGATGCCTCCTGGATCTATATCCCACCAAATTTTTCCTACCTAACGACTTATCCTTACAATATAAACATAAACACACACACACACACACACACACACACACACACACACACACACACACACTCATCTCACTATCTCTCTCTCTCTCTCTCTCTTACTCTAGCAGTTTCCGTTTTCCGGCGACACCAGCAGTTTCTGGCCGTTAGAATCTTTATCCGGCCACCACCTTTTATCACCTTAACTTGTAGATCGGTCCACCCCGGTCACGATTTCACCACTCACAACCACTCAACCTCACAACCACAAACATACACTGTTATCATGGTGAAGAAGATGACAGAATTTGAAGCTTTTCCTTGTCCTTGTGGACGAGGAGACGTGATTCTGCGAGAATCGCGTAAATCTTACTCCCGTGGTAAACTATACTATGCGTGTCCTTTCTCGCAGGTGAACAATTACATACTTTTTCATGTATTATATAAATAATTTGGTTAGTTGTTAAAAATAATAGTTTTTACTCTTTAATAGCCTGGGACAATAGACCATGGATGTGATTTTTTTTATGGAAGGAGGAACGACTTGCCAAAATGATGATCGGTTCTCTGGGAGCTTCAACATCAAGCGGTTCTGGATCTACTCCAACAAGGTGCTCAAATTGTCATGAAAAAGATCTTAGAATAAACATGCTGGAGGCACAAAAACAGGTGCTAGAGACAAAATTAAGGATGCTGGAGGCAAAACTTGACATGGCAACGTATCCCAACCACGACCACGCATGTCAGTCGGATGCAATACTCCGTGACCTTTTAGGTGACATGGATAAATTTCATATGTAGTACTGTTATCGTTGTTATTGTTGTTGATGTTGTTTGCTGTTGTTGATGTTGTTTGCTGTTGTTGTTGATGTTATTGTTGTTGTTTAATAAAATGTTGTTGTTGTTGTAGTAACTGATGTTGAACATCCTTTATATTTTAAATTCGTATGCACAAATAATAAAACTGAAGGAGCAATAATTATCAAACACAAAGGCAAACTGTTTATTTAAAACAAGCAAGAGTTTTCAACCACATGCATTTTCATACAGACTCAAACTAAACAACTCGACATCCAAACTAAGCAACTCGACAACCAAAGGAAACAACTCAAACTAAACAACTCGACAACCAAACGAAACAACTTAAACTAAACAACTCGACAACCAAACGAAACAACTCAAACTAAACAACTCGACAACCAAAAGAACAGATCAAACGAAACAACCCGTTTATTTTTTTTTTGCGGCTACTTCCCTCTTTACTCGAACTCGCACCATCTTTTCCCTTCCTTGCTCTCATTTCCTTGATATGTGCAAACGTAGCTTCAAGATTTGTGACCCTATTTCCCATATTATCAAGTTTGGTTTCCAACGTACTTTCAGCTTCGTCGTCACCTCCAACAGCAACAACTTGAGCTTCAGCAGCATCTAGCTCGTCTATGTACTCTTTGTAGTACGACTTTTTCCTACACCATTCGATAATCTTGTCTCTCATCCACGGTTTAGCATCCTTAAAAGAACCATATTCCTCTTAAACTGCATGACCAAAAGTTAACATAACTTCATTAAAGAGGAGCTCGTGTGACAAGATTTTTGAGTACTCCTCTTCAACTGTGCAACCACGCCAAGTCATGTGTGTCTTGTAAGAATTGACGATTGACTTATTTGTGAGAATTGATGCGTGGGAATTGCACCAGGCTTTACCTCTCGAGGGATCTCGAGAAGCTTACAACCCCCACCAGGCAGTGTACCTGATCGATGTAGTATAGTATAATGACAAGTATCGGGGGATTGATCGTTCAGCTAGGAATAGTGTCGCTAGGATTAGAAAACCTAAAGACTAGGTCTAAAGATGAGGGATGATTCTTTTTATATTTTTTATATTTTTTAGAAAGCAATTAAAAATCTCGGGTTTTGAAGGAGTTGGCGGAATTAGTTGCTAGTCAACTAACCCAATACTAAGATGCAATCAAAATAAAATACTAAAAATGAAAATAAACTACATTATACTAAAGTTGTGAGCAATATGTGGGAGAATTGTGTTTACTTAGATTTCACTACTCCCTAGATATCTTTTACACGTTAATTACTTGTTATAGTTGTGTGGATGACGGATTGTATTCCTTAATACCATTCATGGGGTGGCGTACTTACTTCCCCAATCCTATGAGTGCCTACTTCACTCCTATGTCGAGCCGGCTAAGAAGCTCCTAACATGGGATCATTAGAATTTACTTATGCATTAAATACAACCAATAAAACCTAGTACACATCGGTTCATGTTTCCTAAGACGTTCAAGCATGTTACACAATGGAGATCTGCTAGTTTTCTTAAGCCTAAAATTGAAATCATTCATCCAATACAACCATAAACAAGTAATCAACACATAATTAACATCTAGGTTTCATTAGATCTAAGCAAACACAAGATAAATCTAGCCTAGCATGTTGAAATCAAGACAAGTAAAAGATATAATCAACCAACACATAGACATATTGATTGAATTAAAGAGAAGACTTATCTCAATAGCACATGAAAGGATTCAAGGGGTGAAAACCCTTGAAAGTACTGTAAAATATGACCTAGGGTTTACAAAGTCCGACCCTAGTTATCTCCACACAAGTTCCTCTCTAATGGATGAAAAATAGAAAACTATATATAGATTTTAGTAGGTGACGGCGTCAAGAACAAATGTCTGATGCCGTCATCTTGCCGCCAAATAGTTCCTCGGACTGCCTAGATCTGGGTCTGACGCCGTCATGTAGTCTCCTTATGCAGGCCGTCACAAATTTAACTCTTGACTCCCTTGTTGTGACGCCGTCAGGTTTGCACTGGGTCGTCACCACTTTTACTCCTGACGTCGTCAGGGTCTTCCTCTTGACGTCGTCAGGTACTGTTCTCAGCATGGAAAATTAAGTCTTTGGCGTTTTCTTCACTTTTATGCTCCAAAAACGTCCGAAGTGCTTCCTTTTCCAGATTTCACTCCCAAAGTACCTAAATTCACAAAAGAAACGATTTAGGGCAATATTTGATCAAATAAATTCAATTCCGGTCTTAAATGACCCCCTAAAAGTGGTTCATTTTTTGCCTCATCATATACCCTTACACTTGAGATTTGCTTGTCCTCAAGCAAATGCGCTTTTATTCTAGTCAAAATACAAGTTAGGGGTCATTTAACACTAATATAAAAGTAATTACAACAAATAATCATTCCACTAAAGACCAAAGACAAGCACGGAGGTCATACATTAGCACCTCACAAATAGTGTTTAGATACTCACATCTCTCGGGTGTAATAAAGTAATATCACAATATGGAAACGGAAAACATCTCTCACTACCTGTCATAGCAAAATAGATTACCATAGGCTTGGGAAAGGATCAAACCTCCACCACATGGCGTAAGCACCTAGGATAAACTATCAAAGAGGTCTTTTTAAAGGGTTGTAACGTTAGGTGTATGGATATGGAATACACGGTTTTGTTGGATATAGGCAGTCTTTACTGGTGGCGAGTTAACAATCTTGGTTAATTACATGTACAATATGGCGTTGCTAAGCCAAGACTAGACTCGACTTAAGCTAATAAATGGAAAATAAGAAAAACATAAAATGAACATAGAATGAAACGGGATGGTAGTCCGTATGTTTTTTCTCTTTTATTTTTCTATTTTTTTCTTTTCTTTTTCTTGTTTTTCCGGGTTTTTTTTTATTTATTTATTTATTATTTTTTTTTTGCATACACTCTTACCCTACCATCTAAAATAATACATCGTAGGGACCCTTACACTTGAATTTTTACATACTTTACAATAAACTAATCTAATGACTCGAATTAAGAAAATCAAAACACTTGGAGTACTTTTAAGATTAATGCACATACGGGGGTAATAATATTATGTACTTCCCCATTACTCCATAAAATAAGTATTTTACCCATGAGTCCCAATTGTCCCAAAATAATATGTACAAGGATATGACTCGACTTAGCAACCATGTAATCAATTAGATAATTAACTTAGGGTTTAACAAATAACAATAATGTACTAAAAATGAGTGCATACACGGAAGGCTAAGGCGATTTGGTTGTACATTTAAGTGGGGTGTAACAAATTCTTCCTTTAAGTATAATGCTTAAAGTTAGAAACGAAAAGATAGGCTCGGAGGGGTGTACTAGGGGTTTCGTGTACTAAAAATGAGTACAACGCTAAGGTGTGGGAAAAATTAGTTGACTTAACTATCCAAGTAATATGACTTAAATGGTCAAGTAATTGTGATACGGGTTTAAACACAAGGGTGATCCTAATGCCTCTTATCATGTAGTAAATCCTACTACACGAATGTAGTCTCTCTAGCAGTCTCGGGATGCATCACTAACGCAAGTTCTAGAATCTAAATGCTACCGGTACACTCATAAGCAGTAATAGTAAATGCTTTTCCTATCAAATCTAAAGGCGAACCTCACATATTTGGGTGGAAAATTTTTCTGAATAGTACGGTTATGTGCTAGTCATACAATCTCCTATCCATGGGAAGCTTGCTATGGCTAAAGTTTCACTCCTAAATGTTGTAAAAAATTTTAAATTTGGCGCTAAAATTGCACTAACAAGTATTTCTCATAGTTTTATTACACATCTACTATCAAACGAACAAACTCAAGCGAAAGTGTATCTGTAAGGTATCATCATTTTACCCTCCCCTTACACTTAGGATGAACATTGTTCCCAATGTTCAAGTAAAGAATGTAAAAGTGAAATAAGTAAAACGAATGAAATCAAACACTCCCCTGATTCGCTCGGTATGGATAATAAGGTGGCCAGGTTAAATCTTCCTCCAAGAAAATGAACAATCAAAGCTTCCCTTTCAGAAAAATAAATCATCTTCTTGTCATACATAACCTGTAAAACCTGAGAAAACAGACAAGGCAACCTCGCATAAAATCGGCGGCAATCTATATATGCTAATAAATCCTAGAAAACAAAATAAGATATAATGCTTGTGGAATGATGTTTGCAGATTTCCTAGAGATTATAAAACTAATAATTCAACAAAAACTTTAAGACTCCGTTAGAAAAACAAAACTGGTAAAATTTCCAGATTTTTACACATGACGCCGTCAAGAGTAAACTCGTGACGCCGTCAGAAGTGACCTGCAGAAATTCTTATGTTAAGTTTCCGGAAAATTTCTGGAAAAACTTGGTCTTACTTCCTGGAAAATCCTGCAAAACTTCATTATGACTCGATACAAGCATTTGACTCTAACAAATACGAATATACATGTTCACTTAATATTGTGGAGAATCATGATCGGTTTTGTTTCTTAAAAACATATTTGGGGTTTCCCCTTACACTTATCTTTTGCAAAAATACCTTTGGGTGAAGTTAAGACTAGGCCAAACAACAAAATAAAGTATTTTCACTTTTTTAATTTAGAAACATGATCTACCAACAATAAAAATAAAGCATGCATACGGAAGCAAATAACAAACTAAAAAAAATAAAAAAAAAATACACAAAATCATGGGTTGCCTCCCAAGAAGCGCTTTTCTTTATTTATGAATCTTGTAGCTAGACTCAAGGTCATGGGTTACTACGTGACCTCATCGTTGGTTTCACTCTCTGATTGTAAACATTCTTTGTAGAAACCAATCACCTTTTTCTCAATCGCTCCTATAATCCTATGGGCAAATTCCTTATCGACTTTATACTTTGGTCCTAGAGTCAAGCAATCTTTGTAGAAAAGACTCTTCTTTTCCCATACATAATCCATGCCCTTTTTCTTATCCTCTTCATTGATATCCTCAAAAGCACCAATGTTGTCCATGTCAAAACGGGGCACAAAACGAAATTCTTTCATTCTATTAGGCATCCTATAAGTGATCCTATCGATGTTACTTGGAAATCGGATTGTCCCTTCTATCTCATCATATTCTAACTTGGACTCTTCAACAAATGGTTTACCAAACACAACATCGGATAATCGACAATCAATAACATTAGCAAGATCTTCCACAATCATAAAGTCGGTGATATAAGTGAAATTCCCAACAAAGACATGTAGACCTTTAATTCTCCCGACAAAGTTACAAACCCCACTGGGGTATTTGGGATCCTTTCTAGGTCCAAGTCTTGTTTTCACTATATCATTATAAACACTTGAGGACATAATGTTGATTGGGGATTTAAAGTCAATGTAAGCATTGTCAACGTGTCTATACCCAATCATACATGGTATCTTAGCATTCTTAGGGTCGCCTCTCTTTATCTTAGGTTCGATTCTAGTAAAAGGAGATCGAGGGTTATCAATAAGATTATTATAATATGCAATCTCTTCCTTAGTGGGGTATAGATTAAAATAATCATTTAGCTTCGGATCTATTTCCCCTTCCTCAAGTTCCTCAACAACATTCTCAAAATCATTAGGTCCTAGGTCCTTATTTGAGTACAAGGCGGTTGCTAGGTCACTAAATGCTTGGTCGAGCTCAACTTTAATCAACCTATTAAGCTCCCTAAGTTCCCTAATCTCACTCTCAATTTGTTCACGTAACAAAGCCACATCTCTAGGGGAAAGGGGTGGATTCGCGTTTTCCATAATGGTCAACGGAATAGTCAATGAATTTAATTTACTAACAAAAGCACGAAGAAAAAGATAGACTAAAGAGAACCTAAAAATAAAAATAAAATCTTACTAGAAAGGAATCTAGCAAGTAGACCTAATAAAAAGAGATTCTAACCTAGACAATAACTATTCCCCGGGCTATGGCGCCAAAAACTTGATGCGTGGGAATTGCACCAGGCTTTACCTCTCAAGGGATCTCGAGAAGCTTACAACCCCCACCAGGCAGTGTACCTGATCGATGTAGTATAGTATAATGACAAGTACCGGGGGATTGATCGTTCAGCTAGGAATAGTGTCGCTAGGATTAGAAAACCTAAAGACTAGGTCTAAAGATGAGGGGTGATTCTTTTTATATTTTTTAGAAAGCAATTAAAAATCTCGGGTTTTGAAGGAGTTGGCGGAATTAGTTGCTAGTCAACTAACCCAATACTAAGATGCAATCAAAATAAAATACTAAAAATGAAAATAAACTATATTATACTAAAGTTGTGAGCAATATGTGGGAGAATTGTGTTTACTTAGATTTCACTACTCCCTAGATATCTTTTACACGTTAATTAACATCTAGGTTTCATTAGATCTAAGCAAATAGAAGATACATCTAGCCTAGCATGTTGAAATCAAGACAAGTAAAAGATATAATCAACCAACACATAGACATATTGATTGAATTAAAGAGAAGACTTATCTCAATAGCACATGAAAGGATTCAAGGGGTGAAAACCCTTGAAAGTATTGTAAAATATGACCTAGGGTTTACAAAGTTCGGCCCTAGTTATCTCTACACAAGTTCCTCTCTAATGAATGAAAAATAGAAAACTATATATAGAGTTTAGTAGGTGACGGCGTCAAGAACAAATGTTTGACGCCGTCATCTCGCCGCCAAATAGTTCCTCGGACTGCCTAGATCTGGGTCTGACGCCGTCATGTAGTCTCCTTATGCAGGCAATCACAAATTTAACTCTTGACGCCCTTTTTGTGACGCCGTCAGGTTTGCAATGGATCGTCACCACTTTTACTCCTGACGCCGTCAGGGTCTTCCTCTTGACGCCGTCAGGTTCTGTTCTCAGCATGGAAAATTAAGTCTTTGGCGTTTTCTTCACTTTTATGCTCCAAAAACGTCTGAATTGCTTCCTTTTCCAGATTTCACTCACAAAGTAGCTAAAATCACAAAAGAAACGATTTAGGGCAATATTTGATCAAATAAATTCAATTCCGGGCTTAAATGACCCCCTAAAAGTGGTTCATTTTTCGCCTCATCAAGAATCAAGAATGTATGTGTAAAATGTGACGAAAATAATTTTGTGAGAATGTATATAGGTAAAAAATGAGACGGGAATGTTTTTGTGGGAGTATATATAGGAAGAGTATTTGGGGAGATAATCCCGTCGACATGTCGACGAGACAAAACACGCGGGAAAAATCCCACCATTTATATTGACCACTAATTCAGTATTATTATTTTTACTTTATAATCCCGTTGACATGTCGACGGTACCGTTAAACGAAACACGTAATTAACGCTAATCAAACGTTAATTACGTAATAATTCATTTTTAATATCATCCCGTCGACATGTCGACGGGATTATAAAGGCGGGATAAGTTCGTGCCAAAGTTTTGACAATTATTGAGGCTGGAAATTTTGACCAATATGGTCCCGTCGACATGTCGACGGGATTATGTTAACCCCAAAAATTCAACGTACTTGGCTTCGGTCAATCGGAATTTTTGTCGTTTTCTGCACCGTCCCGTCGACATTGTGTCGACGGGATACAGTTCGTCGCCTGTTCTGCTGTTTCTCGTAGTGCGTGTTGCATGATTTTTAAGATCTCTAAGGTTTAGGGTGTTTATTGCGGTGCCAGAAGGAGCCAAACTTTTGGAAGATTCAGCATCTTTGCTATTTCAATGGCCTCCAACACTGAGAGCGAGAGTGGTGGTTGAACAGAGAAGAAATGTTCGAAGAGGTACAACTAGAAGCTACAGAAGGTAGAAACAAACTCACTGCCTCTACATGTTTAAAAAGATTAGAAGATTAGGATAATAATGTTGTTCTCTTATATCATTTTTTTCAATTTCTTCTGTCACAGATATAACCTCAATCCAAGCAAACTTATTAACAAGGGAATTGATTTGCACGCATTTCATATTGATTGGGACACTCTAATAAATGCACTAGATACTTGTACATTATTAACATAATGCTTTAAATGCTTGTACATTGGATTTTCTCAATAAGAAATTCGAGTGTGCAAATCATCTCTCTATTAACAATAATCCTTTATATACTCACAAAATTTCACACAAATACCGAAAACACAAAACAGTAGACAAGTAACTTTTAAGCATCAATGGCCTAAAACTATTATCTATTTCACAAACATATACCAAAAAAAAAAAAAAAAAAAAAAAAAAAAAGACTAATAACAAGCAATATATCATGCATTTATATATATATATATAAAAAAAAAAAAAAAAAAAAAAAAAAAAAAAAAAAACTTATATGATCAAATATCTTCATAAACACCATTCATCTACTCAATATTTTAATGAAAAATTAAAAAAAAAGAAAATTAAAAATAAAATGAAAAAAAGAAGAAAGAAAAGTAAGTTAACATTTAAGAGGTTAAACCTTTTATTAGCTTCGATATTCCGTCACTTACACTCCAATGAACCGCAAGTGACATCAGTTTCAATAACTTTTTTTTTTTTTTTTTTTTTTTTTAATGATGAAAAATATGAGTCCATCAAGCAATATTTTATAAAAACAAATGTAGTTAACATCAAATGTAGACTACAATGGCATTATGTCAAAAAAAACAGTGAGATGAACTGATTTATTTTCAGTTTACTACATGGTAATGGGAGCAGCTACTAACTGGCTTGCATATTCTTTATGCAGCTTTGAGATCTCTGCTTTATCATCTTGAAATTTTTTCTATTTAACTTTCTATCCGTTGATTACTTTCTCGAGTTGTCTATCTTCATATCTTTAAAAGAAATCGAGTCGGCAAAGGCAACAAGGTATTCCGAGGCCACCTATTTCAACAATTTCAGCATGTAATCTCCGTCTTTATCTTTACTCGGTTTCTGAACTGAAAAAAAAGCTAATATTATTCAAATTAAAAATGTATGAAATAAACTAAACATCATTTTGACGAACTAAACAAAATAAGGTAAATCAATTCTCTAAACATACTTATAAGAAAAGTTAAACATCGTTTTTATAAAAATAGCACAAAATGTAACTAAAATAGTTTACATACCTCAAGAAGAAAAAAAAAATCAAAAAATGAAAAGAAGTAAAAAAAAGTTTTTGTCTTTATCCTCGTTGATAATCTCAGTAATCGAGGCTTGGATGTGCCCTCGATCTTGTGTTCAATATGTGAAAACGAGATTAAGGACCTCTCTCATGTGCTCGTTAATTGTCGGAAAGTGGCAAGTGTTTGGAAAAAAAGCTTTGCGTGGTGGCAAATTCCATGGCAGTCTCCATACTTTGAAGCATCAAGCATCCAACTTCATTGTACTTAACATGCTCCACTCTCCAGTCATCCTTTTCCAGCTCAGTGACATCGTCACCGGTAGGCTCCTCAGGGCAACGGGTCTGCAAATAATCGAGCTTACCGGTCGCTCTTAAGACAATTCTGAGCGAACGGTGCCAATCATTGAAGTTTTTCCCAGTCAATTTATCTCTTTCAAGATGGTTCTTGAAAGCAGTAAACACGGAGTTATCGGGTTGAGCCATTTCTACAGAAAGAAAAAGTTCAAACATTAGTATTTTCGATAAGAAAATATTTTCAAGTAAACATAATACCCATGGAAATATTCATATAACCATCTTAGGGCATGTTTGGTGGGGTGAAATTCAGAGAAATGAAATGAAGCGCAGAAATCAAATTCACAGAAATGAATTCCACAGGAATTCAGTAAAAATTCTAGTGTTTGGTAACACCAGAGAATTGACTTAAGAAATCAGTAAAAAAAATCATTATTATTATTATTATTATTATTATTATTATTATTATTATTATTATTATTATTATTATTATTATTATTATTATTATTATTGTTATTATTATTATTTTTTTTATAACATCACTTTATTATTATTATTATTATTATTATTATTATTATTATTATTATTATTATTATTATTATTATTATTATTATTATTATTATTATTATTATTATTATTATTATTATGATTATTATTATTATTATTATTATTATTATTATTAATATTTGTTGTTATTATTATTATTTTATTATTATTTATTATTTTTATCTATTTTATTATTATTATTTTATTATTATTTTATTATTTATTATTATTATTTATTATTTTTATTCATTATTATTATTATTATTATTATTATTATTATTATTGTTGTTGTTATTATTATTATTATTATTATTATTATTATTATTATTATTGTTATTATTATTATTATTTATCATTTATTATTATTATTATTATTATTATTTTATTATTATTATTTTATTATTTATTATTATTATTATTATTATTATTATTATTATTTTATTATTATTATTATTATTATTATTATTATTATTATTATTATTATTATTATTATTATTATTATTATTTATTATTTTTATTTATTTATTATTATTTTTTTTATTATTATGAGCGGAGAGAATCCAATTCCTAACCGATATGAATGGAAATCAACTCTTTGATATAACAAAGAAGGCAACTCCCAAGGATTTCAATTTCTCCACCTCCCTATTTCTTTAGTATACCAAACACTGGAAATTAACTTTATTTCATTTCTTTGGCTCCAACTCTCCCTACCAAACACACCCTTAGTTTCTTGAAAACCTAGGATCCAACTTTTCATAATTTCACTACGTCAGTTGATCTGCCATATAGTGAATCTTTACAAAAGATGGTAATCTGTCGTACAATAATTGGCAAACAAGTTTTCCAATTCCTAGATGATGGGATTTACTTCAAGTTGATTCATCAACTTGCCATGTAAGCATGTTTCATCCCATCTCATGCTTTAAGTTCTAGGTCTCACGCATCAACTTAATTAAGTCGTCTAACTTAGAGACTGCATATTAACCATGTGTGGTCTCACGCATACACGGAAATTTGCCTTGTCATTAATCTTTTGCCTAGGTCTCACGCATACCAAAGAAAAACTCTAAGTGTCCCTTATAGTTAGATGGCATGTGACTTAAATTTTAGGGTATTTAATTTTGATGTGTCAATCAAAACATGTATAAAGATGCATGCACTCATCTTTATGACATAGGTTTTTCAAAACAATTTTATAAATCCAATTCATTAACGTGAGTGATGAGTGCTTAAACACTCATCGTTTTTGATATATTTAAACTGCCAAAACGCACAAAAATAATCAAAAAGATATCAAAATACTTAAATTATCCCAGGGATTGTGTTTTATGTGTTTTAAAAGCAAAATGTGCAAAAACAAAGAAAAAACGTACAAAGTTTGCAGTATTGGCAGTTTCAGTCCCCCAAGTTTCAAAACTTGTCAACTTTAGTCCCTATGCATTTATTTTGAAAGGAAAAGTCAACCCAAGGTTTTAAAAGTCAAATAATCACAAAATATTACACTTGGGTTGCAAGTTTTCTAAAATTACAAGTTTAGTCCCTGAAAATCCAAATATGGCAAAATAAGTCCCTGGGAAGTTTTGAAATGTGAAAAATGGAAAAATGGTTTGTGATCTTTGGAATCTTGGCAAAATTGGTCCTTGGTATACATTGGGAAAAGTTACAATTTCAGTCCTTAGGTTTGGCAAAATTACAAAATTGGTCCTTGTCACTAAACAAACAAACCGGACCCTTGTTTATATTATCAACCCAAAACCAAACCCTTATCCACCCCACCCATCAATCCAGTCCACCTCCCAAGCCCAAGAATCAGCCCAATCCCATTTTAATAAAAACCTGGGTCAAACGGTCAACGAAGACCGTTGACCCGTCTTCTCCCCCAACAAGCCTGCGTGAAACAAGGGAGATACCTCCCCCCCCCTCCTCACCTTTTCACCAACTTAACCCCCACAATTAATACTTCTCAACAACCTAACCAACCCCCACCACCACTCCATTTAATGCCCTACCAGTACCACTCATCTTTGCCCTGTTCCAATTTGGCGCCAAAATGACAATCTACAGCTCAGATCGATTTCAAAGTAATTGGACGCTTGGGATTTGGTCAATAGGTCAACAAGAGCCATGTGGGTCATCCAGAATTCAAAAAGGTGCCATGTGGGAGGTTCTAGATTTTTTTTTGCTTCGTTATATATAGTTTAGCTCATAGAAGCTTGGAAGTGGGTAATCTTTTAGTTTTATGTATTTTTCAGTTTATTTGTAATGTATTGTGACCTTTTTTATCAATGAAAAGTTTGTTTTAAAGTTTAAGTCTTATTTCTACTTTTCAAGTTCCATTCCAAATTTGCAATTTCTAATCAAAGCTTCTAATGTATGTTTAATCTGTTCATAAGCTTTCACAAACTCAGATAAAAAGGTTTTATAAGCATCATAAGCTTGTGTGAACATCTTTAACCCAGTTTTTAATAATTAATAAAATAAAATAAAATAAAAAATAAATAAGAAAATGGTGATCAAGGATTGCAGAAGCTTGGAGCACAGTTTATTAGGGATGGATGTGGGTTAGGTACCTCATGGGAGGGCATTAGGATTGGTTAACTTGGTTCTTTGGTCTTTATCAGTTGCTTGGAAGGCTTATGTAAGCCTTACTTTTGATTCTTACTCTCTCATGTAGTCTAGTTGTTTATTGCTGTCTAATTCACTTAATTATTGCTTAATATAGTATTTATATACATTAGATTGTGTTGTACACTTGTTTGAATCAAGTTTTCACCTTAAACTGTTTTTAGAGGTGTGTTTGGTTGTAGCTTGTTTTTATTGCTCCATCTGTATTATTGTGCAAATCTGTGTTTCAACTAGTTGTGTGGGTGGAAATAGGCTCAGGGAAACAACTTGCATGTTTACTAATACACACAAAAGTCAAATCAAAAGAAATCACTCACCACAGTTAACTGTGGTGAGTTCTCAAGTCCAAAACTCACCACACCTTTGCATAAGTTGGTAATCTACTTAAATTAGTCTTAATATACCATAACTAAACAAGTTTGATCATAAAATCAGCTGTCTAAGTTCAATAAAGTCAACCTACAAGTTCTCTTAAAAAGTCAAATTTGCAAAACTCAGATTTTCATCAAAATGGCAAGATTTAATTTGATTTTTGTGTTGAGATTCAAGACTTGAAATTTGTTGTGTGTTTACACTATCAGCTGAACTTTGGATTTTCATAATTGTTGTAATTTTGTGATTTTTTCTTGGGTACTAAAATACCCCTTGAAGTTGACTGCAGGGCAAAGACCTTGCCCTGTCTCAGCAGACTTGTTTCACACCCCCACCTTTGGTGGTGTTTTGTGACTGACCCAGTGGGTCCCACAGCTCCTGCTTGGCACCATTCAACCCCCCTCCTACCCAGGATCAAGGGTTGACCACTTATTTAACCTTAAGGCCAGTGGACCCTACTTTATTTGGCCCCAAAAGTTTGTCCCCAGACTGACTCAGAACCAATTAAGCCAAGTGCTTATTTTGGTCTTTAACTTATTTCCTTGACCTCAGTCAATCTCACTTCACAAAAGTTGTCTAATAAGTTGTAATAAGCAGTTTGGAAAAAGAAAATCTCAAATAAGCCCAACTTAATAAAAGTGATAGCTTCTATTTAAGCCATTTGGCTTATTCATCAGCTTATTTATAAGCAAATTCCATTTTTACAATTTTCCTAGGCTTCTGGTGTGTAAAAACTATTTCTGTAATTTTTTCAGATTTTTCTTTTATTATTTAGTATTTTTCTTAATTAAAAATAGTTTTTAGTAATTAATAAATAGTTAATAATTAATAATAATTAATTAGTAAATCAGAAAAATATAATTTAAATTTTAAAATTAGTTTTTAGTTATTTTTAAGTTTTCCAAATTTTATTTTCACCTTTTTAGTGTAATTTTATAATTAATTAGAATTTAGGTTATTTAAATAATTAAAAAGTAATTAATAATTAGTTAATAATTAGTAATAATTAATTAAATAGTCTTAAAAATATATTTTCATTTCTAAAATTAGTTTTATAGTATTTTAGATTTTTCTAAGTTTAATTTTCATTTTTCCAAGTTAATTTCATAATTATTTATAATTTAGGTTAATTTAGTTAATTAAAAGTAATTAGAAAAATAGTATTTAATTAATAGTAATTATTAAATTAGCGTAAAAATTAATTTTAAATTTACAAAAAATTTCTCTTATCATTAGGATTGTAAAAAAGTAATTTTCATACCAGTAGCCTTTCCAGATCACCGTATTCACGTTTTTGTACGTTTGTCCACGTCTTGGCAAACGTACGGTTTTTAGTTCTAGGTGATTTCTTCTTGATCTCAGTTCCCGTAACCATTCAAATAGCTTTCCTAAGCTATTTTTGTTAAATATCTCCAAATAATTCTCACAACAAACCCTTTCTGAGAATAACTCCCGATCACAAAGCACGCTAAAGTCACATTTCACACCTCAACGGGATTTAACGACCCGGTGATACATTATATTACCCGGAGTATTGATCTAGGCTATTTGACTTAGTTGACCATTCTTTGGTTAATTTAAGTTGGTGGTTTAAGACCAATCAATTTATGGCGCCGCTGCCGGGGAGGTGTGCGCGTTTCTGCAGCGTCTTTCGAGATTAGTGTTATCTCACCTCACTCACTGTACAAATACCATCACTTGTGAATATTTTCAAAATCAAAACACATAAAAAAGTCATTGACACTTTTCCTAAAGTGTTGAAACACCAAAAAAAAGTAAAAAACAACAAAACCATATCATGACGTTTTCTGATTCGGTTTTCCTTTAAGGTGATTCTTAAGGAGAAACGATTCTGGATTACGGGACGATAACAAAAATATTGTCCAAAAAGTTTTTATCCCTAGTGCATGCGCACTCGTTCTTCAAGGTCCACTAGCCCATTACGTGAGCTTGTCCGGAAACCTCGAAGACCTCGTAGACGTTCTGCACCAACAGTCGGATCTGAGATCCGAGCTGTTCCACCTCCAACTGTCATCATGGCGGCTGAACCCACTATGAACGAGCTTCTCCAAGCACCCGTCGAGGGTTACGGAGATGCTATCGTTGTTCCGACAATCATGGCCGATAATTTTGAGCTTAAAACAGGGTTGATAAACCTGGTCACATCACATCAATTCTACGGTTATGAGAGGGACGATCCTCAAGATCACATTCGATGGTTCAATAAAATCACATACACCATCAAATGCAAAGATGTCCCCTGTGAAGCAATCAAACTTCTTCTCTTCCCATTCTCCCTAGAGGGACAAGCCCGGATTTGGCTTGAAAAACAACCTCCACGATCTATTGAGACATGGGAAGATCTTGTGAAAAAGTTCGTAAATAAATTCTTTCCTCCTTCCAAAACCACGAGTCTCAAGAATGAGATCATGAAATTCACGCAGAAATTTGATGAATCCTTTAGTGAGGCATGGGATCGTTACAAGGAATTGCTCCGAAAGTGCCCTCACAACGGTTTCTCCGATCTCATGACACTTGATACTTTCTACAATGGTGTAAGTCAATCCGATCAAGACTCTCTAAATGCCTCAGCTGGAGGTAACTTCTTGAATCGCACCACAAAGGATGCTTTAGCGATCATTGAGAATAAATCTAAGGTCCGCATTCCCCGAAGCAGATCGGTTGTTTCCCAAAGGGATGTTGTTCCTTCTTCCTCATCGCCCGTGGCTCAGTCTAGCACCGATGCTAGAGTTGACAAAATCACGGAAGCAGTCCATGCATTTGTTCTCGCCCAAGGCAAGAAAGATTCTTCTCCTTCTCCACAAGCTGAAATAAAAAAGATAGAAGTTTGTGTCACTTGTGGTGGTCCACATTCATATTATAATTGCACTGCCACCGAAGGCAATCCATTCGAAGTTAATGCAATAGCCGGCAATTCCAACCAAGGAGGTAACCAATACCGTCCTCAAGTGGAACCAAATTACCGGGCTAGCAATCAGGGTGGACCACCCGGGTTTCCTCAAAATCCAAATAGGTTTAATCCTAATCCACCAAGGGGGCCTAATATGCAAAATCAAAGTCCTGCCCCCGTCAATCAGTACCCACCCCAAAGGGGTAATCAAGGGTATTCAGCTCCAAATTATCAAGATCCCCTCCCAAACGAGCTCAATAACTACATAAAAGTTAATGAGACCAAAATGAGGGCAATGCAAAATCAAATCTCAAATTTGAAAAATGATTTCCAATCATCAATAGCCAAACAGGGTCAAGAGCTGAAGAGTGAGTTGATGCAAACAAACAACAAAATTGATCAAAATCAAGGCAAGATTGAAAATATGCTTGCCAGTCTTATGAATCATCTCACTCCACCCTCTACATCAGGAGGTCTCCCGGCTAATACAGTTGTTAACCCTAAGGGTGAACTCAAAGCTATTACTACACGCAGTGGTAAAGCTTATGAAGAGCCGCCAGTTCCTCCTATTCCTCCTCCTCTTTATTCCGAGGAAGTAGAAATTGAGCCTGAAATAACCACGGACAAGGTGCAATTTACTAGCCCGCGAAGTACCGCACACGTCCACCCTCAGGTTGTTCCAGAAATTGTACCAAAATCTGGACTTGTACCAAAACCGGGAGTTGTATTTGAACCATCAACAACTCCTGGAGAGAACCCTAAATCCAAACCTTCACTACCATACCCGTCAAGACTTAATGAGCAAAAGCTCCGCGAAAAGGCTAGTCACCAAATGGATAAGTTTTATCAAATCTTTCAAGATTTGCATTTTGACGTTAGCCTTGCGGATGCTATCATCCTGATGCCCAAATTCGCATCGATGATCAAGAACTTGTTAAGCAACAAGGAAAAATTGTACGAAATGGCAAAGACTCCATTGAACGAAAACTGCTCAGCAGTTATCTTAAAGAAGCTTCCTAAGAAGCTTGGAGACCCTGGGAGATTTCTCATTCCATGTGTTTTCCCTGGGATGGTTGAATGCTTCGCCTTAGCTGATCTTGGCGCTAGCATCAACCTGATGCCTTACTCAGTGTGGGAGAAACTCTCTCTTCCTCAACTTACTCCTACGTGCATGACTCTCAAGCTTGCCGACCGTTCAATCTCTCATCCTCTCGGCATTACCGAAGATGTATTCGTGAAAGTAGGAAAGTTCCATTTCCCCGCTGACTTCGTTGTTGTTAAGTTCGATGCTGACCCACAAGTTCCTCTCATTCTTGGGAGAGGATTCTTAAGGACGGGTCGTGCTTTAATTGATGTGCACGGAGAGGAAATAACTCTTCGTGTTGGTAATGAAGCTGTAACCTTTAACCTCAATCAAACTTTGAGGTACTCCTCTAATTATGACGCCGAAACGGTTAACCGAATTGATGTCATTGATGTTGCGTCTGAGGAGTACGCTCAAGAGGTTTTAGGTTTTGTCGATGGTTCTCCGAGTGAAAACTTCACTCCTTCTTCTCACCCCATTATTGCAAATTCTTCTCCTTCCCTCACTCCGTTTGAGGGAAGTGACTTCATCTTAGAAGAAATTGAGGCCTATCTCAACAGTGATTCGACTCCCGATGGAATCGATAACCAAGAGATTGACCTTGAGGGGGATATTCTCACGCTTGAAAAGTTATTAAACGAAGATCCCTCTCATCTTCCTATTCTACCACAAACACTTCATAAGGAGGAAGTCAAAAATGTTGAGAAAACTGATGACTTTCCCGCGGTTGAACTTAAGGACTTGCCGCCTCATCTTGAATATGCATTTCTGGAGGGTGATGATAAATTGCCCGTCATAATTGCTAAAGACTTAAGTGTTGAGGAAAAGGCTGCTCTTATACAGGTTTTGAAGTCTCATAAACGAGCAATTGCTTGGCGTCTCTCCGATATCAAGGGCATCGACCCTGAGTTTTGTAGTCACAAGATATTAATGGAGGATGACTTCAAACCTGCGGTCCAACATCAAAGAAGGGTGAATCCAAAAATTCACGAGGTTATCAAACAAGAGGTTTTAAAACTTCTTGATGCCGGATTGATTTACCCTATATCGGACAGTCCTTGGGTCAGCCCAGTTCATTGTGTTCCAAAAAAGGGTGGCATTACTGTTGTCACAAACGAGGAAAATGAGTTAATTCCAACTCGTTTGGTTACGGGTTGGCGCGTCTGCATTGATTATCGTAAATTGAATGACGCCACCCGTAAGGATCATTTTCCTCTGCCCTTTATGGATCAGATGCTCGAAAGATTAGCGGGGAATGAGTACTATTGCTTCCTCGATGGTTTCTCAGGTTACTTTCAGATTCCCATTGACCCGCAAGACCAAGAAAAGACCACTTTCACGTGCCCCTATGGAACCTTCGCATATAAACGTATGCCATTTGGCTTATGTAATGCTCCGGGCACGTTTCAAAGATGTATGATGGCCATTTTTTCCGACATGATTGGGAAAAATATGGAGGTCTTTATGGACGATTTCTCGGTCATTGGGGATTCGTTTAAATCATGTCTCTCCCATTTAGACAGCATGCTAAAACGTTGTGAAGACACAAAGTTATGTCTAAATTGGGAGAAGAGTCACTTTATGGTCAAAGAGGGCATTGTCCTCGGCCATAAAATTTCAAAAAATGGGATGGAGGTTGACCGTGCCAAAGTGGACGTCATTGCAAAATTGCCTCATCCCACGACTGTGAAAGGTGTTAGGAGCTTTTTGGGTCACGCCGGTTTTTACCGTAGGTTTATTCAAGATTTTTCTAAAATCGCCCGGCCTATGACCCATCTCCTCGAGAAGGATGCTCCTTTTATCTTCTCCCCTAAGTGCATCGAAGCCTTTGAAACATTAAAGAAAAGGCTTACCGAGGCACCGATTCTTGTTGCCCCCGATTGGGACTTGCCCTTCGAGCTCATGTGTGATGCTAGTGATTATGCTATGGGGGCAATCTTGGGGCAACGCAGAACAAAACATTTTCAGCCTATACACTATGCCAGCAAGACTATAGACCGAGGCTCAAAGTCATTACACCACCACTGAAAAAGAATTATTAGCTGTGGTGTATGCTTTTGAAAAATTCCGGCCATACTTGATTCTGACTAAAAGCATAGTGTATACGGATCATTCGGCTTTGAAGTATCTATTTGCAAAACAAGATGCAAAGCCGAGACTCCTCCGATGGGTTCTCCTCCTTTAGGAATTTGATATCATTATTCGTGATAAAAAAGGAGCTGAGAACCTAGCTGCTGATCATCTCTCCCGTCTTGAAAACCCTCACCAAAATGCTTTCGAGAAAAAGGAAATAAATGAAACATTTCCTCTCGAGACCCTCAATGTGGTTTCATTTCGTGGAGACTCGATTACCCCATGGTTTGCCGACTTTGCAAACTATCTTGCGGGTAACTTCATTGTGAAAGGGATGTCGTCCCAACAAAAAAATAAATTTTTCAAAGATGTAAAACATTACTTTTGGGACGACCCCTACTTGTTCAAGATATGCGCGGATCAAGTCATCCGGCGGTGTGTGTATGGTCAAGAAGCCGCTGAAATTTTAAAGGCTTGCCATGCTGGTCCCACGGGGGGCCACCACAATCCCAACTACACCGCCAAAAAGGTGTTTGATTCCGGCTTTTATTGGCCCTCGATCTACAAGGATGCCCAAGATTTGGTCAAGTCCTGTGACGCTTGTCAACGTCACGGGAATATTTCACAAAAGAATGAAATGCCTCAGAATGCAATTCAAGTTTGTGAAATCTTTGATATCTGGGGCATCGACTTTATGGGGCCATGTCCATCCTCTCACGGCAACAAATACATACTCGTGGTAGTTGACTACTTGTCAAAATGGGTTGTAGCGAAAGCTTTACCCACAAATGATGCCCGAGTAGTTGTGAAATTTTTAAAAGCTCTTTTTGCCTGATTCGGAACTCCACGTGCTATTATTAGTGATCGTGGTACGCACTTCTGTAATGACAAGTTTGACAAAGTCATGCAAAAGTACGGTGTGACTCACCGTCTTTCTACTGCGTACCACCCTCAAACGAGTGGACAAGTCGAAGTTTCCAATCGGGGCATTAAAAGAATCTTGGAAAGAACTGTAGGTGAGAATCATGCACCGTGGTCGGATAAATTAGATGATGCACTTTGGGCTTTCCGTACGGCTTACAAAACACCCATTGGGTGTACGCCTTATAAACTTGTGTACGGGAAAGTGATGAGGCGAAAAATGATCCGTTTTTAGGGGGTCATTTAAGCCCGAATCCGACTTTATTTGATCAAATATTGCCCTAAATCGTTCCTTTTGTGATTTTAGGTGTTTGGAGAGTGAATTCTGGAAAAGAGGCTATTTTGGACGTTTTTGGAGCATAAAGTGAAGAAAACGACAAAGTACCAAAAATCCAAGCTGAAGATACAAGGTGACGGCGTCAAGACCAAAAGCTTGACGGCGTCAGATATGAAGAATTAAATATCGAAGGTGGTGACGGTGTCAGATGGAGAGGTGACGTCGTCAAAGTGGCCAAGAATAAAATATCGAAGGTGGTGACGGCGTCACATAGGCCGTCACAAGTGGATCTAGGGCGTCCGAGGAAGTTTATGGCGGCGAGGTGACGGCGTCAGATTTAACTCTTGACGCCGTCAGAACGATTTTCCTATATATAGTTTTCTAGTTTTTTCATTAAAAAGAGGAGAAGTTTTGGTGAAACCCTAAAGACGATTTTGGTGCCTCTTTCACAGGTTTTTCAAGGGTTCCAAACCCTTGAGACCTTGCATTGTAATTGAGATAAGTGTACTTTCAATTCAATCAATATGTCTATGTGTTGGTTGTTTATCTCTTGTTCTTGTCTCAATTCTACTATGCTAGGCTAGATCTCTCTTGTGTTTGCTTAGATCTAATGAAACCTAGATGTTGATTATGTGTTGATTACTTGTCTATTCTTGTTTTGAATGAATGATTTATATGTTAGGCTTAAGAAAACTGGCAGATCTCCAAATGGTAACATGCTTGAACGTCTTAAGAAACATGAACCGAGGCGTACTAGGTCTTTATTGGTTGTATTTAATGCATGAGCCACTGTTTACAATCCCTATAGTTGTGCTGGGTCATGGTGTAGGAGGAGATAAGAGCTCATAGAGTTGGGGAGTTATGTATGCCACCCTACGAATGGTATTAAGGAATACAACCCGTCATTCATACAAGTGTAACAAGTAATTAACATGTAAAAGATATCTAGGGAGTAGTGAAGTCTAAGTAAACACAATTTCTCCAAATACTGCTCACAACCTTAGTTTAATTAGTTTAATTTCATTTTTATTATTTTATTTTAATTATATAATAGCTTTGGGTTAGTTGAATAGCAACTAATTCCGCCCACTCTTCCAAAACCCGAGATTTTACTTGCTTTCATAAAAATATAAAAATACAAAAATAATCATCTCTCACCTCTAGAACTATTAATTAGGTTTTCTAATCCTAGCGACACTATTCCTAAGCTGAACGATCAATCCCCCGGTACTTGTCACTATACTATACTACAACGATCAGGTACACTGCCTGGTGGGGGTTGTAAGCCTCGCGAGATCCCTCGAGAGGTAAAGCAAGGTGCGATTCCCACGCATCAGAAAGCGTGCCATCTTCCGATCGAGCTTGAGCATAAAGCCTATTGGGCCCTCAAGCATGCCAATTTCGACCTCAGAACGGCGGGTGATCACATAAAAGTTCAACTAAATGAATTAAACAAACTTCGTGATCAAGCTTACGAGAACTCTTTGATCTATAAACAAAAGATAAAGAAGATTCATGACTCAAAAATCAAAAACCGCGTTTTTAACGTTGGTGATCGAGTCCTTCTTTTCAACTCTAGACTCAAGATCTTCTCGGGAAAGCTCAAAACCCGATGGACTGGTCCATTCACTATCACAAAAGTTTATCCTTATGGTACCGTCGAATTATCTCAAAATGACGGTCCTAACTTCAAAGTGAATGGACATCGGTTAAAGCACTACTTTGGAGAGGACGTACCATCCATGGTCGTCCCGGATCTCCAAACTTTCTCCAAGGACAATTGAATTCGGGGATCGAGTCAAGCTAGCGACTCGATGAACAAAAATTAGCAACAATACGGGTTTTCACCCGTATCTCTGATTCTTTCTATTTTCTACCACCGAGTGTGGGGGAATGGCCAACCCCTCGCTGTTTGAGAAAAAATGTATATATGTATATTAAAAAAAAAAAAAAAAAAAAGTTGTATATATATAGAAATAAAGTGAAAATTGGTATTTCCGCAGTTAGATTCGAATCTTGGCTTTTTACGTTCATAGCTTCGGCATAATAGCCGGGACTTTGAATATTGAGGACAATATTCATTTCTAAGTGTGGGGGGGGGGGGGGGGAATTCTAACGAATTTTATCAAAATATCTTTCAAGTACCCCCGTTTTTGGCCAAAATTTTCAAAATTTTTCACTTTATTTCAAAATTTTTGTGGTAATCAGTCCGCCAGGTCTAACCGACAAAGGGACTGGCTAATCCAGGAGCAAACGGCTCTTGGTAAAGATAAATCAAATCCGCTGACGGCTTGCAATTTGCCCAAAATTGTATGGTTCCTCAGCTCCCCAAAAACAAATGAGTTGGCTAGCCCGCAAGATTATGGCTTGTGGTAAAGGCCGTGGAAAATCCATAATTGGTAATCAGCTCACCAGGATGTTGACTAGGTCCATCAAGATGCTGGCTAGTCCAGGAGCAAACGGCTCTTGGTAAAGACTTAACAAATCCGTTGAAAGCTGGTGGTTTGCTCAAAATCACACGGTTATCAGGTGTGCCACAGTTCTTACACCTGGCTACTCCAGAAGTGATGGCTTTTGGTAAAGAGCTTAAAATCCATCAAGTTTTCTAAAAAGATTGCTAGGGACTAGCAATAGTTCAGTGTGGGGGATTGATGAGTGCTCAAACACTCATCGTTTTTGATATATTTAAACTGCCAAAACGCACAAAAGCAATCAAAAAGATATCAAAATACTTAAATTATCCCAGGGATTGTGTTTTATGTGCTTTAAAAGCAAAATGTGCAAAAACAAAGAAAAAACGTACAAAGTTTGCAGTATTGGCAGTTTCAGTCCCCTAAGTTTCAAAACTTGTCAACTTTAGTCCCTATGCATTTATTTTGAAAGGAAAAGTCAACCCAAGGTTTTAAAAGTCAAATAATCACAAAATATTACACTTGGGTTGCAAGTTTTCTAAAATTACAAGTTTAGTCCCTGAAAATCCAAATATGGCAAAATAAGTCCCTGGGAAGTTTTGAAATGTGAAAAATGGAAAAATGGTTTGTGATCTTTGGAATCTTGGCAAAATTAGTCCTTGATATACATTGGGAAAAGTTACAATTTCAGTCCTTGGGTTTGGCAAAATTACAAAATTGGTCCTTGTCACTAAACAAACAAACCGAACCCTTGTTTATATTATCAACCCAAAACCAAACCCTTATCCACCCCACCCATCAATCCAGTCCACCTCCCAAGCCCAAGAATCAGCCCAATCCCATTTTAATAAAAACCTGGGTCAAACGGTCAACGAAGACCGTTGACCCGTCTTCTCCCCCAACAAGCCTGTGTGAAACCAAGGAGATACCTCCCACCCTCCTCACCTTTTCCCCAACTTAACCCCCACAATTAATACTTCTCAACAACCTAACCAACCCCCACCACCACTCCATTTAATGCCCTACCAGTACCACTCATCTTTGCCCCGTTCCAATTTGGCGCCAAAATGACAATCTACAGCTCAGATCGATTTCAAAGTAATTGGACGCTTGGGATTTGGTCAATAGGTCAACAAGAGCCATGTGGGTCATCCAGAATTCAAAAAGGTGCCATGTGGGAGGTCCTAGATTTTTTTTTGCTTCGTTATATATAGTTTAGCTCATAGAAGCTTGGAAGTGGGTAATCTTTTAGTTTTATGTATTTTTCAGTTTATTTGTAATGTATTGTGACCTTTTTTATCAATGAAAAGTTTGTTTTAAAGTTTAAGTCTTATTTCTACTTTTCAAGTTCCATTCCAAATTTGCAATTTCTAATCAAAGCTTCTAATGTATGTTTAATCTGTTCATAAGCTTTCACAAACTCAGATAAAAAGGTTTTATAAGCATCATAAGCTTGTGTGAACATCTTTAACTCAGTTTTTAATAATTAATAAAATAAAATAAAATAAAAAATAAATAAGAAAATGGTGATCAAGGATTGCAGAAGCTTGGAGCACAGTTTATTAGGGATGGCTGTGGGTTAGGTACCTCATGGGAGGGCATTAGGATTAGTTAACTTGGTTCTTTGGTCTTTATCAGTTGCTTGGAAGGCTTATGTAAGCCTTACTTTTGATTCTTACTCTCTCATGTAGTCTAGTTGTTTATTGCTGTCTAATTCACTTAATTATTGCTTAATATAGTATTTGTATACATTAGATTGTGTTGTACACTTGTTTGAATCAAGTTTTCACCTTAAACTGTTTTTAGAGGTGTGTTTGGTTGTAGCTTATTTTTATTGCTCCATCTGTATTATTGTGCAAATCTGTGTTTCAACTAGTTGTGTGGGTGGAAATAGGCTCAGGGAAACAACTTGCATGTTTACTAATACCACAAAAGTCAAATAAAAAGAAATCACTCACCACAGTTAACTGTGGTGAGTTCTCAAGTCCAAAACTCATCACACCTTTGCATAAATTGGTAATCTACTTAAATTAATCTTAATATACCATAACTAAACAAGTTTGATCATAAATCAGCTGTCTAAGTTCAATAAAGTCAAACTGCAAGTTCTCTTAAAAAGTCAAATTTGCAAAACTCAGATTTTCATCAAAATGACAAGATTTAATTTGATTTTTGTGTTGAGATTCAAGACTTGAAATTTGTTGTGTGTTTACACTATCAGCTGAACTTTGGATTTTCATAATTGTTGTAATTTTGTGATTTTTTCTTGGGTACTAAAATACCCCTTGAAGTTGACTGCAGGGCAAAGACCTTGCCCTGTCTCAGCAGACTTGTTTCACACCCCCACCTTTGGTGGTGTTTTGTGACTGACCCAGTGGGTCCCACAGCTCCTACTTTCCACCATTCAACCCCCTCCTACCCAGGATCAAGGGTTGACCACTTATTAGACCTTAAGGCCAGTGGACCCCACTTTATTTGGCCCCAAAAGTCTGTCCCCAGACTGACTCAGAACCAATTAAGCCAAGTGCTTATTTTGGTCTTTTAGCTTATTTCCTTGACCTCAGTCAATCTCACTTCACAAAAGTTGTCTAATAAGTTGTAATAAGCAGTTTGGAAAAAGAAAATCTCAAATAAGCCCAACTTAATAAAAGTGATAGCTTCTATTTAAGCCATTTGGCTTATTCATCAGCTTATTTATAAGCAAATTCCATTTTTACAATTTTCCTAGGCTTCTGGTGTGTAAGAACTTTTTCTGTAATTTTTTCAGATTTTTCTTTTATTGTTTAGTATTTTTCTTAATTAAAAATAGTTTTTAGTAATTAATAAATAGTTAATAATTAATAATAATTAATTAGTAAATCAGAAAAATATAATTTAAATTTTAAAATTACTTTTTAGTTATTTTTAAGTTTTCCAAATTTTATTTTCACTTTTTTAGTGTAATTTTATAATTAATTAGAATTTAGGTTATTTTAAATAATTAAAAAGTAATTAATAATTAGTTAATAATTAGTAATAATTAATTAAATAGTCTTAAAAATATATTTTCATTTCTAAAATTAGTTTTATAGTATTTTAGATTTTTCTAAGTTTAATTTTCATTTTTCCAAGTTAATTTCATAATTATTTATAATTTAGGTTAATTTAGTTAATTAAAAGTAATTAGAAAAATAGTATTTAATTAATAGTAATTATTAAATTAGTGTAAAAATTAATTTTAAATTTCCAAAAATTTTCTCTTATCATTGGGATTGTAAAAAAGTAATTTTCATACCAGTAGCCTTTCCAGATCACCATATTCACGTTTTTGTACGTTTGTCCACGTCTTCGGCAAACGTACGGTTTTTAGTTCTAGGTGATTTCTTCTCGATCTCAGTTCCCGTAACCATTCAAATAGCTTTCCTAAGCTATTTTTGTTAAATATCTCCAAATAATTCTCACAACAAACCCTTTCTGAGAATAACTCCTGATCACAAAGCACGCTAAAATCACATTTCACTCCTCAACGGGATTTAACGACCCGGTGATACATTATATTACCCGGAGTATTGATCTAGGCTATTTGACTTAGTTGACCATTCTTTGGTTAATTTAAGTTGGTGGTTTAAGACCAATCAGTGAGCATGATCAACAAAGTTTTAATTGAGGCTTTGAGAAGCTTACAACATTGCCTTAACGTGCTTCGTACAATAATGTTTCAAGATGACGCACAAGCGAGCGCAGAACGTTCGTAGGAGCGAATCTCTTAAAAAACTTAGTTCCACTTATACCCACCACACAGTTTGTCATTGAGTTCTTGAAATCATTAAGGTACAGTCGCACCAATCAATTAAAAGTTTATGATTAAAGCTCAAAACTTGATTTCACCATTATTAGTCCAATGAATTTTTCTTTTCAAAAAATTACCCTTGTTACTGCTTACAATTTGATTAACAAATAACACATAACAAGTAATTTAAAAGAAAACACATAACCAACTAATAAATAAATAAAGCGGTGAAAACAATTAGCCACATGCAAACTTAATTAGATAAAACCCTAATTAAAACAATTCTAGGTTAATAAAGTGTATAATCAATCAAAGCTTTCACTTTGCACAAGTGAGCCACATACATCGAATAATCGATTGCGCGCGTAAGCTAGGATTGATTAGTACACCACATAACAAGTAAATTGATTTTAATTATAATTGGAGTCTTCCCCAATTTTAGATCTATCTAATAATAAATATGTGAAACATATACTTGCAAATAATAAACAATCCATGACTAACATGCATGTTTCGTCATGAATTCATGCAAACCAATTATCACATAGTTCACATAAACATGTAACAAACTTAGGGTTTCTAACCAATTATAAATCTTAATTAATTAAACCACAAACCCTAAAACCATGTTACAAACCTAGGGTATCTAATTAATTAATCAAATTAATTAAACACACCACAAACCCTAATTAGGGTTTAGGTAAAATTCGACAACCCCCCCCTAAAATTAGGGCTAGGGTTTTAATTTTTCTAAAAAAAATTTAAAGAAAACCCTAGAAACATTAACATGTCTATCTAAAACAATCAAAGATACGTTTTTTATTAGTTTTAGTAAGCAATTACATGTTATACATGACTCGTGATGTCACTGTTAGAATTTGATAATCATGACTAGCATATTAAATTACTAAAATCAAGTAGCACATGTTGCGGAAGCGTAGGATCACATATAACATATAATAGTTAACTAAAACATAAATAGAGAACGTACCGTATGCAATTCTTGATCAATGGAAGAAGTGAAGAACCCTAATTCAGGGTTTATGAAGATCTATGAATAACCCCTTACCATTTTGTTATTCGATCTCTTGATAACAACAATAGTGTGTTGTTACCTCATTCTTGTACACACAAATTAAACCGTATTAAGGTTATGCAAGTAAAACACAATAGAATGTTTTGGAAGAGCAAAATCGACTCACAACCCTAAGGGGGGTGTTTGCCGATCGGTTATACCAAGAAAAAGAGGAGAAGAAGTTTAGGGATAAGTGTGTGCACAAAAGTTATGTGAAAACAATGACCCTAGGTTTGTTTATATACTAATTAGAAATCTTAGGGAACAAGTTAGGGCAAGGGTGCCCCCTCTATGTGTGTTCGGCCGATCCTAGTCCCCTAGGGGGTTCTAGAATTTTTCCCTTGTTTCCTAATTCTATATAAACACTTCTTTCCTTATTTTCGTCTAACGGTCGTTAATCATTTAACGGAAAACACTAATGGTCGTTAAGTTCTTGTGTTAATAATAAATATAAAATACATTTATTATTATTCCTTAATACTCATTTGTATCGTGTGCAATCCTGAGGTCTCGGGTTCGATTCTAGACATTTACACGTTTAGTATTTAACCATATTCCAACATCAAATGTATGGAAATTCAAATATGATAAGAATATAAAACAATATGCTGTGATGCTGGGAGGTGTTGAAGGAAACCCGGGACCAGAAACATTGGATAACTGGTTTAAGATTGAGAAAACATTGTTTGGTTATAAGTTCGTGTTCTGTCCGAGTGTCTGCAGCACCTGCAAAGTTATGTGTAAGGATCTTGGAATAGTTTCAGGCTTTAATGGAATGCAACGTTTGGCTGTCAGCAAAGATCCTTTGTCTGTCAACTTCTACAAAAATGTTTGACCAGTCTTGCTGAGTAAGCGATACTCGAATCGCATTGTAGAAGCAGTTTTATTGCATTCATTTTTATAAATGTTGTGTAATCTTGAATAAAGTTTTTTATGATTACGACAATTATTCTGTTGATGCATCCTAAATCCTAATGTATGAGCATTGGAGTGTCGTTTTTCTTTTTTGCCTAATAAGGTTGAATTATTGTCATGTATCTGATCCCAATAATCTTGATATTAGTCTGACAAAACTAAAATTTACTTATATCAAGTAATGATCTAGACCCTTAAAGCCTGAAGCTAATAATTATCAGGTGTTGTAGTATGATCCATCTTTACAAATTGGAACCATCGGAACAAAACTTGAGAGCTTTTGGTTGCCACTTGCCAGCATGGGATTTTGGACTAATACTTGCATGATCGAATATTGCAATAAACTTAAAAGTTACGTTTGATAAATATATGAACTTTGTGTTACACATTGTGACAACTGGCAAATTAGGGAGCCATTTTGAAAACCCACATTACTTTAAAATTTATGATTTTCGGAATATTTGAAAAGTTTATTTGTGATGAGATTTGTAAACATTGGAATGTGATTTTTAAACCTTAAATTATTTATGGAAGATGATTATTAATTAATGGTATGGTTTGGTTCATTCGTGATGATTTATTTTTGAGATAATTATTTGGCACTACATTGACTTCGACACTAGGATAACCTAACAATTTTATATATTTTAAATGTTGGTTTGGATATTTATATTTTTGGAACGTATCGTGAGATTTTTGAAATTTTGGAATGAGCTCGGTTCGAGAGAGAGTCGTTTTACTTTAAATGAGATTCGGGTTGGTCCGCGTTATTTACCTCGAGTTACCTCACCCACACTTCTATTATTATTATTATTATTATTATTATTATTATTATTATTATTATTATTATTATTATTATTATTATTATTATTATTATTATTATTATTATTATTATTATTATTATTATTATTTATTTTTTTTCTTTTCTTTGGATCCGGTTTGGTTTGTGGGCTTATCACCCCCACGCACCACACAAACACACCAACACCCTCACCATTTTCACTTCTCTCTCTCTTTCTTGAAATACAACACCACCGCCACCCTACAACCCCCATTAACGCCGCCACCGCCACCCCCTAAACAAAATAACACCACCATCTTAACCACCTCATCCCGATTTATCTTTTGGTACAACTCACGTGCGATTTGGACCACTTTAACACCTCGAAATCACCACCACCGCCACCTATACACCATCTTTTTCATCTTTTCTTGTTGGGTTTTTGAAGAAACATATTCTTGGAGCCGTTTGAAGGTGAGTGACCACGAGTTTCAACTCGTGTGTCTCGATTTGTACCCAAACTGTGGGTACACAAAATTTTTCTTGTTGGGTTTTGATAAAAACAAGTGGGAAATGATGTTTTGGTAATAAAAATGTAGTTTGGTATCTTGGGTTTCGATTTGACTCGGGTTGGTGCTCGACTTATGATGTTTGGGTCGCATTTGGTATTGGGTTTAGCTCGTTGGTGCTTGAACGAGACCCATGGTCTCGGTGTGATTAATAGTTTTGACTTGTTTGGGAGTCTAAGAGGACCCTTGGTCCGAATGGTTTGATTCTTGGTTGATTTGGTTAACCAAATTGATGTTGTAGTTGTCTTGGTGTGCCGCGACCCAAGAGGGTCCGTTTGGCAGTTTTAGTGCTCTCGTATGAGCCTATGTCGTGGCCTTGTGGCCTTGGTATTGAGTCCTTGTGACTCGTGGTTCTAGCCAAGACCCAAGTGGGTCATATGGCTCGGGTTCGGCGTGGTAAACCAACCCATATTATATGTATTTTGATTGTTTCTTGTTGTTTGTATATTGTTGTTGTGACTTGTTTTTGGACGATGCATTGGATGGGTCGAGACCCTTTGTGGTCTCGACATGGTATACTTTTGGATTGAATTTGGAGTTGTGTTGTCGAAGTGTATTTGGGAACCGATTGTGAGACGGTTATTTAGATTGACGGAGATAGGTTAGTCGGGTGACGTAGTCGGACCCTATTGTTGTAGCGCGTGGATTGGGATTGATTATGGACGGAGTTGGATTATCTATTATGACTTGGTTGTTTTATTTTGGACTTGGACTATGAGTCGAGAGTGATGACTCGGACATGTCACCAACTCTTATGACTCGATAAATATTATAATCAAACATTAATAATAAAAACTCGTAATAATATTACTGATAATATTATCGTTTATATAAGTGTATAGACGTGATAAATATATATATATATATATATATATATATATATATATATATATATATATATATATATATATATATATATATATATATATATATATATATATATATATATATATGGGTTAAAATAAAAAGGGCCTTATAATAAAAAGTGTAGGAAGGATTGTGAGGGCGACATGTGTCACCCCTATGCCACATCATATGACGCATCATATGACACATGTCACCCCCACCCCCCCCCCCCCCCCCCCCACCCCCCGCAAAAAAAAAAAATAAATAATTCCCGCCAAAAAAAATTTTTTTTCCCGCCAAAATTTTTTAGTGTATCACAGTTATAAAGTTACTGCATCACAATTATAAAAGTTACTGCATCACAGTTTTAAATTTTAGTGCATTAAGGTTATAAGTTACTGCAACATAGTTGATGCACTAAACTATTAACTATGATGCAGTAACTTATAATAAAGATGCACCAAAACTTAAAAAAGAATCGTATTTTAATTGTGATGCCGTTACATACATATATGATGCAGAAAACTTATGATAATTCAGTTTCTTTATAACCATGATGCAATAACTTTATAACCATGATGCAGTAACATTAAAACCATGAATGCAGTAACCGTGATGCAGTAAAATCATAATTGTGTTGCAGTAAACGTGATGCAGTAACTTTATAACCGTGATACAGTAACTTTATAACTGTGATGCAGTAAAATTTTTTGGCGGGAAAAAAAAATTTTTTTTTTGCCTCAAAAAAAAATTTTTTTTTGGCGGGAAATTTTTTTTTTCGGCGGGGGGGGGGGGGGGGGGGGGGGGGGGTGGGGGGGGGTGACACGTGTCCTATGATGTGTCATATGATGTGGCAAGAGGGTGACACATTTCACTCCCACAATCCTTACTACACTTTTTATTATAAGACCCTTTTTAGAATAACCCCACCATATATATATATATATATATATATATATATATATATAAATGCGTATATTAATAATAAAATGATCACGAGTAGACGTTATAATAATATAACGATAAATATTGTACTATGCGAATAGTGCAATAAATGTCGGGAGTATTATTATAAATAGATAACTATAAATAATGACGAGAACTAATACGTTGAGTAAGTAATAAATAAAAATATGACATTTTATAAATTTGGAAACCTTATCGAGTTATACGAGTTGTGGTTACTTAAGCCCAAGTGCCGAGTCTGTAGTTGCCGTTACTTGAGTTTGCTTTACGTCTTTCATCTATCGATTTCTTTTGCGGATTGCTGGACTTGAGGTGAGTCATAGCCCCACTTTTACTCTTGAACTTTGTTTTCAATACTTGGGGTGAGAAACGTGCAAATTGTTTTATGTGGACTATTATCGCTTTGTTTATTTAAAACTTGCTATGCTTATAGAACTAGGTAGGATTTAGAGCGAGGCCTAGTCCCGAACTAAGTAAGCTATTGTTTAGTTGTTGAGCGAGGCCTAGTCCCGAACTAGGTAAGCTATTGATTGGTTATTGAAGTGAGGCCTAGTCACGAACTAGGTAAGCTATTGGATTGGTTATAGAGCGCGGCCTAGTCAAGAACTAGGTAAGCTATTGATTTGATTGATTTAAGCTATAGTGTGCACCTATAGGGTTGTTAGATTTGGTTGGATTATTTGGTTGGATCATTTTGGTTGGATCATTTTGGTTGGATTATTTTGGTTGGATGATTGAGGTGTAGTCTAGCTAGCAAGCGTTTTGCGTATATGTCCACTCTATTTAGTTATGAATTTAAACCTATGATCTCACCAGCGAAAGCTGACTTTTAGCGCGTTTTCTCAGGTAATTAAGTGATGCCCTTGGATGCTTGGATTGGAGGCTTGGCTATGGCACCTGGTTATGGATCTATTTTCTGAAACTCTGATAAATAATTATGGACCTATATTTATTTCTTTTGGGCCTGACTTTGATTAATTTTGGGATAAATGTAAACTTTAAAACCCCGCATGGTTGAATTTTTCTCTTGTTTACTTTATCTCGTTCTTTTATGACTTGTGTTGGATACCAACCCCCGTAGCACCCCGAAAGCTTGTTGAGTCTTCCGCTGTACCAAATTTTGGGGGTGTTACAGATTGGTATCAGAGCCAAGGTTATAGAGAACTAGGTAAATAGACACCTAAACTATAACCGATTTTTATAGAAAACGATCCTCGACCATTGCCCGCCAGCCCGCCAAGCCGAAGCATCATTATTTATAGAGAACTAGGTATATTGAGATGATTGTTAGATATGGGATTCTTGAGATGATTGGAGGATTTGAGATTTATTGATTTAGTGATATGATGGCGTATTGAGGAATTATATGGCTTAATTGTTTTATGAATGTTTTAGTAATGCGGTATTTTAAATCTTTCTTGATATATATGATTGGGGATTATATGATGATTTTTGATACGGTATTTTGAGTTTCGCGGTTTAGTTGTTCTGAAACTTGGGGATTATATGATGATTTTTGATACGGTATTTTGAGTTTCGCGGTTTAGTTGTTCTGAAACACTTACACCTACCCTACGCCGTTGTCACAGACTATGGCCTCCCGTACGTTTGACATTGTTGAGGATATTCTTACTACACCTGTACGCCCAGCACAGATCACCATGGCTCCTGATGATCCTTACAGGGTTGCCATGCATTCAGCTATTGTGTCACCGACAGCTTTTACTTCTGCACCGCCTGCTGCACCTACGCAGGGACCCTCATCTTCTCTAGGGCTCCCTGGTACTTCGAGGTAGCTTACTCTTCATCAGGCTTTGGCTCGTGTGGCTCCACGTTTTGCCCACCGAGCTACGACACGTATGTCGGTACGCCCTACTTCACTACCTTTACCTTTGGATGCTCACACTCCCCTTTCAGATGCACCACCTGCATCATTGCGTCGTCGTCCTAGATCACCTACCACATCTCCACATGGTTCACCTGTTAGGAGATGACGATTGATGATGTACTCTTACGATGAGGAGGAGGGGGAGTACGAGGGTGAGGATGAGGCTGATGACCCTCAGGAGGCTGAGTAGGGTGATGATGACCCTGAGGAGGAGGATGACCCTCAGGAGGAGGAGATGCCTGATGATGATGGTTTGTTAGTGCCGCCAGCTCAGGCTAAGGAGCCTGATTCACCTATACATCCGATAGAGCCTGTTTCACCTGATCATCCATTTCTGCTTGAGTTGCCACCTGGTAGTCCCGTTGAGTCGGATACACCTTCTGAGGTTTCTGCTGAGCATGCAGAGTTAGGTGAGACTGGTAGGATGTGGGCTCAGATTACTGCACAGGGCGGGAGGATCTTGTGGATGTCTGACCGACTTGAGATGGTTATTGGAGAGTTTATCGCTGAGCTGAGAGTTGATATGACCGCTGTTGTGGGAAGGACGACAGCGATGAGGAGAGGTTTGATGGAGATTCATGAGCATATTGAGAGCTTACAGCGAGGATTTATCACAGCTCGAGAGGCTGACCGCAAGTTATGGCTGAGGAACACAGAGTTAGAAAAGGAGGTTGCGGACCTCAAGAGGGACAGAGATACACATAGTGTTGAGCTAGGATCGTTATTGAGGAATTTGGATGGTTTAGGATTGGAGTTGAGGAGTCTACGCCAGCATCATGGCTAGATTGATTTGGATTTGTGTTGTTGTTGTGTTGCTTCCTAAGCTAGGGAGTCCTTGGTTAGGAGAGCTGGTTATTCTATCCCTTAAGTCATGTTATTCGGATTGTATGTTCGTATCGTATGGAACGATTAGTATTTATTATGTCTTTTGGTATTTTGGAACGAAGTATCGATCGCGACTTGTATGGACGATGGTGATTTCGTATGATAATCTACGGTTTTTGGCGTACATGGAGAATTGTGTTCCTATTTGCGTGGTTGATATTATGTTGGTATTATATTAATGGCTGTACGACGAAACCCTATCAGAGCTACCCGAACTGGTCCTGCAGTGACTACTTCTGGTCGCCGAGGACACCGTCCTACTCGAAATGTTGAAACCCCTACTCCTGATAACCTGGACGCTACTAATCACAACAACAGGAACCAAAATGTTGAGGTTCAGGGAGACAATGATCATGTTCCACCTAATGCACCTACTATGGATCAAGCAATGATCAACCAACTTGTGGAGCAACGAGTTGCTGAGCTACTAGCTGAATCAAATCATTCCAACAATTCTGCTGGAACATTTCCACCTGTTCGTGCTAATGGATGTAACTACAAGGAGTTTCAAATTTGTGGACCTATTGAGTTTGGTGGGACTGAAGGAGTGGTCTACTTGGTCAGGTGGATAGAGAAGACTGAGTCAGTGTTTAATATCAGCGGTTGTGCGGAGAATGCGAAGGTAAAGTTTGCTTCTTTTACTTTCAAGGATGAAGCTTTAACTTGGTGGAACAATTACCGAAATTCGGTTGGGAGTGATGTGGCTTATGCTATGACTTGGGATCAATTTAAGTCTTTGCTGATTCAGACTTACTGCCCAAGGAATGAGGTTAAGAAGCTGGAGATTGAGTTCTGAAATCATAAGGTGAAAGGTACCGATATGGCAACTTACAATCGCCGTTATCGAGAGTTAGCCTTGCTTTGCCCCGATATGGTTAGGACTGAGACTCAAAGGATTGAGCGGTATACCGATGGGTTGTCGGTAGCTACAAGGAACGATGTGATTTCTGCTAAGCCTGCAAACTTTCATGAGGCTATCACGATCGCTCAACAATTGATGGACTCGTTGATATTGGAGGAAGCTGAGAAAGACAAGAAAGGAAGGAGGAAGAGGGATAATCATTCTAAGGGTAATGATCATCGAAACAAGCGACAAACAACTACTAGAGCTTATGCTATGGGAAATGGAGATAAGAAGAACTACAATGGGGATGCATCCAAGTGTAACCGATGTTATAAGAATCATTCTGGACGATGTACTGTGATGTGCAAGAATTGCTCTAAGATGGGACACATAGCTAAGGATTGTAGAGCTCGACCACTTGCTATGGTTCAAGCTACTCCTGAAACTATGAGTAAGGCAAATGTTACTTGTTATGGATGTGGAAAGAAGGGACACTATAGGAATGAGTGTAGGGAATCGTGGAACCGAGGAAATCAAGGATCGGGTGGTAATGCGTACAATCATGGAAACCGTGGAGCTGGAGGAAACCGTGGACGACAAGATAATGGGGACCAACGTGTGGAAGCTGGAGCTGCTCATGGAAGAGTGTTTGCACTTGGGAATGAGAGAGGAGAAGATCCGAACGTCGTTACTGGTACGTTCCTTCTCAATAACCGTTATGCTTCCATACTATTTGATACTAGTGCCGATAAGAGTTTTGTGTCCACTAAGTTTGCACCCTTACTAGGGAAACCCCCGATGGCCTTAGGAATTGGTTATGATATAGAGTTAGCTAATGGGAACATAGAAAGGATTAGGACCATCATTCGCGGTTGCACGTTAAATTTTCTGAACCGTCCTTTCAACATAGATCTTCTACCCGTCACGTTAGGAAGTTTTGATGTCATTATTGGTATGTATTGGTTTTCAAAGTATCGTGCTTGTAACAATTCGCATTTTCAGGTTAATTACCATTCCCGGAAAATTTCACTATTCACTATTACTATTCATTTTTCCCGAAATTTTCCTGAAACTTGATTTTTGTTTCTTGGCCTCGAGTGATAAATCATTTCCATGGCAAATTAAAAGTTTAACTTTCATAAGCTCATTTTCGTGAAAGTTATTAAGGAATTACACGTTTTAGGGTAAAACGTCATTCAAAAATTCTACGCACAGCGAAACTCGACCGAGTTAAGTGACCCCGCATCAGAAAAATGTTTGACACGCTCATGATTTATTTGAGAATTAATCGTGACTGAGAAAAACATGACCAAAATAAGCCTCGGCCGTGAAAAACTGGAATTTTCAGTTTTTAAGCGTTTTTACTCAGCCGTAACCTTAGCCTATACCTGCACCACGTTTCTAAGACAATTTGAGTTTTCAACTTATTAGAAAAAGTCAACATATTTTTCCCTCCTCCTTTGACCAAAAATCATTCCTTGACATTATAAGTCATTCCTTGATTTTTAGGCTTACAGTTTGATGTCTAAAGGACATTTAATACCAACCGACACTAGACTGAGCCCAGTCTAGACATTACAAGTCATTTTAAATCATTTATATCCTATTAGAAAAGTAACATTTTACTTTTCTCAATTTTACGCAATATTCGTATATTTTACGTATTACGCGTTTTAGACCCGTGTTTCCAGTTTTTAGCAGGGTTTTACCACCCAAATGGAACCTACCACTCATTTTATATTTTATTATGGACTATTTTGACAAGTTTAATCATTCCTCCAAGTTTCGTATTTTTACGATACCCGGTTTTACGTTTTGTGACGTAACAACTTACGGTTTGCATTTTACGGAGCCAAAACTAGCTCCATAAGTTTGGATAATATCATCAAAAGTCCACCCTTGCTCCCCAAGCTTGGCAAACCGACTTAGGGGGGGGGGATTCAGCCCCTAGGTGGCTTAATCCCATGCTTTAAGCCTTAAGATGTGAACATGTGTTCAACTTGGTGAGCAAGTGTTGACTAGTCATGAGTTCTAACCTCCTCATTAGCATATAAATACCCCTCCTCCCCCTCCTTGGTCATTCCAACGTCCCACACACCACAACACTTCACATTTAGTTTATTTCTTCCAAATTATAGCATGGTTCAAGTGAAAGTTCAAGGTAGAAACCTAGTTTGATCTTAGGTTATCAAAACACTTCCATAACCTCATATACTTGGTGATTTCTCTTGAGTTTGAATCCACTCAAGTCACCTCAACTTTCATCATCTCTCTTTCAAGATTACAAGAGTAGAAAGATTGCATGAAGTGAAGTGGGTTGAAGCAAGTCTATCAAAGTCCTATCCTTACATGTTAACTTCCTTTCATCTTTGAAAGCCAAAAGTTGTAAGCCAAACCCTAACATGCTTCTTGTTGAATAATCATGTTCATGTTATTTACATATTATTCATGCTATATTATGTCTTGTATTCATGTCCATGATGTACAAAAGTGAGTAAAACAAGTTATTGTACATGATTGATAAGATAAGTTACTAAAACAAGCAAACTAGTGACTTTCTTGGTAAGACCTGATCAAAATGGTAAAAATATGATGTTGGATCATTACATATTACAGTAGAGGACTTAACAAGGAAACCGTAGCAATTTGAACCACCTAAAACGAGTATACGAGTCAAAAGTTACGCCCATTTGAAGTTACCAAAGATTTCCAGCAAAACTGCCTAAACCACACTGTTTTGCATTCTGACTTTTTGAAAGTCATACTTCTCGTCCGATTCATCAAAAAGTTAAAACACGAAAGTTGTCCGGAACGACGTTTTCGTTCAGGTCAAAGAAGCTCGAGCCCTGAAAACGCTTTCCGAGTGATAATTTCTTCAAATTCTTAACAGCCCATTTTTAGACCAAAGTCATTACATATAGGTTATGGTTTATAAAGACCAAGAGGTCTTATGACCTAGAATCAAGACCACAACCATGGCTAGAGCCAAGGTTGAGTCTCAAGACCATGGAACAATGACCAAAGGTCATGGCAAGGCCATGACGAGGTGACCATGTAAGCTTACATAGGCGTAAACATGAAACAAAGAGTTAACGATAACTTGAACAAACAATTTGGATCTACTTCACTTAAAAAAGGAACCATGAGATATTACAAAGATAAATGGTCATACAAGACTTATGAAACATACCCTAATAACAATCTTCATGTACTAATAAACTTTCCTAAGTTTATTCAAATATCGGACATGTAACTTTTCGGATCAAAACTTATATCTATATATTTCATCAACTACTACAATAGTAGGGAGCCTCATGTGAGGAGTTCATTATGTAAGCCGTCGAGTTGAGTTGTGGATTTACGAGTTAAAGTGTCCTGGCTCCTCGAACGCTTACTAACATGACTTCTGAATTATGTCGGCCCGAACGGTAGTAAACGATATACAAAACATACATGTTTTCATGAATCTTTTCTTTCAAAGACTTACACTATACATCATACCACATCATGGACTAAATGCAAGATATATATATAGGCACTACTTCATATTCTGTACTCAAATCCTAAGTCGCAACATTCTATTATAGGTTGCTCGTAGAAACCTTCGTGATTCGACCATCACATTCATTACTTGATATCTTACTTAAGGTGAGTTCATAGCCCCACTTTACATTACTTCAATGTTTTACAAACCCTTGGGGGGAATACATGCTATTTTAACCGAGCACAATGTTTTTAAATTGTATGCTTGCCTGATTGTTTTATTATCACTAAGTACCAGCCTTGCTAAACCAAGATCCCTGATTATGAACCATTTAATCACTAGCAATAGTGAGCGCAAATATTGTGAATAGGCCTATTGGGATTGACGAATCCCATTTGTATTGACTAAGTTCAAACAAATGCACTAATATTTGAGATTTAGGTATGTTAGCAAAGTACCTACCGGGATAAATCTGCCGATCGATATTGGTATACGTTAACGTTTTGGTGTCATAAGCTTAGTGTATAATACATTTTATGGGCGTATAATAACGTAGCCTACCTGTTTTGTTTTCCAAACATTGGTGTGAGTCTACAAGCTCACACTACCAACATATTGTGTTCAAACATTAAACAAACTCTATGAATATCACTCAACCTTTGTGTTGACCTCTCAAGCATGTATTTCAGGTTCATGACGATCAAGGATGGCACGGAAGGACACGGACACTCAAGAGGGCTATAAATTTTATTATCATTCAAAAACTCACTTAATGTGATTTGTAAACATGGAACCAATTGGGACCTCATTTTATAATCTCTGATATTTATATATTTTGAATGATACATCTTTTAAAACGACTCAATTGGAGTTCGTTTTCTATTATTGTGACTATTGTGCCGTCGAGTAACACCCAGTTTGAATTCCGCTGCAACCATGAATTGGGGGTGTTACAGTGCTCACATACTTTGCGATGAGAAGATTGTGCGTGTGCCTTAAGGAAAGGAGATTCTAAATATACCAGGAGATTGAAAGGAATTGAGAGGCCCATCTAGATTAGCGGTCATATCTTGCACTAAATTACCGAAGCTAATGGAAAAAGGATGTTGCCTTTTCTTAGCTCAAATTTCTGAGAAAGGAGGGAAGGAGAAGACGGAAAGATGCATTGGAGATGTGCCTATAGTTCGTGATTTTCTGGATGTATTTCCCGATGATTTGCCGGGAATCCCGCCTACTAGACAAGTAGAGTTTCAGATTGAGTTGATACCTGGTGCTGCACCCGTGGCACGAGCGCCTTATCGTCTCGTACCTACTGAACTGGAGGAATTGTCGAAACAATTAGCGGAGTTAGCCGAAAAGGGATTTATAAGACCAAGTTCTTCGCCTTGGGGAGCCCCGGTCTTATTCGTGAAGAAGAAGGATGGATCGTTTCGTATGTGTATTGATTATCGAGAGTTGAACAAATTAACGGTAAAGAATAGATACCCGTTACCAAGGATCGACGACTTGTTCGATCAGCTTCAAGGATCGAGTGTGTATTCGAAGATCGATTTGAGATTGGGATATCATCAGCTTCGAGTTCGTGAGGAAGATATTCCGAAAATGGCTTTCAGAACCCGTTACGGGCATTACGAGTTTCAGGTGATGCCGTTTGGGTTGACTAATGCGCCGGCGGTATTCATGGATCTCATGAATCGGGTGTGTAAGCCTTATTTAGACAAGTTTGTGATTGTGTTAATCGACGATATTCTAATTTATTCGAAGAGTGAAAAGGAGCATGAGGAGCATCTAAGGCTTATCTTAGAATTGCTCAGGAAAGAGAAACTGTATGCCAAGTTTTCTAAATGTGAATTTTGGATTCCGACGGTATAATTTCGGGGTCATGTGATTGATAGACAAGGAGTTCATGTAGATCCTGCTAAGATTGAAGCAATAAAAGATTGGGCTGCACCAACGACCCCAACAGAAGTTCGTCAATTTTTGGGATTAGCCGGTTATTACCGAAGATTCATTGAGGGATTTTCGAAGATAGCAAAACCGCTGACCAAATTGACTCAAAAGAGTGTCAAATACGAATGGGGAGATAAAGAAGAGGAAGCATTTCAATTACTTAAGGAGATGTTGTGTAGTGCTCCTATCTTGGCGTTACCTGAAGGTAGTGAGGACTTTGTCGTCTATTGTGACGCTTCGCATAAAGGTTTGGGAGCTGTGTTAATGCAACGAGAGAAGGTAATAGCTTATGCTTCCCGACAGCTCAAGAAGCACGAGAAGAACTACACCACCCATGATTTGGAGTTAGGTGCTGTGGTTTTTGCCTTGAGGATATGGAGACATTACTTGTATGGAACCAAGTGTGTTGTGTTTACCGACCACAAAAGTCTACAACACATCTTAAACCAAAAAGAGCTCAACATGAGACAGCGACGTTGGATTGAGTTGTTAAGTGATTATGATTGTGAAATTCGTTATCATCCTGGTAAAGCAAACGTCGTTGCTGATGCTCTTAGTCGAAAGGAGAGGATACCACCGCTACGAGTTAGGTCATTAGGAATGACTATCGTATCGCCGTTACCGTCTCAAATATTTGAAGCTCAAACGGAAGCGTTGAAAGCAGAAAATCGACCTGCTGAGAACATATTTGGGATGGCAGAAAATGAGAAAGGATTTGTTAAGCGTTCTGATGGAGTATTATGTTTTGGAGACCGAAGTTGGGTACCTTTGTATGGAGGAATTCGAGAGTTGATTATGCACGAGTCGCATAAGTCAAGGTACTCTATTCATCCTGGGTCTGACAAGATGTACCAGGATCTTAAGAAATTATATTGGTGGCCAAATATGAAGGCAGATATAGCCTTGTACGTTAGCAAGTGTTTGACATGCTCTAAGGTTAAGGCCAAACATCAAAGACCGTCAGGATTATTGACGCAGCCAGAACTCCCGGTTTGGAAGTGGGAGCGGATTACGATGGACTTTATTACCAAATTGCCAAAGACAGCTAGCGGTTGTGACGCTATCTGGGTAATTGTGGATCGTTTGACTAAGTCTGCTCATTTCTTGGCGATTAGTGAAGATGATAGTGTTGCTAAACTTGCGAGGTTGTATGTGAAGGAGATTGTTTCTCGTCATGGAGTTCCGATATCGATTATTTCTGATCGCGATAGCCGCTTTACGTCAGTGTTGTGGCGATCACTTCAAACCGCTTTGGGGACGAGACTTGATATGAGTACTGCATATCACCCCCAAACCGATGGTCAAAGTGAGAGAACTATTCAGACTTTGGAGGACATGCTTCGTGCATGCATAATAGACTTTGGTAAAGGCTGGGAGAAGTATCTACCCCTTGCGGAGTTTTCTTATAATAATAGCTACCACACAAGTCTCAAAGCTGCACCGTTTGAAGCTTTATATGGCCGAAAATGTCGTTCGCCTATTGGTTGGGCTGAAGTTGGAGATAGCCAACTCACATGCCCTGAGCTTATTTTGGAGACTACTGAGAAAGTGATGCAAATTCGAGATCGATTACAAGCAGCTAGGGATAGACAGAAAAGTTACGCCGATCAGAGACGTAAACCCCTAGAGTTCCAGGTTGGAGACAAAGTGATGCTGAAAGTCTCGCCTTGGAAGGGTGTGATACGTTTCGGGAAACGTGGGAAACTCAACCCCCGCTACATTGGACCATTTCTAATTTTGGAAAGAATTGGGCCCGTGGCTTATCGGTTGAAATTACCACAGGAACTGAGTAAAGTTCATGATGTGTTTCATGTTAGCAATTTGAAGAAATGTCTTTCGGATGAAACACCGGTTATACCAATTAAGGATATTCGTGTGGATGAAAGTTTGAATTTTGTGGAGGAGCCGATTGAGATATTGGATAGAGAGATTAAACGACTTAAGAGAAGTCGTATTCCACTCATCAAAGTTCGTTGGAATTCGCGGCATGGACCGGAATTCACGTGGGAACGTGAGGATGAGTTTCGAAAGAGATATCCGAAGCTTTTTACTTCGTAGATGGTTTGTTCCTAGTGAAACCCGGGACGGGTTTCTTCTGAGGCTGGGAGGATGTGACAACTGGCAAATTAGGGAGCCATTTTGAAAATCCGCATTACTTTAAAATTTATGATTTTTGGAATATTTGAAAAGTTTATTTGTGATGAGATTTGTAAACGTTGGAATGTGATTTTTAAACCTTAAATTATTTATGGAAGATGATTATTAATTAATGGTTTGGTTTGGTTCATTCGTGATGATTTATTTTTGAGATAACTATTTGGCACTACATTGACTCCGGCACTAGGATAACCTAACAATTTTATATATTTTAAATGTTGGTTTGGATATTTATATTTTTGGAACGTATCGTGAGATTTTTGAAAGTTTGGAATGAGCTCGGTTCGAGAGAGAGTCGTTTTACTTTAAATGAGATTCGGGTTGGTCCGCGTTATTTACCTCGGGTTACCTCACCCACACTTCTAATATCATTTTTATTATTATTATTATTATTATTATTTCTTTTTTTTTTCTTTTCTTTGGATCCGGTTTGGTTTGTGGGTTTATCACCCCCACGCACCACACCAACACACCAACACCCTCATCATTTTCACTTCTCTCTCTCTTTCTTGAAATACAACACCACCGCCACCCTACAACCCCCATTAACGCCGCCACCGCCACCCCCTAAACAAAATAACACCACCATCTTAACCACCTCATCCCGATCTATCTTTTGGTACAACTCACGCGCGATTTGGACCACTTTAACACCTCGAAATCACCACCACCGCCACCTATACACCATCTTTTCATCTTTTCTTGTTGGGTTTTTGAAGAAACATATTCTTGGAGCCGTTTGAAGGTGAATGACCACGAGTTTCAACTCGTGTGTCTCGATTTGTATCCAAACCGTGGGTACACGGAAATTTTCTTGTTGGGTTTTGATTAAAACAAGTGGGAAATGATGTTTTGGTAATAAAAATGTAGTTTGGTATCTTGGGTTTCGATTTGACTCGGGTTGGTGCTCGACTTATGATGTTTGGGTCGCATTTGGTATTGGGTTTAGCTCGTTGGAGCTTGAACGAGACCCATGGTCTCGGTGTGATTAATAGTTTTGACTCGTTTGGGAGTCTAAGAGGACCCTTGGTCCGAATGGTTTGATTCTTGGTTGATTTGGTTAACCAAATTGATGTTGTGGTTGTCTTAGTGTGCCGCGACCCAAGAGGGTCCGTTTGGCAGTTTTAGTGCTCTCGTATGAGCCTATGTCGTGGCCTTGTGGCCTTGGTATTGAGTCCTTGTGACTCGTGGTTCTAGCCGAGACCCAAGTGGGTCTATGGCTCGGGTTTGGCGCGGTAAACCAACCCATATTATATGTATTTTGATTGTTTCTTGTTGTTTGTATATTGTTGTTGTGACTTGTTTTTGGCCGATGCATTGGATGGGTCGAGACCCTTTGTGGTCTCGACATGGTATACTTTTGGATTGAATTTGGAGTTGTGTTGTCGAAGTGTATTTGGGAACCGATTATGAGACGGTTATTTAGATTGACGGAGATAGGTTAGTCGGGTGCCATAGTCGGACCCTATTGTTGTAGCACGTGGATTAGGATTGATTTTGGACGGAGTTGGATTATCTATTATGACTTGGTTGTTTTATTTTGGACTTGGACTATGAGCCGAGAGTGATGACTCGGACATGTGACCAACTCTTATGACTCGATAAATATTATAATCAAACGTTAATAATAAAAACTCGTAATAATATTATTGATAATATAATCGTTTATATATGTGTATAGACGTGATAAACGTGTGTATATATATATATATATATATATATATATATATATATATATATATATATATATATATATATATATATATATATATATGCGTATATTAATAATAAAATGATCACGAGTAGACGTTATAATAATATAACGATAAATATTGTACTATGCGAATAGTGCAATAAATGTCGGGAGTATTATTATAAATAGATAACTATAAATAATGACGAGAACTAATACGTTGGGTAAGTAATAAATAAAAATATGACTTTTTATAAATTTGGAAACATTATCGAGTTATACGAGTTGTGGTTACTTAAGCCCAAGTGGACTTTATTATGTGACTTTTGTGTTGTCACGGATATATGACGATTAATACATCCATTTTATATAACGACGTAACTTATTTAATCGACGGGTTAAATCGAGTTTATTTAGCAATATAAAATGAGTATATTAATGGGCATCGTATCCTACAACGCCCATAGGTTATGGTACGTGTATTAGGATAATAAATTACTAAATATCTCGTGGAGTTGGCTAAATTGACGAATTTGGCAAATTTGACGATATATCTAGGGAATTTGTTGGACTACGATATTTACCATATAGTATTCTTTGTGCTATGTGATTTAGGTTGGGTATAATCTTGGAACGATATATTACGTAAATAAATATGAGGGATTACCAAATCGACGGATTTGATAAACTTCGATGATTTATTTAAATAATATATGGGGCTAATATTAGACCTATAGATGGTTTATTATCTCTTTTCGTTGTGGCTTCTTGATTTGTGTTGTGTCGACCCCCCACCCATATGGATACCAAACGTCAAACTTCAAATTAATATGAAGATAATTCGAGAAATGGATATTTTTGGAAAGTTAAATGGAATACGTTCGGGATTTGGGATTATTTGATTTTGAGGAAATGGTTTCTGAACGGGTTTGATATTGTTAGGAAGTGCCGAGTCTGTAGTTGCCGTTACTTGAGTTTGCTTTACGTCTTTCATCTATCGATTTCTTTTGCGGATTGTTGGACTTGAGGTGAGTCATAGCCCCACTTTTACTCTTGAACTTTGTTTTCAATACTTGGGGTGAGAAACGTGCAAATTGTTTTATGTGGACTATTATCGCTTTGTTTATTTAAAACTTGCTATGCTTATAGAACTAGGTAGGATTTAGAGCGAGGCCTAGTCCCGAACTAGGTAAGCTATTGTTTAGTTGTTGAGCGAGGCCTAGTCCCGAACTAGGTAAGCTATTGATTGGTTATTGAAGTGAGGCCTAGTCACGAACTAGGTAAGCTATTGGATTGGTTATAGAGCGCGGCCTAGTCAAGAACTAGGTAAGCTATTGATTTGATTGATTTAAGCTATAGTGTGCACCTATAGGGTTGTTAGATTTGGTTGGATTATTTGGTTGGATCATTTTGGTTGGATCATTTTGGTTGGATTATTTTGGTTGGATGATTGAGGTGTAGTCTAGCTAGCAAGCGTTTTGCGTATATGTCCACTCTATTTAGTTATGAATTTAAACCTATGATCTCACCAGCGAAAGCTGACTTTTAGCGCGTTTTCTCAGGTAATTAAGTGATGCCCTTGGATGCTTGGATTGGAGGCTTGGCTATGGCACCTGGTTATGGATCTATTTTCTGAAACTCTGATAAATAATTATGGACCTATATTTATTTCTTTTGGGCCTGACTTTGATTGATTTTGGGATAAATGTAAACTTTAAAACCCCGCGTGGTTGAATTTTTCTCTTGTTTACTTTATCTCGTTCTTTTATGTCTTGTGTTGGATACCAATCCCCGTAGCACCCCGAAAGCTTGTTGAGTCTTCCGCTGTACCAAATTTTGCGGGTGTTACACACATTTTAAAAGTTGCATTTTTATAGTAATGAGAAAGCAACCTTGAACAAGATCATTCGTAGGCGATTTTTTTGGGGATTTAAGGAAGATTCTAAAGGCATATTTTGGATAAAATGGTCTCATATCCTTTCTTGCAAAGACCAAGGTGGCCTTGGAATTGGTAGTATTCGGGCTAAAAACCTTAGTCTTATAGGACGGTGGCATTTGAGATTCTTAAATAAAGGAAATGCTCCCTGGTGCAAGGTCGTTAAACCTATTTACGGCTTCATGGTGGTTTTAATCTTCAATCCATCACCAGCTTACATCAAGGCCCCTGGCGAGACATTTTAAAAGTCATTCTTGATATTGAAAAGGCTGGAATTCCATTCCGTTATCCTTCTTCCAAATCCATGGGAAATGGTGAAAATATACTCTTTTGGAAAGATAAATGGCATAGCTCGGGCCGCTATTTTATGATTGATTTCTCACGCTTATTTGCTTTAAAAAATAATAAAGATTGCAAGCTTGCGGATAGATGGAAGTGCATTAATGGTTATTGGGATGGTGTCTGGGATTGGTGTTGTTCTCCTTGTGATCTCTATTCTCATCTTCAGAACCTTCAACTCAATTCTGAGTTACCGGGCTATTCGAAGTGGAATTTAGACGTTATGGGTTGTTTTTTGGTCAATAGGCTGTCAAAAATTATCGACTCTTTTATCTTAAATCCGAGCAATGGTGAGCTAGTCTTTAGGTTGAATTCTTGGGTGCCGAGGAACGTGAATGTGTTGGGTGGAGGATAACTCGCAATCGACTGCCTCACTTGTCTAATCTCAGTAATTGAGGCTTGGATGTGCCCTCGATCTTGTGTCCAATATGTGAAAACGAGATTAAGGACCTCTCTCATGTGCTTGTTAATTGTCGGAAAGTGGTAAGTGTTTGGAAAAAAAGCTTTATGTGGTGGCAAATTCCATGGCAGTCTCCATCAATATCGATTAAAGACATGGTTGTAGGTTCAAAAACATTCTTTAAACAACAAGTGGAGAAATAAGATTTTCCATGGTGTGTGCTTGGTTGTTATATGGGCTCTTTGGAGATAGCAAAACAACATCGTCCATGCTCGTGCTAAGAAAAACCAATGATTTGGGATGTTGATGTGTTTCCGAACAATCAATCTCTCTCTTTTTAGGCTAAGGCCTCTTAATAAAAGCGCATTTCAAAAAATATCCTGATACATCGGTATCTTTAGAGCTGGGTCGGGCCAAAAAGGGTCTCGATAGCGCCCGTTTGGCACAAAGACTTCGTCATGGGCTAGTATATCTATCATGTGTTTTATGTTTTATGTTTGGGTCGTTTTATGATCTCTGTTTATGTTTATCAGGAATAAGTGTTTGAGCCCAAGCCCGGTTTATGGGTTAAGGTATCTAGGGTTTTCGTCATGTCTATTTAAGCAATTGCAATCAGTGAAATCAGACAAGTTTTAAGTCAAATGTCTGTCTCTTCTCTCCTAATTCTTGCGGGGCTAGCACATGCAAAAAGGGGTGCAAATCTATCCCATACTACCTCAGCCCGGTCGTATCATATCCACTCCTTGTTGGCAAAGTTTGACCGATGACTTTCAAGTACAGTATGATATTCTGAAAAGTCAACGTCACTACAAACCCACAGCTCCAAATCCACATCCAAATGAAAAAGTTCTCAGTTACAAATAAAAAATAAAAAATAAAAATGTATAAAATATTTTAGTTGAGTGACTTAGACCATCGACTATCAAATAAATGGGCAGTTCTTTACCAGCGATCCAAACAATGTCTTATGTTACAATAATTTTTAAGGTAATTTATCCTATCAAGCACACCATCCATTATAAAGTCCAAATCCACGTAAATTTTTATATCTTAAAGTATAAAACCATCACCATGGTTTTGAACCTAAAACTAGCGAAGTGAGTAACTCTATAAATAACACTTCACACAACATTCTCGATCTACACCAAAAACAAAATGAAATTATTCATACTAGCATTCATTCTCTTTGCCTTGTCAGCCAATTCAGCTCCTAGTCCTGTGCTCGATGCCTATGGAAAAAACCTCCGAGCGGGGGTGGAATACTACGTTATGCCAGCAGCTGGAAGAGGGGAAAGTGGACTCTTGCGGGCAGCAGTAGGCGGCAACGATACATGTCCAGCTGGCGTTGCACAATTCCGCGCTGATCAGTATGGGGACCCCTTGACTTTCACTCCTGTCAACCCCAAGAAAGGTGTAATCCGTCTCTCCACAGATGTTAACATTAAGTTCTCGGGCTCAACCATGTGTCACGAGTCAAATGTATGGAAGTTAAAATACGATAAGAATATGAAACAATATGCTGTGATGATGGGAGGTGTTGAAGGAAACCCGGGCCCGAAAACATTGGATAACTGGTTTAAAATTGAGAGAACTAAGGATGGTTATAAGTTTGTGTTCTGCCCGAGTGTCTGCAGCACCTGCAAAGTTACCTGTAAGGATCTTGGAATAGTTGTAGACATTAACAGAAGGCAACGTCTGGCTGTCAGCAAATATCCTTTGTCTGTCATCTTCTACAAATAATTCAATGTCTTGCTGAGTAAGCGATGTTCGAATAAAGTTTCAGAAGCATTTATTGCTTTCTTCTCTATAAATGTTTGAATAAACCATGTAAGGAAGAACCTTGCTATGTTGTGCATGCTTGAATAAACTTGTATACGGCTGCAACAAGTCTTTTGTTGATGTAATCTAATATACAAACATTAGAATGTCGCTTTTCTTTTTATATCATTATGTTTAGGTATTCTGAAGTGTTTGATCCCAATATTCTTGATATTAGATTAACATACCTAAGATTTACTTCTAACAAGTAATAATGTTTTGTAGTATGATCCATCTTCAGAAAAACTAGAAGTTTAGAATCATTGGAACAAACCTTTAGGACTTTTGCTTGCCACCATGAGTATTTTGGATGTTGAACAAGATCCACTCATTTCTCATCAGATTCCTCAAGAAGATCTCGTTGGCAAAGTTTGACCTTTGAGTTTCAAATACACTATGATATTTCGAAAAGTCAACGTCACTACTTATGTCACCAATCCACAACTCCAAATCCACATCCAAATGCACAAGGCTCCACACCATCTATAACTAGCAATGCAGTAGTCTCAATCTACATTTACCAACAATTCTTTAAATGAAGACAATCACCTTGCTCTCCCTTTCATTCATTCTCTCAGTCTTATCAGTAACTTCAGCTCCCACTTCCGTGCTCGATGTCACTGGAAAAACCTACAGGCAGGCCGGCAGGGGTCAACTACTATATCATACCAGCGGCTCGAAACAGCAGTGGTGGTTGAATTGCACTGAGCCCAACTGGCCCACACAAAACTTGCCCTCATGGAATTACCCAACTCCAAGCCAAGAAGCACGGCCTGCCATTGACTTTCAATCCAGTCAACCCCAAGAAACACGTAATCCGCCTTTCCACATACGCTAACATCAATTTTTCAGGTCCCACCAGTTGTAACGAGTCCAATGTATGGAGGCTGAAATATGATGAAGCTATACAGCAGTATTTTGTGACCGTGGGAAGTGTACAAGGAAATCCGGGAAGAGAGACCTTGGATAATTGGTTTAAGGTCGAGAAAACCAAAAATGGTTATAAGTTTGTTTTCTGCCCTACTGTATGCAACTTCTGTAAGGTTTTATGCAGGGATGTAGGAATATTTGTGGATGATAACAGACGGTTTGCTCTCAGTGATGTTCCTTTTTCTGTACACTTTTTTTCGCGAAGTGACGTGATATGTATAATTGTACACATCTAATTCAGTTATACATTGTACTAAATACACAACAAAGAACCTTGATGTTCTATTTATGCCTGAATAAACGTTGTTGACAGTTATAATACTTTTCTTGTTGACACATTCTAAACAGAAGCAAACAATGGGTCCTAAAGTACCACAAAAAAAGGTGCAACATTTTTCATACTGAAACAATAACAAGTACATTAACCGAGACCTCTACCAGCCTCTTTCCTTGGTGCATCAGCCTTTATACGGGGAGGCCTAATGATATGGTCAACGAGTCCATAATCCAAAGCTTCCTAAGCATTGAACCGCTTAGTTCGACTTAAGTCCTTGTGAACCTGCACATTATGGTTGATAAGTATTCTCCATTAAGAATCCAAACATTCAACCAATCGATTATTTCAAAACCACACAAAGAGTTCCAAAACACACATCCAAGAACGAAAAACCAACTAAGAAATAGTATTATCTTGGTGAAAGCATTTTATGCTACATGAATTAAATGAGTGATTTTTACCGATGATGCTTAAAAGTTACTTGTCTACTGTGTTGTGTTTTCGGTATTTGTGTGAAATTTATGAGTAGATGAAGGATTATTGTGAATAAGTTTGCTCGGATTGAGGTTATATCTGCGTAATAAGAGATATGCATGATAGTTACAAATGGGTGTTTGTTGAACCCAATATGGCGCCTTATATGGGTGTCTGTTGAACGTTTCGAATGTTTTTCGGCTATTGAGTCTTTTAGATTTTTTCCTTCGTTTATTGTTTGGCAGCATGTTTTTGTTATATGTATAATGCAAGTGAATAATGACTACTGCTCTTCCGATGCATCTCATGGTTTGTTGTTCTAGGTGTCATCTAAGAGTTCATAGTATCCTAAAAAACACAATGAATCATAGGATTGGTATATTCTAGGATATTGAAAATTGTCCGATGAGTGGTTTGAGTTACTATGATAGAGTTCTGAACATCAAAAAATAATTGAATGATAACTTCCCAAATTTACTAATATGTGGAATCTATGGCTATGATATTGATGTGCTAAAATTGGAATCTAAAAGAGAATGCCATAGCGTTGGAGTAACACTAGTAGACGTCCCGAGTGAGATGAAAAGTGCAGTTGATAAAGACCTAATGATAGCGTTTTTCAAGTATGCACACGACTACCCTACCCCGTCCTACATAATGTTGATTTCGGGGGATGGGGGCTTTACTAAGGTCCTCAAAGAACTAGGTTGCTTAGGTCACACAACAATTTTGGCTCACCCACAAAAGTCCCCATCCCATGAAATCAATATTATGTAGGAGTTCTTGAAGCAAATTTCATAGAACCCGCACATGGCAAGCAGGATTTTGAAAGATCATCCTTGTTTTCGAGGCTGGAAACGAAGCTAAAACAGATGCAAATGGACTTCTGGTTCGTTATTTATAAACACCATCTCATTTTTGAGTTATGCTTTTACGATATGAACAATATTAGTAACTAGTTGCCTGAAAAAACTCAATGAATTATACTTTACAATATAAGTAACTAATTGCGTAAAAAAAACTCACAAGAGAGAACTGCCACAAAATTAGGCATCAAATGGATCCAACTTTTCAGCGCAAGATTTTATGGTAGCTGATGCTATCAGAAACATCCTTGATTTAATTGGTGAGTTATTGAGCATAAGCACATGTTGGACAGTAATTGCCTAAGTCTTGTTGGACAAAGATCAATATGTAACAAACGAAAGTCTAAGGGCTAAACATGTTAGTTTGATTGCAACCGATTAGCGGTTATAGTTAGTTATGGTAGTTAAAGGTAGTTATTAAGTTAGTTAACAGGAAGTTGTACCTGTTCATGAAGAGTCACGACGGTTCGGTTCAGTGGCTATAAATAGATTAGTATGTGTACGTTTTATAGTGTGTCAAAATAACAATGTAACAGAATTATGTTGTTAATAATATTGAATCATTTCTTGTCAATCTTGTATGCATATTCTATCCTGGAAATCGGTATAAACCTGTGTATCAGTGGCATCAGAGCCGAAGGTTGCAAGATTACAAGTTTGATTCAACTTTTGATCAAGAAGATCAAAAGACTTAGAAGGGAAAAGACACCAAGGAATACGCTGGCCAAGGAATACGGTGGAGACTTTGTTGGGACTGCATAACGCGACAACAAAGGGAAGGAAAAGACAACGTTGTAGAAGAACTTTGTGGGGACTGCTGGAACGTGACACAAAGGAAGAAAAGGAAAATGTTTTGATGCTTGAAAGGATAGCGTGGTACCGGAAAGAAGAGGCTAGCGAGAAAGACTTATGTGGGTTTGCTTTGAACGCGACTTATAAGGGAAAAACACGACATCTTGTGATAAAAGACAAGTGGGAGAAAACTTTTTGGGTAAAGGTTTGAGAACGACACAAAGGGAAGAAAAACGCTTGGGACAATAAGCGTGTGTTTGAGTTGAGTTGTTGTGGACAAATGGAAAAAGGTTGCTTTGTTACTTGGGCTAACACAAACGGATGAGAAAGCAGTAAAGGATTGCTACAAGGAGTACATAGGAATGGTGAAACTTTACTATGAGGAAGCATAGAGATCCTACAGGGTAAAGGGCCTAAAGATGAAGTGGTTGGGAATAGCAGTTGGACTGCTCATGTAAAAGATCCACTAGGCCATGAAGGGATAAATGTTGAAGTAGAAAGTGCACTGGAAGAAACTCAGAAGAAGAAATGCAAGACTACTCAATTTGGTGTTAGTTTGGAAGGTAACAAGGAAGAGTTCAAGGAATTTGGATTGTGGAAAATGCTTTGGAAGCGATACAGGAAAAACAACAATAACGAAACAGTTGGAACACCGGATAGAAAACAGGAAGAACAAGACTTAAACAATTAGGGGGAATTGTTGGACAGTAATTGCCTAAGTCTTGTTGGACAAGGATCAATATGTAACAAACGAAAGTCTAAGGGCTAAACACGTTAGTTTGATTGCAACCGATTAGCGGTTATAGTTAGTTATAGTAGTTAAAGGTAGTTACTAAGTTAAGCTATGTTTGTTTTTAAAAAAATAATGTCTTACCGCCTCTTACCACTTAGGCACTTACCGGTCAGACGCGGTAAGACACGTTGGTTGTTTGTTTATTCTTCTCCATTCAGACGTGGTAAGACATAATTTATCTTGCCCAGTAAGAGGTGGTGATCATGTCTTATCACGTCTGACCTTTGTATATTCATTCATCAACACTATTTTTTTAACAAGCCATGTACAATTATTAATGCAAGATTGCTATGATGATGAACTAGTGTTACAAGTTTATGATATTAGAGACAGATAACGTACCATGTTTGCAAATAAAGAACTGTTGTGGTTATGGTGGTGACTGATATATTTAGGATGTGGAGAAGACAAATGATGTGGATGAGTTATATGTATAAAAACCTAGTTGGTACAAATGGGCTTTTAAAAACATAATGACCCAACTTATTTCACTTGGCCCAAATAATAGTTATTTGTAAATTAGGTATACTAGTCATGGTTTTGTATGTAAAAATATTTGTATTTTAAAGGTTTCTATAGGGAAAAAAATGTTCACACATTTAACAAAGTATAATTAATTTAATGGTTTATTAAATGTGTTATTTTGTTTCGTCTTTACACAAGTTACTTATGCATCGTATTACGATGGTTTAATATATACTTGAGAAAAAAGAATAATTAAAATCATTCAGACATTTAGAAAAAACGAACAACATTATTTTATTCAGATTCAGACATTATAGCCACCTCTTACTAGTAAGATGTGTTGGTCAGATTTAGGTTGTGTTTGTTTTTTTTTAAAAAGAGGCTCTTAACAGCCTCTGAATCTGAACCGTTCAGACACGGTCAGACATTTTGGCCGTTCAGACCGTTTGTTTTTTTTCCCGTTCAGACGCCGGTCAGAGACAGTAAGATCTTAATGCTCTAGACTTGAGATGGGTGTCTTATACCTCTTGTTTGCAGAAAAATAACCAAAAAAAAAAAAAAAAAAAAAAAAAATTGGTGATTGGCAATGGAGACTGGCCACCCTTCCGTTTGCTTATGGGGGACTTGGTGTGTATTCTGCAGGTGATGTATTGAACTATGCTTTCCTTGCTTCTAGACTTCAATCTGCCGGCCTAAAGACTAAGCTTCTCCGCAGTTCTGGTATTGTAACTACTGGTCCCTCATTTGATGATGCTTTGTGTACTTTTAATGTGAATATGGAGATTGACCTTATGAGTAACCCTAGTGAGATCGCTGCCCCCAAACTTATGAAGAAATTGGCAGATATATATTTCACACGTGTAACCCATACGGTTGAATCCACCTTTCATTTATCTCCTAGACAGTTGGTATTAAACATCGGCATAATGTTGTGTGCGATGTTCTTGTCGATATATGTTCTCGGTCTGGGATTTCAGCTCGTAAGGAGGTTGATATTGGGCTTCATGGAGAAAGGGACACACCCTTACGTTCAGCTGACATGTTACTTTACTCTTGGGATGGTGGGCTTGATGTTTGTGTTGATCTTACAGGATCGTCACCTTTGACGCGTTCGTGTATGGTTGATTTTATGCCCGGTCGGGCGGTTATTGAAGCCGCACAACGTAAACGTGTCAAGTATGCGGCTAAATGCGCTGATATCGGATATGGGTTCCTCCCCTTTTCATTCTCTTCTTTTGGAGAACTTGAAAAAGATGCAGTGATCTTATTAAAGCGTATTCGACGATTCTCTATGACCCAAGACATTGGAGCACGTGCTGCTCCACATATTTTTAGTAGGATTGGGTTTGCTATAGCTAGAGGTGTGGGGGCTCAGTTAGTTTCTCGGCTCCCCACTAATTTCTTGTAAAATCCTATTTGTTTTTCAATAAAGTGATGTTATAAAAAAAAAAATAATAATAATAATAATAATAATAATAATAATAATAATAATAATAATAATAATAATAATAATAATAATAATAATAATAATAATAATAATAATAATAATAATAATAATAAAATAAAAATAGTACGAGCAAGCTAATATACGGTTCAAACATGAGTTTGTTTTTTTTTTTTTTTTTTTTTTTTTTTTTTCATATGCGATCAGATTCAGACATTTATGCCTTAGATTCAGATGTACGGTTTAGATTCAGATTTAGAACCTCTTAAAAAACAAACACAACCTTAGACACAAAACATCTTAATGAAACAAACACACCCTTAGTTAACAGGAAGTTGTACCTGTTTATGAAGAGTCACGACGGTTCGGTTCGGTGGCTAAAAATAGATTAGTATGTGTACGTTTTATAGTGTGTCAAAATAACAGTGTAACATAATTATGTTGTTAATAATATTGAATCATTTCTTGTCAATCTTGTATGTATATTCGATCCTGGAAATCGGTATAAACCTGTGTATCAGCACATTCTCTGACAGAAGAAATTTAAAAAAAAAAGTTGATATAAGAGAACATCACTATTATCCTAATCTTCTGATCTTTATAAACATGTAGAGGCAGTGAGTTTGGTTCTAGCTTAGGTAGTTTCCAGTTGTACCTCTTTGAAAATTTCGTCTTTGTTCAACCGGCGCTCTCGCTCTTAGTGTTGGAGGCCATTGAAATAGCAAAGATGCTGAATCTTCCAAAAGTTTTGCAACTTCTGGCACCGCAACAAACACCCTAAACCTTAGAGATCTTAAAAATTGTGCAGCACGTGAAAACCCTCTTATACGAGTAATAATAACAATATTAGTTGGCACACAATGTTCCATCGCAAGGGTCAAGATGTCCATTAGAAGAGTGTTCTCAAGTGAATCTTCTTTTTCACTTGATATTTCTCTATATATGACAGCTGCCCATTGCTCTTTAATAGGTAATGTTTTGTGATCGTCGTATACTCGTATTTCAATTGTATTGTTAGCACCGACACCAGCTTCTTGGACAAGACAAGAAGTTGGTGTCGATGCTAACAATCCAATTGAAATACGAGTATTCGGGGACAGCGAAACATTACCTACTAAAGAGCAAAGGGCAGTTGTCATATATAGAGAAATATCAACCAAAAAAGAAACTCACTTGAGAACACTCTTCTAATGGACATGCTGACCCTTGCGATGGAGCATTGTGTGCAAACTAATATTGTCATTATTAATGGTATAAGAGGTTTTTCACATGTTGCATGATTTTTAAGATCTCTAAAGTTTAGGGTATTTATTGCAGTGCCAGAATAGCCTCCAACACTCAGAGCGAGAGTGCTGGTTGAACAGAGAAGAAATGGTCGAAGAGGTACAACTAGAAACTACAGAAGCTAGAAACAAACTCACTGCCTCTACATGTTTAAAAAGATTAGAAGATTAGGATAATAATGATGTTCTCTTATATCATTTTTTTCAATTTCTTCTGTCACAGATATAACCTTGTTGGAAAACACGAGGGCCTTTTAGGTTTACGAAGAGAGGAATACTTAGAGAGCTTTCACAATGAAACTTTTATTCTTTGCACTTTTCTTCGGTACATCCAAATGCATCATCTCAACACCTATTTATACTACTCCATGGAATATTCTAGAGACGAGATATTTCCATGGATACTCTACTACGATCTAGAAACTTCTCGTATCATCTTGATCATTCTTATTATACCATCATCCTTATCTAATTATCTAATTATAGAAACTCCTACTAGATATTTCTATCACAACTAGCTAGATACTTCTAGTAGATATCATCTACTACCACATTCTAGAATCTTCCATACCATTCTACGACTTTCTTGAAGCTTCCATTCCATTCTTCGTCATTCTAGAAGCTTTACGACTTTCTAGAAGCTTCCATACCATTCTACGACTTTCTAGAAGCTTCCATACCATTCTTCGTCATTCTAGAAGCTTCTTGATCACGGGCTTGGGCTTTTATGGATTGTCCAATCTTTATTGGACTAAATCAAGTTTACGATCCAACACCCCCCTTTAAACTTGATTTCCCTACTCCAAGCATCATCCTTAGTCTTGAGAAATCTCGCTCGTTGAGCGGCTTGGTGAAGATATCTACAACCTGGTTTTCGGATCTCGCATGTATCATTCTTACATCCTTCCTCTTCATAGTCAATACCATGCTTTTTCTTGTACCTTTTAACCACAAGCCTTGCCTTGTACTTCTTCACTTCGCCTTTGGCATTTTTCTTGGCCTTGTATACCCACTTGACTCTAATAGCCTTTTGGCCTTTCGGAAGGGTCGTCAACTCCCACGTATCATTCTTCACTATTGAATTTATCTCCTCGTCCATGGCTTGTCTCCATTTCTTACTTTTCATAGATTCTTCAAAAACTAAAGGTTCACAGTCAACATATAAACAAAGAAGGGGTATCTCGTCAGTTACCTCGTACAGCTCCTGCAAACTTCTTGTCTTTGGTTCTCCTTCACTTGAACTTGAAGGTGAGTCTTGGGTTGGAGTTGGACTTTGAGGTTGTTGGACTTCTTCACTTGATTCACCCATCTCTTCTTCAATCATAGGAAGAAAGTCATACCTTTCATTTTCTTTAATGCTCCAATCCCATGCTTCTTCTTCATCGAACTCCACATCTCTACTCACTACCACCTTCCTTGTGATTGGATTATAGAGCTTATAGCCTTTTGACTGCTTGTCGTAGCCAACGAACACATGCTTCTCACTTCTATCATCAAGCTTGGATCGCCTTTGGCTTGGAACGTGAACATACGCTATGCTTCCGAATACCCTTAGGTGAGAGACGGTAGGCTTCATCCCATTCCATGCTTCTTGTGGAGTCTTGTTATCTAAACTCTTTGACAGACACCGGTTCAATAGATATACCGCACAGTCAACCACTTCGGCCCAAAACTCCTTTGGCATCTTCTTACTTTTCAACATGCTTCGGACCATATTGAGAATGGTTCTATTCTTTCTCTCCACCACTCCATTTTTTTGTGGGGAGTAAGGAGCCGTTAGAAATCTCCGGATCCCATTATCCTCACAAAATTTGTTAAATTCTTTTGATAAAAATTCTCCACCTCTATCGAATCTCATGGATTTAATTTTTAAACCTTTCTCCTTTTCTACCATAGCTTTAAATGTCTTAAAAGCTTCAAAAGCTTGGGATTTTTCTTTTAGAAAATATACCCAAGTTTTTCTTGAAAAGTCATCAATAAAAAGTATGAAGTAAAGATTCTTACCATGAGAGGGTGGAGAAATGGGACCGCACAAATCCGTGTGAATTAGTTGGAGAGGCTCCTTAGCTCTTGATGTCGCTTCTTTCGGGAACGAACTCCTAGCATGCTTCCCAAGAAGGCATCCTTCACACACTTGATTGGGATGATCAATTTGATCTAACCCTTTCGCCATTCCCTTTGAGGATAATAACTTTAAGTCACCAAAGTTTAAGTTCCCGTACCTCATATGCCAAAGCCACAAATGATCCTTTAAACAATTCTTTAAGCACTTAGCTTTTCCTTTCACCAGTGCCATTGATTCATCTCCAAAGGTGACATTACCTTTACTTGTTTCCATCTCCACGAACAAGTCTTCTTCACCCGTCATATGGTTGCTCGCAGCGGAATCTATATGCCATGGCTCTATCCTCTCTTCTTGTTCGTCATGTCTTGCCATTAGCAAGGTAAGCTCATCTTTGTCTTCTACCTCCACAAGATTAGCTTTTTCTTCCACTTGTCTTGAGCTACTACACTCATTGGCATAATGACCATATTTGCGACAATTGTAACATTGTATATGGGGCTTACCTCCTCTTTAAGATTGAAAGCCTCTCCCACGACCTCTTCGATATGAAAACCTTTGGTTTTCATCTTCTTTGTTGGCATCTTCTCTTCCTCTTCCTTGTCCTCGGCCTTGGAAACCACCACGACCTTGAAAAGTACCGCGTCCTCGTCCTTGCTCCTTTCCATTTAGAAAGCTCTTTTCTCTTTCTTTGAAAGAGACCTTTGAGTATAAAGCTTGCTCCAAGGGTTCTTTCCCCCTTCTTTTCTTCAACTTCTCTTCATGGGCTTGTAAAGATCCCATGAGTTGATCAACGGTCATAGAGTCTATGTCTTTTGACTCCTCTATGGCCACAACAATGTAATCAAAGCTTGGTGGCAAAGAGCGAAGAATCTTTTCTATCACCCTTGTGTCACTCAAGCTTTCACCATTTCTCTTCATTTCATTTGAAATGGTCAAGACACGAATGAAATAATCCGGAATGGTTTCGGATTCCTCCATTTGGAGCTTTTCGAACTCTCCTCTAAGAGTTTGAAGACGTACCTTTTTCACTTTGTCAATTCCTTTGAAAGCATTTTGAAGGATCTCCCACGCTTCCTTAGAAGTGGTTGCATTTGCAACTTTCTCAAACATCGCATCATCAAGACATTGATAGATGAGAGTAAGAGCACTTTGATCCTTCTTTATTGCCTTTTGCAACTCTACCCTTTGGGCGGCATTCAACGAACCTTCATCATCAACTTTCTCAACACCTTTCTCGACTAGCTCCCACACATCATGTGAACCAAGTAACGCCTTCATTCGAATACACCAACTACCATAGTTGTCTTTGGTAAGACGAGGAAATTGGAACAAGTTCATTGCACTTGACATCTTGATCTTCTAGCTCTGATACCACTTTGTTGGAAAACACGAGGGCCTTTTAGGCTTACGAAGAGAGGAATACTTAGAGAGCTTTCACAATGAAACTTTTATTCTTTGCACTTTTCTTCGGTACATCCAAATGCATCATCTCAACACCTATTTATACTACTCCATGGAATATTCTAGAGACGAGATATTTCCATGGATACTCTACTACGATCTAGAAACTTCTCGTATCATCTTGATCATTCTTACTATACCATCATCCTTATCTAATTATCTAATTATAGAAACTCCTACTAGATATTTCTATCACAACTAGCTAGATACTTCTAGTAGATATCATCTACTACCACATTCTAGAATCTTCCATACCATTCTACGACTTTCTTGAAGCTTCCATTCCATTCTTCGTCATTCTAGAAGCTTTACGACTTTCTAGAAGCTTCCATACCATTCTACGACTTTTTAGAAGCTTCCATACTATTCTTCGTCATTCTAGAAGCTTCTTGATCACGGGCTTGGGCTTTTATGGATTGTCCAATCTTTATTGGACTAAATCAAGTTTACGATCCAACAAACCTCAATCCAAGCAAAGTTATTAACAAGGGAATTAATTTGCACACATTTCATATTGATTGGGACACTCTAATAAATGCACTAGATAGATACTTGTACATTATTAACATAATGCTTTAAATGCTTGTACATTGGATTGTGCCAATAAGAAATTCGAGTGTGCAAATCATCTCTCTATTAACAATAATCCTTTATATACTCACAAAATTTCACATAAATACCGAAAACACAAAACAGTAGACAAGTAACTTTTAAGCATCAATGGCCTAAAACTATTATCTATTTCACAAACATATTCCAAAAAAAAAAAAAAAAAAAAAAAAAAAAAAAAAAAAAAAAAAAAACTAATAACAAGCAATATATCATGCATTTATATAAAAAAAAATAACTTATATGATCAAATATCTTCATAAACACCATTCATCTACTCAATATTTTAATAAAAAATGAAAAAAAAAAAGATAAAATTAAAAAAAAAATGAAAAAAAAGAAGAAAGAAAAGTAAGTTAACATTTAAGAGGTTAAACCTTTTATCAGCTTCGATATTCCGTCACTTACACTCCAATGAACCGCACGTGACATCAGTTTCGATAACTTTTTTTTTTTATTTTTTATTTTATTTTTTTATTTATTTATTTTTTTTAATGAAGAAAAATATGAGTCCATCAAGCAATATTTTATAAAAACAAATGTAGTTAACATCAAATGTAGACTACAATGGCATTATGTCGACAAAAAAAAGTGAGATGAACTGATATATTTTCAGTTTACTACCTGGTAATGGGAGCAGCTACTAACTGGCTTGCATATTCTTTATGCAACTTTGAGATCTCTGCTTTATCATCTTGAAATTTTTTCTATTTAACTTTCTATCCATTGATTACTTTCTCGAGTTGTCTATCTTCATATCTTTAAAAGAAATCGAGTCGGCAAAGGCAACAAGGTATTCCGAGGCCACCTATTTCAACAATTTTAGCATGTAATCTCCGTCTTTATCTTTACCCGGTTTCTGAACTGAAAAAAAAGGTCATATTTTTCAAATTAAAAATGTATGAAATAAACTAAACATCGTTTTGAAGAACTAAACAAAATAAGGTAAATCAATTCTCTAAACATACTTATAAGAAAAGTTTAACATCGTTTTTATAAAAATAGCACAAAATGTAACTAAATTAGTTTACATACCTCAAGAAGGAAAAAAAAATCAAAAAATAAAAAGAAGAAAAAAAAAGTTTTTGTCTTTATCCTCGTTGATAATCTCAGTAATCGAGGCTTGGATGTGCCCTCGATCTTGTGTTCAATATGTGAAAACGAGATTAAGGACCTCTCTCATGTGCTTGTTAATTGTCGGAAAGTGGCAAGTGTTTGGAAAAAAAGCTTTGCGTGGTGGCAAATTCCATGGCAGTCTCCATCTATATCGATTAAAGATAGACATGGTTGTAGGTTCAAAAACATTCTTAAACAACAAGTGGAGAAATAAGATTTTCCATGGTATGTGCTTGGTTGTTATGTGGGTCGGAGATAGCAAAACAGCATCGTCCATGCTCGTGCTAAGAAAAACCAATGATTTGGGATGTTGATGTGTTTCCGAACATTCAATCTATCTCTTTTTAGGCAAAGGCCTTTTAATAAAAGCTCATTTAAAAAAATATCATGATCGTCAGTATCTTTAGAGCTGAGTCGGGCCAAATGGGTCTCGATAGCGCCCGTTTGGCACAAAAACTTCGTCATGGGCTAGGATAACTATCATGTGTTTTATATTTTATGTTTGGGTCGTTTTGTGTTTTATGTTTTATGTTTGGGTCGTTTTAGCATCTTTGTTTATGTTTATCAAGAATAAGTGTTTTAGCCCAAGTCCGGTTTGTGGGTTAAGTTATCTAGGGATTTCATCATATCTATTTAAGCAATTGCAATTAATGAAATCATACAAGTTTGTTTTAAGTTAAATATCTGTCCCCTCTCTCCTAATTCTTGCGGAGCTAGCACACACTAAAAGGGGTGCAAATCTATCCGATACTACCTCAGCCGGGTCGTATCATATCCACTCCTTGTTGGCAAAGTTTGACCGTTGACTTTCAAGTACATTGTGATATTCTGAAAAGTCAACGTCACTACAAACCCACAGCTCCAAATCCACGTCTAAATGAAAAAAGTTCTCAATTATAAATAAAAAATTAAAAAAATGTATAAAATATTTTAGTAGAGTGACTTTGACCACTGACTATCAAATAAATGGGTTGTTCTTTACTAGCAGGGCCGTCTCATGAATTTCGGTGGCCCTGTGCCATGACAACACGGAGGCCCCAGTATATACCAAAACTAAAAATATAATTAAATATATCCGTTAATAATACGTAAAAAGTATTACTAAAATTCCAAAAGAATTAAAACAACGATACTGAAAGAAACAATTAACCGAGTTACAAGCATCAAAATTAACTATTTTACGATCAAAGGCTAGTGATCGATTATGAAAAAAGAAAAAAAAATTATTATCTGTTTCACAAACATATACAAATAATAATAATAATAATAATAATAATAATAATAATAATAATAATAATAAATAAATAAATAAATAACAAAATAAATTAAATATGATCAAATATCTTCGTAAACACCATTCATCTACTCAATATTTTAATAAAAAAATAAGATAAAATTCAAAAAAAAAGGGAGAAAAAAGAAAGAAAAGTAAGTTAACATTTAAGAGGTTAAACCTTTATCAGTTCGATATTCCGTCACTGACACTCCAATGAACCGCAAGTGACATCTGCTTCAATAACCTTCAATAACTTGAATTTTTTTTTTAAAAAATGATGAAAATATGAGTCCATCAAGCAATATTTTATAAAAACAAATGTAGTTAACATCAAACGTAGACTACAATGGCATTATGTCGAGGGGAAAAAAAAGAGTGAGATGAACTTATATATTTTCAGTTTACTACCTTGTAATGGGAGCAACTACTAACTGGCTAGCATATTCTTTAGGGATACACTAACCGGACGGGGGTGACCCACCTGTCCCCCTGTCTTTTTCCCACTTGTCCCATTTTATTTCCAGTACAACACAGTTTCTTGTCAATTTCTGCTCCGTATTTCTGACAGCTTTAAGCGTTTGACTTTCTAAACTTTATATTTTCTGTTCCGCACTTTTAGGTTTATAGCTTTTTGATATAAACAAAATTATAAAAATAAAAAAGGGGGGGGGGGGTTCGGCTAAAAATTCCACCCCCTCCGCATAAACCATGCCATTCTTTATGCAGCTTTGAGATCTCTGCTTTATCATCTTGAAATTTTTTCTATTTAACTTTCTCTCCATGATTACTTTCACGAGTTGTCAATCTTCATGTCTTTAAAAGAAATCGAGTCGGCAAAGGCAACAATGTATTCCGAGGCCACCTATTTCAACAATTTCAGCATGTAATCTCCGTCTTTATCTTTACTCGGTTTCTGAACTCAAAAAAAAAAAGTCATATTATTCAAATTAAAAATGTATGAAATAAACTAAACATCATTTAAGGTAAATCAATTCTCTAAACATATTTATGAGAAAAGTTAAACATCGTTTTTATAAAAATAGCACAAAATGTAACTAAATTAGTTTACATACCTCAAGAAGAGAAAAAAAAATCAAAAAATAAAAAGAAGAAAAAAAGTCTTTGTCTTTATCCTCGTTGATAATCTCAGTAATCGAGGCTTGGATGTCCCCTCGATCTTGTGTCCAATATGTGAAAACGAGATTAAGGACCTCTCTCATGTGCTTGTTAATTGTCGGAAAGTGGCAAGTGTTTAGAAAAAAAGCTTTGCGTGGTGGCAAATTCCATGGCAGTCTCCATCTATATCGATTAAAGACATGGTTGTAGGTTCGAAAACATTCTTAAACAAGTGGGGAAATAAGATTTTCCATGGTGTGTGCTTGGTTGTTATGAGGGGAGATAGCAAAACGACATCGTCCATGCTCGTGCTAAGAAAAACCAATGATTTGGGTTGTTGATGTGTTTCCGAACATTCAATCTCTCTCTTTTTAGGCTAAGGCCTCTTAATAAAAGCTCATTTCAAAAAATATCCTGATGATACGTCAGTATCTTTAGAGCTGGGTTGGGCCAAATGGGTCTCGATAGCGCACGTTTGGCACAAAGACTTCGTCATGGGCTAGGATATCTATCATGTGTTTTATGTTTTATGTTTGGGTCATTTTATGTTTTATGTTTGGGTCGTTTTCGGATCTTTGTTTATGTTTATCATGAATAAGTGTTTGATCCCAAGACCGGTTTCGTCATGTCTATTTAACCAATTGCAATCAATGAAATCATACAAGTTTGTTTTAAGTCAAATATATGTCTCCTCTCTCCTAATTCTTGCGGAGCTAGCACATGCTAAAGGAGGTGGAAATCTATCCCATACTACCTCAGCCGGGTCGTATCATATCCACTCCTTGTTGGCAAAGTTTGACCATTGACTTTCAAGTACATTATGATATTTTGAAAAGTCAACGTCACTACAAACCCACAGCTCCAAATCCACATCCAAATGAAAAAAGTTCTCAATTACAAATAAAAATATAAAAAAATGTATAAAACCAGGGATCCAACCAATGTCTTATGTAACAATAATTTTTAAGGTAATTTATCCTATCCTGCACAACATCCATTATAAAGTCCAAATCCACGTAAATTTGTATATCTAAAAGTATAAAACCATCACCATGGTTTTGAACCTAAAACTAGCGAAGTGAGTAAGTCTATAAATAACACTTCACACAACATTCTCGATCTACACCAAAAACAAAATGAAATTATTCATTCTAGCATTCATTCTCTTTGCCTTGTCAGCCAATTCGGCTCCTAGTCCTGTGCTCGATTTCTCTGGAAAAAGCCTCCGAGCGGGGGTGAAATACTACCCTATGCCAGCAGGTGATGAGATGCGTTGGGCAAGTGGACTCGTGCTGTCAGCAGTAGGCAACTTTACATGTCCAGCTGGCGTTGCACAATGCCGGACTGATGAGTATGGGGACCCCTTGACTTTCACTCCTGTCAACCCCAAGAAAGGTGTAATCCGTCTCTCCACAGATGTTAACATTAAGTTCTCGGGCTCAACCATTTGTCACGAGTCAAATGTATGGAAGTTAAAATACGATAAGAATATGAAACAATATGCTGTGATGATGGGAGGTGTTGAAGGAAACCCGGGACCGAAAACATTGGATAATTGGTTTAAAATTGAGAAAACTAAGGATGGTTATAAGTTTGTGTTCTGCCCGAGTGTCTGCAGCACCTGCAAAGTTACCTGTAAGGATCTTGGAATAGTTTTAGGTGTTAATGGAATGCAACGTTTAGCTGTAAGCAAAGATCCTTTGTCTGTCATCTTCTACAAATAATTCAATGTCTTGCTGAATAAGCGATGCTCGAATAAAGTTTCAGAAGCAGTTATTGCTTTCTTTTTAATAAATGCTTGAATAAACCATGTAAGAAAGAACCTTGCTACGTTGTGTATGCTTGAATAAACTTATAGACAGCTGCAACAAGTCTTTTGTTAATGGAATCTAAGATACGAACATTAGCATGTCGCTTTTCTTTTTATATCGTTATGTTAAGATACTCTGAAGTGTTTGATCCCAACATTCTTGATATTAGATTGACATAAGCAAAATTTACTTATAACAATTAATGATCTAGACCCAGAAAGCCTGAGCTGAATGTTTTGTAGTATGATCATCTTAAGAAAGAAGTTTATAATCATTGGAACAAAACTTTAGTACTTTTGCAGTTGAACAAGACCCACTCATTTCTCATTATCTTGTTGGCAAAGTTTTAGGTGTTTCCGGCAAGGCATTTTCTAAAAAACAACTTATAACAGGGGGTATTTCTTTTTCCCTTAGATAAGGGAATGTGTCCACACAAAGTATTTAATAATGTTTTTTATTATATGGAGCCCACATTTTTTCACTAGCACCTCTGTATCCCCAAAACATATAAATATGATCTCCCCCTATTAAGAGACTAATATAGAATGTGGGACCCACATGACCTTAGCTAAAGAAAAAAAAGAAACGCACTCTTAAACACTTACTATAAGTTTACAGTGAGTTTTGGGTACTTCCGGCAAGATTTATAGGTTTCTGGAAAGTTTGACTACCATTGACCGCCGTTGATCGCCGTTGACCACAGTTGACCTATTCGTTTGACCTAGTTACATAAATCGGCAAGTTCGGTGGCCTTGTAGCACCTAATCGGTGATTAATCGGCCTTGTAGACTTTTTTTGCAACACTGATAATAATAATATCAAGTAAGAGTAATATGGTAATGTACATCACAATACTACAAAATAGTAACATACTTACACTTATTAGACCATGTTGCCACACTTTAAAGTGTGAAGAATCAAAAAGTTCACAGTAGTATGCGTGTAAACCAATTGGGTGTACCAAATATTTTCATACTTTTATGTGTGAAGCTTTATGAATATTTTTCACATGTATGAGGGTTTTAAAATAATTCTGCACAATTTTAAATTTTTAAATGTGATAATTTTGATTTTGAAATAATTTTTCACACTTTTAAGTGTGAAATAGAAATTCATCACACTTTTTAATTGTGAGGATTTTGAAACAATTATTCACACTTTTAAGTGTGAATATCTTAAAAAAAAAAAAAAAAAAAAAAAAAAAAAAGTTCGCGATTTATAAAATGCGAAAAAAAGCGCTAAACGCTAGTGATTAGTTGATCTAAAAACACTCTAAAATGTTGCATATAGTAGTTTAAACTTTATACTGTGACGCAAAAGTTCAATATACATCTAACATTCTCTAAATATCTAATTAACCAATCTTGACCAACCATTTTTTTCATCAAAACAAAACAAATAAACTTTTTTTTCATCAAAACAAAACAATTAAACTTTCACCTTTATAAAAAAAATTAAACATCTCGCAAACCGTTAATCGTTACGAAAAACAAATCATACCATCACGACGAGAATTAAATCATCTATCTATATATAGATAGGCACTTCGATATACTTTCGATGAACTTTTTTTTTCCGATTTTTTTAATGGAAAAATCACATGTGATCTGTGATACAAATCACATGTGATTTTCTCAGATGTTACTGAAAATAAAAATCGAAAAAAATCTTCGAAAGTATACTGAAGTGCCTGTCTACTGAAAGATTAAAAAAAAATATTCGTCGCGATGGTGTATTTTTTTTCACTTGACAATTCACCGTTTGCACGATATATATATATATATATATATATATATATATATATATATATATATATATATATATATATATATATATATATATATATATATATATATAGGGAAGGGATCCAATAAGAAGAATAATTAAAATAAGAATGGTAAGAAGTAATTCTAGCTACACATTTTAATGTAGGAGGGAAAATTTGAATAAAGATGCATCCATTTTTGTAGTTGCATCTAGAATTTGTGGTTGTGGTTACTTCCTATTTTTATTATTCTTCCTATATATATATATATATATATATATATATATATATATATATATATATATATATATATATATATATATATATATATATATATATATATATATATACTAGCTTTCTAAACCCGCCCGATGGGCGGGCATGACTTATAAATATCGTTGGCATATTTTATAGTTTATAATATCAATTATAAACTCTTGGTCACTAAGAAAAAATATATCACTAATCTTGAAGCAAACATTAAAAGTTTAGTAAACTTAATGATATACAGGATTACTAAGCCGTGGTTGGTTCCATTGTGGTGCTCAAACATGCTCTTTGGGATTTCACCTTTAATGGTTCTCATTGAATCCAACAACTTATACATCTAAGACCTTGACGATTTCATTCTGCAAACTATGAAATCAAGGGATCATTATGACTTATACATTTGTGTAATTGAGGGAAATTTTTCAGAACTAATGCAACGGGTACCAACTCAAAATAAATATATAAATCATACACAACTGTCAAAAAATTGTACGACTTTTAAAGGCAACATTTCCTACCACCTTAGCATTGTTTAGTCCTTTGCAATCGCTAGCATTTCCTTTGCCAATAAATTAAACTTTCATTTAACAAATACTAAGCTAAACAACTCATTCAGCACAAATTCCCATCTGGTTCAATGCATTTCGCAAGTTCTTTGCATGTATTACCTTTACTTTCATCACCTAACAGCCGAATGAGTTTCGAGTTCTAATACTAGTAATTTTTATAAATTACTAATTGAACAATCAATGTACCAAGAAGATAATAGATAACTTTCTGGTTTAAATAAAGAATATATAATTATATGGAAATAATGACCGAGACTTCTCATTAACAGTGGAAATACAGGATGCCCTCGTAGTATGACTTTAATGACCTGTGTGTGGTATTTATTTATTTCATTAGTAGGTTTTGGAAAAATTTGAACGGTTGCATACTTATATCATATGTACAACATAATACTCCCTCCGTCCCAAAATTATAGTCCCCTTTTGACTTTTTCGGTCTTTATTTTTCAACTTTGACCTTAAATATTTTTGTTTATATTACATAATACTTGATGCAAAATATATGAATGGATTGAGTTTTAAATGTATTTTTCATTGGTATAATTTTCATCAACTATTGTATAACACAAACAAAAATATTTAAAGTCAAAGATGAGAAAGAAAGACCGAAAAAGTCAAAAGGGGACTATAATTTTGGGACGGAGGTAGTAAGTTAATAACAACACAAAAGGTATCCGTGCTATACCAACGCAAGAAGCAAAATCATTATATGAAAATAGCTGTTTTCTTACATGATCACAATAAAATCTTACATTCTACAAATGTACTTCCAAGTTTTTCTTGTTAAACTAAAAAAGTAAAAAGTGAAAACACATTAGATCAAAGATTAGTTTGAAAACACACTAAATATTGCTTCTTTAAAGAATGTTACAAAACATTTCCTTCGTAAAAACTTTGAGCAATCACCGTGATTTCCTTTTTCATTATTTGAAATTTTGAAAACATTAGAACGAACAAAGGGCTGGCATAATCCTGATATTAAACCATTAGTGACCCTCACTATTAGTGCTACCAATTACTCATTTTACCACTCGTTGAAGCCAAGCTTATAAACCAACCCCTCCTTTATTTTTTCATTCTAGGGAGAGGATTATATCAATTATTCATCTTAAGAATCACGTATCCACTTGATAAATGCTTTAAATTATTTATTGCATAAATTTAAGCACCCACCGTTGTTGTTCATATTATGAATCAATCTTGTCTAACGGGTACGATTGAGAGTAAAACATAATAAATAAATAAATAAATAAAGATTTTGAGTATAGCCAAGGAAATACAACCCATAAAGTCGATGAAAAACTTGGTCATGTATATAATCCCTCAAAACTAAAAGAAGACTTTTGTTTAATGTCACTATATGATATTTCCTTGTACCCTCATGCACAGACAGGAAAGAAGGCAATAATATGACGACACCAGCTAAAGAAAACACGCCTTATCCTTGGTATAATCAAACTTTATTGACACTTCGCAATATAGTTGACATGTGGGCTGAGAGAGCTTTACGTAATGGGAAGTGACAAAGAACCTAAAGGTGGATTTCATTCAATAGATGAAGAATATAATAAACAGTACATATGCAACAAAAACCAACTCAAATAATTTCCCGCGAATGCCGCGAAGAACAGTTGCTTTGCTCTTCGATTGCTGCTTGACTCAGCCATAGAGCTAAAATCACCACACCTCCATTTGTCAGAAACCTGCAGTTCATTTGTAAAATTTCATTCCATCAATTTGACCTTGTCCATTAAATGTTTTCTTCTTTCTGCAACAGATCAAAAAATATGAGCAATAAAATACTTCTCTGAATCATATGTATCAGGTACCACCTCATCTTGCTTGGAAGAAGAAGGTTCTTCCATATAGGATGAATCCAAAGAGTTTAAAGGAACTCGACTCATAGAGTTCAAAGGAATAGGACTCGTAGAGTACAATGGAACTGGACCCGTAGAATTCATAGGAACTGGAACGTAGAGTTCAAAGGATATGGAGTCTGGACTCATACAGTTCAAAGGAACTGGTTCATTAGGTGCATCTGCCAAGGATTCATCATTAGGGTTTTGAGGGAAAAGAGGCGTACCTTTTTCATGTATGTGATCAGCCATTCCCTTCTGAATAGCCTCTTCACGCGCCTCTCGTATTGTAGCCTGCAAGCAAGTGATAAATGAATTATTATACCATGTGATCGTTGGGTAGAAACATATGCAAAAAATCCATTGAAGTAAATGCAGCCAACGCCTTCTGAACAGCCTCTTCATGCAACTCTCGTATTGTAGCCTGCAAGCAAGTTACAAATGAATTATTTTACCATGTGATCGCTGGGTAGATACATATATAAAAGAGTAAAAAAATTCATATAATGGTTATGCAAGCACCGGAAGAAAAATAGTGAAAAGCTTATAAGCCTAAAACCAAACGATCTCATGAAGCCTATTTCCATCAAAATAAAGTCAATCTAAAGAAGCTGCTTCCCACCGCACATGGGATAGACATTCATCAGTACCCTTGTTATCATTATAGTCCTCCTTCAAACCAAACCCAATCGCAATTTGTGTAAAGCCCCACTTTCCAGTACTTCCAATCTGTAAAATGGGCCAAGATTCAGGTATGCCCGATGACCCACCTGTCAAAATTTAAGATTTTACATTTAAATTAACGGACACATTAACTTTGAGTTTCGTTTAACACAAATAAACTAATGGTTTAATAGTTTTATCTATTAAATTGCGGATAATTAGTTACTAATACCTAACAGTTGTGGATAATTGGTTTAATACTTTGATACATGTATACAGCTACATTTGAAAAATTAACACCATATGCTTTTTTCTATTGGAAAGTCAGATAAGTACCTTACTCAATTCTGCCAATTTTTCAATGTTGATACCCAGTCATCTCCACCAGTCAAGTTGGTAATAACCTTGTGATTGGCCTTCCAATGTCAAAACTGGTTCGAGAACACTTTAATTATTTATTTGTTACGTTGTGAATGTTACCAAGGGCTCGGTGTTTCTTATATCACCTATTACAGAAAAGCATACGTAACGAATAAATAATTAAAAAAATCATTGTAATTTACTTAAAAAACATAGAACAATGAACTCAAAAAAACTAATTTCAAACCTGGAAAAAACAAACTGCAAATTCATTATTTAAAAATGCAAACCTCTAATGCGAATAAAACTATGAACAAACAGATTTATCAAAATGCTTCATGAATCATAAGTGATCATATATATGTTATTCAAAGTTAAAGGGGTGTATATAATGATGGTGGCAGGCGGAGAATGGAGAAATGCTAAACTTATCAAGTACATGTGGTTACAGTTAACGTGTTGATTATAAAACTTATAACTCAGTACATTAAATGACAAATACGGCTAGAAATAGTTAAGGGAACATACCTGATCAGCAAGAATAAGTGTTCCATTCTGTCCATACATAATGCCAATTTCAATAGGGTTATTTAAAGACAGCCAGTTTGAGTTATATTACATCTCAAATGGGTCAAATATAAGACAGCAAAAAGGGAATGGGTCAAATATTATGACAGTTACCTCTATTTTGCAAGTAAACATAACAGCTTCTACTTGTATAAAAGTAGTCAAATATTAAGCCATTTTTAAAAGACTCAAAACCTTTTAAATGATAAAAATCAATCAATGAAATGTGTAACAACATTTCGTCACAACCAAATTTTCATTGAAATTCTTGTGGCATCTATTTATAGGGCGTCTACATCTGAGTCATTTTCCCCGAGTAGACAGAATATAGCAGGTACCTGTTAAGTTCTTATTTACATGTCATAATAAGCAGATCTTTACATTCCTTTAATCTCCTGACAGATAAAGATTCATCACTGGAAGTAAAAAGGGCTGCATAGAAAATATTGATTATAATTTTATACATTATGCAAAACTTATGCTTAATGAAATCTTACTGGCATCTGAAATAAGAGAAGGTGATGACTTATCCCATGATTGCAAGTCCAGTTTTTCCTATGTGGATGCTGCCCTAAAACGATCGAAAGCCTGATGTACAAATATTCAAATCCCATTTGCAACAGTAAGAACAGAATGCAATATTATAAAGTTTATGGCATGTATGTAGAATGACATAGAGAAACCTGCTCAAGTTCTTGCCGAGATAAATCTGACATAGCGAAAAACTTTGTAGATCAGTACCCGTAATATCTCCATCGCCATTTAACAGTTCATAAAAAGCCATCATTGTCTTTTTTTATATTTACTGATCCCTTATATAGTTATAATACTCCTATAAAAAATGTTTAACCACACTTGTAGTTCAAATCGCTCAGAAAGTGTTTCTAGGTTTTTGGCGTACTTTCCTATATACTCGAATGTCCGATCAGTTAAGAGACCAGAGATTGCGAGCCTTCGAATCTTGGTACATGTTTTCACTATAGCCCCAAAACCTTCTTCAATTGGCTCCTTGGTCATATAATCATGTTACCTGGGGTCATTATGCAGAGGTGAAAGTGAGTGAAATCCCGGCAATTTGGGGCAATAGTAACAACGACAGAGTTTGTCATTTGGCGACTGAAGTAGAGAGCATAATGATGCTTTGGGCAGCCACGAGAAACAAAAATGAATCCAACTTCAGTCACACCAAGATTCATTTCTTGGTCAAATGGGTCAGCTGGAAACACTCTGAGTTCTTCCAGTAATGGGCAGCAGGACCCTACCGCTTCTAGACCCTTTTAGCCAACAGTATCAAGAAGCTATATATAAAAAAGGTTCTGTTACTTTAAGTTGTTATATTCAAAAATAAAAACTTTCTTCAACAAACAACTGTTCTTTTAGAGATGTAAAATACAGATTAATTGCATAAATAGGTCTTTCTCATACCTTATTACTTGTATCATGGCATTGACTCATATTTCATCAAACCCGAAAGTAAAGCAGCATTTCCAAACGGGCAGTATCATATCTCCAGCTTCCTCAGTTTCGGGGAGCCTCCTAATACATACTCCATACCCAAATCACTACTTCTTGAAAAAGCAACAAAAAGTGTTTCCAGGTTTTTGGCGTACTTTCCTATATACTCGAATGTCCGATCAGTTAAGAGACCAGAGACTGCAAGGCTTTGAATCCTGGTACATGTTTTCACTATAGCCCCAAAACCTTCTTCCATTGGCTCCTTGGTCGTATAATCAGGTTGACCTGGGTTAACAAAAAAGGTTTTCTATCAAATCGCGGTAGCAAGCAACCTGCAAAGGAGAACATATCAAAATTTACAAAACAAAAAACATCGAGTTTTAATTTACTGACATACTTGACTTCTATAGAAGCTTTTCGTTACGGCTTATTACACAACATGAGAAGGACTGATTAAAAGATAAGAAAAAGTAGTAAAAGACTAAAAGAAAATTATTAATTATAATTTTTTTCTAGAACTCACCTTACACAGCATGTGTAACTGTCGTTTCAAGGTATGAGATAAATAAGCTGATAAATTCACAGATGAATAGAAAAATATGGTTGTTACCATTGTTAGTACTCAGTAGCGTTATTGCTTTCAAAATCATTAGGGGCTGATGTTTCAGGTTCTGATGAAGTCTTTATGGGCCTTGGTTTGTGTTGACAACTGTTTGCAGAGGCCCACCCGAAACCGCTCCTATGAACATAGATGTTCCTGATATCATGTTGATTAGCCTTGTTGTTGGTAAAGAGGAAAGGCTACAAAACTCCTGTTGTTTCTGGGTGGTCTCATCAGCAACACCTCCCAAAACTCATGTTGTTTATGTTTGCATACCTGTAGTGACAGCATGTTGCGAAACTTAGTATTGGACAAAGTTGAGTCGCACACCATAAAGGTTACACATTATTGTTTGGTCTTAGTGCGCTTTTTTACGTTATAAGCCAACCAAACACTGAATTGAATACTACTTGTTTTTTAGAAAGCCATAACTTATCAAATTACCTCGCGTTGTCGAGTGTGCATGGCTGTTATTTTAATGTAAAGTGCTGAGACCTGCAACTGCCTGTCCGCTTACACCTAAAATGACACTTGCACTCTCCTAAATGCAACAGAAGAAGGACCCATATGCTTTTTGCATAATAATCAGAACTTGCAAAAAATCAAATGCTCTAATAGTATCTTCTCGTTTGATCACATATATGGCCATTTTAGATGAGCATAATACTAAACTGGTTTATTTGTTTTGTAATGTTGTCTCGTGCATTTGTGGGTGTTGAATTAGTAGAATTTGTGTTAAAAAAAAGAATTAGTAGAAGTTGGACGAGTTGGACTCCTAACAGGTGATGCTACTGAAGCTTGAGGTGAGGGCTTTGAGGGCCATGACTGGGTTGAGTTTTTTTTGAGGTTTTTGGGGTTCATTCGCAGAAGCTTGCCTACTATTAGTACCACTCACTTTAGTTGTAGCCGTCTTCGCTCTTTTATGGTCATCTTTCGCAACCTTCTTTCCCGTAGCTTCCCCTTGAAGCTTTTCTTCCATATTTTTCTTATAAAGATCATAAAATCTGCCTCTTTGCTCCTTGTGATTCTGGATTATGCTACCATCACTTGTTACAGTTTCACGACTATCAGGTTTGCTTTCCATCAGTTCCGTGAACATCTTGGTCAGTTCAGCTTCCTTTTGTTGAATCCATTCAGTGGAGAGGCGAATTTTTTCACAAGTTTCATCTCTTTCAGGTTCAACTGTATCAACTTCCACCCCTAATTGCTCAGATGCTTGTTTCTCATGCATGAATGAGATGTTCTCAGAGGTCTCAGCACAATTTTCAGTTTTACTTATATAATTACCAGGTTCCGTTTTGCCATTTGGTGCTTCATTTTTGGGACTGCTTGGAGAAGAAACATCAGCCTTATCACCCAGTGAAGAACTCCATCTTCTAAGTACGCTTTTGTTTGCACCTACAGTTACACTTGACGTTTTCATCTTCTGAATTTCTACACCTTGTTCTCTCTGTTTTCTTTCAAACAGACTGATCTTATCTTGCACGCTCATTTTCAATACATTGTTCTCAAGGGGTCTTTGCGAATCTTCCTCTTCACTACTGTTACCAGCTGCATCTCTCTGAGATGCCATCTTATTTGCTGGAATATAGTTGAGACTCTTAATACTAAGTGCAGCCGCTCTTCGAGAACCAGATCGCCCAACAGTCTGAATTCTTCTCATTAGAGATGCTGATCTTCTCGGTACTGCATATCTTAAAAGAGTCCAGCTTCTTTCAGCAGATGGTTGATCTTCCTCACTTGAATCGGATGAATCCTCATCATCCGTTGTCATTTCAACAGACCTGTGCAATGAGTCCCTAACTGGTACAAAAATAGTAATTTTAATATCAGGACACACGGTAAGAAAAAGGTGAAAGTAATGCCCAAATTATCATACTTTAAAAAGATACCTTAGATATTACAGGGAAAACTATGTGAGCACTCAACCGCAATAAGATAATCGCAGCCATAATATTAAATACAATGACACCAACAGACCAATACCCATCACTCACTATTGGAGCCGCTACCAACCACCATCTCTCTCCACCTAATTCATCTGAATACACTGATCGTTGTATTCTTACACGATATTAGTGCGGATAGTGACCCAAATCCACAAACTTAAACAACGGGTTCCTTCATTGTCATCTTCGTACTCTTTGATGATGCATAATCCTCACCCACACCGTGCTTTTCTATTTCCTTGTTTGATCTCTTGTCAGAATCCTTTTCATCCAGTGGACAATGCCAAGTCCAAACCACGGTACACGAAGTGCAAACCACGATACACGATGATACCAGCACATGTTGATGAAACAAAAAACATGTAAACCAACAAAGACAATTACATCAAATGTTTCAGCATACTACAAAACCTTTATAAAGTATTAATATTAACATTAAACTACAATAAACTATGAACTTAAGATAGCATACCTTATCAAAAGTATCAGCAAGAATATAATAAGCAGCACACATGCAACAAAAACTAACTCAGATAATTACCTATAGAATCCCATGAAGAACAGTAGTTTGCTCCTCGATTGCTGCTTGACACAGCCATTAAGCTAAAATCATCACACCTACAGTTTCATGAGAGGATAATTAAAATATTAAATCTTAAATTATTAGGGTTATGAGTAAAAGGTCTGGTATGAATGATATTAGGGTTTTTTAGTGACGAATGAATAAAAATCCGTAATCAAATACATTTTCAACTACTGTAAATCTTGCAACATAATCTCCAAAGCAAACTTGCCATGCTACTTCCAAAGAACACGATTCTCAAACCTGCACACACAAAAAAGGATCAGAGTGACAAAATTGAGGGAAAAAAAGGATGATGAAAAGATTAAATTGAGGTTTGGAGAAAAAGTATATTACATAAGATCGTGTTTGTGATAATGAGAAGAATGAATGATATTAGGGTTTTGGGAAAAAAATACTCCGTATAATGAATGATATTAGGGTTTTGGGAAAAAAAAGTATATTACATAAGATCGTGTTTTTAATGATAACCATTTATTAGGGTTTTCGAAAGAATGACTTTATTATTTTCAATTATCAATCACAAAAACTCATGTGCTCCACTGGTTGACATGCTTGTGTGTTGATGCCAAGACCTAGGTTCGAATCGTGCTTCGTGATTTTTTGGGCAAAATAAATCCAGATTTTATGAATACAAAATAAAAAAAATTAATAATTAATACAAAATAAAAAACTTAATAAGAATTATATTTAAAATTCTACTATGAAAATAATTGCTTAGGTTGACAATGTGGTGACATGTCAGATAATGAATTACTGGGCAATGAGGTAAATGCCTCCTGTTATATATAATGTAGAGATAGAGATATATATATATATACACTAAAAAGAGGTGAAAATTTGGTTTTCGTTATTTTAATGAAAAAATAAATGGCTAGATTGGTTCATTTAATTTTAGATAATTTTGGTTTTTTATCGATCTCAAATCTCAACTAGTTCAAAATATTCCTTTTGTTAGACCTCGGATATGTTGGTTCTACCCTAAACTAGTTCAAAATATTCTATATTGCTAGAAAACAACATTTTTTATGCCACATGACACTCTACTCTGAATAACTGACAAGCAAATAAATGTCTCTACTCCTGTACGACATTCTTTGTCTTTTGCACAGGTGATTGGTTTTCATGTTCGGTTGGAGCTAATTTTACACCTCACATCATTAATGTTAACGCCGGGGAGGTAAATCCATACATCTTACGAGTATTTGTTTTTCATCATTTGGTGTTTTATTTCTTTAGGTCCCATTTATATGGTCTAAAGAGAAAGTAAAGACAAAGATACGTTACAAGGCCTACTTTGTTGTAGATGAATTTCGGGGCATTTATAAATCTTGTGTTTGCTTCATTAGGATGTAACAATGAAGGTTATTTCGTTTTCTCAACAAGGACCTCGAGCAATATGCATTCTCTCAGCAAATGGTGTCATTTCAAGTGTTACACTTCGACAACCTGATTCTTCTGGTGGTACGTTGACATACGAGGTACCGTTCCCAACTATATCTTCTATCAATATATGTTTATTTTCATGAATTTCGTAGACGTTTCATTTAAAATCCCATCCCTTTTGAACTATGCAGGGACGTTTTGAGATACTATCACTAGCGGGTTCGTTTACACCATCAGAGAGTGGAGGAATAAGAAACAACCGATCCGGTGGAATGAGTGTGTCTTTAGCAAGCCCAGATGGACGTGTTGTTGGAGGTGGTGTTGCTGGACTACTTGTAGCCGCTAGTCCTGTGCAGGTACTACGGACATAAACTATCAGTAATAATTGATAAATCAGAAACCATTCAAATATTTATTGCATAAATCTGTTGCAGATTGTGGTTGGAAGCTTTTTAACAGGGAACCAGCATGAACAAACACCCAAGAAGCCAATAATGGAGACAGTATCACCTGCCCCACCACCTCCTCCCACTGCAGTCCCGACATCAACTGCCGAGACTGAGGATTCATATCCTGCTAGTGTGAAACCGAACGTGTCGTCGCCATCTTTTCGTGGGGATAGTTGGTCTGCCTATAGCGCCCCTACCGAGTCAAGGAACAATGCAACTGACATCAACGTGAGTGTTCATGGACAGTAAGGAATTAAGTTATGAGAATAGTTTGGTAAGCTGACTGCATAGGTCATTATGGTCTTGATATTACCTTTTGATTTGTTTTGTTTGGATGATGATTTGCAGTTGTAGTTATTTAGATCAGGTCAGTAGTTCTTTGCGTTTAGATGATTTGGAGCTGGCCTCATTGGAATTTATTCATATGGTTTTTATGGTAATTTAGTTCGAAGTATATAACATAGTTTACTCCAGCACAACATCCATCATGAAAGTTCAAATCCACATATTCAGCAATTTTTTTGTGTCAAACTATCAAAACCATATAGATTCTCACCATGATTTTGAACCTAAAACTAGCAAAGTTTTTACATCTCAGTCGATTAATAACACCTCGCACAACTTTCTCAAGCTACACCAAAAAACAAAATGAAACAACCATTTAATTGTACTAGCAATCATTCGGCTCATAGTCCCGTGTTGCCTATGGGAAAAACCTAAAAATAGGAGTGGAATACTACGTTGTGCCAGCAGCTAGAGATAGGGAAAGTGGTAGAATCTTACTGGCAGCACTGCAGCAGTCGGCAACTTTACTTGTCCAGCTAGCGTTGCACAATTCCGGACTTATGTGCATGGAAACCCCTGGACTTTCATTCCTGTTAACCCCAAGAAAGGTGTAATCCGAACCGTCTCTCCAGAGATGTTGGCATTAAGTTTTCAGGCTCAGCCATTTGTCATGAGTCAATTGTGCGGAAGTTCAAATACAATAAGAATATGAAACTGTATGCTATGATGATGGGACGTCTTGAAGGCAATCCAGGACCAGAAATATTGGATAATTGGTTTGAAATCGGGAAATCTAAGGATGGTTATAAGTTTGTTTTCTGCCCAAGTGCCTGCAGCTCCTGCAAAGTTTGGTGTAAGGAGCTTGGAATAGTTTTAAGCGTTAACGGAGTGAAATGTTTGACAGTCAGCAGTGATCCTTTGTCTATCATGTTCTACAAACAATATAATTGGTGTTGCTGTGCAATCAATACTCTAATAAGGTCGTACAAGCAGTTATAACTTGCTGTTATATCGACGCTTGATTAACTATGCAAGGAAGAACCTAGTTTCTTTATCCCTCGAATAAATTTGTTTTTCATTCTGTTGCTTCTGTAAATGCATTATAAAATAATAAAGAACATTGGAGTGTCGTTCTTTGTTAGTACTACGGTTGTGTTAAATGATTGTCGAGGTATCCGATCCCAACAAATTTGATTGCTATAACCACAACAATTGGAACCGACACTATTAGGCTCTTGGATGGCAGCATGGGGACCTTAGGACTAATGCTTTGATGCATGAATACTTTGTGTCATGCATATTGCAAATTGCAAATTGCAGTATACTGGAGTAATGTGAAGCAGCCTTGAACAAGGCTCTCAATTAATGAAAAAAAATGTATAAAATATTTTAGTAAAGTGACTTTGACCTTTGACTATCAAATAAATGGGCATCCAACCAATGTCTTATCTAACATTACAGCATCCATTGTAAAGTCCAAATCCACATCAGTTTTTATATCCAAAAATATTAAAACCATCACCATGTTTTTGAACCTAAAATAAAACTAGCAAAGTTATTCAAGTCTATAAATGACACTTGACACAAAATTCTCAATCTACACCAAAAACCAAATGCTCGACGCCTTTGGGAAAAACCTCCAAGCAGGGGCGGAATACAACGTAAATCCAGCAGACACGTATAATGGCGGCCTCATACAAGCTGCAGTCGGCAACTTTACTTGTCCAGCTGGTGTTTCACAAGTCGGGAAGGATGAGTATGTAGGAGACCCCTTGACTTTCACTCCTGTCAACCCCAAGAAAGGCGTAATCCGTCTCTCCACAGACGTTAACATTAAGTTCTCAGGTTCAACCATTCGTCACGAGTCAAATGTATGGAAATTCAAATACGATAAGAATACAAAACAATATGCTGTGATGCTGGGAGGTGTTGAAGGAAACCCGAGACCGGAAACATTGGATAACTGGTTTAAGATTGAGAAAACATTGTTTGGTTATAAGTTCGTGTTCTGTCCGAGTGTCTGCAGCACCTGCAAAGTTATGTGTAAGGATCTTGGAATAGTTTCAGGCTTTAATGGAATGCAACGTTTGGCTGTCAGCAAAGATCCTTTGTCTGTCAACTTCTACAAAAATGTTTGACCAGCCTTGCTGAGTAAGCGATACTCGAATCGCATTGTAGAAGCAGTTTTATTGCTTTCATTTCTATAAATGTTGTGTAATCTTGAATAAAGTTTTATATGATTACGACAATTATCCTGTTGATGCATCCTAAATCCTAATGTATGAGCATTGGAGTGTCGTTTTTTCTTTTTTGCCTAATAAGGTTGAATTATTGTCATGTATCTGATCCCAATAATCTTGATATTAGTCTGACAAAACTAAAAATTTACTTATATCAAGTAATGATCTAGACCCTTAAAGCCTGAAGCTAATAATTATCAGGTGTTGTAGTATGATCCATCTTTACAAATTGGAACCATCGGAACAAAACTTGAGAGCTTTTGGTTGCCACTTGCCAGCATGGGGATTTTGGACTAATTCTTGCATGATCGAATATTGCAATAAACTTAAAAGTTAAGTTTGATAAATATATGAACTTTGTGTGACATATTTTCAAATAAACGGGCAGCGAAGATCAATTTTTGACCAGGCACCAAACCAGTGTCTTATGTATCTAAATTTTTACTTTTATTTTTTCCAGCACAACATGTTTGTTTTCATTTTCACCATGTTTTGAACCTAAAAGTAGCAAAGCTTGTATATCTCCTGTTCTCCACCATCTATAACTAACACTTCACACAACATTCTCAATCTGCACCAAAGAAAAAATGAAACAACTATCTTATCGTTACTAGCAATAGTTAACTCTTGTCAACCAATTCGGCTACTAGTCCCGTGCTCCATGCCTATGGGAAAAACCTCCAAACAGAACATTGGGAAACTTTACTTTTCCAGCTGGCGCTGCACAATTCCGAACTGATGAGAATGAAGACTCATTGACTTTCATTCGGAGATTCTTTTCTAACCCTAATGCACTTTGGGTTAATGTTATCCGCTCGTTACATGGGCAAGAGGGTGGCTTTGATCACGCCGGTTACAGCATGAAAGGTATTTGGAATAAGATTGTTGGATCTACTAATTATCTTTATTTGAATGGTTTTCTCCCCATTGATTCCCCTAGATTTCGAGTGGGTTGTGGTTCCATTATTCGATTTTGGAAGGATTTATGGATAGGTGATTCTCCGTTGTATCTTTGATACAACAGAGTATTTCGGCTCGAACAAGACAAAGAGTGTTTGATTATTGATCGCATCCTCAACAGCCAATGGTCTTGGAATTTCTGATCTTGGAACTCGCAATGAGGCATACCTTAATGACCTTATTAATGAGATTAATCAAGTTGTCATGTCATCTACTTCAAACGCTTGCTACTGGTCCATTGCTAATGATAGATCAAAGTTGGTTGAATAATGCCTTGTCAACAAGTATGATTGTCATTACTTGAGGCTTAATTGTCAACAAGTTATTACTTGAGACAAAATTCATTAACTGGAATTATCATGCATTGATCTATTTAGTATTTGGATAAGGGATATTAAGCAATTTATTATTTATAATGAATTAAAGTACTTTGTACGTTTGTTTTCATTAATAATATATTGTATCCTATATTTGCATGTTTAAATCCGTGAATGACTTATGTTATTCTGAATTGTCCGTTGTCGATTAATGATATGGGAATATCACTAAACTAAGACAAATCTGAGTATTGGTTAGAATATACTTGAAAGTATATTGATACGTTGACATACCAATTTCACATGATATTCAATGAATTGAATATAGGACTTATCCCAACTACATGATTTTACTTTATGGATCTTGTCAGTGAGTAAATCATGAATTTGTTATCCTCAGACTTGAGATACCAGATAAGTGTCATGGATGTAGTGCATTTCTGTGAAGCAATCTACCGCTCACCATAACAGGGAGTTATAAGGGTTGTTTTCAGAAGTGTTGCAAAGTCCATGGGTTATTCTTGTAGTCAAGAAAGAATTTGTTCCTTCAAATTCGTCTTGAAGTTTAATACTGCTGGGCCCCTCGTAGGGTTGACGAGATGTATGCGTGCGCACGCCCAAAGTCTATCTGAAATACGTTCAGATGTTTTGGTAATCTTACTCAATCATAAACAACGAGATAACAGAATTGTTAATTAAATAATGACTGAAGATCCATATCTTTATTAACGTGGTATTAGAAACAAAAGGATAATAATAATAATGATGAATCATTAAAGGTTTTCCAGGAGACCTCCCTCGAGTTGAACTAGGGGCATTGGCGTGTTGCTAGATGCTAACCAATGTCAATTTACTATTAATAGATATCCAAGTGGGAGCTGTTGGAATATTGGATAAACATTAATTAGTTAAATGTCTAGTATTGAACCCGAGACCTCGGGATTGCACACATTACAAACGAGAATTAAAGTTTAATAAATATTAAATGTTATGTATATTTATTAATTAAACACAAGTAAAAGGATTAATGATCGTTAGTTATTAAACGTATGGACTAACTATCGTTAAAAGCAAACGAAAGGGACTACAATGTAATTCGGAAGCAAGAAAGATCCGGAAGGACCCTTGTGGTCCTATGGCCGGTCGATCACAAGCAAAAGGGGCAACCCTTTTGCCCTAACTTGTTCCCAAAGTTTTACATTTAGTATAAATAGAAAACCAATGGTCATTGTTTTTCACTCTTGTACACATAACCCTAACTTGGTTTTCTTTTCCTTCTCGTTTGCTCAAACCGATCGTCCAAACAACCCGGATTGAATTTTTCATTATGAAAATTCTTGTGTTTTATGTTACTAGCATCACCTTTAATTCGTTAATAGTTTGTGTGTACAAGAACGAGGTAATTACTTACTATAATAATTATCCTGGATCGATTAACAAAATGGTAATGGGTTAATTAATAGATCCCTAATTCACATGAACCCTAATTAGGGTTGATTCATATTGTTCAAGACAATTGCTTTTGATTCTTGTTCGGGCTAGAATCACCACGGTACGTTCCTATTTATGTTTTCAGTTAATTAATTATGAGTATTTGATCTTTACGCTTCCGTTGCACGTTGTTGATGTTTATGTGTTTAATTATGTAATTGTTATGATACTTAAAATTATAACATAAATGTTGTGTAATCTTGAATAAAGTTTTATATGATTACGACAACTGTTGATGCATCCTAAATCCTAATGTATGAGCATTGGAGTGTCGTTTTTCTTTTTTGCCTAATAAGGTTGAATTATTGTCATGTATCTGATCCCAATAATCTTGATATTAGTCTGACAAAACTAAAATTTACTTATATCAAGTAATGATCTAGACCCTTAAAGCCTGAAGCTAATAATTATTAGGTGTTGTAGTATGATCCATCTTTACAAATTGGAACCATCAGAACAAAACTTGAGAGCTTTTGGTTGCCACTTGCCAGCATGGGGATTTTGGACTAATTCTTGCATGATCGAATATTGCAATAAACTTAAAAGTTAAGTTTGATAAATATATGAACTTTGTGTGACATATTTTAAAAGTTGCAGTTTTATAGTAATGAGAAAGCAACCTTGAACAAGATCATTCGTAGGCGATTTTTTTGGGGATTTAAGGAAGATTCTAAAGGCATATTTTGGATAAAATGGTCTCGTATCCTTTCTTGCAAAGACCAAGGTGGCCTTGGAATTGGTAGTATTCGGGCAAAAAACCTTAGTCTTATAGGACAGTGGCATTTGAGATTCTTAAATAAGGAAATGCTCCATGGTGCAAGGTCATTAAACCTATTTACGGCTTCATGGTGGTTTTAATCTTCAATCCCTCACAAGCTCACATCAAGCCCCTGTCGAGACATTTTAAAAGTCATTCTTGATATTGAAAAGGCTGGAATTCCATTCCGTAATCCTTTTTCCAAATCCGTGGGAAATGATGAAAATATACTCTTTTGTAAAGATAAATGGCATAGCTCGGGCCACTGTTTTATGATTGATTTCTCACACTTATTTGCTTCAAAAAATAATAAAGATTGCAAGCTTGCGGGTTAATGGAAGTGCATTAATGGTTATTGGGATGGTGTCTAGGATTGGTGTTGTTCTCCTTGTGATCTCTATTCTCATCTTCAGAACCTTCAACTCAATTCTGAGTTACCGGACTATTGGAAGTGGAATTTAGACGTTATGGGTTGTTTTTTGGTCAATAGGCTGTCAAAAATTATCGAACCTTTTATCTTAAATCCGAGCAATGGTGAGCTCGTCTTTAGGTTGAATTCTTGGGTGCCGAGGAAGGTGAATATGTTGGGGTGGAGGATAACTCGCAATCGACTGCCTCACTTGTCTAATCTCAATAATCGAGGCTTGGATGTGCCCTCGATCTTGTGTCCAATATGTGAAAACGAGATTAAGGACCTCTCTCACGTGCTTGTTAATTGTCGGAAAGTGGTAAGTGTTTGGAAAAAAAGCCTTGCGTGGTGGCAAATTCCATGGCAGACTCCATCTATATCAATTAAAGACATGGTTGTAGGTTCGAAAACATTCTTAAACAAGTGGAGAAATAAGATTTTCCATGGTGTGTGCTTGGTTGTTATGTGGGCTATTTGGAGATAGCAAAACAACATCGTCCATGCTCGTGCTAAGAAAAAACAATGATTTGGGATGTTGATGTGTTTCCGAACATTCAATCTCTCTCATTTTAGGTTAAAACCTCTGAATAAAAGCGCATTTCAAAAAATATCCTGATACGTCGGTATCTTTAGAGCTGGGTCGGGCCAAAAGGGTCTCGATAGCGCCCATTTGGCACAAAGACTTCATCATGGGCTTGGATATCTATCATGTATTTTATGTTTTATGTTTGGGTCATTTTATGTTTTATGTTTGGGCCATTTTAGGATCTTTGTTTATGTTTATCAGGAATAAGTGTTTGAGCCCAAGCCCGGTTTGTGGGTTAAGGTATCTAGGGTTTTTGTCATGTCTATTTAAGCAATTGCAATCAATCAACAAGTTTGTTTTAAGTCAAATATCTGTCTCTTCTCTAGTAATTCTTACGGAGCTAGCACACGCTAAAAGGGGTGCAAATCTATCTGATACTACCTCAGCCGGGTCGTATCATATCCACTCCTTGTTGGCAAAGTTTGACCGTTGACTTTCAACTGCAGTATGATATTCTGAAAAGCCAACGTCACTACAAACCCACAGTTCCATCAAATCCACATCCAAATGAAAAAGTTCTCAATTACAAATAAAAAAAAATTAAAAAAGAGTAATTTAGTAGAATGACTTTGACCATTGACTATCAAATAAATGGGCAGTTCTTTACCAGGGATCCAACCAATGTCTTATGTAACAATAATTTTTAAGGTAATTTATCCTATCCAGCATAAACATCCATTATAAAGTCCAAATCCACGTAAATTTTTATATCTAAAAGTATAAAACCATCACCATGGTTTTGAACCTAAAACTAGCGAAGTGAGTAACTCTATAAATAACACATCACACAACATTCTCGATCTACACCAAAAACAAAATGAAATTATTCATACTAGCATTCATTCTCTTTGCCTTATCAGCCAATTCGGCTCCTAGTCCTGTGCTCGATGCCTCTGGAAAAGCCCTCCAAGCGGGGGTGAAATACTACCCTATGGATTTAGCAGGTGATGATGTGCGTTGGGCAAGTGGACTCGTGCTGTCAAAAGTAGGGAACCCCGCTCCTGCTCTCAACTTTACATGTCCAGCTGGAGTTTCTGAAGCATACCGCGATGATCAGTATGGGGACCCCTTGACTTTCACTCCTGTCAACCCCAAGAAAGGTGTGATCCGTCTCTCCACAGATGTTAACATTAAGTTCTCAGTCTCAACCATTTGTCACGAGTCAAATGTATGGAAGCTAAAATATGATAAAAATATGAAACAATATGCTGTGATGGTGGGAGGTGTTGAAGGAAACCCGGGCCCGAAAACATTGGATAACTGGTTTAAAATTGAGAAAACTAAGGATGGTTATAAGTTTGTGTTCTGCCCGAGTGTCTGCAGCACCTGCAAAGTTACCTGTAAGGATCTTGGAATAGTTATAGACGCTAACGGAATGTCTCGTTTGGCTGTCAGCAAAGATCCTTTGTCTGTCAACTTCTACAAATAATTCAATGTCTTGCTGAGTAAGCAATGCTTGAAAAAGTTTCAGAAGCAGTTATTGCTTTCTTTTCTATAAATGCTTGAATAAACCATGTAAGGAAGAACCTTGCTACGTTGTGTATGCTTGAATAAACTTATAGACAGCTGCAACAAGTCTTTTGTTAATGCAATCTAATATACGAACATTAGAATGTCGCTTTTGTTTTTATATCGTTATGTTAAGATACTCTGAAGTGTTTGATCCCAACATTCTTGATATTAGATTGACATAAGCAAAATTTACTTATAACAAGTAATAATGTTTTGTAGTATGATCCATCTTAAGAAAGAAGTTTAGAATCATTGGAACAAAACTTTAGGACTTTTGCTTGCCAGCATGAGTATTTTGGATGTTGAAGATCCACTCATTTCTCATCAGACTCATAATCTTGTTGGCAAAGTTTGACCATTGACTTTCAAATATGATATTTTGAAAAGTCAACGTCACTACTTATGTCACAAACCCACAGCTCCAAATCCACAAGGCTCCACACCATCTATAAATAGCAATGCAGTTGTCTCAATCTACATTAACCAACAATTCTTTAAATGAAGACAATCACCTTGCTCTCCCTTTCATTCATTCTCTCAGTCTTCTCAGCCAACGCAGCTCCCAGTTCCGTGCTCGATGTCTCTGGAAAAAACCTACGTGTAGGGGTCAACTACTATGTCATACCAGCGGCTGGAAACAGCAGTGGTGGCGGTATTGCACCGGGCCCAACTGGCCCACACAAAATTTGTCCTCTTGGAATTACCCAACTCCAAGCCAAGAAGCACGGCCTGCCAATGACTTTCACTCCAGTCAACCCCAAGAAACGCGTTATCCGCCTTTCCACAGACGCTAACATCAAATTTTCCGGCCCCACCAGCTGTAACGAGTCCAATGTATGGAGGCTGAAATATGATGAAGCTATACAGCAGTATTTTGTGACCATGGGAGGTGTACAAGGAAATCCGGGAAGAGAGACATTGGATAATTGGTTTAAGGTCGAGAAAACCGAAGATGGTTATAAGTTTGTTTTCTGTCCTACTGTATGCAACTTCTGTAAGGTTTTATGCAGGGATGTAGGCATATTTGTAGATGATCATGGTAACAGACGGTTGGCTCTCAGTGATGTTCCTTTTTCTGTTCACTTTTATCGCTAATTAAGTGACGTGATATGTATAACTGTACACATCTAATTCAGTTATACATTGTGCTAAATACGCAACAAAAAGAACCTTGATGTTCTATTTATGCCCGAATAAATGTTGTTGACAGTTACAATACTTTCTTGTTGACACATTCTAAACAGAAGCAAGCACTGTTCCTAAAGTACCACAAAAAAGCATAACATTTTTCGTATTGAAACAATGAGTAAATGACAAGTACATTAACCGAGACCTGTACCAGCCTCTTTCCTTGGTGCATCAGCCTTTATACGGGGAGGCCTAACGATACGGTCAATGAATCCGTAATCCAAAGCTTCCTGAGCATTGAACCGCTTAGTTCGACTCAAGTCCTTGTGAACCTGCACATTATGGTTGACGAGTATTCACCATTAAGAATCCAAACATTCAACCAATCGATTATTTCAATACCACACAAACAGTATTAGAAACATATTAGAAACAGATTCGAAAATCTTTTACACATATTCGAATTCACCAATCATGATTATCACAGATAATATTGTATCAGATTGTTATATAATTAGGGTCTTGATAATCAAAGGTTTCCGGATGAATTCTTGAATCGTGTAAAAGTTCACTTTCCTGATACAATATTTCGACCCTATTTGGTGCCTTGGGTTACACGAAATTTGTATAGAGATAAGACAAGAATTAACACTCATATTCTAGGCACAAGAAAGAGAGCAAAACATGAAGAATTTGTATGTGTTGTTGATATGAATATTTTTTCATATATGGAAGACCAAATCGTGTTATATATATATATATATATATATATATATATATATATATATATATATATATATATATATATATTGGTGGTTGTTGGAAAAATTGTGACTCTTGGTGAAAAGTCACACCCCTTTTGTAATAGTCACAACACTTCCTTTAAATCTGTCTAGCAACAGTTTTGTAACCACCAAAAACTGTCGCTAACTGTCATCATTAAAGACATGTGTATATGGATAATTTAGTGACCACGAAATTCTGTCACTATATGTCTCTTGACTTACATTAACAACCTTTACTATTAATTGTACCCGAAATCAAGTTACTAGTTTATACAAGCGTGCACTCCGCACCTCCAAACTCGTATTATAACTTAATTTAAAATCCATTTGGTCCCGGGTAAATCACCATTACACATAAAATGATTGATGACGCTAAAATCACCAACAATCCTCCCCCATTTTAGTGTAATCCTTGATTACCTAAATAATCAAAACAAATCAAACTCATGCATAAATGAAAATGTCTTACGATTGAATTTTCATATTAGTATACTACACATTCCAAATATTCGAGAATCGGGGTGTCGTAACGATTGAACCCGTCAACCCATTTGAATACATGAAGATAATATACACATAAGTTCATTTTCTCCAATGTTTATACTTGACGCTTTACAGGCCCTGCGTCCATATCCATTCATGAGCATATAGGAAGCCAAGTCCAAGCTTCTTGAAGCGACAAAACTTCATACTCATATAGGTAGTTTCTTTTAATCATGCCCTGCTTGCACTTTTTCAAAAGAACTATTAAGAAGATAAACTTCAACCTCTTTATCTTGCAGGTCAGAACACATTCCTTGGGATAGTAAAGCATGTGTTCTAATTTCTAAGTGTGAGCTTTCCGCATTGAATTCAGCTTCTAACATTGTATTAGAAGAGAATTGGGTGTCTCACCATTAGAAAATTAAACGGACTTTTATTTCATCCCTATTCCGACTTTGTGCACTAAGTCTCTTGCAAACCACTTTGTCCAGTGGTAAGTTATTGATATCTTTTGCTATAACAAGCATTAAACATGGTAGCATTGACTTATGAATATAAACGTATATTCATTAACAAGCATTTCAACCATATACTTCTTTAAACTATGAAGCATCAAATAAACTATCTTGATGTCATCATTGGATACGTTGCGCAACGTTTGTCCTTTGATCCCAAAACTATCTCTACCAAACGTAAAATCCATCGCTTATAGATTCATAGTCTCCTTGATCATTTATCCAACATGCATCAAAATGTTTTTAAAACCAAAAAAGAAATCCCTTTCATATTTTAAACCATAACCCATGGTTTTTATCCAAGTATTTAAATAGTAACAGGCAAACATATCATGTAAATATACCTAATGATATATATACCCAACTATTGACAAATCGTCTAAATATACAAGTCATAGTATTCATTAGACAAAATAAACACATTACGTGTTGGGTAAATAAACTTTGGCCTCTTTTAAAAAAACTGTTCAATTTTAGACATGTAAATTACATCATGTTCAATGATTAATATTTGTAACTTTTACAAGTTTTGTCTACAAAATTAATAAATACATGAAGGGACCTAGTAATCAAAATACTGATTACACACCATGACATACCGATCATATTGATAGGTAAAACACACTTTCAGTTTCAAACATATATATATAATATTATATATAGATAAGCTTTCATTTGTGAGATCATAACAACGCATCGTTAGCCCAACAAAATAAGTTACACTCACAAAATGATGCAACACTTATCGACATTGAAAAACCAAACAAAGTCCAGACATTGAAATGTTTCATTCATTCAGTCAGTAAGTTTCCAAAGACTTCATTATGATCATGGCAGTTAACATAATTCAAAACATGTATGCCAATCAAGTAAGTTTTCTGGAAATTGCTTTGTGGGAAACCAAACCGCCAACAACGGTTACCACCCTCATGCCGACAATTTAAATTTTTTGGCAAACACAAACAAATTTCATGGAAATAAACACAGAAATTTATCCCTTCTAGAGTCCATATGCATGATTGAATTCATATATAAATATAATGAAATTTATACGATATCCTTTACAAGGCAATCCTAGCCTATCATTATTCAATGAAATAAATCATGAACAAACATAGTGACTTTATATAATTTAACCATGCACACTGATTATCATTTGTGATTAGCCAAGGTGTCATGCATGCTTATATTCATCGTATATATCAGACTTTCAGTCTCTAAGATAACAAAGACTACTTGCATCAAGTTTATCCTAATAATATTTAAAGGATCCCCGTTGTATTCTAAACCAATAATCCTTGGTTTCTACCAAGTATTAAAATACTTGTTTACAACATTCTTTCCTTATGAGTAATTATGAGACCACTAGAGTGTTTATTTGATTTTTCATGACATATATTTTTTCATGTCAACTTAGACTACACAGCAGGCAACAGGCTTTAAGCCAAATCATAGAGTAAATACCGTACCAATTACTCCATTAGTAGTCAATTAAACAACTCGTAAGCCAAGTAGCCAAAACACAATTCACATAACAAATCAAGCATATTGTTAATCAAAACATTACATCCACACCAAGTGTAAAATCCAAACACTTACGGATGCACATTTTATTGATCTCAAGATTCTACATTCACTTCAAGTGTGAAAAATCTGACCATGGTCTCCTTGATCAATAAATAAAACTCAATTCAGTTCATACTTACTTAAAGAATCTCCATAGTATTCTAAACCACAAACAATGGCTTAATCAAGTAAGTAATTACTTGGTTCATAACATGGCAATGTTTCTTTCCAATCGATGTCATAACTTTTCCATTTCAGAAAATCAGTTGCATCGATTTAACGTCAAAAACAAATTGATCAACCAAAGGTCACTATTGTAATCACAGAAGACTTTCCAAATATGAAATTATCATTTAGTTTCATGGACATTTCTGTTTTCTAAAATCACCGATCAGAACAATGCATGTCCTACATATACAATAGGTGTATCATGAGGGAAACAAAGACATTCATTAAGTCATGTCTTTTATCGTAATTGTATACTGTGATTTACAGCAACTTGAACATCAATCAAGAGTAACCATGCTATTTTCAACAAGTCACTGAATATACAAATCAATTCAAAGGCAATCTTCAAATTTTTCAAAACAAGTAAATCAACACCATGCAAAATCACATAATTGTTTGTTATCTAGATATATATCTTTATGGTTAGTCACTGGCCAAATTAACAAACCACCAAAAACTTTTGGTTACCGCCAGACATTAACATAAATAATCATATGTTTTCTTTCATGAAAAGAAACATGTACTGTTAATAGCAAATACTATGGTTACCCAACCATGAAAAACGTGCATTTCAAAGTTTCAACATGCAAAATGGAATAAGCCATTAATATTCAGTATTTGCACAAGTGCAACGGTTTGCTCAAAACCAATAAGATAACTACCAAGGCAATTATTAATGATTGAATATGTGACTACCGTCATTAATTTCTATATTTACATATGTATATAATTTATAATCAATGACTTCCATATTCATGAACAATAAATTTATGCATCTCAATTAACTAGTTGCCTTTTTATATTCACATACAAATTATAGCACTTGATAAAATTCGGTTTTATAATTCATATACAACCAAAGAAATTATAGTACTTCAAAATACTTGACATTGCATGCTCTTCGATTTGATCAACTATACTTTTTAAATTTTTTATCAACATGCAATTATTCAATTAACACAAAAGTGGATCATGTTATTATGCATTACAGTATCAACATGCATAAGTGTCATGCAATTTCTATTTAATTTCATGATAGAATATAAACAGAAAGAGCGTACATGGGGATGTTGTTTCCAGATTCCAAAATACCATTCTGACATGCGACATATTGAAGTTCCAAACTCTGATCATGCAACCTCCAGTATTATTCCCTTTCAAATTTCATAAGTTCTTGTGAATATGTAGAACATATTAGAAACAGATTCGAAAATCTTTTACACATATTCGAATTCACCAATCATGATTATCACAGATAATATTGTATCAGATTGTTATATAATTAGGGTCTTGATAATCAAAGGTTGCCGGATGAATTCTTGAATCGTGTAAAAGTTCACTTTCCTGATACAATATTTCGACCCTATTTGGTGCCTTGGGTTACACGAAATTTGTATAGAGATAAGACAAGAATTAACACTCAAATTCTAGGCACAAGAAAGAGAGCAAAACATGGAGAATTTGTATGTGTTGTTGATATGAATATTTTTTCATATATGGAAGACCAAATCATGTTTATATATATATATATATATATATATATATATATATATATATATATATATATATATATATATATAAACATATTGGTGGTGGTTGAAAAAATTGTGACTCTTGGTGAAAAGTCACACCCCTTTTGTAATAGTCACAACACTTCCTTTAAATCTGTCCAGCAACAGTTTTGTAACCACCAAAAACTGTCACTAACTATCATCATTAAAGACAAGTGTATATGGATAATTTAGTGACCACGAAATTCTGTCACTATATGTCTCTTGACTTACATTAACAACCTTTACCATTAATTGTACCCGAAATCAAGTTACTAGTTTATACAAGCGTGCACTCCGCACCTCAAAATTCGTATTATAACATAACTTGAAATCCATTTGGTCCCGGGTAAATCACCATTACACATAAAATGATTGATGACACTAAAATCACCAACATCAAGTGGGGCAGAAAGTAATGGTCAAAGGGGCAAAGTTTAATAATTTTTAGAAACTAGACTACAAATTGGTTCGTTAGGGGGGCAAATTACAAAAATAACTACATACTTAAGAACATTTACACTACAAGTATTTTCGCTAGGGGGGCACGTCACATTTGGGGGGTGCCAACAATTAGAAGAAACATATTATATGAAATAATACCTGGGTTGAATGGATTTATGAATTTTCTTGTGCAACTCAGCACTTAAATTAGGTCTAGCAATTCCATAGGAATCTGCAAATAGATAAAAAAAAAAAAAAAAAAAAAAAAAAAAAAAAAAAAACACATTAGGAAAACGAATAGAAAATAATAAGTGGAAAATAATAGTAAAAACTTACTGGGAGATTGAAGCCTTAATCCAACGAAAACCTTGTCTCCGCAGCTGTAAAAATTAATTAACCAACAAGATTATAATGATAACAAGATTTAATTAATGGATAAAGAAATTAATAACAATAATTAATAAAATGACCTGAGAGAAGAAGGTTGAGGTGGGTGTAGATACGAGGAACAAGTTACTAGTATTGAATTAATTGACGTACCATACTCATGGACACTATACCATACTCATTGCTATTCATTTTTAAAACAACGTATATGGTTAACACTATAACTAGTAGCAAGATGGGGCATGGGAATGGGTCGCACAAATTGGGTAACAAGTCAAAACATGTTGGTCAAATTGGTTCGGGTTAGGACAGATCCAAAAATACGCTTTTTGTCAATCTGAAGGAAATTTACTGTAATTCATGTGTTAAATATGACTAGAACAACTATATTTAATGCACTCTGGCCGACATTAGACCATTTATGCACAATTCCGTTTTTTTGGTTTGACCCATTTGACATAAAACACAGCCCAAGTTGACCAACTCGTAAGTAGGTAGAACAGACCATCCGCCTTCATAGGAATAATAAGGAGAAAGAAAAAGGCAATGTGTGAAATTAGTGTATGAGAAGGACTCAGAATTTCTAGCTGGTCATTCTTTACTTTGTTGTAAAACAAGAGATGAGCAAACTTTTGTTGTAAAACATGAGAGCCTTTCTTATTTGGGACATAAGTCTTAATAACTGGGTTTTTTCATATATGTTGTCATTTATAGCAGGTATTACTTGCTACAACAAAAGTAAAGTAAAGTAACTCCCAATACCGTCTTCCACGGGTTATGGGTCCCAATACCGTCTTCCACGGTGTATGGGGGAGGTTGAAATGTAGACAGCCTTACCCCTACCTAAGGTAGAGAGGCTGCTTCCGGTTCTACTTAAGTAGAAAAGGACCTCCAGCCTTTTGTAGGGAGTGAGGATCGAACCCTTGACCTCTAGGTTGAGAGGCAAGGGGTTTTCCAACTAATCTGTATATAGGTTACACGTCATAGAACAATGTTCTAAGTGAGCGGAGAATCGAGAGTTAAGAGAATTAGGATTTGGAAGGCAGTATTCCACAGAAACAACAATGTTAAACAAGAAAACCTTTAATCAGAATTACACGAAAACAGAAACCAAAATAAGCCAAAACCTAACAGCCTTAACTATGGCTGCCCATGCATCAACATACCAGGGAGCCAAACACATTATTATCCCATCTTTATTCTATTACATATGGAATACTATATACAACGTATCTAAATCAGTAGTGTGCTGACAGCTTGTCTTTGATCTTCTCCATCATTCCTTTCTTCTCATGCGTCTCCCTATAACCAGTTTCAATACCAGTACCAGTTCCAGTACTAGATCCAGTTCCAATACGATAACCAGTTCCACCAATAGGTGTAGCACTAGGTTGGTTTTGTAATCCTCCACCCATCACATCGAATTCATCACCAGTACCACCAATACGTGTAGCACCAGGTTGGTTTTGAAATCCTCCACTCACATCAAATTCATCTTCAGCACTCGCACGTCCACCCTCCTGGTGCTCGATCTGACCATAGCTAAGTCTAGTCCCAGTGGTATAACCTGGGTTTCCATAACCAGTTCCTGTGGCTCCAGCTGCAACATGACCCGTTGTGGTGTAAACCGGGTTTCCGTATTCGTTAGTTTGTCTGATAGGGTTGCCGTAGGCATCTGTGAGAACCTGGTTTCCGTATTCGTCAGTTTGTTGAATACGGTTGCTGTAGGCATCTGTGTGAACCTGGTTTCCGTATTCGTTAGTTTGTCGAATAGGGTTGCCGTGAGCATTTTTGTGAAGCTGGTTGCTGTATTCGTCAGTTTGTCGAATAGGGTTGCCGTAGGCATCTGTGTGAACCTGGTTTCCGTATTCGTTAGTTTGTCGAATAGGGTTGCCGTGAGCATTTGTGTGAAGCTGGTTGCCGTATTCGTCAGTTAGTCGAATAGTGTTGCCGTAGGCATCTGTGTGAACCTGGTTTCCGTATTCGTCAGTTTGTTGAATAGGGTTGCCGCGGGCATCTGTGTGGCGAGTTTGCAGTCCATACTGTTGGTCTCCTCCAAATTGTGCCATTTTTCTATAAGATTATTGGGAAATGGTACAAGAAACACTGCAAAAGTTAGTTTTGTTTGGTGAATTTGCTGAGGTTTGTGAGGGTTTATATAGAAGAAAAAAATTTCAGATGATGCAAGTATGCAACTATATATGGTATACGTGTGAAATGAAGTTGCATGTCATGTGAGATAACTATACATGTGGCATGTTACAGTTGGTCATCCATGTAGCAGTTGCACATGTGTTCTATATGTCGACAGATATTTCTTGTGAATAAAACTTCAACTGTAGCTACATATCTTGCAACATTCGATGTTCTAATCCAGGATTCTCTATTGGTAGCTTAAAATATTGTTAAACAAAATTTTTTTGGGTGATTAATTGAATTCATGTATAGTACTATTGTGGTTTTCTCTTGAACTTTGCATGACATATCAAGTAATCTATGCTTTGGGAGGATAACAATCGAAGGCATTGCCATCCTTCTGTACATGTAAATGTTGCTGTAGAAACAATTGCTTCATGGAATGCATGATTTTTTCTCGTGAAATGGCTTTGGTCTTCTCTAAGGTTGATCTTTGCACTTAACATGTGTATAAATTATTGCTTTCGATCTGTTCTTATTTGGCAAATACGACACGAGAAGAAAAACTACAGAATGTTAAAAAATAAAGATGAGTATAATTTTTGGAGAGTTTTGGTTGGTATTTAGTGGTCATTACTACATGGTCCCGTCCTTTTAACTAGTTAATGTAAATCTTCAAAGATCAGATCATCTCTAGCGTACATATCTTGTGCTTCTGAAAAAATAATTAGGGGGAAAAAGCAATTTTTGAAGAGACCAGCACATGAGATGGATTTGGAGTTTCAAGATGTTCATATAATGAATTTTGTTGTAAAGAATAGACGAGGGTTTCTAAGGTCTCATATTTCTGATGTGAGTCTAGGAAGATCTGACTAGGAAGACTTCCTTTCTAAGAAAGAAAACTGGTAGATTTTGAGTTTTTTTAAGTGCATCCTGATTCTTGAATGCCACAATCAAGAAAGACTTAAAAATGACTTGAAAAGGATTATTACACGAGTCATTTTTTCAAATACCCCAAAGGTACACATGGGTTCACCTCATGTGCTTCAAAAAACTCCTACTTCTCTAAATACCTCATGGGCGACTGTTGCCCATGAATTTTTGAGTGACTTTCATATATGTGTGACAAGTGTCCATATAGTTGTCCCTACCATGTAACCATGTACTTGCATAGTACTATTGTCCCTAGGTGATTTCTTGGCGACTAGACCACATTTCTTGAGGGACTTGTCTTTTAGTAAAAAGTATATTTTTTTGTCCATAGTAAATTACAAGTATACCCTTACATTTGTTTTTATACATATAACTTATAAACTTGAACATTTGTTCCCTTTTAATCACCACCAACTCCGGCTACTTAAATTTCCGACGACCAACCAACTAACATACCACACTTATTACATGTTTTTTTTCGAGTCGACCGCTTCAAGTATAATCATATATATGTAAACTACACTTCGTAGACAACACATACTTGGATGGTTCAGGATTCTTTATCTCTTTATAAATGTTACCAAATTCAAAAGTCGGATTTTCATTCAATACATGTAACATGTGCCATTAAAGTCCGCAAAATATGGGTGATGGTTTGATAGCATCATTCCCAAATATTGAAGCTCTAAAGAGAATGCTACTTTTATCATCAAAATACTCAAAAAGAGAAAATGTGATGCTAGTAAGGTTTCTTTTTGTTTCATTAAAAATTGCAGCTACAACACCAAATTCAACCACCACTGTAATAACCCACCAAAATATCAATTCACTATTAACAGCCGCCACCACTACCCATCTTCATCAATCCCCATATCTGCGGCACCACCACCTCATTAATCCGTTCTTAAATTTATAGTTTTTATTCAGAATCGAATGACGGCATCGTTCTCAAATTTAATCCGCCACCACCACCCATCTTCATCACTCCCCAGATCTGCGGCACCGCCACCACCACCCATCTTCATCACTCCCCAGATCTGCGGCATCGTTCTCAAATTTATTCAGATCCGAACTTAATCCGCTTCGCATCGTTCTCAAATTTATAGTTTTTATTTACAAGTACTAGGTGTGCATTTGTTTAGATGAAGACAAGAAATGTGAGTGTTTGGTGGGAAGTAGCCAGAGTGGTGATGGTTGGTGATTGAGATATAAAATGGAACAAATGTTATCCTCGATAGGGATGAGATGTTGTTATCCTCGATATCTAAGACTTTAACATTTTTTATGGCTCGAATGAATTTATCGGGAATGGATTCTATTTCATTATTTGGTACGAGAAAGAATGGAGGTGTGGGAAATGAACTCATGATCAGGAAGCTTAGAAATTTGGTTTTGCATTATTTCTTGGATGCTATTGTGACAGACCATTTCTTGGATGCATTATTTCTTGGTTTTGCATTATTTTTTGAACATTTCCTGCCATCTCATCCCTACCAGAGTCAAAGAAATGTCAGTTGGTTGGTCGTCGGAAATTTAATAGGTAGCCGGAGTGGGAGGGGGTGGCCGGAGTGGGTGGTGGTTAAAAGGGAACAAATGTACAAGTTTATAAGCTATAGGTACAAAAACAAATGTGAGGGTATACTTGTAATTTACTATGAACAAGAAAGTATACTTTTTCACTAAAAGACAAGTTGCTCAAAAAATGTGTGCCCAGTCGCTCAAGAAATCACCTAAGGACATTAGTACTATGCAAGTACATGGTAGGGACAACCATGGGGACACTTGTCACACATATATGAAAGTCGCCCAAGAATTCATGGGTAACAGTCGCCCATGAGGTATTTGGAGAAGTATGAATTTTTTGGGGCACATGGGGTGAACCCATGTGTACCTTTGGGGTATTTGAATAAATTCTCTTTTTTGGGGCACATGGGGTGAACCCATATGTACCTTTGGGTATTTGAAGAAAGAGACATTTCTTCAAATACCCTAAAGGTACACATGGGTTCACCCCATGTGCCCAAAAAAATCCTACTTCTCCAAATACCCCATGGGCGACTATTACCCATAAATTCTTAGGCGACTTTCATATATGTGTGACAAGTGTCCCCATGGTTGTCCCTACCATGTACTTGCATAGTACTATTGTCCCTAGGTGATTTCTTGGACAACTTGTCTTTTAGTGAAAAAGTATACTTTCTTGTCCATAGTAAATTACAAGTATACCCACACATTTGTTTTTGTACATATAGCTTATAAACTTGCACATTTGTTCCCTTTTAACCACCACCCACTCCGGCCACCCCTACCCACTCCGGCCACCTATTAAATTTCCAACGACCAACCTACTAACATTTCTTTGACTATGGTAGGGATGATATGGTAGGAAATGTTCAAAAATAATGCAAAACCAAGAAATAATGCATCCAAGAAATGGTCTGTCATAATAGCATCCAAGAAATAATGCAAAACCAAATATCTAAGCTTCTTGATCATGAGTTCATTTCCCACACCTCAATTCTTTCACGTACCAAATAATGAATTAGACTCCATTCCAGATAAATTCATTCGAGCCATAAAAAATGTTAAAGTCTTAGATATCGTGGATAACAACATCTCATCCTTATCGAGGATAACAATTGTTCCAGTTTATATCTCAATCACCAACCATCACCACTCTGGCTACTTCCCACCAAACACTCACATTTCTTGTCTTCATCTAAACAAATGCACACCCAGTTCTTGTAAATAAAAACTATAAATTTGAGAACGATGCGAAGCGGATTAAGTTCGAATCTGAATAAATTTGAGAACGATGCCGCAGATCTGGGGAGTGATGAAGATGGGTGGTGGTGGCGGTGCCGCAGATCTGGGGAGTGATGAAGATAGGTCGTGGTGGCGGATTAATGGGTGGTGGTGGCGGATTAAATTTGAGAACGATGTCGTAGTTCGGATCTGAATAAAAACTATAAATTTAAGAACGAATTAATGAGGTGGTGGTGCTGTAGATCTGGGGATTGATGAAGATGGGTGGTGGTGGCGGCTGTTAATAGTGAGTTGATATTTTGGTGGGTTATTATAGTGGTGGTTGAATTTGGTGTTGTAGCTGCAATTTTTAATGAAACAAAAAGAAACCTTACTAGCATCACATTTTCCCTTTTTAAGTATTTTGATGATAAAAGTAGCATTCTCTTTAGAGATTCAAAATTGTAGGTCCAAAGTTCTGGATCTAAGTAGCCTTTGTAAGACAATAAACACTTTGAATAAATCCAAATTATTTATATGCGAAACTCTTAAGAACAATGTATACTTGATCTTAACGCGGAATATTAACATAAGCAGTAAGAATAACATAGGGATTTACTAACTTTATCTTTTATTAAACTTTGAAAACTTGGCCTGGAACACAATGCCATAGGGTTCCTTTTATACTACAAGGAAACCCTAATTCTACAAAACGTGTGAAATGATGTATGAATATCTTCTCCTAAGATATCTAACCGTGTGCATATCCTTTCCTAGAATATCTCCTAAGATATCTAACTTGTTAAGCAAAACAAATGTAACAGTCTAAACATAAACATACTTAACTAGTATCTGCCAGACTTAACTTAGTACTGGCAGACTTAACTATCTACCCGACTTAACTAACTATTCCAGACTTAACTCTAGTTACAAATAATTCCCAACAATCCTCCCCTAACTTGATCTTCATGCTCCATGATCTTCAAGTTCCTTACTTCAGAAATGCTTTGAGGATGATCTTCTTTGGAATTATTGTAGAGCTGCAACTTTTTGTTGAATCTTCATATTTGTGCAGCATTTTATATCAGCAACACATTTGACCTTTTCAGCAACATTGACAATATGTACATCAAATCAAAAAGTTTCATACTATTCTCATCACATCTAGGTGTGTTAACTCCTGTGAGAGGTGAATCATTGAAAATTTAATGGATTTGATGTCTCTTTACCAGTTAGCCATTAACTCTGGAGTAGCCAATATTTTAGTACAAAACCATTATACATTGATAACCATATGATTTTTAGCAAATCATCAGCTATCAACGGATTTAATTTGTCTTTACCGAAATCCGTTTGCTTTTGAACTAGCCGACTCTTTGATGAAAAGTAGTCATCATCTTGGTGAGTTGATTACCAATTATGGTTTTCCACAGCCTTTACCACAAGCCATAACCTTGTGGGCTAGCCAACTCTTCACTATCATAGATATGGTGAGTTGAATACCATACAATTTTTGGCAAATTGTCAGCCATAAACGGATTTGAGATATCTTTACCTAGAACCGTTTGCTCTTGGATTAGCCCGTCCTTATGTGGGTTAGACATGGTGGACTAATAACCATTTGTTGTGTTAGTGCAAGGCACCTTCACCAATTAAGCTCCAAGTAAAACTATCTCAAGCCCATCTCTCCATAGCTTTTGAAAATTCTTTCAAACACCTTAAGCAGCTTCCTGCTTAGACTGTCTTTTTATTAGTTCCAAAAGCTGACTTGTTGTCTCATCCTCCTTATCTCCCATCAGCTTCTTTTCCATCATAACTTTACAAACTCTAGGCGGGATTGGGTACTCTACTTCTACAAGCATGTAGATATGTGTAATCTCTAAGGTTAGACAATGAACTGCACAACTAGAGAAATATCTCCAATATCTCACTTCTTGTTGGTGAGGTAATTTCCATACTTCATCAGTCTTGCTTGAAGGATCAAACATGACCTTTAAGTCACCCATAGAACTCTCTCAAAATCATCCTCTGGTGTAACATTACCATGCTTTGTCACCATAAGTTTATACAACTCTTTGATATCATCTCTTGTCAAATCATGCAACATAACTGGAAAATTCAAATAAAGATTTTCTATGTAATCTTCCCTTATGATTTTATATGCTGCTCTGTTATCTCCTTGTTTGATGATCTGCCAGTTTACAACTTTGGCAGGTATCCTTAAATGAGAATCAGATGAGAGTTCTTCTACATTTTCTTCAACATCAGCCTTCTTTGATCCCTTTTTACCAATGTGCTTTCTCCTTGTTCGTCTCAAGATTAGCTCCTTTACTTCTTCCTCCTTCTTCACAGGGAGATCCTTTGTAGACTATGCAACTCTTTCAACATCAACAACTTTCTCAGAGGTAGCAGCTTCAGAAGATTCTTCAATCTTTCTCCTTTTAGGGTCCTCCTTTTGAAGTCTTATTCCATGCCTTTTGGGTCAAAGTAATTGTGCTTCTTGTTCTGAGCCCATAGGAATGAAATTTATATTCCTTCTGTAGCCAGTATAATAAGCCAATTCTATCTGCCCTGCAGACATGCCTTTGAATTAAGACATCTTCCAATTGCACTGATTGCACAAGTACTTCTTCATCTCATACAAAACTTCACTCTTTGAATGACTTTTCCTCTTCTTTTTAGAGTCTCTTAATGAGTTTATCATAGCATCCAAAGTTTGTTCATTTTTCATGTTGATAAAGTCAGCCAACTGTGCTGACCTTTGTTCTTCATTCAAGCTTTAATCTGCAATAAGTTCAATAGCATTTCTTTTCACTTTTGGATCTGTCTCAATCATATGTTTGATCTCTTCTTGACTTGGCTTATAGACCATATCTGAATCATCCTTATTCTTATGCTACTTTGGGGCGTCAAGCTCTTTCTGCAGTTCTCTAGCCAATTCTGCATCTTTGGCTTGTAATGCATCTATTCTTGCTTGCTCAACTTTCTCTATTGCTTGAATTCTTTCAATCTCAGCCAAGCTTGTTGCATCTTCTCTTTGTTGTTTCTTAGTTTTCTTGGGTTGTGGAGCTTCTTCCACCATGACTTGTTTTCCTTTATCTTTTCTTCTAGTGGCAGTCTCAGTTTCACTAACAAACTTAACCTATGCAGCAGACTTAACCTCAGCAGACTTAACCTCAGCAGACTTAACTAGATCATTACCAGTCTTAATCACTTCAACCTCTTCAGTCACCACTTTCTTTTTCAATAACTTCTTTTGCTGACTTTGACTAAGATTGTTGATCAAAATATCAGCTGCTTCCATTCCTTCAGGACTAACTTCTAAATCTTGAGAAAGTTTTTCCTTTGTAGGCGTCTAAAGCTCTTGTTCATCTAAATTCCTCCTCTGTTTGGAAGAATTTTCAACTGCATCACCCTCAGTATCACTGAATACCACCCCAGAAGCTTTCATGACATCTTCCATCTTCTGTACCCTTTTAGCAACTTGTCAATGGTAGTGCCCATAGTTTGCTTAGTCTCTTTCAACTCATTTTCCAATACCTCTATCCTGTTTTGAAGTTGAGGAACAAGCTGTGTAAGAGCTACCAAGTATAAAAATAAAATTAAAATATTTTCTTTATATACTCCTAGAATGGTGTAAAAACGGCAACGGTACTATTTAAACAGTGAAAATCATTGGACCGATGACCAGTACTAACGGTCACAAAAGTACACTACCAGACTTAATGATGGTCAACCAGTACTAATGATAAGTCGCCAGACTTAACTGATGGTCAATGTTAACCCTTATATTTATGTACCAAAAACCTTGACAGAGTTTCCATGTGTCTTCAATCCATAGTTATGCCTGGAAAGATTAGACCAAAAACCAAAAGAAGACTACAATTTGTATAGATGCATCCGACTTAATGCATATGAATCACCTGACTTAACTTAGAATGCACATTATCTACAAACATGACTTTTAGTTTCAAATTATACATTTAACCCCCCCCCCCCCTTAAATTTAGCTACGAATTATTATACCAAATGGAATTAAGAAACCAGAAGACTTTTGGTAATAATGAAAATTTATATTGAGTGTTCAAACCAAACCAAACTTTGATGTTGCAAAATCATCAAATATCCAGAAACAACATGTCATAAATTATGACTTATTCAAACACAATGCAATGCAATAACCTTGAGAAGGAGTGACGGCTTTCTCAAAGCTTAATGCCTTTTTCTTTTCTTTGCTTGGGATTCAATGTCAAGCTCCTCACAGATTTTGCCTAGCAGTTGACCACCAATGCTGAGAAGTAAGGTGTCAGCTGCATCTGTTTGTTCTTTACATTGAAGCTTTAAAGACATCATCCCAATGAGCACTTCAGTGCTTAGAGGATATGCCATATTTGTAAGCATGAGCAAATCAACACCTCCTTAACTCTATTTACAGCATTCCACACAGGTTTTATCTCAACTTAAGTAGTTTCCATTCTTTGTTTCTTTAGCTCATTTTCTTTAGCCATCCTTTTTTCATGAAAATTACAGTCTTTTATTAGATGATTAGGGCTATAACAAACAAAACATCTCTTTTGAGTAAAAACATAACCTCCTCCTAACACCTTATCCTTTTTCACATCCTTTTCCTTTTTAGGTGTTTCTGGTTTGTTTTCTTGTTGCCTAGGAGATTTTAAAGGAGATACACAGCTAGGCCCAACAAGTTTAACTTCAGATACAATAGACTTATCACTTTTAACTGATTTTGACTCTATACTAGGGTTACTTTCTGGTTCTGAGTCAGAGTGTTCAGAGATATTAGCACTGGACCCTGCACTGTCATTAGATTGACAGGTAGAGTATTCATTGACTTTGTCATCTGAAACACTTGTTTTAGGCACCTGTGGCCCTCTTTTTCCATATACAAATAAAGAGTCATCAATTTCAGGCCCTGGATTAAGAGAATAATCCCCACTTAAAGGTGGTGGAACTCCTTTGAAGTTATCAGTCTTAGCAAATCTATTATATACTGGTTTATCCATAGAGTCCTCTTCTTTACTCATAAAAACAGTGTTATTCATTTCCTCTTCATAACTTAAGACTTCACTGTTTGACTTTATTTCATACCCCAAACCTATTTTGCTGGTTGAACTCATTCCAGAATCAATAAGTCTAAATAGGTTTTTATTAGAGTTCTCCCATTTATCAACTATACTCTATAGATTTTCTTTATCTTTTACAGCTTTCAAACCAATTCTTCTATATCTTTTTAGTTTTTCATCATTCTCATAAATCTCATTTGCTTGAAAAGTAAGTTTTTGATTCAAATTAGCTTGCTGTTTTTGATAGTTTTTAACCTTAGCCTCTAAGGTTTTTACTGCATTTTCATAAGCAAGTATTTTGACATCTAGTTCGTCTATTTGATTCATTTGTTCATCACACCTAGCTTTATTACTATTGTAAGAATCAATACAAAGCTTAGAACACAATGATACCTCAGCGTTGGAGCTTATGGCCATGAGAGCATGATTTGTAGAGTCCTACTCATCAGTGTGCTCCACCCAGTTAACCATACCATCATCCATGGTTAGCAAGCCAACTTGACTTTTCTCCTTCTTTTGCCCTTCTTTTGGATACATGGAGTATCCCTTCTTCTTTTCTTCAGGTGTCACCTTTGTTGTACATTCCCTAGCAAAGTGACCAGTGTTGTTGCACTTATAGCATTGAAGCTTTGATTTATCAAATCCAACTGGTTTGTTTCCATTGTATCTGAGGTTTCTTCCAGTTTTCTTGAAAAATCTTTTCATTCTTAGTGCAATCATAGCTATCTGCTAATTGATGTCCATTTCTTCAATATCAATATCATTGATCAGATCAAGATCATCATGGATCAGATCTCTGTCTTCAGACCTCTTTGCAAAGAGAGAATAGAGGACTTCATCAGCAAAACCACTAGGAACATCTTTTTCCTTTGAGTCCCTTGAAGAAGAAGCATAATTGCGAGAATTAAAACCACCAGAATTAACCTTGTTAGTACTGGTCTTGCCTTGTCACCAAAATTTGATTGGGGCAAAAGCAGTCAACTTAAATCAAACAATGTGAATGGTCAACTAGGTCAAATAGCTTAGGCCAAATCTCCGTGGAGTACAGAGTATCCCCGGGTCGTTATGTCCCGACGAGGCGTGCAAATGTATTTTTGACGAATTTGTGATCGAGTGAAATTGAACAGGAAAAGGGTTATGAGTGAGTGAACTAAGGAATATAGCACCAAATGGCTTAAATAAGCTATATCAACAATAACTAGAAACCAAATTACCTAAAAACGTTTAAAAACTAAAAACGCGAAAGTTTAATTTAAAATTACGTTAACGAACGAAATAAGACGTGAATTCTGTCCAATATAAATCCTACGGATGTGAAAATTATATTTTTGGAATCCAAATGATAAAAAAAAAAATTATTGGAAAAAGAAGATTATTTTTTAGACTTTTTATTTATTTATTATTAATTAATTACTAATTATTAATTACTTTTAAATATTTAAATTATATTAAATTACAACTAAATATGATTTTAAGCTAGAAAAATAAAAATTAAATTTTGAAAATTCTAGAATAACCTAAAACTAATTTTAAAACTAAAAATATATTTTTTAGACTTTTTATATAATTATTATTAATTAAAAACTAATTATTAATTAATTTAAACTAAATTAAATTATAATAAATACTAAATGAACAGTAAAAAATATGAAACTTTTTCTAAAAATACTACAAGATGACAGGAACCTAGGAAAAATATAAAAATGAGAAGTGCTTTTTGAAAAAGCTGAAAAATAAGCTAAAGAGCTTAAATAGAAGCTATCACTTTATTAAAAGTGATGATTTTTTTATTTTTCTTTTACAAAACTGTTACACTACTGAATTTGAGGCATTTTTGTGAAAACAAACTTAATGGGACTCAAAAATAAGCTTTGTGCACAATAATAAGCTCAACAGTGAGGTTAAATGGCTTAAAATGAGATTTTTACTTTAAAAAGCTACCTAATGAGCTACTAGGACTGAACCAAGAGTAAAATAAGATACAAACAAGTAAAGTGAACTTGGAATAAGCTGAGATATCAATAAAAAGACACAGGATAAGCTAGAAATAAGCAATAAGCAAAATCCAAACACTAACTCAACAAGCAGGCCTGCAGGGCTAAATTTGGCTTATCAAATTAGCTGTAAAGCCTAAAAGGAGCCTGGAACCTATAAGGTAGTGTACTGGGCTTCCCAAAAAGCTCAATAACATACAATGGGCCCCATTAATAAGCTCAAAAAGAGCTTATGAATGTTGTTTGAACACACTGATCACTCAGTGTAACTGAGTAATTGAGGCAGTATTGAGAACCCAAAATAAGTACTTAAATAAGCACTTTAGGATATAAGAGGAACATGCATATGAAGCTGGCCAGAGGGGCTTTTTAAATCCATGAAAAGCTTAAGCTGATATCAACTAAGGATCAAGATATAGGCTCATGAAATTGGGCTTATGAGAACCACCCCTGGTGCAGGGCAGGGTCTTACCCTACAAGCCTAATTAAGCCCTCCAGAAAGCCAACATAAAAATTCCTAAAAATAATTTAAAAGTGGATTCCACAAGATTAGCTGTCAAACTTTATCCTCCAAAAAGATCAAGGTCTGAACTTGAAAACTAAAATCAAGAAAATTCTTGGAAAAAAATGGGATTCTACCAAACCTATGCAAATTGACTTTTTGTAATGAACATCTAAGTTGACTAAAGTGAAGTTTAATCCTAATTTACTAACTAAATATGATATATTATGCTATAATGAGATGATTTAAAGCTAGATTAATAATTATTTAACTGAAATACAAGATTTTGCTACCCAAAATCTTGACAGTGAACATTTAAGGTGAGATTAAAGATCATTTTGACTATTTACCAAGAAGGTACTGGATTTTATGCTTGAACTAACCTAAACACACCTAATGAAGCCTACTTATGCCAAATAAACAGGAAAACAACAACAAGAACATGGAATAATTAACTGATCCAAACACCTCTTTAGTGTTGTCTGTTTTTGTTTATCAAATGGTTCAAGCATTTATGAGCCAAGACTTGTGAACCAAGATTATAGTAAGCTATAATGTAACTAAATAAGCACTATTTGATAGTTAATAAGCAGTTTCAATAAACAAATCCCTAAATGTACTTATCAACTACAAATTTTAGTTTAATAAGCAAAAATCTAAACTAAGGCTATTCAAACTATCCAATGAGCACAAATACTTCTAAGTACCACTAATAAGCATAAACAAACTGAGATAAGCTATAAATAAGTAATGCAACAGTTAACTTGTATTGAAAATGAAACAAAATCAAGCTTACAAGGGTCCTGCTTAACCAGTGGTCCCAAATTCAATCACAATACACTCCTAACACTCCCCATGGAGTTCTAACACATGCTATCCATCCTATTCTTCTCTTCTTCTGGTATTTTTTAATTTATCACTATTTTTTTTTTGTATTTATTTGGATTTTTTCTTTTTTTTTTCTTTTTGAGATAAAAAGAATAACAATGGAATTTTAAGGTCTAAATAAGTTCAAAGTACTCATACTGAGCTAATGAAACAGAAATTGAACCACTTAAGCACTTTATAAGCTAAGATGAGATTTTGAACTAAAATTACCAAATAAGAAATTTGAAGGACACAATGTAGCTTCTATTACTGAAATTAAGATTACAAGGCTTTTGAAAACTGAGAATAACACTTGTGAGCTAGAATTTATAATTAGAATACAACTTAAAAGAAATTACGATTACAAAACTACACTAAAAATCTACACTAGCTACCCTTCTTTCTCTTTATTTCTTTACTTATAGTCTTCAAAAAAGTGTCCTGGAGCATTCCCACCTCTTTTTAGGACCCTTGGATTAGTAGCTTTCATCTTGGCCGTTGATGAAGTTTTGGCGGGAAAAATGTATTTAGCAACTTGGTCTGTTTTGCTTGTAGCAGGGGGTGGGATTTGGAGTTATATGGAGGAAAGGTGAATTAGTTGAGTGTGGCCGTGGAGGAGTGTGATAGGGGGTGATGATGGTGTTTTGGTATGTTGCAGGGTCACGGGGGGGGGGGGGGGGGGGGGGGAAGAAGGGTTGACCTGTGGTTTGACCCTGGATATTCAAAACGGGGGTGTTGGGTGGGCTGTTGGTGAGAGTGGGCCTTGGGTGGAGTTTGGGCTGAGGGTACTGGATTAGGTTGTGTTTAGTTTGGATTGGGTTTTGGTTTAACAATATTACAAGGGTCCGTTTGGTTTAATAACTTCACAAGGACCATATATGTCATTTTCTGAAATGGAGGGACCAAACCTGCCACTTTCCAAATTATAATCCCAAGGGTCATTCTTGACACACTTCAATGATACAAGGACCTTTGAATTTTATTTTCCAAAATTAAACACCCAGGGACTAAATCTGCCAAAATTCAAACTTGGACGATTTTCGCCAATTGTTAAAATTTATACTCCAAGGACCACAACTATCGTTCCTTGATTCCTGGGGGACTGTTGTTGACTTTTATTCAAAATAATTCTTCCAGGGAACATTTCTGACAATTTCTCAAAGTTGGGGGACTGATTCTGCCAATTCTGCAAACTTTGCTCGTTTTTTGTCTGTTTTCAATCCTTTTGTACCTGAAACACATAAAAACACAATCCAAGGATATTTACAGTATTTTATGACATATCTGTGTGTTTTCAGTCATTTTTGTAGTCTAAATGGGTATAAAATGATGAGTATTTACACACTCATCATCCAACAAATGCAACATTGGTTGCATTAGAAGATGTTTTTAATCCCCCTTTAATGTCCTGTTCAAAAACCCTAAGGTTATTGAATAGGTCATCAATTGACCAAGTATCCACATATTCTTTTAGTCTCATAGACATGGCCACAGTTGTCCATTCAGCAGACAAAGTTCTAAGAAACTTGTGGTTTGCATCTTTAGTAGATACAGGGGAACCATGTGCTTCCAATTAAGAGAGCAGATGTTGGAATCTGTCATAACCTTTCTCCAAACCTTCAGAACTAGAAACGGTGAATGCTTTAAATTGCTGCTTGAGAACAGCCTTCTGCATCTTTTTAGAGTTTGCATTCCCTCCATAGTGAGTTCTAATGGCTTCCCAGATATCTTTAGCATCATCCATACCATGGAACCTTCGTAGGTGTTCCTTTGGTATGGCCATTGATGCGTGGGAATCGCACCTTGCTTTACCTCTCGAGGGATCTTGAGAAGCTTACAACCCCCACCAGGCAGTGTACTTGATCGTTGTAGTATAGTATAGTGACAAGTACCGGGGGATTGATCGTTCAGCTTAGGAATAGTGTCGCTAGGATTAGAAAACCTAATTACTAGTTCTAGAGGTGAGAGATGATTATTTTTGTATTTTTATATTTTTATGAAAGCAATTAAAATCTCGGGTTTTGAAGGAGTGGGCGGAATTAGTTGCTATTCAACTAACCCAAAACTAAGATGCAATCAAAATAAAATAATAAAAAATGAAATTAAACTAAATAAACTAAGTTGTGAGCAGTAATTGGAGAAATTGTGTTTACTTAGACTTCACTACTCCCTAGATATCTTTTACATGTTAATTACTTGTTACACTTGTATGAATGACGGATTGTATTCCTTAATACCATTCGTGGGGTGGCATACATAACTCCCCAACTCTATGAGCTCTTATCTCCTCCTACACCATGACCCAGCACAACTATAGGGATTGTAAACAGTGGCTCATGCATTAAATACAACCAATAAAGACCTAGTACGCCTCGGTTCATGTTTCTTAAGACGTTCAAGCATGTTACCATTTGGAGATCTGCCAGTTTTCTTAAGCCTAACATATAAATCATTCATTCAAAACAAGAATAGACAAGTAATCAACACATAATCAACATCTAGGTTTCATTAAATCTAAGCAAACACAAGAGAGATCTAGCCTAGCATAGTAGAATTGAGACAAGAACAAGAGATAAACAACCAACACATAGACATATTGATTGAATTGAAAGTACACTTATCTCAATTACAATACAAGGTCTCAAGGGTTTGGAACCCTTGAAAAACCTGTAAAAGAGGCACCAAAATCGTCTTTAGGGTTTCACCAAAACTTCTCTTTTTTTAATGAAAAAACTAGAAAACTATATATAGGAAAAACAGTCTGACGGCGTCAAGAGTAACTTCTGACGCCGTCACCTCGCCGCCATATACTTCCTCGGACGGCCTTGATCCACTTATGACGGCCTATGTGACGCCGTCACCACCCACGGTATATTAATTTTGCCACTTTGACGCCGTCACGAGTCCATCTGACGCCGTCACCACCTTCGGAGTTTAATTCTTCATGTCTGACGCCGTCAAGATGTTGGTCTTGACGCCGTCACCTTGTATTTTCAGCATGGAAATTTGGTACTTAGCCGTTTTCTTCACTTTTATGCTCCAAAAACGTCCAAAATAGCTTCTTTTCCAGAATTCACTCTCCAAACACCTAAAATCACAAAAGGAACGATTTAGGGCAATATTTGATCAAATAAAGTCGGATTCGGGCTTAAATGACCCCCTAAAAACGGATCATTTTTCGCCTCATCATACACCCTTACACTTGAGATTTGCTTGTCCTCAAGCAAATGAGCTTTTATTCTACTCAAAAGACAAGTTAGGGGTCATTTAACACTAATATAAAAGTAATTACAACAAATAATTGTTCCACTAAAGACCAATAGACAAGCACGGAGGTCATACACAAGCACCTCACAAATAGTGTTTAGATACTCACATCTCTCGGGTGTAATAAAGTAATATAACATTATGGAAATGGAAGATATCTCTCACTACCTGTCATAGCAAAATAGATTACCATAGGCTTGGGAAAGGATCAAACCTCCACCACATGGCGTAAGCACCTAGGATAAACTATCAAAGAGGTCTTTTAAAGGGTTATAACGTTAGGTGTAGGGATATGAATTACACGGTTTTGTTGGATTAATGAAGTTTTACTGGTGGCGAGTTAACAATCTTAGTTAATTACATGCACAAGATGGCGTTGCTAAGCCAAGACTAGACTCGACTTAAGCTAATAAATGAAAAATAACAAAAACATAAAATAAACATAGAATGAAACGGGATGGTAGTCCGTATGTTTTTTTCTCTTTTTTTTTTCTATTTTTTTTTCTTTTTCTTGATTTTTTTTTCTTTTTCTTAATTTTTTCGATTTTTTTCGATTTTTTTTTTTCATACACTCTTACCCTACCATCCAAAATAATACATCATAGGGGTTTGAGCATTCCCCTTACACTTGAATCTTTACATACTTTACATTTAACTATTCTAATGACTCGAATTAAGAAAATTAAAACACTTGGAGCACTTTTAAGATTAACGTACATATGGGGGTAATAAATGATGTTCTTCCCCATTACTCCATAAAATAAGTACTTACCCATGAGTCCCAATAGTCCCAAAACAATATGTACAATGATATGACTCGACTTAGCAACCATGTAATCAATTAGAAAGTTAACTTAGGGTTTAACAAATAACAATAATGCACTAAAAATGAGCGCATACACGGAAGGCTAAGGCGATTTGGTTGTACATTTAAGTGGGGTGTAACAAATTCTTCCTTTAAGTAAAATGCTTAAAGTTAGAAACGAAAAGATAGGCTCGGAGGGGTGTACTAGGGGTATCGTGTACTAAAAATGAGTACAACGCAAAGGGTGCGGGAAAAATTAGTTGACTTAACTAGCCAAGTAATATGACTTAAATGGTCAAGTAATTGTAATACGGGTTTAACACAAGGGTGATCCTAATGCCTCTTATCATGTAGTAAATCCTACTATACGAATGTAGTCTCACTAGCGGTCTCGGGATGCATCACTAACGCAAGTTCTAGAATCTAAATGCTACCGGTACACTCATAAGCACCAATAATAAATGCTTTTCTTATCAAATCAAAAGGCGAACCTCACATTTTTTGGTGGAAAATTTTTCTGAATATACGGTTATGTGCTAGTCATACAACCTCCTATCCATGAGACGCTTGCTATGGCTAAAGTTTCACTCCTAAATGTTGTAAAAAATTTTAAATTTGGCGCTAAAATTACACTAACAAGTATTTCTCGTAGTTTTATTACTCATCTACTATCAAACAAAACAAACTCAAGCGAAAGTGCATATGTAAGGTATCATCTTTTTACCCTCCCCTTACACTTAAGATGAACATTGTCCCCAATGTTCAAGTAAAGAATGTAAAAGTCAAAAAGTAAAGAGAATGAAATCAAATACTCCCCTGATTCGCTCGGTATGGATTTTAGGTTGGCCAGGTTAAATCTTCCTCCAAGAAAATGAACAATCAAAGCTTCCCTTCCAGAATATAAATCATCTTCTTGTCATAAATAACCTGTAGATCCTGACAAAAGTAGACAAGGCAACCTCGCGTAAAATCGGCGGCATCCTATATAAGTTATTAAATCCTAGAAAACAAAGTAAGATATAATGCTTGTGGAATGAAGTTTGCAGATTTCCTGGAGATTATAAAACTTAATAATTCACAAAAACCATAAGACTCCGTTAGAAAAAACAAAACTGGTAAAATTTCCAGATTTTTACACGTGACGCCGTCAAGAGTAAACTCTGACGCCATCAGAATGGACCTGCAGAAATTCTTATGTTAAGTTTCCGGAAAATTTCTGAAAAAACTTTGTCCTACTTCCTGGAAAATCCTGCAAAACTTCATTATGACTCAATACAAGCATTTGACTCTAACAAATACGAATATACATGTTCATTTAATATTGTGGAGAATCATGATCGGTTTGTTTCTTAAAAACATATTTGGGGTTTCCCCTTACACTTATCTTTTGCAAAAATACCTTTAGGTTGAAGTTAAGACTAGGCTAAACAACATAATAAAGTATTTCCACATTTTAGTAGAGAAACATGATCAACCAACAATAAAAATAAAACATGCATACGGAAGTAAATAACAATCAAACAAATAAAATCACACAAAACATGGGTTGCCTCCCAAGAAGCGCTTTTCTTTATTTACGAGTCTTGTAGCTAGACTCAAAGTCGTGGGTTACTACGTGATTCGGGTGAGTTCCTCATTGAGGACATCTTTGGGATCGAACTTAGGTTTCAACTTTCTATCGGTTCCCTTAGTGTGGTATGACCTTTCAAACTTTTCTCCATCCGGATCATACAAGGTCATTCTAATATGCCATGACCCGTCACCTTCTTTAGGTGGCTTGTCCCACCTCCATTTATACTTATCTCCATCTCTTTTCCATTTATTCAACTCTATATTAATAGGCATTACGCTCAAGAACTCAATCATCTTTCTAAAGACTAAGGCGTCCTCAAAGGGATCTAGCTCCTCATCCCTAGCTATGAGTTGTTCTACCGAATGTGTCTTCTCAACGAAATCCTTTTCTAGATAAAATGGGCATTGAGGTCCTATGAAGTTCCTTTCTATCCAAGGTCCATATCTAGATGGTCTCCTATTCATCTCTACCCAATGCGGTGTTGGTTCATCATCACAATCATAGCTATGCTTCTTAACATCATACACCGACCAAGTATCGCCTTCTCCTACCGCTATCTTGGATTCCTTGCAATCTATCATGGCACTAGCGGTTGCTAAAAATCCTCTTCCTACCAATAATGGGCATGTAGTGTCACTAACCATATCTAGGACGTGAAAATCCGCTAATATAGTTAACCTTCCTACGTGAACAACTACATCCTTAATCATTCCAACCGGGTGGGCAATACTTCCATCCGCTAGCCCTATCAATACCTCCGTTTCCTCTAACTTTCCTAGCTTAAGAGCGGTGAATAAGGATAAGGGAATCAAGTTGAGGCTTGACCCTAAATCGGCTAGTGTGTCGAAAGCTTCGGATCTTCCTATCTTACAAGGCAAAACAAATATACCCGGATCATCAAGCTTTTTTGGCAACTTGTTTTGAACGAAGGTGGTCCCATTTTTACCTAGCTTATACTTCTCATATTTTTCTAGGAGGGCACTATAGTAAGGAGCACGCGCTAAGTCATCAATGACGGGGCGTTCAAGGTGAAGTTCTTTGAATTCATCGTCAAGGTCTTGCGTAAGAGGTGTTTCAACTATGCTTTTGACCGGCTCTATAGTGGGTGTTTTAGTTGATTGGTCCTTTTGGGGAACTTGGTGTTGTTTGAAACACGTGCTCGTTGATTTAACCGAGTAGTATTGTGGACACGAAGTGGGTGACGAAACTGAAGATATGGCATTAACGTTTAGTTTCGGATTCTTGATGGTGTCGCTTGGGAGTGCTCCCATTTCTCGGTCATTGAGAACTTTCAACAATGCATCAATTCTATTGGTCATCTCGCTTTGATTTTGTTTGAAATCGGCTTCAAACTTAGCTATGCGGGCTTCTTGAGATGCCATGAACTTTGACATCAATCCTTCAAGATTGTTGGTACTACCATAGTTGTTAGAAGGATTGTTGTTGAAGGTACGGTTGGATGGTGGACCGTTTGATTGGTAACGATTAGGCGGATTGGAAGAATTGGGTTGATTTTGCTTCCACCTAAGGTTTGGGTGATTTTTCCATGAGGGGTTATATGAATCACCGTATGTGTTTGGCTCGGGCTTGAAAGTGTACCACTTATCTCCCGCTTCGTCGGTACGCGTGGATGCGTAGTCCGCAAAAGCTGTTCCGGGGAGTTCCACACAATCACGAGTGTCATGGGGACCACTACATAATTCGCATGAAGAAGTGATTTTGTTCACTTGGCTTGAATGCTTCGGAGCTTCGTAAGATTTCATGAGAAACTTGACTTGGTCCTCAAGTTCCATGATCCTACGGTCGGGAGTGCTTGAATTGTTCGAAGGCAAAGATATTGCCTTGACCGTTTTGTTCAAATCACGGGGATCATTCCAACTTTCGTTGTCATAGAGAGCAAGATCTTCTATGAGTTCCCATGATTGTTCCGCACTAAGATCACGTAGCTTACCACCGGCCGATTGGTCAATGGTTCGCCTCGTGGAGATGTCGATATGGTCATAGAAGATTTGGACTTGGAGCCAAAGATCTATGCCATGATGAGGGACTTTTTGGAGTAAGTCCTTGAAACGAGTCCATGCTTCATAAAGAGATTCATTTTGACGTTGTTGAAACATCAAGATGTCATTCCTAAGTTTAGTAGTTCTCCCCGGTGGGAAAAATTGATCAAGGAAACGAGTGGTGAGATCATCCCATGTGGTGATGGATCCCGCGGGTAAACGCTCAAGCCATTGACTAGCTTGATCCCGTAGAGAGAATTGGAATAGGCGTAAACGGGTAGTCTCTCTAGTTTCAACACCTAGGTCTATGGAATCTACGATTTTGAGGAAGTCCTTAAGGTGTTGGTTTGGATCTTCGGAACGAAGTCCATGGAATGCACATCCGCTTTGCACCAACCGGATGGTGTCGAATCGCAAGGGGGTCACATTGGCTCCGGTGAGCTCAATGGTGTTTCGGTAGCCTTGGTGGCTAGGTCGGGAATACTCTCCTAAGGTTCGGGGCCTAAGGGGTTCTAGTGGTGGGTTTTGTTGTGGTGGGATGATGGGTTCAAAGATGTTACCACCTTCCATGATGTCGGATGGTAAAGAGTTACGAACAAAGGCACGAAGAAATAAGATAGACTAAAGAAGACCTAAAAATAAAAATAAAAATCTTACTAGAAAGGAATCTAGCAAGTAGACCTAATAAAAAGAAATCCTAACCTAGACAATAACTATTCCCCGGGCTGCGTCGCCAAAAACTTGATGCGTGGGAATCGCACCTTGCTTTACCTCTCGAGGGATCTCGAGAAGCTTACAACCCCCACCAGGCAGTGTACCTGATCGTTGTAGTATAGTATAGTGACAAGTACCAGGGGATTGATCGTTCAGCTTAGGAATAGTGTCGCTAGGATTAGAAAACCTAATTACTAGTTCTAGAGGTGAGAGATGATTATTTTTGTATTTTTATATTTTTATGAAAGCAATTAAAATCTCGGGTTTTGAAGGAGTGGGCGGAATTAGTTGCTATTCAACTAACCCAAAACTAAGATGCAATCAAAATAAAATAATAAAAAATGAAATTAAACTAAATAAACTAAGTTGTGAGCAGTAATTGGAGAAATTGTGTTTACTTAGACTTCACTACTCCCTAGATATCTTTTACATGTTAATTACTTGTTACACTTGTATGAATGACGGATTGTATTCCTTAATACCATTCGTGGGGTGGCATACATAACTCCCCAACTCTATGAGCTCTTATCTCCTCCTACACCATGACCCAGCACAACTATAGGGATTGTAAACAGTGGCTCATGCATTAAATACAACCAATAAAGACCTAGTACGCCTCGGTTCATGTTTCTTAAGACGTTCAAGCATGTTACCATTTGGAGATCTGCCAGTTTTCTTAAGCCTAACATATAAATCATTCATTCAAAACAAGAATAGACAAGTAATCAACACATAATCAACATCTAGGTTTCATTAGATCTAAGCAAACACAAGAGAGATCTAGCCTAGCATAGTAGAATTGAGACAAGAACAAGAGATAAACAACCAACACATAGACATATTGATTGAATTGAAAGTACACTTATCTCAATTACAATACAAGGTCTCAAGGGTTTGGAACCCTTGAAAAACCTGTAAAAGAGGCACCAAAATCGTCTTTAGGGTTTCACCAAAACTTCTCTTTTTTTAATGAAAAAACTAGAAACTATATATAGGAAAAACAGTCTGACGGCGTCAAGAGTAACTTCTGACGCCGTCACCTCGCCGCCATATACTTCCTCGGACGGCCTTGATCCACTTATGACGGCCTATGTGACGCCGTCACCACCCACGGTATATTAATTTTGCCACTTTGACGCCGTCACGAGTCCATCTGACGCCGTCACCACCTTCGGAGTTTAATTCTTCATGTCTGACGCCGTCAAGATGTTGGTCTTGACGCCGTCACCTTGTATTTTCAGCATGGAAATTTGGTACTTAGCCGTTTTCTTCACTTTTATGCTCCAAAAACGTCCAAAATAGCTTCTTTTCCAGAATTCACTCTCCAAACACCTAAAATCACAAAAGGAACGATTTAGGGCAATATTTGATCAAATAAAGTCGGATTCGGGCTTAAATGACCCCCTAAAAACGGATCATTTTTCGCCTCATCAGCCATCAGAAGGATGGTCCTTGCTTTCCTTTTTTTCTCCACAGCATGGATCTCTGCAGCAGAGAATGCTGAAAGTACCCTGACAGTACCATCCTTGCCTACAGAGATCCTCTTCTTCGAGTTTCCATTCTGAATCACCTTCCATACATCATTATCAACATATTGCAAATAGTTCTCCATCTCCATAGCCTAGATATCATACTCCTCCTTCTTGAGAATTAAGAGTTTGATATGGGATATGGTAGTGGATGTTGACACCACTTGTTGTTGCTGCTTAGGTTTGCTATTCTCTGATGCAACCTCAGTGTGTTGTGATTCTTCTGAATCACTGTGTGAAGAGAATTCATCAGCAGGAGCAGACATCTTATGAGATTGGTGAGTGTTTGTGGTTATGGTTTCTGTGTTTCTTTTTACTCAGAGTCCCTCTACAGGCTTTGATACCACTTGTAGGTCCAAAGTTCTGGATCTAAGTAGCCTTTGTAAGACAATAAACACCTTGAATAAATCCAAAGTATTTATATGAGAAACTCTTAAGAACAATGTATACTTGATGTTAACGCGGAATATTAACACAAGCAGTAAGAACAACACAGGGATTTACTAACTTTATCTTTTATTAACCTTTGAAAACTTGGCCTGGAACACAATGCCGTAGGGTTCCTTTTATACCACAAGGAAACCATAATTCTACAAAACGTGTGAAAGGATGTATGCATATCTTCTCCTAAGATATCTAACCGTGTGCATATCCTTTCCTAGAATATCTCCTAAGATATCTAACTTGTTAAGCAAAACAGACTTAACAGTCTAAACATAAATAGACTTAACTAGTATCGGCCAGACTTAACTTAGTACTGGCAAACTTAACTATCTACCCGAATTAACTAACTATTCCAGACTTAAGTCTAGTTACAAATAATTCCCAACAAAAATCATCACTCGTATTTTGCGGACTTTAAAGGCACATGTTACAAGTATTGAATGAAAATCAGACTTCTGAATTTGGTAAGATTTATAAAGAGATAAAGAATCATGAACCATCCAAGTATGTGTTGTCTATAAAGTGTAGTTTTCGTATATATGATTGTACTTGAAGCGGTCGACCCGAAAAAAAACATGTAATAGGTGTAGTGTGTTAGTTGATTAGTCGTCGGAAATTTAAGAGGTGGCTGGAGTGGGTGGTGGTTAAAAGGGAACAAATGTACAAGTTTGTAAGCTATAGGTACAAAAAAAATGTGAGGGTATACTTGTAATTTACTATGGACAAGAAAGTATATTTTTTCACTAAAAGACATGTCAACAAAGAAATGTGAGCCCAGTCGTCTAATAAATCACCTAGGGACAATAGTACTATGCAAGTACATGGTAGGGACAACCATAGGGACACTTGTCACACATACATGAAAGTCGCTCAAGAATTCATGGGCAACAGTCGCCCAAGGGGTATTTGGAGAAATAAGAATTTTTGGGGAGGCATTAACTGTTGCCCATGAATTCTTGAGCGACTTTCATATATGTGTGACAAGTGTCTCTATGGTTGTCCCTACCATGTACTTGCATAGTACTATTGTCCCTAGGTGATTTCTTAGGCGACTTGTCTTTTAGTGAGAAAGTATACTTTCTTGTCTATTGTAAATTACAATTATACCCTCACATTTGTTTTTATACCTATAGCTTATAAACGTGTACATTTGTTCCCTTTTAACCACCACCCACTTCAGTCACCCCCACCCACTCCGCCACCTCTTAAATTTCCGACGACCAACCAACTAACACACCACACTTATTACATGTTTTTTTCGGGTTGAACGCTTCAAGTATAATCATATATGTGTAAACTACACTTCATAGACGACACATACTTGGATAGTTCATGATTCTTTATCTCTTTATAAATGTTACCAAATTCAAAAGTCGGATTTTCAATCAATACATGTAAGATGTGCCTTTAATGTCCGCAAAATACGAGTGATGATTTTGATAGCATCATTCCCAAATGTTGAAGCTCTAAAGAGAATGCTACTTTTATCATCAAAATACTTAAAAAGGTAAAATGTGATGCTAGTAAGGTTTCTTTTTGTTTCATTAAAAATTGCAGCTACAACACCAAATTCAACCACCACTGTAATTAAGGGTGCTCATCGAGTGAAAACCGGACCGGACCGAACCGAGATCGAATCCAGCAAAAAACCTAGACCGAGACAGGACCGAATGTGGTCAGTCCGGTCTCGGTCCGGTTTGGTCCGGTCCGGTCTCGGTCCAAATAGACTAAATGTCCGGTTTTTAAGTCGGACCGGACCGAGACCAAAATTTTGAAATACCCTAGACCGAGACCGGTCCGAATGTGGTCGGTCCGGTCGGTTTTGTCGGTCGATCCGATCCGTTTGCTCACCCCTAACTTTAATAACCCACCAAAATATCAACTCACTATTAACAGCCGCCACCACCACCCATCTTCATCAATCCCCAGATCTGCGGCAACACCACCTCATTAATCTGTTCTTAAATTTATAGTTTTTATTCAGATCCGAACTGCGGCATCGTTCTCAAATTTAATCTGCCACCACCACCCATTAATCCGCCACCACCACCCATCTTCATCACTCCCTAGATCTGCGGCACCGGCACCACCACCCATCTTCATCACTCCCCAGATCTGCGGCATCGTTCTCTAATTTATTCAGATCCGAACTTAATCCGCTTCGCATCGTTCTCAAATTTATAGTTTTTATTTAGAAGAACTGGGTGTGCATTTGTTTAAATGAAGACAAGAAATTTGAGTGTTTTGTGGGAAGTAGCCAGAGTGGTGATGGTTGGTGATTGAGATATAAAATGGAACAAATGTTATCCTCGATAGGGATGAGATGTTGTTATCCTCGATATCTAAGACTTTAACATTTTTTATGGCTCGAATGAATTTATCGGGAATGGATTCTATTTCATTATTTGGTACGAGAAAGAATGGAGGTGTGGGAAATGAACTCATGATCAGGAAGCTTAGAAATTTGGTTTTGCATTATTTCTTGGATGCTATTGTGACAGACCATTTCTTGGATGCATTATTTCTTGGTTTTGCATTATTTTTTGAACATTTCCTGCCATCTCATCCCTACCAGAGTCAAAGAAATGTTAGTTGGTTGGTCGTCGGAAATTTAATAGGTGGCCGGAGTGGGTGGGGGTTAAAAGGGAACAAATTTACAAGTTTATAAGCTATACATACAAAAACAAATGTGAGGGTATAACTTGTAATTTACAGTGGACAAAAAACTATACTTTCTCACTAAAAGATAAGTCTCCCATGAAATGTGAGCCCAGTCGCCCAAGAAATCACCTAGGGACAATAGTACTATGCAAGTACATGGTAGGGACAACCATGGGGACACTTGTTACATATATATAAAAGTCGCCCAAGAATTCATGGGTAACAGACGCCCATGGGGTATTTGGAGAAGTAGGAATTTTTTTAGGCACATGAGGTGAACCCATGTATACCTTTGGTGTATTTGAAGAAATATCTCTTATTACATTAAGAGTAAAAAAGCTTAAAAAAGGTTATTTGGTGAATAGGTTCTGGGAAAATAATCAGCTGAAATTTGAGGATGCAAAGTAAGTTGAAAGTTAAATATATAGGTTACTGAACTTTTATAGATATAGGCTTATATAGCTTTAAATATTTGAGACGCTCGGTGCACTAGAGATGCTGTAAGGCAGACAGAAAGATCGAGTCGAAATCACCAACTCATAATGCAGTGTAGGTAACATAAGCTAGTCTTATTTTTACAAGATCCTGCATGATTATGAACTAGTTTCTTTGTAGGACAATGAAAAATGTGTTGAGAGAGTAGACCCTAGATTTAGAGAATTTAGAAGCAACTTGTATTCCACAAAATCAACACTTGAAACAATACAACAGAAAGAGAACTTTCATCAAAATTACATGAAAGCACAAACCAAAATAAAACATAAAACATCACAAATTCAGTCATGGCTTCCCATCAAACATACAAGGGAGCTAAACACATTATTATATAAATCATATCTTTATTTGTTAATGTACAACATATTTCACTCAGTGATGTCCAGGCAACTTCTCCTTGATCTTCTCCATCACTCCTTTCTTCTCATGTGTAGCTCCATAACCCGAACCTGTGGTTGTCGTGGTATGTGTACCATGACTGCCTGGAAGCTTGTCTGTAATCTTCTCCACCATTCCTTTCTTCTGATGCTGCTGACCGTAACCAGTCCCTGTACCATGATGACCACCTGTCCCCAAGCCGGCCGCTTCACCTATCTTTGATCCTAGCCCCTGGTGCTGACCAGTGGTGCCATGAGTTCCATGAGTACCACCGGTCAACCCAGTGGCTTGACCTATTTTGGAACCTAGCCCCTGGTGCTGACCAGTGGTGCCATGAGTTCCATGAGTATCAGCATGAGTTCCACCGGTCAACCCAGTGGCTTGACCTATTTTGGAACCTAGCCCCTGGTGCTGCCCGGTGGTGGCATGCGTTCCATGAGTACCACCGGTCAATCCAGTGGCTTCACCTATCTTGGAACCCAAGCTTTGCTTTTGGTGTCCTCCGTAATGTGCCATTTTTTTTATAAGATCACATGGAAATAGTACAAGACACACTGATAGATTATAGATAGTTTGACTTTGTTGATATTTTTATGAATCTTATGAGGTTTGATAGTGTTTATATATATAGGGAAACTAAAGTGAGATAGGCTGAAAAACGTGTTGACAGTAAAGTGAGTTGCATGGCATGTGAGATAACTATATGTCGACAGATACTGTACACGTGTACTATATGTCGACAGATATTTTACAAAACTCTAATAGGGTGAAAAGGGCTTTTCCAAAGGCTCCCTCAAAATTATCTTGACAATATTTCACTCTTCGTCCCTAAACTCTACACATTTTGTGCATTTGGTCCTTAAACCTTTTTTTGGCGTTTTCGTCCCTAAACTCTTCAAAATTCGCGCGGTTGGTTCCTAAACTTTTTTTGACAAGTGGACGTTATCTTGGCTCGTTAAGTGCCTTGTGAAGTTACTTAAATGCCCTTCTCATATAACAAACACACAATTGAAAAAACACACACACACATGTGCTGGCAATGTGAAATCCTTAGGGTTCTTCAACATCCCATGTCCTTCAATCTCACACCATAATAACCCAAACCCATTATCCGTACCTTTAATTGGTGGTTGATCTAGTGTTTATGTTATTAGAAGTGGTTATTAGGACTTGTTAGTTGGATCTTAAGTTGATCTATTTGGCACTTATTATGCTTTTAATGAAATGGAATTAGCTTTTGTGTTCAACTGTATTGATTGTTTTTGGGTTTATTATTTACAGTAATTAAAATGCTTTATTTGGTACTTATTATGCTTTTCATGAAATGGAATTAGCTTTTATGTTCAATTTTACTATTAGAAGTGGGTTTATTATTTAGAGCAGGAAGACTAGATGTTATCTTTTAACTTGTTTAACAAAATGGCAAGACTATTCTCAGCCCAAGCCCATACAAATAATGGTCAATCCAAGCCCACAGAATATGTGATTGTGTATTTGTGTGTTGAAAGTTGAAACCATTAACTTTTAAGCTCGTACGAATTTACAATTATATTAAGCAAAAATGAGTCAATCTTCTGTTAGATCATTGAAAACATAAGATCTTACGTAGAATTTCAATCTTACCATAAGATCGTAAGATCTCGTTCATACTTTTTTCAAATTTTTTAAACAAAGAAACTATAAACGGATGTATTTTGTTAAAGTTGAATAATAAAATAAGCATGAGCAACCATAAGTATCATATAAGCATAAGACATATGGATTTTTAAACTAAAAAATTACTCAAACTGAATCGCCTATTAGATAAATTAGTATTCCAAACTCATGTGAGTTTCATTTTCGTTATGTTACAACTTTTTGATCTCTTCATCCTTCATAAATATGTTAAATTATCAGTTTTAACTACGAATTACTAGACGTATAAGACATTTGATCATGTAAGCGGGATATTTCAATCTCGATTAAATCTTACAATTTCGATCTTGTAAAGATAAAAACGATTCATATAAAGTAATTAGATATCGATTTTAACAACCTTGATTGAAACACACCTTTTCATCCTTTATGAGTTATGATACAAAAATAATATATCGGCTTTAGAGTAATGGGGGTTGAGCACTAGCTAGATCACACAATATATGGGTTTTGAAACCAAGGGGTTCCACCATTCGAGCTCCCATACATTTCTCTTAAATTTCTATATTTTCATGTTGGAGTAAATTCATTATACGTCCAATCACAGATGTTAACATGCCTAATGTATCATAAATAAAATGAAAAAATTGATCAAAAATTTATGACAAGATATTTATTTTTTTGTTCTTTCAGCCATATTATGACACTAAATTATGGGACACAACTTTATGAATTATGAAATGTAGATGTGGGGGGTTTATATGAAGTTGGAGTGTTCTTAGTTTTAAGTTAAGCCATTGTGTCCCATGTTAATCGGATATGTATTGTCTGCATGCATATCTTCGTTTTTTTTTTAACTGTTGAGAAATCAATGGGGAGCACGTTGTTTAGCAGGAATCGAGTTAGATGGTCCCAAACAAAAACTAATGGGAAACATGCAAAAGGACATTTTACCATTGATGCCTGTGTCCTTTAGCTTGTAAGCACCTTCGATAATTCATTCTAATGGTCCCCAGATATTCATTACTTGACTCACTGTTATTGATGAAACCATTTTGCCCGTGTCTTGACTCTAAACAAAACAAGGTAACCAAAAACTTTAGACACCAAACATACAAAAACGTTTGTACACAAAACTAATGGAATCGCACATTCGCACGTTAGCACATGACCAAATTGAAAAAACATGTTGGTTTTGTATATTTTTGGAAAATTGAACGAGAAAAAGTACCATTTTGGGAATTTACTCTTCTATAAATTGTTGGAATATTGGATAAATATTAATTAGTTAAATGTCTAGTATCGAACCCGAGACCTCGGAATTGCACACATTACAAACGAGAATTAAAGTTTAATAAATATTAAATGTTATGTATATTTATTAATTAAACACAAGTAAAAGGATTAATGATCGTTAGTTATTAAACGTATAGACTAACTATCGTTAAAAGCAAACAAAAGGGACTACAATGTAATTCGGAAGCAAGAAAGATCCGGAAGGACCTTTGTGGTCCTATGGCCGGTCGATCACAAGCAAAAGGGGCAACCCTTTTGCCCTAACTTGTTCCCAAAGTTTTACATTTAGTATAAATAGAAAACCAAGGGTCATTGTTTTTCACTCTTGTACACATAACCCTAACTTGGTTTTCTTTTCCTTCTCCTTTGCTCAAACCGATCGTCGAAACAACCCTTAGGGTTTTGGATTGAATTTTTCATTATGAAAATTCTTGTGTTTTATGTTACTAGCATCACCTTTAATTCGTTAATAGTTTGTGTGTACAAGAACGAGGTAATTACTCACTATAATAATTATTCTGGATCGATTAACAAAATAGTAATGGGTTAATCAATAGATCCCTAATTCACATGAACCCTAATTAGGGTTCATTCATATTGTTCAAGACAATTGCTTTTGATTCTTGTTCGGGCTAGAATCACCACGGTACGCTCCTATTTATGTTTTCAGTTAATTAATTATGAGTATTTGATCTTTACGCTTCCGTTGCGCGTTGTTGATGTTTTTGTGTTTAATTATGTAATTGTTATGATACTTAAAATTATAAGAGTGGCATCAAGAGCGGTTAATACTGTGTAATTAATTACTGAAACACATAAAAGATGAATCCTTGATTTATTATTGCATGCTATTAGGTTTTTTGGTTTTAATTTTGAAAACCTAAAAATAAATTTTCACTGTTCATGGTACTGTTCACGACACTGTTTATCCGAAAACACTGTTCACCGAACAGTATTCATACGGTTACTGTTCATCTGATTTTTTTTTTTTTTTTTTTAGGTTTTATAAAAATTGTAGAAACCCTAAGTTACATGCAAATATTTTTTATGTGGTTTAATCATGAATAATTGTTATGTGACATGGTTTATGTGTGTATCTTGTGGCTTAATTAGTAATTGTTATGCTTTGATCCGTGACGAAACATGCATGTTAGTCATGGATTGTTAATTGTTTTGTTTTTGTCACAAGTTTTGATAGATCTAATATTGGGGAAGACCTCAATAATAATTACTAAAATCAATTTATATGCTATGTGGTGTGTATATTAGCTTTGGCCTACGCAATTGACTAGTCAATGTATGTGGCTCCACTTCCATTAAGAAGGGAAGACCTTAGTTGATTACATGCATTATTATACCTAGAATTGATTTTATTAGGAACTTTTCTAAATCAAGTATGCATGTTGCTATGTGTTTCACCCCTATAATTGTTGTGATTATTAGTTGTTTTGATTTGTCTTTAAATTACTTGTTTTATTGTTTAATTTGTTTGACATGATTGTAAGCAATAAAAGGGTAATTTCTATAAAGAAAATAATATGGACTAATAATGGTGAAACTTTAAGTGATAAAGATTGAATCTTGCGGTGTCTTATGTGCCAACAACGGTTCGCTTCACACGGTAATTCGCTCCAAGGCGAGACTAGCAAGATTCATACTTTATTACATGTTTTAAGATTTAATCCAAAAACTTTGACTTGATTGATGATTTTGTACAATATGTTTTTAAAAGTAACTTCTTTAAGACAGAATTCATAGTTGTGATAAGAAGGCTTAGAAAGAGCCTGAGAGTCTGCCTTGGTTATCACACTTACGAATACGTCTTAAACGATTTTCTTTTAACTTCATTCTTATACAATATCATCTTAAGGTAATTTATCTCAAGTAAAACTTTTTGTATTAATCTTAAGAATTGATTATAAAAAGGTTTTGAAAACTTATGTTATGAAGATGAGTGCATGCATCTTCGTACATGTTTTGATTGTCACATCAAACTAAATACCCTATAAAATTTAAGTTACATGCCATCTAACTATAAGGAACACTTGGAATTAATTATTTGGTATGCGTGAGACCTAGGCCAAATATTAATGACAAGGTAAATTTTCAAGTGTGCGTGAGACCACACATAGAGAATTTGCAGTTTCTAAGTTAGACGTCTTAATTAAGTTGATGCGTGAGACCTAGAACTTAATGCATGAGATGTGATGAAACATGCTTACATGACAAATTGATGAATCAATTTGATGTAAATCCCATAATGATCTAGGAATTGGAAAATTGTTTGCCAATTATTGTACGACAGATTACCATCTTTTATACTTTCATTACTAGCAGATCAACTGATGTAATGAAATATATTAAAAGTTGGATCATAGGTTTTCAAGAAAATATGTTGGTTATATGAATATATCCTTGGGTATAATATTTTCTTAAAAATATAAATTATCGAAAATACTAAAATTGAATTTTGTAAATTCTCTAAATGTATTAATGCAATATTAAAACCGTAAACGTAATTTATTCTTTTAACAAGTAAATTGATCTACACCCATATGGGTTTTTTGGTTAGAGTCAATTTTACTGAAAGAATAAACCAAGTCTTCTTTCCATTAGGAGAAGTGTGAGACTTAATCCTATTCATTTTCATGAATGAAAAAGGTATAATAGAAAAATTAGAATTGTCTAAATTCTAAATACATAACTCATAGCAAACTTTAATAGTTATGATTATTTGCACTTTATGAGTTATTTAATTAGAATCTAGATTTGTTACTGCAAAATGGTAAAAGACAAATTAGATTATTTTATCTAGTTGTTTTGCTTTAACCATTTAAAGATACTACATACAATTGTTGGAATGGTAGATCTATTCAGGAAGAAATTGCATGCTTAGTTTTTTCAAGTTAATAGTTTAGAATGTCATGAATCACATTTACGTAGTAGAATACATTCTTTTAGAACCTATATAATTGTTACGAATGGTTTTTCTTAAAGATGTAGGAAAGTGAATAGCACACTATTTTCTTTCACTGGTTATGAAACACTAACAATGTTGTCAAATCCAGTGGGAGCATTGTGTTCTTATTACTGAATAAGGGATTATTGTAATATTCTCTAATTCAGAGGGAGTTACAAGACTTATTGTCTTGATTGTAACTCAGATTATCTTTTGAATGTCTCAAGATAATTACTTTCCAAATATAGACACTAATATTTTCAAGGATAGTCTTGTGCGTTTCCTTGATTGGTTGAGTAACTCTATATCTACTAGTTATGCTAATGACACAAATCATATTGCTCACATTAATAAACGCGTGCGTGTTGTTTATGTGGTACATGATGTTGTTCCATGCACAAGTGGGAGAAATCTACATTGTGTGCAAGGTACAACACATAAGAATATGATTTAAAGGATTCTCTTAACTGCAAAGTAAAAGACTACAGTTCTAATATGATTAATACACATCTAATCTAAGAAACACTTGGTGTTAAAATTTAGTAAACGTGAGACGCAGGCTAAATTTTAACAACAAGGTGAATTTCCATGTATGCGTGAGACCTACATGGATAATTTACTGTTTCTAAATTAGACATCTATTAGAACATGTGTCAATATGATAACTAGACAACTTCAACTATAATATGAGTTATGTATTATCAGAATGACATAAATAAATGGAAGTAGTGAATTAACTTGAAAATGCTATTGAAATCAAATGATGGTGTTCATCATTACTTTAGTTATATATCTTTATACTTTATTGTATAGTTATAAACATGAAGTCTTTTATAAGACTTAAAATAAAGTAAGACGTTAACTTGTTATGGTCTTTTAATTAAGACATATACAAGAAGTCATTGAGATTAATAATATGTAATGGGATTATAACAGTTTATGTCTTTTTCTAATACATGAACATGAAGTGACTTGGTTAATAAGTACTTGGGTTATAAAGCATGCAAGAGGCTTGGAAATTCTATTTCACCATTAAGATGACTTAGTTGGTAAATAGATAAGTCAAAAGGAGTATAAGTTTATCTTTCATATTGATAGATTGTCTGACAATATGAGTTCTAATGAAATACTAGATTATAGTATGTTCAGTTAGGAAATCAAACTCTTGTTGTAGTGTTTGGTTCAAGATAACTACATCTTCTTTTCTTCCAAAAGTTATCAAGGTTAGAAAATTGAGTATGGATTGGATATACTCAATTAGACTCCTAGAAGATTAATAAGACATTATTAAATTATGAAATGTGATGAATCACATTAAGTCTTAAATTGAAGTTATGAATTTGTTAAACTACTTGTGTGTAGGTCATTAACAAAAGAATGTCAAGAACTGTCAATATGTATTTGTAATATTCCAAAAAGAGAATATTGTGTTGTCACTTTAATTGCTAAGTATTTATATTCTATATAATACTAAAGGCAAGTGTTACAAGATACATAATCTTCTAATAACACACTAGTGAAAATCATGATGAGACTTAACATGTAAATGATAAACCTCAAGATGATGGAATTAGAATTCATAGATCCACTTGGATATCTCAGATATTTGTTACATATGCTGAGGATTATATGATGAAGTATTACCAAATATCGAATTGGGTAAATTACTCATACTATGAATGTGATAGATGCTGTTCATAAAGATAATCAAATTTTGAAAATTTGGTTATCTTAATTCTTAATAGTTAGAGAATTATGATGAGTTTATTCAAAGATAATGTAACCTAGTGGTTTAAATCTTTGTGTAAAAATCATATGGACAAAAATTGTATACATATTTTAATGCATGTCTTATGACAAGATTATTAATCATACTTAAGCAATTAACTATGATTGAATACTCTTTCCTAAGCACATTAAATAAACAAATATGGTAATTGTCATATTTATATGAATATGAAATTTGACAATGAATATCAAAAACTCTTTCTTGAATAATTACTTGAGCGAAGACGATAAGTAATCAAAAGGAGTTTATGAATTCAAATAAATCTTTGGAAGTATACAAAGGGCAAAAATCCATGAATGGATAAATGCATGCATCTAGGAGATTACTCTTATGTTTAATTATTAAATTAATGTTTTGATTTATAATTGAAATAAGATAATTTCTAAGTATTCCTGAAAGCTAGTGGGAGTATTATGTTTGATTTACTAAATCATATATGTTATAGAGTAACATTCCATATAAGTAAAAGGTTAGACTTAGTTTGGAATGAAACTTTATTTGAAAGATTTAGAAAATAAAACATACAACGTTGGAACTAAAGTTTATTATTTAATAAACATGTGCAGTAAATAAATCTAATTGAAAGATATTTAATAGCTTGTGTAATGAATATTCTGATGGAATATGTTTGGACTTAGAATAACGATCCTCACCTGGAATTGCTCCTAAATTCTAAGTATAAACAATATGGCAAATTGTTGCATAATTGTTTTAGCCGGAAATAAATCTTGAAACATTGAAAGGTGTCAAACATTACACAATGGATATTAAGTTTACGGAATTCTAAAAAGCATATTGTGACTTGTATACAATGATGCTGGTTTAATTGAGACGACACTCAATAACTAGTCATGGAAGGATTTTAGCCTTATTAATAGCCATGTGAACTAGTTGTGCTCAACTAAGAGCATAGTTGCATTATACATTAAAGAATTAGAATACTTTAAACTTTAAAATGTTTGAAAGCTTGATTATCATAAGTTGGTAATTGAGGATGTCATACCATTTATGAAATATTATGTGACTATATCAAGATAGCTGGATATACACATTCAAGAATTTCGATAATTGAATTCTTGAAATAAGTATTCTCAAAATTATGATAGATCAAAGTTGGTTGAATAATGCCTTGTCAACAAGTATGATTGTCATTACTTAAGGCTTAATTGTCAACAAGTTATTACTTGAGACAAAATTCATTAACTGGAATTATCATGCATTGATCTATTTAGTATTTGGATAAGGGATATTAAGCAATTTATTATTTATAATGAATTAAAGTACTTTGTACGTTTGTTTTCATTAATAATATATTGTATCCTATATTTGCATGTTTAAATCCGTGAATGACTTATGTTATTCTGAATTGTCCGTTGTCGATTAATGATATGGGAATATCATTAAACTAAGACAAATCTGAGTATTGGTTAGAATATACTTGAAAGTATATTGATACGTTGACATACCAATTTCACATGATATTCAATGAATTGAATATATGACTTATCCCAACTACATGATTTTACTTTATGGATCTTGTCAGTGAGTAAATCATGAATTTGTTATCCTCAGACTTGTGATACCAGATAAGTGTCATGGATGTAGTGCATTTCTGTGAAGCAATCTACCGCTCACCATAACAGGGAGTTATAAGGGTTGTTTTCAAAAGTGTTGCAAAGTCCATGGGTTATTCTTGTAGTCAAGAAAGAATTTGTTCCTTCAAATTCGTTTTAAAGTTTAATACTGCTGGGCCCCTCGTAGGGTTGACGAGATGTATGCGTGCGCACGCCCAAAGTCTATCTGGAATACGTTCAGATGTTTTGGTAATCTTACTCAATCATAAACAACGAGAAACATAATTGTTAATTAAAGAATGGCTGAAGATCCATATCTTTATTAACGTGGTATTAGAAACAAAAGAATAATAATAATAATAATAATAATGAATCATTAAAGGTTTTCCAGGAGACCTCCCTCGAGTTGAACTAGGGGCATTGGCGTGTTGCTAGACGCTAACCAATGTCATTTTACTATTAATAGATATCCAAGTGGGAGCTGTTGGAATATTGGATAAATATTAATTAGTTAAATGTCTAGTATCGAACCCGAGACCTCGGGATTGCACACATTACAAAGGAGAATTAAAGTTTAATAAATATTAAATGTTATGTATATTTATTAATTAAACACAAGTAAAAGGATTGATGATCGTTAGTTATTAAACGTATGGACTAACTATCGTTAAAAGCAAACGAAAGGGACTACAATGTAATTCGGAAGCAAGAAAGATCCGGAAGGACCCTTGTGGTCCTATGGCCGGTCGATCACAAGCAAAAGGGGCAACCCTTTTGCCCTAACTTGTTCCCAAAGTTTTACATTTAGTATAAATAGAAAACCAATGGTCATTGTTTTTCACTCTTGTACACATAACCCTAACTTGGTTTTCTTTTCCTTCTCGTTTGCTCAAACCGATCGTCCAAACAACCCGGATTGAATTTTTCATTATGAAAATTCTTGTGTTTTATGTTACTAGCATCACCTTTAATTCGTTAATAGTTTGTGTATAAAAGAACGAGGTAATTACTTACTATAATAATTATCCTGGATCGATTAACAAAATGGTAATGGGTTAATCAATAGATCCCTAATTCACATGAACCCTAATTAGGGTTCATTCATATTGTTCAAAACAATTGCTTTTGATTCTTGTTCGGGCTAGAATCACCACGGTACGTTCCTATTTATGTTTTCAGTTAATTAATTATGAGTATTTGATCTTTACGCTTCCGTTGCACGTTGTTGATGTTTATGTGTTTAATTATGTAATTGTTATGATACTTAAAATTATAACATAAATGTTGTGTAATCTTGAATAAAGTTTTATATGATTACGACAACTGTTGATGCATCCTAAATCCTAATGTATGAGCATTGGAGTGTCGTTTTTCTTTTTTGCCTAATAAGGTTAAATTATTGTCATGTATCTGATCCCAATAATCTTGATATTAGTCTGACTAAACTAAAATTTACTTATATCAAGTAATGATCTAGACCCTTAAAGCCTGAAGCTAATAATTATCAGGTGTTGTAGTATGATCCATCTTTACAAATTGGAACCATCGGAACAAAACTTGAGAGCTTTTGGTTGCCACTTGCCAGCATGGGGATTTTGGACTAATTCTTGCATGATCGAATATTGCAATAAACATAAAAGTTAAGTTTGATAAATATATGAACTTTGTGTGACATATTTTAAAAGTTGCAGTTTTATAGTAATGAGAAAGCAACCTTGAACAAGATCATTCGTAGGCGATTTTTTTGGGGATTTAAGGAAGATTCTAAAGGCATATTTTGGATAAAATGGTCTCGTATCCTTTCTTGCAAAGACCAAGGTGGCCTTGGAATTGGTAGTATTCGGGCTAAAAACCTTAGTCTTATAGGACAGTGGCATTTGAGATTCTTAAATAAGGAAATGCTCCATGGTGCAAGGTCATTAAACCTATTTACGGCTTCATGGTGGTTTTAATCTTCAATCCCTCACAAGCTCACATCAAGCCCCTGTCGAGACATTTTAAAAGTCATTCTTGATATTGAAAAGGCTGGAATTCCATTCCGTAATCCTTTTTCCAAATCCGTGGGAAATGATGAAAATATACTCTTTTGTAAAGATAAATGGCATAGCTCGGGCCACTGTTTTATGATTGATTTCTCACACTTATTTACTTCAAAAAATAATAAAGATTGCAAGCTTGCGGGTAGATGGAAGTGCATTAATGGTTATTGGGATGGTGTCTAGGATTGGTGTTGTTCTCCTTGTGAGCTCTATTCTCATCTTCAGAACCTTCAACTCAATTATGAGTTACCGGACTATTGGAAGTGGAATTTAGACGTTATGGGTTGTTTTTTGGTCAATAGGCTGTCAAAAATTATCGAACCTTTTATCTTAAATCCGAGCAATGGTGAGCTCGTCTTTAGGTTGAATTCTTGGGTGCCGAGGAAGGTGAATATGTTGGGGTGGAGGATAACTCACAATCGACTGCCTCACTTGTCTAATCTCAATAATCGAGGCTTGGATGTGCCCTCGATCTTGTGTCCAATATGTGAAAACGAGATTAAGGACCTCTCTCACGTGCTTGTTAATTGTCGGAAAGTGGTAAGTGTTTGGAAAAAAAGCCTTGCGTGGTGGCAAATTCCATGGCAGACTCCATCTATATCAATTAAAGGCATGGTTGTAGGTTCGAAAACATTCTTAAACAAGTGGAGAAATAAGATTTTCCATGGTGTGTGCTTGGTTGTTATGTGGGCTATTTGGAGATAGCAAAACAACATCATCCATGCTCGTGCTAAGAAAAAACAATGATTTGGGATGTTGATGTGTTTCCGAACATTCAATCTCTCTCATTTTAGGTTAAGACCTCTTAATAAAAGCGCATTTCAAAAAATATCCTGATACGTCGGTATCTTTAGAGCTGGGTCGGGCCAAAAGGGTCTCGATAGCGCCCATTTGGCACAAAGACTTCATCATGGGCTAGGATATCTATCATGTATTTTATGTTTTATGTTTGGGTCATTTTATGTTTTATGTTTGGGCCATTTTAGGATCTTTGTTTATGTTTATCAGGAATAAGTGTTTGAGCCCAAGCCCGGTTTGTGGGTTAAGGTATCTAGGGTTTTTGTCATGTCTATTTAAGCAATTGCAATCAATCAACAAGTTTGTTTTAAGTCAAATATCTGTCTCCTCTCTAGTAATTCTTACGGAGCTAGCACACACTAAAAGGGGTGCAAATCTATCTGATACTACCTCAGCCGGGTCGTATCATATCCACTCCTTGTTGGCAAAGTTTGACCGTTGACTTTCAACTGCAGTATGATATTCTGAAAAGCCAACGTCACTACAAACCCACAGTTCCATCAAATCCACATCCAAATGAAAAAGTTCTCAATTACAAATAAAAAAAATAAAAAAAGAGTAATTTAGTAGAATGACTTTGACCATTGACTATCAAATAAATGGGCAGTTCTTTACCAGGGATCCAACCAATGTCTTATGTAACAATAATTAATTTTTAAGGTAATTTATCCTATCCAGCATAAACATCCATTATAAAGTCCAAATCCACGTAAATTTTTATATCTAAAAGTATAAAACCATCACCATGGTTTTGAACCTAAAACTAGCGAAGTGAGCAAGTCTATAAATAACACTTCACACAACATTCTCGATCTACACCAAAAACAAAATGAAATTATTCATACTAGCATTCATTCTCTTTGCCTTATCAGCCAATTCGGCTCCTAGTCCTGTGCTCGATGCCTCTGGAAAAGCCCTCCAAGCGGGGGTGAAATACCACGCTATGGACTTAGCAGGTGATGATGTGCGTTGGGCAAGTGGACTCGTGCTGTCAGCAGTAGGGAACCCCAATCCTGTCAACTTTACATGTCCAGCTGGAGTTTCTGAAGAATACCGCGATGATCAGTATGGGGACCCCTTGACTTTCACTCCTGTCAACCCCAAGAAAGGTGTGATCCGTCTCTCCACAGATGTTAACATTAAGTTCTCAGTCTCAACCATTTGTCACGAGTCAAATGTATGGAAGCTAAAATATGATAAAAATATGAAACAATATGCTGTGATGGTGGGAGGTGTTGAAGGAAACCCGGGCCCGAAAACATTGGATAACTGGTTTAAAATTGAGAAAACTAAGGATGGTTATAAGTTTGTGTTCTGCCCGAGTGTCTGCAGCACCTGCAAAGTTACCTGTAAGGATCTTGGAATAGTTATAGACGCTAACGGAATGTCTCGTTTGGCTGTCAGCAAAGATCCTTTGTCTGTCAACTTCTACAAATAATTCAATGTCTTGCTGAGTAAGCAATGCTTGAAAAAGTTTCAGAAGCAGTTATTGCTTTCTTTTCTATAAATGCTTGAATAAACCATGTAAGGAAGAACCTTGCTACGTTGTGTATGCTTGAATAAACTTATAGACAGCTGCAACAAGTCTTTTGTTAATGCAATCTAATATACGAACATTAGAATGTCGCTTTTGTTTTTATATCGTTATGTTAAGATACTCTGAAGTGTTTGATCCCAACATTCTTGATATTAGATTGACATAAGTAAAATTTACTTATAACAATTAATGATCTAGACCCAGAAAGCCTGAGCTGATAATGTTTTGTAGTATGATCCATCTTAAGAAAGAAGTTTAGAATCATTGGAACAAAACTTTAGGACTTTTGCTTGCCAGCATGAGTATTTTGGATGTTGAACAAGATCCACTCACTTCTCATCAGACTCATAATCTTGTTGGCAAAGTTTGACCATTGACTTTCAAATATGATATTTTGAAAAGTCAACGTCACTACTTATGTCACAAATCCACAAGGCTCCACACCATCTATAAATAGCAATGCAGTTGTCTCAATCTACATTAATCACCAACACCCTTTAAATGAAGACAATTACCTTGCTCTCCCTTTCATTCATTCTCTCGGTCTTCTCAGTAACTTCAGCTCCCACTTCCGTGCTCGATGTCACCGGAAAAAACCTACGGGCAGGGGTCAACTACTATGTCATACCAGCGGCTGGAAACAGCAGTGGTGGTGGTATTGCACCGGGCCCAGCTAGCCCACACAAAACTTGTCCTCTTGGAATTACCCAACTCCAAGCCAAGAAGCACGGCCTGCCATTGACTTTCACTCCAGTCAACCCCAAGAAACGCGTCATCCGCCTTTCCACAGACGCTAACGTCAAATTTTCCGGTCCCACCAGCTGTAACGAGTCCAATGTATGGAGGCTGAAATATGATGAAGCTATACAGCAGTATTTTGTGACCATGGGAGGTGTACAAGGAAATCCGGGAAGAGAGACATTGGATAATTGGTTTAAGGTCGAGAAAACCGAAGATGGTTATAAGTTTGTTTTCTGTCCTACTGTATGCAACTTCTGTAAGGTTTTATGCAGGGATGTAGGCATATTTGTAGATGATCATGGTAACAGACGGTTGGCTCTCAGTGATGTTCCTTTTTCTGTTCACTTTTATCGCTAAGTGACGTGATATGTATAACTGTACACATCTAATTCAGTTATACATTGTACTAAATACGCAACAAAAAGAAACTTGATGTTCTATTTATGTCCGAATAAACGTTGTTGACAGTTACAATACTTTCTTGTTGACACATTCTAAACAGAAGCAAGCAATGGGTCCTAAAGTACCACAAAAAAAGCGCAACATTTTTCGTATTGAAACAATGAGTCAATGACAAGTAAATTAACCGAGACCTGTACCAGCCTCTTTCCTTGGTGCATCAGCCTTTATACGGGGAGGCCTAACGATACGGTCAATGAGTCCGTAATCCAAAGCTTCCTGAGCATTGAACCGCTTAGTTCGACTCAAGTCCTTGTGAACCTGCACATTATGGTTGACGAGTATTCACCATTAAGAATCCAAACATTCAACCAATCGATTATTTCAATACCACACAAACAGTTCAAAAACACACATCCAAGAACGAACACCAACTAAGAAATAGTACTAGTATCTTACCTGTTCCACAGGTTGACCCGTCTTCTGAGCCAACTCCTTGAATAGATAATCTCTAATTCTTAAAAGCTCGTTGGCCTCATTTTGAATATCATCAGCCTGAACAACATCATTATTTAGTAGCAAATTTACAACAATGACGAAAAGAGAAGGATATATTCCAGACATAAGGTATCTAATAATTGTAGGCTTCTATTGTAAAGATTAGTATGTTCAGACCTGGCCACGAGCTGCTCCAGCTGGTGACTCTAAAGCGATTCTTGAAAGAGGCATTGCAAATCGTTGACCCTGTAACCATGAATACCCACAATCAGCTGATATTTCTACACGGTGTTCTGTAATATGGGTTCAAAATAAAGATGAATTACCTTTTCACCTGCTGCTAGAAGGAAGCCAGCAAGATTATACGCGTAACCGACACAGTGGGTGCCAATAGGACTTTGCAAGCTTTGCATTGTGTCATAGATTGCCATACTTGGAGTAAGCTGCATTAGGAACATATCAAACCTTAAAACTTATTTATTATATCTGAAAGTACTAACTACGATGAGAAAGAACTCACATCTCCACCGGGGCCGTTAATGTACATGTACATTCTCTTGGAATTGTCAACACTGTCAAGGTACAACATTGTTGCCAGAATTTGGTTACTAAATTCTTCATCTATATTTTGCCCAATAAATATAACACGCTCACGATACTGCACCAAAATTGATTATAAATATCAGCAACTAAATAAAATATGCTATATGAATGATTGTAAAAAGTCATTAACGACTTACAAGGGCGTTCCACAAATCAACCCATTGCCAAGTTCCTTCACCAGGAACTCGATATGGTACTCTTGGAGTACCTATTGGCATCATGGTAATGCGTCCCCGTGCAGGCTTAATCCCAATCCTGAATATGAAGGCGGGAATCAATATGACATGTGTAGGTTGTAATAGTTGCTAACATTATTTCATATATGAAACAACCAAGCATGAACGGCAAAAGTATCAGGTCTATTACAATTTACATGTTTAAGTTGTGACAGTTGCTAGTAACATTTTCTTGTAAAAGTTTGAACGGCAAGTGATGATAGTGCTTGCAACATGGTGAGGGAAATGTAGTCCATGGGTTGGTGAAAGAGTTGATTTAGTTGTTTGAGCTTTATAATGCGTAGTATAGTTGTGTTTTTGGCTAGGGCTGATCATTGGTCGAATTCGGGACTGGACCCACCAAGACATAGACCGAAATTGCCCAAAAATAAAGACCGAGACCGACCGAATGCGTTCGGTCAGGTCTGGTCCAAGAAGGCAAAATGGTCGGTTTTTAGACCGGACTGGACCGAGACCGAACCGCTAGGCCTTCTGTCCTGTCGGAACGGTCCGTTTGCTCAGCCCTATTTTTGGCATATGTGATTACACACTATTTGTAACTTAACGAGCATCAAGTGGGGCAGAAAGTTATAGTCGATGGGGCAAACTTTGATAATTATTAGAAACTAGACTACAAATTGGTTCGTTAGGGGGAAAATAACTTAAAATAACCACATACTTTAGAAGTTTTACACTTCGGCCACTAGGTCGAGGGTTCAAACGTAACATTTAGGGGGTGCCAACAATTAGAAGAAACATGTTATTATTATTATTACTATGTTATATAATATAGTACCTGGGTTCAATGGATTTATGGATTTTCTTGTGCAACTCAGCACTTAAATTAGGTCTCGCAATTCCATACGAATCTGCAAAAAAAAAAAAAAAAAAAAAAAAAAAAAAAAAAAAAAAAAAAAAAAAACTAATAGGAAAATGAATAGAAAATAATAAATGGAAAATAGTAATAGTAAAAACTTACTGGGAGATTGAAGCCGTAATCCAACGAAAAGCTTGTCTCCGCAGCTGTAAAAATTAATTTTTAATAAATTAATTAATTAAAAAGTTTGTGTGTGAATGGATAAAGAAATTAATAATAAATAATTAATAATATGTTACCTGAGAGAAGAAGGTTGAGGTGGGTGTAGATACGAGGAACATGTTATTGATGATGATGCCATTCTTCTTCTTCTTCTTGTTTAACTAGTTTACCAACCAAACCAAAAGATTATGTTTTGTTCTTCAAAGGGATTGTTTTGTTTCGGGATGATGGGGTCGGGTCTTTCCTTTTTCTTATCCGTTATGAAATGTACTACTAGATTCTATTTGATATATGGGTCGGTTCTTTCTCTTTGTATCCACCAACAACAAACACAATTTAAAAAAGCATAATTTATCTTTTACAAAATGACTTTTTTTATCTTTAGCTACTTAATTACTGTTTTATTTAAGGTATGTAGGGGGAGGGGGGAGGGGGGAGGGGGGGGGGGGGGGGGGGGGTTTATTAAGGAGAAAAATTAAAATAAAAAATAATTCTATCCACACATTTCAAATAAGAGAGAAAATTTTAAAAAGATTTTATAGATGCATCTGAAATGTGCGTTTATTCTTTCTTCATATCATTCTTATTTTAATATTTTTTTCATATTTGATTCTAACGGAAGGTATGTAATAATAATAATATCAAGTAAGGGTAATATGGTAATCTACATCACACTACTATAAAATAGTAGCATACTCATACTTATTAGACCATGTTGCCACACTTTAAAGTGTGAAGTAAACCAATTGAGTGTATCAAATATTTTTACACTTTTATGTTTGAGGGTTTTAAAATAATTTTTCACACTTTTAATTTTTTAAATGTGATAATTTTGATTTTCAAATAAATTTTCACACTTTTAAGCGTGAGAATTAAATTCATCACACTTTTTAATTGTGAGGATTTTGAAACAATTATTCACACTCTTAAGTGTGAATATCTTTAAAAAAAAGTTCATGGTTTATAAAGTTCGAAGAAAAAAACATGTAGAAATTACAAATTTGTTTTAGTGTCAACTTTTTGTATCTATTTTTAATATTTGATAATTAATTTGTGACATACTAAAAAGAAAATGTGGACAATAATATTGGCACAAAGGGAGCATAACATTTGTGTTGTTAGAAATTTTGACAAGATAAATACTCTCACCGTCTCAAAATTACTGTCCCCGAATAAAAAACATACATTTAAGAAAAATGAGATTACTACACTCCTCAACCAATCAAATATTATTCCAACCACAGAAAATATTTTTTTATTGGTTGACAAAAAAAAAATACTATTTTGAAATATGTCAAAATTGAAATAAAGACTGATTTTGAGACGAATCGAGTAATAAGAGATGTCCCTGTCATTTTTTGTATTTACACTTGTCAAACTAATTCTAAACAAAATCCGGAACCCTACACGCTACATGTCAAACGCTAAACGCTGGTTATTAGTTGATCCAAAAACGCTCTAAAATGTTGCGTATATAGTTTAAAGTTTAAACTTTATACCGTGACGCACGTGAACCGAATTGGACGTGAACAAAAAGAATGAACTCTTTCATGCTATGGGCCGAGAATTAAACCACACATATTGGTCCCGGTCCGCTTATAGGTATCAATGGTTCACAAACAATATATAAGTGTTTATTTTATCACTTCTTAAAACGCCTAACTACATACTCCATATTACTTTAAAAAAAAGGGCGAAACCCATTCGGATCGTAAAAGTTGGTATCGATTTTATTACTTATCGCTTGAAAATTTTACTTTTCATATTCGTTTTCTACTAGATGATATTTGTTGCTTATTATGTATGACCTTTTCTAACTAGTTAGGTTATCTCATCTTTTTCTACAAGGAATGATCTTATGCATTACATATAATAATGTTGTAGTTTTATTTACTTATTTAATGAACCATAGATAATTTGTTACACTCTAATACTCTATTATCTCAATAGGTAGGAAAATAATTGCAATGCCGAGTCAATGTAACATAAGCTTTTTGTACTGTGTCGTACTCTTACTTGCTTCGGATCGTTACAAAGTGAAACTTCATTTTACACAACCAAACAAAGTACATAGATTTGGATTTAGATTTATATTTAGATTGTATCAGCCTAGCTAGTAATCTAGGTAAACAATCTGTGCAAGCTTATATGAATCAAGCTTGCGCTTTGTCTCCCTTAATTATATGGTGATATTACATCATTAAACATCATTTTTGTTAATCTTCTTGCGGTCATCTATGACTCTCTCATCTCTTGGAATATGTTCATGTTGCAGTTAAATATCGATCACAGTTGCTCATAAACCATGGTGCACCCGGCAAAAGGAATCTTTATCTCATGGTAAGGAACTCACTCATCGACATCTTTACTTTTGGAATGCTATATGACCCTAAACATATAGAACCACAGTTTTTGTCTGAGCTGCTAGATATAATTCTTGTGATATTTTTTCTTTGTCTTGTTACAGCGACATACCAATGGCTCAATTCATCATCAACTACAATAACTCACTGCCTCAGTCACAAAAGTTCATTCTACATATTCTGGATGATGGTCATCTATTTGTGAGCAGCAATGTCGATGGAATGATAAGAAGTGCCATTCAAGAATACCGAGTCAAGATCACCTATGAGAAGCCTACTTGATTATTTTGTCTTTTTAGCCGCAAGGAAGAAAATGCGTTATGCAAACATAGATGTAGTTTTCAGTTGCATTTGAGTGTAGTTTTTGATGACGACCCGCCTTTTTAATTTGTTTGATAACGTCATTTTTTCATATTTTATCGTCATTTCTACTACTGATGTACTTCTCATTCAATGATCCATATATACATATAAAAGTTAAATTCACCAAAGTTTATAGATTTCAAGTTATAGGTTAATTTTGACTTTATAGATGCTGATGCCTGACTCAGGCCTCGTGGTTTAATACAATAGACTCGTCATCTGTTTCGGTTTCAGAATTATGCATTGCTGTCGTCTACTGGTTTAGTCATGGTTTCAGAAGAGCTAATTGGTTTGTTTATACTTTGATTACATATGTTGAATCAAACTAGAGCGAAATAAATTAAGTATTTTGTTCTGTTTCTAGGCCTCATGGTTTAATACAATAGACCCGTCATCTGGTTCACTTACGGAATTATCTGATGCAGTGGTCTACTAGTGTAGTCATGGTTTCAGAAGAACCATTTGGTTTGTTACTTTGTTAATCTTTGATTATATATGCTGAATCAAACTAGACAGAAATAAAGAAGTATTCTGTTCTTTTTCTAATGGCGTTTTAAGGATCATAAAGTTTTAGAACGATCATTTGAAGTATTTGGTTCATGGTTTTGACAAAAAATAAAACCAAATCAAAGTTCATGTATCTCGCCATTCTGATATTAGTGGTTTCCTTCTATAACTCTGGGATATAATATCCAATTACGTAAAGCACACAAAATTTATGCCAAACAATTCATGGCCATTTGGTCGATAATGTTTGAAGTGTCATAATCAATTGCCACATCTACTCAGACAAAAAACAGCAACAAAGTTTGTGTGCAGTAACTTATAATTAAAGAAAATAGCAAAACTTTATCTTGATAGGTAGTCATAAGGATGTTTGCAGATATCATTTTTGAAGAGAAAATGTTATGGGTACTAAAATATGAATGATGATAGAAACTCAGCTGGTGTCTGTGCAGATGTTTATGGATAGAAAGTAGGTTCATAAAACGAAGAACACATAGCTGTATATTCATTCAAGTGGATCCATCGTAAATGTCACATAAATCATGAAGGTCTGTATTTCTATTAGGACCAAATATTTCTCTATGATTAATGGGAAAACAACGAGGAATCGAATAAAACATAACTAAACTCATGACAATACATGGCTGGCGAAAAATACAGCAAATGAATTTATACTGTAGTTTACAGGTGATGATCATATAATCAAAATCTATCTAAATCTACATGATGACATCATCCAACGCATTTGCGATCATCCTGCAATGAGCAAGAGAGAATCAGATGGTTCCAGTGGCACAGACCTTATAAACTAGTAGCAAATACAAATAGAAATTTGTACTTACCAAAATAAAGTGACGAATATGAGAATTATAATGTAACCGAGTTTAATAAGGCGTCGCTTCTTTTCCGAGTTGAGTTGGTTAAAGATCTCTGTCACATCCACAAGGTGCTCTCTTCGACCGTACCTGGTATTTTATGCAACGTTTAAACCGATATGCACGTAAGTAAACTAATAATTTGTAATTAGTAGTTCTGCTAAATATAACTCTTAGGCTATATGTGTAAGAGATTAGAACATGTGACTATCGTACTTTCTCCACGTTAAGGGAGCTATATACTTAGAATACAATATCACTTCCTGTTCTACCTCTTAAGACAACCATGAGGATTATGTTTAGTGAATCAATATTGCAATAATGAATTAACCCGATTTAGTTGATTATCTGATTCTTACTATTAAGAGGGGGAGACTTACAATCTCACGTTGTAGTAGAGATACGGCGAACCCAAAAGAAACATCACCCAGTGGCCCGTCACAAGATATAGAATACACAAAACAGCTTGTGTGATGAATTCAGGTAAGATGACATAGTTTATCCGATCTGCAGAGTCGAAAGGATTCCAGTAATCAAATTCTAAATCCGTAAAGCACATAATCTGCAGAAGAATATGACTAAATGTAAAAAAAGAAAAGTAAATTTAAATTGCATGATCACAAACTCACAATGCATCCTTATAAAACATTCCTTTTGTTTAGGATCTGATTAAGAGTGATAACAAGGACAGAAAATAATATGAAACTAGATCAAACACCTGATAAACGACAAGGACGAGAAGAGCTATGGTGAAGAAGAAAAAGAGTAGCCATGCAATTATCTCCCACATGGATCAACAAAGACAAGCTTACAACGATAGATTTCTCAAATTTGAAGGATTGGATCCGGAGAATGATGTGTGATTCTCCGGTACCGGAATGATTTGTATTTCAATGTTATCTTTCTCAGGCTCGCGATCACTCACGTAAAAAGGTTCATAAGAGAGCTGTATATTTGGTTTTCATTAATGAAACCATCCACAAGACATTCTAGTCATTTACTAAACTTTTTTTGTGTGCATTAATACATATTTTTGGGTGGTTAATTATGGTATTTGCCACATCATAGACATTCTAGTAAGGAACAATTGACCCATTCTGAAAAAGCCTCACAACTATGAATAGCTCGAATTTTAAGAGCATCCACAATGCATTTAATGTTCAATAGAGTAGCACGTCACTGCCACGTCAGAATCTCATAACTTAGAGTGCATAGAACCTATAAGGTTTAACACATTTTCACATCATCTTATGTTTTAATCGTTACTTATTTTCTCAGTTACTATTGTTACCTAAAAAACTCGAATGTAATACTAAAAGAAAAATACAGGAATAGGAAAAATAGATTTTGCTAGCTATATAATAAAGGACAAAACCGGATCAAATATGACCATGCGCAATCTTTTTTTAAACCGTAATATAGTAACATAAAAAGTGAATGAAAACGAAGAATTCATTAAAATGATAAATAAATGAACATATTAACTAAATAATACTAGAAATGCATTTCAATAATACGGGTGCATTTAGAAAGAAATCAATTTTTTTTTTCAAAAATTAACACTGCATCAAAAAAATCTATAAGGGTTCCCGGGAACCCGCGAGAACCCCCTTGGTCCGTCCATGTATATAATGACGTGAATACTAAAAGAGTATTAGAAATTAAATCTATTTTTATTTAGTACAAACTAAAAAAAATAATAATAAATAAAACATTTTTATCTATACTAAATATAAAATGAAAATGGTTAAATGTGAAACGTTGAAAGTTGAAAATGGTCAAAGGTATTTACGGGTTCTTGTAGAATTTTACATGATTAGAAAAAGTGATGGGTACCCTATTTAGATGTTGTAACATCATTTTTGTGGTGTTAATTTTCATAAAAACGTTTGGGTGTGGTTACATTAGCCACGAACCAAACACAGCCCATGACTTATTTATTCTTTTAGTGCTCATTATAATAAGCCTAGTCATGTTCTTAATAAGCTACATGTAATTTATATGTTCCTAGGTTATACGGGTTAGCCGGGGACATCTTATAAGGAGCTCGTGATTCTACTCAAGTGATTTTGAGGTGAGTAACATATTTAAGTATAGAAACAGGTCCTTGGTAACCCGTTAGTGCGGCACTCTAATGGTGGTATTCCCGTTCAAGTTCATGTAGTACGTTCGAATTACGAGTTCATGGTGTTATAATTATACATTATGTGCCTAAATGATTTACTTTATGATGGACGGGTTGAAACAGCCCCGAATGACCCATTTGGCTTTAGTTATGTGATTTTAACTCTAATTGCACAATATTACTAGTATAGCGTCCTAAGTGGACGACATAGCAAAATTAGCCGTCCTAAGTGGACGATTTGCATAAGTATATGCATTATGACCTGAAAGATGGGTATAAACGTCCTAAGTGACGACATGTGTTATTATGTCATGACATGCTCCGAAAAGGAGCCTAGACGTCTTAGTGGATGACCGAGCCCATTTTAGTGTCTCATTTAGTAAAATGGAACTTAGACATCCTAAGTGGAATAGTCAAGGTTTGTGAAATGTTGAAATGTTGAAAATTTAAGTTCGGTAAGTCTGACTTAAAATAATGTAATTAATACTCTTATTAAAACACACCATTACTTAAAATTACAATGATTTATTCACATTGTACAACTAATTAAAACACAGACCGGGAGGCTTCAAACCCAACGGGTTGACCCGGTTTAATTTGACCTGTTTTCGACCCAACCTAGCAAGTTGACCTGGTTTAAATCGACCCATTTTTCGACCGGAATGGTTCAACCGGTTGAACCACCCGGGTTTCAAAACATTATGTTTAATTACTAAATCTTCAAACTTTTATTATTTTTCGTTTATAACCTATAATTTTTTTTAATCAATAAACTATCTGTCGCTATAAAATCCCGTTGCTATGCACGGGTACTCGTTTAGTATGACATAAATATATAATTATTTTCATATTAATGTCACGCTTTACAAACGCAAAAACTTCATCTTAGCCGCTAAGGCGTGAGGCACTGAGGCTTGGTCATGTCTAGGGCTGTCATTCGGGTTGACCCGGTCGGGTTCGGGTCAACTCGGGTCAAGCCTCCAAAAAACATACCCGAACCCGACCCTGTTTAGAACTCGGGTTGGGTCAATCGGGTTTGGGGTCAACCCGAGTATTTTTACATTGTAAAGTGTTAATTTGGTCGGGTCAATTCGGGTTGACCCGATTGACCCGAGTATGATTTTTGACCACCCTATGACATTGGGCAAAGTTTAATATCAATATAAAAGGAAATTTGAACTTTATTAAATCAAAAATAATATATATTTAAGTTAATTTTTATGTTCGTGCATAGTCACTTTAAATATAGAAAAAAAGAGATTTTCAAAAAACCCTTTTTATGTTCGTACACTAACTTTACCATTGTCACCCATCTTTTTGGTCGTCTTTCAACATCTGCCGCCGACAGACACCAGTCATACTTTTGTTTCTTCTTTTTCTCGTTTTTGGAATCTAAAGGTATGCACCGATTATTGAAAAAATCAAAAATGAATTACACACTAGTAAGATTTTGTGCAAGTATTTCTTGATTGGATTGCTCTATAGATCTGTTGGAACCACCCCACAAAAAAGCCCTTTTTTTGTTGGTTCTGGTCTATTGAGTTTGGGGAAATGCTAGCAATCCTTATCTACATTAGAAAAACTGTCCGCTGATGTTTATTACCAATTTAGCGGTTAAGTTCTAGAATGGCTCAAGTTTTTCCACCCAACATTTGGAAAGAAAATAATATTGCTTCACTAACATAGGCACGCAACTCTTTAGTACTCCTAATTTCTACTAAATTTATAGGCTTATAAAAACTTTTATTATACATAGACTTCTTATTTCTCTTGTCGTTTTTAGCTTCTTTTTTCCTTTTTTTAATTACTGCTGGCTGCTGTAAACTTATCAAACTTTTCCCGCCAAAATTTATTGCAAATAAACTTTGGCCCATTGTGATGAACATATTTTTTGGCCATCAACAGGTACATTCAAGCTTTTATCATCTCTACACATGACTAATACAATTCCTCAACTTTTCCAAGAGCTTCACGATGTACTTAAATCCGCAACCGCTTTTCACGGCATTCGAATTCCTTTTTTGCCTGTTTGTTACGAGCACTTTTTTGGCAAATCACTGGACTATCAGTCCGTAGGTTTGCGTGTGGGTGATATCCAGGGGCTCCTTAGACAGATGGGCAACATGGTGCTGCGGTTTCAAGCCCAAGGAACCAAGGAGGAACGTGTGATGTCTGCTAGCATTGTAGAAGCCAGGCTACGTGCATACCTGAAGCCTGAGGTTAAAAAATTACTCGCCAAGCATTGTGGTGGAATCAAGTTCAGCTCTTTTGACGATTCATACAGGAATCTGTTTAAGCGAAAATTGGGCTATGAATACTATGCTTTGAACGATCTTGACCATCTTTGTGAAGTCTTGAAAGATATTCTGGTGGTGGAAGTAGCACGTCCCTCAGGAGAGAAGGTGATAAAGGCGGCGGTCAAGATCTACAATTTAAGAAAAAGGAAGAGGGATGAATGAAAAGATAAGAGGGTTGCCGGATATATGAAGAAGATGATGATACTTTACTTTCTCTTTGGGCAAAAGTATTTTGTGTTGGATCGTTTCAGGAGCATGCTTCTATCTTAGTTTTATCGGTTCAAATGATTACTATTATACTTCCATGTCAAACTTATCTGTTTATGTTTTCAAACCTCGTTGGATCGTTTCAGACTCCTTGTTTTGTTGAGTCAATTGAAATATTGAATACATAGTTCTATACAGCCCAATCTAATAGTTTTATCTGTTCAAATGATTATTATACTTCCATGTCAGGCATTTCATTTGTATTCAAAGGCTTTTACTTTTCAAATGAGTTATGTTTCTTTTGGGTTCACTTTTGCTTCTTGACCCAAACAAGTGAACACACTTGTAAAAAGTAGTTCAGCCTAATTGTTTCAGATTGAACAATTTGGTGTTTCACTATGTCAAGTTCTAGAACGGCTTAGGTTTTCCAGAAATCGGTTCACTAACATAGGCATGCAACAATGACAACTCTTTAGTATCAAATTAGTTGGAGTAAGGACTAATCTCATAATCTTTGCAATATATAGGCAGGCTTATAAATCCTTATACTTCTTATTTATTGTATTTCTCAACTGGCTTGTCGTTTTGAGCTTTCTGAATTAGTGGTCACATGTTCGCTGTAAACTTATCAAACTTTAGGCACTTCAAGATTGATATAAGTGATTTCCCAAATATGGATGTGAAGCACGGAGTTCCAAAATTATTGCAAATAAAGTTTGGCTGAGTGTGATGAACAAAGATGCTGATAATTATATTTTTTGGCAGTCAACAGGTACATTCCAGCTTTTATGATCTACGTGTGACTAATACAAATACTAATGTTGTCTACCGAGAGCTTCTAGTGGTACTTGGAAGCAATTGGACTGGACTTGCAGTTTCTCTTTTGCCTCTTTTAGAGTCAAGTTACTCGGTAGAGTTTGACAGATCACTGGACTATCATTCGTTAGGTGTGAGTAATATTGAGGAGCTCCTTGTTAAGATGGGCAACAGGGTGTTGTGGTGTGAAGAGCGAGAAAGCAAGGAGAAATATGTGATATTTAGCTTCTTTAACTGCTTATTTATTGTTCACCTATGCTTATTTAGTTTCTATCTAGCTTATTTTACCTTTAGCCTTCAAGTTCAAAGCCTAAAATTTGCTTTTCTCTTCAAAATTTTCAAACAGTCACCCCCTTAGGGGGTGTCTGGCATAACAAGTGTTTTTGGCCTAAAAATAGTTTTTACCCAATTTTCAGTTTCAATCAGCTCTCTTTCATAGAGTGTAATAGTTTTCTATCAAAATTTTTCACTTCCTTAAAGTTTTAAAGCCTTTTGATTAGATTTTCCAAGGTTGAAGTTCATAACTGTTTTATCTTAGGTAATTAGGGTAGAAATAGATTAGGACTTAATTAATGGTTACCTTTGTTTAAAACAAGCTCATCTTAGTCCATTATAGTTGTCCATAACTGGTACTTGGACTTTCTTGGGTCAAATCACTCAATTTGACCCATTTTGCAAAACTGTCTACAATTTCAAAAGTGTTCAAACAAGTTTTGTCTTTGATTTTTAATTTTTTATTTACAAGTTCAAATTTTCTAAATTTTTGCATGCAATTAGGTTGGCAGCTAGTCTAGTTAACCCCCATTTTTATAAAATTTTTTTACAAGCTTCTTACCAGCTTTTGATCAGGCCTAAAACACCCCTGAAACTTGCAGGCCTGAATTTCCAAAAAAATGTCATAATCAGTTTTTGTTTTTGATTTTTCATGTTTTTGTTTCTTGCCCATATAACCTGAAATCTGGCATGTTGTTGTTTGTTTGGTGATTTAGTTGTCTCCTATTTTTTGGAATTTTTCTTTGAGCTTATTTATAGCTTTTGGATGACATGAAAGTTACCCCTCTAGGCCTGTTTTTCTCATTGGCAGCCTTAGTTTAGGAGTTGCCATTTTGTGCTTTTTAGATGCTTATAGCCTGCTTATTCTCTGTTCCTTAGTGTTTCTTAGGATTCCCTTAGTTTCCTTTTGCTTATTTCCCCCTTGTTTAGCTGTTAATAGCTTGTTGGTCTCATTAGTTAAGCATCTCACTTGCTTTCTAAATTTCTTTCAAATCTGTCATGAAATTGTGTTTCTTTTGGCTTATTGGATAAGCATAATAAAAAGAGTTTTCAACAAAGTTGTCTATTTTCTCATTATTAAAAAGTTGCTTTTAAAAAAAATGTTTCTTTCTAAAGCTCATGGCCAGGAGTCGAACCCCTGACCGCCTACTCAGGCACATCACACGAACCACACAACCATCTGAGCTCACTACTATTTCTTTTTAATGTTTATGTAGTTAATTATTTATAGTAGTACTTTCTTTGTTTAGCTTATTTACCTTATCAGTATTTTGTTTGCTTATTTTTCTGCTTATTAGGTTAAGTTTCCCCCTCCCAATATTTTCCCTAGATTAGTTATAGCATAATTTAATTTCCAAAAAATTTTCAGATTTTTCTCAAATGTTTTAGTATTTTTAATCATTTATTTTCTTTTATTTAGTTTTTAATTCATAATAAATTCAAAAATTATCAAAAAAATAAAATTCTTTTTTCCAAAATTTTCTTTTATCATTAAGAACGTAGAAAAATCATTTTTACACCCGTAGGATTAGTATAGCCTTAAAATCACGTTTTATTTAGCGCGCTTACGTTTTTTTTTACTTTACGCGTTATTAACTTAGATTACGTTTTAGGTTTCCCTAGCTCCCGTTTATCATTCCCTTGGACTTTTAAGTAGATTTTAAACTTTATTTGTCACTGCTTGTTTAGATTTGCGTTTTATTTTCGTTTATTCTATTTTTTCGTACGTTATTCGTAATTCCCGCAGTTTTAAATCAAAACCAAAAACTCGTCATTCAAGCACTTTAATTTCAAACCCTAATCGATATCCTCAATTCACGTCTCGCCGGGAAACGACTCGGGAAATCACTTGCCCAGTATTCTTCAAAATATCGAATACGTGAGTTTTACGCGTTAACCTTTTTAACGAAAGGTTGATTTGTGATTCTTACGACTCATTACCCTTGAGGTAATCTTGCCCGATATTCTTGATACTCTCCTTTTGATTGATTCTCTAAGTATATCAATAACAAAATGGAAGCCCAAGTCTTTTACAAATGGATGATAGATCTAATATAAATATGTTTATGCTATTTTAAAAGACTTCATTTAAGTGTCATTTGAACTTTGGACCATAAAGCTATATATAAAATTTCTTAACTCCTTTTTATTTGACTCAGTAAGCTTTGAGTGATAACAAGGACATAAAACAATATGAAACGAGATCAAACACCTGATAAACGACAAGAACGAGAAGAGCTATGGTAAAGAAAAAAAGAGTAGCCATGCAATTATCTCCCACATGGATCAACAAAGACAAGTTTACAACGATAGATTTCTCAAATTTTAAGGATTGGATCCGGAGAATGATGTGTGATTCTCCGGTACCAGAATGATTTGTATTTCAATATTATCTTTCTCAGGCACGCGATCATTCACGTAAAAAGGTTCATAAGAGACCTGTATATTCGGTTTTCAGTAATGAAACCATCCATAAGACATTCTATTCATTTACTATTTTGTGTGTGTGCGCACGCACGCATAATACATATTTTTTGGTGATTAATTATGGTATTCATTTGCCACATCATGGATATTCTAGTAACGAACAATTGGCCCATTCTGAAAAAAGCCGCCCAACTATGAATAGCTCGAATCTTAAGAGCATCCACAATGCATTTAATGTTCAGTAGAGTACCGCATCACCACGTCACTGCTACGTCAGAATCTCATAACTTATAGTGCATAGAACCTACAAGGTTTAACAGAGTTTCACATCATCTTATGTTTTAATCGTTAATTATGTTCTCAGTTACTTTTGTTACCTAAAAAACTCGAATAGAATACTAAAAGAAAAATACAGGAATAGGAAAAATAGATTTTGCTAACTATATAATAAGGGACAAAACATGATCAAGTATGACTCGGTGCAAAGAAAAAAAAAATTTAACCGTAATATAATAGTCTTAAAAAGTGAATGAAAATGAAGAATTCATTAAAACAATAAATAAATGAACATATTAACTAAATAATACTGGAAAAGCATTTCGATGAACCGGGTGCATTTAACATGCATTTAGAAAAAAATTGATGTTCTTTTAAAAAATTAACAGTAAATCGAAAAAATCTTAGGGGTTCCCGGGAACCCCGGCCCTTGTTCCGTCCTTGTATAAATAATTACGTGAACACTAAAAAGAGAATTAGAAATAAAATCTATTTTTATTTAGTACAAACTAAAAAAAAAATAATAATAAAAAATAAAAAATCCCCGAGACTCCGTAGGTCGTAGGATTACTTTTTTTAATACATGCATTTATATTGATCCAATTATATACCCAAGCTAGACTTGGATCAATATATTCGTGTTTTTGTTCAACCAGTTAGTATAGTTACTGTCTTCCCAAGCGTCAGGTAAACAAAAATATCGATCATGCTTTAGTTTAGGTTTACTATATTGATTGTGTTAGGGTTTATGATTTATTATATTATCAGGTCCTTTATTATTTTGTTAGTTTAAGCTACATACTGTAACAAGTTATTACTTAATTTATATTTGATTTATAACGAATATGTGGTTAATTTTACGAGTTAGTTTTGAAATTAGTTGTCAAAAAGTTTTTCGCGTTAGTATGTGCATTGCGGATCTAGGAATAACAAATATGGCCATCATTGGATGATTCCTTTAAATTGACGTTCTAAGTCTTGGTGTCGTTATACATAGTTTGTCTGTTTTAGGGCGTTTCTTGTAACGTTAAAATGCAAATTAAACCATTAAACGTGGTAATACTCGTGTTCTTAAATTTGTGGGTTTATTGTACGCTTAGAACAAACATTATATAGGTAGACACTAGATAATTTGTAAATTAAGTGTATATGGAGGTAATGATATTAGCAATTGCGGGTGGTTTTGTCATTTGTGTAACTAATTCTCGGTTTGCTTGCTCTAATACCCCCCCCCCCCCCCCCCCCTCCCCTCTTAAATCACTCCAAGGACCTACTAAGTTGTAAGTTGTAATGAGCCTTTCAAAGGGCTAACCGCTATGATTGGAAGTTCAACTATTTTTAAAGGTAGCGGTTTGATGCCGGTGTACTTGGTTTTCTTTCCTACTAAGTTGGGTTGGCTACATGTAGATTAGATGACCTATATGAAAATGTACTTGGAGTTAGCGAGATCTGTTATAGCTTGTGGGTCATGTGCAATTATTTATTGATTGGATTGCTCATTAGATCCCGAAAAAGCCCTTTTTTGTTACTTTTTAAAGAGCTTCTCGGTTGGGTTTGCCTCTATTAAGTTATGATCTATTGAGCTAGCATGTTAGCTTGGCCATTTCCATATGTCAAATGTCTCACCTATACCATATTCATAAGCACAAACACCTCTCAAAATCAGCCCTTCAACATGACACATATCTTTTCCAATTGATTTTCTATTATCTCCTATACCCTTCTCAAAATCTTCCTTCTGCCTCCCTTTCTGATACAATTTAACAGCAGCCACTATACCACTTTTCTTGACATTTCGAAGACCTTCAACATAGCTCATATCATTGTCTTTATTCTCTTTTAAGATTAGTAATTGGTTGCACCCACTAAGTTAAGACCTTGCCCATATTCTTTCTTTGTTTGTCCCGCCACCATGGACGAGCCATGTTCCCTTCATAATCACAATTCAAACTATTTACAACCCTTCTTCTCCTGTTAATAACCTCATTATTTTCCACTTTGTCTTGACTTTTGATCAGGTTGTCATCTCCTTTATTCTTTTCCCTAATTCAAGCAACCAACAAATTAGTACCCTTTTGTATACAACCCACACTTGAAAAGTTTTCAGGTTGTCATCTCCTGTGTTTATCATCCAATTCGACCAACTCCTTTGATTCCATTCCTATACCCTCAACTTTCTCGTCACAAAGCTCGTCAAGAACCTTTAACTCCACACATTTGGTTACCTGACCATTTGCATTTTCTTTACAACACTCACTGTTCTCTTTCTCGACTCCCTTTGAAAGATTATTCTTCAACATCTCGTTAGTCCCTTCTTGCAACTTAGCCATCGTATATGCATGTGAGAGGGTTTTCAGTATGTACAATCTAAGAGGCTCCTTGATTTCCATTTGTAACCCTGACATAAAGAGACTAACTAAACACCGTTCGCCTAAACCCATTTTTCTAGTCCAAAAAATGTATGAATTGTGATAAGAAGTGAAAGAATCATAATATTCACCATCACTATTTATACCATATCTTCCATTGTTTTTCCCCAAAATCACAATTCATATTCGGAGAATATGAATGGAAATGATACAATGATTGGGTATTTATAAGGGAGGAAGGAGGAAGGTAACGGCTTTTCCCGCCTAAAATGAGTTCTAACAAACTTTGAATTTCTGTTGACTTTGATCATTGGTTGACTTCCAGCATTTGACTCACATCAGCATGCAACAATGACAACTCGTTAGTACTATAAAATTAGTTAGAGTAGGGACTAATCTCATAATCTTTGCAATATATAGGCAGGTTTATAAATCTTTATACTTATTATTTATTGGATTTCTCAATTGGCTTGTCGTATTGAATTAGTGGTCACATGTTGGCTGTGAACTTATCAAACTTTAGGCACTTGAAGATTAATATAAACTTTGGCCGAGTGTGATGAACGAAGAAGATGCTGATAATTATATTTTTTTGGCAATCAACAGGTACATTCGAGCTTTTATGATCTACACATGACTAATACAAATATGTCAACGGAATCCTCAGTTTTCTACGGACAGATTCAAGAGATACTTTGATGCTTTGTGTTCGGAATCCCATTAGCTGATTGGTCTGATTTAGTGAGAAGCTACTGTCTGAAGTTTAAAGGATCACTGCCCTGTCAGTCCTTAGGTGTGAAAAATCTTGAGGAGCTCCTTGAGAAGAAGATGGGCGACATGGTGGTGGTGTTTGAAAAATACAATAAGAAATGGGTGTTGTCTGCTCGTGTGGTAGAACGCAGACTAAACGACTCTTTGAAGCCTGATGTTCAAGAATTATTGAGGCATTGTGGTGAAATCAAGTTTGATGCTTTTGAGGATGTTTACAAGGAATATTTTTATTGCCTATTTGACTATTATTTCTATGGTTTGAGCAATCGTGATCATCTTTGTGAAGTCTTGGAAGATATTCTGGAAGTGGGAGTTGATTGCTCAGGAGAGAAGGTGATAAAGCCGGCGATGTCTGCTCGTGCGGTAGAAACCAGACTAGACTGTTTGAAGCCTGATGTTCAAGAATTATTGAGGCATTCGGGTGAAATCAAGTTTGATTCTTTTGAGGATGTTTACAAGCAATGTTTTCGTTTCAAATTGGGCTATTATTTCTACGGTTTGACCAATCTTGATCATCTTTGTGAAGTCTTTAAAGATATTCTGGAAGTGGGAGTTGATCACTCAGGAGAGAAGGTGATAAAGCCAGTCAAATGCTACAATTTAAGAAAAAGGAAGAACCTTCTGGAAGTGGGAGTTGATCGCTCAGGAGAGAAGGTGATAAAGACAGTCAAATGCTACAATTTAAGAAAAAGGAAGAACTGGATGTAAAGGTAGAGGGTTGCTGGACATATGAAGAAGATTATGATGACATTTACTTTCTCGATCTTTGGGTAAAAGTATTTTTATTGGATCATTTCAGGAGCATGCTTCTATTTAATTTTATCGGTTCAAATAATTATTATATACTATACTTCCATGTCAAAGTTATCTGTTTATGTTTTCAAACCTTGTTGGATCATTTCAGACTCCTCGTTTTGTTGAGTCAATTGAAAGTTTTATTCGGAACGCATCTTATTTGGTCAAAATCAATGTTTGTTTATATGCCTAGTCATAAAACTGGATTTACGATAATCACTATTCTGAATAATCACTATGGAGTTGCAACCGTGATAAGGCCTACTTTTAGTTTACCATTCATCTGGTTGTCAATGGCTCAGGTGAAGTCATGTTGGAGGAGTGTTTGGATATAGTTATTATCTTCTGATTGACTTCATGGTCACTTATTTTCTGGTACTAGGATATACAATACTTTGACAAGGAATGTTTTCGTTTCAAATTGGGCTATTATTTCTATGGTTTGACCAATCTTGATCATTTTTGTGAAGTCTTGAAAGATATTCTGGAAGTGGGAGTTGATCACTCAGGAGAGAAGGTGATAAAGCCGGTCAAATGCTACAATTTAAGAAAAAGGAAGAACCTTCTGGAAGTGGGAGTTGATCGCTCAGGAAAGAAGGTGATAAAGCCGGTCAAACGCTACAATTTTAGAAAAAGGAAGAACCGGATGTGTTAGCATTAAAGAAATGTATAATGAAGTGATGGTCATTCTAGATTCGGAACTTCGTAGTGTGTCATAGAATATACAATAGAATAGTTAATGGGCTCGTGGATTAGGCTAAGCTAATAGGTTAGTTGTTTAAGTAATATTAGTCTTGTATCTTAATGTAATCAACAAGCCAATCCACTCCATATACAAGCCCATAGAAAAGCCCATGGCCAAGCCCATGAGGCATTTTGTTAAGAACTATAAAAGCCAACAAACACCTCATTTGTGTATGTGCTTGAGTGTGTATGTGTGTGTGTTATGCTATAACAAAATTCTCATCTTTATCTCTTATTCTACATATATACAAGTCGACATACATATAACTTAAGTCACCATTCAAGCTTATATAACGTGATAGAGTTGATATCTTAGGGATAACAAGTGGTATAAATCGCCAAACAACGTTTTAGGAGTGTGTGAATTCGTGTTTTGTTGAATCGTTTGATGAAAAAGTTGTGTTTTTTAGATTCTTAAAACCGTAGCTTGTTTTCTTCAAAAGGTTCAATTTTTATGTTTCTTGTTGTTAAAGTTGTTGTTTTTATTGAAGCTTTAGTGTTTTTAAAGAAGTTGTACAAAAGATTTCAATCAAAAATGTCTAAACGAGTAATTTTTAGGTGAGTTTAGGTGAAAAAAGGTTCCAGCGAGTTGCTTCTCGTTGTGGGTTTTTCGGTAGCGATTTGCTACTATAGAGTTGCTACTAGCGAGTTGTCAGAAAAAGGACGGAGATTTGGCTGTTCGTGAAGGACAGATTTGTCTCATTATGTAGCGATTTGCTCTTCGTTTTTGACGAATTACCTATCAAAATGACCGTGAAATCGAGGAGAATGACACGTTGAATTATCTAAAGATCATTCAACCCAACCTTCGATTTGCTCCTAGCGAGTTGCTCATAGCGATTTGCTCTTAGTAGCGATTTGTCACCTATTCTTCACAGCGATTTGTCTTCTTTTCTTCAAAACTTCAAACGGCTATAAATTTTGAATCGTAACTCCGTTTTTGACGAATTACCTATCCAAACGATCGTGAGATCGAGGAGAATGGCACATTGGATGATCTAAACCCAACCTTCGAGGCTCAAATCCTCTCCGAAAAGAAGTTATTGGCAGTTTAAGTTTTAAGACCAAATTTTCACCACAACAACTTACCTTAATCAACTCTCAACACTACTCCTTCGTTGAAACGATCCAAGATCAACTTTATCATACACACCTTCATCAATGGCAACTCAACAAGATATACATGCAGCTGGTGCTGAAAACCGACCTCCCATGCTGTCAAAGGGTGGTTACTCACGATGGGCTAGTCGTATGATGCGCTATCTTAAGTGCAAACCAAATGGAAAACTTCTCATTCATTCCATTCTGGAAGGACCCTTCAAACTACGACAAGTATTAGACCCTGGAGATCCAAATGGAACCCCCCCCCCCCCCCCAGTACAACTATACTACCGAGATCAGAATGAGACTGAATACACTAAAGAAGACCGACAACAAATTGTAGCTGATGATCAAGCATTTCATCTCGTTGTTCTTGGACTCCCTGAAACGACTTATGCAACTGTTGATAGCGAAGAAAGTGCTCAAGCAGTCTGGGAAAGAGTCAAAAGGTTAATGTATGGGACAGACATTGGAAAACATGAAATGGAAACACGATTGCTTAAGGAACTACGCAAGTTCACTTCTATTCCTGGTGAAACCATAGAGTCGTACTATCTAAGCTTACAACGATAGATTTCTCAAATCTTAAGGATTGGATCCGAAGAATGATGTGTAATTTTCCGGTACCGGAATGATTTGTATTTCAATGTTATCTTTCTCAGTCTCGTGATCATTCACGTAAAAAGGTTCATAAGAGAGTTGTATATTCGGTTTTCAGTAATGAAACCATCCACAAGATATTCTAGTCATTTACTATTTTATCTGTGTATGTGTGCGCGTGCACGTGCGCATAATACATATTTTTAGGTGGTTAATTAAGGTATTCAATTTGCCACATCATAGACATTCTTGTAAGGAACAATTGGCCCAATCTGAAAAAAGCCGCCCAACTATGAATAGCTCGAATCTTAAGAGCATCCACAATGCATTTAGTGTTCAATAGAGTATCACGTTAGTGCCACGTTAGAATCTCATAACTTATAGTGCATAGAACCTACAAGGTTTAACACAGTTTCACATCATCTTATGTTTTAATCGTTAATTACTTTCTCCGTTACTTTTGTTACCTAAAAAACTCGAATAGAATACTAAAAGAAAAATACAGGAATAGGAAAAATAGATTTTGCTAACTATATTATAAGGGACAAAACAGGATCAAGTATGACCGGGTGCAAAGAAAATTTTTTTGACCGTAATATAATAGACTTAAAAAGTGACTACAAACGAAGAATTCATTAAAACGATAAATAAATGAACATATTAACAAAATAATACTAGAAACACATTTCGATGAACCGGGTGCATTTAACATGCATTTAGAAAAAAACGATGTGTTTTTTTTTTTTTTTAAATTAACACTAAATCGAAAAAATCTATAGGGTTCCCGGGCCCTTGTTTCGTCCCTTTATATAATGACGTAAACAGTAAAAGAGAATAAGGCCTAAATAAAAAACAAACGAGACTCCGTAGGTTGTAGGATTACTTTTTTATATAGTTTTGTTCTCTTATACTCCAATATATGCATTTATATTGATCGAATTATATACCCAAGCTGGACTTCGATCAATATATTCAAGTTCAGTGTTTTTGTTCTACCAGTTAGTATAGTTAGTTTGCGTGTTCTTCTTCTTGTTGCTTTGTCTTCCCAAGCGTCAGGTAACCATGCTTTAGTTTAGGTTTACCATATTGATTGTGTTAATTAGGGTTTATGATTTATTATTGGGTCCTTTATTATTTTGTTAGTTTAAGTTACATACAGTAACAGGTACTTAATTTATATTTGATTTATAACCAGTAGGATGGAATATGTGATTAATTTTACGAGTTAGTTTTGAAATTAGTTGTCAAAATGTTTTTCGCGTTAGTATGTGCATTGCGGATCTAGGAATAATAAATATGGCCATCATTGGATGATTCCTTTAAATTGACGTTCTAAGTCTTGGTGTCGTTATACATAGTTTGTCTGTTTTAGGGCGTTTCTTGTAACGTTAAAATGCAAATTAAACCATTAAACGTGGTAATACTTGTGTTCTTAAATTTGTGGGTTTATTGTACGCTTAGAACAAACATTATATAGGTAGACACTAGATAATTTGTAAATTAAGTGTATATGGAGGTAATGATATTAGCAATTGCGGGTGGTTTTGTCATTTGTGTAACTAATTCTCGGTTTGCTTGCTCTAATACAAACACACACACACCCCTTAAATGCCAAGGACCTACTAAGTTGTAAGTTGTAAGTTGTAATGAGCCTTTCAAAGGGCTAACCGCTATGATTGGAAGTTCAACTATTTTAAAGGTAGCGGTTTGATGCTGGTGTACTTGGTTTTTTTCCTACTAAGTTGGGTTGGCTACATGTAGATTAGATGACCTATATGAAAATGTACATGGAGTTAGCGAGATCTGTTATAGCTTGTGGGTCATGTGCAATTATTTATTGATTGGATTGCTCAACAGATTCCGCAAAAGCCCTTTTTTGTTAGTTTTTAAAGAGCTTCTTGGTTGGGTTTGCCTCTATTAAGTTATGATCTATTGAGCTGGTTTGTTAGCTTGGCCATTTCCATATGTCAAATGTCTCACATATACCATATTCATAAGCACAAACACCTCTCAGAATCAGCCCTTCAACATGACACATTTCTTTTCCAATTGATTTTCTTTTATTATCTCCTATACCCTTCTCAAAATCTTCCTTCTGCCTCCCTTTCTGATACAATTTAACAGCAGCCACTATACCACTTTTCTTGACATTTAGAAGACCTTCAACATAGCTCATATCATTGTCTTGATTCTCTTTTAAGATTAGTAATTGGTTGCACCCACTCAGTTAAGACCTTGCTCATATTCTTTCTTTGTTTGTCCCACCACCATGGACGAGCCATGTTCCCTTCATAATCACAATTCAAACTATTTACAACCCTTCTTCTCCTGTTAATAACCTCATTATTTTCCACTTTGTCTTGACTTTTCAGGTTGTCATCTCCTTTATTCCTTTTCACTAATTCAAGCAAACCTTATTTTCCAACAAATTAGTACCCTTTTGTATATATACAACCCACACTTGAAAAGTTTGTATGCTCGTTAACACCCTTAACAGTAAGTAAGCAATCCAACAAGGGTTTTGTGGTTTCAAGAGTTGTTTGAGATTCCATACCAACAATTAACATTTCATCAAACTTTGAAGACTCATATTCCTTACTTTCACCATCTTTATTCACAACAACATCAAGAACGCCTGAACACTTTGTTGTCACCCCTTTCAGTTGATTTAAACAATGAAGGAACATCACTTACAGTATCATATCGTGTCTTACTTCCATTAATAATTTCACTTCCCTTGCAACAACTATCAAAAGCCACCCCACTCTTGCTATTAACCTTGATATCTGTTGAGAATGCTACCCCCATATCAGCATCTTTAGAACTATCAAACCTCACTGTACCCCTGTGTTTGTCATCCAATTCAACCAACTCCTTTGATTCCATTCCTATACCCTCAACTTTCTCGTCACAAAGCTCATCAAGAACCTTTAACTCCACACATTTGGTTACCTGACCATTTGCATTTTCTTTACAACACTCACTGTTCTCTTTCTCGACTCCCTTTGAAAGATTATTCTTCAACATCTCGTTAGTCCCTTCTTGCAACTTAGCCATCGTATATGCATGTGAGAGGGTTTTCAGTATGTACAGTCTAAGAGGCTCCTTGATTTCCGTTTGTAACCCTGACATAAAGAGACTAACTAAACACCGTTCGCCTAAACCCATTTTTCTAGTCCAAAAAATGTATGAATTGTGATAAGAAGTGAAAGAATCATAATATTCTCTAACCGACCCTTCTTGTTTAATAAATTTGATGTATGCATCATTTTCACCATCACTAGTTATACCATATCTTCCATTGTTTTCCCCCAAAATCACAATTCATATTCAGAGAATATGAATGGAAATGATACAATGATTGGGTATTTATAAGGGAGGACGGAGGAAGGTAACGGCTTTTCCCACCTAAACTGAGTTCTAACAAACTTTGACTTTCTGTTGACTTTGACCATTGGTTGACTTCCAGCATTTGACTCACATCAGCATGCAACAATGACAACTCTTTAGTACTATAAATCCTTATACTTCTTATTATTGGCTGTAAACTTATCAAACTTTAGGCACTGAAGATTAATATAAACTTTGGCCGAGTGTGATAATTATATTTTTTGGCAATCAACAGGTACATTCCAGCTTTTATGATCTACACATGACTAATACAAATATGTCAACGGGATCCTCAGTTGTCTAAGGACAGATTCAAGAGATACTTGGAAGCTTTATGTTCGGAATCCCATTGTTAACTGATTGGTCTGTTTTAGAGAGAAATTACCGGCTAAAGTTTAAAAGATCACTGCCCTGTCAGTCCTTAGGTGTGAAAAATCTTGAGGAGCTCCTTGAGAAGAAGATGGGCGACATGGTGGTGGTGTTTGAAAAATACAATAAGAAATGGGTGTTGTCTGCTCGTGTGGTAGAACGCAGAATAAACGACTATTTGAAGCCTGATCTTCAAGAATTATTGAGGCATTGTGGTGAAATCAAGTTCGATGCTTTTGAGGATGTTTACAAGGAATATTTTCATTGCATATTGGTCTATTTTTTCTTTGGTTTGAACAATCGTGATCATCTTTGTGAAGTCTTGGAAGATATTCTGGAAGTGGGAGTTGATTGCTCAGGAGAGAAGGTGATAAAGCCGGCGATGTCTGCTCGTGCGGTAGAAACCAGACTAAACGACTGTTTGAAGCCTGATGTTCAAGAATTATTGATGCATTCTGGTGAAATCAAGTTCGATTCTTTTGAGGATGTTTACAAGGATTGTTTTGGTTTCGAATTGGGCTATGATTTCTATGGTTTGACCAATCTTGATCATCTTTGTGAAGTCTTGAAAGATATTCTGGAAGTGGGAGTTGATCGCTCAGGAGTGAAGCTGATAAAGCCGGTCAAATGCTACAATTTAAGAAAAAGGAAGCACTGGATGTAAAGGTAGAGGACATATGAAGAAGATTATGATGATATTTTACTTTATCGATCTTTGGGTAAAAGTATTTTGTTGGATCGTTTTAAGAGCATGCTTCTATGTTAGTTTTATCGGTTCAAAAGATTATTATACTTCCATGTCAAACTTATCTGTTTATGTTTTCAAACCTTGTTGGATCTTTTCAGACTCGTAGTTTTGTTGAGTCAATTGAAAGTTTTATTTGGCAACTTATTTGGTCAAAATCAATTTTATATGCTGTCATAAAACTGGTACTCGCTATTCAGAATAATCACTATGGAGAATATGATCTGATTAAATGTTGCTATCCTATCGTCCTCTACGATAGATAGTTGCAAGGCCTACTTTTAGTTTACCATTCATCTGGTTGTCAATGGCTCAGGTGAAGGAGTGTTTGGATATACATATTGGATATAGTTATTATCTCCTGATTGACTTCATATACAATTGCGTTTACTTGAGGTCAAATAAATAATTTTATAGCTCTCAACGTGAGGCAATATTTTCTAATTAAAAAAAAAAAAAAAAAAAAAAAAAAAAAAAAAAAAAAAAACAATAATTTTTTGAACTTCATAACTTCAAATTACAGACATTATTAGTATCACAAATCGTTTTTCTAAATAAAAACACTATCACTTATGAACATTTGTTCATTTAGACCTACTTGTCATTTCTCTCCTTTGAACCTAAAATGTTTTTGTTCTTGGTTAGGGTGGTGTAACGGTAGTGTTCACAACCTCTACCACATCCCTCTTCTCATCACCTCTACATGATATTTACCATTGTAGTGAGTGTACCACATTCTCTACCCTTTATCTATACCATCACGTACAATTAAATGCACACATATACCTCACAACACTTTCAAACACACCCACACAATGTTTCAGCTCATTCGGTGTGGGCCACCGATCTTCTTTTTTGCTAAAATGAATATTCAATGGTGATTCACGCGTGGCCCAAGCCACTTAGTACAACCATCTTGTATAAAAATAATGTATTATGCTCGTTATATACAGTATAAAATTGACTAAGCTCATATTTACCCTTGCCACAATCCACAAAATGCTTGAATTTTACATTTCTAAGACACATTTGAAATAGTATAAGCATAATTTGCTACATTTTATCAGCTTTAAAGGATGTTTAATTCACAAAAAGATGGTAAAAGACCTACACTCCTATCAACACGAACCAATCATACGGCATACATATCCGTCACGCACACAATTATCATGTTAGACCTACATTTCAGGATCCCTATTCGATCACCATATATAATTGGCTTAGACAAGACTTCTTAGAGCCTTTTGAATAGTTAAAAAAAATTATAGCTCCACACCCGTTATATGCACGACACACTAGATCCACATGATGTGATATGATGATATCTGAATAATGTATGACATTATCAAAAACCTCATAAAAAGATAAGATTTATAAAAGCCAAAGGAAATACAACACTACTAACTATGTTAAGTTTTTTTTTTTTTTTTTTTTTTTGAACAGCAGAATCTAACTATGTTAAGTTTAATCTTCTTCGAGTAAAGACACAAGCATGTAGATTTTACATTTAAACAAAAGTGGCAAATGATATGAAAAAGGCCTCCTAATTCTCTCATCATGAATCATAGTGGCTACACAGCAGTATTATACGCTGCAATGAGCCCCCTTCATCAGATACCCTTAGATTACATCTTACAACTTACAACTTACAACAGAAACACAAACAGAAAAAAAAATAAAAAATAAAAATAAAAATAAAAAAAATAAATAAATAAATAAAAAGAGGCAAGTGGCACTTTAGTGCCCTTTGAATTCATAAACCTAATACTAATAGTAGTAGCATATCACATATAAACATATACTTATTTGTAGCCAGAAGAAAGAAGGATGTCATTTGCTCCTCAATTAGTATGTTTAGATATCCTAACATGATTGTGGTTCCAGGCAAAACCACCTACTTGTACCTCCAGCGAGACACTATTTTCCCAAATAAACACATGAGAATCAGACAATTTCTAGCGGTCGATCATCAATAACATCATTCATTCGATTTTGGACCGCCTTGACAGCAGCCACTCTTGCTGCATTAGTCGCGCGGTTAGCTGCAGTCACTGCTCTGTTCACCCTCTCATCCATGTCAGCTACACGCCTTGATTCCTGAAAAAACAAACCATTTTCATTTAACTGTTTTGCTTTGAGAGAATAGAGAAGCGTGGGTTAATGGGTCCTAGTGAGAACTGTTATTACGTGGACTGCTTTAAGGACTTTGGCATGAGAAATAGTAAGTTTGAGTGCATTAAATGAAAACTCACATTTAATTATAGTAATTTAAAAGTTTAATTAATGCTTATTAAATGCATTTTTGATTAAAATATATTCGGTAGGAATATTTACTTTAGATCTATCAATCAAATCCATCAGTAGTACCCGACTACGTTTTATCCATTATCCGTTTACTAATGAAAACGATAAATAACAAAGAAGCCCAAGTCTTTTACATACAACATATATTAGATTATTGGATGATAGATCGAATATAGATATGTTTATGCTATTTTAAAAGACTACATTTAAGTGTGCAAGTCAAGAACAAATGAACAATAATGTCATTTGAACTCTGGACCATAAAGTTATAGATAAAATGTCTCAATTCGTTTTTATTTGACTCCGTAAGCTTTGAGTTATAACAAGGACAGAAAACAATATGAAACGAGATCAAACACCTGATAAACGACAAGAACGAGAAGAGCTATGGTAAAGAAGAAAAAGAGTAGCCATGAAATTATCTCCCACATGGATCAACAAAGACAAGCTTACAACGATAGATTTCATTTTAAGGATTGGATCCAGAGAATGATGTGTAATTCTCTGGTACCGGAATGATTTGTATTTCAATGTTATCTTTCTCAGGCTCGCGATCATTCACGTAAAAAGGTTCATAAGAGAGCTGTATATTCGGTTTTCAGTAATGAAACCATCCACAAGACATTCTAGTCATTTACTATTTTGTGTGTCTGTGCGCGCACACATAATACATATTTTTGGGTGGTTAAATATGGTATTCATTTGCCACATCATAGACATTCTAGTAAGGAACAATTGGCCCATTCTAAAAAAAGCCGCCCAACTATGAATAGCTCGAATTTTAAGAGCATCCACAATGCATTTAATGTTCAATAGATTACCACGTAAGTGTCACGTCAGTATCTCATAACTTATAGTGCATATAACCTACAAGGTTTATCACAGTTTCACATCATCTTATGTTTTAATCGTTAATTATGTTCTCAGTTACTTTTGTTACCTAAAAAACACGAATAGAATACTAAAAGAAAAATACAGGAATAGGAAAAACAGATTTTGCTAACTATATAATAAGGGACAAAACCAAAATCAAATATGACTGGATGCAAAGAAAAAAAAAATAACCGTAATATAATAGACTTGAAAAGTGAATTAAAACGAAGAATTCATTAAAACGATAAATAAATGAACATATTAACTAAATAATACTAGAAACGCATTTTGAATAACCGGGTGCAATTAACATGCATTTACAAAAAAAATTGATGTTCTTTTAAAAAATTAACACTAAATCGAAAAAACCTTACGGGTTCCCAGGAACCCCGGCCCTTTTTTCGTCCTTGTATATAATGACGTGAACACTAAAAAGAGAATTAGAAATAAAATCTATTTTTATTTAGTACAAACTAATAATAATAATAATAATAATAATAATAATAATAATAATAATAATAATAATAATAATAATAATAATAATAATAATAATAATAATAATAATAATAATAATAATAATAAATAAAAAATCCCCGAGACTCCGTAGGTCGTAGGATTACTTTTTTTATATAGGTTTGTTCTCTTATAAATACATGCATTTATATTGATCGAAGTATATACCCAAGCTAGACTTGGATCAATATATTCGTGTTTTTTGTTCAACCAGTTAGTATAGTTACTTTGTCTTTCCAAGCGTCAGGTAAACAAAAATATGGATCATGCTTTAGTTTAGGTTTATTATATTGATTGTGTTAAGGTCTATGATTTATTATATTATCAGGTCCTTTATTATTTTGTTAGTTTAAGCTACATACTGTAACAAGTTATTAGTTAATTTATATTTGATTTATAACCAGTATGATAGAATATGTGGTTAATTTTACGAGTTAATTTTGAAATTAGTTGTCAAAAAGTTTTTCGCGTTAGTATGTGCATTGTGGATCAAAGAATAACAAATATGGCCATCATTGGATGATTCCTTTAAATTGCGGTTCTAAGTCTTGGTGTCGGTATACATAGTTTTTCAGTTTTAGGGGGTTTCCTGTAATGTTAAAATGCAAATTAAACCATCAAACGTGGTAATACTTGTGTTCTTAAATTTGTGGGTTTATTGTACGCTTAGAACAAACATTATATAGTTAGACACTAGATAATTTGGAAATTAAGTGTACAGTAAAACCTCTATTAATTAATACTCGATAAATTAATAACCTCGATAAAATTAATAATTTGTGCAGTCCCAACTTGGGACCAGTACAAATTTGGACCTCAATCGATAAAATAATAAGATAATAATTTTTTTGAAACCCCAATGTATATATATTAGTCCCAATAAAATTATAAATTAATAATTACTAAAATTTCCATATATATGTATATATGTGAGAGAGAGATATACACTTCAAAATCCTAAGATTGTTTAGCAAAAATTGAAATTCATTGTCACTTGTTATTTTTTGTTGAACTTCAAATCTATATTGAGTTTATCTCAAAATCTCCTTATTGCTGTAAAGTGTTGTTGTGTTATCTTCTCGTATTGCAACAAAAATTGTTAATTTTATTTTTATAAAGTGTGAATATGTATTCATAAAATTTTAATTGGAACTTGTTTTTCAAGTTTATTTTTCATCTCTAAAGAGTATACATTGTAACTAGTATATTACACTTGAAAATTTAAAAGCCATATATAAAGGGAGGTGATTTGTACACCATTTTTATTTGCCATCCACCACTAAATTATGTATAGCGGTGTTGTACTGTGTGCATTACTAGTGTAATTTAGTGGTGTATAGCCAAAAAATGGTGCACAAATTATCTCCCATATATAAAACCTCTTTAAATTAATAAATTATTAATTTATCGATATAATAATATCTCGCTAAATTAATAAATATCCTGGTCCCAACACTATTAATTTATAGAGGTTTTACTGTATATGGAGGATTGGAGGTAATGATATTAGCAATTGCGGGTGGTTTTGTCATTTGTGTAACTAATTCTCGGTTTGCTTGGTCTAATTACCCCCCCCCCCCCCCCCCCCTTAAATCACTCCAAGGACCTACTAAGTTGTAAGTTGTAATGAGCCTTTCAAAGGGCTAACCGCTATGATTGGAAGTTCAACTATTTTTAAAGGTAGCGGTTTGATGCCGGTGTACTTGGTTTTCTTTCCTACTAAGTTGGGTTGGCTACATGTAGATTAGATGACCTATATGCAAATGTACTTGGAGTTAGCGAGATCTGTTATAGCTTGTGGGTCATGTGCAAAAAGCCCTTTTTTGTTAGTTCTTAAAGAGCTTCTCGGTTGGGTTTGCCTCTATTAAGTTATGATCTATTGAGCTAGCTTATTAGCTTGGCCATTTCCATATGTCAAATGTCTCACCTATACCATATTCATAAGCACAAACACCTCTGAAAATCAGCCCTTCAACATGACACATATCTTTTCCAATTGATTTTCTTTTATTATCTCCTATACCCGTCTCAAAATCTTCCTTCTGCCTCCCTTTCTGATACAATTTAACAGTAGCCACTATACCACTTTTCTTGACATTTCGAAGACCTTCAACATAGCTCATATCGTTGTCTTTATTCTCTTTTAAGATTAGTAATTGGTTGCACCCACTCAGTTAAGACCTTTCCCATATTCTTTCTTTGTTTGTCCCGCCACCATGGACGAGCCATGTTCCCTTCATAATCACAATTCAAACTATTTACTACCCTTCTTCTCCTGTTAATAACCTCATTATTTTCCACTTTGTCTTGACTTTTGATCAGGTTGTCATCTCCTTTATTCTTTTCCCTAATTCAAGCAACCAACAAATTAGTACCCTTTTGTATACAACCCACACTTGAAAAGTTTTCAGGTTGTCATCTCCTGTGTTTATCATCCAACTCAACCAACTCCTTTGATTCCATTCCTATACCCTCAACTTTCTCGTCACAAAGCTCGTCAAGAACCTTTAACTCCACTCATTTGGTTACCTGACCATTTGCATTTTCTTTACAACACTCACTGTTCTCTTTCTCAACTCCCTTTGAAAGATTATTCTTCAACATCTCGTTAGTCTCTTCTTGCAACTTAGCCATCGTATATGCATGTGAGAGGGTTTTCAGTATGTACAATCTAAGAGGCTCCTTGATTTCTGTTTGCAACCCCAACAAAAAGAGCCTAACTAAACACCATTCATCTAAACCCATTTTTCTAGTCCAAAAAATGTATGAATTGTGATAAGAAGTGAAAGCATCATAAAATTCTCTAACCGACCCTTCTTGTTTAATAAATTTGACGGTTGAAATTTCATTGAACACCTTGTATGCATCATTTTCACCATCACTATTTATACCATATCTTCCATTGTTTTCCCCCAAAATCACAATTCATATTCAGAGAATATGAATGGAAATGATACAATCATTGGGTATTTATAAGGGAGGACGGAGGAAGGTAACGGCTTTTCCCACCTAAACTGAGTTCTAACAAACTTTGACTTTCTGTTGACTTTGACCATTGGTTGACTTCCAGCATTTGACTCACATCAGCATGCAACAATGACAACTCTTTAGTACTGTATAAAATTAGTTGGAGTAGGGACTAAGCTTATAAAGATGCTGATAATTACTAGTATATTTTTTGGCAATCAACATGTACATTCAAGCTTTTATGATCTACACATGACTAATACAAATATGTCAACAGGATCCTCAGTTGTCTACGGACAGATTCAAGAGATACTTGGAAGCTTTATGTTCGGAATCCCATTGTTAGCTGATTGGTCTGTTTTAGAGAGAAGTTACCGGCTAAAGTTTAAAAGATCACTGCCCTATCAGTCCTTAGGTGTGAAAAATCTTGAGGAGCTCCTTGAGAAGAAGATGGGCGATATGGTGGTGGTGTTTGAAAAATACAATAAGAAATGGGTGTTGTCTGCTCGTCTGGTAGAACGCAGACTAAACGACTATTTGAAGCCTGATCTTCAAGAATTATTGAGGCATTGTGGTGAAATCAAGTTCGATGCTTTTGAGGATGTTTACAAGGAATATTTTCATTGCAAATTGGTCTATTTTTTCTATGGTTTGAACAATCGTGATCATCTTTGTGAAGTCTTGGAAGATATTATGGAAGTGGGAGTTGATTGCTCAGGAGAGAAGGTGATAAAGCCGGCGATGTCTGCTCGTGCGGTAGAAACCAGACTTAACAACTGTTTGAAGCCTGATGTTCAAGAATTATTGAAGCATTCTGGTGAAATCAAGTTCGATTCTTTTGAGGATGTTTACAAGGAATGTTTTCGTTTCAAATTGGGCTATGATTTCTATGGTTTGACCAATCTGGATCATCTTTGTGAAGTCTTCAAAGATATTCTGGAAGCACTACTACAAAAACTGGTTTTACCCACTACCAAATCCGTGGGAAAATCAGTGTGAAACGGTCGTTATCCACAGATTTCACACGGATTCGTTCCGTGTGTAAAAACCCCGTGGGTAAATATTTTCCCACGAGAATTCCCACGAGCGTTGACTATTTTCCCACAAATATTATTGTGGATAATCCGTGGGTTTAATTTCCCACAGATTTCTCACGAATTTCTCACAGTTTCTAGTAGCCATTTTCCACACATATCCGTGGTTTTTTTGCCGCTGATTTCCAATGATTTTCACACTATAATTTTCCCACAGGTTTCTCACGAAATTTCCCACAGTTTATAGTAACCATTTTCCACATATATCCGTAGTTTTTTTGCCATAGATTTCCAACGATTTTCACACTATAATTTCTCCCACAGATTTCTCACGAAATTCCCACGGTTTCTAGTAGCCATTTTTAACACATATCCGTGGTTTTTTTTGCCACAGTTTTCCAACGATTTTCACACTAATCTGTGGGAATTTTGTGATTAATCCATGGAAACCACGTGGCTAAATTTTGTGGTACATAAATTCAGCATTATTTAGTATTTCTATAATTAAAAGAAAATGGAAATTTGCAACAACAAGCCCATATAGGTACATAAATCCAAAATGTTAATTGCACAAAAACACATGAGGTTGTAATCTTAAAACCCATATATTTCATCAAAACACATATGACATACAAATATATTCAATCCAAAAATTCCTACTCTAAGCTACTGGAAGAAAAAAGTGTGTGGGATCTATTTCTTATTTTAAGAACAACTTTTTGTTGCCAAACTTTGCAAGGTCCATAATCTCTTCAAAAATCCCATCCATCTTGGCTAGGTAAATCGTTATCTAGACTACCTGTGTTCAACAAGACATAAAAACAAATTAGTTCTAGTAACCAAAAACCAACAAACACAAACTACAAAGCTATTCAAATCTAAAAAATAACATGATTAATATTCTAATATGTTTAAGAAAAGTATTATGGAAAAGTGATAGGATAAAAAACTGGCACTAATTGCTCCATAATCTCCGGTAATGATGTCCAAAAAATCCATTTTATCTTTTAGTCCAAAGTCAAATACTCAGTTAGAATGAAATTGAAATCACCCTAAATTCACATTCAACCTCTAAAAATTATTAAATTCACGCGTAAGTATCAGAAATAACTAGTAGCAGTAGTATACCATAAATCATGAAATCCCTGTAATCTATACTATATAATAAACAAAGGTTTTGTACAAGTCCTCCTAAGCGCGCCGCATTAAAAACCCAATTAATACTATGAGGTGGATTGCCTTATTTAGAACCAATTGTACAACCCATCCTCTGCACTACATTTTCTAAAGTCAAACCGAAGCCTCCATCAATTCCTCCATAAGTTTCGGTGTGAATTAACAACACCTTCCTCCCTACGTTTGATATTCTAAAATAAATCCACCGATTATTTTTTATTCAAACCAAATCAATGACATCTTCTCCACACCCCCATTTGAGTTATTTTTGTAAAGGCATTAATAGCATTCATGGTTTTCCACTCGGTTTTGAACTGATACTTCTTCAACAATCCCCATATGAGTTGGTTGTTAGCTGTCCATATCAGTATGATCTATTATTTCATTCTCATTTGCATATTTCTTTATTTATAACAATTTAATATTCTTTTTACAAATAAATCAAGGGAAATGGAATTCCTGTGTTATGTGGATTTACGTTTGTCATTTATTTGTTTAAATCGATTTTTATACATGTTGCTAACTTGAGTTTCTCATTGTTATTACAGTGATATTTTATAGCAAATTCTATGATTTGGGGAGTGCGTGAAAGGTGTTCGATGAAATGTGTGAGAGGTATTTCACTAACGTTTATTATTAGATAGTAAACAACAATGTATTTTTGAGTCGTTAGCTGTTATTTTGAATTTCGTTTAACACCTAACAATATTTCTCATGAGGTCTCATGTGTAACTTTGTTTAGTTTTATAAAATACGAGTAGTTAATTTAGTTTTGTATAAAACAGTTCAGTTAACTTGTGTTATTCAAGGGTAATTTCTCAATCCCATCCTTGATTTTTATAAGTAGAAAATTGGGTGGGTTAGTAAGACTTCAAATGAGTAAGTTTTTGGTGTGGAGGTTGAAATCGGTCAAGTTAGGCTGACATGAAACATGCTCTGTCCAAAAAGTTTACATTTTTCTTTTATAAATAATTATCATGTCAAATATCATAACAAATCTTATATTGTTTCCGTAAGAACCCAATCTTTGTAGTTGTTTATGTTATTGAGATTACAGATTAGTGATTAGAAAACGAACACTGAAGTAAGTGGAAAACCAATGTATGTATCAATGTGGTTTGCGAATAAGGTTAATGACAATTATTTTTGCATTACTGGATGAAATGTTGCATAATAGACACAAAAGAAAACCTCGAAGCACCTAACGTTAAAGAAGATTGAGTTATGTATAGAGTAAATTGCATGTTAAAGGAACGCACTTTTTGTATGTATAATTAGTTTTCTGAAACAAACTACGAAGATTTCTGAAACCCATTTTTTTAGCATGTATTCTTTTTCAAGAGTTGTTGCAGGAAACTACTACGGTACCCCTCTGAAGATGAAACACGTGGGAAAAGCTCTCATGCTGATCAATAGGCGTTGTGTGTAAGTTCCTGAACCTGCGTTTGTTGGTTTTAAAAGGAAAAACTGAAGCAAGTTGGTAATCGGTTTCTCCATATTCTGATGCATATAAAGATTCTCCAAATTGCTTATGTGAAATGAGGTAATTTGTTTATAACTTATACACTCTAATTTGATTTAGCGACGTGAACTAATTTACAGACCTTTGTCTTAACTCGATAAATAATGCTCTAATGCATTAAAATTTCTTTGTTGTAGTAGTTTATGCACTCAAAAGTAACTTGATGATGTATGTTGCTGATGGAAGTTGCAAGAAAAGTAATGACACGGGTTGCTGAACGAACACACTGAACACTAAATGAACACAATCAAACATACCCTGAACGAAAACTGATGACACAGGTTGCTTACAATGTGCTCAGGTTAATCTCTCTTTACTAAACCAAATTAATAGGTTTTACGAAGTCCAAATAAAAACATATAAGTTACGGCTATAAGTAATTTTAGATCAGCCAAATGTCAGCTGCAACATACGTTTATAAGACACCTTGCATGAAATGGGATCTCTAAAATGCAAGGAAAAAATACCATATGGCGGTACTGGAATCGGGTGCAGTTTTATTGTTCAGACCGTTTTATCAGTATTAATGGCCATCTGGCATAGGCAAGCGACAGTAACCTATATAGTATAGATTCCCGTATCATGATTCTTTTCTAATACAAGTTATTTATGCATTTATCCCGAACACTCGCACATACAGTATGTTATATATTTCATTACGTTTTCCATTTATTTTCTATTTACCTATTTCATTATTTTGACAGAAGCAAGAGCCAAATTAAGGTCTACATGATGGCCATTCAACACAGGACAAACATGTCACCATCCATCTCAGGTAGCGGAAACACATCAGGTAAGCAAGCACATATATTTTACGTCTTTTGAATGACTAGCTGTATGTACAAATTTATATACAGTAAGTTATTGGCCTAGAAATTCAAATTATGTGTGGGTAAATGGTGAAACAGATTTTGAATTACCATTTGTGATTACATAGATTGCTTTGATCATACATATTGATTTTGTTAGTTAAGTTTATTATTTTATGAACCTTTTAAGTTCTTTACAATGCATTAGCCGGGAAAATATGGGTTAAGGCACCATGTTACATAGAATGATTTAGGATTGGACTTGATACGGGTTATAAAGGCGGATGGTTGTCAATTTGAGGGTTCGATGTGCATGACTTGGTGCAAATGAAGCCTTAAAGGGGCTTTATTTATTTTTTGTCAATTCTCAACTCTTATTCTCTAATTATTTCTCATTACACTGATTTTTTGTTTGAAATTGTATTTTTAAATTAAGAAGTTTTTAATTCTAACGGTTTTTCAAATCTCAAGTTTTTTGTATATGTGGCGTGACGGAAGTATCGGCTATGCAAAGTACTAGAGGAATGAAGATTTGCATTACTCAGGTAAATACTCTTTTTATGTTAAAAATTTGCGAAACTTAGGCTAAGGGAATATTATATATGTTCGGTCCGTGTTTGAGTATGAATATATGCTATGGAGTAGTTATTGAATCCTTTGTAGGCCTATAACACCAATTATAGTTTGTACTTCATTGTAATGTAGGCTGCTGAATTACAGCCCAAAAATCATACACGCATCGATAACAAATGGCCCCCGCTACAGCTTAACACATTTGCAACCTGTTCTTTGTGCCTGTTAACAGTTAACGGTAAGCATTATTAGTACATGTAGTAAACATGCCGTCTTGGATACACAAAACATGAGATCATCTTTAGTGCAAGTCTTTAACTTTCGAATTGCAGCCTAATGCAGAAAGTAGCAATTATATTCTATCCTTATCTATTTTGCAGCCTGATGCAGGGAGCGGTAATTTTCAGGAGACCGACTATTGAAGCTGAATGTAGAAATGAAGTGTCAGGTGGAAGAACCACGTTTTACAGGTGCATTTCTAAATTATTTATGCAAAAATGAACGTTCAATAAAGGATAAATTAGAGCCGGCCATTCCAGTCGGTGGCTCAAAACAAATAAAATGTTACATTCAAAAAACCTGATCTAAATTTTTGAATACAATAATTTTGGGCGCCACATGCAGTACAAATGTAGTTTAGGAAACTTCCAACTTTCAACCCGTCCGATTAATAATTTTGGGCGCCACATGCAATACAAATAGCGTTTAGAAACTTTTAATACATATGCTTAAAGGTGATATTATTCGATGTATGTTTGTGACTCGATGGGCAATGGGTGTTATTTCATTTACGATTCTTTGGTTAGGATTAATTTAAGCATTTAGAGATTGATTTTGGTAAGTCATCTTCAGGTTAAATGACTTGACTCACTCATCTCTATTGTCACAACCATACAACAATTGTGGTCTCTTTAATTCTTTATATTTTGAAGGTAGAAACTTAGTGTTTATCAATTTCAAATAGATTTCTATATCTCTATAATCTTTTTTTTTTTTTTTTTTTTTTTTTTTTTTTTCTTCTGGTGGTTATCCATCCCAATGGAGTGCCAAATATTAGTTTAATATTGCAATTGTTGATCTTTATCATGAACGAATTTGTAGTTGTCGTCGGTCTTTAGGAGACTATTTGAATTTGTAGCAACTGTTGATCTTTATCATGTAAGAAGTTTAATCAAAATATGTTACACTCTACACGACATATAAGTTCTTGCTTCACATGTTTGGCATATGAAGACTTATGTCACGCTGTACATGACACATATGTTCTTGGTTCATATGTTTGGCACTTTGGCATGTGATGACTAACACACATATGTAAAAAAAAAGGCGAGAAAGCAATGAAGCATTAATGAATTCAAGTTTATAGCCGCAGGGAAAAACTATAATCAAGGCGTGAATTCTTTTTGTCTCTTTGTTTCTATACAAGGTGAATATTATAGAGCTGTTTGGAAGGTAATGTAAAATATCAAAATAGATAGGGTGCTGAAGTCTTTATGTAAGAATATGATATATAATTGGCGTCCTTCTTTAGAGAGTTTGTTGTCATCTATGTAAAAAAAAGCCCATGTAAATAAAATATTGAAATAGACAGGTTGCTGAAGTCTTTATTATTGTGTCCAAATAATTAAAAGTTTTAGTTATTTGAATAATAATCTACAATGTGGGCGACAAACAATGTGAGGTTATATACATGAAAATTTTAGCGCCTCTTTTCACCTGTTCATGTTGTGATAAACTCCAAATGTAGCATGTTGTGAACCAACATAGCATTCAAGCTATTTATCACCCTTAATAATCAGTTTCATCATTAAACTCATACTACGTAATAAAAAATTGTTTTTGAATACCAGTCCCAACATAATATTGTATTAGATCACAAGGAACAATATGTTAAAAATAATTACTAATTGTAGTTGGTGGTGGAGGGAAATGTGAAGTGGCGTTGAGTTGGCGGTAATAATCGCAGTCATTACACCCAGTTTAACGTACAACCATTATAACCATTTTGCATAATTTTGGTTCTTTACATGTTACCATGAAACTATGGATATCCTGAATTTCACACATACATGTGAACAAATTAATGAACTAAATGTTTTTCCTACTCATTATGATGAAGTATGCCATGTGAGTGATGGAGTTAAACCACTAATTAAGTTTCTAATACCAGATGCAACCAATATTAATTGATCGTTATCAGCCTTAGGATATGGTTTTAATCTTTAGACTTGCATTGGACGTGGACTTGGACTTTGAAGGATTTAAAAAAGGAAACCAACTGCAAAGGAAAAGTGGCGTAATAGAAGATGGTGAGCCAAAGCTTCATAAACCAGATTGTTATTTTTTCTTTCTAAAGGTGCAAAAGACGATAGATCAACATTTATTATTTTTATAGTTAAAAACCAGATTGTTTCCCTTAATAAAAATAGGATACCTATTTATGTTTGTTGTTGTTTCTTACTTTATTTGTGCACGCGACTACGGAATAATTTCTTTAAAATTTCCTGCAATTCTGCGAGTCTTTAAGCTTTTTATGACGTATAGAGAAGTACTTGAAGTCCTATCATCATAGCATGGATTGGGTTTTGAATTGATAGGCGCTCACACAAATCATTTTATGTTTGAGACAATCAATTTTACAATCACCAACGCTTGGACGTTTGTTAGTATAATTCTAACAAACTAAATTGCTTATCGGATAATTGATGCATTGTCTCACTCTTTCTTGCAAAATTTAAATAGAACATGTTTACGTTATTACTTTTCTTATCATCTCATTTTATCTATTTCTTTAAAAAATAACCCGGTGTCAACGGGTTTATAAGCTAGTATAGAATATAACAAAAAAACATCATAGACTTTTAGATCTAAAAAAAATAACAGTCCTTAGATCTAACTATATGACAACAAGATCTAAAAAATATATACCCACATATTTTCCACGGGATCCTCAGTTGTCTACGGACAGATTCAAGAGATACTTGGAAGCTTTATGTTCGGAATCCCATTGTTAACTGATTGGTCTGTTTTAGAGAGAAATTACCGGCTAAAGTTTAAAAGATCACTGCCCTGTCAGTCCTTAGGTGTGAAAAATCTTGAGGAGCTCCTTGAGAAGAAGAAGGGCGACATGGTGGTGGTGTTTGAAAAATATAATAAGAAATGGGTGTTGTCTGCTCGTGTGGTAGAACGCAGAATAAACGACTATTTGAAGCCTGATCTTCAAGAATTATTGAGGCATTGTGGTGAAATCAAGTTCAATGCTTTTGAGGATGTTTACAAGGAATATTTTCATTGCATATTGGTCTATTTTTTCTATAGTTTGAACAATCGTGATCATCTTTGTGAAGTCTTGGAAGATATTCTGGAAGTGGGAGTTGATTGCTCAGGAAAGAAGGTGATAAAGCCGGCGATGTCTGCTCGTGCGGTAGAAACCAGACTAAACGACTGTTTGAAGCTTGATGTTCAAGAATTATTGAAGCATTCTGGTGAAATCAAGTTCGATTCTTTTGAGGATGTTTACAAGGAATGTTTTGGTTTCGAATTGGGCTATGATTTCTATGGTTTGACCAATCTTGATCATCTTTGTGAAGTCTTGAACGATATTCTGGAAGTGGTAGTTGATCGCTCAGGAGAGAAGGTGATAAAGCCGGTCAAATGCTACAATTTGAGAAAAAGGAAGAACCGGATGTAAAGGTAGAGGGTTGCCGAACATATGAAGAAGATTATGATGATATTTTACTTTCTCGATCTTTGGGTAAAAGTATTTTTGTTGGATCGTTTCAGGAGCATGCTTCTATCTTTTAGTTTTATCGGTTCAAATAATTATTAAACTTCCATGTCAAACTTATCTGTTTATGTTTCAAACCTTGTTGGATCGTTTCAGACTCCTTGTTTTGTTGAGCCAATTGAAAGTTTTATTTGGAAACCCGTGGCATCTTATTTGGTCAAAATCAATGTTTGTTTATATGCCTAGTCATAAAACTGGATTTACGATAATCACTATTCTGAATAATCACTATGGAGTTGCAACCGTGATAAGGCCTACTTTTAGTTTACCATTCGTGGAGGAGTCATGTTGGAGGAGTGTTTGGATATAGTTAATATCTCTTGATTGACTTCATGGTGACTTATTTTCAGCTCATTCGGTTTAGGCCACGGATTTCCTTCTTTTTTGCTCGAATGAATATTCTTCGACCATCCCAGTGGTGATTCATGCGTGGCCCAAGCCACTTAGTACAGCCGTCTTGTATCGAAATAATGTATTATGCTCATTAAATATAAAATTGACTGAGCTCATATTTACCCTTGCCACGATCACAAAATGCTTGAATTTTACATTTCTAAAAGAACACATTTGAAATAGTATAAGAATAATTGACATTTGCTACATTTTATGAGCTCCAAAGGATGTTTAATTCACAAAAAGAAGGTAAAGGAGCTACGCTCCTGTCAACACGAGACCAAACACGAACCAATCATACGGCATACATATATGTCACCCACATATGACCCAGATGCGGGAACTGCCACAATTATCCTGTTAGCCCTACATTTCAGGATCCCTATTCGATCACCATATATAATCTTCTTCGAGTAAAGACAAAAGCATGTACATTTTACATTTGAACAAAAGAGGCAAAGGACATGAAAAAGGCCTCCTAATTCTCTCATGAATATTAGTGGCTACACAGCACTCACTACAAGAAACAGGAGAACAGGCGACGACCATTTTCCCGGCGACACTATGTCGACGGGATAATGCACTAAACGACAAAAAAAAGGCTTGACCGAGCCCCACTGCGTTGAATTTTTTGTACTCGTATTTTCCCGTCGACATGTCGATGGGAATATTTCAACATATTTTTTTAGCCTCAATAATTCACCAAAGTTGGGCGCGAAATTTACCCTCTAATATATTCCCGTCGACGGGAATATATTAATCACGTTTCCCCCAACAATTAACGTGTGATTAAAGGCGATAATTTTTTGTTTAGAGATTCCTGTCGACATGTCGACGGGATTTTATTCCTAAATTATAAATATTTTTAATAAATGGATAAAATATTGGGCGGGATTATTCCCGCGTTCTTTTTCCCGTCGACATGTCGACGGGAATATCTCCCCAAAAATCAGGCAATATATATCCTCACAAATACATTCCCGTCTCATCTTTTACCTATATACATTCTCACAAAATTATTTCCGTCTCATTTTACACATCTCACAAATAAGTCAATCGTCAATTCTTACAAGACACACATGACTTGGCGTGGTTGCACAGTTGAAGAAGAGTACTCAAAAATCTTTGTCACACGAGCTCCTCTTTAACGAAGTTATGTTAACTTTTGGTCATGCAGTTTATGAGGAATATGGTTCTTTTAAGGACGCTGAACCGTGGATGAGAGACAAGATTATCGAATGGTGTAGGAAAAAGTCGTACTACAAAGAGTACATGGACGAGCTAGATGCTGCTGAAGCTCAAGTTGTTGCTGTTGGAGGTGACGACGAAGCTGAAAGTACGGTGGAAACCAAACTTGATAATATGGGAAATAGGGTCACAAATCTTGAAGCTACGTTTGCACATATCAAGGAAATGAGAGCAAGGAAGGGAAAAGATGGTGTGAGTTCGAGTAAAGCGGGAAGTAGCCACAAAAAAAAATAAACGGGTTGTTTCGTTTGATATGTTCTTTTGGTTGTCGAGTTGCTTAGTTTGAGTTGTTTCGTTTGGTTGTTGAGTTGTTTAGTCTGAGTTGTTGTTTGAGTTGTTTCCTTTGGTTGTCGAGTTGTTTAGTTTGATTGTCGAGTTGTTTAGTTTGAGCCTGTATGAAAATGCATGTGGTTGAGAACTCTTGCTTGTTTTAAATAAACAGTTTGCCTTTGTGTTTGATAATTATTGCTCCTTCAGTTCTATTATTTGTGCGTACGAATTTAAAATATAAAGGACGTTCAACATCAGTTACCACAACAACAACAACAACATTTTATTAAACAACAACAATAACATCAACAACAACAGCAAACAACATCAACAACAACAGCAACAACAACGATAACAACAACAACAACAACGATAACAGTACTACATATGAAATGTATCCATGTCACCTAAAAGGTCACGGAGTATTGCATCCGACTGACATGCGTGGTCGTGGTTGGGATACGTTGCCATGTCAAGTTTTGCCTCCAGCATCCTTAATTTTGTCTCTAGCACCTGTTTTTGTGCCTCCAACACCTGCTTTTGTGCCTCCAGCATGTTTATTCTAAGATCTTTTTCATGACAGTTTGAGCACCTTGTTGGAGCAGATCCAGAACCGCTTGATGTTGAAGCTCCCAGAGAACCGGTCATCATTTTGGCGAGTCGTTCCTCTTTCCATAAAAAAAAATCACATCCATGGTTTGATGTCCCAGGCTGTTAAAGAGTAAAAACTATTATTTTTAACAACTAACCAAATTATTTATATAATACACAAAAAAGTATGTAATTGTTCACCTGCGAGAAAGGACACGCATAGTTTAGTTTACCACAGGAGTAAGATCTACGCGATTCTCGCAGAATCACGTCTCCTCGTCCACAAGAACAAGGAAAAGCTTCAAATTCTGTCATCTTCTTCACCATGATAACAGTGTGTGTTTGTGGTTGTGAGGTTGAGTGGTTGTGAGTGTTTGAATCGTGATCGGGGTGGCCCGATCTATAAGTTGAGGTGATAAAATGTGGTGGCCAGAAAAAGATTCCGGCGGCCGGAAACTGCTGGTGTCGCCAGAAAACAGAAACTGCTAGAGAGAGATAGAGAGAGAGATATAGTGAGATGAGTGTGTGTGAGAGATTAGTTAGATGAGTGTGTGTGTGTGTGTGTGTGTGTGTGTGTGTGTTTATATTGTGAGGATAAGTTGTTAGGTAGGAAAAACATCTCGTGTATAACTATTGCATCTCGACTCGTTCGTTTAACATCTCGTGTATAACAATTGCATCTCGACTCGTTCGTTTAACATCTCGTGTCTAACCATTGCATCTCGACTCGTTCGTTTAACATCTCGTGTACAACTAAAGCATCTCGACTCGTTCGTTTAACATCTCGTGTACAACCATAGCATCTCGACTCGTTCGTTTAACATCTCGTGTCTAACCATTGCATCTCGACTCGTTCGTTTAACATCTCATGTACAACCAAAGCATCTCGACTCGTTCGTTTAACATCTCGTGTACAACCATAGCATCTCGACTCGTTCGTTTAACATCTCGTGTCTAACCATTGCATCTCGACTCGTTCGTTTAACATCTCGTGTACAACCAAAGCATCTCGACTCGTTCGTTTAACATCTCGTGTTTAACCATTGCATCTTGACTCGTTCGTTTAACATCTCGTGTATAACCATTGCATCTCGACTCGTTCGTTTAACATCTCGTGTATAACAATTGCATCTCGACTCGTTCGTTTAACATCTCGTGTAAAACCATTGCATCTCGACTCGTTCATTTAACATCTCGTGTCTAACCATTGCATCTCGACTCGTTCGTTTAACATCTCGTGTAAAACCATTCCATCTCGACTCGTTCGTTTAACATCTCGTGTACAACCAAAGCATCTCGACTCGTTCGTTTAACATCTCGTGTACAACCATAGCATCTCGACTCGTTCGTTTAACATCTCGTGTCTAACCATTGCATCTCGACTCGTTCGTTTAACATCTCGTGTACAACCAAAGCATCTCGACTCGTTCGTTTAACATCTCGTGTCTAACCATTGCATCTCGACTCGTTCGTTTAACATCTCGTGTATAACCATTGCATCTCGACTCGTTCGTTTAACATCTTATGTAAAACCATTGCATCTCGACTCGTTATTTATAAAACATTGGGTCAAGGATACAAGACTTGAATTTTTACCGGTTGTGATCTCGAGGTTATCTAATGGTTGGGATTTAGTATTTTGTGATATTCTAATTATTATTTATTTTATATTTTAATAAATGATTTTTTTTTTAATTATAATACAAGTAATAAATTTTAAATATATATATTTTTTTAATTTTATAAAAGTATTTATAATAAATAAAATTTTTTAATTATATAAATTTAGTTTATTAATTTTATAAAACTTATTTTTTAATATTTTATAAAAATATTTATAATAAATAATTTTTTTTAATTATATTAAAGTAATTTTATAAAACTTATTTTTTTAATATTTTATAAAAGTATTTGTAATAAATAAAATGTTTTAATTATAAAAGTTATTTTCCCGTCGACATGTCGACGAGAAAATAACCGCCAAAAAATTTCGTGAAATTTTAATACACCCGCCAAACGCAAACGACAAAATAACTTTAGACTCCCGTCGACATGTCGACGGGACTATTAATAGTATAAAAAATTACTTATATATTCCCGTCGACATGTCGACGGGAATATAAAAGTATACACAAAACCAGATCTGGTCTCAATTAATATCACAGACTTAGGAAAAAAAAAAAAAAAAAAAAACTCTCCACTCCTCCCCTCACCGGCGATTACCCTGTTTAGAACTCGGGTCAATTCGGGTTCGGGTCAACTCTGGTCGGGTCAATCGGGTTTGGGGTCAACCCGAGTATTTTTACATTGTAAAGTGTTAATTTAGTCGGGTCAACTCGGGTTCGGGTCGGGTCAAGGCTAAAAAATATACCCGAACCCGACCTTGTTTAGAACTCGGGAATATGATTTTTGACCCGAGTTGACCCTATGACACCCCTAGGACTCATGTCGCCTATTTATAACCTTGTTAAATGCGTATTCGTTCTTCTCCCTGATTTCACACAAAACATCACTTATACTAGTTACGATCATTCTGCCAGGGACTGTGAAGCGCCACGTTTTCTTTAAATCCTAATTATTACGTACGAGTTAATTTCGATGTTACTTGTATCTATTTGTGTTTCATCTACTCGTTGGTTTGAGTTTAGGTTTAACGGATTAGAATATAAGATATTTAAGCGTTGCATGCCAAGTGTTTGATAAAATGTCTAGCTAAACTAATAACACTTTACATGCATTTATTCTGTTTTGCGGACAATAAATGACTCATGGTATTCTAGAAGAGTGTTGTTTCGAGAAATATATTGCTTTAGCAAATCAATATTAATTGGTAAATTAGTATTGTCACAAAACTAATGTGTTAGGCCGGTGTAAACGAGCCATTGAAGTTAATGAGTGAGGTTTTGGCGTTGTCTGTAGTTTAGGTTATTTTGAATCGTGATTTGATTGATAAAAGATGTTCCAGCGTGTTATTTATTATGAAATGCTTGATCATTGTTTGATAGTTACAAGCTGTAAAAGAGGTTTTCTGCTATTTCTGTTAATTCTGTTATGATTATAGAGTACAGCAATATAGAACTCGAGTATATATAATTTTGCTCTACTCAATGTCTCGGCCAGTATTGGCTTAAAGACATTTCTACCCTTTGATGTAGATAATGTCAACATTTGGATGTATGATGGATTATTTTACAAGCTACACTACTCTTTTGTTGTTAAAAGATAACTTTAGGCAGGGTGAAATGGTCATCTGGTTGACAACGCGTTGTGGGGTGGACTACGCGTCCTAGGGGCCCTTCACCCACTACTCATGCTCTTACAAGCTACATATTTCTAAAAATGCCAATAGATTAGTTATACAAAAGAATGTAGTCATTTGTATAGCCTGTCTCTAATTTAGAGCAGTGAACCTGTCAACTGAAGCCATCTTGACTTATTACGTGACGTCAGCATTCTTTTGTTAGCAAACTCCAAGCTGATTTCGTGTTTGATTTTTTGGGAAAATCGACATGAACAAGTCATTCTATACAAAAAGTTTCATTTGTCTCGTCGATGTTATATTATTATGTATAGGAGAAAGGAGACCAAAGAGGTCTCACGATTCGCAAACTTAATTCAAGGAGATAACTTTAGTGACGATTTTCCTGTCGTCACTATAGCCCTTTTTTCTTGTTCTTGTTGCTTTGTCTTCCCAAGCGTCAGGTAAACAAAAATATCGATCATGCTTTAGTTTAGGTAATTTACTATATTGATTGTGTTAGGGTTTATGATTATATTACTGGATCCTTTATTATTTTGTTAGTTTAATGTACTGTAACAGGTTATTAGTTGATTCATATTTGATTTATAACCAGTAGGATGGAATATATGATTAGTTTTTTGAGTTAGTTTTATATTCAGTTTGTCAAAAAGTTTGTCACATTAGTATGTGCATTGCGGATCTAAGAATAACATATATGACCATCATTGGATGATTCCTGTAAATTGCGGTTCTAAGTCTTGGTGTTGGTATCCATAGCTTTTATGTTTTAGGGTGTTTCCTGTAACGTTAAAACGTGGTAATACATGTGTTCTTCTTGAATTTGTGGGTTTATTAAGACACTAGATAATTTGGAAAGTGTATATGGATATCAGCAATTGCAGGTGTTTTGTGTAACTGTTTCTCGCTCGGTTTGCTTGCTCTAACACACACACACCCCTTAAATCAATGCAAGGACCATCTACTAAGTTGTTAGTTGTAATGAGCCTCTCAATGGACTAACCGCCATGAATGGAAGTTAAACTATCTTTAAGGTTTAGGACTTGTATAGTTTTGATGCTAGTGTACTTGATTTTTCTTCCTACTAAGACGGGTTGGATACAGTGGGTGATGGATCCGGGAATGCGTTGTTTTTTTAGTAGATTTAGATTTGGGGGGGGGGGGGGGGGGGGGGGGGGGAATCGGGTTCAAATTCTTGGGGTCGGATAATTAAACCGGTTGGTGGAATTCGAGTATGAAATTGATGGTGTTAACTAATTAAAGATTAAAAGTTAAGTTAAACTAGTATTATGTTTCAAATTAATTTTAAACTAACGTGATAAACTCAAACAAAAATAAATGACAATTAAACAAAATAGATGGTAACTTAACTTGGTACTAAAATTAGTTAATCCTAAAATCGTGAATGAAAATTCAATGTCATAACTCCCGATTAATAGAGTTAGAATTATTATTATTTCCGGGTTCAAATTTTCCACCGGTTGCTAGAATTTGTTCCAAAGGGTTGTGAAATATGTGAACAAATGATCGAACATGGGTTATGAAAGAGTAAAAAAGGTCGGGTCAAAATAACCGTTTAGAAAGGGGGGAAAAAATGGTTCTAGGATGAAACAATGCAATTTTGGTACACAACCACAAAGACGATTTATGTAATTTACTCTAATTATTTTTTTATATGAAAAAAAATAAAAAACTACACTAACTTTACCATTTCACCCATCTTTTTCGTCGTCTTTCAACATCTGCCGCCGACAGACTCAAGTTTACCAGTCATACTTTTGTTTCTTCTTTTTCTCGTTTTTGGAATCTAAAGGTATGCACCGATTATTTTCGAGTTTTTATTGAAAAAATCAAAAATGAATTACACACTAGCAAGTATTTCTTGATTGGATTGCTCTATAGATCTGTTGGAATCACCCCACAAAAAAGCCCTTTTTTTGTTGGTTCTTAAAGAGCTTCTCGGTTGGCTATTAAGTTCTGGTCTATTGAGCTGGCTTGTTAGCTTAGTAAGTTCATAATTTCACTTAGTTGTCACAACCATAATTATCAAGCAGGTCCTTTTTATGTCTTTGTAGACAAAAATCCTCTACCATTGAACAATTTCTCAAGCAATTTTGTTTACAAAACGCAAAAATAATATATATATATTTTTTTTTTATACATGCCAAAGTGATGGAAAACAAAGAATATCTTTTACATATCCTCCTAGTTTGTCAAATGCTAGCAAAAAGGATATCCTTATCTACATTAGAAAAACTGTCCGCTGATGTTTATTACCAATTTAGCGGTTAAGTTCTAGAATGGCTCAAGTTTTTCCACCCAACATTTGGATAGAAAATATTGCTTCACTAACATAGGCAGGCAAATAAAGGGCAACTCTTTAGTACTCCTAATTTGTAAATTTATAGGCTTATAAAAACTTTTATACATAGACTTCTTATTTCTCAACTCGCTTGTCGTTTTTAGCTTCTTTTTTCCTTTTTTAATTACTGGTGGCTGCTGTAAACTTATCAAACTTTAGGCACTTGAAGATAGATTTCCCGCCAAAATTTATTGCAAATAAACTTTGGCCCATTGTGATGAACAAATATGCTGATAATTACTACATATTTTTTGGCCATCAACAGGTACATTCAAGCTTTTATGATCTCTACACATGACTAATACAATTCCTCAACTTTTCAAAGAGCTTCACGATGTACTTAAAACCGCAACCGCTTTTTACGGCATTCGAATTCCTTTTTTGCCTGATTGTTACGAGGACATGTTTTACAAATCACTGGACTATCAGTCCGTAGGTTTGCGTGTGGGTGATATCCAGGGGCTCCTTAGACAGATGGGCAACATGGTGCTGCTGTTTCAAGCGCGAGGAACCAAGGAGGAACGTGTGATGTCTGCTAGCATTGTAGAAGCCAGACTACGTGCATACCTGAAGCCTGAGGTTAAAAAATTACTCGCCAAGCATCGTGGTGGAATCAAGTTCAGCTCTTTTGACGATTCATACAAGAAACAGTTTAAGCGAGAATTGGGCTATGAGTACTATGCTTTGAACGATCTTGACCATCTTTGTGAAGTCTTGAAAGATATTCTGGTGGTGGAAGTAGCAAGTCCCTCAGGAGAGAAGGTGATAAAGGCGGCGGTCAAGATCTACAATTTAAGAAAAAGGAAGAGGGATGAATGAAAAGATAGAGGGTTGCCGGATATATGAAGAAGATGATGATACTTTACTTTCTCTTTGGGCAAAAGTATTTTTGTTGGATCGTTTCAGGAGCATGCTTCTATCTTAGTTTTATCGGTTCAAATGATTACTATTATACTTCCATGTCAAACTTATCTGTTTATGTTTTCAAACCTCGTTGGATCGTTTCAGACTCCTTGTTTTGTTGAGTCAATTGAAATATTGAATACATGGTTCTATACAGCCCAATCTAATAGTAGAAATCAGGGTAAAATCCCAACTAAACAGGCTTTTCATTTGTATTCAAAGGCTTTTACTTTTCAAATGAGTTATGTTTCTTTTGGGTTCACTTTTGCCTCTTGACCCAAACAAGTGAACACACTTGTAAAAAGTAGTTCAGCTTAATTGTTTCGAATTGAACAATTTGGTGTTTCTCAATGTCAAGTTCTAGAACGGCTTAGGTTTTCCAGAAATCAGTTCACTAACATAGGCATGCAACAATGACAACTCTTTAGTATCAAATTAGTTGGAGTAAGGACTAATCTCATAATCTTTGCAATATATAGGCAGGCTTATAAATCCTTATACTTCTTATTTATTGTATTTCTCAACTGGCTTGTCGTTTTGAGTTTTCTGAATTAGTGGTCACATGTTCGCTGTAAACTTATCAAACTTTAGGCACTTCAAGATTGATATAAGTGATTTCCCAAATATGGATGTGAAGCACGGAGTTCCAAAATTATTGCAAATAAAGTTTGGCTGAGTGTGATGAACAAAGATGCTGATAATTATATTTTTTGGCAGTCCATTCCAGCTTTTATGATCTACGTGTGACTAATACAAATACTAATGTTGTCTACCGAGAGCTTCTAGTGGTACTCGGAAGCAATTGGACCGGACTTTCAGTTTCTCTTTTGCCTCTTTTAGAGTCAAGTTACTCGGTAGAGTTTGACAGATCACTGGACTATCATTCGTTAGGTGTGAGTAATATTGAGGAGCTCCTTGTTAAGATGGGCAACAGGGTGTTGTGGTGTGAAGAGCGAGAAAGCAAGGAGAAATATGCATATTTAGCTTCTTTAACTGCTTATTTATTGTTCACCTATGCTTATTTTACCTTTAGCCTTCAAGTTCAAAGCCTAAAATTTGCTTTTCTCTTCAAAATTTTCAAACAGTCACGTGTTTGGCATAACTAGTGTTTTTGGCCTAAAAATAGTTTTTACCCAATTTTCAGGTTTCAATCAGCTCTCTTTCATAGATCGTAATAGTTTTCTATCAAAAAATTTCACTTCCTTAAAGTTTTAAAGCCTTTTGATTAGATTTTCCAAGGTTGAAGTTCATAACTGTTTTATCTTAGGTAATTAGGGTAGAAATAGATTAGGACTTAATTAGTGGTTACCTTTGTTTAAAACAAGCTCATCTTAGTCCATTATAGTTGTCCATAACTGGTACTTGGACTTTCTTGGGTCAAATCACTCAATTTGACCCATTTTGCAAAACTGTCCACAATTTCAAAAGTATTCAAACAAGTTTTGTCTTTGGTTTTTAATTTTTTATTTACAAGTTAAATTTTCTAAATTTTTGCATGCAATTAGGCTGGCAGCTAGTCTAGTTAACCCCCATTTTTATAAATTTTTTTTACAAGCTTCTTACCAGCTTTTGATCAGGCCTAAAACACCCCTGAAACTTGCAGGCCTGAATTTCCAAAAAAATGTCATAATCAGTTTTTGTTTTTGATTTTTCATGTTTTTGTTTCTTGCCCATATAACATGAAATCTGGCATGTTGTTGTTTGTTTGGTGATTTAGTTGTCTCCTATTTTTTGGAATTTTTCTTTGAGCTTATTTATAGCTTTGGGATGGCATGAAAGTTACCCCTCTAGGCCTGTTTTTCTCATTGGCAGCCTTAGTTTAGGAGTTGCCATTTTGTGCTTTTTAGATGCTTATAGCCTGCTTATTCTCTGTTCCTTAGTGTTTCTTAGGATTCCCTTTTCCTTTTGCTTATTTCCCCCTTGTTTAGCTGTTAATAGCTTGTTGGTCTCATTAGTTAAGCATCTCACTTGCTTTCTAAATTTCTTTCAAATCTGTCATGAAATTGTGTTTCTTTTGGCTTATTGGATAAGCATAATAAAAAGAGTTTTCAACAAAGTTGTCTATTTTCTCATTATTAAAAAGTTGCTTTTAAAAAAAATGTTTCTTTCTAAAGCTGAAGGCCAGGAGTCGAACCCCTGACCGCCTACTCAGACACAACACAGGAACCACACAACCATCTGAGCTCACTACTATTTCTTTTTAATGTTTATGTAGTTAATTATTTATAGTAGTACTTTCTTTGTTTAGCTTATTTACCTTATCAGTATTTTGTTTGCTTATTTTTCTGCTTATTAGGTTAAGTTTCCCCCTCCCAATATTTTCCCTAGATTAGTTATAACATAATTTAATTTCCAAAAAAATTTCAGATTTTTCTCAAATGTTTTAGTATTTTTAATCATTTATTTTCTTTTATTTAGTTTTTAATTCATAATAAATTCAAAAATTATCAAAAAAATAAAATTCTTTTTTCCAAAATTTTCTTTTATCATTAAGAACGTAGAAAAATCATTTTTACACCCGTAGGATTAGTATAGCCTCAAAATCACGTTTTATTTAGCGCGCTTACTTTTTTTTTTTACTTTACGCGTTATTAACTTAGATTACATTTTAGGTTTCCCTAGCTCCCGTTTATCATTCCCTTAGACTTTTAAGTAGATTTTAAACTTTGTTTGTCACTACTTGTTTAGATTTGCGTTTTAGTTTCGTTTATTCTATTTTTTTCGTACGTTATTCGTAATTCCCGCAGTTTTAAATCAAAACCAAAAACTCGTCATTCAAGCACTTTAATTTCAAACCCTAATCAATATCCTCAATTCACGTCTCGCCGGGAAACGACTCGAGAAATCACTTGCCCGGTATTCTTCAAAATATCGAATACGTGAGTTTTACGCGTTAACCTTTTTAACGAAAGGTTGATTTGTGATTCTTACGACTCATTACCCTTGAGGTAATCTTGCCCGATATTCTTGATACTCTCCTTTTGATTGATTCTCTAAGTATATCAATAACAAAATGGAAGCCCAAGTCTTTTACAAATAGATGATAGATCTAATATAAATATGTTTATGCTATTTTAAAAGACTTCATTTAAGTGTCATTTGAACTTTGGACCATAAAGCTATATATAAAATTTCTTAACTCCTTTTTATTTGACTCAGTAAGCTTTGAGTGATAACAAGGACATAAAACAATATGAAACGAGATCAAACACCTGATAAACGACAAGAACGAGAAGAGCTATGGTAAAGAAAAAAAGAGTAGCCATGCAATTATCTCCCACATGGATCAACAAAGACAAGTTTACAACGATAGATTTCTCAAATTTTACCGGAGAATGATGTGTGATTCTCCGGTACCGGAATGATTTGTATTTCAATATTATCTTTCTCAGGCACGCGATCATTCACGTAAAAAGGTTCATAAGAGACCTGTATATTCGGTTTTCAGTAATGAAACCATCCACAAGACATTCTATTCATTTACTATTTTGTGTGTGTGCGCACGCACGCATAATACATATTTTTTGGTGATTAATTATGGTATTCATTTGCCACATCATGGATATTCTAGTAACGAACAATTGGCCCATTCTGAAAAAAGCCGCCCAACTATGAATAGCTCGAATCTTAAGAGCATCCACAATGCATTTAATGTTCAGTAGAGTACCACGTCACCACGTCACTGCTACGTCAGAATCTCATAACTTATAGTGCATAGAACCTACAAGGTTTAACAGAGTTTCACATCATCTTATGTTTTAATCGTTAATTATGTTCTCAGTTACTTTTGTTACCTAAAAAACTCGAATAGAATACTAAAAGAAAAATACAGGAATAGGAAAAATAGATTTTGCTAACTATATAATAAGGGACAAAACATGATCAAGTATGACTCGGTGCAAAGAAAAAAAAAATTAACCGTAATATAATAGTCTTAAAAAGTGAATGAAAACGAAGAATTCATTAAAACAATAAATAAATGAACATATTAACTAAATAATACTGGAAAAGCATTTCGATGAACCGGGTGCATTTAACATGCATTTAGAAAAAAAATGATGTTCTTTTAAAAAATTAACAGTAAATCGAAAAAATCTTAGGGGTTCCCGGGAAACCCGGCCCTTGTTCCGTCCTTGTATAAATAATTACGTGAACACTAAAAAGAGAATTAGAGATAAAATCTATTTTTGTTTAGTACAAACTAAAAAATAAAAAATAATAATAAAAAATAAAAAATCCCCGAGACTCCGCAGGTCATAGGATTACTTTTTTTATATAGGTTTGTTCTCTTATAAATACATGCATTTAGAAACACATTGACACACACACACTAAATTCGAGTTAAACACAAACACGTACAATATTTGAAATGTTCGCGCAATCTTCTATCAAAACCGTACCAGATTGCCTAACTACCTGTTTACGAAATAACTTGCATTTAAATTAATGACAGTGGCTACTTTTATTATTGTTAGCGGATATTTTGTATGTTGGTTTAGTATATTGGACTCAAGCCCGCTACCATGTTTGCTATATTATGTACCTAATAATTGATAATAATCATTCACATCTTACATGGTACGAGGCAAGCAGAACCCGTGCTACGCACGGGCTTTTATCTGATTGTTAATCGTGTATTATTTCTGTGTATTGTCGAGTGCATGCGTATTTATAGTTTAGTATGTTGTATGAAACGTTTTTACTTTATTATTTAAAAATATAAAAATAGGTGATATTGTTTTGGTTTTTTGGTCTCTATATTTTCTAAATGGGCTTGTCGTTATTAATGTCATACACTTGATGCATTTAAAAAAATTCCTTTGATTGTTTTGGACTATTATGTAACCTAACAATAATAGGCCAATATGCAACAATCTATAGCTAAATCTGCCGAGAGAAATCTTTGTTAATTATTATTCAATGTGCTAACCATAAGAAAAATATTTATTTGTGTTTCATTTTAGTAGTTAGCGATTCGAGCTCGCAATGACATCCAATTGAGCAGTATGCAAGCCTCAAACCTTCGCCTTAGGGGATAACCCTACTCCTGATTCTGTTTATCTCCGCCCCTGAAGGTTCATGGTGAGACTCGAACTTGAGAACTTTCTAAAGTTACCTCCCCAAGGTTAGCCTTGGTGGCCAACCGAGCTTGCTCAGTTGGTTTGTGTTTCTTTTTACTTAAGGTTGAAATTTACTATTGTGGATTTTTTTTTTTTTTTTTTTTTTTTTTTTTTTTTTTTTTGCACTGGGATTGAGGTAAGTTTGTAATTGTGTATTTGTGTTTGTGTTATTACTTGCATTGTGTGTTAAGTAACTTTTAAACGTTCATATTGTTTCCATGAGGAAACGGAAGCCGCATTCAGAACCCGTGCTACACACAAACTATGTATCTAAGTTTTCATCGCGTAATGTTTGTGTAAATTGCCGAATATACAATAATCTATAACTAAGGCTGTCACAGGAGATCTTTGTTGATTGTTGAAAGGAATTTGTTAATATTTGCGTAAATATTAGTTAAAACCATCATTATTTTCCTGGGATATGTATGGATGCAAATATCTAGTTTATCATTGGAACTTTGGAAGGCTAATCAAATATCTTTTTAATGTCTATCACGTTTGTACTTCGTATTGCCTAGCCAATTTTACGGTGAATTTATTATCCTTCAAAATTAATATAAAGTGCGAACAACTTTTTTTGGATAATCAAGACTGTCATAACGCATAATTGCACTTTTGCATTTTTCTGGCAATACCTTCAATAAAAAAAAAAAAAAAAAGTGTTTCAAGAACATCATAGAAAAATCAAAACATATAAAAACTCACACTTCTTAAATGCTTTCTATTTAAGCTCACTTGCTGTAGTGCGCCCCGCCAATATACAACGCAAATTAATCATTATAAGCCAAAAGATAAATCTCGAAAACACATATCTCTCAAAAGAGAGATCTTAACGTAACCCATATCTCCATTTTCTATTCTCATGTACAACCAAATGTACAAATACTTTTTACGCAAAGCAGAGTAAACAAATTGTTTCAAAACTTTCTATACTACACAAAAAAATAGTACTACCATTATACAATACTTTATATTTTTCACCACAATGTTGCAAAGGAGAAGTTAAAATAAATATCATAAATACCAAACAAAACGTATTCATATCGATATCGATTGTTATCATTGTTCTTGATCTCGTGTTGATTTATAAATTCATAAATGTTGTTCTTGATCTCGTGATGATTTATAAATTCATAAATATATATGCATTCATATTTTTGTATCATACGTCCTGCTAACGGCACTCTTGATGTACGTGACAATAAACCACAACTTGTATATTCTTCTAATATTGATGTAACAAATCTAAGTGGGCTTCATTATAAAATCTGTTCCGACCCAATTTTTTAAACCATAACTTGCGTTTTTTGATATATTAGATATTTGAAGTGCTGATATTCGAATTTGAGTGAGCTTGATTCTATGAAGTGGTCTTCTTTAAACTTTACTTCCTAGTAAATGTTTTTGATTATAACTCACCGACAAAAATAAACAACTAAAACCCGGATGCCAGCCCATGTTTAATGATCCAAATGCCAACCCATAAAATAATATAAATAAACCCATACTATCACCTCCTTAAAATACCTCTAATCCACCATACCCTAATTTTTCATACACTTGTAACCCTAATCCGCGTTTCACAAAAACATATGCCTCCCTCAAACTACTTGCAGCTTCTACTATTTTATCTCATTTCACCAAAAGATAGATCGGTTCTTTCTTTCTGCTTGGTATAACCGAACACCAAACACAAATCACTTCGTCTTTCTTTCGTCTTCTAAACCACGAACTCAAATAAATCTCAATCACTCGGCCACAAAAACATTGATATTGTTTCTTTCTTCTTCAACCCACACGAAACCTTCTTGTCTTCTCACAACGGCTTCAAGATCTTATAAGGTCTAGGGTAGGTTTGTATTTTTGTTTTAGTGTTTTGTTGATCGAAAGAAAGAAAGGATGTTAACAGCCACGTTCTTGTTCTTTCCTTTATCACTTTCGTATCTCTTTCAAACCGAAGAGATAATGACATATTTGTTATTGACTTTTTCTATTATTTTTGGATATAAAAAACAAAAAGCTTTGCTATGTTTCGAGTTTGTGTATGAGATGGTTGGTGACTTTCTTTAAACGTGGGGTGGGATAGGATAGTGGATGGAATTTTGTTATACTTGGTAAAAAATATACTATGAAAATTGACCAACTGTGAGTCGTAATGCAAGCACATGGATGTTGATTTCCAGGAAAGGTGTTATTTATAGTTAAATTATTTGTGTAACCTATGGATATGAAAGGACTATTCATATGAAGAGACCTTCATATTAAATCTGGATGAATACTAAACAACTCCAACTTCTTTCTAACTCTAAAACCTCTATCATCATAACTCCACTTTAAATTTTAGGACTGAATCTTATAGTATTATAGATATTCCTAGAAGCGGGCTTGAGCCCAATATACTAAACCAACATACAATTAACAAAAAATACGGATTCCTTTTATATAGTTTTGTTCTCTTATAAATACATTCGATCAATATATTCAGTACGTGTTTTTGTTCTACCAGTAACTAGTTTGCATATTCTTCTTCTTAATTATTGTTGCTTTGTCTTCCCAAGTGTCAGGTAAACATGAATATCGATCATGCTTTAGTTTAGGTTTACTATATTGATTGTGTTAGGGTTTATGATTTATTATACTGTAACAAGTTATTACTTAATTTATATTTGATTTATAACCAGTATGATAGAATATGTGGTTAATTTTACGAGTTAGTTTTGAAATTAGTTGTCAAAAAGTTTTTCGCGTTAGTATGTGCATTGCGGATCTAGGAATAACAAATATGGCCATCATTGGATGATTCCTTTAAATTGACGTTCTAAGTCTTGGTGTCGTTATACATAGTTTGTCTGTTTTAGGGCGTTTCTTGTAACGTTAAAATGCAAATTAAACCATTAAACGTGGTAATACTTGTGTTCTTAAATTTGTGGGTTTATTGTACGCTTAGAACAAACATTATATAGGTAGACACTAGATAATTTGGAAATTAAGTGTATATGGAGGTAATGATATTAGCAATTGCTGGTGGTTTTGTCATTTGTGTAACTAATTCTCGGTTTGCTTGCTCTAATACCCCCCCCCCCCCCCCCCCTCTAATCACTCCAAGGACCTACTAAGTTGTAAGTCGTAATGAGCCTTTCAAAGGGCTAACCACTATGATTGGAAGTTCAACTATTTTTAAAGGTAACGGTTTGATGCCGGTGTACTTGGTTTTCTTTCCTACTAAGTTGGGTTGGCTACATGTAGATTAGATGACCTATATGAAAATGTACTTCGAGTTAACGAGATCTGTTATAGCTTGTGGGTCATGTGCAATTATTTATTGATTGGATTGCTCAATAGATCCCGAAAAAGCCCTTTTTTGTTACTTCTTAAAGAGCTTCTCGGTTGGGTTTGCCTCTATTAAGTTATGATCTATTTGTTAGCTTGGCCATTTCCATATGTCAAATGTCTCACCTATACCATATTCATAAGCACAAACACCTCTCAAAATCAGCCCTTCAACATGACACATATCTTTTCCGATTGATTTTCTTTTATTATCTCCTATACCCTTCTCAAAATCTTCCTTCTGCCTCCCTTTCTGATACAATTTAACAGCAGCCACTATACCACTTTTCTTGACATTTCAAAGACCTTCAACATATATAGCTCATATCATTGTCTTTATTCTCTTTTAAGATTAGGAATTGGTTGCACCCACTCAGTTAAGACCTTTCCCATATTCTTTCTTTGTTTGTCCCGCCACCATGGACGAGCCATGTTCCCTTCATAATCACAATTCAAACTATTTACAACCCTTCTCCTGTTAATAACCTCATTATTTTCCACTTTGTCTTGACTTTTGATCAGGTTGTCATCTCCTTTATTCTTTTCCCTAATTCAAGCAACCAACAAATTAGCACCCTTTTGTATACAACCCACACTTGAAAAGTTTTCAGGTTGTCATCTCCTGTGTTTATCATCCAATTCAACCAACTCCTTTGATTCCATTCCTATACCCTCAACTTTCTCGTCACAAAGCTCGTCAAGAACCTTTAACTCCACACATTTGGTTACCTGACCATTTGCATTTTCTTTACAACACTCACTGTTCTCTTTCTTGACTCCCTTTGAAAGATTATTCTTCAACATCTCGTTAGTCCCTTCTTGCAACTTAGCCATCGTATATGCATGTGAGAGGGTTTTCAGTATGTACAATCTAAGAGGCTCCTTGATTTCCGTTTGTAACCCTGACATAAAGAGACTAACTAAACACCGTTCGCCTAAACCCATTTTTCTAGTCCAAAAAATGTATGAATTGTGGTAAGAAGTGAAAGAATCATAATATTCTCTAACCGACCCTTCTTGTTTAATAAATTTGATGTATGCATCATTTTCACCATCACTATTTATACCATATCTTCCATTGTTTTTCCCCAAAATAACAATTCATATTCAGAGAATATGAATGGAAATGATACAATGATTGGGTATTTATAAGGGAGGACGGAGGAAGGTAACGGCTTTTCCCACCTAAACTGAGTTCTAACAAACTTTGACTTTCTGTTGACTTTGACCATTGGTTGACTTCCAGCATTTGACTCACATCAGCATGCAACAATGACAACTCTTTAGTATAAAATTAGTTGGAGTAGAGACTAATCTCATAATATTTGCAATATATATATAGGCAATAGGCTTATAAATCTTTATACTTCTTATTTATTGGATTTATCAACTGGCTTGTTGTTTTGAGCTTTCTGAATTAGTGGTCACATGTTCGCTGTAAACTTATTAAACTTTAGGCACTTGAAGATTAATATAAGTGATTTCCCAAATCTGGATGTGAAGCTAAAATTTATTGCAAATAAACTTTGGCTTAGTGTGATGAACAAAGATGCTGATAATTATATTTTTTGGCAATCAACAGGTACATTCCAGCTTTTATGATCTACACATGACTAATACAAATATGTCAACGGAATCCTCGGATGTCTACGGACAGATTCAAGAGGTACTTGGAACCTATGTGTTCGGATTGCCATTGTCACTAGATTGGTGTGATTTAGAGAGAACTTACTGGCTAAAGTTTAAAAGATCACTGCCTGGTCAGTCCTTAGGTGTGAAAAATCTTGAGGAGCTCCTTGATAAGATGGGCAACATGCTGGTGGTGTTTGAAAAAAACAAGATTAAATGGGTGATGTCTGCTCGTATTGTAGAAAACAGACGAAAGTATTTGAAGGGTGATGTTCAAGATCTATTGAGGCGTTGTGGTGAAATCAAGTTCGATTATTTTGAGGATGTTTACAAGGAATATTTTCATTGCAAAATTGACTATTATTTCTATGGTTCGACCAATCTTGATCATCTTTGTGAAGCCTTGAAAGATATTCTGGAAGTGGAATCAGATCGCTCAGGAGAGAAGGTGATGAAGCCGGTGATGTCTGCTCGTGTTGTAGAAACCAGACTAAACGACTATTTGAAGCCTGATGTTCAAGAATTATTGAGGCGTTATGGTGAAATCAAGTTCGATTCTTTTGAGGATGTTTTCAAGGAATTTTTTCATTGCAAATTGGTCTATTATGTCTATGGTTTGACCAATCTTGATCATCTTTGTGAAGTCTTTAAAGATGTTCTGGAAGTGGGAGTTGATAGCTCAGGAGAGAAGGTGATAAAGCCGGTCAAATGCTACAATTTAAGAAAAAGGAAGAACCGGATGTAAAGGTAGAGGGTTGTCAGACATATGAAGAAGATTATGATGATATTTTACTTTCTCGATCTTTGGGTAAAAGTATTTTTGTTGGATCGTTTCAGGAGCATGCTTCTATCTTTTAGTTTTATCGGTTCAAATGATTAATATACTTCCATGTCAAACTTATCTGTTTATGTTTCAAACCTTGTTCAATCGTTTCAGACTCCTCGTTTTGTTGAGCCAATTGAAAGTTTTATTTGGAAGCATCTTATTTGGTCAAAATCAATGTTTGTTTATATGCCTAGTCATAAAACTGGATTTACGATAATCACTATTCTGAATAATCACTATGGACCGTGATAAGGCCTATTTTTAGTTTACCATTCGTGGAGGAGTCATGTTGGAGGAGTGTTTGGATATAGTTAATATCTCCTGATTGACTTCATGGTGACTTATTTTCTGCTCATTCGGTTTAGGCCACGGATTTCCTTCTTTTTTGCTCGAATGAATATTCTTCTACCATCCCAGTGGTGATTCATGTGTGGCCCAAGCCGCTTAGTACAGCCGTCTCGTATCGAAATAATGTATTATGCTCATTAAATATAAAATTGACTGAGTTCATATTTACCCTTGCCACGATCACAAAATGCTTGAATTTTACATTTCTAAAAGAACACATTTGAAATAGTATAAGAATAATTGACATTTGCTACATTTTATGAGCTCCAAAGGATGTTTAATTCACAAAAAGAAGGTAAAGGAGCTACGCTCCTGTCAACACGAGACCAAACACGAACCAATCATACGGCATACATATATGTCACCCACATATGACCCAGATGCGCGAACTGCCACAATTATCATGTTAGCCCTACATTTCAGGATCCCTATTCGATCACCATATATAATCTTCTTCGAGTAAAGACAAAAGCATGTACATTTTACATTTGAACAAAAGAGGCAAAGGACATGAAAAAGGCCTCCTAATTCTCTCATGAATCTTAGTGGCTACACAGCACTATAATACGCTGTAATGAGCCCCCTCCCTCACATACCCTTACGATTACATGTTACAGCGAAAATAAAGCCAAGCACCACTTTAGTGACCTTCAAATTCATAAACCTAATACGAATAGTAGTAGCATATCACATATAAACATATACTTATTTGTTGCCAGAAGAAAAAAGGATGCCATTTGCTCCTCAATTAGTACGTTTCGATATCCTAACCTGATTGTCGTTCCAGGCGGCACCACCTCCAACGAGACACTGTTTTCCTAAATAAATACATGAGAATCAGACAATTTCTAGCGGTCGATCATCAATAACATCATACATTCGATTTTGGACCGCCTTGACAGCAGCCACTCTTGCTGCATTAGCCACGCGGTTAGCTGCAGTCACTGCTCTGTTCACCCTCTCATCCACGTCAGCTACAACAACTGCGCGCTTTCTCAGCTATACGCCTTGATTCCTGAAAAAACAACCCATTCTCATTTAACGGTTTTGCTTTGAGAAAATAGAGAAGCGTGGGTTAATGGGTCCTAGTGAGAACTGTTATTACCTGGACTGCTTTAAGGACTTTGGCATGAGAAATGGTTGTAGATGATGACCCAGCATCAGAAGTATCTTGAGAAGTGGAAATAGTAAGAACCCCGTTATCTCAGTAGCCCGAATGAGTGTCTCCATTTCTAAAAGTATACATACCACAACCTTGTCTTCTTCCTTCATGCCAAGCACCCTCGTACCGATGTCTGTTTGCAAAACGGTATACACCAAAATCGTGCATTTTGCCTGCAAAATATTCTCCAGCATGTGTCCCCATTTTTGCACCATCATGTAATAGCATAAGCTCAAATTATATACAAATGTAAATAGCAGGATAGGTTGTTCAACACAAGTGTCTTTAGTTAAATGTCTAAAATACTCGAAAAATGACTCCAATGCACCAGATCAATAGCATAAAATATTTGTAACCGTAATTATGAGTAATAAGTAATTTAAGGTATGCAGGATGTTAACATCTTTGTGGGACATCAAATACATAACTAGATAAAACATGTAACCATCATCAATTTAACAAACTCGCCAACTTCTAGTACAAAAAATTATAATACTCATAACAATAAACTCGTGATGACGATGCATATATACAAACTAATAGAAAAATGTATCAGTGGATCTGTACGATACGACTCAGTTCATTAACTATTTTAAAAAAGATTGTTGCAAATAGCTGATATAGTGGACTTAATCAACATAAATCATATTATAAACATTATGAATGTGTCGTCAATATTGAAACAGGACATAACCATCATTTAGAAACCAAAATCAGATTTTTCAACATAATGTGTGGCACGGGAGCCTGTGGTAACAAAAATAAGGCCACGTACTTGAAGGTATAAAATGTATCAAACTTATATAAACAGTTCTATATTGATCAGTTCCTTCTTATGGTAATACTAGTAGTGATAGCGAGATCAAAATAAATAGTTATGTATCAGAAAATGCTACCTTTTTAAGACTAGTTCTGAAAAAAGCAAGTCCATTAGAGGAACATAACCATAGCAGCGCAGCCCGTTCGGCCAAATGTTAAATGATATATCTTCTAAAACGTTTCCAAACGTTCCGCGCCAAACATACCCTTTATACTAAGAATTCAAGTTTATACACCAAATTTAAAATTAACACATTTATATACAAAATTTCTAACTTTGGTGTTAATTAAAAAAAAAAAAAAAAAAAAAAAAAAAAAAGGTTTAAAATTCTAAAAATTCTATGTACACTCTACATAAGACAGTTTTTTGTCCAACTTTTGACAATTTGTCTTTTAATTGACTGTATAAAACGTTAAAAAAGGGAACGCATTGTATGTTATATTTGCATCATTAGCTGGTCAATCTTGTCGAGTTAGCAGCGTAGAGAGGAACCACCTTAACTGGTAAATTATGTAGAAGTGTGGTTATATTAGTAAGTAGAAGCGTGCAGCTTCAACATAATGCATGGTTAGCACTTAGCAATAGTGCCATAAAGAATATTAACATAAGATTGTAAGTCATTGTTACAGAGCATTATGAAAATTGGAAAATTATACCTAGACCGAGTACCTAAAATTATATTTTCAAACATACTTTACTCACATTTATAATGCAGATAATCATTTTTCTTTAAACATTTGTGCGATTGTGAGAATGAATCAGGGATATGGTAAATCAGTAGCACTTTCCTCAACACAAAAGCATGTACGTATGTTAGGGGTGGCCTTAAAAGCGGGAGGCTGTACACTGGAGCAAGCATTAAACGTGGGCTAACACGATTATCAAGGGCCTATTGGAGGATGCAAGCACTGGACAGCCCCTGGCTGGCTGCGCAGCAGAAGAGCCAGTATCAAGTCAAATGTAATACGTCAGCTAAACATTAAACGTGTGAAAGTGGGCAAGGCATGCAGGTAACTAGCTTAGTAGCTTATTGAGCACATGTCAGAATTCAACAACTAACACTTATTTGTCTATTTTTTTTTACTTTTTTTTTTTTTTCATACATAATGTTATTATGAATACATCAACAATATTATTGCAATTAATACCTAAATAATCAAAATAACTTGGGAGTTTGTATGGATTAAACTATTGACTAAATGTGACTTTCAACCCATTTGACATATTTTACTTGTTCTTATGTTAGCAAATACTAGAGGTGGCAAAGCTAGCGAGTTGGGTTGGGTCAGGACACAGGTCAAAACGGATTGCGGATCACACGGGTCACAGGAGGCGGTTCAACTCTGAAATCTGGGTCAAGAGAGTCGGGTCGAACGGGTTATGGGTCGGTTGACCCACTCAGTTCTGAAAACTCTTCGAATTTTAAACTGCAGATAAAAACATAATTTTTTAATATCAACATCAAAAGAAATTTATTTGGATTTTTAAATTGTATTTAAAAGTAATTATAAAACAAAAAAAAAAGAATGATTTAATTGTTTAATAAACTTAGATTAAAAAGTAGAAGCCAACACTAAATAAATGAATTACTACGCATTAACTAATTAATAGTTTATAAAAAAACAAGATAAATAAGACCATAAAAAAATAAAAAACGTGACAATGAAACTATCTCTCCCACTCGTTCCTTTTTTTCTCCACCATAGACAACGTCATTATGTTGGTCATCCAATGACGTTGGCGGTGGTAAATGGTGGTTTCCAGTAATTCCGGCAACAATGACTTAGAAATTTGGAGTTTTGTGCAGGCCCATCCCAACTTTTTAATGACCCGTTCTTACACGTTCGGTGTTGAAGCTGAAGTAACAAGATGATCTGTTAACATACCTAAATCAGAAAGTAGTCACACACTAGCAAAAGATGCAATGAACAAAATCAGGCAATATATCACATTTTAACACTTCAATATCTTCCTTAAGTAAATGAACTACCAACAGACTGAAACTTGCATTAGGGCTTGTAAGTCTCACCACAATCCAGTTCATTGAGCTATACAATTAGTAGCAAAGAAATCAAGGAGTACAGTAGCAGATGATAAACGACTTTTTTCAATTGTGTAGCGTAACATTGTCTGACCATCTACACTTTTACAAATATTAGTAATTTAGTAACCAAAAAAATGATATCCCTGTGTAGAGGCAAAGATTTTAAGAATGGCGAAAATTCTGAAATCATTTAAAATTGCAGTCCGATCATTTTGATTATGAAATGCCTTATATAATTAAATTTCACCATCAGAATCTCCCAATCCAAACATCCTGCCTTAGGATTTGTCATTTACTATGAGTCACGTCTATAAGTAGTAAAGGGGCATATAATAGTTCTAGCCAAACGAGAGGATGAAGAATATTTTAGTCAGAAAAGAGCCAATATGAGAGTTAATATTATGTCTCTTTGTCCATAAAAGAACAGACATTAGAAGCTCCAAAATGGGCTTTCACAAAATAATACTCCGTAGCACTTAGACAGCCTTAACAAGTAGTGACAAGACAACAAAAGATAAAATTCCATACCTGTAATGGAAAGCATAATCACACACTAGCAAAAGATGCAGTAAACAAGAAGCTACCAGCAGAACACATGAAGTCCAATTCATGAAGCTCGCGAAAAGTTTTTGACACGATCTTGTATAGAACAGCCTTATGGTTAAATCCTATCACCATAAATGAATCCTCTTCACTTTCTCCCAGAGCAATACACCAGACATCTGAACGGATTGACCATCTTTTGGGAAATGGCACAATAATGTCATCGAGATTAACAAAATACTTGAACGACCATTCAGAATACCCATTCCTCATCTCGTAAACATTCAACTGATGAGATTGAGTATTGTCCATACCAAGAAGAAGCAAACAACCACGAGACTCATACAACTTAATAAAAATTATATCGTCCCTTACATAGTATAAATAACCCAGAAGGAGGATCGATGTTGGCCCCGACGCTTAGGTTCTTTGATAAGAGATAACCAGCGTCTGGATACGGATTTAAATAAAACAAGTGGTAACCTGAGTAAGATTTCGTTTAGAAGGTCATCATTGGACACCACTGTATGTACGGACAAAGGGACATCATTATTTAACTCCGACAAATCCCCGGCAATTGTTTCCATCAAGAGTGTAAACCCTGTTGGGGTTTTGTATTTGTCATGTTTGGTTTCATGATTTAATGGGTTTGTGTTTTAGAGCAACTTTAGTTATGGGTGGGCCAACCAAGAAATTGAAGCATGATATATATAACTAATCACTGTTACGTATTTAATTTCAGAAAGAAAAATGATTGTTGTGCCTACTAATCATGTCTACAAACGTAACTAATGATTTGATTAATTGATTTCAAAAAATGATTGGTAGAAATTTAGTGAGAGAAATTACATAATAAACCAATTAGAAAAAATAAGAAATACCAAAATCTCTCATTTGGCGTAAGCCAAATTCTTGGCAAAATGTTTGGCGAATACTCACCCCCGTGCAGTGGCAAGCCATGGCGAGCATGCCAGCTCTACTTGGCGAGGGTTGCAAGCCACTACACCCAACCCTCTTAGAATTTGATTGGGATGATAAAATTAATAATTATTTAATTTATATATTAGTAATTATACATTGTTTCAAAATAAAATTAAAAAATAAAATACAAAATAAAAAAATTAATAAACATGTGATTGAAAAGAATAATAAAATAAAAATTGAATTTCGATTGGTCAGATATTGTTGCATCCCACTAGTGCAGGTTGCATTGAGATTTGGAGATGAAACCTTGTGTTAGTGGAAAAAAAATACCAAACAATTAATTTTAGTTCAAACCCATTGAAAGCCGTATAACAAACGGGCCTAAATCAATTGTTTGCTTGAGGATCTAATGTGGATTTATATATGATGCCAAATAATGATGATTAGGTGAAAGTATAAAGTTTGTGTAGTTTTATAGAGTGTGGTCAACTTTTTTTCTTTATCTCTATCTCTTTTTATCTTGAATATTAATATAATAAATTTTAATTCAAATACATTTATTAACACATAAAATATAATTTTATGAATGATACTGTACAATTTAGTCTCTCACCTTATTTCTCTCATATGTATCCCAAATCTTAATCATATCCCAAATTGGCAAATCCTAATCATATTCCAAATTTATCTTTAAACCAAACGATACGTTAAGGTAATCAGTTTCGGTAATGATTACCAAAGTCAAATAATAGCTTCGTTAAAAGATGTAAGATTTGATATTTAGAATGATGGATAAACAACCATGCATTTATAAACCCCAACATAATGGGTGAGTTTAGTTCTCCACTTTCAACTTTTACAAACGAGTATATACTTTATTTCTTAGAGAGATTTTCATCAATATTTCACTCTATGAAACAAACTAGTTTTCAAACAATCATTCGTATTATCTTTTCTTGCTTTTTTGACTTTTTAGAAAGAGGAAGATGACAAACATTTCACAAAAATATTGATATCAAAACATAGCTAGAAACTTTTTCACAAAAAGTGAGCACCTCAAAGATCTACTCAAATATAAGCAATTGTTATGCTAGAGCACAAATCGGTAGTCGGGATTAATCGGTAGTCCGGCGGTCGACCCCTTTGTCGCTCGTAATCTGTCAAGGCGGGATTAATCGGATTGACATTTTTAGCAAGTTCTAGGTATTTTCGGCGAGTTTTGGGTTTTCTCGGAAAAATTTTCCTTAAAAAACATCTGGCAATAGATATAAATAGCGATTCTAAGTGATTAAAAATAGTTTACGACGAGTTTTGGGCATTTCCGGCAAGATTTGCAAACATCTGGCAAGTTTGACCATCGTTAACAGTCGTTGACCGCCGTTGACCACAGTTGTTGAATCGATTTACACAAATTGAAAAGGTTGTTCGCCCAATAGCGCTACGCGGTGATTAATCGGCCTTGTACGCCTTTTTTTTCAACGTTGATTATGTATATTGTATTATATATAGATAAATAGCTAGTAAGAAGCTAGAATTACTTCGATACTAACTTGAAACTACTAACCAAATTGATCCTCAATTGCAACACTGACCCTAACAAATACAATTGGTTCAACACATACATAGAAAGTGAAAATCCAACACACTAAGATAAAAACCCAACATCCAAAGTTACAAAACGAATATCACTAAGGGCTGATATGTATTTATATTATTTTCTGTGGTAAAACTGATACGTATTTATATTCTGTGGTAAAACCATTGCACGACTGCTGAACAAAAACATTACCCCCAACTCAGAGCTAATTTTGAAAGTGGTTACATTCCCTAATACTCTGGACGGAATTCTGATATCGAACGGCACAAAATCATATAGATCTCCCTCGATAAAACCTGGTATAACAAGACTGGAAGGAGGATCGATGCTAGGCATTTGGCCCCGACGCATAATGAAATTAGTGTCATTAATAAGAGATAACCAGCGTTTGGGTACGGATTTAAACAAAAGAAGTGAGATAGCAGGTAACCTGAGTAAGATTTCGTTTAGAAGGTCGTCATTAGACACCACTGTATGTACGGACAAAGGGAGTTTGCTGACATCATCATTTAACTCCGAAACAAGTGAAAGTTCCGACGAATCCCCGGCAATTGTTTCAATGAAGAGGGTAAACCCTAACTTTGGTTGTTGGGGTTTTGTGTTTGTATGGTGGTAATGTTTGGTTTGATGATTCAGGGCGTGTTTGTTTAATGGGTTTGTGTTTTAAGCCAACACGTTTTGTTTTTGTTTTTTTTCTTTTCTTTTTTTACAGTTACACATCTAAAAAGCATTTTCTTCAATAACTTATGTCAAAACTTCACTTTTAAGACCCACTATACCACATTAAAAACTCAAGAAACCAATTAGAAAAACGAAGAAACACCAAAACCTCTCATTTGGCGTAAGCCAAATTCTTGGCAAAATGTTTGGCGAATGCTCACCCCCGTGCAGTGGCAAGCCATGGTGAGCATGCCAGCTCTACTTGGTGAGGGTTGCAAGCCACTACACCCAACCCTCTTAGAATTTGATTGGGATGATAAAATTAATAATTATTTAATTTATATATTAGTAATTATAGATTGTTTCAAAATAAAATTAGAAAATAAAAGAAGAAATAAAAAAATTAATAAACATGTGCTTGAAAAGAATAATAAAATAAAAATTGAATTTTGATTGGTCAGATATTGTTGCATCCCACTAGTGTAGGTTGGATTGAGATATGGAGATGAAATCTTGTGTTAGGTAAAAAAAAGAAAAAAAAATAAAATAAAAATTGATTTGATAAATATTTTAGTCCAAACCCATTGAAAGCCTTATACCTAATGGGCCTAAATCAATTGTTTGCTTGAGGTTCTAACGTGGATTTATATATGATGCCAAATAATGATGATTGTGTGAAAGTACAAAAGTTTGTGTAGTTTTATAGAGTGTGGTCAACTTTTTTTCTTTATTTGTATCTCTTTTTATCTTGAATATTAATATAATAAATTTTAATTCAAATATATTTATTAAGACATAAAATATAGTTTTATGATGATACAATTTAGTCTCTCACCTTATTTCTCTTATATGTATTCCAAATCTTAATCATATCCCAAATTGGCAAATCCTAATCATATTCCAAATTTACCTTTAAACCAAACGGTACGTTAAGGTAATCAGTTTCGGTAATGATTACCAAAGTCAAATAATAGCTTCGTTAAAAGATGTAAGATTTGATATTTGGAATGATAAATAAACAACCATGCATTTATAAACCCCAACATAGTGGGTGAGTTTAGTTCTCCACTTTCAACTTTTACAAACTAGTATATACTTTATTTCTTAGAGAGAATTTCATCAATATTTCACTCTATGAAACAAACTAGTTTTCAAACAATCATTCGTATTCTCTTTTCTTGCTTTTTCGACTTTTTAGGAAGAGGAAGATGACAAACATTTCACAAAAATATTGATATCAAAACATAGCTAGAAACTATTTCACAAAAAGTGAGCACCTCAAAGATCTACTCAAATATAAGCAATTGTTATGCTAGAGCATAAATCGGTAGTCGGGATTAATCGGTAGTCGGGAGGTCGACCCCTTTGTCGCTCGTAATCGGTCAAGGCGGGATTAATCGGATTGACATTTTTAGCAAGTTTTAGGTATTTTCGGCGAGTTTTGGGTTTTCTCGGAAAAGATTTCCTTAAAAGCATCTGGCAATAGATATAAACAACAACTCTAAGTGATTAAAACTAGTTTACGGCGAGTTTTGGGTATTTTCGACAAGATTTGTAAACATCTGGCAAGTTTGACCATCGTTAACAGTCGTTGACCGCCGTTAACCACAGTTGACTGATTTGTTGAACCGATTTACACAAATCGAAAAGGTTGGTCGCCCAGTAGCGCTACGCGGTGATTAATCGGCCTTGTACGCCTTTTTTTTTCAACACTAATTATGTATCCTGTATTATATATAGATAAATAGCTAACAAGAAGCTAGAATTACTTTGATGCTAACTTGAAACTACTGACCAAATTGATCCTCAATTGCAACACTGACCCTAACAAATACAATTGGTTCAACACATACATAGAAAGTGAAAATCCAACACACTAAGATAAAAACCCAACATACAAAGTTACAAAACGAATATCACTAAGGGCAATCACCCGGTAGAAGGGCGAGAACAAATTACAAACCGATCACGGCCCTACGACCCAACACCTGACACGTAACCCACCGGAATCTCAAACCAACAACTCTGGTCCTACTAACCAACCGATTGGTGACATATGTAAAGTAGGAGTGATTGACAAACAAAAAAATCTTAGCGTACAAACATCACCAAATTAAACCATTTGCTGAAAACTACTTGTCTCGAACCTTACTTCACGACCCTTGGCGGAGAAACACCTCTAATCACGCCCTTTGCCACGAAACGAACCACATGTTTAACCACGACCCAAGACATTTGTTTGTTTACCCGACCTGTCACAAAAGCGACCAAACTTCAAAATCTAAACAACTACTGCCATCGAATCTAAACCACGACGCTACTACCCCACCGACTCTGACCCATGACACTGCTACTCTACCGAACTTGAACCATGACACATCACAACACCCCCATGACACGAAACCCGCTACACAGAACTGATATTAACTCACCAACTTCAACAACAAACTCACCACTTCACGACCCTCAAAACCACTTTGCCGAAAACTAAGCTGAAACAAACGCCGAATCTGTCACGATGCCAACGAAACCAACCACCCGGCCACCAAAAACAACCAGACGACCTTGGTCTTTAACTTGTGATTACTTTAAATATAGCTTGATTACTTTAGAATAGTCAATATCTATTTTTCTAAACCATGGTTGGTACGTATTTAGGGGCAACTATGGATATATTTGCTTCCTATTTTTAGCTAAAAAGGGTTTGTATTCCCTATGTTAGTTTAAATTTTCTAGTGACGGCCTCGCGACATCAAAAAGCTGTTGCATCTGGTTTTGGTTTAAGATTGGCAATGATTCAATGTTCCCCGACAAAGTTGGACAAAGTCAAACATGGATAAAGACAAAGACCAAGGACCCAAACGACAACAATCGTATATTCATTGCTCCCAAAATCCAGTAAAACATTTTAAAGTCAAAGAACTCACAATAACAAAATTCATATCATTTTTGATAATCGAACACCTTACGGAATTGCATTCCACTTCCCATGCCATTAGAATCCAACAAACCAAACACCTCTTGGTGTTAGTGTTATACACTTGCAAGGAGATATATTTACAAGTTATTAAGAAAACCAAACTGAGAGTCAATCGCTATTTTGACTTTTAATGCATTCTGGTAATCTGGTTTGTCGTGACATCCAAATTTATCAAAAATTTTTAGCTCACAAACCAAATCTAGCAGCTCAACTGACAACTTATGACTACATCTAACACCAAATGGCAATGACCTATATAAAAAAGAATAGACTAGTTAACAAAGCAAACAACGAAAAATGAGAATGGGCATATAATAATTCCTGTGGACCCATAAGGATAAGAACATTTTAGCAGAACATATAAGTACCACAATATGCTATTACAAGTTGAATGTAAATAGAACCAAAACGAAAAATACTTAATTAAATACCAAAAGACGATAATAGAACTTCCCAATAACATTCGTGTTTTCATCATACTCATAGTCACATACTAATGATCCTGAAGAAAATTCCACAGATGACACGTCTCTTTCCTCTACAGTACCTTGAGTCCTTCATGGTCCTGAAATAGTGAAATGCATATAAATTAGTAAGCTATGCATAATAACTTTTTCACACATTTGTAACTAACTTATTGTTTGATAGAACATTAAGCATATCAAAATGCAAACAGCTGGTTAAAAAGTCTAGAAATCACATCAAGTCCTCATTAATCCCTGCAAGAATCCCCGATACCCAACGGGATGAGGACGGGATCGTATACGCTGACAAAGATGTTTCGGCATATCTTGTCACTAATAGGTCAAACCAGTTTAGTCACTAGATTGAACTGAAAAATGGAGCCTAATGGGTTGTACAAATAATGGGTCTAACGTGCATAGCAAGTTTCGGCGAATACCCACCCAACCCATCCACATTTTATTTTTAGGCGAGTCTTACAGAATATATATTTTTCATCCTATCCAAATACTTCAGTCACAACCAATCCTCTCCACCTAAAAATGATTAATGTGTTCAGCATGCAATAGAGGTCTCAATTTTGACCCATTTAATCGTAAACAGGTTCATTTGGGCTAATTTGGGCTAAATGAGATAAGATATATACAACATCAATTGTGTTATATCCTATTAGTCTATGTACTTAGGGGGCTAATTGACCATACTTCATTTGATCCCATTTCATATTGGTATTTACATGATGCTTCAGCTCTCCAAAGATCCCAACCACCTGTTAAGTCCATTAAAACAGTTCCGTAATATGTAGTGCATGACAAAGTGTGTGGCATGGTTGCAAAAAGCACTAGGGCTAGTCGGGCGGTCGACCACCGCCTAGCGCCTAGTCGGTCTAGGCAGGGCTAGGTGCCGTCTAGGCGGATTGAACTTTTCTATATACAAATTTAAAATTATATGTATATTGATAAATTTTTGCATAAATAGCTACGTAGGTCTAAAAAAAGATTGGATGTTGGGATTTAATTGTAAATTAGGGCTTTAACTTAGTTAAATTAGGGTTTTTTCTTAAGTAAAGCCTCATTTTTCTTTTTCTTTTCTATCCATCATCTCATGTTTATCAACTTATCTTCTTGTAATTTTTCTCGTCTACAACAATTACATCACAAAGTTCATTCTTACAAATCATCTAAAAACAAGATCCGACCAATTGAAAGAAAAAACCTAATTTAAATTTTAAAAACTGTGTAGACCGCCGCTGACCGGTGTTGACCCATTTTTTGGCCGCCTAGTGTAAAATCGAGGCGGCCTAGCGCCTAGGTGGGCTTTTTACAACACTGGTGTGTGGGTAGGAACAACAATAATCTCATTTGCGGCCATTTGACAACAAGTATACAATTAAATAAACCCACATTCCTACCATATAAACTGGCACACTTTTAAGTAACCCAGAAAAAAAAATGCAACAACCAAAACTCATCAAAGTACCCAATACTCCTAGTAGATAACTCAAACAACAATTAACAGTTTAACACCTTTGACTTATCCTTATTCTCAACCAGTAACACGCAAGTAGACTTGGTCTAAATATTTTGGGTTCCATAGACTCTTTGTGACCTTCGTGGCTTATCAATTATAATAAACAGTCACTTTTGAATGATAGACAAAATCCATAGATGCCAAGTCTCTGTACTCTACTCCATGTTCATTTTTAGAGCCTGGAAGCACCTATGCAGGAAGCTTAGTACATAGTGATTTCTAACTTATATACACATTTGTAACAAACTTATAAGCCCTATATAGAGCCATAATGTGTTGCAACTTATCTATCAATGAATTGGAACTTGCATCAGAACCTTGTAAATCTGAGTACACCCTAATTCCTTAAGCCATGCGTACCAAAGCAATTAACAGGCTTTCTTCACATGTATAGGATATTTTATGTCCATCTTTATACTTTTACTGATTCTGATCCACAAACTACGATGACTACATGCAAGGATTTTCCAGTTAAGAAACCAGATTTCTTTGAAGAAATGAGCCTAATAGGAGATGCAAATATGGGTTTCGTGAACAAGAAGTTTTATACCCATCATCAAACCCACCCGCTACATTGACAGAAAGAAATACTGATATTCTAACTACCTACAAGTTTTGGCTGATAGCTCTCAAACAACGATTGACACCTTTGACTTATTCTTGTCCAAAATCAGTAACACGCTAGTGGACTTGGACCAGACATTTGGGTTTTTATTTGAGACTCTTTGGGACCATCATGGCTAATCAGTTTATCAGTACGCTTAGTATTATTCAATGTTTTGAAACCCGGGTTTGGGATCGACCCGGCCGAGTTACTGGGTCACCGGGTCAACCAGTTTGACCGCTGGGTCAACCCAGTTAGACCCGGTTTTATGCACATTTCCAAAAATCCATTTTCTATTGTCCAAAGTTTAATGTCCAAACTTCAAACACTACTCTGCAGTGAAAAAAGAGCAAAGAACCTTACGGTTCAAGCACAGGGGTCCTAAACTCCTAATCATGCTAAGCGCTTTAGATATCAGAACCCGAATTCAATCTAATAAGTGGAAACTAATCACAAATATGAGTGAATATACACCATAAGAAAGTCATATCAAACAAAAATAGCACCTTAACAATGGAAAATAAAAAAAAATAGTCAAAAAAAAATCCAAACCCGGCCGGGTTTCAAAACGCGGGTTGACCCGGGTCACTCAAAACCCGGCGGGTCTAACCGGTTGACCAGGTTTTAGAAACCCGGGTTATTTTGACCCGTTTTTTGACCGGGTACCGGTCCAACCGGTTGACCCGGCCGGGTCAACCCGGGTTTGAAAACATTGGTATTATTTATTGTGTTCTCGAGTATATGTATTTAAGTGGTAAAGAAAAGAAAATGAAGTTAACAAAATTACCAATATGCCCTCAAAAGTATACATGATACCACAAATGTGTTGTAACGAGTGGAGGTACCCGCGCGTTGCTGCGGAAATGCCGTGCTATTTTTTTTTTCACACCTTAGGGCTCAGGGACTAAATTGCAAAAGACTACTCTTGCTTCCACTGTGGCACTCTAAATGAATTTTGTTAATGGATTTTCCAAATCTTGTCAAAAATGTATCTTCATGAAAATTTTTAATAATCAAAATATCATTTTTTTTTTTTCAAATATTACAAAAAAAAAAAAAAAAAAAAAAAAAAAAAAAAAAAAAAAAAAAAAAATGTTGCTACTGTAGCTGCAGTACGCTACAGTGCTACAGTACCCTTAATATAAAAATGTATGTTACTGTAGCCACTCACAAAAAGTACTGTAGCAGAAGAGGGAATAGTACATTCACGCTAATTGTAATATTGTATAATTGCCTAATTGGTATGGAAAAGGTTGTTCAATTCACAGATAATTTGATAATAATATGCTTGTATGAATTATTATAAACGTTTTTAGTTATCTAGCTAGAGTGTTCCAATATTTGACGGTGTCGTGACATTATTATTACGCTTTTTGTTATTATAAAATTACATATGTGAATACTTTATCTTAAATATAGAATTATGTTGCGCTAAAATATGTACACATAACTCATCATGTTTATCATAGACTAGAATTTGAAATCATACAATATTATATTTACAAAGTTGATATTCATTTTATAGTGGTAGCTTGATCACAAGGATAACTTTTGGATTATATGAGTCTCGTACTCAACGTTGTAGTAGATATGCTCTTAAAACGTTTACATAATCTGACATGACTGGTTTGGTCGTTGTGTGCAACTTATTTAACAAGCTTAAAAACCGAGTCTAAATTCGTAAAACAATAATAAACATGCATACATCTGAGCGTCAATTTTAGCATTTCAATATGTAAATTAATCAACTTATCAGGGAGTTAAGGGTGTTTATTTAAATAATGACTTAATGAGACAAATGGATTGAACCCATTAATAAATATTGTTCATCAGACAAAATAAGCTACTAATAATTTTGACATATATTCTTCTATTAAGATTTTGTTAATTACATGCCTAAAAACTACATGTATGTATGATTTTGATTGGATAATAGCTTCTAAAAAGTGAATATATAATATGACAAGCGAAAAAATTCAACCTGTTTGACAAGAATAGTACAAAAACTAAATAGTTATAAGAGCCCAATTAAACAGGCTTTTCTGTTGTTATTTACGGCTTTCAATTTTCAAATGGGTTACGATTCTTTTGGGCTCACATTTGCGTCTTGATCCAAACAATTGAACACACTTGTATGTAAAACTTAGCTGAGCCTAATTGTTTCAGATTGAACATATAAAAAAAACCTAGAGTAAATTGCAAAAGCTGTCCTCGTGACGCAATGCTTGTAGCTTCGAAAATGTGGCTCATTTTTCGTGGCGAACTTTGATGCACAGTTAGCGTCCCTGCCAAGGACTACGTCCGCACTTTCAAAATTCATATATTATCATGTTGGACGGTAGTTCTCCATCAAGACAATTTGACCAAACCACAATAATGGTTTTTGAAATTTACTCTAAAGTCAATGCATAAGATTGATGTATTTGTAAAGAAAAATAAGGATTACTTAAGATGATTATAATTTTTCTTTAAACTATATGAATAAACGACGCAATAATATTCATAAAGCTAACTAACATGACCCAAAGTTGTAACAAGCAATATTCATAATCTCATAATGGACGCTACTAATTAACAACATAATTCTAATTTTCAACCCATGTCAATACCTAACTCACATTCCTGGTTGTGTACATTCAATTATGCATCATGACACTATCAACATTTATCTTGTAATTATTATTCGAAATCATAGCTTGAACACAAAGTGGCAAAATATGAATGCCGCCATGAGTGTATTTAACGGGTTATTCATCCAATAAGTAATTTTTAAACTCTATACTTGTATTAATTTATATACTCTTACTTTTATAATTGTAGAAGCATTTTCGTGAGAGTGGGTGTAGCGATGTTAACATCATGAAAAATGTTTTGGCCGATTATGATAAGAAAACAAAAGGCAAGTCTTTTAGTCATATTGAAGCATGAGAGGTTGTTAGGCAAGAAGACAAATGGTTAGAACAACCATGTGTGGGTCAAGCATTTTCGTCTAATTTCGACAAAAGAAGAAAGTCGTCGGAATCTAGCTACTACGAGTCGGGAAGCAATGACAATGTTGAGACTATTATTCCGGATCTGAATGACGACACAACTCCTGCTACACGGAAAAGAAAAGGCAAAAAGACCGATAGCGAGTCGTCGACAAAGGAAAGTGTTGTTGCGAGCTTCGACACCTACACGGCAAGGAAAACACAACTATTGGAGACAGTGGTGGAGAAAAAACTTGCAAAGGATGAATTGGCCGAAAAGTTGTTGGCGGCACAAATCCGTAGTGTTGGGATGAAGTTCTACAACCAACCGCACGATCACATAACCGATCCGAATATGCTAGAGTTCACTCTTGCCAAAAACGTGAGCTCGCAGAAAAATATGGATGGAGTTGCGATTTTTAGATATGAATATAAAAAATAAAAAATAAATAATAAAATTAGGTGAGATATGGGATCATAATTGCCACTAAAAAACTATAGTTAAGCATGAGAGAGGCATAAACGAGATGAAATGATATTATTGGTAGGTAATGAAGCATGAGAAGACATGTGATCATGACTGCCGCCATGCCATCCCGCCACCAAAAAAATAATAATAATAATAATAAAATAAATAAATAAAAATAAAAAAGCCTAACTCGAAAATCAAGAATAAATAATAAAAAACCAACCCACCTTTGTCATCTAAATTTGGGGGTCGGTACTCATCAATCAATTGTGAGCTCATTTCTCTTATATTGATTGATTGATTGTGTTAGGGTTTTTATGATTTTGTTTGTTTAATGTACAGCTTATCACTAACCAATTACTATTTCTTAATTACTTTTTTTTTTTTTTTTTTAAATGCAAATATCCTAGTTTCTCTCTCGGTTTGCTTACCTTAAATAACTGCTACTCATTATTAACATAATTTGGTGTTTAAGTTCTAGAATGCCTTTACTTTTCCTAACAGCTTTTTATTATTAGACTCATAGTTATGGTTTAGAAATTACTTGTCAAAAAGTTTGTATGTGCGTTGCGGATAACAAATATGGATGATTCCTTTAAATTGCGCTTCTAAGTCTTGGTGTTGCTACTAAAAAAATTATGATGATGGTGGAATGATATTATTGATAGGTGGTGAGACATGCACCTTACTGCCAAAATTAAAAATAGAAAAAAAGCCTAACTCGAAAAACAAGAATAAATAATACTCCCTCCGTCTCAAAATTATTGTCATGAGAGAGAAAATATAAAGTTTAATAAAAGTTTGGGCATTTTAAGAAAGATAGACAATAATTTTGGGAGTACTATTGTCATCTAAATTTGGGGGTCGGTACTGGCCAACCGTGGGGAGAGTTACTTGTGAGCTCATATCTCTGTTTCTCTTGATTGATTGTGTTGGGGTTTTTATGATTTTCTTTCTTTAATGTACAGCTTATCACTAACCAATTACTATTTCTTAATTAGTTGTTTATTGTTTCTCTTATATTAATTGATTGTGTTAGTTTTTCGAGTAAGTTTAGAAATTACTTGTCAAAAAGTTTGTATGTGCGTTGCGGATAACAAATATGCCTAATTCCTTTAAATTGCGCTTCTAAGTCTTGGTGTTGGTATCCATAGTTTTTCTGTTTTAGGGCGTTTCCTGTAACGTCAAAATGCAACTTAAACCATCAAACGTGGTAATACTTAAATTTGTGGGTTTCATTGTACGCTTACAACAAACATTATATAGGTAGACACTAAATGATTTGGAAATTAAGTGTATATGGAGGTAATGATATTAGCAACCGCCGGTGGTTTTTTCATTTGTGTAACTGTTTCTCGGTTTGCTTGCTCTAATACACACACACATTAAATCACTGCAAGTTGTAAGTTGTAATGAGCCTTTCAATGGGCTAACCGCTATGAATGGAAGTTCAACTATTTTTAATGGTAGCCCTTGATGCTGGTGTAGTTGGTTTTTCTTCCTACTTAGTTGGGTTGCCTACATGTAGATTACATCTATAGGAGATATATATTATATGAGCTTATGAAAATGTACATGGAGTTAGCGACATCTGTTATAGCTTGTGGGTCATGTGCAATTATTTATTGATTGGATTGCTCTATAGATCCCGCAAAAGCCCTTTTTTGTTACTTCTTAAAGAGCTTCTTGGTTGGGTTTGCCTCTATTAAGTTTTGATCTATTGAGCTGGCTTGTTAGCTTAGTAAGTTCAAAATTCCACTTAGATGTGACAAGCGTAATCATCAAGCAGGGCCTTTTATGTTTTAATACAAGTGATTTCCCAAATTTGGATGTGAAGCCAAAATTTATTGCAAATAAACTTTGGCTGAGTGTGATGAACAAAGATGCTGATAATTATATTTTTTGGCTGAGTGTGATGAACAAAATTTAGATCCCGTTGTTTTGGAACGTAGTTTGCTCTATTCTCTTCCTCTCTTCTGCATGGGTATGATGTATAAACATTGTGTCACGTTTACTTTGAGTTAAATAACAAAACAAGTCCTGATAAAAGTTTAAATGGTATAAAAACGAAATGGTATCATCATAAGTAGCGTGTCTAAAACGTTGTTGTGTCAAAAGCTTTTAATAAGCTGATTTCATTTCGGGTTTGTTTATGGGTAAGGTAATGGGCCGAGACACTTGATTTGGATTCGAGTTGAGTTGATTGTTTTAGCTGTAAATATAGTTTGTGGTCGACATTTTCAAAGTGTTATATTATTAGTCTGTTTCTTATATGTGTATATTTTTTTGCAGCATTACTATTTAGTATCAGTCAAACAAGATTATCATAACATGAATGCTCAACTTCCGTCTTTGGACAAGATCAGTAACCTTCCTTCATCCATAATAGAAAACATCCTATGTCTTGTACCGATTAAAGAAGCAGCAAGGACAAGTCTCCTCTCTAAGGAATGGAGGTACAAGTGGATTAAAATTCCAAAACTTGTATTCAATGAGGAATTGTTTGAAATGTCGTCAACTAATGATAGTCAGGAATCTGAAAAGATGGTGAACAGGTGTAAGTTTTTCTATGCTATATACCAAGTTCTGTTTGTTCATCAGGGTCCAATACAGGACTTCACTCTTGTTATGGATGCAGATCACACATGTTATGAAATTGACCAGATTATAAATCATTTGTCGAGGATGAATACTGTCAAAAGATTGAAGCTTTACTTGAATGAATCCTATGGTTGTTACAAGTTACCCTTATCTATCTTCTCGTTGCATCAGTTAACACACCTATATCTCGAAAAGCTAGATATTCACCATCAACCACCATTTAATGGATATGGTAACCTAACTAAACTATACTTGAGCGACGTAAATATGCCTGCAAAAACGATTCTACATCTGTTATCAAGTTGTCCATTACTTAAAACCCTCACATTGGTAAGTTATCAATTACGGAGTAGTATATATATCAACTCTTGCAGAGTTTCATTACTTATCTTATCTGAATATTGCAAGCTGATGCAGCTTTTTAGTGAAAAGAATATTCTTGGTGATAAGTCCACCTTGATTGAGCTGTTCAAGTGTTTAAGTGTGCTTGAAAATCTGACTACATGGACTTGGCTCATTGAGGTAACGTTTAATCACATGATATGTCATTGTTTAAAAAATATATTTTGCTAGTTTATATTTATATTGGCATATGCTTCAAGTGTTTTGATTTAGGACCAGTTCCAAGAGAGCTTCCAGCTTCATTAGTCAACCTCAAATACTTGTGTGTAGAGCAAATGTGTTTGTTTAACGATCTGGGGTTACCTTTTCTTATTCTTTTGATCAAAAACTCCCCAAATTTGGTTAAACTTCTACTCGAGGTAAATAGCATAAGTCTATTTCTTTATCCTATTTTGTTTTGATTCTCATGCAAAAATTAATTGATACAAGAATAATTGCCAACATTTCCTGTAGATACATGAAGATTCAGCGACATATCCGGTTATTCAAAAGTTTTATGAAAAAAATCCAATTAAACTTGACGAATATTCAGATATTTGGTTGGGGCATCTGAATGAATTAGAGCTTGATGGTTTCTTCAATTTAAAGCTTCTTTTGGATTTTGTAAAGCTTATCTTGTCCAAGTCACCCATGCTGAAGAAGGTGAGCATATGGCTTCACGATCTAGTTACTGAGGATGAAGAGTCAAATATTTGGAAAGTTCTCTTAAGCTCCCCACATGCATCACCAGTGGTAGAAATTATGGTTGAGCGTTATGACTAATTAAATGCATGCATTATAGACGCTGTCACTCAAGATTACTCGACTTTCTTGCAAGTAATAGATGAGTTTCCTGTCTTTGTTTTTGGCATCTCTTTTGTTAGAGCTTTTTTCGGCTATGTATTAGATTAAAATGCTCAAATGGTGTCATTAAATTGATCTTGTTTTTTAAGATTTATAGGCCCGCAGGGAGACTTTGATATGTTATTTTGTCAGGTTTTTGGTATCTTATCATTGCGTACCTAAAATTTGAATTTAGTTGAGTTGCTTACTTCAGTAGATTTTTTGATGCATCATGAGTCGGCCCACACAACCCATAACTATTATATCCGCCCACACAACCCATAAAGATTAATAAACTTATATAAGCATAAAAGTATGAAAATAATCCGAAAAATTAAAGCTTGTTAAATATAAGCCGAAAAACAAATAAGCTCATAAGCCACGTATAAGCTTAAAGAAACACCCCGTTATATCTTCTTTTTAGAACGACGCCACACTTGAAATCTGACCCCCGAGTTAAACCATCAAAACGGGTAGGCTCCGGGACCCGAACCACTAGGAGAGACCCGTGAATGAAACCCCTAGAGTAAATTGCACACTTGTATGTAAAACTTAGGGCTTTTAATTTTCAAATGGGTTACATTTCTTTTGGGCTCACATTTGCTTCTTGATCCAAACAATTGAACACACTTGTATGTAAAACTTAGCTGAGCCTAATTGTTTCAGATTGAACATATAAAATCTAGAATAAATTGCAAAAGCTGTCCTCGTGACGCAATGCTTGTAGCTTCGAAAATGTGGCTAATTTTTTGTGGTGAACTTTGATGCACAGTTAGCGTCCCTGCCAAGGACTACGTCTACACTTTCAAAATTCATATATTATCATGCTAGGGACAGTAATTACAAACCAAAGTTCTCCATCAAGACAATTTGACCAAACCACAAGAATAGCTTTTGAAATTTACTCTAAAGTCTATGCATAAGAATTATTTATTTGTAAAGAAAAATAAGGATTACTTACGATGAATATAATTTTTTTTTTTTTTTTTTTTTAACTATATGAATAAACGAAGCAATAATATTCATAAACCTAACTAACATGACCCAAAGTTGTAACAAGCAATATTCATAATCTCATAATGGACACTACCAATTAACAACATAATTCTAATTTTCAACCCACGTCAATAATTAACTCACATTTCTTAGGAAATTATGTAATTTGTTTTAATCTGTTTAGAATATCCACTAGTTTGGAGGCCTTTGACGCAAAGGGTTTTGAAATAATAGTGGAAAATGTTTTATCTTAGATTGCATTTAGCAGCAATTAGCTGTAAGTTGTTTGCTGTAAACTGAAGTGTAAACTGATTACTGATGGTTGTTAGCTCATAACTATAGCTACAAGATGTAACATTTTTATTTTATAAAAGTGTTTAGTAATTTGGCTGTAGCTAAAAATAAAATATGTAAAATGACATAAAATATAGATCGACTTTATTAAAAAAAAACGTAATGCAAGAGTAGCAAATTATTACAACACACATTTCAAATTGTTTTTATCGAATCACAATCAACACCAATGAAACCAATATTCACAATCCACAATCAAAGTTATATAACTGGAGAACATCTTGTTACCCATAGATTGTATCATGAGGTTAAAAAACAATAATGCTTTACTTGCAAAAAATGAGAATTAATTTGTATTAAACCTTTACTTAAATTTATGTTTGTTTGTCTAAAATATTCTTTAACGGTATTCATATATAATGTTTATATATACATGTATAGTTAGTGGCATAATCAGTTAATCACCCACCAAAACAACCTAAGAATCTCCAAATTCTGGTCGTTCTCTTTATCAATTTTTGCAATTCTTGATATACAAAACTCGAGAAGAAATAATTGCAACACGGATATGGTGAACCGTCTTCATTAGCCACAACAGAATCGATGGAGCTGTTAGAACAAATATCTTCATTGCCGTTGACACTCTTACGCATATAAAAGCTTCTGCTCCCAATCTCTCCAATTATGTTTGATTTTTCCAAACCTGTGTTAAGAAAATGAGTTCAATAGCTTTAGATATTCGTCTAACTTGTATAAAAAGATTGTACTACATGACTTCAATACATAGGGCTAAAAGTAGCTAACATTCAAGACTGAAGTATGAATGGTGCAACTCAAAGGAGGTCGTGGCATCTTGATCGAGTTGGGGAGTCCTCCCCTCGGCGTTATATTTGTTCATAACTAGTTTTATGGTGTCATCGACGCTTGAACCCAACTTCACCAAAGCTCGGATTGGTCCAACGCTTCCCTCGACCATTACCTTAACCACAACTTTTGCATCTTTGTTGTACCCCTGCGATACTAACAACATGTATAACGAATGCTTACTTAAAACACTTCCGCTTCTTTATATGGTTTATAACTAAACACACCACACTACAAATGTTGATCATTGTATGTCAAATCATCAATATATATAAATTAAAGTTTCAACTAATTTGTAAAAGAAAATGTATATATATAAAAATTAAAAAAAAAAAGAAAAAGAAACACATTATCATATAATTTTGAGAAATGATAATTCCTCTTACTACATGTTCCTACTCATATTGCTACTCACAGGATTATAAAAAGTGTCAGAATAGACGTTTTGGATACAGAGAGATAATAAGTGCTGAAAAAACATATTATATTATTGTTCGTAGAAAAATATAAAAAAAATATAAAGCTATATTATTTTAATAAGCATTGAAAGCTAGAAGCAAGAAAATTGTTGCAAAAATGTCATTTTCGTGGAGCGTTGACTATTTAAATATCTAAAATGGGATTTTCTAACATGTGCCTAAGGCACATGTTAAAAGATGGGCCCCTGTGTCCTTTTTAAATGTATTCTTGTCATTTTTCAAATAAAAAATATTTTATGTGTACTTTTTGAAGATTTTCGTGTAAAAAAAATGTAAGGGCCCACCTTTTAACATGTGCCTAAGGGCACATGTTAGAAAAACTCATCTAAAATTTAATGAACGGGTCATGAAAGTCTGAACTGACCGACATAGAGTCAATTTTTTAGTCGGTAAAAACCCAAAGAAATAAGAAATGTCGCATTAACTACTCTTCATGTAGCAATTTATGATGTTTGATAAATTTTATGTTCCATAAAATAATACTCTATCAGTTCAGTTTGATTTTGAGTCAAACTTATTTAACTTTAAACTTTTTTTTTGTTTTCTTTATAATATTTGATAAAAAATTATATTATTGAAAAATGCACTAAAATCCCAATCTATTTACTCTTTCTGTCTCAAAATTATAGTACTCGTTTGACTTTTTTTCTCAAATGTGACTTTAAATATTTTTGTTTGCGTTATAAGATACTTGATAAAAATTATACCAATAAAAATACTTTTATAACTCAATCCATTCATATATTTTGCATCAAGTATTATATAATATATACAAAAATATTTAAGGTCAAAATTAAAAAATAATGACAAAAAAAGTCAAATGAGGACTATAATTTTGGGACATAGAGAGTATATATTTTGCTTCAAACATTATATAACACCCACAAAAATATTTAAAGTCAAAGTTGAATCAGTTTGACTCTGAAAATTCAAACTGAACACTTATTGGGAGTAGTTATGAATACGTCGTGGCTAATTTTGTAAACACTAAAAAGTATAGTAATATATCGTGACTGAATTGAAGTCTAAGAATTAATTATTTAAATAGACGGTGCAACAGAAAATTATCGGCAAAATGCAGAAAATGAGGTTATATTATATACTATGTTTATTTATTTAAAAAACTAGAATTCATACTTTGAGCGTGAAAACGTTGCGTTTCATCCACTAAACTTTTTGCATTCTTTATTTTATACTATATCTACCATTTAAACCTAACCAAAATGTCAAATTTTAGATTAGCCAATTACTTAATACATCGTGCTTAAGGGATGTCATCAATAAGTTATCTTTAGTTTATCTCAATATCCATCTTGATCAATACGATCATCGTATCAAATTTCTATTTCAGACGTAATCTACATGATCAAATTATTTTCATCAAATTATTTGCTAGACCTATCAAATAAATCATTGTCTAAACAACCATGCATTACATCACGCGCAAATAAAAGACCAATATTTACCTCATTTTTTTCAGGCGAATTAGGTAACAACTCGGGGGACGACGAAAAAACAGCGTTAGATACTCGAGCACTACGAAACAACACGCAACTTTCACCACCCGGTGGAGTCATGTCACGATGATCATCACCTACACTTGCACTAGTAATGGAAAAACTATTGGAACTCAATAAAGTAGGCTCGGAGTTCCATCTTTTGATGATGTTATTCGATGATCGTGGTGGAACAAGAACAACTTTTTTATGACGAAGTATTTTGGTGGAAGGTGACGTGGGATGAGGAGGTTTGGTTCTTCGGTTAACCGCGATCCTTCGACGTAAAGACTTGTCCGACATAGATGATTTAGTGATATCCGTGTGTGTATGTGTTTAAGGATTGAGTATGTGTATGTATGTTATAGTTATTGGGTGAGAAGGAATAATAATGGAATGAATATGTTTTGCTTAAGGAAGAGGCAATTGTCTATTCATCATCGCATAAAGGAAGCATGTTTCTTGCAAAATTAAATTATTCATTTCACACCTTTAATATCTCTTTTTCTATTCCATTTGTCTTTTACAAGTTACGAAAACACATGATAACAATATCAAAAATATTAAAATATATCATTTCAAAAAGAGTTAACTACATTTTTGTCCTTGTGATTGTATCAAAATTTCAATTTTAGTCTAATTTTCGAAAAACGTGAGATTTTAGTTCAAAAGGCATAGTTTGGTTCCGCTTTTGGTCCAATTTTCTAACGGAGATAGTTTAGTCATTAAGTGTAATTGTAAAGTGGCGACATTAGTCCTTTAACCTAACGGTCGTTTGCAACGTTCGTCCTTTATACCAAAGATCGTTTGCAATGTTTGCACCGTTAGTCCTTTCAGTTAGTTAGTCTTTTAATAAAAATTTCTAAAAAAAAATCAAAAAAAAATTAGAAAAAAAACTCTGCAAAAATGTTTTTTTTTTTTTTTTTTTTTTTTTTTTTTTTTTTTGTGGAAAATTTTTTTTCCAAAAAAAATAATTTGAAAAAAATTCTTAAATAAATAGCAAAATTATTGTTTAAATTGCAATTATTATGTTTATTTGTTATTTTAGTTTTTAAGTACGTTTAAAATCTTTTGGAGCAAAAGAGAAAAGGCAGAATTACATGTATATCCTTGAAAATTTTAAAAATTACATATATATCCTTTTTACTAGTTTTTTATGCATAAAGTACAATGCTTTTAATGCATTAAAAGGATATATGTGTAATTTTAAAAATTTCCAAAGATATATATATAAATTCCCCAAGAGAAAATATAAAGAGATTAGAAGGTAAATTTGAAATTAAAGACCTAGATTAGAAAGTGTAAAGAAAGATTAATGGGCAACCCAAGTAAACAAGTTCGAAGCAAAAAAGTCAGCCCACATAACCCACATAAATATTATTATGCCATTTCTAATATATCCAGCCCAAGGGAAATAAGGACTTACGTCGACCGAAGGGGTGTTGTCGTTTTGGTTTTTGGGTTGTTTAGGTTATTCGGTTTAGTAGTTTAGTTAGTTCGTTTAAAATTTTTTTCTAAGTAAAACTGAACCGAACGAATTTAAATTGGATTAAACTGAACTGAAAACCAAACCAAATAACGCAAATTACATAATGTTAATTAAATTAGTTATTTAATTATATAAATCTTTTGCACCAAAAAAAATGCTTAAAAAATGATAAATTTATACCGTGATAGAGTTTTAACGTTTTTTTGAATATAAATATATATAAAATATATATATTTATTTGAATTTTGGTTTTTTTTGGTTTTTATTTTGTCAAAACCATAACTGAATCGAAAATCCAATATTAATTCGGTTCAGTTCGATTTTGGCAAACTCGGTTCAGTTACAAATTCTGTTCGGGTCATTTTCGGATTTTGTCGGTGAAACTCAATTATGCACACCTTTATACCAACATCAAATTTGCTAGATGTTTGACTAAGACATGGGCCCCATAAAAAAATATCTTTTATATAATAAAATAAAACTCCAAGTGTGGGCTTTCGTATTAAAAAAAATGTTTTCTTATTAAATAATAATTGAATTATTATTTTTTAATTTATAAATTTATAAATTCATTTTGTTGATATACTACACAAATAGAAGATAAATACAAAAAATATGAAAAGCAACTAATAATATAATTAAACTTTTTAAATAATTATCTTTAATAATAAAAAATTATAATTAAAATTATAAATCAAACAAAACAAAACAAATATTAAATTATTTATTTTTTAATAAATAAAAGTATATCGTTCTAAAATAATTTTATAAAACACTCGCGCATGCGCGAGAATTATAACTAGTTAATCTGATGACCAAATTCTAGATTTAATAACGTGGTTATGGACCTGTACGATGGACACAAATCCTTGATTTAAATATGATTGATCTTGTTGATAATTATTCTGAGTAAAGTAATCAAAGCAGATCCTCAAATTTTACTATTACTTTTGGCGTAGAGCTTTCTAGAGCTTTTTGTAGCAATGAGCCATTTGATTTTTAGTATTCGTTTGGCAAAAGAGCGGTGAGTTTTGCTATTATTTAAAAAAACTCGTTTTTTCAATAGTTTTTTAAGAAGCTATCAGCGATTAGCAGTAAGCTATGACTAATTACAGCTAATACTCACAACTCACTGCTACTAATTATAACTACTTTTGCCAAAAATAACCCTAGGCGTGACCCAGCTATGTTTCAAATGAACAAAATCCCATATGGTCTCATACTTTCACTCCACGACGTGGCCCAGCTATGTTTCGACACGTAACGGCCTAAACAACGATCTATCTTCTTTATTAAGCTAACTTTATAAATATAGATCTATCTTCTTGCAATCTTATTTTATTTAGTCATTTCACGCTTTATCTCCTCTTCCTTTTCTATTCAATGTGTCTTTTTTAAGTGATTCTAATTTTTTCTAAGTATATTTATTCACATTTGGTTATAAAAAATGAGTCGTAAAATCTACAAAATTTTCTTTAAAATTACGCTTTTTCATACATATGTAGACCAATATATTAGTTCGACCTAGAATTGCTAAGAGATTGTAGTTCAGGTATGCAATTACTTTTCAATCAAACGGTACTCGGTCCAACTTTCAATTAAAACCGTGTCATGTGTATGATATAGAGATGAGCAAATCCTAGTCTGGGCCAGGCTTTAAACCGGGATTTTTAGGTCCGGTCCGACCTAATTTATTCGGGCTTTTTTAAAGCCCTCACCAAACCGGTCTTGGCTTTCTTAACTTTTTATTGGTCTTGTAAGATAAAGGGTTTTGCATTCTCTTAATACAACTGCTCTTATCACACACATTGTCAAATGAAAAGACCTGAAATATTAATTTTTATTAAAAGTTGGCACGAGTGTTTCATATTACGTTCACCCGTGTGTGGATAACAAAACGATTCAAAATTTATAGCACGTTTAACCATTTTTCTAGACGAGGGATTAATCCAATGAGTGTCACACAAATGTATCTATCTTTAAAATTGTGAGGTGCACGTATTCCACACATCACTTGTTATACAAACATGTCCTGTCACCGACTAATTCTTATTACACGCTATTTTTAGTGTCTCGACAAACTTGACATGCATCTATTGCATAAAGCAAGTTGTTGCCCATTTTCCTTAACAAGCTCAAAGTGGTGCGACCTACTTTCCTCAACACTTCATAATCTTTCACTACGGTAGATGGTGTTGAAGATGAATAATTGTTGGAGGTTGAATTCACTAGATGCCATAATCTACAAATAAAGTTTAGATTACAAGATTTTTAAAGATCAGAAAGGTATGAGAAGGCTATATACAGATATTTGATATGTAAAAGAAAATAAAGACGTTGTCACTTGAAGATGGAACCGTAGTCACTAAGTTGCTATATTTTCTCTCACATTTATTAAGCTAATAGGAAGTTGGAACTAGGGATTAAACAACTAGATATGTTAGAGTTAGAGTACTCACTTATTCGTTGGTTTAAGACTGGCACTACTACGCATTCAATTTCGAAAAGCAGAGAAATAAATTGTTGGCATTTAAGTGCCAATTTGAATTTGGTAACTGGTAAAGTGGTAATAATAGATGGTAATGAATGAGGATAAAACAATAATAAATCATACGAGTATAAGAATATGTTAAGAGTAAATGTCATTTTTCGTCCCTGTGGTTTGCCGGGTCAATCATGTTTAGTCCCTGCCGTTAAAATTCGTCAGGTTTGGTCCCCATGGTTTACAACCCATACGGGTTTGGTCCCTTGACCGTCAGTTGACCGTTAAATATATGCAAAAAGACAAAAACACCCTTAGTTTTTATATATATGCAAACCACAGGGACCAATCTTGATTAAAAAAAAATTAATAAAAAAATTCTTAAAAAATTCTATAAAAAAAATTTAATAAATTTTTTTCTAAAAAATTTGAAAAACATTCTAAAAAACAATTTTTTTGACGAAAATTTTTTTTGACGAAAAAAATTCTAAAAAAATTTCTTAATAAACTTTACAATTTTTAATAAAAAAAATTATAAAAAAAATTAATAAAAAATTTTCATAAAAAATTCAAAAAACATTATAATTTTTTTTTTAAATTACACTAGAAAAATGAAAATAATATTTGGAAAAATCTAAAATAACTTAAAACTAATTTTAAAATTAAATTTGTATTTTTCTGACTTTTTAAATATTTATTATTAATTAAAAACTAATTATTAATTAATAAAAACTAATTTAAATTATGAAAAGTATTAAATGAAAAGAGAAAAATCTGGAAAAATTACTAAAAATATTACAAGATACCAGGAACCTAAGAAAAATATAAAAATGAAAATTGCTTTTACAAAAAGCTGAGAATAAGCTGAATAGCTTAAATAGAAGCTATCACTTCTATTATTTTGGTCTTTTTTGGATTTTTCTTTTTCAAATCTGTTTATATACTATTTATAAGCAACTTTAATAAAGGAAGTTTGGCTGAGTACCAAGAATAAGCAAATGGTGAGCTTATGAACAAGACAGAATAAGCCAATGGCTTATTAGGATTTGGAATTGCTTGAATAAGCTACACTATTGAGCCACAGCCCAAAATTAACCAACAACTAACAATAATATGAAGAAATAAGCACAAAAGATTCAAATGAGCACTCACAATAAGCCAGGAAGGGCAAATAAGCACTTGGCTCATGCTTTTGTTTCATCAGAATCTCAGTTTTTGTGATAATTTTCTAGAATTTTGTGTTGGGAATTGGAACTTGAAATTTTTTGTGGTAAAAATACACCACCTAAACTACAGGAATCAATGGACAAATTATTTTTAAGATTTTCTTTTGGAACTGTGCAAGGGTCTGTTTGAGGGTGCAGGGTGCAAACACTCCCCTGCACCAGGGCCATTGGCTCATTTTCCTTAGTCAACTGTGACCTCTCCTGTGGACCCCACACCTAGCCCTTTAGCTTTTTGAGGAGTTTATCAGCTAAGCTTCTCAGGCCTTGGCTTATTTTGGTCTCTAGTTTATTGGACTTAGCTTATTGGACCCCTTGTTATGACCCGTCCTCAGTACCCATACTGAGCCCTCAGTATTTGCATCATATTTCAATAGCCCACCAAGTGTTCACAAATAAGCCATAAGCCCAGCTTATTGGCTTATTTGGAAGTTGACCATGTCAACTTTGAGGGTCAGGGTTCATTCTGGACCCCCATTCACCTCTGTGGACCCCACAGAGGTCTCAAAGTTCCCCATTAGGCCTGTTTGGTCTGAGTGGCTTTTGGATTTGCTTATTTCAACTTTTTGGCTTATTACATGTTCCTTTCTCTTTTCTTTAGCTTAATTTAAATCTGTTTAACTTGTTTTTAGTTTATTTCAACTTTAGTTTTCTTCAAGTAGCTTATTTGTAGCTTATTAGTGATAAAAATCCATTTTTGGCTCATATAGCCTTCTGTTAAGCTTATTTGCTCATTTTTAGCTTATTTTCAAGATCTAAAAAAATATCCTTTGTAAAAGTTTCATGTTTTCATCAGTTGAGTAGTGTTGTAACAGAAAATAGCAAAAAGAAAAATAAAATAAAAAAGTGGGGTTTATGGGAATCGAACCTGGGACCTCAGCTTCACAACAGACACACAACACAACCCTCTTCCAACTGCTCTGGGGCACCAGTTCCATTATCCCTTGCATAATCTATTTACTTATAGTAGTATTAGCCTATTTTGCTTATTCCAACTGTTTTGCTTATTCCAGCTTATCTGGATAAGCTGTTGCCTCCATTTTATTTTTCCCAACTTCTTTATCACTTAAAACACTTACCATAAAATTTTCATATTTTTCCAAAATCGTTTAGTATTTTTAGTAATTAATTTAGTATAAATAGTTTTTAAATTAAGCGTACGCGTTTTTAGATTTTAAACGTTTTTAAGTATCTACCTTTCACGTAAATTAAGTGGAGGACTTTAAAAAAAATTAATAAAAAATTTTCTTAAAAAATTCGAAAAACATTCTAAAAAAATTTTATTAAAATTTTTATTAATTTTTTTTTTAGAATTTTTAATAAAAAAAATTTTATTAAAAAAAATTTAATTAAATTTTTCTTTAGAATTTTTTTCGAATTTTTCAAGAATTTTGTAGTATTTTTCGAATTTTTCAAGAATTTTTTTCGAATTTTTTAATTAAAAATTTAATTAATTTTTTTTTTGAATTTTTTTTAAAAAAAATTATTAAATTTTTTTTTTAGAATTTTTTTCTAATTTTTTTTAGTCAAATGACAAAAATACATTTTTTCGAATTTTTTTCGTCAAATGACAAAAATACCCTTTAGAAGATTGGTCAAGGGACCAAACCCGTATGGGTTGTAAATCATGGGGACCAAACTCGACGAATTTTAACGGCAGGGACTAAACATGATTGACCCGGCAAACCACAGGGACGAAAAATGACATTTACTCAAGTTTTTATATTTGATGAATTTAGGAGCAGAGTGTTTATCTTACTACACTTTTAACTGATAGAATGATGATCTATTCATAAAGGTCCAATCTTTTACTTGTTTATGATTCAATTTTCCAATTATCATGTGTATGGTTATTTACAAGGTGTAAGTATAGCAGATTTGATCTTTTAACAGCAAGATGTTATATGTATAGCTTGTACATGAATTAATGTTTTATAGCTGATAAAGATTTTTGATCATGACATTAGCAAGTTGGATAATTGGTAGTATCGGTTTTTGAGTCATGTCAGATCTTAGTTGCAATGCAGAATATATAATACTAAGTGACAAGTTGTTTTGCATCAATTGTCAAGTGTCATACTGTATTAGTACTATTTGATTGACAAATTAAGATGAGGATTTTTGCTCACCTAATCGTGGTATAGTGCCTTTCAACAATAAGAACCTGTAGTATTAGCAGTTTGTTGAGGATGTGTGCTAGATAATGTCACTAACAGAATACAATGTATATCCTTTTAGGCTCTGGACTTTGAGAGCTTGACTGACAAGAGCAAGCTAGATGAGTTACAAATCCACATTGTTCCCGACAAGACCAACAACACGTTGACCATCATCGACAGTGGAATTGGAATGACCAAGGCTGGTGAGTTACAAATTCGCTACTTTATCGTTTATTAATAACTTTATAACATTACATTGAAATATGTTACAACTCTATTTGTAATTTACATATTTGGTGAACAATTTGGGTACCATTGCAAGATCCGGAACCAAAGAGTTCATGGAAGCTATAGCAGCTGGTGCTGATGTCAGTATGATTGGTCAATTTGGTGTTGGGTTCTACTCTGCTTATTTGGTTGCTGACAAAGTTGTGGTCACCACCAAGCACAACGATGATGAGCAGTATGTATGGGAATCACAAGCCGGAGGGTCGTTCACTGTCACTAGGGACACTTCTGGTGAAAACCTTGGTCGCGGTACTAGGATGACACTCTACCTAAAGGAGGACCAGCTCGAGTACCTTGAGGAGCGTAGGCTTAAGGATTTGACCAAGAAGCACTCTGAGTTCATCAGTTATCCAATCTCTCTATGGGTCGAGAAAACTACTGAAAAAGAGATTTCTGATGACGAGGACGAGGAAGGTAAAGTCGAGGAGGTTGACAAAGAGAAGGAGAAGGAAGAGAAGAAAAAGAAGAAGTTCAAGGAAGTGACTAACAAATGGTCGTTGGTCAACAAACAGAAGCCTATTTGGATGAGGAAACCTGAAGAAATTACAAAAGAAGAGTATGCTGCTTTTGACAAGAGTTTGACTAACGATTGGGAGGATCATTTGAGTGTGAAGCATTTTTCTGTCGAGGGTCAGCTTGAATTCAGCTCCATTTGACCTCTTTGATACAAAGAAGAAGCCCAACAACATCAAGCTTTATGTCCATCGTGTGTTTATCGTGGATAACTGTGAAGAACTCATTCCCGAATACTTGAGTTTTGTAAAGGGTATTGTTGATTCTGAGGATCTTCCTCTTAACATCTCTCGAGAAATGATTCAGCAAAACAAAATCCTTAAAGTGATCCGCAAGAATTTGGTCAAGAAGTGCATTGAGATGTTCCAAGAAATTGCCGAGAACAAGGAAGATTACAACAAGTTCTATGAGGCCTTCTCCAAGAACCTCAAGCTCGGTATCCATGAAGATTACCAAAACAAGACCAAGCTCGCTGAGTTGCTTCGATACCATTCAACCAAGAGTGGTGAAGAGATGACGAGCTTGAAGGACTGTAACCAGAATGAAGGAGGGTCAACAGGACATTTACTACATCACTGGTGAAAGCAAGAAAGCTGTTGAGAACTCGCCATTCCTCGAGAAGCTAAAGAAGAGAGGGTATGAAGTCTTGTACATGGTTGACGCCATTGATGAGTATGCAGTCGGGCAGTTGAAAGAATTTGAGGGCAAGAAGCTCGTATCTGCTACCAAGGAATGTTTAAAACTCGATGAGAGTGAAGAGGAGAAGAAAAAGAAGGAAGCTTTGAAGGAAAAATTTGAGGGTCTTTGCAGGGTGATCAAGGATGTTCTTGGTGACAAGGTGGAAAAGGTGATCGTTTCTGACCGTGTGGTGGATTCCCCCTGCTGTTTGGTGACAGGTGAATACGGGTGGACTGCCAACATGGAAAGAATTATGAAGGCGCAAGCTTTGCGAGACTCGAGCATGGCTGGTTACATGTCAAGCAAGAAGAAGACTATGGAGATCAACCCTGAGAATTCCATCATGGAGGAGCTTAGGAAGAGAGCCGATGCAGATAAGAATGACAAGTCTGTGAAAGACTTGGTGATGCTGCTGTTTGAGACTGCATTGCTTACATCTGGATTTAGTTTGGATGACCCGAACACATTTGGAAACAGGATTCACAGAATGTTGAAGCTTGGTTTGAGCATTGATGAAGATGCTGGTGATGGCGATGTCGACATGCCTGCTCTTGAGGAAGCTGACAGAGAGCAAGATGGAGGAAGTCGATTAAGTGCAGGGCTCTTGGTTCTTTTGCTTGATGTCAATTAGCGAATGCAATATTTGATTTTAGTAGGTTTATATTTATCAAATGTGTCTATGAGTATGTCGAATCACTTCCATTGTAGTTGGATTTGGAATTTGTGAAGTAAGGTCTTTCTTTTTGGTGCTTAATCTCTTTTGTTAATTTTTTATGCCTGCTATCAGAAACTTTATGCCTACGATCAGACGCGTGTTTCGTTGAATTGAATGGAATGGAATAGACATGCATTGTATGGGTGATTATGTTGTTCCACTGTGTTCTCAAAAAAAATTAAGAAGAAAATGAAAGTGAAGTAAAGAAAAGGAGAGGAAGTAAAGTGATGTTTCACCCCAAAAGTGGGGTGAAAGTTTTAAAGCCAAAATTCATCCACTTTCACTCCATTCCTTTCACTTTCATTCTTAAAAAAAAAACTTGAAAACATGAGCATTTTTACATTTCTTCACTCACTTTCTTTCACCCCTTTTCATCAACTTGAGAACATACTGTATAGTAATGAGAATTAAGCATACTATAAACAAAGTGATGTATGTATGTAAATCAAATACTTTTTTACATCTATAACTTTGTGTATCCACCAGTGTGTTTCTTCCTGAAAATTTGCAATTGATGTAATTGATTCGGCAACAAACTATATAGTTATATATTTCTACATCTGCGAGCTACCGTGTTCTGTTCTTGTAGGATAGATGAACTGCATAGAGACTAATGGGTCAAAACTGGGTATGTTAAACCGAACCAGATTAAACCCAGCCAAGAAAAACCGGATAATACCAACAAACTTGAACCAAAATCTCCCACTCGCGACATACTTCACATTCAACCAAAACAACCCATCCAAGGCTGTTGAATGTCCGGTACACAAGAAACATCCCATCCAAAACTGTGTCTCAGAATGTTGCTTATGCGGTTTATGGTTTGATCTGAAGCAAGGTTCTTACCAGCACACAGAATCTATACCACAAAAAACAAATATCGATATTATTTTCAGAGGCAAATTGTAAAAGTGCACTTCATAGAGAACCAATTAACAAAAGTATACAAACCTCGGTAAAAATGGAAACAATTTTAGGAAGGTATTGATTGTTGGGGCCTAAGAGTTCCGCGTCTCGCCTGTAAAACGAGACATGTTAATGATGTCCAATGAAAATAAATAGGAGACTGGATGACTAATGATGCTAACATGTATTTTTACTTACCTTTCAACCATTACAGAAAGCAACTCATGAACAGCTTTAGCCTCTACAACATCTCCTTTTATCGGCAAACAGTTTAACCATGCAGGAATAACCTGTCAAAAGTTATATTGTAATATACAGATGTTATCACTGTTGTCCTTTTAGCATATTTACTTGCAAATTTAGATGCAAACACAAAAAAACCTTCAAAGAGAAAAAGTCCTAATAGAAGCAAAATTAGATAAATTAAAAATTACACATTGGTATATAATGCAATAATAATAATAAAAAATTACTCATGGTAATTTGTTAACTAGGCGAACAAAAATTTGAAAGATACGAATTTCAACCCATTTTCTCGCAAATGAGTCAATTCAGGTCAAAAAAAAGTAAATCATATTACAAATAATAACAATAAATAGCTAAATAGAAAATGGGTCAAACAGGACAAAAATGTAACTTTTAAGAGCATTGATACTAACACCACTTATATTGATTCACACACCACACTCATGCATTCATCATGTTGTACCATGTGCATTAGTTTTGGGACATTGTGGTGAAACAATAAAAAAAAGTGGTGGGAGTATCAACTCCCAACTTTTAATGCCTAAAACCCCCTAACCAATTATAAAAGACAAAAAAATAATAATAATAATAACAATAAATAAATAAATAAAATAAAAAAAAGGCAATGACGTACCTGAGCTGAATCAATACTATCACGATGGAAATGACAAATTTTCCCTAAAGCAGAAACAGCATTATCATATGCCATCACCTTATCTGGCTTATCAGGATGAAGAGCATTAGGGTGCCTTATCACAGCATTTAGACTTGAAAGAGCCTCTGCGAAAGCAAGCAAACAAGTCGATATAAAATGTAAAGAGCGTAGACAGTTATCTAGGTGATACTCAGTTTACCTCCAATAAGAGGCTTTATAGCAGAGCCTCCATATTCTGCACATACGCCAAGTCCATATGCAGCTGCCTGAAGATATGATCCAAAAGCGTAAGTTTGTAACTAAGCAACTAGAGACAGAATCGAGACTGTAATCATGCAGACCTGTCGAACATCCGAATTCTCATCATTGCATGCTTCAAAGAGGAATGGAAGATACGGATCATAGAACCTGGATTTAAATCAAATAAAAGTAAAGTGAACATACGAAATTAAGGTAGCCATTCTTTGAAGAAATATAGAGTTCGAATTAAATCAATAATAGATGGGTCGATTCAGTAATCATTTATCTCAAATGTGCAAACATAAAAAATCAAAATATCAGCGTAAGAAAAAGGGTCAAACTGATCAAAAGTCAACCAAATTACTACTACGCGGTGTTGTAAAACAAGGATTACAAAGCCGAGTAATCAATTACTCGCTACAAGGTCAGTGACCAAGTAATCGGAGATCACTTGCTACAAGGTCAAACTCGAACTAACTCAGTCAAACTTGGAGTTAACTCGGTTTGAAGTATTTAAACAATTGTGTTAATGTGTCTACTTTATAAACATATTTATATGGTTCCATGAACATGTCATACATATAATTCGAAATTTTAATATAAAAATAGTTCGAGTACTCCCAATCTAGACCAATTACTCACTCGAGTACCACCTAGCGAGTTTTACAACCATGCTACTACGTAAAAGCTCCTAAAAGAATCTTTTATTTAATCGAGTAGACTATAACTTAAATATAACTTTGTAATACGACATAATTTAGCACATAGAAGTCTCTTCCAAATTCGACTATTACTGATTAATTACAGGAAGTTGAAATTCTTTGGGCAAAAAATGTGTCAGGTTCAACCCAAGACCTGAACCAAAAAGCAAATACAGAGTGGTATTTGTACCTTAGAGCTGCTTCACGACACTGTTTTGCAACACGGACAAAGATGCAAATAGCAATTCTTCTTTCTTCAACTGCTTTGTCCTTGCCCTTCAATTAGGTGAAATCGTGCATCATTATTTACCCAAATAACTAATTCCTTAGAAGAATTTGGTTAACTCGAGAAAAAATAAAATCCGCTTACCAGCATAGGCATCAGATAAGAGGATAGCTCGTCAAAGTAAGGCAAGAAAGAGGCATCAAAGGCTTTTACTAAAGTTTCCAAGACTGCACCAACCTGTAACAACCAACGGTGAGTCATGAAAGAGAAATATATGACTTACACAAATTATTGTGTTTTACTATTGAAGATGCCAAAATAAATGAATCAATGTGGGTCTATGATGGATCAAATGGTTAAAAGCAACAATTAGCTATAGCGAAATGGCTGATTAGAAGGGTTTCAGGTCAAGTCAACCCAACCCATCTCAACAGAGCCATAATTATCCATTTTGACTAGTAACACAATTACCCATCATGACCCAACCAACCCATATTGCCACCTCTACTAGTAACTAGAATCAATAGTGTTAAAAGAACAAACTTGATTGAAGACTTCTTTTTCTTGTTCATTTTCCTCTTTGACCTTGATCCTCTCATCTCGTTCCCCTTTTCTGCTTGAACTGGCAGTGATCACCTGCTTTATCTCATCCACAATGCTTCTAACTTGTATTTCATCTAGAAGTGGTCCAGAGATCTGAAAGCAATGATCAGTTAACATTTGGTACATAAAATTTACTCAATTTCTATTCATAAATCTGGAACTTACTCAATACATGGCTGGTGAGTTTAAAAAATCAAACGAAAGGAAAACAATATGAACCATAAAACAACACTTAAACAAATACACTAACCAACCTGTAGGCATTCACTCAAAGCATCCAACATGTCTACAATAATTTCTGTATTTGGCTCCTGTGATAGATATATTTATAAGATTACGACCAATATGAAACAGAATGAAATTAGTATAGTAGCAGCATCACCTTATGTAAAGCTTCAACTAACGCTGGAACTATGCAGTCAGACAACTGTTTTAAACAAGTTCCTTGAGCAAGCCCTTTCTCTATGGCTAGTTTTGAAGATCGCAAGAGACCCGGCATGGCTAAAAAGGAAGGAAAAGATATTAGAAAGGTAACTTCCCTTGTAATTTACAAGGATCATTATTTAAACCTATTGCGAACAGTAGATCAAGGATCATTATTTAAACCTGAAACAGCTGGTTTCCTAACTTGGTGACAATAATCTTTGAGAAGTGGCACTAATATTGGGGCAACCTAGTGAATAGACATTAGCAATCCTGTAAGATGAAATATTATTAATAATTAACAAATTATCAATGTGGGCAAACCTGCTCAATCCATGGAAAGAAACCCTCCTTCAAGTCATCTGCTATGGAGCACAACACTTTGCAAGCAGTAGTTAATGTTATTTCCCCGATAAAAGAAGGGCGTTCATCTTGAACACACTGAAGCAAAGGTGGCATAACAACTTCCATATACGGAAGGAAATCCTGCCCCAGACACTTGCATAGCCTACCCCATGCCTACAATACAATAGACGCACACAGAGTTAGGAAGAGGGCAAACATCAGATCTCCGATGTTAAAATAACACCTACTCGAAGCATATAACATGTGGGGAGGGCATTAGTCTTCATTTGAGCTCCTTGAAAGAACATAAGAACTTCCATCACCTAACAGAAACAGCACCAACCATTTTCAAGAAACTTTATGATTACTAACTTCTGTTATATTAAACCACAAGTCCACAAAGATGAAAGTGAATGTGAGGGATTACCTGCTTAGCATCATCTCTAAATTTGTCCTTTTCAACAGCCATTCCAAGCAAACAAATACATTCCATCGCCTCAGCTCGAAGCATTTTATCAACTAATATTGCTTTCAAATAGGGCATAACTTCATCATAGTACTTTTGGAATTGTTCCTATATATGCACCATATTAGTGATATGAGCTATACAGCTAATGATAGTAGTCATTTATATTATGTTGACATACCGGTGATGATTTATGAGCAACTGATTCTAGAGCAATCAGTGCCCTTTCTTGTACCATTTTTTTACCACTCTGCACAAAAAAACAACATTATAAACACCGTGTAAAACTAAATAAATGACCCCAATGAATGAATATTAACTATATTAAGCAGTCCTGAAGAGTTTTACCTGTAGGAGTACAAGCAGTTTGCTCACCATTCCATCCAGGTAAGGCGTCCAAATAACAGGTGTACAGTCCTGACTGAACTTTATCATAGCAGAAGCAGCACATGCCTGCACATCAGCAAAAAGCAAGCATCATGTTTAGGCAGTGAGGTTGTTAACCGACTTGATGCTACAATCTAGGGTTGCTGCATAATGAAAAAAATCTCTGCCCATTTGCTACAGGGGAAAACGTGAAGGTGGCATAAAAGATCAGCAAATATCTTAATCATGTTGCCCATTAGAAAACATGAACCTTATAAACTTGTGCTTAATGCATTCAAGTCCCTTTTAACATAAGTGAGATCAATAGTCAGCTTGTTGATCCATGTGCAAGAAAAAGGGAGCATATATATACTTCCAGTTACGCTATAGCCAGTACAACTTCCTTAAAGTTTAAGAGTACATAATGCTCGAATTTCTATTTCAGTGACTTGGGCTATATATAAATCAACTAATCAAGCTTGCTCTTAACATATAACAGACTCAATACTGAATCCAGAAATGAATAGTTACAAACCGGATTGACCAAAAATATCTAGCTACCTGAACTCGGGGATTCTCAAAGTCATCCATTGCTGAAGCTAAGGCTGGCAGCACACGGGCGTGGTACTGAAGTTGCAAGTGTGGGCCTAAATAAGTAGACAACGCCTCCATTGCAATAATAGCAGCCCATCTGACACGTGGGTGAGGGTCGTGAAATGAGTTCAACACCATGGTCACCACTTGTTCGGAATTCTCAATCATTGCCTGCACGCACAAACCGGCAACCGTTTCATTACTCTTAGTTAGGGGGTGTTTGTTTCGGCTTATTTGGTTTTAGGCTTATACAAGTTTCTTATGTTATAGTAATAAGGTTATATAAGGCGAAACAAAAACAAGTGCAAATGAAACCAAACAATGAATCAACCAAGCAAGCAACAAAGTTATATACTACCTTTGAGCATCCCTTGGCAATTTGTGCAAGTGCAACAAGAGCAGCATGATGTTTGCGCCACTCGGGCGCAGCCAAATACGCAGGCAACTGGTGAGACGCAACCGGAAAAATGGCATTCCCACCCACCGCAATGGCCAACCTATCCAAACACTTGCGGCCAAAGGCATAACTTGTAAACGTATCAACACACAAAAAAGCGCCAGCCGAAAGAAAATCGTCATCAAATTCATCAAAATCCAACAGCATCGTCATGAAAACCGCAAACAAGCGACTAAGAAACTGGTGCGGAAACTCCCATTCCCTAGACTCCGCCAAATCAATCAGCAATTCAATCGCCAAATGCCTCGTCTTCTCCTTTAAATCCTCATTTTCCGCAAGCTCCATAACACTCTCCGCCACCAAATCAAACGGCATCATCAAAATCAGATGTGGTGCTAGGCTTTCCAATAGTCTACCATCCATTTTATTTTATGATGATGTCACCTGTGTGTGTGTGTTTCGTGTGTGTGATTCTGATGATGATGATGATTTTACACTCTGTTCTCGAGTCTAATTTTTAAAGAAGGGAAGGGGAGGGGATGGGAAGGGATGAAAATGTGAAGAATGGAAGGGTTTTTATTTGTGTTCTCAAGTCTAATTTTTAAATTGCAAGGAAGGGAAAGGAAGGTACCCAAATTACCAAGATACCCACAAATGAAACATGCAATCGTATGCCTGGTTTTAACGTGAGTATTCATTTTAACTTACATATAACCGACCCAAATGAAACATGCAATCAGCCACACTCACATGACAAGCACATATATGTTTTACCCTTTTTCAAATCCTCTAATATACACACGTATGCCTGGGTTTTACTACCAAAACAAACTGAAACGTGCTTGTGTTCTCAAGTCTAATGAAACATGCTTGTGTCCATCGTACCAAAACAATCGTATGCCTGGGTTTTACTACCCAGCAAAAACCAAACTGAAACGTGTTACTACCCAAACTGAAACTGAAACAGATATCATAAACGAAACAGATATCATATACTACCCAGCAAAAACCAACTGAAACTGAAACAGATATCATAAATGAACTGAAACTGAAACGTGTTACTACCCAGCAAAAACCAAACTGAAACAGATGTCATATACTTGCTCTTTCAGAGTTGTAAACGAAATGAAACAGATAGTTAAGGTCTTGAGATAAATTCAGTTCCAACAAAAACCAAACATAATGTAATAATCGTTTTGTGTTTACTGTGTCACACATGCTCTATCAGAATTGGACAAAAAGTCTTCACATGTCTAGGCCCATCAAAGTCTTGATATAATCCCTTCTAGCTTCAAAAGGACAGCCAAAAAGTCCACGTGTTTGGACCGGATGTTCCAGCAAAAACAAATACGTAGGCTGTATGGCTTCTTTAGGAAGACCTAGGCACTGCAGTTCTTTGTAAATTTCCTTCTCAGTATACACATGTGGACGAGAGTTCTCAATTACCTTATAACAAGTAGAAAACAACAACATCAATATGTGTTCGATACTACTAATATGTGTTCAAAATAAACCGAGTACCTTAGAATTCCTGTCTAGAGCATGCATTATATTATCAAGAGAGTCCGCAATCCTACTCCGAATTGGATCCTCTTCATCAGCTTTTCTTTTTTTACTTTTTGATTTAGTTGGGAGCTTAGCTTGTTGTGGTGGTGGTGATGTAATTTGGATGTCATCACTAGTGTCGAAATTATCTAAAGTTACCCCGTTGATCTCACAAAAGGTATCGGTTTCTTCAATTTCAACTGTTTCTGATTCCTTGTCATTGTTTAGTTGCTTTCTTTTCTCTTTAGCAGTTAGAGAAGAAGTACCTACAGCTCTATCTTTTGCCCACAAAGCATACATTTCATCATAACATTTAATTTGTTTATTCTTCAAGTCGTAAACATCAGGATTGTCCTATATATTACAAATAATTAATAAAAAAAAAATCACAATAACTAATTTCACATGAATTAGATTGACCATACCTTCTTGAGTGCTTCCCACACCTCATCTTCAGCCTCAATTAACTTGGTACTCGGGTTCCATGCATAACCACTCAATGGTATATCATTACGCGAACGTGAACACTTTGAGCTTGTTATTGTTGCAACGGTTGGTGATACTGATAAGCTTTCGTAAAAAAAAAAAAAAAAAAAAAAAAAAAAAAAAAAAAAAAAAAACTCTCTTTTATCATCGACATCAGAATAATTAAAATCATCATTCAGATTCAATTTTGATAGAAAGAACATGTTTTTTGATAAAAATAATTAAATGCTCGTAAAACAATAAACAATAAAATCTCATTTCCCGCACGCCAATAAAAGCCGTGCGAGAATGCTCTTACTTTAAAAGTTGAAAGAAGGAAGAAAAGTGTTGCTTTTTTAAAAACGGCAACAAGAGTGCACCCCTGAAAATTGTTGATTCAATAAACCCTAATCATCACAATCACACACTAAACATGGATCGACTAATTAAGAATTACCTTTTTAGTTCAAAGGTAATACCTTTTTTCTTATATAACTCCATTTAGTTCAAAGGGAGTGAGAGGGGTACTTCCATCAATAAGGTTGTCGAGTAATTAAGAATTACTTAAAACGTTAAGATTGTAATTCGCCCGCTACCTCAAAATTTTGGATTATCACCGAAATAATCGGCCAACAAACTGCTTTCGGCAGACGTTCACGGTATGTCGGATTACAAGGACGTGAACACTTTTAGCTTGTCATTATTGCGACGGTTGATGACACTAATAAACTTTCATCAAAAGGAAAACATCACTTTTATCATCGACACCAGGATAATTAAAATCATCATTCAAATTCAATTTTGATAGAAAAAACATATTTTTTTATAAAAATAATTAGAAAGTTAAAAAAAAAAAAAAAATTAAATGTCACGCACGCCAATAAAGCCAATAAAATGGCGTGCGGGAAGACGGGATTCGTCCGAGTGCGCTACTTTAAAAGTTGAAAGAAGGGAGTATGTTGTTGAGTGGCAACAAGAGTGCGCCCCTTTACACGTGCAACAAGAGTGCTACTCTTTACACGTGGGTGAGGGTCGTGAAATGAAAACATCACTTTTAGCTTGTCATTATTGCGACGGTTGATGACACTAATAAGCTTTCGTCAAAAAGAAAACATCACTTTTATCATCGACATAAGGAAAATCATCATTCAGATTCAATTTTGATAGAAAAAACATACTGTAGTTTTTTGATAAAAATAATTAAAAAGTTTAAAAAAAAAATTAAATGTCACGCACGCCAATAAAATGGCGTGCGGGATTCGTCCGAGCGCGCGACTTTAAAAGTTGAAAAAGAAGGAAGAAAAGTGGCAAGCCTGAAAATTGTTGATTCAATAAATAAACCCTAATCATCAGAATCACAAACACACACACATACACTAAACATGGATCGAGTAGATTTGGAATGCCTAGCACCACTCTTGATCAAGAGGATGCCATTTGAGTTTGTTGTTGAGTGTATAGTGGATATGGCGGAAGATGAGTGTTTAGAGAAGAGGCAGATAGCGATTGAGTCTTTTATTATTCTGGCGGAGGAGAGGGAATGGGAGGACTTTCCGCCGCAGTTTGTTAGTCGCGTGTTTGCGGTTTTGATGGCGATGCTGTTGGATGTTGAAGAAGTTGAAAAAGAAGATGATGCCACGTGGCATTCAGATTATTATGTTTTTGATCTGTCGATTAGTTCTGTCTATGGGCTGTCGTGTTTGCGTAGCTTGACGTTTGCGTTGGGTGGGAATGCTATATTTCCGGTTGCGTTTGATTTGTTTTCTGCGTATTTGGCTGCGCCCGAGTGGCGCAAACATCATGCTGCTCTTGGTGCACTTGCACAAATTGCCAAGGGATGCTCAAAGGTAGTATATAACTTTGTTGCTTGTTTGGTTTCATTTGCACTTGTTTTTGTTTCGCCCTCCTTATATAAGCTTATTACTATAACATAAGAAACTTGTATAAGCCGAAAAGTACAAACACCCCCTAACTAAGAGTAATGAAACGGTTGTCGGTTTGTGCGTGCAGGCAATGTTTGAGAATTCCGAACAAGTGGTGACCATGGTGTTGAACTCATTTCACGACCCTCACCCACGTGTCAGATGGGCTGCTATTAATGCGATTGAGGTGTTGTCTATTGATTTAGGCCCACACTTGCAAGTTCAGTACCACACGCGTGTGCTGCCAGCCTTAGCTTCAGCAATGGATGACTTTCAGAATCCCCGAGTTCAGGTTGTTAGATATTTTTGGTCAATATGATTTGTATCTATTCATTTCTGGATTCAGTATTGAGTCTGTTATATGTTAAGAGCAAGCTTGATTTATATATGGCCCAAGTCACTGAAATAGAAATTCGAGCATTATATAGTCTTAGACTTTAAGGAAGTTGTACCGGCTATAGCGTAACTGGAAATATATATATGGTCCCTTTTTCTTGCACATGGATCAACAAGCTGACTATTGACCTCACTTACGTTAAAAGGGACTTGAATGCATCAAGTGATTCTCTTTGGCCTATGTACTCCCTACATTAAGCAAAAGCTTATAAGGTTCATGTTTTCAAATGGGCAACATGATTCAGATATTTGCTGTTTTTTTATGCCACCTTCACGTTTTCCCCTGTAGCAAATGCGCATAGATTTTTTTCATTATGCAGCAACCCTAGATTGTAGCACCAAGTCGGTTAACAACCCCACTGCCTAAACATGATGCTTGCTTTTTGCTGATGTGCAGGCACATGCTGCTTATGCTATGATAAAGTTCAGTCAGGACTGTCCACTTGATATTTGGACGCCTTACCTGGATGAAATGATGAGCAAACTGCTTGTACTGCTACAGGTAAAACTCTTCAAGACTGCTTTATATAGTTAATATTCATTCATTGGGGTCATTTACTTTGTTTTACACGGTGTTTATAATGTTGTTTTTTTGTGCAGAGTGGTACAGAAATGGTACAAGAAGGGGCACTGACTGCTCTAGAATCCATTGCTCATAAATCATCAGAGGTAAGTCAACATAATATAAATATGACTACTATCATTAGCTGTATAGCTCATATGACTAATATAGTGCATAAATAGGAACAATTCCAAAAGTACTATGATGAAGTTATGCCCTGCTTGAAAGCAATATTTGTTAATAAGAAAACCAAAGCTAACCGTATGCTTCGAGCTAAGGCGATGGAATGTATTTGTTTGGTTGGAATGGCTGTTGAAAAGGACAAATTTAGAGATGATGCTAAGCAGGTAATCACTCACTTTTTTTATATATTCACTTTCATCTTTGTGAACGATGGAGCAAAATGTCTTTGTATGCTTGCATGTTATGGCATATCCCAGTTATCTCGATATCTACTTGATACGCTTAGTGGCTTTTGGGGACAACAGGAAGTTAGTAATGCAGTTTTTTTTCTTTGTGGACTTGTGGTTTAATATAACGGAAGTTAGTAATCATAAAGTTTCTTGTAATCTTGATTTTGTTAGGTGATGGAAGTTCTTATGTCCTTGCAAGGAGCTCAAATGGAGACTGATGACCCCATCACATGTTATATGCTTCGAGTAGGTGTTATTTTCAACATCGGAAATCTGATATTTGACCCTCTTCCTAACTCTGTGTGTGTCTATGTTGTTGTAGGCAGGGGGCAGGCTATGCAAGTGTCTGGGGCAGGATTTCCTTCCGTATATGGCAGTTGTTATGCCTCCTTTGCTTCAGTCTGCTCAACGTGGTTTATTTGAGGAAAGAGCTACTACTTGCAAACTGTTGTGCTGCATAGCAGATGACTTGAAGGAGGGTTTCTTTCCGTGGATCGAGCAGGTTTGCCCGCATTGATAATTTGTTAATTATTAATAATATTTCATCTTACAGGATTGCTAATATGTCTGTTCACCAGGTTGCCCCAATATTTTTGCCGCCGCTTCTCGAATCCATTTTTCACGAAGTTAGGAGAACAGCTGTTTCAGGTTTGTTGATCCTTTCTACTGTTAGCAATAAGTTTACAAGGGTAAACTTTGTAATTTCTTTCGTTCTTTTTCAGCCATGCCGGGTCTCTTGCGATCTTCAAAACTAGCCGTAGAGAAAGGGCTTGCTCAAGGCCGTGATGGAACTTGTTTAAAAAAGCTGTCTGACTACATAGTTCCAACGTTAGTTGAAGCTTTGCATAAGGTGATGGTGGTACTATATATATAGACTAATTTCATTCACTTTCGTATTGGTCGTAATCTAATAAATATATCTATCACAGGAGCCTGATATACAAACGATTGCAAATATGTTGGATGCTTTGAGTGAATGCCTACAGGTTGGTAAATGTATTTGTTTTAAGTGTTGTTTTCTGGTTCATAACCGTTTCCTTTCGTTTGATTTTTTAAACTCACCAGCCATGTATCGAGTATCTTCCTATGAATAGAAATTAAGTAAATTTTATGTACCACATGTTAATTGATAATTGCTTTCAGATCTCTGGACCACTTTTAGATGAAAACCAAGTCAGAAGTATTCTGGACGAGATAAAGCTGGTGATCACTGCCAGTTCAAGCAGAATGGGAGAACGAGCTGAGAGGATCAAGGTTTTAGGATTTGATGAAGAGCTACTTAAAGAGGAAAATGAAAAAGAAAAAGACGTCTTCGATCAAGTTTGTTCTTTTGATACTATTGATTCTAGTTACTGTAGAGGTGGCAATATGGGTTGGTTGGGTTGGGGTTGGCTTGACCTGAAACCCTTCTAACCTGTTCAACCATTTTTAAGCCAGCTACATTGATTCATTTATAACTAAATGGATTGATTTTCTCTTTCATGACTCACCATTGGTTGTTACAGGTTGGTGCAGTCTTGGAAACATTAGTAAAAGCCTTTGATTCCTCATTCTTGCCTTTCTTTGACGAGCTATCCTCGTATCTCATGCCTATGCTGGTAAGCGGATTTTATTTTTTCTTGAGTTAACCAAATTCTTCTAAGGAATTAGTTATTTGGGTAAATAATGATGCACAATTTCACTTAATTGAAGGGCAAGGACAAAACAGCTGAAGAAAGAAGAATTGCTATTCGCATGTTTGACAATGTTGCAGAACAGTGTCACGAAGCAGCTCTAAGGTACAAATACAGGTTGAACCTGACACATTTTTTGCCTAAAGAATTTCAACTTCCTGCAATTAATCAGTAATAGTCGAATTTGGAAGAGACTTCTGTGTGCTAAATTATGTCATTACAAATTTATATTTAAGTTGTAGTCTACTCAATTAAATATTAGGAGGTTTTGCATTGTAGTATGGTTGCAAAATTCGATACGTGGTACTTGAATGAGTAATTGGTCTAGATTGGGAGTACTCGAACTATTTTTATATTAAAATTTCGAAATTATATGTATGACATGTTCATAGGACAATAGAATTGTTCATGGAACATTGGAACCATATAAATATGTTTATAAAGTAGAAACATTAACACAATTGTTTAAATACTTCAAACCGAGTTAACTCCAAGTGTTGACTGAGCTTTCACCGAGTTATCGAGTTTTGGCCTTGTAGCAAGTGATCGCCGATTACTCGGTCACTGACCTTATAGCGAGTAATTGATTACTCGGCTTTGTAATCCTTATTTTACAACGCTGCGTAGTAGTAATTTAGTTGACTTTTGATCAGCTTGACTCATTTTTGTTACGCTAATATTTTGATTTTCTAAGTTTGCACTTTTGAGATAAATAATTATTGAATCGAGTCAATCGACCCATCCACTAGTTATTGATTTTATTTCTGCCTCTATATATCTTCAAAGAATGGCTACCTTAAATTTGTATGTTAACTTAATTTTTAATTTGATTTAAAACCAGGTACTATGACATGTATCTTCCATTCCTCCTTGAAGCATGCAATGATGAGAATTCGGATGTTCGACAGGTCTGAATGATTACAATCTCGATTCTGTCTCTAGTTGCTTAGTTACAAACTTACGCTTTTAGATCATATCTTCAGGCAGCTGCATATGGACTTGGCTTATGTGCAGAATATGGAGGCTCTGCTATAAAGCCTCTTATTGGAGGTAAATTGAGTATCACCTAGATAACTGTCTACACTCTTTACATTTTATATCGACTTGTTTGCTTGCTTTCACAGAGGCTCTTTCAAGTCTAAATGCTGTGATAAGGCACCCTGATGCTCTTCATCCTGATAACGTGATGGCATATGATAATGCTGTTTCTGCTTTAGGGAAAATTTGTCATTTCCATCGTGATAGTATTGATTCAGCTCAGGTACGTCCTTGCCTTTTTTTTTTTTTTTTTTTTTTTTTTTTTTTTTTTTTTTTTTTTTTAAATAAAAATAATTGGTTAGGGGGTTTTAGGCATTAAAAGTTACAGTTTTGACCCGTTTGACCCATTTTCTTGTTAGCTATTTATTGTTATTATTATTATTATTATTTTTTATTTTATTTTTTTTTAATCCTTTAACACATGTTTTTATCACTAAAGAAAATTACATAAAAGTTCTACAATTTCTAACCCTGTTATATGGTTCAACTGATGGATATGCAAATTCATCATATGAAAAATTCGAATTAATAAGCATATCACATCACATCAAATTACATGATATCATATTATAACATAATACAAACGACATATCTTGAGCAAATTCTACACTTCAATAGGTTCCGGCAAAGTCTCGGATGGGGGTGGGGGGGGGGGGGGGGGGGGTGGGGGCTCCACTGCCACCATTAAGAACAGTCACATTCCCGTCTGCATCAACATCAACAATTACTGAATCACCCTCCTTATTTTCTCGTGCAAGCATCTTTTCCGCCATACTATCTTCTAGCAGCCTCATGATGGCTCTTCTTAACGGTCTTGCACCGTAGCTCGGGTTAATGGGTTATAACCTTCGTCAACCACCCGATCCCTAAACCTTTCTGTCACTTGAAGCTCAATTTCTTTACCCTTTAGCCGCTCAAAAACTTCCTTCAACATTATATCGGCGATCTCTTTGACTTCCAATTTGGTCAACTGTCTGAAGACGATCATTTCATCTAATCTGTTCAAGAACTCGGGTCTGAAATATTGTTTTAATTCTTCTGTTACCAAGCTTTTGATTCTGTTGTAACTGCTGTCTTTCTCGTCGTAGTCAAGGTCGAACCCGATTCTTCGACCACCTTTTTCAATAACACTGCTACCAACATTTGATGTCATGATTAGAAGAGTGTTTTTGAAGTCAACGGTTCGTCCTTTACTGTCAGTCAATCTTCCATCTTCAAGAATTTGAAGCATCATATTGAAGACATCTGGATGAGCTTTTTCAATTTCGTCGAAGAGCACAACGGTATAGGGTCGGCGACGGACCGCTTCGGTTAACTGACCCCCTTCGGTGTAACCGACGTAACCCGGTGGTGAACCGATGAGTTTCGAGACAGTGTGGCGCTCCATGAACTCACTCATATCGAGACGGATCATGGCTTCTTCTGACCCAAAGTAGTATGCGGCTAGTGATTTAGCGAGCTCAGACTTCCCGACACCAGTGGGTCCAGAAAAGATGAAGCTAGCAATGGGACGGTTGGGGTTTTTTAGACCGACACGGGCACGACGGATGGCTCGGCTAATGGCTTTGACTGCTTCGTCTTGACCGATGACTCGAGTGTGAAGGGTCTCTTCCATTTTAAGGAGACGCTCGGATTCGTCGGTTGAAACTTTATCAACGGGTATTCCGGTCCATGAAGCGACAATGTGCTGAATGTCGACTTCTGTTACAGTTGGACCCTCTTCCCCTGCTTCGGTTTCTGCCTTGCTCATCTCTTTGTTTTTATCAATGAGAGCTGATATCTGAGTCTTAAGATCCATCTCTCTGTCCCGCAACTCCCCAGCCTTCTCAAAATCTTGGCCCCGAACTGCTTCATTCTTCTCTTTAGTTATCTGCCTAAGCTCTTTTTCAAGCTCTCTGGCTTCCTCTGGGAGTTGTGCATGACGGAGTCTAACACGAGAACCAGCTTCATCTACCAAATTAATAGCTTTGTCAGGAAGAAATCGGTCACTGATGTATTGGAATGATAATTGTGCTGCAGCGACTAACGCATCGTCAGTGTAACGAAGCTTATGGTGAATTTCATATCGCTCACGGAGCCCCTTCAAGATCAGGATTGTCTCCTCAACTGTTGGCTCAGGTACCTTCACGGGCTGAAATCGTCTCTCAAGTGCAGGGTCCTTCTCAATATGTTTCCGGTACTCGTCAAGTGTTGTTGCACCAGTACACTGCAATTCACCTCTTGCAAGAGCTGGTTTCAAGATGTTAGCAGCATCGATAGCCCCCTCAGCTGCCCCGGCTCCAATTAGTGTGTGGACTTCATCAATAAACAGAATAATCTCATGACTTTGTTTAATTTCCTCCATCAATTTCTTTAATCTTTCCTCAAACTCTCCACGATACTTTGTGCCAGCCACAAGAAGACCCATATCTAGAGTTATCACCTTCTTTCCCTCTAACGTTTCTGGAACATCACCACTTGAAATTCTTTGGGCAAGGCCTTCTGCAATAGCTGTCTTCCCAACACCAGGTTCTCCAATCAGGCACGGGTTGTTCTTTGTACGGCGACCAAGAATCTGAGTGACTCTTTCAATTTGTGGCTGCCTTCCGACAACAGGATCCAGCTTACCCTCCTCTGCAAGCTTTGTCAAGTTGGTGCCGTATTCCTCAAGTGTTGGCATCTTATTGGTTGAGCTTCCACCACCGACTCCAGCACCCACAGCTTCTGCACTCTCACCAACCAATCTGATAACCTGTGTACGAATGTTATTTGGGTCTGCACCTAAATTCTCAAGAACATGAGCTGCAACACCTTCACCCTCACGAAGCAAACCAATCTGCAAAGTGCTCCGATCCGATATAATTATGACCAATTTGACTGGCCTCTTCTAAAGACAGTTCCAACACACGCTTTGCACGAGGTGTAAATGGGATCTCTACAGCAACAAATCCACTACCCCTACCAATAATCTTCTCTACCTCCACACGTGCATCTTTCAAATTAATTCCCATCGACTTTAACACCTTCGCTGCAATTCCAGTACCCTCACCAACAAGACCTAATAAGATCTGCTCGGTACCCACAAAGTTATGGCCAAGCCGTCTTGCCTCTTCTTGTGCAAGCATAATAACTTTAATAGCTTTCTCCGTGAAGCGTTCAAACATTGCTTTTGGCACTATTCGAGAAGGCTTTGGTCGACGAACAGATGTGGCAGCTGCAACCTTTGAATGGAAATCCGGGCCACGTTTTACCAAGTTGTCTAAAGCGTTGGTCCCACATAAACCAGAGAATGATCTCACTGTTATTGCGGGAGTTTGTAAGCTATACATCATATTCACCTGACCTTTTGTTCTACCGGATCTTTTTGAACGGACTTTGTTTTCCCCAGAAACCGTTGAAGGAAAGCTGGTAGACTGAACCAGAGCCCCCGCCATGATTGCAATAAAACGATCTGAATTAAATTTGGTGAAGGACCCTTTTTTATAAAAATATGAAGGAAGGGTCCGGTTGATTGAAGAGAAGAGATATAAATGGATAACAGTGGTTGGTTGGGTCGGTTTATATAAAGAGAAAATATAAAACAAGACAATATCTTCTTCAGCTATTTATTGTTATTATTTTTAATATGATTTACTTGTTTGACCTGAATTGACTCATTTGCGAGAAAATGGGTTGAAATTTGTATCTTTCAAATTTTTGTTCGCCTAGTTAAATTACCATGAGAATATAAAGCATGAAAATATGCCAAAAGGATGATGGCATGTAACATACTATAAAAATCTATTCTATATTTTATTATTATTATTGCATTATATACGAATGTGTCTAATTTTTAATTTATCTAATTTTTTTCTTCTATTAGGACTTTTTCTCTTTGAAGGGTTTTTGTGTTTTCATCTAAATTTACAAGTAAATATGCCAAAAGGACAACGGGGTTACCATTTGTATATTATTTGGACAGGTTATTCCTGCATGGTTAAACTGTTTGCCGATAAAAGGAGATCTTGCAGAGGCTAAAGCTGTTCATGAGTTGCTTTCGGTCATGGTTGAAAGGTAAGTAAAAATACATGTTACCATCATTAGTCATCCAGACTCCTATTTACTTTCATTGGACATCATTAACATGTCTCGTTTTACAGGTCAGACGCGGAACTCTTAGGCCCCAACAATCAATATCTTCCTAAAATTGTGTCCATTTTTACCGAGGTTTGTATACTTCTGTTAATTGGTTCTTTCTATGGAGTGTACTTTTACAATTTGCCTCTGAAAATAATCTCAATCGATATTTGTTTTTTGTGTGGTATAGATTCTATGTGCTGGTAAGGACCTTGCTTCAGATCAAACCATAAGCCGCATAAGCAACCTTCTGATACGCAATTTTGGATGGGATGTTTCCTGTGTACCGGACATTCAACAGCCTTGGATGGGTTGTTTTGGTTGAGTGTGAAGTATGTCACGAGTTGTTTTGATTGTGTTCATTTTAGAGTTTTAAAGCGATGTAGATTTTGGTGATGTACTCCGAGAAAGTAAAAGGGAGGGTTGTACTACTTCGTGATTTGTATGCAGGTTTATTGTGTCAAGATTTTTTCTGTTTTCATGTAATGAATCAACTACGCGTTATCTGAAACAGGAGTGCATTTTTTATTCAACATTCATTATCTATCAACTTCTGCATCAGTATTGTAGTTAATCGATATACATGTATGTAAAGTACCATTCACAGGGAGTAGACACAGAAGTATGAATCCATTGTTGCTGCTCGTTGCTAAAGCTGAGCTCTCAACGTGATGCCTAAAATGATGCATGGCAGCACTTTATCTATGTTTTTACATTTTGCAGCTCTTATGGATACCATACCTTGGGTGGTTGGAGCAACTTTATGTGATTTGCATTTACCTTGGCTGATTATAAACTTATAATATAGTCCCTCAAACATTGTTACCAAATATGCAGTCCCATAAGTAGGAATCTTTTAAAAGTATGTTCATGCCATGTGCAATTTGCCATTTTCTAGATCATAGATACCATACTAAGGGTCAATCTTTGTGGTTTCAAATTGTCACAGCTCGTGCTCTATATGAATTTGTATGTTGTTAACAACAATTTATTGATTGCTAACACTCCCATTAATGTCAGCCTGTAGTTAACAACAATAAAACCCGCTCTTAAAACCGGGCTCTATGTCTTTCTTGCATACAGCCCCATCCCCTTAGAGCCCTCATCGAAAACCAACCTGGCTCTATGTGCTATTTAAACAAGGCTTTATGGCCTTTTTTTGTAGTAGTGTGCCAAACGTTACTAACTAAGAAAGAAGGCTAATATGAGTATGACATGAGATGAATTTGATGGGAGTCTTTAAACTAATTTGAACATAACACAATGTTTCATGACACATCTAATGATCTGCTAACTATATTTACTATTCGGTTAATTGAATTTACTACTCATTGGTTTGGTTTTTGACCCTTTTCATTTGAAATTAAAGCTTTTGGTACATTGATTTCCAAACAGAATCAAAATGTCTAGTCTTGCAAAATGCAAAATCATTTTGTGGGGCTTATACTAAAATAGCATCTATTGACGAACCACTGTAGTCTAGCATTTAGGCACATGAAATTTCGCTTTTGTTAGGCTACAAGAATAAATTATAGTGCCCAAATTTTATTAGGATATTATTATGTGTGTTGTTAGGGGTGTTGTCAGGCACTCCAGAACCCGCCAACGCTCGTGAAAACCCGGAATTGCCCTACTGAGTAACGGGAAGCGGGCTTTTCTATTAACACGAAATGACAGTTTTTTACTGTTTTCTACTCTGTATTTTTGTCTTTTATAATTTTTGACTTATGAAACTTTATATTTTATGTTCTATACTTTCAGTTATGTAGTTTTATAACAAACTCAAAATTATAAATAAAAAAATGAAAAAGAAAGGGGATGTGGTGATAACTTTTGCCTATTATTATTTTCATTTGCTGGCTACGATACTTTTTATACTAGTGATACTTTTTATATTAGGCCATTATAACTATACAAATTAAAGATGAACGGATATTATCTTTTATTAGACATTATATATATATATATATATATATATATATATATATATATATATATATATATATATATATATATATATATATATATATATATATATATATATATATATGGGGACTTTCTTACGAGAATCATTTTATCTGCGAGAACTGAGAGAACCATCAAAAACATGCATGCATGCCTTTTAAAATAAAATAAAAATACATGCAAATCATCAATAATCGTAAGCATCCACCTATGTTCTTCAATATCATTATGAACTCATCATCTTTTTTCACAAAAACCTTACCCACGGCCGCAATATTGTCGTTGCACGTCTTATAAGAACATGCATGCACACCTTCAAAGAAAAATTTTGTATTTTCAATTTCTTATCAAATTCTTTAAAACAACTATGTTTTTTAAAAACATATGTGTTGTTTTTAAAACATGTGTGCAAAAATACAATTATTGAAGGCGTGCATGTATGTTTTTGATGGTTCTCTCAGTTCTCGCAGTTAAAATGGTTCTCGTTTGAAAGTTACACTATATATATATATATATATATATATATATATATATATATATATATATATATATATATATATATATATATATGTTTAATTCCTATATCGTATTTTTCTCATATTTTCACATAATTACTTGGTCAATAATTTATGGAAACAACTTGCATAAAACATGTTAGATCTACAATGGCTATGTTTGGCGACACGTAGCAGTAGCAGTAGCAACAAGCAGTAGCAGTAAGCAGTAAGCAGTAAGCAGTAAGCAGTAGCAGTAAAAACGTGTTTGGTAACGTAGCTGTAACTGTAATTATTAAGTGTTAAACAAGTAAATGTTTACCGCTTGTCGCTTGTCGCTTGCTGCTTCTCCAGGAAGCATTTAAGATTGGAGCGGTTAATCATGTTTCAGACGCTTGTTGAGGTGTTGCCAAACAAGCAAAATAATGCTTACCGCTTGTCGCTTATCGCTCTTAAACGCTTCAAGAAAGTTGTTGCCAAACATAACCAATCTCTCAATTGCCCTTTCTTGCTCCTCTATTCTATTATGCAAATTGCTCTTTTTATGCCAAACAAGAAGAGACCAAACTATTAATCAACACACATATTTTTTGTAAAAATATTCATGAAATGAAAGAGAGCGAAACATTGCCCAAATTCGGAGACTGGGATCTCAAGAACCCGTCATCCGCAACTGAATTCTCAATCATTTTTGACAAGGCTAGCCAAGCGAGAAAGGCAAGGTATGATCGAGACGAGAATGCACATTATAAGGACGACGAAAGTGTCTCGCTAAACACTACACGGAAGAGAAGACACCATCACAAATGCCACGAACAATCTTCGATGATCAAGAGTAATTCACTTTTGTGTTGTTTCTTCCCATCAAACAAATCATGATTTAACTAACTGGGCATTGTGACATAAAAATACATAGATGGAGTGCAAGCCTCTATAAGATCATTCAAATACAGGGAACATATATAATCTATGTGCATGACAATAACTATTTAACCATTTTCTTCATCTATCGTTATTTTTGTTCCCATAACTCGATCATAATTTTAACCTCAATTCATGTATATTGGATGATAATCCATTAATCCATGTTTAGGGGTCGTTATGTAATTAGTTTAGTATTAGTATGTTAAGTCGTATGTATTATTAGTGTATGGGTCAGTATGAAAAGTTTGTATTGGGTCGAAACTTGTTAACCCAAACAGGCCCAGAAGTCATGACAGTTAGTTATAGGCGGTTATTTAGTATGCAACGTTTAGTTAGGGTTGCAATGGTTATTGTTGAAGCGACATGTCTTTTGGAGGCAACGCTTCAATATGTATATATAGATAGGATCCTGTAAATCAACATGTAACCTTTTTCAGTTTATATAATATCATTATTAAAGGTTCACAACAGAATTCATAATATACAAAAGCGTGAGTTTGTGTGTCATGTGTTTTGTTCATAGACTTGTTTGATTCGAATACAAGAAGATCCGGATGGGACCAACATTGGTATCAAGAGCATCAGAAGTCCGAATCAAACCCGTGTTTCAGTTTGTGTTTCATCAGAGATTCAAGAAGAGTACGATCTGCAGATTTGTAAGAAACAAAACAGAAAACACTAAAGAGAAGAACAAAGGCTCAGGGAACCAGAGATAGAGAAAGAAGAAAACCGAGCGGGTTGAAGAATCAAAGAGAGAAGGTTGTTCGTTTGTGATAAACAACAACCAGAAACAAAAAAAATCGAGTGATTCGATTACAAAGTCGAAAAAGATGGACGCTGTTTTATTTTGTTGAGATTTTTGGAATAAAGTCAGTGGGTAATATTTTGAAGAAGAATTTGGAGAAAGCACCAGAGATTAAAATTACAAGAAAGCGTTAGAATCATTTGAGGATTATTGAGATAGACAGAAAATCAAAAGGATAGTGTAGAGATGAGACAGGAGAAATTTTAGAAAAGAGAATTGATCAAGAAGGGTCATGCGATATGATCAAAATGAAGAAACAAGGCTGTGATGGTCTCGAAGTTGAAGGAACAATCTGTGATAGATTGAATGATCAATAGAAGTTGAAGAATGATCATGTGATATGATCAAAAACGGCTGTGAAAGTCAGAATTAAAGAACAAAGCAAAGTTCGTGAGGAACAACTTGATTGAAGAATGAAGATTGCGTGAAGCATATCAACAAAAAGATGGTGTGAAGTCATCAAAGATTTATTGAAGACAAAGATGAGAAGACCTGCTACAACATGTTCAAGGATAGAGATGATGTTGAAGACACGGATTAATGAATTAGGGAGGAATATTGGATGATAATCCATTAATCCATGTTTAGGGGTCGTTATGTAATTAGTTTAGTATTAGTATGTTAAGTCGTATGTATTATTAGTGTATGGGTCAGTATGAAAAGTTTGTATTGGGTCGAAACTTGTTAACCCAAACAGGCCCAGAAGTCATGACAGTTAGTTATAGGCGGTTATTTAGTATGCAACGTTTAGTTAGGGTTGCAATGGTTATTGTTGAAGCGACATGTCTTTTGGAGGCAACACTTCAATATGTATATATAGATAGGATCCTGTAAATCAACATGTAACCTTTTTCAGTTTATATAATATCATTATTAAAGGTTCACAACAGAATTCATAATATACAAAAGCGTGAGTTTGTGTGTCATGTGTTTTGTTCATAGACTTGTTTGATTCGAATACAAGAAGATCCGGATGGGACCAACAATGTATACTCTCTTTCATTATTCGCATCATGAGTAGGAATGATACCGATATGTGTCATTCCATTAATAAATTATCATATCAGTTATAAGTAGTCGAGTAATCAAGTCACCAAAGGGCTTGTGTCTCAATGGTACCCCATGTTGTGTGAGAAGCTCCCAAACCAAATGATTTCTTGCATGCTCAATCAATGTTGCAGGTAGCTAGGCTTAAAAGTCACTATTGGTCCCCTTGCTTCTGTCCAAAAACAAAGTTTTTATGACATTATTGTTCTTGACTTGCACACTTAAACGAAGTTTTTTATAATGGCCTAAACAGATCTATATTAGTTCTATCACCCAACGATTGCAAATATATAGAGTAACCAAAAAACGTAGTCGGTTTTTAAGCTTGTTAAACATATGAATTAAGTAAATGTTTTAAGAGCATGCATATACCACAATGTACGTACTACGTTGAGTACGAGACATATAATCCAAAAGTCATCTTTGTGATCAAGCTACCATTATGAAATGTATATCGACTGTGTATTGTATGTATTGATTGCGTCTTTATATAGATGAAGATGTTTCTACTGTATTTTAAATTCCAGTCTGATAAACAACATGAGATATGTATACATAATTCTATATGATACTAATGCAAAAAAAAAAAAAAAAAAAAAAAAAAAAAAAAAAAAAAAAAAAAAGGAGGTATTGAACCAAAAACATTAATATAATTATCATTCATACAGTAAATCTCAACTTCCTGGTAACCCACAGTCCCACGTCTATTGAACAGCCTTTATCAACTTCGCTTTGCCTCCTGGGTTTACTTCCACCACCAGAATATCAGACAAGACTTCACAAAGTTCTTCAAGATCATTCAAACCATACATAACATAGTCCAATTCATACTTATACAGTGACTTGTAAAGTTCCTCTAAACAGCTGAACAAGATCATACCAAAATAGCGACTGAGTAAATTCTTTAGCTGAATCTTCAAGACCTCTAGTCTTAGCTGTAACCGACGAGCACACATCACATATTTCTCCTTGCTTTCTCGCTCTTCAAACAACACCACCACGTCGCCCATCTTAACAAGGAGCTCGTCAAGATCACTCACGCCTAAGGACTCATAGTCCAGTGATCTGTTACACATATGTTGGTAACTTCTTTCAAAACAAGTCAATGGAATTCTGTAAAAATAGCTTTCAAGCAACTCTTGAAGCTCATTTCGGAAGACATCTAGTTTTTGATCCAAGCATTTCTTACTATGTATTAATCTGTTCCGGTCTTTCCCTGTAATCTCAATTTCATCATTCATGTCTGCCAACAAGTTCATGAGGGTCATATGATAGTAATCCTTAACAATGAGTGGTCTCTTAAAAGTTTTACGGTATGTATCACGCAGACGTTCAAGAGGCAGCTGACCACCTGATGATTCCAACAGTGACACTAACTGACGTTTCAAACCATTTACATCACCTGGTTGAACCCAGGTTGAATCATTCTGTTTACATGAACCGGGACACTCGAACAAAAATCCACCTGCATTTTTCAAAGCAGTCAAGCCATCTACCCCAGGCGGTATCAGTATCACGGTATACCCACGTTGTTTTAGTACATGAAGAGCTTGAGAAAGGTCCTTATCACCTGATATCGCTGTAGAACCATCATCAATGTTTCGATTTTGCTGAGGTAAAGATTGCGTTGACATATTTGTATTAGCCGTGTGTAGATAATAAAAGCTTGAATGTACCTGTCGATTGCCAAAAAATATAATTATTAGCATCTTTGTTCATCACACTCAGCCAAAGTTTATTTGCAATAAATTTTGGCTTTTCACATCCAGATTTGGGAAATCACTTATACTAATCTTGAAATGCCTGAAGTTTGATAAATTTACAAGTCTACGGAAAATATGTGACCACTAATTCAGAAAGCTCATAATGACAAGCCAATTGAGAAATCCTTAAATAAGAACTATCAAGATTTATACTAAAGAGTTGCCAGCATGCCTATGTTAGTGAAGTGATATTTGCTTTCCAAATGTTGGGTGCAATTCTGGAAAACTTAAGCCATTCTAGAACACAATCGAGTGAAACACAATATTATACTAAATTACCAAATATTCCTCATCAGCGAGAATAATCATACATTTTGTTTTAAGTTTGTAAACAAATTTGCTTGAGAAATTGCGCCATTGCATATGAAGTTCGTCTACAAAACATAAAAAGGCACTGCTTGATGATTACGGTTGTGATAACTAAGTGGGATTTTGAACTTCTAAGCTAACAAGCCAGCTCAATAAATCAGAACTTAATAGAGGCAAACCCAACTGACAGGCTCTTTAAGAACTAACAAAAAAGGGCTTTTGCGGTTATTCCAAAAATCTATAGAGCAATCCAATCTATAAATAATTACACATGACCCACAAGCTATAACTGATCTCGCTAACTCCATGTGTACATTTTCATAGGTTCATGTAATGTCTCCTATGGAGCAATTATCTACATGTAGCCAACCGTTCTAAGTAGGAAGAAAAACCAAGCACACCAGTATCAAAACTATACAAGGGCTACCCTTAAAAAATTGTTTAACTTCCATTCATAGTTGTTAGCCCATTGAGAGGTTCATTAAAACTTACAACTTAGTAGCTGGTCCTTGCATTGTGATTTAAGGGGTGTGTGTATTAGAGCAAGCAAACCGAGAAACAGTGTACCCAAAACCGCCTGCAATTGCTAATATCATTACCTAGATATACGATATCCAATTTATCTAGTGTCTACCTATATAGTGTTTGTTCTAAGCATACAATAAACCCGCAAATTCAAGAAGAACACACGTATTACCACGTTTGATGGTTTAACTTGCGTTTTAAAGTTACAGGAAATCCCCTAATTTTACAGAAAAACTATGTGAACCAACACCAATACTTAGAACCGCAATTCAAAGGAATCATCAATGATGGTCATATTTGTTATTCTTAAACATTCCATCCTACTGGTTATAAATTAACAAAATAATAAAGGACCCAATAATATAATAAATCTATCATAAACCCTAACACAATCAATATAGTAAACCTAAACTAAAGCATGATCAATATTTTTGTTTACCTGACGCTTGGGAAGACAAAGCAACAAGAAGAAGAATATGCAAACTAACTATGCTAACTGTTAGAACAGAAACAATGAAACTTTATATTGATCAAAGTGTTGGAAATATATACATGCATGTATTTATAATGAAACCCTAAGATACGGAAACATGTATAGGCCTCGGTGAGTCGGTTCCTTTTTTTTTTTTTTTTTTTTTTTCCTTCTTTCAAAAATCTTATTTGGGCCTAAAGATCTAATTGGATTATATATTCTTAAACTAGGTCTATGACCCATGAAACTAACGGGATTAAATGAAAAACGAAATCGATCGACTATTATCAACGGACATTTAACATAGCAATCATTGATTAGGAATAATATGTATGTAAATGAATCTTTTAGATGACCCGTGAAACTCATGAGATTAAATTTGAATTAGTAAAATCGATTCAAAATTGATACTCCCTCCGTCTCAAATTTATTGTCCACATTTCCTTTTTAGGATGTCTCAAAATAACTAGAGAATATTTTAAAGGAATATTCTCATTTAGTGGTTGAAATTTATAGGGGTCCCGTTTTTATTAAACTTTGTAATTTCTCTCTCATGACAATTAATTTGAGACATTGGTAAGTTAGTATATTAAAATATGGAGTATGTGTTAATCAATAAATTACAGACTCCTCGATGTTCACGAATAAAGAATATATCTGTCATAGATGTATAATAATGTAAGTATAATTCATTGCGTATATATGATAAATCGATAATCGGGGTTAGTATTTTTATTGGCTTATTGCTTTAAAATATATCTTACTTGTTATTTTTTCTAGTTATATTGATTCCCAAAAATACATGATTCGATTCCTAAAAACACATGATTTGATACCCAAAATTACGTTAATCAATACACACAAAGTTAGTTATTAAATACTAAGATCCTAACGATGGTACATACAACTCAAAAAACTGACAAGTAAAATATATTTTCAGACAATTAGCCATGTTTTTTTTGTACTTATTATGATGTAAAGTGTTGTTTGGTTGTATTTATTATTGCTTTTTTTATAAAATGCAATCACGTACCCAAAAAAGCAATGCAAAAAAAACTCTTGCTGAGATAATGTAAAATATTAAGATATCCATTTCTAACAAATACAAGTGTGAGACTTTCATTGTAAATATCTACTAATAGCGTATAAGAATTTTAGCTCAAATAGCTAAAGCACATACGATCGTAGTTGACCTAAACCCAGTACATCTCGTTTGGGAAACCAACTCCCAGGAAAATATCGGCTGAAGACACAATGTTTCTCCTTAGAAAACCAACCTCCCAGGCATACAACTCAACTAAACCGTTACAATTACCGCCACGTGTATGTATCTCATTGGCACAGAGATAGTGTTGCGGCTATTCAGTAATACACGCAGATCGTACCGAACATTTTCAATTCTTGAAGGGCCAAGGATGTCACGCCAAGTGTTATTCTTGTCTCTACCATTGGATGACCAACACGTGGATCATCCATAACCGTCGGATACATATTCATGGATCATACAACTCTAAATGTATCCCTATAAATAGACATGCTTTTAGCGAGATAACTAAGTTATCTTCTCCATATTTGCATACATTAAAAACCTAGTTGTATGTGATCGTTACCCTGGCCAACGATAAATCTTTTTATCTCGGGGTCCTTACCAAATGTGGAAAACCAAACATACAATTAGTCTCATCTACACCGATCAATTTATCGAATCATTGTTTTACATATCATACATACATATGGCGATATCCATGATTCTCGTATAAAACTGCCATCGTTTTTCACTTTTTTGCACCGAAAAACTCAAAAATTCATTTTTTTCATTATACACACGACCAAATCCTTAATCAAAACCTTTTTATAGATTAAACACATGATCTCCCAAACATGGAAGATCAACATAATCAACCACCGCCACCACATTTGTCTCATGTTTTTGGTCCTATAAACACAATTACATCACTTACATAGATGAAGGTCGGATAACCTAAACCCGAAACAATCATCATGTCAATCATAACCAACAACAATATAGATGGGAGCACCAAGTATGCTTTCATTTCAAGGAAGTCCTTTGTCATTTACCGCAAATACCTCATGACAAACACCACCAATTGACAGCTTCATAACACCATTTGTTGCACACTCATCCTCCAGGTTAACATAGAAGAATGCACCGCCATCGTGCATATCACGCCGATAATGGCAGCTTACCTAGAGAGAATGATGTGGGGAAATCAAGACGATCCACAATCACATACTAGAAGTACAATCTTGCAATCACCTACAGGACAACGTCTCATCACATGCAACAACCTTCACAAGTCATATACAATGGTGCACCACACCAACATATGCAACAACAAATGTATCAGGGAGCACCAGCACAGTACGCTCAGCAATCCATGTAACCATATGTATCAGCGCATCACATGCAGTCGCCTGGATACCAACATTCACAAGTCTCACTTATGTCCACCCATGCCAATCTACATAACAACATATTTCATCTATTGATCTATTTAATACTTTGATGACATGTGTTCTCGAAAGGGGAGAGGGGCAAAATTACAAGATGATGGAAAATAGTGTAACATATAGCAATTTTAAATTTTTTAACTAATAGTTAATCAAGCAACATCATCATATATATAATATGCACAGCGGAAGACTCAACTAAATCACTTATTTACACACAAAAAGATGTTCCACCGAGATCAATATACCCCATCTTTTAACTAATCATTCATAAACACTAATAGAAGTATTATGGCTAACCAACAACATGAACAGACTATCTTGATCCTTTCGTAGCCTACGAACCAAGTTCAGATTCACACAAGTCAAAAGCTTTTGACCAAATGTATCATAGACCAGTAATAACAAATAATGTGATACATTATAATTCAATCATATTGTTGAGTTACTCTTGGACTAAACGTAATAAGTTTTTTCATAACGTGTGAAAGATCCTCATAATGCATGACCATTGTTATTCACTTACTCTTGGACTAAACAAATAAGGCTTTTCATTAAGTGTGGAAGATCCTCATAACGCGTCGATCATTGTTATGCCTCCTTTCAGCGACGCGTGATCATCATATTTTGGAGGTGGTTTGGTCATCTGTTTGATACGACAAAATTTAGTTATTAAATGTGTGTGAGTGTATTGTGATGTATGTGTGCGTGGTTGATTTAATGATCAATTTTACGACTGATTGGTGGTTGATTATAAAAGAGTAAATGCTCATGTTAGGATGAGGTGACTACGGTGGATTTTGTTATTGTTTCACCCAATGTTATCTTATACTCCCTCCGTCCCATATTAAGTGTCCACTTTCAAAATGCATAAAGTTTTAGGAAATTTCACTATATACGTACACTCTCCACCAATTAAATATCATTTTTACCCACTAAAGTTTCATCTCATTGGTTAGAATACAATATGCACACTTAATTTAGGACATCCTAAGATTCCATTGTGGACACTTAATATAGGACAAATGGAGTATATTTTTTCTTAGGGTTAATATACACATATTTTACTAAGGTAATGAGTTACTGAACTTATAAGAATTGACATTTAGATTACTATTCTATAATTTTATTGTTAATCTGTGTGATTTGAACGCATATATTTAAATATGTTAGGTAATATAAATGTCGTGTTTTACAAGTTCAGTGATATGTCCATATATTTTATAACTTTAGTAACTCAAATGAGCAAAATAGGGTTATTTACTTTAAATGGATTTTTTCTTAAAGAATTAATAACATTTTTATATATTAATACTTTTTAGAAGAATGAGCACAATAGGGGTTCTTTACTTTAAATGGATTCTTTTAAAAGAATTAGTAATGTCATCTTAAAATAAGTGTATATTTTAACTTTTGTAAGCTTTTAAATTTTTAACTTTCACTTTAATTATTTTTGTTTGGGTGAAAGCTGAAAACACGCAAAATAATATTTCAAAACACACGATGTACGCAACGAACTTTTAAAAAGTTGAAAACACGCAATATACTTTCAAATTTGGAACAATGTACGCAATATGACCTGGAACCAGCAGGTTACCAGGTTTCAAACTTTGAAAATTGACAGGAATAGTCCCTGTGGCTTGCGTTGACTTTCGCTGGTCATCCTTGGACTTTTTTTCACCTACAAAAGGTACAATAACGGTCCCTATGGTTTGCGTAGACTTTCACATTAGTCCGTTTTTATACTTTTTCACCCGTTCTCTTACGTTTTTATCCATTTTTGTCCATTTTTTTTAAGTTTTCGTTCGTTTTTATACAATTTCATCCGTTCTCTTACGTATTCGTTCATTTTTTTTACGTTTTCGTTCGTTTATACACGTTTTTACACTCGTTTCTACACACGTTTTTACACACGTTTTCACAAACATTTTTACACACGTTTTTACATACGTTTTCACACACGTTTTTACACTCGTTTCTACACACGTTTTCACAAACATTTTTACACACATTTTTATATACGTTTTCACACACGTTTTTACACACGTTTTTACATACGTTTTCACACTCGTTTTTACACACGTTTTCACAAATATTTTTACACACGTTTTTACATACGTTTTCACACACGTTTTTACACTCGTTTCTACACACGTTTTCACAAACATTTTTACACACGTTTTTATGTACGTTTTCATAGACGTTTTTACACACGTTTTTACATACGTTTTCACACACGTTTTTACACACGTTTTCGCACACGTTTTTATATACTTTTTCGCACACGTTTTTACACACATTTTTTACATACGTTTTCACACGCGTTTTTTTACACGTTTTTACATACGTTTTCACACACGTTTTCGCACACGTTTTTACACACATTTTTATATACGTTTTCGCACACGTTTTTACACACGTTTTTATATACGTTTTCACACACGTTTTTACACTCGTTTCTACACACGTTTTCACAAACATTTTTACACACGTTTTTATATACGTTTTCACACACGTTTTTACACACGTTTTTACGTACATTTTCACACACGTTTTCGCACACGTTTTTACACACGTTTTTATATACGTTTTCGCATACGTTTTTACACATGTTTTTTACATGTTTTTATACACGTTTTTACACACGTTTTCGCACTCGTTTTTATATACATTTTTACGCACGTTTCTATAAACGTTTTTACACACGTTTTTTGGAATTTTTTTCTAAAATTTTTTTCGGAATTTTTTTCCGATTTTTTATTTCTGATCTTTTTTTGAAATTCCTTACAAATTTTTTTGTCAAAATTCTTTTTCTATTTTTTTTATGGACGAACACTTAAAAAAATGGACAAAACGTGTGTAAAAAAATTCGGAAAAAAACCCGAAACAAATTATGAAAAAAGTCCCGAAAAACGTGTGTAAAAATGTTAACGAAAACGTGTGTTAAAACATGTGTAAAAATGTGTGCGAAAACGTGGGTAAAAACGTATGTAAAAACGTGTGTGAAAACGTATATAAAAACGTATGTAAAAACGTGTGTAGAAACGAGTGTAAAAACGTGTGTGAAAACGTATATAAAAACGTATGTAAAAACGTGTGTGAAAACGTATATAAAAACGTGTGTAAAAACGTGTGCGAAAACGTGTGTAAAAACGTGTGCGAAAACGTGTGTAAAAACGTGTGTGAAAACGTATGTAAAAACGTGTGTAAAAATGTTTGTGAAAACGTGTGTAAAAACGTATGTGAAAATGTATATAAAAACGTGTGTAAAAACGTGTGCGAAAACGTATATAAAAACGTGTGCGAAAACGTGTGTAAAAACGAGTGTGAAAACGTATGTAAAAACGTGTGTAAAAACGTGTGTGAAAACGTGTGTAAAAATGTTTGTGAAAACGTGTGTAGAAACGTGTGTAGAAACGAGTGTAAAAACGTATGTAAAAACGTGTATAAAAATGTTTGTGAAAACGTGTGTAAAAACGTATGTGAAAACGTATATAAAAACGTGTGTAAAAACGTGTGCGAAAACGTATATAAAAACGTGTGTAGAAACATGTGTAGAAACGAGTGTAAAAACGTGTGTGAAAACGTATATAAAAACGTGTGTAAAATTGTTTGTGAAAACGTGTGTAAAAACGTGTGTAGAAACAAGTGTAAAAACGTGTGTGAAAACGTTTATAAACGAACGAAAACGTAAAAAAAATGAACGAAAACGTAAGAGAACGGATGAAATTGTAGAAAAACGAACAAAAACGTAAAAAAAAACGGACGAAAACGGATAAAAACGTAAGAGAACGGGTGAAAAAGTATAAAAACGAACTAATGTGAAGGTCTACGCAAACCATAGGGACCGTTATTGTACCTTTTGTAGGTGAAAAAAAGTCTAAGGATGACCAGCGAAAGTCAACGCAAGCCACAGGGACTATTCCTGTCAATTTTCAAAGTTTGAAACCTGGTAACCTGCTGGTTCCAGGTCATATTGAGTACATTGTTCCAAATTTGAAAGTATATTGCGTTTTTTCAGCTTTTTGAAAGTTCGTTGCATACATCGTGTGTTTTGAAATATTATTTTGCGTGTTTTCAGCTTTCACCCTTTTTGTTTTTGTTACATAATATTTGATAAAAATTTTGATGAAAATATATTTAAAAACTAACAAATTTATATATTTTACGTTAAGCATTATATAACATAAACATAAAGTTAAAATCAAAGTTAAACAAAAAAATATTTTAAAAAATTAAAATGAACAATTATTTTAAGACGGAAGAGTTATATTTTTAGAAGAATATCTCTTTGTTATACACAAGTCATCAAGATGAGTTGGTTAGTTTACCACTTGGCAAGACTCATGAGTCACCCCATCACCCCTTTGAATAACAACTTCCCCATATATTCCCCCCATTATTTTAACCGAAAAACAAACTGACAAAAACACACAAAACAAAAACACGATCCCCATTTCATCACAGACCACAACCTTTGAACAACAATGTTACCCTACGCCACTATACAAGAAGCAGAAACATCACTCGGTCGATCTCTAACAACCTTAGAAACAACATGGTTCAACTACACATCCGACATGTCTGATTACATCATCTACTGTCACAACATTTTATTCCTGTTCCTTATTTTTTCCATCGTACCTTTGTTTTACATTTTTATAGAGCTTTTTTTTTCGAACCATGTTGCGCGTTATAAGATACAACCTAAGGTTAAGTTTTCTGTTTATGAGAATTTTAAATGTTGGTTTAATGTTATGAAGATGTTTGTGCTTTGTGTTGGGCCTTTGCAGCTCGTGTCGTATCCTTCGATTCAAGTACGTTGTTTTTTCGTCTCGTTTTTTACTAGTTTTTGCGAAATGTGATGTTTTTGGATTTATAGATACTTGTGATTGGACTAATGTAGTGATTTGTGATTGTATGCTATTGGTTCAAATTAGTTTGCCAAGTTTAGGTTCGATTTTGTTCTTTGATTATTTTTGTTTTCGTTTTCGTATATTTGATGAGGATGATACTCGTATGATGTTTCTAGATTTCTATTGCTTAACTTTTTATGTTTGCTTTTTTAAGTTGTTAGTAATGTAGTGATTTGTGAATGTGTGCTGTTGATTGAGATTAGTTAATTAAGTTTAGGCTCGATTTCGTTTTTTGGTTTGATTTTGTGAATGTGAAGTTGTGAACGTTTTAGTTTTATTATTTGTATTCTTGATGGAAAAGGAGACTATGATGGTTCTAGATTTCTATTGCTGATTTTAGTATTTCTGCTTGCTTGTTAGTATCTCGGCTCATGAATCACATGTTTCAATATGGATCAGATTTTAGGGACCTAATGGATCATTGTGATAATGACTTCTGATATTTATTAATTTGCAACCTGGTGCCAGTTATGTTATACTGATAATGACTTCTGATTTTGTTAATTTGCAACCTGTTGCCAGTTATGTTATAATGACCTGATTTTGTTAATTTGCAGCCTGGTGCCAGTTATGTTTTACTGATAATGACTTCTGATCGTCCTTTTTGTGTTTATTGTCGCAAATGACTGCATTATCAATCATGTTTGTACTTAGTTTTTCTGCTATAGGGAAGTTATGAAATGTTAGTTATTCTAGTTTTGGGAATGCATGTTTGTATTATCGAAGGAGACTATGATGCTTTCTAATGCTGATATGGAATTTTAGGTGTGTTTCGTTGATATATTTTTATTGTACGAATCACCTATCACATGTTTCACTACTTTTTTCTTTGTTTTGTTCTGATTATAGCGATTTGTGATTGTTACTGATTATGACTGATTAATTATGAGCACTCATAGAAAATGATAGGATTATAGCGATTTGTGATTGTTACTGATTATGACTGATTAATTATGAGCACTCATAGAAAATGATAGGATTATTTTAGTTGTACTTAATTTATGAGAAAAGTAACAATTTATGAAATGTTCTTACTCATTCTCGTTGTCGTTGTAGATGATTGGTGTTCGAACAAGCTTGCCTTTACCTTCACTAATGGAGATTATATCTCAATTGGTGGTCTATTTTCTTATCGAGGACTATACTAATTATTGGATCCATAGATTTTTTCATTGCAAGTGGGGCTATGAGAAAATTCATAAGGTTCATCATGAATACACAGCACCTATAGGGTTTGCAGCGCCTCATGCGCACTGGGTGGAAGTATTAGTCCTCGGGATTCCATCTTTTCTGGGACCCGCAATCGTTCCAGGTCATATGATTACATTCTGGTTGTGGATTGCCTTGAGGCAGATTGAGGCCATTGAGACTCACAGTGGGTAAGTTAAGTATGCTTTGGGATTCAAACTAACTTTATAGCTTTACTTTTTAAGTGTGTGTGATTGATTTGATATGGATTATTTGACCAATGATGCTTATTATGTTTTGAACTTAGGCCTGATTGTCAACAGCGTGATAATTAATATTTAATTATACTTTTGCTCATTATGAAAAGGGTCACGATACCTTTTCCTTTTTCTCCCCTATCAATGCCTTTGTGTTATTCACGCACGCATCCCTTTTCTAGTTGTTTCTTTATTTTCTTTGTCCGCGTCACCAGTTAGAAGCCGACTCTCTAGCTTCTTTTTGTCCTTAGTTTATTATCTGAATGTCTCCCCTGCTCACTGTTTTTCGTTTGAGATAATATGAATGCCAATTACCTGAATAGCCAAACTAGAAACTTCTAAGTTATAACGAGGCATGATAATGGAACAGTAGAATTACCAACAATCTGCTGGCCAAGAAATTTATGATAATGCCAATAACGCTAAAATTTTCTCTTGGTGGATGTTGTTTCGTCCATTAAGTTCATCTTGAGACTCGTCATTATTCATAACAAAATTTGGACCATGAATGATAACATTATATCATTGTATAACTCAGGAAAGTACTCAATCCTATCTGTTTCAGACATATAGCAACTCCATACTGTATATGTTGTGCCGATAAATGAAGATGTGCTTGCAGGTCCATTTACTAATTGCAAGTAGAAATGGAGATAGGACCCATTTCATTTAGGAGGTAGGAAATGGCATAAACCAGAAACATTTGATTTTTTGTGATTAAAATGTCGTACGTGCTCTTTAATTTTCCGTTGAATACCCATGTTCCAGGTTATATATTCTTTCAAGGTCATGTTAAAATCTATGTAAATGGCTGTGGTCCAGAACATTAGAGCCAGGAATAGTCTTTGTTGTCACAGTTAAATGTACACCTCTATAGGATACTCTTTGGTTGATTGACATTATCATTAGCATCCTAGGTTGATCTTTGGTGGCTTGCGTATTTTTAGCTTGTTTGCAAGAAAACCACAAGTATGATGGTTAGACTAGTTGTTCTCTTTTTGAGATTTTGAACCAACATCTTTAGTCACTTATGCTATTAAACATTATCTTTAAAAACCTGAAACTTGAAATGTATAAAATACAATAAGAACATATGTAAGAGCCATCTGCTGCAGTTTGCTCTTCTGCTGTACCCACTTTATACTTTCAGTTTCATTACCGAATTTACATTATGCTAAATTGCTTTCTTATTACCAATATGAAACAAAAATCAAATGAATCAAGTTTACTTCTTCTAGTCTCAGGTGTGTTTGGAGGAGAGCATACGCGAGCTTGAGCTTCTAAAATAAGCTAGTTTCTAACATAAGCATTGTTTGGCAACAAAATTTTAAGAGCTTTGAATTTCATAAGCTCTTATAATAGAAGCTACTCTAATATATTTGGATCCCATAATGATAGTATGTTAGCACCTACCAGGACTTTTGGGTCTTATGAGTCGTGCATATTCTGAAACTTGAATGATGCACTGGTATGAATGTTCTGGTATCGATTTTGACATATTTCGAGAATGTAACCTATAACAATCTTTTTTGTTTATTCAGTATCTATAATAGATCGAACTTGAGTAACTGTCATAAGCTCATGTAGACTACTTTAGATCGTCATTTGCATTGTATCTAAAAAAAGGGCAGTACCCGTCAAATGCTAATCATGTTCTTACATAATAACTTTAAAAAACACCTGAATTAATGTTGGAATTTTGCATTATGCAGGTACGATTTTCCATGGACATTTACGAAATATATCCCTTTTTATGGTGGTGCGGATTACCATGACTATCACCATTATGTTGGAGGGCAAAGCCAAAGCAACTTTGCATCTGTGTTTACTTACTGCGACTACATATATGGAACAGACAAGGTAACTAAAATTCTTATTTTACCTGTTTGTTTTTGTAGTTTGATGAATATTTTGTTTAAAAATACTTTGTGATGTATATCTTTTATCTGTTCTTTTACGTTTGAAACCAATATGATTAAATATTACGGAGTATATGATTCCACTAAGTAAATATTTATTTTATTTTATCATAGTGGCATAATCCTATGTTTGTTTTCTAATCTCAACAGGGCTATAGGTACCAAAAGAGACTCCTGCAGCAGGTAAACATGCACTTTGCATTTGTCATAAACCTATTTAATTTTGAATGGTAAAGTTGAATCCAAATTAAGAATGAATGCCGACACACACACCTTATGACGTGAAAGTTATACATTGCACTGATTTTGGCATTTAATACTTTGGAAAAAAGAACTGCTTTGTATGCATTTTGTATAACACTAAAAATCTTTACATTGATGTAATTTAGTTAAAAGACGGCTCAAAAGGCGATGTATCAGATATCAAATCTGATTGATCAAGACAACTGAGAGCACTTGAGTTTTCGGGTATGCTTTTCAGAAACCTTAGCTTTCTAGTGTCACCAAGAACTTTGATAAATCAGTGTTTAGGTCTTTGTACTTGAAATCGAATGGAATATGTGTTCATTACCAAATTTGATTCTTAGTAATTGTAGTATATACTTTCTGCATGAGTTTTGATCACTTGTCAAATTGAAAATGAACCACATTATTCGAGTCTTGCGACAATATGTATTCCTTGATGCTACTATACCGGTTTAGCGGTACATTGCTCCAAATAGTCCAAATATCATATATGAGTATGAGGGACCAAAATTTTACTTTTACTTGATGATAACACATACTTTAAACAAATTATTTTCTGAGTCATTCATGATTGTACACAGATATAATGATATATAATGATGATGAATGCCTAGTGAATAATGTATGTTATACATAATTTTATTATTTATTAAGAAAGCAAAAAGAGGGTTGTTGGTGTGTAAAATGGGCCAAGCTTTTTGGTCCAATTGAGTGTTTTTTATAAGGGGGGTTTTATTTGATACTCAAGCATCAATATCAACAGTTTTTTTTATTCAAAACCCAAATGATTTTCCTTTACACATGTTTTGCATTTCTTACACATAACACTCGTGTTCAAAAGTTTGGATTAATTATTTAGATATTGCTTCACTTACAATATAAATGTTTATAGTATTTTAGACTATAGCATTTTAACTTGGAACCTTCAAGTAAATTATTGCTTCATGCGGTCCGTACAAGAATTAGCATGACTCATGTTTGTTTATGTGGGAATTTAAAGTTGAGCACCTTGTATAATGAGAAATAATGCTACAAAGCTACCATAGAGATAAATGACCATTAAAAATGGAGATGAGAAGCTTAAATGCAAATGAGTAAATTACTACTCTACCCTTGTGTAGCTATTATTGTGTTTATATGACACCACAAAGACAACATGGGACATTAAAACCACAAGCCAAATTTAAACATATGAAATTGAAAGTTTGAATAGAAAGGAGAAAACGAAACAAATAAAAGAAAACAAATAAAGAAAAGTGATGTGTATTGGCCCACTAGACCCACCCAACAAAAAACAACATAAAAAATGAGAAAAGTATGTACTATATTATTTTGCAGTTTTTTTTTTTTTTTTTTTTTTTTTTTTTTTTTTTTTTTTTTAATAATTTATACAACGTTTGATTTCTCTATTTTAGTATGGTGTTATTTGATATTTCAAATCAATTATTTCATTAAGTTTATATAGAATGTTTCCATTGTGTGATGTACACAAATTCGGGGGTGTATAGTTTAGAGGCGGATAGGTATATATATATATATGATGCAAGAGGAAAAAAGCCTAACCATCATGATAGTATGAGCCAATGAACCATGCCTAAATTAATGGGTTTATTATCAATTTTAGAGTCCAACCCTTTTAAATAAACAACATTTTAAACGAAATTCATTCTCATAAAACAAACACACCCTCACTTCTTAAGTTTTAAACAAGATTATCGGAAATTTAAGAATGAGATAAAAATAATTCAACTAAAACATAAATAAAAATTCAATAAAAATGTTTTACATCATTTAGAGGAGAAAAGTCTTTAATTTAAAATTAAATATTCCCATATATACAGTTTTTTTCTAAAAGGTAAAGAAATAAAAATATGATGGTTGAACCACCAAACTTCTCCCTCATGAGTGGGTATATAAAAACCAATAAATGATAAAATAAATACTCCACTTTAGTAAATACTGTAAGCTCGAACTAACCTCAATAATTCATGAATAATAAATCTACATTAATATCTTAATTTCATTTAATATTTACTAAGAAACATATGGACAGACACTAAACGACTTCCTTACAATAAATACAAAAATACATGTAGTATAAAATAATTTTCGTATATAATATAGTTTCCTGATGTACGATGTGATTTAATGCCTTTAGCCTCTACCACACATTAACTAATAAATACTGTATACTACAGTCTTATTTTTATTTCAATACTTGATCTTTGATGTGCAATTTAAAAAGTAAATATTGCCATAATAATTGTTAAAATGGTGTTTAAGTAATTTGATTTAGGTAAGGGTTTTGCTAACATGTTTAAGTAAATTTTAAAATAAAAATTGATTAATCAATTTATAGTATGGTTAGTTTCAGATTGATCAATGTTTATTAGCACATTTTGATATAGAATAGATATTTGTATTAAATTATGGGCTTTTGTATAAGATTTCCTTAATTAAAAAACATTTTCAAGTATAAACTTAATTGATACCAATATATACCTTATTAAAACCCACTTACATTAACTATATGTTTTTAAATCATGTATTTATAAAAATGATTCGTTCATATTTTGAAACGTTTTTAATTAAGAAAAGCTTAAATAACACCCATAAGATTATAGTTAGCAAAACTCTTAAATTATTGCATTATAATATGTGGCTAATAAGATATATGTCGAGAAATATTATATCCACATAAATTTTACAAAAAAAATTTCTACACCATTATGTGAAATTTGTTTATGAATTTTATGTGGATGTAGCAAACCTCATATTGGAAGCTATAGTTTAGAACCCAGTATGACATATTATATTTCCCAAATTAGTTTTATTTTTAATAAATGGTGATGAGTAGAACTTTTTGGGTATTTTTGGCGAAATGAGCTTGAGTTGGGCTGAGGCTAAGACAGGAGCTGGAGCTTATATTATAAGTCGAAAGCTAAAGTTTTACTTTTATAAAGTTGTTTAACGAATTAATTTGAGGTAGAGCTTATTAACGTGGAATTACATAAAATACATCAAATTTAAATTAAATTCATATATATTTTAAACTTTTACGTGGCAAACAATTATATTTTAAAACGTATTTAGATAATTTCACTAACTGTATGCATGTTTCAATGCGCTTGGTTAATGAAGTCGTATGAGAAACAAGATTTATTTTAAAACATAGCTTATTTTAGAAGTGAAACCCTATAAGTCCTTAAAAACACACAACGTATATTGGCATCCTTGTCATTTATGGATGTTTTGGTAATAAAAACATGTTTATATCTTAAGATGAATATCTAAACAAACGTCGTTTTTGACATCATAATATATGAATAATGAAACTTTTTCATTTTTTTTTAAATTTGTTGTTTAGAACAAGACAAGTAATATATATCCGTTCGTTGACAATCCATTTGCTTTTTTGGTTTTTGTTTTTGTCTTGTAATGAAACCTAACTCCTTCAATTAAACATAATCTTCTAGAGAGTTAAAAATAGTTAATCCATTTCTGGAAACTCATAGAACATAAGCTATCTTCGTTGGAAGATATGGTGACTTAATCACAATTGTTAAAGATAATAAAGACTATCATATGAAGATGAGGGGACATTTATTGCTTAAGAAGGAAAAAAATATGCTAATTTTAGTATCCAAACTCTAGTTAGTTGCAACAAGTCTTTCTTTAAATTGACTAATACTTGCACCCCATTATTGTAACAACGATGTTAATGGAACATTTTGGGGTTTAAATTCGCAAATCAAATAAGAAATCGACTTATTTTTTGTTTTGATGATGTTTAGTTTTGTTCTTAATTTCCCAAAAAGTAAAAGAGGGGTATGTCTTTAAAAGAGAGTTTAAATATTTAGATGACATCTTTGAATGTAGTTTTCCTGAAAAGTGAAAATGCAAAATACAATGTTGAAAAATACAATAAAAGTAAAGTATAGAAAAGTATGAAACTTATTTTTCTAGAGTTTAGTTATGAAGTAGAAAAGTAAAGCTTTTCTTTTAAACTTGTATTCTTCTTTAGTTTTTTTCTCTAATTTTACAACGGACTTTTACTTTTCTGTAAATTAATGCAATCTTAACTTTTACATTTGGTTGTTTGATTCATTTTCTTATCCACGAGATTTATACGGGTTACGTATAATATTCCATTTTTTTAAAGAATGAATTTCATATATCTCATTTTTATTATTAATTTCATATATACTTTATAACCTTTGAATACATAATGTGCAATACTTTTAAAACATATTTTGAGTAAATATGAAATTTTTGATTTTAAAGATGGTAGATATAAAATTGCCGGTTTTTTAAAAACCTATAAAAGTTTATGATTAAGCGTAACATAGCATTTAATGAGCGTTAGAATTCTGATAAACGTGAATTAATTTAGATTACTACACATGTAACTTTATAAACATTGATTTTTATTTCACAGAAAGACCCGTTAATACTCCGTACACACTACACTTAACATATACTCACTCACACTTGTATTTGATGGGACTTGAACAAACAATTACTTAGTTGAAGAGCAATTGCACATTTCGAATGCCACTACATAAAAATTACTCTCCCAAAACTATCCACATTTTCATTTTAGGATGTAAATAATTATCTTATTCTTATTTTAAACAATTAAAAAAGACTTTAGTGGATAGGAGGATATATTTCATTGATTAAAAGTTTGTAGTGGTTTACTTTTTTTAAATTTTGTGTTTTTTGTTTAGTGACAATAATTTTGAGACATAAGGAGTATTGATATTTATTTTTCTTATTTATTATTATTATTATTCTTTTTTGCAAAAGATGAATTATATTAACCTTTCAACCATAGTATAACATGAAAAATAACATATACTTGACTTTGGGTATTTCCCTTATTTTATTTTAGTTTTTTAACTGTATTTCCTTATTTTTAGTAAAATCCCTGAAATGTACTCATAAGAGGAGAGGGAGTGGGTGAGTGAAGCCTGCGGGGAGGGTGGAACCCCGCACGGGAACACCGCCGCCTCGCGGGGAACCGCACGGGGAGGCAAATTTCGGGAAAATTTCACGCATGCGGGGAGGAGGAAAAGAGACGTTGGGGAGGAGGAGCGGGGCTATAACGGCTCTTTTTTTTTTCTTTAAATACATAGACGTTGGGAGGAGGAAGAACAAAGCAAAAAAAAACACACAGCTAAAAAAAAAAAAAAAAAAAAAAAAAAAAAAAAAAAAAAAAAAAACTCATCGATACAGAAAAAAAAAAAAAAAAAAAATGGAGCCTAGAAGAATTGAGTCGACGCTATTGTTAGACGAGCCGTTTGAGTGGTCTAACGATAGTAGTCTCGAGTTTTTTGCTAACGCGATTGACGCAGATGAGGAGGAAGATACGGCAAGGTCGACACGTACGTCAGTGAAACGTGATCGGGTCAGCGCTGCAGAAAGATTGCATCGTGATTATTTTTGTGAAGAACCAAGATACAACGAGCAAGTGTTTGAAGATAGGTATCGTATGCCTAAAAGTTTATTTTTGAAAATCACACATGCTTCTACATGTGTGATATTGCACAACATGATTCTACATGACTCTGGTAACGCAATATCCCCCGTTCATATTCGGGATCCTCCGATCAAACCGGTGTTTGACGACGAAGCCTTAGACGAGATACGACATGAGAACACACATTTTCGTCTCCGATTTGATCTTATGGAGCATATTCACGCTCAACAATTACCATACCTCGAGGTGGACGATGAAGCCGATGAAGCCGATGAAGTTTAGTTTTTTAGTATTATATAATGTTATTTTATGTTTTTTAATATTATTATGTAATGTTTATTTATTTTAATGAAATTTTAGTTTTTAAATAAATTTTAATAGAATTTAAAAAAGAAAAAAAAAAGTTAGTGAAGGGTGAGTGAAGGTGCCGCCTCCAAAAATGAAGTGAGTGAAGGGTGAGTGAAGGAAAAAGTGGGAGATGATGTGGCGCAAAGGGATTGGTTGTGAGTGAGTGAAGGGGAGAGGAGTGAGTGATGCACTCCCCCCACCCTAAGAGGAGAGGGAGTGCATGCGGGAAGAACGCGGGGAAGGTGAACCCCCGCACGGGAACATCGCCGCCTCGCGGGGAACCCCGCACGGGGAGGTAAAAATCGAGGAATCTTCACGCATGCGGGGAGAGGAGAAAAGAGACGTTGGAGGAGGAGCGGGCTTAACGGCTCTTTTTTTTTGCTTTAAATAGAAGAAGAACGAGAGGAAGAACAAAGCAAAAAAAAAAAAAAAAAAAAAAAACATCCATAAAAAAAAAATCTCAGCGATACAAAAAAAATTTAAAAAATATGGAGCCTAGAAGAATTGGGTCGACGCTATTGTTAGACGAGCCGTTTGAGTGGTCTAACGATAGTAGTCTCGAGTTTTTTGCTAACGCGATTGACGCAGATGAGGAGGAAGATACGGCAAGGTCGACACGTACGTCGGTGAAACGTGATCGGGTCAGCGCTGCAGAAAGATTGCATCGTGATTATTTTTGTGAAGAACCAAGATACAACAAGCAAGTGTTTCAAGATAGGTATCGTATGCCTAAAAGTTTATTTTTGAAAATCACACATGCTATTGAGGCTAGATTCGAGTATTTTCAGGAAGGTTATGATGCTAGACAAAAAAAAAGTTTCACAGCCATACAAAAATGTGCGTCTGCCGTTAAGCAACTCGCAACCGGTAATCCACCGGATGAGTTTGACGAATATTTACAAATGGCTAAAAGAACTTCACGTGAAAGCCTTCAATTTTTTTGTGATGCTATTATTCAGATATACAGTCGAGATTACCTACGTAGGCCAACAAGCCATGATATTGCATGTTTGTATGAAGCACACGAAGCTCGACATCACATTCCGGGTATGATCAGTAGCCTAGATTGCACACATTTCGATTGGAGGAATTGTCCAATCGAATTGAGGGGTCAATATAAAAGGGGTGATCATCGATACCCCACGATTATGATGGAGGCAGTGGCGTCTCAAGATTTGTGGATATGGCACGCGTTCTTTGGACCGCCGGGTTCAAACAATGATATTAATGTTGTGATGCAATCTCCGCTATTCCTCACCGAGCGTAATGGTACGGCACCTAAGTGCCCATTTGTTGTGAATGGCCATACATACAAGCGTGACTACTATCTTTGTGATGGCATATATCCTTCATGGTCTACTTTTGTTAAAGCGTTCAAATTTCCTACCGACCCGCAAGAGAGAAAGTTCAAAAAACTACAAGAGTCGGCTCGAAAGGATGTTGAACGGGCATTTGGTGTTCTCAAGCAAAGATGGGGTGTACTGAGACGACCCTTACGGCCGTACACAGTAGCCAGAATTAGTAAAATGGTTTATACATGTGTGATATTGCACAACATGATTCTACATGAATCTGGTAACGCAATATCCCCCGTTCATATTCGGGATCCTCCGATCGAACCGGTATTTGACGACGAAGCCTTAGACGAGATACGAAATGAGAACACACATTTTCGTCTCCGATTTGATCTTATGGAGCATATTCACGCTCAACAATTACTATACCTCGAGGTGGACGATGAAGCGGATGAAGTTTAGTTTTTTAGTATTATGTAATGTTATTTTATGTTTTTTAATATTATTATGTAATGTTTATTTATTTTAATGAAATTTTAGTTTTTAAATAAATTTTAATAGAATTTAAAAAAGAAAAAAAAAAGTGAGTGAAGGGTGAGTGAAGGTGCCGCCTCTAAAAATGAAGTGAGTGAAAGGTGAGTGAAGGAAAAAGTGGGAGATGATGTGGCGCAAAGGGATTGGTTGTGAGTGAGTGAAGGGGAGAGGAGTGAGTGATGCACTCCCCCCACCCTAAGAATTTTACTTTAGGCTTTTATGTTTTAACAAAAGAAATTACTCCTATTTCGTAAGATCAGATAGATACACGGTTGTCCAAAAAGATAAAAATAAAATAAATTATGGCGTTACACTTTTATCATTAAGTACTAAAATACCAATTTGGTTACTTTTCTAGGATGTAAGAAAAAAATAAAGTAAATGTCTTTACTTTTTTTGAAAGTTACCTCTCTTGAAAAGTTTTGGCATAATTGGTCATTATCAACTTTTACATTATTTGCTCATTTATTAAATAGAAGTTAAAATGGATATATATATATATATATATATATATATATATATATATATATATATATATATATATATATATATATATATATATATAGGGAAGGGATCCAATAAGAAGAAAAACTAAAATGAGAAGAATAAGAAGGATTTCTAGCCACACATTTTAAATAAGAAGGAGAAAATTAAAGGGAGATGCATTTAATTTTATAGGTGCATCTGAAATGTGCGGTTGTGGTTTCTTCTTATCTTTTATATTTTAACTTTTCTTCTTATTTGATCTTAACTCTATATATATATTCATATTTAGTTTTGTTAACACATGAATATCTCTGTTAAGGATTTTGAACGTTAATTTGATGCACACATTTTGAATCTGAATATGTGGCCGATTAGTTTGAATTTGATTTCATTTTAATATAAATAACTGGTTGAGAAATCTGAATCTAACTCTATAAATTCACTTGTTCATAAAATTTATAAATATGTTAAATTATTAGTTTTTATAATTTAAATATTAAATAATAGCATTCATGAAAAAAATACGTTGTAAACGTGTTTGGGAGACAATAATTTGCCAAATGTAAACGTGTTTGGGTTTAGACATATGAAAGAAAGAAAAAAAAAAAAAAAGTTCAATTTAATTACAAACAACAATTTTTTTTCTAAGTACGTGAAATAATATACGTAGTAATGCTTTTATTACAATATCCGGCAGTTATATCTTTGACTATTCGTCTGGTCATTTTTCATTCTTCCAGATTTTACTATTTTGAGTGAATGAATAAATTTCCTAATGCTATAAGGCTGGGCACAGTAAGGGGATTCAATCCCCTTACTTTTCTCTGCCACGTCAGATTTCTCTCTCCAGCGACCTGCAGGCGATTCAGTGCCCCAGTAAAGTCGACCTTAATAATATTAATTAGGAAGTGCAAGTTTTGTTTTTATGTGTGTATATTACTCGGTCATGAACACGACCTAAATCTCCCAAAACCACCATGTGACCGACTTGTCACAGTAGAAAGATCGAGTAAGATCGAGTGGGAAAAGAAAAAATTACTCGGTCGTGTATTGCTTCTGTCAATAGCCTAATTTTTTGCTTTACATGTATTAGTGCTTGATTATTATATTAGTCATATGTAGAATAGTAGCTAAATTGTCACATTGTTATTCTTCAAATAGTCAAGTATATTTTCTTTTTGGTCCTCTTTCTCTCCCATCTCCAAGAGCACAAAGCTTATCTTATTCCTTACAAGTTACAACCCTTACCTCTCCACCTTTACAAAATTTTCCTAGTTAGATTCATTATCATAACTTCTTTATTCGGTTATAATAAAACAAGATAAAAAATCTCCAATTTAATTTAAGTTTTAACTATGTGATAAAGAGACATGATTGTAATACAATCCTTCTACATTATAATCTCAATAAATAATATTTTTTTTAAACATATCGCGTAAAAATAACAAAAACGCTTAACAAAATGTAATCTCCAAACCATTCATTGGTCAATTGACAAACAAAATAGACATCAACCATTCACTCATGTTACGCTATTTCCCAAAATAGCATGAACAAATGCACTTGACGTGAGAACACATAATTGGTGACGAACTCACAGCATGCTCTTAAAGATGCGACATAGAACCACTCCAATAGAAACATCAAATCGTTGAACATCTTCAATGCCTTTGATGTAAAATCCCTACAATCTAAATAAAACAATACCGTGCTCATTTTGAATTCTTCTAAGTAAAATCACACGAACGAGACACAGATTGAATAAAATCAGCAACACAAATATACATAACGTTGTCTTTAATCAATCTAAAAAGATCTCGTCCGTACAAACGGTGGAAAACACACGAAAAGTTATCCTCCAAGACCAATCAATTACAATTAAAGTTGTTACAACTTATGAGTAAGATTTGCTTGTTAGGTAAGAGGATAGCAAGTTACAAATTCTGTCTCAGTAGAACATGTATCTCTATTATTATGAATCCTAAAAAACATCAAAAAGCACAAGTTACCCAAATTCTAAGACAAAGATTAACCTGTTAGTGGACTTATTTATGTTATATTCGTATTTGTGTTGTTTGAATCGAAGCCAATGTTTTTATGTAATCATTAATAATTTATTAATCTAAATATAGCCTTACATGGTATCGAGCCAAAACTAAGATCTGATTAAATGAAAGTTTAACATCATATTTTTATGGGAATTGATTTGCACGCTTATAAATTTGATTGAGACACTCAATGTATAAGCAGTTAAAACAGTTTATATTTACACTACCCAATCAAATATAAAGTGTGCAAATCACCTTCCAATTTTTATACTTTCACCAAATACAAAAGATAAAACAAAAGAGTAGAAGGAGTATTGATGTAAATATGTAAAGCGTGTGTAGAAACTAACACCAAAAAGTGAAGTTATCACAGTATTCACAGTACTAGTTCACACAACTAAAACTAATAGTACAATTCATTGTTTAATACCAAAAAACACACACACACACACACAACACACAAAACAACTCCTGTTGACTCAACACACGAACTCTTCTCTTTCTCTTTCTCTCTCTGTCAGTGTGAGTCTCTCTACCCAAAATTCCCATTTCCACATAACAAAAATTTTAACCCACTTTTAGTTCACTTCAGTTTACTTCAGTTCAGATCACCACTACCATCAACAACCAAAAAAAAAAAGTATGCTCAGCAAGATTCATTTTTTTAAACACACCCCCCCTTAAAATTTAATTTCCTACAATACCCACATTTTTTTTTCCAATAAAGATTCATCTTTTTCATATATTTTGTCTTTTAATGGCTGCTTCACCACCACCATCATCAAACACTGCCATTACACAGCTAGCATCACCACCACCACAACCACCACCACCAGCTGTTGCTGATAAGTCTGTTGAGAAAAGATATGAAGGGTTAGTTATGGTGAGGACCAAAGCTATAAAAGGTAAAGGTGCTTGGTACTGGGCTCATCTTGAACCAGTTTTAGTTACTAACCCTGATACTGGCTCACCTAAAGCTGTTAAGCTTCGTTGCTCTTTGTGTGATGCTTTTTTTTCTGCTTCGAACCCTTCTCGTACGGCTTCTGAGCATTTGAAACGAGGTACTTGTCCTAACTTTAACTCTGAGTCTAGTCCAAACCCTATTTCTTCTGCTTCTCCTGCTGGTGTCATCACCATGACGTCATCATCTTCTTCTCCGGTGAACCACCGGAAAAGAAACTCCTCCGGCAACCGTCGTGGTGGTGGTAGTGGTAGTGGCTTTAAGGTTAGTAATGGCATGGATGGTGTTACTATAAATAGTAATAATATTAATAATAGTACTACTTCAGAGACTACTTATTCTGTTGCTCCTATAACTATGATTGAGCCACCAAGGTTTTCTGTTGATGTTTCTTACCCGACCCGACCCGACCCGGTTCCTGCATTCTCGAGTGGTGGTACTGCTGTGGTGACGTACTCGCCACGTCAGCAGCAGCAGCAGCATCATGTGATGTTGTCTGGTGGTAAGGATGATTTGGGTGCTTTGGCTATGTTGGAAGATAGTGTGAAGAAGTTGAAGAGTCCGAAATCGTCGCCGGGTCAGGTGTTGAGTAAGGCGCAGATAGATTCGTCGTTGGAGTTGTTGGCGAATTGGGTGTATGAGAATTGTGGGTCGGTTTCTTTTTCGAGTTTGGACCATCCCAAGTTCAAGAGTTTCTTGAATCAAGTCGGGTTGCCGAGTTTGACTAGGCGTGACCTTGTGGGTGAAAGGCTTGATTCTAAGTACCAAGAGGCGAAAAATGAGTCTGAGGCTCGGATTAGGGATGCAATGTTCTTCCAAATATCGTCGGACGGGTGGAAATCAAAGAGTAGTAATCATCACAGTTCAGGTGAAATCGAAAATTTGGTGAATTTGTGTGTGAATTTACCTAATGGGACTAGTGTGTTTAGAAGAGGTGTTTTTACGGGTGGATATGTTTTTTCAAAGTATGCTGAGGATGTTTTATGGGAGACAATTATCGACATTTGTGGTAATAATTTACAGCAATGTGTTGGTATTGTTTCTGATAAGTTTAAGAGTAAAGCTTTAAGGAATCTTGAAAATCAGCATCATTGGATGATTAATCTTTCTTGTCAATATCAAGGGGTTAATAAGTTGATTCAGGATTTTAGTAAAGAATTACCATTGTTTCATAATGTGACTGATAATTGTTATAAAGTTGCGAACTTCGTAAATACCAAGTCTCAAATTAGACATTCTTTCCTTAAGTATCAGTTGCAGGAATATGGCCGAGCTGCATTGTTGCGAGTACCATTTTCTTGTCGTGCTAGTGGTGGTGGGGTTGGAAGGGTTGAGTTTGAGCCCGTGTTTGAGATGGTGGAAGATGTATTAAGTTCGGCTCGAGCATTGCAATTGGTTTTTCTTGATGAGAGTTATAAAATGATGACAATGGATGATCAAATTGGGAAAGAGATTGAGGAAATGATGAGGTCTCAGTTTTGGAATGAGTTAGAAGCGGTTCATTCGTTGGTTCGATTGATTAAAGGAATGGCTCAAGAGATTGAGAAAGAAAAGCCGAGAATCGGACAATGTTTGCCACTTTGGGAGGAGCTTCGAGTGAAAATTAAGGAATGGTGTGTGAAGTTTCATATCCATGAGAATCATGTAGAAAAGGTTTTTGATAAAAGATTTAAGAGAAACTATCATCCTGCTTGGGCAGCTGCATTTATTCTTGATCCATTTTATTTGATTCGGGATCCGAGTGGTAAATACTTGCCTCCTTTCAAATGCTTGACTTCCGAACAAGAAAAAGATGTTGATAAGCTTATAACAAGGCTTGTTTCACGTGAAGAAGCTCACATTGCGTTAATGGAGCTCATGAAATGGAGAACAGAAGGGCTTGACCCTGTTTACGCTCAAGCAGTTCAGTTGAAACAAAGAGACCCCATAACCGGCAAAATGAAAATAGCTAACCCGCAGAGTAGCAGACTCGTTTGGGAAACTTATCTAACCGATTTCAACTCTTTAAGGAAAGTCGCAGTGAGGTTGATCTTTCTTCATGCCACTTCATGCGGGTTTAAATGGAATTCTTCTTTATGTAGATGGGCTCAGTCAAGAAATGGGATCGACAAAGCACAGAAGTTGATATTCATTGCGGCTCAATCAAAGCTTGAGAGACGAGATTTCACCACCGACGAAGAAAAAGATGCAGACTTTTTCTCTTTGGCGAGTCGTGAGGATGATGTGCTCAATGAGGTTTTGTTTGATGCATCATCTTTGTGAAATCCCTTCTTGCTTTTAATGATTATAATCCATAGTTTATGTAGGTTTTCTTTTTTTTCTATCTTGATATTCTTTTTGCTTCTACTTGGGTAATTGTTTAATTGCTCTTTTAGAAGATTTTGGCACCTTTAGTCGTTATAGAAAGGGGTCATCTTTTAGTTTGATCATTTATTTGGAGGTTAAAATAGGTATTTCCTCTTTTTGTTTGATGAGTAGTGAGTACAATGAATCAATATCAAATGATGTTTGTTGTAGTAACATTCTTAATTATCTTGGTATCTAAAGTAATTATAATCTGGTTTGTATTGATTTCTAGAAGATTGTTGATTGGCACACTCATATTTTTGATTTGCACACTCTAATGTACAACTTTTAAAAGCAGCATGTGATAAATGTACAACTGTGTAAAGCACAGTTTTGAGTGTGCAAATCAAAATTGAGAGTGTGCAAATCATTAGCCTTTCTAGAAGTGGTAAAAAACAATTTGTCCTTGCATTGCTTTATTGGCTATGTTCAATGCTTGTAAAGATTAATTAATGATTTTATATTTGGTTTATAAGGAAGGAAAATGATTGGGATGACTAATTCATGTGACTAATTTTATGCCTAATGTATTTATTTGGTGACATATGTATTCCACTTATTCTCACTCCTCTTATTTATCATTAATTTGGCCATGTGTTCCAAGATCCTTGTTAGGCATAAAATTAGGTATATGAATTAGTCATGCCAATCGCTACTCTATAAGGAAGGAAGGAAATAGAAAAGACAATTTGGAGAATAAATTTCTCTTTTTGGTAGGGTTTTGCAACATCTATATATAGGCTACAAGAATCAGAAACCTTGGAACTTGGAAGGATCTAATTGCAAAATCTTGTAAAGCAGGGGGGCCTGATTCTCCCAAAGATTAATCTTCTTGGAATTTTTGTTTCTCTTTACTTAGAAAAATAATATAAATGATCATTTCATATTTATTGTACACATTTTTGTTTAGGAATGTTTTAAATTAATTGTCTTTTCCAAAATAGATATGAAATTTAGTTCGAGTTTATCATATTACACTCATTGAAGGTTATTATTATAAACATTAAAGAAGTTTTAAATTAATTAGTTAAAGGTAAAATTGTAATTTTACAAAAAGTAATAAAGAGAAATGTGCAATGATAATGTTTTTTTAAACTGTGTATTTTTTTTGTGTAGACAATAATTTTACAAAGGAGAGAGTACTATACACCTAAACTAATCAACAATACTGTAGATGACACATCATTTTCACAAATAAAAACAAGAGAAAAAAACTTTTATTCTATTCTGGTTTTTTTCACATCAAATAAGCTTGTATTGTGTATGCGATGGAATAGTGTATTTGAACACAAATTAAGGTAATTGATCTTCTAAAACTTTGAAGCATTTTAAAGTCCGTATTTAGCATATATTCATATTCAATATGATTATCCTAGTTGTTACTACTTGAACTCTTTCCGCGCAAAAATTCTTGTCCTTATTTTTATTTTGAGATGTCTCAAAATGATATTTTTTTTGTGTTAATCAACTAAAAGAGAGTTTAATTGATTAGGATAATATTTGATTGGTTAAATAGTGTAGTGGTCTCACTTTTTTTAAATCATGTGTTTTTTTATCTGAAGATAATAATTTTGAGACGAAGAGAGTATATGGTTAGGATTCTATTAAGATGTCACCATAGGAGACATTTTGACTTTGACAAAACATATCGTGTTTATCGATGTTAGTGTCGTTTTTTGCATTTGTGATTTTTTTTTTTAATATTTTTAATTTATTTTAAGATGACATTTCATATGGCTTTCTAGATATGGTTAAATATTTAGTGACGTTTATCGGTTCATATTCAATGTTTGTGAAGATTAATTAAAGGGGGTGATATGCACATTTTCACTTTTGATTTGCACATTTCAATCTGTGCTATAAGCAATTGTATATTTATTATATATTGTTTCAGCAGATTGTACATTAGAGTGTGCAAATAAGAAATGAAAGTGTGTCAATCAACTCCCATTAATTAGATTAAAAGTTTTGTCTTTATTGAATAAAAATACATTTTGGAGGATAGAATTCTCTGTTTGGGGCGTTGGGGTGTACAAGGATCGCACAATTAGAACTTTGAAGGATCTTTGAGTAATTTTCTATAGAGGGATGTATTAGATTTCTCAATCACTACTCTAGGCTTTTCTATTTTGTGATACACACGAGCTAATCGACATCAATGTACATGACACAAGTTCAGAAAAAAAAAAAAAAAAAAAAAAAAGTGTAAATGACACGTTTGTGCATATACAAACATAAAATAATAAAAAATAAAAATTGTATTTTAATAGACATCGTTTACACCACATGAATTAAAACCCTTAAACTCTTTTTCAAACAGTTTAGAACGCTAAATACTCTGACTCAGGGTAGCTTTTCTGTGGGTCGACTAACCTTTATCAATGATCTAGCTTCAAATAAGAAATGAAAATATGTCAATCAACTCCCACTAAAATAATTAAATGTTTTGTTTTCATTGAAGAAAAAGACATTTTGGAGGGTAAAATTCTCCTTTTAATAATGTTTGGGGGTTTGAGGTGTATAAGAATCGCACAATTGAAACTTTGAAGGATTTTTGAGTAATTTTCTATAGAGGGATGTATTAGATTTCTCGATCACTCTTTTCTATTTTTGTGGTGATACACACGAGCTAATCGACATAATGGTACATGACACAAGTTTAACCCAAAAAAATAAAAAAATAAATAAATAAATAAAATCTTAAACTCTTTTTCAAACAGTCTAGATTGCTAAATACTCTGACTCAGGGCACATTTTCTATGGGTCGACTAACCTTTTGCAAAGATCTAGCTTCAAATAATGATACATGTTATAATGATCTTTAGTCAGGAGTTAAGAAGTTGGAATTGAACCATGAATCCATGATCTATTTCTTCAAAGTTTTTATTTTTTTTATTTTTTTTAAATAATCGGCCAACTTAACGTTTGCGATGGTAAAAAATACCACCGAACCGATGACCCAATGTTATAAGAAAACAAATCGGTCTATTATTTATTGTGAAAACTGAAAAGTTTAGCATGCATAATAATTTTTGTTTTTAAGAGGACTAAAAGTGTAACAATGTAAATATATAAGGGGTAGTAGAGGTAATTAGTATGGGGTGGTAGGACATGATTGCGAGGAAAAAGAGGTTTAGGACCAAAAAAGCAGAAGAAAACTGTCGGCATGAAGCAACACACAAAGATGCCCCCATTCTCATTTTATGATTTCCTAAATTTTTATTAGCGTTTTTCTATCTTGTGCCCTATGACACAAGATAAAAAAGTACAAAATGTACACAAAAAATACGAGGGACTCATAAAAATGTACTTAAGGATGTATAAAATATGTATTTTTTGTGTGTCCTATGTTACTTTTTATGTATTTTTTATACCCTTTTTATTATTGGCATTCTTGCTTATGACCGTCCGTAATAGATAAAGTTGCACGCGTCTTCCTCTCCTATGTTGCATATTAGACGCGTCTTCACTTGTTAAGGTCACTCATATTGACGTGTCTTGAAGCCAACTTTTGCAAGGCTTGATCGTGCAGTCGACCGAGTCATAAGAAGTTTGTTGTGTGTGTGTGTGTTTATTACTTTGTAAATGGTTGTTATGAGATATATTTGTGTTCAAGTAAGATATGTTTTGTTGCTGAAGTCGGTTGTAGAGAAAAAAAAGCTGATATGCCGCTGAGCTGAAGGTAATAAATACGGTATCGGGGTCTCCTTATTACACTTGGTCCAAGTCCATAAATTAAACTTTTGATTCGTTAAAGCTAAGTTATTATGTAATTTTGATACTAAAATTTCGATACACATGTCTCAATATTATCGGTTGGTACATATAAATTTAACTGACGGGGCCACTATAATCATATTGCTCTTGATTTAAATTGACTGTTCTCGTTGTGGAAAGTGAAAGTTCTATGTTGATTATGTAACAACACTCTTCTACGAGATTCTCAAAAATATGAGGAACAAAGAGAAATTGCGATTATGAGCTGAGTTTAAAATTTGTCTTTTGGGACAATATGTGATAAACAATTTAAATTATTAAATCATTTTTGGCATTTAGCGTACGACTTAGCCTAGGACAAATGAGTGAAAAATAATGCAGTGTCTACTTATGATTGAAACTTGTTTAGGATATTATGGTTATTTAGTTTAAATCTAAGGCCCCCAGTAATCGTAGGCGATCGAATGGTGGATCGAATCACATGTCGAACCTCTTACTATGGGGAATCGATCGAGTGGAGTTGTGGAGAGATTAAGGTCGCATCTGCGATCGAGTGGTGTTGTGTCATTTTTTCTTTTTTTTTTAGAAATTAAATATAAAAGGTATTTTTGTGTGATATGTTTTTTGTAGTGTAGGTCGCCTTACTGGAGCACCCAATCGTCTGAAGATTGCTGCAAATAGAAAGCTGATGTGGCAGAGAAAATGAGAGAGATTGACCCTCCTTACTGAAGGCAGCCTAACACTTATACGTATTTGTAATGGATTAATTGATTCGAAACAGTCGAAAAACGATTAGATGTTAACTTTTCAAAATTGATTTTTCTAGGGCTTTTAGAACTTTATTAGATTTTCCCTTTTATGTGTGAACAAACTTCAGTTTTTTGTTTCATCTTCTATGTTTGTTAAATGACAACTTTTGGGTCATTTTATAGGGATTTCTTTAATCTTTTATCTGAAATGATCATCTTTGGATACTTCTCTCTTGAAAACATCATTAAAGAAACAATGCGCATAGATTATAAGAAAAAGTGTATCGGCACAAGTAATAAAGGTCATATACACACTATACAATCTATGGTTGTCAGGATCTCGATCCTGATCTTAAAATCTTGCGATTTTACGATACTGCAAAGCAAAAACGATCCGGATCTTACATAGGATCTTTGAAAGCTTAAAATCTTATAGGATCCCGATCTTAACCATAGGATCTTAAGATATAATTCGATCCGATCTTACTTTTTTCGGATAATAAACTAAAAAACTGCACATTTCTAGATTATTTTTTATAGAATTTAAAAAACAAACATGTTAAACATTTCATAATAATAATTTATGACAACATTTTGATGCAACATTCATATAATTATGTTTTTATAATATATAATAATTTGTAAATTTGTATAATATTACAAAAACTATTAAGAAAATAACATTATAGTAGGATCTTACGAACCCGATCCGATCTTACGATCACGATCTTGCAAAAACGAAAACGATCCTGGATAAGATTCCGATCTTGAAAACCTTGATACAATCAATAATTGACACACATGTTTGATTCATAGACCAGATATGTGAATAAGTAGCTTCACTCTTTTAATCTTATGCTTGCCAATTTAACTTTTATTAAAAACTCTTTAAATGGTACTGCCTTTGGATCCCTACTTGTTAAGAAAACATCTTGTGCAAGAAATGACATCTATATATAGTGTACTAACATGGAAAGATGCCATAATTTTTTTGTGACAAATTATACATAACCAAAAAAGCAAACGGCACCTCATGTTTTTTTTACATTTATTTTTATTTTTATTTTTATTATTATTTTATTATTTTTATAATTTTGTTTATATTAAAAAAATTATAAACCTAAAAGTACAGAACATAAAATATAAAGTTTAATAAACTAAAAGCTTTAAACTGACAGAAAATACGTAACAGAAACTGATAAAAAACAGTGTTGTACTATAAACAGAGGAGGGCAGAGGGTAGAAGAGGTACCTAAAGTAGATCCCTAAATTTTTACTAAGAAAAAATAATAATAATAAAAAAAAGGATATTGGTAGCCAAAGAAGTCAAGCAAAACTTGAATCCGTACAATTGATTGTTGAGAGATTGATTTTATTTATCAAATAGAAAACTTATGCTTCTTGATGAATGTTTCCAATTGTGTGAAATTAGATGGATGATAGTTGTCAAAAGAAACTTAATTAGGTATAGCAAGAACTATGATTATAACCACTTAGTACTATCAAACTAAGGTTATTTTAATCACTAAAAATCATATCTTAATTTTGTGAACAATTTATACAAATCATCTTGCATGCATTCTCAAACATTCTAAAAGAAAGTGTTGCTCAAATTGGCATTTATCTTGTGTGTTAGTTTCAGTTAGTCAATTAAAGGATATTACTATGGTATATTTTTACTAATTGTCATATCATTATCTTTTAATAACTATTCAAATCCAATATAAATTTCCTACTCATTTTATGATGAAGTATGACACCTCTTTTTGTCCTTGTCCATGAAACTTGTTACTTTTTTGTTGTGTTTTATATGGTTGATAATTCTAGATTTATACAAAGTATAAATATTAAATGATTTAATTATTTATATATCCTGTTGCAAAAAGGCCAAATTGATGATTAAAAAGGAGTAGTAGTAATTGAGAAAGGATGGGTGGTATATCACAATTCCACTTTTGTAATAAAGCAACATCCCAATAATTAAAAAAGCTGCCACACCATTTCCTACATTTGGGTACTAAACTAAAGTGGTATTTAATTTAATTAACTCATTTGTGGGTTTTGATATTTATCGGATATAACATGGATACGCCTTCGATCTTGTTAGTAGTTTAATATTATTAATTTTTTTTAACGGCCGAAATTTTATCAGGAGTAGCTACCACGATGCTAGAAACAAAAAAATAATTACATAATGAAAGTAGAAGTAATCATAGTGGGATTTTGAAGCCAGCCAACTCAACATAAACATTTAAATCATCCGTAACGGATGGTCATATGCTCGGTCACCCGGTCACCCCGTAAATAAGACACGTCCTCCCCATTACATCAGTCTTCAATAAACGCGTCCAACCATGGTTTTTGCAAGGACTCGGTCGAGAGTCGTGTGAGTATGTTTATGTGTGTAGGTGCTTTTATTAAATAATTTTTTGAGGTATATTTGTGTTTAAGTGAAATATGTTTTTTGTGGTGACCACAATCGTCTTATTACACTAAGTTGGTCATAAAGAAGATTATAGTAAATTGACACTAATGTGAAAGTGATGACCGCAGTTATATGTGCTTACCATTACGCTTGGTCTTAGAACTACACCTACTATTTACCCATAACATAAGACACCCTTACAAATAATAGTTTAATATTATTAATTTTTATCGTAGGTCAAACTAAGGGTGTGTTTGGTATCCCACTATGGGAATGAGACTATTACTATGAAAGTTATTCAAGGTGTTTGTTTAAGATGATTGGGCCCACCACTATGGTAATGAATGATAAATATAATCTATACTCCATATACATCAAGAGACATAGGTATGAATCTTTTATAGGTGAGGGATCCACCACTACTATCAAACTCATACCCATTGTCATTCATGCGAGCATACCAAACGCACTTTAAGTATTGCAAAGGAAAATAGGTTGTCTATAGTTTAAATGAACGAGAGAAATTTCACCAATATAGAACATGCTATATTGGTTCCGAGTTACCTTTTAATCTTTTATCATTTTTGTGGATCATGCAAAGTGTTGGTCGTTGCATTTCTTCACATACATAATTCTAGCACAAGCCAATTATTTTACATAAATATTACAAAACAATGTGTGACTGATAACCGATAGCATCCTACATAATCACTTATTGTCAAATCAGAAGGTCGAAGTTTTTATTACAAGGATTAGTATTTAGTAGTGAAAATCATAAAATAGTAACTAAGTTTAAGTTTTGTTCAATTAAGTCACTCGAATTTTCTTTTGATCATATAAAGTATAAACCACTCAAAATTTCAATAGTACAAAGGAAAAAACAACATCCTACACATCCTACCAAGGGGCACTCTTATCAAATAAAAAGTTGACAATGTACGGTTACAATTGTAGGATCGTAACCCTACTTGAGTCGGAAACACACACATATGATGCAATTTTTTTTTGTAAAAGGATTATACCCGGTGAATATATTAATAAAGGAATTCGTACACAAAAGAGTGGTAATGAGCCACTCTAATGGAAAACGATAACTATGTGCTTTTGAACACTCTCAAAAGGCACGATAATCACTAGCTAGAAGACTTATCTAATACAATACAACGATTAAAACAAAATCTTCACATATATATGATGCATTTAACAAAAGCAACATTGTTTCGGACCATGCATCAATCAATTATGATGTAACAAAAAAACTATGTAACACTGTTTTCATTATATAACAATTATTATGTTTAGTGTCATCATCATCCAACACAAAGATGATGAAAATGAATTTAAAAAGTATGCATTTCTAAATCTCTTTTTGTGAGTGAAATGAGGAGAAGCCAACAATGCAGAGTTGTTAAAACATGACAAAATTATCTAGTAGAATTGCTTGGTATGAGCATTATTTTGTTGACATGGAATAATCCAATGCGAATATAAACATTATTATCTAAATAACCCGGGAACAAATAAATGACATTAGTGTTAGTGTTGAGTGTGATGTGAGGTAATTTTTTCAGTTTTACGTTATCACTTAAAGCTAATTTTTTCTCTCCATCAACTATTGCAGCACATATCTCTATTTTTATTAATATTATTTATTTTTTCATTTAAAAAGATACTTTTTACAAACATTTTCACTTACCGCATAAGCAAAACATCTTCCCTCTCCTAAAACTCTCAAGAGAAGGGTCCCACACGAGAAATAAAACTTCCCCTTCCCGCAAAGAAGGGGCGGTGTTAGAGATAGTCTCAAAAGAAAAATTGGTATTACTCTTAACCACACCACCTTACAAAGTTATTTAGTAAAGAAACACAAGAAGTATACGATACTCCGGTAATTACCGTATCAAATGGTTTCCTTTTGTTTATAGAAATTACGACTCTTAGCCTGGAACTTTCGCAATACATTTACATATTTGATTTTTGACTATAATCAAAATTTGAATAGAAATTTTGGGTTTCACGTTACCTAAAAACCAAAATCCATCGGTTCTCGCTAATCTGGTCTTAACTTTCCGACCGTTAAGGTTATTATTTTAGACCTTTTGATTTTAGTTCAGTTTTTTTCTCACCTTTTATTATTCTCCACCACCAAATTGTGTGATCAAATAAAAACTTGTACAACAATTCTAGAAAACATCAAATATTTTCATGAAGCAAAACTTATATATACTTACAGTTTAATTAATTTTCATGAATATATAAATAATACTATGTTACTTTTGTCATGAAGGAAAAAATTATCTATTGTATTATTTAGGGTTTAATCACTTGAAAATACATCTAACTTGTTAACTTTGGAATTAAAACACAAAACTCTTAAATTTCAATATTTGTGTGTATTTTGTTCATGAAAAATGACCATTTTATCTTTCGAAATTTAAAAAAAGTAAAGGTACAATGGTAAAAAAAAAAAAAAAAAAAAAAAAAAAAAAAAAAAAAAAAAAAAAAAAAAAAAAAAAATTTGAGATATTTGTATTTTAATGAAAAAAAAATAAAGATGAATACACGAAATAACAAAAATTAACAAGTTAAATGCATTTTAAAATCATTAGCTTTATTATTTAACCCAAAATTGCAAGCTAATTATTGCTACCAATTACTTTATTAACATGACTGCTCACCCAACTCTATTTTTCAAAGTTATTTAGAATTTTATGTCTCATAAAAAGTGATTAAAAGTTTAACCAATGATTTATTTTTATTATTCTTTTAGAGTGAACGTATAGTAGATAATATTTTAATGAAGTCAAGCATAGTTCCTTATGCGAACTTTAGATTAAACCACACTCAAACGCTTACAACTTTCAAATTTGTTCTATCTAAAAATATTAATCCGTAATAACTTAGCTTAAAGTTACATCTACTAGTTTTGATATGTAAAACTCTAACAAAATTTGCGAAATTTTTTTTGATGAGCCAACGCTAACCCGTCCCAATCTCACACCCATTAGAAAAGGATGTTCGATACTGCTACACGCATTTGAAAGCGTTGTTAAATTTGATGATCAAGAAATTAGAAAAAGATGTTGGAAGGTCGAAAAGGGATTGCAATGATAAATCTGATTATGACCTTTTTATGATCATAGAAGATATTAGTGTGTTGACATACCTAATAATAGAATTGTCTAATGCCAATCTGAACCATGGACAAAAACACATTAAGAATTGATATTGTTCAATTGTTGGTTAGGTGTTTCACTTCATAACCAAATTTTCGAAGATATCTATTCCTTTAGAGCCTATGGTAACGCCCACGGCGCCAATCCTATGTGAAAGGGAAATGCCTTGAGCCATTTCGGTGCCATGACACGCACCCTTGCCATTGTGCAAGCCAATTCCTTCACACAACGTCATTCATTTTTATTATTTTTTTTAATTTTTTTTTTTTTTTTTTTTTTTTGGTGGGGGGGGGGGGGGGGGGGGGGTGTTGAGTTTTAATTGGGTGTGATGGATTCCAAAAAAGGTGAAATGACTTGAGCCATGAGTGTGGGGGTATTTTGGCGTGTGAATGTAAAAAGTAAAATGCTGAGGTGACGAAACGACTCAAGCCACGACACATGTTGCTCTTATGATGATCGACTATGACCGGGATTTCCTAAAGAGATCATAGAACGGTTTACTCCGTATAACTTGTACGTATGTAAAAGGTTTACCATTGCAAGTTATTAAGTTGAATTATGAACCAATTAGTCTAGATCAAGTGACCACCAGGGATAATTTTGGGAGGTTGTTTTCTTTAGAGGTCTCGGATTCGAGGCTTGTCAATAGAGTTTTCTTTCTAGGCAAAGCGGAAAAAAGAGTGGGGTTTATTCTCTAAAGGCGAATGTTCGAAGAAGGCATACTGCCCGCTTAAATGTCACTGCATAACTTGAATCACTAACTACTAACTAGTCGTTCTAAAAAAAGTTAAAAAAATATGAATTAGGAGAATCTAAATCTTGGTATACATTATCCTTTCATATCCTACCGAAAGGACGTAAAATCTCTAGGATAATGGAGTATAATTCTTGTAGAAGCAAATTGTCTTGATGTTGGGTACATGTCGCAAGAGATATGAAACAAGAAATGATGTTTCAATAAAAAGGTATGAAATAAATCATCCAACAATTGTATTGAATCTTTGTATAGTATAGTCAATGTACTAAAACCTTAATTGGCCCAAACCTTTCGGTGTACAATAACAAATGCATGATTAATGTCATCTATTGAAAAAGTCAAGAATACATCCATGGTACACATTTGGTAGTAATTTGATAGTGGGCCCAACCCCTATGGAAAAAATTAATTTCTACCCATGAAATGAATGAGAGTTAGTACAAACAAGAAAGATATTTGAAATTTGAAAATGGAAAATACAAAAAGATAAGAAACAAAGTAAGAATAGTTGAGTAGTATAGCTTTTACGTAAAAATGGTCCACAAAATTGTACGGATGAGTAATTTGGGCCACCACCAATAATAAAAGATGGAAATGTGATGTATTTGGAATCAAAATAATAATAATGCTACTACTTGGTACTGGTTTGTAGTTGTAGTGGGTTTTCTTACTTACCTATTCTATTCCAAGCCAGCCAGCTATTATTGTCTCCTACTTTGATGGTCTATTTTCATGCTTTTAGGATTGGTTTTCTTTTGGTAATATCTTTTTTCTTCTTTCATAAACAAAATCCTTTTTATTCTATAGTATATCATACTTCTAGTATAATGACACATACCTCATGTTAAACAACCGTCAACCGGTACTAATCTTCGAAAAGACAGGCATAGACGGAACTTTGGTAAATTTATTGAGAAAGCCGAGTGCTGTATTAGTTAATTTGAGAGGGTTAAAGTTGTATTTCCTTAAAGCAAATGTAAGTAAAATCTCAAAGTTTTACTTGAAGATAGGTACTAAGACGAACATGACCGCATGTCAAAAATTGCTCGTGTTGACCCGATTCATGGGATGTGAAGGCGACTCTTTTAGGCTTGCTTAAAAAGTTATAGAAGCTTTTAACATAACTACAAACAAACTCATGAAATCTTAATCATTATAGCCGACTAAGTCTTCAAGAAAATTAGCATATATAGAGAATAGAGAAATGACTCATATGGACCTATAAACAGAAAGGACGTTTTTATTTATGAGTAACCATCGCTGTAGGTTTACTTTGCGACAATCATTTCAAAACTTTTGGCACAACTAATGGCCCCTCAGGGACAAAGGATAGCAAAAAAGTGTATACAACATTGTTGAGTATCAATTTGTGTAATGATCACATATCTCATCTGATTTAAAAACATAAGGGGTATATAAAAATCCAACTCGCCCACCGCAACCTGGTGGTATTTCCACCAAAACGAAGGAAACTAATTTCGATAAAAATGGGGGATGATCACACTAACATAAGTATAGCATGTGTAGGGCTTAATGATCACACTAAGAATACTTAAATGAAGATTTAACCTGGTACTAACATAAGATTAGCATGTGTAGGGCTGAATGATAATGAGAACATAAGTTATATCCTTGTGGATCAAACACATAACGCAGAAGTCACAATATTTTCTCTATCTAATAAAAAAAATCTAGAAGCCGATCAAAGTGATAATTAAGAAATCACAAGCTGAACTGACGACAAGAATGAGCATCCACCATAAATTTTTTCAAAAAATCATGCAAGGCAACAAAGATTAGATTGTGTATACGAATCTGAGATCTCACAAGACTGATTGTCTATCAGAAAAAATAAAATCTTATTTCAACATCTTTAAGCTAAAAAACAATAAGCATCGATATTATGGGAGCAAGTGCTGTACTCGGTGGTCACATTTGCTACCTCATGCTCCATACGATAATAGTTTTCACTTTCCTTGCAGACATATAGAACTATATCGAAATACAGTACATAATTATATGATTCAAAACGAGAAATCTATCTTAGAAGGAGAAATCACATTATTTTGGGACTCAAAAAATAAGCAACTCAGTGCATAGCTCCACAACTTTACAAGTAATACACACCAACATATTGCAAAATTAGCTTGACTTATCAATGTTTGCCCCTTATACTGGGATCACGGTAGTAAGTGTGTAAATGAACAATTTATATATATATACTAGCTTTGATGGACAATTGATTGCATCAAAACATGTCTTAGGGGGGGAAACCTGAAGTGTTTGCGTTGGACTGGTGCTAAACAGTTGAAGGAACATAGAAAAGGTTAACTGGGATGTGTATTACAATCAGATGTCATATGGTAAAAGAATAATGGAAGTAGAGATTGGATATGATTACAAACCGAAAACCATGCAACAAGCTTTCGCTACACAAATGCATCTCTAAATTTCAAGGTCATCCAATGAGATATCATTTGCGGTCATCAGCTTCAAGTTCTGTCAAATTTATCATCAAACCAATTATCCTTAATATTTTGGAAACATTTCTCATTTTCATGTGCGTGGAAAAAATTCAATTTGCATATACAGAAGCTACTGACCGTGATGAACTGTGGAGGATCATCAAGACTAGATGAACCTAGAACAACTTCTCTCTTCAATTTATTTGTCAACTTGTGACAAACCCGCAGCTGAGAGGCATGGGATGTAAGGTCTCTCTATGTTTACATATAAAACTGCCAAAGAAACTAGAAAATACTTACCTCTGATCTAGTTGCTCCACCGACGATGAAAACAAAAACTCGTCGACCCATCTTCTTAAAATCACTAGATGCGTGCCTCAGAACGGAATCACTGCAACAAAGGAGAAAAGGCCTCAGATCTTCTTATATGACTGAATCTACCACATTTCAAATATAGTAAATTCTGTGTGTACATGTCTCTACGACAATGCATACCTTGAATACCCATCATCAGAATTTCGAGGCCGGGCCCATGTTGCTGTTCGTCTTGATCTCATTGAATGAGCAGGTGGAGGTTCAACCATTTTTGCCGATTCGGACTGTGTTCTTCCATGAAAAGTCGGACTTGGATCATTCATACATGGGTAATCTTCCTTTGGTAGTTCATTTTTGCTAAGTTTTTCGATTAGCTCCTGAAATATGATGTGCACTTTAGTTCCTTAGCAAGAAAGACGGTTTTCCCATTGTGTGAAAGCAAAAACTAATGTCACAAGAACAAAAGAAGCTGTAGTGCCATACCTCAATCATAGGATAAAACCGTGATAACTGCCAAGTGGATTCTTCACCAGTACGATCTTTTCTTAAGCCGTGTCTCTTCTGAATTGATATAAAACAAGAAGTGATGTCATTCAGATTTAAAATTTACAAAAGTGGAGAACTTCAGTCTTCATACGACAGAAACACACATATACCTTGTGAACATCAAATTTTAAAGAAAATGCACCCATTGAGCTCTTTTTGGTATCTGATGCTTGCTCGAGATATTTCATATTATATACAGCACTCATATCATCAGAGGGAAGTCTTGCTAACTGAAAAACATATAGGAAGAAAATGTAAACACCGGACAGAAAACAGCATATATATAATGTACAAGTTAATTAATTTATTAATTAAAAGCTTTACCTCCATTAACTTTGCAAGTTTTTCGCTATCAAACTTTTCTGGATGAGTTGCTGCATAGATCATTAACAATCGCAATTTATTTTCGCGAGGAGCATCCTGCATGAAGGGATAGCTCAGAAACATAGGAACAAAGACAAGTTTTCAAATATGAACATTATACAACATAAGACTTTTGATAAAGTGTGTGGTTCTTATTTATATAAATAATGATTACTCACCGGTTTTGTTCTAAGGAAGTTGATGACCTCCTTAGTTCCAGCGTCTCCAAATACAAGGTCCTGTTCTAGTTGTCCAACTTCTTTAAGCCCCGACTCTCTAATAATTTTGTTAATCTTCGCAGCAATCTAGTCAATCATATCCATACACAATTACAACAATTGCTTAGAGAATTTCGTTTTTCACTTAGTGCAATATATGGGACACTACCAAAAAAGGTTGCGACATAACTGGAACAGTGTGAATTTCTGTCAACTTACATCAACATGAAGGGATAGTTTGTCGATCTGTTCACTATACTGTGGCAATGCTTGGACCATCTTTTGCAAGTCTCGAGTAGACAGCTCACTACCACCTCTACACACAAAAACAAAAACAATTGTTATCAAGTTTTAAAAATTGGATGTACTAAAATGTGCTTCATGAGAAGTTTAAGCTACATGAGGCAGGGCAGACCCGCTATAGGAATATTTTGTAGAAAATATAAACTTTCAAACTTGCCTCTTATACAAATATCATACTAAATATATACCCGTACAGAAGAATAAAAAACAATTTTTTGCCAAGCAGGGTAAACAATGTCGACACAAATTAGAGGGGACAAGTTGCAGCTAGTGAACCACTCTGAGCTAAAATGCCCCAATGTTCTATACTTCTACACACACCTTGTAGGCTATACACATATGTACTGAGACCTTTTCTCAGTATGCTTGCAATGTATCAACAAGCTACCTGGAAGAATTTGTTTGTAAAAAACTAAAATGTATATTCTAGGAAGCATTATTTGCTTTGATGTGATTGCTTAGAAATAAGAAACCAAAGAATTCCAATCTGCAGTCATATTAACAATTTGATAATTGCTTTGATGTGCAACAGCAATCTCTCATCATAATTTCACAGTTAATTGCATGCCTTAACAAAATAGGACATCTTTGATTGTGTATTTATATCATCCAAGAGCAAAAAGAAGATTATCATGATTGAAAAAACAGCATCTGTAAACAGACCTTGAGCCATGCATCTGTGCAGCTTTATTCTTGGACACAAAGCTCGTCATCTTGTCATGCAATCGTTCGCTAGCCTGAAAATGCACGATTAATCAAAATACATTTGAAGGCATTTACTCAGAACTAAAAAAATAAAGAACCCCAATGAGACATACATCTGCTATATGTGAATGACGGAGCTCCAGCCATACAGGATCATGATCTTCTAACAGGACCTCCTTCTTTTCAGAAGCACCACCTGTTTTGCTCGCAACCTAAGTAGTATAATCACATAATGTATAATAGCAAAATGAAGAAAAAACTTGATTAAAAATCCATCCCCACAAGCATAGACTAACCTCATGAACATATTTATTTCCTTCCATATTAAGTAAATCGTGGCACATGGCATCATATGTCCATTCATGAATGACTGGAGCAATCTAGAAGAAGATAAAATCTATTAGAGGGCAACAAATTGCAGTAAGAAAATCAAGATCTATAAATTAAGATAAAAACCTGGTCTATTGATCTATCAAGAATGAGCAACTCGCATGTTTCTGTCTGAGGAAAGTTGAAGTTTTTAAGAGCTTTATACTTCATAAGACAATTCCAAACAGCTGCAGCAAGCTTTGTAGGGATCAAATCGCTAATTGTTGTCATTGTGGTAGGATCAAGAGATTTGGCAGCACGGTAACGTACAAATGGAAACTCCTGAGAAGAGCTTACGTAAGCTTCAGCTATCTAAAAAGGAAGATTGACAAATGAAAAAAGCACAAAACTGCATACCAATAATGAAGCAAAGACGGTTGCGATACGATTGGCCATCAAATTTAGACATTCATCTCCTTTTCGGGTCATTACCTCATTCCCATACAGTTCTTCCAGTGCCATCGCATTATCAGTTATAAAACACTGTATTTGAGAAAAATGGCTAGTCAAAACCACAAATCAGCATAAAACACTACTACTATTTTAACCAACTACTCAAAGAAAAGATGTCCAGAGTTAATTTTGCAGAACTCTTTATAAGGCCCAGGCAGTGACTACAAATAGTTTGGGTTATGCTATTATACAAGCACAATGCAGAAACAGGGGAGCAATTAAAATTTTGGTATTGACTTATAAGTTCTGAAACTCAAACTCTGCTTGGTTTCTTTCAGAAAATGTATATCAAATGTAGATCTGCTACCAAAGCGTAAACATAAACAATTAAACAGTCAGAAGTCAACTACCCAAAAAGAGATAGGTCAAAGCCGCCACAGCCCATACCCAAAAAGCTACCTCTTTCTCGCTTCTAACTAGATCACATAGTCACATACCAATATAACTATAAAGTTAAGATCTGGAATTGAATTAATGGTACATCTTAGGCTAGCTACTATCACACTACCAGAATTTGAGTGTGCTAGATTTACTCTAGAGGTGAACTCCATATTAACCATTATTTTGAAAACACAAAGAACAGACCACCAGATTCATTTTCTAGAGCTTATATAGAATTAATAGCTTTAATTTATGCTAACCTACAGGTTTTCAGCCCACGTCAGTATTTCCATGTCTTCTAATCATTGTCATAAAAAATAAAGATCGTAAAGGCTTTTACATAACATCTAAAGATTTTGGCGGCCCTTAAACAAAAGATTCCATATACGACAAAATCGTCATTCGACTACATGCTCCATAATGCAACTTAGGGACTAATAGTACAAATCCAATATTAGCGGGCAATTGGGCATATTCAGGACTGCACGGCTATGTTGGTAGGGCAATGCTTAAATACTTACACTCACACAAGATTAAAATATCAAGGCCAGGCCTTCTAACTGTATCTATACTCTTATAAGAAACTAAAGTTATATAGTTTAGCTGCATTAGATACCTGGCTATCAATGGCAAAGTACTCCAAGTTCATCTGCAAATTCCCGTCAAAAGTCAATATGAGTATGAAATTCAATTATATTATAATATCAAAACAAAAGATGAGCCTAAACCTCTTTCATAGCACGTAAACGAGATTTTAAACTTGGTTCCTTTTTTATGTAATTAACCAGCTCTTTTGGAACTGACGAACTGAAGTATACGTAGGCACTGAAAAGAGAAAAGAGCAAATATCAAAGAACTATAAAAAAAAATATACCATATTAATATCAGGATGAGATGCAAAAAAAGGAACTTGAAAGATGGCATATGATATTTTTACATACTCTCTATATAGAGGTGTTCTCCCGGCCATGTCAGACAAGAGCATAACCACACTGCAATTTAACAAAAGCATGTGAGGATAGTATAAAATAAGACATTCTTAGATGGAAATGAACTGGGTGACGCAAGACCTAGTGTGGCACATATTATCATCAGAACTGAACAATGATGTAACTAGAGCAGGCACTTGATTTGTAAAGAACTACCCGTGCTTAAAGATAGCATCACCAACCCCAGATCATAATGTAATTGTTCAAATTTTGCATATATGTCAAGGCGTTTGAAGGACTACTTGTAGTCTTAGTCTTCTAGACATATATGACAAAATACAATCTTAAATGTAGTTTCCTAATACTAACATAATCATGTCAGATTTGAGCCACTGTTGGAAACCTGAGACATAAACCCCAGACTCCACAAACAACAGTGTAACAACCATGGAGTCTGGTAAATCAATATCCCTCCACAACTCTAGGATTTGAACTTGAGACCTCCTTGGCCCAAGTCCTTACCGCTAGGCCACATTTGAGGTTTCTTTTAGTCTTAAGAAAACCGTGACATATTAAATTCAGTTTCCCATTAATGATGTAATTCTGTCAGATTTGCAAGCAAAATGCTGCATCACATAGACAAGGAGCTGTGGTACCACAGTTGGACTCTTAAGTGAATGTGGTGGTAACATAGACAAGAAGCTGGTGTGACATTTAGCATTACGTAAAAAAGCTTTTGGACTACATTGAAGAAACAAAAAACAATGATAATAAAGAGTTCAAGGAAAAAAAAAAAAGTCAATTTAGGAATTACAAGTGTAATACTTGTATTAATAGATTGCTTGTCAAAAGTATCAAAATAAAGGGAAACAAGGCAGTATAATTTAGTATAAGAATGTTCATACTTCTCTTTTGTTGGCTGGATATAGTACACTGCATCCATAGTGGGAAGTGGTTGTCTTCTTTTGTTTATGTCTTCCACCACTGCAAAAAGGAAAAATGATGTCAAAAGTAATTAATGAGGCAAGCAACATAATTGCAAGTTTGCAACTTATCATGCTTTAAGTACAAGCAAGCACGATGATCAAAACATAGTAAAATATTTGCCTTGTGTGTGTCAATAGAGATGCTTAGGACTCGAGTTTCTAATTGCATTTACATGAAATCTGGCTGTAGCATTGGTAGACATGAACTGTCCAAGGATATGTTTCAGCATTTGGGATTGTTATAGAAAGACGTAAAGATTGGTGAGGACGTTAAAAACAAGATAATGGTAGGGTCAATGATGTAGTCAAGCACTAAAAGGGTTGTGTCATCATCAGGGACGGACCTATAGTATAATCATGGGGGTCCGGTGCCCCCCACGGCTAGCCGAAAAAGTTGAAATTTTAGTGTAATTTTTTTAAAATTTTGACCTTTTTTAAAAAGTGACCCCCACCGAAAACTCAAATTGCCCCCCACCCACATACTAAAACCTAACATTTAATGCTCTAAAGCCTTATAAATCATTCATCTCTAAGTAAAAATACTAGATTTATCATTACGATCTTTTTTTTTTCCCGTATTTTATTGTTATTGTCAAAAAAAAAAAAAAATTTGCCCCCCACATCTATATTTTCTGGGTCCGTCACTGGTCATCATCTATAGGAAGATCTCAAATTATTATTTCACAACCAAATCTGTCTAATAATCAATACTTATGCAGATTGAGTCTCAAAGTAATCAAAGCATAATTATTGATCATCTATTACTAGCGAGGAAGCCAAGTTAATCAAAGTGTATACTTCAACAATCATAGAAGTGCACATGAGCGTATTGTTGCTCATGCAGCTTGGACACGATATTAGAAGCAACATAAATTATGCATTTATAGTTTTATACTAAAAATCAAGAACAAGGAATTCAAACTTCCGGTGCGTCTTACATGAAACTCCTTCATCTGTGATGTCTGCCATCTTGCAGGAGCATGAAATAATTTTAACAGTTACTTTATCCATGATCAGTACCTAATCAAACAGAGTGTCAGATAATTTGAAGAAAAAAAAGAGCAAGATATTTTAAAAATAACAACTACTAATAAGACATAAAAGGCTTAAATGAGTGACCAAAAAAAAAAACTACCTACGTGACTTCAACACTAATAGTTTACTTGTCATAAGTGAGATAACATATAATGTATGCAGGTCCAAGAATATCATATACTCCGCAGCAATGATAGTAAAGCATAAAATGTCGAGCATGTTTCATATAGTGCAAGTCAAAATACCACAAAGAAAATAAAAGAACCATATATGTATTGCCACTTATCCATGAAGTTGACATGTGTACTGATTATCACTAGATAATCACTCTTAATGTACAATACTACAATCCAAAAAGAAGCCTTAACCTAAAACTTCAGAAACTCTACATTGTTATTTTTTTGCAGAAACATTAAAATATGGCGGCTCCCCAACTATCAGATAAAATCTCCAGTTGCCGATGTGATAATAGAGGTCCTTAAGAGAAACCAAATATTAGCAGTCAGCTTTGTTGCATTTCGGTGCCACACTGCTACCCTCGAGGTGTGAACATAATGTACATGTATAGAGGGGGCTTCTAAAACTACGCTAAGAATATTGTTTATCTTAGCAATAATGTAACTGAGGCATAAACTCATCGCATTTAACCAACTCCGATTATAAAGCAAAGAGTGATGATTAAAACTGTCTCCAAGTTTATAAGTATGACAACGGTGAATAAGGCATAAACTTTCAGGTCAAAGGTACCGAGATTAAGTGATTGCATACCTTCCAATTGGATTTTGAATCCGGTCTTTTTGCCGATCTGAGCATTTCATATAATAATCCTGCACATGGATAATAAAATTTATTTAATCAAATGATATAGTCTTGAGAGTTGAAAACACATCTGCACGTAACATATATAGAAGTCAGAGTTGCAAAACAAGGATTACAAGGTTGATTAATTGCCAATTACTCGCTGCAAGGTCAAACTCGGTTTGAAGCATTTGAACAATTGTGTTAATGTTTCTAAACATACTTATATGGTCCTATTAACAATTCTATGGCCCTATCAACATGCTATACACAATCCGATTACTCTCTGGTTACTCCCAGGCTAGGCCGATTACTAGCTACAAGGTAGTCGAACGAGTGCCTAGCGACTTTTAAAACAATAATTAGAAGTCACTTGTCGCCTCTATTATCAGATAAAGGTGGTGAATTTGATCATTATAAACATTCAAATTCAAACAATGATAAGTTTGAGATATATAGGTCCGTCTTTCTCTAGACGAACTTAACCTTGGTAATTCGACTTAAAACAGAAGGATGAAACATTACTGAAATCGACAAGATTGAAGAACCAGGTAAACAATACTAACATTGTATTAAATCGCTTAGGAATGTATTCAGAGCAAAAGTAGCTGCATAAGGAATTGGTAGGTGCGGCATCATATTGTGTAACCCCAGTTCTCAAATCACACAACTGTAATCTTTACATTAAGCTTGAGGCGTATAATTACTAAAATACGCTTTTTCCTCAAAAATATTTAACAAAGTGGTTAGCTAAATAAGCTTTGTCGTAATTCAGCTAATTATTCTAAAGACGGTGTAATGATCAGCAGTTAAGACTACTGTCTTTCATATCACGGTTGGACTTAGTTTGAGCTGTGTATATCTAGCAATATCCAAAGCGCATGAGCTAAAAAAAGTTGAAAAACCGAAAGACTAGTGTAACCTTTAATAACACAGTTTTTTGGAGCCGAGCCTTACATCTAATAAAATTAAGTAAACAGAAAAATTAAAAAATATAACTATGTCTAATAATAATTAAAATGAAAGTAATAAAAAAAATTCAGCAGGTATAGTAGAAGTTAATTAAACAAAAGTTGAAGTTAATAACAAAAAAAACTTACGATCACGAGTAATTTGTCGAAAGTTTTTATAATCAGAGCTGCCTCCTCCTTGAGAAGATGTATCCGAATCTGACATCGACATAATAATTTAATCAATTCAATGAATTAATAATAAGCTCCTTCACCAGCAGCAGTTTATAATCTCCTTGATCGATCGGTGATAAAGTTGAACAGATCAATCAATCAATCAGTTGAATAATAATAATTTGGGGGTTGAAATGAAATGGAAATGGAAATGGGTTGACTTGTCTAACCCGTACCCGAATGTTACTTGACGCCGTCATTCATTTTTCACTTCAAATTACCTATTTGCCCTTTTCTTTCAAAAGAAAGGTGTGAATTGACGATTCTGACCCCCCGACTGCCTTTAGGCACCGGCCGTTTGTCCATCCTACAAGAAATTGCTCCAGCAACTCTTCTGAGCCAAGAGGTCAAGGGTTCGAATCCAGCGGGGAGAAAATTAATCCCCTTGTGGCCACGAAGGTTCACCTGCGCCGACTCCGAGCTATCCAAAAGGGTAGTCGCCGTGGGATTAGTCGGCTCGCAATGTCGAGTCGAAAACCCATGTTACCAAAAAAAGAAAAAAATAAATAAATAAATAAATAAAAAAAACTCTTCTGAGCCAATGAGCCACCAACTGATACAAAATCTCTCCGATAGGTTCATGGGTTTTTCAGAGGTAGATACCAACTGAGACAAAACTTTTGATTCCCATCCATAAGCTTATAACATTGTTATGTCAAGATTTTTGTTAACCTTAACATTTATTAATCTACTATTTCTCTCGTAACGTTATACGACTCAACACATGTTTTCTTTTCTGGGTAGCTTTTGGTTGATTAATTCATAGGGTTTGAACCTATCATCACAGGAACATACTTAAAGCAGATATACCTCTCACTTTTTTATAAAGTTGGTGTGACCAATTAAAAGTCGTTTCCACCTAACAATAACTAAACTTGAAATGTTACACATTTTAGTAATCATAGTCACAGAACTTGTGTCATCCTAAATTATTAAAATAACAGTTTCAACTGAAAAAGTTTATGATTTAAAGCCACGTCATGAATATATCCATGTCACTGTGAACATTAATATATGTAGGAAAAAATATTTGATGTGTGAATGGTTTATAATCTGGATATCAATCTGAATCGTGTAACTACTTTCAAATGAAAGTATGTTAAACTTTATGCCCCGGGTTCATGAAATCCTAAATCGGATAAGACATAATGACAATCTAAGGTACGAGAAATCAATAAGAAAACGTTAGAGTATTATTGTTGTTATATCTTACAAATGAGACTAGAATTGTGGTTATATAACCCACCAACCAAAACGGTTATTTTCAGTTATTTACCAACTATTGTGTTGGTTGACAAAAAGATGTGTCGGTTAGGTTTTTGGCGGAAACTATTAACACCGATGAGCGGGACCCCAACAAGGGCGTTGCCCCCTTGACCCTTGCGTCTTGTCGTGGCGGTATGAAGCTAACTTTAATGAGTGTGCACTCCGCACCTCCTAACCCGTCTTGAGCTAAACTTGAATAAGGCTATTAGTCTTAAGTAAAACATAATTACCTAAAATAGTTGATAGCACTAATTACCAACAATATAATTATAAACAACCATTGTGTGTTGTGTGTGCTCTAAGCTTATAAGCAGGATAAATAAGTTACCACAAACACCCCTGCAATACAATTATGTCATATCTTTGTATGGTTCAAATATTTACATGTTTTCTAGTTTCGGATCATAAGATATGTCAGTTGCTAACGCATTAATTGAAAAGTAGGATAGTGTTGTTTGTATGGTATTATTACAAGGCACCAAAGGATACAAAGTCTTGCATTTAGCCAATGAAAACGTGTTGTAATAGTCAAAAGAATAATGAAAAACGTATTTAAGAACTGCAATGTTATATGACTTATTTTTTTAGTGCATCCACTATAAGATGTCCATGAATAGGTTTAAGAAACTTGAAAAGGTTTATATCTTGTTTCAATCATAGTGAGAAATCTAAGTGACATGAAAAGGTCCTAATTCTTAGATCTCTTCATAAACTCAACACAATTAATGCATGTGTAATGTGAAGCATTTATAAAGTTTTAACACATTTTTATCATACTGAGAATAAGTTTATAAACTCAAAAGGTTTATAATTTATTGATATTTGATGACATGAAACAGAGTGTGCAAACCGTATCTTGATAAGTATGTGATCGTATTCATTGACGACATATTGATCTATTCCAAGAGTAAGGAAGAGCACGAAGAACACCTCAGAACAATCCTAGAACTACTCAAGAAGGAGCAATTGTATGCCAAATTTTCAAAGTGTGATTTTTGGATACGGAGAGTTCAATTTCTTGGCCATGTCATTGATAGCCAAGGATTACAAGTCGACCCAGCAAAAATAGAGGCAGTTAAAGATTGGGCTACGCCCAAGTCTCCTACAGAAATTCGTCAATTCTTAGGACTTGCCGGATATTACAGAAGGTTCATAGAAGGGTTTTCTAAGATAGCGAAGTCGCTGACTAAGCTGACACAAAAGAATCAAAAGTACGAATGGGGTGAGAAGCAAGAGTCCGCATTTCAGTTGTTGAAGCAGAAGCTTTGTAGCGCACCGATTTTGTCACTACCAGAAGGGATTGAGAACTTTGTGGTGTATTGTGACGCATCGCATAAAGGAATTGGAGCCGTGTTAATGCAAAATGAGAAGGTAATAGCTTATGCATCTCGACAGCTTAAGACACACGAGAAGAATTACACTACACACGACTTGGAATTGGGTGCATTAGTTTTTGCACTCAAGATTTGGAGACACTATCTTTATGGTACCAAGTGCGTAGTGTTTACCGACCACAAGAGCTTACAGTATATACTTGATCAGAAGGAACTCAATATGAGGCAACGTCGTTGGCTAGAATTGCTTAGTGATTACGATTGTGAAATCTGATATCACCCAGGAAAAGCAAATGTTGTAGCAGATGCACTTAGCCAAAAAGAACGACTCAAACCTTTGAGAGTTAGGTCATTGGGAATGACTATCATTTCACCATTACCATAAAAAATTATAGAGGCTCAGATTGAGGCTCTCAAGGAAGAAAATCGACCACATGAGAAACTCTATGTTATGCCAGAGAACAAAAATGGCTTTGTAAAGAGGTCAGATGAAGTGTTATGCTTCAAGGACCGAAGTTGGATACCTCTCTATGGTGGAGTACGAGAATTGATTATGCATGAATCACACAAGTCGAAGTACTCTATTCATCCAGGTTCTGACAAGATGTATCAGGATCTCAAAAAGCTTTATTGGTGGCCGAACATGAAAGCAGAAATAGCTACGTATGTCAGCAAATGCCTTACTTGTGCTAAAGTGAAAGCCGAGTACCAGAAACCGTCAGGATTACTTCAACAACCAGAGATTCCACAATGGAAGTGAGAACGTATTACAATGGACTTTGTCACTAAACTTCCCAAGACGTCAGGAGGTTACGACGCTATTTGGGTAATCGTTGATCGTCTCACCAAATCAGCCCACTTCATACCAATTAGAGAGACTTATTCCATGGATCAACTTGCCAGACTTTATGTCAAGGAAATAGTCTCAAGACATGGTGCACCAGTTTCCATCATTTCAGACAGAGATAGTCGCTTTACCTCAAACTTTTGGCAGTCATTGCAAGATTCTTTTGGATCCAAGTTGGACATGAGCACTGCCTACCATCCTCAGACCGATGGTCAGAGCAAGAGAACGATTCAGACACTGGAGGACATGCTTAGGGCATGTGTAATTGATTTTGGAAATGGTTGGGCTAACCATTTGCCGTTGATCGAGTTTTCTTATAACAACAGCTACCATTCAAGCATAAAAGCAGCACCATTCGAGGCACTTTATGGTCGTAAGTGTCGTTCCCCAGTTTGTTGGGCCGAAGTTGGTGATGTACAATGTACTGGTCCAGAGATGGATCGAGAAACAACAGAAAAGATAATTCAGATTCGAGAAAGACTCGAAACAGCTAGAAGTCGACAGAAAAGCTACGCAGATGTTCGACGCAAACCATTGGAATTCCAGGTTGGAGACCAAGTCATGTTGAAAGTCTCGCCTTGGAAGGGCGTGATACGATTCGGAAAACGCGGGAAGTTGAACCCTAGATACATTGGGCCATTTAAGATTCTGGAAAGGATTGGTCCGGTTGCATACAAACTTGAACTACCGTCAGAACTCAGCAACGTACATAACACGTTTCATGTCTCAAACCTCAAGAAGTGTCTTTCGGATGAGTCTTCCGTTATACCACTAGAAGAAATTCAACTTGATGACAAGCTTAACTTTGTGGAAGAACCAGTTGAAATCATGGACCGTGAGGTCAAACAGTTGAAGAAGAGTCGAATTCCGATCGTGAAAGTTCGCTGGAATTCTCGAAGAGGAACCGAGTTTACTTGGGAACGAGAAGACCAAATGCGACTCAAGTATCCATATCTTTTTACCAAGTCTACTTCAGAGACCAACACTAGCTGAATTCAGGGACTAAATTCCTTTTTGGGTGGGCGACTGTCACAACTCACCATTTCAGGTCATTTTTCCAAACCTCAACATGTCACTATTCATCATTCACTATTCATCAATTACTATTCATCATTAACTATTCATCATTTTTTGTGTCAGTTTGAGATTCTGAGAAGCGTTTAAAAATTTCACTATTCACATGACACTATTCATTTCCGGAGGGAAAACACTATTCATGTGCATCACTCATTTCATCGTAAATTTAGTTTACGGGTATTTAAATTCATATAACCGGATTGGTTTAGCTGCGAATTCATGCATTATCAGTAAGGACACTTCATACGAACTAGAGATAGTCTGCATATCATCACAATAACATTTACATACTATTCCACTCGTAGGATATTCAAATATATATTTTTGGTATATTTGACATTTTAAGTATGTTTACTTTTAAATAAACGCTAACACGCAATCAATAAATGTGATTAACATATCCGACACTCCCCACAATGGTCCCGACATATTTTTACACCTCTTACAACGTCACAAAGATTTTAAAATTCATTTACCCAGTATTTTGGAAATTTACTTAATTTATATCGTAAGTTTAATATAATTACGACGGTTTTCGTGAAAACTAAACAATAATAATCCAAACACTCAATACTTGTACCCAACATATTTTCACAACTTTTATGACTTTATTATGTCCCGGTTAACTTCGTTAAAATTTATTTCTAGCAAATCCGGTACCCGATTATACCTAAACTAGCTAATACTACACTAAAACACCACTAACTTTCTAATTAAATCAAAAGACCACCCCCCCCCCCCCTTTTCCTCCTTTCCACGCCGGCCAAGCCCCCTGGCTCTCATGTGCTCATTTCACCAACCACATTTAATGCTAGCCAAATCTTGTCCTAAAAGCCTAAGTAAATATCTAAAATCACTTCTCATTTCACAAAAACTAGTTCAAGTAAAAATCAAAATATTTTCTCTCTTTTCTCTCTTGGTGTGCTCGGCCTAGGATCAACCAACAAGAAATCTTCATCAATTTTTCAAGTTCAAGATATAATCAAGCTCATTTAGTAATCCTTGTTAGGGTTTTGAAATAGAAACTCAAGGTTTATTAGGTTTTCATCATCAAAGCTCACTAATCCTTCAAAGTAAGTTGTCAAACTCATTTTCATGATTTTACCAAGTTATTACAATGTTCATATGATTTTTATACAAGATTACATGCATGTGCTAGTTTATACCACTTCATTTATACTTTTATAACTTTTAAGCCCTAGAAATGGATAACATGGAAACCCTTGGTAGATTAACTTGGTGGATGATGTTTAGGAACTCATGACACCCTAAGAAGGTGTATGGTAAGAATAGATTAGTTTGGTGGTGATTGAAAGTGATTTGGTTTGATTTGAAACAAGTTTGAAACCCTAGAATTGATTTTTAAACCCATCTACAAACCTACTGTCCCAAAACGCCAAATCCAGAAAACTCAGGGACTCAGGGGTAATTTTTGACTAAAGATTCAGAAAATACTTTCAAAAACGAAGCCTTGGGCGAAAGAACGGATAAAAACAAGCTTATAACGAAGGAGATATGATTTTTACAAGTTTAACGACGAAAACTATTTTCTGAAAATTATACATGCTGTTGGACGATTTTCGACGGACAAAACGAGACGTTAGACGTAACCTAGAGGAGCCGAACTATCAAAAATGTGTTAGTACATGTTAATACGAAACCGGGTATATAAAGAACGAGAAAAATGAGCTTATAACGACGAAGATATACACGTTTTAAAACCGACAAACTCTATTATTTTGACAGCCACTATTAGAAATAATACTCTATCGTACTTAAAACTATATTTTCTAGTAACAACATTGAAGAGCCGTAATTCTTACCCATTGAAGCACGTATGACCAAAATGTTATTTACACGACTATTAGATGTCATTTCAAGGTTTTCAAAGCAATGAATTGAACACTAACATTTTATGTACGATAACTAGTTTTACAAGTCTAGTTAAACATATATTTTTCCCAAGTTATGGAAAACATTATACATCGACAATAACCGTTATTTTTAAGTTACGAGTGGTATAGACATCATGTGCATGTACATTCACTACATCATTTCATGATCTAAAGTAGATCATTATCATATTAGGTTGCGGCTAGTGTTCGCGCCTTGTTGTCCTGATCATTTCACATCATTGTACCATCACTTCAGGCGAGTTTTTCATAGCCCCGTATACACTTTATTATTGTTTTCAAATCCCACAGGTGAGATACATTGCATCATTTTCGTACGAGCCTAAGTATCAAAACATATGTACATTGCTTAAGTTGCCTAGCTGCCTTGTGAAAGTCCCCTATTATCATGGACCGTTAGTTTGCAAATAAGCGAGAGTGAGTGGATAGATCTATTAAGAGTGACGCTTCCATCCGTGGTAGTCTTACCAACAGTCAAACGGATGCATTTCATTTCTGTCATATTAGAGTGTTTTGGCAGAACATTCTGGAGAGGCATATACTTCATCAGTCTAGCGTCGGGGTCATGAGCTTAAGGTCTATTGTACTATTTTATGTGACTTTTGTCATGCACTTATACTTGAGGTTGCCGTACAACATTTCATTTTATAAACCTATGGATCTCACCAACATTATTGTTGACCGTTTTAGCAATGTATTTTCAGGTAACTAAGACATATCCTTCATGGCATGCATGGAGTCATTTCATTGAGTTGCGAGGATGACGCGTCTCATTTTGGATTTTCATGCACTTATATATTATCGTTTGATTGTACTAAACTTATTTTTGCAAACTTTTCAAGCTTTTGGGACCTATGTTTTGAAACTCTGAATGTTTTAAATAAATCAAACGATGTATTTTCAAAACGACACTTTAGGTCGTTCAATATAACCTTGTATGTGATGCTATGGCAGTCACCCCCAGGTATTCCATTCCGCTGCAATTCAGGTAAATTGGGGGTGTGACAACTTCATCCAGAGACTATTCTTGAAACTTTAGGAATTCCCTAGGGCTTTCTTTGACATTTTGAGCTTTTCCTGATCATTATGCTTCCCTGGCTTCGGCTTTTGACTCTTTTCCATTCTCGTGCTCGTTTTTGTCGGTTTTGCTTTGTTTTTGTCCATTTTTCACATATTCGTACCTACACATACACAAATACAAAAACACCCATATATTTGACATATTTGATATTTTTGGTCTTTTTTTTTTGTCTAGAAAAGATGTGTGAATAAGCACACATCACACACTTCAATTTAAATTAAAAATCATCACAATTACCATTACAACCAACAATAACAAAAATATATTCATTTCACCACACCACACCTATACATACACAACCACCTGTATCTATAATTCCATATCTACACACCCACCCTCCATGGATTTATAATCATCTACCTTACTATGCTTCATTCCACATCCCAACAGCATTAAACCCACATGACGTCAAACACCGTCACCGGTAACAATGGATCACGTACTCTCAACACTAAACGAAACAGTCGAGGAGCCCGAAACACGTATCCGAAGCCTATTCACTTTTTTTGGCTCGACGAACGCAGATTGTTGCTTCACCACGAACTCACCACATATTGTTGCTTCTGATTTCGAACAGATTATTTAGTAAAGATTTGGTTATTATTGGGTTTGAAAAAGTTTAGATATGATAAAGATGAATGTTTTTGGTATGTGAGAAAAAGTTTAGATCTGATGAATTTTTTTTGGGTGTCTGTGTGTGTGTGTGTGTGTGTGTGAGAGAGAGAGAGAGAGAGAGAGAGAGAGAGAGAGAGAGAGAGAGAGAGAGAGAGAGAGAGAGTGAGTGTGTGTGTGTATATGAATGACCGTGAATATGCATGTGTGAGTAAATGAGAGGAGGTTAATTTACAAAAACATCCCTCTACTTAATTTAAAATGATAGGTTGATATAATTTCTGCCGTCGGATGATATAAGAATGAAGGGCCGGGATGATCTAATTTGATCTTTAGCTAAATGTTGTTCTGTAAAGAATTTTCCTCATGTGAAGATAGCCTCCTATTTTGCAAACTAAGAAATCACCTTTGTACAAATGTATTTTTGATTGAGCTTGATAATTTATTAAGCTTAAATTGTCTTTCATGGTGATGTTGATTTATAACATTTGCAAATTGTAACAAAAATCATAATGCAATACTTTTTTTCGCCACGAAAGCTATTACTTGTTGCACACTCTGGTCATACATCTAGAATATGATTTTTGTGTGTCTTAATTTATGCGCACAATACCAGTTCACGAACATAAAAGTGAAAATTATAAACTCTTAAAGGTGCTCCTCGAAAGGCCTTTTGGTTCAATACACCTACTGTAAACAACAAAAAACTAGACATCCACCACTGTCCCAAATGACTTTCACGTAAAACAAATCAAATTACATATAAACGTTGATATACGATGTTTTCAAAAAATAAAAGGATAATAACGAACGCACTAATTTTGATTCATGTCCAAATCCGCTTACTACGTTATTAAAAAACTAATAAGAAAACAAAAATTAAACTGTTTATTTTTTAATAAATAAAAATACATTATTCAAAAAATTAGTAAAAACCTGTGCCTAGTTTTTTGTTTTTTTTTAACAAATTATAGTAACTAGTTTATTACTTCTTCCGTCCCATATTAAGTGTCCATTTTCAAAATGCACAAAGTTTTAGAAGAATCCATTAATTACACTCTCCACCAATCAAATATTATTTTACCTACTAAAGTCTCATCTTATTGGTTAGAATGTACAATATGGACACTTAATTTGGGACATGGACACTTAATATGGGAGAATATTAAAAAAAAAAAAAAAAAAAAAAAAAAAAAAAATAATAATAATAATAATAAGCGGACTCACTCTCATTTTAATTAAACACACATAACATACCTTCAAAAACTCAACACACACATTAAAACCCTAAAATACAATCGATTAATGGAGGTGGAATACACAAAACATCACTGTCATCAATGTCGGCATCGGATTAAGATATCAGAAGAATTGGAAGATTGCACAACCTGTAACAACTTTTACACCGTCAACTGCTTGAAGAGAAAATATGATGAGATTGTTCCGGAGGAGTTGAAATCTTCATGGATTTGCCCACGCTGCAGAGGTATATGCAACTGTGATAAATGTAGACCTAAGGTACACTCGAATTTATTTATTTGACCTAATTATTATTATTATTATTATTATTATTATTATTATTATTATTATTATTATTATTATTATTATTATTATTATTATTATTATTATTATTATTATTATTATTATTATTATTATTATTATTATTATTATTATTAAAACTACTGTTGTTGATATTTCAGGAACGTGGGAGAGGCCGTGGCAGAGGCGGCAGAGGCGGCAGAGGCCGTGGAGGAGATGTGGAGGCGGCAGAAGGGAGCAGAGGAGGCCGTGGCAGAGGAGGCCGTGGCAGAGGCGGCAGAGGCCGTGGAGGAGATGTGGAGGTGGCAGAAGGGAGCAGAGGAGGCCGTGGCAGAGGAGGCCGTGGCAGAGGCGGCAGAGGCCGTGGAGGAGATGTGGAGGCGGCAGAAGGGAGCAGAGGAGGCCGTGGCAGAGGCGGCAGAGGCCGTGGAGGAGATGTGGAGGCGGCAGAAGGGAGCAGAGGAGGCCGTGGCAGAGGCGGCAGAGGCCGTGGTGTGGAGGTAAAAGCTAGAATGTTATTTTAGATTATTATTGTATCAGCCTGTTTAGATTAAGTAGTGATACACTCTCGATGATGCTTAATATTTGCTTATACTAGTTATCTAGTTAGCTAAATGTTAATGTGAATGAATATGCAACATTCTGTATGTAGATATTGTTTAGTGTATTGATATGATCTTGCGGTTATGCTTAAGTTTAGGTTTATATTTTCTCAAGTGCTGCTTATCTTTATATCATCAGTGGACTGTTAGATATAGTTAAATCGTCTTCTGTTTTTTTAAATTATGTAAGGAAATGTTAGATATAGCTGTGATAATGTTACTACTTCATTATCTGGTAACTGGTTTAGAAATGTTAAAATAAAAATCGTGTCCTGTATTTCTAGTTGACATCTAAACGAAATACATTCTTTTATGCTGGTGAACTTTATTTGCACGATTAGACTAGAGATTGCATCTTTCATCATATGTACGTGGTTTATACTTTAGGAGTTTAAGAACATAGAGACTTGTGCCAATTTTGCTTTCTACTTGATTGATGTAGGCTTCATAAAATTTTTGGATTTGGGACTTGTTGTTTGTTATACAAGCTTTGATCTTGATTGACACGAGGAAACAAAAGTAACTGTTGTACTACTTGGCATGTGTCATTTATAGATAATCTGATCACCACTTGTAGGTAGACAAGTGAAAGTGAAATACAGGAGACACGTTAAAGCTAGAAAAAAGATGATTTTGAAGAATGATATTGCCATTTTGCTACCCACAATACAGTAAATGAATCAGGGAAAAATAGATTGTAATCATTTTATGTATTGTCGTAAATGAATAGACAGTAGTAATTTGTCTTAAAAAGTAGATAGTATAATGATTATCTTTAGAGAATTTTATCATCAAAATGAGTTTCCTGTCTGTACTTTTGGGCAGTATATATACTAACTGGTGAAGAGGGATGTGTCTATGTAGCTTTGTTTGAAACCAAGAGTGAGCAGATAGGTAGTAAGTTTGTCAAACCACTGCCTATTTGCTTGTTTTAGGCCATAGAGGGATTTAGTGAGCTTGCATACAGTACCAGGTGGAAGAGGGTGAGGGTAGCCTTGGGGAACAGTCATATAGACCTCTTCATGGAGGTCACCCATGAAGGAAGGCATTATTGATGTCAAGCTGTTCAATATGCCATCCTTTGGTGACTGCAATGGCAAGTAGAGTCCTCAATTTGACCATTTTGGCAACTGTTGCAAATGTTTCATTGTAGTCTATGCCCTCTTTTTGATGAAATCCCTTGGCCACTAGCCTTGCTTTGATGAAATCCCTTGGCCATTTGCAGAGTAAAGACCCATTTGTTGTTCTGCTCAAGGGCATGTAGTTCCTTGTTCATAGCCTCAACCCACTTAGAATCCTTAGATGCTTGGGTGTAAGAATGAGGTTCTGGTGTGGTGTGGTGTGGAATCAATGGAATTGATGTAATGTTGTGTGGATGGTGAAAGATTGGAGTAGTTGATGTAGTTGGAGTGGTGATACTTTCTAGTGGTGCAGTTAACTTTTGGAAGTTTGTAGTGATGAAACTGTTTGAGTTTAGGAGGGGTGTGTTTGGTTCTGGTGGATCGTCTGAGTGGTGGTGGGGGTGGTAGGGGAGTAGGTGAGTTAGTTGGTGATAGGGAAGGTGGAGTAGAGGGTGAATGTGTTGGTGGTGATGTAGGGGAATGAATAGGTGATGGTGGGGTGCTAACACTAGTGACAGTTGGTGGAGGTGTGTGGAATGATTGAGGATTGTTGTCTGTGGTAGATGAGGTTGAGGTACAAGGTTGTGGAGATGGTGAATGATTGAGGGAGGTTGAATTGTGGAGAATTGAAGGGGTGAAGTAGATGGGTCAGTTTGGGAAGTGAATTTGGGTGAGTGAATGTTTGTGGAAGGGAAGATTACATTTCTGCTAACAATGGTTTCCTGTGTGGAAATGTCATACAAAAGATAGCCTTTTTGGTTTTGTGGTATCCTAGTAACACTGAATTGGTAGATTTGGGTTCAAATTTGTCTGTGGTGGGATGGTATGCATAGGCTTGACATCCAATGATTCTTAGGTTTGAGAGGTCTGGTGGTTTATTGTAAACAAGTTCATAGGGACTTTGTGAGTTTAATGGTTTTGCTGGGAGCCTATTGATGAGATAAGAATGCAATAGCCCCATAGATGAATAGGAAAATGAGCTTGAAAGTAAATTGCCCTGGCCATTTCTAGTAAGTGTTTATGCTTTCTTTCATCAGAAAAGTAATCACATAGTTGACAGAGAAATTGTGAAATTGATAAATGTGAAATGTGAAATGTGAAATGTTACAAGGGTATTTATACAGTTTACAATGTACAACTGAGACTGCTCTATATACTACACACTTTAATTATACACTGTTACATTGCCTATACTATTACATTGCTTCACATTTAACTAAACACTTGTAAAGTAGAACACAGGCCTTGCTTGGACTTTGTCTTCTCATTGCTGTTTGATCACTTGCTGCAAGGTTGGCATGATGAGAAGCTTGAGCTGTTGTGGCTTGAGCTTGATTCTTTGATGCCACATGTGTATCTTTAGAACTATCACCTACTAATAAAACTGAACCTTGCTACCCACAATACAGTAAATGAATTAGGGAGGGGACTGACTTCTGCATATTTCAAAATAATTGTAATCATTTTACGTATTGTCGTAAATGAATAGACAGTAGTAATTTGCTTTAAAAAGTAGATAGTATAATGATTATCTTTAGAGAATTTTATCATCAAAATGAGTTTCCTGTCCGTACTTTTGGTCAGTATATATACTAACTGGTTTTAGTGTACTAATTGCAAGCTATGAGTAGAATTCTAGTTACCATCCGTGACATCTATTGTCTTTTTTTAGCTACTGATGTGAAATTGGTGGTTTACTGGTTTATAGGGGAATGCTTTAGAAGACATGGAAACTACCATTTTGTCTATAAAAGCCAGTTTGGCAAACGAGGAGGAAGCTAGAAAAGTAAATGAAAAAGAAATGAGGGAAGTGCTTCAACGTGTCGAAGCAGGTTATATCTTTGACTGACTGTAAGACTAAACTAAAGTCACTTTAATTATAATTTACAAGATTACGTTTTTACAGAGGTTGCTGCAATGAGAAAGAAGGAAGAAGAAGAGGAGGAGGAGGAGGAGATAAGCGATGTAGTTGAAGAAGTAGAGCAAATAAATGTGGTAGAAGAAGAAGACACTGCTTTTGAGGTAAGAATTGATAGCATTATTGCATTTCACTGTTGGAAATAAGTTAGGTGAAACTAGAATTTTATGTGTCGAATCTGGTTCATGGGCAACTTTAATAGCTTCTTCTCAAATCAGTGAATGAAAATTTTAGCATGTTTAGTAGAAATTCGGATTGAAATTTCAAATAAAGATCCTCTAAATACTTTCACACGGTCATACTTTTGGCATTCCATAGGTAATGGTCTAGTCTGTTAGGTCTGGTTTAGCTGGTTGTTTGTTTTGAGTATGTTCGAAACATCAAGTGGTCTAGAGTGGTGTTTCATTATTCATTTCACCGGGTATTGTTTTTTGTATCGATATTATGTTATCAGGTTTAGATTAATCTCTTTTACGGAAATTGTTGTATATCAGGTTTACATCATTTGTGACTTATTGAAATTTGTGAATGAATTTTAAATGTTGCATTCTATTCGGAGATGATGTTTTTCATATACATCTGATAGTCATATGATATAAAACAAGTTTTTAGAGTAGTTGTGTGAATGTTTATACAAGCATAGCATATTTGATATTATAAGCATCTCATTGGTCATGTGTAAATTATTCTAATATGTTACTAAATCCTATTGCTAAACACAGTCTAAAGAAGACCATGTGGAAACGGAGGATACGACCATTGAGGAGCAAAACACTAGGGTCTATGATTTACAAGCAAGGCTTCGCGAGGCTGAAAATCAAGTTGAGAATATTCGGAACGCATCTCTAAAGGTATGTTTTTTGTTTTCGCATTTGCCTTTGATAATATCCTTGTAAAAATAATAATCACCTATATCCTATAAAAACTTAATAAAACTCATATATGTCCAAATTGACAACTAAATTCCAGATAAATGATTTTAGTAATTGAAATATTATCTTAATATAAAATAAAAATACTTTTTCCATTATTATCCTTTAATCTTAACAAGATCAAAAAGAAAATCAGTTTGATATTGACGTAATATATAACTCTTTTAAGGACATAGATGAAATTCTCCCTAAATTTTTTATGAAAATTATGCATAACTTTCAGGAATCGTCCGAATTGAGGCAAGAAATTCTGAAGAGATCAGAGGAGATTAATCAACTTGGTAAATTTTCAGTTATCTACCTTGTTCACACTTTATAAATTAAGCTGTATCTACATTGTGTGAACCACACCATTGATTTCCACATCACTTTAAGTTCATTACTGCACATGTCTTTCCAAACATTTTTAATATTCCATCTCTGGTGACCCAAACAGCTTCATCTTTCATGTTTCTTGTAAATTTGGCACTGTGATTTGGTTGTCTTGGAAACTTAGCATTCCACTCTGTTGGCCATAGGGGTGAGCATGGGGCGGGGTGGGGCGGTTTTATGGTAAAACCAAAAACCGAACCGTATATTTCAGTTTTTGAAAACTAAAACCGTTTGGTCTCGGTTTTTTCGGTTTTTTACATTGAATCGGTTCGGTTTCGGTTTTTGTTCGGTTTTTTCTTACTTGAAAACAAGCAAGTTTTAATATTATATAAAGTTTACGATTCCAAGTTTCAAGCAAAAATATTCAAACAAATATCAACAATTGCATAATATCCAGCAATCCAAAGCTTCGAAAAAAGGTACAAAACAACCAAACATTTTGTAAAATGTAAAATGATGGTCTTTGCGGCTTTACACTATCAAAGAACACAACTGTTCGAAAACAAAGATATAACATCTATAAATATAACAAATTTGAATGTATATACAATAAACAACACTATTTTTTTGATAGATAAAGTTATATACTCAAATCTTTAAAATTAAATTGCAATTTTTTTATATAGATAAAATTATATAAAAACATATACAAAGGTGGGGTGGGGCGGTTTTTTCGGTTCGGTTTTTCTCATGAAACCAAAAACCGCCCCAAACATTCGGTTTTTATAAAATTCAAAATCACCACCATCGGTTTGTCAAATGGGGCGGTTTTTTCGGTTCGGCTTTTTCGGTTTCGATTCGGTTTTTCGGTTTTTGTACTCACCCCTAGTTGGCCATCCCCATTCTCCATTAATTATCAATTTTGCTACATTACAAATATGGCTCAGTCTTGCATCATATAAGTCTTGCATCCTATAGAACACATGTTCTTTAACAACATCAAACTTTACAGAGGCTGCTGTATTGAGAAAGAAGGAAGAGTTAAAAAAGATGGAAGAAATGTTGGCCGTGTTAAATGGATCTCTAGAAGATGTCACAAAGAAATACCATACAGTTCTAACAGAAAACAGAAAGTTGTCCAACAAAGTCCAAGATCTGCTAGGTATTCTAATGAAAAAGAGAGAATGTGTACTTTTGTCATAATGCAATGCAATATAAGATTATTTTTCTTGTTTCAACAGGAAAAATAAGAGTTTTTGTCCGTATAAAGCCATTCTTGAAGGATCATGATCAAAAGCAGACAACCATTCACTTGTTTGGCGATAATGGTGAATTGGCTATCAAAGAACGCCACCAAATTTTCAAATTCAATAAGGTCTTTGGCCCGGCATCAACACAAGGTTGTTCTTCTACCGTCATCTAACATTTTTTTTAGTATTACTCCGTATTATAATTCTTATGATTCCTATTTTATAATATTATTTGCTTGCAGAGGAAGTGTTTGTTGATACGAAACCGCTTATTCGGTCGGTGCTGGATGGAACCAGCGTGTGCATATTTGCATACGGCCAAACAGGGTCGGGCAAAACATACACGATGGTAAGTGTTGTTACTAGCACCATTATATTTTATTAATTTCCTGTTAATCAGAATTCTCATTAATCTCCTGCTTGCTTTCAACCTAGACTGGGCCTGATAAATCGTCACCCGAGGACTGGGGTGTGAACCAGAGGGCCTTGAATGACCTATTTCATCTCTCCCAAATGACAAGAAGCTCGGTGCAATATGAAATTTCAGCCCAAATGATTCAGATATACAATGAGCATGTTTATGATTTATTGTCGAGCAATAGTGATCCGAAACCATATCCTTTTATACATTATGCGTTATATTTTATATGATCATAGGCGTATTATCACCTTAAATAATGTGTTTAACTTAACTGTCACACACTTGAGGTGTCTATGTCTGCCCCAACGAATGGGTTACTGGTCCCAAAAGCTAGCACAAAAACTGTCACATCCACTGCAGATGTCTTGGAGCTGATGAACCTTGGGTTGACGAAGAGGGCCGTAGGAGCCACCAAACTGAACGATAGGAGTAGTCGATCACACAGGTTAATAGCTTTATGTTTGCTTTTTCTATATTCAATTTCTTTATTGTGTTACTCAAATTCTTCATCTTTCAGCGTCTTAAATGTTCATGTTTGTGGCACGGATCTCTACACAAAGGCTGTTTGGCGTGGAAACTTAAATTTGATCGATCTAGCTGGAAGTGAAAGAGTGGGAAAATCAGAAGCAACCGGAGACAGATTAAGAGAAGCTGGATTTATCAACAAATCATTATCGACTCTTGGAGATGTTATGGCTGCATTAGCACGAAAGAGTGAGCACGTCCCCTATAGAAACTCCAAACTTACTGAAGTTCTACAAAAATCTTTAGGTGCTCACATGTCTCGATGCTAAATTTTTCATTTTATCATCTACTTGTCCTTATCTTTGGTGCAAATTACAGAGGGTCGTGCAAAAACGATGATGTTTGTACACATTAGCCCTGAGGTTGAATCTTTCTCTGAAACCATGAGTACCCTGATATTTGCCGAAAAGGTGTCGGGTGTCAAGTTAGGTGCAGCTCGAAGCACCAAAGAGGGGATAGGGGTTCCAGAGATCAAGGAAAAGGTACAATTTTTTTCAAGGTCTAAGTGATTTAATCGTTAACTTTCTCCCATTTGGAGAATTAACCCTTCCAGATTTCTTTTAACAGTTAAAACTTATGACGGAAGATGGTGTTCAAGAAAACTTGTTACCTACTGAGCACCAGGAGAAGTGAGTCTCTTATTCTTATTTTCTTGGTACCCTTTTTTACGGTTAGCAAAACGGGTGGGTTAGTTAACTTATAAAAAAACGAGTAATTTTTAAGAATACTTGTGTCTTTTTTGTCTCCTGAATTTTACAGATATTTAATGTTCTATTCATGTTTAAGATTTGTTGAGGTATATGTGGTCTTAATGTTTTCAGGTCCAAGGTACGATCTATGCTTCCAAGACCTCCATTATCTTTACGAAATCACGTGCCTTCACTAACCAAAGGTGGCCCGCCTAAAAAATCAAGTAACCAAAGTGGTGTTAAGGGTTCACCGTCTTGGTCCACTAGACATCCAATTGCGGAGCTCAAGACTGCTACACGACCACATCGTAATGTTCCTTCTTTTCATGCTCTCTTTAATGCTCTTTAATTTGTTTGTTTTAACTTAAGAAATAAGATTCATGCTTTGCCTTCTAGTTTTAAATTTGAATGATTGCCCATACTTGAAGTTTAATTTCAACCTGACTAACACTTATATTCTAGTGCATATGCTCCTTAGGCAATCCTTGGTAACTTTATAAAGTTAGTTCTAGGAGGACCAATATATGATCCAGAACCGGAACCAAGTCAAAACATATTGATTTGTTTCACGGAATAAGAATATCTGATTTAGCTGCTGTTAAGATGGATTATAAGAATAATAAAAGTGAATTAGTATTAGGGAGTGAGTTGAGGAGAGGGTGTAAGAAGATGAAAGAGGCTGCGGAGGAGCCTATGGTAATGATGTTGATGCTAAAGGAGTCTGTAAAAGTGTGGAGGAACTTAGAAAATGAAGGTTGAAGAGAGAGGAAAGAGAGAAGGAAAGGGAACGACCTTTGCCTCTGGGTCAGAATGATAGAGGAGGAAATAGTGAAATACAACCAGTAACTTTAAGGGGACTGGAACTTTTTACTTATTGCTCTTGTTTCCATTCTGTATAATGTTCTGATTTGACCTCCTCGTGTCAATTGAAAGCTCATAGGTTCATCAATGCTAGTTTTAAAAGAATGTGCTGAAATGGCGGCTATACTTAAGGCTGGAGTTTAACCTGATTAAAAGTTAAATGAAGACAGGACATCCATGAAAACTAGTAGTAAAATAAGCATGGCTATTCTCTCTCTCTCTTTTTTTTTTTTTTTTCAAATTGTCGCATTAAATCTTTAAGACTGCATTGGGATGGTTGGTTGAACGTTTTAGTGATGCAATAGTTTTTAAAACTAAAGGGTACTACCAAAAAAAAAAAAGCTGTTTTCTGCAGCAGTGAGTGAATACTTGCCCTATTTTTATATAGTATCCATTCACCCTTAATTTAACCTTATAAATGAATACATCGTAATTCAACAATTGTTTAGCAATAGAAACGTTTAATGCCTGTCGGTTGGCCAGTTTCAGTCAATGTAGAAAGCTGTTCTACTATCTACACTGGTGAAAATTTAGCGACAAAAACTTGAATTGCAAAATTGAATACAACAGTGAAGAAAAACTTGCATCGGTTGTCGAAGATGGTCATACTGATACGTTTTATTTCTTGTACCTGCATCAAGGATATGTAAACAGGGCACAAGAATATACTTGTTTAGGATAATTAAAGTTGAAGTGTCATAAACATGTTGGATTGACATGAAAACACTATTGTCTTAACTGTTTTATATTGCATGCCTTCATTATAACACATAACTATCTCCATCCATATTTTGTTAAACCTTATATAAGTTTATTACTCAATGTTAACCTTTTCATAAACCAATTAAGCAAGTACTACGTGATTACTTGAACAACATAGATCCAAACACTCCTAAAATCTAACGAACAATCTTATGTTGTCATGCAGCGCATCACGGAGAAGCAGAACATTGTTGTGATAACTGATAGGATGTGGGCAAGGCTTTTGTCATCAAATCTACCAAGCTGTTTGCGATCTAAAGACGTGATTGAAGTCCTGTAACAGGAAGCCCCACGAACTCAGTTATTGGATGGAAAAAATATCAAGGCATTTGATAACTAGAATCAAGAATGAAGATCCGCCAGCTTATGCACAAAAATAATAACACTACAAAGTTGGTATTTTGGATGTAGTTGAACATGTTTATGCAAAAAATTTGGATGTGTAGTAGTAGTCAATTGATGTAACAAAAGCGTCTACGACTGGTGGTAGCATTTGATGGTTTTCTTACGCAGACATCATGATCTTTACCTATCTTGCGTTCTTGTGTGGATGAGTGACATATAACTTAGATTCCAATCTTCTATCAAGAAAGATTGCAAAAAGAATGCAGCTGTTCCAGTGCAGGAATAAAAATAAGTGATGTTGCAAGTCGTAACGATTAGCATTTTTTTTTAATGAAACGAATTTTATAATACTATTGAAGTATGATACGTTTGTTTGTGTAACTTTGTAGTTATGCTGCTTTTTTTCGTCCATGGTAATGGTTTGGGTAAATATTTATTGTCATTTTATAGGGGGCATTTTGGCAACTATACAACATATATTGCATTTTTTATGGGGCATATTCTCTTTAAGAGAGCTCCAAAAATGAGCAACTATGTCAGGAGTTTGATGAAAGATTGATTTATTATGAAAAATAAAAAGATAAGAAAATAATTTAATGAGCAGGAGAAGATGTAGTTGTTGATTGGAAGGAAGTAAATATGATTAATTTTGTTATCCACCACCCATTTGGAACACCAAACAAAACCATATCAATATCAGCAGCAGGAGATAGTAGTAGCAATGCTACTAAGGAGTTGCGAGTATGCACCAACAGGAGTTACAGGAGACAAGGCTCGATGGATGTCCTTCAAGTCTTGTCTGGCTTCGCTCCACCCGATATCTCAGTCATTTCTTGCGGTTGCTTGAGCCATTAACCTTGTCATTCAACCTTCAGCAACCTTTGTTAGTCACTGAGGTACTGCTGCTCCTGCTGCTGAGGTCATGTCCAGCTTATGCGGTGGTGGTAGTAATAGTACTTACTTAATTCATAAAATGTAGTGATGATAATAATAGGCTATTGATCTTAATCCAGTTGGTGGAATCCATTACCTCTATAAATGCAGGTATCTTTTCGACTTTACTAGTAATTGAGTTTTATTTTATTTATTTATTTATTTTATTGTTGTTGTTAAACATCAACTGAGTTTTAACTTACTATAACACATTCCCACAAAAATTTCTAGCTTTTGATGTGGTTTTTGGCAGGTGTACATATGTAAGGGTGATGGTTTAATGGCTATGGAACAGTATGACGCAGCTGTGGATTCTCATTCAATAGCCTTACACTTGGATCCTTCTATCCGTCGTTCCAAATTCCCTCTCTCATTGAGAAACAGAACCAGCATCTGTCACTCCACCAACAGAAATCAATGATGGCGGCTATGGTGAAACAAGAACCACCAACACCTGCCCCTCAACTGTCACACAACCACCACCAGAAACAGCTTATCTGTGACCAGCTATACGCCGCGTCTGAGCTAATGCTATCTGGAAACTTTTCCCATGCGCAAGGGATATTGGCGCGGCTCAATCACCACCTTCCTTCACCTATCTCACCACCCTATAAAAACCCCATCCAAAGATCCGGTTTTTATTTTAAAGAAGCATTGCAGATGCAAATGGCTTTTGGTATGTCAAACTCAATCCCGACACCTTCGAATGGTATGCTTAAGATGTGTGCTTATAAACTTCTGTCTGAAGTTTCACCAATTATACAGTTTATGAATTTTACTTCAAATCAAACATTACTTGAAGCTGTTGGTGATTCCAGTTACATTCATATTATTGATTTTGATATCGGGTTTGGTGCTCAATGGGCTTCTTTTATACAAGAGCTTCCTAGAAAAAAGAACAACAATGTTAACGGTGGTTGTTCATTGAAGATAACTGCTTTTGCTTCACCTTCAACTCACCACCCTGTCGAACTCGGGCTAATGCATGAAAACTTGTCACAATTTGCTCACGAAATTGGTATTTATTTGAGCTTGAAGTTGTCAACTTTGACTCTTTTGATCCGAATTCGTTTTCAGTTTCGGACAACGAGGCTGTGGCAGTGAATTTTCCAGTATGGTCAACTTTGACTCATTTATCTGCAATTCCGTCACTTCTGCATTTCATAAAACAACTATCACCGAGGGTAGTGGTGTCACTTGATCGCGGGTGTGAAAGGATGGATCTATCGTTCGCTCAGTATCTTCTCAACGGCCTCGAGTACTATGAAGTTTTATTGGACGCCATTGATGCTGCTAAGGTTCCTTTGCACACGACTAATAAGATTGAAAAGTTCCTATTGCAGCCTCAGATTGAAAGCATGGTGATGGGGAAACTCAAGTGTCCAGAGCCAATGCCACACTGGAAGACGCTCTTTACAGCTGGCGGTTATTCACCTGTTGTGTTAAGCAGTTTTTCAGAAGCTCAAGCAGATTGTGTAGTGAAGAGGACTCAAGTCAGGGGGTTTTATGTCGAAAAGAGGCATACGTCACTTGTGCTTTGCTTTCAGAACCGTGAGCTCATGACTGCTTCAGCTTGGAAGTGCTGATGTGATCGCACATGAGGTTTAACTGTTTAAACTTTAAACTAAACTTGAACTCATTTTGTATTAGCAATATGATAAACGTATAAACTAAGGTTGTATCCTTCAAATCATATTGCATGCAACTTGTGTATTATCTATCGATCCAGTAATTGTGGTTATATATTTCATGTATGCCCGCATTGATGTTTGATCTATGTATGTTAATCGTACTAATATTGTATATGCACGATCTTGAAATGACCGGCCGTTTTATGATTGGAAACAGAAAAATAGACAGAGAGATGATCATCTTGTAAACAAATGAGGGAGTTAATTTGTAGACAAGAAACTTATGTTGTGAATATGTCTTTTGTTATATGTGGTGTTGGGTGTGCAAAGTTAATATGTTGTATGTAAACATTTGTTTTTAGCTTAACATTACGCTATGTTCTCAAGTTATTTTTTAGAGAAGAAAGTGAAAGAAAGTGGATGAAATCAATTTTTTGTGTGTTCTCAAGATTTTTTAAAGGAGTGAAATGGAAAGGTAAGGAAGTAAAGTGGAGATCATTTAATGTGTTTTGTATTAACTCACTTTCATCGCAAATGTGGGATGAAAGTGAAGTAAAGTAGTTGTCCCCACATAAATTTACCAAATTGCCCTTATTATTTATTAATGTCAACTATGTCACTTCACACATTACTTGGATATTATGGTAAATATGGCATATCAAATTCTTTCATTACCTTTTCATTTTGTACAACTTGAGAACACAAATATGTAAGTTAGTTTCATTTTCTTTCATCTCATATTCTATACTTTACTTTCATTTACTTTACTTTTCTCTTAAGAAAAAACTTAAGAACATAGTGTAAATTCAAAAGTTATGTGAGAAAGACAGATTTTCTCATGACTTCTGGTACTTGAATAAAATAATGCATATGACAGAAGTTGAAATAGAAATGTCATTGTCAGCTTTCATCGTCTAATGGTACCCTATGCCTTAAAAAGTTTGTACTTTTGTGCATAACAAAGCTTGTACCTTTACTCATATTGATAAAGAACTTGTCCCCCTTTTTGAGTGTAGATGAATATTAGTAGTATGAAAATGTGTTGAACCTGTACATTGTGTATTTGTGTACATTGTATAGGATGTTCAAACTAAATACTTTGACTTGCACACAGAAATCACGAATATAGGAACACTAACGATGCAACCGCCATTAGTTGAGTTTGTGAAAACAACTGAATTTCACTTAAGAAATCTAAATTCTTTTCTGTAAGAACTGTGTGAAATCCCCCCTAAACTTTTCATATCATGAGTAGATGAATTGGAAAGTTACATTTTTACCTTTAAAAGAGCATCCGAGTCACTAAGAATACTGCCTAACATTGCTTCATCATCAGATCGATAACCATATCACCCAACTCTTTCTCGCAACTTTAACCCACCCCGTAATGATCACTATCAACAGTCTACTACTAACCGTTTTTTGAAATAAAAAAATGTGTGCTTTAATTTGTTTGCTCAGCTTCATGATCACGAGGAACCTGAGCACATGCTGACCACACAGTAGCGACACTGAGCCACAACGACCACGAGCAGCTCGACGCTGAACAATTATAAACCCATTGCAGGCAAGTCTATTCAAACATACAATAATCTCAGTTGGCAAAATAAATATCTTCAACAACTCTTAAGGCAGGTGGGGGGGTCCCATAATTGATGGATCAGGTGTACAGGATTTATGTTTTTGCATCACCTGATTAATTGCAAATTTAATTGATGAGTTCCTGCTCCTAGAAAGTCAGTCAATGGGTCCTTTTTCGCCTTTTCCCATCCTCATTTTCTTTTACTAATGATACGTCAATTTTCCAAAGTTAATGATAATGTTACATTTAGATTACTTTAGGTTACACAAAATACATAGTGCACTGCACATAAATAAGAAAAAACAAGATGAAAGTGTCAACTAAACTTAGACTACCGGGAACATATTCTTTACGGTTATTTACATTCATGTAGTTAAATTTATGCGCTATTTTGATTCCCAGTCCTAAAAAGTTAACAAACCAAAAAAAGAACATTAGGCCAAGTTGCAAGTACAATAAATATGTTGTTAGTGAGGTTTTGTTACTTTGATGAAGGTGGTGACTCTTTACTGACCAACAAGACTGAGGGATGTGGTTAATTGGTTTGTGAAATGATTGATAAGCCTTTTTTTGAACCCATATGATCGATCCAATCATTTAGTTGCAAACCCAAAACTCATTTTGGTCATATGGGGTCATCACATGTTTGTTTCACAAATATAAATGTGATTATCTTACCAAAACCTTTTAGGATACGAAATATTTGTTTCATAAGACATCCATGAACTAAACTTATAATATTGGTTTCATAAGTCCAGAGTGATGAACCACCCTCATTTAAACTCAATGTATTATTTTAACCACTCACTTTATTGATGTAAAAGGTTTTGTAATGACTGGCTATTTGAGAAATGCTAGACCTTATTGTGCAAGTTTATTTGCAGACCTGGCTATTTGAGAATTGGCGGGAAAATGTATTATGTATCCAGAAGGCATTCAATGCTTCCTACAGCATCCATCCCCATTTGTTGAAGTTAAAGTCGTCTTTAACAAGCACTAACGATGGCTCAAATGTTTCATCGATTTCCAGATATTTTATTTACCCTTATGACTTTAATCGTCGTAAGTCCTAACTTTCATTAAATTGTATTATTAAAAGTGCTTTATTCGTTTCGATTCTGAGAGCATGACGAATAGTTGAAATGCGACGTGTCTGTATGTATTATATTCTAGTTGCTTTAAAGGTTGACTTCAAACATATATTAAACTACAGAAGCAAAACTGTTACACTTGAACAGATACCTGGTTCCTTTAATTTGTGGTAATAAATCAATACTAGTAGTTTATCTTGCTTTGCTATTAATGATTATGGTGGTATATATAGTTCTAACTAAGCACACATAAACTTTTGCCAGGCTATAAGTTATAGTATTTCTATGTTATAGAATAATAGATTTACTCTATAGATATATACAGACTCGACATAGCTGATTCCTTATCTGTTGAACAACTAATAGAGCTTAGTGTATCTGTCTTCTTGCACAATAAATGCCAGTCATCAATGTGTACCAACTGTCCGGGGTTAGATTCTTGAATCTTTTTCTTGTCGAGAATTCTTATAATCCCTTCTGTTTTCCCAAAGAGAAGAACCGCATACCGGATATTCTGCTCTCTTTCCTCAATCCCACTTTGACGGCATTGTTTGGAAATAACATGCTGCAGGTTTGTGAAACAAGCTGAAAACAAAGTGCAGATCATGAGGGACAACTTTTCGAATAATCTCTGGTTGCTAGCATATTCAGTGTCCAATAGAATACTTTCACATATTCTGTACATGGAATTTGCAGCCAGCATTCTGATGCACCATCTAGACGGGTCCTCTTCTAAAAACCACTCATTCATATGGATGAAATGTGTCTCCGCATATTCCATGAATTTTTCTTTCGAAATGTCAGAAAGGGCTTTGATAGTTTCTTTGATCCCCTTTCCTTGAAGTGCCATCTCATTAAGATCAAGATCTAACCATCTGCCATCGAGTTCAACCTCTGACCAAACGATTTCTTCTGCTATCCTGACATTTTTAAGGTCTTTCTTCGCAACAAGGTTATCTTCGATCTCTCTGATATACTTTAGGCCTTCATGTACACTGCTAACCAGTTTCTCGATTAATTCTCTATCAATGGAGGGAATTGCAACTTGCAAGTGCTATGCTTGTTAATGTCACAACAGGGAGAGCCCAACAATTTGGAGGTTCTGAAAAACCTAGTGACGGAACTTTGTCACTGTCAAAGTCTTTCACTCCTGTAAATGCCAATGAAGAATCAACTTTTTCCAGAAGTTCTATGAGATTCACCGGCTTCTGCTTTTCACCTATTTTTATCCAGTGAGCGGTAGCATCACCATTGTTTTTCATCATCAGGTCCACCAATTCGTCTTCTCCATCAAGATGGAAAACAAAACGACTAAGATTAATATCTGGACTCTGTTGCGATCCCAACTCCGAGTCATTGTTGGAAATATTATTTTTCCCTTTAATAAACCTCTTAAAATCCAAGAACCTACCTACAAGGCTACAAGGACAATCGAAGCGAACCTAATACTTTGGCATGACAAAACTATCCCTTGCTGTACTATAATAAGCAACCTAAAGATTTGATACTTTGTTCTGTGAGCTAACTTTCTGCCATGCCGACCACAAATGTTTAAGTCTAACGGCTTCATTTGCCACAGAAGTAGCTTCTTTATCCAGTACTTTTCCACACCTATCTCTCTACCACGGGCCTTTTTTGCTTTCTTTGGACAGCTGAAATTGATAGCCATGAACCATCTAACTGTAGGTGAAATTGTACCTATCCCTACCGCTATGGTTTGACTTATGAGCACCATGGTAGTTGACCATTTATAATCAGATTCTCCTTTGCAAAATTTGAGAGACCAAGGCATCAAGTAGGTTCTGAGTATTGCCTCCACTAAGATCAGAGAGTTTAAAAGACAGAATGCCCCTGAGGCTGTGCACGGTGCTGAGCGTCCTATTACAAATTGAGGACCGGATGAATATGCCAGTATCCAATACTTTTTTAAATCTTCCCTGAGTCCTTCAGCTACTGATAAATGTTTCTTTCTCGAGCACTCAATATTTGTCAGTTTTAGTTTCTCGCTATATTTTATATCCAAGTAATACTTGGTGGTCGGAATAGCCAAAGATAAAGTGCATGCAATTGCAAGTAAAATTAGCATTAGAAGCATAATGAAAGCATGTTCTATCCAAAATACAAAAATAACTCCGGTGCTCATTTGGATGCAGATGTTGGCGACTGCAGTGATAACAAGAATTGCCAAAGCCACAACATTTACAAACAGTTCAGTATTCTTCATGGTTCCTAGAGAAGACAATAGGTTACCCATTACAGCACATATGAAGGCAGAACTGCTTACTTTTGCTAGCTGATCTTGACGGTGAGGCATCGTGGCATTCAAGTCCACAGAGAATTTTATTGCTATAGCTATAAGTGTTAGGATTGTAGCATTAAGAGCAAAGAATTTGCAAGGGAACCAGAACTTTTTGTATCTAAAGCCATGTAAGGCATCTATGGTCATTGCTATGCCACAGGCCAAAGCTGCTCCTGCCACGTATATGCCGATCCATGGCATCGGCTCATCGAACCTTGACTCATTCGGAGAGCCATCTGCCTTGCAGCCGCCATTGACCATCTTCTCTTGTGTTGGTCTTTCCTTTAAGAGAGTTGTTTAAGATCTTGGTTCTTGACTGTTGACTTTTTAAATATATGATCATACTTATAAAATCATATTCTATGTTTTTTTTTCTTAACTTTTATCAGGAGAAGGTTATTTGCTTATCTTTATGTTTATTCTAGCAAGACAAGCATTATTGTAAAATATTACACATAACCTCCTTGATATTAATATCTTACACTTCAACCCCTATATATGTTCTTTACTAAAATGAATGAAGCATAAGAACTGCGCAGAGTATATCAAGCAACGAAGGCTAAAATTTGATCCAATGCCACGTACGAAGCGTGGCTTGTAAATAGAGTTAAGAAGCAGGGTAAGGTTCCAGTTTTCCTAGTTCATAACCATAACCAGGATAAACCTTAATAGTTGATAACTACAATAGTATCCATAACTGTATATTTTCTCGTATAATTCCTTTTCAGGAACTATTACATATTACTAAACTGAGTAGGACTTAATAGGAGAACTAAGAAACAAAATTTTAGCCGTTTGATGCAGGTCCAGGCTAGGGAGTTGCCTTTCCGAAAGGATTTTCATAATCTCTTCGGTTAGGGTAGCTGCAGTTTGTACACTCTTTTCTCTCTTCCCAATGGAACTGCTATAGCATTTCATAGAGATTATACGAGGTAAGTTCATGAAGCATGCACTAAATATATGAGTTAATTATAATTATTGATAATTGCTCAAACAATTTTTTATCTGTCACATGTTCACTTCCTTGGAGTCATGGTTTGGCATATTCTGTACATCGAGTTAATTAGCAGCTATGGCGTTGATTGACTGGCTATTAGGAATCTCATGGTCTCCGTTTAAAGTTCTTTCTTCCATAACCATGGTTTTAGCTTTGTCACATAACCATTGATGAGGATCTCCTGTATGTTCTTGCGATTATTCTTTAGCCACGTATCTTAAAGTTCAACCCTGCGCCACAAGACATAACTTGCTTTTCTAATGACCACCAAATCACCGTTGCAAATCCAAGGTTTTTACAATGTGTTTTACATACGAGAAGCCTTTTTTAGCACTGTTTGGTTAAGTTATTAGTGACATCTTCTTTGATGCTGGGTACACCATTGCAATGAAGGTTATGACTTATGACTGGTAAACTCCAACCATTAGGAGGTTCTTAAGAATGCAAGTGTGGAACTTGATCATCATCAAAACCTACCACCCCACTAAAGTCTCTATATTTGCTTAAAGATCCGTTAAATATCTCGCTTTTAGCTTTCTTGCTGTCTCAACGTACAAATTTTGTAATACCATTTGTAATGTTGTTCAGTGTTATGTCTGAAAGCTCCACACCGTCATGAAACTGCAAGGCGTAGCATCTTAGTCTGAAAGCTCCACCCCGTTATGAATAGCCACATCAAAATGTTCATGCGTAAACTTCCTCGACTGCCCTTATACTAAAATAACAGTAGACAAAAACAATCACTAAGAAATTTGCAAGGAATCGGACTGTTAAACACTATAATATAATATACTGATGCAACGAACATGATGCTGAAGTCGACAACATAATTCTTCAGGTCATGGATCAACTTACGTCCCTCGATTGACAAGTCATCCAAGGGGCTGATTTGTTTCCAGTCTACCAAATTTTGTGTCGAGTAAACCTTTTATTTAACACATACGCTTTCAGGTAGTTCTGGCTCCAGTTTGTGGACAACCTTAAAATGAAGGCTGCTAGCAACTTGAATACTGGAGCAATGGTACCCAAAACCACCCTGATATACTGCACAAGCAAAATAATTAAGAGTTAACCCTTGTAGGCCGATTCACAGTTGCGGACGTTATGAAACGTTAGTGTTGTTTGTGCAGACAAAATTAGAAAGACATCGATCACAACACAATTAAACTGCCCCACAGGCACATATATAAAGGCAGGTTTGTTGAAGGTAGTGGCATGGACGGAACTATGTAGGGGTAGGGGAGGGTCCCGGCCCCCCAAAAAAGATTTGGATCTAAACTCTGCTCTTCAAAACCTCAAAGCCTATAACCATGCCACCTCCTCCAATAATCCAAAGGATGAACATAATAATAATAAGGAAACATTCCTACAATCCAACAGCCGTCACTGTAAGAGACGACGGATCATCATCAAGTCACCTTCTCCTCCGGAAGAGGATGATACAACTGATGGGGGGCCCATGTCTCACCATCATTATATTCAATTAATCAGGTTTCATTCATATACATTTCTTTTAATTTAAACTTTGTATTAGAAGTAATTAATTGTTTCATACATATTATAAACTTGCAGGAAGGAAGGAAACAGCTAACTCAACTCAACCTGGCGGCAAATTATCAACTGATGATCATGTTTGGGTAATAAATATTTATTTATATCTTCTACTGACTGACCGAAGCTTTTCAATCTCATTATGTTAATTAGTTAATTCTTTCTTTGCAGGACCAACGATTTATAAGTTCATCCTCCATCCCCGAAGCTTTTCCGTTTTTCTCTAACTTTCTTACTACTTACTAGTATTAATTAATTATTTAATGGCTTCTATATAGGTGATCAACACAATCAAGACCCTGTTTCAATCCAGGATATCTATCAACAAAACAAGGATGCAAGTAATACCGGTCGGTTCACTTCTCGCATTCGTATTACCAAAAACTTCAGATACACTGACCAAAGTTTATGTTTTCAAAATCTAACTAAACTTGATTTACTCATATGTAAATGATGTTAATTGTGTCTGTCTGCTCTGTTGTTGTTACTTTTGATTCGAATACCTGTCAGATATGACTTTTAATTAATCTTTGTTATGCTACAATTACTTTAGGAAATGACAACACTACTGCTCATCATGTAAAAGAAAGAAGCGAGCAACGCTTTCCTGTTCCAGGAGAGCCTCTGTGTGTGGTCTGTGGAAAATACGGGGAATATATATGCGATGAGGTACTTTTTATTCATTCTGCTCACTTTATGCATGCGTTATTCAAGCTAACAACATTTTGTTGCGTCTTTCCTATTCTTTTGCAGACCGATGATGATATCTGCAGCATGGATTGCAAAGCTCAACTTTTGGACAATCTCAAGAATTTTCAGGTATTACACTTCATATATCATTGCTACCTGCTTTGTTATTGTTATGCAACAGTGTCAAAATCTGTAAGTACTTGATTTTTAGGATGGGTTGCTTGTTCTTATAGTGAAAAGGATCTGTATCCAACACAATCGTTAGCAATTTTAGCTTTTTGAATGTTGTAACAACTAACATTAATCTAACTAGTGCATCTCCTGTAAGGCTGTAACGAAAACACAAAGTAACTGCTATATAAGACATGCCAATTTCATTTTTCTATCACCACTTTTTTTCCTTTCAAAATTGACCTTCTAATAACTTTTGTAGGCGCCTTCAAGCAACCAGAACATAGTTGAAGCATCATCTGAACGTATATTACCATCACAAGTTTACGAAAGTGGCGGAGATACTTGGGATTTTAACCGTCATCGCTGGTCAACAAAGAGATCTAACCTATTTACTTATGAATGGTATTGTCAGTCGTCAACATACATTGAAATAAATCTCTTAACAAAAATTGTGTTCTTTGAAAAACAACACTCACAAAGCTTATAAAAAGATGATTTTTTAGAACGAGTAACCAAAGTATGTGATTGTGGCGTGCATGTATGCACCCCACTGTTCGCTTTATTTAACCCGAATTTAATTCTGTTGCTGTTTATTTTAGTTGGAAATGTAAAAATGCCGGTCATCTTGCTGAAGATTGTTTAGTGGTGATGTCGAATCTTCAATCTTTCTCTTCTGTTCATCTTGCTGAAGATTCTTCAATCCGAGATCTAAGCTGTTTCTTTATGCAGGCATCATCATCTGTAACTCTGTAAGTGGATCAAGTCTTATACCCAAGGATCTTCTTGAACTATACAAAAGGTTTGTTAGATACTCCATCTTTACTGGTTTGTGTATCAACTCATGTTTTGTTGCCTTAAAATATTCAGTTAAAGTGGTAAAGGGTCTAGTTAATTTGTGACAATTACTCGCTTCCACCTTTTTGCTGTAAAGTTGCTTGCTACATATAACAATCATACTTACTCTTTTAGCCTTCTCATTGCAAGTTTTTGTACTTTAGACACTTTTGAAATAAGGACAAAGCAAATTATGTGCTTGGTCACGCACAGCAAATTTCATGGGAGTATGATTAGCACTAATCTAATAACATTATTGTCATGTAAACGTTATACAACCTACAAAGTTAAATATGGTATGAGTTTATGACCATATAAGTCTGTTGGTGACTGTTAAACGTTTTTCTTTATGAGCAGATGCCACCAAATCGGTAAGAAGTCTGCTGCAGCCAAGTGCAACGCCTGCCATAGATCAACTACTTTGGCCACGTGCCTTGATTGTAGAGTTTCATTTTGTGATAGGTAAGAAACTCTTGCTTTTAGAGCATACCATAACACAATTGGCTTATAGTTTTTCATTGCCTTATATGGTTTTGGTATAATTTTACATCTTTGAAGCCAAATCTCAGTTGCGTCACAAAGATGCCTATTAAAATGGCTGACTAAGAATGGTATCCATGTAAAGCTGAAGTTATTTACAACTGGGACATCGTGTAGGACTTTGCCCGTTGACCATTTTACTTACATTAGTTAACAATATTATTTGTTTTGTACATTGCATCTTCCTTTTAAAAAAAAATTGCAAAGTACCCCCTAGAAAAACAGATAAATTTTGCTGATCGTAATCAACATTCACAAACAGGGGAATAAGTAATCTGTTTTGTAACTTCACCGAAAAGGAACAGTTGCTTATATTTTGAGACATCTAGAAAATAATTAGTTAAATATATATGTTATCGGATGGAGGGTGTATGATTTTTATCAAGACCAATCTTGCAAGTCTTGAACACTGCTCTCCGATTAGCTGGTACGATCCGAATATATTTTAGTATAAATAAGGCTTCACGGGTGTAATTCTTGTTATGTTGAATGATGAATATTATGGATTATTTAACTGGTATCCACTCGGAGAGCTTATTGACATCTAGTCAGCGGATTAAACATATATTCTTAGTTATTTATCTGTTTTTATTCCTTTATATCACATGATCAGAATAGATTAGACAATAGTTTTAAACTTTGTGAATTTACAGTGCAGGACACTTGGTCGAGCATATACAGACACACCCCTCCCATACAAAGTACTACTCATATAAGCTGAAACGTCTTGTGAGTATTCTTTACCGCAGCTTTAAATACATATTGTGATTGCTGTGTGTGTTGAAGTTACCTTTATAGAAATAGTTTTATACTCGGGAAATTGCTGAGAACAGCACATCAGCTGGTTTTTATTATTCACACGGCTTTTTTTGTACTATATTTTGTTCTTTGTAATGATTATGAAATGAATTACATATAGGTTAAATGCTGTAAATCAACTTGTAAGGTCACCAGTATCAAGGATCTTCTTGTTTGTCACTTCTGCTTTGATAAAGCCTTTGACAAGTTTTATGACATGCACAACGCAACCTGGTATGTTGGTATCTTCATTAGAATCTACAACCCTCCTTTTGCTCGTAATGCTGTAATTTTTGATGTGATATCAAGAAGGTCATGACTCTCATAGTGTGTGTTTAAAAATCTTGAATTATAGGAAAGCAGCAGGAATTGCTGGCTCTATATGTTGCGAAGATCACTTTACTTGGTAACGTCTACTATAAAATAGCTTTATCTCTCTTTCTAAGAAGTATGGTGTGTGACCTGCAAGGATAAAAAGGATTATGAACTCTATTTGTGTAGTTGGCGCATTTTAAAATTTGTGTCAAAATCTTAAATAAGTATTTTGGTACTTAGGAAAAAGTCTATGTTTGACTTTTGTGTGTCAGCTGTTTGACTCTTAAATTTCCAATAATAAACATCATATTGGCTCAAGGCGAAAAACGATCGGTTTAAGTGTTGAGCATCAAGTTTAAAGTTGAATTTTGGGAAAATGGTTGTCGTTTCTATAAGAAAACTTGGAATGTTACAAAATCCTAATGCTCATCCTTGGGTCACAGGCACAGGATGAATTGCTTGAATGCTGGCGTGGAAGATAGTGCATATATTTTCAAAGGGCAGATTGTAAACGAGAAGCGATCTCAGTTGTGTGATTTCATATTCTAAAAGTATCTTCAGGATGAAAAGATTTGATGTAATTTTCATTTATACGGATGCTCTAATCTACTGTAATGTAAACTAGGTTATGTACCTTGTATTGTAAAACTACTTATAACGCCCGCGCACGCGTGGGTTATTTTAAAAAAATATTGAATGATATATTTTTATTTATTAAAAAACAAATAATTTAATATTTGTTTTGTTTGATTTATTATTTTTAATTATAATTTTTTATTATTAAAAATAATCACTTAAAGAGTTTAATCCTATTGTTAGTTATATCTTATTTATATTTTTTGTATTTATCTTTTACTTGTGTAGTATATCAACAAAACAAATTTTTAAAATTTTAAATTAAAAAATAATAATTAAAATATTACCTAATAAGGAAATATTCTTTTTTCTGAAATACGAAAGTACCCACTAGGAGTTTTTGTTTTATTATATAAAAAAAATATTGAGTTAAGTTCATTAAGAGGGATATAAAAAAGGTTGGAAACCGAGGGGCGAATATCAGTTTGTCATATACTTCGTAACATAGAAGGAGATTTTGTAAAAAAAAAATCACACACTTGTTGCTTAATTACTGAGAGTGAGAAATAAGAAACTAAAAACATAAAACAATTTCAATTAAACTCACTTTTATCTCATTTTCTTAAAACAGTTATCTTAAAAACCGTGAATCATTAAAAAGAACAATTAATACTACCAAGCATTTTGTTTTCTTTCAACTGATTAGCGTTTTCATATACTTTCAAACGATATTTTATTTTGCTTTTTCATTTCTTTTCTTTCAGCTGTAATTTAATACTAATATGTGAATTTCAAACCTTAATCAACAAGTAGTAAAATTAACCCTTTTTATATGATTCTAAAAGTTTCGTCATTTTGTGCATTGTAAATTAAATTCATAGCTTTCAATAATATACACAAATAAATTTTTAGCTCTTAAAATATATTCTCATATGATTTTTGGACCACGGACTATAATCGCGAGTAAATATCGCATGTCATAAAAATAGCATGTGATGTTGAACAAAAATTTTAAAATTCTAACTTTATCTAAATAAACATAAATAAATGTACATTTGAACATAACAACATTTCAACCACAAAATAAATAATTCTAAACTTATTAAATCCTAAATTCTAATACTATATTCTCAAGCTTTATTTTGAGAGGGGAAAAAATGGAAAGAAGCATGAAAATTATTGTGTTCTCAAGTATTTTTAAAGAAGAAATGAAGAGAAGTGGAAGGAAGATTTGTGGTGTTTTTACTTTAAAATTTTCCTCCCACTTTTGAGAGGAAGAGGAAGAAAGAGAAGTTTATTTCTTTTCTTTCCAATCTCTTCTCTTCTTTTACATAATTAACTCGAGAACACGACGTAAACCCAACATGTATGAATAATGAATCCACAAACTATTCGATATGTATCCACAAACTATTCGACATCATGTGAAAGAAGCTTTAGCAACTTGCATTTCTAACTCAAAACGTTTTACCTTTGTTCAAAAACTCACATAATTAGAATTTGAGGGTACTATCAATGTCATGTTTTCCTGAAACTTGAAAGGTCTAGAGTATCATAACTTTAAATGATATTCTAGAATCCATTGTGTACTCTAAAGAATCAAAGTTGAGCACATTCGCAATGACTCTTTTGAAATTTTAACGTTGTGAGTGATATTCCTTAATCAATTTACAGTAGTATTATTCTTATTTAATTTTATCGATAAAACCTTCGTGTATATGTTCCATAACCACCAATGCCATGTTTCGTTGAAAAAACACTTAGAAAAATATTAAATATTTGACACGATTAATATTCTAGTATTTTCTTTGTAATAGTTTCATCGTCACATCAGGTACACATAATTTATTTTATTGAAATGATACAAAAAGGTAAACAATAGCACACTCAAAAAGACCAAATTAATAATTTTTAACGCTATTCGTAAACTTTTTTTTTTTAATCAAAAGTAAACCCAAAAAAAATACAAATGTTAACAACTATGCACACTCACAATTTAGGACACTTTTAGTATTGGAAAATAATTTAAAGACCTAAAAGTTGTGCCTAATTGTGTGGCTAACATACGTGGAGTTAATTCATTGGTTGTTGATATTCTGGTATTATTTATAAATATGTTTTTAAAGAAAAAGGAGATCCACTCCCACCAATCATGACTATACCTAGTAGTTATTCATTTTAATTAATGGTCTGGTTGTGCTTAATTAGCTTTTGAAATATAACTAATCTTCCTGCATATGTAGACTTTTGGAACTTATAATGATTAATTTTCAACATAAAATTACTTAAGTATAAATATAGAATTATAGTATCAAAACAGAACTAACAAAAGGTATAAGCACCTTAATTGCTTATATATATATTATTTCATGCAAACACATCCAGATAATATGTAAATTAATTATATTCCTATAAGAAAATCAAGAGAGTAAGCTATTTACTGATGGGATACATGCACAACACGGCTAATTTATTTGATTTTTAGGCCCCGTTTGATTGGTTGTAATATGTCGTAATTGGATGTAATCTGTCGTAATTGGATGTAATTGTAATTTGATTACATTACATAGGGTGTTTGGTTTGCAAAGTGGATGTAATTGTAATTCAAATTACATTACGTAAGATGTTTGGTTTGCAACGTAATTGTAATTCAATCATTCCAATTACATCAAGTGAGGGAATTCAGATTACATAGTAAGTTGGATGGAAAGTTTTGAATTACGTTGTAATTCAGTATTCTATAATTCAATCATCAGTATTTATAAATTATTATTATTATTATTATTATTATTATTATTATTATTATTATTATTATTATTATTGTTTCATAAATAATATTATTGATAATATCATTTATTATATTATTATTATTATTTAATAAATAATATTATTATTAATATTATGATGATTATTATTAAAATTGTTTTATTATTATTAATAATAGTATTTTATTATTATTATTTTTTATCCCCAATCAATGGAAGAGGCTATTCGAATAACTCTATAACTCATGGTTCAAGTGGTAAAGGGTAAGTCTACTGTCAACAACAACAATAACCGTTCAAACAACACCAACTACAACAACACTCGAAACAACAACAACTATAACAACAATCGAAACAACAACAACTACCCCAATAACCGAAACAACAACCCAAACAACAACAACAACAACAACAAGAGGAGGTTGGACTACAATCAAGGTGGGAATGCTACTCAAACACCACCTAAGAGACAAGAAGTGGCAAATGCCTATGCTGCAGGGCCAACTGAAGGGAAAGGATATGGGGGTAAGTTACCCAAGTGCAACAAGTGCCAAACTCATCACAACCCTGGGAATTGCCCTAGAGCTTGTGAGAACTGTGGAAAAGTCGGTCATTCGACTATAGGATGCAAAGCTCCACGTGTGGTGAATAATCAGAATTAGCCAGGACCATGTTTTGGTTGTGGAGAAGTTGGACACTTCAAGAGAGATTGTCCAAAGGGGAAGAATCAAGGGACTGGAAATCAAGGTGGGATGGCTCGAGGAAGAGCTTATGCTATGGGAGGAAAAGATGTCAGAGAGGACTCGAATGTTGTTGCGGGTACGTTCCTCGTTAATAATCGTTATGCATCCATTTTATTTGATTCAGGAGCAGATAGAAGTTTTGTTTCTCTTGCATTTGCACCTTTACTCAACATTGAACCAACCACATTAGACATTTCCTATAAAGTCGAAATAGCCGATGGGTCTTTAGTTAACACCAACACCATTGTCCATGGTTGTACTATCAATTTCCTGAACCACCCATTCAATATAGACCTCATGCCCGTAGTACTTGGAAGTTTTGACGTAGTTATAGGTATGGATTGGTTGTCCCGACATCGTGCAAGAATCATTTGCGAAAAAGTTGTTCACCTTCCTTATGGCGGTGAAACTTTAGTTGTTCGTGGAGAGCGAAGTGGAACTAGACTCAGTATCATATCATGCATCAAAACCGAGAAATACATAAAGAAGGGTTGTTATGCATTCTTAGCTCACATCACAGAGAAGAAGTCGGATGAGAAACGACTTGAGGATGTGCCAATTGTTAAGGAATTTCCAGAAGTCTTTCCGGAAGAATTGTCAGGACTTCCGCCTATACGCCAAGTTGAGTTTCAAATCAACTTAGTGCTAGGAGCCGCACCAGTTGCGCGAGCACCATATCGACTTGCACCTTCTGAGATGCAAGAATTGTCGAACCAATTACAAGAACTTTTGTATAAAGGATTCATTAGACCGAGTTCCTCGCCTTGGGGAGCATCGGTTTTGTTTGTGAAGAAGAAGGATGGAACTTTCAGAATGTGCATCGACTATCGTGAGTTGAACAAGTTAACGGTGAAGAATCGTTATCCACTCCCCAGGATCGACGACTTGTTCGATCAGTTACAAGGTTCCAGTTTTTATTCCAAGATAGATTTAAGATCAGGTTACCACCAACTTAGAGTTCGGGAAGAGGATATTCCGAAGACGGCATTTAGAACACGTTATGGTCATTATGAGTTTCAAGTAATGCCTTTCGGATTAACCAATGCACCTGCGGTATTCATGGAACTCATGAACAGAGTGTGCAAACCGTATCTTGATAAGTATGTGATCGTATTCATTGACGACATATTGATCTATTCCAAGAGTAAGGAAGAGCATGAAGAACACCTCAGAACAATCCTAGAACTACTCAAGAAGGAGCAATTGTATGCCAAATTTTCAAAGTGTAATTTTTGGATACGAAGAGTTCAATTTCTTGGCCATGTCATTGATAGCCAAGGATTACAAGTCGACCCAGCAAAAATAGAGGCAGTTAAAGATTGGGCTACGCCCAAGTCTCCTACAGAAATTCGTCAATTCTTAGGACTTGCCGGATATTACAGAAGGTTCATAGAAGGGTTTTCTAAGATAGCGAAGTCGCTGACTAAGCTGACACAAAAGAATCAAAAGTACGAATGGGGTAAGAAGCAAGAGTCCGCATTTCAGTTGTTGAAGCAGAAGCTTTGTAGCGCACCGATTTTGTCACTACCAGAAGGGATTGAGAACTTTGTGGTGTATTGTGACGCATCGCATAAAGGAATTGGAGCCGTGTTAATGCAAAATGAGAAGGTAATAGCTTATGCATCTCGACAGCTTAAGACACACGAGAAGAATTACACTACACACGACTTGGAATTGGGTGCATTAGTTTTTGCACTCAAGATTTGGAGACACTATCTTTATGGTACCAAGTGCGTAGTGTTTACCGACCACAAGAGCTTACAGTATATACTTGATCAGAAGGAACTCAATATGAGGCAACGTCGTTGGCTAGAATTGCTTAGTGATTACGATTGTGAAATCTGATATCACCCAGGAAAAGCAAATGTTGTAGCAGATGCACTTAGCCGAAAAGAACGACTCAAACCTTTGAGAGTTAGGTCATTGGGAATGACTATCATTTCACCATTACCATAAAAAATTATAGAGGCTCAGATTGAGGCTCTCAAGGAAGAAAATCGACCACATGAGAAACTCTATGTTATGCCAGAGAACAAAAATGGCTTTGTAAAGAGGTCAGATGAAGTGTTATGCTTCAAGGACCGAAGTTGGATACCTCTCTATGGTGGAGTACGAGAATTGATTATGCATGAATCACACAAGTCGAAGTACTCTATTCATCCAGGTTCTGACAAGATGTATCAGGATCTCAAAAAGCTTTATTGGTGGCCGAACATGAAAGCAGAAATAGCTACGTATGTCAGCAAATGCCTTACTTGTGCTAAAGTGAAAGCCGAGTACCAGAAACCGTCAGGATTACTTCAACAACCAGAGATTCCACAATGAAAGTGAGAACGTATTACAATGGACTTTGTCACTAAACTTCCCAAGACGTCAGGAGGTTACGACGCTATTTGGGTAATCGTTGATCGTCTCACAAAATCAGCCCACTTCATACCAATTAGAGAGACTTATTCCATGGATCAACTTGCCAGACTTTATGTCAAGGAAATAGTCTCAAGACATGGTGCACCAGTTTCCATCATTTCAGACAGAGATAGTCGCTTTACCTCAAACTTTTGGCAGTCATTGCAAGATTCTTTTGGATCCAAGTTGGACATGAGCACTGCCTACCATCCTCAGACCGATGGTCAGAGCAAGAGAACGATTCAGACACTGGAGGACATGCTTAGGGCATGTGTAATTGATTTTGGAAATGGTTGGGCTAACCATTTGCCGTTGATCGAGTTTTCTTATAACAACAGCTACCATTCAAGCATAAAAGCAGCACCATTCGAGGCACTTTATGGTCGTAAGTGTCGTTCCCCAGTTTGTTGGGCCGAAGTTGGTGATGTACAATGTACTGGTCCAGAGATGGATCGAGAAACAACAGAAAAGATAATTCAGATTCGAGAAAGACTCGAAACAGCTAGAAGTCGACAGAAAAGCTACGCAGATGTTCGACGCAAACCATTGGAATTCCAGGTTGGAGACCAAGTCATGTTGAAAGTCTCGCCTTGGAAGGGCGTGATACGATTCGGAAAACGCGGGAAGTTGAACCCTAGATACATTGGGCCATTTAAGATTCTGGAAAGGATTGGTCCGGTTGCATACAAACTTGAACTACCGTCAGAACTCAGCAACGTACATAACACGTTTCATGTCTCAAACCTCAAGAAGTGTCTTTCGGATGAGTCTTCCGTTATACCACTAGAAGAAATTCAACTTGATGACAAGCTTAACTTTGTGGAAGAACCAGTTGAAATCATGGACCGTGAGGTCAAACAGTTGAAGAAGAGTCGAATTCCGATCGTGAAAGTTCGCTGGAATTCTCGAAGAGGAACCGAGTTTACTTGGGAACGAGAAGACCAAATGCGACTCAAGTATCCATATCTTTTTACCAAGTCTACTTCAGAGACCAACACTAGCTGAATTCAGGGACTGAATTCCTTTTTGGGTGGGCGACTGTCACAACTCACCATTTCAGGTCATTTTTCCAAACCTCAACATGTCACTATTCATCATTAACTATTCATCATTTTTTGTGTCAGTTTGAGATTCTGAGAAGCGTTTAAAAATTTCACTATTCACATGACACTATTCATTTCCGGAGGGAAAACACTATTCATGTGCATCACTCATTTCATCGTAAATTTAGTTTACGGGTATTTAAATTCATATAACCGGATTGGTTTAGCTGTGAATTCATGCATTATCAGTAAGGACACTTCATACGAACTAGAGATAGTCTGCATATCATCACAATAACATTTACATACTATTCCACTCGTAGGATATTCAAATATACATTTTTGGTATATTTGACATTTTAAGTATGTTTACTTTTAAATAAACGCTAACACGCAATCAATAAATGTGATTAACATATCCGACACTCCCCACAATGGTCCCGACATATTTTTACACCTCTTACAACGTCACAAAGATTTTAAAATTCATTTTCCCAGTATTTTGGAAATTTACTTAATTTATATCGTAAGTTTAATATAATTACGACGGTTTTCGTGAAAACTAAATAATAATCATCCAAACACTCAATACTTGTACCCAACATATTTTCACAACTTTTATGACTTTATTATGTCCCGGTTAACTTCGTTAAAATTTATTTCTAGCAAATCCGGTACCCGATTATACCTAAACTAGCTAATACTACACTAAAACACCACTAACTTTCTAATTAAATCAAAAGACCCCCCCCCCTTTTCCTCCTTTCCACGCCGGCCAAGCCCCCTGGCTCTCATGTGCTCATTTCACCAACCACATTTAATGCTAGCCAAATCTTGTCCTAAAAGCCTAAGTAAATATCTAAAATCACTTCTCATTTCACAAAAACTAGTTCAAGTAAAAATCAAAATATTTTCTCTCTTTTCTCTCTTGGTGTGCTCGGCCTAGGATCAACCAACAAGAAATCTTCATCAATTTTTCAAGTTCAAGATATAATCAAGCTCATTTAGTAATCCTTGTTAGGGTTTTGAAATAGAAACTCAAGGTTTATTAGGTTTTCATCATCAAAGCTCACTAATCCTTCAAAGTAAGTTGTCAAACTCATTTTCATGATTTTACCAAGTTATTACAATGTTCATATGATTTTTATACAAGATTACATGCATGTGCTAGTTTATACCACTTCATTTATACTTTTATAACTTTTAAGCCCTAGAAATGGATAACATGGAAACCCTTGGTAGATTAACTTGGTGGATGATGTTTAGGAACTCATGACACCCTAAGAAGGTGTATGGTAAGAATATATTAGTTTGGTGGTGATTGAAAGTGATTTGGTTTGATTTGAAACAAGTTTGAAACCCTAGAATTGATTTTTAAACCCATCTACAAACCTACTGTCCCAAAACGCCAAATCCAGAAAACTCAGGGACTCAGGGGTAATTTTTGACTAAAGATTCAGAAAATACTTTCAAAAACGAAGCCTTGGGCGAAAGAACGGATAAAAACAAGCTTATAACGAAGGAGATATGATTTTTACAAGTTTAACGACGAAAACTATTTTCTGAAAATTATACATGCTGTTGGACGATTTTCGACGGACAAAACGAGACGTTAGACGTAACCTAGAGGAGCCGAACTATCAAAAATGTGTTAGTACATGTTAATACGAAACCGGGTATATAAAGAACGAGAAAAATGAGCTTATAACGACGAAGATATACACGTTTTAAAACCGACAAACTCTATTATTTTGACAGCCACTATTAGAAATAATACTCTATCGTACTTAAAACTATATTTTCTAGTAACAACATTGAAGAGCCGTAATTCTTACCCATTGAAGCACGTATGACCAAAATGTTATTTACACGACTATTAGATGTCATTTCAAGGTTTTCAAAGCAATGAATTGAACACTAACATTTTATGTACGATAACTAGTTTTACAAGTCTAGTTAAACATATATTTTTCCCAAGTTATGGAAAACATTATACATCGACAATAACCGTTATTTTTAAGTTACGAGTGGTATAGACATCATGTGCATGTACATTCACTACATCATTTCATGATCTAAAGTAGATCATTATCATATTAGGTTGCGGCTAGTGTTCGCGCCTTGTTGTCCTGATCATTTCACATCATTGTACCATCACTTCAGGCGAGTTTTTCATAGCCCCGTATACACTTTATTATTGTTTTCAAATCCCACAGGTGAGATACATTGCATCATTTTCGTACGAGCCTAAGTATCAAAACATATGTACATTGCTTAAGTTGCCTAGCTGCCTTGTGAAAGTCCCCTATTATCATGGACCGTTAGTTTGCAAATAAGCGAGAGTGAGTGGATAGATCTATTAAGAGTGACGCTTCCATCCGTGGTAGTCTTACCAACAGTCAAACGGATGCATTTCATTTCTGTCATATTAGAGTGTTTTGGCAGAACATTCTGGAGAGGCATATACTTCATCAGTCTAGCGTCGGGGTCATGAGCTTAAGGTCTATTGTACTATTTTATGTGACTTTTGTCATGCACTTATACTTGAGGTTGCCGTACAACATTTCATTTTATAAACCTATGGATCTCACCAACATTATTGTTGACCGTTTTAGCAATGTATTTTCAGGTAACTAAGACATATCCTTCATGGCATGCATGGAGTCATTTCATTGAGTTGCGAGGATGACGCGTCTCATTTTGGATTTTCATGCACTTATATATTATCGTTTGATTGTACTAAACTTATTTTTGTAAACTTTTCAAGCTTTTGGGACCTATGTTTTGAAACTCTGAATGTTTTAAATAAATCAAACGATGTATTTTCAAAACGACACTTTAGGTCGTTCAATATAACCTTGTATGTGATGCTATGGCAGTCACCCCCAGGTATTCCAGTCCGCTGCAATTCAGGTAAATTGGGGGTGTGACAACTTCATCCAGAGACTATTCTTGAAACTTTAGGAATTCCCTAGGGCTTTCTTTGACATTTTGAGCTTTTCCTGATCATTATGCTTCCCTGGCTTCGGCTTTTGACTCTTTTCCATTCTCGTGCTCGTTTTTGTCGGTTTTGCTTTGTTTTTGTCCATTTTTCACATATTCGTACCTACACATACACAAATACAAAAACACCCATATATTTGACATATTTGATATTTTTGGTCTTTTTTTTTTGTCTAGAAAAGATGTGTGAATAAGCACACATCACACACTTCAATTTAAATTAAAAATCATCACAATTACCATTACAACCAACAATAACAAAAATATATTCATTTCACCACACCACACCTATACATACACAACCACCTGTATCTATAATTCCATATCTACACACCCACCCTCCATGGATTTATAATCATCTACCTTACTATGCTTCATTCCACATCCCAACAGCATTAAACCCACATGACGTCAAACACCGTCACCGGTAACAATGGATCACGTACTCTCAACACTAAACGAAACAGTCGAGGAGCCCGAAACACGTATCCGAAGCCTATTCACTTTTTTTGGCTCGACGAACGCAGATTGTTGCTTCACCACGAACTCACCACATATTGTTGCTTCTGATTTCGAACAGATTATTTAGTAAAGATTTGGTTATTATTGGGTTTGAAAAAGTTTAGATATGATAAAGATGAATGTTTTTGGTATGTGAGAAAAAGTTTAGATCTGATGAATTTTTTTTGGGTGTTGATCAATATGGCCCCTTTGATAACTATGGGAAAATCACATTTTCAGTCCCTATAATTTTCCTAAATTACAAATTTGGTCCTTGTGATTTCTAGTTACCTAAACCAAACGGATCCTAATAAAACTAAAACCAAAACCAAAACAACCCAACCCTTATCCCATCTTTGGCCCAATCCCACAGCCCAGTCCACTCCCTTGGTCAAACCCCGGTCAATCCCAGCTTCCCTCCCAATACCACCCTCACCACTGAACCAAACCACCATGGTTTTACCCCCCTCCAATTGCACCTCAGTCCCCAATTGGCATAAAATAAAGTTTCCCGCCAAACATGGAGAGAAGGCATAGGTGATCCAATTGATACTATTTTTGGTGGGATTTGACCCTGTGGGACCCACAAACCCTCTGGGAGGCTATAAAGAGTAGAAGAAGCAGAAGTGGAAGGCAATTAGGTAGCTTTAGTTTAATGTAGTCGTAGGTAGTATAGTTTACCATTCAGTTGTAACTTTTACTTTCTAAAGCTTGTATCCTGTTAAGTTACTATAATTTAAACTTTATTAAATCTAAATTTCAAGTTTTATATTCTAAGTTTCAAAGTTACAATTTTAAGTTTCAAAAATGATGCTCTGCTGTTCATGAATGTTGATTAGAGACTCATTAGCTCACATAAGCTGGTGACATAGCTTATTTAAGCTATTAGAAACTTTAATAAACAATCTATTATAAAGAAAATCAAAAATACAAAAATAATAGTGTAAAATGGAAAATTGCAAGAAAGAAGAAGAAGGAAGGTGAGAGGGGCATGTATCTGGATGGAAATGACTCAAATGGTTTAAGTGACAACCTATTTGAAGTGTTTTTGAACTGTGGTTCTTGTTCTCAGCTCCTTGCCTTCATTTCATTTGTAAGCTTAACTTATGATTTTCAGCAATTTACTTTACTAGTTCTAGTTTGTCATCTATTTCTGCTAATTTAAACTTGTTTAATTATCCTAAGTTTAGTTAAATAAATCTGTATTAACATAAAAGAAGTAGGTTGTAGATGTAAGACTTGAGTTGTAGTGTAAAAGTATGTTTAGAGGGGTGTTTGGGTCAGCTTGACTCAAAGTAATCTAGGAGGTTTCTGAGGTTGTGTTTAGTTAGTACATGCTTCATTAGGATAAAACAGGTCATGTAAGGTCTAAAAACCACACCTCAGTTTGCAAAAAGTCAAATCCTTTTCTTATTCCCTTCACAGTTTCACTGTGGGATTTTTAGCTTCCAAGATCACCCATTTTAGTTCACTATTAGTTGTTTTAGCCTTAGGTTAACTTGTTTTAGCTTAATACACTGTTTTCAATAACTAGGATTGAATCAAACTTCATTCAAGTCAAAGTTGCACAATTTCTTAAAAAGTCAAAGCTTCATGTGAGTCTGAAAAACCCAAAACTTAGGAGATTTTTATAGAATTTAGGATAAGGTTTCAAGCCATGAGCTTTTGAATATTTGTAATATACCACCTCACCTTCAACATCCCATCTTGGTTATATTTTTAGGATTTTTCTAGTGGGCCCCACAACCCTCCAAAGAGGGCTGCAGGGCAACAAACTGCCCTGTGCAGCAGATAGCAGTCCCAAACACCACCTTTTGTGGTGGTTTTCCAGCCACCACAGTGGTCCCCACACCAAGGTTTTTGGTTCTCCCAACCCCCTCCTACCTGGCTACCCCATTTGACCATTAGTTTGACCCCTAGGACTGTGGACCCTACTTGAATTAAGCCCATTAGTTTGTCCCCATTCTGAGGTCAGATTCAATAAGCCAAGTGCTTAATTTGTGGCTTTTAGCTTATTCTGAGATCCTAGTGTGCTTTTTACAGCTTATCAATGTTTCATTAACTTATTTGGACAAGATTTAACCAAAGTGGGACCCACACAAGCTCATTTGAGCTCTTTTCCCTTAACAGTCAACATAAGTCAACTGATAAGCTAAAGGGGGTGTGCACAGCTTATTTTTAAGTTTTAAAATAGTTGTTTTCACAAAAAGTTTTTGTTTTTAGGTATAAATCAAGTTTCCAAAAGAAAAAAAATCCAAAAAAGTTAATTTAATTCTAAGTGATAGTTTCTATTTAATGTAATTTAAATTTTATTTAGCATTTTTAGATTTTAATTAAGTCACTAGTGTTTTTATATTTTTATTAAATACCTTATATAGTAAAGTAATTTTGATAATTTTTTCAGATTTTTATTTTGTCATTTAGTGTTAATTAGATTTAATTTTGGTTTTCTTTATTATTAATTAATATTAAGTAATAAATATCATATTTAGTTTTTATAAGGTTAAACTTAGTTTTTATATTTTTCCTAGTTCTAATATAGTATAATAGACTTTTAGAAAATATATTTTCAAATTCTACTGTTCATTTTATATTTTTCTTGTTTTAATTGTTTAAATTAGTCTTAAGTTAATTAAAAGGTAAATAATTAGTTGTTTAATCCTAAAACATAATTTTTAGAGTTTTTATAATTTTGTAGGATTCCTGTGATGGTTAAGTAATTTTATTAATTTTCTCTTAATTTTCTAAGTTAATTTAGTATTAATAGTAATTAAAAGTAGTTTAATTAGTTTAATTAAGTTAAATAGTTTTCTATTTATAAAAAACCCATAAAAAGACAAAAATATTTATTTTTAATTTTTTATACTTTCTTCAAGTTCTATTTTAGGTTTAGAAAATATTTTGGCAAAGTTTTAGTTTAATTTGTATTAGTTATAATTATTAGTTTATTTAAATTAGATTTTAATTTAGATTTTAATAGTTTAATTAATTAAATAATATTTAAATAGTATTTTAATCATTTTCATAATTTCATTTTCATTTTTAATTTTCAAGTTTGAAAAAGTGTCAAAAGCACCCCCTGTAGTTGTTAAATACCAAAATCCCACTTTTTCAGTCCAATTGCGTAAACCTGAATTGTGAATACGTGCATATATCTGTTATCTGATTTTTGTGAATATTATATCTGTGTACAAATACCATCATAACAGTAGCAATACCAATCCCACATCATCTGGCTACTGTCCTCAGTGCCACTTTCTCATAAACGATTTCAAAAGCACCATTTCAATCTCGCTGGGACTTTAACGACCCGGGAAAACACTACACTATCACCGGAGTATTGATTCTAGGCTGTCTTTGACTTGTTGACCTTGGTCAATAATAATCTGACGGTTTAGAGCCAATCAGTCACTACTACAAAAACTGGTTTTTCCCACGAAAATTTTCCCACAGAAACGAAACTGTGTGAAATTTCACACGGGATACTGACAAATTACACACCAAATTGTTGACTAAATTTCGGTGGGAAATATGTCGTAAATTTCCCACGGATTTCCCACTCTTTACACACTAAATTGTTGACCAAGATTTTGTGTGAAATCCGTCGCAAATTTCCCACAGATTTGCGACCATTTTCACACCATTTGTGTTTATTAGACGTCCGTGGGAAACTTGTGGCACATTTCACTCATATTAGCCACGGCCAAAAGTATGTGGCAAATTTTAGCCCCATTACTCACGGATTTCACACGGTCATTTTTTATAAAGTAACTATTCAACCGGTCTGTGGGAAATATGTGTGTACTTTCCCACAGATTACCCACCAATTTAATAAATCCGTGGGAAATACGTGTGTAAATACTCACAGATTTCCCACAGAAAATATCGTTTTTATATTTTGTCGACTTACACATTCACATTACTTAATATGTCTTCATATGTGTTTGTAGTTTCATATTATATGTGTTTGTTAGTTAATATAACTATTTATGTCAGTATCACAAATGTATGTGTAGGTTTATGAATAATCTTTTTGTGTAACAAACCATTATATGTGTGTGCATATCTACACGTATATGTTCCGTATGTTTGTTTATGACATTCATTGTACCTATAGATATTTTGTATCTAGGTATATCGATATGTATAAGCTTGAATATGCAACTATATCAAAAAAGTAAAAGAAAACGATTATGTCCGTGGGAAATGTATGTCTACTTTCCCACAGATTACCTACCAATTTAATAAATCCGTGGGAAATACGTGTGTAAATAGTAAATACCCATAGATTTCCCACAGAAAATATCGTTTTTATATTTTGTCGACTTACACATTCTCACATTACTTAATATGTCTTCATATGTGTTTGTAGTTTCATATTATATGTGTTTGTTAGTTAATATAACTATTTATTTCAGTATCACAAGTGTATGTGTAGGTTTATGAATAATCTTTTTGTGTAACAAAGCATTATATGTGTTTGCATATCTACACGTATATGTTCCGTATGGCTATTTATGACCTTCATTGTACCTATAGATGTTTTGTATCTAGGTATATCGATATGTACATGCGTGAACGTGTAACTATATCAAAAAAGTAAAAGAAAACGATTATGTCTGTGGGAAATATGTGTGTACTTTCCCACAAATTACCTACCAATTTAATAAATCTGTGGGAAATACGTGTGTAAAAACCCATGGATTTCCCACAGAAAATATCGTTTTTGTGTTTTGTCTACTTACACATTCTCACATTACTTATTATGTGTTCATATGTGTTTATAGTTTCATATTATATGTCTTTTTCAATTAATGAAACTATTTATGTCAGTATCAAATGTGTATGTGTAGGTTCAAGTATAACCTTTTTTTGTAACAAAACGTTGTATATGTGTGGATATCTACACATATATGTTACATATCTCTGTTTATAACCTTCATTGTATCTATAGATGTATTCTATCTAGGTATATTGACGTGTATATGCATGAACATGCAACTATATCAAAAAAGTAAAAGAAAACAATTATATCTGTGTGTGTATGGTGGACAGGTGGAGTGTGTGACTATGTGTAGTGATAAACATGAGGTGTGCTTTTGCAATACTACTCTCGGTGACGAGGCACCTAACGAGGAAAATAACGAAAGTTAGCTCTCGGTGGCTGTTTTGCAAAAAAAATAAAACATTAATGTCGTTTTCACAACAAAATTCGTCTCGGTGTCATCCTTGCGCATTTGGGATACTTAAGGGACCATTTTTGCAATTTACCCTTTATTTTAACTATTAACTGTAACTATGATTTAGCACTTGTCAATAATAGGGCTGAGCATAGTCTGAAAACTGGACCGACCGACCAAAAACGGACCGGATCAAAAACCGATTTGTCCTAAAACAACGACTGAAATGTTCGGTCCATGTCCGGGTCGGTCCAGTCCAGTTCGTTAGTCGGCATAATGTTCGGTTGTACGTAATACCGAACCGGACTGAGGACCGAAAATGGTTAAATAGGTTGACCAAGGACCGGACCGAAATACTTTCGGTTCGGGCCGGTTTTTGGTTTGGCCGGTGCGCGGTCTATAATGCTCGACCCTAGTCAAAAACATTTTGAAGTTATTGATTTAAGTGACTTACATAGTATTATCCCATAATATTTTATACAAAGTTTTCAAGCTTTGTTTGTAAAATTGTAATTACAACGTTTACAACTCTTGCAAATTTTGCAATTAAAGCAATAATTAGTGAAAACTCAAGAGCGGGAAAATGAAAAGCTATGGGCGGGTGAAAGAGGGAGCAAGAGGTATTCGAAGTATTTCTTAACCCCATTCCCCATCATCGATCCCTCCCCATCTCTAATCTCGACCGTCCATTTTCTTCAAACACATCTCACCCACACTCACATTTTCATTTACACAGGCAAAACAAAAAAACCCTAAATCTTATCCCCAAAAAGTTAGTCTCTCACCCTGCCGCTCTCCATCCTCCAACTTTAGGTATACTCGAACTCTCTTGATTCTTGATTATATGTTAGCTTTTATGTTCAATTTTACCCTAGATCTCATTTGTTGCTTATGTTTACTCATTAATTTTGTGATCTATTTGGCTCGATTTTGCGTTTCATATGCTTGTGTTTTGGTCGATTTTGGCTGATTTTGCTTGTTTTTTTTATGCTTGTGTTTTACTCGTTTAATTAAATCCGAGATCTCACTTATGTTTTTGCTCGATTTTGTGACTTAGATGTTCCAATTGCAGTCTCTAAAATTAATTGTTGTGACAGTAAAGGCATGTTGATATGTTTTGTTGTTTAGTGTCAACTTCTTTTTGTTAATTGTTCTTGGGTCTTGTTCGGGTATTTCGACTCTTACCCATTAGAACCGATGTTGCTATACCTATTCTGCTAAAAGTGTAACATTAGAATATTTGCATACACTTTATTTGTATTTGCATACAGCTAAATAGTAATGTTATTCAAAAACCATAGAACTACAAGTCAAAAATCATAGAGCTACTAAGTTAAAACCAACTAGTAAACTGTAAAAGCTATAAAACTAAACTTTGCTTCTTCACATGTTACGTCACACACACGGGTTATTTAGGTAAGAGAACATTTAAATTATGTGGCTTTTTAAAAGCCAATGTGATAAATACAATCAAGGGATGGATACTTTGTCAAGTGCACTAACATGTTATGTAGTATGTAGCTCTACTGCTACTCTTATATCAAACCAATAAATACAATCATGGGTTGATACATTGTATATCTTATTATGTTTGTCACTTTTTGTATATAATTTATTTAATCTTCACCATTTTAAATCGTGAATATACACTTCAGCTCATTGTTTTATTTATTACTTGACAGATGGCAGGAATGGGTCAATCCAACGCGACGAGGGAAGAGTGCCCGTCAATTTGGCAAATCACAAGTGTTGACTCCTCAATCACCGCTAATAGTAACATCACCTTGTACATTGTTGATACCTCAACCCTTATCACCAGCGCCGAATTCATTGTCACCACCTCCTTTTGAACACTTGTTGCAACTTCAGCTGCAATTGCAACAGCATTAACTGCAACTGCTGAGGGAGATTCTTGCAGAGGTAAACTCCTTCCTATGTATAATTTTCTTCTATTAGTCATATTTTCTAATAGTAAGCTAATTGCGCAATCCATCTGTCATAGTTTATGTTAAGTTTATTTTGTTTTGTGCTACACCAAATGTAGATGAAACATCCATTCAAAAAAGAGGTCTTAGAGAAGCATACTTGAACAAAAATATTCCTAAGGATCCATCAGAACACAAATGAATGCTAGAGTTGAAAGCCGACTTCAAGATTTGAGGATTGAGATGGAGGAAATGAAAAAAATGCTTAAGGAACAAAAAAATGCCAATGCTTCTAAAGAGTGATTTTGTGAAGCGTAACCCTTGTTGGTATATAAGTACTAAATTTGTTTGGTAGCTATTTTGGTAATGATGTTGTAAACTCTTGATGCCCTTATCAATTATGGGTTATTGTTATTTTAAACGAATATTTTGCTCAAGCTGTATATCACTACGCAATATTATGTTGGAATGAAGTTTTGGTTGGTTCAGATTCCTGGTTTATTAGAGCTGATTTGTGTATTTGGCTAAAAATAATGAAAAATTGTTGCTAGTTTTGTTGCTATTTTATTCATTAGTAACCAACCGAAAGTTGTAGTGTGAAAATTGTTGGAAATCTGTGGGAAAAAAACCACGAATATGTGTGGAAAATGGCTACTAGAAACCGTGGGAAATCTGTGGGAGAAATTGTAGTGTGAAAATCGTTGGAAATCTGTGGCAAAAAAACCACGGATATGTGCGAAAAATGGCTACTAGAAACCGTGGGAAATTTCGTGAGAAACATGTGGGAAAATTATGGTGTGAAAATCGTTGGAAATCAGTGGCAAAAAAACCACGGATATGTGTGAAAAATGGCTACTAGAAACTGTGGAAAATTCGTGAGAAATCTGTGGGAAATTAAACCCACGGATTATCCACGGTAAAATTTGTGGGAAAATAGTCAACGCCCGTGGGAATTCTCGTGGGAAAATATTTACCCACGGGGTTTTTACACACGGAACGAATCCGTGTGAAATCTGTGGATAACGGCCGTTTCACACTGATTTTCCCACGGATTTGGTAGTGGGTAAAACCAGTTTTTGTAGTAGTGAGTATTTTAGTGGGTAAAACCAGTTTTTGTAGTAGTGAGTATTTTAACAAGTTCGACGCTCGTAACACCGTTCATCATATAATATTAGGTTTTGAATTTGAATATAAACATTATATCGAGATGACCACACCTTCATTACTTTGAATTTTCTTCTAAGGAAAGTAAAATGTGCAAGATGTATTAATTAATAAGCCCCCTTGTTAGTATATCAGAAGAAAATAAAGGGTTGGTTAATATGCTCAGAATATCAAAGATATATGTACGTATAGTAGGAGAAAACTTAAACGTTCCATCATATAATAGCCCCAAGCCCGTGTTGTCGAGGCTTTGGTTATGGTTATGGTTTAATTTGCGAAACAGGCTTAGCTGTGGGCTTGTGGCTGGAACTTGTAATATAAGCCAAAAGCTGTAACTTATATATTTAGAAAGCAGTTTGACGAATTAGTTGAGTTAAAGCCATATTCAAGTATATATAGATGGTGATTTACCATTCAACGTGTGAAACACGCACGTCATACACAAAATAAAAGCTTGAAGATGCTGCATGCGTTTTCTTCTTGTCATTCAATGATGATACAAAAGCGAGTCTGCATCAATCCCGGGGTCATTACGTACGAGGCTTGCGACGTATCGAACGTGTAAACACCATTAATTAAGATCAAAGAACTTTTTCCCGTGCTAGACTCTAAATGGGTGTTTCGATGCGCAGGTTCATTCTTATTCAGTTTGATGTTATTTATCGTTTTATAGTTGATATATATGTTGTCTTGAGTGTGACTTGTATCAAGTTTATATGACTTGTTTATAAAAAGCACAAGGACAATCGATATCTTCTAATGCATGTTTTCCCGAAAGATGCAATTATAATTTTCCTCATTACGGCCGGTGAAATGACTTCTTCAATTTCATAGACAAATACAAAAGAGACATGGGATGATGGACAATATATGGCTTCTTGCATACCATGATACCGATACAAGATCGATCTCATATAAATATATTACTCGTACTAGTTTAATAGAAATCATATCCAATATGTTAGTTAAAATTATCATGTTACTGTATAATATTTGAAATCAGAAGTGATGACGTATAGCCTATATTTGGGCCGCAAGCCCAAATGATAGACATTACTTACACCTAAGCCCATCACGAATGGGCTACCATGACAATAGTATGGGCCGTAGTGTCAACGCTTTGGGCTCATGAAGCCCAAAGGCCCAATCTAACCCACCGGGTACACGATAAGGATTATCTATTCAAGGAATAGATATCCTTACCTTGGATAAGCACTATGCGTGCGAAGAGTAAGGAGCAAGAAACACGGTTTCTTAGCCCCTATATATAGAATCATACGATTCTCATTCAAGGTACGATTTACAGAATCCCTAACTCTTCAACTAAAAACCTAATTCGATTACTTACTCTCACGCCGGAGTCTAATCGGGGGAGACAATCCCTCGATAAGCCTAACGGTGTTGTTCTCTTTTTCTTAGCGCGCAGGTAACGAAGTGCTAAGGAACGAATTGATATAAGAGCAAAGCCCAACAACCAGGTACGCCCAACTTTTGTATCAACAAGTGGCGCCATCCGTGGGACCCTACAACGAACTAGAATGACAAAACACAAGAATTCGAGCCAGCGGACTCCGCAGTCAGAAAAACGTGACCATCAAAAGAAGAATCGACAAGATTCGACCTCTAAACAGGTTGCTGGGACAACCAGCGCACCTGATCACCAAGGGGCAGGAACAACCCAGCCTCTTCCAACAATGGAACTACCTATAATCTCTTCAGTGGTCCCAAGCGTTGAGGAACTCCAACGCACCCTCTTCACCACTCCTCATCAGGCTACATCCGCAGTGAACAACACTGCGCCACCAGGCGCGCCTGAACGAAACAGGGCGCCCCATACTGAAGCAGAAATTCTTGCAACAACTGAGGACATACCCGATCTAACTTTGGGAAACTTTGTATCCCAAAATTATGAAACCCTAACCGCCCTCATGCAGGAAGAGGCGGCAAGAAGAGCAGGTGCGGGTCTGCAAACCCGACTTAATTTTGGTCCAGAACGTGAACCATCACCACCACGTCACCCACGAGGAAGACGTACAGAACGTCCCAATGTCCTTGACAGGTTGGGTACGGTATCTGACTCACAAAACTCTGGAGACAGCGGTAGGCGCACCAATGTCCATTCCAGACTTGGCAGTCGGGGAATACATGATCGATTAGGCCCTCAACATTCGCCAAGCCAAGGATCGTCCAAGCCCGGAAGTAGGCGGATCCAAGACAGATTGGGGAGAAGAAGATCCCCAAGCAGAGATCCCTCAGGCTCCTCTTCTGAAAGGAGCAGGCGCAAACGCCGAAGGAGAGATTATCCTTCTTCCAGCGATTCCTCGGACAACGAAGATAAAGAAACAGGGCACTGGAAATCAAAAGGAAGACGTCGCGAGGAAGAGAACGAAGATATGTCTCTCACATGGCGACGCCAAAAAATAGATGCGTTTACACGTCGCATAAGTGATTACTCAGACGACAGGCGCAGGCGCATGCCCGCTAATGTGAAAACATATGATGGAACGGGTGACCCGGATGACCACCTAAAAATTTTCGAGTCAGCCGCAACTATCGAAAATTGGCCACAACCTGTGTGGTGTCACATGTTTAATTCCACATTGGTAGGGAACGCGCGCACATGGTTTAGCAAACTCCCACGTAGGAGTATAGACGGCTTTGAGGAATTACGGAAAGCGTTCCGCCACAACTTCACCCAGCGAAAGAAGTGCGCTAAAAATCCCGTGGAATTGGCAAGGGTGAAGCAACGTCAAGGGGAATCAACCAGCGCCTTTATGGAACGCTTCAAGGATGAGTGCATACAAGTCAAAGCATGTCCCGAAATCCTAAAAATTTCAGGGTTCATGAATGGAATTAATAATCCAGAACTCATCAGGAAACTTAATGATAGAGTTCCACAGTCTTTTGACGAGCTAACAAAGCGCACCCGATCCTTTATACAAGGAGAAGCAGCTGCTGCGGACAGTAAGAAAGGATATCCAAATTATAGGCAACAAGAACAGCCGCGGAAACAATCCAATGATCAAAACAACAACCGCAGCAGGAATTATCACAGAGGAAGAGATAACGACAAATATACTCCTCTCACAAAAACTCCGAGGGAGATATTTGCAACAGAAGGCGCAAACTTCCCAAGACCACCACCAATGCGCACGGCAGAAGAAAAGCGCCTAGGTAGTGGATACTGTGAGTACCACGGCCAAAAGGGTCATACAACCAACGAGTGCGTCCAACTGAAACAACTAATCGAAAAATTAGTTAGAGAAGGAAGGATGTACCACCTCGTCAAAAACATCAAGGAAGGAAAAGAGAGACAGAGAAATGGAGGCAAAAAAGAACCTCCAAAGGAAAAGGCTGAAACTATATACATGATACAATCATGGCAGCGCAAGATAAAGCAAAAAGTCAGCCAAAAATTCTCTCCAGAAAAAGAGATATCCTTCCCTACAATAGCTGCAGACAACGCAGTTGTAGAACCTTTGACCATTGAAATACATGCAGAGGGACACGACATCCACCGCATGTATATTGATGGAGGAGCATCCGCAGACATCATGTATGATCACTGCTTCAAAAGGCTGCGACCTGAAATCCAAAGTCAGTTGACACCAGCTACAATGTCACTAACAGGATTTACAGGAGAGAAGATTTGGCCCATCGGGCAGTTACGCTTATTGGTGGTCGTAGGAGATGAGCAACACTCAACCGCGGCATGGATAAACTTTATGGTAATCAAGTCTCCTTCACCATACAATGGTATAATTGGAAGACCAGGAATATCATCCATGCGCGCAGTACCATCCACAGCACACGGAATGCTTAAATTCCCAGTTGAAGGAGGAGTAGTCACTCTCTATAACACAACGGTACTACCAAGAGAATGCATCGCAGTGACAACTGAAGCGGAGACTATTCCAGAACAGCGCACGGAAAAATCGTCAAATTTAAAGGTCGCTATTCACCCAGATTATCCGGAACAACAAGTTTCGATTGGAGGATCTTTATCTGACAAAGGTAAAGCAGCCGTATGCGCACTATTGCAAAAGAACCTAGACATCTTTGCATGGGAACCAAAGCATATGACGGGAGTACCTCGCTCTATCACAGAGCACAAGTTACAAATCCGACAAGGATACCCTCCAATACGGCAAAAGAAGCGCGGCCAAGCCCCAGATCGTGCAAAGGCTATTTTGGAGGAAGTACACAAGTTAGTAGATGCGGGCATCATGCGCGAAGTGTACTACCACGACTGGCTTTCTAACCCAGTTATGGTAAAAAAGAGCGATGGTAGTTGGAGGATGTGCGTGGACTTCACGGACCTCAACAAAGCATGCCCGCAGGACTGCTATCCATTGCCAGAGATAGACTGGAAGGTCGAATCCTTATGTGGATACCCCTTCAAGTGCTTCCTAGACGCATATAAAGGGTACCACCAGATCCAAATGGCAGTGGAAGATGAAGAAAAAACAGCTTTCCACACCAGTCAAGGGGTATACTGCTACACAAAGATGCCTTTTGGCTTAAAGAACGCAGGCGCGACATACCAACGGCTGGTGGATACAGCTTTCGAAAAACAAGTAGGCCGCAACTTGGAAGTTTACGTTGACGACCTTGTTATAAAAAGCCATACAGAGGACGAATTGGTGCGCGACATCGAGGAAACATTCCGAACGTTGGGGCGGATAAACATGAAACTGAATCCCAAAAAGTGCACCTTCGGCGCAACTGAAGGCATGTTCCTCGGATACTTAATAGAACCCGATGGAATCAAACCATGCCCAGAGAAGACGAAGGCTGTTATTGATCTCCCCTCCCCGCGCACACTCAAAGAAGTCCAGTCACTGAATGAAAAGCTGGCAGGACTGAACCGCTTCTTATCTAAATCAGCAGACAAATCCCTTCCCCTCTTTAAAACACTCACGAAGTGCACAAAAAAGGGAGACTTTCGCTGGACCAACGAAGCGGAGGAAGCTTTCCAACAACTCAAACACCATCTGGCATCTCTTCCCAAACTAGTCGCACCGCGACCAGGGGAAGAACTAATCATGTACTTATCAGCAACTCATGGAGCAGTCAGCGCAGTACTATTGACAGATAGAGACTCCGTCCAGACACCCATATACTTTGTAAGCAAAGCCTTAAAGAAAACAGAGGTTAACTACAGTGCCATGGAAAAGCTGGTCTTGGCCCTAGTGTTCGCCACAAAAAGACTGCGCAGATACTTTCAAGCGCATCCAATTGCGGTCATTACTGATCAGCCAATTAAACAAGTTATCTCCAAACCAGACGCATCAGGACGCTTACAAAAATGGAGTGTCATGCTAAATGAGTACAACATCTCATACAGGCCGCGCACTGCAATTAAAGGACAAGTTTTAGCCGATTTTATCGTGGAGAAGCCAGATAGCGACAGCCCGACATCTGCATCCAAAGCAGATTTACAAGAACCCTGGATCCTGTTCACAGACGGGTCTTCATGTGTTGATCCTCACAAATCCAGAAGGTATGGAATTCACCTATGCACTACGAATTGAATTCACAACCACAAACAATGAGGCAGAATATGAAGCCCTACTAGCCGGACTACGCATTACAATCCAAATGGGTGTACGCAACCTAGAAGCAAACGTAGATTCGCGCCTAGTCGCTAACCACGTGTTAGGTGAATACGAAGCCAAGGATGAACACATGGCCCAATATCTGGAAAAGACAAAATCCTTGATCAAGAACTTTGACAGGTTCACAATCAAGCAAGTACCTAGAGGAGATAACAGAAAGGCGGACGCACTCAGCAAGATTGCATCCACAAGCTTCGCACACCTCTCAAAACAGGTATTGGTGGAAACCCTAAAGAACAAGTCAATCCTGGATATGGAGATATCAACGGTGATAGAAGAACAAGATCCTACGTGGATGACACCTATCATCGAATTTATTAGCAAGGGAATCCTACCCCAAGATAATAAAGATGCTCGAAGAATACGGCGCACAGCGCAACGATTCGAGTTACGCGATAACGTACTCTATCGACGATCTTTCTTACAGCCATGGCTCAGATGTGTTGGACCCCTCCAAGCAAACTACGTCATCCGCGAAATTCATGCAGGATCGTGTAGTATGCACTCAGGGCCACGATCCGTGGTAGCAAGCGCTCTGAGGTCAGGATACTATTGGCCAACAATGCATCGCGACGCACGCGACCTGATAAGAAAGTGCGGTAACTGCCAAGTACATAGACCTATTCCGCGCCGACCACAGCACGAGCTAACACCAATCACCTCACCATGGCCATTCTACAAATGGGGTATTGACATAGCAGGACCCTTCCCTGTCGCAGCTGGAGGAGTAAAATTCCTCATCGTAGCCATAGACTACTTCACAAAGTGGATCGAAGCAAAGGCGGTGGTGAATATCACGGGAAACCAAGTCAAGCGCTTTGTTTGGGACAACATCGTCTGTCGCTTCGGCCTACCGGGCGAAATCATATCAGACAACGGAAAACAATTCTGTGACAATCCATTCAAAGATTGGTGTGCACAATTGAACATCACACAACACTTTGCTTCAGTCAAACACCCACAAACCAATGGCCTAGTTGAGCGCGCAAATCGCAGTCTAGGTGAAGGTATAAAAGCGCGCCTTGACAGACACAAAGGAAAGTGGGTAGATGAACTCTCGCACGTCTTGTGGGCGCATCGCACGACGATCAAAACCAGTACCGGCGACACGCCATTTTCTCTAGTCTATGGAACAGAAGCCGTCATACCCGCCGAAATAGGAATGCCGACTATACGCACAGCAGAGGTCAACGTCACGACAAATGACGAGGAACGGCGCATAGATTTAGACATACTGGAAGAAAGACGCGAACGCGCAGCCATACGCGAGGCAAAGGCTAAGGCAAAAATGAAGAAGTATTATGATGCAAAGGTCAAACACACTTCATTCAGACCGGGGGACTTTGTCTACCGCGCCAACGATGCGAGCCACGCAGAAGACACAGGCAAGCTCGGCCCTAAATGGGAAGGACCTTACGAGGTCACAGACGCGCTCGGTAATGGCGCATACAGACTGCGCGACACGGAAGGTCACGACCTCGCGCGCACTTGGAACATTTGCAATCTCAAAAGATGTTACTTTTAGGCTACGGCCCTCACACAAACACATTTGCATCCTACGTGGTGCCCAATAAGTGTTTATTTTTCTTTTCTTTTCTAGGAATTGTACTTTCTATTTTTTCAATAAACTTGCAAGTATTAATAAAATGTTATGGTTTCTAGCTAACTCCATAGCGCACTTTTACTTTATTGCATATATGTCAATATTGTCTATCTTATATTTTTGCCTACATGGCGTGCATGCACCACTTAAAGACCCACGAAGGCATAAAGGATAAGTTAACCTACTAATTGACTTGTTGAATAAGAGGGTTGCAAACCCATCAACATTGGATCACGTATCCTTGCTAAGCACCTTACTCTCGAGACGTTGAGGTAAGATTCGCGTGCGCACCCCACGACGGATGCGCATATACTAAGTACACTATACGAGCTTAGCAACATAACGAGCCAAGACACTTGGTCAGATAATAAGACTTAGCAAACAATGCAAGCATATTTAAGTCACGCACTTAAAAGACTTAGTAAAAAAAAAATAAAAAATAAAAATAAAAAATAAAATAAAAATGCAAGTATACTTAAGTCACGAACTTAAAGCAAAATATGTATCTTATTCCACATTTATCGATAAATTACAAGGAAAGATACATAAATATACAAAACGCCTATATACTATGGCGATACTCAGTATTCTCCTCTAAAGCAACGGAACTCCCCGTTTCCTTAAGCTTACTCAAGGTTATGGCATCTTGCATAGATACGGTCGGAACGCTCACGGCCACGCCATCTGATCTAGGAAGGTGTGCAGCGCCCATACCGCACATCACGGCCTTGCCCTTGATACCCTTCTTCACAGCAACCCTCTGGGCATGTCCCTCCAGCACCTCTTTCAAAGGAATTTCCTTCTCAAGAGCAAAAGGCTTCAGGATATCACGAGGCCGTGCGAACACAGGGACTTGAAGCTGCGATACATCAGGTTTTAGATAATAATCTAATTCCTCTTCCGCGTTCTCCTCAAGATGGCGCTGCAAAGTTAGACCCGCCATCAGCACGGCTATGGGATCATCTTGATCACGCTCCAACTTCCCTATGTGGGGCAACTCAAGAACTTTCAGCCCCGCCATGGCCTGCACTAGCTCATCGTAAGCCGTAGAGCTGTAACCAGGGATCTCCGCCAAGTCCTTCTCCAACAACTTGGCCTCACGGAGCTCCTCCATAGCCTGCGAACGGCCACGCGCCATCGCGCAGTGAACAACCTTCCCAAAGGCTTCCACCACCTCCGCAGACTCTAAAGTACTTAGAGCTGCCAGACGAAGCCCATGGCTGATCAACCACCTGCATTTACAAAGTAATAATAAGGTAAGATACACAATAAAGTGAACAAGCAATTTTAAAAGGCAAGGGCGTAAGAATACCTGCGCTCAGTTATCACACACATAAGATGAGGGTACAGCTCCTCGTCATACTCTATGCTGAGAGCGCGAAGCTTCTCCTCATGTATCGAGACCGCCTTCTCGATGTCCTCTTTAAACTTCTGGAGGCTAGCATAATGCTCCGCCCTCTTTTCTTCGAGATAGGACACCGACCAGGTAGTCTTAGCCTTTATCTGCTCCAGCTTCCCCCTCGCATATAGCAGATCAGCCAATATGCTCATCTTGTCCTGGGCGATTTTCTCAGCATACGCCCTTGACTCCCCAAGCTCCACTTGCGCGTCCGCCAGTTGCGCGCGAAGTTTTTCCAGCTCCTCCTCTTTCTGGGCTAGAGCACGATTCTCCCCAGCACACTTCCCCTTCAGCTGCGCCACCAGCTCAGCCTGACGGGCAGTAGTCGCAGCCAACTCATCAAGCAGTTGCTGCGCCTCACCACCATCAGCAGCCAAAGTATCCCCCTCCTTGTTTTCGTTATGTGGAGAGGATACTTCATCATCCTTTGCGCCATCATCCCTACGTAACAAAGCCAATAATTACAACAAGTAATAATAAAGGAAAAAGAGAGAGGACCACTAATTTACACTTACAAAAACGGGGAAGTGTCATCCACCTTCAACCGAGCGCCGGAGGTCGCAGTCTCCTCTGCGTTCGACTCCGCGTCTCCAATGACGTGTCGGCGCCTCTTCCTATTGCCACTCCCACCAGCCTCAGCCTTGCGCTTTGAACTCTGCGCAACCTCCTCTCTCAGCACCTCCTCAGGCTTCAGGATCCGGATGCTATCAGATGACCATGAGCGCGCCTCTTCGTGCGCCACCTCCACTTCAGGCACCGACTTCTCAGTAGGCTCCGCCACCACTTCGGGAGCTACAGTCTGCACAGGCGTCACTACGAGTGAGGGCGTATCCTCAGGGGCGGCCGAGGGCAGAGCAGTCAAATGCCCCGCGGTCGCGTCAAGTTGGGGCGGCTCCCCTTCCCTCAGGGGACGAACCCCTATGGTGACCTGCTTTGGTTTGTCAAGCTTCACCACCGCGAACAAGTCCATCTCTGCACATATAAAAATAAAGCAAGCAAACAACGAAAGATTAGTTGGCAAATGCGCGAAGATAAAGAATGAAAAACTTACAAACAATTACAAAGGATGAACACCCACCCCGGCCATCCTCACTTAGGAAAGTGGGAACCTCATCTGCTGCGCCAAAATACGCGCGACTCAATCCTACATGAACCAAAAACTCCTCCGGATAAGGGTTAATGGCCAATCGATTGGCATCTAACGTCTGCGCGTCAGCAATCCTATATGAACCGGGAGCGGGACGCCCATCCCTTGGTAAGGACGCCTGAGTATAAAACTCAAAATTGGAGGGAAAAACCACGTCGTCTACCCAAAAGAAATATTCCCTCCAATTCTTGAGTGCGTCAACTTTTTCCGTATAACACTGAAACGCCCCCGGGCGCTTCGCAAAGGATACCCAACCGTTTGACCACGTTGAGTGGTAAAAGGAGCGGAACAAGTCCACGGTGGGTTCTATCGCCAATAAACGGCAGTTTATCTCAAAATTCGACACCTTCGCCGCACCTATACAGTGCAGCTGAGAGATGTGAAGGCGATAGTGATTGAGCAAATCGCTCAGAAATACAGATATAGGTACGCGGTAGTTAGCGTACTCAAAAAATTTCGTGTATAAACCTATCTTCCCTTCGGGGAAGTCGGCTATACACGCATCGACATCTGGTGCCTCTGGACGTACATCCAAAGGCACAAAATAGTCGGAAGAAAAATGCATCACATCCTCGACAGACATCGCAGAGCGAAACTCATCCAACTGAGCGACAATTTTCATCTTAAACCTAAGAAGACGCACACAAAAATTACCTACGAAGGTTAAAAGGTTTTCTTGCAAAAAACGCTCTAAAAATGAAGAAGAAGGTGAATAGTAGTTGTGTGTGTGTTTTTACTGTGTGTGTAAAAAAGGGAGGCGGTGACCCTTATATAGGGGTGGTAAAAACCCTAATCCCTATCCACGTGGAACCCACTCACAGTGAATGTGTGGCTAGAAGGTGAAAGGGTACATGCACTTTTTCCCGAATCCCAAGAGATACGTGGACACCACCCCCAATTTCCAAGGCAACTATTTTGAACCTATTAGGTGCATTGCACCTCCACAAAGGCGGTAACAATTTGTTTAAACTCCCGCCACGCTTACCGCTGCTGATATTAAGTCTAGTACCCGCGGCTACGCGCCGCGCACACTAGACTGGGGGGACATGATGACGTATAGCCTATATTTGGGCCGCAAGCCCAAATGATAGACATTACTTACACCTAAGCCCATCACGAATGGGCTACCATGACAATAGTATGGGCCGTAGTGCCAACGCTTTGGGCTCATGAAGCCCAAAGGCCCAATCTAACCCACCGGGTACACGATAAGGATTATCTATTCAAGGAATAGATATCCTTACCTTGGATAAGCACTATGCGTGCGAAGAGTAAGGAGCAAGAAACACGGTTTCTTAGCCCCTATATATAGAATCATACGATTCTCATTCAAGGTACGATTTACAGAATCCCTAACTCTTCAACTAAAAACCTAATTCGATTACTTACTCTCACGCCGGAGTCTAATCGGGGGAGACAATCCCTCGATAAGCCTAACGGTGTTGTTCTATTTTTCTTAGCGCGCAGGTAACGAAGTGCTAAGGAACGAATTGATATAAGAGCAAAGCCCAACAACCAGGTACGCCCAACTTTTGTATCAACAAGAAGTATAAATACAAATGAAAGCTGCTTTTGAGAAAACATTTTATGATCGATCTTATTCAACATTCTAAGAAATTTAAACGAAACTTAAACCGTTAAAAGCTATATACTATGGATTATGGAATAATTTCTTATCGTCTCATTAAAAGGGATACAAACGAGAAAACTTGCCTTTGTAAGAAAAAATAAACAAATAAATAAAAAATGAGAAACCCTTTAATTAAAGGTAAACAAGATCAATCAATAAATGTAAATCGATATCAATTTCTGTGTGCCATTGTGACTATATTTAAATTCCATCACGTCTAGGGTTCATGTCAATCCGCCACTTCAAATCAGATGCTTATCGAATTCTTTCTGCACGAAGTAGAAAAAATTATTGTGTTACCATTTCATGATCATGAGATATTAGCAAGACTTGAAAGTACAAATATAATACATATACATTTCATGATCATTTTTCATAATACAAAATATATCCTAGTATCACCTTACATGCCTTTTACGATGATGATTGCAACAATTTCTAACATCCTTTCATCATTTTTCATTGTACACACGCAGATATATAAACTTTTGTCATCATAGTCTTAAACTACTTATATATGTTTTATTATTGTTACATAAGGATATAAAGTGATACTACTATGTTTACAATTTTGTTGCAGTTTTACTTACACGCAATTGCACGAAAATATAAATTCTAGTACTGGATATATAATGCGTGTAAAAGTTGAAGTAAATTACACACAGTGAAAAGGAAGTGACAGTGTAATACATTTTGATGAAATTAACATATACATATTCTTATTCTTTAAGTATACCCTGGCATGAAATCTTAGTATGAAATATTGCCGATTAGGCTAAACACATATCTTTAAGATAATTAAGTTTCATTAATTAAATATACATTGCTTGCAAGAAACAACAATACAATATTGAAGTGCCCCCACAGGCCCTTTTTTCGCATTGGGAATAGCTATGAACTTTGTTTGAATGCATACATAATAAACAAGAAAAAGATAATTCCATAAAAATCCAAATAGCCTTTTTGTTTATTTGATAAAACGACATAAAATTAAGTGATCCTGTTTTGGTGATAGAACAGTGATTGTGTTGATGTATCAGCAGTATTTTATAATTGTTGTGTTTAATTAGTAGTTTACTAGCTGTCAATATGATATATAGCTATATATGGCATGTCATTAGCATCATTATATTGATTTGCAGTTTTGCACTATGTTTTGTGAATATGTCATTAGCTAGCTAGTGATACAATATTTTCACTAATAATAAATTGTACGTGAAGTAAAAGAAAGAGTAATGAATGGAGTACTTACTTACCTTAGAAGGCAACAATTGAGAGAGCTTGCAAGCTTTGATCATAATTTGCAAATGGCATCATCATCATCGACTCATTATTATTATTACTATTAGCAGAAGCAGGTAGCCTTTCATGCACTAACCGGATGATACGCTCCCATCGTGGTCCACGGCCTCGAAAAGCAATTATGTGATTCAACTGAAAGATGAAAAGCCTTAGATCGTGAGCCATGGATGTGGTGAGATTTTTGAAAGGTTTCAAACTTAATATTACTTTTAGAAAGAATGGCCATGCCAAGTTGGCCAAAAATGGAGCAGCATGAAGCTTAGAAAACCCCAACACTACCAAGTGCAATCCCATTATATTGCTTTATTTGAAATAAAAGATAGATAGAGGAAGATAATTGATAATGGGGTTTCGATCTCGTATATAGCTAGATTGTGTTTTGAGTATGGATATATAACTTTACATCTCACCTCTTGTGTCTTGTCAGTCTTAAATAAAGCTAGCATCCCTTTAAATATACTACTAGTTTATTCATTAAAAAAAATACTAATAAGTTGCTTGGCATGTTTAAAATTATTCTTCTTTTACAAAATATGTCATTCAAGTAAAGCTTTGTTTTCCTAGCCGATTGACATGTTTAAAATTATTTACCACGTATAAGCAAAGTAAATCAGCTTGTCATTTGAGCCAGAGCAAATACAACCGCAAAAAGAAAAAAATATGTATGTTTCGCATAATTTGAACACATATTAACAAGAATCTGATAAAGATAGCTTTAAGTGTTTTCTCTAAAATGTCGAAACTATATAGAAATTAAAAAGAAACTAAATATTGTATTAATCAGATTTAACTAAATGATTGTAAATACACAACATTAAAAAGATCACAAACAAATGAAATCTTGAATACGGGCCAGATTTGAACTTTATCAAACTAACAAAAACATGCATTAATTATTTGAATAATACTAACAACTTTCTGAATTTAACTTCCCCACAATCGAAAACCAAATCGAACTGATACATCAAGCAGAATCAGGTCAGACCGAACTGGCCATATTTGGTTCAGTTTTTGGTTTTATATAATTATTCCCGTGTTACTCGGTTCGAGCGGTTTGGTTCGAAATACACCTATTCGGTTCAAACTAGCTAAACTGAGCCGAACCGATTTTATTAGGTTTTACTCTGTTCGGTACTCGGTTCACGTTTTACCCTTAATCGGGGTTTTTTTTTGGCTCAGGTTTGGCCGGGTTTGACCCGTTGCCCAGCCTTACTAGTAACGATGTATATATTTTACTAGTACGTGTGTATATTTTTATAGGATTGGCTAATGGATGCCAATTGAGTATTTGCTACATGTTAAATGCATTTTTTACATTTTAAAAGGTGTACTGTGGGCCGTTAGCAAATCCCTATTTTTATTTATCAAATGTAGCTTTTAAAGTTGTTTTTGTGGATAGTATTTGTTTCGATCAAAAACAAAAATGAGAGCAAAAAACATATCTTTATTTTGAAGGTTTTGGAAAGGTTTAGAAGAAGAAGATTCAGTTTGTGACGTGACATAAGATGATTGGGTATTTTGATGTTAAAACAGCAGCATGACATGGAATATATAATTAATATTGACGTGAATAATGAATATATGGATGGAGACAAATTAATATATAGTTGTCAAAACCATATATGTATAGTACCGATAATGTTGTTTTAAAGCTTGATTGTAACTTATCCTCGTTAGTCGGCCCTACCTCAATCTGTTTCGTCCAAGCCATTATGTAATACATCACCAAGAAATTATGTGTGTACGCATTGCCTATCACCATTTATGGCTTGGCTTGATCGAGGTACTAGCTAGCTACATCTTGCTAATTAAACTCTTCTTCATTTTGCTTCTACATTTTGCAAACTAACCAATCCCATTGATTAACACTCCAAACTGTAAAAGAAACCATGATGGACCGATCTAGCTCACCTTAAACAGTTTTGGTCAAATCGATTTAAGTAACTTGGACGTGAGAAAATATATATAGTTGGTTTAGATTAAAGTATGTCCAAAGCTGGAGCATCTAGTGAACTCTTATTCAAATATTATATACTCCGTATGTATTTTTGACCACTTTCTACACACTGAAGATACTTACTTACTAGTTACTCAAACTAGTAATATAATGTGATACAGTAATATTTTATTACTAGAGAATGTTTTCTTAATGATTTGTTCCTTTAATAAAGGGATGCGTAACAGACACAAGAAAAAGAAAAGCCATAGACTAGGACCCCACGTTTTGCAAAATCAAAAAGCAACATTAACGTAATAAACTATACTATAAATATAATTACAACTGTATTACAACTACAAAAAGTAAAAACTATCAACCAGGCTAACACTGGTCAACATCTTAGATTCGGTCAAATATTGGAATTTTTTTGAGTTTTTCTAACCCAAAACAAACTTTATGAAATGTTCAAGTGTTTGACGTTTGAGTGGACAATAAGAAAATGTAGTTAAACTGATGTTTGTATAGGTAAACAATTTGGTGTGCTTAGATGCATTTCTTTGTAAAAAGACATTAAAACAAAATAGTTTCTTCAGGCCCATAATTCAAATTACAAGATTACGAAGTTCCGAAGCATCATCACCTTACAACATCAACGTCCATGAAATCCCAATGCATCGATTTCTTGACAAACTCTTTAGCATAATCTGTTTTTGACTGAAAGCTCCCCACTGGATGAATCAAAAGATGCTTCAATAACTGTCGAACATATACCCGACACGTTTTCCCCAACCATCAATGGCTCCCCCAGAAGTTTCACACCTTGCTTCCAATACCGGTGATCTAATCAAAACACAAGTTTCAACTTAGGGCATCCACTATGGATAAACCTATTAAAGGTTTATGAAATTGCCACATCCTATAATGTCATTAATTTTTAAAACTTTTTATGTTATGAACCTATTGTTACTATGGATAAACCTTTTGAGGTTTATAAAATTTCTTCAACATTTGAATGTCTTTTATTATATAGTTGAAAAGAAAAGGAAATAAACATTTTTTGGACCTCTCCAAGATCCTAAACCTTTTCATGCCACATAGGCATGAAATGGTTCCTCACTATGGTATAAAAATTCTTGGACCTCTTTATAATTGTTTAGACCTATTCTTAAACTTCCATAGTGGATGCTCTTACTGAGTTATGTTTCCGCAGAAGACATTTTGTACTTGCTGATATTAATGTATACTTATTATTTAAGAGTTTTGTTATGATGAGCTGCAAAAACTGATTATTGCGACTCAAATGGAAATAATCCAGTTTACATTATTAGGCAAATCTAATTCTGATTTCCTGTTTTTCTTTTTCAGGCTGAAATAAATTGGATTTTGAATAGGTAAGGAGCTGCTACCGCAGAATGGGTTTTAAAGATAGACATAAAAATTACTTAACTTTCCTTAACCTTAAAGACATGGATACATATGTGAAAATTTTGACTCCAGTATACTAGTACAACATGTAAGTCAATACAAATGTAAATCAGACCTGGTCCAGTTGACATCACGATGTTGTTAGTTGAATCCATCACCCAATCTATCCAAAGTGCAAAACCATGGCACACTCCTGCCTCTGTGAACTCAACTTGTAACACGGTTTCTTTACTAATGTTCTCGTAGACCTAAACCAAGGACAATGAAGAGAAAAGTTGCTACCTTGGCTTTCCCTTGGCATGAACTCAATGGTTTTAACAAATCAAACTCCAGAATTGAGCACTCATCACTTAGTTTCTGACAAACACAAATTGGTTCATCAGTACAAAATTACAGAAAAATTATTATTTTGTGGTTAAAGAATACAACTTACCTCAATATCTCCGCATTGCCAAATAAAAAAGGGCAAACAAGGGCTTTCATTTGACGATGATAAACCACCACATGCTCCTAATGTAGAGTTGACCATTGTGTGATCAAAGCCTTCAATGTTTTCTAGGGCACGACGACTTCTCCAAAGATCCTACAGTTTCACTTCCATCAGGCAATGAAGCTCAAAATTAAACAAAATTTACAAATAGTTTTATAAGAACTGTTGTGATTATGACCCAGTTGTACAAGCAGTAGTTAAACTCTTTTTCAATAAGGTAATAAAAGAATAATGTTTTACCCCTCTTGAACGGATGGAAAATACACACTTACCGGGAGAGACATTGCACAAGCCTTCAGAATTCCTTTACAAGGCATTATGCACGCGTCTTCAGATAAGATGGAATCAAGCATCGTTCTTTTACTCCTACAAACCATTTCAAAATTAGAAACACTGATTTAAGTAAATTACCTTTGATAAGGATTTCAATGAACTAACAGAAACGCTATGGGTCATTTAAGCCGCACTGAGATTATCTTTCGTTTAGCACAAAAATGGGCCAGCTCATATGTTCGTTTTTACCAACTTTAAGAATCAGATCAAATAATCAGATATTTAGTTGCTTAAAGTTGTGGATAAATACGTACTTTTTCCTTCATCTTAGTAATTTCTTACAGGTTACAGCAATTTCTTAGCTGCTCCAAATCTGATATTTTGACCCTATATAATGAGAAAATCATAATCATGATAAGTTTTTGCTAAATACTCTAAACTGATTCAGTTTAATCACATTTAATCGTCCTCTAAGACCTTACTATTACTGTATGGTGGGCTGGTGGCACCTATCTACCGAAAAAACAGAGTAATGTACACAAACTACTCAGTAACATTAATGCACACTTAATGCTAATTGTGTAAGCCATGTCTCAAAATAGGGGGTCCTACATGAGAATTATTCATTCTTACTATTCAAACGAATTTTCGCTTATGGAAACTAACTGCTGCAATATATTCTATACATGTGTAATAGCACTTCATATTTACCAGAACTGCAGGCCCTGCCAAGGAAGCATCCCCTCAGCACCAAAGTAAAATGGCTCTGCTATCAAGAGATCAACCTGTAAATATGACAATAAGTGAAAAGGAGTCTAAATGTGAGGTCAAAATTGTTACAGTAATGAACCACCACACATCTACTCATTTATACTTAATGTAATATACGACTCAAGCAAACGCCAAGTGTAAACTTTTGATGAGTATCATAAGTCAGTACACTCAGCAGAAGCACATATTCAAACTGAAGAAGCTGGATTAGGAGCAGTAACCTTCTTTTGATGAGTATCGCTCATGGTCCATTGTTGTTTACTCGGATTTATAACTTCTAACCGATCCATTGAGTAACCATTTTCATCAGCCACAGTCTGCAAGTATTGCGCACCCTTCTCCCGCAGACCAGGAAACAATGATATTATGTGGGATGTCTTGGAAAGATGAGCAACTGCGACTGTTAAGAAAACACTATCATCTGCAATAACACACAAAGGAGAGTCTTTCTCTTTCAACTGCAATAAGATGAACACTCGTTAGAATCCACCAACATCATGCGTGTGAACATCTATACTTTTGATGGGAGAGAGAGAGAGAGAGAGAGAGAGAGAGAGAGAGAGAGAGAGAGAGAGAAGAGTACAGCATAGTTTATGGCATCTAGCATGGAACGCCTCCAGTATTTATCTCCATAGATTGCAATTCTTTCAGGGGAAAGAGTTATATGCGAGTCTTGAGGTCTAAATTCATGGTGATCTGCCTCCGTTGTCTGCGACTGAGCTTTAAATTCGTATGAGATACTAATTTCCGTATGTGTGGCATCCATACAAACATCCTCATCTTTGGACACCGGCAAACCTTTCCCTTTGCTGAACCAGACACATTGTTTCCAGTGATCACACCAATCCCTATTACCTACAGTTTATTTTAGAAAAAGGTATGCATTTGATAATATAATTCCTTTAGCTACATAGGCTTTAACATAATTTTCATACATGATAACTAAGAAAATACGTAAACTTACAAGAATATGAAGATGGTAATTCATTGTGTTGAAACGGACTAGTTACCCATTTAGGGGCTGTGGAATAGAAAATCTTTGCTTCTTCGTCAAGCTGAAGTACCCACCTAAAAGATAATCATTAAAAAGCAAAATTGATTAGGAACCAATATAAGAACATCTATTTACAGTTTTTCAATAGAAAATCGTTGGAACCTCCAGTATAACATACCATGAAACCACAGCATGAACTGTACCATCATTAGTTGCGTTTATGTGCAGCTGGGTTTCTCCATGACTGTCTGGCCGTTTCGAAAAGTCAAATTCAAATATTTTGAAAGGTTCTGACAGCTGGATAAATATGACACTGAGTAGAAAAATAAACTTCAACATAGAAATTGACAGATAAATTATGTTTTTATATATACCAGTTGGATTTCTTCACTCATCGCATCACAATGCATAGCAAACTGTTGCGGTTTGACTCGTAAAATAGTCTCTTTTCCCTCAGGAACAAGACGAATTCCATCTGCTAGATTTGCCTCATTGCTAAACAGATCGTGCAGCTTCCATAGATGTGTGCTTTCAACCAGCTGGAAAGAATTAATAAAACATTCGGAAGGTTTAGTCTCATTTTTTGATGAAACTTACAAACATTAGTTAGAAAAAAAGTGACCTGGGCATAGGTGGTTGCTTTGTAAGGTACGGTTTTATAACCTTGGACGAGGAGGTTATCATGAGCATGTTGAAGGGTAGGGATGAGGCCTTCACCTAGGAGTTCCGAGTCAAGTATTTCACTAACCTACAGTTGAAATGTATATCTAATTAAGTAAGCATTCTTAATTGAAATAAAAGTGCGTGAAGGAAGTAAAAGGTGTATACTGACTAGAACATCAGCACGAGAAGGCATGTTGACGCCAACTTGCAGTTCATCCGATCGTTTATTAAAAAGACGTATCATGCCGTCCATGTTATTGGCACGCAAAACCTTCTTCATCAATTTGAGCATAGGAAGGTATGATTCACATGCTGTGACCATGCCTCTAGACTGTGAAGAGGAGGAGGAGGAGGAAATGCCCATAGCACGTGCAGCCATCATGGATAGCAAGCCGGTTCCAGACCTAGAGAAAGTGTGTGTAAGTAAAATGAATGAATAGTAGTAAAAGGGTGTTTGTTTTATTGGTTAACATTTGAGATTATATAAGCAAAAAGCGCAGCATATAAGCTTAAACAAACACTCTATAAGCAATATAAATAATAGCAGGAGATTTTAATAATAGTAAGAAGAAAGAAAAGAAGTTACCGACCCAATATCGAGAAGATGAGTATTATGATGATGATGATTAAGGGAAAGAGTGGAATCGATGGCATTGCGATAAGCCGTGTTTCTAGGGGTGTCATTAAGCATGTCAAGGTAGCAAGTATTAGCCAACAACATTTGCTGCTTATTAGAAGAATGATTATTATTATCTTGTTCTTGAATGACAATCCACTCGGAGTTACCGGTGAGTGGGTCCACCTTCAGCTGGAACATAACACCATTCCCACTAGTACTAGTAGAGCTCATTAGGATTTTGTTGTCGTTTGAGTAATTGTTTACCACAACGTATGAATTAATTAATTAATTACTCCATTCCATTTGATCGGCGGGCCGCCAAATTAAAAGGGTTTAACTCTAAACCTCCTCCTCAGTCGGCTTACTACTTTAGCCCCCTTTCCATATTTCTCTCTATTTACGATTCAATCCCTCTTCTTTTTTACTATTCATATTTCTTCTTTAAATACATTACCCAAACAAATTTTCTTCATTAATTGCGCTTAATTGTTTGCTCAGAGATTAGCAAAAAGTGTTGCAAAAATTGGCTGAGGCGGCCGATTAATCGGCCTCGGCCCTGGAACTTGTAGGAAATTACAAGGTAATCGGCCGATTAATCGGCCGAGTCAAGAAAATCGGCCAAAAATCGCAACTCGGCCCCCGACCGCCTCGGGACTGATTCACGATTTTTGCAACATTGGCAAAACCCGTAAGTTTATGATTGTTCATCAAGGCATCAATCATAATCAAGTGACGACTTACTTATGGTATACATATAAGTACGAGTGCACCATGACTTGTATTTCCTGCTGTCGCGTTTGGTATCTACGTGTGCAGACAGTTGGATGACACGTGTGCACTGGACACTGAAATGTCTTACGAGACCAAGTACGACCCGAGAATGCTTATATATTGGGTTGGGCTTATCCGATTTTATGGTATGCTTAATTGACTTGGGCTATTAATATCTACGCACGCTATCAGTATGTTTAAGTAAAACCTATAAACTTTGAAACATTAATAATTGTCGGAGAAATAGATAAAAGTAAAAGAAAGAAAAGTAGAGATGGAGAAGAGTAGGAGGGGTGGAAGTGAATAAAGTTGGAAGATGAATAAATTCACTCTTTCTTCTCCGATCGATCCATCATCGACCATGTCAGCATCAGCATCATCATCATGTATCTTCTGCTCCCAGATCATTTCCAACAATACCTCTACTAAGCTCCTTCACAGGGTTACTCTTCTTCCTTTAATCTCATCTTACTTAAAAAATATATATATATAAAAAAAATGCAAATTTTAATTTCCTCTTGTTAATTAAATTAAATTAAATTAAGGGCAATTGCAGGATGACAAGGTTGTTGCTTTTCAAGATATTAATCCTTCCGCCTTTAGGTTTGTTGCTTTCATTTCATCTTAGTCTCATTTCTACTGTTACAAACAAACATATTCATTCCTTAAACTAGCACCTAGGAACTTTGCCGATTGGTAGTATATGTATATCAGTTAGGACTTATTAGTCCTATGTGAGGGCCGATGTAAACAGCAGAGATCTTTCACCGCGTTTTATCCCCTGCATGCCTAAACCATCCATTCTTATTCTTATTTTATAGCATACCCAAAACTAGTATATGCTATCAATTCTACTACATCTTGCTCACAACCATACTACTTCTAAATTTCCAAATCCCATCATCACCCTTAATTCTACTACAAGTCTCTTTGCTTGCATTATTTACTAGTCTGCCTCCTCCATTCTTATACATAAATCCCGTCATTACTGAGGTTTTGATTTTCATATAAATTGACCCAATGGATGGATACATTGATAGGCATTACTTGGTGATTCCCGTGGAGCACATTGCCACCGTCAAGGACCTTCAACGGCGGACACAAGACTATTCTTTGGGTATATTACTCTTTCTCTTCCTCATATACAAACCCATAATTTCTATCTTTCAACTTTTCTTTCGTTATCTTAATCTCCAGTCACTCACATGCTAGATGTCGGCCAAATGCTGCTAACAAGAGATGCACCTAATTCTACTCACTACAGGTAGTACAATTTCATCAATTAACAACCCCGGCATTTCATGAAGCTTGTCTATTTCTTGTCTAAAAGCTTATACGTTTTGTTTAACTTGCCTACTGCTAAAATAAGGACATCTTCTCAACCTTATTCATCTAATCAGACAAATCACTAATTTGCTCATTATAAAAAAAAGAGGCTGTTTAATCCTTTCTCTGCATACATTAATCTTGCTGATCAATATATTTGATCCAGATTTGGTTTTCATCAGCCTCCCTTCAACAGCGTAAACCATCTCCATCTGCACTGTTTGGCACTTCCGTATTCACCAAGGTCTGCAGATTTTCTTTCATCTAATCATTTTTTTCTTCTTCTGATGGTTAAAACTTTCCAAAACAAACATGTTTGCAAACAACCAGTTTAACCTCTCTAAAACTCAATTCAGGTGGAAAAGGGTGAAGTACTCATCTTTGGGACCGCTAGGTGGATTCATTGAAGCCCGGAAACTGTTGGAAAGATTGAAGCCATAATTTAACTCTACGTCACTAGCAAGTTATTCACAGGTCCTCCACCCGCTAATAATCAGTTATATGAATTATCTTATCTATTTATTGGTCATATTACATACAAATGCCTCCTTTGAAAGGATCATGGCCATAGACAATAGTACATACATATGTGTATCTTTATCTGAATTGATTTGCATGCCGACATTGAAAGGATCATGGCCGCAATACCTGTCAATAGTTGGATTGAAGTTATTTCACATAGGCATATAGTTAATATGATTATCCATCTTGATGAACTCACATGGTTACAAGTTTAATATATTGGTCCCTCTAAGGTGCCTATAACGACTGATGCTTTGCATGCTATGATGATCCATTTTGACTATCACGGGTGATGTCCTCTGTAAACAGAAACAAACACTATGTTAGTGGCCTAATCTAACTCAGACGATAGATACAAGGAATCGGTTTTGCTCTGCGATGTAAGCTAGGCTTGGAATAGAAAGGAGTTTGTAGTTTAGAGTGAACCTTTTACTAGACAGCAACTGAAATGAAAACAAGCAATCACATTATGGAGATGAAGAAAAGGGAGATATATTCTAGAAAAAGCAAGTTCCTATATACAATATCACATGGGAGATCCCAATAGCTAAACATAAATGCACTTCTCGAATATACGTTGTACTTCAAATTTCTAATCAGTTTGATTCTAGTGGAACTTGGCCTCATAACCTTTGTTTTGAAGATACATTTGCTCCCTTTTCCAAAGAACTTTTTAGTCTGCATGCAAGGGGATGAAACTTTTGGCGTAAGGTTATTAATTTTCCCTTGTGTTTTACTAAGCACTATGCACATGACACGTAGAATTCAAACTCAGATCAGACAAATTAGCTTGAACAACATCCAATTAATTAAGCAAACCTAACTGGGTGATTCTGACATATATAGGTGCTAATTGCTAAATGGTCTGATACTTTTGTATCACTTTCTTCCCTTCAATCATGTCTATGGGTTAACATCAACCTTTGTGTTATAGTTAATTAAAAAAATAAATAAATAAATAAATAATTATGCATGTTAATCATGATGAATGAAACAGACATTTAACCGTTACCGATAGGCTGTGGCCTACTACTAAGGCCAGCACCAAAGTTATTTCCAGTTGGGATTCTGATATGTTAAGAGATCAAGTATGTATATTTACCCTATGTGCAGGTTGGCTTGTGTTCGTCTAGCCCTATTACCACAAAGTATCACATGTATAGTGTGTGTTGCACCTAAGGACAGCTCATGCACATTTTAGTGTTGTACTGCTTGCAATTCATTTATAGTTAGCTTCTTTGATGTTAACACAGATGGGCTACCATATAGGGTGTAACCATCCTAGTTTCTTTTTCTGGTTGCATTTTTTTTTCCTGGTCATGAAAACGTGATCATTTTCCCTTTAGGAACTTTTGTTTGTATTCATACATGTATATGTGGATACTTTGGCCTTAGCAATTCTTGCCTTGCATTTCGTGGTAGGGTTGTGTTCTTCCAGCTTTAATGCCACCGAGCATCACATGCATGGTGTGTATTTTCACCCAATTACAGCTCATACCGATATTTGGTCACAAATGTGTTGGTCCTTTTTTTCTTGGAAACCTTTAGTTTCTAAATGAGATAGTAAAATATGCATTGCATATGCCCCTTAAAAGGTTAACATTTGCACTGTATTTCTCTCAGCATATGGGTCATGCCGCAGGGACGGAACTTGAACACTCTTGGTGGGGGGGCAACTTGAAACGTATTTATTTTAGGGGGGCCGATATATACTACGATGAAATTTTTGTATTAAAAATGACTAGAACTATATACAAAAATGTATAAAATGTACATAGGATCAAAAATTTTAGGGGGGCCGCAGCCCCCCTCGGTCCCTTCTAAGTTCCGTCCATGGGTCATGGGTTACGTTCGAGATTAAAATTAGATGCAGAGGCCCTTTTTGGTCATAGTTTTTGCAGGTAAATAGGTTGTTAGTTATAACACTGGTGTAACTTCAAAATTAACTCTCAACAGGTGAATCCCAAATAGAATAATTAGATGCAAGCATGTTTTTTTGCTGGTGTTAAAATCTGATTTATCTTATGTTAGGAAATAAGGTCATCGATTATTGAAAAGATGGTAGAATATGGAAGATGATATATGCATTTCAAAAGACAAATTGAATGTAAAAATATCGCTTTTAAGGGTGTATGTGTATGGTCATGAAGGGAGGGGGACAAGTTTTGTATTACGTGGTGGATGCATTGTCATTAGTTGAAGGCTTTGTTAGATACTACTAGAAAATAAATAAAAGACAAACCATTAGGAAAATGACATTGTTCGCATATAGTTGACTTCATGTATGGACTTGTGGTCACCACTTTTTTTAGTTAGCAATTATATGGGTGTATGATTTTTCGGTCAAGTATCCTTTAGGGGTAGCATTGCAACTTTATAATTTTTATTGTATCAAGAAACTTCACTTGAGCAAAAGCGAGGGGTTTTAAACTTTTGCTGCGATTTTGTTTATGTAGCATGCGCTATTTATGTTGGTGTAAACTAAGAAGTTTTAAAAGTTATTTTCAACGGTTCATTTAGTAATCTCTCAAGAGTGAAGAGACATTCAAATTCAGAACTAGATACCACCTTAAAATAAGATAATATTATACAGTTCCACAAATCTACCAATAAACGTAATATAATAGTACTTTTGATGTATTATATTGAGAGTTTGGCGCACAAATGATTAGGTTGATAGAAAAATAGATTAATAATAAGACGGGAAGGGCAAGCAAATGATTGTTTGGGTGGTTTTGCCAGCAAATTCTTGGAAAAGGATTGGTTTTAAATGCATGGAAACTAGCCAACAACTATCCTTCTTTTTTGATAGATACATGCCAATCATATTCTTTGTCTCTTGACCCCATACGCTTTCATATATACTTTAGCATTTTTGTATCTTTTTGAAACTTGTTTCTAGTTACCTTTTTTACTCTATGCCCATAACGTGTGACGAAATTGTTTGACAATATGAATAGTAGGAATTGCTGAATCACTTGTCATCCTACTATGTCTAGGAAGTTAAAAAAAGAAGGAACTGTTATAGGATAAGCATTTTATCTCTAAAAAAAAGCATTTCATTTTTGTCGTTTATTGTTTTTCATTCTTTAGGTTATAATAATGGTTGTACGACTCCCTTACTTCATCAGGTGGTCATATAGGATAAACATGAAAATATCGTTCGAATAGTGTTAACTTATATTGTAATTTCTTTTTACGGTTTGTATCCATGTGGTCATGGCTGTTTGGTATCATCTCAGTAAATAAAATGAGATATGATTCTGGGACTGCAAAGCTAATATGTAGTTTGGTTAGACATGTGTTTCTAGTGACTCCCTTGAACAATTGCGTTTTTTCTTCTATTAATGGGGTTGGTAGTATCTCCATTGCATTTTGTTTTTTTTCTCTTGGTTTTTTAGGGAATCAGCCAAGAGGTTGAAAGCTAGTCATATACAGCTGTGTTTTGGTATCACATGAAAATATGAGGCATGCTTTTCTTTGGTAGATGTCATTTTTAAATATTATTAGTCTGGAGATTATTTTGCTATAAAAGCTCATCATACTTTTAACAGAAGGTGATCATAAAATTAAACTTGCTTGCTGTTGTGAAATTAATAGCAACTAAATTGTTTTTCGTGTATATATATCTTGGACGGATGCGATGAGTTTGATATTTTACGGGAATTTTCCTTAATAGTTTTGATCCGAAAATTTTCTGCTATACTTTGAAGTAGGCAAGCATGATATGTTTGCTTCAAAATTCGAATACAAGTTTATATATTAAAATACGATATGAAATGATTGTTGTACATAAGGTTTCATTTTTATATAAAGAATAAGGGCTAATTGCATAAGAATGTAGTTTATTTGTCACTTTTTATAGTTTTGTGCAGGTGTTTATTTATTTATTTTCCTTATGTTGTAGCGTACTTTTGAATTTGGTTTGCTTGGTGTATTGTGTGACCGGGGTTGTGTGTACTATTTGACCATTTTACCTTTCAATTTACATATTCTTATTTAAATGGGGGAAGGATAAATCGATCAAATTATATAAACAACTGGTCACCACGATATACAAAAAAATAAAATTCAAAAGTATGATACATCAATCTAGACAGAAATAGATGGTTAAACAAAACTATAAAAGTAGCAAGTAAACTATATTTTCGTGCAATTAGCAATAAAAAGTGGTCATTAGTTTCTCATGCGCCACCTACAGTATATTTGGTGTTTACTTGTTAGAAGGCAACTTTTAGGTAGAAAGCCAAAGTTTATGGACCAAAAATTATTGTATCCATTATTCAATTAGCAGAAAGCTTTAAAGTTAAGTGTGTGCAATTTTATCTTTTTAACTTTATGTTATGCTATCTTTTTTGTTGTTGAGAAAAGCACCCATATACATAGTGTAATACAAAAACGCCCAAAAATTAAATCCATTTTGGAAAACTTCCACGGGGTTGCATGAATTGTGGTTACGCCTGTGTGGCCTCTACATCCTCAAATAAAAAAATACCATCGTACATTATTCATTAAAAACTTGTATTTTAAAAAAATATTCAAATATACAAGTTTGATAAGGCATGCATGAAAAAGGATTAGTTCTACATTCAGGGGCGGAACTACTTATTGATTATGGGGTGGTGGTGCCCTCCATGCTTTGCCAAAAAATATCAATTTTTAGTGTAAAAATATTTTTTTTAGAGCCATTTTATTAAAGTGCACCCCATCACAAAATCGAATTGCTTCCATCTTAAAGTCAAACAATGTAATTAAAACCTTATATCTCTATTTTAATCTTAAAAAAATATTAGTTTTCAGTGTAAGAAAAATAAAATATACGGAGTATGACTTTTTTTTATTAAAGTGCATCATGAATTAAAAAAAAAAAAAAAAATGCCCTCGTCCACTAAAATCCTAGGTTCGCCACTGTCTACATTGATGTTATGGGAGGCACACGTGGTCATCACTATAACCACCTCCAACTGTGTGCGGTCCTCCAAGACTTGTCGGAAATCGCTAGTTGACACTCGTTTGGTCATGCAAATCACTAGAGATGTTTGTTGGTTAATTAGTGAAGAGAGTAAATGTTGAAGTGACGGTTGTAAGTAGGTAAGTAGGATGACAATTACGTTCAATCTTATTTTTACAATAAACATTGGTTTTGCGAAGTACTAGTTAGGTCATATACAACAATTCTCACACCATCTACTACTATCGCTTCGATTTACTGACGCTGATTGTAGCATTTTCCTGACATTACAAAAATAATAATAATAAGAAAAGAAAGAAAGAAAAAAGGTACATATCGACGAGGAGAAGAAGGAAATAAAGTTATAATTCCCTGTTTACCCCATCCGTACCACTCTACTAACCCTAAATGACCCACTTTTTTTTTCTTTCTCCAAATACCCCAACGGGAGAGGGTCGCCTCAGAATCTTGGGCGGGTGTATTAAGATAGTGACATGTGTCCCTATACATGTCCCCACCAAGTACCTTCATGGTACCACTTACAATATGTACTTCTTGGGCGACTGGACCCATATTTCTTGGGCGACTTGTCTTTTTTTTATCTTTTTGTTAAAAAATTAATAATTGTGTTAAGTACATTTTTAGTCCTTGTGGTTTGCTTGGTATTTCATTTTTAGTTCAACTTTTTAAAATTTTATAACCACTCATATCTTATCTTTATCTCAAATCTCTATCTAAATTAAAAATTCATCCAACCAAATGCATATTAAATTCATCCAACCGAATACAAAAATTCATCCAACCGAATACGAATTGGTCATAAATTTGGATCAAAAGGGCAATTTCTAAACTGTGACCATATATACGAATTGCTTATAAGTTCATCCAACCCAATACAAAAATATATAAGATCCTAGTAAAAGTCAAAGGCATTGAGTTTAAACCATGATTTACTTGTCACCTGGGATTCTCAAACTCGTTTCATTTCCACATGAACTAACATCATCAAGGTAACAACACCATTGTTCTTATCAATTCACCTTTATTAATCTAACAAAAAAATGATGCACCACACATCTGTATGAATCACATGCACATCATCTCACTCTTCATATTTAAACTGCAACAACCTTTTTTTTTTCTTTTTCTTTTTTAATAGATCTATGTAATTATATTGTAGATCTAAATATTTTTTATAGATCTATGTCTCTTTTTAGTTATATAGGTTTTTCTTAAAGATCTTCATATTTTTTAATAGATCTATGATTTTACTCACGCCGGAATCTGCTTACTCCTGCCGGAATCTGCTTAGCCCCGCCGGAATCTTCTTAGCCCCGCCGGAATCTGCTTTGCCTCGCCTGAGATCTTTTGTGTTTGGTTTTAAAATTTTTACTTAAGCTTCTTGTGTAAATTTATAAAGATTTGTGTATATGTTTATCAGATTTGTGTTTGTGTTTGGATAATGGATTTGTATATGTTTGTATTTGTGTATATGTTTGTATTTATGTTTATGTATCTGTGTTTATGTGAATTTGAAAAGTTGACAAACAATGAAATAATAAGTAAATTACAAGGACCAAAAATGTAGTTACTACTTTTTTACAAAAAGACAAAAAAACACAAGTCGCCCAAGAAATATGGTCCCAGTCGCCCAAGAAGTATACATTGAGAGTTGTACTATGAAGGTACATATGATGGGGCCATGTATAGGGACACATGTCACTATATTATATTATCCGCCCAAATTTTAGGGGCGACCTTCTCCTCTTGGAGTATTTGAAGAAAACAAAAAATGGTGAGGGATTTAGGGTGAAGAGATAGTACGGATGGGGTATTTGTGGAAATATCCCAAGAAAGAATGCATACGTGGGTGATGATTGTAGAATAATTCTACATCCACTCAAAATTTACAAAAAAAAAACCCACTCGCTGACGTGTCAGCGAGCTGATTGGTTGGTTTTTTGTGGGCCACAAAAAACCAACCAATCAGCTCGCTGACACGTCAGCGAGTGGGTTTTTTTTTGTAAATTATGAGTGGGTGTAGCACACCTCGATGATTGTATGGGTCTGGAAGTTAACTCAAAAATATATGAGCCCCACTCAAGAGAGGTACATATTGGGGTGTACGACCTTACAGTAACATGCCACGTGTACAATATGCCCATGGAGCATGAGCTGGCATTTTTTACCTCCTCATCATTATCCATTTCCCCAAAACCTATCACTACTTTAATTTACTTTCTCACTTCTACCCTTCAGAGATTCTGCTCATTTATCCTCGGTCAAAAATTGTGTTCAAACAGTTTCGTCATTTAGACCGATGGTGATGGCAACCATAAATATTATGATCATATTTTGTTACATTAGCATTACATTAGTTTTTTTTTTTAAGAACTACACTAAATCATAATTTACTAATATGACGACAACAACCACAACAAAAAGCGTATCTCACAAAAACTAATAAAAAAAATACACACAAAAGAGAATGAAATTTTCGATCAGTAAGCTAACCATAACTTTGAAAAGGTTGGGGGTGACCGGTCACCAAATCAGCTAATGGAGGAAATACGGTCACTAATTAGCAGAGACGGAGACAGTGGGGGAGCCAAGGGGTGCTCGGCCCCCTCCAACACGTTCAATCGCTTTGCCATTTACCTTATAAAATTTAAGCATATGACGCAACTATAGGCAAATGACCCCCCTAACCTTTGAGAAAAAAATTTCGGCCCCCTTATTCCTAATTTCTAGCTTCGTCCCTGCTAATTAGGTTGGGGGTCAACCAACCGAGCCATTAGCATTTGCCTTATAAAACTCGGTCTAATAAGAAGATTTTAAGACCGTACTAATTACTGTCACTTCAACGATATTTTAGTTTTCTTTTTTTTATAAATAATTTTATAATCAACTTAATGTAATAAGATAATTAACTTCACTACTAAAATATACTCATTTAAACACAAATATACCTCACCAAAACACACACTACGCGACTCGGTCGATGCCAAGACCAAGTCTCGCAAATTTACCATCTAAAACGTGTGCTCCCTTGCCTCCGTAATAAGAACAACGCATCTTGCATGCTACTTAGGCAGCAAAGACTCGGTCGTCCAATATCTATTACGGTTAGTCTCTAAGAGACGTCATTTGTATATTTATAATAAACTGTTTATGTTATTTAAAATTGCTTTTCGTTTTTATTTAAGAAAATACAAAATTTAATACGGATAAAATACAAAATCACAAAACCTTTTACAAGAAACACAAAGCTGTAATGAACTGTTTATATTACTCCCTCCGTCTCATTTTTATTGTCCATGTTATCATTTTTAGATGTCCCAATTTATTCGTCCACTACTAAATATAGATACGAAAGTTTGATCAAGTTTACCATATTACCCTTGATTGAAATTATTATTGCAAACTTTAATGAATAACTTAATTAATTATTTAAGGGTAAAACTGTTATTCTGTTAAAAAGTAAGAAAAAAAGAGTTGTAATAAATGCATTTTTTTTTAAATTGTGTGTTTTTTGTCGGAGGACAATAATTTTGGGACGTATTTTAAATGTTTTCAAATTGTCATGCCGTGAAGCATAGGTTTAAATAATCTTGTATGTTATCTAGTGCAATTAATCTACCAAATAATGTGAGTGAAGAATTTGTTAATAATGTGTTGAGACTGAAGTACGTCTTATCTCCTTCTTTTGAGACTTGTTCTTTATATATATATAGGGATGTGTGTTAGATCACCTGTGAATTAAGGAATGTAATTGACTTCTAAAATCTTAATAATATTTTTATAATTATGTCTTAAAAATAAGACGTCAACCACATAAACAAGAAGAGTAAAATATACATTTTGCTTAACTAGACGAATACCCGTGCATAGCAACGGTTCCTAGCGGCAGATAATTAACGATTTGTGATATTGTGGTGAATGTTTTGTGTAGCGTTCAAAATAGAACGTGAACATATCATAATATAATTGCAAACGGTTGTACTACACGATAACTAAAGTCTAAGAAAAATTCTTAACATCTATCAAACAACATATAAAAACATTTATAGTTGCGATATTGTGATAAGTGTTTCGTGTAATGTTTAACATGAACATGAAAATATCAAAATAAACTAAAACAATAATAAAAAAAGTTGTAATATATTGGGTCTCTGGTTCGTTAGTAAGGCCCACGTATTTGTTAGTAAAGTCGAGATGGTACATTTCTTTCGATATTGTGATAAGAGTACCCGCGCATAGCGGCGGCGGTGTCTAGTTGTTGACAAAATTTTGGCGTCTACTACTATTCTTTCGAAAAATTGTTTTTGTAACGTTGGGAAATCATTTTCGAAGAACTGTGTTATCTTTTGGCATGGTTGCATAACGGCGTGTATTGTAATATTGTATGGTATCCGCATAGTGGCGACATCGAATATTTACCGATGAAAAGCTTACCGAGTTGGAATGTTGTTGAAAATGAAAAACTTTTATTAAAAGTAGTCGAGTACCCGCATCTTGTGGCAGTGGTGTATGCATTTCGTTAATTCTTGTTGCATTACGAGTATTATTTACGCCGATTATTTTATATTTGACAGTAATTCATCGACTCTCAAACAATTTTGGTATGTTATGAGTGTGTTGTTATTTTGCCAGCTAATGGCACGTAATGTTGCTTAGCATTACAAGAAAAACAATTTTAGTTCAAGTGGTTGAGCATTGTTTTTATAGTAATACTTTTAATCATATATATTAAAGATCTGAAATGATATTAAAGATCTGTAAGAGCAAGGGATACGGGGAGCTGGTTGGCTCGTGCCGTGGTGACCAGCCACCACGTTTGATTTTTTTTTTTTTTTGAAAAATCCAACGTTTTTTTTTTCAAACGGCAACACATTTTCTGATGCCAAAAGTAACGAAATAAAATATGATGACAAAAAATTTCTGGTGTCATTGAGTATTTTGCTGACGTGACAACACTTTTTGCCCAACGACACCACCCAACCAACTGATAGTTTTTAGCTAGTAGATATATCAAACTACAACCCCTTTTTAACTTTGCATAAACAGTTGGAGTTGAAGCATATTTCTTGGCTTCGTTTATCAACCGATTATTTCACCTCATTCATAATAAATTAATAATTCTTAATTTTTTATAGGTTACTTGTATCAAAAAAAAAAAAAAAAAAAAAAAAAATGACAATTACTAAGCATTGGGAAGGGATATTATTTGAATCAAAATTTCTCCATTATGTGAACCAACTTTCCTCATTTCCCAAGTCAAAGTATGTATTCACTTGTATAGTCAAAATATTCTGACATCACTACAGGCCTTGAGCCCACCAAATACATAAAAACCTATCTTGATTAATCTTTTTTTTATTTTTTCGTTAGATTAACAAAAGTAATTGTAAGACCTTTTGTTCATGATTTATCCCACTTAAATAAATTATTGAATCATGGTTAGGATTCAAAAAGTCAATGAGAAAGTATAAACTTCAAAAGAAAAAAAAAGAAAAAAAATCAAGATGTTTTGAATTGAATTTTTTTTTTTTTGAAAATTTTCTAAGTTTTTTGCGACTTGAAAATTTCAAGATGTTTTGAATTTAATTTTTTTTTTCAAAATTTTCTATATTATAAGTATATCAAAATTTTCAATGATTTTACACATCAAAAGTTACATTCGAATTTTAAGAGAAAGTTCTCAAGTTTTTTTTGAAAATATTAAAATTTTCCGAAAATGTTTAAATAATTTTTTATTATTTAAGAATTTCAAAAGTTTAAAAACATTCAACTTTCGAACTTTGCTCAAAAAAGTTTTTAATAAATTCAAATTAAAAGAAATTCTTAAATTTCAACAATATTATAAGATACTATCAAAACTAACCAAATATTCAAAATTATATAAAAAATAAAGGATTTTGCAACAAATATATATTAATATACAAAATATTACCACCATTAACGATCTACACAACAAATTTAAATATATTCCTACAATTTAAACTATAAAATTAAACAACAAAATTTAGCATCACATCACTAACAAAATTACTAAAAAAACAAACAAATTATAATAAAATTTTCAAATCATTTAAAAGATCATGGAGCCGGGCACACATTTTTTCCGGCGACTTTTTTCCGGCGACCACAAATTTTTTCCGGCGACCACAACTTTTTCCGGCGACTATGGTAGCTTTTCCGGCAGCGGCTGCAATCGGAGGCACTACAAATAAAATTAAAAAAAAATACGTTAGATCTAAAAAACGTAGCGTTTTACAAAAAAAATCAATAGGTCTAAAAAACGTATGAATCTGAAAAACGTATAGATTTAAAAGAAAATAGAACTCGAAAATAAAGCATAAATCTAAAAATACGTATAGATTTTCAAAAATCACATGGATTTAAAAAAAAATAGAACTCGAAAAAAAAAGCATGGATCTTAAAAATAATTTAGATTTAAAAAAATATATCACGAAAAAAAGCATGGATCTTAAAAATCATTTAGATTTTAAAAAACATATCCCGAAAAAAAAAGCATGGATCTTAAAAATCGTTTAGATTTTAAAAAATATATCTCCAAAAAAAAACATGGATCTCAAAAACGTTTAGATTTAAAAAAATAGATCTCGAAAAAAAAACATGGATCTGAAAAAAAAATGTATAAAACCAATATATATAAGAAAAAAATTATAGAAAAACTAACGTTCAAAATTATAAAAAAAATGTATAAAAACCAAAAAAACATGGATCTGAAAAAAAAAATGTATAAAACCAATATATATAAGAAAAAAATTATAGAAAAACTAACGTTCAAAATTATAAAAAAAATGTATAAAACCAAAAAAACATGGATCTGAAAAAAAAATGTATAAAACCTATGGATCTATTAGAAAAACTAAAAATCTATGAAAAAAAAATTATAGATTTACAAATAAAATCAATAGATCTACAAAAAAAATGTATGGATCTATGAAAAAAAAAGTAAATATATATACGAAAAAAAAATGTATAGATCTACCAAAATACCTTAAAAATTGATGGGTAGTGCGTCGGTTGGAGGCTGTGGTTGCGGCGGTAGGACAGGTGGTGGCGGCGGTCGGTCAGGTGGTGGCGGCGGTTGGGTATGGTGGTGGTGAGGTTGTGGTTGATGGAGAGATGTAGTTGTGATGTGTTAAAGAGAGAGAGAGAAGTGAATATTTGTGTGTGTGTGTGTGTGTGTTTGGATCAGGGATGTGTTTGAGGTGAGTGTGTGTGTATGTAATGAATAGACAAGGGCAATTTCGGTATTATTGAAAGTTCAGTTTTTCTCCTTGACTGAGTTTGACCAAATCTCCTTTATAAGTAGTTAAAATTATAAAAAATTGAGTTATATGATAACAACAAGTGAACTAAAGTTTAAATTTGATATGATGTTGATAGACGTTGTCTACAGCTTTTTGAACAAATTGTTAATGCTAATAAATTTAGAAGCTAGAAAAAGCATTACTTATTAATCCAAATTGTCAAAAGGAGCAAGCATTACTACACTTTTTTCCCTCTTTATATATCAACTAATTAATTAATTGGATAATATTATTATCGACATGGATAGGGTCGTTGTTGTTGAATGCTGACTTGTCTTTAAGTAAATTGATGTGATAATGAAGTATCTAATCTAAAAAAGAATTTATAATAATAATAATAATCCAGTTGTATGTATGTGTTTAATGGTAAACTAGTTGATGGTTAGTAGTACTAGTTGATGGTAAACTAGGTGGTGTACCAAAATTAACGTTCCACATAAACCTTCCCTTCCTTCCTTTAAAACCCCGCCATCCTAGAGCTTAGCTCCTATTCACTTCCATCACAAATTAAATTAAATGGCTCCTCCTTCTCGTTCCTCTGTTTTCATTTCTTGTTTATTTTTGATTACTTGTTTAACAACAACATGTTGTTATTCGAAGAAGTTGCTTGTATTCCCACTGACTCATTCTCTTTCAAACTCAAAATTAATCAACTCTTCAACTCACCACCTTCTTAAATCCACCACTACCCACTCCTCTCACCGTTTCCTCAAACATCATCAACAAGTCTCAGTCGCTCTCTCACCTGGTAGCGACTACACCATGTCCTTCTCTTTAGGAGGAGGAGGCTCTCCTAAAAGAAGAACAGTTACTCTTTACATGGACACTGGGAGCGACATCGTGTGGGTCCCATGCAAGCCCTTCACTTGCATCATGTGCGAAGGCAAATCCGACCCCAATACCACACCTGCTCCTCACAACCTCTCCTCCTCAGCCTCCCCTGTCTCGTGCCAGTCACGTGCATGTTCTTCTGTCCATATGTCCCAGCCTTCTTCCCACCTCTGCGCTATGTCTAGATGCCCCTTGGACTCCATCGAGATGTCTGAGTGCCAAAAGTACACGTGTCCTTCTTTCTACTACGCTTACGGTGACGGCAGCTTTGTAGGAAAGCTATACCAAGATGTTTTGGAGATACCCATGTCGGCGCCGCCTTCTTTGACTGTTGAGAATTTTACGTTTGGCTGCGCTCATGAGTCGCTTGGTGAGCCGATAGGTGTAGCCGGCTTTGGCCGTGGAGCTCTGTCGTTACCGGCTCAGCTCGCGGCTTATTCTCCTCATCTCGGCTCTCAGTTTTCCTACTGTTTGATTTCTCACTCTTTTGACTCTCACCGAGTCAGACAACCGAGTCCACTCATCTTGGGCCGACGCGTTGACTCGCCACAAGTCAACAACGAAAACAAAGTCAAACGGGTGAGTCAACCTCAACCCGATGACTTTGCCTACACTCCTATGCTTGAAAACACAAAGCATCCTTACTATTACTACGTGGGCTTAGAAGCTGTCACAGTTGGTAACCGAAAGATAACGGCGCCGTTAAATATGAGGACCATTGACAGAAAAGGTAACGGCGGCATGGTGGTTGACTCGGGTACCACTTACACCATGTTACCCGAGGAGTTGTATAATTCGGTTGTGGGTGAGTTTGGGAAACGGGTCAAGTTGGGTTATAAAAGGGCTGAGGATGTTGAGGATAAAACCGGGCTGAGTCCGTGCTACTACACGGATCAGCCCGCTGGTGGTAAAAATAATAAAAAAGTGTTAGTACCGCAACTAGTGTTGCATTTCGGGGGGAATTCGAGTGTGGTGATGCCCAAAAAGAATTATTTTTACGAGTTTTTGGATGGGAAAAAGGTAAAAAGGAATGTGGGTTGTATGACGTTAATGAATGCGGGTTATTTTCCGGATTCGGGTGGGCCAGCCGGGTTGTTGGGTAACTACCAGCAACAAGGTTTGGAAGTGGTATATGATTTGTTGAATAAACGGGTCGGGTTTGCTAGGAGGAAGTGCTCATCTTTATGGGATACATTGGGTTGACTTTTTAAGTTGGTGAGATTGACCACACGTGCAGTGTAGTATTTATTTTTTTATTTTTTTATGGAAACTTGTACTATGTAAATATTGAAGGAAGAAAAAAGGTTGTACTTGTACAGTATGAGCTGGCTTATTCACACTCTTGAGAAACAAGCTAGTCATTGTTGAGTTGAGTAACACCAAGTAACTTTTAAACAACCATTTATTATTCAATTCAATATATTTATGTTTTTTTTAAAAAAAAAAAGACGCGGGTAAGTGTAAGTGGAAAATAATTGAATCACATTTTTTCATTTTTGTGCTAATATCATATTGCAAGTTTCTCGATGAGAATTGTTTCATTTAACCATACATTAAAGTCTGGATCATTTGGTTACATAAAATTAGATATCCAAAACCGTTAGATTATGGACATTATTTTAGTAGTCGTATGTTAGGATCGAACTCGAGATCACGGGATTGCACACTTTACGTATGAGAGTTAAAGTTTAATAATTAAATGTAAAAGTTTATATTTAATTATTTATTACACAAATATATATAATGATTATTTAGTATTTAAAATAAATGACTAATGATCATTAGACGAAAATAAGGAAAGAATGTGTATGATTAATTGGTAAGTCAAGAAGCATCCGGAAGCCCCCTTGGGCCTAGATCCGATCGGCCAATCCACAAGGAGGGCACCTCCTTTCTTTTCTTGAACTCCAAGTTTCATACACTATATATACAAGGCTAAGGGTTAAAGGTTTGTATCTCTTGTGTACACACACAAACCCTAAACTTGTTTTCTTCTCCTTGTTTTTCTTGTAGTCGATCAAACAAACACCCTTAAAGGGTTGATCGATTTTCTTCATTAAACAAAAGGTTTTTGTTTAATTTTGTGTTCTAAAAACTAGCATTTACTTTAATTCGTTAATAGTACGTGTGTACAAGAACGTGATTCAAACATACTTTTGTTTGGTTTTTGGATTGAATTACAAAAGAGGTAAGGGGTAATTCTTATAATCCACATAAACCCTAATTAAGGTTCTTGAATTGAAGATTGCATTTGATTCTTGTTTGGGCTAGAATCACAAAAGTATGTTTATTATTTAATATTGATTAATTAATTACATGTTATATGATCTTGTTATAATTGCTTCTGCTATGCTCACTTGATGTGTTTAGTTTACAATATATGAATGTCATGATATCATAATTCCAACAGTGGCATCTAGAGCCGTTATAATGTGTAATTAATTATCGAAACGCATAAAAATTGGATCTTGATTCGTTTAGTTACATGTTTTTAGGGTTTTTTTAGATTCCTAACCCTAATTTCTTTTATGGGTCGATTTAGACCTTAAAGGGTTTTAGGGTTTTGGTTTTTGATTTTAATATGATTAGAAACCCTAGGATGTCATGTAATTTGTTATGCGTTTTAGTAAACGATCTTGGTGCAATATGTTAATTATTAAGCTTAATCCATGAAAAAGTGCATAATTGCATGGATTTTATATTGTGTGATAATTTAAATGGTTTAAATTATATATATATATATATATATATATATATATATATATATATATATATATATATATATATATATATATATATATATATATTAATTGTTAAGTTATATCGAAACATGTAAACTTATTAATAGATGTCGAATTGGGGAAGACTCAAATATTAAGTAATCAATTATGTGCTATGTGGTATTTGTTTAGTTTTGGCTTACGCAATCGATTCATCGATGTATGTGGCTCTTTTTCCTAGAAGAAGAAAGCCTTAATTGAATAAATACGTTATACACCTAGATTTGATTATTAATAAGACTATTGAATAAGATTTGCATGTGGCTACATGTTTTATACATATTTAATTGTTATGTTATGTAAATGCTTATTTAGTTATTTTATTTTTTATTTTATATTACTTGTTTTTGTTTATTATTATGTTAGACATGTTTATAAACGAAAAGGGTAATTTTTGAATAGAAAAATAATACGGACTAAATAAATGGCGAAATTGTTTTGGTTATAAGAGTAAATTTCAAAGGATTGGTTGATTGATGTTTTTGTACATAGTGTGCGAAAGGCGGACCGAAGGTTGCCATCCAATGTACTTGTAGAGAGGGGTTTTTAAAGCTCATGCACCTACCGGTTCTCTACAACTTCTTGGTTGCCAACTCTAGACTTACCTATATCACTATATTATGTACATTGTCATCTTAAGGGTGAATTCACCATAATTCCACAATGATTATCCGAAACACTAAGCCTTAGGGCTTATGCAAAAGTACGATATAGTGGACGATAATTGTTGGTAATTCTTTAATTGGTGAACCCGATACCTCAATCAAAACTTTGTTATTTTACTCTTAGCAAATTGGTAATAAAAATGTTTTGAAAAACCAATGTTATGAAGTTGTATGCATGCTTCTTCATACATTATTTTGATTACACGTCAAAATTTAATACCCTTATAAAATTAAGTCGAATGCCATCTAATTAAGAACACTTGAAGTTGTAATTTACCTCATGTGAGAACTTGGCGAGATTGCAATGGAGAGGTAAATTTCATAAATTCATTGCTAGCAGATCAACTGATGTGATGGATTTGTGAGTTTGCAGTTTTTAAGTTAGACGACTTAAATTGAGTAGGAAGTGAGATCTTGGAATCAAGGCATTAAGATGGGGATCAAACATGGTTACAATACAAAAGTTTTGTGATTGTAAATCCCATAAATCTAGGAATTGCAATATGATATTGGCAATTATTGTTCGACAATTACCTTGTTGAATACTACCATTACTAGCAGATCAACTGATGTAATGGTACTATGTCAATTTGGATCCTAGCTTTAAGAAAATACTACGGTTTATATTAATATTTACCAATGGGTATATTATTTTCTTAAAGACCTAATTATTGAAAATACTGAAATTGAATTTTGCAATTCGTTTTAATGTATTAATGCAACGTTCAAACCGTAAAAGCACTTTGGGCTTTGGTAAATTGATCTAGTTCTGTTCTCAAACAAATGTTTGATTAAGAAATATTTACTTAAAAGACAAAAGAAATCTCCTTTCTATGAAGGAAGAGTGAGGCACAATCCTATTCCTTTTCATGAATGAGAAAGGATAATAGGAATATTAGATATGTCTAAATTCTAATATAACTCGTAGCAAATTTTTAATTGTTAAGAAAATTGCGTACATTTTTCATAGGGATTTCATCATCCTCATTCGGTGATTAAATTCTTAGTAACAAATATGATATTTGGTTAACAGAAAATTATGTATGACATTTTATGAGTTATTATAATTAGAATCTAGACTAATTTCCGCAAAATGTTTAAAGACAAACTAGTTGTTTTAACTATTTTAAAGGTGTTACATACATTGTAGGATGGTAGACCTATTAAGGAAGAAATTACATGCCCAATTTTCAAGTTAATAGCATTTGGTGGATAGTCCATCATTTACGTAGTAGAATACACTTTTAGTACATAAGTAATTGTTACGTATGGACATTCAAAGGTGTAGGAAAGTTAAAAGCACACTATTTTCTTTCACTGGATAGGAAACATTTACAATGTTGTCAAATTCAGTGGGAGTATTGTGTACTTAGCACTGAATAAGGAATTATTGTAATGATCTTTAATTCAGTGGGAGTTACAAGCTTTGACATCTTGGTAGCTAAAGATGATTACTTTCCAAGTGTAGACACTCATACTTTTAAGGATAGTCTTGTACGTTTCCTTACTAGACATTGTTGTTTTACATATACTTGTTATGCTAAAATCTATGACACAATCATATTGAACATATAAACAAATGCATGGCATGTTGTTTATCAACTATATAAGGTTGTTCCATGCACAAGTGGGAGAAATGTTATCTTTAATGTGTGCAAGAAACAACTCATAAAGATATGATTTAATGGATTCTCTTGACTGAAAGGTAAGAGAATAAAGTTCTAATATGAATTATACTAATCTAATTCAAGAAACACTTGGTGTTACAATTTATGTTATGTGAGAGCTTAGCTAGATTGCAACAACAAGGTGAATTTCATATTTTCATTACTAGCAGATCAACTGATGTAATTGAACTATAAGAATTTACAGTTTCTGAATTAGATACCTATTAGAACATGTGTCAATATGATATCAAGACTACTTTAATATATACATTTATGAATTCTTTGAATGACATAAATTAATAAAGCAATCTAATGCTACTTCAATCTGAATATTTATGTATTCTTGGAATGACATAAATAAATGAAAAAATAATGTTATTTACATTATTGTGAAGTAATAAATTAACTTGAAATTACTATTGAAACCAAAAGATGGTGTTCATAATTACTTTAGTTAAACATGTTTATGTTTCATTGTAAAGATATAAACATAAAGTCTTTTAATTGTTACAAGACTTATAATAAAGTAAAACGTTATTTTGTTATGTTTTTTAATTAAGACATATACATGAAGTTATTAAATTGTTAAATGACTTATAACGTATAGTGGGATTACAACAGTTTATGTTTTCTTGTAGAGACATGAACATGAAGTGACTTTGTCAAAAGTACTTGTGTTATAAAGCATGTAATTGACTTGAAAATACTATTAAACCATTAAAATGACTTAGTTGGTAAATAGACAAGCCAAAAGAAAATATGGTTATCTTAAATATTGTTAGATTGTCTTACAATATTAATACTAATGAAATATCAAATGTTTATGGTATGTTCAGTTAGGAAAATCAAACTCTTGTTATATTGTTTGATTAAAGATAACTATGACTTCTTTTCTTCCAAAAGTTATCAAGGTTAGAATGTTGAGTATGACTTGGACATATTTAATAAAACTCCAACATAGAAGATTAATAAGACATTATCATATGATGGAATGTGATGAATCACATTAAGTCTTAAATTGAAGTTCTAAATTTGTTTAACTGCTTATGAAGAGGTTATTAACAAAGTTAAGTCAGGAACTGTCAATATGTATTTGTAATATCCCAAAAGAGAACATTGTATTGTTTCTTTATTTGCTAAGTATTTAAATATAGTCTTTAAATTACTAAAAGCAAGTGGGAGTTTCGATCTTTAAAAGATAAAATTATAAGATACATAATCTTCTAAAATACACTAGTAAATATCATGATTAAGTTTGACATTTGAATGTTAAATCTCAATATGATAATAAAGTTTGACATTTAAATGTTAAATCTCAAGATGATGGAATTATCATTCATAGAATAGCAATATATCTCAGATATTTGATTAATATGCTGAGGGCTATGGTTTACAGGATTATTGTAAACCTGATAATCATTATGATACATTACCAAATATGAAATTGGGTAAAGTATACATGATATGAATGATTAAGATGTTGTCCATAAAGATAATCAATTTTAGAAACTTGGTTTATCTTAATAGTTAGACTAGAAAATGAAGATGAGTTTCTTCAAAGATTAGGTAACCCTTGTGGTTTATATCTTTGTATAGAAATCATATGGTCAATATTGTGCACGTATTTAATGCATGTCTTATAACAAGATTATTAATCACACTTAAGCAATTAACGGTGATTGAATATTCTTTTCTAAGCACATTAATATATAAAGATTATGATTGTCATATTTATGAAATTGACAATAGAATATCAAAACTCTTTCTTGAGTGATTACTTGAGCGAGGACGATAAGTAATCAAAAGGAGTTTATGAATTCAAATAAATATTTGGAAGTGTACAAAGTGCAATAATCCATGGATGGATAAATGCATGCATCTAGAAGATTACTCTTATGTTTAATTGTTAAATCCATGTTTTGATTTATAATTGAAATAAGATAATTTCTAAGTATTCCTAAAAGCTAGTGGGAGTATTATGTTTAATTTCTTAAATCATATATGTTGTAGAACATATAAAAAGTAACATTCCATATAAGTTAAAAGTTATGTCTTAGTTTGGAATGAAACTTTACTTGAAAGATTTAGAAAATAAGACATACAACCTTGGAATGAATGTTTATTGTTGAAATATGTGCTATAAATGAATCTAATATAACATGATATATTATTTAGAAAGTCTAAATAGATATGTATGACATGAATAAAATCTAAGTATGATTCAATGATTTTTCATGAACATCATGTTTTGTTGTATCATGCTTGATTACAAGATGATTTGGCAATATTAATATCTAATTAAAGGTTATTAGATAACTTGTGTAATATTCTAAAAAGGAATATGTTTGATTATATAATCACATCCTAAATCTTGAACACCTTCCAAATTCTATAGATGAACAATTTTAAATTGTTGTGAAAATTGTCATAGCCAACAAACTTGAAAGTTTGAAGGGCATCAAATATTACATAATAGATATTAAGGTTTACAGGAAGTTTTAATAACATATTATTGTTGCATACAATGATGTTATTGAAATTGAGATGACACTCAATACTAGTTATGGTAAGGATTTCGTTCTTTGCTATATGTACTAGTTGTGCTTACTAAAAGCATAAATTGCATTATACATTAAGAGAATAAGAATACTTTAAACTTTAAAATGTTTGGAAGTTTAATTATCATAAATTGGTGGTTAAGGATGTCTCACATTTTTATGAAATATGGCATTATCAAAATAGTTGACTATGCACATATAAGAATTTTAATAGTTGAATTCTTGAAATAAGTATTCTTAAAATTCTGATAGATCAAAGTTGGATGATTTATGTCTTGTCAACAAGTATGAATGTCATTGCTTGAGACATAATTCATCAACAAGAGTTATCATGCATTGATCTATTTAGTATTTGGATAAGGGATGTTAAACAATTATCATGATAAATTGAAATACATGATATGTTTAATTTATAATATATTGTATCCTATATTTGTATGTTTAATCCATGAATAAATGTTATTCTAAATTGTCCGCTGTCAGTTAATAATATGGGAATATTATTAAATCAAGACAAATCTGAAGGTTGGTATAATATACTTAAAGTATATTGATGCGTAGACATGCCATTTCAGATGATATTCAATGATACCGAATATAGGACTTATCCCAACTACATGATGTTACTTTATGGATTTTGTTATTAAGTAAATCATGAGAAGTTATCCTCAGACTTGAGATGCAAGACAAGTGTCATGAATGTAGTTTGTGGAACAACTTAACGCTATACGTAACTGGTAGTCATAAGGGTTGTTTTTGGAAGTGTTACAAAGTTTGTGGGTTTTGCTTGTAGTCAAGAAAGAATTTGTTCCTTCAAATTTATTTTTGGAGTTTAATACTGCTGGGCCCCTCGTAGGGTTGTCAAGATGTTTGCATTGCCGTACCCAAGATCTCCCCTGAATATGTTCAGAAGATTTGGTAATCTTGATCAATCACAAACAACGAGAAACAGAATGGTTAATTAAGGAATGACTTTAATCCATATCCTTATTAACGTGGTATTAGAAACAAAAGGATAATAATAATGAGAAATCATTAAAAGGTTTTTCCAGGAGCCTTACTCGAGATCGTACTAGAGGCATCGAAGTGTTGCTAGACGCTAACCGATGTGATTACACTATTAAAATATGTCCAAGTGGGAGCTGTTAGATTATGGACATTATTTTAGTAGTCGTATGTTAGGATCGAACTCGAGATCACGGGATTGCACACTTTACGTATGAGAGTTAAAGTTTAATAATTAAATGTAAAAGTTTATATTTAATTATTTATTACACAAATATATATAATGATTATTTAGTATTTAAGATAAATGACTAATGATCATTAGACGAAAATAAGGAAAGAATGTGTATGATTAATTGGTAAGTCAAAAAGCATCCGGAAGCCCCCTTGGGCCTAGTTCCGATCGGCCAACCCAAAAGGAGGGCACCTCCTTTCTTTTCTTGAGCTCCAAGTTTCATACACTATATATACAAGGCTAAGGGTTAAAGGTTTGTATCTCTTGTGCACACACACAAACCCTAAACTTGTTTTCTTCTCCTTGTTTTTCTTGTAGTCGATCAAACAAACACCCTTAAAGGGTTGATCGATTTTCTTCATTAAACAAAAGGTTTTGGTTTAATTTTGTGTTCTAAAAACTAGCATTTACTTTAATTCGTTAATAGTACGTGTGTACAAGAACGTGATTCAAACATACTTTTGTTTGATTCTTGGATTGAATTACAAAAGAGGTAAGGGGTAATTATTATAATCCACATAAACCCTAATTAGGGTTCTTGAATTGAATATTGCATTTGATTCTTGTTCGGGCTAGAATCACAAAGGTATGTTTACTATTTAATATTGATTAATTAATTACATGTTATATGATCTTGTTAGAATTGCTTCCGCTATGCTCACTTGATGTGTTTGGTTTATAATATATAAATGTTATGATATCATAATTCCAACAAAAACAATAAAACAACACTTAGATAATGTTAAATCGCCTTCTTTTCTTAATGACATTTAGGGGTGTTTCTTTTTCTTCTTAGCTAACGGATAAAAACCCACTAAACATAATTAAGTATTTCTTTTTGCAGTGAGGCCTATTCATTTCCACTAAGAGGAAGTAATATACGATTTATGGTTTTATGGTGTGGTATTATGTAGCTTAACTGTCCACAAATTTTCTTCTAATGTTTGTGGTGACTCGAGTAGTTAAATCTAGAGACGAGATTTCTTTAAGGGGGAATAATGTAACAACCGTGATTTTTAGCAGGTCAGTTTAAATCTCGGGACGAGATTTCTTTAAGGGGGAATAATCTTATATTGCATTGCATTATGACAAAAGTACACATTCTATCTCTTTTTCATTAGAATACCTAGAAGATCTTTGACTTGGTTGGACAACTTTCTGATTTCTGTTAGAACTGTATGGTATTTCTTTGTGACATCTTCTAGAGATCCATTTAACACATCCAACTTTTCTTCCATCTTTTTTAACTCTTCCTTCTTTCTCAATGTAGCAGCCTCTATAAAGTTTGATGTTGGTTAAAGAACATGTGTTCTATAGGATTGGAAATGGAGAATCTGCATCTGCTTAGCATGATTCATGGTGTGCAGAAGGACATTTGAATAATTTTATTACTACTAGAGACTTATATGATGCAAGACTAAGCAATACTTGTAATGTAGCAAAATTAATCATTAATGGAGAATGGGGATGGCCAACAGAGTGGAATGCTAAGTTTCCAAGACTAAACCAAATCACAGTGCTAAATTTACAGTGAAGCTTAATTTATAAAGTGTGAACAAGGTAGATAACTAAAAATTTACCAAGTTGATTAATCTCCTCTGAGTATATCTGTTGGCTCTTCAGAATTTCTTGCCTCAATTCGGACGATTCCTGAAAGTTATGCATAATTTTCATAAAAAATTTAGGGAGAATTTCATCTATGTCCTTAAAAGAGTTATATATTACGTCAATATCAAACTGATTTTCTTTTTGATCTTGTTAAGATTAAAGGGTAATAATGGAAAAAATATTTTTATTTTATATTAAGATAATATTTCAATTACTAAAATCATTTATCTGGAATTTAGTTGTCAATTTGGACATATATGAGTTTTATTAAGTTTTCATAGGATATAGGTGTAATTATTATTTTTACAAGGATATTGTCAAAGGCAAATGCGAAAACAAAAAACACACCTTTAGAGATGCGTTCCGAATATTCTCAACTTGATTTTCAGCCTCTCGAAGCCTTACTTGTAAATCATAGACCCTTCTGTCTTGCTCCTCCCTTACAGCCTCTATAAAAACATGGTCAATAGCAAGTTAGTTTATATTATATCATGTAAATTAGTAATTAAAGTGTGATGCGTGGGAATCGCAACAGGCTTTACCTCTCAAGAGATCTTGAGATGCTTACAACCCCCACCAGGCAGTGTACCTGATCGTTGTAGTATAGTATAGTGACAAGTACCGGGGGATTGATCGTTCAGCTTAGGAATAGTGTCGCTAGGATTAGAAAGCCTAATTACTAGTTCTAAAGGTGAGGGATGATTATTTTTGTATTTTTATATTTTATGGAAAGCAATTAAAATTCTCGGGTTTGAAAGATTTGGGCGGAATTAGTTGCTAATCAACTAACCCAATACTAAGATGCAATCAAAATAAAATACTAAAAATGAAAATAAACTAATTTATACTAAAGTTGTGAGCAGTAATTGGAGAAAATGTGTTTACTTAGATTTCACTACTCCCTAGATATCTTTTACACGTTAATTACTTGTTATAATTGTATGGATGACGGATCGTATTCCTTAATACCATTCATGGGGTGGCACACATAACTCCCCAATTCTATGAGCTCTTATCTCCTCCTACACCATGCCCAGCACAACTATAGGGATTGTAAACAGTGGCTCATGCATTAAATACAACCAATAAAGACCTAGTGCACGTTGGTTCATGTTTCTTAAGACGTTCAAGCATGTTACCAATTGGAGATCTGCCAGTTTTCTTAAGCCTAACATATAAATCATTCATCCAAGACAAGAATAAACAAGTAATCAACACATAATCAATATCTAGGTTTCATTAGATCTAAGCAAACACAAGATAGATCTAGCCAAGCATGATGGAATTAAGACAAGAACACGATATAGACAACCAACACATAGACATATTGATTGAATTAGAAGAACACTTCTCTTTATTAAACATGCAAGGTATCAAGGGGTTGGAACCCTTGAAAAACCTGTAAAGTTACACCAAAATCGTACTTAGGGTTTCTCCCAAAACTTCTCTCTTTTAAATGTGAAAAATTAGAAAACTATATATAGGAAAAGGGTTCTGACGGCGTCAAGACAAAGCTTGTGACGCCGTCACCTCGCCGCCAAAACAATCCTCGGACTGCCTAGATCTACATTTGACGCCGTCAAGTACAAATCATTTCCAGGCCGTCATGACTTTTACTCTTGACGCCCTACCTTCATGACGCCGTCAAATCTCTTCTGGATCGTCATGGAATTTTACTCTTGTCGCCGTCAGGGAACTACTCTTGACGCCGTCACCTACTGTTCCCAGCAAGGAAAATTAAGACTTTGGCGTTTTCTTCACTTTTATGCTCCAAAAACGTCCGAATTGCTTCCTTTTCCAGATTTCACTCCCAAAGTAGCTAAAATCACAAAAGGAACGATTTAGGGCAATATTTGATCAAATAAATTCGGATTCGGGCTTAAATGACCCCCTAAAAACGGATCATTTTTCGCCTCATCATATACCCTTACACTTGAGATTTGCTTGTCCTCAAGCAAATGAGCTTTTATTCTACTCAAAAGACAAGTTAGGGGTCATTTAACACTAATATAAAAGTAATTACAACAAATAATCGTTCCACTAAAGACCAATAGACAAGCACGGAGGTCATACACAAGCACCTCACAAATAGTGTTTAGATACTCACATCTCTCGGGTGTAATAAAGTGTAAATTACAATATGGAAACGGAAGATATCTCTCACTACCTGTCATAGCAAAGTAGATTACCATAGGCTTGGGAAAGGATCAAACCTCCCCCACATGGCGTAAGCACCTAGGATAAACTATCAAAGAGGTCTTTTAATGGGTTGTAACGTTAGGTGTAGGGATATGAAATACACGGTTTTGTTGGATAAAGGAAGTTTTACTGGTGGCGAGTTAACAATCTTGGTTAATTACATGTACAATATGGCGTTGCTAAGCCAAGACTAGACTCGACTTAAGCTAATAAACGAAAAATAACAAAAACATAAAATAAACATAGAATAAAAAGAGATGGTAGTCCGTATGTTTTTCTCTTATATATATATATATATATATATATATATATATATATATATATATATATATATATATATATATATATTTTTGCATACACTCTTACCCTACCATCCAAAATAATAAATCATAGGGAATGGGAATTCCCCTTACACTTGAATTTTTACATACTTTACAATAAACTAAATTAATGACTCGAATTTTGAAAATCGAAACACTTGGAGCACTTTTAAGATTAACGTACATATGGGGGTAATAAATGATGTTCTTCCCCATTACTCCATAAAATAAGTACTTACCCATGAGTCCTAATCGTCCCAAAACAATATGTACAAGGATATGACTCGACTTAGCAACCATGTAATCAATTAGATAGTTAACTTAAGGTTTAACAAATAACAATAATGCACTAAAAATGAGCGCATACACGGAAGGCTAAGGCGATTTGGTTGTACATTTAAGTGGGGTGTAACAAATTCTTCCTTTAAGTAAAATGCTTAAAGTTAGAAACGAAAAGATAGGCTCGGAGGGGTGTACTAGGGGTTTCGTGTACTAAAAATGAGTACAACGCTAAGGGTGTGGGAAAAATTAGTTGACTTAACTAGCCAAGTAATATGACTTAAATGGTCAAGTAATCATGATACGGGTTTAACACAAGGGTGATCCTAATGCCTCTTATCATGTAGTAAATCCTACTACACGAATGTAGTCTCACTAGCGGTCTTGGGATGCATCACTAACGCAAGTTCTAGAATCTAAATGCTACCGGTACGCTCATAAACACTAATGGTAAATGCTTTTCCTATCAAATCTAAAGGCGAACCTCACATATTTGGGTGGAAAATTTTTCTGAATATACGGTTACTAGCTTATAGACCCGTGGAATTCACGGGATTTTAGAGGGTTTTTGATTAAAAAAATTAAGTACGTGAATAAAGTAAGGAAGAATAACGAACGTAAACGCTATGAAATTTTCTTGTAACGTAATAATAAGTTATAAGTGATTGATAATATAAAATAAAATGCTTGTAAATATCTGTGTAATAAACAATCATTGTCTCGTGATCTCCAATATGTTTTTCTTCAGAAGTAAATGTATCTAGTGATCATTCTAACACTTCAACAAAAGGTCCATTACGTGAACACCTAATAAGTTTAAAAAATATGTAAGTAAAAGAAGTTTGAGATTTATAGTAAGTGTAAATACAAAAAATGGCACAAAACATGATATATGTATAATGTACGTATCTATTGATCGTTGATCGTAGACCTTGAAGAACTTCTTTATATACTACATTTACAGTAGTTTTTGATAGGTTACCATCCGCATCTGAAACAACAACCTTCAACCGGTTTTGACATGTGAAAGAGCCACGTATATTTGTCCATGTGTGAAAATAGGACGTGACAGATACAATCCCACTTTTGAAAGCGATTTTCCTTGGCTCTTGTTTATTGTCATGGCAAATGACACCGACACAGGATATTATTTCCTCACGATCTTTAGATGTAAACGTTTATCAGACGGAGTAATTCTCAACTGTGGTATGATAACCTTATTTCCAAAATGTGTCCCATTACTTATTTGTGCTTGAATAGAAGTCCTTGTTAATCGAACAACTTGAAGTCCTGTCCCGTTACACAATCCATTCGATTGATCAATATTCCTCAACAACATTATCGAGACACCAACTTTTAACACAAACCTATGGTTTGAAACACCTGAGAACTTTAGTCCATTGATAAAATCTGGTGAGAAAACAAATTCATCGTTTGATGTGCCACGATCAGTTTTATCAATACTATTGCAACTAAGTTAAACCATTTCCTCGAAAATGTCTTAAGCAAATGATCATTTATATTGTTGACCACTTCATTGGTCGGAGCAAGAAAGGGCTTTTCTTGAAAATATGACGGATCATCTATGTGATTCAAAATATTTGGATAGGTAAAAAATGGAATAAAACATGTCATACGTATATTGTTCATACCTTTTGAACCTTGATCATAGACATTAAAATACTTCTTTGTAAGCAACATTTGTAATAGTTTTTTATAGATTATCATCGGCATCACAAACGACAACCTTCAAACCTCTTTTGCTTTTGACGCGTGAAACAACCACGTATAGTTGTCCATATGTGAAAACAGGACCTGGCAGAAACAAACCAACTTTGAAAGTCATTGCCGTTGGCTCTTGTTTATTGTCATAGAAAATGACACGGACACATGACACTATTTTCTCATGATCTTTAGTGGTAAACTTTTATCAGACGGAGTAATTCTCAACCTTGGTATGATAACCTTGTTTCCAAAATGTGTTCCCTCAATTCTCACGATCTTTAGCTTATAGACCCGTGGAATCACTGGAATCTTGAAAGGAATTATTCATTAAGGAGTTTCGTGTGTGAATAAAAAACAACGAATGTAAACAGGTTCCATTATGTTTTTAAGGGACTTAAAAGTAATATGTCAGTGATAGATAAACAATTTGGTTTGTGACTATCAAAATAATAAACGTTCATGTATCGTCTTCTTTGACTGATAGACACATTTAAAAAGGAATTTGTTGTTAAGAGTAATGTAATTTATAATAGACCTTAAAGTAGTTCTTCATAAACAACGTTTGTAGTACTTTTTGAGATATTACCATTTTTATCATAAACGAAGCCTGCAAAGCTTTTTTGCTTATTACCCGTTTAATCATTGAGGATATATATTCATTAAGAAGTTACGTGTGTAAATAAATTAATAATCAACAAATAACGTAAATAGGTTATACTAATTTTAGAAGGAAATAACAAACGTTGCGTCAATGATATGTAAAGAACTTGGTGTTTGACTATTAAGAAAATAAACGGGCATACATCATCATCTCTAGTTGGTTAATAGTTTTACAGAGCAAAAATATGCAGTCAACATCAAACACTTGGTTAATCCGTGTTCATTGCATGAACAACTAAATATGAAAAATAACATAAGTCAAACTAAAAATGTTGTTGTTGAACAAAAGTCAAGCTTACATTTCATTAACAAAGCAGCAAGATCACTTTGTGGACTCATGGAGCACGTAGAGGTTACATGAATGCTTATAGAAATATGAAATATGGAGTGCGCAGTTCTACCTCCCGACATCAACAAAGATGCGATACCACGGGAAGCAACGTTTAACACAATATCACTCTTTCTTCTTATTCGAGCAGGTGTTTTTCCATAGGAAGGTCTTCCTTGTACCTCCGTAGCCGTATACAAAATAAGCACCTCATCTTTCTAGTTTAACGGAGTTCATTTTTGTCGCATACATACCTTTATGTTCCGAGGTTAAAGTGATTACCAGTGTTCATATTCAAATTGTAACTCAAATCCGTATACAAAATAAGAACCTCATTTTCCTGAAAATAAAACATTTATATTTAATAAACCCGGAAGATCAACCGCGAAACAATGAGCTTTAAAATCAGAAAATTGTATCTTTGTGAATCAGATCAACAAATGAGCTTTAAGATCAGCGGCAAAACATTCACATTTCTGTTGTAAGAATCCATTTGCCATTCAAAATAGCAATGATAACTTTTAGTGTTATGCACCAGTTGAATCAGATTCAACGATCACATTGGTGACATCCTTTCTCTGGTATTTAGACATTACTGCCCCGTTACCTCTTGCAAAATAAACTAACCAAAAACATAGCAGTTATGCATGATTCATAACTTAAATATAATTAAATTTAGTTTTTTTCCTTTAAAAGAAAAAAGAGCAAAATCTATGTGGTACAAATGCAACATACATGTTGGTATCTTGTGGTTATCCAATCTACACTTTAGGTGATCGTATCGAGTACAACTCAACCAAAAACATAAAACAATTATTTGGTATTCATTGAAACTGTTGCATCCACACAGTTGTAACCATGGTATCTTGAATCGATGCATGGGTTGTCCACATAACCTTTGTTGCATCCACACAGTTGTTTTCTTTGCACTCGGTAGCCTCACCTGCAAATCCATATAGTAGAAATAATAAGTGACACACCAATGATAAATTAATATTGACCCATTTTTTACTAATGGTTTGATTTAGGTTGAGATTCATTTTAAAACAGATTAAATGAACCATACAAAGCAGCAAGTAGTACATTATCAATACTCTTTCTATGGCTCAAAATCAAGCTAAATTAAATGTTTAAGAACTAAGCTATTTGACCCATCTTAATTAGCGAAATCTGTACTATATGAAGAAAAAAAATTCCAATCCAAAGCAGGTATTTTAAGAACTAAGAATAGAGTACATAAACCGCAAATGGGTAACAATGACCAATTCCCAAATACCTGTTTCGTTGACTAATACGTGTTTCCAACACAATCAGTTACAGAAGACAACTTAGCACAACGGCCCTTAAACCCCTTAAACCATGATATCTAACCATAAAACCACTTAAGCTGAGCTGGAAAATGATACGTAGTCAAGAGTACCCCTTAATCGTAATGACATAATCGCTTATAAGCCGTCCATCCTAAACAACATCCAAACATCACAATCCTATATCACAAACCAACTTAAATAGGCTTTAAAGGGCATCTTTGATATATAAATTGTTCGTACAATGGTTGAGGAGTTCCTATTTGATAAAGAAAAACTGAACTCCAATGACATTAAGTTATGGCCTAAAAGTGGATACTTTTTTTGTAGTTGAAATTACTTGTTTTTTACCCATTTGAAATAAGATATTACCCGACTCTCCACATTCGTTTGTAAGCCTTGTTAATGTGGTTTAGTAGAGAGACTAACCTGGGCATATTATAAGCAACCCGGGTCATCAATTTTCATTGACAGTGTGTTCAGTAAGTTCTTTAAGCATTGAGTGTGTTTGTTCAATTGTGTTCATTCAGCAACCATAAATGTATTCTCATAATGAGCTACAATAACAGGTTGCTCCTTGAGACGTTGAGCCACAACCTGAACTACCTTTTTAAACTCTACAAAGAACGTGTCATGAGAAGCAGGCTGCACTTGATCAACACCACATGCATATATTGCCGGTGCTATGATGTTACTTGTAACCTGCACAATGAAAAACATGTTGTTCGTAATGCAAATCAGAGCCCAAAACAGATCACACAGTAAGCTACCAACCTAATAAAAACATATGTAGCAAACTGAAAACATCAAAGCATGAAAAACCAACTGAACTCGAGTCACAAAACGTCAACTTGTGAGCATGCCAAAATTAGAAGCATGTTCCAAACTTAATTCAACAATCATATGAGTACAACTAAATTAACCCAATGTAGATAGATAGATGACCAAAAGACGTATATGCTAAATTGATCAATACCTTAAACTTTACACACAAAAAAGTGTAGGTCAATCCTGATTGTCAATTCTATCAGAACTACAATCCAAAACACCCTATATATCATGTCAAAATTCAAATTATAAACTTCTTTCATATATAACCTGTTCCCAAAAGCCAAAAGTAAACGAACTGAAACGCAATTGCTAGTTGACATATTTGACCCGTATAATTTATAGTTAGATTTTTAGCTTAACATTCTTGACCCATTAGAGGTATATCATAACCAATATCAACCTATTTTTAAGTAAATGGGTCAAAACTCACATCTCTAGTATTTCACAAATTGGAAATACACTTTGGGCTACGATTGGACCAACCTGTTGACCCGTTTCCTTTTGAGTTTTTATACGCTCAAACCTTTAGTGTAAACAGAATTCACCAATTTATAAGTAAAACGGTTGGAATACATACCTGACTGTTAGTAGATTTAGGCGCTTGATTTTCATACTAAACATGTAGCATAACCACCTCTGCAACTTACAAATGAAGGGTTGACCTTAATAGACGCAATCAAGGATGTTGTGTGGTGCACTTGTCGTGGATAGTTGTTCCTATATCCAACCATATAACCCACCTGCATAAAGATCAAAAAATGGTCAAAAAGATTATATTTTGATGACTAATCTACTAATTCATCTTTCATTGTTATAGTGTTTCATACTTTGAACAAAGTCATCGTCAATATATTTTTAAAAAGAGCTAAACTTGGCATCCATATGTATTCCAAGCATTGTGACTATTTTTTGCCAATGCATGAAATCAATAACCAAAAATTGTGTAAACCTGATTGTGTAATATCATGTATGTTTCTTCATTCTCTTCGCAGACAGTATATTTTCGCTATAATGGCTGGTATGGTACCGGAAATAATCACAACGAAACGTAAATAAATTACAATTCTTCAAAGCTGCAGTCTTCGAACCATATGGGGCTGTTTGGGATTGATTGGTAAACAAACTCACGATTGTAGAACAGACACAATAAGATTATTATTATTTTTTTAACTATATCTGCAGGCAAGTTTCAAGGTGTAATATCACCCATGTTAGGCCAAATGAAAGATTTATATAAATATAAGAAAGTGAGTAAAAGTGAAAAATAAATTATAAAAAGCTAAGTAATACCTGATGGGATTTTAGATCGACTACAACGAATGCCTAAAATCAAATGAGAAAAAATGTTGGTTAGTTTATCTAACTGCATATAATGCCACATTTGCGGGTAAAACAGGCACGTACCATAAAAGAACCTCCTCGTTTGATAGGTGATTGAAAGAGAAGACATTGGCATTCCTACAGGCAATTTATAGTCATATCATTATAAGGTAGTCTGTACATGGAGTATATATTAGTAGACGAAAGATAAAGACCTTGACTCGTTGCGCGGTGTCGCCTACCATTCCCGTTTAAATGTACAGAACCCGCTAGAGGCTGTTCAGCTCTTCCTGTAACGATAACGATAGCAGTGTCACATTATTAGGCAACCTATAATACGATCCAATATTGCCATCGTAAGTCTTTAGGAAAATGCAAACGCATAAAGTGACCTACCCACACCTACTGACCGTGCGTGCTAGTTATTAGTACGTTGGAAATGATGGTGATGATAATCGGCACCATATGCGTCTTCCCACTGCTTGTAACTCCATACGAAAACACAGTGCCTATTTCAATTCAAATAACTTGTGTTGTTACATTCAGTCAACCATTAATGAAAATATTACAAAATTTAATTGATTTTTTTACCAAAAGGCATAAAAATGACCGGAATGCCATTTACGTTTTTAAAGAATGACAGTTTACCAATTGTGTATTGTTGTCAATTGTTGCTAGCTGAAAGTATTAGTTACTGAAAAATGACAGTTTTAAAAGAGTGTTCGGTTCTATTCAAGTTGTTTTTTTGGTAAAATAAAAAATAAAAAATATATATGGACCTTCATTTAGGACTTCCACTTGATGCCTTGCAAGCGTTCCTCTGAGTTTTAAAAGAGTGTTCGGTTCTATTCAAGTCGTGCAAGCGTTCCTCTGAGTCATATATGCCTAGTTAAGTGTTGTAATTATGGAGGAATACTTATTGTTAGGCTTTGACGTTTTAGTGTAGTGGTTAGTTGCCATGATAGAGAGAAACTTGATGCCGACATTAAAAAAAGAAAAAAAAGAAAGATCAATCTTATGAAAATTACTCTATTGAGCAGTAGCAAGATTACCTTGTTGAAACTCTATTACATTATGCACCATGCTAATAAGTCTTATGCACTCCATTAAACACCCCTTTTGCAGCCAATCGAAGTGCATTGCTGCAAAATAGATAAAGTCAAATTGATAAGCATACATGAAACAAAAACTCAAAAAACATATACTGTATTATATTTTTCTAATGCCTGAATAAAAAACCTATGATACACAATAGTGAAAAAGTACCTTAATGCAACGGCTCAAAAATATGTTATTTATAGAAATTTAAAGATTTTGAAAAAAAAGTGTTCCAGGTTAAACCATTTGATAACTTATTCAAACAAAACTTTAATTGAAATATTAGAACTTTTGTACAAAAGCAATTTAGTCATCTCACCCCAACCCTCTTCAACATGTTCCACAATCCATCTGACCCGCACATCTTGCTGCTTCATTAATACAACGCTCATCTAATCATCTCACCTCAATAAGGCTATTTATATAGCTCTGTAAAAAAGTCAGCAAAAAAATCAATTGAACATCCAACCATACCATGACAATCATCTCATCTAGAACCAATTGTCCTTTCTCCATGTATTCATTTGCAAGCCTCCCATTTTCAGATCCGGCTGCAACTTGCAAACTTCTGCTCTTAATAAATCTCCAGTGGCAACATGCACTAAATCATACTGCACATATGAAGATACATTGATTCAATAATTCTTCCCTAGAAGGAACTTAACCATAAAATGAATTGATACTTCAATTACACCAAATAAGTTTACATGGTAACAGAACAGAAAAACATTTCATTCCTGAGTTGCTTCTTTTGCCTGTCGAATCCAAATAACAAACATATGAAAGCCTCGACCTTTTGTATTCGGTCGACCTCGAGTGAGGAATCTGTAAAACATAAGACAGAAAACCGGTTCATCTAATTATATCATTATGTACAAATCATCAACAATGATAACATGACATCATGATATGATAACTGATCCAAACCAAGCCAAGGATTGAATGAATATCAAAACTTTTACCACACCATTATACTATAAAATCGCAAGAGCACTTACCTCTAATTATCTGAACCAAATTTAACCAAAGATTTAATAAACTCCAAAAGTTTTGTGAAGTCAACTGTGACACTAATCAAGCATACAACAAAACCTATATAATACTATTGAATTGAAATGCGTAAATTGAATCAAAGCAAAATCTATTATAAATGAATCGAAACAAAATAAAATTGATTATTAATAACAAAACATATCAAGCATACAACTAATAATTCAAAACCCTTAATACAAAAATTAAATAGGTACATACCGGTGCTCGAATGTCGACGCGTATGCAGATCGACAAATACACAATTATTCGAAAGACTGCATTTTGAAGGGGTTTATGAAGAAACAGTTATGGTTTTAACTTAATGGTCTTCAATACTTTACAAAACCCATAGTTAAGTAGCTTCCCCAACTTTGGTATATAACCAAGGAGAATTACTAATTATCTATGACATTCAAAATTAGTACTCTCTATATAAACAACCTCACTTAAAAAAAAACATCAATTTTTCTTAAAAGGGTTTAAAAGATATCAAACCGTGCTACTAAAAATTCCTTTGAAACATTTCATCAAACACCTTGCACTCTTTTTTAAATCACTTACAAACCTCTTGCACACACATGTATCACAGAAAAAATGACACAAATCTTCAGATCTACTACATATAACGACCCTCATATTCATAATCAATAAAATATTTAAAAGTACCAAATTAACAATTCAAACTAAACAAAGGAAGATAAATCAAAACTTACATATGGCCAGCAACCAAAAAATGTCATCCACTCGAATATGAACAATCCTGTATAAAAACATATTTAAAAAAACAACTAAAAAACTTATTATAATTGATTTGAAACAAAAAAAAAACACATTACTTACCAAGTAGTAAAATCCTCAATTAGTCAATCATTAGGGTTGTTGTTAATGGTTTACAAAAACGCGTTTAGAAGATTTTATTTTGTGGATGACTTCTTGAATAAATTTAGTATAGAAGAAGAGGAGCGTATACAATGAATGTGTTTAATGCTTTACAAAATTAGATTAGTGAGATTGGTAACTGAAAAATGGATTGTAGAAGAGGAGCGTATACAATGAAAAGTGGTGCAGCTAAGGTGTTGTACGCTATAAATGTGTAGCCAATGACAGAAGAGACACGTATGAAAATTAATTGCAGGGGATGCTTTAGATGGCTTGTAAAGTGTACTGGTTTATTAGTATAGATAGATGTGCTAGTCATACAATCTCCTATCCATGAGACGCTTGCTATGGCTAAAGTTTCACTCCTAAATGTTGTAAAAAATTTTAAATTTGGCGCTAAAATTGCACTAACAAGTATTTCTCATAGTTTTATTACACATCTACCATTAAACAAAACAAACTCAAGCGAAAGTGCATATGTAAGGTATCATCTTTTTACCCTCCCCTTACACTTAAGATGAACATTGTCCCCAATGTTCAAGTAAAGAATGTAAAAGTGAAAAAGTAAAGAGAATGAAATCAAATACTCCCCTGATTCGCTCGGTATGGATAATAGGATGGCCAGGTTAAAACTTCCTCCAAGAAAATGAACAATCAAAGCTTCCCTTCCAGAATATAAATCATCTTCTTGTCATACATAACCTGTAAAACCTGACAAAATAGACAAGACAACCTCGCGTAAAATCGGCGGCATCCTATATAAGTTACTAAATCCTAGAAAACAAGATAAGATATAATGCTTGTGGAATGAAGTTTGCAGATCTCCTGAAAATTATAAAACTTAATAATTTCACAAAAACCATAAGACTCCGTTAGAAAAACAAAACCGGTAAAATTTCCAGATTTTTACACCTGACGCCGTCAGAATTGACCTGCAGAAATTCTTATGTTAAGTTTCCGGAAAATTTCTGAAAAAACTTATGTCCTACTTCCTGGAAAATCCTGTAAAACATCATTATGACTCGATACAAGCATTTGACTCTAACAAGTACTAATACACATGTCCATTTAATATTGTTGTGGTTCATGCTCAATTTCGTTCTTATAAACAAATTTGGATCTCCCTTACACTTATCTTTTGCAAAATACCTTTATATGCAATTAAGACAAAGTTAAAAACAAAATAAAGCATTTTTACAATTTACTTTGAAACATGAGCCACAAACAATAAAAATAAAACATGCATACGGAAACAAATAAAATCAAACAAACAAACAAACAAACAAACAAATAAAAACACACAAAACATGGGTTGCCTCCCAAGAAGCGCTTGTTTTTGTTCGAGTCACGAGCCTGACTCTACCCTTATTTAACGGAAATAGGGGAGGTTTTCCCTACACTTTGAATTAAGTGCGGGTGGAAGTAGCGATACACACCCTTAGGGTGTGAATATGCCACGTGAGGTGAAGGGGGTGAGTGAATGGATTCCTTCATCCTAAAACTACCCGGATAATATTGGTTGATGGGTGGGTCGGTTCCTATTTTGTCTCCAAGAAATATATCTAAGGATGGAAAGTTGTGTAAAGGTTGAGGTTCCGGTTCATCAACACTAGGAAATTCCCTAGAACTAGGAGTAAGGTTATCACTACAAGTATTCAAACCTATATCTTCAAATGGTGCCTGGTCCAAGGGTTCTACCTCAATTGGGGTTCCTATAGTCTCTTCTACTTCTTCCGGGTAAGTCACGGGCGGTGTATGTGCCTCAAATGATGGTAGGACTTGTGGGGTACTTTGTGGGCTTGGATTGTCCACCTCATCCTCCATTGTACCTAGATTACCTATGTGTTTGTTTTGTACTATGATTTTAGGTGACATCCACGCAGGTATTCATAAGTAATCATCCCCAGACAAACTTCCTGTTTGCTCCTTCAAACTTGTTATTGATTGATTTGTGATGTTGTTTGTCGGGTTGTCTACCCTATAATAATATTGGGCACAATCTTCTATGGCATCCCATGCTTCTTCAGCATTTAATTCCCTAAGGTCCCCGTTGGTAAAATCGTCAATGTACCTTTGGTCATACGGGTGGACACTATAGTAAAAGATTTGAGTTAGGTACCATAGATCGAAACCATGATGAGGGACTATTCGTAGTAAAATTTTAAAACGAGTCCATGCATCATAAATAGGTTCATCTCGATATTGTTTGAACATCAAGATGTCATTAGGAGTGAATGGGTTTCGTGGTCGGTAGTATGGTGGATTCGCGTTCTCCATAGTGGTGAACGGAAGAGTCAATGGAAAGGTTTCTACGAACAAATACACAAAGAATTAAGATAGACTAAAGAAAACCTAAAAATAAAAATAAAATCTTGCCAGAAAGGAATCTAGCAAGTAGACCTAATAAAAAGAAATTCTAACCTAGACAATAACTATTCCCCGGGCTGCGGCGCCAAAAACTTGATGCGTGGGAATCGCAACTGGCTTTACCTCTCAAGGGATCTTGAGAAGCTTACAACCCCCACCAGACAGTGTACCTGATCGTTGTAGTATAGTATAGTGACAAGTACCGGGGGATTGATCGTTCAGCTTAGGAATAGTATCGCTAGGATTAGAAAGCCTAATTACTAGTTCTAAAGGTGAGGGATGATTATTTTTGTATTTTTATATTTTATGGAAAACAATTAAAATTCTCGGGTTTGAAAGATTTGGGCGGAATTAGTTGCTAATCAACTAACCCAATACTAAGATGCAATCAAAATAAAATACTAAAAATGAAAATAAACTAATTTATACTAAAGTTGTGAGCAGTAATTGAAGAAAATGTGTTTACTTAGATTTCACTACTCCCTAGATATCTTTTACACGTTAATTACTTGTTATAATTGTATGGATGACGGATCGTATTCCTTAATACCATTCATGGGGTGGCTCACATAACTCCCCAATTCTATGAGCTCTTATCTCCTCCTACACCATGCCCAGCACAACTATAGGGATTGTAAACAGTGGCTCATGCATTAAATACAACCAATAAAGACCTAGTGCGCGTTGGTTCATGTTTCTTAAGACGTTCAAGCATATTACCAATTGGAGATCTGCCAGTTTTCTTAAGCCTAACATATAAATCATTCATCCAAGACAAGAATAAACAAGTAATCAACACATAATCAATATCTAGGTTTCATTAGATCTAAGCAAACACAAGATAGATCTAGCCTAGCATGATGGAATTAAGACAAGAACACGATACAGACAACCAACACATAGACATATTGATTGAATTAAAAGAACACTTCTCTTGATTAAACATGCAAGGTATCAAGGGGTTGGAACCCTTGAAAAACCTGTAAAGTTACACCAAAATCGTACTTAGGGTTTCTCCCAAAACTTCTCTCTTTTAATGTAAAAAGTTAGAAAACTATATATAGGAAAAGGGTTCTGACGGCGTCAAGACAAAGCTTGTGACGCCGTCACCTCGCCGCCAAAACTAATCTCGGACTGTCTAGATCTACATTTGACGTCGTCAAGTACAAATCATTTCCAGGCCGTCATGACTTTTACTCTTGATGCCCTACCTTCATGACGCCGTCAAATCTCTTCTGGATCGTCATGGAATTTTACTCTTGACGCCGTCAGGGAACTACTCTTGACGCCGTCACCTACTGTTCCCAGCATGAAAAATTAAGACTTTGGCGTTTTCTTCACTTTTATGCTCCAAAAACGTCCGAATTGCTTCCTTTTCCAGATTTCACTCCCAAAGTACCTAAAATCACAAAAGGAACGATTTAGGGCAATATTTGATCAAATAAATTCGGATTCGGGCTTAAATGACCCCCCAAAAACGGATCATTTTTCGCCTCATCATATACCCTTACACTTGAGATTTGCTTGTCCTCCAGCAAATGCGCTTTTATTCTACTGAAAATACAAGTTAGGGGTCATTTAACACTAATATAAAAGTAATTACAACAAATAATCGTTCCACTAAAGACCAATAGACAAGCACGGAGGTCATACACAAGCACCTCACAAATAGTGTTTAGATACTCACATCTCTCGGGTGTAATAAAGTGTAAATTATAATATGGAAACGGAAGATATCTCTCACTACCTGTCATAGCAAAATAGATTACCATAGGCTTGGGAAAGGATCAAACCTCCACCACATGGCGTAAGCACCTAGGATAAACTATCAAAGAGGTCTTTTAAAGGGTTGTAACGTTAGGTGTAGGGATATGAAATACACGGTTTTGTTGGATAAAGGAAGTTTTACTGGTGGCGAGTTAACAATCTTAGTTAATTACATGTACAATATGGCGTTGCTAAGCCAAGACTAGACTCGACTTAAGCTAATAAATGAAAAATAACAAAAACATAAAATGAACATAGAATGAAAACGGGATGGTAGTCCGTATGTTTTTTTTCTCCTTTTTCTATATATATATATATATATATATATATATATATATATATATATATATATATATATATATATATATATATATATATATATATATATATATATATATATATATATATATATATATATATTTTGTGCATACACTCTTACCCTACCATCCAAAATAATACATCATAGGGAATGGGAATTCCCCTTACACTTGAATCTTTACATACTTTACAATCAACTAAACTAATGACTCGAATTAAGAAAATCAAAACACTTGGAGCACTTTTAAGATTAACGTACATATGGGGGTAATAAATGATGTTCTTCCCCATTACTCCATAAAATAAGTACTTACCCATGAGTCCCAATCGTCCCAAAACAATATGTACAAGGATATGACTCGACTTAGCAACCATGTAATCAATTAGAAAGTTAACTTAGGGTTTAACAAGTAACAATAATGCACTAAAAATGAGCGCATACACGGAAGGCTAAGGCGATTTGGTTGTACATTTAAGTGGGGTGTTACAAATTCTGAATATACGGTTGTGTGCTAGTCATACAATCTCCTATCCATGAGACGCTTGCTATGGCTAAAGTTTCACTCCTAAATGTTGTAAAAAATTTTAAATTTGGCCCTAAAATTACACTAACAAGTATTTCTCATAGTTTTATTACACATCTACCATCAAACAAAACAAACTCAAGCGAAAGTGCATATGTAAGGTATCATCTTTTTACCCTCCCCTTACACTTAAGATGAACATTGTCCCCAATGTTCAAGTAAAGAATGTAAAAGTGAAAAAGTAAAGAGAATGAAATCAAATACTCCCCTGATTCGCTCGGTATGGATAATAGGATGGCCAGGTTAAATCTTCCTCCAAGAAAATGAACAATCAAAGCTTCCCTTCCAGAATATAAATCATCTTCTTGTCATACATAACCTGTAAAACCTGACAAAATAGACAAGACAACCTCGCGTAAAATCGGCGGCATCCTATATAAGTTACTAAATCCTAGAAAACAAAATAAGATATAATGCTTGTGGAATGAAGTTTGCAGATCCCCTGGATATTATAAAACTTAATAATTCACAAAAACCATAAGACTCCGTTAGAAAAACAAAACCGGTAAAATTTCCATATTTTTACTCCTGACGCCGTCAAGAGTAAACTCCTGACGCCGTCAGAATTGACCTGCAGAAATTCTTATGTTAAGTTTCCGGAAAATTTCTGGAAAAACTTGGTCCTACTTCCTGGAAAATCATGCAAAACTTCATTATGACTCAATACAAGCATTTGACTCTAACAAGTATGAATATACATGTTCATTTAATATTGTGGAGAATCATGATCGGTTTGTTTCTTAAAAACATATTTGGGGTTTCCACTTACACTTATCTTTTGCAAAAATACTTTTAGGTGGAGTTAAGACTAGGCCAAACAACAAAGTAAAGTATTTCCACTTTTTAATTGAGAAACATGATCAACCAACAATAAAAACTAAGCATGCATACAGAAACACATAACAATCAAACAAAAATAAAATCACACAAAACATGGGTTGCCTCCCAAGAAGCGCTTCTCTTTATTTACGAGTCTTGTAGCTAGACTCAAGGGCATGGGTTACTATGTGACTTCATCATCAAACGTCACATCCTCCTCACTAATCATTTCATTGTTATTCTCTTGGTAGTGTTTTACACGTTGTATGTTAACAGTGAACTCCCTACCTTCATCATCTATTAACACTACCGCTCCAAATTTAGAAGAATTCTTTACCGTAAACGGTCCATACCATCTAGACTTAAGTTTTCCCGGAAATAATCTCAACCGAGAATTGTATAATAGGACCTTGTCTCCCTCTGAAAATTCTTTGGGTTTCTTAATTCTCTGGTCATGCCATCTTTTAGCTCTTTCTTTGTATGTGATGGAGGATTCGTAGGCTTCTAGTCTAAGCTCATCAAGCTCGTGTAATTGCAAAAACCTATTATTTCCAGCAGTTGTGTAATCTAAGTTGCATGTCTTAAGCGCTTAATAAGCCTTGTGTTCTAATTCTACCGGTAAGTGACATGCCTTACCATACACCATGCGGAATGGGGTCGTTCCAATAGGTGTTTTGTAGGCCGTTCGGAATGCCCATAAGGCTTCGTCGAGTTTAAATGACCAGTCCTTTCTGTTTTGACTAACCGTTTTTTCAAGTATTCTTTTAATAGCTCTATTGGTGTTTTTGACTTGGCCATTGGTCTGTGGATGATAGGCGGTGGAGAATCGATGGGGTACTCCATACCTCTTCATGACCTTTTCCATTTGTGCATTGCAAAAATGGGTTCCCCTATCACTGATGAGAGCTTTCGGAATCCCGAATCTCGCGAAAAGCTTTTTCAGGAATTGAATGACTACTCTTGCGTCATTGGTCCTAAGGGCTTGTGCCTCAACCCATTTTGAAACATAGTCAATGGCGACTAATATGTACTCGTTTCCCCCTAAAGATGGAAAGGGTCCCATGAAGTCAATCCCCCAAACATCGAATACCTCACAAACTTGTATAAAGTTCTGAGGTGCTTCATCCCTATGTGATATATTTCCGGCTCGTTGACATGCATCACACGCCTGCACCATTTCTTTTACATCACGGAAAATTGTTGGCCAATAGAATCCCGCATCGAGAATCTTTCGGGCGGTAACGTTTATCCCATGATGCCCGCCAGAGGGACCAGAGTGACATTCCCTCATAATCTTTACTGCCTCATTTTCCGAAACACAACGCCTTATAATTTGGTCAGGACACCTTCGGAATAAAAAGGGTTCATCCCAAAAGTAGTATTTTAGCTGGGAAAAGAACCTCTTTCTTTCGTACTTAGTCAGGTGTTCAGGAACGAGTCTACTTGCGAGGTAATTAGCAAAATCGGCGTACCACGGCTCCGAGTCACTCACTAACATGAGTTGTTTGTCAGGAAATGAATCCCTAATCTCACTTCTATCATGCTCATCCAAGGGGTTTTCGAGACGAGATAGATGATCTACGGCCAGATTTTCTGCTCCCCTCTTATCACGAATCTCAACATCGAATTCTTGTAGCAACAAGATCCACCGAATTAGTCGTGGCTTAGCATCCTGCTTCGCGAAGAGATATCTAAGAGCCGAGTGATCAATGAAGACGACTGTTTTTGAAAGGACAAGATATTGTCAGAATTTGTCGAATGCAAACACTATGGCCAATAGTTCTTTCTCGGTGGTGGAGTAGTTTTATTGAGCGGGATTCATGGTTTTGCTAGCGTAGTAAATAGGTTGGAAAAGCTTGTCACGTCGTTGACCTAATACAGCCCCGACAGCGAAGTCGCTAGCGTCACACATGATTTTGAATGGTAACTCCCAGTTGGGTGTGATCATGATTGGAGCTTGAGTGAGTTCCCTTTTTAAGAGATCGAATGCATCCTTGCATTCTTGGGAAAAATCGAACGGAGCATCCTTCACAAGTAATTGAGTCATTGGCCGAGCGATTTTGGAGAAATCTTTGAAGAATCTCCGATAAAACCCGGCATGCCCCAAGAAGCTGCGTATTGCTTTGACAGTCGTGGGGTATGGTGACTTAGATATAGCTTCAACTTTAGCTTGGTCTACCTCTATTCCATTTCCTGAGATCTTATGTCCTAACACAATCCCTTCCTTCACTATGAAATGACATTTCTCCCAGTTTAGCACCAAGTTGGTTTCCTCACACCGTTTAAGCATCTTTTCTAGATTAGCAAGACAGCGGTCGAAGGAGTTCCCGAAGACTGAAAAGTCATCCATGAACACTTCCATGCTGTCTTCCATGAGTTCGTGAAAGATTGCGGTCATGCATCGCTGGAAAGTGGCGGGGGCATTACATAGCCCAAAAGGCATCCTTTTGTAGGCAAATGTTCCATAAGGGCAGGTAAACGTGGTCTTTTCTTGGTCCTGAGGTGCTATGGGAATCTGAAAATATCCAGAGAATCCATCCAGGAAGCAATAGTACTCGTGTCCAGATAATCTCTCTAACATCTGATCAATGAATGGTAAGGGAAAGTGGTCTTTCCTCGTGGCATCATTAAGCTTTCGATAGTCGATGCATACCCGCCATCCAGTGATAGTTCTCTGGGGCACCATCTCACCCTTGTCATTCTTTACTACAGTCATTCCACTCTTTTTAGGTACAACCTGCACAGGACTGACCCATGGGCTATCCGAGATCGGGTAAATCAATCCTGCATCCAAAAGTTTTATGACTTCTTTCTTCACTACTTCCTTAATGTTAGGGTTCACGCGCCTCTGGGGTTGCACAGTAGGTTTATAATCTTCTTCCATGAGGATCTTATGTGTGCAAAAAGTCGAGTCAATCCCCTTAATGTCGGCTACACTCCATGCAAGCAATCCCTTGTATTTTTTTAGGACCTCTAAGAGTTTAACTTTTTGTTCATGTTCCAAGGAAGAGTTTATGATTACCGGGAGTTGACTCTCCCCCTGAAGGAAGGCATACTCCAGATGGTTAGGAAGCTCTTTAAGATCTACGTCAGGAGGCTCGATAATAGAAGGTTTGAGCTTGTTTTTGGGCTTTCGGAGCTCGAGCTACTCCGTTGCCTCTTGTCTGGGGTAGAAGGAGACTGCATTAACATCCTCCATCTTTTCCACCTCTAGCAAAGGCAGAAAACTTTCGTCTCGTAGCCAGCCTTCATCGATCCGTTCATCGACACAACTATCAATGACATCTGTGAGTTCATCTACTTCCCCGATAAAATAGAGCCGGTTGGCTGCTTCGAGGGATAGGTCCATAGAATCCTTAATGTCGAAGGTTGTGCTATCGTCTCCCACTCGTAAGGTTAATTTACCATCGTAGACATCGATGACTGCACGAGCGGTAGCAAGAAATGGTCTACCTAAGATGATGGGTACCAAGTCATCCTCCTCCATATCCAGGATTACGAAGTCAACCGGGAATTTGAATTTCCCAACTTTGACTAGCACATTCTCGCATATCCCTACGGGGTACTTGACCGATCTATCGGCTATTTGGATGTTCATACGGGTAGGCTTCAATCCAGAGTATCCTAGTCTACGGAACATAGAGTGAGGCATGAGATTTATACTCGCTCCTACATCAGCAAGAGCATTCTTGATTGATAGAGGTCCTATGGAGCAAGGCAGGGTGAAGCTGCCCGGATCATCTACCTTTTTTGGTAGCCCTCGATGGGTAACCACTGAGCATTCTTCCCCCAGGGTCACAAGACCCTCGAGTTTCTTCCTGTTAGCAAGTAGCTTTTTGAAGTATGTGCTATACTTTGGCATGTGATAGCAAGCATCAAGGAGAGGTATGGTGACAACTGAATCTTTTAGGTATGACAAGAACCTCTTGTTATCATTCTCAGTTTTCTGGTTCCTTAATCGGGACGGGAATTGGATTCTCATTGGTTGGTCAGGCAGGGCTGATGGGGAAGGAGTCGTCACAGGCGGTTGGTCAGGGGCACCACCGCCGACATCCTCCTCCTCCTCCCCAGGTTTGTTTGGATCGAGGGTGATGGGGGACGAGTTTGGGTGAGGAGGGTCCTTGGTTGTCGTTCCAGCTCGCGTGGTTATCGCGAGCATGGGGTCTTTTTTGCTTACTGATGGCATTTGAAGATTATCTAGGGCTGAGTTAAGCTTGTTGAAAATTTTTCCAATACCCTCCTGCTGCTCGTCGAAAAGCTCATTAAGGCCTTTCATTTGCAAGTCTTTTTCTTGAGTGAAGTGACCAAGGTCATCTTCGAAGTTGCTCCTGATTTTGAATCAAGGGCCTTCCTCCCCTTCTCTTTTCTTTACCAGATTTCCCCAAAGGGTGTAATCGTCATTTTGGTAAAAAGGCAAAAGGGAGGGATCAGCATAAATGTCCCCTCCTGACAAGCATGCATGTTCAGTTGTGGTTGCTCCTCCGCATTCTTCCACCTCATGCGGGCCCCCACAGTAATCGCAGATCAAGTAAGGATTTGACAACTGCTTAGGTAATTGCGATCCAGATAGGAATTTCACTCTTTTGTGAATTTTTCTCAACCGATCCGAGGTGATTTCAGAAATGCTAACAGTCGACTCAGTTTCATCCCAAGTGTCATCCTGGTCTTGAGCATATTCTTCAATCCTATCCCATCCTTCCTCGGCACTAAGATTGGCCAATCTTCCTTTTCTAGATTGGTTAATTCCGTTTCGGTCTTTAGAGGAGATATTATCGTAGAAGATTTGGACCAAGAGCCAAAGCTCAATGCCATGATGGGAAACTTGTCTTATTAAATCTTTGAATCTAGTCCACGATTTATGGAAGTGTTCATCCTTCCCCTTCCGGAAACGGAGGATCCTATCTCTAAATGCTGAGGTTTTTCCGGGTGGAAAGAACTTCTCATAGAACTTGGATATGAGTTGCTCCCAGGCCTCAATATAATGTGTTTACAATCTTATTTAGTTATTCGTAAATGCACCCGACTTTTTATATATGAACGGTAGAATGGCTCGCTTCATGTTATGTTTTATCTTTAATGAGTCAAAGTTAGAAATGAATTGGGTCAAATGAGTCAAAGTTAAGTTGTTTTTAATGCCTAAAACATCTTAACTTATAGTTTTAGCTGTACTTTGATGATAACCACCCCGCTCACCTTAATGTACCATCATTTATGCGTCATTTTCTATCCTTGACAAAGCCCTTAGTAATATGTTTAGCAAAACTTTAATTACTGCAAATAGATGACACCCAGATAATTTGCTTAATGTTTTCACATAAAATGTTTCGTGGGTCAACCAAAACCCTATCTGTTTTAACTCGAATCAAATAGTAACTGTTTTGACTTGTTATCTGTGACAACCGGAAATTTAGGGAGCTATTTTGAAAACCCGCATTACGTTAAAGTTCGTTTATAATTTTTCTTTGGAATTTTTATTCACAACGAACTTGTAAGACCAATTTTATGGATAATTATATTTTATGACGTTATGGAATTCGTGAATTATTTTAATAATTCATTATGGAATTTACGTGATGATGTATGTTTTTAAATTTCTCACTGGTATTACGAGTCCGATTATATTTAATTAATTACGGGATGTTTTCGGGAGATATTGAAAGTTTGAAATGAGTTCGGGTTTCGGGCCGTATGTTTTACATTTACCCACTTTACCCACTCAACACTACTAGTAATATTATTATTACTAATATTATTATTATCATTATTATTATTTAAAAAAAATTAAAAAGAGTGAACCACAAAATTGGTCCTCGTGGTCCGGTTTTCTCACACAAACAAACACCCTCACTCACTCACTTATCTCTCTCTCATTCTCTCTTCTCCCTCAACCCTAGCCGCTGCCATATTTTCCGGCCATAACCATCACACCGCCGGCCACCACTACAAACCACCACCATTTTTGTGATCTCCACAATCAAATCTTCTAGATCCACCCCTACACGCGCCTATAACATCATTTTCATCACGAATCATCACCATATTTCACCACCAATCGGTTGTTATCGAAGGGTTTTACGGTTTGGAGCTTATTTGATCGAAGGTGAGGCGAGTGTGACTCGCATTTTTGTTAAAACGTGACCCTTGGTCACGATGGGTTTAAGATCCGAATGGGTTTTCACTTAAAAACGTAAATACTTATGGGTTTTTGTTGGAAACTCGTTTTTATTAAAAGGTTTGGTATCCGGGTTGTTATTTGGTGGGTTTGGTTCGAACCGTGAGTCCATGACTCACGGCTTGGATAATGACTCGAGCCATGGTGCTCGATTTCTTGTTATTATGAGCCGTGGTTTTGGCTCTTGAATTCTTGCTCTCGTTGGTATGCTTGGTTCGACTCTTGAGAGTCGCGGCTCGATGCCGTGTATTTGTTGTTGTTGCCAAGACCCTCATGGTCGAATTGGCATTATGGAGTGCTCTTTGGAGCCATTTTTGTGATCTTTGGTACTCGGTTCGAGCCCCTCTTGGCTCGTGGTGTTTACCGCGACTCAGTCGAGTTGTGTAGACTCGGGTTTGGCTTGGTAAACCAACCCGAGTGTGACCTTGGTTATATTGTTTCTTGATTGTAACTTGGTTTTGATATTGGTTGGTTGTTCATTTTATTTCTTGGCCGAATACATGTGGGTCGAGACCACGATTGGTCTCGACAAGGGATATTGATATTGAGAAGTGTTGACGAAATGTGTTATTGGGGACCGATTGTGAGACGGTCACTTAGATTGACGGAGATAGGTTAGTCGGGTGCCGTAGTCGGACCCTATTGTTGTAGCACGTGGATTGGGATTGTTTTGGACGGAGTTGTATTGATTTTTATGACTATTGCTTATTACTTTGGACTTGGACAATGAGCCGAGAGTCATGACTCGGACATGTGACCATTTCGTATGACTCGATAACTATTTACAATTAAAACATAAATAATAAAACTCGTAATAATAGTTATTGGTAATATAAACGTTTATATAAATATATAGACGTGAATAACGGATATATAATTGTATAAATGCGTATATTAATAATAATAAAAAATCACGAGTCATATTATAAATAATACGACTAAATATATATTAGGCTACGAGAGTAGCGTAATATTATTGGAAGTATTATCATAAAAATGTGTTATAAAACGAGAAACTCTCGACAATTACTAAATATTAAATAAAATGTCATTTTATATATATAACGAGTAAACCTATCGAGTTATGCGGAGTCGTGGTCACTCGAGTTCAGGTAAGTTTTATTTGTGACTTACGTGTTGTCACGGATATATGACGATTAATATAAGCGTTTTCTATAACTAAATAACTACTTAACCGAAAGGTTGAACCGGGTTATTTGGCTATACGAAATGAGTATATTAATGGGCATCGTATCCTACGACACCCATAGGTTGTGGTATATGTAAAGAGTAATAAATTGCGAATATATATATATCGGGAAATCTGGCCAATTTGACGATGTATGTAAGGAATTTATTAAACTACGATATATACCATATAGTGTTATTGTGCTATGTGCCTTAGGATCGGGTGTAATTTTGGAACGGTATGTTACGTAAATAAATATGAGGATTATCAAATCGACGGATTTGATAAACTTTGGCGATTTATTTAAATGATATATTGGGTTAATATTAGATCTATAGTTTATTTTATTATTCTTTTGTGTGACCTTTTTGGTTTGTTTTGTGTCGACCCACCACCCGTATGGATACCAAACGTAAATACACCAAACTATTACGAAATGGATTTTCGGAAAATAAAACGGATTACGTCCGGGTTTGGGAATATTTTGAATTTGAGGAAATGATTTCTGAACGAGTTGATATTGTTAGGTCGTGCCGAGTCTGTAGTTGCCGTCTTGTGAGTTACTATACACCTTATTTCTACCGACTTCTTCTTGCTGTTTTTCTGGACTTGAGGTGAGTCATAGCCCCACTTTTTACTCTTGAACTATGTTTTCAATACTTGGGGTGAGAAACGTGCAAAATATTTATGTGGACTATTTATCGCTTCTATATTCTTTCTTAAACTTGCTATGCGTATGGACTAGGATGTATTGTCAGCTTTAGTCACATATTTTTGTGTGTACTATTCAAGGTTGGCTTATTTGGTTATTGGTGAATTGTCAACTTTAGTCACATAGTTTCGTGTGTACTATTCAAGGTTGGCTTATTTAGATACTGTAGTGTGCACCTATAGGTTTTTAATACTTCGGAGGTTATCCGAGTATTTATGATATTGCGGGGGTTACCCGAATATCTATGTTAAAGCGGAGGGTATCCGTGTATTATGTTGGAGCGGAGGGTATCCGCAGGTTTATTAGTGAATTCTTAGTCTAGCTAGCAAGCGTTTTGCGTATATGTCCACTATATTGTTAGATGAACTTAAACCTATGATCTCACCAGCGAAAGCTGACTTTAGCACGTTTTCTCAGGTAATTAAGTGACGATATGGATGCATGGATTGGAAGGCTCGGCTAAAGCTCCTGGTTTATGGATCTATTTTTCTAAACTCTGATATTGAATTTTGGACCTACTATTATTTTCTTTTGGGCCTGACTCTGAATGATGTTGGGATAAATGTAAACTTTAAAACCCCATTTTGGTTGTGTTTTTATTTTGTTTACTTTATCTCGTTCTATTATGTCTTGTGTTGGATACCAATCCCCGTAGCCTCGAAAACTTGTTGAGTCTTCCGCTGTATCAAATTTTGGGGGTGTTACAGATTGGTATCAGAGCCAATGTTATAGAGAACTAGGTAAATAAACGCCTAAACTATAACCGAATTTTTATAGAAAATGATCCTTGACCACTGCCCATAGGTTCGGCCTTAGGGTTTCTCCAAACTTCTCCTTTTTTTATGAATGAAAATTAGAAAAACTATATATAGATAATTGAGGCTGACGGCGTCAAGACCAAATAGGTGACGCCGTCATCTCGGCGCCAAAATAATTCTCGGACTGCCTTGATCTACATCCGACGCTGTCATGTATTAGGTTCTTCCAGGCCGTCACGTGTTTAACTCTTGACGCTCTTCCTTGTGACGCCTTCATGTCTGCACTGGGCCGTCATGCAATTTACTCTTGACGCCGTCAGGATGGTACTCTTGACGCCGTCACACACTGTTCCCAGCTTGGAAAATTACGTCTTTGGCGTTTTCTTCACTTTTATGCTCCAAAAACGTCCGAATTGCTTCCTTTTCCAGATTTCACTCCCAAAGTACCTAAAATCACGAAAGGAACGATTTAGGGCAATATTTGATCAAATAAATTCAATTCCGGGCTTAAATGACCCCCTAAAAGTGGTTCATTTTTCGCCTCATCATATACCCTTACATTTGAGATTTGCTTGTCTTCAAGCAAATGCACTTTTATTCTAGTCAAAATACAAGTTAGGGGTCATTTAACACTAATATAAAAGTAATTACAACAAATAATCGTTCCACTAAAGACCAAAGACAAGCACGGAGGTCATACACAAGCACCTCACAAATAGTGTTTAGATACTCATATCTCTCGGGTGTAATAAAGTATAAATTACAATATGGAAACGGAAGAAATCTCTCACTACCTGTCATAGCAAAATAGATTACCATAGGCTTGGGAAAGGATCAAACCTCCACCACATGGCGTAAGCACCTAGGATAAACTATCAAAGATGTCTTTTAAAGGGTTGTAACGTTAGGTGTAGGGATATGAAATACACGGTTTTGTTGGATATAGACAGTCTTTACCGGTGGCGAGTTAACAATCTTGGTTAATTACATGTACAATATGGCGTTGCTAAGCCAAGACTAGACTCGACTTAAGCTAATAAATCAAAAAGAACAAAAACATAAAATGAACATAGAATGAAAAGGGATGGTAGTCCGTATGTTTTTCTCTTTTTCTTTTTCTATTTTCTTTTCTTTTTTTTTTCTCTTTTCTTTTTCTTGATTTTTTCGATTTTTTCGATTTTTTTTTTTTTTTTTTTTTTTTTTGCACACACTCTTACCCCACCATCCAAAATAATAAATCATAGGGAATGAACATTCCCCTTACACTTGAATCTTTACATACTTTACAATAAACTAATCTAATGACTCGAATTAAGAAAATCAAAACACTTGGAGTACTTTTAAGATTAACCTACATATGGGGGTAATATATGATGTTCTTCCCCATTACTCCATAAAATAAGTACTTTACCCATGAGTCCCAATCGTCCCAAAACAATATGTACAAGGATATGACTCGACTTAGCAACCATGTAATCAATTAGATAGTTAACTTAGGGTTTAACAAATAACAATAATGCACTAAAAAGGAGTGCATACATGGAAGGCTAAGGCGATTTGGGTGTACATTTAAGTGGGGTGTAACAAATTCTTCCTTTAAGTAAGATGCTTAAAGTTAGAAACGAAAAGATAGGCTCGGAGGGGTGTACTAGGGGTTTCGTGTACTAAAAATGAGTACAACGCAAAGGTGTGGGAGAAATTAGTTGACTTAACTAGCCAAGTAATATGACTTAAATGGTCAAGTAATTATGATACGGGTTTAACACAAGGGTGATCCTGATGCCTCTTATCATGTAGTAAATCCTACTACACGAATGTAGTCTCACTAGCGGTCTCGGGATGCATCACTAACGCAAGTTCTAGAATCTAAATGCTACCGGTACACTCATAAGCACTAATAGTAAATGCTTTTCCTATCAAATCTAAAGGCGAACCTCACATATTTGGGTGGAAGATTTTTCTGAATATACGGTTATGTGCTAGTCATACAATCTCCTATCCATGAGACGCTTGCTATGGCTAAAGTTTCACTCCTAAATGTTGTAAAAAATTTTAAATTTGGCGCTAAAATTGCACTAACAAGTATTTCTCATAGTTTTATTACACATCTACTATTAAACAAACAAACTCAAGCGAAAGTGTATATGTAAGGTATCATCGTTTTACCCTCCCCTTACACTTAAGATGAACATTGTCGCCAATGTTCAAGTAAAGAATGTAAAAGTGAAATAAGTAAAACTAATGAAATCAAATACTCCCCTGATTCGCTCGGTATGGATAATAAGGTGGCCAAGTTAGATCTTCCTCCAAGAAAATGAACAATCAAAGCTTCCCTTCCAGAATATAAATCATCTTCTTGTCATACATAACCTGTAAATCCTGAGAAAACAAACAAAGCAACCTCGCATAAAATCGGCGGCAATCTATATAAGTTACTAAATCCTATAAAACAAAGTAAGATATAATGCTTGTGGAATGAAGTTTGCAGATTCCTGGAGATTATAAAACTTGATAATTCAACAAAAACTTTAAGACTCCGTTAGAAAAACAAAACCGGTAAAATTTACAGATTTTTACACGTGACGCCGTCAAGAGTAAACTCGTGACGCCGTCAGAAGTGATCTGCAGAAATTCTTATGTTAAGTTTCCGGAAAATTTCTGGAAAAACTTGGTCCTACTTCCTGGAAAATCCTGCAAAACTTCATTATGACTCAATACAAGCATTTGACTCTAACAAATACGAATATACATGTTCACTTAATATTGTGGAGAATCATGATCGGGTTGTTTCTTAAAAACATATTTGGGGTTTTCCCTTACACTTATCTTTTGCAAAAATACTTTTAGGTGGAGTTAAGACTAGGCCAAACAACAAAGTAAAGTATTTCCACTTTTTAGTTTAGAAACATGATCTACCAATAATAAAAATAAAGCATGCATACGGAAGCAAATAACAAACAAACAAAATAAATTCACACAAAGCGTGGGTTGCCTCCCAAGAAGCGTTTTTCTTTATTTACGAGTCTTGTAGCTAGACTCAAGGTCATGGGTTACTACGTGATACGGGTGAGTTCCTCATTGAGGACATCTTTGGGATCAAACTTAGGTTTCAACTTCCTATCGGTTTCCTTAGTATGGTATGACCTTTCAAACTTTTCTCCATCCGGATCATACAAAGTCATCCTCATATGCCATGATCCGTCACCTTCTTTAGGTGGCTTGTCCCACCTCCATTTACACTTATCTCCCTCTCTTTTCCACTTATTCATCTCTATATTAATAGGCATTACGCTCAAGAACTCAATCATCTTCCTAAAGACTAAGGGGTCCTCAAAGGGATCTAGCTCTTCATCTCTAGCTATGAGTTGTTCTACCGAATGTGTCTTTTCAACGAAATCTTTTTCTAGATAGAATGGGCATTGAGGTCCTATAAAGTTCCTTTCTATCCAAGGTCCATATCTAGATGGTCTCCTATTCATCTCTACCCAATGCGGTGTCGGTTCATCATCACAATCATAACTATGCTTCTTAACATCGTACACCGACCAAGTATCGCCTTCACCTACCGCTATCTTAGATTCCTTACAATCTATCATGGCGCTAGCGGTTGCTAAAAATCCTCTTCCTACTAATAATGGGCATGTAGTTTCACTAACCATGTCTAGGACGTGAAAATCCGCTAAGATAGTTAACTTTCCAACGTGAACAACTACACCCTTGATCATTCCAACCGGGTGGGCAATACTTCCATCCGCTAGACCTATCAACACCTTCGTTTCCTCTATCTTTCCTAGCTTAAGAGTGGTGAATAGGGATAAGCAATGTTGCAAAAATCGGCCGAATCGGCCGATTAATCGCCGATTAATCGCTAATCGGTGATGCACCTTGTCGATTTTCGAAAATCGGTGAAAAAATCGGCCTAGGCAAAAAAATCAGAAAAAATCGGTCAAAAATCGGCCGAATCGGTCAAAAATCGGCCGAATCGGCCAAAAATCGGTCGAATCGGCCAAAAACCGGCCGAATCGGTCAATTTAAAAAAAAATAGAAATTTAGGCATTTTACTTAATTTAGGGATCGTTTATTTCACTTATAACGTACAATGGGCCTCATAATCAGAATTGAAGCCTTTTATTGAGGTTTGTAAACCTAGAAGGCTTGGAATCAGTTAAGATCTTTAGTTTGCTCTCCAGAAATTCCCAAAACATGCAGGAAATGCCAAACCGATTAATCACCGATTAATCACTGCCTTGACCGATTACAGGCTGCAGGGTGGTCGACCGCCCGACTACAGATTCACGATTTTTGCAACATTGGGGATAAGGGAATCAAGTTGAGGCTTGACCCTAAATCGGCTAGTGTGTCGAAAGCGTCGGATCTTCCTATTTTACAAGGCAAAACAAATATACCCGGATCATCAAGCTTCTTAGGCAACTTGTTTTGAACGAAGGCGGTCCCATTTTTACCTAGTTTAAACTTCTCATATTTTTCTAGGAGGGCACTATAGTAGGGAGCACGAGCTAAGACATCAATGACGGGATGTTCAAGGTGAAGTTCCTTGAATTCATCGTCAAGGTTTTGCGTAGGAAGTGTTTCAACTATACTTTTGACCGGTTCTATATTGGGTGTTTTATTTGGTTGGTCCTTTTGAAGAATTTGGTTTTGTTTGAAACACGTGCTCGTTGATTTGACCGAGTAGTATTGTGGACACGAAGTAGGTGACGAAACTGAAGATATGGAATTAACGTTTAGTTTCGGATTCTTGACCGTGTCGCTTGGGAGTGCTCCCATTTCTTGGTCATTGAGAACTTTCAACAATGCGTCAATTTTGGTGGTCATCTCGCTTTGCTTTTGTTTGAAATCGGCTTCAAACTTAGATATGCGAGCTTCTTGAGATGCCATGAATTTTGACATCAATCCTTCAAGATTGTTGGTACTACCATAGTTGTTAGAAGGACTGTTGTTGAAAGTACGGTTGGAGGATGGAACGTTTGGTTGGTAACGATTAGGCGGATTAGAAGAATTTGGTTGATTTTGTTTCCACCTAAGGTTTGGGTGATTTTTCCAAGAAGGGTTGTAAGAATCGCCGTAAGGGTTTGGCTCGGGCTTGAAAGTGTACCACTTATCTCCCGCTTCGTCAGTACGCGAGGATGCGTAGTCCGCAAAAGCTGTTCCGGGGAGTTCCACACAATCACGAGTGTCATGGGGACCACTACATAATTCGCATGAAGAAGTGATTTTGTTCACTTGGCTTGAAGGCTTAGGAGCTTCGTAAGATTTCATGAGAAACTTGACTTGGTCCTCAAGTTCCATGATCCTACGGTCGGGAGTGCTGGAGTTATTCGAAGGCAAAGATATTGCCTTGACCGCTTTGTTCAAATCACAGGGATCATTCCAACTTTCGTTGTCATAGAGAGCAAGATCTTCTATGAGTTCCCATGATTGTTCCGCACTTAGATCACGTAGCTTACCACCGGCCGATTGGTCAATGGCTCGCCTCGTGGAGAGATCGATATGGTCATAAAAGATTTGGACTTGGAGCCAAAGATCTATGCCATGATGAGGGACTTTTTGGAGTAAGTCCTTGAAACGAGTCCATGCTTCATAAAGAGATTCATTTTGACGTTGTTGGAACATCAAGATGTCATTTTTAAGCTTAGTAGTTCTCCCCGGTGGGAAAAATTGAGCAAGGAAACGAGTGGTGAGATCATCCCATGTGGTGATGGATCCCGCGGGTAAACGCTCAAGCCATTGACTAGCTTGATCCCGTAGAGAGAATTGGAATAGGCGTAATCGGGTTGTCTCTCTAGTTTCAACACCTAGGTCTATGGAATCTACGATTTTTAGGAAGTCCTTAAGATGTTGGTTTGGATCTTCGAAACGAAGTCCATGGAATGCACATCCGCTTTGCACCAACCGGATGGTATCGGATCGCAAGGGAGTCACATTGGCTCCGGTGAGCTCAATGGTGTTTCGGTAGCCTTGGTGGCTAGGTCGGGAATACTCTCCTAAGGTTCGGGGCCTAAGGGGTTCTAGTGGTGGGTTTTGTTGTGGTGGGATGACGGGTTCAAAGATGTTCCCATTGTCCATGATGTCGGGTGGTGAAAAGTTACGAACAAAAACACAAAGAATTAAGATAGACTAAAGAGAACCTAAAAATAAAAATAAAATCTTACTAGAAAGGAATCTAGCAAGTAGACCTAATAAAAAAGAAATTCTAACCTAGACAATATCTATTCCCCGGCAGCGGCGCCAAAAACTTGATGCGTGGGGATTGCACCAGGCTTTACCTCTCAAGGGATCTCGAGAAGCTTACAACCCCCACCAGGCAGTGTACCTGATCGTTGTAGTATAGTATAGTGACAAGTACCGGGGGATTGATCGTTCAGCTAGGAATAGTGTCGCTAGGATTAGAAAACCTAAATACTAGTTCTAAAGATGAAGGATGATTATTTTTGTATTTTTATATTTTTTAGAAAGCAAGTAAAAATCTCGGGTTTGAAGGATTTGGGTGGAATTAGTTGCTAGTCAACTAACCCAATACTAAAGATGCAATCAAAATAAAATACTAAAAATGAAAATAAAACTAAATTAAACTAAGGTTGTGAGCAATAAGTGGAGTGATGAGGCGAAAAATGATCCGTTTTTAGGGGTCATTTAAGCCCGAATCCGAATTTATTTGATCAAATATTGCCCTAAATCGTTCCTTTTGTGATTTTAGGTGTTTGGATAGTGAATTCTGGAAAAGAAGCCATTTTGGACGTTTTTGGAGCATAAAAGTGAAGAAAACGGCTAAGTACCAAATTTCCATGCTGAAGATACAAGGTGACGGCGTCAAGACCACCATCTTGACGGCGTCAGACATGAGGAATTAAACACCGTAGGTGGTGACGGCGTCAGAAGGCTTCATGACGGCGTCAAAGTGGCAAGAATAAAATACCGTGGGTGGTGACGGCGTCACATAGGCCGTCATAAGTGGATCAAGGCCATCCGAGGAAGTATATGGCGGCGAGGTGACGGCGTCACAAGTAACTCTTGACGCCGTCAGCCTGTTTTTCCTATATATAGTTTTCTAGTTTTTTCATTAAAAAGGAGAAGTTTTGGTGAAACCCTAAAAACGATTTTGGTGCCTCTTTTACAGGTTTTTCAAGGGTTCCAAACCCTTGAGACCTTGCATTGTAATTGAGATAAGTGTACTTTCAATTCAATCAATATGTCTATGTGTTGGTTGTTCATCTCTTGTTCTTGTCTCAATTCTACTATGCTAGGCTAGATCTCTTTTGTGTTTGCTTAGATCTAATGAAACCTAGATGTTGATTATGTGTTGATTACTTGTCTATTCTTGTTTTGAATGAATGATTTATATGTTAGGCTTAAGAAAACTGGCAGATCTCCAAATGGTAACATGCTTGAACGTCTTAAGAAACATGAACCGAGGCGTACTAGGTCTTTATTGGTTGTATTTAATGCATGAGCCACTGTTTACAATCCCTATAGTTGTGCTGGGTCATGGTGTAGGAGGAGATAAGAGCTCATAGAGTTGGGGAGTTATGTATGCCACCCCACGAATGGTATTAAGGAATACAATCCGTCATTCATACAAGTGTAACAAGTAATTAACATATAAAAGATATCTAGGGAGTAGTGAAGTCTAAGTAAACACAATTTCTCCAATTACTGCTCACAACTTTAGTATAATTAGTTTATTTTCATTTTTATTATTTTATTTTAATTATATAATAGCTTTGGGTTAGTTGAATAGCAACTAATTCCGCCCACTCCTTCAAAACCCGAGATTTTACTTGCTTTCATAAAATATAAAAATACAAAAATAATCATCTTTCACCTCTAGAATTATTAATTAGGTTTTCTAATTCTAGCGACACTATTCCTAAGCTGAACGATCAATCCCCCGGTACTTGTCACTATACTATACTACAACGATCAGGTACACTGCCTGGTGGGGGTTGTAAGCTTCTCGAGATCCCTCGAGAGGTAAAGCAAGGTGCGATTCCCACGCTTCAAGTTTTTGGCGCCGCTGCCGGGGAATAGTTATTGTCTAGGTTAGGATTTCTTTTTATTAGGTCTACTTGCTAGATTCCTTTCTAGTAAGATTTTTATTTTTATTTTTAGGTCTTCTTTAGTCTATCTTATTTCTTCGTGCCTTTGTTCGTAACTCTTTACCATCTGACATCATGGAAGGTGGTAACATCTTTGAACCCGTCATCCCACCACAACAAAACCCACCAATAGAACCCCTTAGGCCCCGAACCTTAGGAGAGTATTCCCGACCTAGCCACCAAGGCTACCGAAACACCATTGAGCTCACCGGAGACAATGTGACCCCCTTGCGATCCGACACCATCCGGTTGGTGCAAAGCGGATGTGCATTCCATGGACTTCGTTCCGAAGATCCAAACCAACACCTTAAGGACTTCCTAAAAATCGTAGATTCCATAGACCTAGGTGTTGATACTAGAGAGACTACCCGTTTACGCCTATTCCAATTCTCTCTACGGGATCAAGCTAGTCAATGGCTTGAGCGTTTACCCGCGGGATCCATCACCACATGGGATGATCTCACCACTCGTTTCCTTGCTCAATTTTTCCCACCGGGGAGAACTACTAAACTTAGGAACGACATCTTGATGTTCCAACAACGTCAAAATGAATCTCTTTATGAAGTATGGACTCGTTTCAAGGACTTACTCCAAAAAGTCCCTCATCATGGCATAGATCTTTGGCTCCAAGTCCAAATCTTCTATGACCATATCGACATCTCCACGAGGCGAACCATTGACCAATCGGCCAGTGGTAAGCTACGTGATCATAGTGCGGAACAATCATGGGAACTCATAGAAGATCTTGCTCTCTATGACAACGAAAGTTGGAATGATCCCCGTGATTTGAACAAAACGGTCAAGGCAATATCTTTGCCTTCGAATAATTCAAGCACTCCCAACCGTAGGATCATGGAACTTGAGGACCAAGTCAAGTTTCTCATGAAATCTTACGAAGCTCCGAAGCATTCAATCCAAGTGAACAAAATCACTTCTTCATGCGAATTATGTAGTGGTCCCCATGACACTCGTGATTGTATAGAACTCCCCGGAACAGCTTTTGCAGACTACGCATCCACGCGTACCGACGAAGCGGGAGATAAGTGGTACACTTTCAAGCCCGAGCCAAACACATACGGTGATTCATACAACCCCTCATGGAAAAATCACCCAAACCTTAGGTGGAAACAAAATCAACCCAATTCATCCAACCCACCTAATCGTCACCAACCAAACGGTCCACCATCCAACCGTACTTTCAACAACAATCCTTCTAATAACTATGGTAGTACCAACAATCTTGAAGGATTGATGTCAAAGTTCATGGCATCTCAAGAAGCTCGCATAGCTAGGTTCGAAAACGAATTCAACCAACAACAAACGGAGATGACCAACAAGATCGACAACTTGTTGAAAGCCCTCAACAACCAAACATTAGCCACACCTAGGAAGGACACTAGGGACACCAATAGTGGAATCCAAATTAAGGACCCCTCATCATCTAAACATGTCCACTTTGTCAATGTTGTCACCATTAAGCCGATAGATAGAGAGATAGAGGAGAGTGACAAGGATGAAGCTAAGGTAGAAGCCAATAGTAAGGATGAGAGTAGGGAAGTTGAGGTTAATAAGGATGAGGAACTAGAGGAGGTAGAACCTATAGAAGAATACTTTGATAAGTCGCCAACCAAGGAAGAACGGGAATACCATAAGAATTTATTCGATAGTCCCGAGAGAACATATATCTTTGGCGACCCCCTTATCAAAATGGGAGACCCCTCTAACATTAACATCCCATGCAATATCGGGCACATGCATATATGGAAAGCTTACATCGACCTTAGATCCCCCGTGAACATCATGACTAGGACTTATTACAATTGGGTGATGAAGAAGCAACTCAATTTTAGGTTGATGCCCGGTAAGAATTTGATAAGTAATTTTGCAGGGAGAGTGAAGGGATTGCATGTCATTATAGGGAATCTCACCTATGAGATCGATTTTATGATAGTTGAAGACATTCGTCCAGTGATAGATGCTTGCCTAAGTCAAGTAGTGTTTGGAAAACCATTTGTTGAGGCCACTAGGATGAGTTATGATCCGACTTTAGGGATAGTTAGGTTCAAGAAAGAAAATGATGAGGTTGCCTATCAAATGCCCCACAAGATTGAACAATACCGCCTTCTCTCTAAATTCGAAAAAGAACACAAGCAAGCGGCTTATTATAGGAATGAGGAGGATAGACGTAGAGGAGTAGAGTATGTTAGAAATAGGATGCTTGGTTTCTACAAAGAATGCTTGCAACTAGGTCCGGAATACAAAACTGGTTTAGAAGACGACCTAGAGAGTGGAACCAATGATGAAATCACGTAGTACCCCATGACTTTGAGTCTAGCTACAAGACTCGTAAATAAAGAAAAGCGCTTCTTGGGAGGCAACCCATGTTTTGTGTGATTTTCATTTTATTTGTTTGTTTGTTATTTGCTTCCGTATGCATGCTTTGTTTTTATTGTTGGTTGATCATGCTTCTAAAATAAAACGTGAAAATACTTTACTATGTTGTTTAGCCTAGTCTTAACTTCAACCTAAAGGTATTTTTGCAAAAGATAAGTGTAAGGGGAAACCCCAAATATGTTTTTAAGAAACAAACCGATCATGATTCTCCACAATATTTAATGAACATGTATATTCGTATTTGTTAGAGTCAAATGCTTGTATTGAGTCATAATGAAGTTTTGCAGGATTTTCCAGGAAGTAGGACAAAGTTTTTCCAGAAATTTTCCGGAAACTTAACATAAGAATTTCTGCAGGTCTATTCTGACGGCGTCAGAGTATTACTCTTGACGGCGTCAGGAGTTAAAATCTGGAAATTTTACCGGTTTTGTTTTTCTAACGGAGTCTTAAGGTTTTTGTGAATTATTAAGTTTTATAATCTCCAGGAAATCTGCAAACTTCATTCCACAAGCATTATATCTTACTTTGTTTTCTAGGATTTAATAACTTATATAGGATGCCGTCGATTTTACGCGAGGTTGCCTTGTCTACTTTTGTCAGGATTTACAGGTTATTTATGACAAGAAGATGATTTATATTCTGGAAGGGAAGCTTTGATTGTTCGTTTTCTTGGAAGAAGATTTAACCTGGCCAACCTATAATCCATACCGAGCGAATCAGGGGTGTATTTGATTTCATTCTCTTTACTTTTTCACTTTTACATTCTTTACTTGAACATTGGGGACAATGTTCATCTTAAGTGTAAGGGGAGGGTAAAAAGATGATACCTTACATACGCACTTTCGCTTGAGTTTGTTTTGTTTAATGGTAGATGTGTAATAAAACTATGAGAAATACTTGTTAGTGTAATTTTAGGGCCAAATTTAAAATTTTTTACAACATTTAGGAGTGAAACTTTAGCCATAGCAAGCGTCTCATGGATAGGAGATTGTATGACTAGCACACAACCGTATATTCAGAAAAATTTTCCACCCAAATATGTGAGGTTCGCCTTTAGATTTGATAGGAAAAGCATTTACTATTAGTGCTTATGAGTGTACCGGTAGCATTTAGATTCTAGAACTTGCGTTAGTGATGCATCCCGAGACCGCTAGTGAGACTACATTCGTGTAGTAGGATTTACTACATGATAAGAGGCATTAGGATCACCCTTGTGTTAAACCCGTATTATGATTACTTGACCATTTAAGTCATATTGCTTGGCTAGTTAAGTCAACTAATTTTTCCCACACCCTTTGCGTTGTACTCATTTTTAGTACACGATACCCCTAGTACACCCCTCCGAGCCTATCTTTTCGTTTCTAACTTTAAGCATTTTACTTAAAGGAAGAATTTGTTACACCCCACTTAAATGTACACCCAAATCGCCTTAGCCTTCCGTGTATGCGCTCATTTTTAGTGCATTATTGTTATTTGTTAAACCCTAAGTTAACTTTCTAATTGATTACATGGTTGCTAAGTCGAGTCATATCCTTGTACATATTGTTTTGGGACGATTGGGACTCATGGGTAAGTACTTATTTTATGGAGTAATGGGGAAGAACATAATATTATTACCCTCATATGTGCATTAATCTTAAAAGTGCTCCAAGTGTTTTGATTTTCTTAATTCGAGTCATTAGTTTAGTTAAATGTAAAGTATGTAAAGATTCAAGTGTAAGGGGAATGTTCATTCCCTATGATGTATTATTTTGGATGGTAGGGTAAGAGTATGCAAAAAAAAAAAAAAAAAAAAAAAAAAAAAAAAAAAAAAAAAAAAATCGAAAAAAGTTAGAAAAAGAAAAAAAAAAAAAAAAAAGAAATGAAAAAGAGAAAAACCATACGGACTACCATCCCGTTTTCATTCTATGTTCATTTTATGTTTTTGTTATTTTTCATTTATTAGCTTAAGTCGAGTCTAGTCTTGGCTTAGCAACGCCATCTTGTACATGTAATTAACTAAGATTGTTAACTCGCCACCAGTAAAACTTCCTTTATCCAACAAAACCGTGTAATTCATATCCCTATACCTAACGTTACAACCCTTTAAAAGACCTCTTTGATAGTTTATCCTAGGTGCTTACGCCATGTGGTGGAGGTTTGATCCTTTCCCAAGCCTATGGTAATCTATTTTGCTATGACAGGTAGTGAGAGATATCTTCCATTTCCATAATGTTATATTACTTTATTACACCCGAGAGATGTGAGTATCTAAACACTATTTGTGAGGTGCTTGTGTATGACCTCCGTGCTTGTCTATTGGTCTTTAGTGGAACGATTATTTGTTGTAATTACTTTTATATTAGTGTTAAATGACCCCTAACTTGTCTTTTGAGTAGAATAAAAGCTCATTTGCTTGAGGACAAGCAAATCTCAAGTGTAAGGGTATATGATGAGGCGAAAAATGATCCGTTTTTAGGGGGTCATTTAAGCCCGAATCCGAATTTATTTGATCAAATATTGCCCTAAATCGTTCCTTTTGTGATTTTAGGTGTTTGGAGAGTGAATTCTGGAAAAGAAGCCATTTTGGACGTTTTTGGAGCATAAAAGTGAAGAAAACGGCTAAGTACCAAATTTCCATGCTGAAGATACAAGGTGACGGCGTCAAGACCACCATCTTGACGGCGTCAGACATGAGGAATTAAACACCGTAGGTGGTGACGGCGTCAGAAGGCTTCATGACGGCGTCAAAGTGGCAAGAATAAAATACCGTGGTTGGTGACGGCGTCACATAGGCCGTCATAAGTGGATCAAGGCCATCCGAGGAAGTATATGGCGGCGAGGTGACGGCGTCACAAGTAACTCTTGACGCCGTCAGCCTGTTTTTCCTATATATAGTTTTCTAGTTTTTTCATTAAAAAGGAGAAGTTTTGGTGAAACCCTAAAAACGATTTTGGTGCCTCTTTTACAGGTTTTTCAAGGGTTCCAAACCCTTGAGACCTTGCATTGTAATTGAGATAAGTGTACTTTCAATTCAATCAATATGTCTATGTGTTGGTTGTTCATCTCTTGTTCTTGTCTCAATTCTACTATGCTAGGCTAGATCTCTTTTGTGTTTGCTTAGATCTAATGAAACCAAGATGTTGATTATGTGTTGATTACTTGTCTATTCTTGTTTTGAATGAATGATTTATATGTTAGGCTTAAGAAAACTGGCAGATCTCCAAATGGTAACATGCTTGAACGTCTTAAGAAACATGAATCGAGGCGTACTAGGTCTTTATTGGTTGTATTTAATGCATGAGCCACTGTTTACAATCCCTATAGTTGTGCTGGGTCATGGTGTAGGAGGAGATAAGAGCTCATAGAGTTGGGGAGTTATGTATGCCACCCCACGAATGGTATTAAGGAATACAATCCGTCATTCATACAAGTGTAACAAGTAATTAACATATAAAAGATATCTAGGGAGTAGTGAAGTCTAAGTAAACACAATTTCTCCAATTACTGCTCACAACTTTAGTATAATTAGTTTATTTTCATTTTTATTATTTTATTTTAATTATATAATAGCTTTGGGTTAGTTGAATAGCAACTAATTCCGCCCACTCCTTCAAAACCCGAGATTTTACTTGCTTTCATAAAATATAAAAATACAAAAATAATCATCTTTCACCTCTAGAACTATTAATTAGGTTTTCTAATCCTAGCGACACTATTCCTAAGCTGAACGATCAATCCCCCGGTACTTGTCACTATACTATACTACAACGATCAGGTACACTGCCTGGTGGGGGTTGTAAGCTTCTCGAGATCCCTCGAGAGGTAAAGCAAGGTGCGATTCCCACGCATCATGGAGAAATTGTGTTTACTTAGATTCACTACTCCCTAGATATCTTTTACACGTTAATTACTTGTTATAGTTGCGTGGATGACGGATTGTATTCCTTAATACCATTCATGGGGTGGCGCACTTAATTCCCCAATCCTATGAGTGCCTACTTCACTCCTATGTCGAGCCGGCTAAGAAGCTCCTAACATGAGATCATTAGAATTTACTCATGCATTAAATACAACCAATAAAACCTAGTGCACATCGGTTCATGTTTCCTAAGACGTTCAAGCATGTAGCCATTTGGAGATCTGCCAGTTTTCTTAAGCCTAACATCGAAATCATTCATCCAATACAACCATAAACAAGTAATAAACACATAATCAACATCTAGGTTTCATTAGATGTAAGCAAACACAAGATAAATCTAGCCTAGCATGGTGGAATTAAGACAAGCACAAGATATAGACAACCAACACATAGACATATTGATTGAATTAGAAGAACACTCATCTCAATTACACATGTAAGGGTTCAAGGGCTGAAAACCCTTGAAAAACCTGTAAAATTCGTAATAGGTTCGGCCTTAGGGTTTCTCCAAACTTCTCCTTTTTTTATGAATGAAAATTAGAAAACTATATATAGATAATTGAGGCTGACGGCGTCAAGACCAAATAGGTGACGCCGTCATCTCGCCGCCAAAATAATTCTCGGACTGCCTTGATCTACATCCGACGCCGTCATGTATTAGGTTCTTCCGGGCCGTCACGTGTTTAACTCTTGACGCTCTTCCTTGTGACGCCTTCATGTCTGCACTGGGCCGTCATGCAATTTACTCTTGACGCCGTCAGGATGGTACTCTTGACGCCGTCACACACTGTTCCCAGCTTGGAAAATTACGTCTTTGGCGTTTTCTTCACTTTTATGCTCCAAAAACGTCTGAATTGCTTCCTTTTCCAGATTTCACTCCCAAAGTACCTAAAATCACAAAAGGAACGATTTAGGGCAATATTTGATCAAATAAATTCAATTCCGGGCTTAAATGATCCCCTAAAAGTGGTTCATTTTTCGCCTCATCACTACTGTCATCTGAAATTACTTACTTTGCGATGTTTTAAGAGTAGTGTAATTTAGCGCCTTATAGGTCAAATTTGCCAGGTGTATTACTAGCATACAATTTACATGTTGGTTAACATGATTATAAATTAATACATCGGTTTGTTCGGCCAGTGATATTAATGTGTTTAGTGATAGAAAACCTGCTCTGACCCGTTAGCAGGCCTTTGTTGACCTATTAGATTAAGTCAACTCAGGTTAATGGACGTAATCTGGGGTCAAACTTGTTGGATGTTGGTTGCCTGACATGATTTGATTTTTCATTTTTAACATGGTGGTAGTTTTATATAGGGTTTGGTTTCTGGTAGTGTGTTTAAAGGTGAACGAAATTTGTATCAAGGGGCTTTCAAGTTTTGTATTTCGTATAAAGGTCATGGGGATGTTAGTCGGTGTCGACATGTCTTTAATCTAGGTGGAGATTGCTAACTTCATAAGTAGTTCAACGGAAGTGATCAGATACACTGGTATAAACATAAAATTAAGTTTCTCATAACACACCTTGAGCGAAATTCTAGACTAAAAAAACCTACGCATTTGTAAGTGTGTAATGGGGAGACAAGTTGGTAGCGTAAGTAGGGATGTAAAGGACATGAGACAACTCGTGATCTACTAGAAATTTGATTTGACAAAATACTTGAAATTGACTTGATTCAAAGTGAGTCAAGCTCAAGCTACTCAAATAGAGTTTCGAGTATTAAACTATTGGGCTCGAAAGTTTGTGACCCTAACTGAGCTTGTATATGACGTTGGAATGTGACAGGAGAATCAACTTTTCGAGACAAGATATGTGTTTGGGGGTATTTAACGTGCACTTCCAACTTCCAAATATAGGCCCTCCCTTTACAGGCCTGCCCGATAAAATTTCGTGGATACATAACTGCCATATATATAAAGTTCATTAAGTTTTAAGAAATTCAAGAATTGTCATGCATCGTTTATAAGTGGTTAAGAATAAGATAGTGTTTATTCTCTTCACTATTTATGTATAGTTTTTGGGAATATACTCGATCAACTCGTTCACGAATTGAAAGGAAAAGACATAAGAAACTTATGCAGGTATGGAGAACTGAATGCTAGTATACTTGCATATGAATAGACTTAATTGTGCATATTATACTTACATAATAAGAAATGACATTATAGTAGGATCTTACGATCACGATCTTACAAAGACGAAAACGATTGAAAACCTTGCATATTATTATACTTAAATATAAGTCGCTTATTGAAGAGCAGGGACGGGGACGATTTTTGCAATTTACTCTAAACCTAAGGTTGTTCATATATTTGTTTTTCTTTCTTTATAGAACAAACCCTACGTCTCCATTTCATTTCCTTTTATCTAAAAAAAAAGAAATTTTTTTGAATTCACATGGATGAATTAATTTTATGTGTCTTGCTTATTTTAAAGCACAGCCTAATTATGTATGTTATTAGATGAAATTACTAAGTAGCTCATTCAAATAAATGGGCTTAATTTAGGATATATTTCTTTAAAAAAAAAAAAAAAAAAAAAAAACAGAGATATCTAGCAATTTTCTAATAATAAATATATAACCGAACATGCCGCTAACATATCGAGGTTAAAAAGAGTGAAATTTGATAAAAACCCCGCCGTAACGCGGGGCGCTTTCAACTTGTTTTATTTTATTTAGTAGATGAAATTACTAAGTAGGTCATTCAAATAAATGGGCTTAATTTTGGGTTTATAACTATAGACCATCATCTTTTACATCATGGGCTAACCCATCACTCACCTTCCAACGGTCACATTCTTCAAATCTTTCTTTTATAAAAAGATCATCACATCACAAACGTAAGTACGTAACGCTCATATTTTACTCAGTATCAAAACCCAACATTAAAAATTCTTTTCTTGGTGTAATTAAATCATGAATAACTTGAGCAAAAATTTAACTACTCCCATTAAAGGTACCATCTTTTTTCAGATTCTTGATTTATGATTTTTAGATGTTTATTTTATATGCAATCTTTTTAAAAGGCATGTAATTTTGTGTTAGGTAAATTTTCCATCTTTTTTAGTTGTTGTTTCGATTTAAAGATTGTTGGTTAAGTAGTATGTTATTTCAAATGGGTATTTGTTTAATCTATGTTTTATGTAATTTTACGTAAATTTGTCTAGTTTTGTTAGGGTTTTATGTAATTTTACGTGGGTATTTGTTAAATTTATGTTTTATGCAATCTTTTTAAAGGGAATTAAAATTTAGCTTTAGTTTAGTATGTAATTTTGTGTTAGGGTTTTATGTCAATTTTCCATCTTTTTTAGTTGTTGTTTCGATTTAAAGATTCTTCATTTATGATTTTTGGATGTTTCTGTGTTTTCTGCAATCTTGTTATAAGAGTATTTAGTTTTAGCCTAAATTTGTGTAATTTAGTTTCGTTATTTCGATTAAAAGATTCTTCATTTATGATTCTTAGATGGATGTTTTTGTTAAATGGGTATTTGTATGCAATCTTGTTAAATGGGCATGAATTTTTAGCCTAAGTTAGTAGTGTTTTATAAAATTTTCAAGATTCTTGTTTTAATCTGTGTTTTATATAATCTTGTTAAAAGGGTATTAAAATTTTGGCCTAAAATTGTGTTATTTTGTTAGGGTTTTATAAAAATTTGATTTTTTTGTTTCTTGAAATATAGGTGCAGGTGTTAATAATGAGAATGAGATGAACGCGGATATGGTTTTGAAGTCAAAAGGCATTAAGAAAAACATAGCCGGTAAGCATTTTATGAGACCGACAATATCCGCAGCTAATAAAAAGAAGATCTTGGCGGAAAGGAATGGAAACAGTGAATGGTCGTCTAGTTTTGGTTCTAAATTTGTTAAATCTCCTGTTGTTGGTGATGGGAATGGTGAGGTTGGTTTGAAACCGTATGATCCTGTTAAGAATTATACTTCACCTACACCTAAGTTCTTGAGGTATAACCCGAATAGGCGTAGGAAGATTCTGAAGGAAAGTGATGAAGGTAGCGTTAGAGATAGTACTAATAGCTCGATTAATGCTGGTTGTGGTTTGGAATTAGGGGTGGGATCCTTGGGTACTACTAATAGCTCGATTAATGCTGTTAAGAATTATACTTCACCTAGACCTAAGTTCTTGAGGTATAACCCGAATAGGCGTAGGAAGATTCTGAAGGAAAATGATGAAGGTAGCGTTAGAGATAGTACTAATAGCTCGATTAATGCTGGTTGTGGTTTGGAATTAGGGGTGGGATCCTTGGGTACTACAGATTCTAGTGCTCAAAAAGAATCTGTAGAACGTGATAAAGAAGATGCAGTTGACAATGATGAGAGAGATGAATCTGAAGATGATGAAGAGGAGGTGGTTGAGTATGAGGAAGATAGATTTTGGAGTTTGAAGGGGCTTTTGAAGTGGTCACTTGTAGTCGTTGCACTGATTTTAACGACACAAGGCATATGTTCAATGATTTCACCTACGGATTCAGACACTTTAAAAACTGTTGGGGATTTTAGCAACTGGTCTTTCGTTAATACAGCTGCGGGTTTAAACTTCTCTGAAGCTGAAGAGAGTATAAACATAGTTATGGGTTTTAAGGATCGGGCTTATGTGTATGGAGCTGCAGGTGTAGGTTACTCTAGAATAAAAAATGGTCCAGTTAGGGACTCAGATTTGGATGCGAGAAGATATGAGAAAGTAGAGTTTAATCATGTTCTTGATGGAATAGGCGTGGTTGAAACTGTTACGGAATCGGTTGAGAGTGCAAATGTACTAATTAATGGTGTTGTGGTTGAAACTGTTGAAGAATCGGCTGAGGTGAACAATGGATTAATTGATGAAGCTGTGGTTGAAACTGTTGAAGAATCGGTTGAGGTAGAAAAGGGACTAATTGGTGATGTTCATCATGATGTGGTACATGATGAAACAGATATCATTGATGATGAAATGTCGAGTAAGGAAGAAGATACTGATCACTCCCAGCTGATCGATACATTGCCTGAGCAAAATATAGCTGAAAGTGAAGTGCTAGAAATCGGTGATGTAGATTTTAGCCAGAATGTTGTAGGTGAGCAGCTGGATGAAGCTGTAAACAATGAAACAGACGTCATTCAGGATGATATGTGGAGCAAAGTAGAAGATACTGATCACATGCAGCAGATTGTAGTGATGGACACTGATGATGTAGAGGTGAAAAAGGAAGTCAGTGATCAGCTGTTGACAGCAGATCTCAATCAAGATGGCATTGGTGAAGACATGAATGTAGCGGAAAAAGTGATTGGTGATATAAAAACTACTGAAATGGCCAGTTCTGATCCAGCAGTCACAGTTTTAACCGGGATTGTTGTACTAATTTTAACATCTATCGGTGCCATTTATCATTCAAAACGGACAAAATCCACACCTCCTGTCACAACACCAGTCCAAAAAGAAGATTTAAAGGAGGCTGAACCTTCTACAAATCCATCATCATTGATACAACAGAAAGAGGAACAAACATTTGTAACATCTGCTGCATCTTTGGCTGAACCAAAGGAAGACGTTTCTACAGAAATCCTCATACATGCACCAACAGTTGAGTTGCTGGGCGAGTTTGTTTTTGGAGAAGAAGTCACTAGTTCTGTCAGAAGCTACGTGTCACCAGAAGCTAATGCAAGCAACTCTCTGATCCAAACAACAGCAGTTTCTTTCAGCAGCAGAACAAATACATCATACACAGAAATCTCAACTGGAGACCATAAAGCCAGGAAACCGGTAAATTTCTAGTCTTCTCTAACCAAATAAGATCTGCAATGCTTTTCTACAAGTTTTATTTATTCATGTTTAAATTTTTTAATCTTGAACAGAGGCGCAAAGCCGCGGAATCAAGCAGCATGGTTACACCAACATCAGTGAGAAGATCAAGCCGCATACAAAGCCGATCTGTCATGTATCCATGAATCAAGCTTCACCAAGACATCACCTTTCTTTAGCCTAACTAGGAAATCGATCATCGATCGATGATCTTTTAACTCTTAGATTGTAGTCTAATGGAATCAAACTTGTTTCTGTATCTAATGAATAATTCTACTTCTTTGATTTGCTCTTCAGATTTTCTCTAGAATCAATAATTAAACAACTCATCTTACATTCACATTATATATTCATACAAATTAATACTTAAAAAAACTCATCTCTTATATTTACATCAAAAAATTTGTACAAACCATAAAAGAAACATAACAAGCCAAAATTCACTCCTTTTTAAGTCCTTCTCGATGCTAGTACCAAACTGTTTCCTTTTTGATTTTTTCTTTGAGATGATTGGTTTAGGAAGTGTGTGAGATTTGTAGCTCTTCTTCATTTTCTTGTATGGAACCTTTTCTTTTGGAAGATCTTCTATGCTTGTGACTTTTGCAAGTGATGTAAATGAGTCTGATTTACCATGGTAAAACTTTGATAGCCCTCTTCTGCAAGTAGCTAAAAACATACCCATTTTAGTATATGAATCTTTAATCTAAAAATAATCAAAGGTGGAATAATATTATGTAAAAGAAATGAGGTACCGTATTCTTATTACTTATGGTAGTTTGTGTTTATGACTTTTATAAGAAAGCTTAATGGGGTTAGTGTAGTAATTACAACATGGTTATAATAATGAAACATACAGTATATAATACAGAGTCATGCAAACTTTCCATGCATACAAATACATACCAACTGTTGTAGTTTTCCATTTGATAAAAGGAGGGACAAATACAAATCTCTCCATGAAACTGTACAAGCAATCTCTCCATGAAGCCATGCAAAGAGCAGCTTCATCCTCTCTATTTTTCACCTTCTTCCTCCTATAAATACCAACTAAGTATTTGAGGTAAGAACAAAAACCAAACACAAACACATTCTATACAACACACCATGAATACATCTGACTTAAGCATCGGAGCCTGCTCCCGGGGTTAATCCTCGGGGTAGTGCCAACGATAAGCTTTCTCTTGTTTTGAGTGATCACAGGTAACAGGTTGGAACTCGAAGAAGAATCTCGCTCCACATTCAACCTGCATATCTCGTAGCATCATTTTGGCGCCATCCGTGGGACCCGTCATAATAAAAACACGTTAAACCTCTAGCTAGTCAAATGGCCGGGAAGGATCAACCCGTCACACCAGTCCATATGCCAGGCGAAGGATCTAGCGGTCCTGAATCTGGTGGACACCTTTTCGGGTCTGATGATCCTATTCTTACCATTCAAACCCATTCTCAACCTGAACTAGATCATAACGATTCCGTAATGCATTTCGTGGTTCAAAACTTCAATCAAATTAATGCCATGTATTCTGCTTTCTCAACAAATAGTAAAGAAATCACTCTCCAACAAATATACGAAGAACCTGACAACCGACCACCAAAAAAGAATCGCAGAAGCATCACCACCGAAGGACAAAAAGAGACTGAAGAAAATAGATCAGTTGATCGACAACCTCGTCAGGTCTTGAAATAAAAACCTGGAAAAGACACTAGCTTTTCCAATGATCCTTTTACATTTAAAGAAACGGAAAAAAAGTATGCGTGACTTGGTGGCATCCCCGTTTAGTAAACGAATTTGTGATTATGAGATGCCTAACGGGCTCAAAGTACCAACAAATTTAAGAATATACGACGGACTTTCAGACCCTGATGATCACCTCACGATGTTCATGGGGACCATGGATATACACAAACTCCCAGAGCCTGCATGGTGTCGTTTCTTTCATATTACACTATATATGTGGAGCTGCAAGATTTTGGTATGATAATCTTGCACCTGAAAGTATTGACGGTTTTCACCAACTACGTGATAAATTCAGAGCCAACTTCTTACAACAAAGACGATTCCAGAAGACACAATTAAGCTGAAATACTTGGAATTCACCAAAGACCAGAAGAGTCCTTGAAAGATTACTTGGCACGATTCGGTAAAGAAACACTACACATGACCGATCGCTCTGACGGTATGATAACAGGAGCTTTCATTAGCGGACTTCGTCCAGGCCGAGTTTTCAAGGACTTAATTGCCCGACCACCTATGACACTAGAAGACATGTACATACATGTTAACAGTTTCATAAGGGCTGAAGAAGCAAATAATGCAAACCGACTTCGTGATTCTAAGGGTTGAATTACTTATAAAAAACCACGTGCCAGTCTCAAGAGCTCTCATTAATAACTCCAATACTTTTGGAAAATGATCCATATCAATATTTACTTCCGGCTACGATGAGATATGGTAGTAACTAACCTTACTTAAATTTTCTGTATTAATATCTCATTACAATAAACATCAATGTTATTTTATATATATAGTTGACATAACGAACTCTTAATACTAGATCAACGTTGTCTTATTTCAAAAAATAAATGTGATTCTAACAAGAAAATAGCAGAGAAAATGTTTATCTTATATACAGGTAATTCAAGCTGGATGATCATACGTCATGAACAAAGGGCAGAGAACACTTCATCATGCCAAAGTTGCAAAACCGCTCTAAAGACAAGATGTAAAGTCTGTTAAGAAACAAAATGTGAGATTTTATCTCTCACATAGCGGGTTAATTAACCGCTCCAGTAACATTAATCCCGTCATTAAAGGGATAACGAAATCCACATGTAGTTCCAGTTCCAAACTACAATATCATCCCGCCACAAAAGGGACGAAAAGCTATAAATGCATGTTGCAAAGATGAAAAGCTATAAATAGCTAGCACACGCTTAATATATGAAAACTCATCAAGCAAAGCGGCACGACCACTCAAAAGACGCAAAACATCATTGTTCAAAATGGCACAACACCATCAGAATAAAGAACAAATAAGCTCGCGGTGTCGTCGAAAGTAAATTTACTTAGTAGAAAACCATTATCATTTGAGTCCATACATGCTGTAGATATATTTAACATATATGGACTAAGGGGGCTTAATGGGGTTAGTGTAGTAATTACAACATGGTTATAATAATGAAACATATATAATACAGAGTCATAGTGCTTTTGAAAAACGGAATTACTACTCACATATTGCATAATGTAGCATCTCAGCATTAGGTTTGTTATAACAAATCATCTATGCTTATCAATCTTTGGAGTGTTTATATATGAAGGTCGAAGTATACCACTTACCTTGTTCATTGTGGCACAACGTTGCCCGTGAGAACTTTTGGCCCCCCGCCCTAAAACGACTAGTTGGCGTTTAATAATAATAAGTCTATTACCATCAGCCACTCTAATAACATCAAGAGTGGCGTTTCTATCTTCCATCGTGTTAGTTTTTGTATTCAAAAAGATAACATCAAGAGTAGCGTTTCTATATTCCATCGTGTTAGTTTTTGTATTCAAAAAGGAGTGGGAGCTCAGATAGTGTCTAGACTCCCCTCCAATTTTATGTAATTTTTGTTTCTAATGAAAGCAATGGTTTTATAAATAATAATAATAATAATAATAATAATAATAATAATAATAATAATAATATTGTTTGTTTCTAATAAAAGTGATGTTTTTATAAAAAAAAATAATAAAAATAATAATAATAATAATAATAATAATAATAATAATATTGTTTGTTTCTAATAAAAGCAACTAGAATCGCTTCTGGTGCAGAAGTGATCAGATACACTGGTATAAACATAAAATTAAGTTTCTCATAACACACCTTGAGCGAAATTCTAGACTAAAAATACTTATGCATTTGTAAGTGTGTAATGGGGAGACAAGTTGGTAGCGTAAGTAGGGATGTAAAGGACATGAGACAACTCGCGATCTACTAGAAATTTGATTTGACAAAATACTTGAAATTGACTTGATTCGAAGTGAGTCAAGCTCAAGCTACTCAAATAGAGTTTCTTTGAGAGTGTTCATATATCTACTAGGAAGACCTTCTACAAGTGTAAGTGTGCGGATGAGAGTGTTCATATATCTGCATGTGTGAAAGTGTGCAATAACAAATATAAGGAGTCTAAAAAACATAAAACGAAAAACAAACATACAAGCATACAAAACTAATAGGCAAAATACCATCAAAAGAACTTAGAAGAAAAAAGGACATAAATATATAAAAGCATACACAGTAAATAGAATACAAGCATAAAAGCATAAATGCAAATTGGCAATGACACTTAGAAAAATGCTTGCAAAGAGAAGGGGGCTAAAGGCAAATAAAATAACGGAGATATAAGCAACACTATAACTAAAGGTAAAGCAAATGGAACATAAGAGACTACTTAACACCTAAAAAGCTTACCATGAACTAGCTATAGAACTCTATGCATAAAACGGCAGTTGGCAAATAAAATAATATGAAATGCTTGTATTTATTATAATTTACTAATTTTGACTTATTAAATTTTATATTGTACATTATTAGTTGCACTTTAGGTACCAATAGAAACACCTAAAAAAATTTTAAAAAAAAAACAATGTAAAAGTACTTAAATTTATTTTAAATCAGTATATACTTTATAAAGTCAAAAACAAAAATTGGAACACAAAAACACTCCAACACTTCCGGCAACCACTATAACGACGGCGACAACGGTTCTCACCGTTCCCAAAATACAAAACAATTCATTTCCCCCTTTTGGTAATATTGGCTAAGTTCTTTTCCATCTTTATTATCTTTAAATGTTACTACATTCTTTTTTATATATATAATTTGTGTGTGAACTGTTCAAAATTTATAAATCTTGAATCTTGATAGCAACCCTCCTTTTTAAATCAAATATTTGTCTTTAAAGACTACTTTTTTTATGAGGTTTCAACATGTTACAAGTTAAAGATGCCACCTTTTTATATTCTTGACCAGAATTACTACTTTAAGGGGGGTGTTTGTTTCGGCTTATGGCTTATTTTGTTTTGGGCTTATGTTTCATAAGCTCACTTTTTCTGGCTTCTTTTGAAACTTTTCTGCTTGTATATATTTATTATGTCATAATAAGTTTATACGAGTATAAGCCGAAAAGTTTCAAAATAAGCTGCAAAAAGTGCGCTTACGAAACATAAGCTCAATATAGGGTTTGGTTTCTGGTAGTGTGTTTAAAGGTGAACGAAATTTGTATCAAGGGGCTTTCAAGTTTTGTATTTCGTATAAAGGTCATGGTGATGTTAGTCGGTGCCGACATGTCTTTAATCTAGGTGGAGATTGCTAACTTCATAAGTAGTTCAACAGAAGTATAAACATAAAATTAAGTTTCTCATAACACACCTTGAGCGAAATTCTAGACTAAAAAAACCAACGCATTTGTAAGTGTGTAATGGGGAGACAAGTTGGTAGCGTAAGTAGGGATGTAAAGGACATGAGACAACTCGTGATCTACTAGAAATTTGATTTGACAAAATACTTGAAATTGACTTGATTCAAAGTGAGTCAAGCTCAAGCTACTCAAATAGAGTTTCTTTGTATCATGTTTAGCGATAGCAATTGCTCTCAAAACCATTTTGTGTTAAGCTTTGAATTGATAATGTGTGAATTCTCAGTTTGAAGTTTGAAGTTCCTTCAGTAGGTCAAAGCTAAGGATTGGGAGTATCAACATGAAATGATCCAACATGAAGAGTACTACTATATACACCAAAATGTAACTTTCGATAACATGCTCCTTAATGACGGCGTCAAGAGTAATACAAGAGGTGGAAGTGGATAAAGTCCGTGACGATCCAGAAGAGTTTTACACTATGGAGATGACGGCGTCACCATAGGCCGTCATGGTCCAAATACGAGTGACGGCCCAGAGTAGAAGTGCACATGACGGCGTCATAACTGGATCTAAGCAATCCGATTTCATTATGGGCGGCGAGTTGACAGCGTCAGAATTTCCTTCTTGACGTCGTCACCCTGTAAAATCTATATATATTTTTGCAATTTTCATTCATTAGAGAGGAACAATTAGGGTGTAACTTTGGAGAGAAACCCTAGTACGAATATTACAGTTTTTTCAAGGGTTTTTACCCTTTGAAATCTTTCATGGTCAATTGAGATAAATATTCTTTCAAGTCATTCAATATGTCTATGTGTTGTTTGAATATATCTTACACTTGTCTTGAATTTAACATGCTTGGCTAGATCTCTTGTGTGTTTGCTTAGATGTAGTGAAACCTAGATGTTAATTATGGGTTGATTGTTTGTTTATAGTTGTTACGGATGATTGTATTCGATGTTAGGCTTAAGAAAACTGGCAGACTTCCATTGGTGACATGCTTGAACGTCTTAAGAAACATGATAAGAGGTGTACTATAATTTTTGGTTGTATTTAATGCGTAGGAGAATTCTAATGATCCCATGTTAGGAGCTTCTAACGGCTCGACATAGGAGTGAAGTAGGATTCTATAGAGTTAGGGAATATTGTACACTGTCCTACGACTGGTATTAATGAATACGACCCGTCATCCATGCAATTGTAACAAACTATCAACCTGTAAAAGATATCTAGAGAGTAATGAAACCTAAGTAAACACAACTCTCCCTATTATTTTTCACACCACTAGTTTAATTAGATTTCATTTCATTTTTGTTATTTTATTTTGATTGCATCTTAGTTATTGGGTTTGTTGATTAGTAACTAATTCCGCCCATTCTTCCAAAACTGAGATTTTAGTTGCTTTTATAAAATATAAAAAATACAAAAAGAATCATCCCTCACCTCTAGACCTAGTTATATTAAAGCGACACTACGCGAAGGTTGTCCATTACCGTTAACTCATCCACTTGTGTAACCATTATATTAAAGTGACACTAGGCGAAGGTTGTCCATTACTGTTAACTCATCATTTAGGGCTGCAATCAAGTCAATCTTTTATCAAACAAATCGAGCTTAAGCTCGAGCTTAACTCGATCAAGTCAAGCTTTTATCAACCTCAAGCCCAAGCTCAAGCCTAAAAAATAGCTCGAAACATATAACAAGCCAAGCTCAAGCTTTTTATAGCCCGGCTTGAGCTCGAATCAAGTTTTTTTGAGCTTTAATATAAATATATTTCATTATAAATTTATATAACTAACTAGGGATAATTTGAGTATTAACATAATTATAACAACTTACGTTGTAAATAATTAAACATGTATTCTAGAAGGTCATTTAAACCTAATTAATCCAAACATTTTGTATCCTACTACTTTGTTATAGTGTTATCATTTGTGTAACACACTAGTGAGTTTGGCCGTTATGATTTAAGTTTGTTTTACTTTATACATATATCTGTTGATGAGTTTGGCTATTAGATACAATATTTTTATATAAATTCAAGATTTTCAAGCCGGGTTCAAGCTTTTATCGAATTTTTCAAGCCAAGCTCAAGCCTGGATGATTAAAGCTCGTCAAGCTATCAAGCTAATCTCAAGCCTAAATTATAAATTTCAAGCCAAGCTCAAGCCCTGTTAAGCTCGAGCTCGGCTCGACTCGATTACACCCTTACTCATCATCTTTGGATTACATATAAAAGTGGAAATGCTTCTGGATGGGAGGGCGCATATCTTAGTAGTCAAAAGTGTTTCACGAATATTATTATCGTATTTCAAAAAATATTAACCTAACAAAATAATTATGTAACATTTTTTATATTGTATTTTTAATTATTTATTTTCACTAAATATGTATTGCTTGTTCACTTATAAACGTATATGTATATAACAAGTGAAAAATATCTTTATGACAAAAAAGGTAAAAAAAATTAATAATAAAAAAATACAAAAGTAAATAAATAAGAAATAAGAAAAAGATTTTTTTAGAAAGCATTGATGACGTCATTGAAGAGGTACAACTACTTTATTCACTTGTGGAAGTTGATGTTCTCATTTATGGTGGCTGAGTGTTGGAATGAGTTATGCAAAAATGTAAATTTTTTAAATTTCTTGAAGTAAGTTATAACAAGTCAATGATGAGATAATTATCTTGGTGTATTTAAACTATCCCAACATGAAATGGAGTTGTCTTTTCAACTTTTACTTACTCTGCACATTTCTTTTTGCATTTTTGAATCTTGACGACTACTTTCTCCATTTTGCGACTTTTGAGTCTGTTGCACTTTGCTTTTTGCATTTTAATCAAACTTAGGGTGTGTTTGGTTCATGGAATTTGAAGTAATTTTGAGGCATTTGAAATTAAAATTCCATCTCTATCGTGTTTGGTTGCATATTTCAAAGGAATTTTAAATTGTGAAAGTGTACTATTTGGGGGAAATTAAAAATCCTTAGATGTGTAAGAAATTTTCATTTCTGTGGGACACGTAAAGTGTCTGACACACATTATCATTTATTATTTTTGTCGGTGTGTTGTAAATCTAAACAGGTTGGTGGAATTTTATCATTTATCAGTGGACCCCACCTAGAAGATGGTCAAACTAAAGAACAGTGGTCAAACTAAAGAACAACATTGTTTGTTGTAAATCTGCGAACCAAACAGGGAATTTAAAGTTCCATAATTTAAAATTTCAGGGAATTTAAAGTTCCATAATTTAAAATTTCGCGAACCAAACGCCCCCTTAGAATAGATGGTGAAATTTGTATCTTTTAATTTTTATGTCACTATTTGTCTCATACACCAAAGAATTCTGCTGAAGCCGATTTTCCAACACTTACGTTTGTTGTAATAGCTTTTGATATGAGATTTGTTTTTTAGTATTAAGTTGTACTCCTATTTATTTGAAGCTTTTAATCTAAACTCTCTTTATTACTTTATATTTTGGTGTGGTTAATTTTTACAGTAGTTAATACTCCATTTACGATAACTAGAATTTCAAAGGTGTCTCAAAGTTAACTTTAAATTCAACAATTGGGATATTCAAATTTTAAATTAATAAAATGAGATTGGGTAAAAGCATGAGTCATGTACTCCCGTACATCATTCACGGGCAATGTTGCAAAAATCGTAAATCGGTCCCGAGACGGTCGGGGGCCGAGTTGCGATTTTTGACCGATTAATCGGCCGATTTTCTTGACTCGTCCGATTAATCGGCCGATTACCTTGTAATTTTCTACAAGTTCCAGGGCCGAAGCCGATTAATCGGCCGCCTCAGCCGATTTTTGCAACACTGTTCACGGGTATAAGAGAAATTTTGTCTAGCAAGAAAACAAGACGTGTCAGGTATTATATCAACATAAAAATATTTACTTTTAAATATACAACTGTATCAACTTTACAATTTATTTAAGTATTAACATCAAGATGGTTCATAAAAAAGCAACTATATTCAAAAGTATCATGTTTCACGGGACTTTGTTCCTCTTTTGTGAGATTTACAGTGACCTATTAGCCTATTATTGACAAGTAAATGTAGCTTGAGACATCATATTGACCTTTGAAAAATAAAAAGTTACTTTTTGGTTTGGGAATTCGTTTTTCAACAAACAAAATATGACTATCAACAAGTAAAAGTCTTTTTCTAACTTATGCTCTAGGCACAAGTTAAACACTCTAAAAATACACAAGAGTCCATGAAAAAGTACAATATCCATATAAAAATACAGACATGTGTACTTTTTTGTGGGTCATTGTGTATTTTTAATGTACTTTTAGTGTGCTTAACTTGTGCCCTTTATGGCACAAGAAAGAAAAACCCCAAATAAAATACTCTCTACGTTCTAAAATTATTGTCTTCTTACAAAAAACACACAGTTTGAAAAGTACATTTATTACAGCTTTCTCTTTCTTACTTTTTGAAAGAATGACAATTTTGCCCTTAAGTAATTAATTAAAGTCTTCTTTAAGGTATGTAATTAATATAGTAAACTTGGTTAAATTTCCATATCTAATTTTAGTAGTGAAAAATTAAATTGGGACATCGCAAAAAGAAAACATGGTCAATAAAATTGGGACGGAGGGTAACAATTTCCGCACATAATAGTAGAGTGTGCAATCACCTCCAAAAAATTACACAAGTAACTAAGTTGTTTGCTTAAAGTTTAAGATTTGTAGAAAGAAGAAAACTGGTTTTATGTGAGATCAAACATAGCACAATTTGCCAAAATATAATTGATTCAAAAAATGAGATCTGACCACAATCTCTTAATGGTTTTGGTGGTGTAGGTAGCCTGCGTTGCACAAATTAGTGCTAGGACGCAATGAAATTGCCTATTTATAACATGCCACACACGCACACAAATAAGGATGCAACTAGGATTTGTCAAAAACTATAAACCGTTGCCGTTAGGCGCGGGTACTCAGCTAGTACTTACATAAGCCACTTATTGAAGACCAGGGACTTTTTATGCAATATTTGCAAACCACGGGGACGATCTCCCCATTTTTTTTCTTTCTTTATAGAACAAAGTAACAAACCCTCAGTACGCCTCCATTTCATTTCCTTTTATCTAAAAAAAAAAAAATTTTGAATTCACATGGATGAACTCGTAATATTCTTCTGTTATTGTGCTTATTTTTACGGTATTGATATCTACACACACTTTTACTTCATACACATAAATTTATTGTCAAAAAGAACATAATAAAATATGTTCACATATTTTACAAACCAAAGAAACTAATAAACAAAATAATAATAATAATAATAATACTAATAAATAAAATAATAATAATAATAATAATAATAATAATAATAATAATAATAATAAAATAATCCGTAAAGCTATTGCCAAAAAATTTACAAATAAAATAAATTATTAGCTAAAAAAATTAAATTACAGGGTGCCCGCAACTGGTGACCATAAGATCTTAAGATCTAATCCGATCCGATCCTACTTTTCTCAGATAACAAACTAAAGAACTGGATTAATTTTTATAGAATTTATAAAAAAAAAATGTTAATCTTATTAAACATTTCATAATCATAATTTAATTTAGGACAACATTTTGATAGAATATTCATATAATTTTGTGTTTATGATATATAATAATTTGTATAATATTACAAAAAATAGTAAGAAATAACATTATAGTAGAATCTTAAGATCCCGATCCGATCTTACAAAAACGAAAACCTTGCATATTATTATACTTACATAAGTCACTTATTGAAGAAGAGCAGGGACGTTTTATGCAAACCACGGGGAAGATTTTTGCAATTTACTCTAAACCTAACGTTGTTCATATACAGTATTTTTTTCTCTCTTTATAAACCCGCCTCCATTTCATTCATTTTATCTAAAAAAAAAAAAAAAATTGAATTCACATGGATGAACTGGTAATATTCTTGTGTTATTTTTATGTGTCTTGCTTATCAATGTGTAATAGTTGTTGTTTATATATAACAAATGGGTTGTTATTGGTGCAATTTGATTGATTGATTTTGTTTTGTTTAAATGGTTTTCTCAATTCGAAATGATTGTTCATTATTTGATCTCATCTGATTGGTTTCTTTCGTGTTACTTACAGATGAATCCTGCAAAGCCTACCAATACATCTCAAGTGGCAGACATCAACTCCGAGTATCGTGGCACCGCCTTTAAGAAATCTATCCCAAATGGTCCGCCTTTTTCTGGTAAAAACGCTTTTGGTTATCTTAGATAATGTAAAGCACTCACTTTCCATATTACTATGTGTTAGTCTCAAGGACATTATTTGTTAGAATTGCGTTTTTTAGGCATTGGCCGTGATTACTATTTCCATGTTAACATCGATAAATCTAGTTAATCTTTTTTGTCTTTATCAACATCTAGCTGTAATCTTTTTTTAAAAATTCCAAATTTCAACTTCATGAAAATTGGGTTTGATTACTATTTTCCAATTGATAAATGGTAATCATGGTTAATCTTTGCTATACATGTAGCAGTTTATGTTTGATGACTCACTATGCTGTTGTAGTGCTGTGATGCTGCCTAAAAAGATTTTGTTCTCGTTTTATTCCTCTGCTTTTGTTGCCAAACAATAGAAATGATTTTCTTCTTTTTCTCTGTCTGGAAATTGTTAAAATTCTTCACTGAATTTCCCTCTACCAAGCGTGCCCTTAGTTTGTGTTGATTTAACTAGTGTTCTCTCTTTCTGATCTTGCTATTTTACTCATCTTGTTTTTTACATTTATGAAAACTTTCATAAACTTTATCACTATACCTTACATTACTGGTGTGATGATCCAGATCCCATTCAAGATGCATCTGGCCGCATGTCATCTAAAGATGCAATCAAGATAGTTACGACATATTGTCCGAGTTGGCCTAACTATTTCAAAGTTATGAAAGATCCTCCAACAACGTCATTGGTGAGTAGCTCCTGTATTTTTATGTCTGTATTCTTTTCACATTCCACCTTAGAGTGAAAATTGCATAACAAGGCAACCAATTTGGTCTGATTTTTGCTTTGTTGAACACACTTAAAATGCCTCAAACATTTGTAAAATATTTTACCGATAATCCCCGAAGTTAACTGTTTTACACACTATGTTTGCGCCATGACTGAAAAAGGCCACTTGGTCAAAGCCACTGGAAAGCGCCAAATCATTATTTTAACTGGGTGACCGCGACCGGTCAGATTATATTTAATCGATTGCTATAAGCCGGTTGCCATTGCTTGGGTGCAAACAAAATTAGTTGCCTAAAACAGAAATCCGACTGAAGTCTGTCATCTTTGCTGTTTTTTTTATAAAAATTTTAGATAACTAATTGTTATGTTGATTCTAACTTGGTATACTTTTATTGCAGCATGTTCCATCTTATTTTGGGATACACCTCCCCAAAGGGCCGCTTAAGTTTAACAGCCAAGGAAAAAGTTGGATGATTACTGCAAATTACCAGGAAAGAAATGGATCACATACTTTCACTGATGGATGGTCGAGATTTATTGATGATAATGAAATTAGGCGTGGAGATGTTTGCATATTTGAACGTGTAGGAAGTGAAGTCAATGTGATGATTCTCAAAGTTAGAGATCCAAGCGATGCATATGTCGATGAGGTAATATTACATGTCTTTTTTTTTTTTTTTTTTTTTAATTTCCACTCGGGTTCAGAGGCGGGGGGTGGGGGTTAGCGTTTGCTAGGCCCCTCTAATGAGCCCAATAAGTTTTATAAAATATAACCCCATAGCCTTAATTTAAGGAATACATGCAATCGTCATCCCCTAACATGATATCCTAATACCCAGAATAAATATATAGTGTAAATTAGTTATAGAAAAGAAACAGAGTGACAACCATAGAAATCAAATTCAGTTGCTTCAAGTTTTATTCATCATTCATCAACTCATGAGGTAACACTGTCATAATTAAATGTTTCTATACCTGCTTTTCCTTTGATAATTACAACTAATTTTTGAAATTATTTTCATCTTATGGATGAATATGGTCACTCTTGAAGCCATATGTATATATGCTTTCAAAAAATTGCCATTCAACTTAAGATTTCAATTTTCAAAGTAAACTATTATAATGACTCCAAGCATCAAAGTTAAAAATCTGTATTCACAATTTTCTTTTCTGTTTATGATGCACTTTGTTAATTATCTTACGCTAGCTAGGCCTAAAGCAATTACTTAAAATTGGATTTAATCAGTAACTAGGACAAAAGAACTATCAATTATATTCCATTTACGAAAAATTATCGACGTTTGGTTTTTACTAGAGTTTGGCTCGGCCCCCCTTAACTTAAAATCGCCCCTGCCCGGGTTTGTTTGTTTGTGTGTAAATTTAATACTTTCTAATAGTGTTTTCTTTGATTTGATAGCTTATCTCTCGTTTGAAAGAGAGAAAGTTATAGTTGATTGCAGAAAATGGAGCAGAGTTGGTTGCTCTCCGTTGTTATAGAGTATGGCTTCTAGTTGTGTTTGTTGATAAAAAGTTTATGTCTTGAGCTTATGTTGCACGGTTGTACGAGAATTGAGAATTGACATTCTTGCTTTTTATGAATGCATGTATTTTTCAAGTGGTTACAACTTATAAGTAGCTTGAAAGGGCTTACTCTGTCCTACGCTCCTACCATAGTGCTTTTGAAAAACGGAATTACTACTCACATATTGCATAATGTAGCATCTCAGCATTAGGTTTGTTATAACAAATCATCTATGCTTATCAATCTTTGGAGTGTTTATATATGAAGGTCGAAGTATACCACTTACCTTGTTCATTGTGGCACAGCGTTATGCTCACATGGCACAACGTTGCCCGTGAGAACTTTTGGCCCCCCGCCCTAAAACGACTAGTTGGCGTTTAATAATAATAAGTCTATTACCATCAGCCACTCTAATAACATCAAGAGTGGCGTTTCTATCTTCCATCGTGTTAGTTTTTGTATTCAAAAAGATAACATCAAGAGTAGCGTTTCTATATTCCATCGTGTTAGTTTTTGTATTCAAAAAGGAGTGGGAGCTCAGATAGTGTCTAGACTCCCCTCCAATTTTATGTAATTTTTGTTTCTAATGAAAGCAATGGTTTTATAAATAATAATAATAATAATAATAATAATAATAATAATAATAATAATAATAATAATATTGTTTGTTTCTAATAAAAGTGATGTTTTTATAAAAAAAAATATATATATAATAATAATAATAATAATAATAATAATAATAATAATAACAACAACAACAATAACAATAATCTTTTATATAATATGAGAACTCACTTTTGGCCAAATCGAGGGATTCGGTTAAACAATGAGAAAGCTCGATTTTGAAATCGAGCCCTCTCATTGGTTAATTGGGTTTCTAATTGAGAAAAGATAGGGTAGTTATATGAGTTTTCTAAAAAAAACTCTCCAAACATAGACGTGTCGAAATCGCGAATAAAATATAGGACTAATGATGCAATTAGGACTAACGGTCGTACAAGGGTAATATAGCCACTTCAGGGTTATATTGGTTTATCTCAGAACAAAATTTGAAAGTACGTTGTTGAAGTCTTTGAATAAAATAATATGTGTTTTAAGTCGGCACAAATTTGAAAGTACATTGGTAGTTTGTAACTTTTACCTATATTTTTTTAGTCTCAGAAAATTGAAAGTGGTTGTTCTCAAGTCTTTCATATTCTCTATATGATTTCATGATCTTTTATAAATATCATTATACCATCATAAAAACCGTCATCTTTTCAAATCAGATGATGGTTATATTTGGCGCGGAGTTTTTTTGAGCGATGAGCGGTTAACAATGAGCTTTTTGATTTTTATTATTCATTTGGCAAAAGAGCGGTGGGCTTTGCTAATTTTTAGGAAAACTCATTTTTTCAATGTTTCTTTAAGAAGCTGTGAGCTGTGGCTATTGCTCACAGCTCACAGCTCACTGCTACTGCTAACTACTACTTTTACCAAACACACCCTATATCGGATGGTGATTTAAGGCAACAATTAGAAAAACATATACAATCTCACAAAAGAGCTAATTGACTCAACAAAGACAAAATTCTTAGAACAAATCAATGACTAACCATGGACGGCTTGGCCACAAACATATACTACGTACAAACTATTCCTTGTAAAACTAGCTAGTCAACAATTAACACTTATGTCAAAACAACGAGACTTGTTTTAAAGAGTAAATTACACCGTTCTTTCTTGTGGTTTGCGTTCACTGGCGTCGTTAGTCCCTTGATAAAAAAAACTGCACCGTTCGTCCTTAACGGGCAAACGTTTAGCGTCGTTAGTTCCTCCATCCGGTAGGCCCCTGTTAGCATTAAAAATATGTAATAGAAAAGTGATGGTCATTCTCATAAATATAAACTTTGTATGTCGTGTGGTAGGAATAGAGTTTGGGCTATGGACTTAGTAAATCTAATATGTTAAGAGTTAAGTTAGTAAGCCTTGTAATGTTTCATGTAATCCAAGTCCAAGCCCAAGCCCAAGCCCATAGAAAGCGTTTAGGGCATCATCTCTTATGAACTATATAAACACCTCAAAGGCTCATTTGAGGTGTGTGCTTGTGTGTGTAATGTGTGTGCCTCTTAAATAAAAGTTCTCTTCATCTTTATTCTCTCTTTATATCTTATACGCCACATTCATATATACGAGTCACCATCTTTACTTCATTTACGTGCTATATTTGTGTTAAAGTTGATAGTATTAAGGTCCTACAAGTGGTATAAGAGCCTAACAATGATTTAGGAGTGTGTGGTAATCGTTTTCATCAAGTTTTTTTCTTTAAACTTGCGTTTTTTCATAAAAAAACGTGGGCTTTTCTTTAAAAAGCTTTGATTTTTACAAGTTTTATTGTTAAAGTTGTTGTTTTTATTGAAGTTTTAGTGTTTCTAAGTGTTTTGGGAGAGATTTGATCAAAAGAAACAAGTGAAAAAAGTGTTTTTGGTTGAAAAAAAATCGGATTTTGAGCTGTTTTGGTCATCTTACGCGTAAAAAGGACATCACTACCCAAGTTTTTCGCATAAAAAGTACTATTTGGTACTGTTTACGCGTAAGTTAAGGCAAAAAACCCATTTTCTACGCATAACATGGAATCCTACGCTTAAGTTTTAGCAGAAAAACCTTTTCCTACGCGTTAGATTGGAATCCTACGCATAAGGTGAGTTCTTACGCAAAAGATCCTACGCAAAAGTTATCTTCAACGATCAGAGATTACTCAGTACTTTTCTAGCTTGGACAAGTTAGTGAAATACTTTGACACGGAATATCTTTCAAGCTTGGACAAGTTTGAGAGATCAGTTTGGTTGAAAAACCTTACGCGTAACATTCTTACGCATAAAGTCTAAGTTTACGCGTAAAAATCAAAGCTTACGCATAACTTTCATTTTTACGCATAACCTAAAGTTTACGCATAAAATTTCTTACGCGTAAGATTTGAAGTTAACCATAAGATTCTAAGTTAAGCGTAAGATTCACTGTTTACGCTTAAGTTCAAGGTTTTCGCATAAGATTACTTCATCAGAGTTGACTTTTGACGACCAAACTTCAAACGGCCATAACTTTTGAACCGTAACTCCGTTTTCAGCGAATACCTGTCAAAACGACCGTGAGACAGAGAAGAAGGACACGTTGAATTAATTTTTCACCATAAAACTTGCATCAACTTACACTAAACACAACTCATATTTCGTTGAATCGATCCAAGATCAACTTTATCATCTATCAATGGCAACTCAGCAAGATATTCATGCAGCCGGTGCAGAAAACCGACATCCCATGCTGTCAAAGGGTGGTTGCTCACAGTGGGCTAGTCGTATGATGCGCTATCTTAAGAGCAAACCAAATGGAAAACTTCTCATCACATCCATTATGGAAGGACCCTTCAAACCAAGACAAGTACTAGACCCTGGAGATCCTAATGGAACCCCCCACTACAACCATACTACCGAGATCAGAATGAGACTTAATACACTGAGGAAGACAGACAACAGATTGCAGCTGATGATCAAGCATTTCATCTCGTTGTTCTTGGTCTACCTGAAACAACTTATGCTACTGTTGACAGTGAAGGAAGTGCTCATGCAGTCTGGGAAAGAGTCAAGAGGTTAATGTATGGGACAGACTTCGGGAAACAGGAAATGGAAACACAATTGCTCAAGGAACTTCGCAAGTTTACTTCAATTCCTGGTGAATCCATAGAGTCGTACTACCTTAGGTTCTGTAAGATCATGAATGATTTATCAAGACACAACCTCAGTCAGACAAACATTGCTAACAACACCAATTTTCTGAATGAGTTACAACCAGAATGGGGAAGATACGTCACTATTGTTTATCAAACAAAGAATTTGCATGAAGTGACTTATGATTAGTTGTACGACTTCTTAAAGCAAAATCAAGCTGAGGCTAATGAAGTAAGGGCTGAATTACTAGCTAAAAAGCATGATCCTGTAGCATTAATGGCTAATACACCAACACCTTTACCAGCGAACACACAACAACCATCATCATCTTCCACTCACAACTACATGCAACCATCATACATTCAGCAACCAACACCTGTCTACCAACAACAATTCTACCCACAACAACAACATGTTATTTCACAACAACAATACCCACAATTCCAAGAACCAGAATTCACTGACAATGATGAAGCTACTGCAGCCTTGACACAAGCGTTTGCTTTTCTGACAAAGGCATTCCAAGGACGCTATTCTACACCAACTAACAACAACCAAAGGATTTCATCGAACACTAGCAACAAGCAGATTGCTCAGCCGAGTTTCAATATGGGCAACGGAGGCCAAATGGTTGGAGTTTATGGGAATCAGCAGGGATATGCTACTGGATTTAACATGGGTAATCAGAATATGCAGAATCAGGGATATGCTCTGTTGAGTTGTTATGCGCTCTGATTAAATGATTGAATCGTCTGTGTTGTAACTAGCGGTGCTTTTGATGTTTTGTTTTGTAATGATCAATTCCAAAGCATGTATTCCATATTGTCTGCAACATATATAACCAACGCTGACCATAAAAACTCATCAGTCATCATCATATTATGGCAGGAAGATTGAGAGTGGTGACATCAAATCTTGGTAGAAAAACTCATCAGCCACATTCTTTGATTCACTTCTAAATCTTCTAATCATCAGTTCATACAACAATACTTCTAGTTCATACAGCAATACTTCTGCTTTGGGTTTTTCTTCTTTTGAACCAAATGGGTTGCATATCCTCCAACTCATCGACTCGTGAACAGCAGCAGGACAACCACGTTGTAATCAATCATGCTCCTCTTAATCATCACTTGCTTGCCCTTGTTACTCCCTCCAAAACCAATCATACAAATATGTGACTTATTGATGCGTGGGAATCGCAACAGGCTTTACCTCTCAAGGGATCTCGAGAAGCTTACAACCTCCACCAGGCAGTGTACCTGATCGTTGTAGTATAGTATAGTGACAAGTACCGGGGGATTGATCGTTCAGCTTAGGAATAGTGTCGCTAGGATTAGAAAGCCTAAATACTAGTTCTAAAGGTGAGGGATGATTATTTTTTGTATTTTTATATTTTATGGAAAGCAATTAAAAATCTCGGGTAGGGGTGTAATCGAGCCGAGCCAAGCCCGAGCTCAAAATTTTTGAAATTATTTTCATCTTATGGATGAATATGGTCACTCTTGCAGCCATATGTATATATGCTTTCAAAAAATTTCCATTCAACTTAAGATTTCAATTTTCAAAGTAAACTATTATATTGACTCCAAGCATCAAAGTTAAAAATCTGTATTCACAATTTTCTTTTGTGTTTATGATGCACTTTGTTAATTATCTTACACTAGCTAGGCCTAAAGAAATTACCTAAAATTGGATTTAATCAGTAACTAGGACAAAAGAACTATCAATTATATTCCATTTACGAAAAATTATCGACGTTTGGTTTTTAGTATAGAGTTTGGCTCGGCCCCCCTTAACTTAAAATCGCCCCTGCTCGGGTTTGTTTGTTTGTGTTTAAATTTAATACTTTCTAATAGTGTTTTCTTTGCATTGATAGCTTATCTCTCGTTTGAAAGAGAGAGAGTTGTAGTTGATTGCAGAAAATGGAGCAGAGTTGGTTGCTCTCCGTTGTTATAGAGTATGGCTTCTAGTCGTGTTTGTTGATAAAAAGTTTATGTCTTGAGCTTATGTTGCACGGTTGTACGAGAATTGAGAATTGAGATTCTTGTTTTTTATGAATGCATGTATTTTTCAAGTGGTTACAACTTACAAGTAGCTTGAAAGGGCTTACTCTGTCCTACGCTCCTACCATAGTGCTTTTGAAAAACAGAATTACTACTCACATATTGCATAATGTAGCATCTCAGCATTAGGTTTGTTATAACAAATCATCTATGCTTATCAATCTTTGGAGTGTTTATATATGAAGGTCGAAGCATACCACTTACCTTGTTCACTGTGCTTATACAATATAGTTAAACGGCTTTTTGTTAGAGGCCACGGTACCATAAAGCTAGGGCGGCGTTATGCTCACATGGCACATCGTTGCCCTTGAGAACTCACTTTTGGCCCCCCACCCTAAAACGGCTAGTTGGCGTTTAATAATAATAAGTCTATTACCATCAGCCACTCTAATAACATTAAGAGTGGCGTTTCTATCTTCCATCGTGTTAGTTTTTGTATTCAAAAAGGAGTGGGAGCTCAGATAGTGTCTAGACTTCCCCTTCAATTTTATGTAATGTGTCTAATGAAAGCAATGGTTTTATAAATAATAATAATAATAATAATAATAACAACAATCTTTTATATAATATGAGAACTTATTTTTGGCCAAATCGAAGAATTCGGTTAAACAATGAGAGTACATTGGTAGTTTGTAACTTTTACCTATATTTTTTAGTCTCAGAAAATTGAAAGTGGTTGTTCTCAAGTCATTCATATTCTCTATATGATTTCATGATCTTTTATAAATATCATTATACCATCATAAAAACCGTCATCTTTTCATATCAGATGATAGCTATATTTGGCGCAGAGTTTTTTTGAGCGATAAGCGGTGAACAATAAGCTTTTTGATTTTTATTGTTCGTTTGGCAAAAGATCGGTGGGCTTTGCTAATTTTTAGGAAAACTCATTTTTTCAATGCTTCTTTAAGAAGCTGTGAGCTATGGCTACTGCTAACTACTACTTTTACCAAAGATACCCTATATCAGACGGTGATTTAAGGCAACAATTAGAAAAACATATACAATCTTATAAAAGAGCTAATTGACTCAACAAAGACAAAATTCTTAGAACAAATCAATGACTAACCATGGACGGCTTGGGCACAAACATATACTACGTACAAACTATTCCTTGTAAAACTAGCTAGTCAACAATTAACACTTATGTCAAAACAACGAGACTTGTTTAAAAGAGTAAATATACCCCGTTCGTTCTTGTGGTTTGCATTCACTGGCGTCGTTAGTCTCTTGATAAAAAAAACTGCACCATTCGTCCTTAACGGGCAAACGTTTAGCGTCGTTAGTCCCTCCATCCGGTAGGCCCCACTAACGCTCGTTAAGTGTTGTTACACTTGAAGTCCCATGAGGGTATACTAGTCATTTCGCAAACCAAAAGGACGAACGGTGCAATTTTTTTTATTAATATGTTAGTAAGTTTCATTTTAATACGTTTTCGTCTGGTTTTTTTACGTTTTTGTCCGTTTTTTTTTTTTTTTTTTTTTTTTTTTTTTTTTTTTTTTTTTTTTTAATGAAATGTTTAGATGTATTTATAAAAATGCCTTGTTTAATGAATAGTTAGTGCAAATAGTGGGATTAATCATAACCATTAGATCTAAAAAAAAGAGAAATTAGATGGATGACTAGGATTTTTTCTCGCTTTCTCACAAAAATTAGATTTCTCACATAAATGACCCCCTATATATATATATATATATATATATATAACCTGGATACATCCTTGGTTTGCTTTGACTAACACTGTTAGTCCTTTGATTTTTTTTTTTTTTTTTTTTTTTTTTTTTTTTTTTTTTTTTTTTTTGTCCCTTTTTTTATTCTTTTTTATCAAGTGGTTAGATGTATTTATAAAAATGCCCTTGTTTAATGAATAGTTAGTGCAAACGAGTTGGAAAACCGCGCGTTGCCGCGGGGTGTTTTCCGAATAGAGAAAGTGTGATAACGACCGGTAGCTACTTAACGTCAATTTAGTGAATAAGAACTGACTTTGCAATGGACGTATAACATGAAGGACCAATTATGTAAATTATGAGAGGACTAAATATGCAACGAACCTCTGAGATGAAGGACCAATTTCGTATGGATTTTTTAAAAAAAATGTTAAAGATAACGGTCGTTAGCTAACAGCCGTTAAATAACTAACGAGCGTTAATTATAACGCTAATAAAAGGAGAGTTACAATACAATTTACCTATAACCAAACACACATAACCAACCATCATTCTCTTGTTTCTTCAACACCAAATACCACCGCCGCCACTATCTTCTTTCTTCTCAACCTAACCTAACTTTTAACCTTAAAGCTGAAAATGTCAGATGAGTTAGTGCTTCAGTTAGTGCTTGACAATGTAAAGGTGCACCAGGTACCACCACCGTATCCAGTTTCAGGCGGACGATTCAGGTCCGTCGTTTGGTCTGAATCGGACAAGATATGGCCCGGAACACTTGTTATCCGTTTGGGTAAGTTTTACCGTGAAGTACTGTTAAGGGAGTCAGATTCGGGTCAATTCTTTGCTCATACCTTCATCCCTCGTCATTCTGTTGATTTGTCGGTGCTCGATTCTCATGAGCATTTTGTAACCAAGTTTTCTGATGGGGAGCAACAGGTAAGGAATTTCGTTTTGTGCCCCGATATGACATGGATAACATTGGTGCTTTCGAGGACATCAATGAAGAGGATAAGGAAAAGGGAATGGATTATGTATGGGAAAAGAAGAGTCTTTTCTACAAATATTGCTTGACTCTAGGACCGAAGTATAAAGTCGATAAGGAATTTGCCAATAGGATTATAGGAGCAATTGAGAAAAAGGTGGTTGGTCTCTATAAAGAACATTTACAATCAGAAGGTGAGACCAACGATGAGGTCACGTAGTAACCCATGACCTTGAGTCTAGCTACAAGACTCGTAAATAAAGAAAAGCGCTTCTTGGGAGGCAACCCATGTTTTGTTTGATTGTTATTTGTTTCCATATGAAAGTTCAACAAACCGTCACAAGTATGAAGTATGAAAAGTACAAAAATAGAAGTGAAAGTGGAATAAAGGAATAAAGGAAAAATTTTGGAAAACGGAGCGTTTTCGGGAATAAATAATTTTATTACTTCTTTCGAACATCCTTGCTACTTTACAAAGTCAGTAGGAAGAGTTTTGAAATTATTTATCTCAAAAGCATGAATTGATCACATTGCGTGAGGACACGACAATACTTTAGTCTGGGGATTTTGGTATGTGTTAATTCACATACCATTTTATGGCCAAATACCGACCCAAATTGACTAAATGTACTAACAAATGCCAAAAAAATGTGTGTTTTATGTTTGTGAATATGCAGGCACGGATTTATCACAAAAAGACGAATAATTAAGCAAAAATCAGAAAAACGGGCACGAGAGTGGGAGATGGTCAAATAGTCAAAGCTGGGATCCAAAAGTCAACTAAAGTCCTTCATATATTCAAGATTGGCAGAATTAGTCCTTGGAAGTTATTTTGCAAAAGAGGCATATTCAGTCCTTGAAGTTTTAGCCAATTACACAACTAGTCCTTGGATCATTAAAGCTGAAAATGTTATAAGCTTAGTTCAAATTTATTTCCAAGCCCATGTAATATCCAAAAGCCCAAAATCATTTACCACAGCCCAATCCTCGGTCAAAGTTTTTAATCCCGGGTCAAAAAGTCATATGGTCAAAATAACAATAAAAATAACAAACGCATTCCCAATTTCCCCCCAATTCCCAGAAATCCCTAAACACCCCATGAACCCTAGTTTCATTACCAGGGTCAATTGATCACTACCACTTCAAGTAACCATGATTAGGTAATCATTAGAGCTTCTAGAAGCCTTGTCACGTGCTCAGAAGATATCAGAGAGGGTATATTAGCTATGAGGGACACTTGGCAGAGTGGGATTGGGCACAACACCTCACATTCCTTCCTTGGATTCTGTTGACAAGTCAGATAAAGAGCACATGAATGGGGATAGATGGCAAGGTATGATTGGTCAGGCCACACATTGATTTTTAATCCAAAGGTTAAGATGAAATCAAAGTAGCACAATTTGATCCAAGGGATATGAGATGATGAGAAGAAGCACAAAAGAGGTGTGGATCGCCAGCATGGCATGAAGACCCCAACCCCTTCACCTTAGTTATAAATAGACCTCATTTTAGCTTATTTCGTATGTAGTTTTTAGTGTAATGAAATGCTGTCTATTTTTCTATAGAATGTATTTAGTTTAGTTAATGTAATTTTCTATTGAGATTTTAATAAAATTTTAGTTTACATTTATAAATTTTCAGCTTATTCATCATTCCTATTTGCTTATTCTGTTTTTAATCTGTTTCAATATAGCTTTTATTCAGTTGTTATTAGTCTATTTTCTATATAATCATTCAAACTTTACTCATTTACAAAAGAAGAAAAATAAATAAAAATCAGAAAATTGAAAAATATAAAGCTGTATAAGCTTATAAGCAGTATATTCAAGTTTTCTATCTTGTGGTATATTAGCTTCATTTTCAGTAAACAACAAATAGATAGGAACATTGAAGGTGAAATAGTGGTGTATCAAGTGGTTGCTGTGGTGAAATTGATAGATTGAGACAGACAAGGATGGTCTTGGCCTATCTTAAAGATAGGCTAGCTCAGGGAACTCCCTCTGTTATGCTGAGGGAGATAGCTTGGTAAAATAACTTGTTACCTTCTGTTTTTAGTGTTTGATTATTAATTCTGATAGTAATTTGCTAGATCTGATTTATTGCTTTTAATAGTTGTGTGGTGTTAGATTTAGCTATGTAATTGAGACCTACTTGAGTTAGTATGGAGTACTGTTTGATTCATTGATGTTATAACTGTGGGTGTATTGTAGTTTATTGTATCTTAGTTTCTAATAGTTGAAGAATATCTGTCATATTGTGGATCTGCATTATTCATCTCTATTAGATTTGTGGAGTTTGATGATTAAGTAAGTTTGTAGTGGTGAATAGTGTCTGATAGAGATTCACTAGAGTTAGTTTTGGATCACTGTTTTATTGAAAGTTGCATGACTGTTACATTAGGAGTGTTTGGATTGTATTTGATCTGTCACTGTTTAGAGTTTGTAGGTTAAGATTAGTTGTTTTATTAGTTCACATAGATCAGTAGTAGCTTAAAATTAGTATTTTATTTGATAGATATCCAAACTTAGTTATTATATCAGTTTATGCTTGTTTAGTTGTTCTTTGGCTGCTATAATCTTAGATGTAGGTTATCAGTAGTTGCACTTTGCTTAATCAAGTTTTATATCAGCTTATTATCATGTTTAGATTCAATTAGAGGTGTTTGAATTTCATTTTAGTCAAGTTTTACAAAACAGAAAAAACAGTCAAAAAGTATCAAAGTAATGTCATAACCACTTTATTATAGAATTTTCTTGGATTCATTTTTCAACTATTTTAAGTGAAATTTTAGATTTAAGAACTCCACCAGCTTGTGTTTCAAAATATATTCTTAGTTGGATTTAAGAATTTTTTCTTAAAAGCTTTTTATAAGCCTCAAAGTGGGTTGTTTGAGCCAAAACTCCCCTGTACCTGTTTTATGTCCAAACAGTCACCCTTAGTTGCCCATTTTGGCTTTTCTTTCTCTGATTTTTGGTACATTTGTAGTTTGGAATACTAGCTTAAGTTTTATGTCCTTGTTGGTGATTTAATTGCTTATTCTCAGTTCTTATTTAGGCCTGCAGAGTAGTAGTTTTTAGATCCTTGTAGCTGTTGTTTGACATTAGGCCTGCTTGTGCCTTTTTGAGTTTATTCTTGTGCTCTACTGAATTCATTGAGCTTATTTATCATTACCTTTGTGATTTAAATGGTTTTGAATGCTTCTGGCAAATTGTATCACACCACTGCTTATCATTGAGCTTTTTCATTTGAGCTTATCACTTAGTTCTTGTGATTCTGTTGATTTTTGGTGCTTTAATCTGTTCCATATTTGCATTTCTGAGCAAAATACATCATTTTAGGTCTATATTCAAAGTTTCATAACAATTTGTTCACAAGTGCTTATTAATAAGCACTTGTGAATAAGCAGTTCAGCTTAATAAACTCTAAATCAGCTGATTTTTGTTCCAAAGTTTTTTTTATCAAGTTCTTTTTAATATTTTAGATTTTCTGGAATTTTTCCAGATTTTTCCAAGCATTTTTAGTATTTTTCTTAATTTCTTTTTGATTTTAATCATTTTAAAATAATTTTTAATCAACAAAAATCAATAAAAATTCAGAAAAAGCTGTGAAAAATACAAAAATATTTTTAGAAATTCTTTTATAATATTTTAGAATTTTCAGAATTTAATTTTCATTTTTCCACCTTATTTTTCTATTTTCTTACATTTTTAATTCATTTAAAAAATACAAAAATCAAAATAAATTCATAGAAATTAAAAGAAAAGTCAAAAAAATATTTTTCTTTTTCTGGAAATTCATTTTAATAGTTTAAGATTTTTAGAAAATATTTTCACATTTGTAGGATCAATTTTCAATAAAAGTTGCATTTTAAATAACGCGGTTGCATTCCCGATTTTACGTTTTAGATTTTTGTGCATTATTAGCTTGTACTCTTTGCATAATTCATATTTGTTTGTGAACACTTGAATTACTTGATTGCTATTTTCACTTTCTCACTTCTCAATTCACGGTTTTCACGAATCAATATTCTTGATTCCATTCACCTTCACTCGGATACGACTCGGGTGATCCGTATTTCACGCGGATCATTTCGATATAATACTACTATACTATAATAGATTGATTTTCACACAATCAATACACTTTCGCTTGGGTTTGTTTATTTGATGGTAGGTGTGTAATAAAACTATGATAAATACTTTTTAGTGTAATTTTAGCGCCAAATTTAAATTTTTTTACAACATTTAGGAGTGAAACTTTAGCCTTAGCAAGCGTCTCATGGATAGGAGTCGTATGACTAGCACAAAACCGTATCATTCAGAAAAATTTTCCACCCAAATATGTGAGGTTCGCCTTTAGATTTGATAGGAAAAACATTCATTATTAGTGCTTATGAGTGTACCGTTAGCATTTAGATTCTAGAACTTGCGTTAGTGATGCATCCCGAGACCGCTAGTGAGACTACATTCGTGTAGTAGGATTTACTACATGATAAGAGGCATTAGGATCACCCTTGTGTTAAACCCGTATCATAATTACTTGACCATTTAAGTCATATTACTTGGCTAGTTAAGTCAATTAATTTTTCCCACACCTTAGCGTTGTACTCATTTTTAGTACACGAAACCCCTAGTACACCCCTCCGAGCCTATCTTTTCGTTTCTAACTTTAAACATCTTACTTAAAGGAAGAATTTGTTACAACCCACTTAAATGTACAACCAAATCGCCTTAGTCTTCCGTGTATGCACTCATCTTTAGTGCATTATTGTTACATGTTTAAACCCTTAGTTAATTATCTAATTGATTACATGGTTGCTAAGTCGAGTCATATCCTTGTACATATTGTTTTGGGACGATTGGGACTCATGGGTAAAGTACTTATGTTATGGAGTAATGGGTAAGAACATCATATTATTACCACCATATGTGCGTTAATATTAAAAGTACTCCAAGTGTTTTGATTATCTTAATTCGAGTCATTAGATTAGTTTATTGTAAAGTATGTAAAAATTCAAGTGTAAGAAGAATGTTCATTCCCTATGATGTATTATTTTGGATGGTAGGGTAAAAGTGTATGCAAAATAAAAAAAAAAAAAAAAAAATCGAAAATATTAAGAAAAAGAAAAAAAAAAGAAAAATAAAGAAAAAAAGAAAAAAAAAATAGAAAAAGAAAAGAGAAAAAACATACGGACTACCATCCCGTTTCATTCTATGTTCATTTTATGTTTTTGTTATTTTTCATTTATTAGCTTAAGTCGAGTCTAGCTTGGCTTAGCAACGCCATATTGTACATGTAATTAACCAAGATGATTAACTCGCCACCAGTAAAGATTTCCTATATCCAACAAAACCGTGTATTCCATATCCCTACACCTAATGTTACAACCCTTTAAAAAGACCTCTTTGATAAACGGCAAAGTCTTTATTTTCCTTGCTGGGAACGGTACCTGACGGCGTCAAGAAGGATTTTATGATGGCGTCAGGAGCAAAATGGATGACGGCCCAGAGAAAACGTGACGGCGTCAGAACAAGGGCGTCAAGAGTAAATTTGGTGACGGCCTGGAACAAGAATACATATGACGACATCAGATATAGATCTAGGCAGTCCGAGAACTTTATTGGCGGCGAGATGACGGCGTCAGAATTTTACTCTTGACGCCGTCACCTCGTGAAATCTATAAATGCTTTTCTAATTTTCATTCATTAAAGAGGAACTTGTGTGGAGAATTCTAGGGCCGAACTTTATAAACCCTAGCTCTTTTGTAACAGTATTTTCAAGGGTTTCACCCCTTGAGACCCTTCATGTTCAATTGAGATAAGTTTTCTTTCAATTCATTCAATATGTCTATGTGTTGTTTGAATATATCTTACGCTTGTCTTGATTTTAACATGCTAGGCTAGATCTTTTGTGTGTTTGCTTAGATGTAATGAAACCTAGATGTTGTTTATAGGTTGATTGCTTGTTTATAGTTGTAATGGATGAATGATTTCAATGTTAGGCTTAAGAAAACTGGCAGATCTCCATTGTGTAACTTGCTTGAACGTCTTAAGAAACATGAACCGATGTGTACTAGGTTTTTATGGTTGTATTTAATGCATGAGCGAATTCTAGTGATCCCATGTTAGGAGCTTCTTGCAGGCTCGACATAGGAGTGAAGTAGGAGCTTATAGAACAGGGGAAGTAAGTACGCCACCCCATGATTGGTATTAAGGAATATAACCCGTCATCCACGCAACTGTAACAAGTAATTAACCTGTAAAAGATATCTAGGGAGTAGTGAAATCTAAGTAAACATAATTCTCCCATATATTGTTCACACCACTAGTTTAAATTAGTTTATTTACATTTCTGTTATTTTATTTTGATTGCATCTTAGTTATTGGGTTAATTGACTAGCAACTAATTCCGCCCATTCTTCCAAAACCCGAGATTTTTACTTGCTTATAAAAATACAAAAAGAATCATCCCTCACCTCTAGACCTAGTTTTTAGGCTTTCTAATCCGAGCGACGCTATTCCTGAGTTGAACGATCAATCACCCGGTACTTGTCACTATACTATACTACAACGATCAGGTACACTGCCTGGTGGGGGTTGTAAGCTTCTCGAGATCCCTCGAGAGGTAAAGCCTGGTGCAATTCCCACGCATCAGCCCGTGGCTTATAGGTTGAAATTACCACAGGAACTGAGTAAAGTTCATGATGTGTTTCATGTTAGTAATTTGAAGAAGTGTCTTTCGGATGAAACGTCGGTTATACCGATCAAGGATATTCGTGTGGATGAGAGTTTGAACTTTGTGGAAGAGCCGATTGAGATATTGGATCGAGAAATTAAATGACTCAAGCGAAGTCGTATTCCACTCATCAAAGTTCGTTGGAATTCGCGGCATGGACCGGAATTTACGTGGGAACGTGAGGATGAGTTTCGAAAAAGATATCCGAAGCTTTTTACTTCGTAGACGGTTTGTTCCGAGTGAAACCCGGGACGGGTTTCTTCTGAGGCTGGGAGGATGTGACAACTGGCAATTTAGGGAAACAATTTACAAACCCGCATTACTTTAAAATTAATGAATTTTGGAATATTTGAAAAGTTTATTCGTGATGAGATTTGTAAACGTTGGAATGTGATTTAAACCTTGCGTTATTTATGGAAGTTGATTATTAATTATTGGTTTGGTTTGGTATATTCGTGATGATTTATTTTTGAGATATTTATTTGGCACTACGTTGACTCCGGCACTAGGATAACCTAACAATTTTTATATATTTTAAATGTTTGGTTCGGTTATTTTATATTTTTGGAACGTATCGCGAGATTTTGGATATTTGGAATGAGCTAGGCTCGGGAGAGTCGTTTTACTTTAAATGAGTTTCGGGTTTGGTCCGTGTATTCTACACCTAAGTTACTTGACCCACCTTACCACTAATATTATTATTATTACTATTATTATTATTTTTATATAGAGTAACTACAAAAATCGTCCTTGTGAACCTGGATAAACAAACACAACCAACACCCATCTTCACCACTCTCTCTCTCTTTGAAATACAAACACCACCGCCACCTTAAAACCCCATCACAGCCGCCACCGCCCCCTCCTAAACAAACTAACACCACCATCATCACCACCTTGTTCCGATCTATCTTTTGACATAAATCACACGCCCTAAAACCTACTTTTACACCACGTACGAATCATCACAACCACTTAATCATCACCATTTTCATTGAATCTTGTTGGGTTTTTAAAGAAATCAAGTTTTGAAGCCGTTTGGAAGGTGAGTGGCCACGATATCCTTGTCGTGTGCCTCGATTCGTGCTCCAATCCGTGTGTACACGGGTTGTTCTTGTTGGGTTTTAAGTTTTATAAATGGGAAATGAAGTTTTGTTAAGAATTTGATGGTTTGGTATCCGGGTTGGGTCGATTTGGTGTCGATTTGTGGAAGGATTTGATATTTGGATGTTCATTTGGTGGATTTGAGGCTCGGTTTGAGCATAGCCGAGACCCAAGGGGTCTCGGAGTCGTGTTATTGATGGCTTGTTAGCCATTTCGAGACCCAAGGGTCCCTCGTTGCTATCTTGTTGTTGTTGCTTTGGTTTAGGCCGACGACCCATGAGGTCTGTTTGGCTTGTTTTGGCTCGTTTGAGCAAGGCTGTGACCCTTTGGGGTCCGGTCGAATATTGTTGCTACGTGAGTTGATTATATGACCACTATGGTCTGTTTGGTTGGCTCGTATGGAGCAAGCCGAGACCCAAGAGGTCTCGGGTGATATCACGTTTCATGTGGTTTAATATTTGACACGGGTTGACTTGGTAAACCAACCCGTATATGGGTTATATTATTTGAGTACCATTTATGTTTGTCGGATTATTGTTGTTGTCAAGTTTATTATTATTCTGATCATGGTACATTTGGACTTGTGATATTGATTATGGAGTTGTGTTGACGAAGTGGTATTGGGAACCGATTGTGAGACGGTTAACTAGATTGACGGAGATAGGTTAGTCGGGTGCCGTAGTCGGACCCTATTGTTGTAGCACGTGATTTGAGATTGATTTGGACGGAGTTGGATTGCTTGATTTGTGACTTGGTTATTTTATTTTTGGACTTGGACAATAAGCCGAGAGTGATGACTCAGACATGTGACCAACTCATATAACTCGATAAATAATTATAATCAAACGTTAATAATAAAACTCGTAATAACATTATTGGTAATATAATCGTTTATATAAAGTATATAGACGTGAAAAATATATATATATATATATATATATATATATATATATATATATATATATATATATATATATATATATATATATATATATATATATATATATATATATATATATGCGTATATTAATAATAAAACGATCACGAGTAAACCTTATAATAAAGTGACGATAATTATTGTACTACGTGAATAGTGTAATAAATGTCGGGAGCGTTATTATAAATAAATAACTATAAATGATGACGAAATCTAATACGTTGGATAATTAATAAATAAAATATGTCTTTTAAGAAACAAGGAAAAACTCTCGAGTTATACGAGGTTGTGGTCACTTGAGTCCAAGTGGACTTTATTTTATTTTATGTGACTTTCGTGTTGGTCACGGATATGTGACGATTAATATATCCATTTTCTATAACTACGTAACTTATTTAATCGACGTGTTAAATAGGGTCTATTTAGATATATAAAATATAACACCCCGTAAAAGTTTCCTACGATTAACACGTTACCATAACATAGATTAACCATTTTTACCCGTAACAATTTCTTTTTTTTATATATACCTTGTCAATTACAACGTTATTCACTCTTACCTTAAAACGATATTTACACCTAAACCTTAATAACCTAGATACCATACATAACTTAAAACATTGATACTTAGTAAGTATACGTTTCAATAATTAACAAATACAATTTAAATAAATCCCGAGCCTACTAAAATTCCCATGTGTACTCGCTAATAATATTGGACCTCTAAGAACCATGAACGACAATTATTATCAACTTTCAAATATAATTACTATACTAGAATATTGATCAAGTTAAGGCACCTTACAAGTTTCATCTCAACTTGACACAAATAGCATTTTATTTCAATACCACTTCGTATAAATTCTAATAAACCACTAACTTTCTGTAACGAATTTAAATCCTAATTTTATGGCCCTTCTGATCCGAACCAGGAAAAGTGTAAAGCACGAAAGTTGTCCGAAATAATGTTTTACGTCTAGACACGCGAGATTTTTGAACCAAAAATGTAATTCGTGGCTGATATATATGGAATACGACCTGGACTCAAACTCATACACCACCTCCCTCAAATATGACCTAGAGAACCATGTTACTTCCTTACACATTATATGACACACACATGAACACTCTTATACATGTAAATGGCAGCTTCTTATACCTTCACCCTCCCTCACTACCCCAAGTATCACCTAAGATCACCATGTGCAAAGTTTGTGACCTCCCTCACTTATTTTCTACCTCAAATAAGACCTAAAGTAAACTACACAAGCTCCTACATAACATTCGACAACAATCAAGATACAATCACACTCCAAATCTTGCAATCTTCCTGAACTCTTTCGACACTTGTTCATTTGATGAACCTTCATACGCCACCTCCAACAATCTCCAATCCAAATACATGCAAACATCTTATCCCTACTTCCTTATCACGCTCCATATTGAGTATATAAGGTTGCATGCTGTTCGTTCCCTTCACACATAAAAACTTTCACATTTCTTTCACCACAAAAACTAGATACCAACTCCTCTCTTGCTCACAAAACAACACCACGACAAAAAACATCAAGAAGAGGGAACCATGCAATTTATTTCCGTTTCATGTGTACAACCATTTCAAGTCTTATCCACCTACTGAGAGCTTTGGTCAAGTTTTCCAAGAATTCGAGTAAAGCTTAGGGTCTCCTTTGGTTCGAATGAACCACCACCACCACCATCTTCGTCTTTTTCTGTATTTCTTTCGTTGGTAAGCCACTCCACCACTCCCTCTTTACACATATATCTTTCTTTTTATTTATTACCGATCAGATAAATAAGGGTTTCAACATTTTCGTGGTTAACTTTTATGAAATGGCTTTTCTTAATTTAAAAATCGTGTGGTTAAAACTAATTAAATGGGGTGTTGTTTGTTATTGATACGGGTCGGGATAAACCGTTTGGGTTTCAAGTCGACCCGGTTTGTATCTCTTGTTCAGGTTTAGGATTGCTAATTTAATTGGATTATGTTTATTTTGGTGGTGCTTGCTTGTCTTGGGTCGCGACCACAGCCACACCAAAATTGGTAATGGACTGTTTGGTTTGGTTCTGAGTTCTGTAAACAAACAACCTGAGGAGTTGTTTGTTTGAGTTATCGGTTCGCCATAGAAACACCCAAAGGATGGTTTGTTTGGTTTGCTCGTTCTCAACCCAACAAGTGGTATTTGGTTATGCTTATGTTGGTCTCGGTTTGTATATTTTGAGCTTATCTAATTTGGAATAATATAAGTGATTAATTGCTTGACTTATTGAAACTATCCATTTATGTGCTTATTCGTATTTGGTTTAGGTTTATTGTGGTTATAGTGGTTTGGTCACAGCTTATAGCCTTGGCTTTTTGGATTATTATATGAATGCTTATTGTGTTAGCTTTTGTCTTGGTATAATAACCTGATAACGAGGGTGTTTGGTTCTGCATATTTTAAGCCCATTAGGGGCGTTTATTTCTGAATTTTCTGCACTTATATGGGTGTTTACATGCTGAATTTTCTGTACTTAGAAGAGCGTCTACATGCTGAATTTTCTGCACTTATAGTAGTGTTAGTATGCTGATTTTTTCCAGCATATACAAGGATGTTTGGTTGCTGATTTTTCAGTATATATAAGTGTATGTATTATGTTTGAATTTAGCTTTAGTGTCGGCTTATGTGACTTATTTGGACACATTAGTGGATTTTTGGTTAAGCTTGTTATATATTGTTTATCATCGAACTTATGTAATATTGAATATATATGCTTGAATTATTAACTCATTTGGCTAAATGGACTAACTTATAATTTGTAACGGCTAAACATGTAAACCTCAAATGGACTAAATATATACATGTACATATATGATGTCGGACAAGGATTATTAATATTGAGCTTGGGATTATTAAACTTCTCATTTGACATCGTTGAACTTTTACAGACTTAATCATCTTTATATCTTTTTGCCTAATTGCTTAATTTATTCTTACATGATTATTTTCCTTTCACTATTCTATATGATTTATGCTTTGGCATGCACTTAGTCCGAGTCTACGACTTCATACCACCACACGAATGAGATACTAAACTTTTTACAAACAATGATACAAATATTCCACAAAAACTAAAACGCTCCATCTTTTGAAACTCATACGTATCGATTACTTTCCGCGTGTCATATTCTGAGATAACTACATATTCATTAGGTTGTGCCAAATTCAATATCATTATGCTCCAATTCTTGACATCACTTATGTTACCCTTCTCGGCCATACTCTTTGGCACCGTTGTATTACTACGTCACTACCTTCCAAGGTGAGTCATAGCCCCTACTCTTACTTGTTTTACAATGATTTATAAACGTTTTTGGGGGAGATACATGCTTAACTACTGCTTTTACTTTTACAAGTATTCATTAATTAAATACATGACTGTATTTCATATAAACTTTACTGGTTTACACACTTTATTATCTCATAAGGAAATACCTGCTATAGACATGATTACAAGCGATTTTCCAACGATATGCTATATTTTATCTCTATTGCCTAAGTACCTATTACCAAAAGTCCCTCGATCATGCGCCTTAATCACTTGTAGGGTGAACGTAAATAATTGTGGATAGATCTATTAGGGATTGACAATCCCCATTTGGTCGCTAGAGGAAAGCCACCAAATGCACTTTATTTGATTTCATAGGTTACTGGTAAATACCTATCTTGAGGGCCACTGTTTTACATCATTATTATGGATAATTTTGATGCCTGTTAATCGTTGAGTGTCATGAGCTTAGGGCAAGAGAACGGTAATAATATAGCACTACAATGACTGATGTTAAGGGCGTACGATGTTGTAGCCCACTATTTTATTAAACTACGAGATTGTGCTCACTATATACCAGGAAAAACTATTAATAATTGGCAAACGAACTACTATTTTGGTGTTGACCCGATTAGGTCAAACAAACTACTATTTTGGTGTTGGCCCGGTGAAGGGCAACCCAACGAACTATTTTTGAATTGATAAGGAAATCACTCATTTTCTAATTAACGATTTAAACTATAAACTCTATGAACTCACCAACCTTTGTGTTGACACTTTTAGCATGTGTTTATCTCAGGTAACTAAACGAGAAGGAACTTGAAGGCACGGAGTGGGCTTGTAACCCGGCATGAGCTTAAATAAACGTTTTGACACATTTCAAATAAACATGTTGTTTAAATTATGAAACATCTTGATGTCTCGAATATTTGGTATTTTGAATGAATTAAACTTTAAAGCGTCACTTTTGTGTCGTTTTCTATGATTGTGATAAAGATCCTCGAAGTAACACCCAAAAAGTCTTCTGCTGACATCTTAAGTCTTCCGCTGACGTGATAATTTTGGGGGTGTTACAGATTGGGATCAGAGCTACAGTTATAGAGAACCAAGTGTTTTGAACATTGGACTATAACTACACGTTTAAAACGGACCACTTTTACAAAATACCACCTTATGCCCTCCGTGCCTACGCTTTCCAACATCTGGTAGAGACATTACTTTTACATGATTTCTTATATATGTTAACATGTTATGATTATGCTAATGACTTATATTTACTAATCGGGATTATTACAAATACCGTGTCTTCATATTTCCATCCGCCAGACGATTATATGACTTTTAGATAGTTTATGCTACAACAACACTCTAGTATATATATATATATATATATATATATATATATATATATATGATCCCTCAACTATTTTGAGTACTATACCAATCCTCCTTAATTATCTCACTCTCATCTTTATAGATGTATATGACATACTCTTCTCGTACTCTCGGAAAAATCTGCGCCTTACCTTGTCGATCAGTATGGGTGTTGAGTCAGAAATTCTTAAGTAGGATGATTTACAATGTCTTTATTTGAATGGATTGGGACGCCTTTTTATTGAAATAAAGAGATTGTAAACCGCCGAACCATAAGTTTATACTTCGTTATTTACATCGTTTGGGACGCTTCTCTATGTAAATAACGAATTATAAATAAGTGGGCTTAATTGTATCTGAAATGGCATGCGTATGAAATCAAGGATCACAAAACACTAAAACTTCAGCCAAAGATTCACAATTTTCTTCTGCGTAAGGCATTACGGCACAACCATATTTCTTCAATCATGTCCTTAATTTTACATTCTGGCGATTTATGAAACCTTTTCACGGCATTGTATGTGATTACAATGGTCTCTCTTACTTCTCCGGCACTATGAGTGATATAGCGATCTCCGAACCTTTCACAACTTTACCTTAAATCCATCAAAATCTATAAATCCCTCTAATAGAAATACAAGATATGGAATTGCTAAGGAACAAACAGATTCATCATCTACAAAAGCTTAGAACCAAATACCGTGTTGTCACTTAAAACTATATTTAACAAGTTTTCTCTTTACAAAAGCTGAAGTTCAGCAACTTTCTCTTCATTCAACAAGTTTCCACTTGAAAACTCTTATTATTAAAAATCTGTTAACAAGCAACTAGTTTAACGGGTAGGTTACCCTACAGATTTTAAACAAGATACTGTGAACCATGTTTATCTTCAAAACATGTTAAAATAAAAATCTTCATTCAAAAATGGAATTGTTTCTTAAGTCAAGTTAATCAAAAGGAATTGAATATAAGACAATGTAAGTAGTTAGAACTACTCAACAATTATAACTATGAGAACTGCTATCATCAAGGAAAAAGCTAATGTAGTAGTAGATACGTTAAGCTAGAAAGAAAAATTAAAAAGAAGAAGCTAATGTAGTAGTAGATACGTTAAGCTCGAAGGAAAAATTAAAACCGCTCAGGGATTAGATCGTTAGGAATGACTATTTGTTCACCCTTTCCACTCACCTTTACAGCTACCTTATCATAGAATCCCGGGACGGGATTCCATTTAACGAGTAGGTAATATAACACCCCGTAAAATTTTCCTACGATTAACACGTTACCATAACATAGATTAACCATTTTTACCCGTAACAATTTTTTTTTATATATACCTTGTCAATTACAACGTTATTCACTCTTACCTTAAAACGATATTTACACCTAAACCTTAATAACCTAGATACCATACATAACTTAAAACATTGATACTTAGTAAGTATACGTTTCAATAATTAACAAATACAATTTAAATAAATCCCGAGCCTACTAAAATTCCCATGTGTACTCGCTAATAATATTGGACCTCTAAGAACCATGAACGACAATTATTATCAACTTTCAAATATAATTACTATACTAGAATATTGATCAAGTTAAGGCACCTTACAAGTTTCATCTCAACTTGACACAAATAGCATTTTATTTCAATACCACTTCGTATAAATTCTAATAAACCACTAACTTTCTGTAACGAATTTAAATCCTAATTTTAAGGCCCTTCTGATCCGAACCAGGAAAAGTGTAAAACACGAAAGTTGTCCGAAATAATGTTTTACGTCTAGACACGCGAGATTTTTGAACCAAAAATGTAATTCGTGGCTGATATCTATGGAATACGACCTGGACTCAAACTCATACACCACCTCCCTCAAATATGACCTAGAGAACCATGTTACTTCCTTACACATTATATGACACACACATGAACACTCTTATACATGTAAATGGCAGCTTCTTATACCTTCACCCTCCCTCACTACCCCAAGTATCACCTAAGATCACCATGTACAAAGTTTGTGACCTCCCTCACTTATTTTCTACCTCAAATAAGACCTAAAGTAAACTACACAAGCTCCTACATAACATTCGACAACAATCAAGATACAATCACACTCCAAATCTTGCAATATTCCTGAACTCTTTCGACACTTGTTCATTTGATGAACCTTCATACGCCACCTCCAACAATCTCCAATCCAAATACATGCAAACATCTTATCCCTACTTCCTTATCACGCTCCATCTTGAGTATATAAGGTTGCATGCTGTTCGTTCCCTTCACACATAAAAACTTTCACATTTCTTTCACCACAAAAACTAGATACCAACTCCTCTCTTGCTCACAAAACAACACCATGACAGAAAACATCAAGAAGAGGGAACCATGCAATTTATTTCCGTTTCATGTGTACAACCATTTCAAGTCTTATCCACCTACTGAGAGCTTTGGTCAAGTTTTCCAAGAATTCGAGTAAAGCTTAGGGTCTCCTTTGGTTCGAATGAACCACCACCACCACCATCTTCGTCTCTTTCTGTATTTCTTTCGTTGGTAAGCCACTCCACCACTCCCTCTTTACACATATATCTTTCTTTTTATTTATTACCGATCAGATAAATAAGGGTTTCAACATTTTCGTGGTTAACTTTTATGAAATGGCTTTTCTTAATTTAAAAATCGTGTGGTTAAAACTAATTAAATGGGGTGTTGTTTGTTATTGATACGGGAAGGGATAAACCGTTTGGGTTTCAAGTCGACCCGGTTTGTATCTCTTGTTCAGGTTTAGGATTGCTAATTTAATTGGATTATGTTTATTTTGGTGGTGCTTGCTTGTCTTGGGTCGCGGCCACAGCCACACCAAAATTGGTAATGGACTGTTTGGTTTGGTTCTGAGTTCTGTAAACAAACAACCTGAGGAGTTGTTTGTTTGAGTTCTCGGTTCGCCATAGAGACACCCAAAGGATGGTTTGTTTGGTTTGCTCGTTCTCAACCCAACAAGTGGTATTTGGTTATGCTTATGTTGGTCTCGGTTTGTATATTTTGAGCTTATCTAATTTGGAATAATATAAGTGATTAATTGCTTGACTTATTGAAACTATCCATTTATGTGCTTATTCGTATTTGGTTTAGGTTTATTGTGGTTATAGTGGTTTGGTCACAGCTTATAGCCTTGGCTTTTTGGATTATTATATGAATGCTTATTGTGTTAGCTTTTGTCTTGGTATAATAACCTGATAATGAGGGTGTTTGGTTCTGCATATTTTAAGCCCATTAGGGGCGTTTATTTCTGAATTTTCTGCACTTATATGGGTGTTTACATGCTGAATTTTCTGTACTTAGAAGAGCGTCTACATGCTGAATTTTCTGCACTTATAGTAGTGTTAGTATGCTGATTTTTTCCAGCATATACAAGGATGTTTGGTTGCTGATTTTTCAGTATATATAAGTGTATGTATTATGTTTGAATTTAGCTTTAGTGTCGGCTTATGTGACTTATTTGGACACATTAGTGGATTTTTGGTTAAGCTTGTTATATATTGCTTATCATCGAACTTATGTAATATTGAATATATATGCTTGAATTATTAACTCATTTGGCTAAATGGACTAACTTATAATTTGTAACGGCTAAACATGTAAACCTCAAATGGACTAAATATATACATGTACATATATGATGTCGGACAAGGATTATTAATATTGAGCTTGGGATTATTAAACTTCTCATTTGACATCGTTGAACTTTTACAGACTTAATCATCTTTATATCTTTTTGCCTAATTGCTTAATTTATTCTTACATGATTATTTTCCTTTCACTATTCTATATGATTTATGCTTTGGCGTGCACTTAGTCCGAGTCTACGACTTCATACCACCACACGAATGAGATACTAAACTTTTTACAAACAATGATACAAATATTCCACAAAAACTAAAACGCTCCATCTTTTGAAACTCATACGTATCGATTACTTTCCGCGTGTCATATTCTGAGATAACTACATATTCATTAGGTTGTGCCAAATTCAATATCATTATGCTCCAATTCTTGACATCACTTATGTTACCCTTCTCGGCCATACTCTTTGGCACCGTTGTATTACTACGTCACTACCTTCCAAGGTGAGTCATAGCCCCTACTCTTACTTGTTTTACAATGATTTATAAACGTTTTTGGGGGAGGTACATGCTTAACTACTGCTTTTACTTTTACAAGTATTCATTAATTAAATACATGACTGTATTTCATATAAACTTTACTGGTTTACACACTTTATTATCTCATAAGGAAATACCTGCTATAGACATGATTACAAGCGATTTTCCAATGATATGCTATATTTGATCTCTATTGCCTAAGTACCTATTACCAAAAGTCCCTCGATCATGCGCCTTAATCACTTGTAGGGTGAACGTAAATAATTGTGGATAGATCTATTAGGGATTGACAATCCCCATTTGGTCGCTAGAGGAAAGCCACCAAATGCACTTTATTTGATTTCATAGGTTACTGGTAAATACCTATCTTGAGGGCCACTGTTTTACATCATTATTATGGATAATTTTGATGCCTGTTAATCGTTGAGTGTCATGAGCTTAGGGCAAGAGAACGGTAATAATATAGCACTACAATGACTGATGTTAAGGGCGTACGATGTTGTAGCCCACTATTTTATTAAACTACGAGATTGTGCTCACTATATAGCAGGAAAAACTATTAATAATTGGCAAACGAACTACTATTTTGGTGTTGACCCGATTAGGTCAAACAAACTACTATTTTGGTGTTGGCCCGGTGAAGGGCAACCCAACGAACTATTTTTGAATTGATAAGGAAATCACTCATTTTCTAATTAACGATTTAAACTATAAACTCTATGAACTCACCAACCTTTGTGTTGACACTTTTAGCATGTGTTTATCTCAGGTAACTAAACGAGAAGGAACTTGAAGGCACGGAGTGGGCTTGTAACCCGGCATGAGCTTAAATAAACGTTTTGACACATTTCAAATAAACATGTTGTTTAAATTATGAAACATCTTGATGTCTCGAATATTTGGTATTTTGAATGAATTAAACTTTAAAGCGTCACTTTTGTGTCGTTTTCTATGATTGTGATAAAGATCCTCGAAGTAACACCCAAAAAGTCTTCCGCTGACGTGATGATTTTGGGGGTGTTACATAAAATGAATATATTAATGGGCATCGTATCCTACGACGCCCATAGGTTATGGTACGTGTATTGGAATAATGAATTACTAAATATCTCGTGGAGTTGGCTAAATTGACGAATTTGGCAAATTTGACGATATATATAGGGAATTTATTTGACTACGATACTTACCATATAGTATTCTTTGTGCTATGTGATTTAGGTTTGGGTATAATCTTAGAGTGATATATTACGTAAATAAATATGGGGGATTTTCAAATCGACGGATTTGATAAACTTCGATGATTTATTTAAATAATATATTGGGCTAATATTAGACCTATAGATTGTTTTATTATTCTTTTCGTTGTGGCTTCTTGGTTTGAGTTGTGTCGACCCTCCACCCGCATGGATACCAAACGTCAAATTCCAAATTAATATGAGGATAATACGAGAAATGGATTTTGGAAAGTAAAATGGAATACGTTCGGGATTGGGAATATTTGATCTTTGAGGAAATGATTCTGAACGAGTTTATATTGTTAGGAAGTGTTGAGTCTGTAGTTGCCGTTATTTGAGTTGCTTTACGTCTTTCATCTATCGATTTCTTTTGCTGATTGCTGGACTTGAGGTGAGTCATAGCCCCACTTTTACTCTTGAACTTTGTTTTCAATACTTGGGGTGAGAAATGTGCAAATTGTTTTATGTGGACTACTATCGCTTTGTTTATTTTAAAACTTGCTATGCTTATAGAACCAGGTAGGTTATAGAACGAGACCTAGTCCTGAACTAGGTGAACTATTGATTTGGTTATAGAGCGAGGCCTAGTCCCGAACTAGGTAAGCTATTGATTGGTTGTTGAGCGAGGCCTAGTCCCGAACTAGGTAAGCTATTTGATTGGTTATGGAGCGAGGCCTAGTCATGAACTAGGTAAGCTATTGATTTGATTGATTTGAGCTATAGTGTGCATCTATAGGGTTGGTTAGACTTGGTTGGTTTGTTTTGGTTGGATGATTGAGGCCTAGTCTAGCTAGCAAGCGTTTTGCGTATATGTCCACTTGATATAGTTATGAAATTAAACCTATGATCTCACCAGCGAAAGCTGACTTTTAGCGCGTTTTCTCAGGTAATTAAGTGATGCCCTTTGATGAGTGCTCAAACACTCATCATTTTTGGTCAAATCTGAGCTGCAAAACATACAAAAATACTCATAAAGGCATCAAAATACTGAAAATATTCCAGGAATTGTGTTTTATATGTTTTAGATGCAAAAGGAGTAAAAACAGATGAAAAACGTATAAAGTTTGCAAAATTGGCAGTTTCAGTCCCCCAACTTTCATAAAATGTCAAAACTAGTCCCTGGTCATTCAAAATATGGAAAATTATCACCAAAGGTCCTTTTGAAATCATAAGTTGTCATATTTAGTCCTTTGGTGAATAAAATCAAAAGTTTTGAGAAATTTGCAATTTAGTCCCTGGAGTTTCAAAATTGGCAGAATTGGTCCCTGGGAAATATTTTTGGATGGAAAAGTCAACAAAGGTCTTTGGAAAATCAAAAATGGACAGGAATGGTCCTTGGGTGAAGAGTTTGGAGATTTGGCAAGTTTGGTCCCTACACTTTGAATTTTGGCATATTTGGCCCCTGGTGGAAAATTTTGGAAAATATCATTTAAGGTTCTTGGATTATGGAATATGGCAAGTTTGGTCCTTATGATAACTTTAGGAAAATTGCAAAACCTACCCTTAAAATTCAGAAAGTTACTTTTGGTCCTTATGGTTATATTTACTAAACCAAACGTATACCCTTATACTTATTAACCCACCCAACACCCTTATTTATCCAATCCATCAAATACCTCAGTCCACCCAAGCCCAACTTCCCATGTGGCCCAAAATGAAAATAAACAAAACACCCCTTTGATATCAAACGGGGTCAAACCCAGTTTGACCCTTCCCTCCTTCATCCCCAACTTGCCTGATAATCCTTTCCACACTCCACCTCCAGCTCAGCACTCCCATACCTTGTCCCTTAGCCTCCAATACCATCCAAACAACATTTATTACCCTTGAATTGCTCCAAGTTACATATACCTGCCAAAAGTTCATTTTCCCGCCAAAACAAATTTCAACGACCAAGATTGATTCTAGTAATCCAAAGGTCCATAATTGAAGTGGGAATGACAGAGAAACTCCCAAGGAGCTATTTAATTCAATAATGAAGGACAGAGAGGCAGTAGGTAGCTAATACTAGTTATAGTTTAGTTTTAGAAATTCGAATTAATGTAATATTAATCTTTAGTTGTAATTTTTAGTTTAAGGAAGTTGTAATCAGTTTCTCAAGTGTAATTTCACCTTTATTTAATCCTAATTTCATGTTTTGAGTTCTAATTTTGATTTTGGCAATTTAAGTGAATTTGACACATTTGCTTGAAACTTGTTAAAATTTGTTAAAACTGCTTTATTTAAGTTACTTGAAGCTCACTTACAAGTTTTTAATAGGTTACTAAGTTTAAAACTCAGTTTAGCTTACAATTCCATAAATTACTCAAAATTCCAATTAAATAGTCATTAAATAAAAAATTCATTGAAAAAGGGAATGCAAGCAGAAGCAGGGTACAATTTGGATGGCAATGGTATTAGATGCCTAATGGGAGGCTATAGGTAGTGGTTTGAATACTTGGTACTTTACTTCTCAGTTGGATTACTTGTAAGCTCGTTTCCTCATCATTTTCCTTTTCACTGTAGCTTAGCTGAGTATCTGCTTATTTATGTGCTTCCAAGTTCTTTGATGCATTTAAGTCAAAGTAATGCTTCATATCTGATACTTGTTCATTTTAACTCATAGATACCAAAGTTTTCATTTTCACTGTCTTTAAACATGATTTTGATTTATGAGCCTTGGTTGTGTTTACCTGTGTTTTAGTGTTTAAAATAGCTTAAGATATCATTATAAGTCATTATCAATCAGTCTCATGATCTAAACTCACCATATGCTTTGAAAATCAAGGATTGGGGTGATTAAGGGTGTGTTTGGATTTGCTGATTTGGCCTAGTCTCAGGTTGCATGTGTTGTTACTTTTAGTTCATACAGTCTCACATAGGTGCCTTTAGGTTAGATTAGTCAAAAAACACAAAGGTTATTTTGTAAAAAGTCAAACATCACTCCCAAGCCTTTGACAGTCCACTGTCTATGACTGTTGGGTTTTTGTAACCTCAAATCTCACCCATTTTGATTAAAAGTTGTTCTTCTAGCCATATTTAGTCTTAATATAACTTAACACATCAATTTAAGTCATTTAGACCCAATCCAAGTTCAAGAAAGTCAAAGTTCAAAGTTTATATGAAAAGTCAAAATGGTATGTTTTCAGTTTTTTTCATTATTTGCAAGAATTAATTAGAATTTTGCGTAATGTTTTAGGATTTGAAATTTGTTTCTACTTGTAACCCCCCAGCTTAACTTCAAAGTCCTTGCTTTTTTATATTTTTGCAAATTTTCCTATGGGTCCCACAACCCCCCAAACACACCTACAGGGGAACTGTTATCCCCTGTGCAGCAGACCTCACCACCACACCACCACCTTTAGTGGTTCCTCCTGGCCACCACAGTGGGTCCCACTCAGTATTTTTTGGTTCTTTCAACCCCCTCCTGGCCCTCTTCAAGCTTTGAACTTGCTTTTGAGCTTAAGACCCCTGGGACCCACCTGAATCAACCCCTAAAGTCTGTCCTATTTTTAGTGATCAAATAAGAACTTAAGTGCTTAAATTCTGGTTGTGGGCTCATCCTGTGAGCTTATTCATTTGAATCTTGCTTAAACATGTCCAAACAAGTTAAGTGAACCAGAATCCACCTTTGTGGACCCCACATAAGCTAATCTGAGCTTATTTCCTTACTTGGTCAACCAAAGTCAACTGCTAAGCCAATAAGCACTCAAAGTGCTTATTACTGAATTCCAAAAAAGTTGTTTTTATAAAAGTTTCATGTCTTCAGGTATAAAATAGTTTTCAAAAAGAAAAATCAAGAAAAATCAATTTAATAATAAGTGATAGTTCTATTTAATGTAATTTAAATTTTTAATTTTCCTTTTTAGATTTTTGTTAAGCACTTAGCATTTTTATATTTTTCTTAAATTCCTTTTATGTTAAAGTAATTTCAGTAATTTTTCTAGATTTTAATTTTGTCATTTAGTATTAATTAGATTTAATATTAGTTTTATTAATAATTAAGTTTAAATAGCAAAATTAGTTTTTAAAAAGTAAACCCTATTTTTTATATTTTTACTAGCTTTTATATGTTATAAAATAATTTTAGAAATTTTCTTATAATTATTACTGTTCATCTTCTAATTTTGGTAATTTAAATAGTTTAATTAGTAATTATTTAATATTTAGAATATTAATTAGCAAAATAGTCTAAATATAATTTTTATAAACTTTTTATATTTTTCTAGGATTCCTGTGATATTTAATTAGATTTGTAAAATTTTTCTTAATTTTCTAAGTTAGTTTGTTATTTTTAATAATTTAAATTAGTTAAATTAGTTAAGTAATCTTTAAATAGTAATTAATTAATAATAAATAATTAAATAGTGTAAAAATTTATTTTCTTTTTCTAAAAATTTTCCTTCATCCTTAGGTTTGTAAAAAAGTCATTTTCACCCCCTGGGGGTTTTCAGATTTCAGTTTTCACTTTTTATTTCGTACGTTCGCGTAAATTTAAATTGAACGTACGTGTTTTTAGGTTTTACACGTTTCTGGTTTTTCCAACTTTCCAGTCTTGTTCATATAGCTTATTTAAGCTATTTCCTTGTAGATTCCTTAGTTCAGATCAAACACAAACCCCTTTCTTGTCCAAATTCACCCGATCACAAACCCGTTTTATAACAATTCACACCACGTCGGGAGATAACGACCCGGGGAAACCACTATATTCCGCGGAGAATTGAGCCTAAGGAGTTTGACTATATTGACCACATCCGTGGTTGACTTTAGTTGGCTGCTTTTGCCTCAATCACCCTTGGATGCTTGGATTGGAGGCTTGGCTATGGCACCTGGTTATGGATCTATTTTCTAAAACTCTGATAAATAATTGTGGACCTATATTTATTTCTATTGGGCCTGACTTTGGATGAATTTGGGATAAATGTAAACTTTAAAACCCCGCGTGGTTGTGTTTTTCTTATGTTTACTTTATCTCGTTCTTTTATGTCTTGTGTTGGATACCAATCCCCGTAGCACCCCGAAAGCTTGTCGAGTCTTCCGCTGTACCAAATTTTGGGGGTGTTACATATATATATATATATATATATATATATATATATATATATATATACACACACACACACACACACATTATATATAACATGATGCATTTGAAAAATATGTCACCTCATTGCCCAGTCAATGCCCAGTAAGTCATTATTTGCCATGTCATCACATTCTGTCCATGTAAGCAACTATTAGTAAGCAACTATTAATCAACAATAATTCGGATTAATTAAAATGTTATTGTTTGCCATTTATCTAAATTCCACGTAATCAATCCTTTTCCATAAAATTAATAAAATTCAGATTTACTATCCTCAAAAAGTCATGGTGCAGGATTCAAACCTGTATCTTTGGGTTCAATTGCATACATCTCAACCAATGGAGCCAAGTCATTGATTGTGATCAAAAACCGAAAACAAAAAAAATAAGCCAGACAAAATAGATTGAGATAAACACGGAGGGACTAATTGTGAGATTAAGGGGAAATAAACATCAAGGGCATAACTAAACGCTTATTGAGTCTCCTATCAATATTCCCTACTCTTCCCAAAACCCTAAATCCACAACTTCTGCTTCACGCTTCTGCTCTGTATCACACATGTAATTTCTTAAGGTGATTACAAAGCACAATATCATGTTCACAATATCCTGTTTTTGTTTGCTCTGATTCTATTAACTTTTCCCTATTAGTCTACTTTGTATCCAATGTTCTATTATCCGGTTATAGATATCAATTTTTTATGATTATCAGATGTTCTATTATCCTGTTTTTGTTTGCTCTGATTGTAAACCATTGATTGATGCTAAACGGTCAACTACATTGACCAGGTAGATGGTCAATAAATTCAAACTGCTCAGAGTCAATCTCCGTGGAAGTATAGGGTTTCCCCGGGTCGTTATGTCCCGACGAGGTGTGATGGTATAAAAACGGGTTTATGATCGGGTGAATTTGGACAGAAAGGTAAGGAATTTGGTTTGTGATTGATTGAACTAAGGAATATAGAAATAGCTTAAATAAGCTATATGAAAGGTTACGTGAAAACTAGATACTTAGAAACATTTAATATCTAAAAACGCGTACGTTTACATTTAAAATAACGTAAACGTACAAAATAAAAAGTGAAAACTGAAATCTGAAAACCCTCAGGGGGTAAAAATGACTTTTTTACAAACCTAAGGTTGAAAGAAAAATTTTCGAAAAAGAAAATAAATTTTTACACTAATTACTTACTTATTATTAATTAATTACTAATTAATACTAATTATTAATATTTAAATACTTTAATACAATATAATATTATTCTAATACTAGAAAAGTGAAAATTAAATTTCTAAAATTATAAAATAACTAAAAACAAATTTTAAAATTAAAAATACATGTTTTTGTCTTTTTGTGGATTTAAAATTAAATAATTACCTAATTATTACTTTAAAAGCTATTTAAACTAAATTAAATGAGAAAAATAGCAAATGAAAAGAGAAAATTACAAATATAATTTTTACAAATACTTAACAACTTATAGAAGCTATGAAAATTAGAAAAAGTGATCAGAGATAAAATTTAAATGCTAAAACTATTTTCTTTTTGGTTTTTTTACTTAAACTAATTTAATTAAAATTAAATCTAGAAATTATTAAATTAGCAGTGAAAATTATAAGAAAATTACTACAAGTACTAAATATTATTAGGAACCTAGGAAAAATATAAAAAGATACTACTGTTTAACAAAATTTATTAAAACTATTTTATTTACTAATATTAATTAATAACTAATTAAACTAATATAAATTCTAACAAATACTAAATGGGAAGCAAAAATTCTAAAAATTATTCTAAAAACACTTTAATATGCTAGAAATTTAAGAAAAATATAAAAACATATAAGTACTTAACAAAAATTTGAAAAGAAAAATTAAAAATCTAAATTGCATTAAATAGAAGCTATCACTAACCTTAAATTTGGATTTTTTTTAATTTTCTTTTACAAACCTATTAAAATACTGAAAATATGAAATTTTAACAAAGACAAACTTGTTCGAAATAAGGAATAAGCTCTGTGTGATCTTATTGGCTTAACAGTTCAAGCATTGAAGCTTACAAGGAAGCTTAGGCCCTGAATAAGCTTATAATAAGCTACCAGGCAGGAACCTAGAACAACTAAGGGTAAAAACAAGTGAGATTCACTCAATTTAAGTTAGAACACAAAGAGAACCTACTGAATAAGCTTAGGATTCCAAATAAGCAACTCCAAAACCCCCCTTAGAGCCAATCAGGCCTGCAGGCTTATTTGTGGGCTACATGAGCTTATCAAATAAGCTTGGAAATGGACAATGAGCCTTGATCTAACAAACTGGGTCTGTGGGCTTTCTAAGAAATCCAAAATCAAGCAACAAGCTCAAGAATTGAACTTGCTGTGGCTTGGGGAATTTACTCAGTAGGCTAAAGTCCAAGGTGAAACTTTTAAATAAGCAAAGTGAGTACAATGAGCGCAAAGGTAGAATTCAACACAAACTCAATCACCAAAAACATAAAACAACAAATCTGAGAACAAGAATAAAAAAAAAATAAACATGAAATGAACAAGCTCAGTGTACTGAGTTTGTATACAGAAGCAACAAGTCTAAAATAAACAATTAAAGAAGCCACAATAAGCAAGATAATAAGCACACAATTGAAATCTAAGGGTACAATTAACAATACATCCTAGGTGGCTTCACAAAGCACCAAAGATCAAATAAATTACTCAACGAATGAACAAGAAAAGGCTAAAAGAGAAATTGGATCAAACTGTGGTGCAGGGCATAAGCATGCCATGCAGGCTGATTTAAGCCCACAATTAAGCTATTAAGAAAAATCCCAAAAATAAGTGCTTTGTCGATTCCTAAACACTAACTGACAAACTACCATATGTAAAAAGGTTGAGGTCTAAATATCAACACAAAATTCCAAACAATTCCTGGAAATTTTGACTTTTCTGCCAATGGTAAACTTTGACTTTTTTGATGAACTTGGAATCTTGACTTCTTTGAGGTATGATCAAACTCTAATTACTGATTATGGAGTATTATACTAAATTAAGACTAGTCTAAGTCAAATTATCCACTTGTGTAACTACATGAATACTTATGAAGACCAAAACTCCATCAGTTAATGCAAGAATTAGATCACAAGTTCATTTTGACTTTTGCTCATATGAACACTGGATTTCAAGATTTAACTAACCTAAATAAACCTAATGTGACACGTCTCAGCTGAAAATAACAACTAAAACACCTCAGAGCTTTTTGTACCAGCAATTTCCAAACACCCCTTTAAAGGGACTGATTTTGTAATTATGAAGGTTTAATGAGATTTAAACTTAACCAGTGATTCACAATGATCAAATAAGCTGTCCTAAACTAATAGAAGCTATAACCATGTAGAAACTAACACTATAAAGTCTTATAACTAATTATGAGATTTGACTGACAAACTAAATAATGTACATATATGCCCCTAATCATTAAACACTAATATTCTAGCATCAATTTAACTCAATTTCAACTAATAAGCAAAGAAACATCAAGAGTAACACAGAACTTGCAATGCAGAAAAAAGGAGAAAATGAAGCTTACAAGTTATCAGAGCATAGGTCAAGGTACCAAACCATTACAATTCACAACCTATACTCCCCCTGGAGTTCTAAGCCACTGATTTCAGCTTCCTCTTTGATGAGTGCTTAATCACTCATCCTTTTTAGGCTTTATTTCAGACCAAAAATACCGAATACTAACCAAAAATGCCAAGAGAATGCATGTTTTTGTATTTGTGTATGTGCAGGTACGGATATGAGAAAAAATGAACGAAAACAAAGAAAAACCGACAAAAATGAGCACGAGAATGGAAAAAGGTCAAAAGCCGAAGCCGGGGAAGCCAAAGGATCAAGGAAAGATCAAATAATCAATTTAAGTCCTCAGAGATTCTTAAAGTTATAAGAAAAGTCCCTGGATAAAGTTTTGAGAAATTGGCAACATCAGTCCCTGCAGTTTCAGATTTTGGCAAATATGGTCCTTTAATGAAGTTTTGAAGAAAAGTCAAAGTAAACCCTCCATGAATCAAAGAAAGTCAAAAATGGCCCTTGGAATACAAAGTTGGAAAATTACAGATTTAGTCCTTATTGTTTGCCTTATTCCATATTAGATCCTTATAATTTTTATTTTACACATTTACCAAATCCAACACTAATTCCCTGAAACCCAAAAACCCCAAGAGCCCAAAACACACCTAAGCCCACTACCCGGCCTGCCACTTATCCCCGGTCAAACCTTTACACCCGGTCAATGCCCATCAAATAATAAAAACACACCCAATCCTTTTCCCGCCCACCTTTTTACCACAAACCCAGAATAGTTACTATTCACCAAAACCCTAGAATCACCTTCCACCAAATTACCCCACGTTAGCAACAATTACCCAATGATTGACCTTCCAGAAGGTTAGAAGAATGTCAGGAAGGATCCAGATACCATACGTGGACCAATCAGAGCACTCACGCAGGATTGAGGATGTCACATCAATCTAATCCAAGGGTTATTATTCATTGATTGGGCACCACGTTGATCAAACGGCTTAGAGGGACTCAGAAGAAACACAACAAGCACACCATTCTCCTGGATTGATGATGTAGGATTTCTAGGACCTTCCCCCAATTCGTGTATAAATACCCCTCCCCCTAGTCAGTTGGGTGTGCTCTTTTTATGTAATGTTCTTCTGTTTAATTCACTTTGTAATGTTTTTTTTATTAATGAAAATTTTAATTTTGTTTTAATTCAAATTGTCTTATTTTTATTTTAGCACTGCTTATTTACTCATTATTATTGCTTATTGCTTTAATTTTACATCTCTTACTTACTGCTTATAAATCTATACTTGTTTCTATTTGTTATCAGCTTTTCTAAATAATAATAATAATATATATATATATATATATATATATATATATATATATATATATATATATATATATATATATATATATATATATATATATTCCATAATAGTTTTTATTAATTTGAATCAAGTTTTATAGTTGTTATCTGTTTTATTCAAGTTTATATAAGCATCAAGTTAACTGTTTCATTAAAATACAAAAGTCAAATTCTAGTCAACTGAATTAGCTTATTAGATAAGTTGTGCTTATTGGAGTAAAAGGCAGCCAAAAAGTAGGTCCACTTGGCCTGTCAAAAGACAGGCAAGCATAGTGAACCCCCTCTATTTAAGCTGAGGGGGATTTGAATTGTAAGGTCTCATTTAAAATTTCAATATACAGTTGTAATTTCTGCTTATTATTAAGTAGTTTAGTTACATTTTACCTTTGTTTTAGTAGCTTGCATACTTAGTTTAGTCTACTGTTTAATTGAGTTTAGTTATTTTTAGTTGATACTGTTTCATACTTATTGAATCTGTCAAATTTGTGTATCTGTTTTTCTGAGGTGTTTGTATCAGAGATCTGAATTTCTGAGTGTGTTTACAGTTATTGAATCATATTAGTTACCTAGGATTGTGATTTGGAAGCATTTCATTGGATCTGTGGTGTATTTTGGTTGAAACAGCTTCATAAAAGAGTGTTTGGTAATTACTAGTTTGCTGGTTTAGGTTGTATTTCAGAGGTTAAACATAGTTTAGATAACTCATACTTGGTGCATTTAGGTAAAACTAATCATAAAAATCAGCTGCAACTTCATAAATAGTCAAATCACTTTTGTTTATTAGGTTTCTGCATAACAGTTAGTATATTAGGTTGCTCAATCATCATATTAGTTGCATTAGTTGTAGTGGTAGCATAATTCAATCATATTTTAGGTTTATATAACAACATCAGTTAAAATTTGGCAATCAAATCTCATTTTGGTCAAAGTTTTGTATTCATCAAAAAGTCAAAAAGTTTTTGATTGTCTGTTTTGGTCAGATTTTCAAGGAAGTACACAGAACTCATTTTGTATTCAAAATCAATTTGAAAAGTTGTTTTGAAATCCTTGTCAGGTTGTTAATACATATCAAAAAGAAAATTTTGGTTTGGAGCCTATTAGCTTATCTGAAAAGCATTTGGAAGTGGCCTATTTGAACCTGACCATCCCCTGCTCCTCAGTTTTTGAGCAAGGTTCTTATGCACTTGTAGGTCTGCTAGTTGGTTTGAAATTCTTTCAGTTGGTAAATTTGAAATCTCTACTGGTTAGTCATTAGTTTGGACCCATAAGTTTGCTTATTACAGCTTATTGGATCAGCTTAATTGCCTGATTAGTTGAGGAGTTTGAACTTAGTATCTGTTTGGTATTTGAGGGCTGTAAGTGTTGAATTTGGATCATAATCTGAGTTTTGTTGTTCAGTAGAGTTCATTTGTGCTTATAATTGATTTATCCATTGAGTTTTTGCCTACAGCTTATCTGTTTGCTTTTTGCTTATTCATCATAATAGCTTATTTGATCTATTTGTGCCTCAACCTGTGCTTCTGAGTGATTTCTAGTCTCAATTATGTTCCAACAAGCTTGTTTTAGTCTAAAAATCATTTGGGTCAAGTTTCAGGTCAATTGGTCAACTGTGCTTATCAATCAGCACTTCTAAATAAGCTGTTTTGAGCTAATCAGCACTTCCAGTGCTTATTTTTCAAAATTTATATTTTTCCTAGCTTTAAAATATTATTTTAGATTTTCCCTGAAATTTTCATATTTTTCTAAGCTCATTTGCTATTTTTCCTATTTAATTTTCATTTTTAATCATTTTTAATTACTAAAAAATACAAAAAAATCAGAAAAACCCCAGAAAAATCCAAAAAAATATTATAAAATTATTTTTAGTTATTTTAGAATTTTAGAAATTTATTTTGCATTTTTCTCAATTTATTTGCATTTTCTTTTAATTTTTAATTAGTTAAAATAGTTTTTAATTCATAAAAAATAAACAAAAAGTCAAAAAAATATTTTTCTTTTTCTCAAAATTTTCTTTTATCATTTTTAATTTTTAAAAATTATTTCCAAGTCCGTAGGAGTAGCGTAGCTTAAAAGTCGCATTTTATTTCGTACGTTAACGTTTATTTTCCGTTTTAGCTTACGTTTTTCGTTTCTACGTTACGTTTCTAGTTGCCTTACTTGAATTATGTGTTTAGTTGATTATTTGTGCTTCATTTACTATTTCATTTGTGTAATCTCATTCAAATCACTTTTTACCAGTTTACGACACGTTTCACGAATCGAGAATTCGAAATTCCATTCATCCTTCACACGGACTACGACCTCGGGTTATCCGTATTTCTTTGCGTATCTCTTGAGTAATACTATACTTATACTATAACTTTGATTTTCACGAATCAAATTTTGGCGCCGCTGCCGGGGAAGGTTGAAGTGAATTTTTCGTTTTTCGAAATTGTGTTTTGAAAACCTTCCTTGTATATATTTTCTATAAAAACCAAAAAAAAATTGAAAAATCAAAAACACTTTTCCTAAAGTGTTTTAAAAAATACCAAAAAAATAATAAAGTTACAGCCTCGACTCGACCGAAAGGAAGGGCGTTGTAAACCAAATAAGTATCTCAATATAACTACGCGTGAAATTAATTGCTAGACGGATTACTTTAATTCTACAACCGAATAAGCGGAAAATACGGAAGCTTTGACATTAAATTGCAAGCTGAAGAGAGAGCCATTCTTCTCTCCCGTTCCGTCGCGAGTAGATTAAGGGAAACGGTTTACGATTAACGTAACGTTTGAAAAAGAAAAAAAACAAAAGTTTAAGTTTTTGAATTTTGCTTTATAAAAACAAAAATACAAAAAGATTTTCCTTTTCAAATTTGATTTTCCTTTTATTTTTCAAAAATTTAATTTTTGTGGTGTATGAACACACGTTCTACGTCTAAACGACTTGTTTCACCACTTTCAAATCCGGAAAGTTTGTTTCGTCACACACACCGAGTTCTATTTCCTAATACGGAGGAAATGAACCCGAACGAACAACACTTGGGACCCCCGCCGATGGGTGGTATCCAAAACAATGTGATCCCGCCGATGGGACCACAACCGGTTTACGATCAACGTACTATGCAAGAATTGCTCCAGTGTCCCACCGAGGGATACGGGGATGCAATTGTTTTACCACCAATCATTTCCGATAATTTTGAGCTTAAAACTAGATTGATTCAACTTGTTACGTCAAAACAATTTCACGGTTTTGAGAGGGACGATCCTCACGCACACATCCGATGGTTTAATAAGCTAACTTCGACTTTGAAATTTAAGGATGTCCCTCACGATGCTATCAAATTGATGTTGTTCCCATTTTCACTCGAGGGTTCAGCCCGGATTTGGCTCGAAAAAGAACCCCCTCGATCAATTCACACATGGGAAGAACTTGTCTCGAAATTTGTTAATCATTTCTTTCCACCGTCCAAAACGACTAATCTTAAGAATGATATAATTAATTATCAACAACGTTTTGATGAGAACTTTGGTGAGGCTTGGGAACGCTTTAAGGATCTGTTGGGAATTACAATTAAGTTGATAAGACAAAACATGTGAAACATGAGGGACTTATGGAGACAAAGAGGAACACTACAAAATATGGAGAAGGACTTGCTTGCAAAAGAAGATTTATATTTTAGTCCTTCGTAGTATTATTGTAACCCTAATTCTGTATTATATAAACAAAATACAGGGAATAGGTTTTATATAAGTCTTCCATAATGTAGTCATTAAAGGTGTGTGTGTATAAACCTAGGGCGTGAGTATGCTTATGTAAACGCCTAGGTTAGTTGATTAGTGTTAAGCCTCAACTATCTTAGATAGCTGTTAGGATGTAACCGTGCTACACTTGATCATGTAGCATTGGGGCTTTGGTGTATGTTAGAGTAGAGATGATGACGAGAAACCTTGTTAGCAATAATAAAGATGTTTTGTTTATTCCGCTGCGTACATGTTCTTTATCTTTATTATTGTGCAATCCCTAGATGAGGTCTAAATAACCTCGAGCTATAAACGATCTAATCAATTGGTATCAGAGCCATGGGGCTCGTGATCGTGGGATTAAACAAGGTTTGGTTTGTCGAAGATGGAAGAAAATTCGAATCTGGTTCGTATCTTAAAAACTCACTGCAGGGCTGTTTTCAAAGGGCGATATCTCCTTCGTTAACCGTTGGATCGGGCTGAAATTTTTATTGGAGGTTCTCTACATGTCAAAGAAGAGTTTCACCAGAGGGATCTTCAATCTGAGCTTCCAATAAAAAGATAAAAATTCTTGAAAACTGCTGCAGAGAGGTATATTATTTCGAATTTTTAGGGTTTTTAGTGACTCCAAAAAGTGTCACTAAAGGCTAAAAAGTGTCGTCTTTATACTTTAAAAAAAAAAAAAAAAAAAGACGACTACATAAGAAACCCTAATAGTTGAGATGGTGTTATCGTTGTTTTAGGGTTTGATCTATTTGTTCTTACTAGTCTTGGTGAGTCAGTTCTAGGATTGACGATGAACCCTAGTAGGAATACGTGATGATAGCTGCTTGGTGGTTTGAATTGTAGTTGTTGTTTGGTACTGATGTGGTTAAATGTTTGTATTGATTGAAGATACTGGTGGTAAAGATGTGTATAAGCTTACTGGTTATTCAAAGCTTACAACTGCTGCTTATATAGTTACCACTGCTCGCTATCACGTTTCCACTGCAAGGCTAAATTTTACCACTGCACGCTTATCAGTTATCACTGCAAGTGTATTCGTTTCCACTGCAAGTTGATAGTTACCACTGCAAGCTTAATTATTCTTCCACTGCTTATACAAGTTACCACTGATGCCTTAATTGTTTCCGCTGCTGTTCATATTTCTTAAAGGGCATGTGGTTGGTACTTATTCATGTTGCTATATTTCACGTGGAGACTTTGATTATTTCATTGGCAATCATGAGTTACAAGCAGTGAGAGGAAGTATATATTAATTTGGAACAGGTTCGTTCCAATACACACACAGGGGAAGACACACACACAAGAGTTATGATTTTTGGTTTCGGTGCTTAATAGATTTATGGCTCGTTCTTATTTTGTTCTAATTGGTTACGAAGAAAGGTTTTTATCACCTATTTGAAGTTGAAGTGGAGGTTCTTGGATGCGTGTTCTTATCATATCTCAAAGTGAGTATGACACTTTGAAGATAACTTGTTTGTTCGTTCAGGTGACTACGAATTGGCAAAACACTTGAAGGAGTTACGTTATTGTGCTCAGTGATTTTTTGTCAAGAGGTTGCGATCTCCCTATACGTTAGGTATACGTTCGAAGTCAATTTTAGTACAAGATATAAGACACAAGTTTGGGTGGTTCTACTTCAGCATCAAGTTGGTTATACTTAGTTTTCTTCATTAGTAATCATTACATAAGAGCCTACAGAATTGAAGATTCAAGAGATGGTTAGCATATGGGTTTCAGGGGAAGCTTAATGTCTAAATGTTTAACCATTTATGTGCTACATCGAGGTGAAGGTTTTTACTACTGCTGGTTATTATTATTACTTCTAGTTTTGATTTCTACTGTTTCAAGTCCATTTTTAGATGCGGAAAACTTAATGGTGGGCGACTTAGAAACATTGGAAAGATGAATTGGATGTGTAATATTGATTCGTGGTTGTGAAGATCAAGGTTGCATACATTTGTCCCCTATTTGATGATGACAAAAAGGGGAAGAAGAATACTTTGAAGATTGCAGCTTGAAGATCCTTGATGATATGCATGGTTTAAGGGGAAGTCACATGTTTCATGACATACTAACTTCAGGGGAAGTTCATGCTTATTGGTTTTGTCATTATCAACTAGGGGAAGATTGTTGGGAATTACAATTAAGTTGATAAGACAAAACATGTGAAACATGAGGGACTTATGGAGACAAAGAGGAACACTACAAAATATGGAGAAGGACTTGCTTGCAAAAGAAGATTTATATTTTAGTCCTTCGTAGTATTATTGTAACCCTAATTCTGTATTATATAAACAGAATACAGGGAATAGGTTTTATATAAGTCTTCCATAATGTAGTCATTAAAGGTGTGTGTGTATAAACCTAGGGCGTGAGTATGCTTATGTAAACGCCTAGGTTAGTTGATTAGTGTTAAGCCTCAACTATCTTAGATAGCTGTTAGGATGTAACCGTGCTACACTTGATCACGTAGCATTGGGGCTTTGGTGTATGTTAGAGTAGAGATGATGACGAGAAACCTTGTTAGCAATAATAAAGATGTTTTGTTTATTCCGCTGCGTACATGTTCTTTATCTTTATTATTGTGCAATCCCTAGATGAGGTCTAAATAACCTCGAGCTATAAACGATCTTATCAGGATCTTCTTCGAAAATGTCCTCACCATGGTTTCTCCGAGTTACACCAAATCGACACGTTTTATAACGCTTTGACGCAAAACGATCAAGATTCTTTAAACGCAACCGCCGGTGGCAATATCTTGAATCGTACGCCTAGGGATATTTTGACGATCATTGAGAACAAATCAAAGGTTCCGACTTCTCGTAACAAACCGAATGTTTCGAAAGTGACTTCTTTTACTCCTCCTTCACCTTCGTCGGTCCAATCATCGGAATTGGCCGAACTTACCGACGTTATCCGTTGTATGATGAAAGAGTTTAAGTTGCAGAACCAAAAACCCGAGCCCGTTAAAGCCGTTAATGAAAAATGTGTGATTTGTGGTGGACCGCATCCGTATTATGATTGTCAAGCCACCGATGGCCAAGTTTATAATGCTAATATAGCAGCCGTGAACTACAATCAAAACCAAGGTTTTCGTACTAACCAAACAAGTCCACCTGGGTTTCCACCTGTGCAAACTAATCAAAAACGTTATCCTCAAACTAACCAAGGTTAACAAAACCAAGGTTACAATCAAAACCGTGGAACTAATTATCAAGTCCCTCTACCACAACAAGTTTATCAACCACCGCAACCTTCTCCTGAGCTTGCTAATTACATGAAGACGAACGATGTTAACATTCGAGCAATGCAAAATCAAATCAACAACATGAGGGTTGAACTTAAGAAGGAGATCGACACAACCATGTCTCGACAAACAAATGAGCTTAAGCAAATGATGAGCAGTTTTATGCAAATGAATCAAGCATCGACGTCTGGTTCTCTTCCGAGCAACACAATTGCTAACCCGCGGGGTGATGCAAAAGCAATTACGACTAGGAGTGGTGTTGTAATCGATGGACCAACGGCTCCGACTACCCCTTCTTCTTCTTCGTCTCCTAAGGTAGTCGTCCGTGAAACCGAGGCGACAACGGATACGGGAATTCCTACTGAAAATGGAAGGACCGAGAACATCCAACCTCCGGTAGTCCCGACGTTCAAAAGAAAAGATAAAGTTGTTAACGAAGCTGAGAAAGAAATACCTGTCAAAACAAAATTACCTTATCCGTCACGCTTAAACGAACAAACGCACCGTGAGAGAGATAAAATTTAGATGGAAAAGTTTTACCAAGTTTTTCAAGAATTACATTTTGACATAACTCTCGCGGATGCTATACTTTTGATGCCTAAATTTGCTTCAATGCTAAAAGGTCTTTTGAATAACAAAGAAAAATTGTTTGAAAAATCTCGAACCCAGATGAATGAGAATTGCTCGGCGGTTATCCTCAAAAAGCTCCCCGAAAAGCTTGAAGACCCCGGTCGATTTCTCATTCCATGTAATTTTCCTGGGATGGTTCAATGCTTCGCCTTGGTCGATCTTGGTGCTAGCATTAACCTAATGCCGTTATCTATTTGGAAGAAGTTGTCTTTACCCAATTTGACTCCGACTTGTATGACCCTCGAGCTTGCCGACCGAACTACTTCCCGCCCGATGGGAATAGCCGAGGATGTCTTCGTTAATGTGGGAAAATTCCATTTCCCCGCCGATTTTGTCGTTGTTGATTTTGATGCTGATCCGCGGGTACCTCTCATTCTCGGGAGAGGTTTCCTAAGGACTGGCCGTGCTTTAATTGATGTTTTCGATGAAGAAATTACCCTACGCGTTGGTACCGAAGCCGTAACTTTTAACTTGGATCAAACCGCGAGGTACTCCTCCGAGTTTGACAAATATTCCGTTAACCGAATCGACGTTATCGACGAAGTTACAGAGGAGTACGCTCAAGAGTTACTTGGTTTTACCGAATATGCTTCGAGTGGCAATCCCACTCATTCTTCTGAACCTATAATTTCCGATCCTTCCCCTTCCCTTACTCCGTTTGAGGGAAGTGATTTCATTTTGGAAGAGATCGATGCCTTTCTTGCTAATGATTCAATTTCACCGGAAATTGATCATTCCGATTGTGATCCGGAGGGAGATGTTCTTTTGATTGAGAAATTTTTAAATGAAGATCCCAACCCGTCCCTCCCTCCGATAGACCTAAAAATGGCCGACGTTAAAGAAGTTAAGCCGTCTACTGAGAATCCTCCGGAGCCCGAGCTCAAGGATTTACCTCCTCATCTTGAATATGCATTTTTGGAAGGAACCGACAAACTTCCCGTCATTATTTCTAAAGAACTTAAAGATGAGGAGAAGAAACGTCTTGTAGATGTGCTCAAGAAGCATAAGAGTGCCATCGCTTGGCAAATTTCTGATATCAAGGGTATCGACCCTCGTTTTTGCACGCATAAGATCTTACTTGAAGACAACTACAAACTGTCCGTTCAGCAACAACGACGGGTTAACCCGAAAATTCATGAGGTTATCAAAAAGGAAGTTATCAAACTCCTCGATGCCGGAATGATTTATCCAATCTCGGATAGTTCTTGGGTTAGCCCGGTCCACTGCGTACTGAAGAAGGGTGGAATGACCGTCGTTACAAATGAAGATAATGAATTGATTCCGACACGTCTTGTTACCGGATGGAGAGTTTGTATTGATTATCGTAAATTGAATGATGCGACTCGTAAGGATCATTTCCCACTTCCATTTATGGATCAAATGCTAGAACGCCTAGCGGGAAATGAGTTCTATTGTTTTCTTGATGGATTTTCCGGCTATTTTCAAATACCTATTGACCCTCCGGACCAGGAAAAGACTACCTTTACTTGCCCTTATGGAACGTTTGCCTATCGTCGTATGCCTTTTGGCTTATGCAATGCTCCAGGCACGTTCCAAAGGTGTATGATGTCGATATTCTCGGACATGATCGAGAAAACCATGGAAGTTTTCATGGATGATTTCTCGCTTTATGGAGATTCTTTCACTTCGTGCCTCTCCCATTTAGAAAATATGCTAAAACGGCGTGAAGACACCAACTTGGTTCTAAATTGGGAGAAGTGCCATTTTATGGTCAAAGAGGGCATTGTCCTCGGCCATAAGATATCGAAATCCGGGATTGAGGTCGATAGAGCTAAAGTCGACGTGATTGCAAAATTACCTCATCCCACCACCGTTAAAGGAATTAGAAGTTTTCTCGGTCATGCCAGTTTTTACCGACGTTTCATTCAAGACTTTTCTAAAATAGCCCGGCCTCTGACCCACTTACTTGAAAAAGATGCTCCGTTTATCTTCTCAAATGAATGCATCGAAGCATTTAATATTCTTAAAAAGAAGTTAACGGAGGCTCCCGTCTTAATTGCCCCTATTGGGACTTGCCCTTCGAGCTAATGTACGATGCTAGCGATTATGCCATTGGTGCAGTCCTGGGGCAACGCAAGTCTAAACATTTTCAGCCGATACACTATGCTAGTAAAACTATGACCGACGCTCAATACCATTATACGACTACTGAGAAAGAAATGTTAGCCGTCATTTACGCCTTTGAAAAGTTTCGATCTTATTTGCTTTTGAAGAAATGCATAGTGTATACGGATCATTCGGCTCTTAAGTACCTTATGGCAAAGCAAGACGCTAAGCCACGCTTAATGCGGTGGGTTCTCCTCCTTCAAAAATTCAAAGTTGAAATTTGAGATAAAAAGGGAGCTGAGAACCTTGCTGCTGATCACCTATCGCGTTTAGAGAATCCCCATCAAAGTGTTTTCGAGAAAAAGGAGATTAACGAAGCATTTCCTCTCGAGACAATGGGGAGTTTGTCACACTGTGATTCTAGTACCCCATGGTTAACTGACTTTGCGAATTACCATGCGGGGAATTTTATCTGGAAAGGGATGTCGTTCCAGCAGAAGAAAAAATTCTTCAAAGATGTTAAGCATTATTTCTGGGACGATCCCTATTTGTTTAAGATATGTGCGGATCAAGTGATCCGGTGGTGCGTTCACGGCAAAGAAGCCGCTGACATTCTTATGGCATGCCACAATGGACCCACGGGGGGACATCATGGTGCCAACTTCACCGCTAAGAAAGTTTTTGATTCCGGCTTCTACTGGCCGACGATTTACCGGGATGCCCATGAGTTGGTTAAATCATGTGATTCTTGCCATCGTCAAGGAAAAATTTCTCAGAAGGACGAGATGCCTCAAAATGCTATCCAAGTCTGTGAAATTTTTGACGTCTGGGGTATCGATTTCATGGGTCCATTCCCGTCTTCTTGTGGTAACAAATATATACTCGTGGCCGTCGACTACTTGTCTAAATGGGTCGAAGCGAAGGCGATACCCACCAATGACGCCCGAGTTGTAGTGAAATTTCTTAAAAGTCTCTTCGACCGAATTGGTGCGCCTCGTGCTATTATAAGCGATCGTGGGACCCATTTTTGTAACGACCAATTCGTGAAAGTTATGCTCAAATATGGTGTCACACATCATCTTTCTACGGCATATCATCCACAGACGAGTGGTCAAGTTGAGGTATCCAATCGTGGCTTGAAACGAATTTTAGAAAGGACCGTAGGTGAACATCGTGCTTCATGGGCCGATAAGTTAGATGATGCACTTTGGGCCTTCCGTACAGCTTACAAAACACCCATTGGGTGCACTCCTTACAAGCTGGTTTACGGGAAGGCCTGCCATTTGCCCTTTGAACTTGAGCACAAGGCCTACTGGGCCTTGAAACATGCTAATTTTGACCTTCAAACCGCGGGTGATCACCGAAAAGTTCAAATGAATGAATTAGTCGAGCTTCGTGATCAGGCCTATGAGAATTGTTTGATCTCCAAAGAGAAGACAAAGAGGATTCATGATGCTAAAATTAAAGATCGCGTCAACAATGTTGGTGACCGAGTCCTTCTTTTCAATTCTCGATTAAAGATTTTCTCGGGCAAGTTGAAAACCCGTTGGTTTGGACCATTCACCATTACCCAAGTATTTCCTTATGGAACCGTTGAACTTGCTCAACCTAATGGTCCCAATTTTAAGGTGAATGGTCATCGTGTTAAACATTATTTCGGAGGGGACATACCACCCATGGTTGTCCCGGATCTCCAGACTTTCCCCAAGGACGATTAAATTCGGGGATCGAGTCAAGCTCATGTGACTCGGTAATAAAAAACAAGCGCTTCGTGGGAGGCACCCCATGCTTATCCATTTTCATTTTTTATATTTTCTATTTTCTAATAACGTGACGTGAGGGGGGCGACCCTTTCCAAACTCGTGTTTTCATGGTTGTTTGTGAATGTTCAGGAATTTCCCCGAAGTTTGAGGACTCTCGTGCTCGTGGTTTGTCGTTCTCTCCACTCGAGTCTCATTCTTCGCTGCTCTTTCAGAAATTCACCATATCCAAAATCTTATCGACTAACGTTTATCTCTTGGCATACTTAATAAACGGCCTTAGATTTTACGTAGGATTACCCGTACCTGATGAGGCGAAAAATGATCCGTTTTTAGGGGGTCATTTAAGCCGGAATTCGAATTTATTTGATCAAATATTGCCCTAAATCGTTCCTTTTGTGATTTTAGGTACTTTGGGAGTGAAATCTGGAAAAGGAAGCAATTCGGACGTTTTTGGAGCCTAAAAGTGAAGAAAACGCCAAAGTCTTAATTTTCCATGCTGGGAACAGTAGGTGACGGCGTCAAGAGCAACTTCCTGACGGCGTCAAGAGCAAAATTCCATGACGATCCAGAAGAGATTTGACGGCGTCATGAAGGTAGGGCGTCAAGAGTAAAAGTCATGACGGCCTGGAAATGATTAAGTCTTGACGGCGTCAAATGTAGATCTAGGCAGTCCGAGATTAGTTTTGGCGGCGAGGTGACGGCGTCACAAGCTTTGTCTTGACGCCGTCAGACCCCTTTTCCTATATATAGTTTTCTAATTTTTCACATTAAAAGAGAGAAGTTTTGGGAGAAACCCTAAGTACGATTTTGGTGTAACTTTACAGGTTTTTCAAGGGTTCCAACCCCTTGATACCTTGCATGTTTAATCAAGATAAGTGTTCTTCTAATTCAATCAATATGTCTATGTGTTGGTTGTCTATATCATGTTCTTGTCTTAATTCCATCATGCTAGGCTAGATCTATCTTGTGTTTGCTTAGATCTAATGAAACCTAGATGTTAATTATGTGTTGATTACTTGTTTATTCTTGTTTTGGATGAATGATTTATATGTTAGGCTTAAGAAAACTGGCAGATCTCCAATTGGTAACATGCTTGAACGTCTTAAGAAACATGAACCAACGCGCACTAGGTCTTTATTGGTTGTATTTAATGCATGAGCCACTGTTTACAATCCCTATAGTTGTGCTGGGCATGGTGTAGGAGGAGATAAGAGCTCATAGAATTGGGGAGTTATGTGTGCCACCCCATGAATGGTATTAAGGAATACGATCCGTCATCCATGCAATTATAACAAGTAATTAACGTGTAAAAGATGTCTAGGGAGTAGTGAAATCTAAGTAAATACATTTTCTCCAATTACTGCTCACAACCTTAGTATAAATTAGTTTATTTTCATTTCTAGTATTTTATTTTGATTGCATCTTAGTATTGGGTTAGTTGAATAGCAACTAATTCCGCCCAAATCCTTCAAACCCGAGATTTTAAATTGCTTTCCATAAAATATAAAAACACAAAAATAATCATCCCTCACCTTTAGAACTAGTATTTAGGCTTTCTAATCCTAGCGACACTATTCCTAAGCTGAACGATCAATCCCCCGGTACTTGTCACTATACTATACTACAACGATCAGGTACACTGCCTGGTGGGGGTTGTAAGCTTCTCGAGATCCCTTGAGATGTAAAGCCTGTTGGGATTCCCACGCATCAAGTTTTTGGCGCCGCAGCCCGGGGAATAGTTATTGTCTAGGTTAGAATTTCTTTGTATTAGGTCTACTTGCTAGATTCCTTTCTAGTAAGATTTTATTTTTATTTTTAGGTTGTCTTTAGTGTATCTTTTTCTTTGTGCCCTTTGTTTGTAAAACCATTTTCATTTGTCTCCATGGCGGATGAAATTCCATTTAGATCATTAACTATAGAGGAACAATTAGTTTACTCGGATAGAATTGCTTCCTGTTGTTCCAATGAATTTTTAAGTGATCTTAGATATATACAAGAAGAGATGGGTGTAAAGTTTGATAGGTTTGATGAGTTATGCGCATGTGTGGCCTATATTAAACAATCATTGTTAGGATCAATTCCTTTTAGTAAGACCATTTGGAAAAATTTTGAGGAAAGCCTCCTAATCGTGAACCATGAGTTCAATGAATTGATGGGTTTGTATACATCACAACTTGAGGAAACAATTATGGAGGATTTAGCCGAGCATGATCATATTGAGCAAAAAGACCTAGGTTTTATGATCAATGACTTAGAATCTCAAGGAACACATGATGAGGATATAGATGATATTGAGATAAGAAAGGATGAGGTAAATAACACAAACCTACAAAGTACCCCACAACTCCCATCATCACTTGAGGAATACACACCACCCGTGACTTACCCGAAAGATGTAGAAGAGACTATAGGAGCCCCAATAGAGGTAGAGCCCTTGTACCAAAAACCACTAGAGGATATAGGTTTGAATACTTCTAGTGATAACCTTACTCTTAGTTCTAGGGAATTACCTAGTGTTGATGAACCGGAACCTCAATCTTCACACAACTTTCCATCCTTAGATATACATCTAGGAGACAAAAGAGGAGCCGACCCACCCATCAACCCATGTAGTCCGGGTAGTCTTAGGATAAAGGTAGTGGACTCTAAGCCTTGTAGAGAGGAAGCCAATATAGGAGTGGAAAATGACCTTACATGTTTACATCACCCATTTATGATTGATTGCAAGAAACATTATGGGTTTAAACCGGGTTTATTAGGTCAAGATGGATTCCCAACTAGTAATCTCTTGAAGTTGATTGAAAATGATCCCTTTCTAGGAGAAAATCTTAATCCACCCATTAATCCGATTGAACTTGGTAAGGTTATGATGATAGGAGCACACCCCTTTGAGCATATAATTCATCCACCACACTTTCCTCACGCGGCATATTTCCACCCTAAGGGTGTGTATCGCTACTTCCACCCGCACTTAATTCAAAGTGTAGGGAAAACCTCCCCTATTTCTGTTAAATAAGGGTAGAGTCAGGCTCGTGACTCGAACAAAAACAAGCGCTTCTTGGGAGGCAACCCAAGCCCGTTTTATTTGTTTGATTTTTAATTGTTTGATTGTTATTTGCTTCCGTATGCATGTTTTATTTTTATTGTTGGGAGATCATGTTTCTCGATTAAAAAGTGGAAATACTTTACTTTGTTGTTTTGGCCTAGTCTTAACTCCATCTAAAAGTATTTTTGCAAAAGATAAGTGTAAGGGGAAACCCCAAATATGTTTTTTAAGAAACAAACCGATCATGATTCTCCACAATATTAAATGAACATGTATATTCGTATTTGTTAGAGTCAAATGCTTGTATTGAGTCATAATGAAGTTTTGCAGGATTTTCCAGGAAGTAGGACCAAGTTTTTCCAGAAATTTTCCGGAAACTTAACATAAGAATTTCTGCAGGTCAATTCTGACGGCGTCAGGAGTTTACTCTTGACGGCGTCAGGTGTAAAAATCTGGAAATTTTACCGGTTTTGTTTTTCTAACGGAGTCTTATGGTTTTTGTGAATTATTAAGTTTTATAATCTCCAGGAGATCTGCAAACTTCATTCCACAAGCATTATATCTTATCTTGTTTTCTAGGATTTAGTAACTTATATAGGATGCCGCCGATTTTACGCGAGGTTGTCTTGTCTATTTTGTCAGGTTTTACAGGTTAAGTATGACAAGAAGATGATTTATATTCTGGAAGGGAATCTTTGATTGTTCATTTTCTTGGAGGAAGATTTAACCTGGCCACCTAATTATCCATACCGAGCGAATCAGGGGAGTATTTGATTTCATTCTCTTTACTTTTTCACTTTTACATTCTTTACTTGAACATTGGGGACAATGTTCATCTTAAGTGTAAGGGGAGGGTAAAAAGATGATACCTTACATATGCACTTTCGCTTGAGTTTGTTTTGTTTAATGGTAGATGTGTAATAAAACTATGAGAAATACTTGTTAGTGCAATTTTAGCGCCAAATTTAAAATTTTTTACAACATTTAGGAGTGAAACTTTAGCCATAGCAAGCGTCTCATGGATAGGAGATTGTATGACTAGCACATAACCGTATATTCAGAAAAATTTTCCACCCAAATATGTGAGGTTCGCCTTTAGATTTGATAGGAAAAGCATTCACTATTAGTGCTTATGAGTGTACCGGTAGCATTTAGATTCTAGAACTTGCGTTAGTGATGCATCCCGAGACCGCTAGTGAGACTACATTCGTGTGGTAGGATTTACTACATGATAAGAGGCATTAGGATTACCCTTGTGTTAAACCCGTATTATAATTACTTGACCATTTAAGTCATATTACTTGGCTAGTTATGTCAACTAATTTTTCTCACACCCTTAGCGTTGTACTCATTTTTAGTACACGAAACCCCTAGTACACCCCTCCGAGCCTATCTTTTCGTTTCTAACTTTAAGCATTTTACTTAAAGGAAGAATTTGTTACACCCCACTTAAATGTACAACCAAATCGCCTTAGCCTTCCGTGTATGCGCTCATTTTTAGTGCATTATTGTTATTTGTTAAACCCTAAGTTAACTATCTAATTGATTACATGGTTGCTAAGTCGAGTCATATCCTTGTACATATTGTTTTGGGACGATTGGGACTCATGGGTAAGTACTTATTTTTATGGAGTAATGGGGAAGAACATAATATTATTACCCCCATATGTACGTTAATCTTAAAAGTGCTCCAAGTGTTTTAATTTTCTTAATTCGAGTCATTAGTTTAGTTAATTGTAAAGTATGTAAAGATTCAAGTGTAAGGGGAATTACCATTCCCTATGATGTATTATTTTGGATGGTAGGGTAAGAGTGTATGCAAAAAAAAAAAAAAAAAAAAAAAAAAAAAAAAAAAAATCAAAAAATCAAGAAAAGAAAAAAAAAAAAAAAAAAGAGAAAAAAATAGAAAAAGAAAGAAAGAGAAAAACATACGGATTACCATCCCGTTTCATTCTATGTTTATTTTATGTCTTTGTTATTTCTCATTTATTAGCTTAAGTCGAGTCTAGTCTTGGCTTAGCAACGCCATATTGTACATGTAATTAACCAAGATTGTTAACTCGCCACCAGTAAAACTTCCTTTATCCAACAAAACCGTGTATTTCATATCCCTACACCTAACGTTACAACCCTTTAAAAGACCTCTTTGATAGTTTATCCTAGGTGCTTACGCCATGTGGTGGAGGTTTGATCCTTTCCCAAGCCTATGGTAATCTATTTTGCTATGACAGGTAGTGAGAGATATCTTCCGTTTCCATATTGTAATTTATACTTTATTACACCCGAGAGATGTGAGTATCTAAACACTATTTATGAGGTGCTAGTGTATGACCTCCGTGCTTGTCTATTGGTCTTTAGTGGAATGATTATTTGTTGTAATTACTTTTATGTTAGTGTTAAATGACCCCTAACTTGTATTTTGAGTAGAATAACAGCGCATTTGCTTGAGGACAAGCAAATCTCAAGTGTAAGGGTATATGATGAGGCGAAAAATGATCCGTTTTTAGGGGGTCATTTAAGCCGGAATTCGAATTTATTTGATCAAATATTGCCCTAAATCGTTCCTTTTGTGATTTTAGGTACTTTGGGAGTGAAATCTGGAAAAGGAAGCAATTCGGACGTTTTTGGAGCCTAAAAGTGAAGAAAACGCCAAAGTCTTAATTTTCCATGCTGGGAACAGTAGGTGACGGCGTCAAGAGCAACTTCCTGACGGCGTCAAGAGCAAAATTCCATGACGATCCAGAAGAGATTTGACGGCGTCATGAAGGTAGGGCGTCAAGAGTAAAAGTCATGACGGCCTGGAAATGATTAAGTCTTGACGACGTCAAATGTAGATCTAGGCAGTCCGAGATTAGTTTTGGCGGCGAGGTGACGGCGTCACAAGCTTTGTCTTGACGCCGTCAGACCCCTTTTCCTATATATAGTTTTCTAATTTTTCACATTAAAAGAGAGAAGTTTTGGGAGAAACCCTAAGTACAATTTTGGTGTAACTTTACAGGTTTTTCAAGGGTTCCAACCCCTTGATACCTTGCATGTTTAATCAAGATAAGTGTTCTTCTAATTCAATCAATATGTCTATGTGTTGGTTGTCTATATCATGTTCTTGTCTTAATTCCATCATGCTAGGCTAGATCTATCTTGTGTTTGCTTAGATTTAATGAAACCTAGATGTTAATTATGTGTTGATTACTTGTTTATTCTTGTTTTGGATGAATGATTTATATGTTAGGCTTAAGAAAACTGGCAGATCTCCAATTGGTAACATGCTTGAACGTCTTAAGAAACATGAACCAATGCGCACTAGGTCTTTATTGGTTGTATTTAATGCATGAGCCACTGTTTACAATCCCTATAGTTGTGCTGGGCATGGTGTAAGAGGAGATAAGAGCTCATAGAATTGGGGAGTTATGTGTGCCACCCCATGAATGGTATTAAGGAATACGATCTGTCATCCATGCAATTATAACAAGTAATTAACGTGTAAAAGATGTCTAGGGAGTAGTGAAATCTAAGTAAATACATTTTCTCCAATTACTGCTCACAACCTTAGTATAAATTAGTTTATTTTCATTTCTAGTATTTTATTTTGATTGCATCTTAGTATTGGGTTAGTTGAATAGCAACTAATTCCGCCCAAATCCTTTAAACCCGAGATTTTAAATTGCTTTCCATAAAATATAAAAACACAAAAATAATCATCCCTCACCTTTAGAACTAGTATTTAGGCTTTCTAATCCTAGCGACACTATTCCTAAGCTGAACGATCAATCCCCCGGTACTTGTCACTATACTATACTACAACGATCAGGTACACTGCCTGGTGGGGGTTGTAAGCTTCTCGAGATCCCTTGAGAGGTAAAGCCTGTTGCGATTCCCACACATCAGTACCCTTAAAACATTGAGGACAATGTTTCACTTTAGTCTGGGGGGGTGAATCTTCGATTCGATTTGACCTGTACCATCGTCTGAGCTGTTTAACTTACGCAACTCCGTTTTCCATCAAAAATTTTAATTTTTATCACCGCTTTATAATCAAAAAAAAAAAAAAAAAAAAAAAAAGAAAAAAATTGAAAAAATGAAAAAATATATATGATATGAATAATAAGATTTGACACCTTGTTTTGACTTTCCTACCGGCAAGAGCAGAAATAAATGTTCCGACTTGACCGGGCCTGTTGAGCCCTAGCTCGTCTCCCTTAACCAAAATAATCAAAAGATTATGGCTAAGCATCCGCGGATCTCATTATTTGGGATTTTAAATTTGCGGAGATCGAGGAATGATAGAGTTTATTTAGAAGTTTCGTGCTATACACGGATCGCATTACTGGGATTTAAAAAACCCACGAGAGGTACTTGTGGCCTCCTTGTTCCTATCAGCAACGTCACCAATATATAATAGATGTCTAGGATTAATTAAGGGTATACGGTTTGGGCAATACTTAGTTTTTTCTCGTTCCCAACAAAATCTCTGCATATGGGGGTTTGGTACACATAGGGGTACTGCCAGTGTTACGGTGAAATAGACTATTGCATCTTGCCGGTTCGCAGCCGATGTTGTGATCTTAGTAAAGGCCGTAGGACTCGGGGTTTGGCATATGATTATGAATATCGATAATAATAGTCCAAAGCCAAATAAAAAGGCAGAGGAATCCAAAGCTATAAAAAAGCAGCGGATAGAAATCCAAAGTCATAATAAAGCTCTTACATCTTGGCGGCTCATAAATCGTTGACTGTAAAAGAATAAAGGACTAAGGACCAAAGTATTATTAAAGTGCTTATGATTATGCAAAAATGCCAAGCTTCGACTCCGGGGGTTTCCCTAATAAAAAGCTTCCGTTTCGGGTATCAAACATGGTATGTCTCGGTCGTAAATAAAAAGGGAGCCCCTACAAATCGTGTTAAATCAGAGACCTTCATGTGGACCCGATTTCTGTATGCAGGGGTTTTCGAGGGAAAGTTTGGAAACTACTTAGCGTTCAAATTTTGTGCTCTTATCGGACTAACAAATATCGAAACGAGAAAATATGAAGCAATTCATTTCTCACAATTAAAATCTTGAGATACAAAACTTAGGACCTGGGGACAAGAGGTAATACACAAGTAACTTTTGTGGGCAGTGTTAGCATCTAACTTCTGGATAAACAATGATCTCGATTTTACGCTTAGTTTGGGAGCTTGTGAAAAATCAAGGATGACGATTTTTATCCGTACGGTCTCTTCTCTGTGAGAAGTGTTTCTACTTGTTGACCCTGAAAGTTATCAACAGATAAGAATTGATAATGAAAGTCAAGGCAAACCGTCACATATATAAAAATGAAAAAAGTACAAAAATAGTAGTTGTAGTTGTTATTCATGAAAATCCGAAAACGGAGCGTTTTTGAGAATAAATGATTTTACTATCTCTCTTGAACATCATTGCTACTTTACAACGTCAGTAAAGAGAGGTTTTGAAATTATTTATCTCTTAAGCGTGAGGTGATGACATTGCGTGAGGGCACGACAATACCTTAGTCTGGGGGATTTTGATGAGTGCTTAATCACTCATCCTTTTTAGGCTTTATTTCAGACCAAAAATACCGAATACTAACCAAAAATGCCAAGAGAATGCATGTTTTTGTATTTGTGTATGTGCAGGTACGGATATGAGAAAAAATGAACGAAAACAAAGAAAAACCGACAAAAACGAGCACGAGAATGGAAAAAGGTCAAAAGCCGAAGCCGGGGAAGCCAAATGATCAAGGAAAGCTCAAATTATCAATTTAAGTCCTCAAAGATTCTTAAAGTTACAAGGAAAGTCCCTGGACAAAGTTTTAAGAAATTGGCAACATCAGTCCCTGCAGTTTCAGATTTTGGCAAATATGGTCCTTTAATGAAGTTTTGAAGAAAAGTCAAAGTAAACCCTCCATGAATCAAAGAAAGTCAAAAATGGCCCTTGGAATACAAAGTTGGAAAATTACAGATTTAGTCCTTATTGTTTGCCTTATTCCATATTAGATCCTTATAATTTTTATTTTACACATTTACCAAATCCAACACTAATTCCCTGAAACCCAAAAACCCCAAGAGCCCAAAACACACCTAAGCCCACTACCTGGCCTGCCACTTATCCCCGGTCAAACCTTTACACCCGGTCAACGCCCATCAAATAATAAAAACACACCCAATCCTTTTCCCGCCCCCTTTTTATTACAAACCCAGAATAGTTACTATTCACCATGAACCCTAGAATCACCTTCCACCAAATTACCCCACGTTAGCAATAATTACCCAATGATTGACCTTCCAGAAGGTCAGAAGAATGTCAGGAAGGATCCAGATACCATACGTGGACCAATCAGAGCACTCACGCAGGATTGAGGATGTCACATCAATCTAATCCAAGGGTTATTATTCATTGATTGGGCACCACGTTGATCAAACGGCTTAGAGGGACTCAGAAGAAACACAACAAGCACACCATTCACCTGGATTGATGATGTAGGATTTCTAGGACTTTCCCCCAATTCGTGTATAAATACCCCCTCCCCCTAGTCAGTTGGGTGTGCTCTTTTTATGTAATGTTCTTCTGTTTAATTCACTTTGTAATGTTTTTTTTATTAATGAAAATTTTAATTTTGTTTTAATTCAAATTGTCTTATTTTTATTTTAGCACTGCTTATTTACTCATTATTATTGCTTATTGCTTTAATTTTACATCTCTTACTTACTGCTTATAAATCAATACTTGTTTCTATTTGTTATCAGCTTTTCTAAAATAATAATAATAATAATAATAATATATATATATATATATATATATATATATATATATATATATATATATATATATATATATATATATATATATATATTCCATAATAGTTTTTATTAATTTGAATCAAGTTTTATAGTTGTTATCTGTTTTATTCAAGTTTATATAAGCATCAAGTTAACTGTTTCATTAAAATACAAAAGTCAAATTCTAGTCAACTGAATTAGCTTATTAGATAAGCTGTGCTTATTGGAGTAAAAGGCAGCCAAAAAGGAGGTCCACTTGGCCTGTCAAAAGACAGGCAAGCATAGTGAACCCCCTCTATTTAAGCTGAGGGGGATTTGAATTGTAAGGTCTCATTTAAATTTTCCATATACAGTTGTAATTTCTGCTTATTATTAAGTAGTTTAGTTATATTTTACCTTTGTTTTAGTAGCTTGCATACTTAGTTTAGTCTACTGTTTAATTGAGTTTAGTTATTTTTAGTTGATACTGTTTCATACTTATTGAATCTGTCAAATTTGTGGATCTGTTTTTCTGAGGTGTTTGTATCAGAGATCTGAATTTCTGAGTGTGCTTAGAGTTATTGAATCATATTAGTTACCTAGGATTGTGATTTGGAAGCATTTCATTGGATCTGTGGTGTATTTTGGTTGAAACAGCTTCATAAAAGAGTGTTTGGTAATTACTAGTTTGCTGGTTTAGGTTGTATTTCAGAGGTTAAACATAGTTTAGATAACTCATACTAGGTGCATTTAGGTAAAACTAATCATAAAAATCAGCTGCAACTTCATAAATAGTCAAATCACTTTTGTTTATTAGGTTTCTGCATAACAGTTAGTATATTAGGTTGCTCAATCATCATATTAGTTGCATTAGTTGTAGTGGTAGCATAATTCAATCATATTTTAGGTTTATATAACAACATCAGTTAAAATTTGGCAATCAAATCTCATTTTGGTCAAAGTTTGTGTTCATCAAAAAGTCAAAAAGTTTTTGATTGTCTGTTTTGGTCAGATTTTCTAGGAAGTACACAGAACTCATTTTGTATTCAAAATCAATTTGAAAAGTTGTTTTGAAATCCTTGTCAGGTTGTTAATACATATCAAAAAGAAAATTTTGGTTTGGAGCCTATTAGCTTATCTGAAAAGCATTTGGAAGTGGCCTATTTGAACCTGACCATCCCCTGCTCCTCAGTTTTTGAGCAAGGTTCTTATGCACTTGTAGGTCTGCTAGTTGGTTTGAAATTCTTTCAGTTGGTAAATTTGAAATCTCTACTGGTTAGTCATTAGTTTGGACCCATAAGTTTGCTTATTACAGCTTATTGGATCAGCTTAATTGCCTGATTAGTTGAGGAGTTTGAACTTAGTATCTGTTTGGTATTTGAGGGCTGTAAGTGTTGAATTTGGATCATAATATGAGTTTTGTTGTTCAGTAGAGTTCATTTGTGCTTATAATTGATTTATCCATTGAGTTTTTGCCTACAGCTTATCTGTTTGCTTTTTGCTTATTCATCATAATAGCTTATTTGATCTATTTGTGCCTCAACCTGTGCTTCTGAGTGATTTCTGGTCTCAATTCTGTTCCAACAAGCTTGTTTTAGTCTAAAAATCATTTGGGTCAAGTTTCAGGTCAATTGGTCAACTGTGCTTATCAATAAGCACTTCTAAATAAGCTGTTTTGAGCTAATCAGCACTTCCAATGCTTATTTTTCAAAATTTATATGTTTCCTAGCTTTAAAATATTATTTTAGATTTTCCCTGAAATTTTCATATTTTTCTAAGCTCATTTGCTATTTTTCCTATTTAATTTTCATTTTTAATCATTTTTAATTACTTTTTAATTACTAAAAAATACAAAAAAATCAGAAAAACCCCAGAAAAATGCAAAAAAATATTAGAAAATTATTTTTAGTTATTTTAGAATTTTCGAAATTTATTTTGCATTTTTCTCAATTTATTTGCATTTTCTTTTAATTTTTAATTAGTTAAAATAGTTTTTAATTCATAAAAAATAAACAAAAAGTCAAAAAAATATTTTTCTTTTTCTCAAAATTTTCTTTTATCATTTTTAATTTTTAAAAATTATTTCCAAGTCCGTAGGAGTAGCGTAGCTTAAAAGTCGCATTTTATTTCGTACGTTAACGTTTAGTTTCTGTTTTAGCTTACGTTTTTCGTTTCTACGTTACGTTTCTAGTTTCTTTACTTGAATTACGTGTTTAGTTGATTATTTGTGCTTCATTTACTATTTCATTAGTGTAATCTCATTCAAATCACTTTTTACCACTTTCACAACACGTTTCACGAATCGGGAATTCGAAATTCCATTCATCCTTCACATGGACTACGACCTCGGGTTATCCGTATTTCTTTGCGGATCTCTTGAGTAATACTATACTTATACTATAACTTTGATTTTCACGAATCACTCTTCTCTTCTTCTTCTCTCATTTTTATTTCTCAGTGACTATTCTTGATTTTTGAGTTCTTTGGCTATTTTATGCTAAACTAGTTTAAATTGCTAAAAGAAACTTATAAAGGCTTATTAGTAACTGATGTGAGCTCACAGAAACAAAAAACAACAATAACTTTTACAATATCAAAGCTAACATGAGATTTTCATTTGAAAAAGGGCATAAACTGAAATTGGATCCACAAACTAAAATTGAAGCTTGAATTAAGTTTGAAATACACCGAAAAGCTTGGAAGTACAACTTGCAAACTAAAAGATACACTGGTAATTTGAAAATTAACTATAACGACTACATTAAACTACACTAAAATTAAACTACTACTAGAACTAGGCTGCTCCTTCTTTTCCCTTTTTCCTTCGTTTATATGCTTCAACAAGCATTCTTGGCACTTTCCACTTTGATTTGGAGCCGTAGGATGACTCCCTTTGATCCTGGCCGTTTGTTCAATTTAGGTGGGAAACTGAATTATGACCACTTGGGGTAGTTTTGACTTGGCAGGGGGGGGGGTATATTTTGGATTAATGTGTTTGGAGGGATAAGGGTGTAGGGTTTTGAGTGTGGCAGAGGTGGTAGTGGTGATGATGAAGGTGCAGGGGTTTTGCAGGGTCACGTGAAGGGGTGAGGGTGAGGTGGAGGAGGTGAGTGGGTTTGACTTTAGGTTTGACCGGGGTTAGATAATACGGGGTGTTAGTATCTGTTTGTGGAGTGGGCTTGGAGATATAAGGTTGGGTTTGAGGGTGGTGTTGGGTTGTTTTGTTATTTGGACTTGGATTATGGATTTGGTTTTGTTTTAGGTAAAATAACACAAGGACCATATTTGTAACAACCTAAAAATCAAGGGGCTGCTTTAGAACCTTGTAAAAATTTCTTGTAATTATATCGTTAATAAATAAATAATCTTTCGTTATCGTTACTAATTCCCATTTTCTCGGAAAAATTTGAAATTTTTCTTATTATATTATTTTGACGATTATCAAAAAATAATATAATTCACGAAATGACGGAATTAATCCTCGACACGTTACTCGAAACCTAAACTTTTCATTTAATCCTAAACATATTTCCTAATCCTAATTATATTTCCTAAATATAATTAAAAATCCTAACTACACTTAATTAACCAAACGGACCCTTAATTATTTTCAGCCCAACACCCTCGTTACTATTCACTAGCCCAACAACAAAAGCCCAAAATCCAAATCCTTTAATTTTCATCCGATCGACTAGTTTCAAGCTCCCCCAAAACGCCTCGTTAATCTCATTTCTTACACACGATCCCTCAATATTTTTACACCATCGTTCATCACCTAGCCAAATAATAGTGTGTCAAATCCCAAGTTCATTGGACGACGTTTGATACGTTTTTAAATGGCAAAGTGTTCGACCCATACTCAACCAAATCGAATTGTAATTTTTTCAAAACTTAACCGTTTTGATTCCCGTTTGTTTCTAATTGTTCCTAATAATATTTCTGAGATGAATTTATGTTAAAATGTCGAAGATGACCAGTTATATGCAAGTAGTATACGATTTGGTAAATCGTATACATAGATATATATGTGTTGACATCAAGCATGAATCACCACAACATCTCCCATATTTTGTGCTCTCTCATCTTATTTTATAGCAATATAAAATCACCTAGGAGCCTAGTTCACTGACATGGAATAGTGTATGAAGGTTTCTTAGGAAATTTTCTCACATACGTGTTATATATTGAAACCATATATAAGGTACATGCATGCACCGTTCCTTTATCATTCTCATACTCTTTCACCTATTAAATTCGTCCTTAAAATTACTCTTACAAGACCAGGATCGATTGCTATATTGTTTGGAAGCAAGAAAGGGAATATCGGGTTTGAATTTTATGTATAACGTTTGGGTTATACTTCGAACGTGATAAATTCTTGTATTTCATCCATTCTCTCTCGACTCTCTACCACCTTTAAGGTGTTGTAAGTCATCTTTACTCGTTTCCATTCCAAATCACACGTTAAATTCCTTACATGCATTATATTTATTTTGTTTCGAACGTATATCATATTACATATATATATCACGCATATATTAACACTTAGTACACAAATCGTGACTAGCCTCTATCTTGGAAGGCCTAGGAGTCACGTAGCACACCAAGTTCACTTTAGTTTAAACGATACATGCATCACACGCACCTATTTTAAACCATATCCATCGTATGAATATTTGTTATAACACTTAGTAATATTTCCAAATTTTTCCAAATATATAACCGGTTCCTACATGCTACAAACTACACGTATAACTTAAAATTTCACTTAACATGAGTACTATATTATTTCACGACTCAATAGACCACCTAGAAAACTATCATTTTCATTTATACTACTTGTGAAAATACTCATGTTTCGACACACCAAACGACCCATTTTGAATCGACACAAACAAGTTTTTCAAATCTAAAATCTATTTAATATGTCACTTGGGCTCAATCCAAGCCCAATAAGAATTTAAGATACGTAAGCCCACTGGGCCCATATGAAATGTTTTTAGAATCATAAAAATAGCCCAAAGCCAAGCCCAAAACATTTTCCATGCTCTCGCCTCCAAAACTCTTAACGGGCCTTGTATTGTCTCGTTAAGGGCCCATAAGCTAAAAAAATAAGCTTTTCAACAAATAAGCAGTTAAAATAAGCTTAATACTTACTTAATAAGCCTCGAAAAATTTTAGAAAATTTTTATAATTATTTTTGTAATTTTGGACTAAAAATGTAACGCGATGACACCTAGAGGGACTAAAAATGAAAATATTTGAAAGAAAGGACTAAACTTGTAAAAATGGAAACTTAAGGGTAAAAAGTGATGAAAGTTGATATTCTAAGCTTAGTATTGATTATTGGACAAATTAGAGGTCTATAGTTGAAATTATTTATAAAAAGGACTAACGGTGTAACGCAAATGTCGTTAGAGTAAAAATGGTAAAATTGGAAAAGGAGACAAAGATTAAAGTTAATTTATTTATCATTCTTATTTATTTTCTATTTTCGTAAATTTATTTCGTATTACATATAAACTTTATTTTTATTTATATATATATTATTTAACGTAACGTTAATAATATATATAACGATATTTCAAAAGTTAATATTTTACTTACGATTAAAAAGGTAAAACTTCGATGGATAATTTAAATATCATATTTTGTCATATCATGCATATCACAAGAATTACACTGCACATCACTTATTCGTCATAACGAATATTTATTATTCGTTATTCGTTCGTATCAAATAGTATTTGGTCAAATTCTCAGATAAATTTATTTATCAGGTTGTGTTTCGAAGCCGTTATCATAAATTCGTCCGACTTTATTTTCTTCATTTCAGTATCAATCTAAGGTGAGTCATAGCCTCACATTTACTTATTTTCAAAACTCCGTGAGGGGGATACATGTTATAAACAGATCGCAAGTAATTTTCTGTATGCTTCCTGATTTGATATATGCCTGATGAGGCGAAAAATGAACCACTTTTAGGGGGTCATTTAAGTCCGGAATTGAATTTATTTGATCAAATATTGCCCTAAATCGTTCCTTTTGTGATTTTAGGTACTTTGGGAGAGAAATCTGGAAAAGGAAGCAATTCGGACGTTTTTGGAGCATAAAAGTGAAGAAAACGCCAAAGTCTTAATTTTCCTTGCTGGGAACAGTAGGTGACGGCATCAAGAGTAACATCCTGACGGCGTCAAGAGTAATTTCCATGGCGATCCAGTACAGATTTGACGGCGTCACAAGGAAGGGCGTCAAGAGGAAAATGCATGACGGCCTGGAAATGCATAATACATGACGGCGTCAGAAGTAGATCAAGGCAGTCCGAGAATTATTTTGGCGGCGAGGTGACGGCGTCACCTATTTGGTCTTGACGCCGTCAGACCCTATTTCCTATATATAGTTTTCTAATTTTCACATTAAAAGGAGAGAAGTTTTGGAGAAACCCTAAGTACGAACTTGGTGCAAATTTTACAGGTTTTTCAAGGGTTCTAACCCCTTGATACCTTTCATGTGTAATTGAGATAAGTATTCTTTTAATTCAATCAATATGTCTATGTGTTGGTTGTCTATATCTTGTTATTGTCTTAATTCCATAATGCTAGGCTAGATCTATCTTGTGTTTGCTTGGATCTAATGAAACCTAGATGTTAATTATGTGTTGATTACTTGTTTATAATTGTTTTGGATGAATGAATTATATGTTAGGCTTAAGAAAACTGGCAGATCTCCAAATGGTAACATGCTTGAACGTCTTAAGAAGCATGAACCGATGTGCACTAGGTCTTTATTGGTTGTATTTAATGCATGAGCCACTGTTTATAATCCCTATGGTTGTGCTGGGCATGGTATAGGAGGAGATAAGAGCTCATAGAATTGGGGAGTTAAGTGCGCCACCTCATGAATGATATTAAGGAATACGATCCGTCATGCATGCAACTATAACAAGTAATTAACGTGTAAAAGATGTCTAGGGAGTAGTGAAATCTAAGTAAACACATTTTCTCCACTTATTGCTCACAACTTTAGTATAATTTAGTTTATTTTCATTTTTAGTATTTTATTTTGATTGCATCTTAGTATTGAGTTAGTTGACTAGCAACTAATTCCGCCCAAATCCTTCAAACCCGAGATTTTTACTTGCTTTCTAAAAAATATAAAAATACAAAAATAATCATCCCTCATCTTTAGAACTAGTATTTAGGTTTTCTAATCCTAGCGACACTATGCCTAGCTGAAGGATCAATCCCCCGGTACTTGTCACTATACTATACTACAACGATCAGGTACACTGCCTGGTGGGGGTTGTAAGCTTCTCAAGATCCCTTGATAGGTAAAGCCTGGTGCGATTCCCACGTATCAAGTTTTTGGCGCCGCAGCCTGGGGAATAGTTATTGTCTAGGTTAGAATTTCTTTTTATTAGGTCTACTTGCTAGATTCCTTTCTAGTAAGATTTTATTTTTATTTTTAAGATTTCTTTAGTCTATATTATTTCTTTGTGTTTTTATTCGTAACTCTTCACCACCAGACATCATGGACGATGGGAACATCTTTGAACCCGTCATCCCACCACAACAAAACCCACCACTAGAACCCCTTAGGCCCCGAACCTTAGGAGAGTATTCCCGACCTAGCCACCAAGGCTACCGAAACACCATTGAGCTCACCGGAGCCAATGTGACTCCCTTGCGATCCGACACCATCCGGTTGGTGCAAAGCGGATGTGCATTCCATGGACTTCGTTCTGAAGATCCAAACCAACATCTTAAGGACTTTCTTAAAATTGTAGATTCCATAGACCTAGGTGTTGAAATTAGAGAGACAACCTGATTACAGCTATTCCAATTCTCTCTACGGGATCAAGCTAGTCAATGGCTTGAGCGTTTACCCGCGGGATCCATCACCACATGGGATGATCTCACCACTCACTTCCTTACTCAATTCTTCCCACCGGGGAAGACTGCAATGCTTAGAAATGACATTTTGATGTTTGAACAACGTCAGGGTGAAACTTTCTACGAAGCCTGGGCCCGTTTTAAGGATCTCCTCTATAAGGTCCCTCATCATGGTATAAACCTTTGGTTATTAGTCCAGATTTTCTACGACCATGTTGACTATTACACTAAGCGCACAATCGATAGGGCCGCGGGAGGTAAACTGCGTGATAAGAATGCCGAGGAGTCATGGGCAATTATTGAGGAGCTCGCCACTGATAATCATGAGATGTGGGAGTTTAATCATACAATAAAAGCGGCTATCAATGCAGTCTCAACATCTGGGGGAACCACCGAAATCCCCGATGAACTCCTATGCAAACTCGAGGCAAAAGTCGATTACTTTGAGGAAAGGCAAAGGAGACCTTTAAGTCCTAGACGGGCTATTGTCAAATCTGTCTCGAAACCAACTTCAACACCATTATCTGAGTCACCTTCTAGAGAAAATGTCGAGACTTTTCAGAACTATGCCCCACCTTGTTCCCCTCCCGAGGAGCTTAGCTCGGAGTTTGATGCTAGGATGAGAGAATATATGGCAACTCACTCAAATCGGCTTGCTAGATTCGAGGAAGCAGTCTATAAGCAAAAAGAGGAGATGCAGGAGAAAATGAATGAGATGATGAGTCTATTAGAGGAGTATGCCAACCAAAGAACCCCCGAAAGAATTCTACTAAGAAAAGAAAGCGCCACTCCCACTACCCAATTTGTTAATTCCATCACAATTGTCCAAAAAGATAACGAGAAGGTAGAAACCCCTGTTAAACAGACCTTAGAAAAACCCCCAGAATCCCAACCTTTGAGTCACTACCTGAAACATGATATAAACGAAAACACTATAACAAATTGGATTAAGGGTGATGGGCGTAACCAGCCTTCCAAACAGGGTTCGGAGAAAGAGGAAAAGGAAAAAGATGAGTATGATACGTTACCAGGGGGTCGATATTCGAGAGGCTACTGGTACAAAAAGTGGCTACTAAGCAGACAGCGTGTGGGAACTTTGAGATACCAACCAGCATCGGGGACTTGAAATATCTTAGTGCTTTCGCCGACCAAGGATCAGAAGTAAACCTTATGCCCCTAACTATTTACATCCAACTAACGTAAAAAATGCCAGCCCCTACTCGTGTTAGGTTGTCCCTCACTGGACACTCGTACGTATACCCCCTAGGAATCGCTGAAGATGTATTAGTTAATGTTGCAGGATTCATGTACCCCGTTGATTTTATGATCATCGATGATAAAGGAGACGGATGCATACCAATAATCCTTGGGGCACCATTCCTTGCCACCGCTAGGGCTGTCATTAAGTATGAAGGTAGGAAAATTGAGCTCAAATCTGGAAAAAGAAAGATTAGCTTCCCCATGACTCCGCGAAGTGGGCATGAGGGTTTGAGTTGGAGAAAGATCAAAAACAACATTGACACGACACCCATTCGTGTTCAGAATAAAATTCTTGCATGGGAGGCAAGAATCAAAAGCTATAAGGAAGCTAAATATGAAAGAAGAAAAAGCAATAAGGTTCAGGTCGAATTCGAACATACTCAACCCGCAGAAAATCATGTACCATTTGAAGAAGGGAACTTGGTACTCTTGAGACACTTAGAAACAAAGATACCACCTGATAAACCAAGTCCTTGGTGGTATGGACCCTTCACAATTGAAGGCGTGAGCCAAGATAGGATGGCTAACTTAAGAAGTGAAGTAGGTGGAATGGTGATTGCAAGTATTGATAGGTTAAGGCACTACCACCATGACAGTAATGATCATAATTACATGGGGTATGTCATTTCAAGGGATGAGGTCACGTAGTAACCCATGACCTTGAGTCTAGCTACAAGACTCGTAAATAAAGAAAAGCGCTTCTTGGGAGGCAACCCATGTTTTGTGTGATTTTATTTTGTTTGTTATTTGCTTCCGTATGCATGCTTAATTTTTATTGTTGGTAGATCATGTTTCTAAACTAAATAGTGGAAATACTTTACTTTGTTGTTTTGGCCTAGTCTTAACTCCACCTAAAAGTATTTTTGCAAACGATAAGTGTAAGGGGAAACCCCAAATATGTTTTTAAGAAACAAACCGATCATGATTCTCCACAATATTAAATGAACATGTGTATTCGTATTTGTTAGAGTCAAATGCTTGTATTGAGTCATAATGAAGTTTTGCAGGATTTTCCAGGAAGTAGGACCAAGTTTTTCCAGAAATTTTCCGGAAACTTAACATAAGAATTTCTGGAGGTCAATCCTGACGGCGTCACGAGTTAACTCTTGACGGCGTCACGTGTAAAAATCTGGAAATTTTACCGGTTTTGTTTTTCTAACGGAGTCTTATGGTTTTTGTGAATTATTAAGTTTTATAATCTCCAGGAAATCTGCAAACTTCATTCCACAAGCATTATATCTTATCTTGTTTTCTAGGATTTAGTAACTTATATAGGATGCCGCCGATTTTACGTGAGGTTGTCTTGTTTGTTTTCTCAAGATTTACAGGTTATGTATGACAAGAAGATGATTTATATTCTGGAAGGGAAGCTTTGATTGTTCATTTTGTTGGAGGAAGATTTAACCTGGCCACCTTATTATCCATACCGAGCGAATCAGGGGAGTATTTGATTTCATTTGTTTTACTTATTTCACTTTTACATTCTTTACTTGAACATTAGGGACAATGTTCATCTTAAGTGTAAGGGGAGGGTAAAAAGATGATACCTTACATATGCACTTTCGCTTGAGTTTGTTTTGTTTAATGGTAGATGTGTAATAAAACTATGAGAAACACTTGTTAGTGCAATTTTAGCGCCAAATTTAAATTTTTTTACAACATTTAGGAGTGAAACTTTAGCCATAGCAAGCGTCTCATGGATAGGAGATTGTATGACTAGCACATAACCGTATATTCAGAAAAATTTTCCACCCAAATATGTGAGGTTCGCCTTTAGATTTGATAGGAAAAGCATTTACTATTAGTGCTTATGAGTGTACCGGTAGCATTTAGATTCTAGAACTTGCGTTAGTGATGCATCCCGAGACCGCTAGTGAGACGACATTCGTGTAGTAGGATTTACTACATGATAAGAGGCATTAGGATTACCCTTGTGTTAAACCTGCATTATAATTACTTGACCATTTAAGTCATATTACTTGGGTAGTTAAGTCAACTAATTTTTCCCAAACCCTTAGTGTTGTACTCATTTTTAGTACACGAAACCCCTAGTACACCCCTCCGAGCCTATCTTTTCGTTTCTAACTTTAAGCATTTTACTTAAAGGAAGAATTTGTTACACCCCACTTAAATGTACACCCAAATCGCCTTAGCCTTCCGTGTATGCGCTCATTTTTAGTGCATTATTGTTATTTGTTGAACCCTAAGTTAACCATCTAATTGATTACATGGTTGCTAAGTCGAGTCATATCCTTGTACATATTGTTTTGGGACGATTGGGACTCATGGGTAAAGTACTTACTTTATGGAGTAATGGGGAAGAACATAATATTATTACCCCCATATGTACGTTAATCTTAAAAGTACTCCAAGTGTTTTGATTTTCTTAATTCGAGTCATTAGAATAGTTGATTGTAAAGTATGTAAAGATTCAAGTGTAAGGGGAATTCCCATTCCCTATGATGTATTATTTTGGATGGTAGGGTAAGAGTGTATGCAAAAAAAAAAAAAAAAAAAAAAAAAGAAAAAAAGAGAAAAAACATACGGACTACCATCCCGTTTCATTCTATGTTTATTTTATGTTGTTGTTATTTTTCATTTATTAGCTTAAGTCGAGTCTAGTCTTGGCTTAGCAACGCCATATTGTACGTGTAATTAACTAAGATTGTTAAATCGCCACCAGTAAAACTTCCTTTATCCAACAAAACCGTGTATTTCATATCCCTACACCTAACATTACAACCCTTTAAAAGACCTCTTTGATAGTTTATCCTAGGTGCTTACGCCATGTGGTGGAGGTTTGATCCTTTCCCAAGCTTATGGTAATCTATTTTGCTATGACAGGTAGTGAGAGATATCTTCCGTTTCCATATTGTAATTTATACTTTATTACACCCGAGAGATGTGAGTATCTAAACACTATTTGTGAGGTGCTTGTGTATGACCTCCGTGCTTGTCTATTGGTCTTTAGTGGAACGATTATTTGTTGTAATTACTTTTATATTAGTGTTAAATGACCCCTAACTTGTATTTTGAGTAGAATAAAAGCGCATTTGCTTGAGGACAAGCAAATCTCAAGTGTAAGGGTATATGATGAGGCGAAAAATGAACCACTTTTAGGGGGTCATTTAAGTCCGGAATTGAATTTATTTGATCAAATATTGCCCTAAATCATTCCTTTTGTGATTTTAGGTACTTTGGGAGAGAAATCTGGAAAAGGAAGAAATTCGAACGTTTTTGGAGCATAAAAGTGAAGAAAACGCCAAAGTCTTAATTTTCCTTGCTGGGAACAGTAGGTGACGACGTCAAGAGTAACATCCTGACGGCGTCAACATTAATTTCCATGACGATCCAGTACAGATTTGACGGCGTCACAAGGAAGGGCGTCAAGAGGAAAATGCATGACGGCCTGGAAATGCATAATACATGACGGCGTCAGAAGTAGATCAAGGCAGTCCGAGAATTATTTTGGCGGCGAGGTGACGGCGTCACCTATTTGGTCTTGACGCCCTCAGACCCTATTTCCTATATATAGTTTTCTAATTTTCACATTAATAGGAGAGAAGTTTTGGAGAAACCCTAAGTACGAACTTGGTGCGAATTTTACAGGTTTTTCAAGGGTTCTAACCCCTTGATACCTTTCATGTGTAATTGAGATAAGTATTCTTTTAATTCAATCAATATGTCTATGTGTTGGTTGTCTATATCTTGTTCTTGTCTTAATTCCATCATGCTAGGCTAGATCTATCTTGTGTTTGCTTGGATCTAATGAAACCTAGATGTTAATTATGTGTTGATTACTTGTTTATAATTGTTTTGGATGAATGAATTATATGTTAGGCTTAAGAAAACTGGCAGATCTCCAAATGGTAACATGCTTGAACTTCTTAAGAAACACGAACCGATGTGCACTAGGTCTTTATTGGTTGTATTTAATGCATGAGCCACTGTTTATAATCCCTATGGTTGTGCTGGGCATGGTATAGGAGGAGATAAGAGCTCATAGAATTGGGGAGTTAAGTGCGCCACCCCATGAATGATATTAAGGAATATGATCCGTCATCCATGCAACTATAACAAGTAATTAACGTGTAAAAGATGTCTAGGGAGTAGTGAAATCTAAGTAAACACATTTTCTCCACTTATTGCTCACAACTTTAGTATAATTTAGTTTATTTTCATTTTTTGTATTTTATTTTGATTGCATCTTAGTATTGGGTTAGTTGACTAGCAACTAATTCCGCACAAATCCTTCAAACCCGAGATTTTTACTTGCTTTCTAAAAAATATAAAAATACAAAAATAATCATCCCTCACCTCTAGAACTAGTATTTAGGTTTTCTAATCCTATCGACACTATTCCTAGCTGAACGATCAATCCCCCGGTACTTGTCACTATACTATACTACAACGATCAGGTACACTGCCTGGTGGGGGTTGTAAGCTTCTCAAGATCCCTTGAGATGTAAAGCCTGGTGCGATTCCCACGTATCAATGCCTAAGTTAACTATTGCCAAAAGACCCTTAATCATGAGCCATTAATCACTATTATGTGAACGCGAATATAATGGATAGATCTATTTAAGGTTTGACAGCCTGTCCCATTAATACTTCACGGAATGCCATTATGCATGTGGTTAGTCGTATTAGTCGTGATAATTATATTTGAGTAAAAATAGGAATTGGCAAATCACCTATTACACGAGGGCAAAATTATAATTGATTTGATAAACACCTTCGTTTTTACGGCATTTGTTAACGTTTTGCGTGTCATGAGACTTAGAGCAATATATAAACTGCAATATCAATATTTTCAAACTGATTGTATTTTTCAATACAATCTTACTTGTGTATCAAAATGATTATTAAATTCAAACTCTATGATATCACTCAACATTTTTGTTGACTTTTAAGCATGTATCTCAGGTATTTAGCAGGGGAAGCAAGCATGGAACGGGCGGCAAAAACTTAAAAACTTGTCTACTTTATTTCAATAATGGTGTAAAATAAAAGATGTTTGATTTAGTTCAAAACATCAAGACTTTTATTATAATACTCTGATAAGGACCTCTTGTATTTGAATTTTTATAAATGAAATTATGTTTTAAAACGTCTTTTTCGAGCCGTTTTCTATCATTATGACTTCGATCCTCACCGTAACACCCTAATTACTATTCCGCTGCCGCATTTCAAATTAGGGGGTGTTACAGATTGGCATCAGAGCCATAGTTATAGAGAACCAAATGTTTTCAAACATTGAACTATAACCACACTTTCAAATAAATTAAATTTACACCATATTAATTTTTGCCCGCCGTACCTGCTTGCTACCATATTCAGTAAGTTAATCATTAAGCTATGATAGTTTGATCTTGAAATGTTAGAATTTTGTATTCTTTGATGACAATAAATTCTTATTCTGCACTATTTATGAATTATTACAGTATTATTTCAATATGAGTATATCAGACTCCGACTCTGATATTTCTGTCGCGTCCGTTACTTCTCCTGTTTATCGTTCTACTTTTGTACCTGACGTTGTTTCCCAAGAAACAGAACCATTCGAGCAAGACGAAATTGTTACAACACTTGAAAATCCCGATGCTTTTGTTTTACCAACACATACACCATTACCACGTCATGAATTTGATTCATATGCACCCGATCACCTACTCAATCTTTTTAGCCAAACTTATCCATATACTTTTCACCCTAGAGAACAAATTCCTGAGGAAGATATACCTACATCCAGCAGACTTCGTATTTCTGATTCTACTCCTCCACTTTCACCATCATTACCCTATCCTCCTGGTTTTACTCCCCCAGCTCATATCAATGAAAGTGGCGAGAGTGCTAGGATGGAAATTACCTCTACTCTTTCACCTTCTGTAGTAGTGACGCGTTTGGAGCATCACGAAGAACAGATAGACTCACTTCTTCAGATGATTGATTATTCATCATTCGATCATTCGGATACTATCCACAACACCTTACATAACCTTATAGCCAATAGGATAGAGTTGCAGCAGGGGTTAGCTCAGATACATTCGGATATCTCTGAGACACGTTCTTTCGCGATATCATTGCGAAGAGAGGGACAGAACCGTACTTGGGAAGCCCAGCTTGCACACCGAAGAATAGATACATAGGAAAACCTTGTAGGAGATATGCAAATTCAACATCATACCGAGATGCAGGAGCTCCGAACTCAGATCTTAGAGATGGGAGGACATGTGGACATACCTAATCATTAGAGGCAGTTAGTATTTGTATTAGTAATAAGGCATCTAAGCCTGCCACATGTGGCAATTAATAAAGAATCTTGTATCGTTTTGTTATAAAAACTCAACTGATCAAGTTATTAATGTTATGCTGTTGGTTGTGATATTACTATATACAAATGTTAATTTATGCTTATGGTTGTTCATGTGTATTAATAATGCATCTAACATATCGGAATGATTATGACTGTTGTATCAAAATAAAAACTACATATGGTGCCCAATTATTGTTAAGACTCATAAATATTCATTTTCCCCACTTCACAAGATCCTTTAAACAAAAATTTTGTTTAAAATTCTAAATGCTATATTTTTGTATTATTAATAGAAAAATGGAGCATACAAGTAGCGAAAACTCCAACCCGAAAGTGATCATGACCCCCACTGAGGTTCAAAGAATGATTGCTGAGGGAATATCTGCAGCTCGTGAAGCGGATCGTTTGAATAACATCAATGGAGCAAATTGTGAAGCTAATACATCTACTCCTCGTAATTGTACTTACAAGGACTTCATGACTTGCAAGCCAACTAACTTCAAAGGAATTGAAGGAGTTACTGAAATGGCCCATTGGTTTGAGCATACTGAGACAGTCTTCAAGAGGAGTGGTTGTTCTGAGAATAGCAAAGTTACCTTTGCTACAGGAACTCTTCAAGGAGAAGCACTATCGTGGTGGAACACTACTGCGAATGCTATGGGTCCGGATGAAGCTTTCAAACTTTCCTGGAATGAGTTGAAGAATAAAATGATTAAAAAGTATTGTCCAAGGACGGAGATCAGAAAACTAGAGGATGAATTTCATCAGCTAGTAGTAAGATACAATGATCTGAAGACATACGACAGAAAGTTTCTGGAGTTGTCGGTATTATGCCCAACAATAGTACCCGATGTTGAACAAGCATTGGAGAAATATGTGGAAGGACTGCCACCATCTATTGAAGGGGATGTTACCGCATCGAATCCATAGACAGTAAAAGAAGCTATGGGACTTGCACAGAGATTGTTAACCCGGGTGATCAAAAGAGGTTCTACCTCCGTGATCAATGAGCATAAGAGAAGTGCTGACAACCGTGGGAACAACAATAGCAACAACCGCAGCTACAACAACAACTACAGTGGTAACCGGAGCTACAACAACAACAACAATCAAAGCAGCAACCGCAACAGAGATCAACAACAGAACCGTAGTAATCATCATCAGCAACAAAATCGTCGACAAGAAGCTACCAGAGCTTATGCAGCAATGCCTGCAGAAAGTAAAGGTTATGACGGAACTCTACCCCCATGTAACAAGTGCAACATGCATCATACTGGAGCATGTAAGGCTACTTGTGGCAACTGTAGAAGAATTGGTCACATGACAAAGGACTGTCGAGCAACTGGAGCCAACACACAACCGATAGCTGTAAAGTGCCATGGTTGTGGTGAGGTTGGACATTACAGAACTCAATGTCCGAAGAATGCCAATAATGTTGCCCGAGGAAGAGCATATGTACTTGGTGATGGAAACACAACACAGAATTCTGATGTTGTTACGGGTACGTTCCTATTAAATCAACAAGATGCTAAGATATTATTTGATTCAGGAGCAGATAAAAGTTTTGTGTCTACTTCGTTTGCCGCAATTCTAAATATTACTCCTATAGAATTAGATACTATCTATGAAATAAAATTAGCAGATGGAAATATTCTAAGTACCAATACCCTAATCGAAAACTGCACCTTAACTCTTCTAAATAAATCTTTCCCTATAAATCTTATGCCCATCCAACTGGGAAGTTTTGATGTCATCATTGGTATGGATTGGTTATCTACACACCGCGCCAGAATAATTTGTGACGAGAAAGTCTTCCAAATTCCATTCGACGGTGAAACCTTAATCATCCAAGGTGATAAACCTAAAACTTCGTTCAATATCATCTCGTACGCCAAGACGATGAAATATATAAGCAAAGGATGCCATGTATTTCAAATTCAAGTAACGGGAAGAGAAACAAAAGAAAAGAAGAAACAACTTGATGAAGTTCCAGTTGTAAAAGAAATTTCTGATGTATTTCCCGAAGACTTACCTGGAATTCCACCAACCCGTCAAGTAGAATTTCGCATCGATTTAGTGCCTGGAGCATCACCAGTTGCAAAAGCACCATATCGATTAGCACCCTCCGAAATGAAAGAATTATCTGAATAGTTGAAAGAACTATTAGATAAAGGTTTCATTCAACCAAGTTCATCCCCTTGGGGAGCACCAATCCTATTCATCAAAAAGAAAGATGGAATGTTCCAAATGTGTATCGATTACAGGGAGTTGAACAAACTCACGGTGAAGAATCGATATCCATTACCAAGGATCGACGATCTATTTGACCAATTACAAGGATCAAGTGTTTACTCAAAAATCGATCTAAGATCAGGATATCATCAATTAAGAGTTAGGGAAGAGGACATTCCCAAGACAGCTTTTCGAACACGATACGGACATTATGAATTTCAAGTAATGCCATTTGGTCTTACCAATGCACCAGCTGTATTCATGGATTTAATGAACCGAGTATGCAAGCCATACTTGGATAAATTCGTTATTGTGTTCATTGATGATATTTTAATCTATTTACGCAACAAAGAAGAGCATGCCGAACACTTAAGGACTATTTTGGAGTTACTTAAGAAAGAAAAGTTGTACGCCAAGTTTTCCAAATGTGATTTTTGGATTTCTACCGTTCAATTTATAGGCCATATCATCAACAACCAAGGTATCCATGTAGATCCCGCGAAGATAGAAGCAGTTAAAGGTTGGACGTCACCCACCACTCCAACCGAAATTCGTCAATTCTTAGGTCTCGCTAGTTATTACCAGAGATTTATAGAAGGTTTCTCAAAGATTGCAAAACCTTTGACGGAACTAACCCAGAAGAACAAGAAGTATATCTGGGAAGAGAAGCAAGAGTCAGCATTTCAACTGCTGAAACAGAAGCTTTGTGAAGCACCAATATTAGCATTACCGGAAGGAAATGAGGACTTTGTACGCATCTCATCATGGTTTAGGTGCGGTACTAATGCAAAGAGACAAAGTCATAGCTTATGCTTCACGACAGCTAAAGAAGAATGAAGAAAATTACACCACTCATGATCTAGAATTAGGAGCAGTAGTTTTTGCTCTTAAGATATGGAGACATTACCTATACGGTACAAAGTGTACGGTTTTCACCGATCACAAGAGTCTACAACATATACTAGATCAGAAGGAGCTGAACATGAGACAACAAAGATGGTTAGAATTACTCAACGACTACGACTGTGAAATTTGTTACCATCCTGGTAAAGTGAATGTAGTAGCCGATGCGTTGAGTAGAAAAGACAGAATTAAACCTCTTAGACTTCGATCTCTAGGAATGACAATTCATTCGCCACTTCCAGCTCAAATCATCAAAGCTCAAACAAAAGCTCTACAAGAAGAAAACCAGCAATATGAGAAAATTGACAGAAGGTCAAACCTGGAAGATCAGGTTGACAGAATGCCAAATAATGAAAAAGAATTTGTGAGAAGAAATGATGGAATGTTATGTTTTAAGGAAAGATATTGGATTCCTCTCTTTGGAGGTATTCGAGACCTTATCATGCATGAATCTCATAAATCCAAATATTCTATTCATCCCGGTTCCAATAAGATGTACCAAGATATTAAGAAGAATTATTGGTGGCCAAATATGAAAGCTGATATCGCAGAGTATGTTGGTAAATGTTTAACATGTTTTAGAGTAAAGGCAGAGACTCAAAAACCATCAGGATTACTCGTGCAACCAGAAATTCCGGTCTGGAAATGGGAACGAATCACCATGGATTTTATTACCAAATTACCAGAGACTTCGACCGGATTAGATACAATCTGGGTTATCATCGATCGATTAACCAAGTCTGCACATTTTCTACCAATCAAGGAAACTGACGAGATGGAAACACTCGCTCAGTTGTATTTTAAGGAAATTGTGATTAGACATGGGGTTCCAATATCTATTATTTCTGATAGAGATAGCCGATTCACCTCAAGATTTTGGGAATCTTTACAGAAATCTCTTGGTACTCGGTTAGATATGAGCACCGCTTATCATCCGCAAACCGATGGACAAAGTGAAAGAACAATCCAAAACTTGGAAGATATGCTCCGAGCATGTGTGATTGATTTCGGAAAAGGTTGGGATAGACACTTGCCATTAGTTGAATTCTCATACAATAACAGCTACCATGCCAGCATAAAGGCTGCACCTTTTGAGGCACTGTACGGAAGGAAGTGCAGATCACCAGTCTGTTGGACAGAAGTTGGTGATATGCAACTCACCGGACCAGAGCTAATACATGACACTACAGAGAAGATATTCCAAATCAAGCAACGCTTGCAAGCTGCTCGTGACAAACAGAAGAGTTATGCTGATGTCAGGAGAAAGCCTATGGAATTTCAAGTAGGAGACATAGTCATGTTGAAAGTTTCTTCCTGGAAGGGAATGATCCATTTTGGAAGACGTGGAAAGTTAAATCCGAGGTACATTGGACCTTTCAAAATTCTAGAGAGAATTGGTTCAGTTGCTTAAAAGTTAGAACTTCCGGAAGAACTCAGTAGGGTACATCCTATGTTTCACGTATCACAACTCAAGAAATGTTTGTCTGACGAAACTCTCGTCATTCCACTAAAAGAGATTAGATTGGATGACAAACTAGTGTTCACAGAAGAGCCTGTGGAAATAATGGGTAGAGAGATAAAACAACTCAAACAGAATCGTATCCCCATTGTAAAGGTTAGATGGGACTCAAAGCGAGGACCAACTTATACATGGGAAAGAGACGATAGATTCCGTGAGAAATATCCACATTTATTTTCATAGAACGCACTTGTTAGATTTCTTAAAATCGAATTTCGGGACGAAATTCAGAATGACAAGTGGGTACTGTAGAACCCTGTAAAAATTTCTTGTAATTATATCGTTAATAAATAAATAATCTTTCGTTATCGTTACTAATTCCCATTTTCTCGGAAAAATTTGAAATTTTTCTTATTATATTATTTTGACGATTATCACAAAATAATATAATTCACGAAATGACGGAATTAATCCTCGACACGTTACTCGAAACCTAAAATTTTCATTTAATCCTAAACATATTTGTTGGGAATTATACTTTGAGTTGATATTGACAAATATGAAAGATGAAGGACTTATGAAGACAAAGGAAGAAACTTGCAAAGAAAGAAAAAGATTACAGCATATCTTTTATTATTTTAGTTTATTCCTTGTAACCCTAGTATCTCTATTATATAAAGAGATACAGGGAATATGTTTTATGTGTCTTCCATAATGTAGTCATTAAAGGTGTGTGTGTGTAAACCTAGGGCGTAAGTATGCTTATGTAAACGCCTAGGTTAGTTGATTAGTGTTAAGCCTCAACTATCTTAGATAGCTGTTAGGATGTAACCGTGCTACACTTGATCACGTAGCATTGGGGCTTTGGTGTATGTTAGAGTAGAGATGATGACGAGAAACCTTGTTAGCAATAATAAAGATGTTTTGTTTATTCCGCTGCGTACATGTTCTTTATCTTTATTATTGTGCAATCCCTAGATGAGGTCTAAACAACCTCGAGCTATAAACGATCTTATCAATATTTCCTAATCCTAATTATATTTCCTAAATACAATTAAAAATCCTAACTACACTTAATTAACCAAACGGACCCTTAATTATTTTCAGCCCAACACCCTCGTTACTATTCACTAGCCCAACAACAAAAGCCCAAAATCCAAATCCTTTAATTTTCATCCGATCGACTAGTTTCAAGCTCCCCCAAAACGCCTTGTTTAATCTCATTTCTTACACACGATCCCTCAATATTTTTACACCATCTCATTCATCACCTAGCCAAATAATAGTGTGTCAAATCCCAAGTTCATTGGACGACATTTGATACGTTTTTAAATGGCAAAGTGTTCGACCCATACTCAACCAAATCGAATTGTAATTTATTCAAAACTTAACCGTTTTGATTCCTGTTTGTTTCTAATTGTTCCTAATAATATTTCTGAGATGAATTTATGTTCAAATGTCGAAGATGACCAATTATATGCAAGTAGTATACGATTTGGTAAATCGTATACATAGATATATATGTGTCGACATCAAGCATGAATCACCACAACATCTCCCATGTTTTGTGCTCTCTCATCTTATTTTATAGCAATATAAAATCACCTAGGAGCCTAGTTCACTGACATGGAATAGTGTATGAAGGTTTCTTAGGAAATTTTCTCACATACGTGTTATATATTTAAACCATATATAACGTACATGCATGCACCATTCCTTTATCATTCTCATACTCATTCACCTATTAAATTCGTCCTTAAAACTACTATTACAAGACCAGGATCGATTGCTATATTGTTTGGAAGCAAGAAAGGGAATATCGGGTTTGAATTTTATGTATAACGTTTGGGTTATACTTCGAACGTGATAAATTCTTGTGTTTCATCCATTCTCTCTCAACTCTCTACCACCTTTAAGGTGTTGTAAGTCATCTTTACTCGTTTCCATTCCAAATCACACGTTAAATTCCTTACATGCACTATATTTATTTTGTTTCGAACGTATATCATATTACATATATATATCACACATATATTAACACTTAGTACACAAATCGTGACTAGCCTCTATCTTGGAAGGCCTAGGAGTCACGTAGCACACCAAGTTCACTTTAGTTTAAACGATACATGCATCACACGCACCTATTTTAAACCATATCCATCGTTTGAAAATTTGTTATAACACTTAGTAATATTTCCAAATTTTTCCAAATATATAACCGGTTCCTACATGCTACAAACTACACGTATAACTTAAAATTTCACTTAACAAGAGTACTATATTATTTCACGACTCAATAGACCACCTAGAAAACTATCATTTTCATTTATACGACTTGGGAAAATACTCATGTTTCGACACACCAAACGACCCACTTTGAATCGACACAAACAAGTTTTTCAAATCTAAAATCTATTTAATATGGCGCTTGGGCTCAATCCAAGCCCAATAAGAATTTAAGATACGTAAGCCCACTGGGCCCATATGAAATGTTTTTAGAATCATAAAAATAGCCCAAAGCCAAGCCCAAAACATTTTTCATGCCTTCGCCTCCAAAACTCTTAACGGGCCTTGTATTGTCTCGTTAAGGGCCCATAAGCTAAAAAAAATAAGCAGTTAAAATAAGCTTAATACTTACTTAATAAGCCTCGGAAAATTTTAGAAATTTTTTATAATTATTTTTGTAATTTTGGACTAAAAATGTAACGCGACGACACCTAGAGGGACTAAAAATGAAAATATTGGAAAGAAAGGACTAAACTTGTAAAAACAGAAACTTAAGGGTAAAAAGTGATGAAATTTGATATTCTAAGCTTAGTATTGATTATTGGACAAATTAGAGGACTATAGTTGAAATTATTTATAAAAAGGACTAACGGTGTAACGCAAATGTCGTTAGAGTAAAAATGGTAAAATTGGAAAAGGAGACAAAGGCTAAACATAATTTATTTATCATTCTTATTTATTTTCTATTTTCGTAAATTTATTTCGTATTACATTTAAACTTTATTTTTATTTATATATATATTATTTAACGTAACGTTAATAATATATATAACGATATTTCAAAAGTTAATATTTTACTTACGATTAAAAAGGTAAAACTTCGATGGATGATTTAAATATCATATTTTGTCATATCATGCATATCACAAGAATTACACTGCACATCACTTATTCGTCATAACAAATATTTATTATTCGTTATTCGTTCGTATTTACCAAATAGTATTTGGTCAAATTCTCAGATAAATTTATTTATCAGGTTGTGTTTCGAAGCCGTTATCATAAATTCGTCCGACTTTATTTTCTTCATTTCAGTATCAATCTAAGGTGAGTCATAGCCTCACATTTACTTATTTTCAAAACTCCGTGAGGGGGATACATGTTATAAACAGATCGCAAGTAATTTTCTGTATGCTTCCTGACTTGATATATGCCTAAGTTAGCTATTGCCAAAAGACCCTTAATCATGAGCCATTAATCACTGTTATGTGAACGCGAATATAATGAATAGATCTATTTAAGGTTTGACAGCCTATCCCATTAATACTTCACGGAATGCCATTATGCATGTGGTTAGTCGTATTAGTCGTGATAATTATATTTGAGTAAAAATAGGAATTGGCAAATCATCTATTACACGAGGGCAAAATTATCATTGATTTGATAAACACATCCGTTTTTACGGTATTTTTTAACGTTTTGCGTGTCATGAGACTTAGAGCAATATATAAACTGCAATATCAATATTTTCAAACTGATTGTATTTTTCAATACAATCTTACTTGTGTATCAAAATGATTATTAAATTCAAACTCTATGATATCACTCAACATTTTTGTTGACTTTTAAGCATGTATCTCAGGTATTTAGCAGGGGAAGCAAGCATGGAACGGGCGGCAAAAACTTCAAAACTTGTCTACTTTATTTCAATAATGGTGTAAAATAAAAGATGTTTGATTTAGTTCAAAACATCAAGAATTTTATTATAATACTCTGATAAGGACCTCTTGTATTTGAATTTTTATAAATGAAATTATGTTTTAAAATGTCTCTTTCGAGCCGTTTTCTATCATTATGACTTCGATCCTCACCGTAACACCCTAATTACTATTCCGCTGCCGCATTTCAAATTAGGGGTGTTACAGCTGCCATTGAAACTTTCCCAAAGTATAAGTAAGGGTAATTCCTTCCAAGTTATGAATGAGCCAAGGTCCCTTTGTTTGTTGATTTTCCAATATTAAAATTCCAGGGACCAAATATGTCATTTTTCAAACTCGAGGGACCATTTTTGCCCTTTCACGAAAACTTTCACCCAAGGACCATGTCTGCCAACTTTTGATATTCCAAAGAACTTTGTTGATTTTACCATCCAAATTAATTGCTCAAGGGCCATTTCTGCCAATTTTGAAAGTATAGGGACCAAAATTGTAATTTTCTCAAACTTTTCAAAATTTTCACCAAAGGACTAAATATGACAACTTATGATTTCAAAAGGACCTTTGGTGACTTTTTTTCCAAATAAGTACTCAGGGACTATTTTTGCCAATTTTTGAAAGTTGGGGGACTGAAACTGCCAATTATGCAAACTTTGTACGTTTTTCAACTGTTTTTACTCATTTTGCATCCAAAACATATAAAACACAATTTTGGAATATTTTCAGTATTTTGATGCCTTTTTGAGTGTTTTTAAATGTTTTGCAGCTCAGATTTGACCAAAAATGATGAGTGTTTGAGCACTCATCAACCATCAACCAAATTTCAGATCGAATTTGTGGTGTTCGTATTTGTTAGTTATAGGCATCTGAAGACTGCATGGGCATGACATGATCCGTGATACAAGTACTAAGGTATGAAAGAGATAACCCCTCCTCCTCCTTTTTGGTATAACAACCCAATAACAAAGAATTGAAGCAATCTGATAAACATGCATGTTAATCATTAGGGTTTTAGTATCTGCCACTTTTAACTATAAAAAAACCAATCAAATCAAATTTGTGTTTTAATTTTTTTTCTAATGTTTTTCTTTACAGGCTGCACGTTTTATTTTTTTGGTTTCAGGTTCCGCCGAGGAGTAGATAGCGAAAGGCGTCCAGACATGGTATGCATTCTTCAATGTTTGTATATTTAGTAATCTGTTACGGGTTTTTAACATTAACAGAAGCTATGATTCTTCCTCTACCCCATGTCAACTTGGAGCTCTCATCAATACATGAAGTTATTCCTCCACGAGCAAAGGTGTCGTGTAGAGATTTTAATTAAATCTTATTTTAGTTTTTTCTTTCCTGATATTTTTTCTTTCAATTTGTTTTCTTAGGTTCAATGCCCGCTCGAAGTGGTAAAACTTTGTCCAAGGTTATGCATTCTTCAATGTATGTATCTTTGGTAATCTGTTACGAGTTCAAACAATCAAGTTTTTATTGTGTTATCTTTTTTCGTTGTTGTTTTAAACTCAAACATGTGCTTTGTATTTTTCTCAGACACTTTTTGTGTTTTGTTACGTAGGTATGAAAGTGTTAGAATTGAGGGGAACCTTAATTGCCAAAATCAATTGAATGACAATACAAAACATCTAAGTTATCCCTAAATGCTAATTCTAACACCTTAAGTTATCCCTCATCTTCAGCCATATCAAGGAAAGCCTGAAGCTCCAAAGCTATGGACCAGACAAATTATATAGGTAAAAAGATATATTGTATGTTGCTCAATTATCCCATTGTTTGAGCAATATAATCAAGTTACGTCTATTGTTTCTTATTTTTGGAACTTCCAGTCATTGACAAGTGCCTTCATTATCTTATACAATGTATTTCTTCACTTTACGACATCCAAATACTTAGAAGCTGATTTTAAGCAGATAACTACTCTTAATAAGCAACCCCAAACGCCTCCTAAGGTGGTTTTTCTTTTCTGATTTTGTATCCAATTTTTTTCGCTTTTGTGCAGGTGTGAATTCTATGTTTTGGTTACTGGGAACACAGACAAGTTTGCATCAAGTTTAACAAAGCCTTATTCCAGACAATGCCGCTCTTTATGAAGCCAGCTATACGCAAGAAAGTTGATATTCGGGTATCCAAAATGGGCTTGAAACTGATATATTTCGTCCACCACCATCCATCCAGTAGGCTTGTTAAGTGTTGTTACACTTGAAGTCCCATGAGGGTATACTAGTCATTTCGCAAACCAAAAGGACGAACGGTGCAATTTTTTTTATTAATATGTTAGTAAGTTTTATTTTAATACGTTTTCGTCTGTTTTTTTTACGTTTTTGTCCAGGTTTGTTTTTTTTATTCTTTTTTTTTTTTTTTTTTTTTTTTTTGTTTTTTGTTTTTTTTAATCAAGTGTTTAGATGTATTTATAAAAATGCCCTTGTTTAATGAATAGTTAGTGCAAATAGTGGGATTAATCCTAACCATTAGATCTAAAATAGTGGGATTAATCCTAACCGTTCGTCCTTAATGAAGTGTTTAGATGTATTTATAAAAATGCCCTTGTTACCAAACAATACAATTAACCTATATAGTTGTAATCAAAGTTACCAAACACACACAACCATCATTCCCTTTCTTCAACACCAAATACCACCACCGCCACTATCTTCTTTCTTCTCAAGTGGATGAATGATTTCAATGTTAGGCTTAAGAAAACTGGCAGATCTCCATTGTGTAACATGCTTGAACATCTTAAGAAACATGAACCGATGTGTACTAGGTTTTATTGGTTGTATTTAATGCATGAGCAAATTCTAATGATCCCATGTTAGGAGCTTCTTAGCCGGCTCGACATAGGAGTGAAGTAGGCGCTTATAGGATTGGGGAAGTAAGTACGCCACCCCATGAATGGTATTAAGGAATACAATCCGTCATCCACGCAACTGTAACAAGTAATTAACCTGTAAAAGATATTTAGGGAGTAATGAAACCTAAGTAAACACAATTCTCCCATATATTGCTCACACCACTAGTGTAATTTAGTTTATTTTCATTTTTAGTATTTTATTTTGATTGCATCTTAGTTATTGGGTTAGTTGACTAGCAACTAATTCCGCCCAACTCCTTCAAAACCGAGATTTTTAATTGTTTTCATAAAATATAAAAAATACAAAAAGAATCATCCCTCATCTCTAGACCTAGTTTTTAGGTTTTCTAATCCTAGCGACACTATTCCTAGCTGAACGATCAATCCCCCGGTACTTGTCATTATACTATACTACATAGATTAGGTACATTGCCTGGTGGGGGTTGTAAGCTTCTCGAGATCCCTCGAGAGGTAAAGCCTGGTGCAATCCCTACGCATCAAGTTTTTGGCGCCGCAGCCCGGGTAATAGTTATTGTCTAGGTTAGAATCTCTTTTTATTAGGTCTACTTGCTAGATTCCTTTCTAGTAAGATTTTATTTTTATTTTTAGGTTCTCTTTAGTCTATCTTATTTCTTCATGTTTTTGTTCGTAACTCTTCGCCATCCAACATCATGGACGATGGTAACATCTTTGAACCCATCATCCCACCACAACAAGACCACCCACAAAACCCACCACTAGCTAACCAACCTCTTAGGCCCCGAGCCCTAGGAGAGTATTCCCGACCTAGCCACCAAGGCTACCGAAACACCATTGAGCTCACCCAAGGAGCCAATGTGTCTCCCTTGCGATCCGACACCATCCGGTTGGTGCAAAACGGATGTGCATTCCATGGACTTCGTTTCGAAGATCCAAATCAACATCTCAAGGACTTCCTTAAAATCGTAGATTCTATAGACCTTGATGCTACAACTAGAGAGTCAACCCGATTACGCCTATTCCAATTCTCTCTACGTGATCAAGCTAGTCAATGGCTTGAGCGTTTACCCACGGGATCCATCACCTCATGGGATGATCTCACCACTCGTTTCCTTGCTCAATTTTTCCCACCGGGGAGAACTACCAAGCTTAGAAATGATATCTTGATGTTCCAATAACGTCAAGGTGAAACTCTATATGAAGTATGGACTCGATTCAAGGACTTACTCCAAAAAGTCCATCATCAAGGCATAGATCTTTGGCTCCAAGTCCAAATTTTTTATGACCATATCAATCTCTCCACAAGGCGAGCCATTGACCAATCGGCCGGTGGTAAGCTATGTTATCTAAGTGCGGAACAATCATGGGAACTCATAGAAGATCTTGCTCTCTATGACAACGAAAGTTGGAATGATCCCCGTAGGATCATGAACAAAATGGTCAAGGCAATATCTTTGCCTTCGAACAATTCTAGCACTCCCGACCGTAGGATCATGGAACTTGAGGACCAAGTCAAGTTTCTCATGAAATCTTACGAAGTTCCTAAGCCTTCAAGCCAAGTGAACAAAATCGATTCTTCATGTAAAATGTGTAATGGCCCTCACGAAACTCATAACTGCATGGAGCTTCCAAAACGCGCTTATAACGAATTCACATCATCTCACGTTGGTCGAGGTCCTCGAAACTTTGACGAGGCCTATGAGGCATGGAAGGATAAACCTAATTTCAGAGGGTACCAAACGCGGAGCGTATCCTTCAATGACTCCTCCCCACTCGAATGGTCCGAGTATTTTCCATCACAGAGCACTCCTAGGCAAAGCTGTGAAGATGCCCTGCGAAAGTTCATTCTATCTCAAGAATTACAGCTCTCTACGCTCGAGTCTAAGTTTAGACAACAGCAAGCCGATATGAATAACAAGATTTGTAATCTGTTAACTGCTATTAAAGAGCACGCCGTTAATAAACCAATTCAAGCTGAAGAGGTCAAATCTGTTACCGTCATGAATCAGCCAACTTCTCCTGTGAAAATAAAAAGTCCTAGTAAGCTATTTAAATATCTATCACCAAAAGTGAAAGATCCTGTTAACCCCCTAGAACCAATCCATTTTGTAAATACCATCACCACAATATCCACTCCCACACCTAACCAGAGCCAACAACCAGCTGGACATCTAGATCATAAAGCTAAGGATGAAACCTCAAGGTTAGACGCCAAATTAACTAAGGACCCCTCGTCATCCAAACATGTCCACTTTGTCAATGTCGTCACCATTAAGCCAAAAGATAAGGATATAGAAGAAAGTGACAAGGATGAAGTTGAAGTAGAAACCGAGACTAGGGATGAAATTAGGGAAGTTGAGGTTAATAAGGGAGAAGAGTTAGAGAAAGTAGCGACCGTAGAAGAGTACTTTGATAAGTTGCCCACCAAGGAAGAACGGGAATATCATAAGGATTTATTCGATGGCCCCGAGACACCATATATCCTTGGCACACCCCTTATCAAAATGGGAGACCCCTCTAACATCAACATACCATGCAACATTGGGCATATGCATATATGGAAAGCTTATATCAATCTTAGATCTCCTATAAACGTCATGACTAGGACTTATTACAATTGGGTAATGAAGAAATAACTTGGTTATAGGATGATGCCCAATAAGAATTTGATAAGTAATTTTGTAGGAAGAGTGAAAGGATTGCACGTGATTGTGGGAAATTTCACTTATGAGATCGATTTTATGATAGTAGAGGATACTCGTCCGGTGATAGATGCTTGCCTAAGCCAAGTAGTGTTCGGAAAACCATTTGTTGAGGCCACTAAGATGAGTTATGATCCGACTTTAGGGATAGTTAGGTTCAAGGAGGAGAATGATGAGATTGCCTACCAAATGCCCTATAAGATTGAGCAGTACCGCCTCTTGTCAAATATAGAAAAGGAACACAAACAAGCAGCTTATTATAGGAATGATGAGGATAGACGTAGAGGAGTAGAGTATGTGATTAATAGGATGCTTGGTTTCTACAAAGAATGTTTGCAACTAGGTCCGGAATACAAAACTGGTATAGGAGATGACCTAGAAAGTGAAACCAACGATGGGGTCACGTAGTAACCCATGACCTTGAGTCTAGCTACAAGACTCGTAAATAAAGAAAAGCGCTTCTTGGGAGGCAACCCATGTTTTGTGTGATTTTTATTTTGTTTGTTTGTTATTTGCTTCCGTATGCATGCTTTATTTTTATTGTTGGTAGATCATGTTTCAAAATAAAAAAGTGAAAATACTTTATTTTGTTGTTTGGCTTAGTCTTAACTTCATCCAAAGGTATTTCGCAAAAGATAAGTGTAAGGGGAAACCCCAAATATGTTTTTAAGAAACAAAACTCGATCATGATTCTCCACAATATTAAGTGAACATGTATATTCATATTTGTTAGAGTCAAATGCTTGTATCGAGTCATAAAGATGTTTTGCAGGAATTTCCAGGAAGTAGGACGAAGTTTTTCCAGAAATTTTCCTGAAACTTAACATAATAATTTCTGCAGATCACTTCTGACGGCGTCATGAGTTTACTCTTGACGGCGTCACGTGTAAAATTCTGGAAATTTTACCAGTTTTGTTTTTCTAACGGAGTCTTAAAGTTTTTGTTGAATCATTAGTTTTATAATCTCCAGGAAATCTGCAAACATCATTCCACAAGCATTATATCTTATTTTGTTTTCTAGGATTTGTTAACATATATAGATTGCCGCCGATTTTACACGAGGTTTCCTTGTCTGTTTTCTCAGGTTTTACAGGTTATGTATGACAAGAAGATGATTTATATTCTGGAAAAGAAGCTTTGTTTGTTCATTTTCTTGGAGGAAGATCTAACCTGGCCACCTTATTATCCATACCGAGCGAATCAGGGGAGTATTTGATTTCATTCTTTTTACTTACTTCACTTTTACATTCTTTACTTGAACATTGGAGACAATGTTCATCCTAAGTGTAAGGGGAGGGTAAAATGATGATACCTTACAGATACACTTTCGCTTGAGTTTGTTTATTTAATAGTAGATGTGTAATAAAACTATGAGAAATACTTGTTAGTGCAATTTTAGTGCAAAATTTAAATTTTTTTACAACATTTAGTAGTGAAACTTTAGCCATAGCAAGAGTCTCATGGATAGGAGGTTGTATGACTAGCACAAAACCGTACCACTTGAAAAATTTTCCACCCAAATATGTGAGGTTCGCCTTTAGATTTGATAGGAAAAGCATTTACTATTAGTGCTTATGGGTGTACCGGTAGCATTTAGATTCTAGAACTTGCGTTAGTGATGCATCCCGAGATCGCTAGTGAGACTACATTCGTGTAGTAGGACTTACTACATGATAAGAGGCATTAGGATCACCCTTGTGTTAAACCCGTATCATAATTACTTGACCATTTAAGTCATATTACTTGGCTAGTAAAGTCAATTAATTTTTCCCACACCTTAGCGTTGTACTCATTTTTAGTACACGAAACCCCTAGTACACCCCTCCGAGCCTATCTTTTCGTTTCTAACTTTAAGCATCTTACTTAAAGGAAGAATTTGTTACAACCCACTTAAATGTACACCCAAATCACCTTAGCCTTCCGTGTATGCACTCATCTTTAGTGCATTATTGTTATTTGTTAAACCGTAAGTTAATTATCTGTTAGGAATACGAATATTCCTATAAAAGACTCGGTCACCTAAATGATGTAATAGCATTATGATAGCTCGTAGTTAGTTTATTAGTTAGTTAGATATTAGTTTAGTTTAGGTAACATCGTGGAAGAAGGACGGGTCTTTACCCACTGTATGACTGATCCACAGCCCGGGTGTGGGCGTTTGTAGAAAACTATATATACCCCTCTCCACATGTGGAGAGGGTTGGTGCTTTCCATTCTCTCAATCTAACCTTCTCTTTTTCCTCTCATCTCTCTCTCTCTCTAGAAACACCCATCTCACTTTCTCTCTCTAGTTTTCTTTCTTGAATCTAACAATTCTCACAAGAACCATACATGCTCTGATTATTGATATTCTACAATTGGTATCAAGAGCCAAGGTTTCATCTTAGGACTTTGTTTTTCTCGGATTGGTTCTTAGTTTTGTTGTTTACTACTTTGGTTCGACTATGTTCTAAAAAGACTACATTCTTGCTTTCTTGATTTCGTTAATTTTGTGTAAATTGGTCCGTTGTAAAACTTTGTCTAAACATACTCTTTATTGTTTAACTTTTTTTTGCAAAGAAATTCCTTTGGTTAAGTTTTGGAGAAGACTTTTAATAGTCTTGCTTGGTGGCATTTATCTTGGTTGTGCATTGTTTTCTTCCTTGCGGTTTTCTTCCTTCCGGTTATCTTTTGTTCATGTGGTCCATTGGATACGATTTGGAGGTTTTCTCAAAGGTGGAGTAAAGACAAACATATTAGAAAGGGACCCATTTGGACTTATGCTGTTGCGTTTAACTTTTTTTTCCCACTTTATTGCGTTTAGTTCAAAAATGTTGATAGCGTTTAACTCTATCTAACCATCTGCGTCTAGCTCAGATTTGTTCTTTTCAATATTGCGGTTAGTTTTTTTTTTTTTTTTTTTTTTTTTTTTTTTGGCAGTTACCTCAAGCTTGAGGTTTCATCTCTGGTTAGCGGTTAGTTCTTGGCAACAAATAGCTCTCTTATTTGTGGTTAGTCCCTATTCATCTCAACCACATGGAACAAATCCAAACCATAATCTACTCCTAAACTCAGATCCAAATGAAAAGATATAATACATTCTAAGATCTCTGCCAATCTCTTTTGCAATCGAAGTTTAAACCAATGGCTTAACAACAAGAGATTATCATCATCGATCTAAGTAGATGTTTATTACTGCTTTTAATGTCCGTAAATATTAATGAAGACAAGTTGTTCGTAATATACCATTTATCAAAAACAAGAACATAACAAAGCTGTCTCACCCGCTACTTCTTTCGGTAATACTAATCAGAAAATATAAATGAAAGGATCTCAGTGTCTCCTTGTGAATCCAACAAAATTCGTTCAAAAGAACCAAGCCAAAAAGAGATATTCATCACGGATCCATATCGAAGCTTAACTTCGTTTAAATATACGAACATCAAAAGATAGACAAAAACAAATCTGTTTCATCTTTCTTTTTGTGTCGGATTGCAACTCTCCTAACGAATTTAACCCAATACCTACCCGTATTTGATTCGTGAGTACTTGATTCGCATGGTAAAACAGCTACAACAGTCAAAGAGGAGTAGTGTTTTGTTGGTGTTGGGATTAAGCAAAAAATAAAAAAATAAAAGGGGGACGTATTATTTTTTTTACTTCTGGATCTTGTTTCAGTTTGGTGGCTGCATTCTTTTATTGTGTAAGAGTGATTAGGTTTGAGTGTAATTAGGGTAGTAGCTTTGTATAGTGAATTATTTGGTTTAGGATTAGTAGTGGATTAGTGTTTGGGCTTATTTGTTTCAGACAGGATTTGGGATTGCATTATTTTTGTGATTGGGCCTAAATCTCCACCAGGGACGAATTGTGTTAGTCTTGGGCTGGACGAATTTGGTGTTGGCCCTGAATGTGTTTTGTTGGAAACTGATTAACATAAAGGGACAAGTTATTTCTAGTTTGTGGTATAAATAACCGTATAACTCTTGTCTTAATATTTGATTAAGTTTGGTGTACTTAAAACTCGGGATATAATTTTGGACCACGGTTTTAATTGAGTTTAAATATTATGAGATTGAGTGAGATTTTGGGTTGAGATATTTTCATGTGTAATTTTAGATCACGGTTTTGTTTGAGCTTCAAGATTCTGGGTTTGAGAATTATTTTGGGTTAAAATATTATCGGGTGTATTGGATATAACTACGGGATTTTATCGGATCACGTCACACGAAGGTTGTCTGTTATACACTGTGACTTGTCTAACTCACCACTCAAACTCACTTCAACCAAACCTAACCAATTCTTCTGTGTTTCACGGTTTTTCTCTTGATTTTGTAAAATCCCGCGAAAGAATCTATTTCTCGGTTTAAATAATAGAATTGTAAAATCCCGTGCACATTCACAACCGTGTCTACCAATTCAGATTTTGTCATCTCGGAGATACTCAAGTTGTACGACATGGACAATGAACTTACGATTCATAACAAAGTACAACTGATAAACGCTTCTGATCAGACAACCGTTTTCGAGTCAGTTTATACTGAGATGGAATTGTCATGCTCGAATTCTCAAGAGAAAGAGTTTCTTCAGCCACAAAATAACGCAGAGAAAAGCTGCATAGACTGTTTTCGACAACTTCATTCACACCTGATGCGTGGGAATCGCAACAGGCTTTACCTCTCGAGGGATCTCGAGAAGCTTACAACCCCCACCAGGCAGTGTACCTGATCGTTGTAGTATAGTATAGTGACAAGTACCGGGGGATTGATCGTTCAGCTTAGGAATAGTGTCGCTAGGATTAGGAAGCCTAAATACTAGTTCTAAAGGTGAGGGATGATTATTTTTTGTGTTTTTATATTTTATGGAAAGCAATTATAATCTCGGGATTTGAAGGATTTGGGCGGAATTAATTGCTATTCAACTAACCTAATACTACAATGCAATCAAAATAAAATACTAAAAATGAAAATAAGCTAAATTATACTAAGGTTGTGAGCAGTAATTGGAGAAAATGTGTTTACTTAGATTTCACTACTCCCTAAATATCTTTTACACGTTAATTACTTGTTATAATTGCATGGATGAGTGATCATATTCCTTTATACCATTCATGGGGTGGCATACATAACTCCCCAATTCTATGAGCTCTTATCTCCTCCTACACCATGCCCAGCACAACTATAGGGATTGTAAACAGTGGCTCATGCATTAAATACAACCAATAAAGACCTAGTACGCCTCGGTTCATGTTTCTTAAGACGTTCAAGCATGTTACCATTTGCAGATCTGCCAGTTTTCTTAAGCCTAACATATAAATCATTCATCCAAGACAAGAATAAACAAGTAATCAACACATAATCAATATCTAGGTTTCATTAGATCTAAGCAAACACAAAAGAGATCTAGCCTAGCATAATGGAATTGAGACAAGAACAAGATATAGACAACTAACACATAGACATATTGATTGAATTAGAAGAACACTTATCTCAATTACAATGCAAGGTATCAAGGTTTTGGAACCCTTGAAAAACCTGTAAAAGTTTCACCAAAATCGTACTTAGGGTTTCTCCAAAACTTCTCCCTCTTAATGTGTGAAAATTAGAAAACTATATATAGAAAAATAGGTCTGACGGCGTCAAGACAAACAATCTGACGCCGTCACCTCGCCGCCAAAACTCTTCTCGGACTGCCTAGATCCACTTCTGACGCCGTCAAGACTTATACATTTCCAGGCCGTCATGACTCTTTTACTCTTGACGCTCTTCCTACGTGACGCCGTCAAATCTGTTCTGGACCGTCATGGAAATTCATGAGATTTACTCTTGACGCCGTCAAGATTTTGCTCTTGACGCCGTCACCTATTGTTCCCAGCTTGGAAAATTAAGACTTTGGCGTTTTCTTCACTTTTATGCTCCAAAAACGTCCGAATTGCTTCCTTTTCCAGATTTCACTCCCAAAGTACCTAAAATCACAAAAGGAACGATTTAGGGCAATATTTGATCAAATAAATTCGGATTCGGGCTTAAATGACCCCCTAAAAACGGATCATTTTTCGCCTCATCATATACCCTTACACTTGAGATTTGCTTGTCCTCAAGCAAATGCGCTTTTATTCTAGTCAAAATACAAGTTAGGGGTCATTTAACACTAACATAAAAGTAATTACAACAAATAATCGTTCCACTAAAGACCAATAGACAAGCACGGAGGTCATACACAAGCACCTCACAAATAGTGTTTAGATACTCACATCTCTCGGGTGTAATAAAGTATAAATTACAATATGGAAACGGAAGATATCTCTCACTACCTGTCATAGCAAAATAGATTACCATAGACTTGGGAAAGGATCAAACCTCCACAACATGGCGTAAGCACCTATGATAAACTATCAAAGATGTCTTTTAAAGGGTTGTAACGTTAGGTGTAGGGATATGAAATACACGGTTTTGTTGGATAAATGAAGTTTTACTGGTGGCGAGTTAACAATCTTGGTCAATTACATGTACAATAAGGCGTTGCTAAGCCAAGACTAGACTCGACTTAAGCTAATAAATGAAAATAAAAAACATAAAATAAACATAGAATGAAAAGGGATGGTAGTCCGTATGTTTTTCTCTTTCTTTCTTTTTCTATTTTTTTTCATTATTTTTTCGATTTTTTTTTTTTTTTTTTTTTTTTTTTTTGCATACACTCTTACCCTACCATCCAAAATAATACATCATAGGGAGTGGGAATTCCCCTTACACTTGAATCTTTACATACTTTACATTTAACTAAACTAATGACTCGAATTAAGAAAATCAAAACACTTGGAGCACTTTTAAGATTAACGTACGTATGGGGGTAATAATATTATGTTCTTCCCCATTACACCATAAATAAGTACTTACCCATGAGTCCCAATCGTCCCAAAACAATATGTACAAGGATATGACTCGACTTAGCAACCATGTAATCAATTAGAAAGTTAACTTAGGGTTTAACAAATAACAATAATGCACTAAAAATGAGCGCATACACGGAAGGCTAAGGCGATTTGGTTGTACATTTAAGTGGGGTGTAACAAATTCTTCCTTTAAGTAAAATGCTTAAAGTTAGAAACGAAAAGATAGGCTCGGAGGGGTGTACTAGGGGTTTCGTGTACTAAAAATGAGTACAACGCTAAAGGTGTGGGAAAAATTAGTTGACTTAACTAGCCAAGTAATATGACTTAAATGGTCAAGTAATTATAATACGGGTTTAACACAAGGGTGATCCTAATGCCTCTTATCATGTAGTAAATCCTACTACACGAATGTAGTCTCACTAGCGGTCTCGGGATGCATCACTAACGCAAGTTCTAGAATCTAAATGCTACCGGTACACTCATAAGCACTAATAGTAAATGCTTTTCCTATCAAATCTAAAGGCGAACCTCACATATTTGGGTGGAAAATTTTTCTGAATATACGGTTATGCGCTAGTCATACAATCTCCTATCCATGAGACTCTTGCTATGGCTAAAGTTTCACTCCTAAATGTTGTAAAAAATTTTAAATTTGGCGCTAAAATTACACTAACAAGTATTTCTCATAGTTTTATTACACATCTACCATCAAACAAAACAAACTCAAGTGAAAGTGCATATGTAAGGTATCATCTTTTTACCCTCCCCTTACACTTAAGATGAACATTGTCCCCAATGTTCAAGTAAAGAATGTAAAAGTGAAAAAGTAAAGAGAATGAAATCAAATACTCCCCTGATTCGCTCGGTATGGATTATAGGTGGCCAGGTTAAATCTTCCTCCAAGAAAATGAACAATCAAAGCTTCCCTTCCAGAATATAAATCATCTCCTTGTCATAAATAACCTGTAAAACCTGAGAAAATAGACAAGACAACCTCGCGTAAAATCGGCGGCATCCTATATAAGTTTCTAAGTCCTAGAAAACAAGATAAGATATAATGCTTGTGGAATGAAGTTTTCAGATCTCCTGGAGATTATAAAACTTAATAATTCACAAAAACCATAAGACTCCGTTAGAAAAACAAAACCGGTAAAATTTCCAGATTTTAACTCCTGACGCCGTCAAGAGTAAACCTCTGACGCCGTCAGAATGGACCAGCAGAAATTCTTATGTTAAGTTTCCGGAAAATTTCTGGAAAAACTTGGTCCTACTTCCTGGAAAATCATGCAAAACTTCATTATGACTCAATACAAGCATTTGACTCTAAAAAATACGAATATACATGTTCATTTAATATTGTGGAGAATCATGATCGGTTTGTTTCTTAAAAACATATTTGGGGTTTCCCCTTACACTTATCTTTTGCAAAAATACTTTTAGGTGGAGTTAAGACTAGGCTAAACAACAAAGTAAAGTATTTCCACATTTTAATTGAGAAACATGATCAACCAACAATAAAAACTAAGCATGCATACGGAAGCAAATAACAATCAAACAAATAAAATCACACAAAACATGGGTTGCCTCCCAAGAAGCGCTTTTCTTTATTTACGAGTCTTGTAGCTAGACTCAAGGTCATGGGTTACTACGTGACTTCATCATTGGTTCCATTCTCTGATTGCAAATATTCTTTGTAGAAATCAATTACCTTTTTCTCAAACGCCCCCATAATCTTTTGGGCAAATTCTTCATCGACTTTATACCTTGGTCCAAGGGCCATGCAATCTTTGTAGTAAAGACTCCTTTTTTCCCATACATAGTCCATGCCCTTTTTCTTATCCTTCTCATCAATATCCTCAAAAGCACCCACGTCGTCCTTATCAAAACGAGATATAAAGCGAAATTCTTTCATCCTATTAGGCATCCTATACATGATACTATCGGTGTTACTTGCAAATCGGATCATACCTTCTACCTCATCATATTCCAACTTAGACTCCTCAACAAATGGTTTGCCAAACACAACATTAGATAATCGACAATCAATAACATTAGCAAGATCCTTCACGATCATAAAGTCGGTAACAAAAGTGAAATTACCAACAAAGACATGTAAACCTTTAACTCTCCCGACAAAGTTACAAACTCCACCAGGGTACTTGGGATCCCTTCTAAATTCAAGTCTTGCTTTCACTATATCATTATAAACAGTTGAGGACATAATGTTGATTGGAGATTTAAAGTCAATGTAAGCACTGCTAATGTGCCTATATCCAATCATACATGGTATCTTAGCATTCTTAGGATCGCCTCTCTTGATCTTAGGTTCAATTATGGTGAAAGGAGATCGCGGGTTATCAATAAGATTAGTATAATATGCAATCTCTTCCTTAGTGGGGTATAGATTAAAGTAGTCATTAAGCTTCGGATCTATTTCCTCCTCTTCTATTTGTTAGGTCACCATTTAGTAAACACAAGTATGATATAGAAAGAAGTAAGATGAGAATGAGAGATGGTTGATTATGAGACAATATGAAAAGTGAAAGAGCAAGAGTTTCCTTAAGATAATCAAATAACCAACAATATGAATGTTTACTGATGCGTGGGAATCGCACCTTGCTTTACCTCTCGAGGGATCTCGAGAAGCTTACAACCCCCACCAGGCAGTGTACCTGATCGTTGTAGTATAGTATAGTGACAAGTACCGGGGGATTGATCATTCAGCTTAGGAATAGTGTCGCTAGGATTAGAAAACCTAATTAATAGTTCTAAAGGTGAGGGATGATTATTTTTTGTATTTTTATATTTTTATGAAAGCAAGTAAAATCTCGGGTTTTGAAGGAGTGGGCGGAATTAGTTGCTAATCAACTAACCCAAAACTAAGATGCAATCAAAATAAAATAATAAAAATGAAAATAAACTAATTATACTAAAGTTGTGAGCAGTAATTGGAGAAATTGTGTTTACTTAGACTTCACTACTCCCTAGATATCTTTTATATGTTAATTACTTGTTACACTTGTATGAATGATGGATTGTATTCCTTAATACCATTCGTGGGGTGGCATACATAACTCCCCAACTCTATGAGCTCTTATCTCCTCCTACACCATGACCCAGCACAACTATAGGGATTGTAAACAGTGGCTCATGCATTAAATACAACCAATAAAGACCTAGTACGCCTCGGTTCATGTTTCTTAAGACGTTCAAGCATGTTACCATTTGGAGATCTGCCAGTTTTCTTAAGCCTAACATATAATATCATTCATCCAAAACAAGAATAGACAAGTAATCAACACATAATCAACATCTAGGTTTCATTAGATCTAAGCAAACACAAAAGAGATCTAGCCTAGCATAGTAGAATTGAGACAAGAACAAGATATAAACAACCAACACATAGACATATTGATTGAATTGAAAGTACACTTATCTCAATTACAATGCAAGGTCCCAAGGGTTTGGAACCCTTGAAAAACCTGTAAAAGAGGCACCAAAATCGTCTTTAGGGTTTCACCAAAACTTCTCCCTTTTTAATGAAAAAAACTAGAAAACTATATATAGGAAAAACAGGCTGACGGCGTCAAGAGTTACTTGTGACACCGTCACCTCGCCGCCATATACTTCCTCGGACGGCCTTGATCCATTTATGACAGCCTATGTGACGCCGTCACCACCCACGGTATTTTATTCTTGCCACTTTGACGCCGTCATGAAGCCTTCTGACGCCGTCACCACCTACGGTGTTTAATTCCTCATGTCTGACGCCGTCAAGATGGTGGTCTTGACGCTGTCACCTTGTATCTTCAGCATGGAAATTTGGTACTTAGTCGTTTTCTTCACTTTTATGCTCCAAAAACGTCCAAAATGGCTTCTTTTCCAGAATTCACTCTCCAAACACCTAAAATCACAAAAGGAACGATTTAGGGAAATATTTGATCAAATAAAGTCGGATTCGGGCTTAAATGACCCCCTAAAAACGGATCATTTTTCGCCTCATCATATACCCTTACACTTGAGATTTGCTTGTCCTCAAGCAAATGAGCTTTTATTCTACTCAAAAGACAAGTTAGGGGTCATTTAACACTAATATAAAAGTAATTACAACAAATAATCGTTCCACTAAAGACCAATAGACAAGCACGGAGATCATACACAAGCACCTCACAAATAGTGTTTAGATACTCACATCTCTCGGGTGTAATAAAGTAATATAACATTATGGAAATGGAAGATATCTCTCACTACCTGTCATAGCAAAATAGATTACCATAGGCTTGGGAAAGGATCAAACCTCCACCACATGGCGTAAGCACCTAGGATAAACTATCAAAGAGGTCTTTTAAAGGGTTATAACGTTAGGTGTAGGGATATGAATTACACGGTTTTGTTGGATAAAGGAAATTTTACTGGTGGCGAGTTGACAATCTCGGTTAATTACATGTACAAGATAGCGTTGCTAAGCCAAGACTAGACTCGACTTAAGCTAATAAATGAAAAATAACAAAAACATAAAATGAACATAGAACGAAAACGGGATGGTAGTCCGTATGGTTTTTCTCTTTTTCTTTTCTATTTTTTTTCTTTTTTTAACTTTTTTCGATTTTTTTTTTTTTTTTTTTTTTTTTTTTTTTTTTTTTTGCATACACTCTTACCCTACCATCCAAAATAATACATCATAGGGGTTTGAGCAATCCCCTTACACTTGAATCTTTACATACTTTACAATAAACTAAACTAATGACTCGAATTAAGAAAATCAAAACACTTGGAGCACTTTTAAGATTAACGTACATATGGGGGTAATAAATGATGTTCTTCCCCATTACTCCATAAAATAAGTACTTACCCATGAGTCCCAATCGTCCCAAAACAATATGTACAAGGATATGACTCGACTTAGCAACCATGTAATCAATTAGAAAGTTAACTTAGGGTTTAACAAATAACAATAATGCACTAAAAATGAGTGCATACACGGAAGGCTAAGGCGATTTGGGTGTACATTTAAGTGGGGTGTAACAAATTCTTCCTTTAAGTAAGATGCTTAAAGTTAGAAACGAAAAGATAGGCTCGGAGGGGTGTACTAGGGGTTTCGTGTACTAAAAATGAGTACAACGCTAAGGGTGTGGGAAAAATTAGTTGACTTAACTAGCCAAGTAATATGACTTAAATGGTCAAGTAATTATAATACGGGTTTAACACAAGGGTGATCCTAATGCCTCTTATCATGTAGTAAATCCTACTACACGAATGTAGTCTCACTAGCGGTCTCGGGATGCATCGCTAACGCAAGTTCTAGAATCTAAATGCTACCGGTACACTCGTAAGCACTAATAGTAAATGCTTTTCCTATCAAAACTAAAGGCGAACCTCACATTTTTGGGTGGAAAATTTTTCTGAATATACGGTTATGTGCTAGTCATACAATCTCCTATCCATGAGACGCTTGCTATGGCTAAAGTTTCACTCCTAAATGTTGTAAAAAATTTTAAATTTGGCGCTAAAATTACACTAACAAGTATTTCTCATAGTTTTATTACTCATCTACTATTAAACAAAACAAACTCAAGCGAAAGTGCATATGTAAGGTATCATCTTTTTAAATTTGGCGCTAAAATTACACTAACAAGTATTTCTCATAGTTTTATTACTCATCTACTATTAAACAAAACAAACTCAAGCGAAAGTGCATATGTAAGGTATCATCTTTTTACCCTCCCCTTACACTTAAGATGAACATTGTCCCCAATGTTCAAGTAAAGAATGTAAAAGTGATAAAGTAAAGAGAATGAAATCAAATACTCCCCTGATTCGCTCGGTATGGATTATAGGTTGGCCAGGTTAAATCTTCCTCCAAGAAAATGAACAATCAAAGCTTCCCTTCCAGAATATAAATCATCTTCTTGTCATAAATAACCTGTAAATCCTGACAAAAGTAGACAAGGCAACCTCGCGTAAAATCGGCGGCATCCTATATAAGTTACTAAATCCTAGAAAACAAAGTAAGATATAATGCTTGTGGAATGAAGTTTGCAGATTTTCTGGAGATTATAAAACTTAATAATTCACAAAAACCATAAGACCCCGTTAGAAAAACAAAACCGGTAAAATTTCCAGATTTTAACTCCTGACGCCGTCAAGAGCAATACCCTGACGCCGTCAGAATGGACCTGCAGAAATTCTTATGTTAAGTTTCCGGAAAATTTCTAGAAAAACTTTGTCCTACTTCCTGGAAAATCCTGCAAAACTTCATTATGACTCAATACAAGCATTTGACTCTAACAAATACGAATATACATGTTCATTTATTATCGTGGAGAATCATGATCGGTTTGTTTCTTAAAAACATATTTGGGGTTTCCTCTTACACTTATCTTTTGCAAAAATACCTTTAGGTTGAAGTTAAGACTAGGCTAAACAACATAGTAAAGTATTTTCACGTTTTATTTTAGAAGCATGATCAACCAACAATAAAAACAAAGCATGCATACGGAAGCAAATAACAATCAAACAAATAAAAATCACACAAAACATGGGTTGCCTCCCAAGAAGCGCTTTTCTTTATTTACGAGTCTTGTAGCTAGACTCAAAGTCGTGGGTTACTACGTGATCTCATCATTGGTTCCACTCTCTAGGTCGTCTTCTAAACCAGTTTTGTATTCCGGACCTAGTTGCAAGCATTCTTTGTAGAAACCAAGCATCCTATTTCTAACATACTCTACTCCTCTACGTCTATCCTCCTCATTCCTATAATAAGCCGCTTGCTTATGTTCCTTTTCGAAATTAGAGAGAAGGCGGTATTGTTCGATCTTGTAGGGCATTTGATAAGCAACCTCATCATTCTCTTTCTTGAATCTAACTATTCCTAAAGTCGGATCATAACTCATCCTAGTGGCCTCAACAAATGGTTTTCCGAATATTATTTGGCTTAGGTTAGCATCAATCACCGGACGAGTGTCCTCAACTATCATAAAATCGATCTCATAAGTGAGATTCCCTATAATCACATGCAATCCCTTCACTCTTCCTGCAAAATTACTTATCAGATTCTTACCGGGCATCATCCTAAAATTGAGTTGCTTCTTCATCACCCAATTGTAATAAGTCCTAGTCATGATGTTCACGGGTGATCTAAGGTCGATGTAAGCTTTCCATATATGCATGTGCCCAATATTGCATGGGATGTTAATGTAAGAGGGGTCTCCCATTTTGATAAGGGGGTCGCCAAAGATATATGTTTTCTCGGGACTGTCGAATAAATCCTTATGGTATTCCCGTTCTTCCTTGGTTGGCGACTTATCAAAGTATTCTTCTATAGGTTCTACCTCCTCTAGTTCCTCATCCTTATTAACCTCAACTTCCCTACTCTCATCCTTACTATTGGCTTCTACCTTAGCTTCATCCTTGTCACTCTCCTCTATCTCTCTATCTATCGGCTTAATGGTGACAACATTGACAAAGTGGACATGTTTGGATGATGAGGGGTCCTTAATTTGAATTCCACTATTGGTGTCCCTAGTGTCCTTCCTAGGTGTGGCTAATGTTTGGTTGTTGAGGGCTTTCAACAAGTTGTCGATCTTGTTGGTCATCTCCGTTTGTTGTTGGTTGAATTCGTTTTCGAACCTAGCTATGCGGGCTTCTTGAGATGCCATAAATTTCGACATCAATCCTTCAAGATTGTTGGTACTACCATAGTTGTTAGAAGGATTGTTGTTGAAGGTACGGTTGGATGGTGGACCGTTTGATTGGTAACGATTAGGCGGATTGGAAGAATTGGGTTGATTTTGTTTCCACCTAAGGTTTGGGTGATTTTTCCATGAGGGGTTGTATGAATCACCGTATGTGTTTGGCTCGGGCTTGAAAGTGTACCACTTATCTCCCGCTTCGTCGGTACGCGTGGATGCATAATCCGCAAAAGCTGTTCCGGGGAGTTCCACACAATCACGAGTGTCATGGGGACCACTACATAATTCGCATGAAGAAGTGATTTTGTTCACTTGGATTGAATGCTTCGGAGCTTCGTAAGATTTCATGAGAAACTTGACTTGGTCCTCAAGTTCCATGATCCTACGGTCGGGAGTGCTTGAATTATTCGAAGGCAAAGATATTGCCTTGACCGTTTTGTTCAAATCACGGGGATCATTCCAACTTTCGTTGTCATAGAGAGCAAGATCTTCTATGAGTTCCCATGATTGTTCCGCACTAAGATCACGTAGCTTACCACCGGCCGATTGGTCAATGGTTCGCCTCGTGGAGATGTCGATATGGTCATAGAAGATTTGGACTTGGAGCCAAAGATCTATGCCATGATGAGGGACTTTTTGGAGTAAGTCCTTGAAACGAGTCCATGCTTCATAAAGAGATTCATTTTGACGTTGTTGGAACATCAAGATGTCATTCCTAAGCTTAGTAGTTCTCCCCGGTGGGAAAAATTGAGCAAGGAAACGAGTGGTGAGATCATCCCATGTGGTGATGGATCCCGCGGGTAAACGCTCAAGCCATTGACTAGCTTGATCCCGTAGAGAGAATTGGAATAGGCGTAAACGGGTAGTCTCTCTAGTTTCAACACCTAGGTCTATGGAATCTACGATTTTGAGGAAATCCTTAAGGTGTTGGTTTGGATCTTCGGAACGAAGTCCATGGAATGCACATCCGCTTTGCACCAACCGGATGGTGTCGGATCGCAAGGGGGTCACATTGTCTCCGGTGAGCTCAATGGTGTTTCGGTAGCCTTGGTGGCTGGGTCGGGAATACTCTCCTAAGGTTCGGGGCCTAAAGGGTTCTAATGGTGGGTTTTGTTGTGGTGGGATGATGGGTTCAAAGATGTTACCACCTTCCATGATGTCGGATGGTAAAGAGTTACGAACAAAGGCACGAAGAAATAAGATAGACTAAAGAAGACCTAAAAATAAAAATAAAAATCTTACTAGAAAGGAATCTAGCAAGTAGACCTAATAAAAAGAAATCCTAACCTAGACAATAACTATTCCCCGACATCGGCGCCAAAAAATTGATGCGTGGGAATCGCACCTTGCTTTACCTCTCGAGGGATCTCGAGAAGCTTACAACCCCCACCAGGCAGTGTACCTGATCGTTGTAGTATAGTATAGTGACAAGTACCGGGGGATTGATCGTTCAGCTTAGGAATAGTGTCGCTAGGATTAGAAAACCTAATTAATAGTTCTAAAGGGGAGGGATGATTATTTTTTGTATTTTTATATTTTTATGAAAGCAAGTAAAATCTCGGGTTTTGAAGGAGTGGGCGGAATTAGTTGCTAATCAACTAACCCAAAACTAAGATGCAATCAAAATAAAATAATAAAAATGAAAATAAACTAATTATACTAAAGTTGTGAGCAGTAATTGGAGAAATTGTGTTTACTTAGACTTCACTACTCCCTAGATATCTTTTATATGTTAATTACTTGTTACACTTGTATGAATGACGGATTGTATTCCTTAATACCATTCGTGGGGTGGCATACATAACTCCCCAACTCTATGAGCTCTTATCTCCTCCTACACCATGACCCAACACAACTATAGGGATTGTAAACAGTGGATCATGCATTAAATACAACCAATAAAGACCTAGTATGCCTCGGTTCATGTTTCTTAAGACGTTCAAGCATGTTACCATTTGGAGATCTGCCAGTTTTCTTAAGCCTAACATATAATATCATTCATCCAAAACAAGAATAGACAAGTAATCAACACATAATCAACATCTAGGTTTCATTAGATCTAAGCAAACACAAAAGAGATCTAGCCTAGCATAGTAGAATTGAGACAAGAACAAGATATAAACAACCAACACATAGACATATTGATTGAATTGAAAGTACACTTATCTCAATTACAATGCAAGGTCCCAAGGGTTTGGAACCCTTGAAAAACCTGTAAAAGAGGCACCAAAATCGTCTTTAGGGTTTCACCAAAACTTCTCCCTTTTTAATGAAAAAAACTAGAAAACTATATATAGGAAAAACAGGCTGACGGCGTCAGGAGTTACTTGTGACGCCGTCACCTCTCCGCCATATACTTCCTCGGACGGCCTTGATCCATTTATGACTGCCTATGTGACGCCGTCACCACCCACGGTATTTTATTCTTGCCACTTTGACGCCGTCATGAAGCCTTCTGACGCCGTCACCACCTACGGTGTTTAATTCCTCATGTCTGACGCCGTCAAGATGGTGGTCTTGATGCCGTCACCTTGTATCTTCAGCATGGAAATTTGGTACTTAGCCGTTTTCTTCACTTTTATGCTCCAAAAACGTCCAAAATGGCTTCTTTTCCAGAATTCACTCTCCAAACACCTAAAATCACAAAAGGAAGGATTTAGGGCAATATTTGATCAAATAAAGTCGGATTCGGGCTTAAATGACCCCCTAAAAATGGATCATTTTTCGCCTCATCATTTACATAAGCTTACTATTTATAAGGAAGGAGTTAGGGCAACACTCCCTTCCTCCCTTATCTCTTAAATTCGTGGGCTTTCAAGCCCATAGGGCTTTAACACATAAGCCTTGTAACATGAAACTTAATGAAATAAATACTAAAGCAACCTATTACAAAAGGCAATGACCGAGACTTGACTAAATACAAAAGTATGATCCCAACAATCTCCCCCTAAGGGTCGGTCATGACGGTTGCTTGACGTCTTCATCTTAGTCGTAGACTTGTGACATGTAAAACTCTAGACGTCTTCAAAATGGTTGAATGATAATGAATGGACTTTGCTCTGTGTCTTTGTTCTTTAGTGATGATGTAGTGATTAAGTTATGAAGTTGTCTGCCGTTCGTCACTCCTGCGTCTGTGGTGGTTGTCCGCCATTCCAACATACTCATACGTCTTTGGACTTTAGACTTTCACGTACAAGAAGTTCCTTTTCATACATTAAGATCTTTGTCTTTATACTTTGTAGATTCTTCTTATTGGCGCAGAATCTTTCTTTGAACTTTGTGTTGCTTAAGATCTTTTGGGGGAGCTATCATTTGCTTCAAGATGTATGTATGAGCATGTTGGAATCTACCATCATGGAAGTGAGGTACCTGCGAGTAAACAGTTAGCAATAAAACAACCGGTACTTACGGATAAGGAATTAGAGCTCATCCACAGCATATTGTGAAGACTCCTTCTAATCCTTATCCAGGCCGTTCCCATATCAGATACTCCCGAAGGAGCTTACGAGACCTACTAAGTAGCTCAATGACTGGGTGAGTCACTGGGGATCACTCCACGACTGTAGACCGTGATGGAACCACCGCAAACACTAAGCGTAACCCTTGTGGGGTTACCGAAGTGACCTGCTGTTAGGGCTGTTTGATGTTGACCCTGGCAGGAGTTTCCGTTCAATCATTGAGAAATACATGTGTAATCCTCTCATAAATGTTCTCGGCAGATTGCTAAGATCTGCGAAGGACTTGATAGTTTACAACTGATGCCCATTGATGTAGAACACCAGTTGTAGAAATACTAAGTGTTCCTAAGAGATCTTTGATGTATCTCAAGGCTCTAGACTCTATAAGTGTATACTTAGGTTTCCTATACGGAGACTAGGGAGGGGTCTCCTGCTTCAATATCAACCGTCTCTAAGAGATAGGTCGATAGATTACACTGGTTCCCCGTGAGAATGAAACAAGTTCTTTTAAGAGAACTTGAATGGTTAAGAAGGTTTAGTGCATTGCATCACTGGGTCCATGACGACTTGATCTTCAATACCGGTGTTGTTTTTAGCAACAGCCAGTAGCATACGTATTGAACCCGGAGTCTGCCCTAAGGTTGAACATATGGAGGGCTATTTCTTTTCACCCTTTTTCATTGCTTTTCTTTTTAATTCTTCAACTCCTTCTTTCCCTTTCATTCTTTTCTCCTTTTTTCGTATCATACCTAAGGACTTCTAATTCTAACTATGGGAGATGTCCTTGGGTAGATCCCTCCGGCTCTGGCGGATCATAGGACGGATATTCCTATCTTAATCACCTTATAACTCCGACAGTAGCCAAGAAACCTTAGATAGAAAATCTCTCAAAGTGTTTGTGATAATCAAATATTTTGTTTAACACTTTGAGAGTTTTGTGTACACTTTTGAAAGGCTCCCCCTGCACATGTGCTCATAAGTGTTTAATAAATTTGCACATGCAGGAGGAGCAAGCACTTTTGAATTGATCCACTTTCCGTGAACAAGACCGATTCGAGACACGCTTACATCACTAGTTAAACTAGCTTGAAGTTATTACCCGGCCTGGTCAAGTCCTCAGAAAGTTTCTCGAGACGGTACATTTCTACTAAGACTGATCCTTTTCGAGACACGCTTACGTGGTTAGTTAAAGAGTTCCATTGTCAGCTTTTAGGTGACAACTAGCTCTAGTAACTAACTTGATGTTATTACCCGTCGAGGATAAGTCTTTTCGATATTACTAACTTTTGTTGTCTCGTCAATTCCTGGGTCATTACTGAGTCTAGCTCGCACATGATACAACCTTTTAGCTTTGACTTCGTATATTTTAATCACTTTTTCATTTTCTCCCCCTCAAAAATAGCATATAAAATGATGTTTTTGACAATCTTTTAGATTAAAATATGCCTTTTGAGTCTTACGGGGAGATTCACCAAGAACTTTTGATTTTGGAGCAAAGTATTTTGTTTTTACAAGTGCTCCCCCTCAACAAGTGATTAGGTCTTATTGAGGTGAAATACTTGTCCTTTTGAGCAGAATTATGAAAAATCAGAAAATGTTTGATTAATTCTACTCAAAAGTAAAAAGCCTTCGCTCCTTATATTAGGATTGAGGCACTGATGCGTACCTCAGGGTCCTTTCCTTACAAGTTCGGGTTGTGCACTGTAATGCGTACACAAGCCATTATGAAGTAAATATTTGACAAATCAAATCAAATTCTTACAATTTTCTACCATTCAGGCCTCTGAAATGTCAACACCGGAAATTTGGATCTGCCTCCCACATAACTTTCCAACCTTCGAAATTGATCCCTGCGCTTCAATCTGTTCTCAATCCTTAAGATGAATCTGCGAGCATCCCGGGCCTCATTAGTTTTCCACCTTTTAGACTTACCCAGAGCAATGTCATCCAATCTGCTTTTGATTCCATCTCTTACGAACTTCAAGGTTTCATCACAGAACTTATGTATTTCGTCGTAAGCCATGAAGCAGTTGCGACCGTTAATGCTGCGGTAGGTGAACCCAAATGGTTGTCTGATCAAGGTGTATTGAGGTAGATGTTGAAGGTCGGGGATGTCAAACATGTTGGGTTTGGTGAGATTGAGCTTCTTCTGATAACTTTCCACTTCTAATTGAAGATCTTCGACTCTTTCTCTGATGACTATCTGCCTGATGAAGATGAGTAGAGCTTGAATAAAGGAAAGTTGCATCTTTTTGGGTAAGCCACAGAGTTTTCCTTGAACTTTGAGCAGATACATGTCTTCGATGTCATTGAGAAGTAGTCGTGGAAAGTCTGACTCGGAAATATCGTACTCTTTTTCATCAAGTCTTTTCAGTGTGATTTTGCTGAGGAAGGGGTACCCAAAGTGAGTGACAGTCGAAATGAATTGAATCGAGACTATCTTCAAATCACTGGTCACATCGCCCATCGTCTGGTTAAGTCTACTGCTTCGATAGTATTGTGCCCGGTTGTCTGGCCAATGATGAATACCGTAAAGTGCATTCCGGTCATATTCAACAATTTTGTCAATGAATAATGCTGAAGCTTCTTCTTCGATGGCATTGTTGAGATATCGAGCTGCAGGGAGAAAGGCAAGTGAGGTAACGTACTTCTTCTCAATCTTGCTTCCAAGTTTCAGAAATTCCAAGTCTGTGTTGTAGAAGAACTTGTACGGGATCTTTGGTTCCTTAGGCTTCCCAATCATCGGTAGTGGTTTGGACTAGTCAGTAATGTAAGGTGCGGTTTTCTTTGTGACCGGATCGACATATGATTCAGGATTGATCCAGTCAATATTGCTTGACATAGCTCGAGCAATATTTTCCAGATGGTATTCAAGCTCGATTGAGTTAGCAGACCTTTCAGAAGATTGAAAGCATCATTTTTGATTCTTCGCAGCTCTTTCTTATTCATCTTTTTCATCTTAAACCTTTGCTGAATCAGTTGAGCATATTCCACCGTTCGACCATCTTGAGGTTCATGCTTGTCTTCAAGTGGTGGTTGCGAATTGATCATCTTCTCAAACCAGGAGTATTTGGCACTATTGTCTTGATCTAGCCAGTTGAGGACGGTTTTCGGTTTCTTTGGTTCGGTGCCTTTAGATGAGGTGTCCGGTTTGGGTTGATGATGCTTTCCTTTCTTATCTTTCTTCTTCTTCTTAGAGGACGGTTCTGGAACTTCATCGGGCTGAGGAATGTCGTCACCACCGGTGTATTCAAAGTGGTCGTGTGCTTTGGGAGCAGAACCTGATGCCTTCGGTTGTTGTGAGGAAGTTGTTGTTGTTGGAGGGATTACCGGTGTTTTAGACTAAGATGAGGGTCCTTCAGCTTGTTTCTGTTTCTTTGCCTGAGAATTAGGATCCCTGTCTTCATCATCTCTTTGACGTTTCAGTTTGTCTGCCTCTGTGCTGCAAGTCTCTTTTGTCAGTTTAGCTTTCAGTGCTTCCAGGACTTTGGCTTCTTCAGGAGTCAAGGTGAACTTGCTTGCCAGCTTGTCCAAAAGTTGAGCTTCCAAATCATCCGGAGATAGTCCTGGTAGAGGAGCAGTAGACTTATCGGCTCGAAGAGTAAAGGTTGTCGATCGGATTACTTTCTTGACCGCTTGCTCTGCGAACTTGGTGAGTTCATCTCTCATGGGTGCCAGCAGATCTTTCAACTCAGCAACTAAGTGTTGTGCCATGTATTCTTGTGCTTGAGCTGCTAGTGCGGCTTCCAAGTTCTCTTGTACGTCTTTAGCTAAGAAAGTATCAACTTTATCTTGTAGCTCTTGGACGTTGGAGTTCAGCTTTGTCAATTCAGCAACTTGGGTTGCAAGTGTTGCAACCTGATCTTCCAGTCTGCTTCTCTTCTTTTCATGTACTCTCTTGAAAGCTGACTTGAGTAACTTTGATGCAGCAGAGGCTTTGGAGCTCGGTTTCTTGATTGATTTGTCATGTGTCGATTCAGATGCAGGAGGTGATGACTGTGAGGATTCAATGATGGTGGTAGAGTCTTTGTCATCTCCTTTCTTTGGTTCGGGTTGTTCAACTTTCTTTTCTTTGGCTGCTTCTTCTTTCACCCTTTGTTCTTCAGCCAGTTTATCGGCTTCGGCTTTAAGCCTTAGTTCTTCAGCAAGCCTGGCTTCTTCTTCCTTCTTTAACTTATCTTCAGCCAGCTTGGCTGCCTCTTCTGCTTTCCTGCTCTCTTCCATTCGGATAGTTTCTTCTAGTTTAGCTTGGGCAATCTCTTCAAGCCTAGCCTCTGATGCTTCCTGTTTTCTCTTCAACTCCTCTTCCTGAGCTCTTTCTCTAAGCTCCATTTCTTCTACAGTCATTAACCTTGGAGTATCAGTATCCATGGGATCTTCCTCTTCTTCCTCTCCCATAGTCATTTCAATGTCGGTGGGAGATACTGAGGGATTGTCATAAGCAACTAAGTCTGTGGTGATCCCTGTGGTAGGCTCAGGAATGCTGCTTGATCCGCCAGCTTCGGTGGTCTGAGAGAACACTGGAGGTGGAGGCAAATCAGCATTGAATGCATCAATTCGGCTGTGGAGGAGACCCATATTGAGAGCCCTTTCATTTTCTTCTTCGACTGAAGGGCCTCCAGTCTCTTGTTCAGCAGTCACTGATTCTTTCATCTTCTTTCTCCTGATCATTTCTTCTTCCAAAATAGTCTAAGCTTCGGTAAATGGTCTTTGATTGAGGTATGATGGATATACGGCATTGTTAGCAAACTCATCAATGTCTTTATCCCAATCGATGTCTTCAAGATTCACATCTTTCTCAATATTAGCATATGCTTCCCTATACTGCGGACCTTCATCGGATTCAGTTTGTTCAGAGTCAGACGGCTTTGGAGAATATTGTGGTGAGGGAAACCACCTAGGTTCGGGAATAGATGCGGGCTTCTTGGAAGGAAGTCTTCTCTTAGGAGTACCTTTCTTCTTATGTTTGGACTTTGTTGAGCTGTCGGAGCTTCCAGTCTTGGTACATGTCTTTCCCCTGAATGGTTGAACTTCATCCAAGAAACCAACTTTGTCATCCTGAAGAGCTTGTTCGTAATACTTGTAATTTGTGCAAGCCTTCACCTTGTCATTCAAGAGACAATCGGGAAATTTAATTCCTTGTTTCCGAGTGCTGGTGTCCATTCTCTTGATGACTCTGAGAGTATCTTCATTTCTGAATGTGTTCTTATCCTTGTCATCAAGTCTCTGTGGGATATCGTCATACTCACGAAAGAAGCTTTCGATGAGTAGTTTTGTGAAGCGGACAAATGGAATGTTGGTTGTCTTGTGTTGAATGTGCCATACAAGGTCTTCCCAAATGATGCTGGCATAATCAACTTTCTTCACGTTAGCCACTGCCCAAAAGAGTTTGAGGTGTTGGAGCTTTGGATGTTCATGCCCAGAATCTCTGCCAGATAAGGAATTGGCAATCAGAATGTATAGGGTTCTCCATGGTTGTGGAAGATACCTAATGTTGACCCTAGAATGTCTGGTAATTTCTTCTGATTCGTCATAGCCAATATCACGTAACCACTTAATCAACTCTTCTTCGGAGGGTACTTGATCTGGGCCGAGCTTAGGTAAACCAAGTACATTCCTAAGCAGGTCAATGTCCACAGTGACCTGACGATTATGAAGCATACAGGTGAAAGAAGCCTCCCCAAGATCTAGCTGTAGTGTATGCCAAAACTGGTGGATGTAGAAGCAGGAGACTGAGGCAGACTTGGTGAACAACAGCTTGTTTGGGTGATATAGAAGAGCATCTACTGCAACAATACAAGAGGACTCGTTGCAAGTGATTTTGTTGAAGTTGATTCGGAGGTTGTTCTTTCCAATCTTCCTGGAGTAATTATCTGGAAATGTCTCTTCCCATGAAAGCTTTGGTTCGGGTTCTGGTCCGTATGGAACGTCATTGTGTTCTGCCATCTGAATTATCATAAACAAATACAAACATGGAAATTGTTGATTGTGTTAGCAAAGACATTCAATTATGATGTACACTTTTAGATTTATACATTGATTAGTGGGGGTTTGTGTGTGTGAAAACTTTTGATATATGACAAACTTGAGTTATATTACATGGTAGAAACTTATAATAAATTAGTTACATCATAAGTTTATCATTACAAGAAGTTACTCTTTGGAAAAATTCACAACACTTAGAAAAATTTAGATTTTGACAAGTTTACGCGTAAGTGGGTAACTTTACGCGTAATCCTGACTTAAGCGTAAGAGTAGAAGTTATGCGTAAATGCAAAAGCTACGCGTAAGTTAGAATATTACGCGTAAGGTGAATCTTATGCGTAAGGCCAATTTTATGCGTAAGATAAATCTTAGGCGTAGGAATTGAAATTATGCATAGGATTACCCTTAAGCGTAAAGTGTAACTTATGCGTAGGTAATGACTTATGCATAAGTTCCAGACTTATGCGTAAGGTCAGAACTTATGCGTAAGAATTACATTTATGCGTAAACTATGTCTTATCCAAGACAAAGTTTGTCCACGTGTCGAATCTTACGCGTAAGATTCAATCTTACGCGTAGGATGAACAATTAACGCGTAAAGACGCCATTTTTCCAGAAAATCACCTTTTGAAATAAGATTTGTTGGATTCCTGAAAGTATAAAACCCACAACCACTGATCAATAACCATTTTAACATACTAAAATACTCATTTTATGCGTAAACAATCCTAAATCCGATTAACGCGTAAACACGTATGAGCACTTAATCACAAACACAATTAAACATGAATCTGGGTATGTTTTAGCATGGGGCAAGTGTATCTAACATCCTAAGGATCATAAGGACCAATTTATAACAAGTTTTAACCACACAATCGAATGATCATAACTGCTAGTGTCATTCAAACCCTAAATCATACAATCATAATCAAGAGATGTTTCTGAAGCAATTAAACCATGACAACATGATCCTAGGCCTACAAGAACATTATCCCCATCACCAATTTCAAACCTAACGTCTAAAATCAAGATCCCCTAAATCCTTCGTATGAACCTTAATCTATAAAATTGATCAATTGATGTTTCTGGGTGCACTTAGAGTGTGAAGACATGTTTATAATCATCTAGAGAACATTTCCCACTAACAAATGCAACCATAACAATCACAAAATTCTGGGTTCTTGATTACGCATAACCCTAAGAATGATTAATCGATTGACACAAATTGAACCGTTGGATCGTTATGAAATTAAAAACCTTTGTTAGAAATAATGATCAAAACATGTTAACACTTACGGATTCGAAGATTGATGATTAGATCAAGCAAATGATTGTGGATCGTAGATTAGGTGGTTGAGGGTAGTAAATAATTTTGTAGGTGGAGTAAATGTTCGGTCCTTGTGAGGTTTTGACCAAAGGTTAAACAAGAATCATGTGTTGACACTATTAGTCCCTTAACCTTAACTAACATTTATTCTTAATGCTTAAACACTTAATCACATGTAACTTTTGTTAGTTAACACCAAGACATGATAAGAACAACTTGTGGTACTCCCCCTCGACCTTAGATCATAGTAAAATACTGAAAAATTAATTATATTGGTCAAGGAGAGTAACCCGAAACACTTATTGAATCAACACATATGATAAAAACGTATTTATTTTTGGTAAAATGCAAGTATAAAAGACAAAATATCTTAGAGAAATTTGAAAAACATTACTTTTCCTCCCCCTCAACAGTTGTTTTAAATAATTGAAGACATTTTATAAAATAGTGTTGAAAGAGGTGGTTTATACTTGCATTTTTTTTTTAATAAAAGACCAAAAATCTTTTTGAGTTTTTGATTGGTTTTATATTTTTGCATTTTGTTTTTGAAAAAAATATTTACAACGATAGTTTTGATGTTTGACGATCAATTGTGTTTTAAAAACTTTTCCAGATCCTCTGGAGTCAAACATCGCATACTAATTTGGTGAACTAAACTAGCAAATCTTGAGGGTGCCAAGGATTTGGTAAGTAAGTCCGCTAATTGGTACTCAGTCCCAACAAAATAAAGTTCAACGGTACCCTTTTCCACGTGCTCTTTGATGAAGTGATATCGGAGATCGATGTGTTTGGATTTGCAATGATGTACAGTATTGCAGGAGATGGCAATTGCACTCTTTGAATCACAGTAGATAGGATTCCTGTTGAATAGGTAGCCATAATCCTTAAGTTGTGATCTCATCCAAATGACTTGAGTACAACAAGCAGACATGGCTACATATTCAGATTCTGTTGACGAAAGTGATGTGCAGTCCTGCTTCTTTGATTGCCATGACACAAGTTTGTCTCAGAGAAATTGTAATCCACCAGATGTACTTTTGCGTGTGTCTAAGCATCCTGCATGGTCAGCATCTGAAAAAGCAATTAGTTCAAAACCAGAATCCTTCGGATACCAGATTCCCAAGTTAATGGTTCCCTTTATGTATCGAAGGATTCTTTTGACCTCACTGAGGTGTTTTTCAGTTGGTTTGGACTGATAGCGAGAGCACATGTAGACAGCAAATACTATATCAGGTCTACTAGCTGTGAGATACATGAGGGACCCAATCATACTTCGGTATTTGGTAGGGTCAACCGGAGTCCCATATAAATCAGCATCTAGTTTTGTGGTATAGCCCATTGGTGTATTATAAGTATCACAAGACATCATTCCATGTTTCTTTAATATTTCAAGAGCATATTTGGACTGATTTATAAAAATTCCACGGGGTGATTGATGAACTTGTAGTCCTAGAAAGAACGAAAGTTCACCCATCATGGACATTTCAAAATTATCTTTCATTAATTTTGCAAAATCATTAGAGTAACTTCTTTTTGTTGAGGCAAAAATGATGTCATCGACATATATTTGAACAACAAGTAAGTCCTCCCCGTAGGTTTTTGTAAATAGTGTGGGATCCACCGATCCTTTAGAAAATTTATTGGCCAGCAAGAAAGTGGACAGTTTGTCATACCACGCCCGTGGGGCTTGCTTGTGTCCGTAGAGTGCCTTTTTGAGTCGGTAAACGTGATTAGGACGCTCAGGATCAACGAAGCCTTCAGGTTGGCTAACATAAACTTCTTCACGGAGTTCTCCATTAAGAAATGCTGTTTTGACATCCATTTGGTAAACCACCATGTTCCTGTGTGCAGCATAGGCCAAAAAGATTCGAACAGCTTCATGTCTAGCCACTGGAGCAAAGGATTCAGCAAAGTCAAGTCCTTCGAGTTGAGAGTATCCTTTGGCTACCAGACGTGATTTGTTGCGTATGACAGTCCCTTCTGCATCTAGCTTATTTTTCCAAACCCATTTTAACCCAATGACAAAGACTCCGTCAGGTCTTTCAAATAATTCCCAGACTTCTAATCTTATGAATTGCTGAAATTCCTCTTGCATTGATTCAATCCAGTTGTCATAAGTCATTGCATCTTTAATGTTCTTAGGTTCTTCGTGACAAACTGTGAGTGCATAGATGCAAGTTTCTCCATCTGTGTGAAGTCGTTCTCTTGTCATAACAGGTGCATCTGGATGGCCAATAATATGAACTAGTGGATGGTCTCGAGTCCATTTGTGTGTTGAAGGGTGTAGTTGATAAGTATCTCGCATGTTAGCAGGATCCAAATTGCGTGTTGACGACTCCGCTATATCAGGAACAGAAGGAGCCGGTGCAAACGGGTTAAAGAACGCATCGGAATCATGCTCTGCGGGTTGTGGAACTGATTGTGGTGTAGGATCTTCAGCTGAATGGCGGGAGTTAGAAACAGTTTGTTCTGCTGTAGATGGTGATGCAATTGGAGGACCGTCTCTCTCAACAGTTGTAGAAGGTTGTTGAGGTGAGTCTGGTACAGGAATATTATCAGGTTGAGCAGCGGAATTAGGTGGGACCTCAGTAGGACGGTATTCAATTGTGTCATCAAACAGTGGAGCAAACAAGGTTTCCAATTCTTTGCGGTTGAGTGGCAATGGTTCAGCCGAAGATGCCGGAGAGTTAAGACGGTTGAATTCGGGTCCTAAGCTGTGTTGCTCAGAAGCCATTTGTGTGAGTTCATCAAAATTAGCGTGAATGGTTTCTTGAATTTCTCTTGTTTGACGATTCCATATCCGAGAACCTTTAGAATTTTCACAGTATCCAACGAACACTCCGATGTCAGCCTTTGCTTTAAGTTTCCCTAAATCATCACGATCATTTTTCGGATAACAAAGTGCTCCAAATACATAAAAGTAATCGATGTTCGGTTTTCTTTTGTGAACAATTTGATAAGGTGTTTTGCGATGGCGTTTAGTGATCATGCAACGGTTTTGGGTATAACATGCAGTTGAAACAGCTTCCGCCCACAAGTAATCTAGTAATTGAGCATTAATCAACATAGTTCTAGCAGCTTCCACTAACGTCCTGTTGCGTCTTTCAACAACTCCATTCTGTTCTGGGCTTCTAGGAATAGATGTTTGATGTTCAATTCCCACTTTCTCATAATATGACCTAAGTGTCTGATTCTTAAATTCTGTTCCATTGTCAGTTCTGACTATTTGTACCGTGTTGCGTAACTGAACTTGAATTTTAGTGAGAAAGGTGATGATCATTGAAGGAGCCTGATCTTTACTTCGAAGAAAATAAACCCAAGTCCATCTGGAGTAATCATCCACAATTACAAGAATGTAGCGTTTACCGTTGATACTTTGAACATGCATCGGTCCACACAAATCCATATGTAGCAATTGTAAAACATGATTCGTACTGTGTTCAGGTTTAGACGGGAAATGAGCACGAGTACTTTTTCCTTGTTCACAGGCTGAACATAAGTGATCTTTGGTGAAACGGAATCTTGGAAATCCATCAACAAGTTTGTAACGAGCAAGGTCAGTCATAGTTTTGAAATTCAAGTGCGAAAGACGTTTGTGCCATAACCAAGATTTAGTGGATTCTGCTTTGGAGAGAAGACATATCGGAGATGTTGCAATCATGTCTGCCATTGAGATTGTATAAAGATTGGAACCACGTGAGCCAGACATAAGGTCGTTTCCTTGTAAGTCACGAACAAAGCAAGTTTTCTCACGAAAAGCAACTTCTAGATCTCCATCACAGAATTGACCAACAGAGAAAAGGTTGTGTCCAAGTCCTTCCACATAATAAACATGACTTATTTCAATGTTCCCACTTACATAGTCACCATATCCCATGATTAAAGCGTAATGATCATTCCCGAATCTGACAGTACCGATGAACTTTGAGACAAAGTTGTGTAACAGTTTGAGATTGCCTGTCATATGTCGGGTGCATCCGCTATCAACAATCCAGAGAATGATCTGTACCACCTGCATCACAAGAAGAAGACACGGATGGAACAGAAGTAAGGGTGGAACCCAAAGAAACTGCGGGTTCCTGTTGGTTAGAAGCACATGTATTCAATAATTTAGGAATCCATTTAAAGTCAGGTTTGTGTTGTAACCAACGTTGCCAATTCCAACTAGTTCGAGATTTCTTAATGGTGAATTCACTACTGTTTGGCTGATTCCTAGACTTGTTCTCTGCACTTATGGGGGTAACATTAACTTCATTAGAAACCGTAGAAGGCGGCTTTCCTAAGATAGACTTAGAGGCAGTAGTGGGCCTAGAAGGAATGCGTGTCCTACGTTTCTTATGACGATAAAGTAGAGAATTAGCTATATATTTTGTATGATCACCAGATGAAACGCTTTTACGACAAAACACACAAGATGCATTAATATTCAAAATATTCAAAGGTTCATCATTCATTACATTTAGATTTTGATTACAATTTGCCAGATTAGAATCTAAATCTGATGCAACATGAGTTTTATTCAAATTCCTAAGTTGATCTTCTACTTCTTGAGCTTCTAGTGATCCTCTTTTACGTTGCCAGAGCCTATTCTTCCTTTTACTTTTACGCTTGGGTCTGCTAACGCTATTAGTGGAGACTAGTCCTGTAGAAGTGGAGTTATCAACATTAGTGGTTTGAACAACATTTCCTTTAGTTGTTTTGTCGAATTGATACAATCCTGGTGCTATCACCGTGGTGTCAACCATTTTTCCTTTTTGTAGTAGCTTAACTTTCTCTTTTAAATCAATGATGATGTGATTTTTATCCTGAATTTCAGACTCAAGTAAACCATTGCAATATTTGATGTCATCGCGGTTTTGTTGCCATTCGGCGTTTTCAATCTTTAAATCCGCAATTTCTTTCTCGTATTTGAGACACAAACTTTTGAAAGACTCATTGGTTTTGCAAAGCTGACAAGAGTTTGAAATATTATGACTTTGAAGTTTCAATTCCATTTTAAGACTCTGAGCTTGACACCATTCAAGCCTTTGTTTGAGTTGACAAATTTCTTTTGAAAACTGTTTTGTCACATCATCATTCTTTTTCCTCAGATTGTCATTCTCATGTTTAAGTGTCTCTAATTCCACGTTCAACAAATTATTATTAACACAAAGATCATCCATAAGCATAGAAGTACCAGATTTATAGAGATCATTCATGATAATAGACAAAATATCAGCATTGAGAACTTGTTCCAAGAGTCGATCAGCATCATTTTTTAAAACTCTATTTCTTTGCTTTTGAACCAAAATGTCATTTTCAGTTGCATTGAACACGTTTATCATATTTTTGACCTCCTTTTGAAGTTCCTGATCCCAACGTGTAGCACAGAGACGGAGGTGTTTGACAATTGGCAATATTTGTTTTTGAAAAATATCTCTTTTTTCGCGCTCGTAAGCGGATTGAAACGTTTCAATTTTTATTTCAGAATTGCGTTTTGATGAGGCGAAAAATGATCCGCTTTTAGGGGGTCATTTAAGCCCGAATCCGACTTTATTTGATCAAATATTGCCCTAAATCGTTCCTTTTGTGATTTTAGGTGTTTGGAGAGTGAATTCTGGAAAAGAAGCTATTTTGGACGTTTTTGGAGCATAAAAGTGAAGAAAACGGCAAAGTATCAATTTTCCATACTGAAGACACTAGGTGACGGCGTCAAGAGTTATACCCTGACGGCGTCAGACATCAAGAATAAAATACCGTAGCTGATGACAGCGTCAAAAGTCATCCTGACGGCGTCAAAGTACAAAGAATAAAACACCGTAGTAGCTGACGGCGTCACATAGGCCGTCATAAGTAGATCAAGGCCGTCTGAGGAAGTGTTTGGCGGCGAGATGACGGCGTCACACCATTGCTCTTGACGCCGTCACCTCGGTTTTCCTATATATAGTTTTCTAGTTTTTTCATTAAAAAGAGGAGAAGTTTTGGTGAAACCCTAAAGACGAATTTGGTGTATCTTTTACAGGTTTTTCATGGGTTCCAAACCCTTGATACCTTGCATTATAATTGAGATAAGTGTTCTTCTAATTCAATCAATATGTCTATGTGTTGGTTGTTTATATCTTGTTCTTGTCTCAATTCCATTATGCTAGGCTAGATCTATTTTGTGTTTGCTTAGATCTAATGAAACCTAGATGTTGATTATGTGTTGATTACTTGTCTATTCTTGTTTTGGATTAATGATTTTATATGTTAGGCTTAAGAAAACTGGCAGATCTCCAAATGGTAACATGCTTGAACGTCTTAAGAAACATGAACCGAGGCGTACTAGGTCTTTATTGGTTGTATTTAATGCATGAGCCACTGTTTACAATCCCTATAGTTGTGCTGGGTCATGCTGTAGGAGGAGATAAGAGCTCATAGAGTTGGGGAGTTATGTATGCCACCCCACGAATGGTATTAAGGAATACAATCCGTCATCCATACAAGTATAACAAGTAATTAATGTGTAAAAGATATCTAGGGAGTAATGAAGTCTAAGTAAACACAATTTCTCCAATCACTGCTCACAACCTTAGTATAATTTAGTTTAATTTCATTTTTAGTATTTTATTTTGATTATATATTAGTTTTGGGTTAGTTGAATAGCAACTAATTCCGCCCACTCTTCCAAAACCCGAGATTTTACTTGCTTTCTAAAAAATATAAAAACACAAAAATAATCATCCCTCATCTTTAGAACTAGTAATTAGGTTTTCTAATCCTAGCGACACTATTCCTAAGCTGAACGATCAATCCCCCGGTACTTGTCACTATACTATACTACAACGATCAGGTACACTGCCTGGTGGGGGTTTTAAGCTTCTCGAGATCCCTCGAGAGGTAAAGCAAGGTGCGATTCCCACGCATCAAGTTTTTGGCGCCGCTGCCGGGGAATAGTTATTGTCTAGGTTAGGATTTCTTTATATTAGGTCTACTTGCTAGATTCCTTTCTAGTAAGATTTTATTTTTATTTTTTAGGTCTTCTTTAGTCTATCTTATTTCTTCGTGCCTTTGTTCATAACTCTTTACCATCCGACATCATGGAAGGTGGTAATATCTTTGAACCCGTCATCCCACCACAACAAAACCCACCATTAGAACCCCTTAGGCCCCGAACCTTAGGAGAGTATTCCCGACCTATCCACCAAGGCTACCGAAACACCATTGAGCTCACCGGAGACAATGTGACCCCCTTGCGATCCGACACCATCCGGTTGGTGCAAAGCGGATGTGCATTCCATGGACTTCGTTCCGAAGATCCAAACCAACACCTTAAGGACTTCCTCAAAATCGTAGATTCCATAGACCAAGGTGTTGAAACTAGAGAGACTACCCGTTTACGCCTATTCCAATTCTCTCTACGGGATCAAGCTAGTCAATGGCTTGAGCGTTTACCCGCGGGATCCATCACCACATGGGATGATCTCACCACTCGTTTCCTTGCTCAATTTTTCCCACCGGAGAGAACTACTAAGCTTAGGAATGACATCTTGATGTTCCAACAACGTCAAAATGAATCTCTTTATGAAGCATGGACTCGTTTCAAGGACTTACTCCAAAAAGTCCCTCATCATGGCATAGATCTTTGGCTCCAAGTCCAAATCTTCTATGACCATATCGACATCTCCACGAGGCGAACCATTGACCAATCGGCCGGTGGTAAGCTACGTGATCTTAGTGCGGAACAATCATGGGAACTCATAGAAGATCTTGCTCTCTATGACAACGAAAGTTGGAATGATCCCCGTGATTTGAACAAAACGGTCAAGGCAATATCTTTGCCTTCGAACAATTCAAGCACTCCCGACCGTAGGATCATGGAACTTGAGGACCAAGTCAAGTTTCTCATGAAATCTTACGAAGCTCCGAAGCATTCAAGCCAAGTGAACAAAATCACTTCTTCATGCGAATTATGTAGTGGTCCCCATGACACTCGTGATTGTGTGGAACTCCCCGGAACAGCTTTTGCGGACTACGCATCCACGCGTACCGACGAAGCGGGAGATAAGTGGTACACTTTCAAGCCCGAGCCAAACAATTATGGTGATTCATACAACCCCTCATGGAAAAATCACCCAAACCTTAGGTGGAAACAAAATCAACCCAATTCTTCCAATCCGCCTAATCGTTACCAACCAAACGGTCCACCATCCAACCGTACTTTCAACAACAATCCTTCTAACAACTATGGTAGTACCAACAATCTTGAAGGATTGATGTCAAAGTTCATGGCATCTCAAGAAGCTCGCATATCTAAGTTTGAAGCCGATTTCAAACAAAAGCAAAGCGAGTTGACCACTAGAATTGATGCATTGTTGAAAGTTCTCAATGACCGAGAAATGGGAGCACTCCCAAGCGACACAATCAAGAATCCGAAACTAAACGTTAATTCCATATCTTTAGTTTCGTCACCCACTTCATGTCCACAATACTACTCGGTCAAATCAATGAGCACATGTTTCAAACAAAACCAAGTTCTACCAAAGGACCAATCAAACAAGACACCCAATATAGAACCGGTCAAAATATAGTTGAAACACCTCTTACGCAAGACCTTGACGATGAATTCAAAGAACTTCACCTTGAACGCCCCGTCATTGATGTCTTAGCGCGTGCTCCTTACTATAGTGCCCTCCTAGAAAAATATGAGAAGTGTAAGCTAGGTAAAAATGGGACCGCCTTCATTCAAAACAAGTTACCTAAAAAGCTCGATGATCCGGGTATATTTGTTTTGCCTTGTAAGATAGGAAGATCCAAAGCTTTCGACACACTAGCCGATTTAGGGTCAAGCCTCAACTTGATTCCCTTATCCTTATTCACCACTCTTAAGCTAGGAAAGTTAGAGGAAACGGAGGTATTGATAGGGCTAGCGGATGGGAGTATAGCCCACCCGGTTGGGATGATTAAGGATGTAGTTGTTCACGTAGGAAAGTTAACTATATTAGCGGATTTTCACGTCCTAGACATGGTTAGTGACACTACATGCCCATTATTGGTAGGAAGAGGATTTTTAGCAACCGCTAGTGCCATGATAGATTGCAAGGAATCTAAGATAGCGGTAGGTGAAGGCGATACTTGGTCGGTGTATGATGTTAAGAAGCATAGTTATGATTGTGATGATGAACCGACACTGCATTGGGTAGAGATGAATAGGAGACCGTCTAGATATGGACCTTGGATAGAAAGGAACTTCATAGGACCTCAATGCTCATTTTATCTAGAAAAGGATTTCGTTGAGAAGACACATTCGGTAGAACAACTCATAGCTAGAGATGAGGAGCTAGATCCCTTTGAGGACCCCTTAGTCTTTAGAAAGATGATTGAGTTCTTGAGCGTAATGCCTATTAATATAGAGTTGAATAAATGGAAAAGAGATGGAGATAAGTATAAAAGGAGGTGGGACAAGCCACCTAAAGAAGGAGACGGATCATGGCACATGAGAATGACTTTGTATGATCCGGATGGAGAGATGTTCGAAAGGTCGTATCATACTAAGGAAACCGATAGAAAGTTGAAACCTAAGTTCGATCCCAAAGATGTCCTCAACGAGGAACTCACCCGAATCACGTGATAGCCCATAACCTTGAGTCTAGCTACAAGACTCGTAAATAAAGAAAAGCGCTTCTTGGGAGGCAACCCATGTTTTGTGTGATTTTATTTGTTTGATAGTTATTTGCTTCCGTATGCATGTTTTATTTTTATTGTTGGTTGATCATGTTTCTCAATTAAAATGTGGAAATACTTTATTATGTTGTTTGGCTTAGTCTTAACTTCAACCTAAAGGTATTTTTGCAAAAGAAAAGTGTAAGGCGAAACCCCAAATATGTTTTTAAGAAACAAACCGATCATGATTCTCCACAATATTAAATGAACATGTATATTCGTATTTGTTAGAGTCAAATGCTTGTATTGAGTCATAATGAAGTTTTGCAGGATTTTCCAGGAAGTAGGACCAAGTTTTTCCAGAAATTTTCTGGAAACTTAACATAAGAATTTCTGCAGGTCCATTCTGACGGCGTCAGAGTATTACTCTTGACGGCGTCAGGAGTAAAAATCTGGAAATTTTACCGGTTTTGTTTTTCTAACGGAGTCTTATGGTTTTTGTGAATTATTAAGTTTTATAATCTCCAGGAAATCTGCAAACTTCATTCCACAAGCATTATATCTTACTTTGTTTTCTAGGATTTAGTAACTTATATAGGATGCCGCCGATTTTACGCAAGGTTGCCTTGTCTATTGTTGTCAGGATTTACAGGTTGTTTATGACAAGAAGATGATTTATATTCTGGAAGGGAAGCTTTGATTGTTCATTTTCTTGGAGGAAGATCTAACCTGGCCAACCTATAATCCATATCGAGCGAATCAGGGGAGTATTTGATTTCATTCTCTTTACTTTTTCACTTTTACATTCTTTACTTGAACATTGGGGACAATGTTCATCTTAAGTGTAAGGGGAGGGTAAAAAGATGATACCTTACATATGCACTTTCGCTTGAGTTTGTTTTGTTTGATAGTAGATGTGTAATAAAACTATGAGAAATACTTGTTAGTGTAATTTTAGCGCCAAATTTAAATTTTTTTACAACATTTAGGAGTGAAACTTTAGCCATAGCAAGCGTCTCATGGATAGGAGGTTGTATGACTAGCACATAACCGTATATTCAGAAAAATTTTCCACCCAAAAATGTGAGGTTCGCCTTTAGATTTGATAGGAAAAGCATTCATTATTGGTGCTTATGAGTGTACCGGTAGCATTTAGATTCTAGAACTTGCGTTAGTGATGCATCCCGAGACCGCTAGTGAGACTACATTCGTGTAGTAGGATTTACTACATGATAAGAGGCATTAGGATCACCCTTGTGTTAAACCCGTATCATAATTACTTAACCATTTAAGTCATATTACTTGGCTAGTTAAGTCAACTAATTTTTCCCACACCCTTAGCGTTGTACTCATTTTTAGTACACGAAACCCCTAGTACACCCCTCCGAGCCAATCTTTTCGTTTCTAACTTTAAGCATCTTACTTAAAGGAAGAATTTGTTACACCCCACTTAAATGTACACCCAAATCGCCTTAGCCTTCCGTGTATGCGCTCATTTTTAGTGCATTATTGTTATTTGTTAAACCCTAAGTTAACTTTCTAATTGATTACATGGTTGCTAAGTCGAGTCATATCTTGTACATATTGTTTTGGGACGATTGGGACTCATGGGTAAAGTACTTATTTTATGGAGTAATGGGGAAGAACATAATATTATTACCCCCATATGTGCGTTAATCTTGAAAGTGCTCCAAGTGTTTTGATTTTCTTAATTCGAGTCATTAGAATAGTTAAATGTAAAGTATATAAAGATTCAAGTGTAAGGGGAATTCCCATTCCCTATGATGTATTATTTTGGAGGGTAGGGTAAGAGTGTATGCAAAAAAAAAAAAAAAAAAAAAAAAAAAAAACGAAAAAATCAAGAAAAAGAAAAGAAATATATAGAAAAAGAAAAAAAAAAAAAAAAAAAAAAAGAGAGAAAAAAACATACGGACTACCATCCCATTTTTATTCTATGTTCATTTTATGTTTTTGTTATTTTCCATTTATTAGCTTAAGTCGAGTCTAGTCTTGGCTTAGCAATGCCATCTTGTACATGTAATTAACCGAGATTGTTAACTCGCCACCAGTAAAACTTCCCTTATCCAACAAAACCATGTAATTCATATCCCTATACCTAACGTTACAACCCTTTAAAAGACCTCTTTGATAGTTTATCCTAGGTGCTTAAGCCATGTGGTGGAGGTTTGATCCTTTCCCAAGCCTATGGTAATCTATTTTGCTATGACAGGTAGTGAGAGATATCTTCCATTTCCATAATGTTATATTACTTTATTACACCCGAGAGATGTGAGTATCTAAACACTATTTGTGAGGTGCTTGTGTATGACCTCCGTGCTTGTCTATTGATATTTAATGGAACGATTATTTGTTGTAATTACTTTTATATTAGTGTTAAATGACCCCTAACTTGTCTTTTGAGTAGAATAAAAGCTCATTTGCTTGAGGACAAGCAAATCTCAAGTGTAAGGGTATATGATGAGGCGAAAAATAATCCGTTTTTAGGGGGTCATTTAAGCCCGAATCCGACTTTATTTGATCAAATATTGCCCTAAATCGTTCCTTTTGTGATTTTAGGTGTTTGGAGAGTGAATTCTGGAAAAGAAGCTATTTTGGACGTTTTTGGAGCATAAAAGTGAAGAAAACGGCAAAGTATCAATTTTCCATACTGAAGACACTAGGTGACGGCGTCAAGAGTTATACCCTGACGGCGTCAGACATCAAGAATAAAATACCGTAGCTGATGACGGCGTCAAAAGTCATCCTGACGGCGTCAAAGTACAAAGAATAAAACACCGTAGTAGCTGACGGCGTCACATAGGCCGTCATAAGTAGATTAAGGCCGTCCGAGGAAGTGTTTGGCGGCGAGATGACGGCGTCACACCATTGCTCTTGACGCCGTCACCTCGGTTTTCCTATATATAGTTTTCTAGTTTTTTCATTAAAAAGAGGAGAAGTTTTGGTGAAACCCTAAAGACGAATTTGGTGTATCTTTTACAGGTTTTTCAAGGGTTCCAAACCCTTGATACCTTGCATTGTAATTGAGATAAGTGTTCTTCTAATTCAATCAATATGTCTATGTGTTGGTTGTTTATATCTTGTTCTTGTCTCAATTCCATTATGCTAGGCTAGATCTCTTTTGTGTTTGCTTAGATCTAATGAAACCTAGATGTTGATTATGTGTTGATTACTTGTCTATTCTTGTTTTGGATGAATGATTTTATATGTTAGGCTTAAGAAAACTGGCAGATCTCCAAATGGTAACATGCTTGAACGTCTTAAGAAACATGAACCGAGGCGTACTAGGTCTTTATTGGTTGTATTTAATGCATGAGCCACTGTTTACAATCCCTATAGTTGTGCTGGGTCATGGTGTAGGAGGAGATAAGAGCTCATAGAGTTGGGGAGTTATGTATGCCACCCCACGAATGGTATTAAGGAATACAATCCGTCATCCATACAAGTATAACAAGTAATTAATGTGTAAAAGATATCTAGGGAGTAATGAAGTCTAAGTAAACACAATTTCTCCAATCACTGCTCACAACCTTAGTATAATTTAGTTTAATTTCATTTTTAGTATTTTATTTTGATTATATATTAGTTTTGGGTTAGTTGAATAGCAACTAATTCCGCCCACTCTTCCAAAACCCGAGATTTTACTTGCTTTCTAAAAAATATAAAAACACAAAAATAATTATCCCTCATCTTTAGAACTAGTAATTAGGTTTTCTAATCCTATCGACACTATTCCTAAGCTGAACGATCAATCCCCCGGTACTTGTCACTATACTATACTACAACGATCAGGTACACTGCCTGGTGGGGGTTGTAAGCTTCTCGAGATCCCTCGAGAGGTAAAGCAAGGTGCGATTCCCACGCATCACGTTCAATTGTCTCCTCCAAAATTTCGATGTCTTCCATAAAGGTTTTGAAATAATTTAAGACACGAACACTTTTTGGTAAGGGTGAAAGTTCACCGGATGATGGTAAAGGACCATTTATTTGTGCTACAGTTTGGACAGGGGCCGCATTATGAGATGAAACATATGACTCTTCGATAAACCATGATTTCTCAGGTAAGTCCTTTTGAGTAACAAAAGATTTAGAAATGGGAGGAGCTTTTGAATAGTCATATGGTGTCCAATTTTGAACATTACTCATTTTAGATCGACTCTCGTCTTCAAGTTCTTCTTCTTCCTCAGTATCAAAAACAACAGCACGCACAATCGTATTATCACGCAAATAGTCCATACTATAAATTTTTGGAATATCTTTAAATGCCGTGTGAAGAAACATTGAATTGTAATCGCCAAGTGCAAATCCTTTATCGGGTCTCGGTTTTAAAGTAAATTTCTGAATTGTTGTGACAGAGTTCCCGTGTTTGTAAACAATGTTACGAAATTCTTTGAGTTGTTTTTCAAGATCAACAATATCACCGAGTAAGTCATCTATGTACTTCCTTTTTCGTATTTTATGTTCACAAAAATCCTTTTTACAACTTGACAATTCTGTTTCTGTTTTTGAAAGTTCTGTTTGAAGACGTTCAACTTGCATTTTCAATTCACACTTCTCACTTTCAAGTTTTGAAATCAACTTTCCGTTTGACTCAATTAAACCTTGCACTTTGCGTTGAAGATCTTGTTCTTTGTTGTAAGAATCTTGAAAAGCTTTTTCAAAACTTTTAGCATGTTAAATCTTTTCTTCCTGATTTGAAAGCTGAATTTTATAACACTCAATATCTCTTGCAAGTGCTGCATTAGTTTCTTTTAAAACTTTGTTTTTCTCGTTGCATTTTGCAATTAGCAATTGTTGAGCATTCAGTTGTTTAGATAACATTATGAGGTCAGGGTCTAGATCAAATGATGGTTCATGTTGTTCTAAATTATCATGTTTATCATACTCAATAGGATCATCAAATGAAACAACTGTGTCATCATCGAATATGACAACTGTGCTTATTTGTTCATCTTTTTGAGATGATGAAGATGATTTAAATGGAACAACTTGCGCCATATCTGATTCAGAGGTAGAAGGTGATACTATTTCATGTATAAGGCATGCTTTATGGTCATGTACCTGAGACAAGCCGTCAGTGTCATACACTGGACCTGAATCATTAAGCTGAAGTTCCTGCATGTTGGCCATAAGCATCACAGCAGCATTGGCTTCCAGATCTTCCATGTCATCATCGTTGTTCACATTTGCCATGAAGTTGTTGTCCTGTTCAGGGAAATGTCCATCTTTTTCATCTTGAAGAGCCATGAGTAATGCCTGCTTGTGAAACTTACTACCCCGAGTTCTCGGTTTGGGACATGCTGTAGCTATATGACCTTGTTCATTACAGTTATAGCACCACACTGCATTCCCTGAGTTGGAGTTTCTAGTTACAACTGGTTCAGACCTTTGCTGTGAAGATCCTGAGTTGTTCCTGAACCCTCCATTGTTACTAAACCTCTGACCATTCCCATAATTTCCTGAAGAACTTCCTGAACCAGATCGACCATAGTTACGATTCTGAATTTCCACTCTTCCATCATTGACAACAGCTTGATTCCTTGTGTTAGAAGATGAACGTTGACGGTTGTTTGTTTTGTTGGAGAATTTGCTGAAAGCACGAGCAATAAGAGCAAGTCCCTGATTCAACGTATTAAAGTCATCATCGTCATCATCATTGGAGTTGGAATAGTACACAGCATCGTTGTTGTTTGACGGAACAAGTTGAGTAGAAGAATCTTGTGGAGATGAATCATAAGGGATCATTTGGGTCGAGGTGGAAGATTGTGGATAACTGAAGTAGTTCTGCTCTTGAACATATGCATGATTTGACATTGGTGGTGGAGCATAGGGAGATTGAGCTACGAGAGCCAAAGAATTTGGTGTTGGTGTGGGTGTGTATCCTCCTCGTAGAGCTCGATCTTTTTCCACTTCAGGTTCATGGTGTTTCAGAAAATCATACAACAAACCATATGGAGCATCATGAAGATTCTTCGTTTGACGAACAAATGTCACATATTTATGCCAATCAGGGCCAAGACTACCAACAAATTTGGAGTTCACAGCGATCCTCGGTACTGTGATTTTATGACGTTCCAGATCATTAACCACATTTGTGAAACGATGATAGTAGGATTCAAGTGTCTCTCCTGGTTCAATTGTGATGTCAGTGTATTCCATGTAGAGTTTGGATTCCATGTCATCTTTGTTCAGTTGAGTGCCTTCCATAAGGAGATGAATGTGTTCCCACATAGCTTTGGCTGTTTTCTGAGCATCGACACTTCGATAGATCGGATTAGGTATACCTTGAAGTATATAAGCCATTGCATACTGATCAGCTTCACGATGTAGTTTCTGTTCTTCAGTGAGTGCAGATTCTGGAAGGGGTCTATCACCAGGAGGACGTGGAGGATCAGCATGTGGATCACCAGCTTCAAATCTAGTTGGCCACTCAAATGGTCCTTCAAGTATCACTTGCTTCAAGAATTTCCCATGAGGTTTCTTTAGTTCAAGAAATCGTAAGAATCGACTCGACCATTGAACATAGTTCCCAGGTGTAAGCATTGGAGGTGTTTCAAGTGATCCTACCTCATGTCGGGATTGCTGAGTTGTAATAACTTCACACATTCTGTCAAACCAGTGAGGTTGTTTGGAGGAAAACTGAGTGTTTTGTTGTGACATCTGATGTGGTTGTTGTTGAGGAATGATCTGATGTTGTTGCATCATTAGGTAATGATGTAGTGGATTATACGTTTGTTTTTGAGAAGGTTGTAGATACAGTGGTTGCTGATGGTTTTGTTGTTGTTGATACTACTGATGTTGCTGAGGATAAGAGTGAGGGAAGTAGTAATTAGGTGGTTGAGACATCTTAAAACACTTGTGTAGAAATGGATCTTTGTAGAAGATTGAAATGCTCGTTCCTTTGATGAAGTCCAAAATCCTTGGGGTAAGTAGAATTCTTACGCGTAACTATAATCTTACGCGTAAACTGTTAGGTTATGCGTAAAGAGTAGGTTTAGGCGTAAACAAAAAGTTTAGGCGTAAGTTTCCTCTTTACGCGTAAGCTTAGGCTTAGGCGTAAGTTTAGACTTATGCGTAAGGTTTAAACAACCAAACAAATCTTCCAAACTTATCCAAGCTTGAAAGATATTCGAAGTCGAAATAATCCACTAACTTATCCAAGCTAGGGAAGTACTGAGTCACCGGAACACAAGGAGAAGATCTTTGTTGAAGGTTAAGCGTAGAATCTGAAACTTACGCGTAAGATAAACTTAAGCGTAAAGTTTAGGCGTAGGATCTGTCTTGTGCGTAGGAATTCACACTTACGCGTAGAAAGAGACTTTACTCGTAGGTTTTAAGGCGTAGACTTCCAAGTAACGCGTAAAAACAGGGTTTTGAACGGAGTTACGCGTAAGAAAAGGGTTTTAGGCCAAAATTTATGCGTAAAAAGGAAAAAAAGTACTGTTGACAGCTTTAGAATCGTACTGTTCACCAAAGTTACGCGTAAACTGGTCAGAAACTTGAAAAATCTCAAATTTTTGAAGAAAAAATGCTTAGAAATAAGGTACTTTTGATCAAATAACTTCACCAATACTTAGAAAACATTAACTATTGAAGATTTTGCTACCAAAAACAAGTTTTCCAATATCAAAGAAGCTATAAAACCTTAAAAAACCTTAAAAAATCACAACTTTATGCAAAAACTAAGCTTCAAATCACTATATCAACCTTGAAACTTGTCCAAGCTTCAAGATTTGAGTGAAAGAAACAAAGAAAAATGCAAAAAGATGAAAAATAAGCACCAAATTCCCACGTTAAATCAAAGAAACACACTTCAAACTCTAGTAGGCGAATGATACCACTTGTTAGGTCACCATTTAGTAAACACAAGTATGATATAGAAAGAAGTAAGATGAGAATGAGAGATGGTTGATTATGAGACAATATGAAAAGTGAAAGAGCAAGAGTTTCCTTAAGATAATCAAATAACCAACAATATGAATGTTTACATAAGCTTACTATTTATAAGGAAGGAGTTAGGGCAACACTCCCTTCCTCCCTTATCTCTTAAATTCGTGGGCTTTCAAGCCCATAGGGCTTTAACACATAAGCCTTGTAACATGAAACTTAATGAAATAAATACTAAAGCAACCTATTACAAAAGGCAATGACCGAGACTTGACTAAATACAAAAGTATGATCCCAACACTATTCTTTCAACAACATTCACAAAGTCATTAGGCCCTAGGTCCTTATTTGAATACAAGGCGGTTGCTTGGTCACTAAATGCATGTTCGAGTTCAATCTTAATCAACCTATTAAGCTCTCTAAGCTCCCTAATCTCACTCTCAATTTGTTCACGTAACACAGCCACTTCTCTAGGGGAAAGGGGTGGATTCGCGTTTTCCATAATGGTCAATGGAATAGTCAATGAGTTTAATTTACTAACAAAGGCACAAAGAAATGAGATAGACTAAAGAAAACCTAAAAATAAAAATAAAAATCTTACTAGAAAGGAATCTAGCAAGTAGACCTAATAAAAAGAAATTCTAACCTAGACAATAACTATTCCCCGGGCTGCGGCACCAAAAACTTGATGCGTGGGAATCGCAACAGGCTTTACCTCTCGAGGGATCTCGAGAAGCTTACAACCCCCACCAGGCAATGTACCTGATCGTTGTAGTATAGTATAGTGACAAGTACCGGGGGATTGATCGTTCAGCTTAGGAATAGTGTCGCTAGGATTAGGAAGCCTAAATACTAGTTCTAAAGGTGAGGGATGATTATTTTTTGTGTTTTTATATTTTATGGAAAGCAATTAAAATCTCGGGATTTGAAGGATTTGGGCGGAATTAGTTGCTATTCAACTAACCCAATACTACAATGCAATCAAAATAAAATACTAAAAATGAAAATAAGCTAAATTATACTAAGGTTGTGAGCAGTAATTGGAGAAAATGTGTTTACTTAGATTTCACTACTCCCTAGATATCTTTTACACGTTAATTACTTGTTATAATTGCATGGATGCCGGATCGTATTCCTTAATACCATTCATGGGGTGTGTAGGTTCGAAATATTTTGTTGATTATATAGATTGGGAGGTCTTGGATTGTGGAAGTATAATATAAACATGGTTAACAAGTTAGAGAGAGAGAGTTGAGAGTGGGAACTCTAGAGAGAGAAAGTGAAAGAAAAATAAATTGAATGATTAGAAGTTCCAACCCTCTCCACATGTGGAGAGGGGTATTTATAGTTTTCTACAAAATGCCCACATCCGGGCTGTGGATCAGGCATACAGTGGGTAAAGACCCGTCCTTCTTCCACGGTGTTACTTAAATTAAACTAATATCTAACTAACTAATAAAAAAACTACGAGCTAACTTAATGCTATTACAATAATCAGGTGACCGAGACTTTTACAGGAATATTTGTATTCCTAAATATCTCCCCCTAAGCGAGGTCACCTTTGAAATTAAGCTCTTTGGTCTTTGATGACATCTTTGTATCTCGTAGCCTTTTGATTCTTCATAGTAGAGATCTTTGTGCTTTAAGTGGAAGACTCTAGATGACACCTTCAATGTGATGGATGATCTTTGGAAATAACATCAGCTGCATCATCCAAAAGAATGTTTGAAAGTCATCTTAGAGTAGTAACGTCTCCATGTGATATGAATCTCTTTGTGTTGGCATGCTCACACTTTTCAGGATCATGATCTTCTTCATCAGAGTTGAGGAAGCACGGTTGAAGCCCATTCAATGATCATGATATCTTATGAGTTATGAAGTTGAAGTGTGAGCATATGTAGATGGATCTTTTCAGCAATCACCCGCAACCGTTAGAAATTCCTGCAAGTAGACAGTTAGCAACAAATCATCCGGTACTTATAGGTTTGGAATTAGAGATTGTCAACAGCATAGTGTGAAAACTCTCTCTAATCCTTACCAAGACCGTTCCTAATCGAAAACCCACAGAGGGCTTTTTAAGATCGTACCGTAGTATATCAACGATTAGGTGAGTCGCTGGAGATCACTCCACGACTGTTGACCATTTGAAACCACCGCGACCACTAAGCGTAATCCACGAGGAATTACCGAAGTGACCTGCTTTTAAGGCTGCTTGATGTTGACCCTGGCAGGAATTTCCATTCAATCATTGGGAGTTACTAACGCAACATCCCTCATAAATGTTCAGGCAGATTGATAAGATCTGCGTAGGACTCATAAGTTTACCACTGGTGTCCTTCATGTTGAACAACCAGGGTAGAAGTAGCACGTGTTCCTATGAGATCTTTTTATGTATCTCGAGGCTCTAGACTCAATAAGTGCATTTGGTTTTCCTATGCGGAGATTAGGGAGAGGTCTCCTACTTCAATATCAACCATCTCTAAGAGATGAGTCGATAGATTACACCGGTTCCCCGTGAGAATGAAACAAGTTCTTTTAAGATAACTTGAGTAGTTAGAAGGTTTAGTGTAGTGCGTCACTGGGTCAATGACGACTTGTCTTCAATACCAATGTAGCCTTAGCAACAATTAGTAGATTATGAATTGAACCCGGTTTCTGCCCTAAGGTTGAAAAATTGGAGGGATATTTCTTTTCACCCTTTCATATTTCATTTCTTTTTCATTCTTCAACCCCTTCTTTCCCCATTCTCACAATTCTCCTTTTTTCATGATCATACCTACGGACTTTCTAATACTATCTATTCGGTATTGTCCATGGGTAGATCCCTCCGGCTCTGGCGGATCATAGGACGGTATTCCTAACCTTAGCCACCTTATAACTTCATGACTATCCTATGTTGCCATACACCAAATCATTGAAAATTCTCTCAACGTGTTTATGATTGAGAAATACATTTTGTTAACACATTGAGAGTTTTATCATTTTCAAATGCTCCCCCTTAACATGTGCTCATATGTATGGATTTGAAAATTTGCACATGTCGGGAAGAGTTGCACTTTTTGAATTGATCTACCTTAAATGATCATGATCGGGCATTCGAGACACGCTTACATCACTAGATAAACTAGCTTGAAGTTATTACCCGGCCCGATCAGGTTCACTCAAGGTTTCTCGAAACGGTACATTCTACTTAAACTAGTCCTCTTCGAGACACGCTTACATCACTGGTTGAACCAGCTTGAAGTTATTACCCGTCCAGGACTAGTCCTTTCGATTCAGGACATTAGTGTTTCATCAATTCATGAGTCAAATCTGAGTCTCGATCTCGTAAGATGCAAGGATCCTTTTTCACAAACCATTTGCTCCCCCTCAAAATGTGCATTGATATAACAAAGGAGTTTAGCACATAGGGAAGAGCATATATTTGGGTTTTGGTTCAAAACATCACATTTTAATCAGTTTTTTATATTTAAATCACATCTTCTCCCCCGATCAAAAATTTCAAACCAATTGAGATTTGTGATCCCAAGTGATTTAAATAAGTTTAGAGATTTTGGGAGAAAGATGCGTCATATTTTAAGAAGGACTGATTTTGAGACGACACTTAAGCTCCCCCTCAATCCTTGAGGGAGTATGTTATGTGTTAGGGATGATGAGTTTATAAATGATGTAGAGTTTAGCAATAAACTCATGAAAAATTCATATACTAACACATAACACTTGCACTTAATCCACTTGTAGTGAAGCACAAAGATCATTGTTTTGATGATGTATAGTTTTTGAAATCATTCTCCCCCTCAATCGATGACACATTTTAAAATTAAACATTTTGCATAAAGCATTAATTTTTATAGCATCGATTGAGTGGTAATTTTAAACAACTCTTCAGGTTTGTTTGATCTTCAAAAACCATGGTACCACCAAGTTTGGAGCAAATACTTTCCCGAAGAATCTTTGAAGGAAAAGTATTTGAGATGTAAAGAAGATTTCTCTTCTTTTGCCAGAAATGATGCACTTAATCGTACATCAGATCGAAAAGGCACGAATATAAAGTAATTCATGCCTTTGTTAGGAACAGTCGTCTTTATGGCGACGAACTTTCCCCAATACTAAGACCGGGTTGCTATCTGAAGTAATAGCAAACCATAATATAAAGTCCGGGTTGCAGCCTGAAGTGACTGTAAGCCATAATTTTAAGTTCGGGTTGTAGCCTGAAATGACTACAAGCCATTGTTTGAAGTTCGGATTACAGCCTGAAGTGACTGTAAGCCATATTTTTGAAGAATATTTTGAGGAACGACATGTTTTAGAAAAAACTTTATTTGAAACCGAAAAACTCTTGCTCAAGCATATGTATGATTCCGTGTCATTATTGAATGACATTTCTAGAAACGTACATAATATTGATTACACAAGAGACATGTCGTGAGAAGAATATTTTTGTATTTTTTATGATTTTTCAGATTTTTATGGTTTTTGTAGGTTTTATATTTTTCTATTTACGTATTGGTATAAGATATGTACAAAGGATACCAAACCAAAATCATTACTCCTCAGCTTCCAGACTTTTCTCCGCTTCCATCATTTGACATGCTGAAGAGTAACGTGAGCACATTTAACCAGGGATTAATTCAGGCATTACACTCTCCCCTAATTAGTGCTCTCCCCCAATCCTGACAACCTTTCTGATGAACACCCACAATAGAAGGAAGACTTTGGACGAACACCCATAATATGAAGAGGTCATTTGATAACCAAATACATGCCGTCTTTAGTCTTCTAATCACATAGCGGAGAATGTAGAGAAGACAGTAGACACGACCTACTTCAAGATTGCCCAATATGGAGGAACAGAATACCAACCATCTTCATCTCACCAAATGCCTTCCAGTAACCTTACATATAACCCACCAGCCCGCAGCGCACACATGAGACGATAACACCCAACCGAGAATAAAGAATAGACTGACGACTCGACCTTCTTCAGTCTTTAGTATAACACCAAAGTAATAAGTTGAACCACTGATCATCTATAGAATGTATCCATCCTTGGATATTAGGCCCTGATCACGTAGACCTGTTGTGCGTCCTTGATGTACACATTATCTCTCCCCTGATGGTTACGATTAATCATACCATGACGTAACAGTGAAACGTTAATACCAAGGTGACAAGTTGAACCACTGATCATCTCTGCGGCTTTTCAACACCGGAATACACGATTAAGCCCGATCACATGAACCTTTTGTGCGTCCTTGGTGTACACATTTCTCACCCCCATGATGGTTATGATTAATCGGAATCATCATCATTATGTGTACATGTAGCCTGATGACGTATACATGAAGCATTGACTAGAAACCCTTTGTTACGGATTGAATCAGCCCGTGAGACTATGTCGATTAGCATTCCATGACCATGTTCTTCAACACCTTGATAGAGAGGAAGAAGTAGTGTTGGAGAACCATGCATACCATGACCATGTTCTTCAACACCTTAATAGAGAGGAAGATGTAGTGTTGGAGAACCATGGTTTGCACGACTCTTGAACTGACGTATTCAGGAGTCGTATGACCATTTCTCAATCATCATCCAACATGTAGATTAATATTCACCCTTCCCCCCCCCCCCTCAAAAATTGCATATGCCAGCCAACTGCAATTTTTGATGATTGAACTAGTGAATATGAATACCATCAATGGTAGGAAGCTCCACTTGACGGTTCTTGAGGACTGACATGTTGTTTATTCACCCTTCCCCCCCCCCCCCCCTCAAAAATTGCATATACCTGTCGAATGCAAGTTTTGGTTGAATAAGTGAATAATAGAATACTCCAATATACGCCGATCCACTTGAAAACAGAATAAGCACGGAAAGAGCATGAACATGTTGATGAGAATGGCCATAAATAAGAAGATTCCTCTTCTTTTGAAGATAAAGTGCACTGAATCGTACACCTTTCTTTTCATTGATGAGCGGGGCCTGAAGAGTTGTCAGCAGACGCCATAATGTTGAAGTACGAGGCCTGCACTGAAGTGTACAGACGTCATCTCTCTCTTTTCTTCTACTCTCTTGCAAACTCGTTACCAACCCCATTATCATTCTGTCGGATATATGTCGTGACTACTGATGGAGAGAAACCCAATATGATGAACTTGAGACCGAAGTAATATGACCCGAATTTGTGACTTAAACTTGTACTAATGCGAGACAAAGAGAGGTGTAGAGACTTCGTGCAACATCGAATCCCTAAGTAGTCTATACTCTTCAACCAACCAACCATCAAGTATAAGATGTACATCACCTCTTGGATATCCACAACTTCATGTGACACTGAGCACTACAACGTGACTCCTTAAAGTGATAGTTATTTTGCAATAGAGAGAAAGAAAAAATAACTAGATATCCAAGTCCTTGTCGTTGTATTGAAAGCTCGAACAAGGATCTCGAAGAATCTTCATCCAACCTCCCCGATATCTTCAGATACTAAGTACACGCACCCATGAAATTTCACTTCAATCTCAAATAAATAATACTGAACTAACCCCGTAGTCACATCTTGTCAATTCAATGCCTCAATCCAGCCATTTGTGATGTTATGGCTGAACTTTGATAATGGTTTTAACCTGACCATGGTCAAGATCACATAGCCCATCATCACGGGATTTTACAAATCTATAGTTTAAACCGAGAAATAAGTTCTTTCGCGGGATTTTACAAAACCAAGAAGAAACCGTGAGACAGAAACATGTTGAGTGTGGCATGACTGATTTGGTTATGGCAAACATCAGTTTGGGTTAAGAATATCATGTGAGAATTACAGATCACATCACACTTTTAAAGTCTTTGTCCAATTAACCAACCTCGAACACAAACAATTTTGACCACATGATGAAGGAACCCGATATACCAATCTTGAAAATGAAGTAGAATTACTCAAATTTGTTACCTAAGCTTGCATTGTTGTTGGAAGAACGGTGTAGAGAATTTGTGAACCATGCAAATCTCTAAGTACTCAATACTATCTTGACAAAGTATGAGACAATCATCACCTCTTGCGATTATCCACAACGTCATCTACGTGTGACACTGAGTACAATAACGTAACTCCTTTAAGTGATAGTTAACCAGGTCTTCAACCATCCACCCCGACTTCTGGAAACTAGATAACCCAAGTATTCAATATGCGCGAGCAAGTTATCATTGAAATCCTGCATCCAACCATCCCCGATTTCAAGATAAAATAGGTAAACTCTTTCGTGAAATCCAACTTCACCCTCAAGCAAGGGATACCAAATTAGTATCGTGATCATTAGCTTCGTGATCATTTTGTGCGGTTGAGCAATCAAAGTGAGAAGAAACATGCGCAAATTCTTAGGAGTGCCCATGACTCATAGTCAGTCCAATCAAACATAGCTGTCTGACCCAGCTGCTTGAATATCATCCGAAACAGTCAACATCTCAATATCTTCAAACGGGATTCTACAACTTATGTGACCTAAACCGAGAAATGTTTCTTTCTAGGGATTTTACTAAAGTCAACAAAAGAAACCGGAAGATATATTCAGCAAGTTAAACTTAGAGAGAGATGCCGGATGAGTCACAATTCGCACTCTAGAGACTGACCCACTGAATCCTGAATTGTTGAGGCCGGAACTGCAAAGATTCACACTATAGGAGACGGAATCGCTAGGAAACTTGCGCAAATTCTCCCCCTCAAAAAGGACATGCAATGACCTTTTTGCCAAAAAAAACTGAAAGTCTGTGATAGTCGTGAATTTGACATGCGCAAAGCAGATACATGAAAGTCTGTGCTTGTAGTAACACCTTGCTGGACTCCTCATCAATGATTTAGTAGATTAATGATTCATTGAAGTTCGGAATATGCTAGACCACTGGATGAAATGTGCTTAACTATAGAGTGAGTAAAGGGTTAAAGCACGTCTCTAAACAAATCACCTCCTGTCTTTAAGTCTGACCATCTCTTGAGAAGTTCTTGTACTACAATCCCATTAGAAGCTTGAGAAACAACAATCTCTTGATGAAGCATGATAAAGGACAAGTTAGAGACTTATACTTGCATTAAAATCGTGATTTAGAACCTATATTGAGCACAACAACGTAACTCCTTTAAATATAGGAAGTGATATATACCCAACCTTCCATCCTTAATTGTATATATCCACTTCTTGAACATCCAAGTCTAATCACCTTAAATACACTCGAGCAAGGCTCACCAAACATCGTGCGTCCATCCACCCCGAGATGTTTGTGACACTAAGTATACCAACCCGTGAATTAACACACCAACCAAGTCACCGTAATTTCCCAATTCCTGCTGTTCTCGAAGCACAAACTTATCCCGAAGATAATAGTCAGATCTCGTAAGTTTTAATATGTCAAAAACCAAGTCCAGCCTATCGAATCTTTAGCGGGATTTTCAAAAAAAATCAAGAGTAACCGCGAAATTAACAAGAACATCTAAGGGTGAGTTGCAATACTAATCTTCAAAACTTAAGTCAACGAAGTCAAGTATTAACTTGATCAAATTGCAGCAAGTCAAGTTGCAGATTGAAAAATCGCAACAAGTCAAATTGCAGACAACCAAATTGCAATACGTCAAATCGCAAGTATTAACTCGCAACATCAAATCGCAATTGGTCAAATTGCAATCAGTCAAGTCGTAACAAATCAAAACGCAATTTGACGAACCGCAATTAATCAAATCGCAAGTTGTCAACTGTAAATCAAGTCGCAAAAATTAAATTGCAGGCTCACTCAAATCATAGGCATCCACAATGCAGACAAACTTAAAAACTCTGTAATCACGTCGATATATATATACCCCAAATACTAGCTGTGAAAAAATGAGAAACTGTTGGATTGGTAAATCATTAGATGGTTGTTTGATGAACTTGATGGTTCTTGTTGTAGTTCAACTTATATAAAGATGCGAGTTAACCGCAAACTTGAACTAACCGCAAACTTGAGCTAACCACAAACTTGAGCTAACCACAAACTTGAACTAACCACAAACTTGAGCTAACCACAAACTTGAGCTAACTGCAAAGTTGAACTAACCACAAACTTGAGATGAGATAACCGCAAACTTGAGATAACCGCAGACTTGAGCTAACCGCAGACTTGAGCTAACCGTAGTTGACCAAAGCTAACCGCAGTTGACCAAAGCTAACCGCAGTTGACCAAAGCTAACCGCAGTTGACCAAAGATAACCGCAGTTGACCAAAGCTAACCGCAGTTGACCAAAGCTAACCGCAGTTGACCAAAGCTAACCGCAGTTGACCAAAGCTAACCGCTGTTGACCGAAGCTAACCGCAGTTGACCAAAGCTAACCGCAGTTGACCAAATCTAACCGCAGTTGACCAAAGCTAATCGCAGAATAGAGACAAAACAGTCACTTTCGTCCTTTTTCGTCTTTTTCCTGTTTTAGAGTTAATCTCAACCAAGAAACAAGCTAATCTCAACCAAGAATCATGCACTAAATCACATCAAACATCAACCAAACAACTAATTCAACCAACCCAAGTGAAAAGTTAAGAACTACTAACACCTCAAAACACAACAATACCACCAAATCATCAACAACACTTCAACCAAAAAATCAATTCGAGGTGATTGATTGAAAAATATTTCGAACCCAAAAATCAAGCCACAAATTTGAGCACCAACAATCCTAGGATGAAACCTTGGCTCTTGATACCAATTGTAGGTTCGAAATATTTTGTTGATTATATAGATTGGGAGGTCTTGGATTGTGCAAGTATAATATAAACATGGTTAACAAGTTAGAGAGAGAGAGTTGAGAGAGTGGGAACTCTAGAGAGAGAAAGTGAAAGAAAAATAAATTGAATGATTAGAAGTTCCAACCCTCTCCACATGTGGAGAGGGGTATTTATAGTTTTCTACAAAACGCCCACATCCGGGCTGTGGATCAGGCATACAGTGGGTAAAGACCCGTCCTTCTTCCACGGTGTTACTTAAACCAAACTAATATCTAACTAACTAATAAACAAACTACGAGCTAACTTAATGCTATTACAATAATCAGGTGACCGAGACTTTTACAGGAATATTTGTATTCCTAACAGGGTGGCATATATAACTCCCCAATTCTATGAGCTCTTATCTCCTCCTACACCATGCCCAGCACAACTATAGGGATTGTAAACAGTGGCTCATGCATTAAATACAACCAATAAAGACCTAGTACGCCTCGGTTCATGTTTCTTAAGACGTTCAAGCATGTTACCATTTGGAGATCTGCCATTTTTCTTAAGCCTAACATATAAAATCATTCATCCAAAACAAGAATAGACAAGTAATCAACACATAATCAACATCTAGGTTTCATTAGATCTAAGCAAACACAAGAGAGATCTAGCCTAGCATAATGGAATTGAGACAAGAACAAGATATAAACAACCAACACATAGACATATTGATTGAATTAGAAGAACACTTATCTCAATTACAATGCAAGGTATCAAGGGTTTGGAACCCTTGAAAAACCTGTAAAAGTTGCACCAAAATCGTACTTAGGGTTTCTCCAAAACTTCTCCCTCTTAATGTGTGAAAATTAGAAAATTATATATAGAAAAATAGGTCTGACGGCGTCAAGAAAAACAATGTGACGCTGTTACCTCGCCGCCAAAACTCTTCTCGGACTGCCTAGATCCACTTCTGACGCCGTTAAGACTTATACATTTCCAGGCCGTCATGACTCTTTTACTCTTGATGCTCTTCCTACGTGACGCCGTCAATTCTGTTCTGGACCGTCATGGAAATTCATGAGATTTACTCTTGACGCCGTCAAGATTTTGCTCTTGACGCCGTCACCTACTGTTCCCAGCTTGGAAAATTAAGACTTTGGCGTTTTCTTCACTTTTATGCTCCAAAAACGTCCGAATTGCTTCCTTTTCCAGATTTCACTCCCAAAGTACCTAAAATCACAAAAGGAACGATTTAGGGCAATATTTGATCAAATAAATTCGGATTCGGGCTTAAATGACCCCCTAAAAACGGATCATTTTTCGCCTCATCAACACCTCTCGGTACTTTTAGAGGGAACTGGATTCAAGATGGGATTCGAACGTGCATTTGCAACACTCTTTGGTCAAGTTGTTGAGGATTTCACTGAGACAATGATTCTCACATTAGATCAACTACAACAACAACTTGACCAAGGAAAATCTTCCAAAATGCAATCCATGGCTGCCCTTTGTGTGATCAACAAACAACTCCAAGTGTTCTTTGATTCAAAATTCACTCTGGAGTATGACCATTATAGTGAGATGACGAAAAAGTGCTTTGCTGATCACACGGGAATTGAGGTTGACACGTTCAGAGATACACTACTCCAACTCATGGGTAATGTGAAGATGTTCATTAAGGAAAGAGCACATCACAAACAGATGCATGTCGAGAAGGTGAAGGCATCTCTGGTGGAATCATGTGAGGGTACTGGTGATTCGGGTAATGCATCGGATGTTGGGTCAGTTGTCACGATATGCAAAGGATCAGAGACAGATAAGCTTGACACTACCAGCAGTTCAGTGACTCCTATCACATTTGACATGGATCCAGATTTTGTCACAACTCGTAATTTTCGGTCATTTTCTAAACCTCGACAATTTACTATTCACAAGTTACTATTCATCATTTACTATTCATCGATCACTATTCATCGTTTTCGAGGTCAATTCGACATTCTGAGAAGCGTTCAGAAATTTTACTATTCACTTGACACTATTCATTTCCGGAAGAAATATCACTATTCACGTGCATTACTCATTTCATCGTAAACATAGTTTACGGGTATTCAAAATTCGCGTAACCGTATTGGTTCAGGAGCGAATTCATGCATTATCATTTGGGACATTTCGTACAGACTAGAAATAGTCTGCATATCCTCATTACGGCACTTGCATACTATTCCACTCGTAGGATAATTAAATTAATACTTTTGGTATAATTAACTCTTACGTATAATTATTTCTATATAAACGATAACAAACGATCAATAATGTGACTAACACGTCCGACACTCCCGACTATGATCCTAATATATTTTTATATTCATTTTAATAATATATAAATTATATTATTAATTTACCCGGTGTTTTGGAAATTTATTTATTTCATATCGTGCGTCTAATTTAATTTCGACGGTTTTCATAAAAATTAAACAATAATCACCCGAACTCTCCGTACTTGTACCCGACATATTTTTACAATTTTTACGACCTTATTATGTCCCGAATAACTTCAATAAAATTTATTTCTAGCAAACCCGGTACCCGATTATACCTAAACTAACTAATAACAACACAAACTACACTACACTTCCTAATTAAATCAACAAACACCTTCCCCCTTTCTCCTCCTTCCATGACCGCCCCCCCCCTCCTAGCCTCCTCATGTGCTTAAACCACACCAACCAAATTTAATGCTCACCAAACTCTTGTCTCTAAGTATAAATTACACCATTTCATCCCATTTTCTCACAATTATCATCCAAGTGCAAGTAAACTTTTTTTTTTCTCTCATTTTCTCTCTTGTGTAAATCGACCTAGGGTGATCAAGAAGCAAGAACAACAAATTTTCCAAGATCTAGGTGTAAACTTGTTCACTTAGTCATCCTTGTTGGAGTTTTGAAATAGAAACTCAAGGATTAGTAGGTTTTTCATCATCCAAACTCCCTAAACCTTCAAGTAAGTTAACAAACTCATTTTTATAACTTTTCCAAGTTTATACAAGATCCATATGGTTTTTATACTAGATCTACATGCATATGTTATTTATACCACTTTATTTTATAAACTTTTAACTTTTGAACCTTAGAAAGTGATTATAGTTAGATCCTTGTTAGATCCACTTGGTTTGTGATGTTTAGGAACCCATGACACCCTAAGAATGTGTATGGTAGGATTAGATTAGTTTTGTGGTGATTGAAAGTGGTTTAGTTGAAGTTGGAACAAGTTTGAAACTAGGAAAATGATTTTTGAAACAATAGAAATACCTACTGTCCCTATTTTTAATTCGTGGGAAAATCAGTAGATGGTGGTTAATTTTTGACCAAATATTTAGAAAATACTTTCAAAAACGAAACTTTTGGCGAAAGAACGGATTAAAACGAGCTTATAACGAAGGAGATATGATTTTTGTAAATTTAACGACGAAAACTATTTCCTGAAAAACTGCATGCTGTTTGGAAATTTTCGACGGACAAATAGAAGTGTTAAACGTAACCTAGAGGAGCCGAGTTATCAAAAATATATTAGTACTTACTAAAACGAATCCGTGGACATAAAGAACGAGGAAAATGAACTTAAAACGACCAAGTTATACGCGTTTTAACATCGTCAAAACTATATATATATATTTGGTCACAAATAAAAATAATAACTTACGCACTAAATGGTATATTTTCTAGAAATGTTACTAAGGACTATATTCTTAACAAATGAATACGTACGATCCAATAGAATATTTATACGAATTAACGACGTTATTTTAAGGTTTTCGATACGAGGAATATAACGCTAACATTTTTATACGATATATTACGACAAGTTATATACTTCTATAATTGGACTTATTTTTCCTAAGTATGGAAACTATTTTACTATGACGACAACTAGTATTTCCAAATTACGAGTGGTATAGGTATCATGTGCATGTGCATTCATTACATCACGGCATGATCTAAATTAGATCACGATTATTCATTTAGGTTGCGGCTAGTGTTCGCGCCTCATTGTCCCGATTGCTTTACCATCGTTGTACCATCTTTGTACTATCACTCCAGGTGAGTTCTTATAGCCCCGTTTTTAGTACTTATTTGATTTTAAATCCCACGGGGGAGAATACATTGCACAATTATTTTTGTACATGCCCAAGTATTAAATTCCATACATTGCTTAAGTTGTTAGTACTATCACTTCAAGTCCCCTTTATTATCATGGACCGTTAATTATATTGCCAAGCGAGAGTGAGTGGATAGATCTATCGAGGGTGACGCCTCCATTCGTGTTTGGGTTGCTCCATAAGGAAAACGAATGCATTTCATGTCTGAATATTTAGAGTGCCTGATAAACACTCCTTTGGGGCCAATTTTAGTACGTCGAGCTTCGGTGCCATGAGCTTAAGAGACAATGTAGCACTTTTGACATTTTAGTACTTTACTTTATACTTGTGGTTATTGTACATACGATTTAACTTATAAACCTATGATTATTCACCAACTTTATGTTGACCGTTTATCGCAAAGTATTTCTCAGGTTATTAAGGTAGCTCATGTTGCATACATTTGGACCTTCATGGAGTCGCGGAATCGACGCGTCTCACCATATTTTCTGCACTTATGAAACGTTTGATCTTGTTGAACTTATTTTAACTATATTGGCAAACTCTTTTGGGACCTAAGCTTTGCAAACTCTGAATGTTTTAATGATCAAACGCTGTATTTTCTAAACGACACTTTAGGTCGTTCAATATGACTGTAACTATGGTGCTATGACCGTCACCCCCAGGTATTCCATTCCGCTGCCATTCAGGTAAATTGGGGGTGTGACAGATTGGTACCAGAGCTAAGGTTATAGCGAACTAGGATGTATCTTGGACCCTATACTATAACCACATCATCATAGCATCTCATCATTTCATCATAGGTGCATATTCACTATACATGTTGTTTTACGCACACACTGTTCGAGTTATTCATACCCATACTCATATATATATATATATGATTATTTTGACCTGGTTCACAAGTGACATGTCTTCAGATACCCACGCCGTTATCCTTTCGTCGGATTCCGACATTGAAGATGCCTTGTCATCTTCCACTACCATGATACCACCAGCTGTACTTACACCACTATTAGCACTATTGAATTGTCATAAGAGCAAGGTTCCCATTCAACCTATACATAGAATGCCATTTGGTAGAGTATTCAGACTTAATTTTAATGGACTTATTAGGATGCTTATTACAAGGGGAAATAGCATGTTTTCTTTCCTTCACTAGTAGGACGCTTACTACTTAGGCACTACCACCACCGTTGGTTACTTATTACACTGTTGGTCGTCCCATAGTGCGTACTTCGGCTTTACCTCTTAGATGTCGCGAGATAGCGCGAAAGAGGGTAGTATTCCATTCACTATTATCACCATTATCTCCTAACTCATCACTGGGATTTCATCGTCATCAATGTTATTCTCATCCTTTAGGATACCACCATTGTCAGTTTCCTTTTCCATTTTCACTTGCCATGAATTAGATAACGCCTTGTGGATAATACCAAGAATTACGGACTCAACAGGAACATCCGCAAGTTCCTCAAGAATGGCTTAGAATCTACACTATCTAGGACTTGATCGATGCACAACTTCAGACACTGCTTCAGGACTATCCCGACCTTATGATGCCGTAAAACCTGATTTCACCTAGAAGGACTACAGGAAGTCTTTAGACTAGACTTATATCTTTACTAGCTTTTACTATTATCCTAGCCACGAGAGGTGTGGCATAGTTCGAAGAAACTTGTGGTATTTTGAGTGTTGTACAACGGAATCACCAAGTGTTGACTCTACCATATGGATATGGTTGTGCTATCTATGATATGGGTCCATATAGACCGAAACTTTCATGTATTATATTCATGTGTTATGAATATGATGATTTTTATTACATATAGATTCTCATGGACTCTTATGATTTGATGGAAATAGATTTAAGCAAACAACTCCAGGCATGACGCAAGCTGCTGTTGGACAATCCATTGCCAGGAACGTAACTACCGCCCTCACCAAGGAACTTACTCACGTGGAATTTATGGGTTGTAATCCCTCCTCCTTTAGCGGAAATGTAGACACAAAGGAATTTCTCAAATGGTTCGAAGAATTAGAAACAATCTTTCAATGTGGCGACTGCCGTAAGGAAGACAAAGTTAAGTTCGCCACTTGCACTTTTCAGGAGCATGCCCAGAAATGGTGGACTAAGTATGTTCAGGTAGTAGGAGTTGATGCTGCTTACTCACACTCTTGGGAGAAACTAAAAAGGATGATGAGTTTGAAGTTCTGTGTGAAAAGCGAATTGCAAGCAATCGAACAGGAAACACTAAACCTTACCATGGTAGGAGATGATGTTCTCAAGTATACTGCTTATTTTTATGATTTTGCTCGACTAGGCTCTGCAATGGATGAACCGGAAAGCAAGAAACTTGAAAGGTACATCGGAGGACTTTCTCCTGAAATTCGTATGTTGGTCAACTCATGGGAACCTGATACCATGCCTGCAGCTATCGGAATGGCGATCGAAGCAAAGAAACATATAGCCCGCACCAAGAAATCAGGAAACAATAGTGACAATAAAAGGAAGTGGAACAACAACCGAGGTGAGAATGCCACACAAGGACCACGCAAGAGACAGGGAGTTGCTAAACCCTATGCTGCAGGTCTAAATGAAAGGAATGATTACCTGGGTATTTTACCTAAGTGTGAAGAGTGTCAACATCATCATAACCCAGGCTGTTGCCTGGAACCATGTGACAACTGTAAGAAGGTTTCCCACAAAACCAGGTATTGTAGGTTTCCAATTGTGGGTGATAATCAGAAACCATCAATAACATGTTTTGGCTGTGGTGTAGTGGGACACTTCAAGAGTGAATGCCCAGAGTTGGGAAACCAGAATTGGAAGAAGAAGTTTATGTTTTAATTATGTAAACCGTAGTTGAGCCCTCTAGGGTTGTACTTTCTTTTGGTACTTTCCATAAGTACGTTGATGTAACCTAGTTATATTAAGCACTTTCCTATCTAATGTAATGACTATCTTTAGTTATCTCTGTGATAATCGTAACCTTCGTTTATTCCATTTTCTATTGCAATTGGGCAATTTTCAATCATTTTGTAACATTATACCATTGGCTTATTAGGGATTAAGCCGAGTTAGTATTTGACGGATCAATAGATTATTACCATTCCATAATATTTACCCATGTATCCAATAAACCATTCAACGAGTTTTATTTTAAACTATTTTACTACCTTATGGGGAAATTGTTTTTACCAAATTTCTAAAATAATCCGTTTTGTTACCGTACTATAAACTGATTTTTCCGATATTACGCCAAATATTTACTATTATTACGCGAACCAATTTTTATATTGCTTTGAAAGGAAATATCAGGATACCATTTTTAATAAGAATGCGTTGAACACCATCTAAAACTCTTGAGAAAAGTAATATTATTTTGACTAAATCAAGCATCGCATCATTAGTCCTCAACTATACATAGCCTGATCACCTATGTATACTTCAGGAAGGATTATGCCATGAAGGAAATAGTTACTTTTTAAAGTATTGCTAATAACAATCTTCATTTAAAAGCGTTTTAAACAAGTAAACTCTTTTATAAATGTCTCTTTCTGACAAACTCTCCCTGGATACTTACCCCACCTGTCACCCACTTAGCCATTAAATTGGACTTTCCATTGACTTCTTTAGGAGAGACTTCCCATATCAAGTACTAGGAGGATTCCTCGATACAAGAAAAACAATAAAAGGATTACGGAACTATAATACCTAGACTAAGAAAATTTATAATCCAACAACAATCCTAAGATACCACGAGACCATCCGACTCACCATCTCTGACCTAGTTGTCCAATTTTATTATTCAAAGGTACTAGCTAGACTGAGCTATAGGATCGAACACAATGTGAAGGTATGCTAAGCAACACTATAGAAATAAACAAAGCCTCCTAACCGATACTGTATAGTGTTTTGAGTTAACATGGTCTCATCCATACGCAAACTTCCCTGCAGTGAGTTTACGCCAAGAATGATTGATTTGAATTATGGATATCGATATAGATTCCCCTAAAGCATTATGTTCTCTAGAACTTCTGGATAACCTCACCTATACATCGAGAAAGGCATCAGACTCAAGAATATCTCCCCAGCTACATGTGAAGACAATACGGAAATTCATCGACAAAGTATCAATTGAAACCCTCATTTTGCCAACATGATAAAAATTACAACGATAAACCATCTCAAGACTTAAGTTGGTTGAATACCTAGGCTTGTAGTTTTGCCAGATAATCGCCAATAGACATCATCCAAATATCAAGAACCAAATGTTAGACACCTATGCATTTATGCGAACATTACCTATCCTACTATCTTATCCTTGTTAGTATTTTACTTTTAAATGAAGTCGATTTAAAAATTTGTGTTTATACAAATCACATATCTCGTAGAAAATAATTTTGAATTGCCTATTTTGAATAAATACGATCCTTCTTAGCCAATATTTACTTGAACCACTATACAATGAGAAATATTTAAACATCAAACTTTGGTAAACATTTCTATTCACAACATGTTTGAAAACCGCGTCACATTACATAACTATTGAATTTTGAATCATCAAGAAAACTATTATTTAGTATACCATTTGTTCCATTTTCTATTTTTTTTTATTATTCAGAAAAAGATTTCGACCAAAAACTCAAAAATCGCAAGATAAATTTTGAAAACAAATCACCATACTACATCGCTTATGCATTTAGGGCTTTGTGATTTGACAATAAGGAATATTAGAATATGTGATGAAGGAAATTAGGAGGAACACCATAGAACGATTACAAACGTCAGTAATAGAAACCAAGCACAGTAGGCAAAGAATGACACATGTCTTAGCAATCCATTAGACCAAAACACAAAGAATCAAACATTGTTACCCATATTCTATCTTCTTCGTATAGCGCCGTGTTCGAAAGACGTAACGTTGTGGAATTAGTCACAAGATTTATTGTACCTATTTCAATTGTTCCTGATAAAGGTAATCGAATCACCTTAGACTTCTAACAATCATTTTAAAGATTTCCTTCGGAACCCCAGTTAGATGTAAACACCGCCTATTATCCTCAAACCAATGGTCAGAACGAGAGAACGATTCAAACATAGGAAAGTTGTGCTCAATGAGTGAGCGATTGACTCTAGAAATGGTTGGACTAACCATTTACCATAAATCAGATTCGTTTGCAACGATAGTTATCGCACGAGCATAGAGACTACACTATTTGAGGCACTTTATGGTCGAAGTACCAATTACCCATTTACAGACCGAAATCGGAAAGTTAAATTCACCGGTCTAGGACTAAATTATGGAACAACAAAGGAAATTTCACAAGTCAAGAACCCGTTACAAGAAACGAGAAACTGATAGAGGTTAGGTTGGTACGTGACGCACATCATACGGATTGGGTATCTTTGAACAGCAAACTAACCAGATTCACGTGAGAGAACGAATTAAGTTGAAAGCTTTGCCTTGGAGAGGCATGATACGATTTTGGTAACACGAGAGATTGAACCTTTAAGTATATTGGACCATTTCAGATTCATGTTAGAATCGACCAGCTGACATATAAGATTTGAGTTCTGACAGAGTTCAGCAACATATATTATCCATATTACATGATAAACCTGAAGAAGCACTGATCATCTATTGACGAACCAAGCTCGGAAAAAGCCAAACTCACTATTCCAGTAGGCATTCATGAAATAACCAGAAATTTCCTACAAGTCAAGAATCAATTACAAATTCTATAAGTTGTAAACCATTAAAACTTCAAGTTGGTAACCAGATCATGTTGAAAGTTCTGCCTAGGAAAGGCATGATATTATTCAGAAAATTTGGAAAGTTAAAACCCGATACACACTGGACCACGTAATATTTCAGACTGAGTAGGCCTAGTGGCCGTCAGGCTTGAGCCTTGTTAGAGAACAACCGGATTACATAACTATGTTTCACCTATTCAAATCCCAGGAAATGACTTTCAGATTAGTCACTCATAATCCCATTTGGAAGGGAATCCAACCCTGAGACCAACGTAAACTTGGTAAGAGAACCAGTAGAAAGCATGGACCATGAGGTCGAACGGTTGAAACAAAGTCGAATTCCTATCGTGAAAGTTCGCTGGAATTCTGGAAGAGGTCCCGAATTTACTTGGGAACGGAAAGACCAAATGCAACTCAAGTATCCACGTCTTTTTACCAAAGATACTTCAGAGACCAACCAAAACTGAACTTCGGGACGAAGTTCCTGTTAGAAGGGAAGACTGTCACAACTCGTAATTTTCGGTCATTTTCTAAACCTCGACAATTTACTATTCACAAGTTACTATTCATCATTTACTATTCATCGATCACTATTCATCATTTTCGAGGTCAATTCGACATTCTGAGAAGCGTTCAGAAATTTTACTATTCACTTGACACTATTCATTTTCGGAAGAAATATCACTATTCACGTGCATTACTCATTTCATCGTAAACATAGTTTACGGGTATTCAAAATTCGCGTAACCGTATTTGTTCAGGAGCGAATTCATGCATTATCATTTGGGACATTTCGTACAGACTAGAAATAGTCTGCATATCCTCATTACGGCACTTGCATACTATTCCACTCGTAGGATAATTAAATTAATACTTTTGGTATAATTAACTCTTACGTATAATTATTTCTATATAAACGATAACAAACGATCAATAATGTGACTAACACGTCCGACACTCCCGACTATGATCCTAATATATTTTTATATTCATTTTAATAATATATAAATTATATTATTAATTTACCCGGTGTTTTGGAAATTTATTTATTTCATATCGTACGTCTAATTTAATTTCGACGGTTTTCATAAAAATTAAACAATAATCACCCGAACTCTCCGTACTTGTACCCGACATATTTTTACAATTTTTACGACCTTATTATGTCCCGAATAACTTCAATAAAATTTATTTCTAGCAAACCCGGTACCCGATTATACCTAAACTAACTAATAACAACACAAACTACACTACACTTCCTAATTAAATCAACAAACACCTTCCCCCTTTCTCCTCCTTCCATGACCCCCCCCCCCCCTTCCTAGCCTCCTCATGTGCTTAAACCACACCAACCAAATTTAATGCTCACCAAACTCTTGTCTCTAAGTATAAATTACACCATTTCATCCCATTTTCTCACAATTATCATCCAAGTGCAAGTAAACTTTTTTTTTCTCTCATTTTCTCTCTTGTGTAAATCGACCTAGGGTGATCAAGAAGCAAGAACAACAAATTTTCCAAGATCTAGGTGTAAACTTGTTCACTCAGTCATCCTTGTTGGAGTTTTGAAATAGAAACTCAAGGATTAGTAGGTTTTTCATCATTCAAACTCCCTAAACCTTCAAGTAAGTTAACAAACTCATTTTTATAACTTTTCCAAGTTTATACAAGATCCATATGGTTTTTATACTAGATCTACATGCATATGTTATTTATACCACTTTATTTTATAAACTTTTAACTTTTGAACCTTAGAAAGTGATTATAGTTAGATCCTTGTTAGATCCACTTGGTTTGTGATGTTTATGAACCCATGACACCCTAAGAAGGTGTATGGTAGGATTAGATTAGTTTTGTGGTGATTGAAAGTGGTTTAGTTGAAGTTGGAACAAGTTTGAAACTAGGAAAATGATTTTTGAAACAATAGAAATACCCACTGTCCCTATTTTTAATTCGTGGGAAAATCAGTAGATGGTGGTTAATTTTTGACCAAAGATTTATAAAATACTTTCAAAAACGAAACTTTTGGCGAAAGAACGGATTAAAACGAGCTTATAACGAAGGAGATATGATTTTTGTAAATTTAACGACGAAAACTATTTCCTGAAAAACTGCATGCTGTTTGGAAATTTTCAACGGACAAATAGAAGTGTTAAACGTAACCTAGAGGAGCCGAGTTATCAAAAATATATTAGTACTTACTAAAACGAATCTGTGGACATAAAGAACGAGGAAAATGAACTTAAAACGACCAAGTTATACGCGTTTTAACATCGTCAAAACTATATATATATATATTTGGTCACAAATAAAAATAATAACTTACGCACTAAATGGTATATTTTCTAGAAACGTTACTAAGGACTATATTCTTAACAAATGAATACGTACGACCCAATAGAATATTTATACGAATTAACGACGTTATTTTAAGGTTTTCGATACGAGGAATATAACGCTAACATTTTTATACGATATATTACGACAAGTTATATACTTCTATAATTGGACTTATTTTTCCTAAGTATGGAAACTATTTTACTATGACGACAACTAGTATTTCCAAATTACGAGTGGTATAGGTATCATGTGCATGTGCATTCATTACATCACGGCATGATCTAAATTAGATCACGATTATTCATTTAGGTTGCGGCTAGTGTTCGCGCCTCATTGTCCCGATTGCTTTACCATCGTTGTACTATCACTCCAGGTGAGTTCTCATAGCCCCGTTTTTAGTACTTATTTGATTTTAAATCCCACGGGGGAGAATACATTGCACAATTATTTTTGTACATGCCCAAGTATTAAATTCCATACATTGCTTAAGTTGTTAGTACTATCACTTCAAGTCCCCTTTATTATCATGGACCGTTAATTATATTGCCAAGCGAGAGTGAGTGGATAGATCTATCGAGGGTGACGCCTCCATTCGTGTTTGGGTTGCTCCATAAGGAAAACGAATGCATTTCATGTCTGAATATTTAGAGTGCCTGATAAACACTCCTTTGGGGCCAATTTTAGTACGTCGAGCTTCGGTGCCATGAGCTTAAGAGACAATGTAGCACTTTTGACATTTTAGTACTTTACTTTATACTTGTGGTTATTGTACATACGATTTAACTTATAAACCTATGATTATTCACCAACTTTATGTTGACCGTTTTTCGCAATGTATTTCTCAGGTTATTAAGGTAGCTCATGTTGCATACATTTGGACCTTCATGGAGTCGCGGAATCGACGCGTCTCACCATATTTTCTGCACTTATGAAACGTTTGATCTTGTTGAACTTATTTTAACTATATTGGCAAACTCTTTTGGGACCTAAGCTTTGTAAACTCTGAATGTTTTAATGATCAAACGCTGTATTTTCTAAACGACACTTTAGGTCGTTCAATATGACTGTAACTATGGTGCTATGACCGTCACCCCCAGGTATTCCATTCCGCTGCCATTCAGGTAAATTGGGGGTGTGACAGATTTCATATCAGTAAACAAACAAGTGCCATGTGCTGAGGTACCCCTGTCTGAACATCATAATGTGGTCTCTTATGAACAGCAGCACACTGATCAAGTTATGCCCACTTATGACACATATTTGTTGGAAAAGACTGATAGAAATATCACTTCTGATTCAACAAATATGAATCATAAAGGGGAAGAAAGTGATCAGGATGTTGAACGTGATGATGAGTCAAGTTCCTTGTTTACAGCTGAGTTTTTCAAATCAAAAGATATGGTTGATAAGGAAGTGTTTAATGAACTTTCAAACAGATTTTTACAACTTGAAAAACATTGTATTTCACTTGAAATCGCAATGCAACAAAAGGAAGAAAGTCTTAAAACTAACCAACCATGTAAAAATCCGGAACTTCCTGATTTTTGAGAATTCTTTTTGATAAATGACTTGAAAGCTCAGCTAGAAACCAAAAACTCGACAATCAACAACCTGAAAAAACGTATTACTGAGATGTGTGATAGGTGCAATGAAGTTAAGGCTAAACATAACTACGATGTTATTGAATTGGAACATAATGTGGCTAAATTACTTGATGAAAATGAGTCTTTGAAATTCATTGCAATGAACTGTGTGATTCTATCAAAGAAACAAAAACTAAGATGATAGAACAAACAACCTCTTTGATTGCCAAAAATGATGAATTCAAAGCTCAACTTCAGGAAAAGGGTTTCACTATTACAGCATTAAAAAACGAGCTTAGAAAAGCAACAGGAAATAGTGTGAACACTAAGTTTGCAAAACCATCAATCTTGGGGAAACCTGTTTCTCAATCGAATAGAAACCAATCCACTGTTAGGCAACTGACTGCGTTTAGATCCGAACGAACAAAATTTACAAAAACACGGTTCGCCTCCCAAGTTGATGCAGAACAAGTTTTGACAAAACCTGTCACTCCACATTATTTGCCTAAGTCTGATGATTCTAGCTCTGCGAAACCTCAACATGTAGTTGCTACTGCTCCCAGCTCCTCTAGGTATAGTTCCAAAACTGTGACGAAACCAAGCATTAAGGTTCAAAAGGACTATGATCTAGAAAAGGCTAGGAAACAGGCCCTACTTCAAAAGGATGGTATATTAGGTTCACAACCTTATAGGATGCCTCCTAGTGTATTGAGGAATAATGCTAAGGTTCAACCTGCCAAGTCTAGGGTTTATTGTATGTCACGTACAATGCCTGTGAAGCAAAACAAACCGAAAACTTCTCCTAGGTGGGTACCAACTCCTAAATCATTGGAGTCTAGGAATATTGATAAACCTTCCAATATGCATAAGAAGTTGAGTAATCCTAGAACTTGCCATAAGTGGGTTCCAACCGGTAGAATTTTCAAGCACGTTGGACTTAAGTGGGTTCCTACCGGAAAGGTGCTCACTGATGATAATGGCATGGTTGACCATGAAACCCCTAAGGGTCTGGATACTGTTGTCACTAACCCATATATATGCAATCAAGTTTGTGATGTTAGTGCAGGTAATCCTTACTCAGTTGCAGGTACATCAATCATTCACCATATGAGAAAACTCAAAGTCTAGAGGCTTAAAGCAATCATTTCTCCAGCTTCAGGAGTTCTGGAATGTCGATGTTGATGTATGTGCATAATGACGTCTGAATACTTCAGTTCAGGCCTCGCTCTTCAACGACTATGACGTCTGTTCAGTTCAGTTCAGGCCTCGTTCTTCAACGACTATGACGTTTGAACAAATAAGTTCAAGCCTCGGTCTTCTATGTTATCATTATGGTGTCTGCTGACAACACTTCAGGCCCCGTTCATCAAAGAAAAGAAAGGTGTACAATTCAGTGCACCTTATCTTTGGAAGAAGAGAAATCTTCTTAGTTTTGACCATTCTCAACAATACGGTTCATGCTTCTTCCATGTTTATTCAGTCATCAAGTGGATCTACTCATCTTTGCTCGAATTCATATTCACTTGTTCATTCAAAAATGGCAAACTTCGTATGTAATTTTTGAGGGGGAGAAGAGTGAATAAACTACATGATTGAGTGTATTCTTATTCACATGCTCAATCAAAAATGGCAACCTCATATGCAATTTATGAGGGGGAGAAGTGTGAATAAAATACATGATTGATTGTATTCTTATTCACTTGCTCAATCAAAAAATGCGAACATCGCTTGCAACTTTTGAGGGGGAGAAGTGTGAATATACCACATGGTGATTGATGCTTGAAGAATGGTCATACGACTCTCCTCCAACACCGAATGATCTACTTACTAAGGATACCTGGGATTTAGGTTTGATGATTACTTCCAAGCTTCAACGAATGATGATTGATCAAGATGCACCATCTAGAAGTATTATGAATGATGATTGATCACTTGCTTAAGTAATCCAATCTCTAGTTATTCCTCAAGGTGTTGATGATGACTATCATGATCACGAAGTTGCACACACGATTAATGATCCGTCTTTTCGTTCTTAAGTCAAGGATTGTTGTTCCTACCATTGTGCACTTTGTAAATCAACCTGAAGAACATTATGGAAAATGTCGATTAAAATGTCTAAAAGGCTAACAAGTTGGACATGAAATGTCAAGTGATCACGGAGTTTATTTGGCATCCCTTAATTGAGATTGAAGAGTATTTTACGAAGGCGTCTACTTATTTCATCATCGAAACTTCATGCATCGATTGATGACTTGCGTGAACTCTTAAAGTTTATGATTGGGACTTGGATTATCTAGTTATACCCGATGGAAGGAGTTACATTGTAGTACTCACGGGTTATGGCTATCATTTCAAGGAGTTACATTGTAGTGCTCAGTGTCACACGCAAATGCGAATGTGGATAGTCTCAAGAGGTGTTGTAATTATTCTTCTGCATCGTTCTTTAATCAACAACAGTGCAAGCTTAAGTTACGGATTTAGGGAATTCTTCTTCAGTTTCAACTTTGGTATATCGGGTTTACTTCATCATTGGTCACTTCAAATAGCCTACATAAGGGTTGGTAAAGATAGTCAGAGAGTCTCACCAGATCCAGTTAAACCAATTTTGTTCTTCTCACAAGATCTCAAGATCTCAAGTAGATGTGCTTATAATGTGTTGCTGATTCTGAGGTATCAAAACCAGCAAGGGGGAAGGAGACATACATCTTAATGCATAATGAGTACACGTGATGAACTTAATACTTCTTCTTAATTGAAGTTATCCCGGGAAGACATATGTCATAACCGCAGAGAATATCAGTGTATTAACTTGTGTGGAATTTGGTGTATCATTCCAACTATGTGGGGGAAGTGGTCTTCTGATACTTGTGCAATGTATTACTTCAGCTTTCAGTGGGAAGAAATATGAGAAGAACAATTGGAGCGTGAGATGATATTGCTTATCGACATATTCATTCGTGCTGATATGATTTATGGCAAAGTGCTTCTGGTTAATGCTTCATGTACATAATGTTATGATGATTCCGATGAGATCGCAACCATCAGGGGAGAGATTTGTGTACATCAAGGACGCGCAACAGGTTCACGTGATCGGGCTTAATCACATATTCCGGAGGTGATATCCGCAGAGATGATCAGTTCTTCAACCTGTTACTTTGGTGTCATCGTTCTCTTCTTGTGTTGGATACATGCGTACAATATGGATTGAGTTGGTATGTGTAAGATAACTGGAAAGCAATCGGTGAAATGAAGATGTCGATATATTATTCCCCCTAATTGACAACTGCTCCTAACCGCAAAAGTAATGTGAACATCGGGGACGTACAACAGGGTCATGTGATCGGGCTTCATCATACATTCCGGGATTGATTACCGCAGAAATGATCCGTGGTTCACCTTGTTACTTCGGTGTTATTGTTTTCTTCGGGGTTCTCGAGCTTCATTCAATGAGACTTTTTGCATCACTTCAACTGTCTAGGGGAAGTGGTCTCATGAAGATGATTGTCGGTTTGGGGGGAAGCTACCAAAGCATCACAACTGAGAAGGCACAAGTTCAGACGATTATTATTCATGAGCCTCGAATGCTTTGGTAGTGAATGTTTAAGAGATGTCGACTACACGTTTCTACATCAAGCCGAACGTAATCCTCATTTCGGTATTCATGTCAACATCTTCTTAAACTTAATAGTATCCTTTGTACATATATTATACCTAAATGTATATAGATATATAAAACCAACAAAAACCCATAAAAATCAGAAAATTAGAAAATACCAAAAATAGTTTTTTTTTAAGGCATGTCTTCTGGCATCGATAACATTTACGGTCCTAGAAATGTCATTCAATAATGACACGGGTCTTTAAATGAAGTTCGAACAGAAGTTCAAAAGGTTTTTCAAAACATGCCTAAATGGCTTGTAGTCATTTCATGCTACAACCCGAACTTAAAATAATGGCTTACAGTCATTTCAGGCTGTAACCGGACTTAAAAAATATGGCTTGCTATTACTTCAGATAGCAACCCGATTTTCAAAAATGAGGAAAACACGTCGCCAAAAAGACGGTTGTTCCTAGCAAAGGGTGCCGTTCATCCGAGCGTGAATTACTTTATATTCATGCACCCTCGATCTAATGTACGCTTCAGTGCATTATTTCTTGATAAAGAAGAGAAATCTTCTTTTTTATCGCCAAATACTTTCCCTTCTATGATTTTTCCAGAAAGTATTTGTGCAAAACTTGGTGGTACCATGAGATTTTGATTGAAAATCAAATTGAACTCAAAAGTTTGATAAAATTTTCACTCAATCAATGACTTTAATATTTTATGAAAATATTTATGTTTTAACATCCGTCATTGATTGAGGGGGAGAGTGATTTCTCAAAATTATATGTATCATCAAAACTCCCCACACTTTGTACATAACAAAAGCTACAATATTTGTGATAGTTATGTGTCAGAATGAGTAAATTTTCAAAGAGTTTTTCGTTAAAACTTCGAATCTTTTTCATACTCTTCAAATCTGACACATAACAACCTCCCTCACAGATTGAGGGGGAGCAGAAAAGGTTCCTTTTTATCAGAAAATATTAAAATTGACCGCATTTCTCTCCCAAAAGCTTTCTAACTTATTTAAATCAATTGAGATCAAAAATCTCGAAAGATTTGAAATTTTTGATCGGGGGAGAGAATGTGATTTAAATATGAAATCTGATAATCAAATGTGATCTTTAAGACTCAATAAAAGGCTCCCGTATATGTGCTAAACACTTTCGAATATCGCACATATTGAGGGGGAGCAAAAGGCGTTTGTGGAAGTTATACCAAAGACCGACCATTTATCTTTATGTATGGAGTTATAAGGTTCGTTAAGGTTAGGTATGAATTCCCATGATCCACCAGAACCGGAAGGATCTTCCCAGGGACAATCCTCTAGATAGATTAGAAGTCCTTAGGAATGATTGAAAAAAGGAGTAAAGTGAGAAAGGGAAGAGTGCGAACTGAGATAGAGCTAGGGCTGGAACAAACCCAACAAGGTTCTAGTGGTGAAGTCTCGGTAAGCACTAAAGGGGTTGAAGAATGAAAAAGAAATGAAATGAGAAAGGGTGAAAAGAAATAGCCCTCCAAATATTCAACCTTAGGGCAGAAACCGGGTTCAATTCATAATCTACTGGCGGTTACTAAGGTAACACCGGTATTGAAGACAAGACGTCATGGATCCAGTGACGCACTACACTAATCTTCCCAACCACTCAAGTTCTCTTAAAAGAACTTGTTTCATTCTCACGGGGAACCCTGTGCAATGTATCGACCGCTCAATGCGAGCTATGTTGATACCTAAAACAGGAGACGCCTCCCCAGTCTCCAGGAGCGGATCAAAACGCACTATTGAGTCTAGAGCCAAAGAGATCATCCATAAATCTCGATAGGACACATTCCAAATATGCTTATAGTTTCACACAATGTGGAAAATAAGATAATATATGTAGAGTCCTACGCATTATCCTTGTGGTATTGCCAGAACATCCGAGTGATATAAAAATATTCACAATGAAGATGGAAATCCTTCTAGAGCGAACATCACTCAAGCTCTTGGTAGGTGACATGTGAGATCCATCTTGGATCAATGATCAAGTGACAACTGGAAAGCAACGATGGTGCGATTCAAAATTGAGTCAAACTTGTTCCAGGATATGGATTGACGGATACTTTTGCTAAAACCTCTCAATGTGCTCACCAACTAATCTTTCGAGCACATTGATTGTGTACAATATCTTTCAAACAAAAGTATTTTTGATGGAAATGTGATTCAAAGTACAAAACTCTCGTCGTGTCTCAAAAAATGTTTATCATAGGACACACGAGTGATTTCTATAAATCTATTTCTCATCAATCCGTGAATATTCATTCACCGATTCACTCTATCGTGCTGTCTGCTTTGAGACATTCCGGTATGAGAACATGCTAAGTATGAAGATTCGAAAGTGGATTCTTTGGAAAATTCATTACTACAAGCTGGAAATTCCTGTCAAGGAGAGTCTTCTTTAAAGAGACTCTACCTGATCACAGGTCGGTTTTCACAAAACCGGAGGGTAGTCTTTCCTCGCAGAACGAATGACAAAGCCATATTCGTTCTATATCTTTATTACTAACTATTTTATTTCAGGGACACATATAAAGATGGCGTTGATGGCTGCAGTTTCCATCTGAATCGGGTCAATCCATACCTCATGCTCACACATCCTCCACACTATCAATGAAGATGAGAGACTTGCTACAACAAATGTTGAGAGACTACTAACAACGTTTCCGCAACTCTGATGAAAAAGTCTCCTGATCCATAAACTCCAATGCAACATCTCCAGATACAGAAGGGTGTGAGCATGATGGTCCTTAGTCACTACATCACATAAAGGCAATACAATTATGGTTGGGCTTAGAGATTTACTTTGCCTGATGATCTCAAAGAAGCTCAAAAGATCACACATCACAAAGGAATTCAAATCTCAAGTTCGCTTGCTTGAAGTACAAAGTGTGTAGAAAAGTGAAGAATCAGATCCTACGAGCTACAATGACTAAAGAATGCTTAAAGACCAAAGATCTTAATTGCAAAGGTGACCTCGCTTAGGGGGAGATTGTTAGGAATACGAATATTCCTATAAAAGACTGATGCGTGGGAATCGCAACAGGCTTTACCTCTCGAGGGATCTCGAGAAGCTTACAACCCCTACCAGGCAGTGTACCTGATCGTTGTAGTATAGTATAGTGACAAGTACCGGGGGATTGATCGTTCAGCTTAGGAATAGTGTCGCTAGGATTAGAAAGCCTAAATACTAGTTCTAAAGGTGAGGGATGATTATTTTTGTGTTTTTATATTTTATGGAAAGCAAGTAAAAATCTCGGGTTTTGGAAGAGTGGGCGGAATTAGTTGCTATTCAACTAACCCAAAACTAAGATGCAATCAAAATAAAATACTAAAAATGAAAATAAACTAATTTATACTAAGGTTGTGAGCAGTAATTGGAGAAAATGTGTTTACTTAGATTTCACTACTCCCTAGATATCTTTTACACGTTAATTACTTGTTATAATTGCATGGATGACGGATTGTATTCCTTAATACCATTCATGGGGTGGCATCATAACTCCCCAATTCTATGAGCTCTTATCTCCTCCTACACCATGCCCAGCACAACTATAGGGATTGTAAACAGTGGCTCATGCATTAAATACAACCAATAAAGACCTAGTACGCCTCGGTTCATGTTTCTTAAGACGTTCAAGCATGTTACCATTTGGAGATCTGCCAGTTTTCTTAAGCCTAACATATAAATCATTCATCCAAGACAAGAATAAACAAGTAATCAACACATAATCAATATCTAGGTTTCATTAGATCTAAGCAAACACAAAAGAGATCTAGCCTAGCATAATAGAATTGAGACAAGAACAAGATATAGACAACCAACACATAGACATATTGATTGAATTAGAAGAACACTTATCTCAATTACAATGCAAGGTATCAAGGGTTTGGAACCCTTGAAAAACCTGTAAAAGTTACACCAAAATTGTCTTTAGGGTTTCTCCAAAACTTCTCCTTTCTAATGTGAAAAACTAGAAAACAATATATAGGAAAATGGGGATGACGGCGTCAAGAACAAAGGTGTGACGCCGTCTTCTCGCCGCCAAATACTTCCTCGGACGGCCTTGATCTACTTCTGACGCCGTCAGGGCCTAGGCCGTCACACAAATTACTCCTGACGCCCTGTGTGTGACGCCGTCATCAACTACGGATTTTAATTCTTGAGGTTTGACGCCGTCATGGGATTACTCTTGACGCCTTCATGTACTATTCCCAGCATGGAAAATTGAGACTTTGCCGTTTTCTTCACTTTTATGCTCCAAAAACGTCCAAAATGGCTTCTTTTCCAGAATTCACTCTCCAAGTACCTAAAATCACAAAAGGAACGATTTAGGGCAATATTTAATCAAATAAATTCGAATTCCGGCTTAAATGACCCCCTAAAAACGGATCATTTTTCGCCTCATCAAAGACTCGGTCACCTAAATGATGTAATAGCATTATGATAGCTCGTAGTTAGTTTATTAGTTAGTTAGATAGTAGTTTAGTTTAGGTAACATCGTGGAAGAAGGACGGGTCTTTACCCACTGTATGCCTGATCCACAGCCCGGGTGTGGGCGTTTGTAGAAAACTATATATACCCCTCTCCACAGTTGGTGCTTTCCATTCTCTCAATCTAACCTTCTCATTTTCCTCTCATCTCTGTCTCTCTCTAGAAACACCCATCTCACTTTCTCTCTCTAGTTTTCTTTCTTGAATCTAACAATTCTCACAAGAACCATACATGCTTTGATTATTGATATTCTACATTATCTAATTGATTACATGGTTGCTAAGTTGAGTCATATCCTTGTACATATTGTTTTGGGACGATTGGGACTCATGGGTAAAGTACTTATTTTATTGAGTAATGGGGAAGAACATCATTTATTACCCCCATATGTACATTAATCTTAAAAGTACTCCAAGTGTTTTGATTATCTTAATTCGAGTCATTAGATTAGTTTATTGTAAAGTATGTTAAAATTCAAGTGTAAGGGGAATTTTCATTCCCTATGATGTATTATTTTGGATGGTAAGGTAAAAGTGTATGCAACAAAAAAAAATATAGAAAAAAGAAAAGAGAAAAAACATACGGACTACCATCCCGTTTCATTCTATGTTTGTTTTATGTTTTTCTTATTTTTCATTTATTAGCTTAAGTCGAGTCTAGTCTTGGCTTAGCAACGCCATATTGTACATGTAATTAACCAAGATTGTTAACTCGCCACCAGTAAAGACAGCCTATATCCAAGAAAACCGTGTATTCCATATCCCTACACCTAACGTTACAACCCTTTAAAAGACCTCTTTGATAGTTTATCCTAGGTGCTTACTGATGGATCTATACACCTTGAATAAGATATATGATTGGCTCCAAACGGTCAACCTAAACTGACCAGGGATGGTCAACAAGGTCAAACAGCCTAGAGTCAATGCTCCGCGGAATATAGTGGTTTCCCCGGGTCGTTATGTCCTGACGAGGTGTGATGGTTAACAAACGGCTTTGTGATCGGGTGAATTTGGACGGGAAAAGGGGTTTGTGTGTGATTAAGCTAGGGAATCTACAAGGAAATAGCTTAAATAAGCTATATGAATAAGACTGTAAAATCAGAAAAACCATAAACGATTAAAATCTAAAACGCGTACGTTTACATTTAACTAAAACGTAAATGTACAAAATAAAACGTGAAAACTGAAATCTGAAAAACCCCAGGGGGTGAAAATGACTTTTTTACAAACTAAAAGATAAAAGAAAATTTCTAGAAAAAGAAAATTAATTTTCACACTAATTAATTATTTAATATTAATTAATTACTAATTATTACTAAATTATTAATATTTAAACAACTTAAATATAATACAATATTAATTAAATACTGCAAAGGTGAAAATAAAATTTCTAAAATTATAAAATAACTAAAAATAAGTTTTAAAATTAAAAATAAGTATTTTTGTCTTTTTGTGGTTTTTCTATTAATTAATTAATAATTAATTATTAATTACTAATTAATTATTAATTACCTAATTAAATTATTTTAAATTAAGAAAAATAGAAAATGAACAGTTAAAATTCTATGAAAATTCCTAAAATTATTTTACATTATATAAAAGCTAGGAAAAATATAAAAACTAGGTCTTACTTAATAAAAACTAATTATGCTATTTAAAACTTACTTATTAATTAATTACTAATAAAATTAATATTAAATCTAATAAATACTAGATGACAAAATAAAAATCTGAGAAAATTAATAAAAATACTTTAATATGAAAGGAAATTAAGAAAAATATAAAAATGCTAAGTTCTTAATAAAAATATAAAAATGAAAATTAAAATTAAATTACATTAAATAGAAACTATCACTTAAAATTAAATTGATTTTTCTTGATTTTTCTTTTTGAAAACTAATTTACACCTAAAAACAACAAACTTTTGTCAAAACAACTTTTTTATAAATTGAAAATAAGCACTATGGAAAGCAAAAAGCCAAACAGTTGACTTTTGTTGACTAAATGGGTAAATAAGCTCAAATGAGCTTAGGTGGGACCCACAATGGTTTATTCTGGTTCAAACAATGTTACTGGACATGTATAAGCCAGAAAAATCCAAAAGTGACCACAAATTAAGCCAATAAGCACAATTACAAGCACTTGCTTATTTGTTTGAGGACTGAAAATGGGACAAACTTGGGGGGTAATTCCAAGTGGGTCCCGGGGGTCTTAGGGTCAAAAAAAAGGTCAAAGCATAAAGTTTGGTAGGAGGGGGGATGAAGGGAGCAAAAATTGGGCTTGTGGGACCACTGTGGTGGCCATAAACCACCACCAAAGTGGGTGGTATGGCTGAGTAACTGATGCAGTCCCCCTTCCATGCAGCTTACTTTGGGGGAAGGTGGGGACCACAACAAAAATCTCAAAAATATAGAAGCTATGGGATATTGAAGATGAGCTGGGGGGGCATTCACATTCCAGAATCTCAAAGTTTGAATCCTTACACAAAAATCATTAAAATTCCCACAAAAAATGAAAAAAACTGAGATGCACAACTTTTGACTTTTTAAACAAAACTTGCAAATTGACTTTTGTGAGATTTGAGCACTTCCAATCTACTGAACATGTTATGATAAGCTAAAATGAGAGTGAATTAAGCTAAGGAAAACACTTATGGACCTATATATATTATTATGCAATTCAAAAGAGCCAACAGTGGACTGCCAATGGATTAATATAGAGATTTTTGACTTTTTACTCTAAAACTCCAAATGATAAGGGATGACTGAACTAATCTAACCCTAGGTATGACGTCTGACCAATTTTTGATCAATGAAACATACCAGCACACAGTCAAACATGCATATCCAAACACCCCTATAAATGACTTAACATGAGTTTTTCACATCCATTCTCTGATTCAGACCAACTAACTAATAAGTTATGACATAATATGCTATAATAAGTAAAAAAAAAATAACAAATAAACAACAACAATAACAACAAAACAGCATAAATCATTAACTAGTTAAATAAGGCAGTTTTGAGCTAAGTTGAGCAACTAGAAAATTTAACTAACAAACATAAGATATTAAGCTAGATTATCAGTTAATTACCCTAAACAAACATAAAAACTTGAGTAAAAGCAAGTACTAAGCTATACTACAGTAAATACATGAAAATGGTAAATGAAGCTTACAAGTAGAAATCTGAGTAAACCAAGTAACCAGGGCACAACTCACATCCTAATACCTCCCTGAGGCTTCTACACCATGACAATCAAAGATCAACTCCGCCTCTTTGCTTATCCCACCTTCATCACTGTTTTTTCATTTTCCACCATTTTACTTGAATTTTTGAATATTTTTTATTTAAAACTGAAAACTGACTAGACCACTAATGAAAGCTTATAAAAGCTATTCAATAACTTATATGAATATACAAAATCATAAAACAACACTTTTAACAACTTCCAAGCAATATTGAGATTTTGACTGAGAATTTTGCCACAAATTAAAATGAACTGCGAGAATCAAATTAAAGCTTGAAATAAGTTTTGAATATTCTGATTATACTTATTACATCATTCTTAAACTGAGAATTACATCAAAAAAGAGAAAATTACATAAATCGACATTAAACCTAAATTATGACTACTGCTACTCTCATTGTCCCACTGGTTCCTTTTTTCTTCCTTTAAATAAGTCTTGGAGTCCCATTTTGACTTTCCCATCACTTCTAAGCCCTTGGATTGGCTTGATTGATCTCAATCGTTCAAATGCCCTTTTGGCGGGAAAATAGGACAAAGGCAGTTGTGGGTGACTTGTTAGGTTTTGGGATTAATTAATGTAGCTTGGAGGTTTGTGGAGACTAAGGGACAAGGTGTGGGTTTGCTGAGGTGGAGGAGGGGGGATGGGTTGAGTGTACAGGGGAGTAGCAGGCAAGTGGGTGTGTGGGAAGGAGATGGTCAAACTTTGTTTGACCGTTTTTTATTTAAAACGGTTGTGGTATTTTGGGTGTTGGGCTGGGAGGTGGAATTTGGGCTGGATGGTGGTGGGCTGGGAGATATAAGGGTGTGGATTGGGTTGGTATTGTTTTGGGGTTTAGATAATAATTCAAGGGTCCGTTTGGTTTAAATGCAAAACACCACAAGGACTATTTTTGTAATTTACCAAAAACTAAGGGACTGATCCTGCCAAGTTACCAATCTCATAATAAGGACTATTCTTGCCAAGTACCAAAAACACAAGGGCCAAATTCCACTTTTAAAATTCCCAGGGACCAAATGTGTCAATTTTCAAAGTTTAGGGACCAAAACTGTAATTTTTCCAAACTTCGCACCAAGGACCAGTTTTGATAACTTTTGATTTCCCAAGGTCCAAAAATGATTTTTTTTTTCTTTCAAAAATATCCCACTAGGGACCAATTCTGCCAAAATCTGAAACTCCAGGCACCAAACTTTAAATTCTCAAAACTTTTCCAATTTTTCACCAAAGGACTAAATATGACAATTTATGATTTCAAAATGACCTTTGGTGATAATTTTCCATATTTTGAATGACCAGGGACTAGTTTTGTCATTTTATGAAAGTTGAGGGACTAAAACTGCCAATTTTGCAAACTTTATACGTTTTTCATCTGTTTTTGCTCATTTTGCATCTAAAACATATAAAACACAATTTTGAAATATTTTTAGTATTTTGATGCATTTCTGAGTGTTTTTGTATGTTTTGCAGTTCAGATTTGACCAAAAATGATGAGTGTTTGAGCACTCATCAATCCCCCACACTAAACTATTGCTAGTCCCTAGCAATAAACTGTTTTGAAAACTTGATGGATTTTAAACTCTTTACCAAAAGCCATCACTTCTGGAGTAGCCAGGTGTAAGAACTGTGGCACACCTGATAACCGTGTGATTTTGAGCAAACCACCAGCTGTCAACGGATTTGATTAGTCTTTACCAAAAGCCGTTTGCTTCTGGACTAGCCAACTCTTGATGGACTAAGTCAACATCTTGGTGAGCTGATTACCAATTATGGATTTTCCACTGCCTTTACCACAAGCCATAATCTTGCGGGCTAGCCAACTCATTCGCTTTATAGGATATGGCGAGTTGAGGTACCATACAATTTTGGGCAAATTGCAAGCCATAAACGGATTTGAGATGTCTTTACCAAGAGCCGTTTGCTCCTGGACTAGCCAATCCCTTTGTCGGTTAGACATGGCGGACTGATTACCACAAAAATTTTGAAGCACCAGTGAAAAATTTTTGAAATTTTTTTGAAATTTTGGCTAAAAACGGGGGTATAAGATAGTAAAATGTGATAAAATTCGCTAGAATAGCGAAATACCCCCCCCCCCCCCACACTTAGCATGAATATTGTCCTCAATATTCAAAGTCCCGGCTATTATGCCGACTCTTTGAACGTAAAAGGGCAACATTACAAGCTAAGTGTGGAAAACACCATTTTGTTTTTTCACTCTATTTGTAACCATAGCATGGGGGACTCCCCCACACTTAGGGTGAAAACCCTATAAGCATGCTACTGTTTTTGTTTACCGAGTCGCTAGCTTGACTCGACCCCGAATTCATTTGTCCTTGGGGAAGCATGATGTGGAAGAAACAATCTCAATCGGACTTTCATTCAAGATGTTTGGACAAATATTTGAAGCACGTGAAAGTTCCACACCGATGAGATAAGTATCCGGCTCAAAATAATAATACATGAAAATGCCGGGATCAAATATAGTGTCTTCATTCCCGAAGGAGTGAAGAAGAGAGGAAGGCATCTCGAGAACAGGCTCATTAGCCTGAGTTTGGATTTCAAAGGCTAAGCTCAAAAACATCCCGGGAGGGTGGGTGGGAATTTGCAAATCCTCATGATTGAGTGTATCTCCCCCCGGGCTATCATACTCCGGAGAAGTCATGATAAGGTGATCAATGATGGGCTCAGAAGATATTTCATCAACATCACTGATGTCTCCATAAGATAAAGAATTTTCATCAGTGGGTGAATCACTAAGCCCGATATTGAGATAGGAATTGAGTGATGGATCATCATCATTCAATAAGCTTTCAAGAAAAAGAATATCCCCCTCAGAATCAAGATAGTTATCATCAACTTCATATGAAGTTGAACTATCAAGGGCAAGGAATGCTTCGACTTCCTCAAGATCATCTTTGAAATCAAAGAGATCATCATCACATCCAGATGGAAGTGGATTTGTGTGAGTGAGTTCATCGGCGAACTCCTCGAGAGAAAAGTCAACATTGGAGTGGGGAAGGGATGCATCAACATACTCAATGTCTCCATAAGATAAATAATCATCACTGGAATCAGAGACAATCTCAATTTGATCATTTGGATTATTAGGGGGTGAAGGAATATCACACACATGATCAAAAGTCCCCTGTGACTCTCTCGGGATTGGGACAAGGATCTCAACACTAGACTTTATTAATTCGTCCGATTCCTTATTAGGAACAGTGCTAAGATGCTCATCCCCCATGTTTAGAGAGTGAGTGTGAACTTCGGGTGTGATAACAACAGACTGAGGGAGATGAGAGGAGTTACCATTCATGGATTGTACAATTTCCATTTGATCTTTTGCTAGTAATTTCTCCGTCACATTATTTTCTCCCTGATTCTCAATGGAAGAAATCACAAATGATGAATCTGAGGAACCCTTATAAAATTAAAGGATATCAAGGGTGTCATCATTATCACCATCATCATCACAGTCTAGAAGAGCAGCTTGACGAAATTTGGCACGTGTTATAGCTGCTTGTTCTAAGACAAGTAATTCTTCCATGCTCAATTCGTTTCTAGCCTCTCGTTCTTCAGCAAGTAATTCTGCCACAGATTTCCCACGAGAGTCTTGAAACAGTGTAGTAACCAACTCCTCCTTAAGTTCTTTTAATAAATCAAGAGCCTTTAGTAAAAGGTCTTGCTCAGTATCATAAGGAGTTGTGTGAATCATATGGTACTGTGGAGGTGGGTCTGAAAACAAAGAGTCGTAATTGTTACAAGGAAATGGATTCCTTGTTTGACAATCCGAGCTAGAGTGGGGACCTCCACAGTAATCAAAACAGTAAAACTGATGTGGCTGTGGGTGATAAGTGCTAGAGTTATAATCGTTACCAGGAAACTGCTCATAGACAAGCGTGTTTCCCGATTGACAATCAAAACTGTAATGTGAACCACCACAGTACTCACAACAGTAAAACTGCTGAGTCTCATGGTGTGGTAACTGATGGAATGAATCAGTCGTGTCATGGTAGGAATAGGGATTCTGGTTATAGACAGACCCGTTTCCTGACTCTACCATGCCACAGCTGGGGCAATTGCCACCATTATAAGGATTACCACACCAATGGCAAATAAGAAAGTGCGGATGAGACATAGAAAGAATCAAATGTGTATAGAGGGGTAGGGATGAAGAATCAAAGATGTGAGAGGGTAAAGGTGAATATTTTTGGGTTTTTGGAAAGACATTTTGTACAAATGATAAAGAAAATGTTTTTGTGTTTTTTGTGTTCGTTGAAAACTGATTTTAAAATGTTTTCGGGAACGGTTTTGTTTTGATAATAAGAAAATATGAACAAAGGATGGATAAATGTACAATAGAACGAATTCCAAAATCACTAATCAGAAAAACCGTTTAGAAAACGCACACAACCTCCCCGGCAGCGGCGCCAAAAATTGATTGGCTCCAAACGGTCAACCTAAACTGACCAGGGATGGTCAACAAGGTCAAACAGCCTAGAGTCAATGCTCCGCGGAATATAGTGGTTTCCCCGGGTCGTTATGTCCCGACGAGGTGTGATGGTTAACAAACGGCTTTGTGATCGGGTGAATTTGGACAGGAAAAGGGGTTTGTGTGTGATTAAGCTAGGGAATTTACAAGGAAATAGCTTTAATAAGTTATATGAATAAGACTGTAAAATCAGAAAAACCAGAAACGATTAAAACCTAAAACACGTACGTTTACATTTAACTAAAACGTAAACGTACAAAATAAAACATGAAAACTGAAATCTGAAAAACCCCAGGGGGTGAAAATGACTTTTTTACAAACTAAAAGATAAAAGAAAATTTCTAGAAAAAGAAAATTAATTTTCACACTAATTAATTATTTAATATTAATTAATTACTAATTATTACTAAATTATTAATATTTAAACAACTTAAATATAATACAATATTAATTAAATACTGAAAAGGTGAAAATAAAATTTCTAAAATTATTACTCCCTCCGTCCCATAAAAACTGTCCAGTTTGACTTTTCAGAGTCAAACTGGTTTAACTTTGACCTTAAATATTTTTTATGTGTTATCTAATACTTAATGAAAAATTAAATCAATGAAAAACACACTTAAAACTCAATCCATTCATATATTTTTCATCAAGGATTATATAATACCCACAAAAATAAATAAAGTCAAAGTTGAACCAGTTTGACTTTGAAAAGTCAAATTGGACAGTTTTTATGGGACGGAGGTAGTAAATAACTAAAAATAAGTTTTAAAATTAAAAATAAGTATTTTTGTCTTTTTGTGGTTTTTCTATTAATTAATTACTAATTAATTATTAATTACCTAATTAAACTATTTTAAATTAAGAAAAATAGAAAATGAACAGTAAAAATTCTTAGAAAATTCCTAAAATTATTTTACATTATATAAAAGCTAGGAAAAATATAAAAACTAGGTCTTACTTAATAAAAACTAATTATGCTATTTAAAACTTACTTATTAATTAATTACTAATAAAACTAATATTAAATCTAATAAATACTAGATGAAAAAATAAAAATCTGAGAAAATTAATAAAAATACTTTAATATGAAAGGAAATTAAGAAAAATATAAAAATGCTAAGTTCTTAATAAAAATATAAAAATGAAAATTAAAATTAAATTACATTAAATAGAAACTATCACTTAAAATTAAATTAATTTTTCTTGATTTTTCTTTTTGAAAACTAATTTACACCTAAAAACAACAAACTTTTGTAAACACAACTTTTTAATAAATTGAAAATAAGCACTATGGAAAGCAAAAAGCCAAACAGTTGACTTTTATTGACTAAATAGGTAAATAAGCTCAAATGAGCTTAGGTGGGACCCACAATGGTTGATTCTGGTTCAAACAATGCTAGTGGACATGTATAAGCCAGAAAAAGCCAAAAGTGACCACAAATTAAGCCAATAAGTACAATTACAAGCACTTGCTTATTTGTTTGAGGACTGAAAATGGGACAAACTTGGGGGGTAATTCCAAGTGGGTCCCAGGGGTCTTGGGGTCAAACAAAAGGTCAAAGCATGAAGTGTGATAGGAGGGGGATGAAGGGAACAAAAATTGGGCTTGTGGGACCACTGTGGTGGGCATAAACCACCACCAAAGTGGGTGGTATGGCTGAGTAACTGATGCAGCAGGGCAGTCCCCCTTCCCTGCAGCTTACTTTGGGGGAAGGTGGGGACCACAACAAAAATCTCAAAAATATAGAAGCTATGGGATATTGAAGATGAGCTGGGGGGCATTCACATTCCAGAATCTCAAAGTTTGAATCCTTACACAAAAATCATTAAAATTCCCACAAAAAATGAAAAAAACTGAGATGCACAACTTTTGACTTTTTAAACAAAACTTGCAAATTGACTTTTGTGAGATTTGAGCACTTCCAATCTACTGAACATGTTATGATAAGCTAAAATGAGAGTGAATTAAGCTAAGGGAAACACTTATGGACCTATATATATGATTATGCAATTCAAAAGAGCCAACAGTGGACTGCCAATGGATTAATATAGAGATTTTTGACTTTTTACTCTAAAACTTCAAATGATAAGGGATGACTGAACTAATCTAACCCTAGGTATGATGTCTGAACAATTTTTGATCAATGAAACATACCAGCACACAGTCAAACATGCATATCCAAACACCCCTATAAATGACTTAACATGAGTTTTTCACATCCATTCTCTGATTCAGACCAACTAACTAATAAGTTATGACATAATATGCTATAATAAGTAAAAAAAAATAACAAATAAACAACAACAATAACAACAAAACAGCATAAATCATTAACTAGTTAAATAAGGCAGTTTTGAGCTAAGTTGAGCAACTAGAAAATTTAACTAACAAACATAAGATATTAAGCTAGATTATCAGTTAATTACCCTAAACAAACATAAAAACTTGAGTAAAAGCAAGTACTAAGCTATACTACAGTAAATACATGAAAATGGTAAATGAAGCTTACAAGTAGAAATCTGAGTAAACCAAGTAACCAGGGCACAACTCACATCCTAATACCTCCCTGAGGCTTCTACACCATGACAATCAAAGATCAACTCCGCCTCTTTGCTTATCCCACCTTCATCACTGTTTTTTCATTTTCCACCATTTTACTTGAATTTTTGAATATTTTTTATTTAAAACTGAAAACTGACTAGACCACTAATGAAAGCATATAAAAGCTATTCAATAACTTATATGAATATACAAAATCATTAAACAACACTTTTAACAACTTCCAAGCAATATTGAGATTTTGACTGAGAATTTTGCCACAAATTAAAATGAACTGCGAGAATCAAATTAAAGCATGAAATAAGTTTTGAATATTCTGATTATACTTATTACATCATTCTTAAACTGAGAATTACACTAAAAAAGAGAAAATTACATAAATCGACATTAAACCTAAATTATGACTACTGCTACTCTCATTGTCCCACCGGTTCCTTTTTTCTTCCTTTAAATAAGTCTTGGAGTCCCATTTTGACTTTCCCATCACTTCTAAACCCTTGGATTGGCTTGATTGATCTCAATCATTCAAATGCCCTTTTGGCGGGAAAATAGGACAAAGGCAGTTGTGGGTGACTTGTTAGGTTTCGGGATTAATTAATGTAGCTTGGAGGTTTGTGGAGACTAGGGGACAAGGTGTGGGTTTGCTGAGGTGGAGGAGGGGGGATGGGTTGAGTGTGCAGGGGAGTAGCAGGCAAGTGGGTGTGTGGGAAGGAGATGGTCAAACTTTGTTTGACCGTTTTTTATTTAAACGGTTGTGGTATTTTGGGTGTTGGGCTGGGAGGTGGAATTTGGGCTGGATGGTGGTGGGCTGGGAGATATAAGGGTGTGGATTAGGTTGGTATTGTTTTGGGGTTTAGATAATAATTCAAGGGTCCGTTTGGTTTAAATGCAAAACACCACAAGGACTATTTTTGTAATTTACCAAAAACTGAGGGACTGATCCTGCCAAGTTACCAATCTCATAACAAGGACTATTCTTGCCAAGTACCAAAAACACAAGGGCCAAATTCCACTTTTAAAATTCCCGGGGACCAAATGTGTCAATTTGCAAAGTTTAGGGACCAAAACTGTAATTTTTCCAAACTTCGCACCAAGGACCAATTTTAATAACTTTTGATTTCCCAAGGTCCAAAAATGATTTTTTTTTTCTTTCAAAAATATCCCACCAGGGACCAATTCTGCCAAAATCTGAAACTCCAGGGACCAAACTGTAAATTCTCAAAACTTTTCCAATTTTTCACCAAAGGACTACATATGACAATTTATGATTTCATAATGACCTTTGGTGATAATTTTCCATATTTTTAATGACCAAGGACTAGTTTTGTCATTTTATGAAAGTTGAGGGACTGAAACTGCCAATTTTGCAAACTTTGTACGTTTTTCATCTGTTTTTGCTCATTTTGCATCTAAAACATATAAAACACAATTTTGAAATATTTTTAGTATTTTGATGCATTTCTGAGTGTTTTTGTATGTTTTGCAGTTCAGATTTGACCAAAAATGATGAGTGTTTGAGCACTCATCAATATACACAAGATCTATTCTATATTTATCTAAACACGTTTCCTAACAGTTATCTAAACAGCAGTGGTAATATATGTTCTTGCAGTGGTAATGAGTTTCCACTCCAAGTACAATCTTCAGCAGTTGTAACATCTTCACTTAGCCGTGGTAACTGTTAGTATAATTCCCAACAATCCTCCCCTAACTTATGATTAATAACTAAATCAATAAGTTTCTTCAAGTATTCAGGAAACATGATGATATGGGAATTCTTCCAAACACTTATCTTCTTCTTCTTAACTCTTTATCAGCTCTCACACTTTGATCATAAATCCTTCGTAGCAAATCATCTATGACTTCAGTACTTTCCCAGCACCTAAGCTTCACTGACCTCATCACATCCAATACTCCAGCTCTCAATGGATATTCTTTCTCAGCCAGCATAAAAACATCAACTCCATCTTGAGTAGAAAGATGATGCACAGCACTTTAGTCATAAAACTTCCACAAGGTATTCATGTTTTGAGCTTCAAATCTCCAATATCTATCACTTGGGTCAGGTTCATATAATCTTCTGAAGTGAACCCATAACTCCTTAGCCTTGACATCAACAAGTTCATCCTTCTTGAACTGATCTTGTACAAGCCTCCACAAAGTATCCAAGTCAACTCTATCACAAGATCTAACAATGTCTTCAAAATCTCTGCAGATACTTGAAACACTTCCAGTTCTAATGATCTTCCAAGCAACTCCAAAATCATCAGAATAAATTTCCCAACCAACAACTGGATATTTTGTTTGTAGAGGTTCAATATTGAGTACATCAGTCTCTATGACCATCATATTTGTAATTTGCTCTTCTGTCAACTTGCTAGGACCCTCTTCTGCTTTAGATGATTCCCGAGTCTTCAATTTCTTTGCATCTTTTGGTTCAAGACTCACTCCGATCCTTTTTGTCTTCATTACTATTTGTTCTTGATCCATTGGAATGAATTTACTATCTTGTCTTTTGATCCTGTAGTAAATACCTTCAATCTGATCATGTGACATTCCTTTGAATTGAGCCATCTTCATATTACCAACATGGCAACAAAAAGTCTTCATCTCAGCAATAATCTATACCTTTGTAGGTTTCCTTGGCTTCTTTTGATCTTTTCTAACATCCCCAATGATTTCATCAAGAGCCTGCAGATTCTTCATTTGAATAAAATCTTTAAGTTGTGCAGACTTTTGTTCTTCATTCAAGGTTGTATTTGCAATAAGTTCAATAGCCTTCTTCCTGATTATTTGATCATTATTAATCAAGTAGTCAATCTCTTCATCTGTAGGCACATAAGTGAACAAAGGAGGTTTCTCATGAATGACAGTTGGTGAAACACTTGAAATTGGTTCTGCCATTACAGCTTCAAGCTTATTCAACCTCTTAGCTTCCATAAAACTAGCAACTTCATCTTCCTCTTGCTTTCTCTTTCTTTCATACTCTGCTGCTTGCTCATGCTCTGCCAATCTTGCATCAAAGTCAATCTGAGCTTTATCTTTCTTAGAAATCTTTCTTGTTTGCTCTTGATCTGAAGCAATCACAATAGCTTTTCCTTTGACTGATCTTATTCTGGCAGCTTCTTCCTCTGCAGTGGTAACAAATTGAGTAGCAGTGGGAACCTTTTCACTTGCAGTGGGAATTGGTTGATCAGTGGGAACTTATTCTGCTTCAGTGGAAATTGGTTGAACAGTTCCAACTATATCATCAAAGTGAAAACCAGCATCAGCATCCATATCTTCAAAATCCAATTTCCTCCCCTCAGTCTCAGCTACATCATCTCTTGCTTGAGCATTGTCAGAATTAGTGAGCTCAACAAACTCTTTTTCAAAATGAGTACTCCTCCCCTTAAACTCTGCATCTGTTTTCCTCCCCTGTTTGGAAGAATCTCCCAAAGCTTTAGTAGAACTTGCAGAAAACTCATCCTGAGGTGAAGATGATGAAGATAAAACAACTTTAGCAGGTCTTTTCTTCTTGAGATTCTTAACTTCATTCTGCAATCTTTGAATCTCAGCCTTCAGTTGATTCAGTTCTGTGGCATGTTGTACTTTGGTCTGTGCCAGATCTTTCTCCAGATCTTGAACCTGCTTGACTAATTTGGTACAAAAGTCCATCAATTCAGGTAGTTGCACACTGCCTTCATCACTTCCAACTGTGTAACCTATTGGGAGAGGTGAATCATGAGGCATGGATTCAGGCTCTTCCCTAGTTGGACTAGGATGAAGCCTTGAACCACCACTGCTTGTCCCTAAACCAAAAGGTTCAGCAACATGCAATGTTGAGATGAGAGAAGTTGACTATTTATGCCTTCTCTCATAAGTGTGAGTTACAGCAGGGGTATGGTGAATTGGTGGAACAACAATATTGGGTGTGTTATGGGATACAACTGGGATTGTTGCATCTTCACCCTGTACTTGAGAAATTTTAGCAAGCATTTGAGGAAAAAGTGGATGAACCTCCCCATTCCAAAGATCTGAAGCCTTACTCATGTTTTGAAAAACTTTTGGCTTAAGACAGGAAGGCTCATAAATTCTATTGTGAGGTTGCAGTTGAAACTCATTTAACACTGCTTGCACAAACCTTGGATACATCAAAAATTTATATTGACTCTTTACATTGCCTTTCATATTATTGAAAATAAACTTTGAAAAATTGAAAGTCCTATCTATTGCCAAACAAACCAAAGGATAAGCCATGGTTGATGCAAATTGTTCATAAGATGTTTTCTTAGGACTTAGGCAATGTAAAAAAGTGTGAATTAAAAATCTCCAATGGGGAAAAAAACATCCTTTTCTAAAAGTTACTTTTTGTTCAGATGTATCATACCCCATTAAAGCAATATTTTCAAAAATATATGAATTGGGTAATGTGATGATACCATTGAGATCATCTAATTGGAGAATTCTCCTCAAAGATGACTCAGTAACATCAATAGTTACCCCATCCACTGTGGCTCTTAGAGCATCCACAGATTCATGTGTGTCTCCCTGTTCAAGAGTTATGGACTCCACAGTGTTCCAGAACTGTTTGATGTGAGAGACATAGATTGTGGGATTAATAGTTAAGGCATACCTTATATGAGTTGTGTTTAGAAAATCCACAATCTGAAGAAAAACAGGGCCACTCTTCTCGTTTGACTTTTGTAGATAGGCCACTTGGTTGTGCTCCTCAACAAATTTTAGAATCGCCATGATATTTGTGAAAAAGAGAATAAAAGTGTTAGTAATCAAGATGAAAAGCAAGCCGTATAATGATCAATTTATACTAATAGGGTCTGAGGAGGTTGCGCAATGTGAATTATCTTTAGAAAGAATTATCTTTGGAAAAGAATATTTTATAATAAGTAAGTAGATAATTCACAAAAAGATTTACCCTATTAATAAGGAAAGACAATTATATTTACAACGGCTAGTAAAAAATAGATTACTGACACAACAGTTGTAACGGCTAGTTCACCAGTGGAAAAATTACTCTTGCAGTGGTAACTAATGAACTAGCAGTGGTAAAATTTTCACAACATATCAAAGAGCAGTGGTGAATAAAACATGAAAATTAGCTGCTCTTATCATAGTTTTTAGCAAACTACCAGCTATCAACGGATTTGATATGTCTTTACCATGAGCCGTTTGCTATGGACTAGCCAACTCTTGATCACTTGGAGTATGGTGAGTTGATAACCATATAGTTTTTGGTAAACTATCAACCATAAACGGATTTCATAAGTCTTTACCAGGAGCCGTTTGCTCTGGACTAGTTGATTCTTATGTGGATTAGACATGGTGAATCAATAACCATTTGTTGTGTGTCTATGATACACACCTTATAACTCCAATGAATCCAATAATATGGGTTGTATGCTGCAGGACAAAGTAACTCTCAGCTTAACCCATAAAAATTAACCCAAAGTAACTTTTTAACTAAGTTACTATTCATAAAAATATCTTCCAAAAGTCAACCCGATAATAACCAAATTTACTCCTCCAACCTACCAAAACAAGTAAGAGTAAATATTCTTCATTAATTAGAATTCGACCTTGACTTTGCTTATAAAAGGGGGCTCAAAAACTTTTATCTCTCATCAACAAACATCTTCAATAACACAAACCCTAAACATCATCATGAGTTGGTTTCCTTTAATCTACATCTCATCTGATGACACATGTGATGAGGAAATCAGTTACTACTCTGACTCTGAAGAACTTTCAGCTGGATGGAGTGGATATTTTCCACCAAGTGCTGCAACAGCTACATCCTCAAGCATGAAGACTAACAAGAAGATTTCAGCTGGTCCTGATCCATCTCTAGAGTTTTATTCAAGCTCTTCATCTGATGATGATAATGATCCAACCTTTGATCTTTCCAAAGAGCTTCCAAAGGCCCTCACCACAGCATTGACAACTGCCATTAACAACATGAAGTGGCCTGCTGTTGAGAAGCCTACCCAAGCACCAAGGCCTCCCAAGCAAGTTCTGGGACTTGCTTGTCCAAGGAAACAACTTTCTTTTGATGACAAGAGAAAGAGGACTTCCAAGGGCAAACATGATTATGAGGGAAAAGGAAAGAAACCTATGGAGTAGGTGTTAGGTTGTAGGTTTATGTCTTGTTATGGTTTTCTGTTTTGGTGACAATGTTTTCTGAATGGTTGTGATGTACTTCTCTATAATATCAATAAAAGTACTCTTTCTTTATGCTTTTTATCACCAATCTTTCCACTGTTGTATGTTTATTTCCACTGTACTCTTGATAACTCTGCATACAAGTTAGTAGAAAACCAGACATACCATATAAACAATATTAGTACCTAAAAACTATCCTGCAACAATGAAAAGTATTAGACATCAATGATTTATGGATTGAGCATTCCAATACCTATTACCAAGTATTGAAATCTACCCACATCAAGCCCTTTTGTTAATAAATCAGCATAATTGTCATCAGTATGGATTTTGACAACATTAATAAGCTTTTTCTCAAAACCATCTCTAATAAAGTGATGTCTAATTTCAATATGTTTAGTTTTAGTGTGTTGCACAGGATTTTTAATAATGCATATGGTACTACTATTGTCTATATAGATAATGGTGTTCATGAAATTGTACCCATAATCCAATAATTGATTCTGAAGCTAAAGGATCTGAGCACAACAACTAGCAGCTGCAACATATTCTGCTTCAGTGGTTGAAGTAGCAACCATAGTTTGCTTCTTGCACTGCCATGACACCAATCTACATCCAAGAAATTGACATCCTCCAGTAGTTGATCTTCTATCCAAACTTGCACCAGCATAGTCACTATCTGAGTATGTGATCAATTCCATAGGAGATTCTCTTGGATACCATAATCCTAGATTAGGATAAGTCTTCAAGTACCTAAAAATCTTTTTCACTGCTGTCATATGTGATGTCTTTGGAGTCACTTGAAATCTTGCACAAGCACATACAGCAAACATAATGTCTAGCCATGATGAAGTAAGATACATCAAAGAACCAATCATAGATCTGTCAGTGTGAACATCAACATTAGCACCACTAGCATACTTCAACAATAGATGAGTGGTCTTGTCAGCAGGGGTATTTGAAGGTTTTGCATCACGAAACTTGAACTTCCTAATGATCTCAGCCACATATTTGTCTTGACTGATAAAGATGCCTTCTTTACTCTGTTATACTTGCAGCCCCAAAAAGAGTGTAAGTTCTCCCATAGAACTCATTTGAAATTCATCTTTCATCAGCTTCTCAAACTCTTTGCACATCTCTTGTTTAGTAGATCCAAAGATAATATCATCAACATATACTTGAACAAGTAGAATATCGCCCTTGTCTTTCTTGATGAACAGAGTTTGGTCAATCTTGCCTCTATGAAACCCATTATTCAATAAATAATTTGCTAAGGTTTCGTACCACTTCCTTGGAGCCAGATGTAAGCCATAAAGAGCCTTAACCACTTTATAAACTTTATTTGGGTGTTGAGGATCTTCAAAGCCTGGAGGTTGAGAGACATATACCTCCTCATCAATAGTACCATACAGAAAGGCACTTTTAACATCCATTTGATAGACAGTAAATCCCATAAATGATGCATAGGCTAGAAACAATCTAATAGCCTCAATCCTTGCTACAGGAGCAAAAAATTCTTCTTAATCAATGCCCTCCTCTTGAGTGTATCCTTGAGCAACCAATCTAGTTTTGTTCCTTACTACAATACCTCTTTCATCTTTCTTGTTTCTGAAAACCCATTTAGTACCAATGACCTTCATACCATCAGGCAAGTCACAAAGAACCCAAACCTTTTGAAGTTTAAACTGCAGCAACTCATCTTGCATTGCTTCAACCCAGCTAGATTCTCCTAGAGCCATATAGACATTTTTAGGCTCCACTTGTGAGAGAAAACTGAAAAACAAACACTCATTCTTCTTACTATGTTTCTTGGACTCATACACTTCACTTATGAACCCATGAATATCATCTTTCTTTGTCTGTCTTCTAGTCTTCACACCTGATTGAAGTTCACCAATAACATTGTCAAGTGGATGAACTTTGTGAATTGAAGACTGTGATGTGCTAGGAATATCATATGTTGTAGGCATGTTTGAGATCTCTACATCATCACTTGGTGATTCCTAAGAAGTATGTTCCATATTTGGGCTGTCAGTGGAAACTTCTGGTGTAGCAGTGGGAATGGAGTTACCACTGCTAGTAGGAATTTCTTTATTCAATTCATTAAAATTCTTGTCTTTTCAGAATTATCAACAAAGTCCCAAAGTGGCATAACAATTTGATCTTCATCATCTTTACAAGCTTCATCTTCATCAATGAATTCTTCTGATTCTTCAAGATCATTGTCTCCAGTGCTTGAAGTAAGAGGTACATAATTCATTGTATTTGATAATGTTTCAAGATCAAATAGCCAATCTGGTCCTGAACCTGCCATGTTTGCTTTATTTTCAAGAAACTGAACATGCAAGTTCTCTTCAATCTTCTTTATTCTTAAGTTATAGACTCTAAAAGCCTTGCTAACCATAGAATATCCAACAAAGAAGCCTTCATCAGACTTTTCTTCAAATTTACCCAGATGATCAATGGTATTGAGAATAGTAACATGACACCCAAATGGTCTCATAAACTCCAAAGTAGGAGGTCTTCCTATGAAAAGCTCATAAGGTGTTTTGTTCTTTGTTTTGACCACTAAAACCCTGTTCTGAATGTAACAAGCAGTGTTAACTGCTTCAGCCCAAAAAGTCACTAGAAGCTTTGAATCAGCTAACATGGTTCTAGCAGCCTCAATTAGTGTTCTGTTTCTTCTTTCAGCAACTCCATTTTGTTGAGGAGTTCTTGCAACACTAAATTCTCTTTTAATACCTTTGTCTCTGCAGAAATCATCCATAACTTTATTCTTGAACTCTGTCCCATTGTCACACCTGATGATCTTGATTTACTTTTCAAATTGATTTTCAACTTCAGTGATGAATATCTTAAGGATGCCAGTGGTTTCATCCTTGGTTCTTAAAAAGAAAACCCATGTGAATCTACTGAAATCATCAGTCACAACAAGACAATACTTCTTCAAATTCATGCTGCTTACAGAAGTAGGACCAAACAAGTCCATATGCAGCATAAAGAGCGGATGATCAATAGAATTGAATGCTTTGGTCTTGCATGAAGCTCTGTGTTGCTTTGGTCTTGACCATTTTCAAATCTTTTCTCTGGTAGACCTCTGACAAGTCCATCTTTCACAATCTTGTTGATGGTCTTGAAGTTAACATGACCAAGTCTTCTATGACAAAGCATTGATTCATCCAAAGTGGCTTTTGCAAGCAAGCAAGTAACATCATTATTAGCCACTATGTTCTTCATGTCAATGCTATATAGATTACCTTTTCTAGGGATTTTAAGCAAAATGTCACATTCATCAAGGAGCTTATAATCCTTAGATAAGATATAACATTCATCTTCTGTGAATAGAACTCTATGCTTCTTGTCACACATCTGTGACACACTAAAAAGGTTGTAATTGAGTTCTTTCACATACTGCACATCTTCAAAGTCAATGTTTCCAGCCTTGATTGTTCCTTTGCCAGAAACTTTGCCACCAATTCCTCCTCCAAAGCTGACAAATTGTCAATCATAAGGTTGAAAGTCTGAAAGATAGGACTTATTTCCAGTCATGTGCCTGGAACATCCACTGTCTGAGTATCCTTGATCATTTGTAGTCTTTGAATGTTCCTGCACACAAAATAAAGGAATTAGTTCCTTTTGGGGACCCAAGCCACAAATGACTTGGATCTGCCTCGTGTATCAATATAATTATATCTATCAAAGGTCATTGATACACCATTGGGATTGTTTGAGGTGATGGTTCCTTTTGGTTTCCATTCCCAACGTGCTGAGGCCTTAACAGCATTTCCCATATTTACCCTTTTCTTGTTAACAGACCCACCAGTGGTAACCTTTGGCCTTGCAGTGGTAACTGCTGGCTTAACAGTGGAAACTTCTAGTTTTGAAATTTTGGGTACCCACTTGCGATTATTGTTAACTTTCTTTTCAAAATTGGTCATTTTCCCTGTTTGATTGGATTTAACAAAATTTGTAACAGGGGACTTAGGGTAAACTCTGTTTTTAATGCTGGCAGTGATAACTGCTAGTCTAGCAGTGGAAATTGGTTTTATGCCAGAATGAAGCAAAACAGACCTGGGAATCATCTTGCTAAGTGGATTTGGGTGAGTTAAGTTATTAGCATTGTGGCCATTCACCCTTGTATTCCCAAACACTTCCCTTCTACCCAAGTGGTAGGTACAGCTATAAGACAAATGGTCAAAGCTACCACATATATGACAAGGCTTGTTATTGAACACAAAATCACTACCAAATTGCCTAGATTTAACATGATTCCAACTCCTCATATTACCCCTAGGAGTAGGTGACCTACTTCTGTACATCTCTGCATATCTAGTAGTGGGCCTAGTGAAATTAGGTTGTGACCTAGGCTTCTCTTTGACAACATCAGGAATACACTTTTTAACCTCCACTTTAACATTCTCATGAACACTAGGTGTAGACTCAACATTCAAATTTTCATCTTTAAGGGTTGAGTCACTAGCACTATCAAATGTTTCAACCTCAACCTGAACCTTTTCAATAACAACTGGTTTAACAAATTTTGGTCCATAGGTCATAGGTGGTTCCTGGAATTCTTCTAAACCTGTGTGAGCTAAGTCAATGCCAGGAGGTGATGGAACACCTCTTAGAGGTGGTGGAACTGATTTGTATCCTACTCCTGATTTGGCTTTGTTCACAACTTGGGCTTCCCAAATTTTGTCAATACACTTGGATTGGTGATCCAGTGTATTGCAAGTTATCTTTATATTCTCACTAGCCAACTTAACCTTTTCTAGTTCTTCCCTAAGAACCTTGTTAACAGCAACCTGATAATCTAAGTCTCTTTTTAGTACTACAATATCATCATTGTACTTAGATTCATTTGCCCGACAACTTTTTAGTTATGGCCGAGACCTGAAACTCAACAGAAAATGACCAAATTGCCCTTACCAGATTCAGTTAACAGTTGACTTTTTATTAAAATGACAACAGTTTGACTCAGTTTTTACCCGTTATAACCCATTTTCACAGTTTCGACTCTAAAGAGATTTTATGTAAAACGTCGATCCAAACAACTTTCGTGCTTTGCCGGAAGGCTGAAACAGCCTTGAAAGTACTCAAAATTGTCGTTTTAAATCTGGGTCTGATGTTATTATTTATACAAAAGCTGTTAAAAATATATAAGTTTCGTTAAACTTCATTTGGTCATAACTTTCTCGTTTTAAGTCCGATTTTTACGTTCTTTATATCCCCGGAAAGGTAATTAAGATACTAACATATTTTTAAGATTATAAGTTATCAAAAATATTTTATGGCTACTGTTCATACTGAATAAAATTATGACAGCTTATGTATAATTAATGTAACGTTATTCCAAACACCCTATTATGTTTTTAATAAACCTTTACGCTTATAAAGTATCGTCTTTATAAGGTTTCTAATGTTCCCTAGTAATATATAAATGATACAATAGCATTCGCTAAGGTTTTTAAAGCTAAAACGGACTCGAAAACATTTAAAAACACCAATTTAATTTCCAAACAGCAATGTTACTTTGACTTTTTCAGAAAAAATTGTCCGACTTTGACCAAGCTTAAATCCCACGTTTTAAACTTTCAAGCTTAAAAATCCGCGATGTTTCCAGTAACATATTATTCCGGACAACTTTCGTGTTTTATGCTAAAGCCGGTTCGGACTAGAAAGGGTCCGAAATCTCGTTTTAAAAATCAGATCAGCAAGTATAATGTTTACAAAGTGCAGTCAAATTCTTTGATTTTCTAAATCTTAAATCGGTCGTATCTTCTTCGTTATGTGTCCATTTCCGACGTTCTTTATATGAAAATTTATCTACACGAAATGAGCTATCCAAAAATTAACCTTTTAGGTTGCCAAAACATTTTTAAATTACCCTGAACCTATAATTTAACTTTTGACAGCAAGATATTTAGCCGAAAACATAAGCTTACACAAGCAAAAATGAAAATAAACCAAAACCAAACACACATATATCTGGGTTTTACAGCAACAAGTCCAAACACACCTAAAAAGCTGAAAATAACAGAAAGCTCACAAAAAGCACTCCAATAGGCCAATAGACCAAAAATAAGCACTTTAGCAACTAACTTTTTATTTAACCAAATTAACCACCGTGATTTAATTATTAATTTTTACAAAAGAATCCATATTTCAATTCAATTTCTACAGCCCCAATTAGTCATTCGATTCAATTTAAATTCTTCAAAAATTAATAATATCAAACTAACCATCCAATTGAAAAACTAAAAAGATATGATTGAAAGATGAAAAAAAACATACTTGATGGTATAATTTGACCCACGAATTTCATTACAATTACACCCTTGATTGGATTGAAATTAAACCCGAGGTTATGAATGACTCAAGATTCAATTCTTGATAGAGATGATGGATAAAATTGTAGGAGATGTTGGTGTGGTTGTGGCAGTAGTCGAACAAGAAGGAGAAGGAGAGGGAAGTGTCTGTGTCGATATAAACAAGAAAAAGTTGAGGGGTATATTTATTTTGTTTTAGTTCTAAGTGTATACCCGGTATCGCGGGTATGCTTGGTCCGTAAAAATACAAAAGAAACCCAAAAATTTGCGATTATAGAATACGTTTTTATAAAATATTAAATAACTTATTTTAATATGTTTATTAAAATATTTTATGATAATTAAATATAAAAATTAATTATTATCGTGTCGGTACGCGCTATGTGTAATTTTTCACATTTTGCGAGATAATTTCTCGTTTTCAAATCAAAAGAGTCGGAAAAGTTCAAAACTTAAATCATAGAATTTCCACAATGGATATTCTTTCTCAGCCAGCATAAAGACATCAACTCCATCTTGAGTAGAAACATGATGCACAGAACTTAAATCATAGAATTTCCACAAAGTTCTTGTACCATGAGCTTCAAATCTCCAATATCTATCACTTGGGTCAGGTTCATATAATCTTCTAAAGTGAACCCATAACTCCTTAGCCTTGACATCAACAAGTTCATCCTTCTTAAACTGATCTTGAACAATCCTCCACAAAGTATCCAAATCTTCTCTATCACAAGATCTAACAATATCTTCAAAATCTCTGAAAATGCTTGTGACACTTCCAGTTCTGATGATCTTCCAAGCTACACCAAAACTATCAGAAAAGATCTCCCAACCAACAACTGGATATTTTGCTTGTAGAGGTTCAATATTAAGTACATCAGTCTCTATGAACACCATGTTTGTAACTTGCTCTTCTGTCAACTTGCTAGGACCCTCTTCTGCTTGAGATGATTTATGAGTCTTCAACTTCTTTGCATCTTTTGATTCAAGATTCACTCCAGTCCTTTTTGTCTTCATAAGTATTGGTTCTTGATCCATTGGAATGAATTTACTATCTTGTCTTTTGATTCTGTAGTAAATACCTTCAACCTGTTCATGTGACATTCCTTTGAATTGAGCCATCTTCATATTTCCAACATGACAACAAAAAGTGTTCATCTCAGCAATAATCTGTGCCTTTGTAAGTTTCCTTGGCTTCTTTTGACCTTTTCTAACATCCCCAATGATTTGATCAAGAGCCTACTGATTCTTCATTTGAATGAAATCTTTAAGTTGAGCAGACCTTTGTTCTTCATCCAATGTTGTATTTGCAATCAATTCAATAGCCTTCTTCCTGATTATCTGATCTTTATTAACCAAGTAGTTAATCTCATCTTCTGTAGGCACATAATTGAACAATGGAGGTTTCTCATGCATGATCATAGGTGGAACAACTGAAAGTGGTTGTGCCATTACTGCTTCAAGTTTATCTAACCTAGTTGCTTCCATAAAGCTAGCAACTTCATCTTCCTTAAGCTTTTTCTTTCTTTCATTCTCTTCAGCTTGTTGTTGCTCTGCTAATTTTGCATCAAAGTTGATCTGAGCTTGTTCTTTCTTAGAAATCTTTCTTGTTTGCTCTTGATCTGAAGCAATCATAATAGCTTTTCCTTTAACTGATCTTTTTCTGGCAGCTTCTTCCTCTGCAGTGGTAAGTTCATGAGTAGCAGTGGTAACTTTTTCACTTGCAGTGGTAATTGGTTGATCAGTGGGAACTTGTTCTGCTTCAGTGGAAATTGGTTGAGCAATTCCAACTAAATCATCAAAGTTAAAACCTGCATCAGCATCCATATCTTCAAAATCCAATTTCCTCCCCTCAGTCTCAGCTACATCATCTTTTGCTTGAGCATTATCAGAATCATTGAGCTCAGCAAAGTCTTTTACAAAATTTTTACTTCTCCCCTTAAGCTCTGCATCTATTTTCCTCCCCTGTTTGGAAGAATCTCCCAAAACTTTAGTAGAACTTGCAGAAAACTCATCTGAAGGTGAAGATGATGATGATACAACCTGAGGTCTTTGCTTCTTGAGATCCTCAACTTCATTCTGCAATCTTTGAATCTCAGCCTTTAGTTTATTCAGCTCTGTGGCATGTTGTTCTTTGGTCTGTGCCAGATCTTTCTCCAGAGCTTGAACCTGCTTGACTAATTTAGTACAAATATCCATCAATTCATGTTGTTGCACACTACCTTCATCACTTCCAACTTTGTAACCTACTGGGAGAGGTGAATCATGAGGCATTGATTCAGGCACTTCCCTAGTTGGACTAGGATTAAGCCTTGAACCACCACTGCTTGCTCCTAAACCAAAAGGCTCAGCAACATGCAATGTTGAGATGAGAGAAGTTGGCTGTTTAGACCTTCTCTCATAAGTGTGAGTGACTGCAGGGGTATGTTGAATTGGTGGAACAACAATAGTGGGTGTGTTTTGAGATGCAGCTGGGATTGATGCATCCTCACCCTGTACTTGAGCAATTTTAGCAAGCATTTGAGGAAAAAGTGGATGAACCTCCCCATTCCAAAGTTCTGAAGCCTTAGTCATATTTTGAAAAACTTTAGGCTTAAGAGTGGAAGGTTCATAAATTCTATTGTGAGGTCGCAGTTGAAATTCATTTAACACTGCTTGCACAAACCTTGGGTACATCAAAAATTTATATTGACTCTTTACATTGCCTTTCATATTATTGAAAATAAACTTTGAAAAATTGAAAGTCCTATCAGTTGCCAAACAAACCAAAACATAAGCCATGGTTGATGCAAATTGTTCATAAGATGTTTTCTTTGGACTTAGGCAATGTAGAAGAGTATGAATCAAAAATCTCCAATGGGGACAAAAACATCCTTTTCTGAAAGTAACTTTTTGGTCAGATGTATCATACCCCATTAAAGCAATATTAGTAAAGATTTCTGAATTAGGTAATGTGATGATACCATTGAGATCATTCAATTGGAGAATTCTCCTCAAGGATGACTCAGTAACATCAATAGTTACCCCATCAACTGTGGCTCTTAGAGTATCCACAGATTCATGTGTGTCTCCCTCTTCAAGAGTTATGGACTCCACAGTGTTCCAGAACTGTTTGATATGAGAGACATAGATTGTGGGATTAATAGTTAAGGCATACCGTATATGAGTTGTGTTTAGAAAATCCACAATATGATGAAAAACAGGGCCACTCTTCTCGTTTGACTTTTGTAAATAGGCCACTTGGTTGTGCTCCTCGACAAATTTTAGAATCGCCATGATATTTGTGAAAAAGAGAATAAAAGTGTTAGTAATCAAGATAAAAAGCAAGCCGTATGATGATCAATTTATACTAATAGGGTTTAAGGAGGTTGCGCAATGTGTATTATCTTTAGAAAGAATTATCTTTGGAAAAAGAATAATTTTAAATAAGTAAGTAGATAATTCACAAAAGATTTTACCCTATTAATAAGGAAAGACGGTTATTTTTACAACGGCTAGTAAAAATTGGATTACTAACACAACAGTTGTAACGGCTAGTTCATCAGTGGAAAAATTACTCTTGCAGTGGTAACTAATGAACTAGCAGTGGTAAAATTTTCACAAAATATCAAAGAGCAGTGGTAAATAAAACATGAAAATTTGCTGCTCTTATCATAGTTTTTAGCAAACTACCAGCTATTAACGGATTTGATATGTCTTTACCATGAGCCGTTTGCTTATGGACTAGCCAACTCTTGATCACATGGATGTATGGTGAGTTGATAACCTAGTTTTTGGTAAACTATCAACCATAAACGGATTTGATAAGTCTTTACCAGTAGCCGTTTGCTCTGGACTAGTTGATTCTTATGTGGATTAGACATGGTGAATCAATAACCATTTGTTGTGTGTTTATGTTACACACCTTATTACTCCAATGATATGGGTTTTATTCTGCAACACAAAGTAACTCTTAACTTAACCCATAAAAATTAACCCAAAGTAACTTTTTAACCAAGTTCCTATTCACAAAAATATCTTTCAAAAAGTCAACCCGATAATTACCAAATTTACTCCTCCAACCTACCAAAACAAGTAGGAGTAAATATCCTTCATTAATTATAATTCGACCTTGACTTCACATATAAAAGGGGGCTCAACATCTTTTATCTTTCATCAACAATCTTCTTCAATAACACAAACTTTATACATCATCATGAGTTGGTTTCCAATAATCTACATCTCCTCTGATGATTCTTCAGATGAGGAAATCAGTTACTACTCAGACTCTGAAGAACTTTCTTCTGGATGGAGTGGATATTTTCCACCAAGTGCTGCAACTACTACATCTTCAAGCATGAAGCCCAATAAGAAGATATCAGCTGATCCTGCTCCATCTCTTGAGTTTTATACTAGCTCTTCATCAGATGATGACAATGATCCAACCTTTGATCTTTCCAAGGAACTCCCAAAAGCCCTTACAACAGCACTGACAACTGCAATAAGCAACATGAAGTGGCCAGCTGTAGACAAGCCTACTCAAGCACCAAGGCCTCCCAAACAAGTTCTGGGACTTGCTTGTCCAAGGAAACAATTCTCTTTTAATGACAAGAGAAATAAAACTTCCAGAGGCAAGCATCAGTATGAGGGAAAAGGAAAGAAACCTATGGAGTAGGTGTTAGGTTGTAGGTTCATGTCTTATGTGATGGTTTTCTGTAATGGTGACAATGTTTTGTGAATGGTTGTGATGTACTCTTCTTAAATGATTAATAAAAGTACTCTTTTGTTCTTTCCATTATCACCAATCTTTCCACTGTTGTATATTAATTACCACTGTGCACTTGATAACTCTGCATACAAGTTAGTAGAAAACCATACATACAATACAAACAATATTAGTACTTAAAAAGTATCCTGCAACACTGAAAAGTATTTAGACATCAAAAATTTATGGATTGAGCATTCCAATACCTGTTACTAAGTATTGAAATCTACCCACATCAAGCCCTTTTGTTAATAAATTAGCATAATTTTCATCAGTATGAATCCTGACAACATTAATAAGCTTTTTCTCAAAACAATCTCTAATAAAATGATGTCTAATTTCAATATGTTTAGTTTTAGTGTGTTGCACAGGATTTTTAATAATGCATATGGTACTACTATTGTCTATATAGATAATGGTGTTCATGAAATTGTACCCATAATCCAATAATTGATTCTGAAGCCAAATGATCTGAGCACAACAACTAGCAGCTGCAACATATTCTGCTTCAGTGGTTGAAGTAGCAACCATAGTTTGCTTCTTGCACTGCCATGACACCAATCTACATCCAGAAAATTGACATCCTCCAGTAGTTGATCTTCTATCCAAACTTGCACCAGCATAGTCACTATCTGAGTATGTGATCAATTTCATTGGAGAGTCTCTTGGATACCATAATCCTAGATTAGGATAAGTCTTCAAATACCTAAAAATATTTTCCACTGCTGTCATATGTGATGTCATTGGAGTCACTTGAAATCTTGCACAAGCACATACAGCAAACATAATGTCTGGTCTTGATGAAGTAAGATACATCAGAGAACCAATCATTGATCTGTAAGTGTGAACATCAACATTAACACCACTAGCATTTTTCAACAATAAGTGAGTGGTCTTGTCAGCAGGGGTATTTGAAGATTTTGCATCAGTAAACTTGAACTTCTTAATAATCTCAGCCACATATTTGTCTTGGCTGATAAATATGCCTTCCTTACTTTGTTGTACTTGCAGCCCCAAAAAGAATGTAAGTTCTCCCATAGAACTCATTTGAAATTCATCTTTCATCAGCTTCTCAAATTCTTTGCACATCTCTTGTTTAGTAGACCCAAAGATAATATCATCAACATATACTTGCACAAGTAGGATATCACCCTTGTCTTTCTTGATGAACAAAGTTTGATTAATTTTTCCTCTATGAAACCCATTATTCAACAAATAATTAGCTAATGTTTCATACCACTTCCTTGGAGCCTGATGTAAGCCATAAAGAGCCTTAACCACTTTGTAAACTTTATTAGGGTGTTGAGGATCTTCAAAGCCTGGAGGTTGAGAGACATACACCTCCTCATCAATAGTTCCATACAGAAAGGCACTCTTAACATCCATTTGATAGACTGTAAAACCCATAAATGATGCATAGGCTAAAAATAATCTAATAGCCTCAATCCTTGCAATAGGAGCAAACACTTCTTCATAATCAATACCCTCCTCTTGAGTGTATCCTTGAGCAACCAATCTAGCTTTGTTCCTGATTACAATACCTCTTTCATCTTTCTTGTTTTTGAAAACCCACTTAGTACCAATGACCTTCATACCATCAGGCAAGTCACAAAGAACCCAAACCTTTTGAAGTTTAAACTGCAACAACTCTTCTTGCATAGCTTCAACCCAGCTAGATTCTCCTAGAGCCATATACACATTCTTAAGCTCCATTTGTGAGAGAAAACAGAAAAACAAGCACTCATTCTTCTTGCTATGTTTCTTGGACTCATACACTTCACTTATGAACCCATGAATATCATCTTTCTTTGTCTGTCTTCTAGTCTTAACACCTGATTGAAGTTCACCAATAACATTATCAAGTGGATGCACTTTGTGAATTGAGGACTGTGATGTGCTAGGAATATCATATGTTGTAGGCATGTTTGAGATCTCTTCATCATCACTTGGTGATTCCTGAGAAGTATGATCCACATTTGGGCTTACAGTGGAAACTTCTGGTGTAGCAGTGGGAATTGAGTTACCACTGCTAGTAGGAATTTCTTTATTCACACCATCTGCATCACTTGGTTTTTCAGAATTATCACCAAAGTCCCAAAGTGGCATAACAATTTGATCTTCATCATCTTTGCAAGCTTCATCTTCATCAATGAATTCTTCTGAATCTTCAAGATCTTTCTCTCCAGTACTTGAAGTGAGAGGAACATAATTCATTGTATTTGATAATGTTTCAAGATCAAATAGCCAATCTGGTCCTGAACCTGCCATGTTTGCTTTATTTTCAAGAAACTGAACATGCAAGTTCTCTTCAATCTTCTTTGTTCTTAAATTGTAGACTCTAAAAGCCTTGCTAACCATAGAGTATCCAACAAAGAAGCCCTCATCTGACTTTTCTTCAAATTTACCCAGATGATCAATGGTATTGAGAATAGTAACATGACACCCAAATGGCCTCATAAACTCCAAAGTAGGAGGCCTTCCTCCGAACAACTCATAAGGGGTCTTGTTCTTTGTTTTGACCACTAAAACTCTGTTCTGAATGTAACAAGCAGTGTTAACTGCTTCAGCCCAAAAAGTCACTGAAAGCTTGGAATCAGCTAACATGGTTCTAGCAGCCTCAATTAGTGTTCTGTTTCTTCTTTCTGCAACTCCATTTTGTTGAGGAGTTCTTGCAACACTAAATTCTCTTTTAATACCTTTGTCTCTGCAGAAATCATCCATAACTTTATTCTTGAACTCAGTCCCATTGTCACACCTGATGATCTTAATTTTCTTTTCAAATTGATTTTCAACTTGAGTGATGAATATTTTAAGAATGCATGTGGTTTCATCCTTGGTACTCAAAAAGAAAACCCATGTGAATCTACTGAAATCATCAGTCACAACTAGACAATACTTCTTCAAATTTATGCTGCTCACAGAGGTAGGACCAAACAAGTCCATATGCAGCATAAAGAGTGGATGATTGATTGAATTTAATGCCTTGGTCTTGAATGAAGCTCTGTGTTGCTTTCCTTTGAGATAGGCAACACAAGTTTTATCATTTTCAAATCTTTTCTCTGGTAGGCCTCTGACAAGTCCATCTTTCACAATCTTGTTGATGGTCTTGAAGTTAACATGACCAAGTCTTCTATGCCAAAGCATTGATTCATCCAAAGTGGCTTTAGCAAGCAAGCAAGTAACATCATTATTAGCCACTATGTTATTCATGTCAATGCTATATAGATTTCCTTTTCTAGGGATTTTAAACAAAACATCACTTTCATCAGGGAGCTTATAATCCTTAGATAAGATATAGCATTCATCTTCTGTGAAAAGAACTCTATGTTTCTTGTCACACATCTGTGACACACTAAAGAGGTTGTACTTGAGTTCTTTCACATACTGCACATCTTCAAAATCAATGTTTTCAGCCTTGATTGTTCCTTTGCCAGAAACTTTGCCACCAATTCCTCCTCCAAAGCTGACAAATTGTCCATCATAAGGTTGAAAGTCTGAAAGATAGGACTTATTGCCAGTCATGTGCCTGGAACATCCACTGTCTGAGTATCCTTGATCATTAGTAGTCTTTGAATGTCCCTGCACACAAAATAAAGGAATTAGTTCCTTTTGGGGACCCAAGCCACAAATGACTTGGATCTTCCTCGTGTATCAATATAATTAAATCTATCAAAGGTCATTGATACACCATTGGGATGGTCTGTGGTGATGGTTCCTTTTGGTTTCCATTCCCAACGAGCTGAGGCCTTAACAGCATTTCCCAAATTTACCCTTTTCTTGTTAACAGACCCACCAGTGGTAACCTTTGGCCTTGCAGTGGTAACTGCTGGCATAGCAGTGGAAACTGCTTGCTTAGAAATTTTAGGTACCCACTTCTGATTATTGTTAACTTTCTTTTCAAAATTAGTCTTTTTCCCTGTTTGATTAGATTTAACAAAAGTAGTAACAGGGGGTTTAGGGTAAACTCTGTTTTTATTTCTGGCAGTGGCAACTGCTGGTCTAGCAGTGGAAACAGTTTTAATGCCAGAATGAAGCAAAACAGACCTGGGAATCATCTTGCTAAGTGGATTTGGGTGAGTTAAGTTATTAGCATTTTGTCCATTCACCCTAGTATTCCCAAATACTTCCCTTCTACCCAAATGGTAGGTACAGCTTTTAGCCAAATGGTCAAAACTACCACATATATGACAGGGTTTGTTATTGAACACAAAGTCACTACCAAATTGCCTAGATTTAACATGATTCCAACTCCTCATATTACCCCTAGGAGTTGGTTACCTACTTCTGTACATCTCTGCATATCTTTTGTAGTCTTGTGAAGATGCTATCAAAAGATTCATTACTTGTTGAACCAAAGTTTTCATAAGTTTGCTTCAGCAGGGTCTTTTGAGTCTTCTTGGTGGAATCATTACCACCAAAAACTTCACAGATCTCATCAAAGAGAGTCATTGCAGTCTTGAACTTGCTGAATGCTACAACTTGGTCTCTGGGAAGTGTCAACAGTAACAGACCTCTGGCCTTGAGATCATTCTTCAACTGAAGTCTTTCATCATTAGTAACAGGTCCAGTGTTGACCTTAATTACTTCCTTGCCATTAATCATCTCTGATGTAGAACTTGGTTTGAAAGAATTTCCAACCATAATGATCTCCCAGAGTGTGTAGTCTTGGACCATAAAGAATTGTTCTATCATTAGCCTCCACATCTCAAAGTCATTCAACTTAAGCTTTAGAAGCTTAGCAGCAATGTTTGAGTTACTGGTTTCTGTCTCCATTGATTCTTCTGAGTGAACTTGAGTCTTCTAAATCAAAGTATCAAAGCCTGGCTCTAATACCACTTAATGGATCTAAACACCTTGAACTTTGTGTTAGATTGACACTTTGAATTAAATCACTAAGTATTCGGAATCTACTTAGTAACACTTAGAAGTTTGATTGTGAGTAAGACAGTTGTATATGAATAAGAACAATGTATGTAAACAAACTATTAGCTCCAATATTATTAATGATAATAATACGAGTGATCTTGATATCACTAGGGTTACACCTTGAAGCTCTAGAAACGTATATGAGAGTTATATATCAACTGATAACCTAGGATCTCCTTTTATAGAACAAGGAGTCCTCTTCTACAAGATAAGTATAATGCTAATAGAATAAGATATACACAATATCTATTCTATATTTATCTAGACGCGTTTCCTAACAGTTATCTAATAAGCAGTGGTAATATATGTTCTTGCAGTGGTAATGAGTTTCCACTGCAAGCAAACTCTTCTGCAGTTGTAACATCTTCACTAGCCGTGGTAACTGTTAGTATAATTCCCAATAGTTGTATTTAATGCATGAGCAAATTCTAATGATCCCATGTTAGGAGCTTCTTAGCCGGCTCGACATAGGAGTGAAGTAGGCGCTTATAGGATTGGGGAAGTAAGTACGCCACCCCATGAATGGTATTAAGGAATACAATTCGTCATCCACGCAACTGTAACAAGTAATTAACCTGTAAAAGATATCTAGGGAGTAGTGAAACCTAAGTAAACACAATTCTCCTATATATTGCTCACACCACTAGTGTAATTTAGTTTATTTTCATTTTTAGTATTTTATTTTGATTTCATCTTAGTTATTGGGTTAGTTGACTAGCAACTAATTCCGTCCAAGTCCTTCAAAACCGAGATTTTTAATTGTTTTCATCAAATATAAAAAATACAAAAAGAATCATCCCTCATCTCTAGACCTAGTTTTTAGGTTTTCTAATCCTAAAAACACTATTCCAAGCTGAACGATCAATCCCCCGGTACTTGTCATTATACTATACTACATCGATCAGGTACACTGCCTGGTGGGGTTGTAAGCTTCTCGAGATCCCTCGAGAGGTAAAGCCTGGTGCAATCCCTACGCATCACCCACTCTTCCAAAAACCCGAGATTTTATTTGCTTTTTTAAAATATAAAAATACAAAAAGAATCATCCCTCACCTCTAGACCTAGTTTTTAGGCTTTCTAATCCTAGCGACACTATTCCTGAGTTGAACGATCAATCCCCCAGTACTTGTCACTATACTATACTACAACGATCAGGTACACTGCCTGGTGGGGGTTGTAAGCTTCTCGAGATCCCTCGAGAGGTAAAGCCTGGTGCGATTCCCAAGTATCAAGTTTTTGGCGCCGCTGCCGGGGAATAGTTATTGTCTAGGTTAGGATTTCTTTTTATTAGGTCTACTTGCTAGATTCCTTTCTAGCAAGATTTTATTTTTATTTCTAGGTTTTCTTTAGTCTATCTTATTTCTTCGTGTATTTGTTCGTAATCTTTACCATCCAACATTTTGAAAGGTGGTAACATCTTTGAACCCATCAACCCACCACAACAAAACCACCCACAAAACCCACCACTAGCAAACCAACCTCTTAGGCCCCGAACCTTAGGAGAGTATTCCCGTCCTAGCCACCAAGGCTATTGAAACACTATTGAGCTCACTCAAGGAGCCAATGTGTCCCCCTTGCGATCCGACACCATCCGGTTGGTGCAAAGCGGATGTGAATTCCATGGACTTCGTTCCGAAGATCCTAATCAACATCTCAAGGATTTCCTTAAAATCGTAGATTCTATAGACCTTGATGTTACAACTAGAGAGTTGACCCGATTACGCCTATTCCAATTCTCTCTACGTGATCAAGCTAGTCAATGGCTTGAACGTTTACCCGCGGGATCCATCACCTCATGGGATGATCTCACCACTCGTTTCCTTGCTCAATTTTTCCCACCGGGGAGAACTACCAAGCTTAGAAATGACATCTTGATGTTCCAAGAACGTCAAGGTGAAACTCTTTATGAAGCATGGACTCGTTTCAAGGACTTACTCCAAAAAGTCCCTCATCATGGCATAGATCTTTGGCTCCAAGTCCAAATCTTCTATGACCATATCGATCTCTCCACAAGGCGAACCATTGACCAATCGGCCGGTGGCGAGCTACGTGATCTAAGTGCGTAAGAATCATGGGAACTCATAGAAGATCTTGCTCTCTATGACAACGAAAATTGGAATGATCTCCGTGATTTGAAAAAAATGGTCAAGGCAATATCTTTGCCTTCGAATAATTCTAGCACTCCCGACCGTAGGATCATGGAACTTGAGGACCAACTCAAGTTTCTCATGAAATCTTACTAAGCTCCTAAGCCTTCAAGCCAAGTGAACAAAATTACTTCTTCATGCGAATTATGTAGTGGTCCCCATGACACTCGTGATTGCATGGAACTCCCCGGACAAGCTTTTGCGGACTACGCATCCTCGTGTACCGACGAATCGGGAGATAAGTGGTACACTTTCAAACCCGAGCCAAACCCTTACGGTGATTCCTACAATCCTTCTTGGAAAAATCACCCGAACCTCAGGTGGAAACAAAACCAAAACAATTCTTCCAATCCGCCTAATCGTTACCAACCAAACGGTCCACCCTCTAACCGTACTTTCAACAACAATCCCTCCAACAACTATGGTAGTACTAATAATCTTGAAGGATTGATGTCCAAGTTCATGGCATCTCAAGAAGCTCGCATATCTAAGTTTGAAGCCGATTTCAAACAAAATCAAAGCGAGACGACCACCAAAATTGACACATTGTTGAAAGTTCTCAATGATCGAGAAATGGGAGCACTCCCAAGCGACACGGTCAAGAACCCGAAACTAAACGTTAATTCAAGATCATCGGTTTCGTCACCTACTTCTTGTCCGCAATACTATTCGGTCAAAGCAATGAGCACGTGTTTCAGGCAAACCCAAATTCTTTAAAAGGACCAATTGAATAAAACATCCGATATCAAACCGGTCAAAAGCATAGTTGAAACACCTCCTACACAAGACCTTGACGATGAATTCAAGGAGCTCCACCTTGAATGCCCCGTCATTGATGTCTTAGCCCGTGCTCCCTACTATAGTGCCCTACTAGAAAAATATGAGAAATTTAAATTGGGTAAAAATGGGACCACCTTCGTTCAAAACAAGTTGCCTAAGAAGCTTGATGATACGGGTATATTTGTTTTGCATTGTAAGATAGGAAAATCCGAAGCTTTCGACACACTGGCCGATTTAGGATCAAGCCTCAACATGATTCCCTTATCCCTTTTCACTACTCTTAACCTAGGAAAGTTAGAGGAGACGGAAGTACTAATTGGTCTAGCGGATGGGAGTATTGCCCATCCAGTTGGAATGATCAAGGACGTAGTGGTTCACGTAGGAAAGTTAACTATTTTAGCGGATTTTCACGTCCTAGATATGGTTAGTGATACTACATGCCCATTGTTAGTAGGAAGAGGATTTTTAGCAACCGCTAGTGCCATGATAGATTGTAAGGAGTCTAAGATAGCGGTAGGTGAGGGCGATACTTGGTCGGTCTATGATGTTAAGAAGCATAGCTATGATTGTGAGGATGAACCGATACCACATTGGGTAGAGATGAATAGGAGACCATCTAAATATGGACCTTCGATAGAAAGAAACTTTATAGGGCCTCAACACCCATTCTATCTAGAAAAAGACTTCATCGATAAAACACATTTGGTGGAACAACTCATAGCTAGAGATGAGGAACTTGACCCTTTTGAGGATCCCCTAGTCTTTAGAAAAATGATTGAGTTCTTATGTGTAATGCCTATTAACATAGAGATGAACAAGTGGAAGAGAGAAGGGGATAAGTGTAAATGGAAGTGGGACAAGCCACCTAAGGAAGGTGACGGATCATGGCATATGAAGATGATCTTATATGATCCGGATGGAGAGAAGTTTGAAAGGTCATACCGTACTAAGAAAACTGATAGGAAGTTAAAACCCAAGTTTGATCCCTAAGATGTCCTCAATGAGGAGCTCACAAATATAGGATAGCCCATGACCTCGAGTCTAGCTACGAGACTCGTAAATAAAGAAAAGCGCTTCTCGGGAGGCAACCCATATTTTGTGTGATTTTTATTTGTTTGATTGCTATTTGCTTCCGTATGCATGCTTTATTTTTATTGTTGGTAGATCATGTTTCAAACTAAAATTGTGAAAATGTTTTATTTTGTTGTTTAACTTCGTCTTAACTTCATATAAAGGTATTTTTCAAAAGATAAGTGTAAGGGGAAACCACAAATTTGTTTTTAAGAACGAAATTGATCATGATTCTTCACAATATTTAATGAACATGTGTATTAGTATTTGTTAGAGTCAAATGCTTGTATCGAGTCATAATGATGTTTTGTAGGATTTTCCAGGAAGTAGGACATAAGTTTTTCCAGAAATTTTCTGGAAACTTAACTTAAAATTTATGCAGGTCACTTCTGACAGCGTCAAAAATTAATTCCTGACGACGTCATGTGTAAAATTCTGGAAATTTTGCGAGTTTTGTTTTTCTAACGGAGTCTTAAAGTTTTTGTTAATTCTTTGGTTTTATAAACTCCAGGAAATCTGCAAACATTCATTCCACAAGCATTATATCTTAAATTGCTTTCTAGGATTTGTTAGTATATATAAATTGCCGCCGATTTTACGCGAGGTTGCCTTGTTTGTTTTCTCAGGTTTAACAGGTTATGTATGACAAGAAGATGATTTATTTTTCTAGAACGGAAGATTTGAATGTTCATTTTCTTAGAGGAAGATCTAACCTTGTTACCACATTATCCACACCGAACGAATCAGGGGAGTATTTGCTTTCATTCTTTTACCTATTTCACTTTTACATTCTTTAATTGAACATTGGGGACAATGTTCATCCTAAGTGTAAGGGGAGGGTAAATGATGATAACTTACAGGATACTATTGCACTTGAGTTTGTTTGTTTGATGGTAGCTGTGTAATAAAACTAAGAGAAATACTTCTTAGTGTAATTTTAGCGCCAAATTTAAAATTTTTTACAACATTTAGGAGTGAAACTTTAGCCTTAGCAAGCGTCTCATGGATAGGAGTTGTATAACTAGCACAAAACCGTACTATTCAAAAAAAATTTCCAGCCAAATATGTGAGGTTCGCCTTTAGATTTGATAGGAAAAGCATTCATTATTAGTTCTTATGAGTGTACCGGTAGCATTTAGATTCTAGAACTTGCGTTAGTGATGCATCCCGACACCGCTAGTGAGACTACATTCGTGTAGTAGGATTTACTACATGATAAAAGGCATTAGGATCACCCTTGTGTGAAACCCGTATCATAATTACTTGACCATTTAAGTCATATTACTTGACTAGTAAAGTCAATTAATTTTTCCCACACCTTAGCGTTGTACTCATTTTTAGTAAACGAAAACCCTAGTACACCCCTCCGAGCCTATCTTTTCGTTTCTAACTTTAAGCATCTTACTTAAAGAAAGAATTTGTTACAACCCACCTAAATGTGCAACTAAATCGCCTTAGCCTTCCGTGTATGCACTCATCTTTAGTGCATTATTGTTATATGTTTAAACCCTTAGTTAATTATCTAATTCATTACATGGTTGCTAAGTCGAGTCATATCTTGTACATATTGTTTTGGGACGATTGGGACTAATCTGTAAAGTACTTATGTTATGGAGTAATAGGGAAGAACATCTTATATTACCCCCATATGTGCGTTAATCTTAAAAGTACTCCAAGTGTTTTGATTATCTTGATTCGAGTCATTAGATTAGTTTATTATAAAGTATGTAAAAATTCAAGTGTAAGGGGAATGTACATTCTTTATGATGTATTATTTTGGATGGTATGGTAAGAGTGTATGCAAAAAAAAAAAAAAAAAAAAAAAAAAAAATTATGGCTTCTGTTCATACTGAATAAAATTATGACAGCTTATGTATAATTAATGTAACGTTATTCCAAACACCCTATTATGTTTTTAATAAACCTTTACGCTTATGAAGTATCGTCTTTATAAGGTTTCTAATGTTCCCTAGTAATATATAAATGATACAATAGCATTCGCTAAGGTTTTTAAAGCTAAAACGGACTCGAAAACATTTAAAAACACCAATTTAATTTCCAAACAGCAATGTTACTTTGACTTTTTCAGAAAAAATTGTCCGACTTTGACCAAGCTTAAATCCCACGTTTTACACTTTCAAGCTTAAAAATCCGCGCTATTTTTGGTAAAATATTATTCCGGACAACTTTCGTGTTTTATGCTAAAGCCGGTTCGGACTAGAAAGGGTCCGAAATCTCGTTTTAAAAATCAGATCAGCAAGTATTATGTTTACAAAGTGCAGTCAAATTCTTTGATTTTCTAAATCTTAAATCGGTCGTATCTTCTTCGTTATGTGTCCGTTTCCGACGTTCTTTATATGAAAATTTATCTATACGAAATGAGCTATCCAAAAATTAACCTTTTAGGTTGCCAAAACATATTTAAATTACTCTGAACCTATAATTTAACTTTTGACAGCAAGATATTTAGCCGAAAACATAAGCTTACACAAGCAAAAATGAAAATAAACCAAAACCAAACACACATATATCTGGGTTTTACAGCAACAAGTCCAAACACACCTAAAAAGCTGAAAATAACAGAAAGCTCACAAAAAGCACTCCAATAAGCCAATAGACCAAAAATAAGCACTTTAGCAACTAACTTTTTATTTAACCAAATTAACCACCGTGATTTAATTATTAATTTTTACAAAAGAATCCATATTTCAATTCAATTTCTACAGCCCCAATTAGTCATTCGATTCAATTTAAATTCTTCAAAAATTAATAATATCAAACTAACCATCCAATTGAAAAACTAAAAAGATATGATTGAAAGATGAAGAAAAACATACTTGATGGTATAATTTGACCCACGAATTTCATTACAATTACACCCTTGATTGGATTGAAATTAAACCCGAGGTTATGAATGACTCAAGATTCAATTCTTGATAGAGATGATGGATAAAATTGATGGAGATGTTGGTGTGGTTGTGGCAGTAGTCGAACAAGAAGGAGAAGGAGAAGGAGAGGGAAGTGTCTGTGTCGATATAAACAAGAAAAAGTTGAGGGGTATGTTTATTTTGTTTTAGTTTTAAGTGTATACCCGGTATCGCGGGTATGCTTGGTCCGTAAAAATACAAAAGAAACCCAAAAATTTGCGATTATAGAATACGTTTTTATAAAATATTAAATAACTTATTGTGGAGTTTGTTAGACTCCTTGGACCGTTTTGAGCACTAGGGTTAAACAATAACAATGATAACAAACATGTATACGCAGCGGAATTAAAGCAAATCAAAGTTATTGACAACAAGGTTTTTACCAACATCACCTCTAATTATTATTTGATCAGAATAATACGTGTTACCAATTGTAACAAGGATCTAAGAACTCTCAGACCTTAGAGGTATCGAACACAAACAAGTTCTAGGCATCTACAAGACATATGCCCTAGAACACACACACACATCTTTCTATATTTTTACATTGTGGAAGACCTAATAAAAACATACGACCTGTATCCTCTTTATATAATAGAGGATTAGGTTTACAAAGGATATATTCTAAATAATAAAAAGATCCGTAGTAATCTTTTTCTTGCATTTGAAGTTTCATCCTTTGTCACATTAAGTCCCTCTTGTTTTCATTCTTTTATTTATTTTGTCACATCAAATCAAGAATCCCAACAATCTTCCCCTATTTGATGATGACAAAACAAACAAAGTCGTGTACGAACTTCCCTAGGCGAAGTAGAGAAATTGAGATGTAGACATCTCCTTGAATGAAACAAGTCTTGTCTTCCCCTTAAGTCATGCCATGCCACTCCAACATCTCTTCCCCTTTTTGTTATCAACAAATAGGGAACATATGAAATATGATCTTTACCACCACGAACCAATATCACAAACTTCCAATCCAAGCCTTCCAATGTTTCAAATTGCCCTCCATGAAGCACAAAACGAATAATGAACCCAAAACAATAGAAAACTCCAACTAGCAGTAGAAATAGTGATCAATAGTAGCAAACATCAAACACTTCCCCTTGAGTGGTGCATGAACATCAAATGAATAAACACATCATAAGAATAAGCTTCCCCTGAAATCAATGTGTTAGTCATTTTCATGATTCTTCAAATCTGTAGGCTATATGTAATGATCACATGTGAAGAAAACCAAATATAACAAACTTGATGAAGAAGTAGAATTTCCCAAACTTGTGTCTTATGTCTTGTACTAATACTGACTTCGAACGTATACTTAATGTATAGGGAGATCGCAATCTCTTGACAATAACCACTGAGCACAATAACGTAACTCCTTCAAGTGTTTGTCAATTCTTCGTCACATCTTGAATGCACAAACAAGTTACCTCCAGCTAAAAGGTATAATAAAACACAAACTTGTGAAACTCAACTACAACATCAAATATGTAATAATCAACCTTCTTCATAATCAATTAATCCAATAAGAACAAGCCATAAATCTTTTGCGAACAAATAAACCAAAAACCTTCTTGTGTGTGTAAACCAAAACCAATCAAACATACATACTTCCCCTCACTGCTCGCAGCAGTAGGAACAATTTATATCGAGCAGCAGGTTGCTAGCAGCAGAGTAACACTCGAGCAGTAGAGTTAAAAACTTTCGAGCAGCAGAATTATAAACCCGAGCAGCAGTGTTTTAAACGCAGCAGTAGTGTAAAACTTTCGAGCAGCAGAGTTAATAGCGTAGCAGTAGAATGAACAACATACCAGCAGTAGCTTGATAACAACATCAGTACATGAATTAAAGCGAGATCGCACTGACGACCATGTGACAAACCAGTTCCATGTGTAAAATCAATACGATAATTATTAATGTTTACCACAGACCCACATTCAACTTTTTTTACTCTCCACCGAACCATTAATTAATATAGAATTCACTTTCATCACACCACATGTGTATGTTGACAAATCGAATAAATTGCATCACCAGTCATCTTTAAAAATTTTCTTCGACAATTAAACCTTGTTAATCCCTAGATCACGAGCTAACCTGGCTCTGATACCAATTGTGGAGTTTGTTAGACTCCTTGGACCGTTTTGAGCACTAGGGTTAAACAATAACAATGATAACAAACATGTATACGCAGCGGAATTAAAGCAAATCAAAGTTATTGACAACAAGGTTTTTACCAACATCACCTCTAATTATTATTTGATCAGAATAATACGTGTTACCAATTGTAACAAGGATCTAAGAACTCTCAGACCTTAGAGGTATCGAACACAAACAAGTTCTAGGCATCTACAAGACATATGCCCTAGAACACACACACACATCTTTCTATATTTTTACATTGTGGAAGACCTAATAAAAACATACGACCTGTATCCTCTTTATATAATAGAGGATTAGGTTTACAAAGGATATATTCTAAATAATAAAAAGATCCGTAGTAATCTTGTTCTTGCATTTGAAGTTTCATCCTTTGTCACATTAAGTCCCTCTTGTTTTCATTCTTTTATTTATTTTGTCACATCAAATCAAGAATCCCAACAATCTTCCCCTATTTGATGATGACAAAACAAACAAAGTCGTGTACGAACTTCCCTAGGCGAAGTAGAGAAATTGAGATGTAGACATCTCCTTGAATGAAACAAGTCTTGTCTTCCCCTTAAGTCATGCCATGCCACTCCAACATCTTGGTATCAGAGCTAACCTTGTTAATCCCTAGATCACGAGCTAACCTTGGTATCAGAGCTAACCTTGTTGACAAATCGAATAAATTGCCTCACCAGTCATCTTTAAAAATTTTCTTCGACAATTAAACCTTGTTAATCCCTAGATCACGAGCTAACCTAGCTCTGATACCAATTGTGGAGTTTGTTAGACTCCTTGGACCGTTTTGAGCACTAGGGTTAAACAATAACAATGATAACAAACATGTATACGCAGCGGAATTAAAGCAAATCAAAGTTATTGACAACAAGGTTTTTACCAACATCACCTCTAATTATTATTTGATTAGAATAATACGTGTTACCAATTGTAACAAGGATCTAAGAACTCTCAGACCTTAGAGGTATCGAACACAAACAAGTTCTAGGCATCTACAAGACATATGCCCTAGAACACACACACACATCTTTCTATATTTTTACATTGTGGAAGACCTAATAAAAACATACGACCTGTATCCTCTTTATATAATAGAGGATTAGGTTTACAAAGGATATATTCTAAATAATAAAAATATCCGTAGTAATCTTTTTCTTGCATTTGAAGTTTCATCCTTTGTCACATTAAGTCCCTCTTGTTTTCATTCTTTTATTTATTTTGTCACATCAAATCAAGAATCCCAACAATCTTCCCCTATTTGATGATGACAAAACAAACAAAGTCGTGTACGAACTTCCCTAGGCGAAGTAGAGAAATTGAGATGTAGACATCTCCTTAAATGAAACAAGTCTTGTCTTCCCCTTAAGTCATGCCATGCCACTCCAACATCTTGGTATCAGAGCTAACCTTGTTAATCCCTAGATCACGAGCTAACCTTGGTATCAGAGCTAACCTTGGTATCAGAGCTAACCTTGTTGACAAATCGAATAAATTGCCTCACCAGTCATCTTTAAAAATTTTCTTCGACAATTAAACCTTGTTAATCCCTAGATCACGAGCTAACCTGGCTCTGATACCAATTGTGGAGTTTGTTAGACTCCTTGGACCGTTTTGAGCACTAGGGTTAGACAATAACAATGATAACAAACATGTATACGCAGCGGAATTAAAGCAAATCAAAGTTATTGACAACAAGGTTTTTACCAACATCACCTCTAATTATTATTTGATTAGAATAATACGTGTTACCAATTGTAACAAGGATCTAAGAACTCTCAGACCTTAGAGGTATCGAACACAAACAAGTTCTAGGCATCTACAAGACATATGCCCTAGAACACACACACACATCTTTCTATATTTTTACATTGTGGAAGACCTAATAAAAACATACGACCTGTATCCTCTTTATATAATAGAGGATTAGGTTTACAAAGGATATATTCTAAATAATAAAAAGATCCGTAGTAATCTTTTTCTTGCATTTGAAGTTTCATCCTTTGTCACATTAAGTCCCTCTTGTTTTCATTCTTTTATTTATTTTGTCACATCAAATCAAGAATCCCAACACTTATTTTAATATGTTTATTAAAATATTTTATGATAATTAAATATAAAAATTAATTATTATCGTGTCGGTACGCGCTATGTGTAATTTTTCACATTTTGCGAGATAATTTCTCGTTTTCAAATCAAAAGAGTCGGAAAAGTTCAAAAAATGAAATATAAGTAATAATAAATATAATTTATTATATATAAAAAAATGAGTCCGAAAAATTACAGGTACGTGTTACGACGTACACGATTGGGTTCTTTTATTAAAATAAATTTGCTTAAAATCGGATAATAAGTAGATGTAAAGAGTAAAATAATGACTCGAAATTTCTCAGTTGTCACACCTCGTGATTCAGTTTGTGTTAGTGCCGAAGCGATACAGTGAGGAGATGTGGTTAGACGTAGAAAATGGATAAGTATTCTTTGATTTGAATATTATATTAATTTAATACAAGGCGAAGTTTACCAATGGTCACATCTTAAGAAACATGAACCGATGTGTACTAGGTTTTATTGGTTGTTGATGGATCTAAACACCTTGAACTTTGTGTTAGATTGATAGTTTGAATTATATCACTAAGTATGCGGAATCTACTTAGTAACACTTAGAAGTTTGATTGTGAGTAAGACAGTTGTATATGAATAAGAACAATGTATGTAAACAAACTATTAGCTCCAATATTATTAATGATAATAATACGAGTGATCTTGATATCACTAGGGTTACACCTTGAAGCTCTAGAAACGTATATGAGAGTTATATATCAACTGATAACCTAGGATCTCCATTTATAGAACAAGGAGTCCTCTTCTACAAGATAAGTATAATGCTAATAGAATAAGATATACACAAGATCTTTTCTATATTTATCTAGACGCGTTTCCTAACAGTTATCTAATAAGCAGTGGTAATATATGTTCTTGCAGTGGTAATGAGTTTTCACTGCAAGCACACTCTTCTGCAGTTGTAACATCTTCACTAGCCGTGGTAACTGTTAGTATAATTCCTAACAATCCTCCCCTAACTTATGATTAATACCTAAATCAATAAGTTTCTTCAAATATGCAGTAAACATGAGGATATGGGAATTCTTCCAAACACTTATCTTCTTCTTCTTAACTCTCTATCAGCTCTCACACTTTGATCATAAATCCTTTGTAGCAAATCATCTATGACTTCAGTTCTTTCCCAGCATCTAAGCTTCTCTGACAACATCACTGTCAATACTCCAGCTCTCAATGGATATTCTTTCTCAGCCAGCATAAAGACATCAACTCCATCTTGAGTAGAAACATGATGCACAGAACTTAAATCATAGAATTTCCACAAAGTTCTTGTACCATGAGCTTCAAATCTCCAATATCTATCACTTGGGTCAGGTTCATATAATCTTCTGAAGTGAACCCATAACTCCGTAGCCTTGACATCAACAAGTTCATCCTTCTTAAACTGATCTTGAACAATCCTCCACAAAGTATCCAAATCTTCTTTATCACAAGATCTAACAATATCTTCAAAATCTCTGCAAATGCTTGTGACACTTCCAGTTTTGATGATCTTCCAAGCTACACCAAAACTATCAGAAAAGATCTCCCAACCAACAACTGGATATTTTGCTTGTAGAGGTTCAATATTAAGTACATCAGTCTCTATGAACACCATGTTTGTAACTTGCTCTTCTGTCAACTTGCTAGGACCCTCTTCTGCTTGAGATGATTTCTGAGTCTTCAACTTCTTTGCATCTTTTGATTCAAGACTCACTCCAGTCTTTTTTGTCTTCATAACTATTGGTTCTTGATCCATTGGAATGAATTTACTATCTTGTCTTTTGATTCTGTAGTAAATACCTTCAACCTGTTCATGTGACATTCCTTTGAATTGAGCCATCTTCATATTTCCAACATGACAACAAAAAGTGTTCATCTCAGCAATAATCTGTGCCTTTGTAAGTTTCCTTGGCTTCTTTTGACCTTTTCTAACATCCCCAATGATTTGATCAAGAGCCTACTGATTCTTCATTTGAATGCAATCTTTAAGTTGAGCAGACCTTTGTTCTTTATCCAAGGTTGTATTTGCAATCAATTCAATAGCCTTCTTCTTGATTATCTGATCATTATTAACCAAGTAGTTAATCTCATCTTCTGTAGGCACATAATTGAACAATGGAGGTTTCTCATGCATGATCATAGGTGGAACAACTTAAAGTGGTTGTGCCATTACTTCTTCAAGTTTATCTAACCTAGTTGCTTCCATAAAGCTAGCAACTTCATCTTCCTTAAGCTTTTTCTTTCTTTCATTCTCTTCAGCTTGTTGTTGCTCTGCTAATTTTGCATCAAAGTTGACCTGAGCTTGTTCTTTCTTAGAAATCTTTCTTGTTTGCTCTTGATCTGAAGCAATCATAATAGCTTTTCCTTTAACTGATCTTTTTCTGGCAGCTTCTTCCTCTGCAGTGGTAAGTTCATGAGTAGCAGTGGTAACTTTTTCACTTGCAGTGGTAATTGGTTGATCAGTGGGAACTTGTTCTGCTTCAGTGGAAATTGGTTGAGCAATTCCAACTAAATCATCAAAGTTAAAACCTGCATCAGCATCCATATCTTCAAAATCCAATTTCCTCCCCTCAGTCTCAGCTACATCATATTTGGCTTGAGCATTATCAGAATCATTGAGCTCAGCAAAGTCTTTTACAAAATTTTTACTCCTCCCCTTAAGCTCTGCATCTATTTTCCTCCCCTGTTTGGAAGAATCTCTCAAAACTTTAGTAGAACTTGCAGAAAACTCATCTGATGGTGAAGATGATGATGATACAACCTGAGGTCTTTGCTTCTTGAGATCCTCAACTTCATTCTGCAATCTTTGAATCTCAGCCTTTACTTTATTCAGCTCTGTGGCATGTTGTTCTTTGGTCTGTGCCAGATCTTTCTCCAGAGCTTGAACCTGCTTGACTAATTTAGTACAAATATCCATCAATTCATGTTGTTGCACACTGCCTTCATCACTTCCAACTTTGTAACCTGCTAGGAGAGGTGTATCATGAGGCATTGATTCAGGCACTTCCCTAGTTGGACTAGGATTAAGCCTTGAACCACCAATGCTTGCTCCTAAACCAAAAGGCTCAGCAACATGCAATGTTGAGATGAGAGAAGTTGGCTGTTTAGACCTTCTCTCATAAGTGTGAGTGACTGCAGGGGTATGTTGAATTGGTGGAACAACAATAGTGGGTGTGTTTTGAGATGCAGCTGGGATTGATGCATCCTCACCCTGTACTTGAGCAATTTTAGCAAGCATTTGAGGAAAAAGTGGATGAACCTCCCCATTCCAAAGTTCTGAAGCCTTAGTCATATTTTGAAAAACTTTAGGCTTAAGAGTGGAAGGTTCATAAATTCTATTGTGAGGTCGCAGTTGAAATTCATTTAACACTGCTTGCACAAACCTTGGGTACATCAAAAATTTATATTGACTCTTTACATTGCCTTTCATATTATTGAAAATAAACTTTGAAAAATTGAAAGTCCTATCAGTTGCCAAACAAACCAAAGCATAAGCCATGGTTGATGCAAATTGTTCATAAGATGTTTTCTTTGGACTTAGGCAATGTAGAAGAGTATGAATCAAAAATCTCCAATGTGGACAAAAACATCCTTTTCTGAAAGTAACTTTTTGGTCAGATGTATCATACCCCATTAAAGCAATATTAGTAAAGATTTCTGAATTAGGTAATGTGATGATACCATTGAGATCATTCAATTGGAGAATTCTCCTCAAGGATGACTCAGTAACATCAATAGTTACCCCATCAACTGTGGCTCTTAGAGTATCCACAGATTCATGTGTGTCTCCCTCTTCAAGAGTTATGGACTCCACAGTGTTCCAGAACTGTTTGATATGAGAGACATAGATTGTGGGATTAATAGTTAAGGCATACCGTATATGAGTTGTGTTTAGAAAATCCACAATATGATGAAAAACAGGGCCACTCTTCTCGTTTGACTTTTGTAAATAGGCCACTTGGTTGTGCTCCTCGACAAATTTTAGAATCGCCATGATATTTGTGAAAAAGAGAATAAAAGTGTTAGTAATCAAGATAAAAAGCAAGCCGTATGATGATTAATTTATACTAATAGGGTTTCAGGAGGTTGTGCAATGTGTATTATCTTTAGAAAGAATTATCTTTGGAAAAAGAATAATTTTAAATAAGTAAGTAGATAATTCACAAAAGATTTTACCCTATTAATAAGGAAAGACGGTTATTTTTACAACGGCTAGTAAAAATTGGATTACTGACACAACAGTTGTAACGGCTAGTTCATCAGTGGAAAAATTACTCTTGCAGTGGTAACTAATGAACTAGCAGTGGTAAAATTTTCACAAAATATCAAAGAGCAGTGGTAAATAAAACATGAAAATTTGCTGCTCTTATCATAGTTTTTAGCAAACTACCAGCTATTAACGGATTTGATATGTCTTTACCATGAGTCGTTTGCTTATGGACTAGCCAACTCTTGATCACATGGATGTATGGTGAGTTGATAACCTAGTTTTTGGTAAACTGTCAACCATAAACGGATTTGATACGTCTTTACCAGTAGCCGTTTACTCTGGACTAGTTGATTCTTATGTGGATTAGACATGGTGAATCAATAACCATTTGTTGTGTGTTTATGTTACACACCTTATTACTCCAATGATATGGGTTTTATTCTGCAACACAAAGTAACTCTTAACTTAACCCATAAAAATTAACCCAAAGTAACTTTTTAACCAAGTTACTATTCACAAAAATATCTTTCAAAAAGTCAACCCGATAATTACCAAATTTACTCCTCCAACCTACCAAAACAAGTAGGAGTAAATATCCTTCATTAATTATAATTCGACCTTGACTTCGCATATAAAAGGGGGCTCAACATCTTTTATCTTTCATCAACAATCTTCTTCAATAACACAAACTTTATACATCATCATGAGTTGGTTTCCAATAATCTACATCTCCTCTGATGATTCTTCAGATGAGGAAATCAGTTACTACTCAGACTCTGAAGAACTTTCTTCTGGATGGAGTGGATATTTTCCACCAAGTGCTGCAACTACTACATCTTCAAGCATGAAGCCCAATAAGAAGATATCAGCTGATCCTGCTCCATCTCTTGAGTTTTATACTAGCTCTTCATCAGATGATGACAATTCTCTTTTTATGACAAGAGAAAGAAACAATTCTCTTTTAATGACAAGAGAAAGAAACCTTCCAGAGGCAAGCATCAGTATGAGGGAAAAGGAAAGAAACCTATGGAGTAGGTGTTAGGTTGTAGGTTCATGTCTTATGTGATGGTTTTCTGTAATGGTGACAATGTTTTGTGAATGGTTGTGATGTACTCTTCTTAAATGATTAATAAAAGTACTCTTTTGTTCTTGCCATTATCACCAATCTTTCCACTGTTGTATATTAATTACCACTGTGCACTTGATAACTCTACATACAAGTTAGTAGAAAACCATACATACAATACAAACAATATTAGTACCTAAAAAGTATCCTGCAACACTGAAAAGTATTTACACATCAAAAATTTATGGATTGAGCATTCCAATACCTGTTACTAAGTATTGAAATCTACCCACATCAAGCCCTTTTGTTAATAAATTAGCATAATTGTCGTCAGTATGAATCTTGACAACATTAATAAGCTTTTTCTCAAAACAATCTCTAATAAAATGATGTCTAATTTCAATATGTTTAGTTTTAGTGTGTTGCACAGGATTTTTAATAATGCATATGGTACTACTATTGTCTATATAGATAATGGTGTTCATGAAATTGTACCCATAATCCAATAATTGATTCTGAAGCCAAAGGATCTGAGCACAACAACTAGCAGCTGCAACATATTCTGCTTCAGTGGTTGAAGTAGCAACCATAGTTTGCTTCTTGCACTGCCATGACACCAATCTACATCCAAGAAATTGACATCCTCCAGTAGTTGATCTTCTATCCAAACTTGCACCAGCATAGTCACTATCTGAGTATGTGATCAATTCCATTGGAGAGTCTCTTGGATACCATAATCCAAGATTAGGATAAGTCTTCAAATACCTAAAAATCTTTTCCACTGCTGTCATATGTGATGTCATTGGAGTCACTTGAAATCTTGCACAAGCACATACAGCAAACATAATGTCTGGTCTTGATGAAGTAAGATACATCAGAGAACCAATCATTGTCTTGGCTGATAAATATGCCTTCATTACTTTGTTGTACTTGCAGCCCCAAAAAGAATGTAAGTTCTCCCATAGAACTCATTTGAAATTCATCTTTCATCAGCTTCTCAAATTCTTTGCACATCTCTTGTTTAGTAGACCCAAAGATAATATCATCAACATATACTTGTACAAGTAGGATATCACCCTTGTCTTTCTTGATGAACAAAGTTTGATCAATTTTTCCTCTATGAAACCCATTATTCAACAAATAATTAGCTAAGGTTTCATACCACTTCCTTGGAGCCTGATGTAAGCCATAAAGATCCTTAACCACTTTGTAAACTTTATTAGGGTGTTGAGGATCTTCAAAGCCTGGAGGTTGAAGATCCATTTGATAGACTGTAAAACCCATAAATGATGCATACGCTAAAAATAATCTAATAGCCTCAATCCTTGCAACAGGAGCAAACACTTCTTCATAATCAATACCCTCCTCTTGAGTGTATCCTTGAGCAACCAATCTAGCTTTGTTCCTGATTACAATACCTCTTTCATCTTTCTTGTTTCTGAAAACCCATTTAGTACCAATGACCTTCATACCATCAGGCAAGTCACAAAGAACCCAAACCTTTTGAAGTTTAAACTGCAACAACTCTTCTTGCATAGCTTCAACCCAGCTAGATTCTCCTAGAGCCATATACACATTCTTAGGCTCCATTTGTGTGAGAAAACAGAAAAACAAGCACTCATTCTTCTTGCTATGTTTCTTGGACTCATACACTTCACTTATGAACCCATGAATATCATCTTTCTTTGTCTGTCTTCTAGTCTTCACACCTGATTGAAGTTCACCAATAACATTATCAAGTGGATGCACTTTGTGAATTGAGGACTGTGATGTGCTAGGAATATCATATGTTGTAGGCATGTTTGAGATCTCTTCATCATCACTTGGTGATTCCTGAGAAGTATGATCCACATTTGGGCTTACAGTGGAAACTTCTGGTGTAGCAGTGGGAATTGAGTTACCACTACTAGTAGGAATTTCTTTATTCACACCATCTGCATCACTTGGTTTTTCAGAATTATCACCAAAGTCCCAAAGTGGCATAACAATTTGATCTTCATCATCTTTGCAAGCTTCATCTTCATCAATGAATTCTTCTGAATCTTCAAGATCTTTCTCTCCAGTACTTGAAGTGAGAGGAACATAATTCATTGTATTTGATAATGTTTCAAGATCAAATAGCCAATCTGGTCCTGAACCTGCCATGTTTGCTTTATTTTCAAGAAACTGAACATGCAAGTTCTCTTCAATCTTCTTTGTTCTTAAATTGTAGACTCTAAAAGCCTTGCTAACCATAGAGTATCCAACAAAGAAGCCCTCATCTGACTTTTCTTCAAATTTACCCAGATGATCAATGGTATTGAGAATAGTAACATGACACCCAAATGGCCTCATAAACTCCAAAGTAGGAGGCCTTCCTCCGAACAACTCATAAGGGGTCTTGTTCTTTGTTTTGACCACTAAAACTCTGTTCTGAATGTAACAAGCAGTGTTAACTGCTTCAGCCCAAAAAGTCACTGGAAGCTTGGAATCAGCTAACATGGTTCTAGCAGCCTCAATTAGTGTTCTGTTTCTTCTTTCTGCAACTCCATTTTGTTGAGGAGTTCTTGCAACACTAAATTCTCTTTTAATACCTTTGTCTCTGCAGAAATCATCCATAACTTTATTCTTGAACTCAGTCCCATTGTCACACCTGATGATCTTAATTTTCTTTTCAAATTGATTTTCAACTTGAGTGATGAATATTTTAAGAATGCCTGTGGTTTCATCCTTGGTACTCAAAAAGAAAACCCATGTGAATCTACTGAAATCATCAGTCACAACTAGACAATACTTCTTCAAATTTATGCTGCTCACAGAGGTTGGACCAAACAAGTCCATATGCAGCATAAAGAGTGGATGATTGATTGAATTTAATGCCTTGGTCTTGCATGAAGCTCTGTGTTGCTTTCCTTTGAGACAGGCAACACAAGTTTGATCATTTTCAAATCTTTTCTCTGGTAGGCTGATGAGTGTGTAAATACTCATCATTTTTGTCTTATATGAACTGCCAAAACATACAAAAACACCCAAATATGTATCAAAATACTTAAAATATCTTAGAGGTGTGTTTTATATGTTTCAAACACAAAATATGCAAAAACAAATGAAAAACGTACAAAGTTTGCATAATTGGCAGTTTCAGTCCCTCAAGTTTCATAAATTTGCAAAACTAGTCCCTGGTAAATCAAAACTTGTTCAAATATCATAAAGGTCCTTGGGGATTCACAAGTTGTCATAAATAGTCCTTTAAAGTCTAAAATTGTGAAATTACAACTTTGGTCCCCCAAGTTTCAAAAATGTCAAAGTTAGTCCTCAGGTTTTAAAAATGGAAAAATATTAAAAACAAACCTTGTACTATTCATTAATGACATAATTGGTCCTTGTGGTATTTATTGAGAATTTACAGGTTTAACCCTTCAAAAATCAGAAAATTACATGTTAGGTCCCTGGAGTTTGTGGAATTGGCAAAAATAGTCCCCGGTATTAAAAAAATTGAAAAAACATCAAAAATACCCTTGTACTATTTGTCCTTGTCAATTCTGGTCCCTATGAGAACTTTGGTTAAATCACAAAATCAGACCCTCTACTTTCACTTAATTATACATTTGGTCCTTGTGATTTTAAGTTACAAAACCAAATCCGGATCCTAACTAAAATAAACCAAACCAAAATAAACACCCCATTGCCCAAGCCCAGTTACCAAAAGCCCAGTCCATCCCCCTTGTTTGACCCGGTCAAACCCCCAAACCAAAAACCACCCCGTCACTTTCTTCCCCACCAAAACCATTTCCCCCCCCCCCCTGCAATACCACTCCACCATCACCACTTGCCTCTGCCACCCCATCCCTTATCCCAATTTCACTTCTCCAATGCACCCATCACATCCCACCCCCCTCCTAGTCTGCTTATCAGTCCCAATTGCTTAAAAAGCCTTTTCCCGCCAAAAATTGCTAGGGGAGCAATAGTCATCCAATGGACCATTTGACTGGTGGGATTTGACCTGTGGGTCCCACTCAAGACAACTTGAGGCTACAAAAGGGAGTTGAAGCAGATTGGAAAGAGTGTTAGATTAGTTTAGGATAGATTAGTGTCGAATTAGTGTACTTTTACTCTTCATATTGTATTTTCAATCAAAATAGCTTGTAATCAGTTAATTTAATGTACTTTGATCTTTAATGCAAGTCAATTTTAGGTTTCAAGTTGATTCTCAGTTTATGCAATTTTTATTGAATTTCAAAAATCACAAAAATCTCAAGTTGTTGTATGTTGATTAGTTGTTGTTGTTATATGATCTCATAAGCTTAGATAAGCTCTGACAAAGCTTTTTGAAGTTTTGAGACATCCTCAGAATCATTTAGGGTAGAAACTCAGAAATACCAAAAATAATCAAATAAATAAAAAATAAATAAAAAGTAGAGGTTACTGTAGAAGGAAGCTTGGAGCAAGGTAAATTCTGGATTGCTTTGGGTATTTAGAGGCTTGTGGAAGCCATTAGTATTGATCTCTGTTCTTGGTTCACAGTTTTGGCTTGGATTCAGTTGTAAGCCAATTTTCCACTTTTTACCATTTATTTGTTCTAGTGATAATATAGCTTAGATATTGGTTAATTGTGTTCTTATGTTAATGGTTAGTGATAATCCATTGTAAAATTGATAGGTTATTAGTTAAAGATCATAGTTGCTAGGAATTATAATTAGACAGTTAAACTAGTGTAAGTGTGATACTTGGTTAATTAGTGTTAAAGTCTGTTTAATTGTGTCCTTTTAATCTAATAACATCATATTCAAGTGTCTGAATTCAGTTCATGAACTAAATCAGTGATTTGCCTTGAAAAACTTCATTTGAGCTTGTTATAAGGGGTGTTTGGCACAGGGGAATACCCTGTGCATTTGTGTTGTTCAGTTGCCAAATCCCACCTAGATACATTTCATTAGGCTTTATTAAGATAATATAAGCATAAAAGTCAGTTAGTTTTAGATAAAAAGTCAAATTCACTCTCCCAAGCACTCAACAGTTGACTGTTGAGGATTTGGGATCCTAAACCTTACACATTAGCTCATAATTAACAACTTTAGCTTAGGGTAGCTTTATTACAACTTTTTATAACTTAAATAATCAATTAGAAGTGCTAGAAAGTCACCAAAGTCAAACTTATTCATTTTCATCTAAAAGTCAATTTTGCTCATCTCAGTTTTTTTCTAAAAACTCAAGGATTTGTTTTGATTTATGTGTTCAATACTAGGGCTTCAAATTTTGTGGAATTGATCTCTACCACCTCAACTTTAGAATCCCACCATTTTCATATTTTTAGGATTTTTGAGGTGGGCCCCACTCACCCTCAAAGAGAGCTGCAGGGCAATGTGATGCCCTGCTGTGCAGACCCACCATCCCACACCACCACCTTGATGGTGGTCTTCTGATCATATCCATGGTCCCCAGCCTTCAAACCTTGTTCATCCCAACCCCCCTCCTACCATAGATCTTATTTTGACCCTTGGTTTGACCTTGGTCTCCCTGGGTCCCACCTAGAACCACATCAAAAACTTGTCCCAGTTCTGAGGTTATAGCAATTTTCCAAGTGCTTTTTATCAGCTCATTAGCTTATTCTGTGTTCCCTTTTGGCTTATTCCAGCTTAAACAAGTTAACATAACTTGTTTGGACTAGTTTTAGCCAAAGTGGGTCCTACACACGCTGGTTTTAGCTCATTTTTCATTATAGTCAACTTAAGTCAACTGTTAAGGTTTTAGCTTTTAATTCAGCTTATTTTAAGTTTATAAAAAAATTGTTTTTACAAAAAGTGTTTGTTATTAGGTATTTAATAAGTTTGTAAAAGAAAAATCAAGAAAAACAAATATAAAATTAAGTGATAGTTTCTATTTAATTAAATTTAATTTTAATTTCCATTTTTACATTTTTATTAAGTAGGTTGTGTTTTTATATTTTTAATAATTTCATCTTAGGTTAAAATAGTTATAATAAATTTTTCAGATTTTTATTTTACCATTTAGTATTTATTAGAATTAATATTAGTTATATTTATAATTAATTAATAATTAGATTAAAATAGCATAATTAGTTTTTATTAAGTAAAATCAAGTTTTTATATTTTTTATAGCTTTTATATGTTATAAAGTAATTTTAGAAATTTCATTAGAATTTTTACTGTTCATTTAGTAATTTTCTTAATTTAAAAATAGTTTAATTAGTTAATTAATGTTTAATTAGTAATTAATTAATATAAAAAGCACAAAAAGACAAAAACACTTATTTTTATTTTTAAAACTTATTTTTAGTTATTTTATAATTTTAGAAATTTTATTTTCATTTTTCTAGTATTTAATTAGTATTAAATTATATTTAAGTGTTTTAATTATTAATAATTAGTAATAATTAGTATTTAATTAATATTAAATAATTAATTAGGGTTAAAATTTATTTTAAATTTCTAAAAATTTTCTTTTACCTTTTAGTTTGTAAAAAAGTCATTTTCACCCCCTGGGTGTTTTCAGATTTCTGTTTTTACTTTTTATTTCGTACGCTTACGTTTTATTTAAACGTGAACGTACGCGTTTTAAGTTTTAAACGTTTCTGGTTTTCCTGACTTTCCAGTATTATTAATATAGTGTATTTAAGCTGTTTTCTTTCATATTCCAGTAGTATAATCATCACAACTCATTTATACCCTTTCCTGTCCAAATTCACTCGATCACAATCCCGTTTTAATACCATCCACACCTCGTCGGGACATAACGACCCGGGGAAACACTATACTTCCACGGAGCATTGACTCTAGGCTGTTTGACTTTGTTGACCATTCCTTGGTCAATATAAGTTAGGTGGTTTAGGCTCAATCAAAATTTGGCGCCGCTGCCGGGGAGGTTGTGCGCGTATTCTACACGGTTTTGCGTATTAGTGAACCTGGATATACATCCATTGTATATTTACCATCCCTTGTTCATATTTTCCTATTATCAAAACAAAACAGTTTCTGAAAACTTTGTAAAATTAGTTTTCAACAAACACAAAAACACAAAAAGATTTTCTTTCTTATAAAATGTTTTCCAAAAACACCAAAAATATCCATCTTTACCCTCTCACCTTTTTGATTCTCCATTTCTTACCCTCTAAAACCTTTTGATTCTTTCTATGTCTCATCCACATTTTCTGATTTGTCAGTGGTGTGGTAATCCTTATAATGGTGGCAATTGCCCCAGTTGTGGCATGGTAGAGTCAGGAAACGGGTCTGTCTATAACCAGAATCCCTATTCCTACCATGACACAACTGATTCATTCCATCAGTTACCACACCATGATTCTCAGCAGTTTTACTGTTGTGAGTACTGTGGTGGTTCACACTACAGTTCTGATTGTCAATCGGGAAACACGCTTGTCTATGAGCAGTTTTCCGATAACAATTATGACTCTAGCACATACGACTCACAGCCTCAACAGTTTCACTGTTGTGATTACTGTGGAGGTCCACACTTTAGCTCTGATTGTCAAACGAGGAATCCATTTCCTTGTAACAATTATGACTCTTCGTATCAAGACCAACCTTCACAGTATCAAACTATCCAAGCAACTCCTCAAATCCATCAAGACTTTTTAGAAGTTCTTGAGAAATTTAAAGAACTTAAGGAGGAGTTAGCTAATATTTCACTCCGCCAAACTCCAAGTTCTTCTTGTGCATATTGTGGGGGTCCTCATAGTGATTTTCAATGTCAACCTGCCGGTTTTGACACATCTACATCCCCACAATTTCCTTTCATTCCAAATTCTCGTGGGAAAACTATGGCAGAATTACTTGCTGAAGAACGAGAATCTGGAAAAAGTATGGAAGAATTATTGGCTGAGCAACGAGCAGCTAAATTACGTGCTAATATTCGCAATACTGCTCTATTTGATGACTATGATGACAGTGATGATGAAGATAACATTGTTATTATTCAAAAAGATTCATCAAGTTCATCAGTTGATATCCCAGCAGTTGAGATTCCATCTCAAACAACTGCTATCACACCCGAAGTTCACACTCACTCTCCAAATATGGGGGATGAGCATCTTGACACTGTTCCTCAAAAGGAATCGGACGAATTCATAAAGTTTAGTGTTGAGATCCTTGTCCCAATCCCAGGAGAGTCACAGGGAACTTTGGATCATGTGTGTGATCTACCTTCTCACCCTGAAAATCCAAAAGATCATTTTGAGACCTTCTCCGATTTTAATGATGATTACACATCTTATGGAGAAGTTGAGTATGAGGAGGCACCATTTCCTCATTCGGATGTTGACCCTCTTATTGAGGAAGTCACAAACGAACTCACTCACATCAATCCACTTCCTTTGGGAAATGATGATGGTCTCCTTGATTTTGAAGCCGATGTGGGAGAAAATGAAAATCTTTTAAACTCTAATCCCAACATCGAGCTTAGTACTTCACATGCTGATGAAAATTCTTTATCTTCAGGAAACATCAGTCATGTGGAAGAATTACCTTCTGAGCTAGTTAGCTTAGAAGAAGAGAATGATGAGATTGACACTGAAATCAAGGATGAAGCACTTCGTGCAACATTATTGAAAGTCAATCTCCTCATTTCTAAAATCGAGGCTTTCAAAGAGAAACCTATTTCATCTCCTATCCCCATAAAGGATAGTGACATTCTCTCCGATGACCCTATACCGGAATTTGAAGCCTTTACTTTTGATCCTTTGGGAGAGAAGATTAGTGGCAATACCACTTCTCATTCTCATAATTCTCTCCCCGATTATGAATCATTTACCTTCGATGAGTTCTCCTGTGAACTCACGCACATCAATCCAGAATATGATTCATTCACATTTGATGAGTTCTCCTGTGAACTCACTCATGTCATGACTCCTCCGGAGTTTGATATTCCGGGGGGAGATGCTCTCAATCATGAGAATTTGCAAATTCCCACCCACCCTCCCGGGATGTTTACGAGCTTAACCTTTGAAATCCAAAATCAGGCTAATGAGCCTGCCTTCGAGGAAGAAGATCTTATCATGATTTTCATCATGGTTTTCTTCCTTTTCTTCACCTACAGGGTGACTTCTCCTGTTCTTCACTCCTTCGGGAATGAAGACATTATCTTTGATCCCGGCATTTTCATTTACCATTATTTTGGGCCGGGATTATGTCTCATCGGTGTGGAACTTTCACGTGCTTCAAATGTTTATCCAAACATCTTGAATGAAAGTCCGAGTGAGATTATTTCTTCCACATCATGCTTCCCCATGGACTAATTAATTCGGGGTCGAGTCAAGCTAGCGACTCGGTAAACAAAAACAAAGCATGTTTATAGGGTTTTCACCCTAAGTGTGGGGGAGTCCCCCATGCTATGATTACAGAAGTGAAAATACAAAATGATGTTTTCCACGCTTAGCTTGTAATGTTGCCCTTTTACGTTCTAAATGTCGGCATAATAGCCGGTACTTTGAATATTGAGGACAATATTCATGATTAGTGTGGGGGGGTATTCGCTATTCTAGCGAATTTTATCACATTTTACTATCTTATACCCCCGTTTTTGACCAAAAATTTTCAAAAATTTTTCACTTGAGCTCAAAATTTTTTGTGGTAATCAATCCGCCTTGTCTAAACGACAAAAGGGATTGGCTAGTCCAGGAGCAAACGGCTCTTGGTAAAGACATCTCAAATCCGTTGACGGCTTGCAATTTGCCCAAAATTGCATGGTTCCTCAACTCCCCGAAAACAAATGAGTTGGCTAGCCCACAAGATTATGGCTTGTGGTAAAGGCCGTGGAAAAACCATAATTGGTAATCAGCTCACCAAGATGTTGACTATTCCATCAAGAGTTGGCTAGTCCAGAAGCAAACGGCTTTTGGTAAAGACTAATCAAATCCGTTGACAGCTGGTGGTTTGCTCAAAATCACACGGTTATCAGGTGTGCCACAGTTCTTACACCTGGCTACTCCAGAAGTGATGGCTTTTGGTAAAGAGTTTCAAATCCATTATATTTTCTCATAAGATTGCTAGGGACTAGCAATAGTTTAGTGTGGGGGATTGATGAGTGTGTAAATACTCATCATTTTTGTCTTATATGAACTGCCAAAACATACAAAAACACCCAAATATGTATCAAAATACTTAAAATATCTTAGAGGTGTGTTTTATATGTTTCAAACACAAAATATGCAAAAACAAATGAAAAACGTACAAAGTTTGCATAATTGGCAGTTTCAGTCCCTCAAGTTTCATAAATTTGCAAAACTAGTCCCTGGTAAATCAAAACTTGTTCAAATATCATAAAGGTCCTTGGGGATTCACAAGTTGTCATAAATAGTCCTTTAAAGTCTAAAATTGTGAAATTACAACTTTGGTCCCCCAAGTTTCAAAAATGTCAAAGTTAGTCCTCAGGTTTTAAAAATGGAAAAATATTAAAAACAAACCTTGTACTATTCATTAATGACATAATTGGTCCTTGTGGTATTTATTGAGAATTTACAGGTTTAACCCTTCAAAAATCAGAAAATTACATGTTAGGTCCCTGGAGTTTGTGGAATTGGCAAAAATAGTCCCCGGTATTAAAAAAATTGAAAAAACATCAAAAATACCCTTGTACTATTTGTCCTTGTCAATTCTGGTCCCTATGAGAACTTTGGTTAAATCACAAAATCAGACCCTCTACTTTCACTTAATTATACATTTGGTCCTTGTGATTTTAAGTTACAAAACCAAATCCGGATCCTAACTAAAATAAACCAAACCAAAATAAACACCCCATTGCCCAAGCCCAGTTACCAAAAGCCCAGTCCATCCCCCTTGTTTGACCCGGTCAAACCCCCAAACCAAAAACCACCCCGTCACTTTCTTCCCCACCAAAACCATTTCCCCCCCCCCTGCAATACCACTCCACCATTACCACTTGCCTCTGCCACCCCATCCCTTATCCCAATTTCACTTCTCCAATGCACCCATCACATCCCACCCCCCTCCTAGTCTGCTTATCAGTCCCAATTGCTTAAAAAGCCTTTTCCCGCCAAAAATTGCTAGGGGAGCAATAGTCATCCAATGGACCATTTGACTGGTGGGATTTGACCTGTGGGTCCCACTCAAGACAACTTGAGGCTACAAAAGGGAGTTGAAGCAGATTGGAAAGAGTGTTAGATTAGTTTAGGATAGATTAGTGTCGAATTAGTGTACTTTTACTCTTCATATTGTATTTTCAATCAAAATAGCTTGTAATCAGTTAATTTAATGTACTTTGATCTTTAATGCAAGTCAATTTTAGGTTTCAAGTTGATTCTCAGTTTATGCAATTTTTATTGAATTTCAAAAATCACAAAAATCTCAAGTTGTTGTATGTTGATTAGTTGTTGTTGTTATATGATCTCATAAGCTTAGATAAGCTCTGACAAAGCTTTTTGAAGTTTTGAGACATCCTCAGAATCATTTAGGGTAGAAACTCAGAAATACCAAAAACAATCAAATAAATAAAAAATAAATAAAAAGTAGAGGTTACTGTAGAAGGAAGCTTGGAGCAAGGTAAATTCTGGATTGCTTTGGGTATTTAGAGGCTTGTGGAAGCCATTAGTATTGATCTCTGTTCTTGGTTCACAGTTTTGGCTTGGATTCAGTTGTAAGCCAATTTTCCACTTTTTACCATTTATTTGTTCTAGTGATAATATAGCTTAGATATTGGTTAATTGTGTTCTTATGTTAATGGTTAGTGATAATCCATTGTAAAATTGATAGGTTATTAGTTAAAGATCATAGTTGCTAGGAATTATAATTAGACAGTTAAACTAGTGTAAGTGTGATACTTGGTTAATTAGTGTTAAAGTCTGTTTAATTGTGTCCTTTTAATCTAATAACATCATATTCAAGTGTCTGAATTCAGTTCATGAACTAAATCAGTGATTTGCCTTGAAAAACTTCATTTGAGCTTGTTATAAGGGGTGTTTGGCACAGGGGAATACCCTGTGCATTTGTGTTGTTCAGTTGCCAAATCCCACCTAGATACATTTCATTAGGATTTATTAAGATAATATAAGCATAAAAGTCAGTTAGTTTTAGATAAAAAGTCAAATTCACTCTCCCAAGCACTCAACAGTTGACTGTTGAGGATTTGGGATCCTAAACCTTACACATTAGCTCATAATTAACAACTTTAGCTTAGGGTAGCTTTATTACAACTTTTTATAACTTAAATAATCAATTAGAAGTGCTAGAAAGTCACCAAAGTCAAACTTATTCATTTTCATCTAAAAGTCAATTTTGCTCATCTCAGTTTTTTTCTAAAAACTCAAGGATTTGTTTTGATTTATGTGTTCAATACTAGGGCTTCAAATTTTGTGGAATTGATCTCTACCACCTCAACTTTAGAATCCCACTATTTTCATATTTTTAGGATTTTTGAGGTGGGCCCCACTCACCCTCAAAGAGAGCTGCAGGGCAATGTGATGCCCTGCTGTGCAGACCCACCATCCCACACCACCACCTTGATGGTGGTCTTCTGATCATATCCATGGTCCCCAGCCTTCAAACCTTGTTCATCCCAACCCCCCTCCTACCATAGATCTTATTTTGACCCTTGGTTTGACCTTGGTCTCCCTGGGTCCCACCTAGAACCACATCAAAAACTTGTCCCAGTTCTGAGGTTATAGCAATTTTCCAAGTGCTTTTTATCAGCTCATTAGCTTATTCTGTGTTCCCTTTTGGCTTATTCCAGCTTAAACAAGTTAACATAACTTGTTTGGACTAGTTTTAGCCAAAGTGGGTCCCACACACGCTGGTTTTAGCTCATTTTTCATTATAGTCAACTTAAGTCAACTGTTAAGGTTTTAGCTTTTAATTCAGCTTATTTTAAGTTTATAAAAAAATTGTTTTTACAAAAAGTGTTTGTTATTAGGTATTTAATAAGTTTGTAAAAGAAAAATCAAGAAAAACAAATATAAAATTAAGTGATAGTTTCTATTTAATTAAATTTAATTTTAATTTCCATTTTTACATTTTTATTAAGTAGGTTGTGTTTTTATATTTTTAATAATTTCATCTTAGGTTAAAATAGTTATAATAAATTTTTCAGATTTTTATTTTACCATTTAGTATTTATTAGAATTAATATTAGTTATATTTATAATTAATTAATAATTAGATTAAAATAGCATAATTAGTTTTTATTAAGTAAAATCAAGTTTTTATATTTTTTATAGCTTTTATATGTTATAAAGTAATTTTAGAAATTTCATTAGAATTTTTACTGTTCATTTAGTAATTTTCTTAATTTAAAAATAGTTTAATTAGTTAATTAATGTTTAATTAGTAATTAATTAATATAAAAAGCACAAAAAGACAAAAACACTTATTTTTATTTTTAAAACTTATTTTTAGTTATTTTATAATTTTAGAAATTTTATTTTCATTTTTCTAGTATTTAATTAGTATTAAATTATATTTAAGTGTTTTAATTATTAATAATTAGTAATAATTAGTATTTAATTAATATTAAATAATTAATTAGGGTTAAAATTTATTTTAAATTTCTAAAAATTTTCTTTTACCTTTTAGTTTGTAAAAAAGTCATTTTCACCCCCTGGGTGTTTTCAGATTTCTGTTTTTACTTTTTATTTCGTACGCTTACGTTTTATTTAAACGTGAACGTACGCGTTTTAAGTTTTAAACGTTTCTGGTTTTCCTGACTTTCCAGTATTATTAATATAGTGTATTTAAGCTGTTTTCTTTCATATTCCAGTAGTATAATCATCACAACTCATTTATACCCTTTCCTGTCCAAATTCACTCGATCACAATCCCGTTTTAATACCATCCACACCTCGTCGGGACATAACGACCCGGGGAAACACTATACTTCCACGGAGCATTGACTCTAGGCTGTTTGACTTTGTTGACCATTCCTTGGTCAATATAAGTTAGGTGGTTTAGGCTCAATCATAGGCCTCTGACAAGTCCATCTTTCACAATCTTGTTGATGGTCTTGAAGTTAACATGACCAAGTCTTCTATGCCAAAGCATTGATTCATCCAAAGTGGCTTTAGCAAGCAAGCAAGTAACATCATTATTAGCCACTATGTTCTTCATGTCAATGCTATATAGATTTCCTTTTCTAGGGATTTTAAACAAAACATCACTTTCATCAGGGAGCTTATAATCCTTAGATAAGATATAGCATTCATCTTCTGTGAAAAGAACTCTATGTTTCTTGTCACACATCTGTGACACACTAAAGAGGTTGTACTTGAGTTCTTTCACATACTGCACATCTTCAAAATCAATGTTTCCAGCCTTGATTGTTCCTTTGCCAGAAACTTTGCCACCAATTCCGCCTCCAAAGCTGACAAATTGTCCATCATAAGGTTGAAAGTCTGAAAGATAGGACTTATTGCCAGTCATGTGCCTGGAACATCCACTGTCTGAGTATCCTTGATCATTAGTAGTCTTTGAATGTCCCTGCACACAAAATAAAGGAATTAGTTCCTTTTGGGGACCCAAGCCACAAATGACTTGGATCTTCCTCGTGTATCAATATAATTAAATCTATCAAAGGTCATTGATACACCATTGGGATGGTCTGTGGTGATGGTTCCTTTTGGTTTCCATTCCCAACGAGCTGAGGCCTTAACAGCATTTCCCATATTTACCCTTTTCTTGTTAACAGACCCACCAGTGGTAACCTTTGGCCTTGCAGTGGTAACTGCTGGCATAGCAGTGGAAACTGCTTGCTTAGAAATTTTAGGTACCCACTTCTGATTATTGTTAACTTTCTTTTCAAAATTAGTCTTTTTCCCTGTTTGATTAGATTTAACAAAAGTAGTAACAGGGGGTTTAGGGTAAACTCTGTTTTTATTTCTGGTAGTGGCAATTGCTGGTCTAGCAGTGGAAACAGTTTTAATGCCAGAATGAAGCAAAACAGACCTGGGAATCATCTTGCTAAGTGGATTTGGTTGAGTTAAGTTATTAGCATTTTGTCCATTCACCCTAGTATTCCCAAATACTTCCCTTCTACCCAAATGGTAGGTACAGCTTTTAGCCAAATGGTCAAAACTACCACATATATGACAGGGTTTGTTATTGAACACAAAGTCACTACCAAATTGCCTAGATTTAACATGATTCCAACTCCTCATATTACCCCTAGGAGTTGGTGACCTACTTCTGTACATCTCTGCATATCTAGTAGTGGGTCTAGTGAAATTAGGTTGTGTCCTAGGCTTCTCTTTGACTACATCAGGAATACTTCTTTTAATCTCCACTTTAACATTCTCAGGAACACTAGGCTTAGACTCAACATTCAAATTATCATCTTTAAGAGATGAGTCACTAGCACTATCAAATACATCAACCTCAACCTGAACCTTTTCAGTTTCAACTAGTTTAACAAACTTTGGTCCATAGGTCATAGGTGGTTCTCATAATTCTTCTAAACCTGTGTGAGCTAAGTCAATGTCAGGAGGTGATGGAACACCTCTTAAAGGTGGTGGAACTGTTTTGTATCCAAGTCCTAATTTGGCTTTGCTCACAATTTGGGCTTCCCAAATTTTATCAATACTCTTGGATTGATGATCCAATGTTTGCTTAGTTATCATTATATTCTCACTAGCCACTTTAACCTTTTCTAGTTCTTCTCTAAGAACCTTATTAATAGCAACCTGATAGTCTAAGTCTCTTCTTAATACTGCAATATCATCATTGAACTTAGATTCATTTGCCCTATAATGCTCTAATTGAGTTTCTAAAACACCTAGGCCTCTTTTATGATTTGATAAGTTATAATTAGTATGAGTTAACTCTATGTGTTGCTCATTAAATTGTGCTTTCAGTTTCTCATACTCTTTTAAGGCCTTACAAGATTTAGAACAAGCATTATCAATTTGTACCTCAGAGTCAGAAAAAGCCATTAGTGCAAGCTCTGTAGCAACCATTGCAGACTCTGAATCATCTTCCTCTTCCTCAGTCATAAAGCTCCAATCAAAGCTCACTCCATCAATGGCCAATAGCCCCTTTGGCTCATCAGTAGTAGGTTCCTTCTTCTTGTCCTGCTTGTACCAAGTTGACCTATTGTCAGACTTCCTTGGCTTCCTACACTCCCTGGCAAAGTGCCCCTTCTTATGACAATTGTGGCACTCCACCTTCTTTTTGTCAAAACCTACTGTTTCATTGCCACTGATGTTGATTTTTCTTCCAGTCTTCTTCCAAAACTTCTTTGTCCTTAAGCTTAGTAATGCCACTTGCCATTTAATGTCCGTCTCCTCCATATCATCTTCATCAATTTGATCCAGATCCTCATGATTGAGAATTGAACCACCCACTTGACTTGATATAAAGGCATAAAAAGTAGTATCACTAAGCCCTGCAATCTGTTTCTTTGAGCTACCAGTGGGAACAACAATGTTAGCACAGTCATCATCACTATCATTTTCTTCATCTGAACTATCATCAAGAGATGATGAGATGAGTGCAACACTTCCTAAACTTGAACTTATCTTGCCAGCTTTCTTCAATCTTTGTTCAATAACCTTGAAGTTATTGTACAAGTCATTAAGTTTCATGGTCTCCAACTCTGACTTATCTTCCCACACAGCAACATTGGTTCCAAACTCAGAGGGTAAGCTTCTTAAGAACTTTAGATTGAGGTCTTCTCTTTCCACGTCAATTCCAAAAACAGTGAGTTGAGAAACAATCTTTTGTAGTCTTGTGAAGATGCTATCAAGAGATTCATTACTTGTTGAACTAAAGTTTTCATAAGTTTGCTTCAGCAGGGTCTTTTAAGTCTTCTTGGTGGAATCATTACCACCAAAAACTTCACAGATCTCATCAAAGAGAGTCATTGCAGTCTTGAACTTGCTGAATGCTACAACTTGGTCTCTGGGAAGTGTCATCAGTAACAGACCTCTGGCCTTGAGATCATTCTTCAACTGAAGTCTTTCATCATTAGTAACAGGTCCAGTGTTGACCTTAATTACTTCCTTGCCATTAATCATCTCTGATGTAGAACTTGGTTTGAAAGAATTTCCAACCATAATGATCTCCCAGAGTGTGTAGTCTTGGACCATAAAGAATTGTTCTATCATTAGCCTCCACATCTCAAAGTCATTCAACTTAAGCTTTGGAAGCTTAGCAGCAATGTTTGAGTTACTGGTTTCTGTCTCCATTGATTCTTCTGAGTGAACTTGAGTCTTCTAAATCAAAGTATCAAAGCCTGGCTCTGATACCACTTGATGGATCTAAACACCTTGAACTTTGTGTTAGATTGACACTTTGAATTATATCACTAAGTATTCGGAATCTACTTAGTAACACTTAGAAGTTTGATTGTGAGTAAGACAGTTGTATATGAATAAAAACAATGTATGTAAACAAACTATTAGCTCCAATATTATTAATGATAATAATACGAGTGATCTTGATATCACTAGGGTTACACCTTGAAGCTCTAGAAACGTATATGAGAGTTATATATCAACTGATAACCTAGGATCTCCTTTTATAGAACAAGGAGTCCTCTTCTACAAGATAAGTATAATGCTAATAGAATAAGATATACACAATATCTATTCTATATTTATCTAGACGCGTTTCCTAACAGTTATCTAATAAGCAGTGGTAATATATGTTCTTGCAGTGGTAATGAGTTTCCACTGCAAGCACACTCTTCTGCAGTTGTAACATCTTCACTGGCCGTGGTAACTGTTAGTATAATTCCCAACAGTTGTATTTAATGCATGAGCAAATTCTAATGATCCCATGTTAGGAGCTTCTTAGCCGGCTCGACATAGGAGTGAAGTAGGCGCTTATAGGATTAGGGAAGTAAGTACGCCACCCCATGAATGGTATTAAGGAATACAATTCGTCATCCACACAACTGTAACAAGTAATTAACCTGTAAAAGATATCTAGGGAGTAGTGAAACCTAAGTAAACACAATTCTCCTATATATTGCTCACACCACTAGTGTAATTTAGTTTATTTTCATTTTTAGTATTTTATTTTGATTTCATCTTAGTTATTAGGTTAGTTGACTAGCAACTAATTCCGTCCAAGTCCTTCAAAACCAAGATTTTTAATTGTTTTCATAAAATATAAAAAATACAAAAAGAATCATCCCTCATCTCTAGACCTAGTTTTTAGGTTTTCTAATCCTAAAAACACTATTCCAAGCTGAACGATCAATCCCCCGGTACTTGTCATTATACTATATTACATCGATCAGGTACACTGCCTGGTGGGGTTGTAAGCTTCTCGAGATCCCTCGAGAGGTAAAGCCTGGTGCAATCCCTACGCATCACCCACTCTTCCAAAAACCCGAGATTTTATTTGCTTTTATAAAATATAAAAATACAAAAAGAATCATGCCTCACCTCTAGACCTAGTTTTTAGGCTTTCTAATCCTAGCGACACTATTCCTGAGTTGAACGATCAATCCCCCAGTACTTGTCACTATACTATACTACAACGATCAGGTACACTGCCTGGTGGGGGTTGTAAGCTTCTCGAGATCCCTCGAGAGGTAAAGCCTGGTGCGATTCCCACGTATCAAGTTTTTGGCGCCGCTGCCGGGGAATAGTTATTGTCTAGGTTAGGATTTCTTTTTATTAGGTCTACTTGCTAGATTCCTTTCTAGCAAGATTTTATTTTTATTTCTAGGTTTTCTTTAGTCTATCTTATTTCTTCGTGTATTTGTTCGTAATCTTTACCATCCAACATTTTGGAAGGTGGTAACATCTTTGAACCCATCAACCCACCACAACAAAACCACCAACAAAACCCACCACTAGCAAACCAACCTCTTAGGCCCCGAACCTTAGGAGAGTATTCCCGTCCTAGCCACCAAGGCTATTGAAACACTATTGAGCTCACTCAAGGAGCCAATGTGTCCCCCTTGCGATCCGACACCATCCGGTTGGTGCAAAGCGGATGTGAATTCCATGGACTTCGTTCCGAAGATCCTAATCAACATCTCAAGGATTTCCTTAAAATCGTAGATTCTATAGACCTTGATGTTACAACTAGAGAGTTGACCCGATTACGCCTATTCCAATTCTCTCTACGTGATCAAGCTAGTCAATGGCTTGAACGTTTACCCGCGGGATCCATCACCTCATGGGATGATCTCACCACTCGTTTCCTTGCTCAATTTTTCCCACCGGGGAGAACTACCAAGCTTAGAAATGACATCTTGATGTTCCAAGAACGTCAAGGTGAAACTCTTCATGAAGCATGGACTCGTTTCAAGGACTTACTCCAAAAAGTCCCTCATCATGGCATAGATCTTTGGCTCCAAGTCCAAATCTTCTATGACCATATCGATCTCTCCACAAGGCGAACCATTGACCAATCGGCCGGTGGCAAGCTACGTGATCTAAGTGCGGAAGAATCATGGGAACTCATAGAAGATCTTGCTCTCTATGACAACGAAAATTGGAATGATCCCCGTGATTTGAAAAAAACGGTCAAGGCAATATCTTTGCCTTCGAATAATTCTAGCACTCCCGACCGTAGGATCATGGAACTTGAGAACCAACTCAAGTTTCTCATGAAATCTTACTAAGCTCCTAAGCCTTCAAGCCAAGTGAACAAAATCACTTCTTTATGCGAATTATGTAGTGGTCCCCATGACACTCGTGATTGCATGGAACTCCCCGGACAAGCTTTTGCGGACTACGCATCCTCGTGTACCGACGAAGCGGGAGATAAGTGGTACACTTTCAAACCCGAGCCAAACCCTTACGGTGATTCCTACAATCCTTCTTGGAAAAATCACCCGAACCTCATGTGGAAACAAAACCAAAACAATTCTTCCAATCCGCCTAATCGTTACCAACCAAACGGTCCACCCTCTAACCGTACTTTCAACAACAATCCCTCCAACAACTATGGTAGTACCAATAATCTTGAAGGATTGATGTCCAAGTTCATGGCATCTCAAGAAGCTCGCATATCTAAGTTTGAAGCCGATTTCAAACAAAATCAAAGCGAGACGACCACCAAAATTGACACATTGTTAAAAGTTCTCAATGATCGAGAAATGGGAGCACTCCCAAGCGACACGGTCAAGAACCCGAAACTAAACGTTAATTCCAGATCATCGGTTTCGTCACCTACTTCTTGTCCGCAATACTATTCGGTCAAAGCAATGAGCACGTGTTTCAGGCAAACCCAAATTCTTTAAAAGGACCAATTGAATAAAACATCCGATATCAAACCGGTCAAAAGCATAGTTGAAACACCTCCTACACAAGACCTTGACGATGAATTCAAGGAGCTCCACCTTGAATGCCCCGTCATTGATGTCTTAGCCCGTGCTCCCTACTATAGTGCCCTACTAGAAAAATATGAGAAATTTAAATTGGGTAAAAATGGGACCACCTTCGTTCAAAACAAGTTGCCTAAGAAGCTTGATGATCCGGGTATATTTGTTTTGCATTGTAAGATAGGAAAATCCGAAGCTTTCGACACACTAGCCGATTTAGGATCAAGCCTCAACATGATTCCCTTATCCCTTTTCACTACTCTTAAGCTAGGAAAGTTAGAGGAGACGGAAGTACTAATTGGTCTAGCGGATGGGAGTATTGCCCATCCAGTTGAAATGATCAAGGACGTAGTGGTACACGTAGGAAAGTTAACTATTTTAGCGGATTTTCACGTCCTAGATATGGTTAGTGATACTACATGCCCATTGTTAGTAGGAAGAGGATTTTTAGCAACCGCTAGTGCCATGATAGATTGTAAGGAGTCTAAGATAGCGGTAGGTGAGGGCGATACTTGGTCGGTCTATGATGTTAAGAAGCATGGCTATGATTGTGAGGATGAACCGATACCACATTGGGTAGAGATGAATAGGAGACCATCTAAATATGGACCTTCGATAGAAAGAAACTTTATAGGGCCTCAACGCCCATTCTATCTAGAAAAAGACTTCATCGATAAAACACATTCGGTGGAACAACTCATAGCTAGAGATGAGGAACTTGACCCTTTTGAGGATCCCCTAGTCTTTAGAAAAATGATTGAGTTCTTATGCGTAATGCCTATTAACATAGAGATGAACAAGTGGAAGAGAGAAGGGGATAAGTGTAAATGAAAGTGGGACAAGCCACCTAAGGAAGGTGATGGATCATGGCATATGAAGATGATCTTATATGATCCGGATGGAGAGAAGTTTGAAAGGTCATACCGTACTAAAAAAACTGATAGGAAGTTAAAACCCAAGTTTGATCCCTAAGATGTCCTCAATGAGGAGCTCACAAATATAGGATAGCCCATGACCTCGAGTCTAGCTACGAGACTCGTAAATAAAGAAAAGCGCTTCTTGGGAGGCAACCCATATTTTGTGTGATTTTTATTTGTTTGATTGCTATTTGCTTCCGTATGCATGCTTTATTTTTATTGTTGGTAGATCATGTTTCAAACTAAAATTGTGAAAATGCTTTATTTTGTTGTTTAACTTCGTCTTAACTTCATATAAAGGTATTTTGCAAAAGATAAGTGTAAGGGGAAACCACAAATTTGTTTTTAAGAACGAAATTGATCATGATTCTTCACAATATTTAATGAACATGTGTATTAGTATTTGTTAGAGTCAAATGCTTGTATCGAGTCATAATGATGTTTTGTAGGATTTTCCAGGAAGTAGGACATAAGTTTTTCCAGAAATTTTCCGGAAACTTAACTTAAAATTTCTGCAGGTCACTTCTGACAGTGTCAAAAATTAATTCCTGACGACGTCATGTGTAAAATTCTGGAAATTTTGCGAGTTTTGTTTTTCTAACGGAGTCTTAAAGTTTTTGTTAATTCTTTGGTTTTATAAACTCCAGGAAATCTGCAAACATTCATTCCACAAGCATTATATCTTAAATTGCTTTCTAGGATTTGTTAGTATATATAAATTGCCGCCGATTTTACGCGAGGTTGCCTTGTTTGTTTTCTCAGGTTTAACAGGTTATGTATGACAAAAAGATGATTTATTTTTCTGGAAGGGAAGATTTGAATGTTCATTTTCTTAGAGGAAGATCTAACCTTGTTACCACATTATCCACACCGAACGAATCAGGGGAGTATTTGCTTTCATTCTTTTACCTATTTCACTTTTACATTCTTTAATTGAACATTGGGGACAATGTTCATCCTAAGTGTAAGGGGAGGGTAAATGATGATAACTTACAGGATACTATTGCACTTGAGTTTCTTTGTTTGATGGTTGGTGTGTAATAAAACTAAGAGAAATACTTGTTAGTGTAATTTTAGCGCCAAATTTAAAATTTTTTACAACATTTAGGAGTGAAACTTTAGCCTTAGCAAGCGTCTCATGGATAGGAGTTGTATAACTAGCACAAAACCGTACTATTCAGAAAAATTTTCTAGCCAAATATGTGAGGTTCGCCTTTAGATTTGATAGGAAAAGCATTCATTATTAGTTCTTATGAGTGTACCGGTAGCATTTAGATTCTAGAACTTGCGTTAGTGATGCATCCCGACACCGCTAGTGAGACTACATTCGTGTAGTAGGATTTACTACATGATAAAAGGCATTAGGATCACCCTTGTGTGAAACCCGTATCATAATTACTTGACCATTTAAGTCATATTACTTGACTAGTAAAGTCAATTAATTTTTCCCACACCTTAGCGTTGTACTCATTTTTAGTAAACGAAAACCCTAGTACACCCCTCCGAGCCTATCTTTTCGTTTCTAACTTTAAGCATCTTACTTAAAGGAAGAATTTGTTACAACCCACCTAAATGTGCAACTAAATCGCCTTAGCCTTCCGTGTATGCACTCATCTTTAGTGCATTATTGTTATATGTTTAAACCCTTAGTTAATTATCTAATTCATTACATGGTTGCTAAGTCGAGTCATATCTTGTACATATTGTTTTGGGACGATTGGGACTAATCTGTAAAGTACTTATGTTATGGAGTAATAGGGAAGAACATCTTATATTACCCCCATATGTGCGTTAATCTTAAAAGTACTCCAAGTGTTTTGATTATCTTGATTCGAGTCATTAGATTAGTTTATTATAAAGTATGTAAAAATTCAAATGTAAGGGGAATGTACATTCCCTATGATGTATTATTTTGGATGGTAGGGTAAGAGTGTATGCAAAAAAAAATAAAAAAAAAAAATATAGATAAAGAAAAGAGAAAAAAACATACGAACTACCATCCCGTTTCATTCTATGTTTATTTTAAGTTTTTTATTTTTCATTTATTAGCTTAAGTCGAGTCTAGTCTTGGCTTAGCAACGCCATATTGTACATGTAATTAACCAAGATGATTAACTCGCCACCAGTAAATATTGCCTATATCGAACAAAACCGTGTATTCCATATCACTACACCTAACGTTATAACCCTTTAAAAGACCTTTTTGATAGTTTATCCTAGGTGCTTACGCCAAGTGGTGGAGGTTTAATCCTTTCCCAAGCCTATGGTAATCTATTTTGTTATGACAGGTAGTGAGAGATGTTTTCCATTTCCATATTGTGATATATACTTTATTACACCCGAGAGATGTGAGTATCTAAACACTATTTGTGAGGTGCTAGTGTATGACCTCCGTGCTTGTCTTTGGTCTTTAGTGGAATGATTATTTGTTGTAATTACTTTTATATTAGTGTTAAATGACCCCTAACTTGTATTTTGATTAGAATAAAAGCGTATTTGCTTGAGGACAAGCAAATCTCAAGTGTAAGGGTATTTGATGAGGCGAAAAATGAACCGTTTTTAGGGGGTCATTTAAGCCCGAATTCGAATTTATTTGATCAAATATTGCCCTAAATCGTTCCTTTTGTCATTTTAGGTACTTTTGGAGTGAAATCTGGAAAAGGAAGCATTTTGGACGTTTTTGGAGCATAAAAGTGAAGAAAACGGCAAAGTCTCAATTTTCCTTGCTGGGAACAGTACCTGACGGCGTCACTTGCTTCTTAATGATGGCGTCAAGAGTAATACAAGAGGTGGAAGTGAATAGTGCACATGACGATCCAGAAAGTTTTGTACTAAGGACATGACGGCGTCACCCAAGGCCGTCATGGTCCAAATGTTAGTGACGGCCCAGAACAACTTTACACATGATGGCGTCAAAAGTGGATCTAGGCAATCCGATTTCATTATGGGCTTTTCTTCTTGACGCTGTCACCCTGTAAAATCTATATATAGTTTTCCAATTTTTATTCATTAGAGTGTAACTTTTAGGGTGCAACTTTGGAGAAAAACCCTAGTCCGATTTTCACAGCTTTTTCAAGGGTTTTTACCATTTGAAACCTCTTATGTTCAATTGAGATAAGTACTCTTTCAATTCAATCAATATGTCTATGTGTTGCTTGAATATATCTTACACTTATCTTCAATTTAACATGCTTGGCTAGATCTCTTTTGTGTTTGCTTAGATGTAGTGAAACCTAGATGTTAATTATGGGTTGATTGTTTGTTTATAATTGTTACGGGTGATTGTATTCGATGTTAGGCTTAAGAAAACTGGCAGACTTCCATTGGTGACATGCTTGAACGTCTTAAGAAACATGATCAGAGGTGTATTGTGATTTTTAGTTGTATTTAATGCGTAGGAGAATTCTAATGATCCCATGTTAGGAGCTTCTAACGGCTCGACATAGGAGTGAAGTAGGATCCTATAGAGTTAGGGAATATTGTACACGGCCCTACGACTAGTATTAAGGAACACGACCCGTCATCCATGCAATTGTAACAAATTATCAACCTGTAAAAGATATCTAGGGAGTAATGAAACCTAAGTAAACACAACTTTCCCTATCATTGTTTACACCACATTAGTTTAATTAGATTTATTTTCATTTCTGTCATTTTATTTTGATTGCATCTTTAGTTATTGGGTTAGTTGGCTAGCAACTAATTCCGCCCACTCTTCCAAAAACATGAGATTTTATTTGCTTTTATAAAATATAAAAATACAAAAAGAATCATCCCTCACCTCTAGACCTAGTTTTTAGGCTTTCTAATCCTAGCGACACTATTCATGAGTTGAACGATCAATCCCCCGGTACTTGTCACTATACTATACTACAACGATCAGGTACACTGCCTGGTGAGGGTTGTAAGCTTCTCGAGATCCCTCGAGAGGTAAAGCCTGGTGCGATTCCCACGTATCACTACCTCAAATGCGATCCTATGATGATCCTACATTATTGTTGTACCAATATTATCACGTCTACAACTAATCTAAATATGTAAAGTGGGTGTGAGCACTTTAGAGAGAAGAGAGAGAGATAGCAAAAGTCTCGCATTGTAAGAACATAGAACACACACCTCATAACCCATGAGGTAGGGGGTATTTATACCCAACGTCTAGCTAAGCCTCCATTGCGGATATACAAGTTCCGCAATTGTATACTTGTGTCGCACACAACTATTATTACATAACATACCCTATACTAAGATAAAATATAAATAGAAGTCCCTAACTAATGAATTACACTTTTCGTGTTCCAACAATCTCCTCCTAAGGGTAGATCATTTGGGTCTTCTATTTATGGGTATTCGGTTGGGCCAGCTTCGACATCCGATTCTTTGTTCCATTCTTCTCCATGATGCACGAAGCGTGAGCCTTTCCTTTATCACTTTCAAAACTCTAGTCAACAAGCAATGATTGCTTGCTGTCATCTCAATCTGCAGCCTCTCCACACGCTTCTTAATTCGCTCAAGTTTCTTCAGTATCTTGATTAAGGTACCTGAGGAGAACTTAGCTACTTCAACGACTCTGAACAATCTTTTCTGCTTTTTATCGGTCTTGTAAACAACATAAAGTCCAAGTCCGGGTCTAGTGAAGCAGGTCCAACACTTGATCTTATGAATACCAACGCAAGCTAACATTGGAGGAGTCAGGTTGACTATCCTTTGATAGTTTTCGATTCCCATCTGGAAGTATTCAATGTAAACCACTACAACATAAGCTTTCATGAAAATTAGGACGGATTCGATAACGTCTTGATCGATGGCTTTCTTGTTGTAGCAGTCTCTTCTTCTTTTCAGAATATCTTCGAGATCATGAGGATGAAGATTCAAATAATCTGATTCGCTGAAGTAGTAATGTTGGTTGTCGGTTCGAACAACGTGATAATCAACATAACCATGTGAATGCTGATACTCAGAGTTGACTTCAACATATCTAAGGATTCTGGAGCTTGAGTAGACTTCATCCCGAGGCTTCCTTTTGAGTTGCCTTAGACGGTAAAAGCCCTTTGATCTTTCATTTACATTAATAATCCCTATAAATGCATCGAAGTTGTAGTCCTCACGATCCACTACTTCTTCAGAGAATATATCCAGAAATCTTCTTCTAGAAATGGTTCCGGAATTTCCTCATATGTGGCAACTTCCTTTGTAGATGGTAGGTATTCTTTTGGACCGTTCAACATATATTTTAGATCGTCGTTGAAGTATGGAACTAATGGTGCAGAGTCAGATCTTGGAACCTTGGGAATCTGTTTCCACAATGGCGTTCTCTTCTTTCTCTTACAAACATTGAAGAAGAAGACACGCCAAGAGCTTTTGAGACCTCTTGATCAACAAGTCTGGTGTTGAAATCTCTGTCGCTTTTGAACTTGTACATTAAGGAATCAAAAATGAAATTAACTCTTTGATCCATTGTGTCATCTTCATGAATGTTGATTCCAAACCTTTCATGCAGATTTGGGAACATACAGTCAAGCTTTTCGACGGTAGGATCTCTAATTTGTTCTTCGGTTTGTATCGGATCCTTTAGCACATCATCAAACACATAGTCATCTTCTACATCAGACACATCGAATCCAACAGTCTCTGGAGGTATTTCACCTTCCTTGTACGTCATATCGTCCCAGTCATCTTTGTCACTACCTGCATCTTCTTGTTGAGTATCAATCCCAACTTCAACATCTTCAGCATTCACTTCTTCTGGATTGTCTGTTTGTCGTTGTGAGCTTGATTTTTGTTGTTGTTGTTGTTGTTGAGATGATGTTTGTTTTTAGGATGTGAACATTGCAGTGGTTGTTTTTCTTTGTCTTTTAGCGCTTTTCTCCCCCTCAGGATTATCCGAGTCTAGATCATCCTGGTTGCGCTTTCTTGAGTGTGGACAACATTGACTTTCCAGCTCCATGACTCTTGAGGACAATATTGTAATAAGTTTTATTGCCTCAGAGTTCAACTTTGTCATTTCTTTTTCAACTTTCAAAACTTGATTTGTGACTGGAGTTGTTGACTGTGGTTGAGCTTCGGGGTCCAGTAAACCATTATGGAGGTTGGGATGTGCTGCCATGAGTAATTCATCATTTAATATCTTATCAAGCATTAGTTCTGAGATTCGGTCCAGTGATAAAGATTTTGATGATGTGGAAGGTCCAGCTTGTGTTGATTGTTGTTGTCACACCCCGCCACGGCGGAAACGCGCGGGTGTAACTTCATGGATATCATCACAACACCTGGTGTCTACATAGAGAACAACTACATGCACATAAATAGAGCAATGTACAAACACAAAGTGTTGTAACAATACCCCAAAATAAAATAACCAAAACAAAACATAAATCCAAGCATAGAGGATAAATCACTTCCAATGCAACTAAGGTCTCGTCTATCCACATCCTTCTATCTTATCCTTAGAAAGCTCACCTGAAAATGATGCTTAAATGTCAACATTACGTTGGTGAGATTCATAGGTTTGAGACTCAACACACAAGGCAACCGAATTCACTGTGATTACAAAATATAGCTAGACAAATAATTATAGGTTATCATATAGCTACATGCATTTGCAAGTCAATATCCACACACAAAGGCAACAACACTCATAAAGCAACCATTAGGACGGCTCGTGTCCTCCGACCCCATAATCATCAATTCGGTCGCATACGCGAGCAACAGGATAAGCATCCTCCTAATTGGACCCCATCAACCATAACAAACATCAATTAGGTCGCATGCGCGAGTAATAGGATAAACATCCTCCTAATTGGATCCCATATACATATTAAACATCAATTAGGTCGCATGCACGAGTAACAGGATAAACATCCTCCTAATTGGATCCTATAAACATCCACACAAGCAAATAATCACACATAGCATGCATACGATAACATTATAAGTCCAAGCTCATTAACACCACACACATAATCATAGTAAATCAAATCATTTAAGACAAGCATCATTCCCATCCCAAGTTTAAAACAAAGTAAAAATATGGGACTATGAACTCACCTTAAACTCCGCAGCTTCCACAAAAACATTTCACAATCTATAGCACACAAAAAATAATCCACATTACACAAGGTCAAGCTAAAAGCTACAACCCATGTAATACACATATGATGGATGTCTAAGACTCATATGACCCACCATGTATCTCCTAGACACCACACTAACCACTACCATAACTTAATACTCGCTAAATCCCTTGCACTCTAAAACTCAGAAAACGCAGAATTTTTGAGTACATTCACTCGCATGAAATCACGACAAATAAAGCTCAAAAACTGACATCAAAAATTTACCATGGTCTCTCATAAGCATAGAAGCTAATCCCAGAAGACCATGGACCAATAACACACACAAGTACTCATAAGAAATTCAAACTTGTCAACTACTCAAATTCGGATCTGAACGCACACCAAAAAGTTTTGATTTTTAATAATTACTTCCACAAGTTTTTATCGCGAATCCTCTTCGTGGTAGTCTAATATAACCTAAAAATTAACTATTCCAGAAGGCCAAGTCAAAATACCACTTTTACAACCACATGACACCCTCAAACTTTTACCCAAAATCTGTCCCGGTTTGACAGCTTTGACACCTTAACAAAGAAAAATCAAAAGACCGACTTCCCGACCTCAAAATTGATCGTGGCTGGACTTTTTGGAAAGTTCTTTCATTATAATTCAATTTAGACTTAAAATTCGTGACTTAACTCATCACCATCTGTTATTTACACTCACATCTTTACAGCTATAATTTTCTGTCCAAACCCTAACTCAATAACTAGCATGTTTTACGCTCAATTCTCTTAACCAAACATCATAATACAATCATTAATTGATCCCAAAATGTTTTAATTAAGTAATTTACAGAAACTTACAAACCCTAGATCCATCATACTTAATATTACATGAATTCCAATAATTAATCAAACAATTGAACATAGGGTTTAAAGATTTTACCTTGATTCTTGATTTTAGCCTCAAAACTATAAACCCTAATTTTTCCCCTCTTCTCTTGCCCTTGTGATCGACTCAAATTGCAGAAAATAAGGGTTATGGGTCGTTTGTTATGTTTATTTGGGTAAGGGTTGGGCTTGTTTGGGTTAGATTAGGATTCCTTGGGCCTAAGAGTCATATTTGGACTCAAATTGGGTTTCCTTTTCCCCCTAAAATCCCTCTAGCCGAATTTTTACTTACATATATATATATATATATATATATATATATATATATATATATATATATATATATATATATATATATATATATATATATATATATTTATTAAATTAATTTATTAGACTCAAAACCTCATACTTTTCATATTTTATAAATGCCCGTAACCAATCCTAGCGTCTTACGCGATAAACCTCAGTTTTTACGACAACCCAGAAAAATATCATTTCCAAAAAATAAAGTTTCCAAAAATATAATTTCACACTCTTTTTGAAACATAACTCATAAAAACAAACTCCTTGTAACTTGCTAACACTCAAATACTTGAACGAATACTTGTTACGCAAAATCACAAAAACACCAAAACTACACAAGTCATTTCTACACCACAAAGGTGATCAAAATGAACTTTCCCAAATTCCAAACTTTCCAAATCACAATAAAACCATTTACGCAAAGGGATTTAGTGATAAAACTCACCTATATCACTCATATATCACTTCCAACACCTAAGAAACACCAAACAAACTTCAACCGAGTCAAGACTATCAGTCAAACTGACCTGCCAAAACCATGGTTGTTACATCATCCCCCACTTAGGGAAATCACGTCCCGAGATTTCAACTACTATAGTCACCACTCACAACAGCAAAAGGAAATTTATGGATTTTTAAGCGGAAAAATACCACACCATAAAATCACAGAGAAAGAATCGCAAAAATGTGAACCGACTAAATACTCGAATTCACACGATAGAAAACATCCCGTCACTCCAACGATACACACAAATAGATACACTCCCCGATCAATAACACCAACAATCCAAACGACTTCTCACAGGTAGGTACGATACCCCCGAACCAAATGAAAAGCCAAATGGTAACCGCAAGACGCACTCACAAATGACAGATATCCATAAAACAAACATTTATGGATACCCCGCATCTAATTTCCACGATCTAAAATCCAACTACAAACGATCTACTTCACCAACCACAACAGCATACAAATTTGTGTCCTTAAATTTCATCTGATCCTCACGTTCCCAAGTAAACTCAGGACCACGCTTAGAATCCCACCATACCTTTACCAACGCTATCTCACCACATTTCAAACCCTTAACATCTCGATCCATAATCTCAACAGGTTTCTCGACAAAACGAAGAGTTTTATCAACCTTACATTCAACTAATGGCACATGCAGACTAGCATCCGCCAACCACTTCTTTCCATTAGATACGTGAAACGTATCATGCACTCTACTTCACTCCTCAGGAAAACTCAACCGATATGTCTCAAATCTAATCCTTTCCATAAATCTCAAACGGTCTTACGTATCTCGGTGCTAGCTTGCCTTTCTTACCGAAACGCACCACACCCTTCCAAGGAGATACTTTTAACCTCACAATATCACCAACACCAAACTCCAAGGGTTTACGGCAATAATCCGCATAACTCTTTTGGCGATCTCTTGCTACCTTAAATCTTTCCTTAATCAGAAAACCTTATTCGTAGTCTCTCATTCTAGTTTAGGACCAATTAGTTGGCTTGTCCCAACCTTTGCCCACAGAACAGGTGACCTACATTACCTTCCATACAACTTTTCATACGACACATACTCAATACTAGAATGATAATTGTTGATCTAGGAGAACTCAGCTAAGGGTAAATGTATACCCCGGTTCCTCCAAAATCAAACACACCCATGCTCTCAGCTCACCATCCATCTCCTGATTTGTACGCTCACTTAGTTCACTCATTTAAGAACGATAAGTCGTACTCATCTTCATACGCTATCTCCAAGCTCCATCAAACATTTACCACACTCGCGGGGTAAGTATTTCATCTTGATATAAGCTGATTGACGCGACACCCCACGTCTCTCTACCAACTCATCAAATGAAATGTCTCACCAATTCCTTCTCAACAAAATCTCCAAGTATCTCTGACCGTTGCGTCACCATAATAATCGTTGACATCAACACTCACCTTCAAGCGTATCAACCACTTGCTAAGGTAATAATACGTCTTATCCATTCTCGGATGTATCTTATACCTTGCATGATCGATGTCCTTAAGCTTCCTCTCCATGAAATCATTAGCGGGTCCGCAAAGTACAATCGTCCATCTTCATTCTTTTCCATTTACTGGTCTAAACCAAGTAATCATTCTTCTTACGTGTTCTCATCCTTGGACCTCTCTCTCTAGGCTGTCAATATCATCCTCTTAACTCCGAACTGAATTATCATAATCATTGCTCACAAACATCTACGTTTCACTCGTTCACTCCCACTCAGCGCTCTTACCACGATGTCCGCTCTTCCTTAACGGTAGCGAATAAGACAATCGTAGTCACTGAAAAATTCAACACCCAACTTCTCTTCAACATATATTAACCTCTTGTCAAATGTATGCTAACGGTTCTTACGATCTGTGAAGATAACGCTATTTACTCGAAACCATCATCTCCAAGTTCTACTCCCAAACTCTAAGTCATGCATCACATAGTTCCTCTTATGAATCTTTTATCTCCGCGATGCCCACGCAATCCGAAGAACGTACATCTTGAAGCTAAACCTCTCACTTGAACAACTTGGCAACCACCCTCTTCCTCTTTAACGAACAAATTGATATTCAAAACGACAATCTATCCTAAGTAAATGACGCGAACCATGAAACCGATCGAACAAAAATGTATATCAACGAACTCAAAAGGAGTACGAATTACCAACCAACGAAATAACAAACATCAAAATCAAAGCTAGAAAAACACAATGAGAAATTTTTCTCCCAATAAAAGTAGATACAGATAAAATGTTCATGAAACCCCATACAAAGAAAATATAAAATACACGTACCCATAAAACTTCCACAAGCGTACCACAACGAAAGAAACACTCGATGAACCAAATACATAACAAGTTTGGTAAATGAGAACCATAGACAGTTCTTATTCCCGTACTCGACCTTCCTAAAAACAAATGAACACCGTTTTTCACAAGTCATACCTTAAACTTATACATTTTTTTTATAATATATATATAAACCATTTCATGTAAGACATCAACATAACCATTTTTTTACACTTCATTTTCACCATAAAAATAATAGTTTCCAACAAATGACCTTGAAATACTCAAGAAGAATTCTAAAATACCATAAAGACTTTAACTCAATCTCTTATACGAATGTGAAAGACATGGAGGAATCACGTAATCAAAATAATCATCAAACGAACTCATACCAGTGAACACTCTCGCAAATACATTGCAAATCAAGCAAAGAACGCAAAGACTCACTCGTACAACAATCAAACCAAAGTCATAGAAAAACATCGACACTAACAGGTCACAAACATGTCACAAAATTTCAATTGGTGTGTGTAAATGAGGGATTAAATATCCACACCAATTCGTCACGAACCAACAATACTTGAAGAATAGCATAACATTCATCCGAGGAATGAATGTATGGAATAATCAAAGAAACGAACCAGTATCCAACAAAATGAATTCGATTACCCATCACCTATCACGACGTCAAAGATAAAGAATATGGCATTTGTACCATCATGGTACGAAAAGGAATGCTAACCAAAGAATTAGGTATACAAACGGAGCGTCTAGCAAACGAATCAACTTAAATACCACAGCATAAGTATCCACCGATAATTGAGGTATCAACATACGATAGGTAGGATGGAATCTTACCACCTACACACCCCAACATATAACGACTGCCCAAACGGTTAAGAGAATACTTCTCTAACCATATAGCCATCACCAATCATGATATCACATACCATCTACCACAACATATAACAACAAACATCAATCAATGCAATAATGGTCACAAGTCCACGTGTGTGATACCCTTATAATTATGTTCGCGACCATAGTTATAAGCCTATTCCACACACATACTTACTTCCAAAACCACACATCTCAATGATAACGCACATATACCACATAGCACCTAATACACCATGCAATCCATGCTATCATGCTTGCAAGTCCACTTGTGTCGTGACGCATGTATAATTATGTTGGCCACCATAATTATCTATGCCCCCTTTCACAAGTGTACTCACTCCTATGACAACACATCATACAAACAATCAGGTAAACAAAAACAAAAGACGTCGCAAACAATCATCTCACATGGAACAATTCCAACGATCACGTAAACTCTACAATCAAAATCACTTGGATAAGGTCGATCCAATATCCAAGAGTAGTCACGCTCCAACATGGCTCCAGACGGCAAAAGACAATATACAAATTCCAAGACATAACACAAAACAAAAGATGTCGCATAATGGCTCAAACTCCACTCTCGTACTTATCTCCCCACTCAGATCAATTCAACTTACTACTCATTGTGGACTCTAGATCGGAATCCACACCATTTCATCCTAACTCCCTTTCATCTTTACTCAACCAACCATTCATGTTTCCTACATGCTGAGGTAGTCGACAACATGCAAAACCATTTCTATTCTTTTCTTCCAATTCTACATAATTTACAAGCGCATACAAATCACGAGGCTTAGACTAAACCACATCTCCTTCCTAGGTGAAGTGAGGACACTACCAAAGGTATTTGGTAATGGCTCCATCTCCAGAAGTCACCGTGGTTCCAAACCTCTCCACTTCTTCTCCACCAACGTTTCCCATAAACGTCCTCCCCTTGCCCGAACATGGATACATGATATCGGAAACTCGGATTCTGCGGTTAATCCGCTTCATCCTACCACTTCTCTCACATCTGATAGCAACAACAGCAATCCAATGAAGCATCTTACACGCAGAAGACGATATAATAAAGTCGATATATACAATACTACGTATATAGAATAGAATAGACGTCCGAAACTCAATAAAACATCTCATAAATATAGGAAAATGGACATATAAAATACTATACTTACACATAGGTCCTAAATGCAACTATATGAGGGACTCCTAGGTTATAGTCTAGGTCCAACCGCCTAATTCTCTATAACCAAGGCTCTGATACCAATCTGTCACACCCCGCCATGGCGGAAATGCGCGGGTGTAACTTCTTAGATATCATCACAACACCTGGTGTCTACATAGAGAACAACTACATGCACATAAATAGAGCAACGTACAAACACAAAGTGTTGTAACAATACCCCAAAATAAAATAACCAAAACAAAACATAAATCCAAGCATAGAGGATAAATCACTTCTAATGCAACTAAGGTCTTGTCTATCCACATCCTTCTATCTTATCCTTAGAAAGCTCACCTGAAAATGATGCTTAAAATGTCAACATTACGTTGGTGAGATTCATAGGTTTGAGACTCAACACACAAGGCAACCGAATTCACTGTGATTACAAAATATAGCTGGACAAATAATTATAGGTTATCATATAGCTACATGCATTTGCAAGTCAATATCTACACACAAAGGCAACAACACTCATAAAGCAACCATTAGGACGGCTCGTGTCCTCCGACCCCATAATCATCAATTAGGTCGCATACGCGAGCAACGGGATAAGCATCCTCCTAATTGGATCCCATCAACCATAACAAACATCAATTAGGTCACATGCGCGAGTAACAGGATAAACATCCTCCTAATTGGATCCCATATACATATTAAACATCAATTAGGTCGCATGCGCGAGTAACAGGATAAACATCCTCCTAATTGGATCCCATAAACATCCACACAAGCAAATAATCACACATAGCATGCATACGATAACATTATAAGTCCAAGCTTATTAACACCACACACATAATCATAGTAAATCAAATCATTTAAGATAAGCATCATTCCCATCCCAAGTTTAAAACAAAGTAAAAATATGGGACTATGAACTCACCTTAAACTCCGCAGCTTCCACAAAAACAATTCACAATCTATAGCACACAAAAAATAATCCACATTACACAAGGTCAAGCTAAAAGCTACAACCCATGTAATACACATATGATGGATGTCTAAGACTCATATGACCCACCATGGATCTCCTAGACACCACACTAACCACTACCATAACTTAATACTCACTAAATCCCTTGCACTTTAAAACTCAGAAAACGCAGAATTTTTGAGTACATTCACTCACATGAAATCACGACAAATAAAGCTCAACAACTAACATCAAAAATTTACCATGGTCTCTCATAAGCATAGAAGCTAATCGCAGAAGACCATGGACCAATAACACACACAAGTACTCATAAGAAATTCAAACTTGTCAACTACTCAAATTCGGATCTGAACGCACACCAAAAAGTTTTGATTTTTAATAATTACTTCCACAAGTTTTTATCGCGAATCCTCTTCGTGGTAGTCTAATATAACCTAAAACTTAACTATTCCATAAGTCCAAGTCAAAATACCACTTTTATAACCACATGACACCCTCAAACTTTTACCCAAAATCTGTCCCGGTTTGACAACTTTGACACCTTAACAAAGAAAAATCAAAAGACCGACTTCCCGACCTCAAAATTGATCGTGGCTGGACTTTTTGGAAAGCTCTTTCATTATACTTCAATTTAGACTTAAAATTCGTGACTTATCTCATCACGATCTATTATTTACACTCACATCTTTATAGCTATAATTTTCTGTCCAAACCCTAACTCAATAACTAGCATGTTTTACGCTCAATTCTCTTAACCAAACATCATAATATAATCATTAATTGATCTCAACATGTTTTAATTAAGTAATTTACAGAAACTTACAAACCCTAGATCCATCATACTTAATATTACATGAATTCCAATAATTAATCAAACAATTAAACATAGGGTTTAAAGATTTTACCTTGATTCTTGATTTTAGCCTCAAAACTATAAACCCTAATTTTTCCCCTCTTCTCTTGCCCTTGTGATCGACTCAAATTGAATAAATAAGGCTTATGGGTCGTTTTTTATGTTTATTTAGGTAAGGTTTGGGCTTGTTTAGGTTAGATTAGGATTCCTTGGGCCTAAGAGTCATATTTGGACTCAAATTGGGTTTACTTTTTCCCCTAAAATCCCTCTAGCCGAATTTTTACTTACATACATATAATTTTATTTATTTTTTATTAAATTAATTTATTACACTCAAAACCTCATACTTTTCATATTTTATAAATGCCCGTAACCAATCCTAGCGTCTTACGCGATAAACCTCAGTTTTTACGACAACCCGGAAAAATATCATTTCCAAAAAATAAAGTTTCCAAAAATAGAATTTCACACTCTTTTTGAAACATAACTCATAAAAACAAACTCCTCGTAACTTTCTAACGCTCAAATACTTGAACGAAAACTTGTTACTCAAAATCACAAAAACACCAAAACTACACAAGTCATTTCTACACCACAAAGGTGATCAAAATGAACTTTCCCAAATTCCAAACTATAAACAAGTAATCAACATATAATTAACATCTAGGTTTCATTACATCTAAGCAAACACATGATAGATCTAGCCTAGCATGTTGAAATCAAGACAAGCATAAGATATATTCAAACAACACATAGACATATTGAATGAATTGAAAGAGGACTTATCTTAATTGAACATGAAAGATTTCAAGGGGTAAAAACCTTGAAAATACTGTAAAAAAACGACCTAGGGTTTATTAGGTTTGACCCTAGTATTCTCCACACAAGTTCTTCCCTTAATGAATGAAAAATAGAAAAGTATATATAGATTTTGTGAGGTGACGTTGTCAAGAACAAATGTCTGATGCCGTCATCTCGCCGCCAAATAAATTCTCGGACTGCCTAGATCTGGGTTTGACGCCGTCACGTGTACTCCTTATGCAGGCCGTCACAAAAATTACTCTTGACGCCCTTCTCTTGACGCCTTCAGGTTTTCTCTGGGTCGTCATAGATTTTACTCCTGACGCCGTCACAATTTTCCTCTTGACGCCGTCAGAAACTGTTCTCAGCATGGAAAATTAAGTCTTTGCCGTTTTTTTCACTTTTATGCTCCAAAAACGTCCAAAATACTTCCTTTTCCAGAATTCACTTCCAAAGTACCTAAAATCAACAAAGGAACGATTTAGGGCAATATTTGATCAAATAAATTCAATTTCGGGCTTAAATGACCCCCTAAAAACGGTTCATTTTTCGCCTCATCAGTGGGCGGAATTAGTTGCTAGCCAACTAACCCAATAACTAAAGATGCAATCAAAATAAAATGACAGAAATGAAAATAAATCTAATTAAACTAATGTGGTGTAAACAATGATAGGGAAAGTTGTGTTTACTTAGGTTTCATTACTCCCTAGATATCTTTTGCAGGTTGATAATTTGTTACAATTGCATGGATGACGGGTCGTATTCCTTAATACTAGTCGTAGGGCCGTGTACAATATTCCCTAACTCTATAGGATCCTACTTCACTCCTATGTCGAGCCGTTAGAAGCTCCTAACATGGGATCATTAGAATTCTCCTACGCATTACCTCTCGAGGGATCTCGAGAAGCTTACAACCCCCACCAGGCAGTGTACCTGATCGATGTAGTATAGTATAATGACAAGTACCGGGGGATTGATCGTTCAACTCAGGAATAGTGTCGTTAGGATTGAAATTAATCTAACTAGGTCTAAAGGTGAAGGATGATTCTTTTTATGTTTTTATATTTTATGAAAAGCAAGTAAAAATCTCGGGTATTGGAAGGAGGGGCGGAATTAGTTGCTAATCAACTAACCCAAAAGCTACTAATTAAACTAATGTGCAAGAAAACTAAACTAAGGTTCTACAAGATAAGTGAAGCATGTCTACCCATGACATGTTACTCCTTGCTAGCAATCCAATTCTACCTATTGAATTGTCACACCTTGTTTTAATTGACGGGTTGTATTCCTTAATACCATTCATGGGGTGGCGTACTTACTTCCCCAATTCTATAAGCTCCTACTTCACTCCTATGTCGAGCCGGCTAAGAAGCTCCTAACATGGGATCACTAGAATTCGCTCATGCATTAAATACAACCATAAAAACCTAGTACACATCGGTTCATGTTTCTTAAGACGTTCAAGCAAGTTACGCAATGGAGATTTGCCAGTTTTCTTAAGCCTAACATTGATGAGACATTCAATCAAAACAAGAATCAATAGGAAACAAGAATTATAAACTAAACCAACTAGATCTATTGAAGTTGTCACGCCTTAATTGATGGAGATAGACACACGCATCAACAAGCCCTCATTGATGGAGATATACACAAACATCAACAAGAAATCAATGAGATCTAATTAATTATGCACAAGTTTCACACAATCATAAGTAGACACAAGGTGAGTTAGCCAAGCATAATTAATAACAAGCAACAATAATGATAATTGAAGACATGAATTAAGATAGAATCATCAAACCATTACATGATGTTTTTGGAGTGATTGAAACCCTCTAAGTTGCTGGAAAAACACCCACCTAAACCCAGGAATCGACCTTAGGGTTTAGGGCTTACAAAAAGTGAAGTTATGATGTTATATTTATAGGCTAATTTTTTGTCGGCCCATCTTGACGGCGTCAGCCCGTTACTCTTGACGCCGTCACGACCCTTTTTTCACCAACTTGTAGATCTCTTCGTCCTCTTCGCGTGGGCTTTTGAATCACCTAAATCCGAGTTCGTATGCGAAAGTTATGACCAAAACAATATCAGTTACTCCGCGCGCAAGTTTTGACAAGTTAACACGTGACGGCCTTGGGTGACGCCTTCATGTTTCTTCTGGGCCGTCACCACTTTTACTCTTGACGCCGTCATAAAAAGCCTCTTGACGCCGTCAGGTACTGTTCCCAGCAAGGAAAATTAAGATTTTGCCGTTTTCTTCACTTTTATGCTCCAAAAACGTTCAAAATGCTTCCTTTTCCAGAATTCACTCCCAAAGTACCTAAAATCACAAAAGGAACGATTTAGGGTAATATTTGATCAAATAAATTCAATTCCGGGCTTAAATGACCCCCTAAAAATGGTTCATTTTTCGCGTCATCAAATACAACTAAAAATCACAGTACACATCTGATCATGTTTCTTAAGACGTTCAAGCGTGTCACCAATGGAAGTCTGCCAGGTTTCTTAAGCCTAACATCGAATACAATCACCCATAATAATTATAAACAAACAATCAACCCATAATTAACATCTAGGTTTCACTACATCTAAGCAAACACAAAAGAGATCTAGCCAAGCATGTTAAATTGAAGATAAGTGTAAGATATATTCAAGCAACACATAGACATATTGATTGAATTGAAAGAGTACTTATCTCAATTGAACATAAGAGGTTTCAAAGGGTAAAAACCCTTGAAAAAACTGTAAAATCATATTAGGGTTTTTCTCCAAAGTTGCACCCTAAAAGTTACACTCTAATGAATAAAAATTGGAAAACTATATATATAGATTTTACAGGGTGACGGCGTCAAGAAGAAAATTGTGACGCCGTCAACTCGCCGCCCATAATGAAATCGGATTGCCTAGATCCACTTTTGACGCCGTCATGTGTAAAGTTGTTATGGGCCGTCACTAACATATGGATCATGACGGCCTTGGGTGATGCCATCATGTCCTTAGTACAAAACTTTCTGGATCGTCATGTGCACTATCCACTTCCACCTCTTGTATTACTCTTGATGCAGTCATTAAGAAGCAAGTGACACCGTCAGGTACTGTTCCCAGCAAGAAAAATTAAGACTTTGCCGTTTTCTTCACTTTTATGCTCCAAAAACGTCCAAAATGTTTCCTTTTCCAGATTTCACTCCAAAAGTACCTAAAATGACAAAAGGAACGATTTAAGGCAATATTTGATCAAATAAATTCTAATTCGGGCTTAAATGACCCCCTAAAAATGGTTCATTTTTCGCCTCATCAGGTAGGATCGTAAGTAAGCTCGTAGGATCTTAAGATTGCGTGTCGACCCAATTTTACCTAGGCCCAAATCCATTTTATTTTTTTCCCTAGTCTTTTAGGCTTTTAACCCATCTTTTTGCTTAAGCCCAAAGAAAATAGACAAGTAACAATAAGTCAATAAGTCAATAACTGGTGACGTCTCATTTACCTCAATTCAAATTCCAAGAGATAACTATTAAAGTCTTCTTTTCATCTATCACTTGATTGAAGTAAGGGGAAATGATCCCTGCTGTAAACAGCAGGGAGTATATCCGCTGTTAGGGGCAATTTTTTGCTAATCAGGGACCATTTGTGCATATCAGGGACCATTTTTTGCACTACACATGAGATATACTCCCTGCTGTTGACAGCAGGGATCATTTCCCCTTGAAATTATTGTATTTTAATAGTCAAAACGTAATTTTGTAATTATTTTTTTGTTTTTTATTTTTATGTATACCTTTTTATTAGTTAGAGTTTACACCTGCTATTTAATAGTTAATTTAAATTAAATGTAAGCAATTTTTCTTATTGATTATGGTATGTGTAATATTGGGTGCACGACATTTCATATTAGATGTCTAATGCTCATTCATATCATTTTGAAGAGAATATTATATGCATTTATCTTTGGTGATGAATAAAAATGTAAAACAGCTTGACTCGTTTATTCTTTGTTTACAAAATATGATATGTTGGTAGGATTGTGGGATCACAATCCGATCTTGCAAATACAAAAACGATCTCACGTGAGATCGTGATCTTGACAGCCTTGAATAGAAGAACATGTCTACTTTATTTGTCACGTTTCGGGAAAGTGAAAAACATGTTTTTGAATTATTGGTCATCATTGCTGCACCAAACATGTTTTTGATTTTTTAGTACTCCCTGAGTCTCAAATTTATTGTCCACTATTGACCTTTTTAATCTTTCTTCTTCAACTTTGACCTTATATATTTTTGTAGTTGTTATATAATATTTGATACAAAATATATAAATGGATTAAGTTTTAAGTGTACTTTTCAATGGGAAAATTTTTCGTCAAGTATTATATAAAAAAATATATATATTTCTAGTCAAAGTTGAATCAGTTTGACTCTGAAAATTCAAAGTGGACAATAATTTTGAGACGGAGTTAGTATGTTATTCGCTAAAGATACAAATTAACAAAGTTGTGTTTTGGTGTTGGTCAGCACTAGTAAGAACTAAGAAGAATACAAATTAACGTAGTTGTGTATTGGTCATCCCACATAAGGCTGCTCATCGGTCCAAAACTGGATTGGACCGAGATCGAATTCGGCAAAAAATCTAGACCGAATGTGGTCGGTCCGTTCTCGGTCAAAATAGGCTAAATGTTCGGTTTTTAAGCCGAACCGGACCGGACAGAACCGGACCGAGACCGAAATTATAAAAAACTCTAGACCGAGAACGGACAGAATACGGTTGGTCCGGTTGGTTCGGTCCATCCGGTCCGTTTGCTCACCCTTAATCCCACATAGCTGTTTAAAGAAAAGTAGCTAAGGGGAACTAATTATAGAAAGTAAGGAAGGGTGGGGTTACAGATATAGGCTCTTTGGTATTTTTAAAAGTCACCTGTTCTGCTTTTACCATGGGTATAACTTGATGCTTGAACTTTTTAAGCTTGTATTTTATTAGCCAGGGTAAACCGTGAGTATGTGATTTTCTTTTTATTTATTTAATATATATATATATATATATATATATATATATATATATATATATATATATATATATATATATATATATATATAAAGGAAAAATGGTCAATCTTGAAAAAATGGTCAATCTTGAAAAGTGAAAATCTTGAAAAATCTTATTAAAGGAAATTATGAAATATAATTAATATTTTTATTAAAACACCCCATTACTTAAATGTACAATGATTTATTCACATTGTACAACCAATTAAAACATATCTACCAAATTAAATGCAACAATTTAATACAAATCACAAATCGGGTTGACCCGGGACGCTTCAAACCAGACGGGTTGAACCGGTTTAATTTGACCAGTTTTCGACCCAACATAGCAAGTTGACCCGGTTTAAATCGACCAATTTTTCGACCGGAACGGTTCACCCGGTTGAACCACCCGGGTCGAACCGGGTTTCAAGACATTATGTTTAATTCCTAAATATTCAAACTTTTATTATTTTTCATTTATAACCTATAAACTTTTTTTGATGAATAAACTATTTGTCGAATAAACTATTTGTCGCTATAAAGAATGTATGGTCAAATCTTGAAAGTCAAAGGTGAGAGAAATGCATAGTATAATTAATACTCTTATTAAAACACACTATAACTTTAAAGTACAATAATTTATTCACATTGTACAACAAATTAAAAGCATATATATTAAATTAAAAACAACCAATTAAAACACCCCTTACTAAAAAGTACAATAAAATTTTCACAATCTACAATTTAAACAAGTTACAACATAATCTAAATATAAAATAATTAACACACTAACTAATATTATTTTACACATTATACAAATTAATAAAACACACAAAGCTTCATACAAGCTAACAAATTGATGGTACATATAGTTTTGAAAACTGGACTGGACCAACGGGTTCAACCGGGAACCGGTGTCGCCACCGGTTCGTCTAACTAATAAAAGTCATACGAAAACATATATTTCAAAATGAAACTATTAATACACATCGAAAACCGGGTTGACCTGGGACGCTTCAAACCCGGCGGGTTGACCCGGTTTAATTTGACCCGTTTTCGACCCAACCCGTTGGGTTCACTCGATTTAAATCGACCCATTTGTCATCCAGAACGGGTCGAACTGGGTTTCAAAACATTATGTTTAATCTCTAAATCTTCAAACTTTTATTATTTTTCGTTTATAACCCATAAATTTTTTTATCACTAAACGATCTGTCGCTATAAAATCTCGTTGCTATGCACGGGTACTCGTCTAGTGTATATATATATATATATATATATATATATATATATATATATATATATATATATATATATATATATATATATATATATATATATATAATAGAATGAGGTTCATGTGGGATAGTTGTTAAACTAAAATAGTATAGGAAACCACTAAAAAGATGCCAAGTGGAAATTAGATGATTTCTCTAAAACAAAATTGTTAAGTAAATAAAAAGGGCAACATGGGCATTACGCATCTATCCTTACTTTTTAGCAAAATTAATTTTTTTAAAATTCTCTTTAATACAAATAGAAACCGTATATTTTGTTTGATCCCTGTATGTCTCTTCCATAACCATTATAATAATAAAAATAAAAAACCATAATTGGCGCTGCAATTTTCATCATAACCATAATAAGAATTCGAACGCCATACCAAGCCATCATCAATCCACACCATTGTCGGAATGATCACTTCTCACCCCATGGCCATCATCATGAGCCTACACCATCGTCAACCAAGCTCCACCGCTTGTTTCACCTTCGAAATCTTGTATCATTGACATTAGCGTTTGATACCACGTTGAATCCTTTACTGAAACCTAGAACGGAATCCTCGTCATCGCAATTTCCGAAATCAATACTTTATATTAAAAAACGAGGTAACTTGTGTACGTGTTGTTTCTGTGTAAATGTGTGTATCATGTTTATAAATGTTTTACGTAGTAATGTGTTTTGATCAATTTTGTGTATGCGCGTCGTGTATCAATCAAATACTGAGTATTATAAGTAGTAAATTGAATAAAGCTTCTAAAGGAGCCATTGATGAGTTAATTCATGTACTGTTGAGTATCAAATCCATACAACCTTAACTTTGACGTGTATCACAAATATCATGGTTAATATATTAGCCAAATTAAACATTTAACTATGTTCTTCTTTGTAAGAAAATTATAAAAACCCACGAGGACGAGTTTTTTGGCGGCCACGGCATTGGTAATCCTTGATCAATGATGGGGATGTTCACGTCCTTCTTCTAGGTGGAGGTGATGACGCCATATTAATGTCAGTATCATCAAACAAACAAACAGAATTCGAAGCTATTCGATATAAAAGTGTATTACGTTCCTATTGATTAGCTTAACTGAATCACAAACGCTTTTTAATTAAGTCAATCGAGCATCGTGCATAATGTGAATTTTATGTTTTTCTTTTATTATCGGTTCCTCGAAGTGATGACATCAGAATCATGTCGTACCGATGTTGGACTCATAAGTCACGATGATGCATGGATGCTAAAAATCTTTATGCATAATACAGGTACATATTATGTTACGAGGCCCAAATCTATCAATAGTCTACAAATTTGTAAAACAATTAAATAATATGTTAATTATAAAAGGTTGCCAAATAGTGGATTCATTTTTTTAGTGTATAGTAATCGACTAGAAAGTCTAAAATTCCGGATACCAATCTTTTGCTATGTAACAGAAAATCTTTTATTTTAGTATGTATACCATGCCACTTGTTTTCAAGTTTATTACAATAATGTCATCGATCTAATTTGTTCAAGTGACATCATCAATGATACATTCAATGGACCAGATTGCTTCCTATTCTTCTTACTATAAGCAACTATCTTACGATAACCTCCCTCTATATATATATATATACTAGAAAGGTGCCCGCGCGATTCGTGGGCGGATTGTTAAGGTGAAGAGGAGGGAGGTGGGTTGTTGGGGTGGTTGTTGAGGTGGTTATAAATTGTTGGGAGTGGTTGTTGAGTTGGTTATAAATTGTTGAGGTTATTGTTAGGGGTGGTTGTTTCCATAATTAGTAAGTAAAAGTCTGAATTTTTAAGTCTTTCTAATTATAAAATAGTTTCAAATACATTATATAGTATATATATCTCTACATTATATATAACAGGAGGCATTTGAAAGAAATGCCCAGTCATTGTCCAGTCAATGCCCAGTAATTCAATTTCAGCCATGTCATCACATTAACATGCCACATAAGCATTTTTTACTAAAATCCGGATTTAGTTCAATTAGAAAATCCGGATATAAAAAATGTACAAAGCTAGATTCGAACCTGCATCTTTAGCTTCCAAAGCAAACATCCCAACCAATGGAGCCAAGCCATTAATTGTGATTTGTTTTGCAGCCTATTATTGATAAATGTATGTAATTAAATTACAATATTTGTTCCTTAATTATAGATTTAGAATGTTTTAAATTAATATACGGTATTTTATAAACCCTAATATCATTATGTAACCTAAACAGTACGTCTCTTTATCACTCATTCATATCATTATCACACACACAATTTTTTTTTCTTTTCTGATTTGATAACCCTAATTAGTTGTTTTCAAGTTATTGTTACGTTTTTAGTATACATCGGTATGTTTAATCAAGGCTTCATGTATACCCTAAAACTATTATTCCATTGTGTGTTGTGTTTTTATTTTACAGCACCAATCGGATTGGTAATATGTATCCAGGTATGTTGTTTATAATGGCTTCATGTATACACAAAAACTATTGTTCATTGTAGGTTTGACATAAGCATTTGGGAGGTAGGTTCTCGAGAGAAGGTGGTGCATAAACCCTTTAAGGTTAGGGATATATCCGTTCTCACGATGCCTTTTCATGTAAGGATATTCTAATAACCATCGTTATTATTTATAAGCATCATATATGAAACTGGTGCATGTTTGAATTGATTCATACATGGCATGTCTGATTTGGTTTTTTTGTTTTGTTTTGTATTTAAATGTATTGTAATTGTATGATTTTGTAGGTCGACGATGTACATATTGCAACATATACCATGAGCTATTGGCACAATTGATATGTCACGACAACATATGTAACCAGGTAATATCAGTAGCTTGAGTTGAGATTATTGAAGAATTCATATCAATCAAACAAAATATCTTTAGTTGTACGATAAGAACTTTGATTAATGCAAATCAAACTATGAATGGAATTCATTATACTGAGTAAGTAGTTACACCATGTAGAATTAGCTATATTATATTCCCCTTATATTTCTGTATTCTGTTGTCATGACTCAAGGAAAAGCTTGATGGAATGGAATCATCTCAGGAGTTTATTGGCGACGGGTATGAACAGGCTTCCAACGAAGCTACCATTGCTACAATAGAGATGAACTTTGTCTAATTCACAAGTTGTAGTTGAGCGAAGATGGGGTTGGTATGTTTAGAGCTTTAAAACAAACAACCACTTCTTAAATATTAGTAGAGCAAAGATACAGACAAATAAACAAAAATTGGCTTAAAGCAAGCAACAATCTGATACTACTGTGATATATTTTATCATTGAAAGCAGTGAGCTACAGGAGAGGTAATGAAGCACCTACTGATATTAATTTGATAGAAAGGGATATAGGATTGATTGATTGCCTGTAATGATCAACTGACTGCGTATGATGCACTTTCAACGCTTATACAATGTATGCTTATGTAGGTTGCAGCAGTATCACGAGGTGCACATTGAAACCTTAATATATATCACCTTTCAGCTGGACTTGGAGACTATTGAGTTCAAATATATTTTTCCCTTCTGAAACGAGGCATGGAATTTCTATTATTTACTGTATACTCTTTACAACCTTTCAAAATTTTCTTTGCCCACCTGCATATTCTTTGTTGAAATAGCTGAATGAAAACCCATGGGATATCCCATTTTGACTCATTCTAGGAGGGTACTGATAATGAGGTTTATTACAACAGTAATTCTTCTGGAAATTGTTAGTGAATATCTGATTACATTAGTCATATCTTTCATATCGTTATTGCACCAAGTACTAATAATCACCTAGCCAAGGTCCTTTAAAAGAATCTCCGTTTTAACTTGAAGGTACACATATCTTCAATATGCTTCACATTACATATTGTTTAAATAGGTACCACCAGCTCATGGGACCACAGTTAACGTTGCATACAAGAACAGAAAGGCACACGAATATGGAAGAAAAACGATTCAGAAACCATGTCCCTTTGAAACACCATCAGATACCTTTAATAAAATATATAGATGTCAAAACATGCAACTATGAACTTAAGCAACTGTGTATTTATTAAACTCTGAAGTAAGTAAGAAAATTTTGATTTACACAACTGTGAACTTAAGCAATTGGTGGGAAGTTGTTGATTGTATGAAGTTGTTAATAGAATGGTTAACTTAAGCAGAAAACTGAAGAAATTTAACACAAAGTTAACTATGAGTTAAGCGAAGTTAACTGTGAATTTAGTAGATGAACAAGGAAATCGTTTGTAATATACAAATCTTTGGACTTTAAATATAAGGTGTATGCATCTATAATGATGATTCGGATTTTTTGAGTTATCATATTTGTTTAACAGATTACTGTTGATGCGCGTATTCTGAATGCTACTTAGCTACAAAGCTGGATCAGAAGTCTTTTTGATACGCTCACAAATACGCTCTTTTTCAATAAAGAGTTTCATGTAGAGTGGTCATGACTGACATGAACCATTCCTAATAGGTTAATTTGTAATAGGTACTTGTATTTGTAACCGTTTCTAGGGTGTCACTATTCGAAGTTTTATGTATTTGTTAGTTAGTTTTATTTGTAACAGGTACATGTATTCTTTGAATCAAATTTGGTGCTGCAAAAATACATGTCGCTGCCTAAGTTAAGTCTGTTTGGATTAGTCTACTGCACCAATAAGGAGGGTTTAACATCAAAAGTTGGATCAAATATGAAGGTGTAGTGCATATTTGAAACCTGTTGAAACTCACATCCAAACACCCTTTTTATTTATGCTTAAAATCTCAAACCAGATGTTGGACTGCAATTTTATAGCAAAACCAAACACCCCCTGATGCTTTAACCTGAAAAATTGTGGTCACAATAATCAGTTTTTATTATATATTCTTGCTCAAGGATGTTTTTAATTTTGGTTTTCAAATACCAGTTTTGGCAAATTTATATAGTAATAAGCAATCTGAATTTGTGAAATACTGAAGATCATTTAATGAAATGATAATTTGATTGTTACGAGTTCAAACAGCAAAGCATATCCATACGACATCTATGATTATGGTCATTTAAACCACATGTCCAAACACCCCTATGCTTTAGTATTAATGCTGACTTTATACTAACAGGGCAATCATTTTTCTAGGTCACTTATGAGAGAATCCCTTTAGAGATAATAATATTTGAGGATGAATCAGGAAAAGGGAGCAATGCTTTCATATCCGAGTTAAATATTGTTTCAGGTATGGAGTTTTAAAGGACGTGAGCTGAAATCTAAGTTGGAAATTGGTTGCACTATGGCTAAGATCATTTACCACCGTTCTAATGGTATGCCAACTTTAAATCATTTTCACGTTCTGCTATGTCTGACACAGAGACCCAAGAAACATTTACTCGAGACTTGAATCATTTCAGGTTTTTTGGCTACTGTTACGGATGATTTAGTTATCCGTATGTTTGATGTCGTGGCACTAACACTGGCCAGGAAGTTTGAAGGTCATGCTGATATAATCACTGACATTATGTTTAGTACCTGAGCAACTACTTGGTCTTGATAATGTAGTTTTAACGCCTCATGTTGAAAGTTGTACACAGGAAACCTGTATGGCTATAGCTCATTTGTTGCTGCTGCAATGGCACCATTTGTTGCAGCAACCCAAGCTGACCAAGGATCATTATTTTAATCATCAACGGTATGTTCCCATGCCTTTTATATATGTATTTTTAAACTTTTAATATTTCATTATGTTTTCACACAAGATTAATATTTCATTTGTCTGTCTTTGTTTTTTATTTGATTTCACATTGTGATTTTGATTAATGTGGCAAATTGAGTAGTTTGGTAATGAGCAATGGATCAATATGGGTCCGCTGAAAATGGATAGTTTTATCTACGAGTCACCCGGGTTGACTTGGAAATACTTTGCTAAGTTAGCAGTGTACTTTTTTCCATTAGTATAAAAAAATTATTAGTACAAAGAATTTATATTTTCTACTACACATATAATTAATGATTAATAGTAACTTCCTAACACATTATTTACACACAAAAAAACTTTCGTATACATATGTCACATTATTCGAAATTAATACGTTAAAGGAAAAGTTACAAAGAGGAAATATGCTACCAACAGGCTTAGTCCATATATTTATTTGACGTCATATTGAACTGATTATGTTGTTTACTTACACTTACAGGCATTGCATAAAATTGGGTCTCATAGTGTGCTGCAACAATAATTTAGATTCACCTGGTGCAAATTACAAAAAAGTTTGGGCTCTCAGCAAGTATATTCTAAATTTCAAGACATTTGTGTGGGCTGAATTTGGTGCTATTCTGAATGAGGTACGAACATAAAGAGTTTGACAATTGATAATTGTCCACATGGTGTAATCGTATAAAAAATATCTTCTTGATCTTGCTATATTTATTTTACCTAAATGTGATCAATTATTCAAATTGGACAACACCTTGAAGACAGTTACTTGCATAAAGATGAATTCAATATAGCTTATGTGGTTCCAATAAAGGTAGAACTAATACTTTTATCTTATCATGTTACATTCGATCTCTAGGCCTTAGATGCGGAAGTTACCAGGGCATTTAGCCAACTATTAGCTCCATTGAACATGGTTGTGAGAGAGCTCAATAGCGACATGCAAATTTCTAAAACTGAACTTGAAGAAACTCAGGTTTGTCGCAACTTATATGAAGTTTTGAAATAAAAATATATGATTAATGTTTAAGTTATAACTTTTTAGATCTGTGTTGGCAGATGATTGTGACAACACCTGAGGAATGGGATGTAATCACCCGTAAAAGTCTTTTCAAGATCAATTAGAATTTTTCAAAGCGTACATTGTGAAGCTCAAGAGCATTGTTCGTGAAGAAGAGGCACATCAAATAACAGCAAACGTTTTGTATTTGGTATCATGGGGCTCTAATGATTAGGCTGTAGGTTTTCCAACTCAAAGATTAAAGTACTAAATCTATTTTTGTTACACATTTAAAACAGGTTGCCGCCCTTAATTTTGGGGTTTTTTTATAATGGGCAGTATGTTAATATGTATAACATATTCATTATCCAGTTTTAGGTATGTCATATCATTAGTAAATTTGTTACTTTCATACCTCATCTTTGCGGTGGTGTTCAGTTAAATATATTAATGTTGTTTCTATTTGGAAAGACTTTCAAGCTTTGGTGGTGGTTCCTTCTGAGACTTTTGCTGCAGGACCTGTTTTGCCCCACAACATCAAGGTAAATTATAGTCTTTTTTTAAATTTCATCTATACCTTAGCAAGTGAAAGTGACGAGTGGTATTTGGACGTGGTGTTTTAAAATATTTTGGGCTTGGTAGACCCTTTCCCATTCTGAGTCGCTATATAGTAATGCCCTACTTAATAATATCAAGCACATTGATATTTCTGATTATTGAGTGCTTGACATCCCTTATGTGTTAGTCAATAGTTATTGTACACCTACATTGTGGTGATGTGGTCTGTGAAACATCATTGATGCTTACTTTGCTTCAGTTAACACTTAACTTATATTAGTTGATGCTTTTGGTTGTATATCAACAATGTCTGATATTTGACAATCTAATAAATATGACACATGGTTGTCCTTTGTTTGGGTGATCTATATTGTTGTTACTAGCTGTTAGTAGTTTATTTGATTTTCAAATAATTTTTTTAATTATCTCATGAACATCTAACCTTCCAATGACCGATGAACTCACTTTTTTTGTTTCTCTTTAATTATAGCCGAGGTTGTAGCAGGATCCGTAGCATGACTTGGCAGAGGCCTTTCTTGTGTTTGTGCTCAGAGTAGACAAGATGATTATCGCCCGTCATTTGATTTGACACCTGCCCAGGTCCTGTTTAAGTATAACAGTTAATAAATACGTCTGATATATTTTTAGCATAACTTTTCGTAATTACCAAGCATGCCAAGAGTTTATGTTAAAGGTTCTAATGCAGTTTCAATTATAGAATTTCATGTGTAGTATTGAATGAAGATTTTTATGTTTATTTGACACTCATACTTCGTACCTTTGTAAACAAGGGTCTAAAAACATATTTAAGATAAACAATAACAATAAAAGAACACTATATAGATACATAAGTAAATTAAAATTAAAAATATTATAATTAAATTAAAATGTAAAATTACAAGTCGGTCTTTGAGACTATAATTAAAAACAATAATTAAAATTAATTAACTACAATCTAATATTAAGTAACAAAAAATTACAAGTCATGCCCGCCCATCGGGCGGGCTTAGAAACTAGTATATATATATATATATATATATATATATATATATATATATATATATATATATATATATATATATATATATATATATATATATATATATATATATATAAGCTGACTACAGTAGAAACTCTATAATATAATACACTTGGGACCACTAAAATTTATTAATTAAAAGAGTTATTAATTAATCGATAAATTAATAATTATTAATTTATATATTAATTAATATTTTATTAATTTATAGTAGAATACTTAGTTTATGTAAGGAATTAAATATTCCATAGATTTGATAGATTTGATGATCTGAAACAAGAAGAATGAAACATGAAGAATACTGAAATGATAAGCAAAAGATACTGCTGAAGCAGAACAAGATTCTACTGAAGGATTCTGCTGATGATGTGTTTCTGCTGATGAGCCTGCTGGTGCAGAAAAAGAGCCTGCCAGGGCAGAACAAGAGCCTGCTGAAGAGCAAAGATTCTGCTGAAGAGCAAAATAGTTCCACTGATGGATTCTGCTGAAGAGCAAAGATTTTGCTGATAGATTCTGCTGATTAACACTGCTGCTGATCAGTGAGTCATACTACTGAATGGATAAGGATGAAAGAAGATATTATGTGCATAAAAGTCAAGTATATCTTTAAGATAATATCTTTCATCAGTCATCAAATTGAACACTCTAAGTGAGTTGTAAACATAGATACGTATTGTATCTTAGATGACTTGACATTCTAGTCATAAGCTAGATAATAGATGACTAAGCTTATCAATTTTGTAATGATCTCCTTTATTCTATAAAAAGGAGATCACACCCCTTTAGATAAAAGTGGTGGTGAGTGCATGATTCACAGTGAAACAAAGTGAACATCACCTCCAAGGTGCTTCGTACTTAGAAATTACAATAACACCAAGTGTGTTAAAATGTAAAGCATCTAAAAGAGTGTGTGTGTGGGAACATCAGACAAGGGGTCTGTTGTTGTTAGGTTTGTTTAGCCTCAAGGATCTTTGATCCCTGTTAGATTGTAAACCGTGCTATACTTGATCACATAGCATTGGGGCTAGTTGGAATAACAAACGGAGAAGTTAGAAAAACCTTGTTATGATAATATTGTTTCTTTCATAGAATATTCCGTCAATATTATCATTGTGCTCGTAATAGCCAAATTCCTAGATCAAAGGCTTAACATCCTAGAGCTCATAAACGGTCACACAAAAGCTTATTGTTTAAGGTTATAATAAAATAAGCTTTTCACAGTTGGTATCAGAGCCAAGGGGGCTCTGGATCTAGGAAAAGAAAAGGTTTTTGTTAAAGAGATGAAGAAAGAAGAAAAAATTCGTTTTTGCTTATGGTCGAAAACTGCTGCAGAAACAGTTGAGGTATGGTCGAATTTTTTGTTTTCTTTCTTGGTTTACACACACAAAGGAGAAGAATCACACACAGAAGAGAGTTGGTTCTTAAAAGATAAAAAGGCTTGTTTATCAAGTTATTATTGGTAAAGAAAGTTATTTGTTTCTTATTTGAAAATGAAGTGAAATTTTTTAAGGTTGTGTTCTTATCATATCTTAAGGTGATGTGTACACTTTAAAGATAACTTGTTCGTTCGTTCAAGTGACTACAAATTGACAAACACTTAAAGGAGTAACTTTGTAGTGCTCAGTGTCTCATAGAAGATGAGTTTATTGTCAAGAGATTGCGGTCTCCCTATACCAAAAGATTGGGTATACGTTTGAAGTCAGATTTAGTACAAGATATAAGACACAAGGTTGGTTTCTTTCACTTCAGCATCAAGTTAGTAATGATTGGTTTTTCTTCATCAAGTCATAAAAGCCTACAGATATGAAGATTCAAATGGTTAACATACGGGTTTCAGGGGAAGCTTAAATGTTCAAGTGTTCAACCATTTATTATATATGTACATCACCACAGGGAAAGTAAATTGATTCTTACTACTATTAATTAGTATTGCTACTGATGGTTTAGATTTTTACTGTCTCAAGTTCATTTTTAGTGCGGAAAACTTAATGGAGGGTAATTTGAGATAATAGAAGGATAGATTGGATGTGTAGTATTAGTTCGTAGCTGTAAAGATCATATTTGTAATATTCTCTATTTGTTGATAACAAAAAGGGGAAGAGATGTAATAGATGTGGTGGATAGCATAAATTAAGGGGAAGACAGTATAGTTTCATTCATGGTGAGGTTTAGTTATCTCAATTTCTCTACTTCGTCTAGGGAAATTCGTTCAAGAATGTTTTTGTTTTGTAATCATCAAATAGGGGAAGATTGTAAGGAATTAAATATTCCATAGATTTGATAGATTTGATGATCTGAAACAAGAAGAATAAAACATGAAGAATACTGAAATGATAAGCAAAAGATACTGCTGAAGCAGAACAAGATTCTACTGAAGGATTCTGCTGATGATGCGTTTCTGCTGATGAGCCTGCTGGTGCAGAAAAAGAGCCTGCCAGGGCAGAACAAGAGCCTGCTGAAGAGCAAAGATTCTGCTGAAGAGCAAAATAGTTCCACTGATGGATTCTGCTAAAGAGCAAAGATTCTGCTGATTAACACTGCTGCTGATCAGTGAGTCATACTACTGAATGGATAAGGATGAAAGAAGATGTTGATATAAATAATTGACTGAAAACATTATTCATATCTTCCGATATCTCTATGTTTTGATAATCACAAAACTTAAACTAATCAAACCAAAGATCATGACGTAAACATGTATTTAGTAATAAATAATCACTTTCACCAACAAATCACTTAAGGTATGAATAAACAAAGTGTTTAGTGAAATGTATGATCAAAGGGGTATTTAATTAACTAATACAAAGTTTATTTAATTATATAATCTTATTATATATTTTTGAAAAACACTTTTGGTAATAAGGAAAAATGTTTTAATCATACTAAATATATGATTTCAAATATTTAACCAAAATCAGTTAGTTTTTCACCAAATAAACTTTCCCCACTAAAAGACAAAGTTTCTGGCCGTTACAGTTGGGCGGCCCCCTTAATTATAAGGGGCGGCCCCCTTAATTTTAAGGGGGCCGGCCATGCTTTAAGGGGACCGGCCACGCTCCTCTGTCAGAAACGTTTGCCTATAAATACCACCTTAAACCTGGATTTTTTCCCCACCTTTTTGCACAAAAACTTTCTGTTCTAGATCTCCATTTCAATCCTAAAAATCCTTTGATCATTTCATAAGCCTTTGTTTCCAAGTGATCCAAAGCCTCATTCTTTCAAGTGCAAAGAGAAGAATACTTCTATTAGAAGTATTACAACTTAGTATCATCTTGCTATCTAAGTTGTTTGTTTACATTTCCTTGTACATCTTTCATACTTTGGTGAATAAGGTGTATGTATTAGTTAACTAGATTTAGTTGAAGAATCTAGAATTGTTGTAAGTGTGAAGTGTGACTTGAAGTGAAGAAGAAGGGTTAGATAGTAGTGGTGATAGGAGATTGTAGCAATAGGAGCTTGTAGTGAAGAAATTAAGGATCTCTAGTGGAGAAGACTAGAAGACATTTGTAGATTGAAGTTGTGAAGACATTAGTGGCTTGAAGGTGTCAAGACATTAGTGCATTGAAGGTGTGAAGACATTAGTGGCTTGAAGGTGTCAAGACACTAGTGCATTGAAGTTGCAAAGATATTAGTGACTTGAAGGTGTCAAGACATTAGTACTTTGAAGGTGTGAAGAGAATAGAAGATCGGTGTATAGAAGATTGGTGTGTAGAAGATTGGTGTGAAGAAAATAGTAGATTGGTGTGAAGATTGGTGTGTAGATTGGTGTGTAGATTGGTGTGAAGATTGGTGTGTAAATTGGTGTGTATATTGGTGTGTACGGTTTTCTCCGCCATAAAGGAGGTCTTTGATCTAGTGAAGAAAACTCTCGAGTAGGTGACTCGGGGAGTGGAGTAGGGCAAGGAAGGTGTCCTTGTAGCCGAACCACTATAAATCCTTTGTGTCTCGGTTTGATCTTTCCATCCCTCACTCTTTGATTTATTACTTACTTGCATTTCATACATAGTCATAATTGATAGTATTGTGCATATGTTGATTTCACATAAAGATCAAACTAAAATCCATTCATAAAACTAATCTTACAAAAACCAACCTAGTACATAAAATTATATCTATACACTACCACACATATATATGCTTACATAAAATATATGAAATTGTATATTCTTTCCTAACATTATACATAAACATTGTATATATAAAACCTTTAATAAATCTTGTATATATACTTTTGTAGTTAAGTGTTTTGAAATTGTACATTATACATAAGTAATATTTATACAAAATCATAAATTAACTAGTATATATATTTATGTATTAAAGTGATTTGAAGGTTTCATCTTAGAAACTATCTTTTATAAAATAAGCAAAACGAAAAAGACGTAAAACTATTCAACCCCCCCCCCTTCTAGTTTTCCACAATTGGTACCAGAGCCACGTTTAACAAGATTTTTAAAAATATACTGTATTTTAAAACTTGTAACGATCTATGGAATTCAAAAAATATCTAGAAGGAGAATTTACGCAAAAACCACCATTATTTGAAAATGATCATTTTCTTGAATGGAAAAATAAATTTGAAAATTATGTGAAATCAATAGATCTTGATCTTTGGCATATTATTTCAATTGGTGATCTTAAACTAATTAAAATGGATTTTGAAAATCAATATAATAATCTTCAAATAAAAATTGATAAAAATACTAAAGCTAAATTACTTATTTTCAAAACTCTACCAAATGTTGAATATGAAAGATTATTTTCTTGTAAAACGGCAAATGATATTTGGAAATGCCTTTTAAAGTTTCACCAAGAGAAATGTAAAACCAAAGATGATAAACTTGATATTGCGCATGAAATTGTTACTCTAGAAAATTTAATAGGTAAATATTTAGTTGAAATAAACACATGTACTACTAGTTCAAATGTGATCATTGAAGGTACTAATAATGAAGAACACATGTGTCAAATCCGAAGAAAGCATGTTAATAAATCATGGTGCAACAAGGACGATAAAGACGATGTAAATACGGAATACGTGAACATCCTAACAAATGTTAATACAAATAGTGATGACAAGGATTACATGCTCCAAGATCCAAGCAATGCTACAAACAAAACATGGAGCGACATGAAGAATGGAGTTGATCACCGTATAGCGAGTGAAGAGTGTACAAGTACAAATAAGGTACAATTCAAAACCAAACATTTTTGCTATGATCAATTTACATTAGAATTTTCAAAAATGGAAAATAGCTTCAAACACTTTTGCAACATTGACTCAAAAATTATTTTTAAAAATGAATCTTCAACATCCGCTGAAAATAACTTTGAAAAAGAAATAATTTTAGAAGACAAAATGTCTAGACTTGAAAGTAATATTGAAATTGATCTTGAATGTAAAAATTGTCAAGACTATAAACATGAAATTAAAATGGAAAAGGAAAAAGCTAAAATATTAGCAAAATTCGAAAATAGTTCTAAATCTTTAAAATATCTACTTAACATTCAAAAGTCATTTTATGATAAAACCGGATTAGGATATACGGCAGATGAGTATTTGACAAATACATCAAAACAAATAAAATTTGTTAAACCTAATGGAAAAATTTAGAACTATTATTATTTACATCCATTGATTATTTCTCTAGTCAAGAAAGTTATTGTTTGTTTGCTAAAACAAACAAATAATGAATTCTTGTACTTCTCGACGACATCCTCTTCATATGCATTTAAGTGCATTGGATGTTCGCTACTAATCAAATCGGACCCATGAGAATCTGGGTACCAAGCTCTCTGTCATGTGTAGGTAATTAACGATCAAAGGAACTACTACTTTTTGGATCGCTCTATTCGCTTTCTTTCATTTGATGACCATTGTCTTTATGGTGTGTTCGTTACTACCTCATGACGAAGGATTCTTGTTCTACCATTCTTAATCTGCACGACTTGTGATGATTGGTGCGACCGATAGTGTTTCTATGATCAAGTCTCCTTGATCCTTTTTGCATTAGGATATTACTTCGCTTCTTCAACTTGCTTTGGGGAAAACCTTCCTGACGTTTTATATTGCTCTCATGACCACTCTTAAAGAAGAGCTGGACCTGAGGTAAGTTTTCTTTTCAAAAACTTGCCTACATTACATTAAGAAAGAGTATGCTTCAATTAGTATATTAATATGTTTTAATTTGCAAGTTGCTATGCTTTTAGATCATGAATACCAATATATGCATACATAACATTAGGATAATTAACCCTCTTATTGCTATATCTATTATCATTTGTTTTAGTTTTCATCTATATTGATAATCTTCTATGATCTAGAATAGAATGCTTGACACTTGTGCTATATGATCTTACTAGTTGCATTAATAGATGTGTTATAATTAAGACTTGCTAGTGACTCAATATTACAATGTATCTTGTATACATGCATATATACATATGTCTATATTGCATTCATTGATGAATTTCTTTGTCATTTCCTATCTCATTGCATTTAGATGATCAATGTCTACCATATCTCTCTCACATCTTTAGTTGCCATTAGAAATGATTACATGTGACAATGGGCTGAATCGATTCTCTTGAAGTATATCTTTCACCTGAAATTTCTTGATTATCAAAATCAATATGTCATATTTAAAAACTTCTCTCTTTGAGTTAAAACCCTTCGAATATCTATTTTATGCTTTTTCAAACAACATGCTTAATCATAAGCTATCATAACATTATTTTGATCTTTATCAAAGCAGAAACATTTTTCTTTTTGAAACAAAACAAAATTTGTCCTAGTAGGATACAAACTTGAATGTATTTCAAAATATTAAGCCAAGTATTAGTGAATCAAGAATACTTCATATTTGGTAATCTTCGATAGGTAAATTTAGGAACTCGATTTCTTCTAAAAAGAGAATGACTACTGGAGAATCTATTGACTAGAAATTCAATTTAACCTAACGGTTGAATTGCTTCTATGTGAGAAGTTGGGTGTGTGTAACCCGTAAAAATGGTCGTGTTTAGCCTGAATTGAGCACCACTAGTAATAGTCTCATACTCATTCTCCAACTTGATTAAATTGCACTTCCTATATATACCTAACGCTAGTTTACTTTTGTGAACCTTGTTTCTCATTAGATTCTTTCGTTCCCAGATTTATGACATTAAGTGAAAACTTACTTTCAAACATTGTTGAATAAAACTAAAAACATTTTATTTAAAACATTATTATTTTCTCACATATGTCATAAACTTATGTGAAAATGACATCCAAAATCTAATAAAATCATTTCATGAGAATCATGGTTTGCCCATATCGATCTTGTTTGTAACAAGTCTTGAAGTCCATATAATCATATCTGTCTATTTGTTACTTGTCAACAATCATCAACATGTTTGCTCTAGGCTAAATGTTATCATCTTCATATAGTTGCTCATTTAGCTTATTTGGCTTGTTGTCTCCTTTGGTGCATATCTTAATTGATAAATTAATAGATAGCATGATTATTAGAAATTAATTGTCTACTTTAATTAATTCTATATCACTCTCTACATTCATGAATAGTATGCCCTATATTGCCTCAAAGAGTTGAACTTACTTGAATCCAAAAACAAAAACACAACCTTTTTGAAAATTTTCTGTCAAAAACCTATTTCTGGCATTCTGGGAATCACCAGATGGGCGGCCCCCTTAATTATATAAGGCGGCCCCCTTAATGATTAAGGGGACCGGCCCCTAATTAAGGGGACCGGCCATCTGATGGTCGGGGATACTATTTTCTTTATCACTTTTTGACCCACTTCAGCCTATACTTCCCAAAATTCACAAACATATCTTGTCCCATACTATCCCTCAAATTTTCCTTCCTAAACCACATTTCTCATACACTATAAATACTCCCCTCCCACCATTAATGCCATCACACCCAAACATGTCATCTTCCAACAACCAAAAACCAAAGATTTCAAGAACCGCAAGGATCTCCATCAAACCCGTTTGGAGGAGGAAACTTGATTCTTGTCATAACTCTTATGATGTTGTTTCAAGTCAACCAACAACTCAACCTCAAACCCACTCAAATGAGTCATCCCACAACCTATCTTCCACTAATACCCTCATTAATGCTTCCTCTTTTGATGAGCATGCTCAATCCCAAAACAACAATCCCAATATCTCAATCAACACTTCACATATTGCTCATTCAACAAAGACATCATCCACTCATGAAGAACATCTTCCACCCATATCTTGTTTTCATGATTACCCAAGCTCAAACATGTCTCCACCACCTAGAGTACCACCACCACTTCCTACAACCTCACATGCCACTCCAATGTTGCATGTGCAAACCTTCACCCAAGACAACTATCATGCTCCACCACCATCACCTTCCTCCGAACACTTGAAGTTCGTTGAGGAGCTAAAAGAGGCACATGAGCTTAGTGCTCTTTTAGCATTACATCTTGCTCAACGCAATTTGGATCCACCACAATCAAGCTCACCATCATCACCACATAACAAAAACCAACTTGAGAAGCATGTTAACAATTGCCCTTATTGCATCTTCCTTCAACAACAAACCATTGCTTTGAATGAGCACTTCACTTGGATTGAGTATCTTCTTACTAGATCTCAACAAACCCCATCACTTGAACAACATCACAACCCTCAACCAACAAACTCCACTTCAAATCCACCACCTCCAAGCTCTACAAAATCACCAACACCCATGGAACCAAGAGTTTACCTCCACTAAACCACCAAGCATTTGATATGCTTATGTTTTCTCATTTTCAAGTAAAACTCCTCAACCATTTTGGGATTCAAGAAAGTTTGATGACACTTCTTGTTGGCACTATAGGATGTTCTATGTTATTTAGAATTCTATTTGTATTGCCTTTGTAACAATGATTATGGGTTGACATAATCATTTTTCTATTATTGAATGGTTTAATATATGTTTCTTATTCCCTTGTGCCATGATTATTACTTGCTAATATTATGCTATATGTATTTGCTTGTGCCATGCTTGTGCTTCTAATATTTTTCTTGCAAGAATTACTTTCTCGAAACCTTGGTGCCCTCAAACGAGGGGGAGCATACATCAAGGGGGAGTTTTCTACCCGTTTAAACTTCTCTCACGAAGTTTATTCGGCCTAACCTTTTTGATTCTACAAAAAGGGGGAGAAGTGAATGTAAACTTACTAAATACTTGTCTAAATATTAATTTTTGGATTTAATAAGTTTAGGTTTTGTAATCATCAAAAAGGGGAAGATTGTTGATATAAATAATTGACTGAAAACATTATTCATATCTTCCGATATCTCTATGTTTTGATAATCACAAAACTTAAACTAATCAAACCAAAGATCATGACGTAAACATGTATTTAGTAATAAATAATCACTTTCACCAACAAATCACTTAAGGTATGAATAAATAAAGTGTTTAGTGAAATGTATGATCAAAGGGGTATTTAATTAACTAATACAAAGTTTATTTAATTATATAATCTTATTATATATTTTTGAAAAACACTTTTGGTAATAAGGAAAAATGTTTTAATCATACTAAATATATGATTTCAAATATTTAACCAAAATCAGTTAGTTTTTCACCAAATAAACTTTCCCCACTAAAAGACAAAGTTTCTGGCCGTTACAGTTGGGCGGCCCCCTTAATTATAAGGGGCGGCCCCCTTAATTTTAAGGGGGGCGGCCATGCTTTAAGGGGACCGGCCACGCTCCTCTGTCAGAAACGTTTGCCTATAAATACCACCTTAAACCTGGATTTTTTCCCCACCTTTTTGCACAAAAACTTTCTGTTCTAGATCTCCATTTCAATCCTAAAAATCCTTTGATCATTTCATAAGCCTTTGTTTCCAAGTGATCCAAAGCCTCATTCTTTCAAGTGCAAAGAGAAGAATACTTCTATTAGAAGTATTACAACTTAGTATCATCTTGCTATCTAAGTTGTTTGTTTACATTTCCTTGTACATCTTTCATACTTTGGTGAATAAGGTGTATGTATTAGTTAACTAGATTTAGTTGAAGAATCTAGAATTGTTGTAAGTGTGAAGTGTGACTTGAAGTGAAGAAGAAGGGTTAGATAGTAGTGGTGATAGGAGATTGTAGCAATAGGAGCTTGTAGTGAAGAAATTAAGGATCTCTAGTGGAGAAGACTAGAAGACATTTGTAGATTGAAGTTGTGAAGATATTAGTGGCTTGAAGGTGTCAAGACATTAGTGCATTGAAGGTGTGAAGACATTAGTGGCTTGAAGGTGTCAAGACACTAGTGCATTGAAGTTGCAAAGATATTAGTGACTTGAAGGTGTCAAGACATTAGTACTTTGAAGGTGTGAAGAGAATAGAAGATCGGTGTATAGAAGATTGGTGTGTAGAAGATTGGTGTGAAGAAAATAGTAGATTGGTGTGAAGATTGGTGTGTAGATTGGTGTGTAGATTGGTGTGTAAATTGGTGTGTATATTGGTGTGTACGGTTTTCTCCGCCATAAAGGAGGTCTTTGATCTAGTGAAGAAAACTCTCGAGTAGGTGACTCGGGGAGTGGAGTAGGGCAAGGAAGGTGTCCTTGTAGCCGAACCACTATAAATCCTTTGTGTCTCGGTTTGATCTTTCCATCCCTCACTCTTTGATTTATTACTTACTTGCATTTCATACATAGTCATAATTGATAGTATTGTGCATATGTTGATTTCACATAAAGATCAAACTAAAATCCATTCATAAAACTAATCTTACAAAAACCAACCTAGTACATAAAATTATATCTATACACTACTACACATATATATGCTTACATAAAATATATGAAATTGTATATTCTTTCCTAACATTATACATAAACATTGTATATATAAAACCTTTAATAAATCTTGTATATATACTTTTGTAGTTAAGTGTTTTGAAATTGTACATTATACATAAGTAATATTTATACAAAATCATAAATTAACTAGTATATATATTTATGTATTAAAGTGATTTGAAGGTTTCATCTTAGAAACTATCTTTTATAAAATAAGCAAAACGAAAAAGACGTAAAACTATTCAACCCCCCCCCCCTTCTAGTTTTCCACAGAAGATATTATGTGCATAAAAGTCAAGTATATCTTTAAGATAATATCTTTCATCAGTCATCAAATTGAACACTCTAAGTGAGTTGTAAACATAGATACGTATTGTATCTTAGATGACTTGACATTCTAGTCATAAGCTAGATAATAGATGACTAAGCTTATCAATTTTGTAATGATCTCCTTTATTCTATAAAAAGGAGATCACACCATTTTAGATAAAAGTGGTGGTGAGTGCATGATTCACAGTGAAACAAAGTGAACATCACCTCCAAGGTGCTTCGTACTTAGAAATTACAATAACACCAAGTGTGTTAAAATGTAAAGCATCTAAAAGAGTGTGTGTGTGGGAACATCAGACAAGGGGTCTGTTGTTGTTAGGTTTGTTTAGCCTCAAGGATCTTTGATCCCTGTTAGATTGTAAACCGTGCTATACTTGATCACATAGCATTGGGGCTAGTTGGAATAACAAACGGAGAAGTTAGAAAAACCTTGTTGTGATAATATTGTTTCTTTCATAGAATATTCCGTCAATATTATCATTGTGCTCGTAATAGCCAAATTCCTAGATCAAATGCTTAACATCCTAGAGCTCATAAACGGTCACACAAAAGCTTATTGTTTAAGGTTATAATAAAATAAGCTTTTCACAGTTTACAAACACCTTTCAAGCTTCCACTTAATTATTGTATACAATGCATGTATATCAAATGAACGGCCCAATTTGAAAGAAACCTTCAATCTCCCACCTTATTATGCTTCTTGTGTTCAATGTATCACTTTATGGACATTAAAAATATTTTCTATATAAATACAAGATCAAAATAGGTTAACACAAACAAATCATACACATAAATCATTCATATAATATGCTATATATAAGGAATTATTAATTTATATTTTATATGGGGTCTAAAGAAATTATCAAAAATGTATTATCTTATAATTTTAGCGAATTATTAATTTAGCACCCTATCTCCGAATCGGGACCGGCAAAAAATATTATCTTAAAGAGTTTATTAAATAATCGAGTATTGATTTATCGAGTTTCTACTGTAATTAAATTGATAAGGTTTTATGACACAACTAGACTCGTTATTCACTTTCAATATGTACAAATAAACTCGTTATTCAGGGTACTGTCCCTTTTTATAATAATAATAATAATAATAATAATAATAATAATAATAATAATAATAATTATTATTATTATTATTTCTGTCGAGACTTGGATGACAATTTCTGTCGAGACTTGGCTTTCAAAAGAGTCTCTAAAATCATATCTTTAATGGAGGCCATTAGCAAGCTTAATGATCCTCAATGTGAACTGCTCCTCTTGCGTAATTGTGCAGGGGTTTCAAAATTATCTTACGCTTTGAGAACAAGTTCCCCCTTGTACTTATCAGAGGCCCAAGCTCAATTCGATCAGACGCTACGTGCATCCTTGGAGAAGATTATTACTACATCAAGGCCGGGTTTTGGTGATTGGCAGTGGCGGCTTGCCACTCTCCCAATAAAACTCGGTGGTCTGGGCATCCTTTCAGCGGGTGATATCATACAATATGCCTTTCTAGCGTCTCGTATGCAAACGAGCGACCTACAGGAGAAGATACTTACCAAAACCGGCATTGCTACACATGTCCCTTCATTCCAGCAGGCCTTGGATATTTTCAACACTACTTGCAACACCGACCTTCTCACTGCCACCGGGGGCGCTTCTGCCCCCCAAATGATGAAAACATTGGCAAAGTGTTATTTCGGTGTCATTGAGAAAGACCTTGTTTCCAAGTACTCGCTAAGTCCAAGGCAGGTGGTTATACTCAGTAGTATCCGCGCCCCACATGCACAGGACTTCCTCTTTACCATCCCTATCGACGGGCTAGGACAAAGGATGAATCCTCGCCAATTTCGATCTGTGTTATGCTACAGGCTCGCGGTGCCTATGTTCTCTAAAGGCAGCCTGTGCCCGAGTTGCAATGTACACCGCATGGACCAATGGGGGGATCACGCGGTCCACTGCGCTAGCGAAATGGGTGTTAAGTTTAGACATAATTTGGTACGTGATTTACTTGTTGATATATGTTCCAAATCCGGGATCATGGTGCGTAAAGAGGCTCTAATGGGATTTCTTTCAGAGGAAGGGAGGGAATTACGCCCCGCAGATGTGTTATTATTCAACTGGTCCCAAGGGAAGGACGCATGTCTGGATGTGACCGGGGTTTCTCCGTTTGCTGGGTCTGGGGTGTTGTCATGGGCTCCTGGAGCTGCTCTGAGTAATGTTGTGGAAAAGAAAAGGAAGAAGTATGCGTCCAAGTGTGAAGACAATGAATACAAGTTCGTCACTTTCGCCTTTTCTACGTTTGGGGAACTTGATGTGGAAGCTTTGAATACTCTTTCGCGTGTCGGGGCTATTGCCAGCAGCCACTCTAACAACGTTAAGAGTGGTGCTTTTATTTTCCATCGAGTTAGTTTCTGTATTTAAAAAGGGGTGGGAGCACAGATTGTGTCTAGACTCCCCTCCAATTTCATGTAATTTCCATTGTTTTAATGAAAATTATTATTATTATTATTATTATTATTAAAAAATAATAATAAAAAAATAATAATAATAAATAAATAAATAAATAAATAAAATAATAATAATAATAATAAAATTACAAAAAAAATAATCCAACAAGGCCTTAACAAATTTGGTGGTACAATTTTATTTATTTATTATTATTATTATTATTATTATTATTATTATTATTTTATCATTCCAAAGTCCAAACAGGGACGATTTGTGTTATGCTTGAACCGTAATTTACATTTTAAGGGTTATAAATTTGGTACGACAATTTTGTTATCTGGATTTATTTTTTTTAGGTTTCGTTAATTTTTTGGTAAAATTTTAGACGTGGTTTTGATTGAGCTTCAATTTTCCGAGATTGATTATTATTTTGGTTTGAGATTATTCGGGTTCGTGTAGATATATACAACTATCTAAGCAAAATGTACAAATACAATTATTTAAATCACAAATAAAACTAAAAAACCTTTTAACTATTTGCAATTATACTACTGTCTTAACTAAATTTATTTTTATTGTAAACTAATTGTTAAAAAAGAAAAAAAAATTATGGTCGCATAACATCACATTGCCAGAAAATATAGTTACGGGGTACCAGCCGCCACATCGTGCGGGTATCATGCTAGTATCATCTTAATGAACAAACCTAAAATTATGATAGAGACTGTAACAAGATGATCAAACAACACAAAATGATTATAATTAAGAAATAAAGAACATGATTATACAAACATAAACATGCATATTAACTTGATGCAAACTGGACATTTATTTAGGGACGGAGGTAGTATTAATACACACCATATTAATTTTGACTTGCAAGATTTAAAACAAATGTTGGAATGGAACAGTGGCGGAAATGTTTCCATGCCTATATGTATAGGAACCCAAGTTCGAATTGGAAAGTGACACGTTATTATTGTCCTTTGATGTATCCCATATTGATTTGTATGTTACCTATATTTCAATGTGTACTAATGGTGTAATCAAACATCAAGCTCTCTACACTAACACACACAAAAATACTGTCTTAACTAAATTTATTTTTATTGTAAATTAATTGTTAAAAAAGAAAAAAAAATTATGATCGCATAACATCACATTGCCAGAAAATATAGTCACGGGGTACCCGCCGTCGCATCATGCGGGTACCATGCTAGTATCATCTTAATGAACAAACCTAAAATTATGATAGAGACTGTAACAAGATGATCAAACAACACAAAATGATTATAATTAAGAAATAAAAAACATGATTATACAAACATAAACATGCATATTAACCTGATGCAAACTGGACATTTATTTAAGGACGGAGGTAGTATTAATACACGCCATATTAATTTTGACTTGTAAGATTTAAAACAAATGTTGGAATGGAACAGTGGTGGAAATGTTTCCATGCCTATATGTATAGGAACCCAAGTTCGAATTGGAAAGTGAGACGTTATTATTGTCCTTTGATGTATTCCATATTGATTTGTATGTTACCTATACTTCAATGTGTACTAATGGTGTAATCAAACATCAAGCTCTCTACACTAACACACACAAAAATACTGTCTTAACTAAATTTATTTTTATTGTAAATTAATTGTTAAAAAAGAAAAAAAAAATTATGGTCGCATAACATCAGATTGCCAGAAAATATGGTCACGGGGTACCCGCCGCCGCATCGTGCGGGTACCATGCTATTATCATCTTAATGAACAAACCTAAATTTATGATAGAGACTGTAACAAGATGATCAAACAACAAAAAATGATTATAATTAAGAAATAAAAAACATGATTATACAAACATAAACATGCATATTAACCTGAAGCAAACTGGACATTTATTTAAGGACAGAGGTAGTATTAATACACGCCATATTAATTTTGACTTGTAAGATTTAAAACAAATGTTGGAATGGAACAGTGGCGGAAATGTTTCCATGCCTATATGTATAGGAACCCAAGTTCGAATTGGAAAGTGACACGTTATTATTGTTCTTTGATGTATCTCATATTGATTTGTATGTTACCTATACTTCAATGTGTACTAATGGTGTAATCAAACATCAAGCTCTCTACACTAACACACACAAAAAGTAGAATCATTTAGATATCCGTCAAGCTCTTTACACTCAAGTGGGTCAAGGGGGAGAAACTAGTTTGTGCTTAAAGTGTTCTCTACATCATGTCGACATCCGATATACTTTCGGTATGTTGTACTCGTTTATCTTATCTATGTTGTTATTATCGTATTCTAAGATCATTATGGCATACATACATATAATTGCTTACACGAATCTTGCAATCCTCATTTGTATAGATTTATATAGGGTAGTGATACTTACACCACTTTTTTGATGCACACAATATAATGTTAAATCATTAATGCACATGTTGCAAAAAAAAAAAAAAAAAAAAAAAAAAAAAAAAAAAAAAAAAAAAGTTATATGCATAATTGTGGTGTGTGGATTATAAAAGTGATGTAACTATCACTAACCATTTATATATCATCCGAATTTTAGCATGCTTGCAGAATGCTATGTCATCACATAATTCTGGGATAGAGATTGTCTCAAGTTGGAAAACTAACTTAACTCAAGTTGGGGAAGTGTGAGCCATTGAATTTGGTTCAATGGCTCAAATCAAAAAAAGTTCTTTTGATTTGAGCTATTGGATTAAATCCAATGGCTCATAAATAGCCAACTTGAGTCAAGTAATGGGAAAGGATCCTCACCGACAATCAATGTTGCGAAAAAAGGTCTACAAGGCTGATTAATCACCGCCTAGGCGCTACAAGGTCATCAACCTTGCCGATTTATGTAACTGGGTCTAACAAATAGGTCAACCATGGTCAACGGCAATCAATGGCGGTCAAACTTGCCGGAAACCTACAAATCTTGCTGGAAGTACCCAAAACTCACCGTAAATTTATTTTGATCACTTATAGAAACTGTTTAAATCTATTACATGTTGTTTTTTAGCAAAAATGTTTCCGAAAATACCTAAAACTCGTCGAAAATACCCAAAACTTTCTGAAAATACCCAAAATTTGCTCAAAATGCTAATTCGATTAATCACCGATTACAAGCTAAAAGGTAGTCAACCGGCTCACTACCAATTCACAATTTTTGCAACCTTGCCCACAATTATAACGTGGTATTAGAGAGTAACCAATAACAAAGTTGAGCCCAAAGCACATACATACTAAAAGACTCATTAAACGAATCAAACATTAACATTTGGGCTTATGTAACACTCACCTTTCAACGGTCACATTCTTCAAAATCCTTATAAAATCTCATATTTTTAAAATTTAAACCCCAATTTCACTCCTCTCAATTTCAGTACATCACTCATGGAAAACTTCAGAAACAAGTTAGCTAAATCAACAACTTCCTTAAAACCCTCATTCAATGGTACATCTTTTTTCATTGTTTCGATTTAAAGATTTTGATTTATGATATGTAATATTTATTTGAAAAAAGAGTTTAATTTTAGCCTAATTTCGTGTTATTTTTGTTAGGGTTTTATATAAATTTTCGATTAAAAGACTCTTGATTTATGATTTTTAGTATGTTAATTTCAAATGGGTATTGGTTTAATATCTGTTTTATGGTAAACGGGTATTGAGTTTTAGCCTAAGTTAGGGTTTTATAAAATTTTCAAGATTCTTGGTTATGATTTTCAAGAATCTATATATTTTTTTTTTAATCTGTGTTTATAAAATCTTGTTTAAAGGGTATTAAATTTTAGCCTAAGTTTGTGATAATTTGTCAGGGTTTTATGTAATTTTTTTTTGTTAAGGTTTATAAAAATCTGATTTTTGTTTCTTGAAATATAGTTGCAGGTTGTAATAATGAGAATGAGATGAAACTAGGCGTTAATCCTAATCAGAAACACATACACGCTAAGAATTTTATGAGGCCAACAATATCTGCAGCTAATAAAAAGAAGATTTTGACGGAAAGGAATGAAAACACGCGTTCATCTAGTTTTGGATCGAAAGTTGATAAGTGTTGTGTTGTTGGTGATGTGGATGGCGAGGTTGGTTTGAAGCCGTATGATCCTGTTAAGAATTATCTTTCACCTAGGCCTAAGTTTTTGAGGTATAACCCGACTAGGCGTAGGAAGATTCTGAAGGAAAATGATGAAGGTAGTGTTAGAAATAGTAGTAGTAGCTCGATTGATGCTGGTTGTGGTTTGGAATTAGGGGTGGGATCCTTGGGTACTACAGATTCTAGTTCTCAAAAAGAATCTATAGAACAAGTTGACGATGATGAGGGAGATGAATCCGAAGATGATGAAGAGGAGGTGGTTGGGTATGAGGAAGATAAATTTTGGAGTTTGAAGGGGCTTTTAAAGTGGTCATTTGTAGTCATTGCACTGGTTTTGATGACACAAGGCATATGTTCAATGAATTCACCTACGGATTCACATGCATTAGAAACTGTTGGTGATTTTAGCGATTGGTCTTTCGTTAATACAGCTGCTGTTATAAACTTCTCTGAAGCTGAAGAGAGTATAAATATAGTTATGGGCTTTCATGATCGGGCTTATGTTTATGGAGCTGGTCCAGTTAAGGACGCTGTGATTGAAACTGTTGAAGAATCAGCTGAGGTGGAACATGGACTAATTGATGATGTTGTGATTGAAACTGTCGAAGAATCTGTTGAGGTGGAAAATGGACTAGTTGATAATGTTGTTGATCATCTACATGATGCAAAAGATGTCACTGATAATGAAATGTCAAGTAAACAAGAAGATACTGATCACTTCCAGCTGATCGAAATATTGCCTGAGCAAAATATAGCTGAGAGTGAAGTGCTAGAAATCGATGATGTCGATTTTAGCCAGGATGTTGTTAGTGAGCAGCTGGATGAAGTTGTAAACTATGAAACAGACGTCGTTCAGGATGATATATGCAGCAAACATGATTACTTACAGCGGATCGACGTGTTGCAAGAGCAGGAATCTGCAGAGACTGCAGTGATGGAAACTGATGATGTAGAGGTGAAAAAGGAAATCAGTGATCAGCTGTTGACAGCAGATCTTGATCAAGGTGGCTTTGGTGAAGACATGAATGTAGCGGAAAAAGTGATTGGTGATATAAAAATTACTGTATTAGCGGATTCTGATCCAGCAGTCACGGTTTTAACTGGGCTTGTTGCAGTTGTACTACTTTTAACATCTATTGGTGCCATTTATCATTCAAAACGGACAAAACCCACTCCTCCTGTCACAACAGCAGTCCAAAAAGAAGATTTAATGGAGGCTGAACCTTCTACAAAACAAAAATCGTTGATACAACAGAAAGAGGAACAAACAATAGTGGTAACATCTCTGGGTGAGTTCGTTCTTGGAGAAGAAGTCACTAGCTCTGGTAGCAGCTCTTTGATCCAAACAGTGGCAGTTTCTTTCAGTAGAACAAATACATCATCCAGGAAACCGGTAAATTTCTAGTCTTATCTAAACAAATATGATCTGTAATGCTTTTCGACAAGTTTTATTCATTCATGCTTAAATGTTTTAATATTGAACAGAGGCGCAGAGCCGCAGGATCAAGCAGTATAGTTACACCATTGCCAGTGAGAAGATCGAGTCGACTACGAAGCCGGTCTGCAGAGCCGTATTCGAGGGTGTGCGAGGTGTGTAGCCCAAATTATTAGGGCCTCAAATTTGCCTAGGACATACAAAATCAATTTTGATGATTAGGATTCTTAACAACCATTCAAAACTTTAATTCGTGCCACGTCATCAATGAGTCATCAATTCCGCACTTTTGTTATATATATATGAGATTTTTCTATCCTATTCTTGTTATCCTGTTTCATATGTTTTCTTTTCTACTCTTTATAAACTAAATGAGCTAGCTGCTAGCTTCATGGATAATAAGCACTCTTTAAGTTTGTTGAAGCCTTTTGTAACATCAAATCAGTTTTATAATGATAATGCAGTATACTAAGAAACTTGGTCATGCATTAGTACTGATGTCCATGATAATTTTGAGTTTAAAAAGCTGTCAGTTTGACCTAAAAGTCAAACTGTATAATGATGTCATTGTAGTTATCGAATAAGCTATTGAATAAATAAATTTTATGGAAAATAGCTAATAAATAACAGGTAGAAATCTTACTTGAACCGGATCATTTAGTTCCAAAGGTAGAGACTGCAAAAAGTAGCCCATAACTTCGGTATGGCTCTTTCCTGTGCTGTAATTTGACTCCAAAGTTTGAATTGATTTCAAGAATGACAGAACCTTAGATGATTTTTTTGCAAGATTTAGCTCGTCGAGGTAAACAATATAAAGGGTTAGCACTATCCGAGTTTCTTCATGTTATCAACATTTTGGGTCTGTATTTCAAGGTTTTAGGTATAGTAACAAGCAAAGATGTTTCATGGGTTCAAAGTTAAGGGGCTCATGTTTCATTATTTCAATTTCGTCAACACAATTTCAAGTTTTAATCAAGGTCTTAGTAGGTTCAAGTGGTTTGTAATTTTAAGAGTTTCCTCAAATGTATCATCCTTATGAGATCTTTTTGATCTCTTCATCAATCCTAGTAGCACGCAGAAGTTGTTACTTTAAAATTATACGGTTATACCGGTGATTCAAAAACTACTAAGTGTGAATATATGCTTTTTATATGGTAAAGAATCAGGTTGACATTTGGGGAATCTCATGCACTTAAGTAGCAGTGCTTGTTCCTTGGGAGTCTTGGACTGTACATTATGCGACTCTTTTGCAACACTTGTTTCTAACAATTCCTAACGATGTCTAGGAGACTAGGACTCATACAATACTCATTTTAGAGATAGGTGTGAGAAGGTATTCTCTTTTGAGCATCCGCCTTAATAAATTAGTTTTTCATCTTTACATTCTTGGGATATTAGCTGCAAGATGAAGAGTTATTACAATGTATTATCATTTATCAATGATGCTAGCTTTAGATTTCATGTACGTGTTGGATCTGTAGTACTTTGTTTAGCTTTTATGTTTGGTCAGTGTCTCCGGTTTTGTTGTATCTATTGGTCGGTTCTGGTTCTTATTATCAGTTCAGTTTAATTTTTTTGTTCATTTATAATAAGTGGAGCACATAAGCAACATGGCATCTAACAGAACAGAATTAGAGCGACGTACCACAAGTAGCAACAAGCTTCTATGCCTGTTATTAGTTAAGAACTGCGTGCATATAATGGGAGATGGTGACACAAGGAACATGAGCCGATCTGTCACAATGCCCTTAGGGCATGAATAGTACATGATAGCTGGTAAGTAGAGAGTTGTAGAATTTAAGCAGGACTCCATGTTCTCGCAACTCAAATGTGATTTAAGTGTTGGGGCCATTTTGAAAACCGGGTTCGAAATCGACCCGGTCGAGTCTCCGGACACCTGGTCAACCGGTTTGACCGGTTCGACCGCCGGGTCAACCCGGTTTTCAATTTATTATTTTTTTATTTTTTCGACCGGGTCAACCGGTTCGACCGCCGGGTCAACTGGTTCGACCACCGGGTCAACCCGGATCAACCCGGTTTTTTATTAAATTTTTTTGAAAAAATGAAACCCAGCCGGGTTTTGAGAACCGGGTTGACCCGGGTCACTCAAAACCCGGCGGGTCTAACCGGTTAACCCGGTTTTAGAAACCCGGGCCGAGGTATTCTCTTCTGAGCATCCGCTTTAATAAATTAGTTGGTCATCTTTACATTCTTGGGATCTTAGCTGCAAGATGAAGACTTGTTACAAATGCATTATCATTTATCAATGATGCTAGTTTGAGATTTCATGTAAGTGTTGGGGCCACCATGCTGCTAACTGGTAATTTTCATATTGTTGGAATAAAATTTTAACAAGTCATAAGAAGAACAGGGTTTAACTTGTGTGTAAGATTGCAAAATAAATAATTTGTGTTGCTTTTAACTAATAGGCATATAGTCTTAAGGAGTCATTGATGTGCATGTAAGTTTCATGTATCAAGAGACTCCTCATGATATTCTCATCATGGTTATTTCATTGTTTCATCGATACCATCCATGAGGATGTAAAAACTGGTTTAATCTGGACTTGACCACAAGCAGATATGAGATAACATGTTTGTATCATGGGGCATAATATGTAGTGTAAATGATGTGAATAGTGGATTTTGAGCTAAAAGAAAAATGCAACTAGATATGGTGCTATATTGGTTGCTGGCGAACATCTTCTCTCGATATGCAACTAGATATGGTGCTATAATGATGTGAATAGTGGATTTTTTACGTTTTCGTCCTATTTTTTTATGTTTTCGTCTGTTTTTTTACGTTTTCGTCCGTTTTTTTACGTTTTCGCCAGATTTTTTACGTTTTCGTCCGATTTTTTATGTTTTCATCCGTTTTTATACGTTTTCGTTATATTTAAAACGAAAACGTAAAAAAACACCCCACGAAAATGGATGAATATGTAAAACACCCCACGAAAACGTAAAAAAAAACGAAAGTGGACGACAACGTAAGGAAGTAATAAATCTTACGAAAACGCAAAAAATGGACGAAAACGTAAAAAATCAGCCAAAAACGAAAAAAAATCTGACGAAAACATAAAAAATCCGACGAAAACGTAAAAAATCTGACGAAAACGTAAAAAAAGGACAAAAACGTAAAAAATCGGACGAAAATTTAAAAAATCTGACAAAAACTTAAAAAAACGGACGAAAACGTTAAAAATCAGACGAAAACGTAAAAAATTAGACGAAAACGTAAAGAATCTGACAAAAAATTAAAAAATCTTACGAAAACGTAAAAAATCAGACGAAAATGTAAAAAATCAGGCGAAAACGTAAAAAATCAGACGAAAACGTAAAGAATCGGACGAAAATGTAAAAAATATGACGAAAACGTAAAAAATCTGACCAAAACATAAAAAAACGGGCGAAAACGTAAAAAATTGAGCGAAAACGTAAAAAATCGGATGTAAACGTAAAAAATCTGTCGAAAACGTAAAAAAACGGACGAAAACGTAAAAAATCGGATGAAAACTTAAAAAATCTGACGAAAACGTAAAAAAACGGACGAAAACGAAAAAAATCGGACGAAAACGTAAAAAACCTAACGAAAACGTAAAAAAATAGACGAAGACATAAGAAAACGGACGAAAACGTAAAAAATCGGATGAAAACGTAAAAAATCTGACGAAAACCTAAAAAATCTTACAAAAACGTAAAAAAAAATAGACGAAAACGTGAAAAATCAGTCGAAAACGTAAAGCAACTAACGAAAACGGATTTGGGGAATTTTAATGGAAAATAGGGGAAAACAAAAAAAAAAGTGTTTTGTAGTTTTGTGTATTAAAATTGGAAATAGGAATTTTGTGTTTTGTAGAGAATTTTATTGGAAAACACTAATTTGAACGCGATCTCTGTTTTTCATGTTTTCCACAAAACATTTTGTGGAAAACAAGGTCCCTAAATGTTTTATAAGTAGTATATATTAAGCTCTTTCCTCATGCCAGCTCTTCCAACGAGTTGCATGTTTCTCTGAGTCTTCTATAATGTAAACCTCAAACTCAAAGGCTCGTTAACTAGGTAGCATATTTATTTATAGTGGCAATTTAAATATGTGTGGCCTAGTTATTTCAAGGTTTCACGTGGTTAAATTGAAAATATATATATACTATCTTAAAGTTAATTTATCGGTGTGGAATGTTAAGATATATTTTTGAAAATTTGAAATGGCTTTCACAAAAAAAATAGATTGTGCTTGTGTGTTTCTAATATATTGGCACTGTACGTAAAGATGTTTTTTTTTAAACGAATTACTAAAATGTTAGAAACAACAAACATATATAGTATATACTATATAGTACTTGTTAGCTAGCCAAAACGCAAAAAGTCCAAGTATAGATAAAAGTATGTATTGTGTGATTTAGGAGGGATTTAATGTGAGCAACAGTGATGAAAATAATATATTTGTGTTTTTGAAAATAGAAACAAGTAAAAGTGGTTGTATGAAAATGAAATTTTAGAGCAAATAATGAAAAAGTGAGGGAGGTAGTTGTAATTTTAGATTTCCCCCCAAAAGCCAAAGCCAAAAACAAAAAAAGATTTCCCTCCACAACTTTTGGAATTTACAAAAGTGTTTTAAAAATGAATTGAAGGAGGATTTTCTTTGTTTCTCAGAATTCATTACCATGACTCGCTCACCTGTAGTAAATTCAGGTACCGGTGATGTTTGTTTTTTCTTATGTGTTATTTAATTTTTTTTAACACTATTTATTAACCAATCCCACTCCTCCCTCCCTGCAGAAAAACAAGATAACAATCACAATCAGGTTTGTTTTATGCTATTATTAATTCAAAGGGTTTTTTTCTTTGTTTCTTTTTCTGAAATTCCATTTCTTACTGTTTAGGGGGGACTGCTCACCACTCCACATTCCCTCTTGCCTTCTTCTGGTATGTATGTATAATTCATCGCGGTTTGGTTTCTACCCCAAGATTCAAGTTTTTAACATTTTGTTTTGTTTTTATCAGAGCCCCCTGACATCAACAACTGGTTCTCTAGCTATGAGTACGAATCCTTTGTGCTAGAAACCAATGATAATTTTGGATTTTCCGACACCCAATCTAATTGCCAAAAAGAGGACGACTCCTCTAGTATACCTACACCAAGGCCCGAGCTGCTGCTACTCACAAATGATGACCAACATAACAATCAGGTACCTTCTACTACATTTCTAATTACTTTTATGGATTTCTTCTATAGTCCATATCTCTTATGCCAAGTTTCATTCCTTTTTCTTAGGTTTCAGACTCGCCTTCGCTCTCCCCTGCAGGTATGGATTGACTTCTCTACATTCTCTCTAATAATTAGACCACATGTTGTCGTTTTATGCTCCAATCTCATCTGTTTGTGTTTTATCAGTTGATGAAGAATCAGAACCTCCTCCTGGCATTGAGAATTGGTTCTCAAGCTATGCATATGAATCCCCACCACTCGATACTATGGACGATTTACTTTCTGATCATACGGTTGATTCTAATGAAGAGGTAACCAAAAAGGTTAATATACAGCATTGAAGTATAGTTAAAGATATTTGTATTTTGATTGCGGGTTGGTTTTGAAGGCTCGACTTGGTTTTATTTGAGCAAACCAAGTTACTAGTGATATTTAGCCATCAATAACATCCATGTCTTGTGTATCAAGTTGCAGCAGCAGCAGCAGAGGAACAAGGGCGAAAACTTGAATGACTTGATTTGCAACCAAACAGTAGAAGAGCATGATAATGGTTCAAGCAAAAATTCGACAGAGTTACCTCCTACTCATAGTGCCGATTTGAACTCACCAGCTACTTCTTTAGAAGCAAATGAGAATGGTTTTGTCACGGTCAAAAGCAAAAGAGAAAAGTTTATACGTGGGAATGTAAAGAGAGCTTCTTGTACATCGTCCGTAAATGATAGCATCAAGGGTGGCGGCGCTAAAAAGGTACTGATGAAAAGGAAGACATTGACTGACGTGACAAACATTAATGCTGAGCATTTACCAAGCGTGACTGGGAAATGGAAGTGTCCAAGAAAGAGCAAGCCAGACACCGGCCCTCCATTGAAACAGCTTCGACTTGGACAATGGTTTCATCATCAATAGGACTAGTAAAGCCAATGCCTTTGTACTTTTAACTGATTGAAATGTTAAGCATGCTATCTGCAATGGCATCTAGTAAAATTTTATTAAAATGGAACATATGATTGTTGTTTTATTAGTTTGATGTTTATAGGATTCATAAGCTACTGGAGTTTATGACAGAGCGAGGGCAATTCTATTGAGCTACAAACTTTACATTCTTGAGACCTACAACTGCTGCTGTATTAACCATCACTTAGTTCTGAAACTGTGAAGTTATTAAGCAAATGTGATACAGAGAGGATTGTGCTCAAAGTAACTGTACTAGTAATAAAACAATTTTTTAGTTGTCCCAAGTCCCACAAAATGCAATTTCTTAGGGCCACCTGCCATAGACCTGTTAATTTGAAATCTTAGAGGGCTAGTAATTTACTGTCTTACCAAGCTCCATGGGTCTTGCGAGGTGGTATGTGAAATCTGCCCCTCCGCGGTTTACAACAGTGACTTGGTTGGGGTTTCCTCATATCCAAAAAAAAAAAAAAAAAAAAAAAAAAAATAGAAAATTGACAGCCTGTTTGTTTATTTTACATTAACCAGGAAAATTGCCACCCATTGCAGGACAAAAATTGATATTTTTTTTGTAAGAACCCATGATGCGATGCCCTGTTTACATATCCTCGAACTAAATAGCAACAAGAGAATGATCATTTCAATTGAATGGAAGAATAGCAAAGCTTCAGATACGATGAAGATTGATAGAATCCACCTTCAGGAGTTTATGCAAGAATATATAAAAGTTTTTCGGCAATTGACTGACAACTAATTAACTTTACTCACTGTCGATACATATTACGAGGATCCAGTTACTTTACAGAGAAAATGAATATCAAGCATATTATGAGGAACCAGTTACTTTACAGAGAAAATGAATATCAAGCAATTACTAGAGCAAACTTTGCTGGCTCTAACTTCTCTCGTAACATCATAGGATCAGTTGGATTAATTACCTCCTGCAGGTACAAGAAATAAAACATATTAGTATGACCATCTTCGACAACTGATGCAAGTTTAGAATTAATTATATCCCCTTATATATTTATTTATTAGAGAAAGGCAAACTAACAAACTCACACTAGACAAACTACAGATACACCATATGGATACCGCTAGGCTACAAGCCCTTTGGTTGAAGTTTAGAATTAATATACTATGAAAAATCTTGAGTGGTTTTTCTTGTTTGTAAGACGTTCATATTTCATAGTCAAATAGTGCCTTGGTGATGGCAGCCAACTTTATTCTGCGTGTGTCTTGTGAAAGTAACTCCGACAACCACAAATATACAATCACTTGTATGTTTAATGCTAGATACTTTCTGGTGCTCAAAAAAGTTAAAGTTATGGGTGTGCATATTGTCACGAACCAAATAATAACTCTTTATACTACTTTGCTTGATCAATGTGAAAGACTCAAGTCATAGCTCTTATAATTAGCCTCATTTCTCCTTTGCAAGTGCATCTAAGCCTCTTTCATCCTTCAAACGCTTACTTGGCATCCTAGATAGCAGGGTTTACAAGTGCCACACGGGTTGAAAATCTAGCCCGTGACAATAAGCTTCCAGATTTGTTGCACGTCTATGTTATACCACCAGCATCCTCCTTTTACAGAAGCAAACAAACCGAGGTAACTTATTACAGTGAAACTTGTGAACCCAAAATTGAAGCTTCCACATTTTCCGAGCATGAAGCAAAAGGGACAATACCATGTATAGGCGACATTGAAGATTTATCGACATTTGTCATAGAATATATCTTCAATGTAGCCTATACATGGTATTGTCCCCTTTGCAGGCTCGGGAGATGTGGAAGCTTCAATTATGGTTTCACAAGTTTGACTATACTAAGATGAGCCTAGGTTGTTTGCTTCTTGGTTAAAAGAGGATGATTGTGGTGTAACATACATTGGATGGCTTTGTGGCGTAACAAATATTGGAAATGGAACAAATCCGGAAGCTTATGCACACCCATAACTTAAATCTTTTTGAGTTTTATGTTTTGGATAACTATTAGTTTAGAGTTTTGAATATATTAAAGTTATATAAGCTTATGGATGAAATTATCCCTAGCTGTTAAGCTGAGCTCACCTCCTAAAAATTACATTTACACAAAAAAAATATTGATCATACTAACAGATTTCATAATATAATCTGCACTCCTCATTCTAAACGATACTGAAGACCATAACTAGCTCTTTCCTAACTATTCATCACCTACTACGGTAGTTCATTGATAATACACACCATTTGCCACCCACTATTTTGTTTTTGTTTTTGTTTTATATACCTCCCTCATTGGTAGTCCTGCCATTTTCTAGATACCAAGACTTACAGACTAGTTTCTATTTTCCTTAATTAGTTGTTAACCACATGCATATTTTTACCATTGTTAGGACATCAACTAGCTACAACACTCGTGTTAGTGACCCTACAGTAGAAGTATATGGAAAAAAACTGCAAATGGATCAGGAGTCAAAGGATGATGCTTGTAATTTCCTCTTTCCCACGGAAATAAAAACTCATCGACAACATTTTGGTAGTACCATTTAGTTTTAAAAACTATTGCATCACTAAAACATTCAACCAACGATCCCAATGCAGTCTTAAAGATTTAGTGCAACAATTAGAAAAACAAACAAACAAATTAGCAAATGCTTATTTCACTAGTTTTCATAGAGGTCCTGTCTTCATTTAACTTTTAATCAGGTTAAACTCCAGCCTTAGGTATAGCCACCATTTCGGCACATTCTTTTAAAACTAGCATTGATGAACTTATGAGCTGACACGAGGAAAGTTTAACTGTATAAGGTCAAATCAGAAAATTATACAGCGTGGAAACAAGAGCAATAAGCAAAAAGTTCTAATCCCCTTAAAGTTACTTTGTTGTATTTCACTATTTCCACCTCTATCATTCTGAACCCGTACCAAAGCTCGTCCCTTTTCCTTCTCTCTTGCCTCTCTCTTCAATCTTCATTTCCTAAGTTCCTCCATACTTTTACAGACTCATTTAGCATTAACATCATTACCATAGGCTTCTCAACAACCTCGTTCATTTTCTTACGCCCTCTCCTCAATTCACTCCCTAATACTAATTCAATTATTTTATTCTTATAATCCATCTTAACAACAGCTAAATCAAATATTCTTATTCCTTTAAACAAATTAATATGTTTCGACTTGGTTCTGGTTCCGGATCATATATTGGTTCCTAGAACTTACTTTATAATGTTAACAAGGATTGCCTAAGGAGCATATGCACTAGAATATAATTAGTCATTCTTTGCACTATTTTCTATATATTACCTCATATCATTTTCTAGATACCAAGACTTGAAACTAGTGTTCTCTCACATTAACAGATGATGGATCCAATATCTTAATTCGTCTTTGAAACTAGTGTACTCTCACAACAGCAACATACCCAATCCCACGGGAGCGGGGTATGGGGGACGTAGACAGTCACACCCCTACCCGAGGGGGACTGCTTCAAGAAAGTCCCCCGGCAAAAGGAACTAGTGTCCTCTATTTCCTAGTATTTTTGAGATATCTACTTTGAAAGTATGGTGCATCACTAAATTCATGAATTACCAATTTCAAAGGTGCAAACCACTTGAATTGCCTATTTTGATTGAATACATAGAGGTCTGAGGTCGTGTCTTCAATGCAAGTCTTATTCAACTTCAATAATGGGCAACGATTCAAATATAAAACTAGAAGACAATGAAGTCATAGCATGAATCAAATAAGTTGAAAGAAGGAACATTACGAGTACTTAGTTGAATATCCGCCATCATGCCGAGCAGAGGATCCTTTAGGTCGCAGCAAAGCCCGTTCCCTTTCCTTTTCTCTAGCCTCTCTCTTCAACCGTTCTTCCCGAAGCTCCTCAACGCTCTTCTTCCTCTTTTTCCTACTCGCCATCTCCGAATCATCATCGCCATCGTCATTACCAACACCTCCTCTAACATCATCATCATCATAATTACCCCTTTTCTTACTATCCATGTACCAAGGCACCTTAACACCCTTACCAGCCACACCGTAGCCCAAGCGATACTTTTCGTCCTCGGGTAAAACAGCTTTAGGAGGCTCCAAGGCCTCCTTTTTCATCTTCTTCAAGCCCCTCCTCAGCTCATTCCCCAAAACCAACTCACTCTTACTAACAACAACTTCAACAGATGATGGATCAAGTATCTTGATTCCTTCAAACAAGTTTATATGTTTCGATGGTTTTGATTCTTGTTCTTCAACTGGTGGTGGGGCTGAAGAAGAAGGTGAAGGTGAAGTTAAGCCTCTGGCTTGTCTGATCTGCTGGAGACGAAGCTCGGTGTCGTGCTTGCGAGACTGCTCTCGTTTGAGCTGTTCGTCTTTGGCGGCGGCCTCTTCGTCTTTGCGGACCTTTTCGCGGTTGTCGAAATTGTAGACGTTCCATCGTTTCTGAGGGAGGATATTCAAACCTCCGTGACCTCCCATCACAAATCAATTAAATTGAAAAGGTTTGTTAGGGTTTCTTTCGATCTCTTAATAATATTCTGCAAAATTTATTTTTCCGGTTAAGAGAGAGAAACAAAAAAAATATACAGTATATATTTAACTCGCCCTCTTATAACTTTTTCTTACCGAACCGGACCAACACGAACGGAGCCTTGTTCGTTCGGATGCTTAAACGGACGGATTTTCTTATTAATGTTCGTTTAGTAAGAAAATTAATTGTTCATGTTCGTTCATTAATACACTAAACGAACGCTAAACGAACATAAACGATCGAACATAAATAAAAATAGACAAACAAACATAAACTTTATTGAATTCTTCACAATTTATAAGTGTTGCTTTGTTTAAACAAATCAATTTTTAAAATTATAAAATTAAAAGATATGATATATGCACATAAATAAATAAATAAAAATAAACGAACTTTAACGAACGCCTAATCGAACGTTCACGAACATAAATGAACGAACGAGACTTTTGTTCATGTTCGTTCATTTAACTAAACGAACGTAAAGTATTGTTCATGTTCGTTCATTTAATAAACGAACGAACATAAAAGAACTTTTTACCAAACGGTTCATGAAATGTTCATTGAATGTTCAGTTCGTTTACAGCCCTACCCACAATTGTTTGGTACACAACATGATCGAGTTATTATTATTATTATTTTTAAAAAAAAGATTAACTTAAAATATAAATTGTTTAATAAAAATAGTCACCTTTTATAATCTACATCTCGAGTTCCAGCAACAGTTAACTTTACCAAACATACCTTTAATTTCTTTTATTTCAAGCGCGATTTTCTATTTTTTTTCCCAGACTAATCTATAAGGTCTGACTCCACTTCATGCACCAACCTTTTTTGATAAATTTACATTATGACTAGTTTTATAGGTTTCATAACTATTTTTATAGTTCAAAGGGAAAAAGTTATAAATACATAATGTATTTTAAAAAAAAACTCATTATGCTCTATGAACTCTACATATTGTCATTATACATAGCAATTTTCATTTTATTTTGATATTTACTGACGTGGAATGCAATTTCCATTTTTATAATTTCTAATTTACCTATGTGGATGCCATGTAGGCTTGCCAGCGTGGACAAAGACCCAAAACACCCTTTTAAACCCGATTTTGCTCATCCCCCTTTCTTTCACATAAACCCTAATCAAATTAACATCACAAACCCTAATCAAATAATTGGAATTAGATCTCAATGTCGATAGCCAGTTCATCATCCGTTAACATACGTCGTGTGCTACCAACTCAATGTAAGTGTAACAGACCACTTGCAAGGCGAACTGCTTGGACTCCCAATAATCCAGGGCGAAGGTTTCTTAATTGTCGTTATTCAAATGTAAGTTATATGATTACTTACTAATTAATTAACTTTTCCCCAAATGTGGATAGATTAGGGTTCCAAATATGTTTTTTTTTTAAATTTTTTTTTTTTTTTTTTTACAGATCCATGGTCAAGTTCAATGCAATGCCTTTTATTGGATTGATCCTAAGATTAACAGCCAATGGTACAAAGCTCAGTTGTTTGAGCTTTACCTAACTTTGCATCCTGAAGAAAGGGCATTGATGCTGCTCAAATAACTGTTCAGGATCAACTTGAGAGTTTGGAACATGAATTTGAAGTATATCAGAATCACATGGACTTGAGGATACAAAACTTGGAGTTGGAACTTATCAAAAGCAAGAAGAAAGCTGCCATGTTGTTGAAGTGTCTGTTTGGTTTGGTTATCTTGTATGTGTTTCTGTTGGTGCATTAGAGTTGTGGTTGTCAATGTAATGGTTCTTTTGTTGTCTGTTGCTAGGTTATGGTTGATGTTTTAATGGTCTGTTAGGTTGTAAGGTTATTAGGATGGTGTAAGTTTATCAGGTAGGTTGTAAGGTAGTAGATGAAAGATGCAGTGTAGCATTTTGATGAGGCGAAAAGTGTACCGCTTTTAAGGGGTCATTTAAGCCCGAATTCGTGATTATTTGATCAAATATTGCCCTAAATCGTTCCTTTTGTCATTTTAGGTACTTTTGGAGAGAAATCTGGAAAAGGAAGCATTTTGGACGTTTTTGCAGCATAAAAGTGAAGAAAACGGCAAAGTCTCAATTTTCCTTGCTGGAACAGTACCTGACGGCGTCAAGACTCTCCACATGACGGCGTCAAGAGTTACAAAAGAGGTGGATGTGGAAAATACACGTGATGATCCAGAGAGTTTTTAAGCATAGGAGACGACAACGTCACCCAAGGCCGTCAGGGTCCAAACATTAGTGATGGCCCAGAGCATTTTTACATATGACGGCGTCACAAGTAGATCTAGGCAATACGATTTTATTATGGCGGCGAGTTGACGGCGTCACAATCTAATACATAACGCCGTCACGATGTGTAATCTATATATAGTTTTCCAAATTTCATTCATTAGTGTGCAACTTTGAGGGAATAAACCCTAGTCCGAATTTTATCAGCTTTTCAAGGGTTCCAACCCCTTGAATCTTTCATGTTTAATAAAAGATAAGTATTCCTTCGAATCATTCAATATGTCTATGTGTTGTTTGATTATATCTTACGCTTGTCTTCTATTTAACATGCTAGACTATATTTCTTTTGTCTTTGCTTAGATGTAGTGAAACCTAGATGTTGATTATGGGTTGATATTTTGTTTATAATTGTTACGGATGATTGTATTCGATGTTATGCTTAAGAAAACTGGCAGACTTCCATTGGTAACTTGCTTGAACGTCTTAAGAAACATGATCGGAGGTGTACTACGATTTTTGGTTGTATTTAATGCGTAGGAGAATTCTAATGATCCCATGTTAGGAGCTTCTAACGGCTCGACATAGGAGTGAAGTGGGATCCTATAGAGTTAGGGAATATTGTACACGGCCCTACGACTAGTATTAAGGAATATGATCCGTCATCCATGCAATTGTAACAAGCTATCAACCTGTAAAAGATATCTAGGGAGTAATGAAACCTAAGTAAACACAACTTTCCTCATTATTGTTACACCACATTAGTATAATTAGTTTTATTTTCATTTCTTTTATTTTATTTTGATTGCATCTTTAGGTTAATTGGGTTAGTTGGCTAGCAACTAATTCCGTCCACTCCTTCAAAACCCGAGATTTTACTTGCTTTCATAAAAATATAAAAATACAAAAAGAATCATCCCTCACCTCTAGACTTAGTTTAGTAGACTTTCTAATCCTAGCGACACTATTCCTGAGTTGAACGATCAATCCCCCGATACTTGTCACTATACTATACTACAACGATCAGGTACACTGCCTGGTGGGGGTTGTAAGCTTCTCGAGATCCCTTGAGAGGTAAAACCTGTTGCGAGGGTGCGATCCCCACGTACATCAAGTTTTTGGCGCCGCAGCCGGGGAATAGTTATTGTCTAGGTTAGGATTTTTTTTTATTAGGTCTACTTGCTAGATTCCTTTCTAGTAAGATTTTTATTTTTATTTTTAGGTTTTCTTTAGTCTATCTTATTTCTTCGTGTCTTTGTTCGTAACCTTTACCATCCGACATCATGGAAGGTGGTAACATCTTTGAACCCATCAACCAACCACAACAAAACCACCCACAAAACCCACCACTAGCAAACCCACCTCCTAGGCCGCGAAATTTAGGAGAGTATTCCCGTCCTAGCCACCAAGGCTATCGAAACACCATTGAGCTCACTCAAGGAGCCAATGTGTCCCCCTTGCGATCCGACACCATCCGGTTGGTGCAAAGCGGATGTGCATTCCATGGACTTCGTTCCGAAGATCCTAATCAACATCTCAAGGATTTCCTTAAAATCGTAGATTCCATAGACCTTGATGTTACAACTAGAGAGTCGACCCGATTACGCCTATTCCAATTCTCTCTACGTGATCAAGCTAGTCAATGGCTTGAACATTTACCAGCGGGATCCATCACCTCATGGGATGATCTTACCACTCGTTTCCTTGCTCAATTTTTCCTACCGGGGAGAACTACCAAGCTTATAAATGATATCTTGATGTTCCAACAATGTCAAGGTGAAACTCTATATGAAGCATGGACTCGTTTCAAGGACTTACTCCAAAAAGTCCCTCATCATGGCATAAATCTTTGGCTCCAAGTTCAAATCTTCTATGACCATATCGATCTCTCCACAAGGCGAACCATTGACCAATCGGCCGGTGGCAAGCTACGTGATCTAAGTGCGGAAGAATCATGGGAACTCGTAGAAGATCTTGCTCTCTATGACAACGAAAGTTGGAATGATCCCCGTGATTTGAACAAAACGGTCAAGGCAATATCCTTGCCTTCGAACAATTCTAGCACTCCCGATCGAAGGATCATGGAACTTGAGGACCAAGTCAAGTTTCTCATGAAATCTTACGAAGCTCCTAGGCCTTCAAGCCGATTGAACAAGATCACTTCTTCATGCGAATTATGTAGTGGTCCCCATGACACTCGTGATTGCGTGAAACTCCCCGGACAAGCTTTTGCGGATTACGCATCCTCGCGTACCGACGAAGCGGGAGACAAGTGGTACACTTTCAAACCTGAGCCAAACCCTTACGGTGGTTCCTACAACCCTTCTTGGAAAAATCACCCAAACCTTAGGTGGAAACAAAACCAAAACATGCCCCAAAACAATTCTTCCAATCCACCTAATAATTACCAACCAAACGGTCCATCCTTTAACCGTACTTTCAACAACAATCCTTCCAATAACTATGGTAGTACCAATAATCTTGAAGGATTGATGTCCAAATTCATGGCATCTCAAGAAGCTCGCATAGCTAAGTTTGAAGCCGAATTCAATCAACAACAAACGGAGATGACCAATAAGATTGACAACTTGTTGAAAGCCCTCAACAACCAAGTGCTAACTACACCTAGGAAGGATACTAGGGACACTAGTAGCGGAATCCAAATTAAGGACCCCTCATCATCTAAACACGTCCACTTTGTCAACGTTGTCACTATTAAGAAAATAGATAAGAATATAGAAGAAAGTGACAAGGATGAAGTTAGAATAGAAATCGGGACTAAGGATGAGATTAAGGAAGTTGAGGATAATAAGGAGGAAGTAGAAAACGTAGAAGAATACTTTGATAAGTTACCCACCAAGGAAGAACGGAAATATCACAAGGATCTATTCGATGATCCCGAGACACCATACGTCCTTGGTTCACCCCTTATTAAAGTAGGTGATTCCTCTAACATCAACATACCATGAAACATTGGGCATATGCATGTGTGGAAAGCTTACATTGATCTTAGGTCTCCTATAAACATCATGACTAGGACCTATTATAATTGGGTAATGAAGAAGCAACTTGGATATAGGATGATGCCTAACACGAATTGGATGAGCAACTTTGTAGGAAGAGTGAAAGGATTGCATGTCTTCGTAGGAAACTTCACCTATGTTACCGACTTTGTGATTGTAGAGGATATTCGTCCGGTAATAGATGGTTGCCTAAGTCAAGTAGTGTTCGGAAAACCGTTTGTTGAGGCCTTTAAGATGAGTTATGACCCGTCCCTAGGGATAGTTAGATTCAAGGAAGGGAACGATGAGATTGCTTACCAAATGCCCTATAAGATTGAACAATACCGCCTTCTATCAAACATAGAAAAGGAACACAAGCAAGCGGTTTATTATAGGAATGATGAGGATAGACGTAGAGGAGTAGATTATGTCATGAGAAGAATACTTGGTTTCTACAAGCAATGTTTGCAACTAGGTCCGGAATACAAAACTAAGATTGGAGATGACCTAGAGAATGAAACCAATGACGAGGTCACGTAATTTCCCATAAACTTGAGTCTAGCTACAAGACTCGTAAATAAAGAAAAGCGCTTCTTGGGAGGCAACCCATGTTTTGCGTGTTTTTATTTGTTTGAATGTTATTTGTTTCCGTATGCATGCTTTATTTTTATTGTTGGTAGATCATGTTTCAAACTAAAATAGTGAAAATGCTTTATTTTGTCATTTAAGTTCGTCTTAACTTCATATAAAGGTATTTTGCAAAAGCTAAGTGTAAGGGGAAACCCCAAATTTGTTTCTAAGAACGAAAATGATTATGATTCGCCACAATAATAAATGAACATGTATATTAGTATTTGTTAGATTCAAATGCTTGTATCATGTCATAATGAAGTTTTGCAGGATTTTTCAGGAAGTAGGACATAACTTTTTTCAGAAATTTTCTGGAAACTTAACGTAAAGATTTCTGCAGGTCATTTCTGACGGCGTCAGGAATTAACTTCTAACGGAGTCTTAAAGTTTTTGTTAATTCTTTAGTTTTATAAACTCCAGGAAATCTGCAAACATTTATTCCACAAGCATTATATCCCTTACATTCCTAGAAAGCAATTTAAGTTATGTATTCTATTTTTCTAGGATTTGTTAGTATATATAGATTGTCGCCGATTTTACGCGAGGTTGTCTTATTTGTTTTCTCAGGTTTAACAGGTTATATATGATAAGAAGATGATTTATTTTCTGGAAGGGAAGCTTTGAACGTTCATTTTCTTGGAGGAAGATCTAACCTTGTTGACACACTATCCACACCGAACGAATCAGGGGAGTATTTGTTTTCATTCTTTACCTATTTTACTTTTACATTATTTAATTGAATATTGGGGACAATGTTCATCCTAAGTGTAAGGGGAGGGTAAATGATGATACCTTATAGGATACAATTGCACTTGAGTTTGTTTGTTTGATGGTAGGTGTGTAATAAAACTAAGAGAAATACTTGTTAGTGTAATTTTAGTGGCAAATTAAAATTTTTTTTACAACATTTAGGAGTGAAACTTTAGCCTTAACAAGCGTCTCATGGATAGGAGTTGTATGACTAGCACAAAACCAAACCATTCAGAAAAATTTTTCACCCAAATATGTGAGGTTCGCCTTTAGATTTGATAGGAAAAGCATTCATTATTAGTGCTTATGAGTGTATTGGTAGCATTTAGATTCTAGAACTTGCGTTAGTGATGCATTCTGAGACCGCTAGTGAGACTACATTCGTGTAGTAGGATTTACTACATGATAAGAGGCATTAGGATCACCCTTATGTTAAACCCGTATCATAATTACTTGACCATTTAAGTCATATTACTTGGCTAGTAAAGTCAATTAATTTTTCCCACACCTTAGAGTTGTACTCATTTTTATTACACGAAACCCCTAGTACACCCCTCCGAGCCTATCTTTTCGTTTATAACTTTAAGCATTTTACTTAAAGGAAGAATTTGTTACAACCCACCCAAATGTGAAACCAAATCGCCTTGGCCTTCCGTGTATGCACTCATCTTTTGTGCATTATTGTTACATGTTTAAACCCTTAGTTAATTATCTAATTGATTACATGGTTGCTAAGTCGAGTCATATCTTGTAGATATTGTTTTGGGATGATTGGGACTCCTGGGTAAAGTACTTGTGTTTTGGAGTAATGAGGAAGAACATCAAATATATTAACCTCATATGTGCATTAATCTTAAAAAGTACTCCAAGTGTTTTGATTATCTTGATTCGAGTCATTAGAATAGTTCATTGTAAAGTATGTAAAAAGTCAAGTGTAAGGGGAATGTACATTCCCTATGATGTATTATTTTGGATGGTAGGGTAAGAGTGTATGCAAAAAATAAAATAAAAAATAAATAAAATAAAAATCGAAAAAATCAAGAAAAAAAAAAGAAAAGAAAAGAGAAAAAAACATACGGACTACCATCCCGTTTCATTCTATGTTTATTTTATATTTTTGTTATTTTTGATTCATTAGCTTAAATCGAGTCTAGTCTTGGCTTAGCAACGCCATGTTGTACATGTAATTAACCAAGATGATTAACTCGCCACCAGTAAATATTGCCTTTATCCAACAAAACCGTGTTTTCCATATCCCTACACCTAAAATTATAACCCTTTAAAAAACCTCTTTGATAGTTTATCCTAGGTTCTTACACCAAGTGGTGGAGGTTTGATCCTTTCCCAAGCCTATGGTAATCTATTTGCTATGACAGGTAGTGAGAGATGTTTTCCATTTCCATTTTGTGATATATACTTTATTACACCCGAGAGATGAGAGTATCTAAACACTATTTGTGAGGTGCTAGTGTATGACCTCCGTGCTTGTTTTTGGTTTTTAGTGGAACGATTATTTGTTGTAATTACTTTTATATTAGTGTTAAATGACCCATAACTTGTATTTTGATTATAATAAAAGCGCATTTGCTTGAGGACAAGCAAATCTCAAGTGTAAGGGTATTTGATGAGGCGAAAAGTGTACCGCTTTTAAGGGGTCATTTAAGCCCGAATTCATGATTATTTGATCAATATTGCCCTAAATCGTTCCTTTTGTCATTTTAGGTACTTTTGGAGAGAAATCTGGAAAATGAAGCATTTTGGACGTTTTTGGAGCATAAAAGTGAAGAAAATGGCAAAGTCTCAATTTTCCTTGCTGGAACAGTACCTGACGGCGTCAAGACTCTCCACATGATGGCGTCAAGAGTTACAAAAGAGGTGGATGTGGAAAATACATGTGACGATCCAGAGAGTTTTTAAGCATAGGATATGACGGCGTCACCCAAGGCCGTTAGGGTCCAAACATTAGTGACGGCCTAGAGCATTTTTACACATGACGGCGTCACAAGTAGATCTAGGCAATACGATTTTATTATGGCAGCGAGTTGACGGCGTCACAATCTAATACATGATGCCGTCATGATGTGTAATCTATATATAGTTTTCCAAATTTCATTCATTAGTGTGCAACTTTGAGGGAATAAACCTTAGTCCGAATTTTATCAGCTTTTCAAGGGTTCCAACCCCTTGAATCTTTCATGTTTAATAAAATCTAAGTATTCCTTCAAATAATATGTCTATGTGTTGTTTGATTATATCTTACGTTTGTCTTCTATTTAACATGTTAGGCTAGATTTCTTTTGTGTTTGCTTATATGTAGTAAAACCTAGATGTCGATTATCGGTTGATTGTTTGTTTATAATTGTTACGGATGATTGTTGATTGGTTCCAAACGGTCAGATATTATTGACCAAGGTCAACAAGTCAAAGACAGCTCAGAGTCAATGCTCCGTGGATAGTATAGTGTGTCCCCGGGTCGTTAAGTCCCAGCGAGATTGCAATGGTATTTTTGGAAAACGTTTTTGGGAATGAGTGGCACTGAGGACAGTAGCCAAGATGATTGGGAAATGATTATGCTACTGATATTTGGTATTTTCACAATGATATAATATTCACAATAACAGATATACAAATATATTCACAACTGCACAACTGGAAATCATGATACAGACAGAAAAGTGGGTTTTGAACAATTTACAAACTACAGGGGATGCTAGTGAAACTTTTTAAAACTTAAAATAAAAAGAAAATTTAAAATGAAAATGAAATTATAAAAATGATTATTTTAATATTTAAATATTACTTAATTAATTAAAACTATTTTAAACCTAATTTAAATTAACTAAAAATGACAAAGATTACAAATTAACCTAAAAATTTGCAAAACTAATTTCTAAACCTTAAAATGAACTTGAAGAAAGTATAAAAAAAAATAAAAATAAATATTTTTGTCTTTTTATGGTTTTTCTATCAATTAAAAACTAATTATATTAATTAAATTATTTAAACTATTTTAAATTACTAATAATACCTAAATGACTTAGAAAATTATGTAAAAATTTATAAAATTAATTAACCATTACAGGAATCCTAAAAAAATTATAAAAAGTTACTAAAAATTATATTTAGATTAGTTTACTAATTATTTACCTTTTAATTAATTTAAATCTAATTTAACTAAATTAATTAAGAAAATTAAAAAGTGAACAGTGGAATTAAAGTAACTATTTTCTAAAAGTCCTAAATGATTTATGAAACCTAGGAAAATTATAAAAACCTACTGTTGCTAATTAAAATTTAGGAAAAATATTTAATTACTAATATTACCTAATTAATCAATTAAACTATTTTTAATTCTAATAAATAGCAAACTGATTAAGAAAAATCTAAGAAAATTATTATAAATACTTAAAGGTAAAAGGAAATTAAAAAAATTATAAAAATGATAAAGTGCTTATTAATAAGCTGAAATGAAAAATGAAAAAGATAAAATCTATTAAATAGAAGCTATTACTAATTTTATGTTTGGTTTTTCTTTGTTTTTCTTTTTGACAGATGAAAATAAGACTAGAATAAGAAACTTTTGTGAAATGACTTTTGCTTAAGCTTAAAAATAAGTTGTGTGCACCCCCAAGTGCTAAACAGTGGAGTTTAAGAGCTTATTAGGACTTGTGATTTGGTGAAAAGTTATTCAAATGATCAAATAAGCTATCACACATGTATAACAACTTGAAATAAGACTAAAAGCACAAATAAGCACTCTGGATGCAGCTATGAACAAATAAGCACTTATAAAGCCAATAGGCCAAAACAGGCCTGAGATGAGAGGTTTTGGACCTCTGTGAGGTCCACAAAAGTGATCTAGGGTCCAAACTTAAACTTGAAACTTAAAAAGGGACATATAAGCTACAAAATAAGCCAATAAGCTAATCCTATGGCTTACTAATGAACACTGGGTGAGGCTTGGAACTTGGGGTCAAAACCTGAGTACTCAGTCTAGACTTCAGGGAATGGCTAAACTTGATGGGGCTTGCAGCCCTATCAAATAAGCTCAAAAGGCTGAAATAAGCCTTGACTTATCAAAATGGTCCAAAAAGCCAAAAAGCTGAGGGTGGGTCCCACTAATGAATCAGCTATGGTCTATTGAAGTTGGGTAACTAATACTGAAGACTCAGTATAGGTTTGTGAGATAAGCAATCTTGGAGACCAAAATAAGCTATGCTACAGTGAACTGAGATCCAATTTTATAACTAATCCTAAAAGCACTACTGATGAGCTTTTCAAAAAGCTAAAAATCAAGTCCTAAGGTTTTGATTTGCACCCTGGGGGGGGGGGGGGTTTGAAAATTTGACCAAATGCACAAAGTGCCCTGGTGCAAAAGGGTGGTTTGCCCTACAGGTTGAAATAAGCTGTTGCACAAGCTTGTATAAGATTCCTAAAAATAAGCTGACTATGGGATTTTGTACACTAGGTGGTAGACTTTAACTTCTGAAAAGGGCAAGGTCTCAATGCTAATACAAAAATCACAAAAATTCCTCCAAAATATGGTTTTCTGAAACAAAGGCTCTTTTTGACTTTTTGAGTTTTTGAGTTAAGTTGAGTAAAATGAATTTTGATCTTGATTTTCTGATTGAAATGGATGAATTAAGCTAGTATAAGACCAAATTAGGCTAAACCACTCACAAGTGAATGGATTTGGGGCATATGCCACACTTAATCCAACACAGAGGCTACTTTAAGCCTATTTATACTTGATTTTGACTTTTTTCTGAATAAGCCTTGGTGTTTATGACTATTCTGAGTTACTATGGACCTATGTGACTTGTATGAACAAGAAACAATAACAATAACAAACCACAACACCTAGGATTAACCTGATCCAGACACACCTTTTAAATTGACTGATTTGTGATTTGTAAAGAAAATGGATGTTCAGGCTTATGAAACTGATTCAGAACTACTTATTATGGTGTATTAATCTTAAATAAGCACTTAACCACAGTGAACAACAAAAAATGCACAAGAATACTACTTATACTATTTTGACTGCCAAAATGAGAATTTTAAGTAACTATGATTTCCAATTAACAAGATACTAATATTATACTAGATTATCACTACTTAACACTAAATGAACACAGAAAAGCTAAATAAGCAACTAAATAAGCAATGCTATAGTAAGATGAAAGAAATGAGTTTTTAAAGGCTTACAAGGTGCATTCCAGCTTATACCAAGAACCAAGGACCTCAAAACCAATCCTATAGACCTTCCAAAAGGTCACTAACCCAAGGCCATCCAAAATTTACCCTGCTCCAGCTTTCTTCATCACAAACCTACAACATTGACTTTTATTGACTTTTTGTGTTTTTAATTTTTCTTGTAACTAAACTGCTTTTAAATGTTACTAATAGCTTTTATAAGCTATATGGGAGCTTATGTGAACCTAAGAGTCCATATACTCTATTAATAATACCAATACAGAAGATAAAAAGTTTGAAATAAAGATAAAAATTTTAACAACTAAGATATGGATTCAAACTTGATTTTTATTGATAGAAAGGCTTAAGAGTACACTGAAAATGAGAATTACACTACTTGAAAGCTTGAAATTACACTAAAAACTTGAAATTTAATTATACGATATGAAAATTACTAAATTAAGCTAATGCCTCTTCTCTTGATCTTCTCTTCTATTTATACTTGAGGATTAGGGTTCCCTTTGGTCTTCTGAGAATATCCCACTTGATTATGAGCCCTTGGATAAATGAGAGCCCTCTAATCATCAGTCACGTGTTTTGGCGCCAAAATTGGTTTGATACCAATTTGGCGTTTTTCTGCAACAGGGGGGTGGTGGCATTTAATGTGGAGGTGATGTTAGGTATATATATGGTGGGTTGGGCGGTGTGATAAGATGGGGATGGTGGGTTGAGGTGATGGGGAACATTGCAAGTGGAGTGGTGGGAAAGAAGGGAGGGAAGGGGTGCTTGTTTGACCTTTTGACCCTGGGAGTGGGAGTAGTATCAAAGGGGGTGGGCTGGTGAGAAGTTGGGCCAGAGATAGGGTGAGTTGGGCCTGAGGAGATATAAGGGTGGGCTGTGGATTAGGATGTGGATTGGATTTGGGTTTTGATATTATTAAGGGTCCGGTTTGGTTTGTAAATTCACAAGGACCAATTATGTAATTTCCTGAATTTTGAGGGGTGTAATTTGGCATTCATCCAAAGTATTTTAAAGGGTGTGTTTTGCCATATGATGAATAGTACATGGACCTTTGATGATTTTTCCATATTTAAATTTCCAGGGACTATTTCTGCCAATATTTCAAACTTCAGGGACCAAATGTGTAATTTCACCAAACTTGCCAATCAAGGACCAATCCTGCCATATATGAGAAGTACAAGGACAAAATTTGGTTTTCTCAAAGTTTTAATATCCCAGGGACCATTTTTGACAATTTTTCAAACTTCCGGGACTAAACTTGACATTTTGTGAAACTTTTCACCAAATGACTAATTAAGTAACTTTTTGATTTAAAATGACCTTTGGTGACTTTTTCAAGTTTTTAGAACAACCAGGGACTAGATTTGACAATTTTTGAAAGATGAGGGACTGAAACTGCCAACTATGCAAACTTTGATCATTTTTCATCTGTTTTTGATTATTTTGCATTTGAAACATGTAAAACACATTCCTAGGATATTTTCAGTATTATGATGCATATTTGAGTGTTTTTAGATGTTTTGGCAGCTCAGAAATGGTAAAAATGATGAGTATTTACACACTCATCAATCCCCCACACTAAAACATTGCTAGTCCCTAGCAATCTTTTGAGAAAAACTTGATGGATTTGAAAAACTCTTTACCAAAAGCCATCACTTCTGGAGTAGCCAGATGTATCGATTCAAGTAAGAACTATGGTCCACCTGATAACCATGTGATTTTGAGCAAACCACAAGCTGTAAACGGATTTGATTAGTGTTTACCAAAAGTCGTTTGCTTCTGGACTAGCCAACTCTTGATGGAATAGTCAACATCTCGGTGAGCTGATTACCAATTATGTTTTTTCACGGCCTTTACCACAAGCAATAATCTTGTGGGCTAGCCAACTCATTCACTTTATGGGATATGGCGAGTTGATTTACCATACAATTTTTGGCAAATTGCAAGCCATCAACGGTTTTGAGATATCTTTACCAAGAGCCGTTTGCTCCTGGATTAGCCAATCCTTTTGTCGTTTAGACAAGGCGGACTGATAACCACAAAAATTTTGAACTAAAGTGAATATTGTCCTCAATATTCAAAGTCCCGGCTATTATGCCGAACCTTTGAACGTAAGAAGGTAATATTCTAAGCTAACTGTGGAAATATCGATTTTATTTTTCACTTTATTTATATGTACATATAAACATTTTTTTTAACACTGAAACTTATATACATATTTACTTTTCAAAAGGTGGGGGACGGCCACTCCCCCACACTAGGGTGGTAGAAAGTAGAAAGAAGTCAGAGATATGGGTGAAAACCCATATTTTGCTCATTTTTGTTCACCGAGTCACTAGCTTGACTCGATCCCCGAATTCGTTGGTCCATGGGGAAAGTTTGGAGATCCGGGACAACCATGGATGGTATGTCCTCTCCAAAATAATGTTTTAAACGATGACCATTCACTTTGAAGTTGGGACCTTCGGGTTGAGATAACTCAACAGTCCCGTTTGGATATACTTTAGCAACAGTGAATGGTCCAGTCCATCGGGTTTTTAATTTCCCCGAGAAGATCTTTAACCTTGAATTGAAAAGAAGGACTCTGTCACCGACGTTGAAAACGCGGTTCTTAATCTTGGAGTCGTGAATCTTCTTTGTCTTTTCTTTGTAGATCAAAGAGTTCTCGTAGGCTTGATCACGAAGTTCGTTTAATTCATTGATTTGAACTTTACGGTGATCACCCGCTTTATGAAAGTCGTAGTTTGCATGTTTCAGGGCCCAGTAGGCTTTGTGCTCGAGCTCGATCGGTAAATGACACGCCTTCCCGTATACAAGCTTGTAGGGAGTACACCCGATGGGTGTTTTGTAAGCTGTACGGAAGGCCAAGAGTGCATCATCTAGCTTATCCGACCAAGAGGCACGGTTTTCGCCTATGGTCCTCTCAAGAATCCGTTTAATACCACGGTTTGAAACCTCCACCTGCCCACTTGTTTGTGGGTGATACGCGGTAGAAAGACGGTGAGTAACACCGTACTTAAGCATGACTTTTGCGAATTGATCATTGCAAAAGTGAGTACCGCGATCACTAATGATGGCACGGGGAGTTCCAAAACGAGCAAAGAGGGATTTCAAGAATTTCACAACAACTCGGGCATCATTAGTGGGTAAAGCCTTTGCCTCAACCCATTTTGACAAATAGTCAACAGCCACGAGTATATATTTGTTTCCACGAGAAGATGAGAATGGCCCCATAAAATCAATGCCCCAGACGTCAAAGATTTCACAAACTTGAATAGCATTTTGTGGCATCTCGTTCTTTTGTGAAATATTCCCGTGACGCTGACAAGCATCACAAGCTTTGACTAGCTCGTGGGCATCCTTGTAGATTGTGGGCCAATAGAAACCGGAATCAAACACCTTTTTGGCGGTGTAGTTAGGACTATGGTGGCCCCCGGTGGGTCCAGCATGACAAGCCTTGAGAATATCAGCGGCTTCCTGTCCGTATACACATCGTCTGATGACTTGATCGGCACAGATTTTGAAGAGATAGGGGTCTTCCCAGAAGTAATGTTTAACGTCTTTGAAGAATTTGTTCTTCTGTTGGGACGTCATCCCCTTTACGATGAAGTTACCCGCATGGTAATTTGCAAAGTCGACAAACCATGGGGTAGTAGAGTCACCACGAAAAGAAACCACATTGAGTGTCTCGAGAGGAAATGTTTCATTTATTTCCTGTTTCTCGGACACATCCTGGTGAGGGTTTTCTAATCGTGAGAGATGATCAGCAACAAGGTTCTCATCTCCTTTTTTATCACGGATAATGATATCAAATTCTTGGAGGAGGAGAACCCAACGGAGTAGCCTCGGCTTTGCATCTTGCTTTGAAAATAGGTACTTCAAAGCCGAGTGATCCGTATACACTATGCATTTGGTCAGTATCAAGTATGGCCGGAATTTTTCAAAGGCATACAACACAGCTAATAGTTCTTTTTCAGTGGTGGTGTAATGACTTTGAGCCTCGGTCATAGTTTTGCTTGCATAGTGTATAGGCTGAAAGTATTTTGCTTTACGTTGCCCCAAGACCGCACCTATGGCAAAATCACTAGCATCGCACATAAGCTCAAAAGGTAGGTCCCAATCGGGGGCAACAAGAATCGGTGCCTCAGTAAGCTTTTTCTTTAATGTTTTAAAAGCTTCGATGCACTCAGGAGAGAAGATGAAAGGAGCATCCTTCTCAAGGAGATGGGTCATAGGCCGGGCAATCTTAGAGAAATCTTGGATAAACCTACGGTAGAAGCCGGCATGACCCAAAAAGCTCCTAACACCTTTAACGGTGGTGGGATGAGGTAATTTACCGATGACATCAATTTTTGCTTTGTCAACCTCAATCCCGTTTTTTGAAATTTTATGGCCGAGGACAATGCCCTCCTTAACCATAAAATGGCTCTTCTCCCAGTTGAGACTTAAATTCATTTCTTTAAAACGTTTAAGCATTTGTTCCAAGTGGGAGAGGCAAGACTGGAATGAATCCCCGATGACTGAAAAGTCATCCATAAATACCTCCATGGTTTTCCCGATCATGTCGGAAAAGATAGACATCATGCACCTTTGGAACGTGCCTGGTGCATTACATAAGCCAAAAGGCATACGTCTGTAAGCAAAAGTTCCGTAGGGGCATGTGAAGGTAGTTTTCTCTTGATCCTGTGGATCAATGGGGATTTGGAAGTAACCCGAAAAAACATCGAGGAAACAGTAGTATTCATTCCCCGCAAGTCTTTCGAGCATCTGGTCCATAAAAGGGAGAGGAAAATGGTCTTTACGGGTGGCTTCATTCAACTTTTGTTAGTCAATACATACTCGCCAACCCGTGACCGAACGAGTTGGAATAAACTCGTTTTCCTCATTGGTGACAACGGTTATGCCACCCTTTTTAGGAATACAATGAATTGGGCTAACCCAAGGACTGTCAGATATAGGGTAAATCAATCCCGCATCAAGAAGTTTTAGAACCTCTTGTTTGATAACTTCGTGGATTTTGGGATTTACCCTTCTCTGATGTTGCACTGCTGGCTTAAAGTCATCCTCCATTAAGATTTTGTGTGTACGAAAGTCGGGGCTAATGCCCTTAATGTCGGAGAGTTTCCAAGCAATTGCTTGCTTGTGTGACTTAAGAACCTTTATGAGTGCAGCCTTTTCCTCATCTTTTAAGTCTTTAGCAATAATGACGGGTAATTTGTCATCACCTTCTAGAAATGCATATTCTAGATGAGGAGGCAAGTCCTTGAGCTCAACCTCGGGAGAGTCATCAGTTATTTCAACATTTTTGACTTCCTCTTTATGAAGTAGTTTTGGAGACGGGGAGGGTGAAGGATCGTCATTTAACAATCTTTCAAGAAGAAGAATATCCCCCTCCGGGTCAAGATAGTTTTCATCAATCTCATGGGGGACTGAACTATCCTGAGCAAGAAAAGCCTCGACCTCTTCCAGAAGGAAGTCACTTCCCTCAAACGGAGTGAGAGAAGGGGAAGAGTCGGATATGATAGGCTCAGAAGAAAGGGTGGTACTGCCACTTGATGAGAAACCGAGGACTTCTTGAGAATACTCCTCTGACGCAACATCTATGATGTCAATTCGGTTAACCGTTTCAGCGTCATAGTTGGAGGAGTATCTTGAAGTTTGATCAAGATTGAATGTGACGGCTTCATTACCAACACGTAGAGTGATTTCTTCTTCGAAAACATCGATTAGAGCATGACCCGTTCTTAAGAATCCCCTCCCGAGAACGAGAGGAACTCTTGGGTCAGCATCGAAATCAACAATCACGAAATCTGCCGGAAAATGGAACTTTCCTACTTTCACGAAGATATCTTCGGCAATGTCGAGTGGACGAGATATAGTACAGTCTGCAAGCTCAAGAGTCATGCAGGTAGGAGTGAGCTCAGGAAGTGAGAGTTTCTTCCAGACTGAGTGAGGCATAAGGTTGATGCTTGCACCAAGATCGGCCAAGGCAAAACATTCAACCATCCCAGGGAAAATGCAAGGAATGAGGAATTTCCGGGGATCTCCAAGCTTTTCGAGAAGCTTTTTCAAGAGCACTGCTGAGCAGTGCTCATTCAGTGGAGTTTTAGCCATCTCACAGAGTTTTTCCTTGTTACTTATCAGATTTTTGATTGTTGATGCAAATTTAGGCATCAGAAGAAGAGCATCTGCGAAGCTAATATCGAATTGTAGTTCTTGGAAAATTTGATAAAATTTTTCCATCTGATGATTAGCTTTTTCACGGTTCTTTTGATCATTTAAACGTGAAGGATATGGAATTGAAGGCTTGGGATTATTCTTTGGAATTTCATCAGGAATTTCCGGAGGATCAAATACAACTTTCGACTTGGGAGTCGGGACCGGGACAACTTGAGGGTAGACGTTGTTGGTAACTCCGTTATTAGTAGGAAGTACCGTGTCCGTGGTCACCTCAGGTTCACGTTCTGCTACCTTGATAGGAGGAGAAGAAGAGGTAGTAGGAATCGTGGGTCCATTGTATGATGCCCCACTTCGGGTAGTGATCGCTTTGACATCGCCCCTCGGGTTAGCGATCGTGTTGCTCGGTAGTGTACCCGGGCTCGAGGGTCGATCATTTAAAGACTTCTGAAGCTCAAAGATCTTGCTGATCAGTAACCGATTCGTTTCCTCTTGTGCTTTCATGAATTGTTTTAGCACTTCATCGGAGGAAGACGAGGGTTGAACAACGTTTTGATTTTGATTAGGAAAATTTTGAACACGGTTGTTTTGAAAATTTCCTTGGTTTTGGTTGTTGTTACCCTGAAAATTTTTTCTCTGATTGAAATTACCCTGATTGTAATTCCCTTGATTTTGGTTTCTTTGAAAATTTCCTTGAAAACCTTGATTTTGGTTGCCATTTTGAAAATTATTATGATTAAAATGACCTTGATTGTAGTTCTGGTTTTGGAAATTCGGGTTTTGACCTTGAAAATCTCCTCGATTCTGATTTTGATTCGAGTTACGGTTTTGATTTTGATTGAAACCGGGTGGCCCGAGAAAATTATTGGAACGATAGCTTAGGAGATTACGGTCCCCCTGCGGTTGGTAAGAAGTACCTCCCGTATTGTAGGAACCTTGAGTAGCATATACGTTCTCCTGAGGAAAAACAGCAGTGGCTGGGCACTCAGAATACAGATGTGGGCCTCCACAAATTTCACAACTTCGAGATACGGCTTTCACTTGTTGAGTTTGAACTTGCTGATTTTGCATAGTTTGGTTCATTCTCAACACAGCCGTAGAGATATCATCCATCTTTTAAGTGAGAGCCACTATTTCAGGAGATGATGATGAAGGAATGACTGATTTACATGACTCATCCCTCTCCGCAGAGGAATCCCAAAAATTATGGTGGGCAGTCATGTTCTCAATAAGATCATAGCACTCCTCGGGACGCCTTTTCATAAAGGTCCCACCACCAGCAGCATTGAGAATATCCCGGTGCCTCAATGTTAGACCATTATAGAAGGCATCTATGATGGTAACTTGTAACATATTGTGGTTAGGGCACCGATCAATGGCTAGCTTATAACGTTCCCAAGCCTCAAAAAGAGACTCATCGGGACGCTGCCGGAAGTTGCTGATATCATTTCGTAACTTGGTAACCATAGAGGGTGGGAAATATTTTGCTAGAAACTTGGTTACCATCTCATCAAAGGTACGAATAGAATTCTTGGGGAGTCGGTCAAACCATGCAGTGGCATGATGAGTGAGAGAATAGGGGAAGAGATATAGCCGGAGGGCATCATCAGTGACACCATGCTGTTTCATGCTCTGGGTGACGGTAAGGTATTTATCAAGATGCTTGTTAGCATCGTCACCCGGTAATCCGTGAAATTGACACGAATTCTGGACTTGTTGGATCATGTGGTGCTTGAGGCCAAAGTCCGTAGCCTCAATAGTGAGTGGTGCAATAGGTCCGCCCCTCCCTTGCATGGTAAGCTGACACAACTCCTCCATCGTTCGGAGATCGAGAGCTGTCTCATCCCTAGGTGGAAGCAAGACAAAAACAATTCTTCCAACCCACCTAATCGTTACCAACCAAACGGTCCACCCTCCAACCGTACCTTCAACAACAATCCTTCTAACAACCTTGGTAGTACCAATAATCTTGAAGGATTGATGTCTAAGTTCATGGCATCTCAAGAAGCTCTGATAGCCAAGATTGAAACCGACTTTAATCAACAACAAACTGAGATGACCAATAAGATTGACAACTTGTTGAAAGCCCTCAACAACCAAGCATTTACTACACCTAGGAAGGACACTAGGGACACCAATAGCGGAATCCAAACTAAGGACCCCTCGTCATCCAAACACGTTCACTTTGTCAATGTTGTCACTATTAAACCAAAAGATAAGGATAGAGAAGAAAGTGACAAGGATGAAGTTGGAGTAGAGATCGAGACTAGAGATGTAGTTAAGGAAGTTGAGGTTAATAAGGGAGAAGGATTAGAGGAAGTAGAAAACATAGAAGACCACTTTGATAAGTTGCCTACTGAGGAAGAACGGGAATATCAGAATGATTTGTTTGATGATCCCGAGACACCATATATCCTTGGTTCACCCCTTATTAAAGTAAGTGATCCCTCTAACATCAACATACCATGCAACACTGGGCATATGCATGTATGAAAAGCTTATATCGATCCTAGGTCCCCTATAAACATCATTACTAGGACTTATTATAATTGGGTAATGAAGAAATAACTTGGTTATAGGATGATGCCCAATAAGAATCTAATAAGTAATTTTGTAGGAAGAGTGAAAGGATTGCATGTGATTGTTGGAAACTTCACTTATGAGACCGACTTTGTGATAGTGGAGGATACTCGTCAGGTGATAGATGATTGCCTAAGTCAAGTAGTGTTCGGAAAACCATTCGTTGAGACCTCTAAGATGAGTTATGATCCAACTCTAGGGATAGTTAGGTTCAAGAAAGAGAATGATGAGATTGCTTACCAAATGCCCTATAAGATTGAACAATACCGCCTCTTATCAAACATAGAAAAGGAATACAAACAAGCGGTTTACTATAGGAATGATGAGGATAGACGTAGAGGAGTTGAATATGTTATGGATAAGATACTTGGTTTCTACAAAGAATGTTATGGATAGAGGAGTTGTGTCGTCATTCAAATCCGGAAGAATAGTCTCAACATTTTCATTTTCATTGCTAGATTTCGACGACTTTCTCCGTTTATCGGAATTAGACGAAAATGTTTGAACCACACATGGTTGTTTTAACCATTTGTCTGCTTTCTTAAGGATCTCCCATGCTTCCGTATGAGTAAAAGTCTTGCCTTTTTGTTTCCTCTTATAATCGGCCATGGCATTTTTCATCACGTCAAGATCGTCACAACCACTATCACGAAGACGGTTCTACAAATATAAAAGTAACAAGTATAAATTACTACAACTATATCAAATACAAAGTATAAAAAAGCATATGGTGAAAAAATATACCGATTGGATCCATAGACCGTTAAAAGTATTCACTTCGGTATTCATATGTTCCACTTTGTGTTCAAGCTATGGTGTGTTCGATTAGTACTTCCCATGGTTATCGTGAAATGCTTTAGAATTTTACCCCAAAAGCTTACACTCTTTTGTTCATTCCCGACTCTTGGGCATGTCGAGACATGAACCCAAGCATTTGCCAAAGCGACCTCTTCGTCCGTCGACCAATGTTCCTTTTTTGCTTTACCGGTGTTTTTTATTTCTTCAACCACTTCAACATCATCATCATTTTCTTAACCACCTAAAAAATTGTAGATTATAACGGAAAAATAAATCAACGATTATATAAAAAAAATTGTATATTATATAAAAAAAAATTAACGATTAATAAAAATAGATTTTAACAAAAAAAATTGTACCGATTTAAAAAAAAATAGAATATAACAAAAAAAAAATGACCGATTATTAAAAAAAATAGATTATAACAAAAAAAAATTACCGATTATTAAAAAAAATAGATTATAACAAAAAAAAATTACCGATTATATAAAAAAATAGTAATAACGATTATTAAAAAAATTGTACTGATTGCATTTGGAAATTGAGTTTCCGGAACAAAATCAATGTCGTCATCCTCGTTATCGTAAAGCGGTAGTTCACGTTTTACACTTGCTTCACGTCTTGATGGACCTTCACGGTAGTCGATGAAAGGGTTAAATTCACTAGTCATTCTTATATTATAAAGGTTTGGATTCATCGGTTGCGGTTGGTGAAAATATTGGCGTTGTTGTGGTGGAGGATAGAAGGGTTGAGGTAGAGGTTGGGGAAAGTAGGGTTGAGGTGAGGGACGAATTGGTTGTGATTGAACGGGTTGTGATCGTGAATCCCGTCCACGACCTTTGGTGATTTTGAAGCACGTTTTGATTGATTTGGATCCATTCTTTTTATATGAAAATAAGAGTTGGAAGAGAGGATTAGTGGAATAATTAGTAATTTTTAATTGAATGTGTGAAGATATTAGTGGAATAATTAGTAATATTTAAAGGGATTTTTTTTTTTTTTTTTTGAAATAAGCCACAAACGGCTCCTAGCATTGATGGCCAACGTTCGAATATTAAATGGGAGCCTCTTTGCCGAATCGGTATCACATGCCTTTCTTGATGCCGATTTGTCCATGCCGCACCAGTGGTTTTCGAGGATGTCGAGCGACATCGGATGCCAAAGGTCACCCTAATCACGTACATTTATCTCATAGTTGTAGGGATAAGAGGAGTCAATAGAGAATAGTTGTAGCCTGTTAGGGATAGAAATTATCGAAAATGGAATCAAGTACAATACAGCTTCAAAGTGTTTGCACACTAGGAATTTTGATAAATGTAACAACATTACAAAGAACATAATCTTAACATATAATGGGTCATTGACATGATCATACACATGTGAACATGTGACGTACGTTGCATGCATGGTGACATGGTTTTAATTTAAATTACCACACAGAAAACCGAAGAAATGAAAGCTGAAACAAGCCCACAAAACATTAGAATAATGGTATAATCTTAGACAACCATAGGGTGAACGAAGAACGATTTCATGTAACTTTTCATTTCTCCCTCCGCATGAGTGAAGCCATCGTTGACGCTATATAGGACTTCACACATACGTGCAAGGTTGATTTCAGGCATAAGTAGAGGAAATGGGACTGCTGTAGGCCTGAGCGACTCTCGGTTTATAACTTTCCATGCATCTTCAACTTTTCTTGAGATATATTCACACGCTTCCTCCTCTGATGCACCACTTTCCTTAGAATAGCATTCGATGCTTGAAGCAACATGGCCTCTCTCTTGTTCCTCCTGAAACGTTCAATTGTAAAAATTATCTCAGCTCACAACATCATTGTAATTTAGAGTCTTGATTAAATGGATGATCCAGTAGTCTATATATAGTACATACCTTGTGGCTGACAATATCATCCATAAGTCTTACAATCACACATGAAGCTTTTATAATCGGAGGATATGAGGACACCCATTTAAAGGTATCCTCGGTGACTATATCACCCCTGCCAACATAAGATCTCGCTATCATCAACCAGTCACCATTGACACAGACATGTACTCCTCAAAAGTTGGCATGTACCCCTCTTTTAACCATCTGGCTTCTACCAAGTAGTTGCGAACCAACTCTTTTGCCTGTATTATATTGTATCCGAGATGAGACAATCGCATAACATTATATTTATCCAAATCATGAAATTCAAAATCAAATAATATGTAATTTACCATCTCCTTGACATAGTGAATTTGATATGTTTTTCCCTCCTTTTCAAGTGATTCCTCCATTTCCACGTGAAGATTCACAATCTCTTGATATATGAACTAATAATGGGGGCTACGTTGTTAGTATAAAAGCACAATGTATATTGTTTACCTTTCAACAGCTTGTGTAAAGATTTCGAGTTCTTCGTAAGTACCATAATTATCAAACATATCATCTAAAACGACTAACCACATGCATGTTTTCATTAGGAACATTCTTGTTCGAGCATGTTGAGGCTCGTAATAGATGGACAGTATCCAAAAATAGCCTTCCACCAACCTGTCTCGAACATAAGGAAGCTTATTTTGCAGGTCCAAATCCTTCCACCATCTAAGACAAAAAAATTAAGAGTATAAACAAATTAAACCAAGTGAACTGCCCTTTGATTAATCGAGCTATCCATGCGGTCTGAGTTTTGACTCTATATTATGTTTGCTTAGCACCTTAGCCAGATTAAACTCTAAATTAGCTAAAAAAAACAATTTGAATAGACTGTGTGTATGGTACGTACTTACAAATGTGGCTAAGTTCCTTTTTGTGCATTGATTGAAGCACGCTAAAATCTAGTTTTTCAAGCTTCAGTAAGACCTCATTGTGGGATGTTTCTTGTTGGTAGATAGGCATGTAATGCAACGCCTCTATCCTTGCCAGCCTTCTCCTAAGTGGCTGCTTTAATGCTTGGTGTATTTGGGTTCTTAAGGAAGAGTCACAAGAAGGATCCTTGGCTATGATGTCAAGGTGAACTTTAGTGAACTTGTTAAAACTATAGATCTAATCAGAAAACACAATCACAACTCAAGATCTCACCCAACCAACCACCCCTTGGTGAACTATTTTATTACTCAGTAAAACAAGTAGACAAATCCTCAAATGAGTGCTTGCCAAACAAATACAAAAGAAATAGATTGTCCCCTTCAGAAGGATTCAATCACACACTACAAAGATATGAATACAAACAACCCTCACTACAAACCCTCTCAATACCAAACCTATACTACCCAGTTGATCAAGATGATCAATAGATGAATACCAGAATCAAGACCACAATACTTTGAGAGAATATCAATGACTGCGTGAGAATATGAATGAATGAGTTATCCGGCTAGGGCTAGGTCCCTGAGCTTATATACACCACAGTTACACTTTAGCCCCTGAACAAACTAAAACCTGTCAACACAAGCCAAACATATAAACACTAGTCAAAGTTGTCAAAATAAGTCCCTAGACTTATTTTGACCAACAATACAAAACATGAGCTTGCATAACACTCAGTATTCCAACACCCCCTCTCAAGCTCATGGCTTGAACAAATTCACCAAACCAAGTTTATCACAAAATTGTTTATGTTGAGAAATACTCAACCCTTTTGTAAATATATCTGCAGTATTATTAGCAGAAGCCACTTTTAAAGTTTTAATAACTCCAGAAGCAACTTTCTCCCTAAAAAGATGCAAATCTATCTCAAAATGTTTTGTTTTTTCATGAAAAACAGGATTAGCAGCAATCTGTATAGCAGAACTACTATCACAGAATTAGTTTATAGGCAACAAACCATCTATTCCAAGATCTTTAAATACCTTAACAATCCAAACTAGCTCACAAGTAGTAGATGCAAGACATCTATACTCAGACTCAGCAGAAGATCTAGAAATAGTAGCTTGTTTTTTACTTTTCCAAGAAATTAGATTGTTGCAAAAATAAACACAAAACCCAGAAACAGATTTCCTTGAAACAGGACATTTAGCCCAGTCTGCATCAGAAAAAGCATGCAAACTAAGCATTTTATCATACTCAAACTGAATACCTGTACCAGGAGCCTGCTTCAAATACCTCAAAACTCTAAGTGCAGCAGTAAAATGAGAAACAAGAGGAGCATGCATATGCTGACTTAAGCAGTGAACAGCATAAGATATATCAGGTCTAGTAACAGACAAATAAATGAGTTTACCAACCAATTTCTGATACTCAGTCATATTAGACAAAAATTTGTCAGTTTCAGTCTCAATATGATTCAAAGTAACATTCTGCTGCATAGGAGTAGCAGCAGGCTTACAAGCCAACAACCCATACTCTTTTAACAAATCTAGACAATACTTCCTTTGAGAGAGACAAATACCATCTTTGTTATCAAGAACTTCAATTCCCAAAAAATATTTCAAAGGACCAAGATCTTTAATCATGAATTTAGATTTCAGAAAACCTTTAAATTTCTCAATCTCATCAATATTATTGCCAGTAATAACAATATCATCAACATAGACTAATAAGGCTAAGAAAATACCATTTTTATCCTTAGTGTATAAAGAATAATCATTAACACTTTGTTTAAAACCATTTTCAATCAAAGCAGTGGTAAGTTTTTCATTCCACTGTCTAGGAGCCTGTTTTAATCCATAAAGAGATTTGTTCAACTTACACACCCTGGTGTCATCCTTATCATAGAAACCAGGTGGCAATTGCATATAAACATCTTCATACAAATCACCATACAAGAAGGCATTATTAACATCAAGTTGAAACAAAGGCCATCTATTATGAACAGACAAAGCAATTAAGCATCTCACAGTGACCATTTTCACAACAGGACTAAAAGTTTCCTCATAATCAATACCCTCTCTTTGATTAAAACCTTTAGCAACAAGCCTAGCTTTATACCTATCAACCTCTCCAGAAGACTTATACTTAAGCTTCCATATCCACTTACAACCAATAGCAAATCTACCCTCAGGCAGTTCACAAACCTCATAAGTATTATTCCTATGTAAAGCTTCCATTTCAGAATTCATAGCTTCTTTCCACATAGGATTCTGTTTTGCCTCAGCAAGAGTTTTAGGCTCATAGGCTTTATTCAAAGTGATAGAGAAACACTTATTAACCCTAGAAAGACTAGAATAAGACACATATTTTTCAAGACCATACTTCACATTACTTCCAACAACAAAATCATTAAATCTAATGGGCTGATTTCTACTTCTAGAAGACCTCCTAAGACTTGGTGGTGCTTCCATTTGAACATTTTGATCCTCACCATTAAAATTATTTTGATTATTGAAAAACAGTTTCATAAAACCTAACATCTCTTGAATAAAACACAGACTTACTTTCTAAACCATACAATTTATAAGCCTTTTTAACAGTAGAAAATCCAATTAAAACACATTTTTCAGATTGAGAACCAAATTTATCATTTGAATTTAAAACAGTAGAGTAACAAAGACAAAGTATCAAATTCTCTCCAAAGAGAATTCAACTTATGATAATAATCAGGAACAGACAATTCACCTTGCTTAAGACAATTGACTTTATGAAGCACATTAAAAATAACAGATCCATCCATTTTATCATAAGTTTCTTCTAATTCAGTCCAAACTTCAGAAGCAATCTCAGAATAAACTTGCCCTAAGTACAACTCAGGAGACAAAGATCCAAGAATCCATCCAAGAACAATAGCATTGCACCTCTCCCATTGCTGAGATAGTACAACACTAGTAGCAGGTTTAACACACGTACCATCAACAAATCCCATTTTGTTTTTACCTTTTAAAGCAATTTTCATAGCAGTAGACCACATTTTATAGTTATCAGAACCAGTCAATTTAAAATGAACAATAGGCACATTAGAATTATCACTAGAATGCAAAAACAAAGGATTACCAGCATCTAAACTGCTAATCAGAACCTCAGCCATAATGAGCAAGAATAAGGCACACAAGAAAGTAACAAATAACCAAACAAATAAACCAACCTAACAACTCTAAACAACCAATCAACCACCAGACTACCAAGACTGCCCAGAAACCTATCCTCCAACGACCTAGACTCAACAAGAAAACTAAAGCTAAAAACAATAATACTAAACACACACCCAAACCAATCTGAATCACCCAGTTTCACACCTATCAGGGGGAAGAGCAGGTTTCCTTGCTTCTTAAAGAAGTAGGTCAAGAAGTTACCCCCTGAGTTTGCAGTGTCACCACTAAAGTGATCAGAGGTTTCAGAGAGAAAGATAAGGGAGAAAGAACAACTTACAGAGCTTTAGAATCGCAGCGGAATGAACACACCCAGTCACCAATAGCCTTGATTCACTTAGTCAAGACTAAAGATAACCAGAAAACCAAGCCAGTTCACCACAGATCTCCAAGAATCAAAATCCCCAATTATTCAAATTAGGGTTTTCAAGAAACCCTAACTGAAAATCAAGAACCACCAAGAATCGTTAAGAGAATTAACAATTCAACCAACGGCCGTCAAGAAAATACCATCAACTGATCCCAATTCCAAACTAATCAAGAAACCCCAAATAATGATCAAACCCTAAAGAATATCGAGAGCAACGGAGATCAAACCCGTGGCTCTGATACCATGTTAAAACTATAGATCTAATCAGAAAACACAATCACAACTCAAGATCTCACCCAACCAACCACCCCTTGGTGAACTATTTTATTACTCAGTAAAACAAGTAGACAAATCCTCAAATGAGTGCTTGCCAAACAAATACAAAAGAAATAGATTGTCCCCTTCAGAAGGATTCAATCACACACTACAAAGATATGAATACAAACAACCCTCACTACAAACCCTCTCAATACCAAACCTATACTACCCAGTTGATCAAGATGATCAATAGATGAATACCAGAATCAAGACCACAATACTTTGAGAGAATATCAATGACTGCGTGAGAATATGAATGAATGAGTTATCCGGCTAGGGCTAGGTCCCTGAGCTTATATACACCACAGTTACACTTTAGCCCCTGAACAAACTAAAACCTGTCAACACAAGCCAAACATATAAACACTAGCCAAAGTTGTCAAAATAAGTCCCTAGACTTATTTTGACCAACAATACAAAACATGAGCTTGCATAACACTCAGTATTCCAACATAACTCGAGAGCGTTATCTAGTATTATTTCACCTTCCACCCTCATATATGCCGCTTCATACAGAGCAAGAATTCCTTGAACATCATTACATAATGATTCCTTAAAATTTCCCTTCTCGTCCATATACTCCTTGAATACTCCTGTAGCATGACCGAAAGTCCTTTTAAAACAAGTGTTATGCATATTAAAAGATATTTCATAAGTTTGATTTTTGTATTATAAGAATTGAGTTACAAAGGGTGTGAATGACCATGTGCAAGGTAAGGCTGTGAAGTAAACCTGATGAGACGTTGAAGCCTTGTTGTCGTAGGAGTCGGAACCAAAGTGAAATGCTTTGTAGGTTTTCTTTATCGACCCACTGCTCGCCATATGTGACATGGATATGTTGTAAGGCTTCTTCAATCTCCTATTCGAAATGATAGGCTATGCCAAGGCGTTGGATTGCATCAATAAGTTCAATCAACTTGATATGCTGCATCGGTTCATTAGAACCTTTGATCCTTATTAGATCTTTCTTGACTTCCTCTTTGAGCTATTCAACAAGTTGTTTCTTTATAACCAAATCTTCTGGCTGCATGTACAAAAATTGAAAAATTGAAAATGAGAAAGATTTGGTTTTAAAAACAGAATTATCATTATTTTGGAAAGGAATACCTCCATTATTGAAATAATATAAACCACCAAACTGATTACCAGTCCCCAGAACTTTCAGCTGATTCAAATCCTGATTCAAAAAATAACATTTACTCTCATCAAAAGCAACCAACATTTTATTATCTTTAGCAATTTTATGAACAGATATTAGAGTAATGCAGTATTCTGGAATAACCAAAACATCAAACAAAGTTAAAGAATTAGATAATTTGATATTTCCAATCTTAGAAATAAAGGCTTCAGTCCCATTGGGATGTCCCACCTTTATTTTAAGATGTGAAATGTCAATAAAATTAACTAATTCTTTATCTGAGTAAGTCATATGTTGGTTAGCTCCAGAATCAATAACTTTACTACTAAAAACTGTTTTAGAATGAAAGTTATCGTCCAAATTTTGGGAAAAAAAGGCTAACAATAATAGACCAGGAAACAACAATAAAAAGTTTTCAAACAATAAATCTGTTGGGTCTAGTTCTTCTTCTGGTTTTACAGATGAACAATTATCTACTCTCATTTCTCTCATCCAAGATAACTCTTTAACTGGAAAGAATGTGCGGGCCAATATGGCAAGTACTGTTTTTAATAACAGTAAGATTTTTAATCAAAACTTTAACAAGTTTTTTGTTCTAATAATAACCTTGCTTTGATACCATGTAGAAAAACAGATTCTATTGATTCAAAACACTTTTTATTAATCAAACTCAAATACAAACAATCACCAGAAACTGTTCTCACACAGTTTAAACAATACAATCTCGATATACTTGATCTTAATCAAGTATTAACAACAACTGAAACAAGTGTTTTGATCAAGAGAATCAAACACGCGATTTAGGATTACAAGAACAAGAGAGAGAGAACATAGAACTTTAGAGAGAGAATGAGTTATGAGATACAATCTTGTCTCTATTTTCTTTTTATATAAGCTCCACCGACTCTATCTTCAGTCTTGACATCTTTACACCTTCAACTTTAGCATACTTGCAACTAAGCTCCCAACGTATAATCAGCCTTGTATTATTTCCACTTTAAGCTCTTCTAATATCTACTCAATTCTAAACCATAAAACTGCTTAACTGCAAGACAAACAAACTTCAATAACCAAACATCAAATTATAGAATAAGCTATAATATCTTATTCTCAACATAAACGATTGTGAACTTCCACGTACATACACACATCAAACTTTCATCATTTTGCTTCTTGGAAACTTGAAACTCAAGCTTCAAGAAAGTTGTGGAAAACTAGAAGGGGGGTTGAATAGTTTACCGCTTTTTAATTTGATTATCTTTGAAAACTTTACTTTTGTTTAAAGATATAAACTCAACTTGTTTGTTTAATTATTTGAAAAGCTTTACTTCTGATTAACAATTCTAACTAGAGACAATATGTAATAAGCAAAGACAAAGAAAGAAACGATCAAACCACAACACGATTGTTTATCGTGGTTCGGCTACAAGGACTCTTTTTCCTTGCCCTACATCCACGCCCCGAGTTTCCAACTCGAGAGTTGTAAGCACTAATCAACAAGCTCCTTTCCCGGTGGAGAAACCTTTACAACGTCGCTTATACTTTTACCGACACTAAGCTAGATGTCGAGTTCTTTTACAAGGGTACAACCACTCCCGTTCGTCGCTTACACTTTTACCGACACTAAGCTAGATGTCGAGTTCTTTTACATGGGTACAACCACTCCCGTCCGTCGCTTACACTTTTACCGACATAAAGCTAGATGTCGAGTTCTTTACCAAGTGTACAACCACTCCCGTTAGTTCTTTTACAAGGGTACAACAACTCCCGACACACTATGTATTTTGAGGCCTAAAATACTAACCGATCACTTCTATACACACAATACACATGAAGTATAAACTACCAAAGCTTATACATAACAAAGCTAACAAGTCTTGCAACTTTAGAGTTGAAACTTGTAACTTCTTGGATGATCTTGTGAAGTCCCTTGCTACATAAGAGAATCACACAAGTCAAAGGTTACTGAGTTAGTTGAGAGAGTATTTCAAATATATGTTCAAAAGTGATGACTCAAAACTAACAAGTGGCTTGGTATTTATAGCAAAACATTCTGCAGGTCTGGCGGATACGGCGGAACCCTCAGAAGGGTTCCGCCTGTGTACCCCCAGGGTTCCGCCAGGGCTGCAGTTGGTTTTGCAATAAATCTTTCAAACCAAACAAGGTCACATCTCATAAACATTAGTCAAACACAAACTTGTGCAAGCAAACTTATGGTTAGTCAAACACACTTTCATTCCATAAATGTATATTGACAAACTTACCATAAATGTGATGTGATATTTCTATTTTAAGAAATAAATGTGATGTGACATGACACTTTCTAATTAAAAAAATAAAAATAATGTTTTGTTTAAAAAGTAAATGTAAACCTTAGTTAAACAAGACTTAAACACTAAAGTGATGATTTACTATTTAGCTAAAGTTCATACTTTGCCATTAACAAAACTTAGCAAAGATCGTAAAATATAAATAACGTTTTTAGGCGATATTTGTATTAACAAAAGTCACCTGCATAAAAACAAAAATAGTTAACATGCACTTGTAGCAACGGCTTTGACCTAAGCAATGTTATAAATGGCGTGAGGCGTTTTTTGCGGCGTGACTAAGGCGGCAAAAAAATATTTATATATTTATCATTTATGTTATAATATCATATTTTATATGCATATCGAGTTTACAAAAGGTGAGCTTACAAAAAGTGATATGCATAAGAAATAAAGTGAAAATTTGAACTATGTTTAGAAATTACTATGCTCAAAATTTAAACCTACATCATCCCCTTCTAAAAATGGCGCCACGCCATACGATAAGGCGCGCCTTGGCACGCCTTTTCGCGCCTTATTCCACGCCTTTTCACATGACGCCTAGACTTCACGCCTTGGTCCATTTCGTGGCGCCGAGGCCACGCCTCGCGCCTTGGCGACGCCTTGGCGGCGCCTTGGCGCGCCTTTTAGAACACTGGACCTAAGTAGTCGTCTCAGTATTCTACTTACTTTTCTTCTAATTAGACACCCCATCCTTGAGAGGAAAAGCAAAAGATATGATTAGCCTAACTGGTCATGAAGAGACAACTTGCTTCACATCTGAAGCAATTATTTATGTTGTTTTAACTATATGAATTGCCATCTCTAGAACATAATCAAAAAAAAAAAAAAAAAAAAATCTTCATTTTTGATATATGCCTACTAAATTCAAGAATCCCTTAATCCAAATCAAGGAACTATTCATACGTTATTGAATCGAAATAAGGAATCTCAATCAATCTTTGATAATTTTGTCATCATCTAATTGTTCTCGAATAGCTACAAGAGTCACAAATCCAACATACCTTGCATCAGCCCAAAACGACGTCTTATCCAATTCAGGACCTATAAGAGCTAGTCACATTTAAATATAAAGCAATCGCAACCCCACGTACAAAAATGTTTTGTATTTGCTAGTTGTACGTACGAACAACATCTGTTCCTTAAAGACGATATAATACAGTTTATTAAAGAATCTCATAATTTGAAGATTAAAAAAAATACAAAAACAAAAAAATAATAATAAAAAAAGGCACGTGTCAAAGTTATAGATTGAAAGTTTTTTTTTTTTTTTTTTCAGTATTATATACATCTAAGTTCTAACGGTTGAAAACCCGTGAGATGAAATCAAAGGCTAATATCAAGAGTTGAATTAATTAAGACGGTCAGGATCAAAAGTTGCAAATCTAATGGTTGAGAGTGCTGCCAATTAAGTGGTCCCTAATTCACCGGCAACAATAATAAGGTTAATTCGATAATGTTTTTTAAAAAACAAGTTTTAACAAACGCATTAATTGTTTTCAAACATCAATATCAAATTTTACATTATTTGTATTACAATCTGCAAGTTTATGTTAATAGAATATAGTTTAGGTGTTGTTAATGAAACTTTGGACTCGGGGTTCAAATCATCAAGCCAGTTATCTCAGTCAAACCTGATGAATTAGTCATATAGTTGGATAACTGGCGACACTAATTGAGTAATTGACTAAGACGCTCCGTCTTAAAATACCACGGGAAAAGCATTGTCCGAATTAGCGGTCCGTTCAAAATAGTGCAAGGTCATTTTATATGAAGCATGACCATTTGTTTAGCACATGAACAAGGAACAATTGTCAATTCTGTACGACCTCCAATATTTGTGGTGCTTGATCAATTTGATGATTTTTATTTACTTGAGATTTTTCTTCACATAAGGTGGTCAAATTATTTGGGTTCAAAATGAATTAGACCACGTATCTTGACTTTGTCATGACATATGATCTTGGAAATGTCGCATTAAAATTGATGTATACCAAGTTGCATGCATATATCTCTTCATAATTCAGAATCATAAGCCTTATTACCAACACTAGATGTGTTAACATCTATCCTAATTATTTCGTTACAATCTAATTACCAAAAGGTTAGAAAGCAAAGACGTTAGAGGTTTAAATAGACCCCAACATCTGTTTACATCCAACGGATCGATACTTATGTGCTAAGGACTCACAGAACAGTAACACATACATAAGCGAAAATGCATAGAAGGATGACATCTTGGGAATCTGTTTTACTGAACACTGATGTTTACTCTTGTACCAGCACATTTCGCAAACAAGTGACAACCATTAAGAAATGACCACGCTTTATGCTAAAAAGATCTTGAATGATGAAAAGTAATAATATAGCCATATTAACTCAATCTCTAAATATGATAAAAAGAACAAACAATGTAAACTTACACAAGTCTTCAGAATCAAGTATCAACCATTTGTAGTAGCAAGTTTCTCCTCAAGCATTGCAATCTTTGCCTAGAAAGAAATTTTGACGTTATAGTTAAACGAGGTTAGTAGTTACACCATACAATAGACGATGTTGTAATGGTTTTAAAGAACATTGACATTAAGTGTTTTCAGTATGCAGTTTAAACAGATTATAGGTGCAGCACAAATTAACACCATTGATAGGGCAAGAAAGTGACCTTGAGTGCCCCCCCTCTCTCCCGCGGCTAATGAACAAAAGTACAAAACCTGTTTGACGTCCACCCAGCCCGTCAATTTTCCGGGTAGTTAGAAGAAAGCAATGAGAGAGGGAATTTGGAACGACGGATAGAAGGATCCAAGTGTAAGGCTATTGAATGAGAATCCACAGCTGCGTCATACTGTTCCATAGCCATTAAACCATCACCCTTACATATGTACACCTGCCAAAAACCACATCAAAAGCTAGAAATTTTTGTGGGAATGTGTTATAGTAAGTTAAAACTCAGTTGATGTTTAACAACAACAATAAAATAAATAAATAAATAAAATAAAACTCAATTACTAGTAAAGTCGAAAAGATACCTGCATTTATAGAGGTAATGGATTCCACCAACTGGATTAAGATCAATAGCCTATTATTATCATCACTACATTTTATGAATTAAGTAAGTACTATTACTACCACCACCGCATAAGCTGGACATGACCTCAGCAGCAGGAGCAGCAGTACCTCAGTGACTAACAAAGGTTGCTGAAGGTTGAATGACAAGGTTAATGGCTCAAGCAACCGCAAGAAATGACTGAGATATCGGGTGGAGCGAAGCCAGACAAGACTTGAAGGACATCCATCGAGCCTTGTCTCCTGTAACTCCTGTTGGTGCATACTCGCAACTCCTTAGTAGCATTGCTACTACTATCTCCTGCTGCTGATATTGATATGGTTTTGTTTGGTGTTCCAAATGGGTGGTGGATAACAAAATTAATCATATTTACTTCCTTCCAATCAACAACTACATCTTCTCCTGCTCATTAAATTATTTTCTTATCTTTTTATTTTTCATAATAAATCAATCTTTCATCAAACTCCTGACATAGTTGCTCATTTTTGGAGCTCTCTTAAAGAGAATATGCCCCATAAAAAATGCAATATATGTTGTATAGTTGCCAAAATGCCCCCTATAAAATGACAATAAATATTTACCCAAACCATTACCATGGACGAAAAAAAGCTGCATAACTACAAAGTTACACAAACAAACGTATCATACTTCAATAGTATTATAAAATTCGTTTCATTAAAAAAAAAATGCTAATCGTTACGACTTGCAACATCACTTATTTTTATTCCTGCACTGGAACAGCTGCATTCTTTTTGCAATCTTTCTTGATAGAAGATTGGAATCTAAGTTATATGTCACTCATCCACACAAGAACGCAAGATAGGTAAAGATCATGATGTCTGCGTAAGAAAACCATCAAATGCTACCACCAGTCGTAGACGCTTTTGTTACATCAATTGACTACTACTACACATCCAAATTTTTTGCATAAACATGTTCAACTACATCCAAAATACCAACTTTGTAGTGTTATTATTTTTGTGCATAAGCTGGCGGATCTTCATTCTTGATTCTAGTTATCAAATGCCTTGATATTTTTTCCATCCAATAACTGAGTTCGTGGGGCTTCCTGTTACAGGACTTCAATCACGTCTTTAGATCGCAAACAGCTTGGTAGATTTGATGACAAAAGCCTTGCCCACATCCTATCAGTTATCACAACAATGTTCTGCTTCTCCGTGATGCGCTGCATGACAACATAAGATTGTTCGTTAGATTTTAGGAGTGTTTGGATCTATGTTGTTCAAGTAATCACGTAGTACTTGCTTAATTGGTTTATGAAAAGGTTAACATTGAGTAATAAACTTATATAAGGTTTAACAAAATATGGATGGAGATAGTTATGTGTTATAATGAAGGCATGCAATATAAAACAGTTAAGACAATAGTGTTTTCATGTCAATCCAACATGTTTATGACACTTCAACTTTAATTATCCTAAACAAGTATATTCTTGTGCCCTGTTTACATATCCTTGATGCAGGTACAAGAAATAAAACGTATCAGTATGACCATCTTCGACAACCGATGCAAGTTTTTCTTCACTGTTGTATTCAATTTTGCAATTCAAGTTTTTGTCGCTAAATTTTCACCAGTGTAGATAGTAGAACAGCTTTCTACATTGACTGAAACTGGCCAACCGACAGGCATTAAACGTTTCTATTGCTAAACAATTGTTGAATTACGATGTATTCATTTATAAGGTTAAATTAAGGGTGAATGGATACTATATAAAAATAGGGCAAGTATTCACTCACTGCTGCAGAAAACAGCTTTTTTTTTTTTGGTAGTACCCTTTAGTTTTAAAAACTATTGCATCACTAAAACGTTCAACCAACCATCCCAATGCAGTCTTAAAGATTTAATGCGACAATTTGAAAAAAAAAAAAAAAAGAGAGAGAGAATAGCCATGCTTATTTTACTACTAGTTTTCATGGATGTCCTGTCTTCATTTAACTTTTAATCAGGTTAAACTCCAGCCTTAAGTATAGCCGCCATTTCAGCACATTCTTTTAAAACTAGCATTGATGAACCTATGAGCTTTCAATTGACACGAGGAGGTCAAATCAGAACATTATACAGAATGGAAACAAGAGCAATAAGTAAAAAGTTCCAGTCCCCTTAAAGTTACTGGTTGTATTTCACTATTTCCTCCTCTATCATTCTGACCCAGAGGCAAAGGTCGTTCCCTTTCCTTCTCTCTTTCCTCTCTCTTCAACCTTCATTTTCTAAGTTCCTCCACACTTTTACAGACTCCTTTAGCATCAACATCATTACCATAGGCTCCTCCGCAGCCTCTTTCATCTTCTTACACCCTCTCCTCAACTCACTCCCTAATACTAATTCACTTTTATTATTCTTATAATCCATCTTAACAGCAGCTAAATCAGATATTCTTATTCCGTGAAACAAATCAATATGTTTTGACTTGGTTCCGGTTCTGGATCATATATTGGTCCTCCTAGAACTAACTTTATAAAGTTACCAAGGATTGCCTAAGGAGCATATGCACTAGAATATAAGTGTTAGTCAGGTTGAAATTAAACTTCAAGTATGGGCAATCATTCAAATTTAAAACTAGAAGGCAAAGCATGAATCTTATTTCTTAAGTTAAAACAAACAAATTAAAGAGCATTAAAGAGAGCATGAAAAGAAGGAACATTACGATGTTGTCGTGTAGCAGTCTTGAGCTCCGCAATTGGATGTCTCGTGGACCAAGACGGTGAACCCTTTACACCACTTTGGTTACTTGATTTTTTAGGCGGGCCACCTTTGGTTAGTGAAGGCACGTGATTTCGTAAAGATAATGGAGGTCTTGGAAGCATAGATCGTACCTTGGACCTGAAAACATTAAGACCACATATACCTCAACAAATCTTAAACATGAATAGAACATTAAATATCTGTAAAATTCAGGAGACAAAAAAGACACAAGTATTCTTAAAAATTACTCGTTTTTTTATAAGTTAACTAACCCACCCGTTTTGCTAACCGTAAAAAAGGGTACCAAGAAAATAAGAATAAGAGACTCACTTCTCCTGGTGCTCAGTAGGTAACAAGTTTTCTTGAACACCATCTTCCGTCATAAGTTTTAACTGTTAAAAGAAATCTGGAAGGGTTAATTCTCCAAATGGGAGAAAGTTAACGATTAAATCACTTAGACCTTGAAAAAAATTGTACCTGTTCCTTGATCTCTGGAACCCCTATCCCCTCTTTGGTGCTTCGAGCTGCACCTAACTTGACACCCGACACCTTTTCGGCAAATATCAGGGTACTCATGGTTTCAGAGAAAGATTCAACCTCAGGGCTGATGTGTACAAACATCATCGTTTTTGCACGACCCTCTGTAATTTGCACCAAAGATAAGGACAAGTAGATGATAAAATGAAAAATTTAGCATCGAGACATGTGAGCACCTAAAGATTTTTGTAGAACTTCAGTAAGTTTGGAGTTTCTATAGGGGACGTGCTCACTCTTTCGTGCTAATGCAGCCATAACATCTCCAAGAGTCGATAATGATTTGTTGATAAATCCAGCTTCTCTTAATCTGTCTCCGGTTGCTTCTGATTTTCCCACTCTTTCACTTCCAGCTAGATCGATCAAATTTAAGTTTCCACGCCAAACAGCCTTTGTGTAGAGATCCGTGCCACAAACATGAACATTTAAGACGCTGAAAGATGAAGAATTTGAGTAACACAATAAAGAAATTGAATATAGAAAAAGCAAACATAAAGCTATTAACCTGTGGGATCGACTACTCCTATCGTTCAGTTTGGTGGCTCCTACGGCCCTCTTCGTCAACCCAAGGTTCATCAGCTCCAAGACATCTGCAGTGGATGTGACAGTTTTTGTGCTAGCTTTTGGGACCAGTAACCCATTCGTTGGGGCAGACATAGACACCACAAGTGTGTGACAGTTAAGTTAAACACATTATTTAAGGTGATAATACGCCTATGATCATATAAAATATAACGCATAATGTATAAAAGGATATGGTTTCGGATCACTATTGCTCGACAATAAATCATAAACATGGTCATTGTATATCTGAATCATTTGGGCTGAAATTTCATATTGCACCGAGCTTCTTGTCATTTGGGAGAGATGAAATAGGTCATTCAAGGCCCTCTGGTTCACACCCCAGTCCTCGGGTGACGATTTATCAGGCCCCGTCTAGGTTGAAAGCAAGCAGGAGATTAATGAGAATTCTGATTAACAGGAAATTAATAAGAAATAATGGTGCTAGTAACAACACTTACCATCGTATATGTTTTGCCCGACCCGGTTTGGCCGTATGCAAATATGCACACGCTGGTTCCATCCAGCACCGACCGAATAAGCGGTTTCGTATCAACAAACACTTCCTCTGCAAGCAAATAATATTATAAAATAGGAATCATAAGAATTATAATACGGAGTAATACTAAAAAAAATGTTAGATGACGGTAGAAGAACAACCTTGTGTTGATTCCGGGCCAAAGACCTTATTGAATTTGAAAATTTGGTGGCGTTCTTTGATAGCCAATTCACCATTATCGCCAAACAAGTGAATGGTTGTCTGCTTTTGATCATGATCCTTCAAGAATGGCTTTATACGGACAAAAACTCTTATTTTTCCTGTTGAAACAAGAAAAATAATCTTATATTGCATTGCATTATGACAAAAGTACACATTTTCTCTCTTTTTCATTAGAATACCTAGCAGATCTTGGACTTTGTTGGACAACTTTCTGTTTTCTGTTAGAACTGTATGGTATTTCTTTGTGACATCTTCTAGAGATCCATTTAACACGGCCAACATTTCTTCCATCTTTTTTAACTCTTCCTTCTTTCTCAATACAGCAGCCTCTGTAAAGTTTGATGTTGTTAAAGAACATGTGTTCTATAGGATGCAAGACTTATATGATGCAAGACTGAGCCATATTTGTAATGTAGCAAAATTGATAATTAATGGAGAATGGGGATGGCCAACTAGGGGTGAGTACAAAAACCGAAAAACCGAATCGAAACCGAAAAAGCCGAACCGAAAAAACCGCCCCATTTGACAAACCGATGGTGGTGATTTTGAATTTTATAAAAACCGAATGTTTGGGGCGGTTTTTGGTTTCATGAGAAAAACCGAACCGAAAAAACCGCCCCACCCCACCTTTGTATATGTTTTTATATAATTTTATCTATATAAAAAAATTGCAATTTAATTTTAAAGATTTGAGTATATAACTTTATCTATCAAAAAAATAGTGTTGTTTATTGTATATACATTCAAATTTGTTATATTTATAGATGTTATATCTTTGTTTTCGAACAGTTGTGTTCTTTGATAGTGTAAAGCCGCAAAGACCATCATTTTACATTTTACAAAATGTTTGGTTGTTTTGTACCTTTTTTCGAAGCTTTGGATTGCTGGATATTATGCAATTGTTGATATTTGTTTGAATATTTTTGCTTGAAACTTGGAATCGTAAACTTTATATAATATTAAAACTTGCTTGTTTTCAAGTAAGAAAAAACCGAACAAAAACCGAAACCGAACCGATTCAATGTAAAAAACCGAAACCAAACGGTTTTAGTTTTCAAAAACCGAAATATACGGTTCGGTTTTTGGTTTTACCATAAAACCGCCCCACCCCGCCCCATGCTCACCCCTATGGCCAACAGAGTGGAATGCTAAGTTTCCAAGACAACCAAATCACAGTGCCAAATTTACAAGAAACATGAAAGATGAAGCTGTTTGGGTCACCAGAGATGGAATATTAAAAATGTTTGGAAAGACATGTGCAGTAATGAACTTAAAGTGATGTGGAAATCAATGGTGTGGTTCACACAATGTAGATACAGCTTAATTTATAAAGTGTGAACAAGGTAGATAACTGAAAATTTACCAAGTTGATTAATCTCCTCTGATCTCTTCAGAATTTCTTGCCTCAATTCGGACGATTCCTGAAAGTTATGCATAATTTTCATAAAAAATTTAGGGAGAATTTCATCTATGTCCTTAAAAGAGTTATATATTACGTCAATATCAAACTGATTTTCTTTTTGATCTTGTTAAGATTAAAGGGTAATAATGGAAAAAGTATTTTTATTTTATATTAAGATAATATTTCAATTACTAAAATCATTTATCTGGAATTTAGTTGTCAATTTGGACATATATGAGTTTTATTAAGTTTTTATAGGATATAGGTGATTATTATTTTTACAAGGATATTATCAAAGGCAAATGCGAAAACAAAAAACATACCTTTAGAGATGCGTTCCGAATATTCTCAACTTGATTTTCAGCCTCGCGAAGCCTTGCTTGTAAATCATAGACCCTAGTGTTTTGCTCCTCAATGGTCGTATCCTCCGTTTCCACATGGTCTTCTTTAGACTGTGTTTAGCAATAGGATTTAGTAACATATTAGAATAATTTACACATGACCAATGAGATGCTTATAATATCAAATATGCTATGCTTGTATAAACATTCACACAACTACTCTAAAAACTTGTTTTATATCATATGACTATCAGATGTATATGAAAAACATCATCTCCGAATAGAATGCAACATTTAAAATTCATTCACAAATTTCAATAAGTCACAAATGATGTAAACCTGATATACAACAATTTCCGTAAAAGAGATTAATCTAAACCTGATAACATAATATCGATACAAAAAACAATACCCGGTGAAATGAATAATGAAACACCACTCTAGACCACTTGATGTTTCGAACATACTCAAAACAAACAACCAGCTAAACCAGACCTAACAGACTAGACCATTACCTATGGAATGCCAAAAGTATGACCGTGTGAAAGTATTTAGAGGATCTTTATTTGAAATTTCAATCCGAATTTCTACTAAACATGCTAAAATTTTCATTCACTGATTTGAGAAGAAGCTATTAAAGTTGCCCATGAACCAGATTCGACACATAAAATTCTAGTTTCACCTAACTTATTTCCAACAGTGAAATGCAATAATGCTATCAATTCTTACCTCAAAAGCAGTGTCTTCTTCTTCTACCACATTTATTTGCTCTACTTCTTCAACTACATCGCTTATCTCCTCCTCCTCCTCCTCCTCTTCTTCTTCCTTCTTTCTCATTGCAGCAACCTCTGTAAAAACGTAATCTTGTAAATTATAATTAAAGTGACTTTAGTTTAGTCTTACAGTCAGTCAAAGATATAACCTGCTTCGACACGTTGAAGCACTTCCCTCATTTCTTTTTCATTTACTTTTCTAGCTTCCTCCTCGTTTGCCAAACTGGCTTTTATAGACAAAATGGTAGTTTCCATGTCTTCTAAAGCATTCCCCTATAAACCAGTAAACCACCAATTTCACATCAGTAGCTAAAAAAAGACAATAGATGTCACGGATGGTAACTAGAATTCTACTCATAGCTTGCAATTAGTACACTAAAACCAGTTAGTATATATACTGACCAAAAGTACGGACAGGAAACTCATTTTGATGATAAAATTCTCTAAAGATAATCATTATACTATCTACTTTTTAAAGCAAATTACTACTGTCTATTCATTTACGACAATACGTAAAATGATTACAATTATTTTGAAATATGCAGAAGTCAGTCCCCTCCCTAATTCATTTACTGTATTGTGGGTAGCAAGGTTCAGTTTTATTAGTAGGTGATAGTTCTAAAGATACACATGTGCAGACTGCATCAAAGAATCAAGCTCAAGCCACAACAGCTCAAGCTTCTCATCATGCCAACCTTGCAGCAAGTGATCAAACAGCAATGAGAAGACAAAGTCCAAGCAAGCCCTGTGTTCTACTTTACAAGTGTTTAGTTAAATGTGAGGCAATGTAATAGTATAGGCAATGTAACAGTGTATAATTAAAGTGTGTAGTATATAGAGCAGTCTCAGTTGTACATTGTAAACTGTATAAATACCCTTGTAACATTTCACATTTCACATTTATCAATTTCACAATTTCTCTGTCAACTATGTGACTACTTTTCTGATGAAAGAAAGCATAAACACTTACTAGAAATGGCCAGGGCAATTTACTTTCAAGCTCATTTTCCTATTCATCTATGGGGCTATTGCATTCTTATCTCATCAATAGGCTCCCAGCAAAACCATTAAACTCACAAAGTCCCTATGAACTTGTTTACAATAAACCACCAGACCTCTCAAACCTAAGAATCATTGGATGTCGAGCCTATGCATACCATCCCACCACAGACAAATTTGAACCCAAATCTACCAATTCAGTGTTACTAGGATATCCACAAAACCAAAAAGGCTATCTTTTGTATGACATTTCCACACAGGAAACCATTGTTGGCAGAAATGTAATCTTCCCTTCCACAAACATTCACTCACCCAAATTCACTTCCCAAACTGACCCATCTACTTCACCCCTTCAATTCTCCACAATTCAACCTCCCTCAATCATTCACCATCTCCACAACCTTGTACCTCAACCTCATCTACCACAGACAACAATCCTCAATCATTCCACACACCTCCACCAACTGTCACTAGTGTTAGCACCCCACCATCACCTATTCATTCCCCTACATCACCACCAACACATTCACCCTCTACTCCATCTTCCCTATCACCAACTAACTCACCTACTCCCCTACCACCCCCACCACCACTCAGACGATCCACCAGAACCAAACACACCCCTCCTAAACTCAAACAGTTTCATCACTACAAACTTCCAAAAGTTAACTGCACCACTAGAAAGTATCACCACTCCAACTACATCAACTACTCCAATCTTTCACCATCCACACAACATTACATCAATTCCATTGATTCCACACCAAACCACACCAGAACCTCATTCTTACACCCAAGCATCTAAGGATTCTAAGTGGGTTGAGGCTATGAACAAGGAACTACATGCCCTTGAGCAGAACAACAAATGGGTCTTTACTCTGCAAATGGCCAAGGGATTTCATCAAAGCAAGGCTAGTGGCCAAGGGATTTCATCAAAAAGAGGGCATAGACTACAATGAAACATTTGCAACAGTTGCCAAAATGGTCAAATTGAGGACTCTACTTGCCATTGCAGTCACCAAAGGATGGCATATTGAACAGCTTGACATCAATAATGCCTTCCTTCATGGGTGACCTCCATGAAGAGGTCTATATGACTGTTCCCCAAGGCTACCCTCACCCTCTTCCACCTGGTACTGTATGCAAGCTCACTAAATCCCTCTATGGCCTAAAACAAGCAAATAGGCAGTGGTTTGACAAACTTACTACCTATCTGCTCACTCTTGGTTTCAAACAAAGCTACATAGACACATCCCTCTTCACCAGTTAGTATATATACTGCCCAAAAGTACAGACAGGAAACACATTTTGATGATAAAATTCTCTAAAGATAATCATTATACTATCTACTTTTTAAGACAAATTACTACTGTCTATTCATTTACGACAATACATAAAATGATTACAATCTATTTTTCCCTGATTCATTTACTGTATTGTGGGTAGCAAAATGGCAATATCATTCTTCAAAATCATCTTTTTCTAGCTTTAACGTGTCTCCTGTATTTCACTTTCACTTGTCTACCTACAAGTGGTGATCAGATTATCTATAAATGACACATGCCAAGTAGTACAACAGTTACTTTTGTTTCCTCGTGTCAATCAAGATCAAAGCTTGTATAACAAACAACAAGTCCCAAATCCAAAAATTTTATGAAGCCTACATCAATCAAGTAGAAAGCAAAATTGGCACAAGTCTCTATGTTCTTAAACTCCTAAAGTATAAACCACGTACATATGATGAAAGATGCAATCTCTAGTCTAATCGTGCAAATAAAGTTCACCAGCATAAAAGAATGTATTTCGTTTAGATGTCAACTAGAAATACAGGACACGATTTTTATTTTAACATTTCTAAACCAGTTACCAGATAATGAAGTAGTAACATTATCACAGCTATATCTAACATTTCCTTACATAATTTAAAAAAACAGAAGACGATTTAACTATATCTAACAGTCCACTGATGATATAAAGATAAGCAGCACTTGAGAAAATATAAACCTAAACTTAAGCATAACCGCAAGATCATATCAATACACTAAACAATATCTACATACAGAATGTTGCATATTCATTCACATTAACATTTAGCTAACTAGATAACTAGTATAAGCAAATATTAAGCATCATCGAGAGTGTATCACTACTTAATCTAAACAGGCTGATACAATAATAATCTAAAATAACATTCTAGCTTTTACCTCCACACCACGGCCTCTGCCGCCTCTGCCACGGCCTCCTCTGCTCCCTTCTGCCGCCTCCACATCTCCTCCACGGCCTCTGCCGCCTCTGCCACGGCCTCCTCTGCTCCCTTCTGCCGCCTCCACATCTCCTCCACGGCCTCTGCCGCCTCTGCCACGGCCTCCTCTGCCACGGCCTCCTCTGCTCCCTTCTGCCACCTCCACATCTCCTCCACGGCCTCTGCCGCCTCTGCCACGGCCTCCTCTGCTCCCTTCTGCCGCCTCCACATCTCCTCCACGGCCTCTGCCGCCTCTGCCGCCTCTGCCACGGCCTCTCCCACGTTCCTGAAATATCAACAACAGTAGTTTTAATAATAATAATAATAATAATAATAATAATAATAATAATAATAATAATAATAATAATAATAATAATAATAATAATAATAATTAGGTCAAATAAATAAATTCGAGTGTACCTTAGGTCTACATTTATCACAGTTGCATATACCTCTGCAGCGTGGGCAAATCCATGAAGATTTCAACTCCTCCGGAACAATCTCATCATATTTTCTCTTCAAGCAGTTGACGGTGTAAAAGTTGTTACAGGTTGTGCAATCTTCCAATTCTTCTGATATCTTAATCCGATGCCGACATTGATGACAGTGATGTTTTGTGTATTCCACCTCCATTAATCGATTGTATTTTAGGGTTTTAATGTGTGTGTTGAGTTTTTGAAGGTATGTTATGTGTGTTTAATTAAAATGAGAGTGAGTCCGCTTATTATTATTATTTTTTTTTTTTTTTTTTTTTTTTTTTTTTTTTTTAATATTCTCCCATATTAAGTGTCCATGTCCCAAATTAAGTGTCCATATTGTACATTCTAACCAATAAGATGAGACTTTAGTAGGTAAAATAATATTTGATTGGTGGAGAGTGTAATTAATGGATTCTTCTAAAACTTTGTGCATTTTGAAAATGGACACTTAATATGGGACGGAAGAAGTAATAAACTAGTTACTATAATTTGTTAAAAAAAAACAAAAAACTAGGCACAGGTTTTTACTAATTTTTTGAATAATGTATTTTTATTTATTAAAAAATAAACAGTTTAATTTTTGTTTTCTTATTAGTTTTTTAATAACGTAGTAAGCGGATTTGGACATGAATCAAAATTAGTGCGTTCGTTATTATCCTTTTATTTTTTGAAAACATCGTATATCAACGTTTATATGTAATTTGATTTGTTTTACGTGAAAGTCATTTGGGACAGTGGTGGATGTCTAGTTTTTTGTTGTTTACAGTAGGTGTATTGAACCAAAAGGCCTTTCGAGGAGCACCTTTAAGAGTTTATAATTTTCACTTTTATGTTCGTGAACTGGTATTGTGCGCATAAATTAAGACACACAAAAATCATATTCTAGATGTATGACCAGAGTGTGCAACAAGTAATAGCTTTCGTGGCGAAAAAAAGTATTGCATTATGATTTTTGTTACAATTTGCAAATGTTATAAATCAACATCACCATGAAAGACAATTTAAGCTTAATAAATTATCAAGCTCAATCAAATATGCATTTGTACAAAGGTGATTTCTTAGTTTGCAAAATAGGAGGCTATCTTCACATGAGGAAAATTCTTTACAGAACAACATTTAACTAAAGATCAAATTAGATCATCCCGGCCCTTCATTCTTATATCATCCGACGGCAGAAATTATATCAACCTATCATTTTAAATTAAGTAGAGGGATGGTTTTGTAAATTAACCTCCTCTCATTTACTCACACATGCATATTCACGGTCATTCATATACACACACTCTCTCACTCTCTCTCTCTATCTCTCTCTCTCTCTCACACACACACACAAAGACACCCCAAAAAAATTCATCAGATCTAAACTTTTTCTCACACACCAAAAACATTCATTTTTATCATATCTAAACTTTTTCAAACCCAATAATAACCAAATCTTTACTAAATAATCTGTTCGAAATCAGAAGCAACAATATGTGGTGAGTTCGTGGTGAAGCAACAATCTGCGTTCGTCGAGCCAAAAAAAGTGAATAGGCTTCGGATACGTGTTTCGGGCTCCTCGACTGTTTCGTTTAGTGTTGAGAGTACGTGATCCATTGTTACCGGTGACGGTGTTTGACGTCATGTGGGTTTAATGTTGTTGGGATGTGGAATGAAGCATAGTAAGGTAGATGATTATAAATCCAGGGAGGGTGGGTGTGTAGATATGGAATTATAGATACAGGTGGTTGTGTATGTATAGGTGTGGTGTGGTGAAATGAATATATTTTTGTTATTGTTGGTTGTAATGGTAATTGTGATGATTTTTAATTTAAATTGAAGTGTGTGATGTGTGCTTATTCACACATCTTTTCTAGACAAAAAAAACAGACCAAAAATATCAAATACTGATCAAATATGTCAAATATATGGGTGTTTTTGTATTTGTGTATGTGTAGGTACGAATATGTGAAAAATGGACAAAAACAAAGCAAAACCGACAAAAACGAGTACGAGAATGGAAAAGAGTCAAAATCCGAAGCCAGGGAAGCATAATGATCAGGAAAAGCTCAAAATGTCAAAGAAAGCCCTAGGGAATTCCTAAAGTTTCAAGAATAGTCTCTGGATGAAGTTGTCACACCCCCAATTTACCTGAATTGCAGCGGAATGGAATACCTGGGGGGTGACTGCCATAGCATCACATACAAGGTTATATTGAACGACCTAAAGTGTCGTTTTGAAAATACATCGTTTGATTTATTTAAAACATTCAGAGTTTCAAAACATAGGTCCCAAAAGCTTGAAAAGTTTGCAGAAATAAGTTTAGTACAATCAAACGATAATATATAAGTGCATGAAAATCCAAAATGAGACGCGTCATCCTCGCAACTCAATGAAATGACTCCATGCATGCCATGAAGGATATGTCTTAGTTACCTGAAAATACATTGCTAAAACGGTCAACAATAATGTTGGTGAGATCCATAGGTTTATAAAATGAAATGTTGTACGGCAACCTCAAGTATAAGTGCATGACAAAAGTCACATAAAATAGTACAATAGACCTTAAGCTCATGACCCCGACGCTAGACTGATGAAGTATATGCCTCTCCATAATGTTATGCCAAAACACTCTAATATGACAGAAATGAAATGCATCCGTTTGACTGTTGGTAAGACTACTACGGATGGAAGCGTCACTCTTAATAGATCTATCCACTCACTCTCGCTTATTTGCAAACTAACGGTCCATGATAATAGGGGACTTTCACAAGGCAGCTAGGCAACTTAAGCAATGTACATATGTTTTGATACTTAGGCTCGTACGAAAATGATGCAATGTATCTCACCTGTGGGATTTGAAAACAATAATAAAGTGTATACGGGGTTATGAAAACTCGCCTGAAGTGATGGTACAATGATGTGAAATGATCAGGACAACAAGGCGCGAACACTAGCCGCAACCTAATATGATAATGATCTACTTTAGATCATGAAATGATGTAGTGAATGTACATGCACATGATGTCTATACCACTCGTAAGTTAAAAATAACGGTTATTGTCGATGTATAATGTTTTCCATAACTTGAGAAAAATATATGTTTAACTAGACTTGTAAAACTAGTTGTAATATATCGTACATAAAATGTTAGTGTTCAATTCATTGCTTTGAAAACCTTGAAATGACATCTAATAGTCGTGTAAATAACATTTTGGTCATACGTGCTTCAATGGGTAAGAATTACGGCTCTTCAATGTTGTTACTAGAAAATATAGTTTTAAGTACGATAGAGTATTATTTCTAATAGTGGCTGTCAAAATAATAGAGTTTGTCGGTTTTGAAACGTGTATATCTTCGTCGTTATAAGCTCATTTTTCTCGTTCTTTATATACCCGGTTTCATATTAACATGTACTAACACATTTTTGATAGTTCGGCTCCTCTAGGTTACGTCTAACGTCTCGTTTTGTCCGTCGAAAATCGTCCAACAGCATGTATAATTTTCAGAAAATAGTTTTCGTCGTTAAACTTGTAAAAATCATATCTCCTTCTTTATAAGCTTGTTTTTATCCGTTCTTTCGCCCAAGGCTTCGTTTTTGAAAGTATTTTCTGAATCTTTAGTCAAAAATTACCCCTGAGTCCCTGAGTTTTCTGGATTTGGCGTTTTGGGACAGTAGGTTTGTAGATGGGTTTAAAAATCAATTCTAGGGTTTCAAACTTGTTTCAAATCCAACCAAATCATTTTCAATCACCACCAAACTAATCTATTCTTACCATACACCTTCTTAGGGTGTCATGAGTTCCTAAACATCATCCACCAAGTTAATCTACCAAGGGTTTCCATGTTATCCATTTCTAGGGCTTAAAAGTTATAAAAGTATAAATGAAGTGGTATAAACTAGCACATGCATGTAATCTTGTATAAAAATCATATGAACATTGTAATAACTTGGTAAAATCATGAAAATGAGTTTGACAACTTACTTTGAAGGATTAGTGAGCTTTGATGATGAAAACCTAATAAACCTTGAGTTTCTATTTCAAAACCCTAACAAGGATTACTAAATGAGCTTGATTATATCTTGAACTTGAAAAATTGATGAAGATTTCTTGTTGGTTGATCCTAGGCTGAGCACACCAAGAGAGAAAAGAGAGAAAATATTTTGATTTTTACTTGAACTAGTTTTTGTGAAATGAGAAGTGATTTTAGATATTTACTTAGGCTTTTAGGACAAGATTTGGCTAGCATTAAATGTGGTTGGTGAAATGAGCACATGAGAGCCAGGGGGCTTGGCCGGCGTGGAAAGGAGGAAAGGGGGGGGGGTGGTCTTTTGATTTAATTAGAAAGTTAGTGGTGTTTTAGTGTAGTATTAGCTAGTTTAGGTATAATCGGGTACCGGATTTGCTAGAAATAAATTTTAACGAAGTTAACCGGGACATAATAAAGTCATAAAAGTTGTGAAAATATGTTGGGTACAAGTATTGAGTGTTTGGATTATTATTGTTTAGTTTTCACGAAAACCGTCGTAATTATATTAAACTTACGATATAAATTAAGTAAATTTCCAAAATACTGGGTAAATGAATTTTAAAATCTTTGTGACGTTGTAAGAGGTGTAAAAATATGTCGGGACCATTGTGGGGAGTGTCGGATATGTTAATCACATTTATTGATTGCGTGTTAGCGTTTATTTAAAAGTAAACATACTTAAAATGTCAAATATACCAAAAATGTATATTTGAATATCCTACGAGTGGAATAGTATGTAAATGTTATTGTGATGATATGCAGACTATCTCTAGTCCGTATGAAGTGTCCCTACTGATAATGCATGAATTCGCAGCTAAACCAATCCGGTTATATGAATTTAAATACCCGTAAACTAAATTTACGATGAAATGAGTGATGCACATGAATAGTGTTTTCCCTCCGGAAATGAATAATGTCATGTGAATAGTGAAATTTTTAAACGCTTCTCAGAATCTCAAACTGACACAAAAAATGATGAATAGTTAATGATGAATAGTAATTGATGAATAGTGACATGTTGAGGTTTGGAAAAATGACCTGAAATGGTGAGTTGTGACAGTCGCCCACCCAAAAAGGAATTCAGTCCCTGAATTCAGCTAGTGTTGGTCTCTGAAGTAGACTTGGTAAAAAGATATGGATACTTGAGTCGCATTTGGTCTTCTCGTTCCCAAGTAAACTCGGTTCCTCTTCGAGAATTCCAGCGAACTTTCACGATCGGAATTCGACTCTTCTTCAACTGTTTGACCTCACGGTCCATGATTTCAACTGGTTCTTCCACAAAGTTAAGCTTGTCATCAAGTTGAATTTCTTCTAGTGGTATAACGGAAGACTCATCCGAAAGACACTTCTTGAGGTTTGAGACATGAAACGTGTTATGTACGTTGCTGAGTTCTGACGGTAGTTCAAGTTTGTATGCAACCGGACCAATCCTTTTCAGAATCTTAAATGGCCCAATGTATATAGGGTTCAACTTCCCGCGTTTTCCGAATCGTATCACGCCCTTTCAAGGCGAGACTTTCAACATGACTTGGTCTCCAACCTGGAATTCCAATGGTTTGCGTCGAACATCTGCGTAGCTTTTCTGTCGACTTCTAGCTGTTTCGAGTCTTTCTCGAATCTGAATTATCTTTTCTGTTGTTTCTCGATCCATCTCTGGACCAGTACATTGTACATCACCAACTTCGGCCCAACAAACTGGGGAACGACACTTACGACCATAAAGTGCCTCGAATGGTGCTGCTTTTATGCTTGAATGGTAGCTGTTGTTATAAGAAAACTCGATCAACGGCAAATGGTTAGCCCAACCATTTCCAAAATCAATTACACATGCCCTAAGCATGTCCTCCAGTGTCTGAATCGTTCTCTTGCTCTGACCATCGGTCTGAGGATGGTAGGCAGTGCTCATGTCCAACTTGGATCCAAAAGAATCTTGCAATGACTGCCAAAAGTTTGAGGTAAAGCGACTATCTCTGTCTGAAATGATGGAAACTGGTGCACCATGTCTTGAGACTATTTCCTTGACATAAAGTCTGGCAAGTTGATCCATGGAATAAGTCTCTCTAATTGGTATGAAGTGGGCTGATTTGGTGAGACGATCAACGATTACCCAAATAGCGTCGTAACCTCCTGACGTCTTGGGAAGTTTAGTGACAAAGTCCATTGTAATACGTTCTCACTTCCATTGTGGAATCTCTGGTTGTTGAAGTAATCCTGACGGTTTCTGGTACTCGGCTTTCACTTTAGCACAAGTAAGGCATTTGCTGACATACGTAGCTATTTCTGCTTTCATGTTCGGCCACCAATAAAGCTTTTTGAGATCCTGATACATCTTGTCAGAACCTGGATGAATAGAGTACTTCGACTTGTGTGATTCATGCATAATCAATTCTCGTACTCCACCATAGAGAGGTATCCAACTTCGGTCCTTGAAGCATAACACTCCATCTGACCTCTTTACAAAGCCATTTTTGTTCTCTGGCATAACATAGAGTTTCTCATGTGGTCGATTTTCTTCCTTGAGAGCCTCAATCTGAGCCTCTATAATTTTTTATGATAATGGTGAAATGATAGTCATTCCCAATGACCTAACTCTCAAAGGTTTGAGTCGTTCTTTTCGGCTAAGTGCATCTGCTACAACATTTGCTTTTCCTGGGTGATATCGGATTTCACAATCGTAATCACTAAGCAATTCTAGCCAACGACGTTGCCTCATATTGAGTTCCTTCTGATCAAGTATATACTGTAAGCTCTTGTGGTCGGTAAATACTACGCACTTGGTACCATAAAGATAGTGTCTCCAAATCTTGAGTGCAAAAACTAATGCACCCAATTCCAAGTCATGTGTAGTGTAATTCTTCTCGTGTGTCTTAAGCTGTCGAGATGCATAAGCTATTACCTTCTCATTTTGCATTAACACGGCTCCAATTCCTTTATGCGATGCGTCACAATACACCACAAAGTTCTCAATCCCTTCTGGTAGTGACAAAATCGGTGTGCTACAAAGCTTCTGCTTCAACAACTGAAATGCGGACTCTTGCTTCTCACCCCATTCGTACTTTTGATTCTTTTGTGTCAGCTTAGTCAGCGACTTCGCTATCTTAGAAAACCCTTCTATGAACCTTCTGTAATATCCGGCAAGTCCTAAGAATTGACGAATTTCTGTAGGAGACTTGGGCGTAGCCCAATCTTTAACTGCCTCTATTTTTGCTGGGTCGACTTGTAATCCTTGGCTATCAATGACCTGGCCAAGAAATTGAACTCTTCGTATCCAAAAATCACACTTTGAAAATTTGGCATACAATTGCTCATTCTTGAGTAGTTCTAGGATTGTTCTGAGGTGTTCTTCGTGCTCTTCCTCACTCTTGGAATAGATCAATATGTCGTCAATGAATACGATCACATACTTTTCAAGATACGGTTTGCACACTCTGTTCATGAGTTCCATGAATACCGCAGGTGCATTGGTTAATCCGAAAGGCATTACTTGAAACTCATAATGACCATAACGTGTTCTAAATGCCGTCTTCGGAATATCCTCTTCCCGAACTCTAAGTTGATGGTAACCTGATCTTAAATCTATCTTGGAATAAAAACTGGAACCTTGTAACTGATCGAACAAGTCGTCGATCCTGGGGAGTGGATAACTATTCTTCACCGTTAACTTGTTCAACTCACGATAGTCGATGCACATTCTGAAAGTTCCATCCTTCTTCTTCACAAACAAAACTGGTGCTCCCCAAGGCGAGGAACTCGGTCTAATGAATCCTTTATCCAAAAGTTCTTGTAATTGGTTCGACAATTCTTGCATCTCAGAAGGTGCAAGTCGATATGGTGCTCGCGCAACTGGTGCGGCTCCTAGCACTAAGTTGATTTGAAACTCAACTTGGCGTGTAGGCGGAAGTCCTGACAATTCTTCCGGAAAGACTTCTGGAAATTCCTTAACAATTGGCATATCCTCAAGTCGTTTCTCTTCCGACTTCTTTTCTGTGATGTGAGCTAAGAATGCACAACAACCCTTCTTTATGTATTTCTCGGTTTTGATGCATGATATGATACTGAGTCTAGTTCCACTTCGCTCTCCACGAACAACTAAAGTTTCACCGCCATAAGGAAGGTGAACAACTTTTTCGTCACAAATGATTCTTGCACGATGTCGGGACAACCAATCCATACCTATAACTACGTCAAAACTTCCAAGTACCACGGGCATGAGGTCTATATTGAATGGGTGGTTCAGGAAATTGATAGTACAACCACGGACAATGGTGTTGGTGTTAACTAAAGACCCATCGGCTAGTTCGACTTTATAGGAAATGTCTAATGTGGTTGGTTCAATGTTGAGTAAAGGTGCAAATGCAAGAGAAACAAAACTTCTATCTGCTCCTGAATCAAATAAAATGGATGCATAACGATTATTAACGAGGAACGTACCCGCAACAACATTCGAGTCCTCTCTGACATCTTTTCCTCCCATAGCATAAGCTCTTCCTCGAGCCATCCCACCTTGATTTCCAGTCCCTTGATTCTTCCCCTTTGGACAATCTCTCTTGAAGTGTCCAACTTCTCCACAACCAAAACATGGTCCTGGCTAATTCTGATTATTCACCACACGTGGAGCTTTGCATCCTATAGTCGAATGACCGAATTTTCCACAGTTCTCACAAGCTCTAGGGCAATTCCTAGGGTTGTGATGAGTTTGGCACTTGTTGCACTTGGGTAACTTACCCCCATATCCTTTCCCTTCAGTTGGCCCTGCAGCATAGGCATTTGCCACTTCTTGTCTCTTAGGTGGTGTTTGAGTAGCATTCCCACCTTGATTGTAGTCCAACCTCCTCTTGTTGTTGTTGTTGTTGTTGTTGTTGTTGTTGTTGTTTGGGTTGTTGTTTCGGTTATTGGGGTAGTTGTTGTTGTTTCGATTGTTGTTATAGTTGTTGTTGTTTCGAGTGTTGTTGTAGTTGGTGTTGTTTGAACGGTTATTGTTGTTGTTGACAGTAGACTTACCCTTTACCACTTGAACCATGAGTTATAGAGTTATTCGAATAGCCTATTCCATTGATTGGGGATCAAAAATAATAATAATAAAATACTATTATTAATAATAATAAAACAATTTTAATAATAATCATCATAATATTAATAATAATATTATTTATTAAATAATAATAATAATATAATAAATGATATTATCAATAATATTATTTATGAAACAATAATAATAATAATAATAATAATAATAATAATAATAATAATAATAATAATAATAATAATACTGATGATACTGATGATTGAATTATAGAATACTGAATTACAACGTAATTCAAAACTTTCCATCCAACTTACTATGTAATCTGAATTTCCTCACTTGATGTAATTGGAATGATTGAATTACAATTACGTTGCAAACCAAACATCTTACGTAATGTAATTTGAATTACAATTACATCCACTTTGCAAACCAAACACCCTATGTAATGTAATCAAATTACAATTACATCCAATTACGACAGATTACATCCAATTACGACATATTACAACCAATCAAACGGGGCCTAAAAATCAAATAAATTACCCGTGTTGTGCATGTATCCCATCAGTAAATAGCTTACTCTCTTGATTTTCTTACAGGAATATAATTAATTTACATATTATCTGGATGTGTGTGCATGAAATAATATATATATAAGCAATTAAGGTGCTTATACCTTTTGTTAGTTCTGTTTTGATACTATAATTCTATATTTATACTTAAGTAATTTTATGTTGAAAATTAATCATTATAAGTTCCAAAAGTCTACATATGCAGGAAGATTAGTTATATTTCAAAAGCTAATTAAGCACAACCAGACAATTAATTAAAATGAATAACTACTAGGTATAGTCATGATTGGTGGGAGTGGATCTCCTTTTTCTTTAAAAACATATTTATAAATAATACCAGAATATCAACAACCAATGAATTAACTCCACGTATGTTAGCCACACAATTAGGCACAACTTTTAGGTCTCTAAATTATTTTCCAATACTAAAAGTGTCCTAAATTGTGAGTGTGCATAGTTGTTAACATTTGTATTTTTTTTGGGTTTACTTTTGATTAAAAAAAAAAGTTTACGAATAGCGTTAAAAATTATTAATTTGGTCTTTTTGAGTGTGCTATTGTTTACCTTTTTGTATCATTTCAATAAAATAAATTATGTGTACCTGATGTGACGATGAAACTATTACAAAAAAAATACTAGAATATTAATCGTGTCAAATATTTAATATTTTTCTAAGTGTTTTTTCAACGAAACATGGCATTGGTGGTTATGGAACATATACACGAAGGTTTTATCGATAAAATTAAATAAGAATAATACTACTGTAAATTGATTAAGGAATATCACTCACAACGTTAAAATTTCAAAAGAGTCATTGCGAGTGTGCTCAACTTTGATTCTTTAGAGTACACAATGGATTCTAGAATATCATTTAAAGTTATGATACTCTAGACCTTTCAAGTTTCAGGAAAACATGACATTGATAGTACCCTCAAATTCTAATTATGTGAGTTTTTGAACAAAGGTAAAACGTTTTGAGTTAGAAATGCAAGTTGCTAAAGCTTCTTTCACATGATGTCGAATAGTTTGTGGATACATATCAAATAGTTTGTGGATTCATTATTCATACATGTTGGGTTTACGTCGTGTTCTCGAGTTAATTATGTAAAAGAAGAGAAGAGATTGGAAAGAAAAGAAATAAACTTCTCTTTCTTCCCCTTCCTCTCAAAAGTGGGAGGAAAATTTTAAAGTAAAAACACCACAAATCTTCCTTCCACTTCTTTTCATTTCTTCTTTAAAAATACTTGAGAACACAATAATTTTCATGCTTCTTTCCATTTTTTCCCCTCTCAAAATAAAGCTTGAGAATATAGTATTAGAATTTAGGATTTAATAAGTTTAGAATTATTTATTTTGTGGTTGAAATGTTGTTATGTTCAAATGTACATTTATTTATGTTTATTTAGATAAAGTTAGAATTTTAAAATTTTTGTTCAACATCACATGCTATTTTTATGACATGCGATATTTACTCGCGATTATAGTCCGTGGTCCAAAAATCATATGAGAATATATTTTAAGAGCTAAAAATTTATTTGTGTATATTATTGAAAGCTATGAATTTAATTTACAATGCACAAAATGACGAAACTTTTAGAATCATATAAAAAGGGTTAATTTTACTACTTGTTGATTAAGGTTTGAAATTCACATATTAGTATTAAATTACAGCTGAAAGAAAAGAAATGAAAAAGCAAAATAAAATATCGTTTGAAAGTATATGAAAACGCTAATCAGTTGAAAGAAAACAAAATGCTTGGTAGTATTAATTGTTCTTTTTAATGATTCACGGTTTTTAAGATAACTGTTTTAAGAAAATGAGATAAAAGTGAGTTTAATTGAAATTGTTTTATGTTTTTAGTTTCTTATTTCTCACTCTCAGTAATTAAGCAACAAGTGTGTGAATTTTTTTTTACAAAATCTCCTTCTATGTTACGAAGTATATGACAAACTGATATTCGCCCCTCGGTTTCCAACCTTTTTTATATCCCTCTTAATGAACTTAACTCAATATTTTTTTTATATAATAAAACAAAAACTCCTAGTGGGTACTTTCGTATTTCAGAAAAAAGAATATTTCCTTATTAGGTAATATTTTAATTATTATTTTTTAATTTAAATTTTTAAAAATTTGTTTTGTTGATATACTACACATGTAAAAGATAAATACAAAAAATATAAATAAGATATAACTAACAATAGGATTAAACTCTTTAAGTGATTATTTTTAATAATAAAAAATTATAATTAAAAATAATAAATCAAACAAAACAAATATTAAATTATTTGTTTTTTAATAAATAAAAATATATCATTCAATCTTTTTTTAAAATAACCCACGCGTGCGCGGGCGTTATAGTAACTAGTTTTACAATACAAGGTACATAACCTAGTTTACATTACAGTAGATTAGAGCATCCGTATAAATGAAAATTACATCAAATCTTTTCATCCTGAAGATACTTTTAGAATATGAAATCACACAACTGAGATCACTTCTCGTTTACAATCTGCCCTTTGAAAATATATGCACTATCTTCCACGCCAGCATTCAAGCAATTCATCCTGTGCCTGTGACCCAAGGATGAGCATTAGGATTTTGTAACATTCCAAGTTTTCTTATAGAAACGACAACCATTTTCCCAAAATTCAACTTTAAACTTGATGCTCAACACTTAAACCCATCGTTTTTCGCCTTGAGCCAATATGATGTTTATTATTGGAAATTTAAGAGTCAAACAGCTGACACACAAAAGTCAAACATAGACTTTTTCCTAAGTACCAAAATACTTATTTAAGATTTTGACACAAATTTTAAAATGCGCCAACTACACAAATAGAGTTCATAATCCTTTTTATCCTTGCAGGTCACACACCATACTTCTTAGAAAGAGAGATAAAGCTATTTTATAGTAGACGTTACCAAGTAAAGTGATCTTCGCAACATATAGAGCCAGCAATTCCTGCTGCTTTCCTATAATTCAAGATTTTTAAACACACACTATGAGAGTCATGACCTTCTTGATATCACATCAAAAATTACAGCATTACGAGCAAAAGGAGGGTTGTAGATTCTAATGAAGATACCAACATACCAGGTTGCGTTGTGCATGTCATAAAACTTGTCAAAGGCTTTATCAAAGCAGAAGTGACAAACAAGAAGATCCTTGATACTGGTGACCTTACAAGTTGATTTACAGCATTTAACCTATGTAATTCATTTCATAATCATTACAAAGAACAAAATATAGTACAAAAAAGCCGTGTGAATAATAAAAACCAGCTGATGTGCTGTTCTCAGCAATTTCCCGAGTATAAAACTATTTCTATAAAGGTAACTTCAACACACACAGCAATCACAATATGTATTTAAAGCTGCGGTAAAGAATACTCACAAGACGTTTCAGCTTATATGAGTAGTACTTTGTATGGGAGGGGTGTGTCTGTATATGCTCGACCAAGTGTCCTGCACTGTAAATTCACAAAGTTTAAAACTATTGTCTAATCTATTCTGATCATGTGATATAAAGGAATAAAAACAGATACTAAGAATATATGTTTAATCCGCTGACTAGATGTCAATAAGCTCTCCGAGTGGATACCAGTTAAATAATCCATAATATTCATCATTCAACATAACAAGAATTACACCCGTGAAGCCTTATTTATACTAAAATATATTCGGATCGTACCAGCTAATCGGAGAGCAGTGTTCAAGACTTGCAAGATTGGTCTTGATAAAAATCATACACCCTCCATCCGATAACATATATATTTAACTAATTATTTTCTAGATGTCTCAAAATATAAGCAACTGTTCCTTTTCGGTGAAGTTACAAAACAGATTACTTATTCCCCTGTTTGTGAATGTTGATTACGATCAGCAAAATTTATCTGTTTTTCTAGGGGGTACTTTGCAATTTTTTTTTAAAAGGAAGATGCAATGTACAAAACAAATAATATTGTTAACTAATGTAAGTAAAATGGTCAACGGGCAAAGTCCTACACGATGTCCCAGTTGTAAATAACTTCAGCTTTACATGGATACCATTCTTAGTCAGCCATTTTAATAGGCATCTTTGTGACGCAACTGAGATTTGGCTTCAAAGATGTAAAATTATACCAAAACCATATAAGGCAATGAAAAACTATAAGCCAATTGTGTTATGGTATGCTCTAAAAGCAAGAGTTTCTTACCTATCACAAAATGAAACTCTACAATCAAGGCACGTGGCCAAAGTAGTTGATCTATGGCAGGCGTTGCACTTGGCTGCAGCAGACTTCTTACCGATTTGGTGGCATCTGCTCATAAAGAAAAACGTTTAACAGTCACCAACAGACTTATATGGTCATAAACTCATACCATATTTAACTTTGTAGGTTGTATAACGTTTACATGACAATAATGTTATTAGATTAGTGCTAATCATACTCCCATGAAATTTGCTGTGCGTGACCAAGCACATAATTTGCTTTGTCCTTATTTCAAAAGTGTCTAAAGTACAAAAACTTGCAATGAGAAGGCTAAAAGAGTAAGTATGATTGTTATATGTAGCAAGCAACTTTACAGCAAAAAGGTGGAAGCGAGTAATTGTCACAAATTAACTAGACCCTTTACCACTTTAACTGAATATTTTAAGGCAACAAAACATGAGTTGATACACAAACCAGTAAAGATGGAGTATCTAACAAACCTTTTGTATAGTTCAAGAAGATCCTTGGGTATAAGACTTGATCCACTTACAGAGTTACAGATGATGATGCCTGCATAAAGAAACAGCTTAGATCTCGGATTGAAGAATCTTCAGCAAGATGAACAGAAGAGAAAGATTGAAGATTCGACATCACCACTAAACAATCTTCAGCAAGATGACCGGCATTTTTACATTTCCAACTAAAATAAACAGCAACAGAATTAAATTCGGGTTAAATAAAGCGAACAGTGGGGTGCATACATGCACGCCACAATCACATACTTTGGTTACTCGTTCTAAAAAATCATCTTTTTATAAGCTTTGTGAGTGTTGTTTTTCAAAGAACACAATTTTTGTTAAGAGATTTATTTCAATGTATGTTGACGACTGACAATACCATTCATAAGTAAATAGGTTAGATCTCTTTGTTGACCAGCGATGACGGTTAAAATCCCAAGTATCTCCGCCATTTTCGTAAACTTGTGATGGTAATATACGTTCAGATGATGCTTCAACTATGTTCTGGTTGCTTGAAGGCGCCTACAAAAGTTATTAGAAGGTCAATTTTGAAAGGAAAAAAAGTGGTGATAGAAAAATGAAATTGGCATGTCTTATATAGCAGTTACTTTGTGTTTTCGTTACAGCCTTACAGGAGATGCACTAGTTAGATTAATGTTAGTTGTTACAACATTCAAAAAGCTAAAATTGCTAACGATTGTGTTGGATACAGATCCTTTTCACTATAAGAACAAGCAACCCATCCTAAAAATCAAGTACTTACAGATTTTGACACTGTTGCATAACAATAACAAAGCAGGTAGCAATGATATATGAAGTGTAGTACCTGAAAATTCTTGAGATTGTCCAAAAGTTGAGCTTTGCAATCCATGCTGCAGATATCATCATCGGTCTGCAAAAGAATAGGAAAGACGCAACAAAATGTTGTTAGCTTGAATAACGCATGCATAAAGTGAGCAGAATGAATAAAAAGTACCTCATCGCATATATATTCCCCGTATTTTCCACAGACCACACACAGAGGCTCTCCTGGAACAGGAAAGCGTTGCTCGCTTCTTTCTTTTACATGATGAGCAGTAGTGTTGTCATTTCCTAAAGTAATTGTAGCATAACAAAGATTAATTAAAAGTCATATCTGACAGGTATTCGAATCAAAAGTAACAACAACAGAGCAGACAGACACAATTAACATCATTTACATATGAGTAAATCAAGTTTAGTTAGATTTTGAAAACATAAACTTTGGTCAGTGTATCTGAAGTTTTTGGTAATACGAATGCGAGAAGTGAACCGACCGGTATTACTTGCATCCTTGTTTTGTTGATAGATATCCTGGATTGAAACAGGGTCTTGATTGTGTTGATCACCTATATAGAAGCCATTAAATAATTAATTAATACTAGTAAGTAGTAAGAAAGTTAGAGAAAAACGGAAAAGCTTCGGGGATGGAGGATGAACTTATAAATCGTTGGTCCTGCAAAGAAAGAATTAACTAATTAACATAATGAGATTGAAAAGCTTCGGTCAGTCAGTAGAAGATATAAATAAATATTTATTACCCAAACATGATCATCAGTTGATAATTTGCCGCCAGGTTGAGTTGAGTTAGCTGTTTCCTTCCTTCCTGCAAGTTTATAATATGTATGAAACAATTAATTACTTCTAATACAAAGTTTAAATTAAAAGAAATGTATATGAATGAAACCTGATTAATTGAATATAATGATGGTGAGACATGGGCCCCCCATCAGTTGTATCATCCTCTTCCGGAGGAGAAGGTGACTTGATGATCCGTCGTCTCTTACAGTGACGGCTGTTGGATTGTAGGAATGTTTCCTTATTATTATTATGTTCATCCTTTGGATTATTGGAGGAGGTGGCATGGTTATAGGCTTTGAGGTTTTGAAGAGCAGAGTTTAGATCCAAATCTTTTTTGGGGGGCCGGGACCCTCCCCTACCCCTACATAGTTCCGTCCATGCCACTACCTTCAACAAACCTGCCTTTATATATGTGCCTGTGGGGCAGTTTAATTGTGTTGTGATCGATGTCTTTCTAATTTTGTCTGCACAAACAACACTAACGTTTCATAACGTCCGCAACTGTGAATCGGCCTACAAGGGTTAACTCTTAATTATTTTGCTTGTGCAGTATATCAGGGTGGTTTTGGGTACCATTGCTCCAGTATTCAAGTTGCTAGCAGCCTTCATTTTAAGGTTGTCCACAAACTGGAGCCAGAACTACCTGAAAGCGTATGTGTTAAATAAAAGGTTTACTCGACACAAAATTTGGTAGACTGGAAACAAATCAGCCCCTTGGATGACTTGTCAATCGAGGGACGTAAGTTGATCCATGACCTGAAGAATTATGTTGTCGACTTCAGCATCATGTTCGTTGCATCAGTATATTATATTATAGTGTTTAACAGTCCGATTCCTTGCAAATTTCTTAGTGATTGTTTTTGTCTACTGTTATTTTAGTATAAGGGCAGTCGAGGAAGTTTACGCATGAACATTTTGATGTGGCTATTCATAACGGGGTGGAGCTTTCAGACTAAGATGCTACGCCTTGCAGTTTCATGACGGTGTGGAGCTTTCAGACATAACACTGAACAACATTACAAATGGTATTACAAAATTTGTACGTTGAGACAGCAAGAAAGCTAAAAGCGAGATATTTAACGGATCTTTAAGCAAATATAGAGACTTTAGTGGGGTGGTAGGTTTTGATGATGATCCTTGCATTCTTAAGAACCTCCTAATGGTTGGAGTTTACCAGTCATAAGTCATAACCTTCATTGCAATGGTGTACCCAGCATCAAAGAAGATGTCACTAATAACTTAACCAAACAGTGCTAAAAAAGGCTTCTCGTATGTAAAACACATTGTAAAAACCTTGGATTTGCAACGGTGATTTGGTGGTCATTAGAAAAGCAAGTTATGTCTTGTGGCGCAGGGTTGAACTTTAAGATACGTGGCTAAAGAATAATCGCAAGAACATACAGGAGATCCTCATCAATGGTTATGTGACAAAGCTAAAACCATGGTTATGGAAGAAAGAACTTTAAACGGAGACCATGAGATTCCTAATAGCCAGTCAATCAACGCCATAGCTGCTAATTAACTCGATGTACAGAATATGCCAAACCATGACTCCAAGGAAGTGAACATAACAACAACAACAACAACAACAACAAACCCAATCCCGCCGGGGGCGGGGTATGGGGGAGGTAAACTGTAGACAGATCCTACCCCTACCCCCGGGTAAACCCGGGAATAGAGAGACTGCTTCCAACGAGACCTCCGGCAAGTGCAGGTGTGCGGGTGAGGTGAACGGAAAAGCGAGCATAAAGATCAAAAGGCAAAAATCAACAAGCAAAACAAGCAAAAACATGCAAAAACCGCAGACAGGCAGAGGCAAGGGGGCACACACAAAACACAAGCAAAAGAGCACAAAACAAAAACAAACAGACAGAGCACCCAGAAAGAAAACAAACCTAAGGGAGCAAAAACAAAGCAGAGCAAAGCAACGCCTGGAGCCTAAAGCTAAGGCAAAGCAAAAAAAGGGGCACTAAAACCTAAAGCAAAGCAACGCACGGGGCCTAAAGCTAAAGCAAGGCAAAGCAACGCACGGGCAAAAAAACCCAAAGCAAAAGCAAGGCAACAAAAAACCAAAGCGCAAAGGCAAGGCGACAAAGGGCCACCTAAGGGCGAAACCTACAACGACCTAAACCCACAAAGCACCGAGCCGAAACTACCCGCAAATCCTAATTCTATCTCTCCACACCTTCCTATCTGAGGTCATGTCCTCGGTCAAGAGAAGCTCCTTCATGTCGAGCTTAACTCTATCCTCCCATCTGATCTTGGGTCTACCCCTCCTTCTCACACCTTCAACTACTAGCGCCTCGACTCTTCTTACCGGCGCTGATTGTGGCCTCCTTCTGACATGACCGAACCACCTTAACCTTCCTTCTCTCATCTTCGAGATAATATTCTCGACCTCGAGCTTTGCTCTGAAAACTCCATTTGGGATCATGTCAAGCAAGGTTTTTCCACAAGTCCATCTTAGCATCCTCAGTTCTGCTACCTCTACCCTGTTAGCAAGGGCCTTGGATATGGGCCAACACTCAGACCCGTACAGCATAGCCGGTCTAATCGCCACCCTATAAAATTTTCCCTTTAACTTTAAGGGAATGTTCCTGTCGCAGAGGACTCCCGACGCCGCCCTCCATTTTGTCCAACCTGCTCTAATCCGATGGGTAACGTCCTCATCTATCCCCCCTGATTTGTGAATCATCGATCCAAGGTATCTAAAGGACACCTTGGGTGACAGGATCTGGTCACCTAAACGGATATCAATTCCTTCGTGGTGGCCTGCCTCGATCCTCCCAAAATCACATCTCATGTATTCAGTCTTCTCTCTACTCACTCGAAGACCGTTGTCTTCAAGAGCTGCCCTCCATTGCTCAAGTCTGTTGTTTAACCCTTCCGCCGTTTCTGCCACTAACACAATGTCGTCAGCAAAAATCATGCTCCACGGGATGCCCTCTTGTATCCCACGGGCTAACTCATCTAGAATCAGGGCGAAGAGGTAAGGACTAATGGCAGATCCTTGGTGTAGCCCTACTCTCACAGGGAAAAACTCAGAGATCCCCACTGTGGACCGAACCCGGGTCTTAGCCCCCTCGTACATATCCTTGATGACCCTCACATATCTCCTTGGGGTCCCTTTCTCCACTAGAGTTCTCCAAATCAACTCGCGTGGAACACTATCATATGCCTTTTCAAGGTCGAGAAACGCCATATGCAAATCCTTTTGTCTTTCTCTATACTTCTCCATGAGACTCCTGAGAAGGTGAATAGCCTCGATCGATGACCTACCTGGCATAAAGCCAAATTGGTTCTCCGCCACCCTCGTCTCCCTTCTTAACCTTCTCTCAATAACTCTCTCCCAGAGCTTCATGGTGTGGCTAAGAAGCTTAATGCCCCTATAGTTGCAACACACTTGCACATCCCCCTTGTTCTTGTAGATGGGGATGACTTCGCTGAGTCTCCATTCTTCTGGCATCTTAGCACCCGAGAAGATCTTGTTGAAGAGGCAAGTCAGCCATTCTACCCCCTCATCTCCCAGGCACCTCCAAGCTTCTATGGGAATTTGGTCCGGCCCTACTGCTTTGTTTCTTCCCATCTTCTTTAGTGCAACCTTTACCTCTGGTTGGCTAATCCTCGAATAGTAGCACTCTGGTCGTCGGCTAGGGTTCTCTTCTACCCCGCTCAAGGAAGTGAACATGTGACAGATAAAAAATTGTTTGAGCAATTATCAATAATTATAATTAACTCATATATTTAGTGCATGCTTCATGAACTTACCTCGTATAATCTCTATGAAATGCTATAGCAGTTCCATTGGGAAGAGAGAAGAGAGTGTACAAACTGCAGCTACCCTAACCGAAGAGATTATGAAAATCCTTTCGGAAAGGCAACTCCCTAGCCTGGACCTGCATCAAACGGCTAAAATTTTGTTTCTTAGTTCTCCTATTAAGTCCTACTCAGTTTAGTAATATGTAATAGTTCCTGAAAAGGAATTATACGAGAAAATATACAGTTATGGATACTATTGTAGTTATCAACTATTAAGGTTTATCCTGGTTATGGTTATGAACTAGGAAAACTGGAACCTTACCCTGCTTCTTAACTCTATTTACAAGCCACGCTTCGTACGTGGCATTGGATCAAATTTTAGCCTTCGTTGCTTGATATACTCTGCGCAGTTCTTATGCTTCATTCATTTTAGTAAAGAACATATATAGGGGTTGAAGTGTAAGATATTAATATCAAGGAGGTTATGTGTAATATTTTACAATAATGCTTGTCTTGCTAGAATAAACATAAAGATAAGCAAATAACCTTCTCCTGATAAAAGTTAAGAAAAAAAAACATAGAATATGATTTTATAAGTATGATCATATATTTAAAAAGTCAACAGTCAAGAACCAAGATCTTAAACAACTCTCTTAAAGGAAAGACCAACACAAGAGAAGATGGTCAATGGCGGCTGCAAGGCAGATGGCTCTCCGAATGAGTCAAGGTTCGATGAGCCGATGCCATGGATCGGCATATACGTGGCAGGAGCAGCTTTGGCCTGTGGCATAGCAATGACCATAGATGCCTTACATGGCTTTAGATACAAAAAGTTCTGGTTCCCTTGCAAATTCTTTGCTCTTAATGCTACAATCCTAACACTTATAGCTATAGCAATAAAATTCTCTGTGGACTTGAATGCCACGATGCCTCACCGTCAAGATCAGCTAGCAAAAGTAAGCAGTTCTGCCTTCATATGTGCTGTAATGGGTAACCTATTGTCTTCTCTAGGAACCATGAAGAATACTGAACTGTTTGTAAATGTTGTGGCTTTGGCAATTCTTGTTATCACTGCAGTCGCCAACATCTGCATCCAAATGAGCACCGGAGTTATTTTTGTATTTTGGATAGAACATGCTTTCATTATGCTTCTAATGCTAATTTTACTTGCAATTGCATGCACTTTATCTTTGGCTATTCCGACCACCAAGTATTACTTGGATATAAAATATAGCGAGAAACTAAAACTGACAAATATTGAGTGCTCGAGAAAGAAACATTTATCAGTAGCTGAAGGACTCAGGGAAGATTTAAAAAAGTATTGGATACTGGCATATTCATCCGGTCCTCAATTTGTAATAGGACGCTCAGCACCGTGCACAGCCTCAGGGGCATTCTGTCTTTTAAACTCTCTGATCTTAGTGGAGGCAATACTCAGAACCTACTTGATGCCTTGGTCTCTCAAATTTTGCAAAGGAGAATCTGATTATAAATGGTCAACTACCATGGTGCTCATAAGTCAAACCATAGCGGTAGGGATAGGTACAATTTCACCTACAGTTAGATGGTTCATGGCTATCAATTTCAGCTGTCCAAAGAAAGCAAAAAAGGCCCGTGGTAGAGAGATAGGTGTGGAAAAGTACTGGATAAAGAAGCTACTTCTGTGGCAAATGAAGCCGTTAGACTTAAACATTTGTGGTCGGCATGGCAGAAAGTTAGCTCACAGAACAAAGTATCAAATCTTTAGGTTGCTTATTATAGTACAGCAAGGGATAGTTTTGTCATGCCAAAGTATTAGGTTCGCTTCGATTGTCCTTGTAGCCTTGTAGGTAGGTTCTTGGATTTTAAGAGGTTTATTAAAGGGAAAAATAATATTTCCAACAATGACTCGGAGTTGGGATCGCAACAGAGTCCAGATATTAATCTTAGTCGTTTTGTTTTCCATCTTGATGGAGAAGACGAATTGGTGGACCTGATGATGAAAAACAATGGTGATGCTACCGCTCACTGGATAAAAATAGGTGAAAAGCAGAAGCCGGTGAATCTCATAGAACTTCTGGAAAAAGTTGATTCTTCATTGGCATTTACAGGAGTGAAAGACTTTGACAGTGACAAAGTTCCGTCACTAGGTTTTTCAGAACCTCCAAATTGTTGGGCTCTCCCTGTTGTGACATTAACAAGCATAGCACTTGCAAGTTGCAATTCCCTCCATTGATAGAGAATTAATCGAGAAACTGGTTAGCAGTGTACATGAAGGCCTAAAGTATATCAGAGAGATCGAAGATAACCTTGTTGCGAAGAAAGACCTTAAAAATGTCAGGATAGCAGAAGAAATCGTTTGGTCAGAGGTTGAACTCGATGGCAGATGGTTAGATCTTGATCTTAATGAGATGGCACTTCAAGGAAAGGGGATCAAAGAAACTATCAAAGCCCTTTCTGACATTTCGAAAGAAAAATTCATGGAATATGCGGAGACACATTTCATCCATATGAATGAGTGGTTTTTAGAAGAGGACCCGTCTAGATGGTGCATCAGAATGCTGGCTGCAAATTCCATGTACAGAATATGTGAAAGTATTCTATTGGACACTGAATATGCTAGCAACCAGAGATTATTCGAAAAGTTGTCCCTCATGATCTGCACTTTGTTTTCAGCTTGTTTCACAAACCTGCAGCATGTTATTTCCAAACAATGCCGTCAAAGTGGGATTGAGGAAAGAGAGCAGAATATCCGGTATGCGGTTCTTCTCTTTGGGAAAACAGAAGGGATTATAAGAATTCTCGACAAGAAAAAGATTCAAGAATCTAACCCCGGACAGTTGGTACACATTGATGACTGGCATTTATTGTGCAAGAAGACAGATACACTAAGCTCTATTAGTTGTTCAACAGATAAGGAATCAGCTATGTCGAGTCTGTATATATCTATAGAGTAAATCTATTATTCTATAACATAGAAATACTATAACTTATAGCCTGGCAAAAGTTTATGTGTGCTTAGTTAGAACTATATATACCACCATAATCATTAATAGCAAAGCAAGATAAACTACTAGTATTGATTTATTACCACAAATTAAAGGAACCAGGTATCTGTTCAAGTGTAACAGTTTTGCTTCTGTAGTTTAATATATGTTTGAAGTCAACCTTTAAAGCAACTAGAATATAATACATACAGACACGTCGCATTTCAACTATTCGTCATGCTCTCAGAATCGAAACGAATAAAGCACTTTTAATAATACAATTTAATGAAAGTTAGGACTTACGACGATTAAAGTCATAAGGGTAAATAAAATATCTGGAAATCGATGAAACATTTGAGCCATCGTTAGTGCTTGTTAAAGACGACTTTAACTTCAACAAATGGGGATGGATGCTGTAGGAAGCATTGAATGCCTTCTGGATACATAATACATTTTCCCGCCAATTCTCAAATAGCCAGGTCTGCAAATAAACTTGCACAATAAGGTCTAGCATTTCTCAAATAGCCAGTCATTACAAAACCTTTTACATCAATAAAGTGAGTGGTTAAAATAATACATTGAGTTTAAATGAGGGTGGTTCATCACTCTGGACTTATGAAACCAATATTATAAGTTTAGTTCATGGATGTCTTATGAAACAAATATTTCGTATCCTAAAAGGTTTTGGTAAGATAATCACATTTATATTTGTGAAACAAACATGTGATGACCCCATATGACCAAAATGAGTTTTGGGTTTGCAACTAAATGATTGGATCGATCATATGGGTTCAAAAAAAGGCTTATCAATCATTTCACAAACCAATTAACCACATCCCTCAGTCTTGTTGGTCAGTAAAGAGTCACCACCTTCATCAAAGTAACAAAACCTCACTAACAACATATTTATTGTACTTGCAACTTGGCCTAATGTTCTTTTTTTGGTTTGTTAACTTTTTAGGACTGGGAATCAAAATAGCGCATAAATTTAACTACATGAATGTAAATAACCGTAAAGAATATGTTCCCGGTAGTCTAAGTTTAGTTGACACTTTCATCTTGTTTTTTCTTATTTATGTGCAGTGCACTATGTATTTTGTGTAACCTAAAGTAATCTAAATGTAACATTATCATTAACTTTGGAAAATTGACGTATCATTAGTAAAAGAAAATGAGGATGGGAAAAGGCGAAAAAGGACCCATTGACTGACTTTCTAGGAGCAGGAACTCATCAATTAAATTTGCAATTAATCAGGTGATGCAAAAACATAAATCCTGTACACCTGATCCATCAATTATGGGACCCCCCCACCTGCCTTAAGAGTTGTTGAAGATATTTATTTTGCCAACTGAGATTATTGTATGTTTGAATAGACTTGCCTGCAATGGGTTTATAATTGTTCAGCGTCGAGCTGCTCGTGGTCGTTGTGGCTCAGTGTCGCTACTGTGTGGTCAGCATGTGCTCAGGTTCCTCGTGATCATGAAGCTGAGCAAACAAATTAAAGCACACATTTTTTTATTTCAAAAAACGGTTAGTAGTAGACTGTTGATAGTGATCATTACGGGGTGGGTTAAAGTTGCGAGAAAGAGTTGGGTGATATGGTTATCGATCTGATGATGAAGCAATGTTAGGCAGTATTCTTAGTGACTCGGATGCTCTTTTAAAGGTAAAAATGTAACTTTCCAATTCATCTACTCATGATATGAAAAGTTTAGGGGGGATTTCACACAGTTCTTACAGAAAAGAATTTAGATTTCTTAAGTGAAATTCAGTTGTTTTCACAAACTCAACTAATGGCGGTTGCATCGTTAGTGTTCCTATATTCGTGATTTCTGTGTGCAAGTCAAAGTATTTAGTTTGAACATCCTATACAATGTACACAAATACACAATGTACAGGTTCAACACATTTTCATACTACTAATATTCATCTACACTCAAAAAGGGGGACAAGTTCTTTATCAATATGAGTAAAGGTACAAGCTTTGTTATGCACAAAAGTACAAACTTTTTAAGGCATAGGGTACCATTAGACGATGAAAGCTGACAATGACATTTCTATTTCAACTTCTGTCATATGCATTATTTTATTCAAGTACCAGAAGTCATGAGAAAATCTGTCTTTCTCACATAACTTTTGAATTTACACTATGTTCTTAAGTTTTTTCTTAAGAGAAAAGTAAAGTAAATGAAAGTAAAGTATAGAATATGAGATGAAAGAAAATGAAACTAACTTACATATTTGTGTTCTCAAGTTGTACAAAATGAAAAGGTAATGAAAGAATTTGATATGCCATATTTACCATAATATCCAAGTAATGTGTGAAGTGACATAGTTGACATTAATAAATAATAAGGGCAATTTGGTAAATTTATGTGGGGACAACTACTTTACTTCACTTTCATCCCACATTTGCGATGAAAGTGAGTTAATACAAAACACATTAAATGATCTCCACTTTACTTCCTTACCTTTCCATTTCACTCCTTTAAAAAATCTTGAGAACACACAAAAAATTGATTTCATCCACTTTCTTTCACTTTCTTCTCTAAAAAATAACTTGAGAACATAGCGTAATGTTAAGCTAAAAACAAATGTTTACATACAACATATTAACTTTGCACACCCAACACCACATATAACAAAAGACATATTCACAACATAAGTTTCTTGTCTACAAATTAACTCCCTCATTTGTTTACAAGATGATCATCTCTCTGTCTATTTTTCTGTTTCCAATCATAAAACGGCCGGTCATTTCAAGATCGTGCATATACAATATTAGTACGATTAACATACATAGATCAAACATCAATGCGGGCATACATGAAATATATAACCACAATTACTGGATCGATAGATAATACACAAGTTGCATGCAATATGATTTGAAGGATACAACCTTAGTTTATACGTTTATCATATTGCTAATACAAAATGAGTTCAAGTTTAGTTTAAAGTTTAAACAGTTAAACCTCATGTGCGATCACATCAGCACTTCCAAGCTGAAGCAGTCATGAGCTCACGGTTCTGAAAGCAAAGCACAAGTGACGTATGCCTCTTTTCGACATAAAACCCCCTGACTTGAGTCCTCTTCACTACACAATCTGCTTGAGCTTCTGAAAAACTGCTTAACACAACAGGTGAATAACCGCCAGCTGTAAAGAGCGTCTTCCAGTGTGGCATTGGCTCTGGACACTTGAGTTTCCCCATCACCATGCTTTCAATCTGAGGCTGCAATAGGAACTTTTCAATCTTATTAGTCGTGTGCAAAGGAACCTTAGCAGCATCAATGGCGTCCAATAAAACTTCATAGTACTCGAGGCCGTTGAGAAGATACTGAGCGAACGATAGATCCATCCTTTCACACCCGCGATCAAGTGACACCACTACCCTCGGTGATAGTTGTTTTATGAAATGCAGAAGTGACGGAATTGCAGATAAATGAGTCAAAGTTGACCATACTGGAAAATTCACTGCCACAGCCTCGTTGTCCGAAACTGAAAACGAATTCGGATCAAAAGAGTCAAAGTTGACAACTTCAAGCTCAAATGAAATACCAATTTCGTGAGCAAATTGTGACAAGTTTTCATGCATTAGCCCGAGTTCGACAGGGTGGTGAGTTGAAGGTGAAGCAAAAGCAGTTATCTTCAATGAACAACCACCGTTAACATTGTTGTTCTTTTTTCTAGGAAGCTCTTGTATAAAAGAAGCCCATTGAGCACCAAACCCGATATCAAAATCAATAATATGAATGTAACTGGAATCACCAACAGCTTCAAGTAATGTTTGATTTGAAGTAAAATTCATAAACTGTATAATTGGTGAAACTTCAGACAGAAGTTTATAAGCACACATCTTAAGCATACCATTCGAAGGTGTCGGGATTGAGTTTGACATACCAAAAGCCATTTGCATCTGCAATGCTTCTTTAAAATAAAAACCGGATCTTTGGATGGGGTTTTTATAGGGTGGTGAGATAGGTGAAGGAAGGTGGTGATTGAGCCGCGCCAATATCCCTTGCGCATGGGAAAAGTTTCCAGATAGCATTAGCTCAGACGCGGCGTATAGCTGGTCACAGATAAGCTGTTTCTGGTGGTGGTTGTGTGACAGTTGAGGGGCAGGTGTTGGTGGTTCTTGTTTCACCATAGCCGCCATCATTGATTTCTGTTGGTGGAGTGACAGATGCTGGTTCTGTTTCTCAAGCAGATACTCATGACTCCGATCGAAAGCAGGGGGCTTTCGAATAACCGGTTGGGGAAGCTGAGGGTTTTGGTCAAATTGGTTGTTATGCACTAGCTGTTTGAGCGTAACAGAAGTATCATCCACATCACTGGATATCCACGGCACCTGAAAACCGCCACAGGAATCAGTTAACAATCGTTCCCAATCATCTAACCCAACACCACCAAACCTTTTACTAGTATGTTGTAGCTCAAAAAGCGCGGGAATGGGCTGCAGCTCGGACCACTCGTCTTTGGGGACGAGATTTGGCATTTCGTGGAGAATGCGGGAGGAGGAAAGGGTGGATGTGGAGGTGGAAGGGCTGGGGCTGCGGCGTGAGTCAAGAACCGAGATTGGTTCATTATTGCTGCTACTGTGGTTTACTAAATGTTTCCAATGTATTGGTGGTTGTGTGAAAGCCGCAACTTCATGTGCTGCCATACCTCTCATCTATCTATCTACTGATTAATCAAACCATAACCTACAATTAGTACAGTCTGGTATCAAAACACTTGCTTAAGATACTACTAGTAATAAAGTTAACAAAGAATATGTTTCAAGAAATCATGGTCAGTCATTTTCTGAAAATTAAATATTAAATGAACATCTTAAAGTTAACAAAAACCAAAACAAATTACAAGTTTCAAGAAAGCTATATGAACATATCTTTTTTTTTTTTTTTTTTTTTTTTTTTTTTTTTTTTTTTTTTGTGGGTTGGGTTAACTTAGTACTAAAACATTAGTTACTGATGATTTTAACAACAAAAAAAAAAAAAAAAAAAAAAAAAAAAAAAAAAAAAAAAAAAAACATATTTAAGAATGAAATTCAAAGTTGGTTCTCTTAGATCTAATTACAGGGAGAAATAAACTAAAAAGCCACCCACAACATGAACATTTAACAAGAAAAAAAAGAAAGACATGTTTTTAAGAAATCTTTGCCTGTCATTGTTTGTGTTTGAGACAGCAATTAAACAAAGTAAAAGCATATGTATAAGTAGCAATAGCAAAGTTTGAAGACTTGATTATGTGCAAATGAAGAAGAAAATAAAAGAGATAAGAAAGTTAACCTTTTTTTTTTATATATTTATTTAAGTATCATCAAATGACCTCCATCTCCATGGCCTTCTTCTCAGGTAAGTTAATTACTGTGGTGGTTTTTGGGGGTGAAACTGAAATGTCTTGTTGGAACAAGGACACTACTTACTACTTGCTTCATAAAAATATAAAAAGTGAATTATTTTACCCTCAGGTCTCTCTCACTCCTTGTAAATATCGAATCCCTCCCAATGTTTCTTACTTTATCCTCTAAAAATAAATATGGACTACTTACTAATCTTCATACACCAATAATTTAGACACACTCATTTTCATTCATTCTAACTAACTACACTAGTATTCATGTAGAAATTTTGAATCTTCTTGATTTCCATGGTCAAAAGTACAATGTGAATCACAAGTTAGGAACCCATTTTTTAAAGAGATAAATAGACGAGGTTTTAGTGATAACGATTACTTGACTAAAATTGTACGCTGCTTAATCAAGGTGTTTCTGTGATCGGTTTCGACCGTTTAGGATTGAATATTAAATTTATTGTGAAAAGATCTCAAGTGTTTTACAAATGATTTTAGACTAAAATTAAAAATGTCCAAATCATAATAAGTATTGCTAAATTTAAACACTGTCCATCGCAAATGATTTTTAAAAGAACTTGACCGAAATGTTGAGTTCCTTGCTTGAAACAAAAATTCGACATAATTCATTTCGGCTGTAATTTAGGTCTAACCATATTCGAACTTCTAACATATGCATTCATACTTTCCAAAAAGCTAAGCAAATGGGGTTCTTCTAAGTACTTAACTAGATAGGAGTATAGGACAATAATATTGGCTATGATGCTAACAAATGTAGAATCACAATCAAGTGAGTTTAAAAGTAAAAGTTGAATATGTAAAAAGTAAAATTTTGAGGGACTATATTTAGAACTCACACTCAATCACCTCTTTTTGTGATAGAGTAGAGAAAAGTGGGTGGGGGCCAGGGCCAGTCACTGTGCTGTCAACATTATGGGACGTGTATTACACGCTAGTTAATAAGCGCGTTGGTCACTGCAAAGTCTTGAAGTGAAAGGACGGCGGCACGACAAAACTCCGTTACCTATTTTTCCTGTTTTTTAATTATTTAATAATAAAAAACCTACGGCGGTAAAAAGTTTTGGGTAGTAAAAAACTGATGACTTTTTTCCTGTCGTTATTAAAAAAGCTAAACCGGTCTACACACTTTGTAGCTCATTTGTTTTTACTTCCCAAGGGTCTTTTCTTCATATCACTTAAAAGTTAACAATATTTCAAGCAACTTTGCTTTTTTTTATTAAAAAACTAATTTACTTAGATCCGACTCTAAAACCAATGCTTTCTAAAGATTTGTACAGGTACTTTTACGTGGTCTTTATGAGGTATTTTAATTGTCCAAGATTATTTATTCTTATAGAAGGTAACATATGAGATTGTTCAAGATTAAGGTAGGTTTAGTTTTTTTTTGAACATCAAGGTAGGTTTAGTTTGCTCGAGTGAATATGATTGGTTTCTAAATATCGGGTATACAACTAGTGAAAAGAAGACAAATAGCCAAAAATAAATTAAAAAAAAAAAAAAAAAAAAAAAATTGTAGTGAAGATACAGAGTTGCTAAGGCCCGGTGAAATGTTCACTAAACCCCTTTCACCACATTCTTATGGTTTTATAGTTATCTTCAGGGTCGTCTCATAAATTTTGAAGACTCTAGGCCGAACCATAAATTAGGCCCTTAAACATGTAGTATTAAGGGTCCGCTTGGTTCAAAGTGGGAAAAGGGAAAGGGAAAGGAATGCAAAGAAATAAGTGAGGTGAGTAATCAATACCTTACCCCCCAATTTACTCTATAATGGTTGATTACCCACTACGGGGTAATCAATACCTTACCCTTCCCTAACCAAACACCATTATTTGAAAGTTGTGGGCCCTTTTCAATTCTTTACCCATTCCCCACCCCTCCTTTACCCCCACCAAGCACCCCCTAAGTACTTGCAAAATAGTTAATTCGACACTAGAAAACTTGTTATAATCTAAAACGATAAAGCGATAACAAAGTGTTTTTTATCTACTTCCAAATATGTAATAATAATAATACTGATAGTTTCATGTATAACATCCCATATGAGACCAGATTTATTTTTAAAAAATATGTGAATTTTTCTTACTCACAATATCTTAACATATGAATCGATAAATTATATAAAAAATGATAATAAGTAAAAGGGGCAATTTTATATTTTCTCAATAAAAATATCAAAATTCATATTTCTTCAAAAATGGATTGAAAGCACTTCATATTATGCATTATTAATTTGTAAATTAGGTAAATATGACATTTTAAAGTTTATATTGAGTAAATATTTAATTAACTCTAAATAAAAATACATTTTTTACTTTTGTGTGGATAATATATTAAATTATATATTGAAGACTAATGAGGTCGAAGATATTGAGCACTGTTTAGTTAAGTACTCTCGAGTTCTTCTATTTGGAAAAAAGTTTGGAGCTGGTGGAACCTCCTCTCTCTTATGGTGTTCCCATTTTTCCACGATGGGCAATATTAGTACTCAAGGTTGCTCTCGTATTAACAATATTCTTCATGGCGTCTTACAATGTGTAATTTAGGTAGTTTGGAAGTGGATAAATAAAGTAGTAAATGCTAGTCCAGAATATGTGAAAAGTATCAAAGAAGAAGAAATTTTCCCTGCGATACAAAGGATTTCGAAGAACTAAATAAATGACCGCCTCAAGACAAATGTGGCTATCTGGAACACATGGATCTCAAAGCCTTTTAATTTGTATCTTCCAAGTTAGCTTTGACAGTTTCAACAACCCTTTGTTTGCTATTGCCTTCAGCTGGATGTTTCATTGTTCTTTTTGGGGCGTTTGGTTATGTTGTTGTGAGTCTAGGAGTTGTCTAGGATGTTTGGTTCTGTTTCTGTTATGAGCTGGTTTAGGTTTTTTGGTTTTGTGTAATCCTGCGGAGTTTGGTTTTTGTTTTTGAACGATGATCATACTATGTGTTTGTTCACTTGCATGTGTGTGTCTTATCTATATGTGTGTAATTATAAAATTATGCAATAAACATTGTTATTCTTAGATTGACCAAAAAAAGTAAATAAGAATAACCAATTTTTTATGTAATACAAGTTTGTTGGTATAAATTTGACATGCCTAAATATAAACGGTTAGAAACCGAAAAAACTGAAAAACCAAACCGAAACCGATAATAAATCGAAAAAACCGAACCGCCAAAAACCGAACGGTTTCAATTTTAGGTTTTATAAAAACCGAATATTTTGATTTGATTTCAATTTTAACCAAAAACCGACCTAAATCGAATCGTGCACACCACTATTTTCTGTTTTGTTTGGTTCTGACCATGTGGTCTGCACTTTCTTGTTCGTATGCCGCTCTCCTTTTGGGCTTCTCCTTGTACCTTTTTAATACAATTTTCAGCCTTTCGAATGATGAATAAAAAAAAAAAAAGAAAAAAAAAAGTCAATAACTTTTATGTGAATAAGTAGTTTTTCAAGTCATCATCTTAGAAAATTTTGTAAGTTATTAAGAAAAAGTTACTATTAGAAAAAAGGTTATTAAACCGATGGAAGAAAAGGCTATTAAATTTGAGTATTGCTAAAGCTTCTTACAATATTCTTCTACACACATAATAATATTACTCTGTATATTTTTTTCCTACTTATTCTCTTTGTATCAAAGTCATGACACTTATCAAAATCCAGTAGAGGATAAGTAGAAAGATGATCCAATATGGTTCACTATTGTGCCCGGCCTAACATATTGGATTTTTTTTTTTGTTTTTTTTTTTGTTTTTGTTTTTGTTTTTGTTTTGTTAAAGGGTTATCCCAAAAGCAATATCTCATAACACGCACAACAATGTATGTATTTTTTCCCACTCGCATCTTTGAAATAGGGTCGAGTAACATCATCCGAAAATCGAACTGATATATCAACCGAAACAAGGGCGAACCGAACTGAACTGACCTTATTCGGTTTGGTTTTCAGTTTTGTATAATTATTTCGTTTTACTCGGTTCGGTTCAGTTTTGGTTCGGTTCGGGTCAAACCACACTTATTCGGTTCGAAATAGCTAAACCGACGAACCGACCTTATTCAGTTCGGTTTTGATAGCTTTTCTCGGTTCGGTTATCGGTTCACGTTTCGCCCTTATTGGTTTTGGATCAGATCGGGTTTGGCCGGGTTTGACCCATTGCTCAACCCTACTTTGAAACGAGATAAACAACATTTTGAATAGAGCTTTTAATTGTTGAGCTTAACTGACGTCTATACCTAATTATAAAGAGCTTAATACCCTATAGGCCGATCTCACATCAGTTGTTGCCTAGAGAGATGTTGGGTTATAAAATAAACTTGGTCTTACAATGACATAACATGTTTTAAGACCAGTCCTGGTGGTTGCCAAGAAAAAACCGTAAACTTATGAGAAAAGTGGAAAATATTGTGATCATTTGAGGCGGAGCGTTGCATAAAGCTTGAGCATTATAAACAATTTCTGCTCAAAATTTATGAGGTAAAGGGGAAATGGCAAAATGCTATCTGCTCCTTAAATGATGCAACCATTATCAGAAGTGATATGAGCATTATTTCCTTCCATTGTCTATAACGTGGTAGCCAACAAACTTTGGTGGTTTCGATCATGCCATGTCTAGAACTCTCATTGTCTATTAAATGTTTACTTTTAAACTTTGACGAGTTAAGAAGTGTAATTTGTTGTTGGCAAAGCATATATGTATATTGATTGCCACAATTAAATATTTAAATTTAAGCAATATTAGATGCGGTTTTTTTTGCGGTTTATTATTTATTTATTTATTTATTATTATTTTTTTAGTGTGTTACATGCCTTTTACCTTTTAATCAGTTAGAGCATTCGGTAAGGTAACTTTCGGGGTGAGTTAAGTTTTAACGCAACAAAAAAAAAAAAAAAATGGGTGAATTACCTTACCGGGCATGAAAGTCAAAAGAAAGTTAACTTGGTGCGTTAAGCCCTTAACCCACGTTAAGGTGACTTCTTTGCTTAAAAAAAAAAAAAAAAAAAAAAAAAAAAAATCCCACCCCTTCTAATGGTGTTGAAATTGAAAATACTAATTGAGGTGGATGTAAGTTAAGGTGAGTTAAATATAAGTTATGTTACCGGGGTGGAAAATCAAGAGTTAAGGTTAAAAGGTAAAAGCTGATGTGACACTGACATGATAGTGCGTTAAGTTTTAACCCGGGGTGACCTTACCGTGTGCTCTTAAATGAAGTCAAAACTTTTTTTTTTTTATTTATTTTTTCATTTATTATTATTATTATTATTATTTTTTGAGTCAGACGTGATAATTGATAAGACATATGGCCTCTTACGCCATAATAAGAGGTGGACGCTTGTCTTATTATGATGTGTAATATTGTTTTATGATGTGTAATATTGTTTTATTATGATAAGTAATTTATTTAATGGTTTTATTGATTATGTTAAGTGTTTTGTGTTATGATTAAAGAAGTTAGTTATTGATCAAAATGCGATTGAATTTACATATAAATTTTGCAAATGAAAATTATTCAGACTTGTTGTTAATAGTAAGACTACTTATATATAAAATTTGATATTTATGTTTAAAGAAGTTAGTTTATTCAATACTACAAGCATTGGACCCGAAATGTTGTAAGTTGTAACTTTCAACAGAATGGGCTTATTATTTTGAGCCCAAAGAGCACTAATAATAGTTACGGGTCCATAGCCAGCCATAGGTGGCGTGGTTGAAGAAGAAAGCAAAAATTAATTGTTCCTTCCTTCCAGAAGAAGAAGAAAAAAGAAGAAGAAAGAAATATCTTTGGATGGGAATAATAAAGAGCAGCTTATCATTCGTGATCGGGACGGGGTTCGGGATCTACGTTGCTCAAAACTACGACGTTCCAAACATCCACAAGCTTTACAAGACTGGCATCGTTATTGCCAAACACTATGAAGAAAACTATCGAAGAAACCCCAAAAACCACAACAAGGATAAGGATGATGATTTCTAGTCCTTCTTCCTCTTCAGGTTTAATCATTCTTCTTTCTGTTTGTATTTCTTAAATTTCATTTGGGATTTTTTTTTTTCTTTTATATCAGAATTTGAATATCATACAACGCTTGTATACTTTTCTGATGAAGCAAACATATTGTGATGTTTTCACATGAAATTTTCCTCATATTTTGTGCTTTGTCTTGCTGATTTCACTATACATGTACTAGTATTTTACTGTGATATCTGAAATGCTCTATATTCTTTTCTGTTAATAGTGAAACCTCAAGTACTGTATCACTGAAACATAGGCTATGTAAGGAATGATAGGCATCATGTGAATCTCTTTACAAGAGCTTGCAATACATTGACGGTCATGTTACAAAATGGCAATAAGCATATTCCCATTTCTGTGATATCTGTACTTCTGCAGTAGCATCATAAGTCTAATTTTTATCGCAACTGTTATGTTTCCCAAATCTCAACTTATGGATGTGACTACATTGATGAATGCTTACAAGTCCTTAAGAAAGGCCTCTGGATTTGTGAGCATGTGCCAATATGTATATCCAATCAGCCTGGAGATACATGGTTATAGATACTTGATGTCATGGATTAATGATCATGTGAAATTTGTGAAAACACAAGCTTTACTTGATTTGAGTATATGTCCCCATAGTACCTGCCTGTATATACTATATACTAGTACAAAAATGTAAAGGAAACCGACACCTGCACCCTTATAAGTATGTATTGTCTGCAATGTGAACCCCAACTCACACGTTTCATTATCAGATAGGCAACTGCAGAATTTTGTTTAAATTGTTGTTTAGATCATAGTCACATAGTTCGCTCAACATGCCACGAATTCCAATCCAGTTCGTCCGTTCCCAAACAGGGTACGATACCGTACTGGATCGCTCGGGATCGCCATTTGGTACAGGAAAATTAGCGATTTTGACCATTGTTGGTATCTGAATCACAAATTGTTCGATTCGCGTTCCTCTGTTGCCTGATTCACGTTCCAAATTTGGTCTAACAAATGATTTGGTACAGGAAAATTAGCGATTTTGACCATTGTTAGTATCTGATTCACAAATTGTTCGATTCGAGTTCCTCTGTTGCCTGATTCACGTTCCAAATTTGGTCTAACAAATGATTCGGTTTTGAGAGTCCAACATTCCTAACTTTTTCTGTGATTTTTTCTAGAACAGAACTAAATGCTTTATACTTTTATATGCTTTCACGTATTTTTCTCATGTTCTTAACTTATGATTCTGATTATGTTTCTTAAAGCTATTTTATTAACTACTGGTTATGAGGAATACTTAAGTATTGACTATTGGTTAAGTATTGAACTATTTTACCTTTGTTTGCAAAGAACAGACGAAATATATTTATTATTAGGTGCATTGTTCCGATTACATGGTACATCGTTCCGGAGCGATCCCAGATGAACATACCCCCTATCGAACCAAATTTTAGGTACCTAGCGAACCGCGATCCCGATCCGTGATTTCGTACTGGAACGATCCCGTTCCATGTGACTATGGTTTAGATGTTATCCACCTTTCGTGCATAGGATCATGTAAGGTAAGGTTGCCTAATCATTTTCACAGGATTATACATCTCCAATCTTATGATGTCAACTGCTTATTGGAATATGCAGTTCGAAATGTTGATGTTGTCATGTTGATCGAACTTTCTCAACTTAGAATATAGTTTCTGTTTAGCCTACTTGTGCCACCAGAACAAATGAACATATGCACAACTGCACAAGTAGGTGCTTGCATCCATAATCTTGGTGATAGTCGATCCATTTTGCACAAAGAAAGTTGAATTCTATTTGGTTGATTATCCACATGTGCTAATACGTATTGTGGCATAAAACGACGTTTGGTATAAAGACGAAATGGCTAAATTATACCTAACAATAACCGTCAATAGCATCACACATTTATTGTGTGTGATGGGACTGTTCTTCCATGCCATTCCAGTATTATTGTGCCTGATATGGCCAAATCGCGTATCAAGCAACTCATTAATGTGTTATCTTTTGTTTTTGTTATCTGCAAGTGTCAATCTTGTAAAAAACATTTAGATAAAATGAGGGCAACTCCTTCAGTCAAGTACGGGTTTAAACCAGGAAGCTAAAGTACTCCTAATAAACATGATCTAACAACTCAAACAGCAGCAGGAGCATCGTAGAGCTGCATAGGCTTTGTAATCAACAAATGATCTGCAGCTCAGTGGTGCGTGGTGGTTCAAGCCCCGTGGGTTTAGTTTCTGTCGTATCTTATACAGATGGAAATGGTCATGTTTCTGAGTTGCAAATAGTGATGTTAGATGAAAAAAAACAAATGTAAACAAACAATTGACTGCTGTCATCTATTTTCTATCTCCATTTATTTATATGCTTTCACTAAAAGTGATTGATTGATGATGTACACCATTAATCCCCTGATTAACTAACTTTATAAAAGAAGATAATACTGGAAAATGAAAGCATTTGTGCCACCCACGTGTCTTATCGTAAGGGCTTTTGGCCGACCAATAGTGTCAACAAGAATAAAGGAAGGTCTAAAATTAAAAAACAAGAGACAGTTTGAAGTAAATTTCAAGTTTAGTCCTCCCCTGAAGCATCATAATATAACACGACTGCCATTTACAAACAACACAAGACAACACATACCTACGTTTTGTTTTTTTGTTTCATTAAAAAAAAAGGGAGTTTTATTAGTTGAATAAACACACCAGAATTCATTATCTGCAAATAAGGTTAGTTTCTTAAACTGCTTTTTCATTTATATTTTGTTTTTTTGTAGTTGTTGGTTCGATGATTTTGAGGAAACATAGCTGTCCAATATATTTCTAACCTTATTGTTTATATATTTGACATGTAAAAACAATACTAGTACTTGTTTATGGATCATCCATTTTTTTCTTAATTAGGTGAGATGTTTGATAAGAGTTATAGTAATCTATAACTTTGACTTATTCATTATCTATAATCTATATCTATTTGTTTCCTTTTATCATTTTTACTTTATAATAGTAAATTGCAGTGAGTGAGAGATGGCAAAGAGTTTATTCAAGCAAGAGAATGCTCTTGGTATGTCCACATGTTATATGCTAATACATACGTTTATTGCTTTCACCCACTTTTTCTAGTTAAGATTGAATGATCATAGGTTTTAGTTGATGAAATACAGCTAGTAGATTATTTGCAACACTTGTGTTTTAAAGGTTAATCTCACTGGCGCTTGTTTTGCTTTCAGAGAAGAGGCGCGCCGAGGCTGCTAGAATTAGAGATAAATATTCTGATAGGATCCCGGTCAGTCAGTCTACAAACCTCATTTACCGTCAAATTCAACTATTTGACTAGAATTCTTCTTCTTGGTTTGAATTTCAATTAACCTATCTGTTCCTTATTATATAACGTGATCGTCGAGAAAGCAGAAAGAAGCGATGTTCCCAATATCGATAAGAAAAAGTATGTAACATACTATCTTTTCCTTCCTTTGTAACTTCTGCATAATTTAGTTTGCTCTGTTCCACACTAGTTTTTCTGTTTTTGTTTGTCACTTTTGGTACTTTTTGGATTATAAAGTGACAAGAATGTGTTTTACTTTACTTCATTTGCTCGTTTATTTTGTTACTTTTCCCCTAAAAAGTAATACTGTAAAATTTATAAGGTTTGAGTAGAAAATGTTTTGCTTAACAAAAGTAATATGGAAACGTCTGCTTCCATTTGAAAAGATACGTGTTGTGTTGTAAAAGTGAACCATCTTGTCTATAGTATATAACAAATGCACGGCATGTCACAAGTTAACCATTCTTTCTGAACAAATCCAAATTGTGCGAAATTTGAATATTGGAATTTTGCAAAAGTGATATCAGCAAACCAGATGCTCACTTTTGGAATAACTAATATTAGCTACAAAATGTGGCTTTAATACGATAATCGTAATATCGTAGTTCAATTGAGTGAGGTACTTGTATTTTGATGTGGTTGGGTAAGTGAGCTGATTATGGAAACGTGCAGGTACCTTGTACCAGCTGAGTTAACAGTTGGTCAATTTGTGTATGTAATTCGTAAAAGGATCAACCTAAGTGCAGAGAAGGCTATATTCATATTTGTTGATAACGCCTTGCCTCCAACAGGTAACACTCTACACTTCCATTCGTGTTGATTCTATTTTATAGGTGCATTCTGTATTTCTGTGATTCTTGGTACGTCATAGGGATATACCGGTATAATGACTAAAATGGGGTAACCCAGTGTTCTAAGAATCAACAGGACATTTGAAGATATTTTTAATGTTATAACATCTATAGTCCTACATACCAACAAATAGACATACATATTTGACTTTTTAAAGTCAAATATATCACTCTCTGCCGGCTTAATAATAGCAATATGAAACTAGAAGTGAGCTCATGTTCCTGAAGCTTTAACGAGTAGAAGCTGAAATTTTGGTGATCCAATGATGAAGAAACTACGAATATTTCTCTCAAAGATGAAGAATAATTTGAATAAACTTAAGGAACTGCATTACTGCACATTCTAATGTGATGTACAGTATTTGCTCATGTCCTTCTTATAACTAGCTATTTTCTCTGTCATTTCTATTTCTTTGGATAATTCAAGCATGAAATAGATACTCTCGGATTTATAAACCTCATTAACTGTTATGAAAATGACACACATTTAAAGTATTTTTGTTTTTCATATAGAAGTTAGTTAACTGATCCAAAAGTCGTTGTCAAATTGAGGTTAACCACATAATGATGTTAGGTGTGGATTTGGCTTTTAGGCTGATTCATACTTTAGGTTTCTTAAAGTTTTTTGGCAGCCAAATGTGGAAATCTGTAATAATAAGATGTTAAACGAAGAAAGAGTGTTTTGATGAACCTGTTTTGTTTTGTTTGTCGTTTGTAGGGGCAATCATGTCCGCGATATATGAAGAGAAGAAAGATGAAGATGGTTTCCTTTACGTTACATACAGTGGAGAAAACACTTTCGGAGACCAGTAGCCTTTTTTCACAGGACTTCTGACGCCAAATCATAACTGCATATGGCTTGCGCCTTTCATCAAAAAGTTTCTCTGAGACATTTCAAATGTTTGTATATAAACTAAACCCAAAACACATGGTCCTGTTTAATCTTTGTTAATAATCATATGCTCTCTCTGTACTGCTGTTAAACTGGGTTCAATTGAAAGATTTTGATCCCAGAATTCTGCATATGCTTATGAATTTTTGAGAAATTGTGAAAGAGGGAAAATTAGTTATTATTCATTGAAATGAAATGGTACAATGAGTAAGGTATTAATACTACAACAGCATTGACTAAGTAGTCTGACTTTGACTATAAAAGTCAACTATACTAAGCTATTTAGTATTACAAGCTATTACAATCTAATAGAAATTTACAATGATGAAGATAGTTTGTTGAGAGGACAGTGTTGATCACACTAGACTTGTTGACTTGATCTTTAGCTTCATTACCCCCTGCAAGTTGGCAGTGTGTATGGATCACACATGCCATACTTGGAAATACAATGATGAAAAGGTGATCTGCTGAGACCTTTGGTGAGACCATCAACTACCTGGTGATGAGATGAAACAAAGGTGGGAAGGATTGTACCATTCTTGATCTTCTCTCTCACAAAGTGACAGTCAATCTCTATATGTTTTGTTCTTGCATGCAATAGGATTAGAAGCTAATGCAATAGCGGACTGATTATCACAATAAATGGGAATTGGTTTTGTTATTTGAATCTTCAAATCTTTGAGAAGATTGAGAAGCCATGTGATCTCACAAGTGCAGTCTGCCAAAGCTCTATATTCAGCTTCGTGGATGACCTTGAAACCACTGATTGCTTTTTAGACTGCCAAGATATAAGATTGGATCCAAGGAAGATGCAAAAACCAGTAACAGATCTTCTTGTAGTGGAGCAGTTGGCCCAATCACTATCACAATATGCCTGAAGTTGAAGGTTTGGAACATTAGAGATAAAGAGACCTTGTCTTGGACAGAGTTTGATGTACCTCAAGACCTTGATAAGAGCCTTCCAATGTGGAGTTCTTGGATTGTGACTAAATTGGCTTAGACCATGTGCAGCATAAGAAAGATCTGGTCTTGTTATTGTGAGGTAGAGAAGTTTAACCACAATAGCTCTGTATAAAGAAGGATCATCTAAGAGTTCTCCAATAGTCATTTAACTTGACTATGGGATCAATAGGAATATGAGATGGTTTGAGATCTAGAACTTGAGCACTGTGAAGTAATTCCAAAGCATATTTCCTTTGTGACATTGTAATGCCCTGTTTGTTTCTTAAAAACTCAATTCCTAGGTAATAGTTAAGATGCCCCAAATCCTTGATGCTAAATGTAATATCCAGTTGTTGCTTGTAATGATTGATGAGAGAAAGATTATTTCCAGTTAAAAGGATGTCATCCACATAAATCACTAGAGCAAGAAAATCACTTCCTTCGTTGTAGGTAAACAAGGATGTATCAGCATAACTTTGAATGAAACCATGATTAAGGAGAAAGGAGGTTAGTTTAGAGAACCATTGTCTGTTGGCTTGCTTTAAGCCATAGAGAGACTTTTGAAGCTTACAGACTAGATTTGGAAGTGTGGTATTGGGTTTGTAGCCTTGTGGAAGAACCATGTACACTTATTCATGGAGATCTCCATGTAAGAATGCATTGTTGACATCCAATTGTGCAATATGCCAGTTTTGATGAACAACAACAACCAATAGAGTCCTGATTGTCACCATCTTTGCAACTGGTGCAAAAGTTTCTGTATAATCTGTTCCTTGTTGTGTAAAACCCTTGGCCACCAGTCTAGCTTTGAATTTCTCAACTGTTCCATGTGAGTGAAGTTTGATTTTGAAAACCCATTTGCACCCTATTGCTCTTTTGTCTTCAGGAAGAGTGGTCACAACCCATGTCTTGTTCTGGTGCAGAGCATGAAGTTCCTTGTTCATTGCCTCTCTCCATCTTGGATCTTTAGAAGCCTGGGTAAATGATTTGGGTTCTACTGTGCTATTGATGTTGTGAATTAAGTGTCTATGTGTTTTGATTTTAATGTATTGATAATTAATATATTTAGAGTGATGAAATTTAATGAATGATTGAGTTGTGTGTCTGGTTTTGGGTAAGTTTAGGTGAAAATCATTGAGTTTGGTTGGAAGATGGGATGTTTTGGTGGATCTCCTGATAGGTGGTGGAGGAGGTGGTGGGAGTGGTGGTGATGTTGAATGGGTAGGTTGAGAAATAGGAGAAGAGTGAGTAGAAGGTGGATCAGAAGTAGGAGAGTGAATGGTGTTAGTGTTGGTAATAGGATCAGTGCACAAGGGTGGTGGTGTAGGTGAAGGTTCAACTACTGGTGTTGAACTGTGTAAAGAATTTGATGTTGCAGGTGATGAGGTGAAGATTGGTGGTGTGGTAGAGGGTTCAGATGTTGGAAATGAATGGTGAATAAAATCAGATCGTGTAGCTGTTGGTGAGGTTGATGGTGAAGTTGTGGATGGTTTATTGATAAATGGAAAAACTGGTTCATTAAATCTAACATGTCTACTGACAAAGGTTTTCTGAGTGGTGATATCATAAAGCAAGTAACCTTTTTGAGTTGTTGGGTAGCCTATGAAGACACATGATTTGGCTCTTGGTTCAAATTTGTCTTGTGGGTGTTGGTAAGCAAGTGCTTGACATCCAAAAACCCTCAAATGGTCAAGTGGTGGTGGTGTGTGATACAACAGTTCATAGGGACTCTTATGGTTCAATGGTTTACATGGTAATCTGTTGATACGGCATGTTGCTGTTATTAGACAATAGCCCCACAGATGGATAGGTAAATTAGCTTGGAATCTCATTGCTCAGGCCATTAATAAGTGTTTATGTTTTCTTTCAACCCTTGAGTTTTGTTGTGGTGTATGGGGACATGAGGTTTGATGAATGATGCCATGAGTTTGAAAGAAGGTTTTTAGACTTTGATTGATGAATTCTGAACCATTGTCACTTCTTATTATTTTTATGGATGTATTAAAATGATTTTGTACAAATGCATGAAACATCTTAATGTTAGATGTTGTGTGATCTATGGATGGTAAAAGGCAAGTCCAGGTGGCTCTTGAATAATCATCCACTTTGGTTAAAAAGTATTTGCATTTATTCACAGTTGAACATTTGTAAGGACCCCATAGGTCTCCATGAACTAGTTCAAACATAGAAGCAGCATGAAAAACACTATTTGAAAAAGACAAGGCATGTTGTTTTGCCATAGAACATATATCACAAATGAGAGAAGTACATTGTTTTGAGACTGAGATGTTTTGAATTTGTTGAAGTACAGAGTGTGATGGGTGACCAAGTCTTGAATGCACAAAGCAATGTTGTTGTTGTTGACAGAGAGAATGGTTGCTGAGGGAGCCTGAGGTTCTTGCTTGATGATATAGAGACCATTATAGAGGCTGCCATGTGTAATCCTCTTGTGATGGTCCTGGAACTAACATGAGAATGGAGTGAAAAGGATGGAAAGAGGTATGTGTGTGCCTAGCTTGCTTACTGATAATAAATTGTATGAAAATGAAGGTATGTAAAGAACATCATGTAAGGTTATTGCAGGGTTAATATACACTGATCCTACCTGTGTTACTTGTGTGTTTTGTCCATTAGGTAAAGGTGACAAATATGGGTTGTGTGCATAATTGAATGTTGTGCATGAGTGTAAGGGAAATGCATACATGGTCAGTAGCACCACTATCAACTACCCAGAGAGTCTTTTGATCAATCAAGACAGAAGCAATAATCTTGTACTTTCTAGCAGTTATATGAGAAGCAACAAGCTTATATGTTCTAGTGGTAATACTGGCTACATGTTTAGGTGTACCTTCTGAGTTGTGAGAAAAGTCAGGAGAAGAATCTTTGTTGTTCTGCATCATGAGCATCATCTGATTAAGCTGATTTTGTAGTTGATCCATCCTTGCATTCATTGCTGCATCAGCTTGATGAGTTGCTCCATTTGTTGAACCTGCATTTGTTCCTTGTGCCATTGTTAAATTGACTGTTCTGTGGTTTTTATTATTCTGCCTGTGGGGATTGTTAGGTGGCTGATATTTTCCATGAAGTGGATGACCAGGTGGATATCCTACCAACTGATAACATTCTTCCTTTGTGTGGCCTTCCTTATGACAATTACCACAAAATACTCCTTTCTTAAAAGCACTTCTCCTAACTGTATTTTTATTACTGTTTGAGTTTCTCATTAATGATTCTCCTTGTGAGTAATTTCTCCCAGACCTAGTGTAGTTGTTGTATGAACTTCTAGACTTATTGGATTGGGCTGAAAGTGCTGTTGCAGTAGGTATCACGTTATTATGAACTTCTCTCTGTTTCTCCTCTTGTCTTATCATACTATAGGCTTTAGAAACACTAGGCATAGGATTCATAAGCAGAATTTGGCCTCTAATGTTAGCATAACATTCATCTAATCCCATTAAAAATTGAATGAGTCTCTTCCTTTGGTCCCTTTCTCCATTGATTCTACCATTTTCACAGTTGCAAACACAAACACATAGATAAGGGGCTTCCAAAGAATCATATTCATCCCACAATCCTTTCAATTTCTGATAATAGACCTCAATACTAGTATCGTTTTGCTTCAATTGAACTAGATCATTTGTGAGTTGATATATTATGTGTCCATCGAATTGTGAGTAATGTTCTTGCAACTCATGCCACAAATCAAAAGCAGTATGAACAAAATTCAGTGAATTACTTATCTGTTCAGAGATTGTGTTGAGCATCCAGGAAATGATCATATCATTTGTCCTTTCCCACAAAGGCCTGATAATTGAGTCTACACTTGGCTCTTTAAACTCACCATTAACAATTTTCATCTTATTCTTGGCATTTAGGGCTATCATCATAGATCTTTTCCATGATCCATAGTTGTCTGAACCTGTTAGCTTCTTTGATATCAGAATCAATCCAGGATGATCTTGTGGATGCAAGTACATGGGTGATATGGTGAATTGATGTCGTTATCAGGTAATGAAGCTGGTGGTGTTGTGTTTTGATTATTGGTGGTCATGATGATTAGATGATCAGAAAATTGAATTGAATGATCAGCTTTTGACTGTAAGATGATGATAATGGTGATTCTTGATTGTGTGATTGGTTCTGATGATGGATTGTGATTATTTGATAAAAATTGAGGCGGAATTATGGTGGATTTTGGTTGTTGAGTGACAGTTATGGTTGTCGGAGTTTGTTGGATGGTGGAAGTTAGTTAGGAGCCACTGGAGATGGTGATGGCTCTAATACCATTTTGAGAAATTGTGAAAGAGGGAAAATTAGTTATTATTCATTGAAATGAAATGGTACAATGAGTAAGGTATTTATACTACAACAACATTGACTAACTAGTTTGACTTTGACTATAAAAGTCAACTATACTAAGCTATTTACTATTACAAGCTATTACAATCTAATAGACATTTACAATGATGAAGATAGTTTGTTGAGAGGACTATGTTGATCACACTAAACTTGTTGACTTGATCTTTAGCGCCATTATGAATCCGATAGTTGCTCAAGTGACTGTCTTTGGTCTTACATTACAAGAATACATGTACATCATTTACAATTTGAATTTCATTTTTTAACACCGAAAGTAAAACATAGAATGATAAGTTACATTAGTATTGAAAGTGTTAATAGGTTACTGTAATAGCATCATAAGCGCCACACACAACAAAACCTGACGCAATGTGACAACGAACTTGACGCGTTGTGATATGTTATAACACTATACAGTGATGAATATGAGACACGGGTAATCCTTTATATATATATATATATATATATATATATATATATATATATATATATAAATAAAAAAAAAAAAAAAACAAAAAACTTTAGTTGTAACCACCTCTCCTCGGATAAAAGACATTATGTATAAAGAGCCAGCCAGAAGAAAATGTTGCATCAATTAGGTCTGCAAGAACTTTATTTGAACCTACGAATTTGAATCCACGCGTGAGGATTAGCCTTACATCCAGCCTTGCAACTCGAACTACTTATAATTAACGAAACAAGAGATGTTACCGGTACGAAATCTAGAGATATAATTAGCTTTTCATGCATCAAGAAGACTACAAAGGTCATTTAAGCTTAGAGCATTGGGTGTAGGCTCGCCGTTCCTACTCACTACACCATCCTCGCCTCACCGTTGTTCCCCGTTGAAGACCTCCTCGTCTGTACGAAGAGGAGGAACATCTGACAATTACGTTTTTTTTTTTTTTTTTTTTTTTTATTATTATTATTATTTTTTTTCCCCTATATTTGTGTTTGTGTGTTTTGTTTTTTCAGATCTAGAGTGTGTGTGTTTTGGAGAAGAAGATAGATACGGTTGGTGTTTTTTTTTTTTTTAAGAAATTCGGTACATAAAAAAATAAGAGATAACGTGTGTGTGTGTGTGTGTGTATATATATATATATATATATATATATATATTTTCAAAGTTTTTTTTTTTTTTTTTTTTTTTTTTTTTTTTTTTTTTTTTTTTTTTTGACGAAATAAACTTAATGTGTTATGTTATTTTTAATTATTAGTGAAATGAATTTATTTTATTTAATGAAATTAATAAAAAATAAAATTGTAAGTGGTGGAGCCCGAATGAAGAAGTTGAGGTTTGTTGTTTGGTGAGGAAGGGGTTAGTTGTGAAGAGGTGTTGGGTGATGTGGCACACGTGAGGCCCGAATGAAGAGCTTGAGCTCTCCATCTACACCTAGTGCTCTTATATATATATATATACGATTTGCTTTTTTAGAGCATCTACTATGAAATGTTCAAGAATAGGTTTATACAGTTGTTAAAAACGTTTATGGTTTCATTTCAACCATAGTGGATTTTTACTTGATGTCTATGTGGCATGCAAAATTACTTAAAACTTAGACCTCATCATAATATCAAGATATTAAATGCATGTATTATGTGAAACAATTACAAAGCTTTAAAATGTTTGTAACATAGTAGAGATATGTTTATTAGCACAAAAGGTTTATAAAATATTGACGTGACATGTAATATTAAATTTTCAAAGCTTTAAAAAAATTAACCATAGTGGATTAGTAGTAGTTTACCATAGTTTTCTAATTTATGTAAAAGTCATTATTGACATTAACACCATCTCTTTATTTCTTTTTCATGTTAGATAATAATATTGCAAATTAAATGTAGTTTTATTACTAGAAACAAGACTTTTAATTTCTTTGGGAGGACAAAACTTTCAAATTTTGGTTACACAGTATTAGAAAACGTAAAGAATGATAGCCAAGTTTTGAGAAGCAAACCCAAAAAGTTAAAAAAAAATAATGATATGATAAGATATGAGTAATATATTTATATTTGGACGTGGGTAGCTATTATTTCCATGGAATTCGGTGAAGAATATTGGGATGCTCATTAAGACTCACTTTCATTGTGTTTTAGTACAATGAGCTACCCATGGTTTCGAAACCCTTTAAAGTCATGCATAACATTCTTTACATTAAACTAGTGGTAACATCGACGGAACCAATACTAAAAAGAACCCGTCATATTTATAAAAAAATTGAACAACATTATTTCAAACACTTTTCTTTTAACCAGGTGCATTAAAAAAAAAAAAAAAAAAAAAAAAAAAACGGATCTTTTACAAGAATTAGCTCAACGTCGCAAAAATTATAGGTGTCGTGAGACCCACCCTAGTCCCGTCACTGGTTGAAGTTACTTTTTATTTATTTGATACAACGTGCTTAGCTTCTTTTTTTGATGTATTAAAATTTTTTAGCACCAATATGTACGTAGTGACAATTGCAATATCTAAAGTACGTGCGTGGTACGTGGTTTTGAATTGAATATTTGAATGGATGTTGAATATTTTGTCAATATATAGGTTGAAAAGTGAAATTTCATACCAGGAAGCTTCTTTTATAATCAAAGTAGGATATTAGTTAAGTTGAATAAAATATCGATCCTTTGACATGCAAAAACTTGAAGAAAAAGTTAGTTTAATTTGGTCGTTGCTTCTGCATCTATAAATACGAACCTCTTCATATCAAATAAATATCGCATTCCTTTTCATATCTTTTATAATTAACATTTCTTTTGTCTAGACAATTTTTAATTATGCAGAAAAGTGCATCATCTTTGGCTCTTGGTCCTGGTGGATTAGACATTGCTCAATCCTTCTTTAAGCCAATCCATGGTGCATCACAACCATCAGCCACAAGCCGCAACACCAAAATATCGGTCATCGGTGTTGGAAACGTTGGCATGGCCATTGCCCAGACCATCCTCACCCAAGACCTTGCTGATGAGATTGCACTCGTGGACGTTAATGCAGACAAGCTCCGTGGTGAGATGCTCGACCTCCAGCATGCGGCTGCATTCCTTCCACGTACCACTATCTCTGCCTCGGTTGACTACTCAAGTACTGTTGGATCTGATCTTGTGATCGTAACTGCTGGGGCTCGCCAGATACCTGGGGAGTCTAGGCTTAATTTGGTGCAAAGGAACTTGGCTTTGTTTTCCAAGATTATTCCGCCTTTGTCTGCTGCTTCACCTGAGACTATTTTACTCATCGTGTCGAATCCAGTGGATGTTTTGACTTATGTTGCTTGGAAATTATCCGGGCTTCCTGCTAATCGGGTTATTGGGTCCGGTACCAATTTGGATTCTTCAAGGTTTCGGTTTCTCATTGCTGATCATCTTGATGTCAATGCTCAAGATGTCCAGGTTAGTTCTACAAGTCATGCAACCATTTTTCATTTTCATGTAAAAACATTTATGACCAATTTTGGATATAAACATTAACTGTAAAAATTATGTTTTGCAAATACTTTTACACAATTGACTTATTGGTAGCAAATATATGCAAAGAAACTTTTTATATATTGATCGATTTGTTTTGCTAGCTTGTTTTTGTATGTGACGTTTTCATTTGCATGTTGAAGGCATATATCATGGGAGAGCATGGAGATTCATCGGTAGCACTATGGTCAAGCATAAGCGTAGGTGGAGTGCCAATACTCAGCTTCTTAGAGCGGCAACAAATTGCTTACGAGAAGCAAACACTCGAAAAGATCCACAAAGAAGTTGTTCAAGGCGCACACGAAGTTATTGGGTTGAAGGGTTATACGTCATGGGCCATTGGTTACTCCGTGGCTAACTTAGCTCGTACTATATTGAGAGACCAACATAAGGTACACCCTGTTTCGGTGTTAGCCAAAGGGTTGTATGGTATTGATGGCGGCGATGTGTTTATTAGCTTGCCGACACAATTAGGGAGAAATGGAGTGTTGGGCGTGACAAATCTGCATCTTAGTGAAGAGGAGTCTCAACAACTTCAAAAATCGGCTAATACCATTCTGGAGGTGCAAAGCCAATTGGGCCTTTAAACTTGATTATATATCGATCATATCTTATGTTTATTCAATGTTTATTTAGTGCAAATCAAATAATAAGTGTTCAGACATATTGGAACAACTTACTTTATACTCCGTATTATTCGTATGTAATGTTTTGTATTTTGTGTTATGTATTCGAACTACACAAGAATTTATAACACTATTAATAACATGTCACCATAATTTATGTAATACCTTTTCATGGGTTTTAGCCTGATAGAATTTTCAATATTTGATCACTAAGATATATTCAACAATTATTTTGTATAGATTCAAGACGTACTATTTGATTCATTCTTAAAGTTTTACTTCTAGAATTGTTAACAGCAGGGACGGAGCCAGGGGTTCCTGCGGGTATGGATTTTTTCAATGCAGTGTTAATTTTTGAAAAAAAATATCGATTTTTCTTAAAATCATCTTAAATGCACCAGGTCATCGAAATATGTTTCTAGAATTAGTGTTCAATTTTTTGTATGCACCCGGTCATATTTAGTCCTGGTTCGTTCCTGGTTAACAGAAAAATCATTTCCGTTATGAAAAAAAATCACAAAACTAGTAAAGTTTTGTAAAGAGAATGATATTGGTAAGTTCTATATATCATGTTGTTTTATGGGTTACTAGTATAAGGCCTATTTACAAGCCAGTATAAGTCTTCAAAGTTCAAATGCATGTGGCTGCTGTGAGGCCCATATGACAATGGACCAAAGCCCATAGTGGCATAGCCAAAACTGTTTCTCATATTTTTTTCGGTAAAACACATTGTTCATTTGTAACCCGTAATCAAAGGTACCTTATTATCAGTTGATATATACCCCCTTCAGCCCATAATAAGTGTCCAATCATTAGTATATATACAATTTATCGTTTAATACGTTGTCGTTTCACGTTAAACGACGTCACTCCAAATGGTGGGCTTCCCCTTTCTTTTGGTCTGCTACCTGTCATCTTTGGCCCATTGTTTAATACGTTGTATAAAAGATCAAATCTTGGGTTCAGATTTTCTTTAAATTTTGGATTTTTTTTATTTGTCTTTTATTTGTTTGGTTTAGTGCTGAACGGGTTCAAGCTCAATTGGGGAATATTCAGGAAGAGCCTACGCATTTGGCTACTATTCGTATAATGTTACGTTTGGTTCTATAACCCCAAGTACATATTTTTATCTTGTATACAATAATGGTTGAATTCATAATGTGAATCTGTTTTGTTGTTTTGCAAGCCAATCGGATATTACATGTAGCAGAAATCCTATTCTAGAATAGCCGAAAGCGATTCTGATGGTGTCTCCCAGCAAGAGTTGTAGAAAACACGTATCCACGGTATCCAATTTACCGCGTTTATGCTTGACGACTACAACATTATGCTTCATTTTCTTATTTAATAAATTGTATATTAATTCAATTACTTTCGTTACGTTTTTTTCAATAAGAAACGTAATTACAAACAATAGCTATGTTTTTTTCAAGAAGAAACGTCGAGACCGACCGAATTGTTGCATCGTCTTTGTCTGCCAATTCTCCAACTGGCCGGTACAAATACAAATACCATCCCTACTCCCCGATAACTTTCATAAAAATATCAAAACACATATACCACAACAAAAAAAACTGCCCTGCCAACTTCAATGCCCCGCCGCAACGCGGCGGACCGGTGCCCCACTCGTTCTTATATAAACTACATTAGTTCTGTTGCTTTTATGTTAATTTATTTATAAAAAAATATAGTTTGTAGGATCAGTGCTGGAAATTACGCACAAACTGTTGTGAGGAACAAATAACATATAACACCATCCATCCAACCTGTCCATTTTGTCACATTTACGTAAACTGGTCTAGCTTGTATGTTTAAGACATCGGGTCTGGTGGGAGTGGTGGCCGGTTAAAGACCGTTATATTTCCAGATGAATAATTTTTACTCCCTAGTCCCTAGTATATTGGCTAACACTTCATCAGTAGTGTGTGCAGTTACTTTGTGAAGACAAAATTATGCCAAACACGCATAGTTTGTTTTGCTCTTTTAATTTTAGCAGACCATGCACATGGTTATACATATCTTCTTCGTTAGCTTGGCGTGAAGATTGGCCATTTTTGGAATTTTCATCTTTGGAGGGTTGTATTTGTTTGCTCTCATATTTCATACTTGTCTCATCTTTTCAGGTTTGCTGTACGTCTTATCTAATGGTGGCTTTTAATTGACAACACACTCATTCACTTCGCTGTTGTGAACCCAATTATTTGCTGCTTTATTGTAGTCGTATATCTTTTTACGTACTAAGTTTCGATCCTTAACATCAAAAGCTCTTTTGTGGTACAAACAGTTTATTAGATCCATAGAATCTGAATCTCTTTAATATGTTTTCATGAGCTAATTAAATTGTTTCAGTTTTATGTGCTGGAAATGAATTTTTTTAGTCGGTTAAGTTAAGAATGTACCATTGAGGCAAATGGTGAATAGCTAGCTCCATGCTATCTTTAATCAGCACAATAGCTAGTAGAACTTTTTCTATATGTTATCATTAATAATTCTTAGCCTAGCTATTTATCTTCAAGTGGGAAAAAATGTATGTCATCTTGATCTGTTCGTTTAATCACTTGGGCTAGCGGAAGTACCATTTGTAAATAATTTCTTAATGTGGCGCAAGCTATATGCATGCTTGCATCAATGGTAGCTGTTTTTAGACGTCTTATGCAGCCCGTTCGAGCACATGGTAAATAGATTTAAATTTAGCTGGTCTAACGCTAGTTCACGAGTGTTAGAGCTCACCATTTTAGTCGTGACTTATTCGGATGGTGTTTGCTTTTGTTCACATATATAGTGGAATGACTGGTAGCAAACTTCAAAAATAGTAGATGTTACTCTCCAAATGTTGGGCTAAAAAAAGTTCACAAGAAAACATGCCAGTAATCATGGGTCTATTCCTAACAAAATAATCAATGGGTACTACTGCACATGAGCTAGTGTCCGACGTTAATTTGGTTAAATGGTTTTCAAGATTACAATTTAGATAAGAGATGGGGCCTCAATCATTCTTAGCATTATGATCGATCATCGGGTCGAAATGGGAGATGTGCAATCGTTCTTGTGAAACACAAATCAATTAAAGCAACTAATAACATATGTTAAGCTATAATACAACTTAGAGTATGGAGAATATCTATATATCATTCCCGTATAATGTGGGTCTCTCATCTTAACTAAACACTTATAATCATTACCACTATCATTCTCTCATTCCCATAGGAGGATACCAAACGCACCCTTAACCTCGAAGGTTACACATGCAAGTTGATGCTATGATATACTCCCTCCGTCTCAAAAAACACACAGTTTAAGAAAAATACATTTATTACAACTTTTTCTTTCTTACGTTTTAAGAGAATGACAATTTGCCCTTAGGTAATTAATTAAAGTCTTTTTCAAGGTATGTAATAATAATTTTAAACAAGGGTAAAATAGTAAACTTGGTTAAACTTCCCTATCTATTTTTAGTAGTGAACAATTAAATTTAGACATTTCAAAAAGGAAACGTGGACAATAAAATTGGGACGGAGGAAGTGTATAATCTATTTTTTGATTTTTACCAGATTCTATCAACGGTATTCTACCAAAATGCTATGCACCATAAGCTCTGATTTCCTGACTGAGGACCACTTCAAAATTTTCCCTCATCCGGAAAACAGATTTTGTGGGTTCTATCGCACCTTGCATATTTTGTTCTTTGTGGACCTTGTATCAATCTATACTGCTTATAATCTTGTAGATTAATTTTACAACAATTGCGATGATTTTTTACTACAAAAGCTTACCAAAACGATTGTATAGTAGCCTAGTAGGAGATTATTATCATTCTTAAGTACTTAGGTGATTTTTAACCATTTGACCTTGTCATATCTTTTAGTTTTTGCGTTATTTGTTAGGTATGCAATTAAACTTGATTAATTAGTATACTTAACATAAGAAAAAGTAGAATAGTTTCACTCTTGTGTTGTCACTAGAATTCAAGATAGGAGTCGAAATTGCATGCATGTGACCTTTGCCAAGTCATGATTTGCAATTTGCAGCCAGACATCTTTATCCTTGCTTGCACAACGCTCCTCATTCGTCCCCTTCCTACAGCTAGCTAGATCATTGTCATAGAGTACATATTTATTATCATTTTTATTATTATTATTTTTTTTAATACAAGTATACTGATATGAATAAACGACCTTTGAGCACAAATGCTACGTAGTATTTTTCTTATAAACGGCAATATTCTCTCATTTCTGTTTTACGGCGATTAGTTTACGAAACAAAATTGTATAGAGTCATTTTTAAAAAATCAACCAACTGGTTTATATAGATTAAACTGTCTCCAAAACATGTTTTGTATCCCCATTGGCATGTAGGGAAACTAGCACACTTTTATTAATTATAATTAAACTTATTTTACAATAACTAAAATTAACAATAAAAATAAATAACAGACAAAAAGTGTAGAAGCAGAAGACATACACTATTTAACGATAATAAATAGTAAGCCGTAAAGGTCGAGTCATGAGGCTCGTGTTTAATACGATTCCCTTAAAACAGATTTGTTGTCTGTTTCCCAGGATATAACGGCCAAAGCTGATGTATAGCTGGACGTGACAAACTTGCCTGAAAAACCATGAAAGCAAATTGCGTGTTTCTGATCCAACGATGGAAGCTGGAAACGTACGAATGGAGTTGCGTTTTTCTGTGTAAAACCGAATGAGGCTATGACATTATTTATACTAAAAAGCTGCCTTGTTCTCCAAGATTAAATAAGTGCCATAATTAAACAAATCAGTTAAGTTTAAACCTCATTTGCATATCTTTTATTTACACAAAACGATTCTGTATAACTTATTCAATAAGTTTATATCTGTTTGTAAAATAGATTGATACAGAATTTGTTTGGAAACTAGGAAACCCGAATCTGCACCAAAAAGATTTGCCCACCAGCTCGAATTTTTGGAGTTGTCCGCAAGTCGCACGAACTCGCATAAGTTCAAAAGCTTGCAAATACAAATATATTAAATTATGTCCAAAAATAACACACACCTACTAGCTAATAAGTGCAAATATATATCGCATATACATATATTAAATTATGTCCACAGTTTGCAAATAATCATTTTTGCAAAGACATTTTCTAACATATATGGCATACCTAGAAATAAAAACAAACGGAACCTTACTTCAGAATAAAACATAAATGTCCGCAAATGACGCTCGACCATATTCATGAAATTGTTATCGAGTGGGCATGCGTAAACTCAAATATTGTTTTTATTCGGAATGTAGAATGCTTTGGTCACATGTATAAGTTTTGAACAATGGCGTAGTTGTTAGGATGAGCTGAGCAAATAAAGCACGTGGTATTGATAATTCATTCCACAAGATGCTCGGCTTGTGATGGAGACCTAGCTAGAAACAACTCAACATTTGCTTGTATTGTATTCTAGACTGCTCAATTGCCCCTTTGGACTGCTATTAAGTTATAGTGGGGTTCCTGAAGATCCTTTTTGCCTTATCTTGCGGGCCGATAACATTCATTTCAACAATGATGTAAAGGTTTGTTTTGACGTTGTAATTCACACGGCAACTTGGGTAATATGGAGATTTCGGAACCGGATCTGTTTGAACTTAAAAGGGCCAAGGAGGCAAGGAGAGACACACACTTGTCGAAGAAATTAAAGTTCTCTCGCACTCTTAGATTCTTTATAGGAATAAAAGAGTTAATCCCGCTTGGATCGAGTGGCTATACAATCCAATACTTGTATAAAAATATACTACGTATAACTCTTTTACTTTTTTCTAGCTTCTTGTCAGTTATTTTCAATAATATATTAAGCCAGACAAATTATAGAGTCAAATGAAGTAAGGAATGACTCATGCATCCTGAGCAAATCGATCTCTTTCCTTTTAACGTTATTGTCTATAATTAATATGCATAACATTAAAAATAATGATTTTACTGTATAAGTGATTTTAGAGAAAATATACTACTAATAAATTACCCAACTAAAGTTTTATTATCAGTTTATTCTAGTACTATAAAGCTTCAATTAACATTTATATAGCGGTTAATTTTAGATCAAACTTATTGCGGTCTATATTGAATGTCAAAACAGAAAATACTACAAAAACCTGTCGTTTAGTGACGCGATGAACTTAAAAAAGAATAACTAAAGCTCTTATATATGCTTATCTTTAAGGCATACAATCTGTTAAAAAAAGGGCATAAAAAAGTACAACAAAAACTTCAATTTCATCGGTAGAAGCCTATCTTTCTTTAGTGACTAAGAAAGTGTGAGAATGTTTATATGATTTTTCTGTGACACCATTGTTTTTCTAAAAGTGTCAATATAACCCAATATTGTGATAGTGTACCCTCACTTTTCAAACATGTCAATAAAAGTCATATTTTTAGTGACATTTTTTGTGTCATTAAAATGTCACTTTACTCATATATTATTTGAATAAATTTATGTTATACTAATTAAACAAATTAATATGATAATGAAGAAACGAAAAACCCCACGACTGCAAATTAATGGCTGTGTCGACCCTACCAAACAACTCGATGGACCTATCGACACGTTCAATTTTAAGGAAAATGTTAAGCATTATTGAAGGTTCTTAGAGTCACGGGTTTACTTATGAAATAATAGATTAATAATGACACGCTACTTATTTTAAAGTAACATATACTCCGTACTATTTAAAATACTCCATAGTAATTAATAATGGACAATTGGACATGCTGTTTTCGCCCTCATTTGTGGCCATCTCAAAGCAAAGCCAAAAATTCTGCTATATAAAATGACAGGTGTAAAAAAGCTGTTTATATTTATGGATTCAGGAATTAGAATTCCTACTTGAATTGTTGTCATATGTATACAACGTACGTATATGACTAGAAGATTAAGGGAGATCGAGATTTGTCACATGTATAGAAATCCAAGACAAGCTAAGAGCATCTTCAATGCATGAGTTGAAAAACAGTTAAAAAAATAAGTTGATGCATAAGAGGTAAATGTGTTGAAGATAACTTTGTTAAGCTCAATTTATTGATTAAGCTATTCGTAATTCGGTATGTGAGACGGTGGAATAAACTTAGATTGATTTGAGTTTTTAGTATTGGAGTGATAGGTTGAAAATGGATTAAAAATTCTTAAACATTTTTGAACATGGAATACTCTAAGAGAATAATACATACTAGAAAAAACATGGTACATGTGTATGCATTACAAGAAATAAGGGTTAGAGCATAGGGTACGTATGGTTGGTAGCCATGGCACCATCTGACCAGCCCACCTTATGGCGCAACTTCGACACTGTGGCTGACGCCGTCGGCTCTTGCGTCTTGGTGACCAGCCTATGCCGTAGGTGATTTTCTTTTTTGTAGTTGTTGTATTTGTGTTTTATTAGATTATGTGTAGGGCATTGAGTGTCTAAGGCACCAGAAATAAAAAGAGAGTGTTTTGTGTTGAGTAGAGTTTCTAGTGTTATAGAAAAAAATGTTGAGGTGACAACATTTTTACACACAACACCATACCCATGGCACCATGGTACCTTTTGCTCTTATAGTGACAAGAACTTAATGATGACCCTTTTTAGTCACTATAAACACATTATAATGATGATTTAAATTATCATGAATATATTTCGTCACTAGTATATATATAGCGATGAAAGCAAATAAGTTGTCATTAATTTGTCACTAAATTAAATTTAATGATTGATAGTGACGAAAGTCCTGGTCACCCAGTCAAGTATTGGTAGTATTTGTCAAACTTTTTTGTTGTTATAGTTCTTAGTCACGAGATTTTCTTCAGTCACTTTTGGATTGTAAGTAATTTGACAATTGTAAATGTTTAAGCAATTTTTTTTATCTCATCTTATTACTTAATCTGATTATAAGAACCGAGCTAACTATTGGTCACAAGCAGATGAAAAATAAATTATTTTCAACTTTTCCAACTTTTCACTTTTTCATCACAAAATTCACTAATGGAAGTTAACTGCCTCGTTAGTAGAAAATTTTAGTGACAACTTTAACTATATTTGTGACAAAATTCAGCAACGAGCAAAATCAAAACAAAATAGTCATGACCCCATATTTGTTACTTTTTAACTTTGTGACGGACCTATGGTGACCACCTTGATTTTTGTGACTAAACCGGTTTAGTGATGAATTTTCCACTGTTGGTGACCATTACCTTCTCATCACTAAATCCCAATTTTCTTGTAGTATATCCGTGGTTTGTTCATCATCAACATTGCTTCGAATGAATGGGGTATATATTTTGTGAAGTGATAACTATTTATCTGAGTAGATGAGGAATGTGTCTATAAAATATTGAATAGCTAAAAATGTGTTTCATTATTCTTGCTTAATGCATAACATATGGATACCTGGAGATGGTCACTTGAAATGGTCATCTCAAGGTAAAAAAAAGAAAAGAGAATTGATTGATGAAACACTTGTTTTATCGAATACATGCAGTGGTCGAATGGTCGAACTTTGTATTGTGGTGTAATAAGATCATTCCGAAAAAAGTCTCCATCTTCGACAAGAATTCTGGTTCTCAAGTGGCTTGATCATATAGGTATTAATTGATCTTCGCTCAACTCTTTAATTTGTCCACATCGTGGAAATGAGGAACAAACAATCCTGCATTGCTTCTTGAGTTGCTCTAGGGTTTGGGACGGGTGGCGAAAGTTATAACTTACAGGGGTATGCAAGATATAGCTCTCAGATAGTCAGATCTATAGAAGAAATCATAAATCATCAAGGAAGAATCAATTTTTCACAAAAAGCAAAGAACTGTTTGGCAAACAACCATTTCGCCTATGTTACATGTTATTTTTTTATTATTATTATTTTATTTCATTTTATTATTATTATTTTTTTTTTTGCAATTCCAAATAAAAAATTCATATAGAATTTACATAGTGGTTGAAGGTAAACGATAAAATCCATGTTTTGTCTTTCGTAGCTTGTGGGTGTCAAATAGAGCCAAGGAGGCATTTTCCTCTTGGAATGATTAGTGTTTGTATCCGGCCAAGTGGTGCTTGCAAATTGTAATTTTTGTGCTACTGTGGTCAAGTTGTTTTTTTGTATAATTTTGGTTAGGTGTTTACATCCTTAGTTTGTGATGTTTGTGGACTGCTTTCTCGACCTACCTGCTGCATCTTGTATATTCTTCGGTCTACGTCTTATAGATATGGTACATGGGAGGGCCAGACTTGGGTTTTGAATGTTGTTAGGCCTTGAGGTAGCTCTTTAGTTTTGTTTTGGATCATTTGTAAGTAGTAACCATCCTTTTTGTTCTTATCTATTCAAATTCTGACCAATAAAACTTTTGACCACTTTTGGGTAACTACGTGAGATTTACTACACCATTATGCTATGTATACAAAATTTTAACCAATAAAAGATGATGAGATACGATGTAGGAATCTTTCAAAAACAATACACATATTTATTGGGAATTTGGATTTTTATTATTCATCACAATTAAACCTAGTCACATTATGACATGGTTTAAAGCACACGAGAAAGGTGAGGAGCCTTCCTAATCAAATCAATTCTTCAACATATAACAACACTCGAATCCAAAAGAAAACACACGAAAAGAAAAAAGAAAGATATATATAATAGCACAAAGTTTAAAAAATGAACACAATCAAAGATCTCTATGCGCATTGGAAGCCCTTTGGGACCTTCTTTCCACAGTAGTTAAGCAACAAGCTCAAATCAACCGGCACATTGAGGTTAATACCCAAAACATTAGCTTTAATAGCGGTGCATAGACAAACTGCGGCCTCAAGGTCGACAAGGTCACCGAGGAGGCTGCAACAAGGAGTCTTTGCTGGTGTGCCGACGACTAGGTGAACCAAATCATTGAGCAAGTTAGCACAAACACCTAACTTAAGGGTGTCTTTGGGGCAAGTGGCTTTGTGGTGATGATGTTTGTGTGGCTTTGGTGGTGGTGGGCAAGAAGTTGAACTTACAAGAGTGAAGAAGAGAAGGTTGAGAGCGAGGAGGAAAGCAGTTGTTGCCAATGCCCTTGAACCGGCCATTTTTAAAATGCTTTTAGGAGAAACTAGCTCAAGAAATGGTTGCTAGCGTTAAGTTGGGTGTGGAACTATTGAAGTGTTTCAAGGTATTTATAGATGAAATTGATCAATAATGTATCATGTCTATGCCCATGAATAAATTATATAAATTATTTTAAATTATTAAAAAAAACTCCATGTTACTTTTTTGGACATTGTTTCACGTCAATTTTCTATGTGATCTATTACAAATTACAACTGTGTTGTGAGTAGTTTTTGCCATTCTTTATTCTGTTAATAACATCTTCATTTTTGTAAGTAGCTAGCTAGCTAGGGATTTATGTTCTGCGCCGTTATAAGGGGATCATAGTTCTCATGTTTTACATCTGAGTGATGATTTGTTTTACTTACCGTCGATTGATTGGTGGTTCACCATATAAGCTCTCGACATTTTTGAGCTTATATGACAAAACCACGTACAAATTAAGTAATATCGATGGATAGAGAACTATTCAACTTAAGACTCATGAACGATGAAGCTTGCCCCGGTATCATGAACCGCCTATGTTGGAAACTATTGACCTCCTTTAAACACTTCGGAAATAACAGTTGAGAGATGGAAGTTGTGTATTATCAAACACGTACAGTATATAACTTGATCACTATAAGTCACATATCGAATTATCCCAATTTAATTGAGCCATTATTTATCAAAAACTCAAATCTTCATTCACTACAACGAATAAGAGTTAGTGCTTTGGGCGTTGTTATTGATTTAGTGTGTGGTTTACCATTAGGTGTTGCTTGTTGGTGTTTGCTAGGTATTCTCCTTGCGGAAGCCTTTCAGGTGTCTTTTTTGGTGTTTGTATCTCTAGCGTCTTGCTAGGTTTTTTTTTTTTTTTTTTTTTTTTTTTTTTTTTTTTTTTATTATTTTTTTGTTTGTTTTTTAATATATATGCCGTTCCAAAAGAACATTTAGTATGTAGTTATTGGCTTTGTCTCTTCCCGAGTCTGCATCATTGGGTTTCTGTGTACTGCAGAATTTGGTCCATTGTTTGCATTCTCAGTTGGATGGAAATGTGGTCAGGATATCGTATATCCTTGGAGATAAGGTGGATGGCTGGTGGATTAGGATGCTCGCATTGTATGTTTTTTTATAGCAGCTTCATTGGTAGCTTTGGGAATGTCCTTACATCTTAATGCTAGCATGTGTACTCTCTGTCTAAAGTTTGACCTAAAAAAGAGAAAGGAAACAAAAAAAAAATGTACTTAGTGAAACAAAAATGTGTCACTAATTTTAGGTATATATTTCTGTAAAAAAATTTAATATATTGACGCTTTTATCAACAAATTGGGTCTGAAAAGGTAAACACATATATACATATGTATTCCCAGACCTTTTTGTGTAATTTGTAATTGTTTTTAGTGACACCGTATTACTTTCATTGACTCTTCCAACATTCAGTGACATAAATTTTAATGACATCTTTTATGTGCCACAACACGAAAACTTCTTGTATCCATCCTTCTTTTTACCAATTAAACGAAGTAAAATAGAGTTCAATGTGAAAATTTTCATATGATATCCATAAGACCTACCAGATATATGCTGTCCATAAGATCTAACAGTAAGATTGAGAAAAATACTCCTACCTGCGTAACTCGACCAATACAATCTTATTCTGGTCGGGTTAAATGGGTTAAAGATCTTATCGAGTTATTCGGGTTAATCCGGTCTCCTATTAAGGTCTGATCCAATTACTAAAAAAAGTTTTCTTTATTGTTTCTGAATTTAGATATATTATGTAGATTTGATAGAATCGGAAAGTGTACAAGATTGAAGATTGAAGGATATAGAAGATTATGATATACTGATATAGTGTCTATAGTTTATTTTGCTACTTACTATTTTTTTTTAATGTTTTGCTAGTATTTTTCCGTCTTAAAATTATTGTCAGAAGTCAAAAAATCACAAATTTTTAAAAAAGTGAGATCACTACACTTTTCAACCAATCAAATAATATATCTACCCAATAAACTCTTTTTTGATTAGTTCAAATGAGGATGTGACAACTATTTTGAGACATCACAAAATAGAAATACGGATAATAATTTTAAAACGGATGGAGTGATTGTCAAGTTACTTGATAAGACCATGTCCACTTTTGCTAGTTGCTACTTGCTACTATCAAAGTTGGCTAGTGTAAAAATCTCATTATGCTACTAACTAAGAGCTGCTTGCCCGCATAACCTGACTTGTTTAAGGCTATTTGGGTCGAACATACCCGACTAACGTCCTTACCCACTAGATAGATCGAAAGCTTTAAATTTTCAAATTAATATGAGTAGAAAACTTACAATATACTAAAAACAAGAAAACGAAATAAAATGAAAACAAACATTGATTAACTTGAGAGAACAAATGAAGAAATCATAGAGATACATGTGGGTGTCACGGGTTCATATGGTTTTGCATCTTGTTTGGTTTTCATTATGCTACTATACAATTATGAAAAGAGGTGTCTTTGAAGCAAACTATTCTACGTATCTACATTTATTTATTCTTTATTGAAACCAAGATCGATACTAGTACTATTATTTGTATATGGTGTACAAATAAAGAGAGCGTACAATAGTTATTAGCTATGCAACAAATTTTTGGCTAATTGCTTTGTATGCCAGCTAAATTTTTGTAAGTACTTGAGCTTCGTTCGTTTCTGGCTAAACTCAATTAATAATATCAACAGAAAACGATCAAATAAACAATCACATAAAAACACAAGAATTTCTCATAGTTTTATACATCATTGGCTATTGGGCCTTCAGTTCCAGTAGGCCTGAAGAAGGCCCATACGATCATCAACAGAACATTCTGAGTTTAACTTGAGAAATTAAACATTATAAATTCATCATTTGCTAAGCATCGTTTACATGCATGCATGCATACTTGCAAGGATTGAAAACTTCTAATGTTCAATCACCTAGAAAGCTTTGAAAATAAATAAAATTAAGTCTGAGAGTTCAAACAATAGAAAATCTCAATCTCATAGGATCATACAAGATGAAACCTTGATTTGTTAACTGAATATTAATTAATGAACCAACATTGAGCAAAAGTTGTTAATTTTGTCCCGTAAGTAAAAGATATTTAAATAGGCAAATTTATATTTATTAAAATTACCCTTTTGCATAAATATATGGTAAGAGGTGTAACGAACGCGTATGGATTTTTTATTTACTCACTATAAATATAAGTTTGATGATTTGCATATATGTATTTAAACCCGACCTAGCTAGCTAAGAAGAAAATCTTTAATCGATCGATCAAAGATGAATTTGTTTGTTCGCATATGCCGGTTTCTTTCCGATATCTTGACAAGATCTTCTCCTCCTGCTCCAGTTTATGATGATCTTTGGTGTCTAGAGAATCATCAACTACTTGATCTATTCGAATCATATAATAAAGAAGATCTTTTTGGTAAGTCGTTACATACTCCTTATTAGTTCAATTTAATTCATTCTAAATAAATATTAATGATTATTTACTCTTCCTATTTAACCTGGGCAGCCCGCGCGTTGCGGCGGGTGTCTTTTGTGTTTTGTATTTTGTGGGTTGTACGGTGTAATTAATAATTTTGTTATTTGAAGTATGCATATGTTTACTTGGAAGCATAATTTGTTTATGTTTACGCGTTTTTTTTTTTTTTTTTTTTTTTTTTTTTTTTTTTGTTGAAATTTTTTTGGGTTGTTTGTTTTTTTGGTATGCCTTTTTTTTTTTTTTTAGTTTTTTTTTATTATTTTTTTTCTTGTTTGGTATTTTAAAAGAAACAAATTTGTATAAGAAATTTTTTTGTAAGTGTATTATTTTTTGTATTTTTTGTATTTTTATTTTTTGTTATTATTTTTTTTTGAAAAAACAAATTTTCATAAGGAAATTTATGTAAGTGTATATATTTTTTTGTTAAATACTTATTGGGCGTGGGGAATGTTTTTTTTTTTTTTTGGGTGCTAAAATGGGCTGAAAGTGTTGTTGGCCCATAGTATCTGTGTTTCTCGTTTAGGTAAAAAAAATATATATATATATATATATATATATATATATATATATATATATATATATATATATATATATATATCTGTAGCGATTACTGTAGCGACGTGTAAAAAAAAACTGTAGCGAGTACTGTAGCGACACGTGTCGCGTTGTGGTGAAGCGCCTGGGTTTTAGATAGTATATATAATTAACAAACACAGGATCCATGGTGTCGAAAGTAGAACAAGTGCTATTACTGAGGTTTCCTTTACGCTATACAGGTTGAAGAACGGTGAAAAACTCGAAGACGTGTCCTTAAGTATCCCTGGAAAAGAGAAGAGGATCGAGACTAATGAAACTCTAACTATAATACTAGACGACTTTGAAACAAAGGATTATAAATCAGGTTCGTGTCGTCCCGAGTGGGATAGGGAACTCAATGTGGTCTTTATCTCAGCCCTTTTCGAACCTAAGCACTCCCCCGAATACCCCTCCCCTCGTATTTTCAAATCAATCCACAACAGGATTAATTTAGGTAACCATGATTTGTACAAGACCACGTACCACTCTGAACTGAAAGATGGAGTCCTCATGCTTACTTTTCGCAAGAATCCTCAGAACGTGCCCCGTCAAGTTCCTTTAAATTAAAACATCACTTAATTTACCATCTCTAAACCACTATTTAGTCGTTATTGTTACGCTATAAGCTTTTTTGTTTATCTAATTGCATTTGTATGGTAGTGAACTTATTACTGAATTTTAATTTGCTCACAAAGCTAATGTATGGTGTTAGTTTTAACCAACTTTTTATTTGTATGTGTTAATGGTTCAAGGATGTTCTCTTTCTCGAATCAATGAAGTCGTTTAGGATGTTTTGCAGATCAAGTTTCTAAGGGTCTGTTGTGATCCATTGTTCAAAGAGTTTCCTTAATTATATGCAATGTTTTTTGTTTCCGATGTGTATTTAGTGTGGTTTTTACTTTCTTCCCTTTCTTGTGCTCTTCCTCATGACCTACATGGTTCAAATATAGTCTTTTTAGAATGGGGAAAAAGCATTCTTAGTTCTCTTCTCTTTCTCAATTTCACTCTAGAACTCCATGGTTTCCCATCTACCCACATTTAAAGTTTTTGCCATCCGTAGATGAGTGATAATTTTAAAGGATTGTCTAATCAATGCCCTAAGGGTATTGGTTAAGAAGGCATGAACCTCTACAAAATAATTCATGGACCCATACACAATTTACACTTTTTAAATTTAATACGTTTTTTAGGTCCCTACCTTTCTTAACCAATGCCATTATGGCACTGGTTAGACAATCACTAATTTTAAGGGTGGAAGGTGTGGACTCGGGAAAGCAACTAGGGATAGTCTTTTTCTTTCTTTTTCAGCGGGAGTACCATACCCTTCATTCGGAAAAAGTGACTATTTTTTTTTCATGCGGGGTTTAAGTCCCGAAGAGAGAATATGCATATTTTAAGAGAGAGAGTGTGTACTTTTTAAGTGAGAGAGTGTAGCTTTTAAGAGAGAGAATGCATCTTTTAAGTGAGAGAGTTAAATTTATTGTTTGTTGTAGGGGTGACAATTCCCGACACGACACGATAAACGTCACGAACCTGACACAAAGTTAAACAGGTTTGGGTTGAGGATAAACAGGTTTGGGTCAAAAGCAGGTTAACATGTCTAACCCGTTTAATAAACGGGTCGTGTTTGGGTTGAGCAAGTGTTAAACAGGTCAACACGTGAACCCGTTTAAGTATATAAGTCTCTAAAAACAAAATATATAACTTGGTTTTAATGTTGGATATGGATTAAATGTATTTTGTTATGTTCTTATGATTATAACTCAGATTTTATTGAAATTGACGCTTATAACTTATAACTCAAATATCATTGAAATTGTCGTATAGTTATTTGTATGTTATTTTTATCATATTTTAGATCCTTACAAGTTATAACGCCCGCGCACGCGCGAGTTTTTTTTTAAAAAAAAATTGAATGATATATTTTTATTTATTAAAAATTAATTTGATCTTTATTTTGTTTGATTTATGATTTTTTTTTATTGTTAAAGATAATCATTTAAAGAGTTTAATCTTATTGTTAGTTACATCTTATCTATATTTTTTGTATTTATCTTTTACTTGTGTAGTATATCAACAAAACAAATTTTTAAAATTTTAAATTAAACAATAATAATTAAAATATTACATAATAAGGAAATTTTTTTTTTAAATACGAAAGTACCCACTAGGGGTTTTGTTTTATTATATAAAAGATATCATTTTTTGCATTTAAGCCAGTTAAATAAACAAACCACCAATCTTATTCACTACTTGACCTATTTACTTAAACGGGTCACAAATGGGTTACACGTGTTATGCAGGTTTGGGTTAGGGTAGAGCTTCTTGACACGATTAATAAATGTGTTGTGTTTGGGTTGAGATTATTTCAACCCGCCAACCCGCGAACCCGAATATGTCAACACGAACACGACACGATTGCCACCCCTAGTTTGTTGTGGGTAGTTGTGTGTGTATTGTGGTATTTTTAAATGATAAAAAATAGAAAAAATTATAGGAAAACAGATAAGGTGTTGCAATGGTTTAGGGAAAATTAAGAGAAAGAATAAAGTAAATATTTTTTGATGCTGTGTAACTGATGTGACGAGAGGAAAACTTCTACCACACCCTCTACATAAAAGGAGTGTACGTCATGATCCATTTTTCAATCTCTCCCTCCCATTTATCCTTCCTAGCTGATTCTTTACTCTTTAAGACACTTTTTTTTTTTTTTTTTTTTTTTTTTTTTTTTTTTTTACTTTTTGTCTTTTTATCAGTTTGTGTTAAGGGTAAGCATGGTACGGGTTGATGCGGTTTTTGGTAAAAACCAACCCACATTCGCAATTGCGTTTTTTAGAAAATGAGAATCCACATCCGCGCGGTTTTGCGGTTTTAGTTTTTGCGGTTTATTCGGTTTTGCAGGTTTTTGCGGTTTTTGGGTCAAAGATTTCTTCTTGTTTTTTTTCTTCAAATTATAATTTATGGTATATATTTATTATGGAATAAAAATATCATAAGTTTACATGATGTGTTGAAAGAGTATTAGTATGAAATTATAAATCTATACAATAGTAAAAGTCGAATGAGATGAAGACTTTTATAAATTTCGATGATAAATTGAAAGAAAAATAAAGTTATATTACCTAGAAACTCATATAATAATTAACAATTAAAATGTGTTTGAAATAATTTATTATAAAAATATAAACAAAATCATTTTTTCATAAAAAAATTATAAATTTTAGTGTGTTATTCTAAAAAGTAAAAGAATATATTTAAATATGATGGAGTGGTGCGGTGCGGTTATTTGGTGAAAATCCAACCCGCACCACAAAATGCGGTTTTTCTAAATTCAAGAACCGCACCGTCGGTTTTTATTGTGGATCGGTTTTTGCGGTTTTTTTGCGGATTGTGGTGCGGTTCCTGCTCACCTCTAGTTTGTGTTCTTATCTTTTGTCAAACCATATTTTTCGGAGTTTTATAATAATTAGAAAATTATAAAAAATATAAAAAGTTAAAGGTATTGGATCACAGGTGTGGATATCGTATCCATTTTAAAAAAAGATATATATTTTTTTGTCATAATTTATCTGAACATGATTAATAGTAAACATTAGAGCAGGCGGTAAGGTAACGCAGGGGGCTACGTTAAGCCTTAACGCACCACCTTAACGTGGTGCGTTACCTTACCATCACTGAAAGTCAAGAGGTGCGTTAACTCGCTTGGGCAAGCGGTTAACGTGCGTTAAGGTGAGTTATAGGTGAGTTATGTTACCGGGGTGGAAAGTCAATAGTGAAGATAAAAAGGGAAAAGCTGACGTGGCGCTGACGTGGCAGTGCGTTAAGATTTAACCCACAGTTACCTTACCGCCTGCTCTTATCATTAAGTAGAATTTGTTTACACATATATGAAGGAGCTTTTACACATAGGGGCAATTTCTATCTTCACTACTTTTAGTTAGTAATTTCATATATACCTAAACATCCATTAAATATATTGTACATTATGCATTAGTTATAATGCCCGCGCACGCGCGGGTTTTTTTTTTTAAGTTTTATGAATAACATATTTTTATTTATTAAAAAATAAATAATTTAATCTTTGTTTTGTTTAATTTATGATTTTTAATTATAGTTTTTATTATTAAAGATAATCATTTAAAAAGTTTAATCCTATTGTTAGTTGCATCTTATCTAAATTTTTTGCATTTATCTTCTGCTTGTGTAGTATATATCAACAAAACGAATTTAGAAATTTATAAATTAAAAAATAATAATTAATTAAAATATTACTTAATAAGGAAATATTTTTTTTTAAATACGAAAATCCCCACTAAAAGTTTTGTTTTATTATATAAAAATATAAAAGATTCAATACATGCATTTTGGGTATATATAAAATTAATAATGAAAATGAGTGATACTTACATATGTATATCATTTCTTAATTTCAAATATATGTGTATATATATACTTTTGATGTATTATAACTATTGTAATTTATGCATCAAAACTCGTACAAAAGTACGTATGTAATAATTCAATTTGTGAGGAATATATATGAAATTCTCTTTAGCGTGAACTTTTATTTAGCTTTCAAAGTTTTCAAGTTATATTTCCTATTCCACACCCTTGGATTTAAGTGGCAATTTATGACATTTAAATCGTGCAATATTGAGCGTGTTCACTTTATGACACATACATGAATCACACTCCGAGCTGAATTGATCTTGAACCCACCCATAATTTATGACTGCTAAGACACTTTTGACATTGTTAGCCTAAAGCTAGCTATATGGATGTACATTTTCAATTATTAGGTTTCATTTTCTAAATACCTTCCAAAATCATTTGTACTTCCAACAAAAAATGCAGCCATGTGTAGCAATTGATCAATTTTTGGTTTCTATAATATGAATACCCGACATATGACTGTTGAAGTGTTGATAAAATCATAAAATATAACATTTTGATTTGTTATTAACGACATGTTATTGCATATGACTGTTAAAGTGTTGATAAAATCATAAAATATGGCTGTTAAAGTGTTATTTCCAACGTAAGAAATCTGATTTCAAATCCCCACCATTAAAATTCAACAAAAAGCTTAATATCTCTCTCATTTCTTAACCAATTTCAAATCCGATTTGATCATTAGAATCGTCTAATCATTGCGCACACAATTATTAGAATGATTTAGGTTTTCGTTGAGTATTGAGTAATCCCCCAATCAGTTGATTTTTGATTATTGTACCTAATCCGCATCATAACTAGGGGTGTCATAAAACCCGACCCGAACCCGACCAGGTTCGGGTCAACTCGGGTCAGAAATCCTATTCGGGTCAATCGGGTCAACCCGAGTTGACTCGAGTTCTAAACAAGGTCGGTTTCGGGTATATTTTTTTAGCCTTGACCCGAACCCGAGTTGACCCGGTTAAAATAACACTTTGCAATGTAAAAATACTCGGGTTGACCCCAAACCCGAGTTGACCCGACTCGATTGACCCGACCCGAGTTGACCCGAACCCGAATTGACCCGACCCAAGTTGACCCGAGTTCTAAATAGGGTTGGGTTCGGGTATATTTTTTGGAAGCTTGACCCGAGTTGGCCCGACCCGAGTTGACCCGAACCCGACCGGGTCAACCCGAATGACAGCCCTAATCATAACTATTCTATCCACTCATACACACTCCGATACTGTTTGTTAGTTTTGGAGTTTTAGTAATGGCGGTTTGGGTAGTTACTCTTTTTAGCTCCTGGTAGTACTTTTGCCTAAGTATGTAGCCTAAGTGGTTGTGATAATGTCTAAAAAGAAAAGAAGATCCTCTAAACGCCAAATTAGAAAACCAGCAAAGTATGATGATACTGTATGTGATTTAGGAAAAAGTAAAGGTGCTAAGAGTGTCAACAATAGTGTTAAAGCTAGTAGTGAATGTGGACATGAGGAGAGTGGGGATATTGGTATGGATAATGGACAGATGGATATGGAGAGTGTTAAGAGGAATGATGGTGCAATTAGGAATGAAAATTTGGAGTGTAATGAGGAATGTGGAATAAAGGATAAGGAACCTATGTGCCAAAATAATAAAGGGATGAATACAGTTGAAGTCAATAGTGGTCTGGAGCAAAGCGCTAATTGCAATGTAAGCCATTCAACATTACATGTGAATGTACAGTCTCATACTGTTAAAACTAGTAGTGTTGAATGTACTACACAGAATGAAACTAGTTATGCTAATATGACTATGAAGAATGTGCAAAAAGTGGACAATATATTGAGTCACATTTCTACTAGTTTAGATGAGAATGGGACCGAGGTAGTGATATTTGATGAGGAAATTGTGATGAAAGGAAGCAAAAAATGGGAATTGTCAGCATGTGGGTATTTTGTGGGATATAAAATGTATGAACAAGAATTAAAATACCATCTCTTTAGAATGTGCGGAAGATATGGGTTGAAAAGCATTCACAATATTGGAAATCGAATATTTGTATTCAAATTCAATAATGAAGAAGGGCTGACAACCATAGTGGAAAATGGTATTTGGATTGTTAATAACAAACCTATGGTGGTCCAAAGATGGGATATTAGTATTGATATTAGCAAAAAAAAGCCTGATGTTTTGCCAATTTGGGTAAAAATGGTCAATATACCTCTTCAAGCTTGGTGTGTTAAAGGCCTAAGTGCTCTAGCAAGTAGATTGGGCACACCAATTATAATGGATGCCATGACCACTAGAATGTGCAACCAAGGAGTGAGTAGATTGGGGTATGCTAGGGTCCTGATAAAGATTGATGCAAAGAAGGGACTACATGATACCATTACAATACAGTACTGTGATAAGGAAAAAAAGAAATTTGCTGTCAAGACTGAATGTGAAGTATGATTGGAAGCCACCTCTTTGTGACAAATGTAAAGTGTTTGGACATAGTACTGGGAAATGTGGATCAAAAAGTGAAAATGAGAGCAAGACAGTGGAGAATATAGATAAGGAGGGGTTTGTGAATGCAAACAATAGGAAGACTGTTGGGAACGAAGTTTTACTATTTTATCAAGTCTCGGTCATTTGTAATAACTCTAGGTTGCTTAGTTATTATTTACTTACATTTAGTTATGTTTTATGTGTAAAAGGCTTATGAATAGCCCACAAGGCCTCAAGGCCCACGAAAATGATGCAAGGAAGGATCTAGGAGTGTTGCCCTAGAATCCTCTCCTATAAATAGGACCTCATGTAACTTGAATATTTGGTTGGTTATTTGAATATCATAAAGAAACTCTTGCTCTTACTTTTCTCTCATTCTCATAATCACCCAATCTTTATATCTATCTCATTCTTGCTTGTGTGAAATCAATATGAGTACCTAACAAGTGGTATCATTCGCCATAAGAAGGTTTAGTGTTTAGTTTTCATAAAATTCGATCCAAAAACTTCATTTTTAACTCGTTTTTTCTGACAATATTGATTAGGGAGTATCTGCCGAGTGATGTAACAAAATCAACATCAAACAAGGATATAATTATTTAGCAAATTGTTGGAAACACAAAAGTGATGATCATTAATGCAATCAAAGAGAGCCATGTTCCTGAGAACGTTTATGTGTAAAATTTATCATTCTTTTCCGGTATACTTGCATATTTTCATAAGATGCGTTGTTTCAGAAATAAAGGAAGTTTCATGACCTTTCCTTCGTCTCATCCTGTTAAAAGTTTCACAAACGATATCATAGGGAGTATATTGATGAGTTTCTAAAAACTCATCATTTTTGTCCTGTTTAAAATACGAAAACAGTTAAAAACACACAAAAACACTACATAATACTACAAATATCTTTGGAATGTGTTTTTATATGTTTCAGGTGCAAAAGGATTGAAAACAGATGAAAAACGTGCAAAGTTTGCACACTTGGCAGAATCAGTCCCTGAACTTTCAAGAAATGTCAGAAATGGTCCATGGGAAAATTATATTGAAGAAAAGTCAACAACAGTCCCCCAGGAATCATGAAATAACAAATTTTACCCTTGAAGTTCAAAATTGCACAAATGGCAAAACAGGTCCCTCAAGTTTCACAAATGTCAGTTTTAGTCCCTAGAAGTTTATTTTGGAATAAAAGGTCAAAAATGGTCCTTTGGAATTCACAAGTTATCAAGTTTGACCCTTGGATAAAAAGTTTGAAGAAATTACAAAAGTGGTCCCTGAAGTTTCAAAATTGGCAAGAATAGTCCTTGGGTATTCAAAAGTGGAAATTTACCTTTACTACCCTTGTACTATTCACAAGTGACAAAATACACCCTTTTGATAAAGTTTGGAAAAGTTACAGATTTAGTCCTTGGAAATTCAGAAAATACATAATTGATCCTTGGGCTAAATAATTTACAAACCAAAATACAAAGTCCACTTCCTACATTGTTGATCCCAGTTGAGCTTATACGATCTTATATAGAAGTTAACTTAAACAAACACTTAAGCTTAAATGCGGAATATAAAAGCTTAACTTAAGAAGATTAAGAATTCTCTTTCAACACTTCAATATTATTAATACGAGCACTCAACAATGCTAGGGTTTTACAACCTTGAAGTGAATAATAACACGTACATAAACTAACCCTAGGATCCTCCTTTTATAGGCCAAGGAGTCTTACTAGGTTTACAATACATTTCTCTACAAGATAAGAATAATCTAAATAGATATACTATACACAGAATCTATTCTATAATTATCCTATCGTATACAATGTTAATCCTTTCAGCAGTAGTTTCACCAAGCAGCAGATTGTCTTCAGCAGCAGAGTCATTAATACCAGCAGCAGTTTTATTGTAGCAGAAGTATTACTCAGCAGCAGAGTCACATAGCAGCAGTGTCACTTGGTCAAAACCCAACAATCCTCCCCTAAACTTAATATTTATTTCTAAATATTCAAGTTTCTTCAAAGCTCAAAATATCACTAGGAGGATGCTTCCAAACACTTCAGCCCTTGAGAATTCATCTGATCAAATATCTTCTTATACTTTGTCAGCAAATTGAATGCTTGATCATCAGAATCATAGTCTTTCTGCAGCTTAAGTGGTCTATCACTATTAACCATCTGATTGACAATTTTCCAGTATCTTACCACTGGATAATCCATTTCAGCTAGCATATACAAGGTAATTGGTCCAATAGTTAACATATGAACTCCAGAATCCTGAAAAAGTCTCCATCTTTTTACCTTGTAATCAGCTATCTCTGTCCATTCAGAATCATCCATTGAAGGTTCAAACATAAGTTTAAGAGCTCTCCACAAAACATTATCAGAAGAAGTTAAGACATGATCAATTTGATCTATCTCATACTTTTTACCATCAAATTTCTTAGCTCCAAACTTTGCCTTGTATAACTTCCACAAGTCTTCAACATCCTCTCTATCAAAGTAATGTAGCATTTGTTGAAATCTGAGAAATCTATGAGACTTACCATCAGATCTCTGGACATCATGAAATGTTCCAATATTAGTATCATACCCTGTAGTTACTTTGACAATGGGATATTTGACTCCTAATGGTTTAGCATCAACAACTTCAGGATCTTCCATTTTGCCAACCACAGTATACACCTTCAATTTTTCTTTAAGATGCTCAGAAGGAATGTGATCAAGATCATGTTGAAACATATCTCCTTCTGGCATAGAACTGCTTCCTTCTCCAATCTTTCTTTTCTTCTTTGCAACTGATTTTTGAACAACACCTTTTCTTTTATCACCTTGCACAGAAGAAGTAGTCTTTGTTGCATCACTTTCAAGCTTTTCAACAACATTAGCTTCTTGAATTTGCACTGCTTCAGCTATCTTTTCAGGCACCAACTTCTTGTTCTTCTGAGCAATTTGTTCCAAATCCTCAGCACAACCCATAGTATAAAAAGTATATGTTCTCTTCTTTGTTTGTTGACACAAATCAAAAACTTCTTTGTCAGAATAAGCTTTCAACTGCACCAATGTCCATCCACCCATATTCTTTAGATACCTTTCATATTCTTTCCTTTGCTGTTTAACTGTTGGACCTTTGAATACCTTAATCTTTCTTCTAGCAGCAGCATTTTCTTTTCTCTTCTTAGAAGTAGAGTTACTATACCAAGATTGCACATTAAAAGTTGGAACTTCATTTTCTTCAATGTTGATCAGCTTGTTTAGTTCAATATCAGCAGCAATTCTGATCTTTTCTTCATCCCATTCATCATACCTTCTTAAGCCTTCAGCCTCCTTCTCAGCCAGCTGCTGATCTTCCAAATTAATCACCTCTTGTGCTTTAATAGCAGCAGCTTCATCATGTTCAACTTGCAGTGGCTTAGGCCAAGAATCAAAAGGTACATCAGTAAAATCAATGCCTTTATACATCCACCTCTGAATATCAACTTGCTTGCCTTTACCCTTATCTGTAGAAGATGATATGATTGTCTTCCTTTGAGTAGCAGCAGGTTCTCTTATTGTTATTCCTTTTTGAGGTTTTCTTGTTGTTGATGTTGTGTTTGTTGTTGTGATAGGTTGTGATAATGATTGAGTTGGTAATTGTGGTGTATGGGAGTCAGCAGTAGTCTTCTTACTTAGCAAAACCATTGCCTCTGCAGCAGCATTGTCCATAGATCCAGCAGCAGAGTCTTGTACTTCAGCAGTATTCACTATTCCACTAGCAGCAGAATCAGAAAAATTCTTAGCAGCAGAATTATGAACAGCAGTAGAGTCAGCAATAGCAGCATTTTCCACTGAATCTTCCAAAGTCTTTAACACATTACCCATCAACCCTGTTGCCTTCACTAGTTGCTCAGACTCCAAAGATTTAAGAGTATCTACCACCTTTTCTTGTGCAGCAACCACCTTTTCCATAACAACTTCATTCCCAGACTTATCAGCAACCACAAAGTCTTCATCATTCTGAGGACTATCCACATCCATTTCTTCAATCACTGGAACCTCCCCTGAAACTATTCCAGCATCCATATCTTGAACATTATCAACTTTTTCAAAATTTACCTCCCCTGAATCCATGATAGTTTCATTCCTCCCCTGTTTGGAAGCATCCTCTTCCAAATAAGTAGATGGTTCAGAAGAACTTACAACCTGATTAGTCCCCACTTTCTTCAATCTTTTCAAGGAGGTTGAAGATCTTGATTTCTTGAAGCTCTTAATCTGTTTTCGCATTTTGATGATGATCTTGTTTTGACCAGCAACAACATCAGATAGATTAAGAACCTTCTCTTCCAAAGACTTACACTTCAACCCCAAACTGGTACAAGTAGCCATCAATTCTTTTATAAGTTGCATTGTAGTCTCATCACTTCGACCTGTATTACCTGGTCCGAGAGGTGAATCACTGACATTGTCATCATGTACAAGTGGATCCGTCAATTCATGAGTCACTGGCCTGTCCTCATCACTTCGACCTGTGTGACCTGGTCCGAGAGGTGAATCGGGGGACAAAAACTCAGTATCAAACCTAGTTTAATCATCTGAGCCCCCTATGTGTTCCATTTGGCTAGGGTTACCATCCTGAGAAGCAGACTCATAAGAATCCTTTTCTCTAGATGTTGCCTTGGTTTGGGTCTTAATGATGTTATCACTATCCTGCTCTGCTGCTAAGCTAGAAGCAGTAGTGACAGCCCTTGCCAACATGTCCTCTCCATCACCTAGGACATCCTCATCTGGTACAGCCATACTAACACTATCCTGAGGCAGATTAGTGTTCTTTTTGGTATTCCTACGTGAATATTGTTTTGTAGGTTGTGTAACAGATGTAGTAACATTGGGTGTGTGATGGGAATCAGTGGGATTTCCTGATCCTTCACCCTGGTTGTTATGCACAAGTTGTTCCATGAAAGAAGTAAGATTTGTATGTGCACCAGAAAAACCTTTGCCATGCTTAATCAAAAAGGTAAAAGTTCTTGAAGCCAATTTTGGAGCATCATATTCAGCAACATGGGTTCTTGTTTTAGAAATTTGTTTTTCAATAAAGATCTGAAGAAATCTTGGATATAGCAAATAAGAACCATCTTCAACACCTTTAAACAACCCAGCCAATATCATTTTTGAAAAATTAAATGGTTGACCTTTGCACAGACATATCATTGCGGAAGCAATGGTAGTACTGAACTCATGCCACCCAGATGTTTTAGGACTCAAACAATGAAGGAATAGATGTACCAAAAACTTGTATTGAGGACAAAGGAGAGCTTTTTGAAATTTTAAATTTTTATGTTTCCCCTCATATCCCAACTCTTTTAAACCAGCAAAAATAGCATCATTTTCAAGACAAGTGGTCTCTGTCTCATCATCCAAGAGAAGAGATTCCCTTATAGATGATTCAGTTACACGAATCTTTTGTCCATCTACAAAAGCACTGACATGTTTTTCCCCATTCATAGTTTTGATTTTAGCTGTAAACCAAAACTGTTAGATGTAGGAAACATATATAGTAGGGTTCACAGTGAGTGCATACCTAAGAGAAGTAGCATTCAAAAACTTTACCATGTCTGTGAAACCTTCAGGAACTAACTCTTCATTCAAAACGACCACACTGTTGTGTTGCTCAACCCAGATACGTGATAGCTCCATGAATTTGGTTTTAGAGAATTTGGGGATTTGATATTATTGGAATGATTAGGTGTAAGGGTTTGTGATAACTTCAATTGAGAACATATGAAAACCAATTATGAAGATCAATTAGGTTTTAAACTGATGGATGAAAGTTACACATAACACCCTCTTACTTACAACCATATCCTTAAGCTCATCCAGTAGATTGACCTGCACATGAAAAATAGAGAAATCAGTTTCTCTTGATGACCCAAGCCATTACTGACTTGGATCTGCCCTGTGCATCAGTATAATCAAATTTCTTTAAATCACTTGATGCACTACTATTCTTGGAAACAGTATTTGAAACATTAGATTTTGGTTTCCAAGTCCAGCAAGCTGAGGCCTTAACAGCATAAAAGTGATTACCAACAACTGTATTTGGAAGATGTTTTGGCTCAGAAGTAGAAAGTTTTGTACTAGCAGTAGTTTGCCTGCTAGCAGCAGAGTGCATACTAGCAGCAGAATGCTTACTAGCAGTAGAGCTACTAGTAAACCTAGTTGTTGATTTGAAAACACCATTTGGTTTAGCAGCATAAATAGATCTAGTAGCACCAGATCTCAACAAAACAGCTCTAGGAACCATGTTTCTATTTGGATGTGGGTGAGTTTGTTTTGTGACATATTTGTGATTCACCCTTGAATATTGATTCCAAACAGGTCTTTGGTGTTCAGGACATCTACCAATCAAGTGGTCAAAGCTACCACACTTATAACAAGCCTTCTTTTGTAATTCAAACTGGTTACCTAATCTCTGTGAAACTAGGTTGTTGAAGTTTCTTTGGTTACCTCTAGGCTTATTATCAAAACTTCTCAATTGTTCTCTAGGCACCTCATTGTACTCTACCATTCTCCTGGTAAGCTTATTTCCTAATACAGGTTTGACAAACTTAACCTTTTCAATTGTAGGTTTAACCTTGATAGGAATTTCTTCCTTTTTCACAGTTTGTGTTAGTTTAACCTGTTCCTCATCACTATCACTATCAGAATACCAATCTTCTATAATAGGAGCTTCAGGAAATTTTCTAGCCTCAACCTTAGGTGTCTCATTAACACTTGTGCTACTTTCACCTACAGGTTTTTCAATATTCAGCTCACTAATGAAGGATAGTTCTTTTCCTGGTGGAGCAAAAGCACTTTTGGCTGGAGGAGCCACTTCATTATATCCAATTCCACTGCCTTTTCTCATCAAGGTGCTCTCTATAGACTTATTAACCATATCAGAAGCAAATTGTTGTTTTTGTACTCTTACTACATGTTTTTCTTTTTCAGCAAGAGCAGCTTCTTTTTCTTTTTCAGCTTCTTCTAACTTATTTTTAAGAACTTCTACTTCACTATTTTTCTTAAAAATTTCTATATCTCTGAGATTAAGTTGTTCTACATATTCCTTTTCACACTCTTGGAGATATTCTAACCTTCTCTCAACATTTTGAATACCTACTTTATAACCTAAGTTATCAAGTTTTAGATGTTCAACTTCTCTATTTAGACTCTCATTCCTAGCCTTAAGTACTTCTATAGTGTCAGAACAAGATTTAAATGAACATCCAGATGATTCAGAATCATTAGATACCTCAGAGTCAGAGCCTGATGATGAACCATATGCCATAAGTGCAAAGTTATGCACTTTAGGTTGCAGACTCCAGTCATATCACTCCAGTCATATTCTCCCAGCCCATCACAAGCTACCATTGCAGACTTTGATTCTTCAGTCTTCTTTGGAACTTCAGCATTCTTCTTTGGAGATCTACACTCTCTAGCAAAATGTCCCTTCCTGTTGCAATTGTAGCATTCAATCTTAGACTTGTCAAACCCTGGACTTTCCTTAGCCTTGTATTTGACTTCTCTTCCAGTCTTTTTCCAGAACTTTCTTGCTCTTAAAGTCAACATTGCCATTTGCCATTTGAGATCAATTTCTTCAAGATCATCTGGATCAATATGATCCAAATCTTGATTTATGACATGTGATCTTATGGTAGTAGTAAGCTCAGCCAAGAATGCACATAAAGCAACATCACTGGTAGAAATCTTGTCATTTGAACTAGCAGCAGATCCATCAGCAGTAGATACACCATAAGCAGTAGAGTGAGTTTCTTGTGTCTCTTTGGATTTTGAAGACACAAAAGCAAGATTTTGTGTACTAGAAGATGAAGTAGAAGAAGTAGCCAATTCAGATTCATACACCCTTAAATTGTTGTAGAGGCTCTCCAACTTCATTGTTTCAAAGTCGGGCTTATTTCTCCACACCACTGTATGCATACTCCATTCAGGTGCAAGACTTCTTAGAAACTTGAGATTCACATCTTCCTGTGGAACAACATAACCAACAAGCTTTAGATGACTAACTAGTTGATTTAGCCTGTTGTATGTGCCAATTATCTTTTCTCCAGATTCAGAAGTGAAATTTTCAAACTGATGCTTCAACATGTTCTTCCTGGACTTCTTAGTAGCATCATTCCCTCCAAACCTGAATTCTACTGCATCCATTAATGCTTTTCCTGTTTCACAATCATCAAAGTCCATTTGAAATTCATTAGGTATTCCCATTAAGAGAATACTATGAGCCTTGATTTCCAGCTTCCTTGTTGCATTAGCTTCAGCAGACTTAATTGGTATCTCCTTGCCATCAGCACTCTTCTCAGGTTCAGAATCACCATTAACAATCACATTCCACATGTTGAAGTCGATCATGCGAATGTATTGTATGATCCTCCTCTTCCATAGCTCATACTCAGAAGGATTGAGCATAGGTACCCTTGAAGCAGTCACCATATGAGTTTCATCACCCATCTTAAGCAAACGATTTGGAACAGCAAACTTTAAAGAAACAAAATCTTCTTGATTATAACTTCTAGATCACAAGCTCTGATACCACTTGTTGATCCCAGTTGAGCTTATACGATCTTATATAGAAGTTAACTTAAACAAACACTTAAGCTTAAATGCGGAATATAAAAGCTTAACTTAAGAAGATTAAGAATTCTCTTTCAACACTTCAATATTATTAATACGAGCACTCAACAATGCTAGGGTTTTACAACCTTGAAGTGAATAATAACACGTACATAAACTAACCCTAGGATCCTCCTTTTATAGGCCAAGGAGTCCTACTAGGTTTACAATACCTTTCTCTACAAGATAAGAATAATCTAAATAGATATACTATACACAGAATCTATTCTATAATTATCCTATCGTATACAATGTTAATCCTTTCAGCAGTAGTTTCACCAAGCAGCAGATTGTCTTCAGCAGCAGAGTCATTAATACCAGCAGCAGTTTTATTGTAGCAGCAGTATTACTCAGCAGCAGAGTCACATAGCAGCAGTGTCACTTGGTCAAAACCCAACATACATAAATCCAATCCAAAACCTGGTCCATTCCTTTACCCAGGCCCAAAACAAACCAAAGGCCCAATCTTCTAAAAATATTATCATCCCTAACCTCTCCTGCTTCACCCCTGCTACTCTCCACACCCTCCACCTCCACCTTCCATACTATCACCCTCACCCCTACCTGTCAACCCTACAACAAAACCCACTCCTTAGTTTTTCCTCAAAAGAGGCCACGTACTATCCCCACCATCTCCACCACACCCCTACCCTGCCAAACCTTACACCACCATCCCTAGCTCACATCTACACTCCAAATTGTCCCCTACATCCTCACAAGCATCCCAATTGCATTTAATGCACAGAAAACGACTACAAGCAACCTGTTTGGGTTTTGGCGCCAAAATCCTTTAAACTGGTGTGATAAATTCAACACGTATCAAAGGCTAAAATTGGTGGGATTTGCTTCTGATGACACGTGGAGCATGTTGAGGGTCTATAAAAGGAAGGGGATGCAGAAGAGAAAATTAATTAGTTTAGTTTTAGGAGTAGTGTAAGGTAGTTTAAATTACTTGTTCATTTGTATTTTCAATTAAAACATGTTGTATTCAGTTCTTATAATGTAATACAAACTTCATTTACCCATAATTTCAAGTTTATTTTATCAAATTCAATTTTGGCAAATTTTAGTGAATTTGACAAATTCACTCAATTCTACTATAGTTGTTGTTAACTGTTTTAAAAGCTTGTTTATGTTTATTGTTAAGGTTCCACAAGCTCATCTGAGCTCTTGAATTAGTTTCACTAAAAAAACTAGAAAAATACTAAAAAAATAGTGAGAAAATAAAAAAATCAGTTCACAAGCAGATTGGTTGATGCGTGGGAATCGCAACAGGTTTTACCTCTCGAGGGATCTCGAGAAGCTTACAACCCCCACCAGGCAGTGTACCTGATCGTTGTAGTATAGTATAGTGACAAGTGCCGGGGGATTGATCGTTCAGCTTAGGAATAGTGTCGCTAGGATTAGAAAGCCTAAATACTAGTTCTAAAGGTGAGGGATGATTATTTTTGTGTTTTTATATTTTTTAGAAAGCAAATTAAAATCTCGGGTTTTGGAAGAGTGGGCGGAATTAGTTGCTATTCAACTAACCCAATACTAAGATGCAATCAAAATAAAATACTAGAAAAGAAAATAAACTAATTTATACTAAAGTTGTGAGCAGTAATTGGAGAAAACGTGTTTACTTAGATTTCACTACTCCCTAGATATCTTTTACACGTTAATTACTTGTTATAATTGCATGGATGACGGATTGTATTCCTTAATACCATTCATGGGGTGGTACACATAACTCCCCAATTCTATGAGCTCTTATCTCCTCCTACACCATGCCCAGCACAACTATAGGGATTGTAAACAGTGGCTCATGCATTAAATACAACCAATAAAGACCTAGTGCGCGTTGGTTCATGTTTCTTAAGACGTTCAAGCATGTTACCAATTGGAGATCTGCCAGTTTTCTTAAGCCTAACATATAAATCATTCATCCAAGACAAGAATAAACAAGTAATCAACACATAATCAATATCTAGGTTTCATTAGATCTAAGCAAACACAAAAGAGATCTAGCCTAGCATGATAGAATTAAGACAAGAACATGATATAGACAACCAACACATAGACATATTGATTGAATTAGAAGAACACTTATCTTGATTAATCATGCAAGGTATCAAGGGGTTGGAACCCTTGAAAACCCTGTAAAGTTACACCAAAATCGTACTTAGGGTTTCTCCCCAAAACTTCTCTTTTTTAATGTGAAAAATTAGAAAACTATATATAGGAAAAGGGGTCTGACGGCGTCAAGACCAAATAGGTGACGCCGTCACCTCGCCGCCAAAACAATCCTCGGACTGCCTAGATCCACATTTGACGCCGTCAAGAACATTGCATTTCCAGGCCGCCACGACTTTAACTCTTGAAGCCCTACCCTCATGACGCCGTCAAAACTCTTCTGGGTCGTCATGGACTTTTACTCTTAACGCCGTCATAATCTTCCTCTTGATGCCGTCATGCACTGTTCCCAGCATGGAAAATTAAGACTTTGGCGTATTCTTCACTTTTATGCTCCAAAAACGTCCGAATTGCTTCCTTTTCCAGATTTCACTCCCAAAGTACCTAAAATCACAAAAGGAACGATTTAGGGCAATATTTGATCAAATAAATTCGGATTCGGGCTTAAATGACCCCCTAAAAACGGATCATTTTTCGCCTCATCATATACCCTTACACTTGAGATTTGCTTGTCCTCAAGCAAATGCGCTTTTATTCTACTCAAAAGACAGGTTAGGGGTCATTTAACACTAATATAAAAGTAATTACAACAAATAATCGTTCCACTAAAGACCAATAGATAAGCACAGAGGTCATACACAAGCACCTCACAAATAGTGTTTAGATACTCACATCTCTCGGGTGTAATAAAGTGTAAATTACAATATGGAAACGGAAGATATCTCTCACTACCTGTCATAGCAAAATAGATTACCATAGGCTTGGGAAAGGATCAAACCTCCACCACATGGCGTAAGCACCTAGGATAAACTATCAAAGAGGTCTTTTAAAGGGTTGTAACGTTAGGTGTAGGGATATGAAATACACGGTTTTGTTGGATAAAGGAAGTTTTACTGGTGGCGAGTTAACAATCTTGGTTAATTACATGTACAATGTGGCGTTGCTAAGCCAAGACTAGACTCGACTTAAGCTAATAAATGAAAAATAACAAAAACATAAAATGAACGTAGAATGAAACGGGATGGTAGTCCGTATGTTTTTTCTTTTTTCTTTTTTTTTTTCTTTTTTCTATTTTTTTTTTCTTTTTTTTTCTTGATTTTTTCGATTTTTTTTTTTTTTTTTTTTTTTTTTTTTTTTTTTGTGCATACACTCTTACCCTACCATCCAAAATAATACATCATAGGGGATGAGAATTCCCCTTACACTTGAATCTTTACATACTTTACAATTAACTAAACTAATGACTCGAATTAAGAAAATCAAAACACTTGGAGCACTTTTGAGATTAACGTACATACGGGGGTAATAAAATGATGTTCTTCCCCATTACTCCATAAAATAAGTACTTACCCATGAGTCCCAATCGTCCCAAAACAATATGTACAAGGATATGACTCGACTTAGCAACCATGTAATCAATTAGAAAGTTAACTTAGGGTTTAACAAATAACAATAATGCACTAAAAATGAGCGCATACACGGAAGGCTAAGGCGATTTGGTTGTACATTTAAGTGGGGTGTACCAAATTCTTCCTTTAAGTAAAATGCTTAAAGTTAGAAACGAAAAGATAGACTCGGAGGGGTGTACTAGGGGTTTCGTGTACTAAAAATGAGTACAACGCTAAGGGTGTGGGAAAAATTAGTTGACTTAACTAGCCAAGTAATATGACTTAAATGGTCAAGTAATTATAATACGGGTTTAACACAAGGGTGATCCTAATGCCTCTTATCATGTAGTAAATCCTACTACACGAATGTAGTCTCACTAGCGGTCTCGGGATGCATCACTAACGCAAGTTCTAGAATCTAAATGCTACCGGTACACTCATAAGCACTAATAATAAATGCTTTTCCTATCAAATCTAAAGGCGAACCTCACATATTTGGGTGGAAAATTTTTCTGAATATACGGTTATGTACTAGTCATACAATCTCCTATCCATGAGACGCTTGCTATGGCTAAAGTTTCACTCCTAAATGTTGTAAAAAATTTTAAATTTGGCGCTAAAATTGCACTAACAAGTATTTCTCATAGTTTTATTACACATCTACCATCAAACAAAACAAACTCAAGCGAAAGTGCATATGTAAGGTATCATCTTTTTACCCTCCCCTTACACTTAAGATGAACATTGTCCCCAATGTTCAAGTAAAGAATGTAAAAGTGAAAAAGTAAAGAGAATGAAATCAAATACTCCCCTGATTCACTCGGTATGGATAATAGGATGGCCAGGTTAAATCTTCCTCCAAGAAAATGAACAGTCAAAGCTTCCCTTCCAGAATATAAATCATCTTCTTGTCATACATAACCTGTAAAACCTGACAAAATAGACAAGACAACCTCGCGTAAAATCAGCGGCATCCTATATAAGTTTCTAAATCCTAGAAGACAAGATAAGATATAATGCTTGTGGAATGAAGTTTGCAGATCTCCTGGAGATTATAAAACTTAATAATTCACAAAAACCATAAGACTCCGTTAGAAAAACAAAACCGGTAAAATTTCCAGATTTTAACTCCTGACGCCGTCAAGAGTAAACCCCTGACGCCGTCAGAATTGACCTGCAGAAATCCTTATGTTAAGTTTCCGGAAAATTTCTGAAAAAACTTGGTCCTACTTCCTGGAAAATCCTGCAAAACTTCATTATGACTCAATACAAGCATTTGACTCTAACAAATACGAATATACATGCTCATTTAATATTGTGGAGAATCATGATCGGTTTGTTTCTTAAAAACATATTTGGGGTTTCCCCTTACACTTATCTTTTGCAAAAATACCTTTAGGTGGAGTTAAGACTAGGCCAAAACAACAAGGTAAAGTATTTCCACTATTTAGTTTAAAAACATGATCTACCAACTATAAAAATAAAGCATGCATACGGAAGCAAATAACAATCAAACAAATAAAATCACACAAAACATGGGTTGCCTCCCAAGAAGCGCTTTTCTTTATTTACGAGTCTTGTAGCTAGACTCAAGGTCATGGGTTACTACGTGATCTCATCATTTGAAATGATATACCCCATGTAGTTGCGATCATTACTATTATGGTGGTAGTGCCTCAATCTATCGATACTCGCAATCACCATTCCACCTAATTTGCTTATCAATTTAGCTACCCCATCTTGGCTCAATCCTTCGATTGTGAATGGCCCATACCACCAAGGACTTGGTTTATCGGGTGGTATTGTTGTTTCCAAGTGTCTCAAGAGCACCAAGTTCCCTTCCTCAAATGGTGTATGATTTTTTTCGGGTCGAGTATGTTCGAGTTCAACCTGAACCTTATTGCTTTTTCTTCTTTCATTCTTAGCTTTCTTATAGCTTTTGATTCTTGCCTCCCATGCAAGAATCTTATTCTGAACACGAATGGGTGTCGTGCCAATGTTGTTTTTGATCATTCTCCAACTCAAATTCTCATGCCCACTTCGCGGGGTCTTGGGGAAGCTAATCTTTCTTTTTCCAGATTTAAGCTCAATCTTCCTACCTTCATACTTAATGACAGCCCTAGCGGTGGTGAGGAATGGTGCCCCAAGGATTATTGGCATGCATCCATCCCCTTTATCATCGATGATCATAAAATCAACGGGGTACATGAATCCTGCAACATTAACTAATACATCTTCTGCGATTCCTAGGGGGTATACGTACGAGTGTCCAACAAGAGATAACCTAACACGAGTAGGTGCTGGCATTTTTGACGTTAGTTGGATGTAAATAGTTAGGGGCATAAGATTTACTTCCGATCTTTGGTCGGCGAAAGCACTAAGATGTTTCAAGTCCTCGATGCTCGTTGGTATTTCAAAGTTCCCACATGCTACCTGCTTAGTAGCCACTTTTTGTACCAATAGCCTCTCGAATACTGATCCTCCAGGAAGCGTATCATACTCATCTTTCTCTTCTTCCTCTTTCTCAGGAACCTGTCCGGAGGATTGGTTACGCCCATCACCCTTAATCCAATTTGTTATGGTGTTTTTGTTTATATCATGTTTCAGGTAGTAACTCAAAGGTTGGGATTCTGGTGGTTTTTCTAAGGTCTGTTTAGCAGGAGTTTCTACCTTCTCGTTATCTTTATGGACAATGGTGATGGAGTTAACAAATTGGGTGGTGGGAGTGGCGCTTTCTTTCCTTAGTAGTATTCGTTCGGGGTTTCTCTGGTTGGCATACTCCTCCAATAGACTCAACATCTCATTCATTTTCTCCTACATCTCCTCTTTTTGCTTATAAACTGCTTCTTCGAATCTAGCAAGCCGATCTGAGTGAGTTGCCATATATTCTCTCATCCTAGCCTCAAACTCCGAGCTAAGTTCCTTGGGAGGGGAACAAGGTAGGGTGTAGTTCTGAAAAGTTTCGTCATGTTCTCTAGAAGGCGACTCAGATAATGGTGCCGAAGTTGGTTTTGAGACAGAATTGACAGTAGCTCGTCTATGACTTAAAGCCCTCCTTTGCCTTTCCTCAAAATAGTCAACTTTTGCCTCGAGTTTGCATAGGAGTTCATCGGGGATTTCGGTGGTCCCTCCAGATGTTGAGACTGCATTGATAGCTGCTTCCACTGTATGATTAAACTCCCACATTTCCTGATTGTCAGTGGCGAGCTCCTCGATAATTGCCCAAGACTCCTCGGCGTTCTTATCACGCAGTTTACCTCCTGCGGCCCTATCGATTGTGCGTTTAGTGTGATAGTCAACATGGTCGTAGAAAATCTGGACTAATAACCAAAGGTTTATACCATGGTGAGGGACCTTGTGGAGGAGACCTTTAAAACGGGCCCAAGCTTCGTAGAAAGTTTCACCCTGCTGCTGTTCAAACATCAGAATGTCATTTCTAAGCATTGCCGTCTTTCCCGGTGGGAAGAATTGAGTAAGGAAGCGATTGGTGAGGTTCTCCCATGTGGTGATGGATCCCGCGGGTAAACGCTCAAGCCATTGACTAGCTTGATCCCGTAGAGAGAATTGGAATAGGCGTAATCGGGTTGTCTCTCTAGTTTCAACATCTAGGTCTATGGAATCTACGATTTTGAGGAAGTCCTTAAGATGTTGGTTTGGATCTTCAGAACGAAGTCCATGGAATTCACATCCGCTTTGCACCAACCGGATTGTATTCCTTAATACCATTCATGGGGTGGCACACATAACTCCCCAATTCTATGAGCTCTTATCTCCTCCTACACCATGCCCAGCACAACTATAGGGATTGTAAACAGTAGCTCATGCATTAAATACAACCAATAAAGACCTAGTGCGCGTTGGTTCATGTTTCTTAAGACGTTCAAGCATGTTACCAATTGGAGATCTGCCAGTTTTCTTAAGCCTAACATATAAATCATTCATCCAAGACAAGAATAAACAAGTAATCAACACATAATCAATATCTAGGTTTCATTAGATCTAAGCAAACACAAAAGAGATCTAGCCTAGCATGATAGAATTAAGACAAGAACATGATATAGACAACCAACACATAGATATATTGATTGAATTAGAAGAACACTTATCTTGATTAATCATGCAAGGTATCAAGGGGTTGGAACCCTTGAAAAACCTATAAAGTTACACCAAAATCGTACTTAGGGTTTCTCCCCAAAACTTCTCTTTTTTAATGTGAAAAATTAGAAAACTATATATAGGAAAAGGGGTCTGACGGCGTCAAGACCAAATAGGTGACGCCGTCACCTCGCCACCAAAACAATCCTCGGACTGCCTAGATCCACATTTGACGCCGTCAAGAACATTGCATTTCCAGGCCGTCACGACTTTAACTCTTGACGCCCTACCCTCATGACGCCGTCAAAACTCTTCTGGGTCGTCATGGACTTTTACTCTTGACGCCGTCATAATCTTCCTCTTGACGCCGTCATGCACTGTTCCCAGCATGGAAAATTAAGACTTTGGCGTTTTCTTCACTTTTATGCTCCAAAAACGTCCGAATTGCTTCCTTTTCCTGATTTCACTCCCAAAGTACCTAAAATCACAAAAGGAACTATTTAGGGCAATATTTGATCAAATAAATTTGGATTCGGGCTTAAATGACCCCCTAAAAACGGATCATTTTTCGCCTCATCATTGGTGCAAGGAGCAAATTAAAATCTGGATGGATTTGGTTTAGTAGCCTTGTGGGAGGCTTTAGGTCATGTTCTTGTGTCTTGGTTCATTGTTCTGCTCAAAAATCCATTTGTAAGCTTGTTTACCAATCTGTGCTCCTTACTGTTCACTTGCTTATTGTAGCTTAGTTTCTATTTTTCTTTGCTTATTTGAGTCATTTATTGCTTTTTACTTGTTTAAGTTTAAATATCATAGTTTGGAAACTCTTTAGAAAAAGTTTGGAAGTAAACTGTTTTAATAGATCAATTAGCTCATAAAATGCTCAATTTGTATTCTTGTTGTTAGTTGCTGGATTTTCTTGTTCAACTAGTCTTAAAATTAGTTAAGTTAGTTAGTTTGATCATTCTCTTGGTTATTTGAAGCTTAAATATGCAAATCTTAGTGTAATCTGTCCATTAAGGGGGTGTTTGGAATTAACTTGTTCAATGGGTTCTTAGTTGTTTTTGCTGTTTATTATTGTTGCAGTAAGTTATTCTAGGTCCAAATGAGTGAAAATAAACATAAAGTCCTAGGTTTGTTCGGAGGAAAGTCAAATTCACTCCTTAATCCCATTCATTGATTATCTGTTTAGGTTTAGGAGTATCATAACCACCATTATGGCTTAGAATTTGTTAATTTAGCTTATTTCAATCTTATTATGTCTTAAAGCATCAATTTCATTAAGTAAATCAGGATCAAAGTTCACAAAAGTCAATTTCCTAGTTTATCATACAAAGTCAAATGTTGCATACTCAGAAATGGGACATATTTCAAATCAATGTGTAGGGTTCATTTGTTGATTAAATTTAGCAAGGTTTATTGATTTGGGATCTTTGTCAGCTTGTGTATTCAAATAAAAAAGAAAAATACATTTTGGAAAAGTTTTGGTCACTCAAACTTGACTTGGAAGTTGACCCATTTGACCCATAGCTGCCCTGCACCCAGATTGCACCAAACTGACCCATTTTCATTGGGCCATAGATTGGTCAATATTTGACCTTTTGTTTTGATTCTTGGTGTTTTGGGATCTCACTTAGGCTGTCTTTATGTGTGTGTTTCTTGTTTTCCCTTAGTTGCTTAATTACTAGCTTATTTGTACCCTTATAGTCATCTCATTTCTACTGTTGCTGCTGATGCAACAGTGGTTACCTGAGCTTGTTGATTGTCACTTTTATTTAGCCTAGGTTGTTTATCATTATTGTTTGCTTGTGATATGCTTAATTATGTCAGTTTAAGTCTGTGCTTGCTTAAGTTTGAGTTGATTTCAGCTTATGAGCTTATTGGTCTCACTACTTAATTCAAGAGCTCACTGGATCACTCAACACCTTCACTGTTGGTAGTCTTAAGCTTGCACAAGCTTGTGATACTTGTAAACTGAGCTTACCTACCTGTTTCAAGTGTCTAGTGGACTTGTGCATTGCATTCAATTGCCCTTATAGTTTCTTGTGAGCTTCTATGCCTATAAAGTCTTCACTGCTTGGTTTAGTGCATCAGTGTGCCTCAAGCCCATTTCATGAGCTTCTCACATGTTTATTAGTTAAGCTCATTCTGAGCTTTTGAGCTTTTTGGAAAGCCCTCAGGTCTCCTTTCTAGATTTCCATTTGATTTGACCCTCAAGGCACACCTGTGGGCCCCACCAAGGGCTGCAATTCCCTCAAAATTGGCCTGTGTGGATCTGTGGGTGGATTGGGATTGCTTAATTGTGCTTAAACAGCTTATTTTGTGTACTTCTATTATCATTTCAGTTTATTTTAAGCTAGATAAACTTGTTTACAGCTTATTTTAATTTTGGTTTTTAGTTTGTAGCTTATTCCTAGTTTTTAAGTCTTGTTTTAGCTTATATTGTAACTGTTGAGCTAATAAGCTCTTTCTGAGCTTATTTTTCATTTTCTAAAATATTATCTTTTTAAAAGTTGCTTGTATTTAGTGTTTTAATAATTTTGCAACAAGAAAATTGAAAAATAAAATGATTTGCAAAAAAGGGGAGGCAGGGGTCGAACCTGAGACCTCCCCCTTTGAGGATGTTAGGAGTGTACCTGCATACCAGTCGCCCTAGGGTCTTTAATCATTCAAATCATACCAAATTTAGTATTTAATATAGTGTGTAGTGGATAAAGCTTATTTTGGTTATTTTAGCTTATTTACTGCTTATTAATAAGTGATTAGGACTTTGCATATTTTTTACAACTTTCTGTTAGTATAAAGTAGTTATAGAAAAAATTTCATAATTTTAGAAATTAGTTTAGTATTTATTATAATTAAAATGGTTTAATTAGGTATTAAATAAATAATAAGTAATTAATTATTAAAATAACTTATTTGTTAGTACTTAGGAAATTTTATATTTTTATAAAGTTTCTGTTACTTTAATGTAGTTATATAAAAAGTTTTATAATTTTAATTTTCCATTTAGTATTTATCATAATTAAATTAGTTTAAATAGTTTAATTAAGTTTAAATAGTTTTTAATTAATAAAAATTAAATAAAAAGTCTAAAAAATATATTTTCTTTTTCTAATAATTTTCTTTTATCATTTGAATTCCAAAAATATAATTTTCACAACCGTGGGATTTATATTGGACAGAATTCACGTTTTATTTCGTACGTTAGTTTTAAACTCTCACACCCTTTTCCTGTTCAAAACCACTTGATCACAAATTCGTTTTATTACAGATTTTACGCCTCGTTGGGATAAACGACCCGGGGAAACACTGTATTCCATGGAGAGCATTGGCCTTAAACTGTTTGACTTATTGACCTTGGTCAATATTATCTGACTGTTCAAGACAGATCATATATCTAAGAAAGTTGCCTTTGGTCATTAACTTGTATCAAATTTGAGGACTTGTGATGCAAATTAAGATGTTAAGGGATCAAATGTGTCAAAATACTAAAAGTTCAAAAGATATAAACAAATAAACACCTATGTTTCAGAAAATTTCAAACAAACAAACACCCACTTTTGATATCGACGGCTAGAACTCAAAACAATAATCAGTGCTTCAAATTTTCAATCTGTAAGTTCCTTCATGATCTTAAGGCTATTACAAGTAATGGTTTTCGTTTAATCACGATTTTAACGGTTAGATTTCAAGAAATCGCGTTTTGAAATTCTAGGGTTTCAAAATTTCAGAAATGATCAAAACATGTTTGTTTGTGCAAATTTTCATAGGGCTTTTGATCTTTAACATGTCCTAATCATGCCTATGATAGTTAATCACTTCCGGAAATGTGTTTGATTGATTCTCGAAAATTAGGGTGTATGTACGATTTGGGTATCTTTGATTCTGTGATGTTTTGGTCAATTTTATTGGTTGGATATGTTGTAGTGTGTACAAGAATCATAATAATGCACCTTAATTACTTCTTAATCCATGTATGCGTTAATTTCGAAAGCTAGGGTTTCGTTCTAAATGGATTTTTCTCATGTGTTGTTCTTGTAATCTAATTAGAGTGTTTTTCATGTTCCAATGGTAGAATGTTAATGTGTGAAACTGAAATATAACATGTTATAACACTTCTTAGTGATTCTCGATATGTGGTTATACTCAAGTTTCGAAATTAGTAAGTTTGTATCATTTTTGTGTGTTGATTGCTTGTTTCTCATTCACATTAACAGGATACACCCTTTGGAAACTCAATATTGCAAAAGAAACGTACGTCCACACAATTTTGAAATTCTTGTATAAGAATTCCTTCGAGAACACTTTTTCGCAAACACCTGAGTTGGTGGAATTCTTTTGAGAATACACTTAACAAGTATTTGCGAAAATTTTCGAAAATACAATTTTTTCAAGAATACACTTTGGAATCCTTTCGAGAATACTTGTTTAATGTGTTTTCGAAGAAATTTCATCACTGCTCATATTTATCGAGAACACAATTAGATAAAACTTTCGAGAATGCTCATTTTAGTGTTTGCGAAACTTTTGCAAATTTGTATTCTCGATAAATTATTTATCGAGAACACACTTTGTGAATTTTTTCGAAAACACTCATAATTGGCATTTGCGAAATTTTTACCTTGTTTCTGTTTTTCGAGAACACACTTTATGATATTTTCGAAAATAAGGATTTTGTATGTTTGCGAAAATTGTCCAAAATGCATAGTTTCGAGATCATTGTGTGTTGTATTTTCGAAAACATGTATTAGTGTTGATGATTATCATTTGATGTAATGTGTGTTGTAATCATGTAACTTGGATAACATTTATGCACATATGAATGTCTAGTACTCTATGCTTGATTTCGTGATTCGAATAGATCAATTTTGTCTAAGTTTACATCATACGTCATTTCACATATGATAATTGTATCATCCGTGCTTACATGTTCTAGGTGTTTATCTGTAATCAAACTTGTGATTGTGCTAACAATTAACAAATCTGGATGTTTGGTTTATGATGATACGTTTTCAGAATACCATGGTTGAACATAACGAGAATGTCCCAGAACAAACTCTTCCATTGCTCACACTGAATGACATCATTCCTGCTGATTACAACATCACCATCGGCGAAAACAACCCTCGAGTTGATTTCGAAAAATTGAGAATTCCTGAGAACTCGTGTAAGATTGTCAAAGATATTCTCCTAGCTCATCCATGCAAGCATCTGCTCGACAAATCAACTTCAGTTCCACTATTCTACCTTCATCAGTTCTGGCTTACGGTAGAGGTCAACTTGGATGATGAGTCTTTCACTGTCACGCTGGATCGACAAGTCTATACTGTAGATCTCGAAGTCCTTCGTACAGTTTTCCTTCTACCTCGACCTGAGAATGAATTTGTTCCAATGTTGCCTGAATTAGATCTCTTAGATTATCTCATTGATCTAGGATACGATGTTCAAGATGAATTACCTCTGATTAAGCATTCTAGATTCAATGCAAAGCACATGCCTCAGCCTTAGAGAACCTTCTATATGTTGGTCGTACGTTCAATATCAGGAAGGAAAAGTGGTCATGAACATGCCAGACTTGAGCATTTACAAGTGTTTTGGGGAATGGTCAGTATGCTACCGATTGACTTTGCAATTCCCATAATGAGTGATCTAGTCTACAACATTCAAACCGATCGTGAAAAGACTATGATCCCGTACGTAAGGTTCACAAAGCTAATCATTGAGCATTTTTGTAAAGATCAACCTGGCTTCTTCAAAAGAATGGAAGATCCAAATGAGCCTAAGAACCTCTTCGAGGACGACTTCACCATTTCTTTTGTCAAAATGACCACATCTTCAACAAAGCAACAAGGAAAGAGGCTTCCCGATTATTTTCTTGATGACAATATCAGGAAAAGCTTAAGCTATGAACTCTATGATAAAGCTTATCAAGGAATTAAGGAAGAGACTACCATGCAGACTCGGAGTACAAGAAGTAGGAAATCAGGGAGTACAAGTAGCACTACAGGTTTACTACAATCAAAACCCAAGCCTACTCCCAAACCAAAACCTACTCCTAAACCAAAACCTACACCCAACCCGAAGCCTGCACCAAAACCAAGAAAGAAGGTTACACCAAAGCTCATGATTCAAGATGAACCTACACCGCCACCCTCAGAAAGTGATTCTGAATTTGACACAGAAACTGATGAAGATGAAGACTTTGAACGAAGAGAAAGAGTAACTGAATAAGAATTTCCAGAAATGGAAATTGCTAAACAACAAAGCTTGGAAACGTTTGAAGCAGATAAAAGAAAAAGGCGAGGGATTACCATCACTGAATCGAATGTTGGGATCAATGATGATGAAGAAGACGATCCAATAGTTGAACAATTGGTAGACAAAAGAAAATTGAAAAGTATTGTAGTCGACACATAGGCCGAAGAGAAGAAATTCCTCAAAGATTAGAGGGAAGCGTCACTCCTCAGCCGACTCCATCCTCAACCTTTACCACTACCTGTCGATCAACCTGAACATGAAGGCACTACAAGTAGCACTGTTCCTCCCATTGTGTCTACCACTTTAGAACCAGCTATTCAACCCGGTGACAAAGTAGAAAATAAAGATGCAGAAGGGAACACCACTATGTCGGAAGCTGCAAACATTGAGGAAAAAGTTGATGAACAGGAGAACATTGCCACTGATTAGGGACTTGATCCTTTCACCACTCCGGAGTATCTAGCACAGGAAGAAGAGGAGCGTAAAAGAAAAGAAAGTGAAGAAAAAGATGCCAATGAACAAGCATTCGACACCAATATCTTTCTTCAATCACCTTCACACTCAAAGAAGATGTCTCCAGAGAAACCTCCACTTCCTAAAGACTCTCCTCCAAAGGATCCGACTCCTCCAGCTTCTTCTTCGAACTCCCACAACGAGTCTTCTTCAGAATCATCACAAGAACATTCATCTCCTCCACCATCTGAAACCGCATCTAAACAACAATCAATCAATGAACCCACAAAACTAGTTGATCTACAGGAGCAAGTAAAAAGTTTAACTACCTTGGTTACTAATCTAGCTAAACAAGTTGAAGATTTTTAGGAGGCTAAGCAGGAGATTGATAGGTTCATGAAAGCATATTTAGAAGGATTAATCAAAACTTTCACCTTCGATTATCTTACAGACAATCTGGTTGATATTGTCACTCCTCAAGTGGCAAGTCTTGTAGAGCCGATTAAGGATACCTTGGAGCACAGGATTAAAAGTGTCGTAAGAAAGCTGATGTCAACAACACCGTTCACACTTCAACCTGCTAAAGCTTCAACAACAACTCCAACCATGTCAGAACCTTCAGTCGATGACTTGCTTGCTCAGCTTTACGACAAAGTTGCCTACAAAACCACTTTGACACCTGAAGAAACAGCACTTGTCAATGCCATTGCTGCTAACTTGTCCAAAGAGTCTTGCAAAGCAGCTGCTGGATCTTTGAAGAGGTCAAGGAAAGATGAAGACCCGGACCCGAACTCGAAAGGAAAGAAACACAAGTGTACAACCGATCCATCATCTTCACAACAACCACAAAAAGATTCAACTCCTCCTGGAAATCAGCAACATACTTCAGCTTCTGGTCTAGGTCCGACAGACCAGGAAGAACCTTTCATGCAACCTGTTGATGACTATCAAGGACAACCCGATACCAATTATCGAGCATCTTCAATCCCTGATTCTAAACCTGGTCCATCATCAACCTCCAAAGCTCAAGACAAGGATACTACATCCAAGTCTAAGAAGTCTAAGAAAAGAAGACATCACTTGATAAGGCGAAAAATGATCCGTTTTTAGGGGGTCATTTAAGCCCGAATTCGAATTTATTTGATCAATTATCGCCCTAAATTGTTCATTTTGTGATTTTAGGTACTTTTGGAGTGAATTCTGGAAAATGAAGCATTTTGGACGTTTTTGGAGCATAAAAGTGAAGAAAACGGCAAAGTCTTAATTTTCCTTGCTGGGAACAGTACCTGACGGCATCAAGAACAATTTGATGACGGCGTCAAGAGCAAAAATGGTGACGGTCCAGTAGAAATGTGACGGCGTCAAGGCATGGCCGTCAAGAGTAAAAGTGGTGACGGCCCAGAACAACATTACACATGACGGCGTCAGACTTGGATCTAGGCAATCCGATTTCACTATGGGCGGCGAGTTGACGACGTCAGAGATTTCCTCTTGACGCCGTCACCTTGTATAATCTATATATAGATTTGCAAGTTTTATTCATTAGAGTGGTTGGAATTCTAGTGGAACCCTAGCACGACTTTTACAGCTTTTTCAAGGGTTTTTACCCGTTGAAACCTTTCATGCTTAATTAAGATAAGTATCCTTTCAATTCATTCAATATGTCTATGTGTTGTTTGAATATATCTTACGCTTATCTTGATTTTAACATGCTAGGCTAGACTTCTTGTGTGTTTGCTTAGATGTAGTGAAACCTAGATGTTGATTATGGGTTGATTGTTTGTTTATAGTTGTTACGGATGAATGATTTCGATGTTAGGCTTAAGAAAACTGGCAGACTTCCATAGGTAACATGCTTGAACGTCTTAAGAAACATGAACCGATGTGCAATAGGTTATTATGGTTATATTTAATGCATGAGTGAATTCTAATGATCCCATGTTAGGAGCTTCTTGCAGGCTCGACATAGGAGTGAAGTAGGAGCTTATAGAGTTGGGGAAGTACGTGCGCCACCCAACAAATGGTATTAAGGAATATAACCCGTCATCCCATTATTGTCCACACCACATTAGTAATTGGTTTTATTTTCATTTATGTTATTTTATTTTGATTGCATCTTAGTTATTGGGTTAGTTGATTAGCAACTAATTCCGCCCACTCCTCTAAAAACCCGAGATTTTACTTGCTTTTCATAAAACATAAAAATACAAAAAGAATCATCCCTCACCTCTATACCTAGTTTTTAAGCTTTCTAATCATAGCGACACTATTCCTGAGTTGAACGATCAATCCCCCGGTACTTGTCACTATACTATACTACATCGATCAGGTACACTGCCTGGTGGGGGTTGTAAGCTTCTCGAGATCCCTTGAGAGGTAAAACCTGGTGCAATTCCCACGCACACCATGTTTTTGGCGCTGCAGCCCGGGGAATAGTTATTCTCTAGGTTAGGATTTCTTTTTATTAGGTCTACTTGCTAGATTCCTTTCTAGTAAGATTTTATTTTTATTTTTAGGTTTTCTTTAGTCTATCTTATTTCTTCATGTCTTTGTTCGTAACCTTTACCATCCAAAATCATGGAAGGTGGTAACATCTTTGAACCCATCAACCCACCAATTCAAAACCACCCAAAAAACCCACCACTAGCAAACCAACCTCCTAGGCCCCGAACCTTAGGAGAATATTCCCGTCCTAGCCACCAAGGCTATCGAAACACCATTGAGCTCACCCAAGGAGCAAATGTGTCCCCGTTGCGATCCGACACCATCCAGTTGGTGCAAAGCGGATGTGCATTCCATGGACTTCGTTCCGAAGATCCTAATCAACATCTCAAGGATTTCCTTAAAATCGTAGATTCTATAGACCTTGATGCTACAACTAGAGAGTCAACCCGATAACGCCTATTCCAATTCTCTCTACGCGATCAAGCTAGTGAATGGCTTGAACGTTTACCCACGGGATCCATCACTTCATGGGATGATCTCACTACTCGTTTCCTTGCTCAATTTTTCCTACCGGGTAGAACTACCAAGCTTAGAAATGATATCTTGATGTTCCAACAACGTCAAGGTGAAACTCTATATGAAGCATGGACTCATTTCAAGGACTTACTCCAAAAAGTCCCTCATCATGGCATAGATCTTTGGCTCCAAGTCCAAATCTTCTATGACCATATCGATCTCTCCACAAGGCGAACCATTGACCAATTGGCCGGTGGCAAGCTACGTGATCTAAGTGTGGAAGAATCATGGGAACTCATAGAGGATCTTGCTCTCTATGACAACGAAAGTTGGAATGATCCCCGTGATTTGAACAAAACGGTCAAGGCAATATCCTTGCCTTCGAACAATTCTAGCACTTCCGACCATAGGATCATGGAACTTGAGGACCAAGTTAAGTTTCTTATGAAATCCTACGAAGCTCCTAAGCCTTCAAGCCAAGTGAATAAAATCACTTCTTCATGCGAATTATGCAGTGGTCCCCATGACACTCGTGATTGCATGGAACTCCCCGGAACAGCTTTTGCGGACTACGCATCTTCGCATACCGACGAAGCGGGAGATAAGTGGTACACTTTCAAACCCGAGCCAAACCCTTACGGTGATTCCTACAACTCTTCATGGAAAAGTCACCCGAACCTTAGGTGGAAGCAAAACCAAAATATGCCCCAAAATAATTCTTCCAACCCACCTAATCATTACCAACCAAACGGTCCACCATCTAACCGTACTTTCAACAACAATCCTTCCAACAACTATGGTAGTACCAATAATCTTGAAGGGTTGATGTCCAAGTTTACGGCATCTCAAGAAGCTCGCATAGCTAGGTTTGAAACTGAGTTTAACCAACAACAAACGGAGATGACCAATAAGATCGACATCTTGTTGAAAGCCCTCAACAACCAAGCGCTAACTATACCTAAAATGGACACTAGGGAAGCCAATAGCGGAATCCAAACTAAGGACCCCTCGTCATCCAAACACGTCCACTTTGTCAATGTTGTCACCATTAAGCCAAAAGATGAAGAGATAGAGGAAAGTGACAAGGATGAAGTTGGAATATAAACCGAGATTAGGGAGGAAATTAAGGAAGTTGAAGTTAATAAGGGAGAAAAGTTAGAGGAAGTAGGAAACATAGAAGAGTACTTTGATAAGCCACCCACCGAGGAAGAACGGGAATATCACAAAGATTTATTCGATGATCCTGAGACACCGTATATCCATGGTTCACCCCTTATTAAAGTAGGTGATCCCTCTAACATCAACATACCATGCAACATTGGGCATTTGCATGTGTGGAAAGCTTACATCGATCTTAGGTCTCCCATAAACATCATGACTAGGACCTACTATAATTGGGTAATGAAGAAGCAACTTGAATGTAGGATAATGCCTATCACGAATTGGATGAGCAACTTTGTAGGGAGAGTGAAGGGATTACGTGTCTTTTTAGGAAACTTTACTTATGTTTCCGACTTTTTGATTGTAGAGGATATTCGCCAGTAATAGACGATTGCCTAAGTCATGTAGTATTCGGAAAACCGTTCGTTGAGGCCTCTAAGATGAGTTATGATCCGACCTTAGGGATAGTTAGATTCAAGGAAGAGAATGACGAGATCGCTTACCAAATGCCCTATAAGATTGAACAATACCGTCTTCTCTCGAATCTAGAAAAGGAGCACAAGCAAGCGGTTTACTATAGGAATGATGAGGATAGACGTAGAGGAGTAGATTATGTTATGAGTAGAATATTTGGTTTCTACAAGGAATGCTTGCAACTAGGCCCAGAATACAAGACTAAAATTAGAGATGACCTAGAAAATGAGACCAACGATGAGGTCACGTAATTACCCATGACCTTGAGTCTAGCTACAAGACTCGTAAATAAAGAAAAGCGCTTCTTGGGAGACAACCCATGTTTTATGTGATTTTTAGTTGTTTGATTGTTATTTGTTTTCGTATGCATGCTTTATTTGTATTGTTGGTAGATCATGCTTCAAAGTAAATTGTGAAAATGCTTTATTTTTTTTTAACTTCGCCTTAATTACATATAAAGGTATTTCGCAAAAGCTAAGTGTAAGGGGAAGACCCAAATATGTTTTTAGAGAAACGAAATTGATCATGATTCTCCACGATATTAAATGAACATGTATATTAGTATTTGTTAGAGTCAAATGCTTGTATCGAGTCATAATGATGTTTTGCAGGATTTTCCAGGAAGTAGGACATAAGTTTTTCCAGAAATTTTCCGGAAACTTAACGTAAAGATTTCTGCAGATCACTTATGACGGCGTCACGAGTTTACTCTTGACGGCGTCACGTGTAAAATTCTGGAAATTTTGCTAGTTTTATTTTTCTAATGGAGTCTTAAGTTTTTGTTAATTCTTTAGTTTTATAAACTCCAGGAAATCTGCAAACATTCATTCCACAAGCATTATATCTTACATTGTTTTCTAGAATTTATTATTATATATAGATTGCCGCCGATTTTACGCGAGGTTGCTTTGTTTTTTTTCTCAGGTTTAACAGGTTATATATGACAAGAAGATGATTTATTTTTCTGGAAGGGAAGCTTTGATTTTTCATTTTCTTGGAGGAAGATCTAACTGTGTTAACACTCTATCCACAACCGAACGAATCAGGGGAGTATTTGATTTCATTCTTTTACCTATTTCACTTTTACATTCTTTAATTGAACATTGGGGACAATGTTCATCCTAATTGTAAGGGGAGGGTAAATGATGATACCTTATAGTATATACTTGCACTTGAGTTTGTTTGTTTAATGGTAGGTGTGTAATAAAACTAAGAAAAATACTTGTTAGTGTAATTTTAGCGCAAAATTTAAATTTTTTTACAACATTTAGGAGTGAAACTTTAGCCTTAGCAAGCATCTCATGGATAGGAGGTTGTATGACTAGCACAAAACCGTACCACTTAAAAAATTTTCCACCAAAATATGTGAGGTTCGCCTATAGATTTGATAGGAAAAGCATTTATTATTAGTGCTTATGTGTGTACCGGTAGCATTTAGATTCTAGAACTTGCGTTAGTGATGCATCCCGAGACCGCTAGTGAGACTACATTCGTGTAGTAGGATTTACTACATGATAAGAGGCATTAGGATCACCCTTGTGTTAAACCTGTATCATAATTACTTGACCATTTAAGTCATATTACTTGGCTAGTAAAGTCAATTAATTTTTCCCACACCTTAGCGTTGTACTCATTTTTAGTACACGAAACCCCTAGTACACCCCTCCGAGCCTATCTTTTCGTTTCTAATTTTAAGCATCTTACTTAAAGGAAGAATTTGTTACAACCCACTTAAATGTACACCCAAATCGTCTTAGCCTTCCGTGTACGCACTCATCTTTAGTGCATTATTGTTATTTGTTTAAACCCTTAGTTAATTATCTAATTGATTACATGGTTGCTAAGTCGAGTCATATCCTTGTACATATTGTTTTGGGACGATTGAGACTCATGGGTAAAGTACTAATTTTATGGAGTAATGGGGAAGAACATCATATTATTACCCCCATATGTGCATTAATCTTAAAAGAACTCCAAGTGTTTTGATTATCTTGATTCGAGTCATTAGATTAGTTTATTGTAAAGTATGTAAAAATTCAAGTGTAAGAGGAATGTTCATTCCCTCTAATGTATTATTTTGGATGGTAGGGCAAGAGTGTATTCAAAAAAAAAAAAAAAAAAAAAAAAAAATCGAAAAAATTAAGAAAATAAAAAATAAAAAAAAAATAGAAAAAGAAAAGAGAAAAACATACGGACTACCATCACGTTTCATTCTATGTTTCTTTTATGTTCTTGTTATTTTTCATTTATTAGCTTAAGTCGAGTCTAGTCTTAGCTTAGCAACGCCATATTGTACATGTAATTAACCAAGATGATTAACTCGCCACCAGTAATGATTGCCTATATCCAACAAAACTGTGTATTTCATATCCCTACTCCTAACGTTATAACCCTTTAAAAGACCTCTTTGATAGTTTATCCTAGGTGCTTAGGCCATGTGGTGGAGGTTTGATCCTTTCCCAAGCCTATGGAAATCTATTTGCTATAACAGGTAGTGAGAGATGTTTTCCATTTCCATATTGTGATATATACTTTATTACACCCGAGAGATGTGAGTATCTAAACACTATTTGTGAGGTGCTAGTGTATGACCTCCGTGCTTATCTTTGGTCTTTAGTGGAATGATTATTTGTTGTAATTACTTTTATATTAGTGTTAAATGACCCCTAGCTTGTATTTTGATTAGAATAAAAGCGCATTTGCTTGAGGACAAGCAAATCTCAAGTGTAAGGGTATATGATAAGGCGAAAAATGATCCGTTTTTAGGGGGTCATTTAAGCCCGAATTCAAATTTATTTGATCAAATATCGCCCTAAATCGTTCCTTTTGTGATTTTAGGTACTTTTGGAGTGAATTCTGGAAAAGGAAGCATTTTGGACGTTTTTGGAGCATAAAAGTGAAGAAAACGGCAAAGTCTTAATTTTCCTTGCTGGGAACAGTACCTGACGGTGTCAAGAACAATTTGATGACGGCGTCAAGAACAAAAATGGTGACGGTCCAGTAGAAATGTGACAGCGTCAAGGCATGGCCGTCAAGAGTAAAAGTGGTGACGGCCCAGAACAACATTACACATGACGGCGTCAGACTTGGATCTAGGCAATCCGATTTCACTATGGGCGGCGAGTTGACGGCGTCAGAGATTTCCTCTTGACGCCGTCACCTTGTATAATCTATATATAGTTTTGCAAGTTTTATTCATTAGAGTGGTTGGAATTCTAGTGGAACCCTAGCACGACTTTTACAGCTTTTTCAAGGGTTTTTACCCTTTGAAACCTTTCATGCTTAATTAAGATAAGTATCATTTCAATTCATTCAATATGTCTATGTGTTGTTTGAATATATCTTACACTTATCTTGATTTTAACATGCTAGGCTAGACTTCTTGGGTGTTTGCTTAGATGTAGTGAAACCTAGATGTTGATTATGGGTTGATTGTTTGTTTACAGTTGTTACGGATGAATGATTTTGATGTTAGGCTTAAGAAAACTGGCAGACTTCCATAGGTAACATGCTTGAACGTCTTAAGAAACATGAACCGATGTGCACTAGGTTATTATGGTTATATTTAATGCATGAGCGAATTCTAATGATCCCATGTTAGGAGCTTCTTGCAGGCTCGACATAGGAGTGAAGTAGGAGCTTATAGAGTTGGGGAAGTACGTGCGCCACCCCACAAATGGTATTAAGGAATATAACCCGTCATCCACGCAATTGTAACAAACTATCAACCTGTAAAAGATATCTAGAGAGTAATGAAATCTAAGTAAACACAATTTTACCCATTATTGTCCACACCACATTAGTAATTAGTTTATTTTCATTTCTGTTATTTTATTTTGATTGCATCTTAGTTATTGGGTTAGTTGATTAGCAACTAATTCAGCCCACTCCTTTAAAAACCGGAGATTTTACTTGCTTTTCATAAAACATAAAAATAGAAAAAGAATCATCCCTCACCTCTAGACCTAGTTTTTAGGCTTTCTAATCCTAGCGACACTATTCCTGAGTTGAACGATCAATCCCCCGGTACTTGTCACTATACTATACTACATAGATCAGGTACACTGCCTGGTGGGGGTTGTAAGCTTCTCGAGATCCCTTGAGAGGTAAAACCTGGTGCAATTCCCACGCACACCATCACTCATGGATCGATAATGATGACACACCTGAAGATGACTGGTTGATTGAATTGGTCAAGGCTCAACCTCCTCTCGAAGATGAAGAACCACTCCCGGGCAATACACTGCAATACACTCAGAGTATCATGGCGGAACTTCAGATTGAGGAACTTACAAAGGCTGAGTTGAGAAGAATCAATCGGGATGCGCGTGAGTTCCTCAAGTCTATATCTAGAAACAAGATGGAACTCGAATTTCACATGCAAAATATAGCTAGTGCAATGTCAGGAAAGTTTGACTAGCTAAACCCTGAGGCGAATTTCGACATCCATTCAAAAAAACCCGACAAGCCATACTTCACCGATTGGACCAAACCATTACCATTGCAAGGATTTCCAGAAAAACCTAAGATACCTTACCGCTTCTTCTTCAACAAAGATCTTCGTAACCTCCAACTCACACAAGAGAACAACAAACAAAAATATGCCTCATCATTGACTATATCAGTGCCAGCTGCAAGGTATGATGTTCCTACAATTGAAGAGTCTACTCCGCTATTTAGCAACTCCATCATCGCCTACGACAGAGATGCTTTACATGGGATTCAGCACTGGCCTGAACGTCGTCGACTCGGGTACACTCACAGGTTAGAAATCAAGTCAATAGAGAATGTGAAGCATAAATCAAAAATCATTGCTATCTTGGAAATTCAGGAGTCGAAAAAGTTCAACTACATTTTCATGAACGAAATTGTCATCAAAAGACAAGATGAAAAGAAGTACAAGTTCTCAGAAGCAGACTTTCCCGACCTTTACCTAAATGACATTGAAGACATGTATCTAGAAAAGGTTCAAGGAAGAATGCGTGGATTCGACACTGACACACAATACAACTTCATTTCATCTCTACTCCTCTTCATCAGACGACTGATAGTTCAAGAAAGAGTGGAAGACCTTCAGCTTGGAGTTGAAAGTTACCAACAGAAGATCAATCTGACTAAGCCACAATTCTCATTTCCAGGAATAGATCAGATGTCACAGTATACTCTCATCCAAAAACCGTCATTTGGTTTCACCTACCTCAACAGCAAAAAGCAATTAAGTTTTATGAGGCTCGATGAGTTACACAAGTTCTGTGACACCACGCTCAAAACTGTTCGCGATGGGTTAGTCAAAAGGTTGAACGATGATAGGAGAAAGATATCTAAAGGTGAAAATGCTAGGTGGAAATCCAGTTCCAGAAGACAAGTTCGAAACTTTGTCGTGAAAATTGAAGAAAGGTTATTTCTTCGGGAGCAGATCAGACGATTGGAGAGTTATATCGGTGTCAGACCTTCATTTCCCGTCAGACTCTTCAAAAGACCGGATCCTCAGTTCACGGACTTTGAAGCTCCAATCATTGATGAATCATAAGCTGGTATACAAGGGTATTATCATTTCAATTACAATTATTTCATTGATTGATTTGAAATCATTATGGCTTGTGCACACATAACAGTGTACAACCCGTTCTTGTAAAGAAAGGACCCTGAGGTACGCATCAGTGCCTCAATCCTGATATAAGAAGCGAAGGCTTCTTACTTTTGAGTAGAGTTAATCAAACATTTTCTGATTTTCATAACTCTGCTCAAAAGACAAGTATTTCACCTCAATAAGCATTCACTTGTTGAGGGGGAGCACTTGGAACAAAATCATCGTTCTTGAAATCAAAAGTTCTTGTTGAATTCTCCCCATAAGACTCAAAAGGCATATTTTAATCAAAAGATTGTCAAAAACAACATTTCATATGCTATTTTTGAGGGGGAGAAAAAAAATGTGATTAAAATATGAAAGTTATACGATACTTAAAGTTGAATATCATGCGAGCCAGACTCAGAATTGACCCAAGAATTGACGAAACAACTAAAGTTAGTATTCGAAAAGACTTGTCCTGGACGGGTAATAATTTCAAACTAGTTTAACCAGTGATGTAAACGTGTCTCGAATAGGACTTGTCTTAGTAGAAATGTACCGTTTCGAGAAACTTTCTATGAACTTGACCAGGCCGGGTAATAATTTCAAGCTAGTCTAACTAGTGATGTAAGCGTGTCTCAAATCGGTCATGTTCACTGAAAGTGGATCAATTAAAAAAGTGATTGCTCCTCCCGCATGTGCAAATTTATTTAATTACACATGAGCACATGAGAAGGGGGAGCCCTTCATAAGAAAACACAAAACTCTCAAAGTGTTAAACAAAATGTTTCATAATTACAAACACTTTGAGAGATTTTCAACAAAAGGTTTCAATGGCAATTATAGGATAATCATGGAGTTATAAGGTGACTAAGGTTAGGAAAAACCGTCCTATGATCCGCCTAAGCCGGAGGGATCTACCCAAGGACATCACCAATAGTTAGAACTAGAAGTCCATAGGTATGATATGAAAAAAGGAGTAAAGAATGAAAGGAGAAAGAAGGGGTTGAAGAATTAAAAAGAAAAGTAAAGAAAAGGGTGAAAAGAAATATCCCTCCATATGTTCAACCTTAGGGCAGACACCTGGTTCAATTCGTAGCTACTGGTTGTTGCTAAGGCAACACCGGTATTGAAGATAAAGACGTCATGGACCCAGTGACGCACTGCACTTAACCTTCTAGCCACTCAAGTTCTCTTAAAAGAGCTTGTTTCATTCTCACGGGGAACCGGTGTAATCTATCAACTTGTCTCTTAGAGATGGTTGGTATTGAAGCAGAAGACCCCTCCCTAGTCTCCGCATAGGAAACCTAAGTGTGCACTTATTGAGTCTAGAGCCATGAGATACATCAAAGATCTATTAGGAACACTTAGTATTTCTACAACTGATGTTCTACATCAATGGACACCAGCTATAAATTATTGAGTCCTTCGCAGATCTTAGCAATGTGCCGAGAACGTTTATGAGAGAATTTACATAAGTATTTCTCAATGATTGAACAGAAATCCTGCCAGGGTCAACATCAAACAGACCTGATAGCAGGTCACTTCGGTAACTGCTTGTGGGTTACGCTTAGTGTTCGCGGTGGTTTCTTAGCGGTCTACAGTCGTGCAGTGATCCCCAGCGACTCACCCAGTCATTGAGCTACTAAGTAGGTCTTGTAAGCTCCCTCGGGAGTATCTGACATGGGAACGGCCTTGATAAGGGTTAGAAGGAGTCTTCACACTATGCTGTTGACGATCTATAATTCCTTATCTGTAAGTACCGGTTGATTTATTGCTAACTGTTTACCTGCAGCTATACATCATCTCCATGGCGACGGATTCCACATGCTCATACATGCATCTTGAAGTCATCAAAAGCTCCCTCAAAGATCAAAGCAACACAAAGTTCAAAGAAAGATTCTACGCCAAAAAGAAGAATCTACAAAGTATAAAGACTAAAGATCAAAGTGTAAGAAAGGGAACTACGTGCATGTATAAGTCAAAGTTCAAAGATGTATGAGCATGTTGGAATGGCGGACTACCACCACAGACGCGGAAGTGACGAAAGGCAGACGACTTCATAACTTGATCACTATCACAACAACAATGAACAAAGAACAAAGAACGATGAATGATATTATCTCATGATTTTTGAAAGACGTCTAAAGCTGTGAAAGTCAAAGATGAAGAAATAACAAAGACGTCAAGCAACCGTGATGACCGACCCTTAGGGGGAGATTGTTGGGAACGAAGTTTTACTATTTTATCAAGTCTCGGTCATTTGTAATAACTCCAGGTTGCTTAGTTATTATTTACTTACGTTTAGTTATGTTTTATGTGTAAAAGGCTTATGAAAAGCCCACAAGGCCTCAAGGCCCACAAAAATGATGCAAGGAAGGATCTAGGAGTGTTGCCCTAGAATCCTCTCCTATAAATATGACCTCATGTAACTTGAATATTTGGTTGGTTATTTGAATATCATAAGGAAACTCTTGCTCTTACTTTTCTCTCATTCTCATAATCACCCAATCCTTATATCTATCTCATTCTTGCTTGTGTGAAATCAATATGGGTACCTAACAAAGACTAATGTTGTGAATAAGATACAAGCAAATGCAACTGATAAGGTACCAATAGGTAAGATGGACGATACAAGAAGAGGGTTGAATAATAAGAAAGTGTATAAAGCCAAAAGTACTATTGATTCTCAACAAACAAACAGGGTTGTAACAACACACAAAACAATGGAGAAAACACTGGATTCTCCTAAGAAAGCCTGGAATATACAACAATTTGTGTTAACTGAGATCAAAACTACTGAAAACAAATATGCAGTCCTGCATGAAACTGATGAAACAGTTGTGACAGATGGTACAAGTAGTATAAGAGAAGAATATAATGTTGAATTCCCTCTCATTCCTACTTTACAAAACCGAAGAGTACAAAAGAAGCCCTGATGTATGTCTACTTTAGGAGAAGGAGCAAACTTTTGTTGCTATGCTTATTAACAATAAAAAGATACCTACTATTGAGGAAACAAAGATATGGCCCCTCAGAATGTTTCAGATCTATTAGAAAGGATGGGAAGCTAAGTGGAAAAGTGAGTGCCCTTTTATAGGGAAATTTCAAGAATGAATGTTGAAGTGAAGTTGTGAATTGGTCACTCTTGTATGTTGTATTTGCTGATTGTATGTTGGTTGTTGAGTAGCATGTCGTATGATTGGTTTAGCTCCAATTTCAATTGCTGTGGTATGTCACTAGCAAAATGATTTGGAGGCTTATCATGTATTTTTTTTTTGAGATAATATATTTTCACCGTTGCACCAAAAAAAATGTTATTGCATATGTACATACATATAGATGCACCATCAAGACAAAGGTACAATTGCGCCTTAAGTACATTCGAATAATACTAACGGCTATGAACGCCCTCATTATTTTTTCCTCATCTCCTCCCCACGTACGTGGCCATTTATGAGAATTAAATGCATATAGTGTTACGCATTTGCGATCTTTATGATCTTGATAGTGCCTTATATGACAACCTATATAATGCCGTTGGCTACTTCGAATTATTCACACACTTACACTTCAACATACATAAACAAATGCACATTATAATCGTTATATAATTGAAGTTGTACTACGACAACAAATGTTCAATTTGGCACATTTTCGTGATTTTGTCTTCATTTGATAGCTTATATCATCACTTAAGAGTGCATAGGTATAGAAAAAATATGGGATATTCATACCCCCAACAAAGTTTATGGTGTGTTTAGCTGGTGAAAAAATACTTCATTTTTCTAGAAAAATTTTCATTAGAAACTAAAAAGATAAAGAATTCATTTAGTCGCACATTTTTAAGAAAATTCCTGAAAGGATGAGAAAGATAATGGTGATGGGTAATTTGGTTTTATTGTTGATGATCAAGAAACATATTATGCTCCTGCTAATATTGATAATCAAGAATTGGGGCATATATCTGGTGGTGGTATGGATGAGATTAGGGTTGATGATCAAGAACAACAACAAGAAGAAAAAGTTGTTTCTTCATTTGCTAATGCTAATAATGGTACTGGCGACTTTTCAAAAGCGTTTTCGGTTGCTTTTGATATCATAAGCAAGAAAGTGTGGGACTTGTTGGCCCGGAAATATTTCACCCTCTAACTTTGCATCATTGTGCAATGTAGTAGTTGGTAATGCTCTGGTTTCTTTTAGTTTTAGTCAACCATCCTTTCAATAAGCCAACTTCAAATCTTCTTTTAGATTCTTTAATGTTGTTTGTATAGATGTTGTTTTGGTGAAAAGTTGTCGATAAAGAATTTAAAGTTTTTGTATAAATAGCAATAATATTAATCATATGTATGTATATGATCCTGTTACTCTATCATCTATTTCTTGTTCAATGTTAATAATAATAATGTCTCTTTCCTATTTTTATAAATTTTCAGCTTTCATCATAATGTTAGAGGCCATCCTGCCTTATGATGCTGCACTTTTCGTCAAGATCATGTCTTTTTTTCTCTACCAAACGAAAACTCGAGCAAAATGGTAAAACTAATTATGTTTCCTCAACACCAGACAAAAGTGGCTTTCCTTCTCCATGGTGTCAAAGACCTACAACATGTCAGCTTTTATTTCCATGAGAACAAAAGACTCTACATCACAAGTTTTGCATAAAAACCTTGGGGATTGGTTTCGGTTGACACCTATGCAGACTTACCCCCTGCCGATTATTCTTCAGCCAACACCAAAACATGCTTCAACAGCAAAACCGACATCTTACTTGTTACATACCGGGTTTAAATAGCTAGCATTCTTTTAGCGGTGACTTTTCAAAAGCGTTTTCCATGGCGTTTAATGTTATAAGGGCGACACTATGGGATTTGTTGGCCGGAAAAATCTCACCTTCAGATTTTGCATCCTTGTGCAATTGTGTATTTGGTAATGCTCGTTTGCTTTCTTATTACATACATGATCAATTATGCTTTGCTTTAGTTTTAGTCAAACATTCTTTTAATAAAAAAGTCAATCTCAAATATACTTTTAGATACTCCTGCATATCCTTCTTTAATGTAGTATTTGTTGTTTTGGTGAAAAGTACTCAATTGTTTTGGTTAATCCCACAATAGCTAATCCAATGAACTGCTCGTTATAGAGTCTCAATTTGGCAGTATAACAAAGTTATTTGCTAGCCAAGAAAAAACCGTGAATGATGCAATTGGGGAAGTGATTAGGAAACTAAAATTTGATGCTATGAAGCTAGATGAGCACCTAGAGGTAGGTAATGTTGATGCTATGCATTTTCATGGTTGAGGTCATGAGGGGTTAAGCCATGATGAAACATTTAGAATTGATGATTTAGACCAACCTTTTGATCTTAATGTTCCATTAGAGGTAAGTGAAGAAGGTGTTGTCAGTGGATGCTTAGATAAGGTAGATGCACACGTTGAGAGTCAGCAAGTAGCAATTCAATATAAGGTAAATGAACATGCTGACTTTGAGTTGGATGTTGTTCAAGATTGGTTAGATGAAGGGTTAGTTGTTGAAAATAAGGTGGATGAACACTTACATATTGATGATCCTTTAGATTTGAAGACAGACTATGATGAGGACCATAGTGATAACAATGAGGACAATGAGCTTGATCAAAATATCATGGTGGAAGTAGAGAATGAGATAGATGAACCTAGCCTGAGGATGCATCATATAAGCCTTATTACCACTAGTCTAACATTGTATGATATTTTGTTGCTCCTTATTTCTTACAAAATTTTAGTGTATTTATTATCTAATCAAACATTGTATGATTTTAGAGTATTTATCATCTAATCAAACATTGTATGATATTTAGGGGTGTCATAAATCCCGACCCGAACCCGAATAAGGATACTCGGGTCCAAAATCCAACTCGGGTCAATCAGGTCAACCCGACTAACCCGATTACGAACTAGGGTCGGGTATCTGGTTCAAAATACTTGTTTATTCGGGTTCGGGTCAACCCGACTAACCCGATTTTTTTTTTTTTTTTTGGTTTGTGATGGTGTGCGTATGTACTCAACTTTTATTTATTATAGGCCCAACCAAATACCATTTGAATAAGTGTGAAAACTGAAAATGTGAAATGCAGTCATCGTGTTATAATCGGTTATATATCTTTCAGACCTCAACCAAATACCATTTGAATAAGCTTACAAAAAAAGTTTAATTGATCAAACTGTCACTAAAATTAGTTTTTGTGTACACTTAAAAATAGCCTGTCATATAGTAATATCCAAACATAAGTCAACAGAATGATCATACAACTATTAGGCATATCAACTAATTCTAAAACAATATATTAATGATCCAATAAGATTCATCTTGTTCATGGTTTACATCTTTTATGCCTATACTAAATAGAATGTTCTTCTAATTCATTGTACGTAACGTATGATTCTCTTGTGAATGGCTAAGAGAAATTTATTGATACGAAATGCCAAACTCGTTGAGAGGCTAGGAACAAAGAAACGTATGCAAATATAATTTCCTCTATATGAAAACTCTACTCATTGTAAGTTACAGTATGGTTTAATATAAGTTATTATGAGATTGGTTATATTTGGTTTGTCGTTATTTATTTCTCATGGTTTAATATAAGTAAACTGCTATTAAGTGACTGATTATACAACCTCATTGTAGTTATTTATTTCTTTATCATGCACCATGCATGTATACAACTTCCGAAATAGTTAATTTCTAACTGTCAAGCCGTCTGAATGTTTTTTATCCTTGACTACACGCATAACCTGCATAACACGACCCGCAATACACGTACCCGACTAACCCAAAGTTTATTAGGGTCGGGTATCAAGTATGGTTTCGCATCTTGTTTGGTTTTCATTATGTTACTATACAATTATGCATGAGGTGTCTTTGAAGCAAACTATTCTACGGGTCTACATTTATTTATTCTTTATCAAATCCAAAATCGGTACTATTGTTTGTATATAGTGTTTAAATAAAAAGAACGTACAATAATGATTAACTATGCAACAAATTTTTGGCTAATTACTTTGTATGCCAGCTAAAATTTTGTAAGTACTTAAAGCTTGATTCATTTCTGGCTAAACACAATAATATCAACAGAAACTATCGAATAAACAATCATAAAAAAGACAAGAATTTGAGATGGTTTGGCTGATAATTTCTTTATCCATCATTTGCTATTGGGCCTTCAGTTCTAGTAGGCCTGAAGAAGGCCCATTCGATCATCAACTAATGAACCGAACATTCTGAGTTTGTTAACTTGAGAAACATTATAGATTCATCATTTGCTAAGCATCGTTTACATGCATGCATGCATACTTGCAAGGATTGAAAACTTTTAATGTTCAATCACCCAGAAAGCTTTGAAAATAAATAAAATTAAGTTCAAACAAAAGAAAATCTCAATCTCATAGGATCATACAAGATGAACCTTGATTTGTTCACCTAAAGTGAAAAAAGACCTTGATTTCTTCACCTAAACACAGTGACTATATCTCTAAGTGTACCCAAGGCTGTTTGAACTACAACATCAAAGTGAGCCATCATCGAACTGTTGAGGATATAGTATCAGCCTATAAAATAAGATCGGTAAATAATGTAATCATTATTTATTTATTTTCTCTTCCATTGAGTTCTATCTAGTATTGCAGAAAAAACAAATAAAAGCGCCAAAAAAAAAATAAAAATAAAAATCATAGAATAGATATCATGATACTACCTGCGTTGTCATATCAGATTTCAGTTGGTTAATCTTTAGCCCATATTACTCATATGTTGTACTAGTATATATTATTCGTGAGCAATATGCCTGATGAACTCCTTCGGAGATCCAACTTGCTGGTCCTCGTGACATAGTACAAATTATAGTTCAAACTTCACCGAGGTGATGAAAAGATGCCAGAAGAGATGGTCTTTTGGTCTTTATGTGCGGAGCTGTGCAATTTTAGCTTATTCATTTGCATCTTTCTGCATTGACATCAGTTTTGTTCATATAACATTTCGACTCTTAATATATCTTTAACCCCGTTTTGCTCATATAACATTTTCACTCGTAATACCTCTTGAAACCACATTTTGCTCATATAAATTTAAACTCTTATTATCTCTATAACCATATTTTTCTCACATGTCTGATTGTTCATAAGCAAATGTGCTTATAAATATATGACGAACTCTTCTCAGGATTCATCTCATGCTCGTCCTCACGAGTCATGACAAACTATTGTTCAAACCTTAACCAGATGACCAAAAGCTGCCTAGCTTATGCTAGACAGCTACGAAGGCTAATGAAATTGTTACCATTCTATATCAATCACCCACTTGCTAGAAAGGAATCATTAAAGTTGCTATTGCTGTTGTTGTTGTTGTTGTTGTTGGCTTTTTTTTTTTCTTTTCTCTAAAAGACTATATTTGAACCATATATGTAAGTCATGTATCTTATTTTGACAATCGCGATCGGATATTATATATTCGTTAGTTCATGAATGTTAGAATTCCTGGTATGTAGCTGAATACCATACCCAAGGATGTAAAAAAAATGGTTCTTTGGGATATTACTATTAGTGTTGCCAATGAAACAAGTAGTGACTTTTTCTTGTTCTTTTTTTAGGAATGCAACAACTTTATTAAAAAAGGCAAACACAAAACAGAGCCAAACACCCTCTCTGTCTATGAGTAACAGCAAAAGAAGGGGAAGAAAACAAAAACCACACCAAATACGCATAGGAAACAAAAAAAGATTGCATACAATTAAGGAAGTAACCCAGCAACCCTTTGAACAATGGAGACCCTTCGAAACTCGATCTGCAAAACATTCTACACGCTTAACACATACAAATACGAAGTTGGTTAAAACTAACACCATACATTAGCTTTGGGAGCAAAATTCAGTAATAAGTTTTCTACCACACAAATACAATTAGATAAATAAAAAAGCTTATAGCATAACAATAACGACTAAATAGTGGTCTAGAGATGTAAAAGTGATGTTTCAAAGGAACTTGATGGGGGCACATTCTGAGGATTCTTGCGAAAAGTAAGCATGAGGACTCCGTCTTTCACTTTAGATTGGTACATGGTCTTGTACAAATCGTGGTTGCCCAAATTAATCCTGCTGTGGATTGACTTGTTAAATATTATGAGGGACTTAGATTGTCAAGTTTGAAAGTCTTCAAAGCTACATCAAAGTATTATTACTGAAGTGACAAGTTAAGAGAAGTTGGAGGTCTATATCGCAATTATGTAGTATATATGCTCATTATCCGAGCTAGGGTTTCATAACTTCATATTGTAGCCTCTCTTATTCTCTTTTGATTCACACAGTTAGTTGCAGTCTTGTTTAGTCTTGATATCAATTTGATATATGTTAGTATTGTCTATAACAAAGATCAATCACTTGTTTGATCTTTGTATTCTGAGTGTTTGAGTGATTATCTAGTGAGGTTCTTGTGGTGTCTTCCTAGAAGAGATCACATCTTGTCTTTGAATCTTGTACTAGTAAGCACTCAGTTGGGGATTTACCTTCTTGAACTATTAGTGGTAATAATATACACCAAGGGGTGGTTGGTTGGGTGTAGTCGTGTGTTGATCTTGTGTTCTTTACCATTTTTACATGGTATCAGAGTGAAGGTTCTGATCTGGTGGTGTTTTGAGATTCTAGGATTTCTAGGGTTTCGAAGATTTATTGGGGTTTTTTGCAATTGGAGGTTGATTCGATTTATTGAGGCTGTTTTCTTAATGGTCGTTGTTGATTTGGTCTGTTCAGGCTTGATCTGGTGGTTCTTTGTGGGTTTCTTGATTAGGGTTCTTTAAACCCTAATTTGGAGATTTGGAGGTTTGTGTTCTGATTGGTTCTTGGTTCAATTGGGCTCGTTCTTGATCACTTTTGCACTAGACTAAGTGAATCTAGTGTTCTTGTGATTGTTCTTCCGCTGTTTACGCACTGTAAGTATTCTCTTTACTTTAAGACAACACTTACTTAGTTTAGAAGGTGCACTCTGTTTAGTCTTAGTAGGAGGTGGAACATATTTAGGACAATCAGGCAGCGTATGACCAAAAAGCTTACATGTATCAAACCGAGGCGGTTTTCACTCGTACTCAACCTGAATCTTTTCAATAGTAGAACCCGACCCATCAAGTAATGGTATCTCAACAGTGAGGCTCTCCCTAAGTACCTGATCCACCTTGACTTTAATTAAGCACCTAGTAAAACTACTTCGAACCCATGATTTCAAGCACATTTGACTAGTATAAGCATCTAACATTTTCGGCGTACAAATCAATGTGGCTAGGAGACTAAGACCATCATCAGAGAACATAGCAGGAGGAATATCATGGAATTTAACCCACACCGGAATGTTGGTCAAATCCTCTTTGAGGAGATTAGTTTTTAAAATCCAATTTTTGAGGATTATAGGGACATTCCTAATTATCCACCGGCCGTTCTTAAGTACATCCTCAACACCTTTCTCAGAGGTAAACGTAAAGAAACTTGCAAACGCTCCTAAATTAACTTCAAAATTTTAGTCAAGTAAACTCAAACAACTTTTATAGAGATCCATTTGCAAACAAAATTTGTCTACGTGAGACTTGCGAGTTTTGGTTAAATTACATTTTTGCTCTTCGACCATGCTTGAGCTTTAAATGACGAGTGAAGTTTCCGTTCAAGCATTAGTAGTCGAGTCCGTCTCAAATTTCACAGTACAGTACTTGGCTCGGCTCGGCTCGCATCATAAACACGCCTAGATACGACCCATATTTTTATTGCTATTCAGTGTCGATATGATGTTCATTTCGTCTAAGAGTGGATTCATATGTTCGCAGTTCTTTCAAACTTCAAGAAAATTGCAAACGCTCCTAAATTATCTTGTCAACATTATGGCTTTGTTTGGCAAAATTAGCTGTGAGCAGTAGCCACAGTTCACTGCTCACTGCTCACAGCTTTATAAAGAAGCATTGGAAAAATAACTTTACTAAAAAATAGCAAAGCTCACAGCTCTCATGCCAAACGAACACTAAAAATAAAAAAGCTTATTGCTTACCACTCATCACCCAAAAAGCTCCAAAAAGCTTTGCGCCATCCATTTTTAAAATGATATTATTTATATATATAGAGAAGTCGTGTGTCCAAATACAAGTTGTGTTGTTGGTTTTGGTATATTTGTCATTGTTTTTCATTCTTTCATGCATACTCAAATCACCTCTAACAAAGACCTTCTTTCTTTTAAGCTTGGCTGGTGACAAGTCTCCAACGCTCTTCTTAGCAGCTGATATCACTAAACCTCTTCTTCTACTTATTGGCTTAATAGATCGGAGGAATTGAGGCTGCGAAGCCGAGACCGCGTGGAGATCGAAGGAAGCAATTGAGGCTTCGAAGTCGTGGGCAATAAAAAAGTGAGATCTGTAGAATAGGTTTTCAATTTTTTAGTTAAAATTTAGAGAATGATAATTTAATTTTCTTTTTTAAATTTGTTGAAAAAAAAATGTAACTAAACGAATTTTTTATTTTTCCCTATTCATATGAAAAATTTTCTAGAAAAAAGGGAAATTTTTCACTAACTAAATGACCCCTTAATTCCTTATAGCTTGAAATGAATGGGCATAAGTGCTTGATTTTGAGTAAAACTAATAGAAAAGCTAGGTGAAACTTATATGTTAATTATCAAGTAAAAATATTTTTTGTCTCGTTTGCAACCAAAGCCGTCTCTTTTCGCCTAAAAAAAGTGTTCATTTTACCATTTATTTTTTGTGATGAGTTAAATAATTTGCAACAAAAGCCGTCTCCTTACGCCTAAAAAAAGTTGTTCATCTTACCATTTATGTTTGTTTTAAAAAAAATGTCTATTTTTTGTTTAACCATATTAGTTATAATTATATATCGTGGTTTGCTCTTCTAATAGAAACATGCTTTGATTACACAAGTCTGATTTGTATAATAGGTGTTAGTGTAAAAATGGTTTTTTTTTTTATAAATCAAATCATACATCAACAACGCATTACATAATTTATTCTTATAGTGTCAAACTAAAAATGGCATATAGGGCCAAACTACTAGAGCATATGCTCAGCAGGTTTTAGTCATCTAGTTAAGGTTTCGACAATAGTTTGTCATGACTCATGAGGACGAGCATGATGCATCCCGAGAAGAGTTCATCATATATTTAATATGAGCAAAACGTGGCTAAAGAGATAATAAGAGTTGAAATTTATATGAGCAAAATGTGGTTTCAAGAGGTATCTTAAGAGTGGAAATGTTAACTCAAGGCTTTTGGTATATTAGTATGTGAGTTACCTACTAATTTAGAGGTTGTGGGTTCAAGCTTCACCGGAGATAATTGTGAAATATATTGTGAGATAGGTAGTGCAGCGTGTGAAAAATTGCAAAAAAAAAGTGAAAATGTTAAACGAGGTTAAAGGTATTGGATCGTAAACTTGATTTAGTCGGATTAAGATTGGACTATCCATAAATCCCAAGCCATACCCAATAAGTTTCTAGCAATCCATAGAATGGTAAAAGAAAATATCTTTGTAAAAATATGTAGAATAATACTAGAAATATCTAGTTAGAGTTATCTAGAATTAAGCATCTAAATAATCATAATGATGTTATAAGAATTATCTAGATCATGTAAGAATGTCCATAGAAATATCGACTCTAAAAACTTCCATGGTATAATATAAATAAGTGTTAAGGGACATGCATTTGTAAGTATCAAGCAAAGTTCAAATAATAAAGTTACATTGTAAACTTTTAAATATGTGTTCTTCTTTTTATCTAATATCACTACTACACAAAAGGTTAGATAGATCACTTCATATAGAGTGGTTATGTTAAAAACTGATCTAACAAAGAAAAAAGTGAGGGAAATATAATAAATAGATCGGTTGTTTAGTTAATAACCGATCTTTTAAATTTTGAAACTAGTTAGATCGGTTCGTAACTATTAACCGATCTATTTATTGCTCAACACCCGTGACACGATCTGGTTGGAATCACGTTTTGTATTACATAGATCATTTTTTTTCCTAACCAACCGATCTATTTCCCCACAACTTTTCATTTTGGCGCTTCACCAAACTTTTCACTTTCATTTTCAATTTTCACTTTCACTTTCAATTTTCATTACCTTCTCACAACAATAAACTTTCTCCCCCTTCACTTTCACAAACCCTAACCCTCTCTAACCTTCACTGCCGCTTACTACCCCACCGTCACACAACACCACCATCACTACCGTCAAACACAATTACCGTCATAGGCAACCTTCTTCACAATCCTATTACCGGATCAAAGGCTATATATCCTCTTTCACATGACCCACAATCCAATTACCCGAATCAAAGGGTTAACCACTTCTTATCATCCGGTACTTAAACAACCTCTTCAACATCTAATTTTCAAAAACCTAAAATCAAAGTTTGAAGCTTTTCAGTCAATTTTGTGAGGTAAAGATTCTGTATTTTTTATTTTGTTAAACGCAATTAGTAATTATTTGATTTCTTGTGTCGAATGATTGTTAATGTCAAGTGTTAGTGGTCCAATCTGTGATTATTTAACATTTATAGTTGAATGTGAACTTAATTATGATATGTGGTATGTAAATTAGGCTTTCTTATGAGTATGTTTTGATTAATTTGCTTATAATGATGTGTGTAAGAGCATGTTACTATGGGGGTGTTTGGATTAGCTTATTTTATGGGCTTATCAGCTTATTTAGGTTTGGGAAAGCAAATAAGCTCACCTTTTTTTTGGCTTATTAGCTTATCTACTTAATCTTTATAATTATAATTTTTTTTGTAAAGTTGAAGATAAATATGGGCTAAAAACTAGGATTGGATGGTCAAACGATACTTCAAGCCATCAAACAATGCTAGGCTAATTGGGAAATAAGCGAGGGCACACAAACGAAGAGGTAAGCAGGGGCATCCAAGTCGACAGATAATGTTTCAGAAGTGAGAATCGAACTTACCTGAAACTTGATGACTACTTGTGTTTGTATGACATTTAATGCCATTCAGAATAAGTTCTTAACTAATGAATATTGCAGGTTCCTGTGACTGCTACTGATCCAAAATTCCACCTACGTCAACAACTAATGTTTCAGAAGTGAGAACCAAACTTAGCTGAAATTTGATGATTGCTTATAATCTGTTATAACTGCTTTAACAATAACTTGATTTATCTTATGAATATCGCAGGTTCCTTTGTCTGCAACTGAACCTAATACCGAAACAGATGCATCTCCTGTTGGTTCACCCAAGTTAACAGTCAATGTTTCAGAGGTGAAAACTGAACTTATTTTTCTATCTCTATATGATGACATTTATGACTTCATTATCTAATATGCATCTAATTTACGTTGCCTCTGCAATCCCAAATTAACAGATAAAAACAGTTGAAGTGAGTAATGTCTCGATGGAAAGGTTTGATTTGAAATGAAAAGGTTTTATCTGCAATCCCAAACATGTTGCCTCTTTTTCTGGCCATATCCATTATACTAAAATGAAAAGGTTTGATTTGAAACTTTCTTTGACTTTAGACAATCTGTATGAGTCGGCTATAGAATGAAAGCTCAAGAACAAGATGAGTTGTGGTTTGAAGGCGGGACTAATGATAGAAGTAAAGATGAAGATGAGTTTCGGTTTGTGGCAACGACTTCCAAAGCATTATATACGAGAAAAGTACATTATGATAAGCGAGTACCCAGCAGTTATGGAGGTGAGATTTTGACCAATTTCGATATGCCTTGTATAATTCTGAGTAATATTTACTCAGCACTTGTCAGATCAAATCAAGGCAAGATGTTACTTACATTTTTTTTGTTAATACTTTTTGCAGTCCTGGACAAATGAGAAAGTGGAGTTTGAGATGGACATGGTCGAGTCTGCAGTGAAATCACTCAGATCGCTTAGGGCAAACCTGGCCGCCGGTGAAATAAATGAAAGGTACTTGGAATATTAAACAGTTTCAAATTTGTTGTTATTATATAATACATGGTGCTAGAGGTGGCAAAACTGCTGCGTGCAGTTTGACTTGACTTTTTTGCGTTTGCGTTTATATTTGTTTGTTTTGTTATAAGAGAATGTTCTCTTGTTTTCAGGCAAGCAGGTTTTGCAGTTTCTCTAACCAGTCAAATTGTAGACCTTCTCAAAGAGCATGAAATGGAGGTTTTAACCTTACTTATCATCTTTAATGGTATGCACATTGATCACATTCACATTAATGTTGCCACAATCTTCTGTTTGGATATGAAAGGGCCATGCTATCAGATCTGTACTTTGACTTATACGAGAGTGGAAGTGAAAGGGAAGATCTTAGCGATGACTATGAGGATGAGGACGAGGACGACGAGGATGGTGATTACTTATCTGATGGTTCTCGTGATTTTGAACATGCATCAAATACTAGCTAGGACCTATGAACTCTTATTTTGAGGGTATTGTATTATGTTTGCAGTTTTCGTTTTTCAGTGAATTAGTTGTTGTGCAACTTAAATGTTGATAGTACTAGAATATTATTGTGTATGGTAATGTATTGCAATTTGGAAAAAACTTGCACTTTTGTATTTGATTAAATTCTGGGAAAATCAATTTAATGTATTATTTTTTATAAATCATAGTATTAACTAGATCGGTTATCTAGTTTAAAACTGATCTAACTACCTTAAAAAACCAACATTAAATAAATCAGTTATTTGTTATTAACTGATCTTTATGAAATGTTAAAAAGATCGGTTTTGAACCGATCTATATATGTACCTGCTCATAAAGATCACCCTTAGATAGAGTGGTTGGTAACCGATCTATATAAGGCTTTCTAACCGATCTATATGGCTTTTTTTGTAGTAGTGTATATATAAGCCTAAAAGCACTCGTATTTAAACAAATTGATATCAGAACTATAAGTTTTCACGAGTAATGCTTAACTTTTTCTTTAAAAAGGTGATTTAAAAAGCGTATAAAAATGGACGAAATGTATAAAGACGGACGAAGATGTATAAAACGGACGAAAACATATAAAAATGGATAAAACGTATAAAAACGGATAAATAAGTATGAAACGTAAACCCCCCCCCCCCCCCCCCCCCCCCTCTCTCCCAAAAAAAGAAAAAAAAAAAAGAAAAGAAAAAAAAAACCTAAACAATTTCATGGCATAATTACATGTATATCCTTGGAAATTTCAAAAATTACGTATATATCATTTTTACTAGTTTTTTATGCATAAAGTACAATGTTTTTTAATACATTAAAAGGATATATATGTAATTTTTGAAATTTGCAAGGATATATATGTAAATGCCCCTAATTTTATTGTATTTCAGCTTTTAAATTAAAATTAACCAATGAATTTTAATATGGATCTTGGAATTGGATAGTACTGTTCATGATCTACACATCCATATAAAAATCATACCCGTTTTTATTTTTGTCATGTCATTTATTACTCTTTAAAATTTCGTTATCAACTACCACCTCGTACTGTTCATCTCAATTTTTCCCCAATTCATCAAACTTAAAACCTTAATCACTTAGTATGATTTGAATACAATGATTCCATCTTCTCCTAATACAAATCCCACCATGAACGATCCTAACAACATAAACCCTAGTTTGGTAAAGTACATTATATGTTCACGTATTTTTTTACTTATATTCTTAATTAGTTGTATACTATTTTTATAGTTTGTGTTAAATTGATATAAAATCATCATTTTAGACATAAAGTTGTCAAAATTGTAAGTATGTGTATGTTGATGTTTATAAATGAAAAATAATACGTAAATCAAAAACATTAAAAGGTTAAAAGGTAAGTAGTATTATTATCATTGTAGGTATAAAAATAAAGGGGTCAGATAGTGTAAAACTAGTATAGGAGTAGGGGGTAAAAGGTAAAAAAGATAAAAATTCAAAAAGAGAGGGGGGGGGGGGGGGGTAATAAACGGTCATATTTTAGTATAAAAAGGGAAGGTTGATTAGCTTTGCTACCATGCTTAAATCAAGAAACGTTTGCAAAATTAAAGCTTAATTAGAGAGGAAAGGATGAGGAAGTTTTTTTAATAAACTTGTTGGTGTTGTTGGTGGGGTTGATCATGTTTCTGATGGTGGGGTTAGGGATGGGGAAATTGGTGTAATTGTTTGTGGGGATGATCATCATGATGATGTTGTTGTTACTGCGGATGGGGTTGAATCAACTAATTTGCTGGGTTTTAGTTCTACGACTTATGGGAATGGTACTCTTGTTGGTGATGGGGTTGAATCAACTGCTGGGGATGGTAGCATTGTTGTTGATGGTGTTTTGATGGGTTCTAGGAATGGTACTATTATTGTTGATGAGACATAGTAGCAGCAGGAGGTATTGGGGAAATTATTGTTGATGATGATGATCAAGACACTTCTAATAATGGCGCTTCATCTGCTAATCATGGTTTTTCGGTTGCTGTTGATTCTATTAAGAAGAAATTCTTGGACTTGTTGGCTGGAAAAATTCCACCATCTGACATTACATCATGGTGCAAGGCTATTGTGGGTAAGTGGTGCTCTGCTTAATTTCTTTTTTTTACTTTTAGTCAAACAATAATAAACAAAAAAATTTGTCAAACATTAAGTGATCTGCTTTCTTTTGTTTTTCTCTTGTTGATAATAATAAGTACTAATTAATAATCATGTTGGTAATTATTGTTGATGATAATAATAATAATAATAATAATAATAATAATAATAATAATAATCCTATGTATGTGGTCCTCTTGTTACTCTATTACTATCTATTTCTCCTGTGTCATTTTGTGTGTTAAGAATGGAGCTTGTTGACCGTCACGTGGGAAGGGTTAATTATTTGGACTTTGGAGTCGGTGAGTACAATTGAGAATTCATCAATCATTTAATAGGAGGTGTTATACGCCTCTAGCACAGAAATGAGCTCAGCTCTATTAGATGAAACACAAAATTAAATTAAAAACACTAAATTCAATGAAACACCTGTGATTTATTTGGCATATCACAACCAACATGTGCTTTATTAAATACATTACAAGAATTCCATATTTTCAAGTAAATAACAAATATAGTAGAATTATGCATAAATGTTAAGAATTTCATATATCCAAGTAACTAACAAAAACTTTTGCAAAAATTATAAAGAATTCAATGTATGCAAGTAAATGAAAATTCAAAAACTCAAAAGTGTTCAAGCATCAATTGATGTTGCCTTCGGTATAATTTTTGTAGCCTTTTGCACAAATGTCTACAAGCGCATACCACCGACCCATCTTCTATAATATGTAGTACCTTTGCACAACACAATAAACAAAGAATTAGTTACTAGAATCACAAATGATTCACTATATAATCACATGTGATTTTTGAACAAATCACATGTAATTGATGTATAAGAATCTCAGAACTAATAAAGAGAATCATATGTGATCCACCAAAGAATCACATGGGATTTTGTACAAATCACATGTGATTGCTGTAAAAAAAATTCCAAACTAATAAAGAGTGTATATTTTAATATTAACTGTTTTGATGCACGATTACATGTAATATTATGCCAAATAAAAAAAGAATCACATGTGATTTAGGATAACCAAAATTTCTCATTTTCTGGTCAAAAAATGTAAATAACTTGAGATTTATATTTTTCATAACAAAAAACTACAACAGAATCACATATGATTACTCTTTAACAAAGATTATATCATGTGATTTACATTTTTTTTTTCATAATAAAACATTACAACAACAAAATCACGTGTGATTTACTATTTTTTTTTAATCAAAACGAAGTCAAATTTGATTAAGTTTACAACAACAAAGAGCAAATCACACGCGATTTACATTTTCTCATAACCAACTTTTTTTATTCTTGCATCATACTTTGTGCATTACGGTGTTATACAGTGTGCTCTTTGTACATTGCAATGTTATACAAAATAGTGTGTTTATAAAAAAAAAAAAGGTGTACAAATCACTCTCCATTGTCTTCCCCAAAATTTTCCACCAACCAGAGAGAGGAGGAACAAAAAACATTTGATACACACATTTCCAATCTCCATGTAGGTCCTACTTTCTACATTCAAGGGCGGCTCATTTCAATTCAAATCAGCCGTTTTCATAAAAAAACCAAATCTTAAAAATAAAATAAAATAGAAATGGACCAAAATGTATGATGAAGTGCAACTAGGCACACAATTTTTTTTAACGTTTAAATTTCAAAATACATCCATGCGGTTTATCTAATTTCGCACCATACATTCCTCTTAAAAAAGTTGCAACAAATACATCCCTCTGTTAGTAAAAATGAACCAATATATATCTCTCAGTTAAAATAAGGACTAACGGTGCAATTTTTTTCTGTTATCTCCTAACGAGATAGAACACATTTGCACCATACATCCCTCTCGAAAAAGTTGCAACAAATACATCTCTCCGTTAGTAAAAGTGAACCAATATACATCTCTCAGTTAAAATAAGGACTAACGGTGCAATTTTTTTCTCCGTTATCTCCTAACGAGATAGAACACATTTGCACCGTTAGTCCTCTGGGTTAACGGGATTTGCACCGTTATTCCTTTTTTACGTTTCCGTCCGTTTTTTACGTTTACGCCCGTTTTTTTACGTTTTCACCTGTTTTTTTTTTTACGTTTTCTTACGTTTTTGTACGTTCTCGTCTATTTTTTTTACATTTACGCTCGTTTTTTTACGTTTTCAACCGGTTTTTTTACGTTTTCTTCCATTTTTTATGTTTTCGCCTCTTTTTTTATGTTATTGTCCATTTTTCTACGTTTATACCCGAGTGAAAGCATAAAAAAAGGGGCAAAACGTGAAAAAATAGACGAAAATGTAAAAAAAACAGGCGAAAACCAAAAAAAACGGACGAAAACGTAAAAAAACACGCAAAAACGTAAAAAAAATGATAAAACCGTAAAAAAAAATAGGCGAAAACATAAAAAATAAAAGAAAGCGTAAAAAACCAGGTGAAAACGTAAAAAACGGGCGTAAAGGTAAAAAAACGGATGGAAAAGGTAAAAACAGAAGAAAACGTAAAAAACAGGGTGAAATGTAAAAAACGGAAGAAAACGTAAAAAACCGGGTGAAAACGTAAAAGAACGTAAAAAAACGGAAGAAAACGTAAAAAACCAGGTGAAAACGTAAAAAAACGGGCGTAAACGTAAAAAACGGACGAAAACGTTAAAAAAAGGCGAAAACGTAAAAAGCAGATGCAAACATAAAAAAAAGACGAAAACGTAAAAAAAAATAGGCGAAAACGCAAAAAAGTGGAAGAAAACAACCGGGTGAAAACGTAAAAAATGGGTGTAAATGTAAGAAACGGACGAAAACATAAAAAAACGGAAGAAAATGTAAAAAAACCGGGTGAAAACGTAAAAAAACGTAAAAAAAACAGACGAAATCGTAAAAAAAATGGCGAAAACGTAAAAAACGGAAGAAATCGTAAAAACGGACGAAAACGTAAAAAAATAGGCGAAACCGTAAAAAAATGGAAGAAAACGTAAAAAACGGGTGAAAACGTAAAAAAACGGGCGTAAACGTAAAAAAAAGACGAAAACGAAAAAAAACAGAAAAAAACGTAAAAAAGGACTAACGGTGCAAATACTGTTAACCCAGAGGACAAACGGTGCAAATCTGTTCTTTCTCGTTAGGAGATAACGGAGAAAAAATTGCACCGTTAGTCCTTATTTTAACTGAGGGATGCATATTGGTTCACTTTTATTAACAGATGGATGTATTTGTTGCAACTTTTTCGAGAAGGATGTATGATGCGAAATTTGGTAAACATATGGATGCATTTTGAAGTTTACTCTTTTTTAATGGAACATATGTAAAATATTAAAATTGGTACCTTTTATCTTTTTATTTTTAATGTGATGTTAAGTCATCAAATCCTTACTGGTTCAAACAAATTTGCAAATGAGAACAAAACACGTACAAATTCAAATTTATAGAAAAATAGAAAAAGCATTTTAGCCGCATAACAAGAAAAGTGAAATAAAGCACACCCTACGCCGCTGCTGGAAAAATCCAAACAGTACAAGCATCTAATAAAATCACAAAAAAACACCATCGTTAACCGTCACTGTGGTGATGGTGGCGGTCGATGACGTCACTGTGGTGGTGGTCAGTTGTGTTTTGAAAATATGGAGGATTGTGCGTGTTTTTGTTGAGAGAGAAATTAGATATGTTTTTGGGAATTAAATGAGGGGTAGGTTAAATTTTTTGGATTTTTATATGATTTGGTGTTTTGATTAGAGCCATTAGATCAAAATTAAGTGAATTGACAAGATTGACTCTTTTGTTTTTTAAAGATTACACGTTCTCTAGGGATCTCACCTCAGAAACTTAAATGATAAGATGAACAATGCACTGAAAAAACTCACTGTACAAACAGGGACGGAACTAGGACCAAATATGACCGGGTGCACAAATTTTTTGGAACCGTAATATAGAAACACATTTCGATGGACCAGGTGCATTTAAGATGTATTTAAGAAAAATTGATGTTTTTTTTTAAAAGAATTAACACTATATCAAAAAAATCCATATGGGTTTCAAGTACCCGCAAGAACCCCTGGCTCCGTCTTTGTATACAAACTAAACAACAACAAGTCTCCAAACATGAAACATGTAAGAGAATTACTAACACATATCTAGCGAAGGAGCCCATTGGACGCGAAACACGACAAAAGCCCAAACTAAAACACACTTGGGCGACAAAAACACGACGAAACAGGGACACCAACAAAACTTGCAGCAACACAAACTCAAAAAGGAAGCAACTTAGTACATGGTGTCCCGAATTCGTAAGAAGTCATAGCAAGTCCACAATTGCAAAACCAGCAAACACTGTTACATTGTGATACCATAACCGATTTTTTATAAACATTATGTTACCAAAATATATATATATCTGGTTTCCTCCATAGTAACTGAAAAACCGATTTCCATTAATAAGTTATACAGTTTCTTTATCCATCATTTGCTATCGGGCCTTCAGTTCCGGCCAGTAGGCCAGAAAAAGAAGGCCCATTCGATCAACAGAACATTCTGATATTTGATATGGAAAGAAACTAATAATTTACATCGTTAACATGTATATTGTTTTTCATATAGTTTTATTTCGTAGATCTTGTAAGCCTGTCATCAACTAAATCATCGGTGTCACATGGCAGTACCACAACTTATTCATGGTGTACGTGCGATATTGCTAAAGTCTTTGGACACTAGGCTAGAAGACAAGCCACAAGAGCGTGAAGGTTCCGAAAACGTGTAAATAAACTATAATTATTAGTCCCACCATTCATTGTAGAGTTCCGTTATTTTCATTTTCGTGTTTTTAGATTTTACTAATAACATAAAAGCAACAAAAATAATTCTACCAACTCTTTTTTTACCAGGAAAAATATTCCACCTATTAGAATAGTGTCCCATTTTGAATATCACATTCAATGCATATAATCCTGAAAACTATTATAGGTTTTAGGTTCGCATAGTACTGTGATAACACTTGAGTTATTAATCAGCTTGATAAGATTGTCGTCCAAAGCAATTCGTTGACGTATGTATGCATGGTGGAGCAAAGATTTTTAGTTAAGGGGGCGCTGGCAGTGCTTAAAGCAAAAAGTAATAGTGATAAATCGCTTTAAAAATTAATCTATAGTGTTGTCTCTTATTGTTTAAGTTATTCATTTATCAATTTTATGACATATCTTTATAATAAAGGTGACTGAAAGTAAAATACTATTAGAAAAACGGCTTGAAATTTAAATAACTAATAAAAGAAGTAGGTTGATTAAGAGTGGCTCAGACGCTCAGCACCCTACTAGCTCTGCCCCTGTGTGCATGTAAATCTATATAGTAAACTGAGAAGCATTGTTTACATGCATGCATACATGCAAGAATTAAAAACCTCTCTTGTTCAGTCACCTAGAAAGCTTTGAACAAAATAGAATTATGATTGAGAGTTCATATCTTTGTTTTCTCGCAACATGAGATGTTCAAACACTAGAAATCTCAATCTCACTCAGTGTTCTAAAAGGCGCGCCAAGGCGCCGCCAAGGCGTCGCCAAGGCGCGAGGCGTGGCCTCGCCGCCACGAAATAGACCATGGCGGCTGCTCTAGGCGTGGCGTGGGAAAAGGCGTGACAAGGCGTGAAAAGGCGCGCCTTTTTGAAACAGTATTGGTTTTTTTTGTTTTTTTTTTAATTATTATTATTATTTTAATAACTATTTGAACGATCATTTGAAATTTGGGCTATTTGTTATTTGGGTCTGATAATTATATAATAAGTGGTTGTTAAATGTCTAATATAGTAGTCCAAATGTATATGAAATATGATATTATAACATAAATGATAAATATATAAATATTTTTTCGCCGCCTTAGTCACGCCGCAAAAAACGCCATGGCTTCGCCATGGCGCGTAAGGCTTGAGGCGTGGCCTTGCCGCCACGCCACGCCTCACGCCATTTATAACATTGATCTCACTACAGATTGTTATGATTAATAATTATTTTTATAACATGCCCAAATGAGCGCATGTTAGTGTGCAAATAAAAGAAAGCTATTAGTTTATTGAAGTATAAAATATATTATAAAATATATTCAAATATAGCAATTTATTAATTTATTTAAGGGATTTTTTACAATGTGTTATGGTGGTACATGTTTAAAATATTTAATGAACTAAAATGACCATAATTAAATGTAAGTTGATATTATTACTTATTAAAATTTCTTTTAATAGCCAAGTTTAACATCACTTTATATGAAATGAATTTAATTTAGAAAATAGTTATGTTTAATTAATACTTCTAAACCCATACCACCATTGCATAAGTTAAAAAACCACTTTATCTTAACTACTTATAATGTAGATTTAGTCAAAGGGGAAAAGTGAAAAACTGAATTTTCAGTCAATCCCCATTTTGTCCTTCTATACTACAAGGGTGAGAGAAATTGAATTGTGTAATTAATGCTCTTATTAAAACATCCCATAACTTAAAATTACAATAATTTATTCAAATGGTACAACCAATTAAAAGCATCTATATCAAATTAAAAACAATCAATTAAAACACCCCTTACTAAAAAAGTACAATAAAATTTTCACAATATACAATTTAAACAAGCTACAACATAATATAAAATATAAAATAATTAAACACACTAATTAATGTTATTTTTAAAACACCCTAAAATGAAAAGTATATGTTATTATACACATTATACAAATTAATAAAACACACAAAACTTTATAAAAGCTAACAAGTTGATGTTGCATATAGTTTTGAAAACTGGACCGGACCAACGGGTTCAACTGGGAAAAACATATAGTTTTGAAAACTGGACACGACGGGTTCAGTTATTAAAAGCATGACTCGGTTTAAATCGACCCGTTTTTCGACCGGAACGGTTCAACCGGGTTTCAAAACATTATGTTGACATGAGCTTAAGTATCAAAGTCAATAAGTCAACAAAGTCAATAAGTCAACACATTTAGTAACTGATTTTCATATCAATTTGGGCAGGATAATCAGTTACTAATGTGTTGACTTATTGACTTTGATACTTAAGCTCATGTCATATGTTTAATCCCTAAATCTTCAAACTTTTATTAGAGGTGGCAAAACGGGCGGGCACGGGCACGGACTAAAATGACACGGGTTAAAACGGGCACGGGCTAAACGGACAAATTATAAATCGGGCTAAACGGGCACGGGCTAAAACTAGCAAATTATAATTCAACTATTAAAAACATTCGGAACAGTCCTAAAAACCCCTTTAATTCATCTTGTAAAAAAAGATCAAGTATCTAAGTCTTAACTATATTTAATTATTTTTTCTTAAAAAAAAATAATAAAAATAAAATAAAAATAAAATAAAATAAAAAAATAAAAAATAAAAATCTGAGTGCAAATTTGAGAAAATCAACTGGGACAAATGAATAAAAATGCAACTAATTAAATATATCTATCAATTAATTAGAGTATTAAATAATTATGCATAAAATAGTTAATAAATGAGATAAATTAAAATTAAAATAGTTGAATGTTTTATAGTTACCAGTGACAAGTGAATTGGTCGAAAAAAAAATGAGAGTAATTGCTTGAAAGTTGAATTGTGTGATTCGAAAGCCCATCTAATAATATCTGTTTTTATCTTTTGCCTGTAAGAGCCATCAAATAAATGCAAGGGGACAAAAAACGCCCAAACTTTTAAAAAAGTGTCAAAAATCGCTCAAAAATTACAAATTGGGCAAGATTTGCCACCTCTAACTTTTATTGTTTTTCATTTATAACCCATAAACTTTCTTTTATCACTAAACGATCTGTCGTTATAAAATCCCGTTGCTATGCACGGGTATTCGTCTAGTTTAATTTATATTAGAATATTAGATGCAACTTTTGTGTTTATTAATTACTCCCTCTATCCCAATTTGATAGTCATCCAACAAATCTTTTATTTATTTAAATTAGGTTAATGCAATGTTAAAAGTCATTTTCACTCTTATAATTAAGCTAACTTTACATTTTTAAATACAACCTCTTAAATGTTACTCCCTTCATTCCAATTTAGTTTATTTTTTGGGGATAACATCCCTGCTGTAAACAGCAGGGAGTTACCTGCTGCACCCACACAAAACACACTCCCCCATGTTACTAAATGGTCCCTGAATGTTCATTTTGCAGCAAAAATGGTCCCTGACGAAGCCTTTACAGCAGCGAAATCATCACTGCTGTTACAGCAGTGATAATTTTCCCTTATTTTTTAATTTTGGGTTGTCTCAATTTTAGACGTAAGAACTACAATAGATATTTAAGGGTAAAATAGTAAAACTACAAGTTTTTAATTATTATTTATTGAAAGTGGACATTTTGTGGGACAAACAAATATATTATGAGATGGAGAACGTAAATATTAACATGTGAACGATGGACATATATTAAGAAAACTCTTTCATAAACGATAGGCACGTACCAAAATGGACCCAACAATATCGATTTGAAGAAGAAGAAGGAAAAAAAAAAAAAAAAAAAAAAAAAAAATCTAAACCATGTAACACGCTTAGCTTATCTGACAGCTTGCGCTAACATATCCATGTTTTTCTTATAAAATTCACAAGCTACCCACATGGCGCTATATAGTTTTCTTTCTTATCCTCTTCGCTTATTTTTTTTCTTCACCATAATTATATTTATGGTTTTTGTAATAGGAAAGTGCAGATATCTACTACAAGAAAAGAAGATTTAGAGAAAACTCACGGCTCACGTTGGTGTCGTTTCATAGTTTTTTTTAAAAACCCATATCATATTAATTAACCATCATCAAATGATTTAAGGGTAAGGTTTTAGATTTTCTTATAAGAGGTCAAGGATTCAAACGTCGGTAGGTTTTTCATTTGTGGGTGGCTATGGAAGGGTTGGAAAATGCACGATATCAACCCGGTGAAACCACATACATCCGAGTAAAAAAAGACTCGCCTTTTCGTGGGTAACCTAAAGAGAGAAAACCTTGTCCGTTTACCATGGCATATCCTTGAAAGCAAACAGATGCGCATTCAAACGCTTTTAGCGTCATTTCTACAGGGACAAAACAAACACACCCAGTAAAATTCGAGTTCATATCTTATGCCTTCTTCAATCTAAAAATGTACAAAAATATTATTTTAGAAACAATTAAACATGGCTAAACCCATAAAATATAACGTCTAAATAATAATAGTCTACATATATATAACTTTCTTTTATGAAAGCTCCAATTTGAAATATCGTATGAAAGCTCCAATTTAAAAGGTGCTTGTTAACAAAAAACATATACCTACACTCTTTTTATGTCACTATATAATTATATATAGGTATATATAGTCACTTTGTTTCACTTTAGTGACAACTTCAGACAGTATATATATAATCTGTGTCACTAAATGACAATTTGAATTTCATGCAGCGGATCATGATTTACGTGTTTTACAAGTTATATGCAATGCTAAACGTTCTGCATAATTTGTATTTGGATAACTTAATACTTGAGATGGCTCTATCTATACCAACATGTCTTTATCCATCGATTTAAAGATCTTGGAGCCACAAATTAATTGAATTAGTTGCTCAATTATCCTCCAAGAAAAGGCTTTTGAAAAAGCTTATGAATTGATCCTGTGGACTTATAATGGTTTTATTAAAGATGTGACAGGAATCTAAGCCAGTTTTGACAGGCTAGTATTTTTTTTTTTTTTCCTTTTTTTCTAGCTAGTCAAATAAATTGATGTGATAAACAAATATTGGAGCTCATTAATCAACCAATGGGAAGAAACTAATGGTAAATGACTGACAAACTCCATCTATAAATAGCAAAAGCACCTTGTCTATCTTTTCGCAAAACAAACTAGCTACAACACTTGGGTGAATATCCGTAGCAAGAAGCACTTACAAATGGCTTCAAGAGCTTTGACAACAACTGCTTTTCTCCTTACCCTTAACCTTCTCTTTTTTACTTTGGTATCTTCTCATACCCCAATAGGCTGCCCACCACCACCACCGCCACCGTGCCCACCATCACCAAAACCTCCTACGCCGACACCAACTACACCGTCACCAAAACCTCCTACCCCGACACCAAAACCTCCTACACCGACACCAACTACCCCGACACCAAAACCTCCTACACCGACACCAACACCAACTACACCGACACCAAAAACTCCTACACCAACCCCAACTACACCGACACCAAAACCTCCTACACCAACACCAACACCAACACCAACACCAACGCCAACTACACCGACACTAAAACCTCCTACACCAACACCAACTACACCAACACCAAAACCTCCTACACCAACACCAACTACACCGACACCAACACCTCCTACACCGACACCAACACCAACTACACCGACACCAAAACCTCCTACACCAACACCAACTACACCGACACCAAAACCTCCTTCACCATCATGCCCTCCTCCCAAAGCTGCCACTTGCCCAAAAGATACTCTCAAGTTGGGTGTATGTGCTAACTTGCTCAAAAACCTTCTCCACTTAGTGGTAGGAACTCCACCAAAGACACCATGCTGCACCCTCATCGACGGCCTTGCCGATCTCGAGGCTGCCGTCTGCCTATGTACTGCCATTAAAGCTAATGTCTTGGGAACTCACCTAAATATCCCAGTCTCTCTCAGCCTGTTGCTTAACTACTGTGGAAAGAAGGTCCCCTCAGGCTTCCAATGCGCCTAGATTTATGCTCTAGAATAAATGTTCAAAGTTTGATACTTAATTATATTTGCTCTATTCAGAATATATATATGTGATTATGTTTCATACATGTAAAGAATCATTTACATTATGATTCTATAACTAATTTAATGTTTTATATCTGTTCATTGTCATATACTGTAATTGTTCACCGGTCAAATAACAACTCTTAAATATTTACTAGCTAGTTTTCCTGGTGGTATGAAAGAACGTAACGAGAAGAAACGCAACAAATAAATTGAAAACATTGATCCACACCAAAATCCGAATCTAGTTATTATATGTTATATGTAATCACACTCGAAACATGCATCCAAACAACCTGGCAGTGTAAAAAGTAACTTCGACTACTTAATTTACAACATATACGAATTTGGATTTGAGTCTTTTTAAGGCTATGTATCATGCATGTACGCCCCTCTTGGGGATGGTGACGGTCGTTGGTTGTTCGTCTTTGGAGTACCGTTCATAAAGGGCTGGTTTCTTGGACTGTCAGGTGAATCATCGAAGTCATCTAGATCAGAACCAGCATACTGCTGAATCACTAGTATTGAAACTGTGGATGCAAAATCGGACGATGCTAACAAGTCACCTATTGCTCCTAACTCGGGGCATTCACTCCAGTCGGTCAACCCGGCGGTTAATGGTGACACCACCCCTTGTCCTCTCCCCACTATAAACAAATCATGTTCTTCATCAACTGCTCGAATAGCTGCCATTGTCTCCTCACCATTGTTCACCACTTTTTCGGTGTAAACAATTGAGTTTTCATTTGCAATCCTTGTTTTAAACTGGTTTATAAACTCATCATCTGCTTGCTTATCTCTATCGCTATCTGTCACCACTGTTAAGACCCCAGGGTCGTTTTGCACCCGGCCAGAAATACTCAGTGGCTCTAGGATGTCGGTTCCAGCAATAAACCGCATTACGGTCAGAGTGTTCCCTGGATGGCATGACATACGCCATGCAAATGCTAGAGCTTCTCGGTCGTCTGGTCCACCAATGAACACAACTGCAATGTGGTGTGAAACCTGATTTCCTGCAATCCTAGTGGTAGCGCCAAAGCCTCGGTCGACTAGAATGCCCACGGAACAAGGTGGGTTAGCTAACACATTTTGGTTAATTGCACGATAAGCAGGGTTAGTAGCTTCCATTCCACCGTCCACCGTTTGTTGTTTGTGAAACGGGAGGATTATAAATGCAACACGCTTGTCCTCCGCAACGCTACAAATGTCCTCGTGCATAGTTGAGTACGGGGAGATTGCGGTTACTGGTTGAACCGAGACATTTTCTGTCTGTTGTTCGAAAGTTTCAAAAGCATTGATAATGTGATCAGATTGTGCTTGTGTTCTGTTGGCTGCTGGTCGGCCTGACTTTCGACTGTTGTGGACAATGAGCATGGCAGAGGCCCGACCGGTTAGTTCGACTAGGTGAAGTACATGGATGGAAAGTGGAGATTTCGTGGTAGGATTTGAGGCTTCAAGAAGGTTAATGATTGTGGGTACGTTTCTTGGAGTGTGGATACAAACTAAGGTTCTAAAATCACCATCAGGTTTCTGTTTCAAGATTGTTCTTCGTTTGTAGGGCGCAAATCTTCTTGCGGGTTTGTAAATTAGTGTCACCGCTGGAGTGATTATTGCCGTCATCACCAACGCGACCACCACCATGATTGCAAATGACTTTTCATCCAACACCTACACATTCATGTCTTCAATACTCAGAATAAAATCCGGTTTTAATATTTAAGGTAAAATCAGTACAGTAATAATTAGGAATAGAAATCACCTTTTGATCCTTGCCAACATTAAGGATAATCATCTCAACAAGGCCTTTGGTATTCATGAGCAATCCAAGTGTAACTCCATCATAAAATGGCATTTGGTATATTAGAGCAACGAGCAAAGTTCCCGCAACTTTCCCAGCACATGCTAGTACTATCACAAGTGCTAGAATGCCCCATGTGTCCGCACCATCAATCGCACCAATCGACGTTTTAAGACCACTGATAGCAAAAAAGAGTGGTAGCAAAATCCCAGATACGAAATCCTCCAATTTTTCAATAAGTGTGACCCCTAAAGGTCCAGTTGGGATCACCAACCCGAAAATAAATGCTCCAAACACCGAGTGTGTGCCAAGTGCATCTGTTATGAACCCCGCGATCATAACTCCGGTCAAGATTAAACCAATGTACATATCATGAACACTTTCACCTTCTGGGGTCTTTCGAATGACCCATGAAATCATCGGACGGACAACAAAAACACAAAAGGCAATAAACCCGGCACTTGATAAAACAACCCATAGAGTAGCCAAATTAACATTCTCATTTTCTGCCAAGGCAATAGCTAATGCCAGAAGAATCCATGCACACATATCGTTCACGATAGCTGAAGACATTGCGATCCTGCCAATCTCTGTGTTAAGTAGCTTGAGCTCGGCCAAGACTCGTGCAAGCACTGGAAATGCTGTAACGGATAGGGCTACACCAAGAAACAATATAAAGGTGCCTTGTTTAACGCCATGCGTTCCTTGGTGTAAGAGGAAGGAGAAAGAGATGCCCATGAGGAATGGGAGGATCATTCCAGCAAACGCAATGAAAATAGCTTTCCTTCCACTGCGGCGGATCACGGCAATATCCATTTCTACTCCGACTAGGAAAATAAAGTATAGAAGTCCGATGTTTGCCATTGTTTCAAGAACCATAACGCTTCTTAATGGGAATATTGCATTGGCAAAGGTTTTATTTCGTCCCATTACTGATGGACCTAATATCACTCCACCCTGTATATGTTTGTTAGGCTTATATAGAATTAGTCACAAACTCATTAACATTCGTAACGTAAATAGCTTCAAAGAAAATTGATAAATGCTATTGGTGTTATTACTGATGAATATTTGTAAATATCAAGTGATTTTTAAGAACGTTAACATGTGTAGAAATTGTCATACTACGGAATAACAATATATATATAAAAGAACAAAAATTCAATTTCAATTTCTCAATCGCTTCATGCTTGATTGAAAAGTTCATTCACATTTTCATTATATTCTGGGATTGTGGGGAAGAAGAACGTAATGAGAAAACTTACAAGGATCTCAGATATAACACGAGGCTGGCGCAAGGGTTTCAAGAGGAAAACTAGAACACGTGTGGTAACAACGACAAGAATTAATTGCAAAATGAATAGAGGGAGCGAGTAATTCAAAGGGTCATCTCCTTGCCATATCCCGTGGGTCGTGATCATCAATGGAGCATAACAAACGATTGTATCTTGAGTTGCATTTTGGGGCGGCATTTTCTTTATCTGTCGAAATTAAAAATACACGATGCCTAGATGCATGCATGGATCAATTTATTCAATAATCGTTAATTTTTACGTTAGCAGTCCTGCAATAACACTAAACACAGAGACGGTATAGTCAAAAAAAAATTGAATCAATTTTGACAAAATTACGGGAGGGCAGAGGAGTTCCAACACATGCGGGACTTCGTAAGTGACAACCATTGGATAAATCGGAGTCTTTTATCGAGTTAGATTTAATTTCTAAAAGTAGAGTTTTCCACTCCGAAAATCTGGATTTCCGCTTAGTGTTTCATCTTTTATCTTTACTTTAATCACATAATATATATTAATTACGTTGACACATTTGAAAGGATATCCAAAAATAGATCCTCTAGTTATAACTACAACATTTGTGACTTTAATTTAGGGTGTCGTGGCTTAAAGTCACCCGTCGCCCATTCTTGTTTTAAACGTATTTAAGATCATTTTTGTTTTTGCAAGATTGTGATCGTAAGATCGGATCGAAATCCTAAGATCCTACTATAATGTAATTTTTTAATGATTTTAGTATTATTATTCAAATCTATAAATTATTATATATCATAAACACGAAATTATATTAATGTTTCATGGAAGTGTTGTATTAAATTATGAATATGAAATGTTTAAGAAAAAATCACCTGTTATATTTTTTAATTATATAAAAACATAAATCATAAATTTGTTGGTTTTTAGTTTGCGATTCGAGAAAAAGTAAGATTAGATCGTAGTAGATCTTAAGATCCTAAGGTCAAGATCGGGAACCTATAAAATCTTAAGATTGTTAAGATCGTACGTAGGATCCGGATTATTTTTGCTTTTTAAAATTATAAAATTGTAAGATCATAAGATTAAGATCGGGATATTAACAACTATGCTTGTTTTTGCTGTATTGATTCTACTATAACAAAAACACCATTCATGATGTTTATTATAACTAAATATTTTTTGAAAAAGATTTTGTGAGTTTTTTTTTGTGTGTATTAAAATAAGAAGCAAATAAATTCATGTGGTGATGGTATAAAAGAAGACAAAGAAGTTGCTATAAACATAATGTAATATATGGTGCTCATTGTGTTTGATACTTTGATATTTCTTGAAATGTAGGACTAGGGATCAAAAAAGTTAGTTATCTCTATATGTTTGTATTTTTGTTAAAAAGTTTCAGTTCCTGTCATTCACTCAGCATATGATCAATCATCAATGGAGACACATATCTAACTAGCAACAGTTTACTCAAACAGTAACAGCTCTGTGACGTGAGAATGATATATTCAGAATCAGTTTTTCAAATAACTTACATCTGAAAGCCGAAACATGAGTTTGTCTACTACCCTTTCAATTGTATCACGGGTAAGATAAAAACATAGGAGTATATTAGAAGCTAGCTAGTCAGGGGGCCACATAATATTATTGCCTTCATTGTACTACATATTTTTCTTCATAATCACACTAACTCACTGTCTTTTTGTTGATAAAATTATCCTTTTTGAATCATGTGAAGCAAAGTACCTGCTCCATCTTCAATTCGTGAATTGGATCTATTTTTTTGTCTTGTCTCTTTGGTTTCAAGTTGCCTAAATTGGATATCTTTGGGAAGGTATACAGCTCAATTATAGGAGTATGTGACCATTCACGAGTTGTACTATTTTTACAATAATTTATATCTAGCTACTAATTGTATGTTACATGCATACATCCATTGTTCCTACTGGCAATTAGCAACTTATTTCAACATTAATAATCATATAATCATGTTTAGAACTATAAACTAAAGCTAAACTACGTAGCTTATAAAATCTTATGTCTTATGTATCAAACTTTAGGAGAGACGGGATACTTTGAGTATCATTACAATAAAAATCCACTCTAGAACGTGATGAAAAGTATTTGGTCACTAACAGCTTAAATTGGCAGTATATCTGTTTGGTGACTAAAAGTTTGTGTGACTTTATGTCACTATAGGTCACTAACTAAAGTGGTTAGTTACATATGATTCAGTTTACATAACAACCTAGAATTCAAAATCCAAGAAAGATCTCAATGTATCCTTAAAGTCTCATTTTGCCTAGTATTAAACAGCAGTTTGAGGTGGCAGCAAATGCAGATCAAAGGCAAAGTTTGGAAGGATATACAGGAAAATGCAAATGGCCATGATCCATTTAATTTGGCTGCTATATGGCCTTTCATTAATCCATGTGATGTAGAAACAATTTGTTGAATATATCATTCTAGAACATTTTGTTGCACCATCTAGTGCAAGCTAAATATAACGAAATCATAAGTATAGAACCAAATAGTTTGATGTACCTTACGAATACTTATAAGGACAGAACCCACAACATGATAATGGTTCAAGAGTCATTAATACAGGTTCTGGACAGCCAGAAAGTGATGTGAACGCACCAGCAAAGAACAAAAACGCAGCAGCAAAGATCCAAACGACAAACCAAAGTGAAACTTGAACCGTACGGGAAGCCAATTCCCTGTCTTTTTAAAGTACGTTCGGCACCCCGTAAAGTTGCTGGAGTCTACGAGCCAAGGCACTCCAGGATTGATACAGTTCACACAAGCAAACGTCGAATAGCAACAACTCGAGTTTGCAACGCAAGATGGCGGTATGTAGAAAACAAATTCTGAGGCAGCAGCATTTTTTTTCTCGAGATGTTTATTTGTGTTTCTTACGTATATGTTTCAAGATCCCATCATGGTCTTATATACACTACTTGGCAAGGTTGACCATGATCACATTGATCAGTTGTGGTCATGATCATGCATCGTAAATAGAGGAAATAGTGGATGGAAGTTTCCACTAAATTAGCCCTCACTTCCTTTTACCAAGTCAACACAAGTTAGTGGTATTTTACCACATTCTAGGCTTGTACCTTATGCTGTTAGCCGTGTACAATCAGTTGCTACATCAGCTGGTTGTACCTTACGCTTTGTGAGTGGTAAAACTTACCAAACTCACTAATAATTCCAACAATCCCCCACCAGGTTGGAAAGTTTTCTACCACTCTAATGAGGTATGTCACGAAGGTGTCACTAAGATTAAACCTCGTTTACTTAAAGTATGTAAAGTGAAATTGATTCAATGGTGTCCGAAGATTAAACCACAAATCTTAAGATTTAATGGTGTCCGAAGATTAAACCAAAAAATCTCTTTGTTTCACCGTCACACTTCTACACACTCCCCATCGTAACCATCGCGTTCTCACTGAGCGCTAATATAGCCGTGCGCTTAATCCTGATTCATGACCCTCTAAGAGAGAAACTACAACTCTCCATTCAAGGCGGCACCACCTCTAGGTCATATAGGCAAAGCTACTCTAACATCTTCGTTGCTAAGATGCCTCAAAAGCTTTGTTAAGAGTATAATCTCATCCTTTCTCGGCAACGCCGTGCTATCTGAGCTATACATGAATCAATTTGTTGATAGCACCTTCTACCAATTAATGACTTCGTTATTACCCATTAAACTCGTAATGTAGGAGCACTACAATCAAGTCGGGTTTCCATCACTAACCGATTCTCAATGGTTTCAGACCCATGTCTCTTAGCAAGTCTCACTAAGTCTCTCGTCAGAGCCTTAATAAGACTATCCGACAAACTACCACATCGCTTGTCGATCACAGTCACTCACTAAATCTCTCGTCAGAGGCTTAGTAGTGTCAAAGTCATATTCCTGACAAACATGTCATTAATGGCCATTCTCAAAAGAATATTATTACACATCTTAACTATGTGTTGGACTCTAATCCACTTAGCCTTCTCATATGAGACAACTAGGCAATGAGCTCACCTTCAACTACAAGTGAGAAATACACACTTGCTTCTGTTCAAGAAACAACTCATTTCATGTGTACATAAATCAACCATCTTGTGAAATTTAATCACCAATGTGACTAATCCAAAGTACTTTCGAGTACCCTATAGCCTTACAGCATTCGGTGCATTGAGATTTTAGGTTGTAAATGTACTAACTAGTCACAACTAGACATAGTTACGTCAATTACATTTAAACATTAAACCATCACTCACAATGGAATACTTAGGCCCTTCCATTTCTCAATCAAAAGTAACAATAAGCCATCTTACTTAGTTCCTCATAGTATCTCAAGTACTCCTCATAAAGATTTTATCACAAACGATTCTTTTTAGTTTTCTAACAGCTTTCGAAAACCAATCAACTAGGAAACTAGGTAAGTCTTGCTAATAAACGCAATTTTAATAGCATGGACTTGCAGCTATTAGACAATTCAAATCAGTGTTCCATGCATAATGGTCTTGATACAATTTCCATCATGATATGTATCAAAGATTCTCTTCATAGAATAATTCATAAACCATGTCAAATTATAACTCGTTTTAAAAATCAAAATTTCAGCCTTGGTTTCGATAATGTTCTCCAAACTTAGTAGCTCTAGTAACTCAGATCACATAAAACATTACATTTCGAACAAATGAATATTGCATCATGTCTGAGTTAAATTGTTTCTAATAAAATATTTATTTGAAAACCTCAGTCCCATGTTGTGTTACACTAGCAGTTCACAAAATGTTAGTAATCGTTTCGTTTCAATTCAATAAAGTTTGTTTTAAAGAATAAAAGACAATTACTAATAGCTTAGAAACAAACTAAGTTAGATATCTTCAAATAAAACAAAAGCCGTAGAGTTGTGGAAACCGTCTCACTGAACTGTCTCTTAGTGAAAATGCCTGAGATCAAATTTGACCACCATGTCAACTATTTATGAATTGATCACCATATCTATTCAAAATTTCTCAAACAATAAGCATGTTTGCCTCATCTCTTCACAAACGTGTCAATTTCCAAATTATAAAAATTAAAAGTTCCACACTTTAACCCCCACCATTCCTTTTCATAAATATCGATTAATTGTTGGAAACAATTTTCTCTTCATAGAAATTTCCAACTTCAAATGCATGAATCACCTTTAGTTGTCAACTTGTTTTATCAGCATTAAAACACAATTTTGTATCACTTATGAAATCTATAGCATTATGAAACAAACCGGGCTCATTACAGAAGTCATTTTATTAACTCATAAACACTTCATGTTTCCTACATGAGTCGCTTGGCATGATTAAAGATCGACTTTAAACTTTTCCGCTATAAAAGCTAATAAAACATCGAGTTAAAACTAAAACCAAACACATATTTTGGTTTTAGTTTCTGAATAGCAGTGATTCACACTTATACATCCTCTAGTTAGAAAAAAATAAAACATGCCATCGCATGAGTCACAACTACAATTTGGTTCAGTTCTAATTGCACGAAACTTACTTTAAAAGATTGTTGAATATATCATTCTAGAACATTTTGTTGCACCATCTAGTGCAAGCTAAATATAACGAAATCATAAGTATAGAACCAAATAGTTTGATGTACCTTACGAATACTTATAAGGACAGAACCCACAACATGATAATGGTTCAAGAGTCATTAATACAGGTTCTGGACAGCCAGAAAGTGATGTGAACGCACCAGCAAAGAACAAAAACGCAGCAGCAAAGATCCAAACGACAAACCAAAGTGAAACTTGAACCGTACGGGAAGCCAATTCCCTGTCTTTTTAAAGTACGTTCGGCACCCCGTAAAGTTGCTGGAGTCTACGAGCCAAGGCACTCCAGGATTGATACAGTTCACACAAGCAAACGTCGAATAGCAACAACTCGAGTTTGCAACGCAAGATGGCGGTATGTAGAAAACAAATTCTGAGGCAGCAGCATTTTTTTCTCGAGATGTTTATTTGTGTTTCTTACGTATATGTTTCAAGATCCCATCATGGTCTTATATACACTACTTGGCAAGGTTGACCATGATCACATTGATCAGTTGTGGTCATGATCATGCATCGTAAATAGAGGAAACGAGCGTGGTTACCCGCGCGATGCTGCGGGGATATTTTGTACCGATGTATATGTGTACATTATTTTGTTAACCAAAGTTGTATAAAAAATATTTTTGTCATTTTTGTGTTGCAATTAGTTTTTTATAATCATTTATTTGTTTCTTTATTCTTTGGGCTTTTTAGTTGGGCTACATTTTTTGTAATAATTTGGTTGTTTTTTTGGGCTGGGCCTGTAAGTTGGTGGTATATATTTAGATTATTAAAAATTTGGGAAAACCGGACATAGGGTAGATAAGTTTGGGGATAGGGTTTCTGTCGACTGAATAAATGCTTGAAGGTCGGTGGTATATATCTAACTGAATCATACCAATCGCATCAATTATCCCATCGATGGCGCCTAAGTTTATGTATATGGAATATGAAACAGTATTATGTTGTTATTGGCATGAGCTAATTTTGTGAAGTGATTAGTCTAAAGAGGTAAAACAATATGTGATGATGCTGACATTGTATTTCATGTTAATTGTTGTATGTGTTCTGTGTTTGAAAGTATTTTGGATTCAAAGATTTTGGTACAATTGTTAGAGTAAATGTCAGAGTATAATAAAAAATGTAGGCAAAATAGTAACTTTATCAAGTTTAGTTAGTCACATTGGTTTTAACACTAAACTGAATTATGTGGGTTTCGTTTTAATCATGGTATAAAATATGGGTGTAAGTGGTGTTTTGTATGAAAAAAACATGTGCGTTAGTTTTGTGCATGAGTACGTTTTAATCATAGCACAAAATATTATTACATTGGATAATTGTTTTGGGTTCTGGTTTGCGTGAATGGCATTTTCGCAGCCATATTACAAAAGATGCACAAACAGTTGTGAGTTGTGAGTTGTGAGTTGTGACACTCATATTGTGACATTATGCATATATTTACATTAGTAGTGGCTTTAGCTGTTTGTTGTCACATCATGCGTTTGACCAAAAGCATAGAGCTGCAGTTTTTGGCTATGTCATTTGAGTGCCAGCAAAAGTGTAGACCTTAGTTGTTTTTCTTTTTCTTCATATCATCCGTCCTTTGCTGGAAAAGTTCTCGTTTAGCAGTTTTTTGCTGGGTCATTTGTTCCATAGCTGTCTTTGAGGATGGTTGATGGGTTTCAAGGGTTGCTGGTGGTGTTGTATTACCTGTTACATATCATGGAAATGGATATGGATGATTCTATAGTTTTAAGAATAAATTTTTTTGTCTAATTTAACTGTGCATACCTGCAAGTGCTACCATTGATTTTTGTGTGTCGGTTGTTTCCTCTTCTGATTGTGCATCAGGTGGGTTTGAAGCAGCTGGGACATCTAATATGTAAAACATAGGTTTGTCAAATTCGGGTTATGTAAAAACTATGGTCACTCAAGTCTTTATTGTAACTATTTAATTTTATTTGTTTACCTAAAAGATATTTGTCTGATATGGTGAGTGAGCTGCTACTTTGAACAAACTGAATGGGTTCAGCTATTTTTTCTTCGATGTGTGACCCTGTTACAAATACAGTAAATCCGTTTTGATATAAAATGTACTTTATTTTTGGTTTATAATTTCATGCTTACCTGATGTGTGTGCTTCAAGGGTGTTTGCTGTTTCTGATGTATCAAAAATTTCATTAAAAACGAAATCTGGTGGACCTTGTTTGTTGGCCGTGTTGTAGTGGAACTGGAAAATGTGTTTCTGGCCAATGATTGAAGTTATTATGTCTGGAAAATCTTTTGGGTCTGGGTTGTTGAGTGATTTGACCAACGACTCACAGTCAATACCAACAATATCGTTTGCTTTTGGCGTGAAAAATGTTAGCATAACTGTTTCTGTGTTGTCTGTGATATAAGCCTTGAAATTGTATCTGCATACATGGGTTAATTTTTTTAGATGAATTAATTTATTTTTAAATAGTTTTAATAAATACACTTTTACCTGTTGACTGGAGTTGTTACTGGTCCATGAACTCTACACTCATAAATATCTCCGTTTCTGTCAGTTTTCAGGGTGCAGCTGTTACAAGAGCAAGATTTGTAGTACCATCCATGGGATGTGTTTAGACCTGTTATTGTTGCTTCAGAGGTAAACCGGACTCCCTGTAAATTTTTTTAAGTGTTTATATCACTCATAATAATGTTTATGTGCAAAAGGAAAAGTAAATAGGTATAAAATTTGTAAGTTACCGTGTAAGTTTTCGGAGTTTGTCGGATGAGCATGGCAAGTGGAAACCTGTTGCGCATTTTTTCTTTTTGTTTGTCTTTATACGGTTGCCTGATAACTTGTAAGGGTGGGTTTAGGTTAAATAGATTTCTGTACCTGTTAGATATATAGATGGTAATTAATATAGTAGATGTAAAAATATTAATTAATAAAATGGGGGGGGGGGGGGGGTTGTATCTTACTCTTGCTTGTATTCCTCGAGTTCTGGTATTTTTGGATCAATATAGTAATAAGTAGCCGGTGTTGCAGAAAGCTGTAGGTTATTATGGTAACGTGTAACTCTGCATGATGAAACGGCTATGACTATTGGCTTTTCCAATGCATCAATTCCTTCTTTGTTAAATGACTCGGCGAGAGGACCCCATAACGTTAGCTGAATGGAATTGCCACTGTTTTAAGGGAAAAAATAAAAGGATTACGATGTTGTTAAATATTTTGTTGCATAAAAATTCTTAAACAATTAGGATTAGTGCACTTACTTTAGGTTCTGAATGTCTATTTTTCGTTGAAAGGTCTGGGTTCGCATCGGGTTGCCTACTTTTTCTTTATCTCCAGAGTGCATGTAAAAACCGATATAGTCTGTTGAATTGTATAATAATGTGTTGATGTTAGGTGTTTTTATATACATATCTAATTTGCAGTAATTTTTTTTTATACATATGTAATCTAAAGCAAGGTTTTCATTACCTGTTAGGACAGGATTTGTTGTTCTTGTTGTATCATTTGGATCAACAACTCTGTCAGGGAGCTGGTTATAAGAGATGAAGTCGAAAAAATGAGCCGGGAATCCATTGTCTGGTATAGGTTCAAACTTCGTAAACCTTGTGAACGAAAGTGATGTTTTGTTCTGTAAAGTTTGCTGCCAGTTGTCTGTATCAATGCATGTGAAGCCTGAGATCCGGTACGTTTTTCCAGGTATGAGAATAGGGGTAAACCTGTTGATCTCACTTGCTTCCATATTTGCCTGTATCGCATCTCCCTGGTTGCAATGTACTATTACGTTATACTAAATTTCATATATATAATTTATTTTTATTTTCTGGTAGATATAACATACCTGTTTATCTAATAAAATTGATCGGAAACCTTTATATGTGATATCTGGGTGGTCTCTCTGTATCCATGAACGATATACTTTTGCTTCTATGATTTTGTGTCTGTCTTTTGGTCGTAGGTCTCTGATATTAGATATCGTCATCCTGCATATATGAATATTAAAGATGAATTAGTTTTATTTGTCATAAGAAATATGATAAAGTATAATTAAAAACGAAGTTAGTAGCAACAGGAGTTTCAAGTATTTCAAAATCATAAAAGGTTGTAATAAAATGTAAAATGAATACATATATATATATATATATATATATATATATATATATATATATGAATAAATAATATGGACCTCAGTTTCTGTAATTTTGTTTAAAAAATCTTTGTAGACTATGTTTTTTGTTGTGTTTGGTGGGTGGTCAGGGTGAGGGGACATAAGGATTTTTAAACCATCAGGTGACGTTGCTCTTGATAAGGCAACATATAATTGGCCATGACCGAAAACTGGTTGTGGGAGGTATATCCCAATTTTTTTTAAAGATTGGCCTTGGCTTTTATTGATCGTCATTGCGTAACAAAGCTTCACCGGAAATTGTTTTCTCTTAAAAATAAATGGATAGTTTGGATCTTTGTGAGTCAAAGGCATTCTTGGAATGTAGATCTTTTCTCCAATTCTTGTGCCTGTAATAATTTCTGCAACAATGAGTTTTGACATTAGATCTTTGACTATCATTCGTGTTCCATTGCAGAGAGCACCTCCTAGGTTAACATTTCTCAGTAACATGATTGGTGCTCCAATCTTTAGCTGAAGTCTGTGAGGTGGTAGTGCTGGGAAGCTGAAAGTGTTTAAATATTCTGGTGGGTATAACATCTCAGTGGCGGCACCATCTCTTCCAACCGGTATTGCTTCATCTGAGCTCATGTATGTTGTAATATCACCTGCCAGGTCTGACAAAACTCTCTCATTTATCATGTCGGCAGTTTCGTTTTTGGGGCAAACAATTGTTTTTTCTTGCAAGACACTTGCTGTTGGATTTTCAAGTGTATCTTTATCATATATAAAATCAATCAGTGTTTGTAATCTGTCTTCACTTTCAGGGATTTGATATTCAGTAGGAATCGTGACCCAGGTGGCATCGTTTGGTTCCAGTTCATCAGGATCTCCAATGCTGCCATCACCTATGCCAAGTAACCAAGAAGAGAAATCATGTATCTTTTGCCTTTCATGTTCAGCCAGGTTAGGTCGTGAAACTCTCATATTTTGCTTAAGCCTGCATACTTTGAAATGTTTCCAGAGATATGAATAAACAATCGATGCCCCAATTATTTGTGACCTCGAGCCCTTCTTTTTAACCGGAAGCGTTTGCCTGAAATCTCCGCCTAACATTATTGTTTTTCCACCGAATATTTTTTCTGGCTCATTAAGTATATCTTTTAAAGTTCTGTCTAATGTCTCAAAGCAACGTCGATCGTTCATGGGAGCTTCATCCCAGACTATCAGATCTGTCTCCATTAAGAGTTTAGACATCATCGTATTTTTTTTTATGCTGCACATCGATTCGTCAGTTAATTCAAGAGGCAATTTAAATCTTGAATGAGCTGTTCTTCCAGACGGTAATAACAAAGATGCGATGCCCGAAGATGCGACAGCAAGCACAACTTTCCCTTGCGAACGCAATTTGTTGATTATTGTTTTCCAAAGGAAAGTTTTTCCTGTGCCACCATGACCGTATAGAAACACCAACTGTTGTTGTTTCTGCTCAGATGCGGTAATTATCAGGTCATAAACGGCTTTTTGTTCAGGATTTAGTTTATTCACACAAACAGCTGCCTCTTCTTTTAGTTCATCACGATTATAGTTTTTTTCTTCCATCAAAAGCCTATTTTCAAGATTTTGCAGCAACTCTGGTGGAGGCAGTGGTAGACCAAACTCTTTTATTGATCTCGAACAGTTGTTCACCATCATTTCTATTTCATACAAAATGTACCCTTTCTTTTCTGGATCATTGATATGCAAGTTTCTGACATGCGACATTTCGGAGGCTCTAGCTGGTATATCATCTCCCATAATTTGCCAATGCTTCTCCCAAAGAGATACTGGATTAGCAACTTCACAATATAGCAGGATCTGAGCAAAAAGTGTACGTAGCTCTGATGATGATGCTGATAAGGCTGCTTCCTCTAATGCTATGTCCCATTCTCGATCATCCTCAAGTAGGCCTAAAGCTTCGCATGCTGCACGATTCGTAGGAAATAATTGTTTGTTGACAGTACGCACGTCATCAAACGATTTACACCCTTTCTGATGGCTGAGCAGCATGCGAAAGTAAAAGAGATCACCTGCAGCTGGGTGAACATAAGCGAGACGGCCGATTGAATACTTGGTCTTCAATTTTCTACGACTCCATCTCTTTGAATCTTCATGCCAAACATATTCCAACGGGAAATCTAGATATGTTAAATGTCTGCCATCTTCATACATCGTATTATACGTGAACCATTCTGTAAGTGTTGTGAGCTTTCTTCCATCATCTGTGACAACATGGGCTAATGGTTCTTTATCACGAAAACTTAAGGTCTGCATGTCTTTAAGATGAACAGCGAGAATCTGTACCGCCGGTTCTCTATGATGGATAGGGAATTTGAATATTCTCCAGCATGCTTCATGTGGACAAATAAATCTTCCATCAATGAAATTTTGAATTTCATCTACTTGTATTTTTGGAGCCGCTGTCGATGTACTTGGATCACCAATTGGCTTACTGATTTTTGCAACAACTCGATCAGTACCTTTTGAGATATATTTAAAGAGATACTTTATCAACATACTCCAGCCACAATATTCAACATTTATGTGAGCATGGAATATGAGACAAAGTAAACGGTTATAAGGTACGACATAGGAGTTATCCAATTTGAAATCGCCTTTTTGCACATAAGCTGATGTCTTTCTTCTTCGATAGTGTATGTGACCATTGTTATCAAAGTACGTGTTTTCATTATATTTTTTTGCAAATTTCTTTGTACAAAAACCTTCCTTCATACATGGTGCTCCTGGCTTCGCGTTTCCACACGGACCATGCATCATCATTTCGGCAACAACTCTATAACCTTCAGGATCAGATAATCTATCAGGTATCTCTGCTGATATAAAACGGTCTACCTGTTCTGCTTCTTGTATTCTGTCCCTAGAATCTATCCACAATAATGTATGGCAATGTGGAAGGCCACGCTTCTGGAATTCAATAGTATATAGTACTGCATAAGAAAATTAACATAATTAGTCAATAACAGTTGTCCACATTTAGAGTTATGTTTTTTGATAAATTGTCACTTGTATGTGTATATTTAGAAAAAAAAATTATTGAAATATGCATACCGCCAGTACAGCGACCGAATATCCTTCCTTGTTTTAGGATTTTGATGAAATCTTCAACCTTTTGCTGGAAAACTCGAGCTATGATATCAGCTCTATCTGATGGAGTAAGGTAAGGATATTTTCTCATGCGCCTTTTTATCTCTGGCCAGTTAACGTTACATGTAAAAGTAATGAAAAATTGCGGATTGCCTAGGACACGGCAAATGGCAAGTGCATCAAGGTAATGACTGTACATGTACCTTGGTCCACCGGTAAAGCTTGATGGAAGAATATTTTTTTTTCCTATCTCCGATCCAAAGTGGTCCCCCCTTGAGATTGCGTCACATATACCAGACAAACATTCACTTCTGATGTTACTTTGTTTGGATCTTATGAAATCAAGACGGTCTTGTTCTAGGGCACAGTAAACTGATACAACATATTGTTGAAACAGTCTACCACTTCTGAAAAGCAATCCATATTCATCAAAGCGTTCATGCAGCTAGTACGTATAGTATGCGTTCATAGATAATTTTGTTCTTTTCCGTCTTCCTTTAACACTTCTCAGCGTCATCTCTGTGTTAAATCCTGGTTGGCCGTATATAAACAGAAGAGGATATTGAAGAGACATGTATGAGCTGTGAAGTTTGTTTATTCTCTTAGGACGCCTGTCTCTATATTCTATGATAACATCGTAGTCTGTCTTTGTGTTTGCACCACTCTCAATTACAATTGCACCTAGAGTTCCAGATGAAGGTAGTTGGTATTGCTGAGCACCAACCACATTGTATAACTGAATTTTCAAATCAGTTATATTTCCTTCGTTACATTTATCTCTTGCTGTTCTGAAAGTCTGCACCAATTCGTTGTGTTCGTCCAAGATCTGTATTAAACGCTGAACGGTTTCTGGTTTCAGATTGCTTTTGTCTTCTCCACCAAAAATTTTCATTCTGTTTTTGACTTCATTCTGCGTATCATAGAAGTAAAGTTGCAGAAATCGTGGGTCATCATTTTCTTTTGGGCATAACGTGCCTATCCAATGGTAAATTTGTCCTGAAATCTTGAAAACATATGGACCTCTTCCATTGTTGACTGAATCATCAATTTGTGCACCAAAAGATGTCATACTAAACATCTGGTTGTATGCACGGATGTTATCCAAGAAATGTTTATCCTTGAATAACTCTTTGAAATAAAACGGAGGATCTATTTCCTTTGGTAGGTGCACTTGTCCATCAGCACAACATCGATTATACTTTATTCTCTTTACATTGCCTTCTTTTAGCCTCTCTCCATACCAAAAGGCTGCATTGCAATATTGACATGCCAAACAACAGTCACCCAAATCGATGTACAAATCTGAAACTTCTGCATTAGAAAATTGAACATTTTTAATTTTCTTTTCTCAAGCTTTATAAAATGCTGATGCATATAAAAAATGTATATATGAAGCTTTTTTTGTACCTTTATTGGATGATGTTGTTGAATGATTATTTTCATAAGTGCTTTTGTAAGGTTTGTTCGCTTCTATCATGTTTTTAACCAAATGATGTATATTAACATCATCTTTAGACTGTCTTTTGGGCTGCGATGTTTTTTGCTTGATGTGCTGTGCATTTTGTTTTCTTTTACGCTTTTTTCCTGGCATAACACAATAAAAATTAGGAAGTAATGTCAAAATATGGTTAAAAGAAAAGAAAAAAAAGGAAAAACAGAAAATATTTAAAACATTTATGGCACTAAAATTTATGTAAATTGTTTACCTGAACAGTTACTTATTGTTGATGTATGTTCAGGTGTCATTTGAATGTGGCCATAACTTGTTTGTGGATCATTGAATGCTGGGCCAACTGTTTGTGCAACACTGGTCATTGAATAATTGGATTGTTCATCGGGATTGATGTACATGAAATCAGTATTGACTGTGCTTTTGCCATAAGGCTGATTCATTTGAAGTTGGCCATAATTTGGTGAGGCACCTATGGTCATGATAAATGTCAAAATGTCAGTATAGGTATATATTTAGGTACTTTCAAAATAAAAATACAGCTTACCATTTGATTCATTATAATCCTGACAACATAGTGAATTGCAGGATGAAGTGGCATAATCAGCAGGTGGCATAGATTGTTGGACACCATGGCACATGAAATCGGCACAGGTACTATCAAAATCTGGAAATTCTATACTGCTGATATTGGTTGGATGTTGGTAAATAGGATTTAGGTTATAAGTATTGGTGAAGTCATTAATGCAAACAGTATCTGTGGATCCTAATAAATGACCACCTGCATTTAATTCGCATGCAAAATTATTTTTACGGTTTTAAAACTCTGTTTTCATTATTACTTGTAAAGTTGTAAAATGCTTACCATGTGCATTTGTATAAACATTTGGATCACTTTTACTATGGTAATCAGTATTGATCATACATTCATCGGCTGAATGTAAATAGTTCTTTTCATTTTTTTGATAACATTCTTGAATCTCTGCTATACCTGAAAACAATGTAAACAGATAAATATTTTTTTTAATTTAAAAAAACAGTTAAATAAATATTGATCAAGAATTAAATATTACCTTTAAGTTTTTTCCTCTTACTATCTTCAATGGAGTAATAGCCACCGTTTCTCTTTTTTTTATATTCATCTCTAACATCATTGGTTGATAAACATGAAGGTATGTTGTCTTGAGATGCACTAACCAAATTGTTTGTCGATATTGGTTGTGCTTTTGTAGGCTCAGAATAATGGTAATTGGAATATTGTGGCAACAGGGGATGGGTTAATTGATCATTTGGTTGATGTGAAAGTCCATCTTTTCTTTCATAAGAATCTTTTAGGTAAGACATATATTTTTTAAATGCATTTGATGAATCTATTGTTTTCTGTTGTCGAGGCATATTTTCAGATTTACAAAAGTATTTGATACAAATATGGATTGTATATAAAAGCTTAATGCAATAACTAATATGAGCAAAAAGTAAATATGCAACAGCAAATGTATAGCATTTTTTTTGGTTATATTTCAATCCAATAGAACTGTTAGCTAACATATTTATCATAATCTGTAAACAACTAACTAATATTATAATAGTTACCTATTACAGAGATGTTGGAAAATGCCTAATGTTCAGATCTTCGATGGGAAAATGGAACTAAAGCAAGCAGTAACAGCCTGAAGAGGAAAAACAAAAGAAAAGGAATAAGCATTTGTAAAGTTCTCAAATGTATATGCATAGATAGGATCACATGTAACTTACAGGTGAACAAAGATTTTGATCATGCACAAAAGACACTCTTTTTTTGTTTGATCTATGTGGGTAACCTTAGTAAGACAAAGATAACTTTTGTAGAAGAAGCTTCTAGCCTCACGTGAGATGTTATGTATGTGTCAACAATCAAGAATAGCAGGTGTGATTCATGGCACGTGATAACACCTTTTCCCACTTATAAATTAATATATTACTACAGTACATATCGTACAGTGAACTATCTCACATAAGCACTGTTACTATTACTGTAGCTAGTGAATTGGCACCAAACACTCACTCACTTTTAGTATATATATACAATAGTGGATGGAAGTTACCACTAAATTAGCCCTCACTTCCTTTTACCAAGTCAACACAAGTTAGTGGTATTTTACCACATTCTAGGCTTGTACCTTATGCTGTTAGCCGTGTACAATCAGTTGCTACATCAGCTGGTTGTACCTTACGCTTTGTGAGTGGTAAAACTTACCAAACTCACTAATAATTCCAACAATTGTTGAATATATCATTCTAGAACATTTTGTTGCACCATCTAGTGCAAGCTAAATATAACGAAATCATAAGTATAGAACCAAATAGTTTGATGTACCTTACGAATACTTATAAGGACAGAACCCACAACATGATAATGGTTCAAGAGTCATTAATACAGGTTCTGGACAGCCAGAAAGTGATGTGAACGCACCAGCAAAGAACAAAAACGCAGCAGCAAAGATCCAAACGACAAACCAAAGTGAAACTTGAACCGTACGGGAAGCCAATTCCCTGTCTTTTTAAAGTACGTTCGGCACCCCGTAAAGTTGCTGGAGTCTACGAGCCAAGGCACTCCAGGATTGATACAGTTCACACAAGCAAACGTCGAATAGCAACAACTCGAGTTTGCAACGCAAGATGGCGGTATGTAGAAAACAAATTCTGAGGCAGCAGCATTTTTTTCTCGAGATGTTTATTTGTGTTTCTTACGTATATGTTTCAAGATCCCATCATGGTCTTATATACACTACTTGGCAAGGTTGACCATGATCACATTGATCAGTTGTGGTCATGATCATGCATCGTAAATAGAGGAAATAGTGGATGGAAGTTTCCACTAAATTAGCCCTCACTTCCTTTTACCAAGTCAACACAAGTTAGTGGTATTTTACCACATTCTAGGCTTGTACCTTATGCTGTTAGCCGTGTACAATCAGTTGCTACATCAGCTGGTTGTACCTTACGCTTTGTGAGTGGTAAAACTTACCAAACTCACTAATAATTCCAACACAATTTAACAAGAATTAGTCTAGAATGTGTCGATTCCATCGACGCTTTTTTCAACTGAGATATATTGATAAAATATAGCAAAAAGCTAGAGGAAAAAAAGGATAACAACAAGTTATAACAAGCTTTAATTTCTTCAGGTCACAAAGCCATTCGAGCCAATTAGGACTCAAAAGCCTATTCCTATGTAAAATCCACGATTGAGAATGCACTTTTATCTCTTTTATCTCTTTTTTGGGCAAAAGGTTGTTATACATGGTGAATATATTACTCAAAAAAACGTTCAAGTACATAGGATGCGGGTGAATCTCACATCTCAGCCCGTTACATAGGCGGTAAAGCTAGCATAACAAGACACTACTATTCCTAAACAAAGGAAACATACGACTAATAACTAGAAAACATTTGACTCAAGACCAAATATAATCTAACGTCTAATATGACTAGGAAGCCTTATATCAAATGCATCACATAGTGCAAGCTGTTGTGGAGTTAAATCTTCGCTTTCATACTAATCATATGGATTATCATCATAAGTCTCCTTCCAATGCTCATATAAGCTCGACTTCCCACTTACACCTCCGCCCACATAAGAACTGGTAACCTTAGGTAGTTTAGGAGCCATGAAACTCGCTGTTTCATTAGTATCCTCAATCACATCACAGTCAATATCCTCATTGTCCAAATTAACATCCTTATTATTTCCTACGTTCACATCAGCCATATATCACCATTCGAACTAACTGCATATCACTAGGAGCAGCCCTAACATCCTTTTCAACCATATTAAGAACATCAAACGGATTCGGTGTCACTATATTCATTTCATTATAGTTCGCCACATGAGAGTTCATTTTCGTGCCACTTGAACTAGCCACATCAGCCATAGTCTACGCACCAGAAGTATTATTACCAACCTTAGTGGAATGCACTTTTATATCATCCATAAGTGTTGTATCTTTTCTCGCTGGTTTCACATCAAAGCAGCCCTTATTAATTGTGTTTGGAATAAACATCGTGCCAGCCCAAGATATTAAGTGAGACAAGTTTTTTGGAAAATCATTTTGCCCCAACCAAACCGAAACCAAGTACGTTCCAAAGGTTTGAAGCCAAAGAACAGTCATTAAAAATATAGATGTTGAGTATATTCTAAATCATCATCACATACCGGGAATCTTGGCGAGTAGATATTAATACCTCAAGCAATTAATGTGGTACTTCAGCCACATTCCATTTGCACTTAAACGTTTTTTTGGATAATATATTTATCGGGTCGTTGACCTTTTACCCAAAAAAAAACAAAACCGTAATGGGTTGAGAGGCGATCTTGGAAGAGCCACCATATGAAGATGTTCACTTTCATGGGCAACATTTTATTCTAACGAATTTAGATAATTTTATTGTAAGAAGTAATAGTCTGTTTATAACTTTCTCCATTATATTAGATCTTATCGAGATAAATTGTTTGTGTAAATATATATAAAAAGATATACATTTTACAATAAACAAAATATCGCAATTTGTAAGTTATCATCAACTCTAATACCATGAACTTTCGCTATACGTACGTCACTTTAGTGGACCACTTGAATTGAACACACAACCGTTGTTTAATATTAAGTTAATTTATTTTTTTTCACCTTTTATATTTGATATGATAATTCGCACAGAAAGGCTATAATTGAGCTTATACGGTCTTCCTTGAAAAATTCATGATAATACAATGCAACTCTTGTACACTACGTACTAAACAGGTAAACAGGTAAAAGAACAATGCAACTCTTGTTGTGGTGTAGTTGGTCTAGAAAACATTTGCAAATATTACTCATATATTTAGCCATATATAAACCAAAGAGCTTTTATTTCAATAAACCGTTACCAGTACAATCTAAACACAATATGAATAATAGATAGCAGAGATATTGAATGAGATGTAACCACGTACATGAGCCTTAACACCAAAGCTCTTACAATACATAAGTAAGAAAATCGGAAGATAGATTTCAAAATCAAGAGAGAGCGATTAGCTTAGGCACATTTGAAACCACTTGGGACTTTCTTGCCACAAACATTAAGAAGCAAGCTAAGAGAGACAGGCACATTAAGGTTGATCCCCAAAACGTTAGCTTTGATGGCAGTGCATAGGCAAACTGCGGCTTCAACGTCAGCAAGGCCTTGAATAAGGGTGCAACATGGCTTAACAGGTGGAGAACCAACTTCAACTCCAACCAATCCGCCAAGCAGTTTGGCACATACCCCTAGTTTCAAGGTGTCTTTCGGGCAAGTAGCCTTAGTAGGCTTTGGTTTTGGTTTGGGTGTTGGCTTAGGAGTACCACATGTCCCGCAGCCACTCACCGTGGCGAAAAAGAGAAGATTGAGGGCTAGGAAGAGAACTAGTGAAGCATTGCTCTTTGAAGCCATCTCTAAGTGAGCAAACTAATTAAAAGCTTGCACTTACTAAGTATTAGAGGGGGTGGTGTTGAGGATATTGGGTGAATGTGGAGTAAGGGATTCAAGGATATATATAGGTAAAAAGGGTGGTGCCACAAGTTTAGCTGGCATCTAGAAGTGCACTTCAACATGCAGTAGGCCATTAGCCATGGTATCTCATAATAGAAAATCTATTGCTATCACCACTTTCAAAATTAAAAAAAGAAAAAAGAAAAATAGAGAGTCATACAAATTAAATTGATTTAAGATACTAAAAATGTAGACTATCTTGGACATCATAATCATAATGTTGATGCCATCGTGCTTGTTGAATTCCTTTAAATGTTAAAATTTGTTTCTAAAAATATAATAGATATGTGACATTATTTCCACTGATTTATGTTTAGCTTTCTATATATGAATTGTTCAAATTAATTAATATTAAAATTCGATTTATTCAAGGTAATTCTATAGTTTAATTACAGTTGATTAAATGTATTTTTTTTATTTTAAAGGAAAACTTTTAATTACTTCTTATGGTGTGCCACTGGGCATATATTAACCCTAAAAAAGTTAACAAATAAAGAGTTTATGCAATGAATACTAAATTTGCTACTGACTTCAACTAGGTAGTTTCATTAAATACAAATCAAACTAAAGAAAATTATTATGATACAGGGAGTGTGTGGTGATTGAGGCATTTGAAGTTTGTGTTCTTAAGAGGGGTGTTTGTACTAAACGAGATATGGTGTTTTGACATACAAGAAAATGGAAGGAAAACTCTAAAAAAAGACTCCGTGACAAGATATTTACTTCGCCTTAACATATAGTAAGTGTCAGCAAAAGTGCTTACAGTAAGAGTCTATAGTGACAGATCCACCCTGAAACACTGTTTCAAAGAAAGTTTAGTGCTTTCGGTGACACCTTGTGTGTCACTATTTGAATCTTTGTTTTAAAGTTTCCTAAATTATATATACTATCTAAAACCCAGGCAACGCACCACATCGCGACACGTGTCCAAACACTGTAGCATGATCAGTGCTACAGTGATTTGCTACAGTAACCTTTTTTTTTTTTTTTTTTTTTTTTTTTTTTTTTTTTTAAAGAAAATTTGTTTTTTAAAAAAAAAAAAATACAAAAAATAATACATTTTTTTTGCGCCGCTACAGTGCTCGGTCGGTACAGATTTTTTTTTTTTTTTAACATAAATTTCTTTAAGAAAATTTGTTTTAAAAAAAAAATACAAAAAATAAAAATACAAAATACAAAAAATAATACACTTACAAAAAATTTCTTATACAAATTTGTTTATTTAAAAAAAAAAAAAAAAAAACATACCGAGAAAACAAACAACCAAAAAAAATTTCAACCGCCAAAAAAAATAAATAAATAAAAAACCGTAAATAAAAACAAATTATGCTTCCAAGTAAACATACGCATACTTCAGATAACAAAATTACTAATTATACCGTACAACCGACAAAATACAAAACACAAAACACACCCGCCGCAACGCGCGGGCAACCCCGCTAGTTGGATATATTTGGGAAAGTATATATACAGGTTACTTATAGGAATTTGTGACAGTTCACGTACGAGTTGTACCTATATATTTTGACTATAATTTATTCTAGATAGTTATTCACATCCATGGTCCCTACTAGAAATAAGAGTAAATTACATGGTTGGTCCCTGTGGTTTGTATAAAGTAACAAGTTTCGTCCCTACCTTTTAAAAGTTGCATGGCTAGTCCCTAAGTACGTAAACAAATAACACCACTGGTCCCTTGGTTTAACTGGTGTTAACTAAGGTTAGTTAAAATTTACAAGTTAGCCCCCTTTGGTTAAATAGCGCTGCATCGTTAATCCTTTGGTTAAATAGCGCTGCATCGTTAATCCTTTGGTTAAATAACGCTGCATCGTTAATCCTTTTAACGTTTTCGCCCGTTTTTGTCCGTTTTTTTTACGTTTTCGCCCGGTTTTGTTCGTTTTTTTTTTGTTTTCGCCCGTTTTTGTCCGTTTTTTTTACGTTTTGGCCTGTTTTTGTCCCTTTTTTTACGTTTTCGCCCGTTTTTGACCGTTTTTTTTTACGTTTTCGCCCGTTTTTGTCCGTTTTTTTTTTGTTTTCGCCCGTTTTTGACCGTTTTTTTTACGTTTCCGCCCGTTTTTGTCCGTTTTTTTTTGTTTTTGCCCTTTTTTGTCCCTTTTTTTATGTTTTCGCCCGTTTTTGTTCGTTTTTTTTTTTTCGCCTGTTTTTGTCCCTTTTTTTTACGTTTTCACACGTTTTTGTCCGTTTTTTTTTGTTTTCGCCCGCTTTTGTCCTTTTTTTTTTTGTTTTCGCCAGTTTTTGACCGTTTTTTTTACGTTTTCGCCCGTTTTTGTCCCTTTTTCTTGTTTTCGCCCGTTTTTGTCCGTTTTTTTATGTTTTCGCCCGTTTTTTTTGTTTTCGCCTGTTTTTGTCCGTTTTTTTTACGTTTTCACACGTTTTTGTCTGTTTTTATTTGTTTTCGCCCGCTTTTGTCCGTTTTTTTTTTGTTTTCGCCCGTTTTTGTCCCTTTTTTTACATTTTCGCCCGTTTTTGTCCGTTTTTATTTGTTTTCGCCCGTTTTTGACCATTTTTTTACGTTTTCGCCCGTTTTTATTCGTTTTTTTTTGTTTTCGCCCGTTTTTTTAACGTTTTCGCCCGTTTTTTTCCCTTTTTTTTGTTTTCGTTCGTTTTTATCAATTTTTTTTACGTTTTCGCCCATTTTCTTTCATTTTCATACGTTTTTGTCCGTTTTTTTCCGTTTTTTTTACGTTTTCATCCGTTTTTGTCCATTTGTTTACGTTTTCGCCCGTTTTTTTCCATTTTTTTTACGTTTTCGTCCGTTTTTGTCCATTTTTTACGTTTTCGCCCATTTTCTTTCATTTTCATACGTTTTTGTCCGTTTTTTTTTACGTTTTCGCCCGTTTTTGTCCGTTTTTTTTTACGTTTTCGCCCGTTTTTTCCGTTTTTTTTACGTTTTCATCCGTTTTTGTCCATTTGTTTACGTTTTCGCCCGTTTTTGTCCATTTTTTTTACGTTTTTGTCCATTTTTTACGTTGTCTAAATATAATTTTGAATTTTTTTTAAATAATCATCAAAAAAAATATTTTCGAAAAAAAAATTGGGTAAAAAAAGGTTTCTAAAATATATTTTTCGAAAAAAAAAATTGGGTAAAAAAATATTTTTTCTAAAATATATTTTTCGAAAAATATATTTTAGAAACTTTTTTTTACCCTAATATATTTCTAAAATATTTTTTCTAAACGGGCGAAAACGGAAAAAAACGGGCGAAAACGGAAAAAAAAACGTAAAAAATGGGCGAAAACGTAAAAAAAAGGGACAAAAACGTATGAAAATGAAAGAAAATGGGCGAAAACCTAAAAAAAATGGACAAAAACGAACGAAAACAAAAAAATGGACAAAAACGGGCGAAAACATTAAAAAAACGGTCAAAAACGGGCGAAAACAAAAAAAAACGGACAAAAACGGGCGAAAACGTAAAAAAAACGGTCAAAAACGGGCGAAAACAAAAAAAAACGGACAAAAAGGGCGAAAACGTAAAAAAAACGGACAAAAACGGGCGAAAACAAAAAAAAACGGACAAAAGCGGGCGAAAACAAAAAAAAACAGACAAAAACGGGCGAAAACGTAAAAAAACGGTCAAAAACGGGTGAAAACAAAAAAAACGGACAAAAAGGGCGAAAACGTAAAAAAAACGGACAAAAACGGGCGAAAACAAAAAAAAATTGACAAAAGCGGGCGAAAACAAAAAAAAAACAGACAAAAACGTGTGAAAACGTAAAAAAAAGGGACAAAAACGGGCGAAAACAAAAAAAAACTGACAAAAACGGGCGAAAACATAAAAAAAACGGACAAAAACAAAAAATACGGACAAAAACGGGCGAAAACGTAAAAAAAAACGGTCAAAAACGGGCGAAAACAAAAAAAAAGGGACAAAAACGGGCGAAAACGTAAAAAAAAGGTCAAAAACGGGCGAAAACGTAAAAAAAGGGACAAAAAGGGCGAAAACGTAAAAAAAACGGACAAAAACGGGCGAAAACAAACAAAAAAAAAACCGGACAAAAGCGGGCGAAAACAAAAAAAAACGGACAAAAACGTGTGAAAACGTAAAAAAAATGGACAAAAACGGGCGAAAACAAAAAAAACAGGCGAAAACATTAAAAAAACAGACAAAAACGGGCGAAAGCAAAAAAAACGGACAAAAACGGGCGAAAACGTAAAAAAAAGGGTCAAAAACGGGCGAAAAAAAAAAACGGACAAAAACGGGCGAAAACGTAAAAAAAAAGGTCAAAAACGGGCGAAAACGTAAAAAAACGGACAAAAACGGGCGAAAATGTAAAAAAAAACGGACAAAAACGGGCGAAAACAAAAAAAAAAGAACAAAACCGGGCGAAAACGTAAAAAAAAGGGACAAAAACGGGCGAAAACGTTAAAAGGATTAACGATGCAGCGTTATTTAACCAAAGGATTAACGATGCAGCGCTATTTAGCCAAAGGATTAACGATGCAGCGCTATTTAACCAAAGGGGGCTAACTTGTAAATTTTAACTAACCTTAGTTATCACCAGTTAAACCAAAGGACCAGTGGTGTTATTTGTTTACGTACTTAGGGACTAACCATGCAATTTTTAAAAGGTAGGGACGAAACTTGTTACTTTATACAAACCACAGGGACCAACCATGTAATTTACTCTAGAAATAATTAGAGATTCATTTCATCATCATAATTTAGAATGTAAACTGAAGCTTGTTTACCTATAACGAGATTATCTATTCGTATATCTTATCAAATTTTACGAGAGATGGGATAGTTTGAGTATGTTACATTACAACAAAAATCCATTCTAGTACATCACCTGCACTTGAGCCAGTGGAGTTCCTCAACAGAGTACAACGAGTTATGCATAGTGATGTTATGACACATAGTTCCACATATGTAGTTTTTCAAAAGAATTAGTTTTGCAATTCAAAAAAAACTACCGACACTACTTGTTGCCCGTTTACCTTCCACCCCCATGTAAATCCAAAACATAATTCAATAATACTCAATATTGTACATCACTACTAGATTCAAGCCTTTTAGAGACGCCTAGATGGCGTGTCTAAAACCTAAAATGTCCTCTCTAAAACTCTTTAGAACGACGCGTCGTCGCTAAAACCTGGCCGCTGAAGGTCTTTAGCAACGATGGGAATTAAGCTTTTAGCAACGGCTAGTTGGGCTCAATTCTTTTTTTTTTGGGTAAAAGGTCAACGACCCGGTAAATATATTACTCCAAAAACATTTAAGTACAACGGATATGAGTGATTCTCATATCTCAGCCCGTTACATAGGCGAAAGGCTTACATAACAAGATACTTCCAATTTTCTAGACAAGAAAACAAACCATTTAAAGACTCGGACAAAAAAATAACCTACTTCCTACGACCTTGGAGATTAAAGCCATAAATGGCGTTAAGAGCATCCAATTCCCCTGGAAGATCATAAATTTGCTTCGAGTAATCATCATAGTCATCCAACTCATCTTCACGCTCATGACCTCCACTAAAAAGATTTGCAGATTCGTCGAACGTGTTAAGAACCTCCTCCTCATCACTATCAGTAACCACAATATCACCCACCTTAGAGAATGGGTTAGCCCTCTTAATGGCAGATGCAGACGGAATAGGAACACCTTTATCATCCAAAAGGGTAGCTTTTCCATCGATAAGTAGCTTTTCAAGCTTACTAATTTTCTCAACTATAGGAGCAGAACCACCTTCCTTAGTTCCCATTAAATCACTCACAAGGGGTTCTTGTGATGTAGTACCAGTCTTAACCAACGCATCCTCATTAACTTCCATTGTACAGCCAGCATCCACATCCATGTTGGTGTCATCATTTTATAGTTTAAAGGCTCTCTCTCTGAATTAATAATTTTAGTAATTTTAATAATTAATTAAATTTATTAAAAAGTTAAATAATAATTTAATAAAAAATAATAAATACAAAGACACATTTAGTGACAACGTCATCTCTAAAAGCTATAAAGATTTTCTACAAGGTAATAAATTTTAACTGAATATTACATTTTAAATAGAAAACCCTTTAGAGATGACGACATCGTCGCTAAAGGTTAAATCAGCATAATTAACCTTGGTTAACCACCATAATCTCCATAATTAGACGGATAATTAAGCGAGCACACCTTTAGAGATGACGGTGTCATCGTTAAGGGTTCGACGGGAAAATGAAAATCGATTTGGCAGGCGAATTTTGGACGGAGGGCCTTTAGTGACGAAGCCCCTGTCCCTAAAAATGTTGTTGAAAATGAAAGTCAAACGGAGCTAGATTTTGTCGGCCTTTAGCGATGACATGGCGTCGTCTTCATCGCTAAAGAGGGAAATTCTTGTAGTGCGTGTTGAAAAATTTTTGGTCACTAACAGCTTAAATTGTTAGATATCTGCTTAGTGACTAAAATTTAGTGTGACAGTGTATTTGCGTCAGTACAAAAATTGTTACCAAGTTTGTGACAGTGCATTTGCGTCACTACTAAAGTTGTTGCACTTGGTTGCAACCTCGAATCTAAAATCCACGAACGACCTCAATGTATTTTCAAATTAGACTTGAAAGCACATCAAAATGTTTTTTTGAGACAAGATCAATAATACTAGATTTAATAGTGCTCAACATGCAAAAACCAATACAGACACAACATCACTCATTTCGCGTAGTACTAGTATTAAACAACAGTTTGAGGTGGCAGCAGATGCAGACTAAAGGCAAAGTTTGGAAGGATATGTAGGAAAATGCAAATGGCCATGATCCATTTAATTTGGCTGCTATATGGCTTTCATTAATCCATGTGATATAGAAACAACTAAACAAGAGGGACTCGAACCTTTTTTTTTTTTTTTTTTTTTTTTTTAAATTATAACTGAGATGTATTAATAATATATAGCAAGAAGCTAGAGGAAAAAGATGATAACGATAAGTTATAACAAGCTTTCTTCAAGTCATAAATCCATGTGTTGTAGAAACAGTTAAACAAGATCAGCTATTAATCTAGAATATGTAGAGGGAATCGATGCTTTTTTAATTGAGATATATTTAATAATATATAGCAAGAAGCTAAAGGAAAAAGAGAAGCTTTCTTCAGGTCACAAATCCATGTAGTTTGGGTTACATCATCAAACAATTTCTTGTTATAAACGGATGAGATTTTCCCGATTCATGATACCAGGAAAGGACGAGCCTTTTCGACTCAGATGTTCGTGGTTTCACCAGGTTGTTTAATCCTGGAACTGTTTCAACCCTTCCCTGCCACCATCATGTGTTTGGAATATTTTTCGTGCCAACCCAAGATGTCAAGGGAGACAAGTATCGTGGAAAATCATCTTGCCCCAACCACACTGAGACCAAATTCCAAAGGTTTGAAGCCAAAGAACAGTCTATAATAAGATAGATGTTGAGTATATTCTAAATCATCATCACATACTGGGGTAGCCAGATATGAGATCTCAAAACCTCGTGCATCCAGCATGTGTAGATAGACGATCTTGAAAGAGCCGCCATGTTAAGATGCTAACTTTGATGGGCAACATCTTGTTCCATCCAATTTAGATAATTTTATTATGAGAAGTAAGAGTTTGCTTTTAACTTTCTCCATTATATTAAACATTATTTGGATATAAAATGTATTTGTAAATATATATATAAAAAAGTGTTATGTGAAAGGCTGTAAAATGTATATGTCTTAATGACAATAAAAAAAACATTTTACCTACTGATTCAATTAATTTTGTTAAAGTTGATACACATATAAGCATTAGGAAAGAGTTTAGATTTCTAACGTGTTTAATTTCTCTCAAAACTCTTAATTAGTTTTAAAAATAAATCTATACCGTTAATATACGAACAATTGTTATGGCTTAAATCACTTTCAAGGTTGATACAAATATCTTTTAGCTTGTTATCATCAAGTGACTTTAAATTTCTCAATGCTAAATAGTAAATTAAAGTTACCTTTATACAATCTAAACTGGCCACATTTACTTTCAAGTGATGAAATACCTTGATCTATAATGTAAAATAAGTAATCGGTTCTTAAAGTTATTTCACTTTTTTATAGTTTCGTTGTCAAATCTCTCTTCATATCTTCTATCTTAAAAATAGTTCGTTTTTCTTTCAAATTTTTGTTCTACGTTGATTTCTTTAGCGATTTTTTTCTCCCGGAAATTTAAGCATCCTTAAAAGAAAATTTTGACTGAAGAGTGATAGAAAATGAAATGAAAGAAAGCAAGAGAGTGAAAATATGTTTGTGGGTGTAAAAATTAAACGTGAATTCATTATTTCAAATGGTTAAATGGTTATTGATAAGAGTCTACTAATCACAATTTAACTGTGCTTTACTTAATCTTGCATATTTTTCATGCATTAATGAGCATTTTATATACTTAATATATTTAGGATAAATTTTCTACAACTTACACTACAAAAATGGGATCGATTTGGGTCGACAATGTCGACCCAAACGCTGAAGTGGGGTCGTACCAAAAGATTTGGGTCGACAATCTCGACCCTTTTTGGTTGTACCAATTTCCCCGTCCCAAAAACGTTTGGGTCGACATTTTTTAAACCAATGGCACGACACCCACTAACCAGTCAAACAATGAATATTACGTTTGGAACGACATTGTCGTTCCAAATCTGTATTTGTTTTTTAGCAAATCATTTATGTAAATACATGAAATATTTTGTAAAATGACCAATGGAACGACAATGTCGTTCCAAAATTTGATTTATTTTAAATGTTTTACTAATTAAAATACTAAAAATATTTTGGTAAATGCCCGATGGAACGACAATGTCGTTCCAAAACTTGATATATTTTCCGTTTTTTAGTTATTTAAATACTAAAAATATTTTGGAAAATACCCAATGGAACGACATTGTCGTTCCAAAGTTTTTAAATATTTAAACATTTTACCAACTGGAACGATTTTCCCTTGTAATTTTGGGACGACAATGTCGTCCCATTTTGTGAAGTATGCAAAAAAAAAATGCAGCAGCAGCCTGCATTTCCAGGTTTTTTCCGGAATATTTTCCGGAAAAAACCTACCATTACACAAGCTGTAAATCAACCAATATCCGCAATACCAATTCGGCAATATGATACAATACCAAATTACTCATCTATGACTTAAATTCGACAAATACGATACAAATTAAACTAACAAATACGAACTTTATACAAAAACAAACCAAGATTCGGCAATATATAGATTCTAGTATTACATAACTAATAACAAATAGGATACAAATTAAACTACGCCTATGCCTACTCCTCCTCCTCCGATTCCTCCCCCTCCTCCTCCTCCCCCTCCTCCTCACTACCACTATCATTAAAATTCTCGGGAATGTGGCTCATATGAGGATTAGTTTGTCGTATATATTGGTTAAGGTCGGGAGTTGGGTCGGAATAATTAAGATTATGATCCGGGTTAGAACTAGTACCCGGGCATGTAGTAGAGTTATGAAAGACGGGACGATAACAATTTTCGAAGGAATTAGGGCTCGGAAATGGGGGATTTTGTGGTAATCCTGAAAAGTCAACAGGAAACGGATTACCTGAGCTGCTGTTGTTGTTGTAGTGGCTGACAAACTGGCCAAACATAGATTCGAAGTTGGCTTGTCGAGAGTGAATCTGTTGCTGCTGAAGTAGGAGTATTTCATTTTGCCTCCTCAACAATTCATTCTCTTGTTCCTTTTATCTTAAGACCGCCGAAATAGCCTCACTAGCATTGTTTTGTTGAAGCGGATAATGAGAGTACCTCGATGAAGCTTTGCCGCTACCCGGCATTAGCCTGCCAACGCCCTTATAATTTTGCCGGTTGTTACTGTGGGCTGTCTTATCGAGTACTTGCTTCTCAGTCATTAACGGGGCCGTACCGGCTTTAACTTGTTGCCACAACTCCTTCATCGCCAACTGTGTAAGTCAAAAAAAAATATATATATATATATATATATATATATATATATATATATATATATATATATATATATATATGTTAAAAAGAGGTAAGTTAAAATATATATATATATATATATATATATATATATATATATATATATATATATATATATATATATATATACACGTTAACCAAAAAAAAAGAAAAAAAAAAGAAAAAAAAAGAGGTAAGTTAAAAAAAACAAGTAACTTGATATTAATTATGCATGTTAGGAGATAAATTACTTACATAAGCCTTCTCGTTTTCTTCACTTGTAAAGACGCCATCTTTTCTTGTATGGCCTATCCTATACGTCTCCACGAGTTCTTCAGTCTGCCCGTTCTTCGCAACCCGCTATACATACAACATAAAATAAATTAATAACGAGTTATATATAAACATTATATAGACATTTGAAAATCAAAAAATTATAATGAGTCTTACGCGCTCCGTTCGTCCTTGTACGAACGACTTCCTCCCTTGGTGGGTTTTAGCAGTGTTCTTTGCCCGGTTTTCTGCATTTTTTGCAGATCTCGCCATTCGTCTCGGATCAGAAAACCAGTTGACCAACGACTCCCACTCCGCTTGGCTTCTGCTACCCCACACTGTCGACGGCGGCGGATTTTGCTTTGCCGTCTCGGGTGTCGGTTGTGTGTCAAAGTATGCGGTTTTTATCCTGTTTCTATGCTTGCGCCATAGTAACCGCAGCTGAAGCCCAATCCCAGTACTTATCCGTTCCCCAACCGTGTAGACATTCTGCCCAACCCTTATATTGTCGTTCCTGTTTAACCAAGGCGTGAGCTCGAAATAAGTCTGCAAATAAATATACACATTTAAATAAACAAACAATTTAAATATAGCACGCATATCTAAACGGTCGATAATGATAAGAATACAAATATAATAAACAATTAATACCTCGAGTGCGGGAAATATGTGAGCCATAAAAGGCTCCGGAATCTCCTCCCAGTGCTCGCAGTCAAAGGGAAGTGGACTAACTAGTTCCCCCAAAAGACTACTGAACTGCGGTGCCCACGTGCCCACAGCTGTAAAGGTACCTAGATCATCAACGTCAAAGCCGATGGGCAAAGGCCGATTACCGTTCGATTTGAACGCACTCCTTATGACCCGATTTGAGGGCACACTCGAAACCGAAGCTACAAATATAAGTTATTGAGTCGTGAGAATACAAGTAAAAAAATTTAGTTTTATCAATAAAAAACTTCAAATAAAAATCACAATTTCTTACCGAAACAGTAGCCCGGCGTAGTAAAATAGGGTCGGTGTGGTGGTGGTGGATCACCACCGGCATCCCCGCCGTGTGCTTGGGGACCTACACACGCCATCTGTAAAATTATAAGTACAAGAACACACAATTTCGTGGACCAATTAATACTAATAAACACATTCATATAAATATACACATTTAAACATAACATAACATGCAATTTCATTCAAATAAAAGTTACACGTTTAAACATATAGTAACAGTTTCATTCAAATTACAAATTAAGAACAATTTTCATCATCTGAATCATCGCTAGATAAAACTTCTTCAACAACAATCGTTGGGTTCACTTCATCATCATCAGACACGTCAACATCATCATCATCAAGGACATGAGCAACGACATCATCTTCATTATTAACAAAATCAGCATCTTCTTCTTCTGGTGGGGCATCCACTTCTGTTGATTCATGATTTACACTCAAATTCGCAGACTCCAAACCAGGCAAACCAACAGACAATGCAACATCTGATGAACTGCTGCCATGTATAACATCTTGATCAGAATCTACAACATCCCGATCCCAGATCTTTCGATGATGAACATCTTTGACGACCTTCCAATGAGGTGGTCGTCTAGCAGGGTCTTCAAGGTAGAAGACTTGTGTTGCTTGTGTCGAAAGAATGTATTGTTGATTTCTATAAGCATCCTTATCAGTCAAAATATGACGTATGCCACGTTCAATGTAAGAACGCCTAGAGCGTGCCGTAGGGTTATTAGGGTTATGGGTGTCGAACCATAAAACCCGGAACAACACAACCTTTCGGTCACCCAAATAAGTGAGCTCCAGAATTTCCTCCAGTTGACCATAATACATTTCTCCATCAGGGCCGGGTGTTGAAACTCTACTGCATTGAGTGGTATGAAGTTTATCGCGCTCATGCACCAAAAACTTCACACCGTTAACTATGCAAGCGGGGTATGTAAATGCACGCGATGAAGGTCCACATGCCAAAGAGAATAACTCAGGACTACAGCTTGGGTCTTTTGCCACACTCTTTTCACGGATCTATGAAAGAGATACAAACATATTCAGATGAGCAAAAACTCTGGACTACATGGTAATATATCTAATGTGTTTACCTTGTGATTGAACCAGGGAGGAAAACTTGTTTCCACGGTATTGTTAGGAAATTCACTGTAAAAGTTCATGATATTAGAATAAGTTATCGAAAACAAATAACTTAGCAAAAAAAGGGTTCTTCAAAATATAAAAAAGAAGAAACATACTCTTTGTACGCCTGGATGTCTGCGTCGATTTCAGGACTGTTGTTAAGTACAAACCATACAACTGCCTGCATAACATCGGGCTTCATCCGAGTATCTACACATCTACCCACTGGTTCGCATACTGACTGGAACACCTGGAATTTATCTGGTTGTTCAGGTGCACCATCGTCATTTCTGTCAAGACGATTAAATCTCGTCTCCACATCCTTAAGATAACGCGAGCAGAAAGTTAATGCTTCTTCTGCAACATAACCCTCCGCTATGTAACCTTCAGGCCTGGCTTTATTTCGGACATAATTTTTCAGCTTCTTCATGTATCTTTCAAATGGATACATCCACCTGAAGTAAACAGGGCCACCTAGAATAGCCTCGTCGGGTAAATGCATAACCAAATGAATCATTATGTCAAAAAAAGCAGGGGGAAATATTTGCTCTAATTTAATCATAACATCGAGCATTTGTTTTTTAGCTTTCTCCATGTCCTGCTGCGTCAAATTTCGAGCACAAAGCTGCTTAAAGAATAAGCAGAGCTCGATTAATGGGGGTGAAATGTCTTTGGGTAAGTATTGGTGAACTCCATAAGGAAGTAACCGCTGCATCATAATATGACAGTCATGAGATTTTAGGCCCGTTATGTTGTTATCGTCAGCGGTCACTTTTTTCTTGAAGTTGGATCCAAACCCATCGGGTAGTCTAACTCCTTTGATGAATTGACAAAACAGTTTTCTGTTTTCTGGTGTGAAAGAGTACTTTGGATGAGGCTTATCGAACTTCCCGTTTCAAAAAGCAGTCCCAAACAGGAGACTTTCCGAAATTAATTTCTAATAAATTAATTTCGGACGGGTTTTCTATAGGATGATTAATTTCAGATGGGGGTTGTCCGAAATCAATCACTAGAATCCTAAAAAAAAGTCACGTAAGTTTAACAATACAATATCATTCCAATAACAAATACATTACTAATTAAATTACATACTAATAAACAAAAACAAAATATGGAAATAAAGAAAACATACTAGATGTCACAGTTGGTACACGGCTCAAAGAGAAGAAGAAAGATAGAGAGGTGGTGCTTTTGCGATGGTCCTACACAAACATACATTTCATAAAAAAAAAAACTACAATTCACATAAGTTTAACAATTATACTAACCAAATTACAATATCATAAGAGTAATTAAATTATATACCTAGTTCGCGGCTAAAATAGAGGAAGAGAAGAAAAGAGAAAAAGAGGAAAAGAGGTGTTGTCCCGGCTCTCCCGGCTGTCCTGGCTAACCAAAAACATACAAAAAAAAAAAAAAAAAAAAAAAAAAAAACAACCTAAATTAATACCAACTTCATTTTAGCACATCAATACTTGTAAACTTTACTACAATGTCTAACAAAACACAAGCTAAATTAATACCGGCTGTCCATAACTTTTGAGGACGACATTGTCGTACCAAAAAAACACTTTAATACAATAAAAAAAAACACAAGCTAGAGGTGGTCCATAACTTTGTCCCGGCTGTCCATAAATTTTGAGGACGACATTGTCGTACCAAAACACTTTAACACAATAAAAAAAAACATACCTTTAAATTAACAACAATAAAAAAAAAAAAAAAAAAAAAAAAAAAAAAAAAAAAAAACCATACCTTTGACGGCGGTACTGCTATGGCCGTGGTGGTTCACGGTGGTGCTGCTGCTGCTGCCATCTAACGCCACCACAAACACAACACAAAATAGAAACAAAGATTATCAAACCTAGGAATATCAATAACAAAACTAATTAACAAAATGAAATTAACAAAAAATTCATACCTTTACACAAACCAAATTAACAAAAATTAAACAAATTGTGCACAGTGGTGCGTGTGTAATTGGTGTTTTGAGGTGATTGTGGTGTCGAATGTGGTATTAATTTGATTGTGTTGGTGTAGAATCGAAGAAGATGAAGATGGTGTATTGATGTGGGTTTTTTTTTTTCTTTTTTCGCTTCTGATAGAACAGATGGTTTGACTCCTGGGTTTATCAATTATTAAGCCCTTTGGGTCGACATTGTCGTCCCAAGGGTTATACGATTTTTTTTAATCCCTTTGGGTCGACATTGTCGTACCAAAGGGAGTAAGTTTTTTTCTTTTTTTTTTGCTTTTTTAATTTTGGAACGACAATGTCGTTCCAAATATTGTGGCGGGATAAATTAATTCACGGCGCGGGTACCTTTAATTTTGGTGAAAAATTTTGGAACGACATTGTCGTTCCTTATGGATTTTTTATTTTTTTCATTTATCTATTGCATAATAAAAATGATTTTAATTATTTAATTCATACTAAATAAATTAAAAATTATTTAAATTATTTAATTAATACTAAATAAATAAATAATGATTTAAATTAATTAAAAAAAATATTTAAATAAATTAAAATTATTTAAATAGATGTTGTAATCTTGTTTTGAATTATTTAATTAATACTAAATAAATACCAAAAACGAGACAATCTTTTTTTTAATAAAAAATATTTAAAATTATTTAATTTAATTTAAAATTAAATCCAATAATCTATGCATAACGTGTTAAACGGATGAGTCGAGTTATTATGACTATGCATAACATGTCAAGCGGATGAGTCGAGTTGTTATGACATGTATAACATGTTTAGCGGATGAGTCGAGTTGTTATGGATATCCATATATAACAAGTTTAACGGATGAGTCGAGTTGTTATGACATGCATAACATGTTTAGCGGATGAGTCGAGTTGTTATGGATATCCATATATAACAAGTTTAACGGATGAGTCAAGTTGTTATGACATGCATAACATGTTTAGCGGATGAGTCGAGTTGTTATGGATATTCATATATAACAAGTTTAACGGATGAGTCTAGTTGTTATGAATATGCATAACATGCTAAACGGATGAGTCGAGTTGTTACGGATATGCATAACACGTTAAACGGATATGCATAACATGTTTAACGGATGAGTCGAGTTGTTACGGATATGCATAACACTTGGCCCATAGTTAGGAGTTGCATCTTTCAAACTAGAACAAGTTAAGCTGAAACTTTGTTGTTGAGCACGAGTTCCATAATTGCTCGGCTCATTCGTTTAACATCTTGTGTACAACCATATCATCTCGGCTCATTCGTTAAACGAAACAGGCGAGTTAATAAACTGCTTTACGCATGGTGAGACATTGTGGTTAACACTTGGCCCATTGTTTAGAATTGCATATTTCAAACTAGAACAAGATAAGCTGGAACTTTGTTGTTGAGCACGAGTTCCATAATTGCTCACCATGCGTAAAGCAATTTATTAACTCGCCTGTTTCGTTTAACAAATGAGCCGAGATGATATGGTTGTACACGAGATGTTAAACGAATGAGCCGAGCAATACTGGAACTCGCGCTCAACAACAAAGTTCCAGCTTATCTTGTTCTAGTTTGAAAGATGCAATTCCAAACAATGGGCCAAGTGTTAACCACAATGTCTCACCATGCGTAAAGCAGTTTATTAACTCGTCTGTTTCGTTTAACGAATGAGCCGAAATGATATGGTTGTACACAAGATGTTAAACGAATGAGCCGAGCAATTATGGAACTCGTGCTCAACAACAAAGTTCCAGCTTATCTTGTTCTAGTTTGAAAGATGCAACTCCTAACTATGGGCCAAGTGTTATGCATATCCGTAACAACTCGACTCATCCGTTAAACATGTTATGCATATCCGTTTAACGTGTTATGCATATCCATAACAACTCGACTCATCCGTTAAACATGTTATGCATATCCGTAACAACTCGACTCATCCGTTAAACTTGTTATATATGCATATCCATAACAACTCGACTCATCCGCTAAACATGTTATGCATGTCATAACAACTCGACTCATCCGTTTGACATATTATGCATAGCCATAATAACTCGACTCATCTGTTTAACACGTTATGCATAGATTATTGGATTTAATTTTAAATTAAATTAAATAATTTTAAATATTTTTTATTAAAAAAAAGATTGTCTCGTTTTTGGTATTTATTTAGTATTAATTAAATAATTCAAAACAAGATTACAACATCTATTTAAATAATTTTAATTTATTTAAATATATTTTTTAATTAATTTAAATCATTATTTATTTATTTAGTATTAATTAAATAATTTAAATCATTTTTAATTTATTTAGTATTAATTAAATAATTAAAATCATTTTAGTATACAAAAGATAAATTAAAAAAAAAAAAAAAAAAAAAAAAAAAAAAAAAAAAAACAGAAGGAACGACAATGTCGTTCCTTTGGTTTTTTTAAAAATAAAATTGATTTTTAAACCATTGGCACGACATTGTCGTTCCTTTGGTTTTTATATAAAATAAATTTGATTTTTTCACAACAGCTAATTGGGAAAAAAAAATAAATAACAGAAGGAACGACAATGTCGTTCCTTTGGTTTTTACATATAATAAAATTGATTTTTAAACCATTGGCACGACATTGTCGTTCCAAAATGTGTGGGCCCAAAATATTCGCGTTGACTGCTATATTTGGTGAAGAAAGTGGGACCCTTTGTCCAAATGGAACGACAATGTCGTTCCAAATTTTTGCCCCGTCCCAAAGGTGCTCATTTGGTGTAGTGTTATAGGCTTGAATATAGAAAATTGGAAGCAAAAGAGACAATTTTTTTTTTTATTATTTACCATTTATTGACTAATTGGGATCTTAAATAATCGACTCTTTAAAGATGACGGCTATAAAGTATGTGACGGACTTTATGTATATAGAATGTCTTAGAAAATCATGGGCCTTCGAAAATTGGGGCCTAAAACCCTAGCTTTACTTGTTTTACCTTTGAACCACTGCTGTACAAGAGACGTGTGTGTGGAAGAACAAAAGAACGAACTCTTAGAGTGTCTCGAAGACATGCATCAAATATTTGTATATTTTTTCACCATTAAAAAGAAAAACTTGTACCATTTTCTTGTTATATACTAATTGTTAGTAATTTTTAGTAAAATAAAGTGTAATTAGTCTATGTATAAAGTTTAATTATACTTAAATAAATAGAGTTAGGGTTATGCTTAAATTAAGATTGCTTGGTGTGCAAGGCAAGCAAAGATATCATGAAATTTAAATAGAGGTGAATGGGATTAATTTTCTACTACTTATAGGCTTGAATACAGAAAAGTAGAAGCAAAAGAGAGCAATTTTTTTTATTATTCAACATTTATTGACTAATTGGGGTCTTACATAATAGACTCTTTAAAGATGACGGCTATAAAGTATGTGACGGACTTTATGTATATAGAAGGTCTTAAAAAATCGGCCTTCAAAAATTAGGGCCTAAAGCCATAGCTTTAGTTGCTTTACCTTTGAGCCACTACTGTACAAGAGATGTGTGTGGAAGAACAAACGAACGAACTCTTAGAGTGTCTCGAAGATATGCATCAAATACTTGTATATTTTTTCACCATTCAAAAGAAAAACTTATACCATTTTCTTGTAATATACTAATTATTTGTAATTTTTAGTAAACTAAAGTGTAATTATTCTATGTATAAAGTTTAATTATACTTAAATAAATAGAGTTAGGGTTATGCTTAAATTAAGATTGCTCGGTGTGCAAGGCAAGCAAAGATATTATGAATTTTAAATAGAGGTGAAGGGGATTAATTTTCTACAACTTATAGGCTTGAATACATAAAAGTGGAAGCAAAAGAGACCATTTTTTTTATTATTCGGTCTTACATAATCGACTCTTTAAAGATGATGGCTATAAAGTATGTGACGGACTTTATGTATATAGAAGGTCTTAGAAAATCGAGGGCCTTCGAAAATTGGGGCCTAAAGCCCTAGCTTTACTTGTTTTACCTTTGAGCCACTACTGTACAAGGGACGTGTGTGTGGAAGAACAAACGAACACTCTTAGAGTGTCTCGAAGATGCATCAAATACTTGTACCATTTTTTCACCATTCAAAAGAAAAACTTATACCATTTTCTTGTAATATACTAATGTTAGTGATTTTTAGTAAACTAAGGTGTAATTAGTCTATGTATAATGTTTAATTATACTTAAATAAATAGAGTTAGGGTTATGCTTAAATTAAGATTGCTTGATGTGCAAGACAAGCAAAGATATTATGAATTTTAGATAGAGATGAAGGGGATGTAAGTTCATTCATTCTGCTTATCTCGATATACGTCATTGGTTATTAATAAAAGTTGGTTCAGCGGTATATATCGTGTGATTATTTTATTTTATTTTATTTTTTGGTTGATTATCTCGTGATCTTGAGAGATCAACTTTTCTTGTGAACTATTTGATCAATTTCGCGCTAAACTTTTTGGTTTCTTATAAACTCTTATATCACAACATTTCTATATAATAGATATTTAATGAATATTATTTCACGAAATGTTTTACAACCAAACGTTATATAAGCGTGAAAATTTTCAAAAAATTAATTTGTATAAAAAATATCCATTAAAAATGCTAAAAAGTCACTCACCATGTGACAAGTGTTCACCACCCACTCCCTCCCTTTTTTCTTTTAAAATTCGGTTAGGGGGTATTTTGGTCATTTTAACCCGTTTCTTAATTCCACCCTAAAACTTCAAACGCAAATATCTTTCAAACGACAAAGTTTTACGAAAAACCGATTTCACCATAATTTTTAAAACTTAATCCTCTTTAATCTGGTATAAATCTTGTTAAATATTTCGAACTTTTATTTTTTACACATAAAATAGTTATTGATTTTCTTGATATTTTTGTCATTTTCGGCCCTGTTTTTTACCCTTATAAATGTCGAATCGTGAAAAACTTAAAACATGAAAGTTATAGATTTTTGTTCACTCTTTACACAGGTTTTTGAATCACTCAAATCCAATCTCATATGAGTAATATAACACACGTTAAAGATGGTGTTTTACTCATATTTGTTGCACACAAGATGTTTGATGAAATGTCTAGCTTATATATTTTGTGTTAAAATTGAGCTAAATGCACTAATTTTTGTTTCTCAATGCATTATTAATCATTTTATTACTGTAAGACTCAAAAAGTAAAGTTTTTTAATAGTTATAATGTAAAACCCACATTTTCATTTCACGTTTAAATTACCAAAATGCCCTCCAATTTGAAATTTTGAAGAATTGTATACGTTTACCAAACAAGCCGTAAATCAAAAACAATTATCGTACAATCACAAACAATTTTAAATTAATAATCTATGCTATGTAATATTTTTGTATGATCATTATAATAATAATAAAAGTTAGAAAAATAATTATCTCCCTTAAATTAATAATATGGCGATTATATATATATTTAAAAGATATAAAATGTATTTAAATTAAAAATAAAACAAGATAAGCACAACATAATTTAGGAAACTTGTACAAAATCAGAAAATTGATCTTATAAATCAATTTGGGCCGAAATTGATGCCTTACCATTTTATATCACACTGTTTCTCTTTATTTCTCCCATTTATCATATCTAAAAACACCAAAACTCTCCCCAAAAAAAATCCTCTAGGCTGCATACCGAAATTTTTGGCTTTTCCCATATTTTTCTTGGGTCTATACCAGTACAAGGGAAGTAAGAAAAATAATCTTAAAGTTCGTGGGTCGTTTTTGTGAGCCGTGATGATTTTTGAAGCACTTTTGACCTAGCCGAGAGAAACAAATTCGCTGCACCAAATCAGCTCGTTCTAAAAATCATCTGGTATTTTTGTATCATCATTTACATCATATATGATCTATATAAAATTTTTATAATGATCCGTGCATGCTAATCAGGCCATACGACTTAAAATAAAACTAAAACCCTAATTACATGCAACATTAATAATTTGGCCTAAATTATTTTTATACTTTGATATCTGATTTTTGTGGCATGCTACGATATATTTGACATCTGAATAAAAAGAGTTTGAATTTATTTGAAGCTTGTAAGTGATTATTTTTAATTAGTGTATAGTCAGATTAAAGGAAAATAAAGAAATAAAATGTTTTTAAGTTAGGTTTAGGATTTGGATAATTTTGTGAGTTAATAAATGATATAATGATTGATTAATGATTATGTGATGTGTTGGAAAAATTAGGGTTTGGAATTGTGGGTTTTTAATTAAAACCGTATAGAATTTAATAAATAAAAGAGGGTATTTTATAATTTTATAAACCTTGGGGTTATTTTTGAAAATCATATAAGACCAGAGGAGAAATATAGAAAATATAATATGAGGGTGTTAAGTGTTAATTTTGTAATTAGAAGGGTTAAATGTTAATTATAGAATATATTATGTACGAATTGTAATTAATTAAAATGGAGGGGTGTGTTTTGTAAATTTTGGTATTTTATGGTGATTCATACATATTTAATCATGAGGGATAAATTGTGTAATTTCTGGAAACGAAGGGGCTAATGTGTTAAATGATTTAATTATGGATTAAAGTGTAATTAATAAATAATAAGGATTTAAAATGGAAATTTTTATAAGTGAAGGGTTGTTTTAGTAATTTCTGATAATATAAGGATTATTTCATATATTAATAATATTGAAGGACTAAGAGTGTATTTTTTATAACTAAAAAGGATTTGTTTGCAAATTAGACAATTAAAGGATATAAATGGTAATTATTTAAATTAAAGGACTAAACTAGTAAATTGTGTAAGTTAAGGGGGCTGTTCTGAATAAATATTGTATTAAGGGCTTAAATGGTATACTTTTGATAATTAAGGGTTAATTGTGCTAATTTGAATTAAATATGGTTATAATTGTAAAATAAATATTAATAAGGACCTATATTGGAAATAATGTAAATTAAGGGTTTGATTTGTAATATTTGTAAACTCAAGGGAGTGATTGGTAATTATTGTTAACTATTGGACTAATTTGATAAATATGGAAAATTGCAATAATTACACTTTAAACCTTGAACTTTGGCATATTTGTACAATAAACCCTAAAATATGGGAAGTTGTCATTTTAAACCCTAATCTCGGGAAACTTATATTAAATGAAATCCGTAACGTATATAACTCCAGAAACTTGTCAAAATGATAAAACTAATCATATTGGATATGTCTATAATTGGAAACTTACTAAATATGGAAAGTTACCAAAAATAGAAAGCTGCTAAATATGAAAAGTTTCTAGAAATGGAAGGGTAACTAAAAGAGGTATCTTAAGCAAATTGAAACTCTTCATAATCCATATCCACTTCTCTTATAGGTTCAGTGAAGCGGGAGTGATCCGTCTCTCTCTTTGTGATTTGTGACCTTGCTATTGCTTTGGACTGAGGTACAGATATTTCGTACTCTTTCAGTAGAAGTGCACATTTCTCTCTCTTGACCTTGTCTTTGATTTGATTATCGTGTTATGACCTCCGTTTGGCTTTGGTTTTGATCCTTCGTACTTGACCCTATGCTTGACGTATTTCACCGGAAATTGTGATCCTATTGTTATTCGTTTGAACCCTTGTGACCCGTTCGATAACCTTTTGTGACCTAAATCTTTGAAACTTTGTGAGACCTTGGGTATTCTTTGGGATATTGTAACGGGAGATAAAACCCTTGTGAGACTTGAATGTTCTTTTGGGGTAATACAACGGAAGGTGAAATTCTTATCTTAATTATGATATGGAAATAATTAAAGGAGAACTATTTTATAACGACACCTTTAATATGATTTAATACCACTTACTTATGGGACCTTATAAATTCATATAGAACACTTTTGAAGGATATTGGATGAAAACCTTTAATAAATATCACTTTTATAAATGTCATCTTTTGGAAGATCTCTTCTAAATGAATCTTGTTATAAACCTTTTTAAATGGGATTGTACTACGAACCTTTAAAACTAGTGATGGAAACCCGCTAAATTGAACTTTGTTTTAAACTCTCATTATGACCCTTTGATTTATGAACTATGGGATTTTGGGACTTGGAATAGTGAACCTTATGGATTGGGAACTTTGGCTTTGACCTCTCTATTTTGGCCCATTGATACTACATCCTTGATCGACCCTTTGACATTGATCCTTCAACATTGATCCTTTGATATTGACCTATGATACCGAACCTTGATACTGAATCTTTGACATTAATCCCTTGACCTACCTTTTGATATTGATCCTTTGATGGACCCCTTGATATTGACCTTTGGGTATTGGACCTTTGATATTAAACTTTTGATATTGAACCATTGATATTGAACCTTGACCACTTGCCCCTTCAGTATTTACCCGGGGTATTACTTGTTGTGGAGAGATGTCCCCCGCCGTCCCCGATCTACTATTGACTACTGCTTTAATTGTGATTGTTATTGGCCTACGGGGGCGTATGGATGCATCCTAGATTTGTATTGTATTGTATTTATTGATTGATTGATTATTAGAGCTACTACATTGTCTACATTGCTACATATTGTTTTGATGATTGGGTATGCGTGCATTGCAACCCCTCACATATTGGGAGTTGATCACTTCATATTGGGCTACTATTGTATTGTATTGTATTGATTGACCTTGGGTAAAATACTGAAAACTTACATACACTATACCTTACACTTAACCATGTCATCTTTTGATTACCCTTTTGGATACCACATATTCTTAATTCCTTGTTTATTCCATACTCTATTGTATTGCTTTGCTATTTGTTCATATCTGTTCACTGAGCTTTTTATGCTCAGCTGCTTTCTTTTTCATGCGGCAGGTTTAGTAGGAAGCTGGGTTGTGGATGAGAGATCTTATTTTGGGCTTAGAAGACTTCACCCTGATTAGCTACTGGCTGGACTTAGAGTGGTTTAGAAGTACTTGATGTTGGGCTTAGTTTAGTTTGTTGCCCTTTTGTAGTTTGTATTTTGTTTAGTTTTCTATTGTAACCCTTGTAAACTTTGTTGGTAATGTATCTCCATTTCACTTGTGTTCTGATTTGACTCCATAATGTTACACTTTAGCCCTTTTTGGGTTGGGGTGTTACATATAAAAAGAAAAATTGTTTAAAACTAATGAACCAAAAAAACATAACACATGACATTAACTGCTGAACCAAAAACATAACACATGGCATTAACTGATGAACCAAAAACATAATATAGGACAATAACTGATTAACCAAAACAACTGATATTCATCAACAAAAAAGCATAAACTAACTGATGAACCTATAACCTATGATAACACAAATAAACTAACTGATGAACCTATAATAAAAATTGATGAACCAAAGTAACTGATGAACATTTTGTTCATCAGTTACTTTGGTTCATCAGTTTTTATGGTAACATTTTTGACTAATTGATGAACCTAAACACATAACACATGACAAATAATTATATGTTCATCAATTAGTCAATAACTGATAAACAAACTGATGAACCTAAAATTAATGAACCTAACTGAATTATAGGTTCATCAGTTAGTCAATAACTGATAAACTAACTGATGAACCTATAATTAATGAACCAAAAATCAATGAACCTAACTGATTAACCTATAATTAGTCAATAACTGATGAACCTATAATTAATGAACCAAAAAATTAATAAACTTAACTGATGAACATATAATTATAGGTTCATCAGTTAGTCAATAACTGATGAACCCAAATATTTGATCAAATTTGATGAACCTGAAATTGATGAATTTGAAAAAATTGATGAACCAAAGTAACTGATGAACAAAATGTTTAATTGATGAACCTATAACCTATAACTTAACTGATGAACAAAGCATAACCTAACTGATGAACCTAATAACATAACTGATGAACCTAATAACCTAAATGATGAACTAAATGTATATTTTAAAAATATAATGATTAAAAAACATTACTTTTTGAATGTTACATTAATAAAATTATTAATAATGCATTGCGGGACAAAAATAAGTGCATTTAACTCGATTTTAAGACAAAAAATCTAAGCTAAACATTTTATCAAACATGTTGTGTGCAACAAATATGACTAAAACGTCATCTTTAACGTGTGATATCTCAATCATATCATATCGGATTTGAGTGATTGAAATTTCTGGGTAAAGAGTGAATCAAAATCTACAACTTTCGTGTTTTAAGTATATTATGATTCGGCAATTTTTAAGGTAAAAAATAGAGTCGAAAATAGCAAAAACATTAAGAAAATCATGACCCAATGAATATGTCAAAAAAAATGTTTCGAAAAAATTAAAAAGATTTATACCAAATTAAAGAGAATCAAATTTTAAAAATTATGGTGAAAACGGTTTTTTCTAAAAGTTTGTCGTTTAAGAGATATATGTGTTTAAGAGGTAATGGGTCAAAAGACCAAATTACCTCTGGGAGGATTTTATGTATAATTTAAAGTGGAGGACACATGTCACACTATGAATGGCTTTCTACACTTTGTAATTTTTCTCACTTTGCAAGGGATCCGGTGTCTAATGTGTTAATCAAGTTGTCACACCAACTTTCTTCACATTAGAGGAAGTGTGGAGATTAGGGTTAAGATAATCAATAAGGTACCGGATATTCACTTGAAATCGTGGTATCACTTACCAATAGAAACTATTCGACCATATGCCTGGGTTACACGAATATATCTATGGGATAAGACCAAGTGATGTTCTTGTTTTAGGCACAAATCAAGAACAGAATTGTATTCAAGTGTTTAGGGTTTGTGTTGATAATCATATACATGCAGAATGTTATGACCTCTATTTATAATAGAGAATACTCAAACCCTAACCCATGGAATTATGAATAATTAACGGCCCATTAATTATATCATAATATTTTCCATAATAGTAGGAATCAGTGGTTAAAAATAAGCAGCAGAATAAACTGATGCCATCAGCAGAATCATTCTAGTTGCAGAATCTACTAGCAGAATCCACCATCAGCAGAATCAGATTAGCAGAAACAACCATTAGCAGAATCAGATCAGCAAAAACAGATTCTACTAGCAGAAACAGATTCTACTAGCAGAAACAGATTCAGCGACACTTACAAACGTGGGCCGTCTAAAGTTTCTATAAGCTTATTAATGTAATAATTTTATATTTATATAAGTGTAAACTATTTAGTTACATTTTAAACACTTTTTAAAGTGTGTAGGGGAAATGATATTTTTTTTGTAGTGTTGGTTTCTGATCGTAGTAGAGTTTCTTGCTCATGATGCATAAACAACATACTAAATTCACATGCGTAAAGGTATAGTTGATCTAAAAAACATTTACATAAATTCTAATAAATTAGAACGTATATAAAACAAAGAGCTTTTATTTTCCACAAACCGTTACCAATACAAAATAACACAATATGAATAATAGATAGCAAAGAAACTGAATGAGATGTAACCACGTACATGAGCCTTAACACCTAAGCTCTTACAATACATAGTATGAAAATCGGAAGACAGATTTCAAAATCACGAGAAACCGCATATCCTGATTAGCTTAGGCACATTTGAAACCACTTGGGACTTTCTTGCCACAAACATTAAGAAGCAAGCTAAGAGAGACAGGCACATTAAGGTTGATCCCCAAAACGTTAGCTTTGATGGCAGTGCATAGGCAAACTGCGGCTTCAACGTCAGCAAGGCCTTGAATAAGGGTGCAGCATGGCTTAACAGGTGGAGAACCAACTTCAACTCCAACCAAGCCGCCAAGCAGATTGGCACATACCCCTAGTTTCAAGGTGTCTTTAGGGCAAGTAGCCTTAGTAGGCTTTGGTTTTGGTTTGGGTGTTGGCTTAGGAGTACCACATGTCCCGCAGCCACTCACCGTAGCAAAAAAGAGAAGATTGAGGGCTAGAAAGAGAACTAGTGAAGCATTGCTCTTTGAAGCCATCTCTAAGTGAGCAACTATAAGCTTTGGACTTACTAAGTATTAGAGGGGGTGGTGTGGAGGATATTGGGTGAATGTGGAGTAAGGGGATTCAAGGATATATATAGGTGCAAAATGGTTGTGAACAAGTTTAGCTGGCATCTAGAGGTGCACTTCAGCATGCAGTAGGCCATTAGCCATGTTATCACATAATAGAAAATCTATTGCCATTTCACCACTTTCACTTAAAATTAAAAAAAGAAAAATAGAGAGTCATAAAAATTAAGTTGATTTAAGATATTAAAAATGTAGACTATCTTGGACATCATAATCATAATATTGATGCCATCGTGCTTGTTGAATTTCTTTAAATGTTAAAATTTGTTTCTAAAAAGTTAATAGATATGTGACATTATTTATTAGAAAAGTTTTGTTAACATGTGTCCATTGGTTTATGTTAAGCTTTTTATATATGAAAGGTTCAAATTAATTAATATAAAAATCAATTTATTCAAGGTACTTTTATAGTTTAATTACTGTTGATTAAATATATTTTTTGATTTTAAAGTAAAACTTTCAAGTACTTCTTATGTTGTGCCGCTGGGCATCTATTAACCCTAAAAAGGTTAACAAATAAAGAGTTTATGCAATGAATACTAAATTTGCTACTGACTTCAACTAGGTAGTTTCATTAAATACAAATCAAACTAAAGAATTTATTATGATACAAGGAGTGTGTGGTGATTGAGGCATTTGAAGTTTGTGTTCTTAAGAGAGGGGTGTTTGTACTAAACGAGATATCGTGTTTATTGACAAACAAGAAAATGGTAGGAAAACTCTAAAAAAAGACTCAGTGACAAGATATTTACTTCGCCTTCACATATAGTAAGTGTCATCAAAAATTCTTACTGTAACAGTCTATATAGTGACAGATCTACACTGAAACACTATGTTTCAAAGAAAGTTTAGCGCTTTCGGTGACACCTTGTGTGTCACTATTTGAATGTTTGTTTTAAAGTTTCCTAAATAGGATATATTTGGGAAAGTATATATACAGGTTACTTACAGGAATTTGTGACCGTTCACGAGTTGTACATATATATTTTGACTATAATTTATTTCTAGATAGTTATTCTATGTTAGATGCATATATCCATGGTCCCTACTAGAAATAATTAGAGATTCATTTCATCATCATTAATCGTATAATCATGTTTAGAATGTAAACTGAAGCTAGTCTACCTGTAACGAGATTATCTACTTGTATATCTTACGGAGTATCAAATTTTACGAGAGATGAGATAGTTTGATGAGTACATTACATTACAACAAAAATCCATTCTAGTACATCTCCTGCACTTGAGGCAGTGGAGTTCCTTAACAAATTCCAACGAGTTATGCATAATAATGTTATAACACCTAGATCCACATATTTAGTTTTCAAACGAATTAGTTTTGCAATTCAAAAAGGGCTAACGACGCTGCTTGTTGCCTGTTTGCCTTTCACCCGTATGTAAATCCCAAACTTAATTCAATAATACTCAATATCCTACATCACTACCAGATTCGAGCCTTTTAGAGATGCCCAGAAGTCGTGTCTAAAGCTAAAATGTCCTCTCTAAAAGTTTTTAGGAACGACGTGTCGTCTCTAATTGCGTCGTTGCTAAAACCTAGCCGCTGAAGGTCTTCAGCAACGATGGGTTAAGCTTTTAGCGACGGCTAGTGAGGCCCACTTCATTTCATGGTCAAAGAAAAAACATTTAGCGATGATGGGGTCGTCGCTAAAGGCTCTCTCTAAACACAACTAAATTAATAATTTTAGTAATTTTAATAATTAATTAAATTTATTAAAGTTAAATAATAATTTAATAAAAATTAATAAATACAAAGACACATTTAGCGACGACGTCGTCTCTAAAGGCTATAAAGATTTTAGATTTTCTACAAGGTAATAAATTTTAATTGAATATTACATTTTAAATGGGAAACCCTTTATTGATTACGACGTCGTCGCTAAAGGTTAAATCAGCATAATTGACCCTGGTTAATAACCATAATCTCCGTAATTAGCCGGATAATTAAGCGAGCACACCTTTGGAGATGACAGTGTCGTCATTAAGGGCGGCGGGAAAATGCAAATCAATTTGGCAGGCGAATTTTGGGTGGAGGGCCTTTAGAGACGAAGCCCCTGTCGCTAAAAGTGCCGTTGAAAATGAAAGTCAAACAGAGCTAGATTTTGTCGGCCTTTAGCGATGAAATGGCGTCGACTTCATCGCTAAAGAGGGCAATTCTTGTAGTGTATGTTGAAAAAGTTTCCGTCACTAACAGCTTAAATTGTTAGATATCTGCTTAGTGACTAAAATATAGTGTGACAGTGTATTTGCGTCAGTACTAAAGTTGTTACCAGTTTGTGACAGTGCATTTGCGTCACTACTAAAGTTGTTGCACATCAAAATGTTTTTTGAGACGAAACCAATAATACTAGATATAATAGTGCTCAACATGCACAAGCCCATACAGACACAGCATCACTCATTTTGCCTGGTATTAAACAACAGTTTGAGGTGGCAGCAGATGCAGACTAAGACTAGAGGCAAAGTTTGGAAGGATATGTAGGAAAATGCAAATGGCCATGATCCATTTAATTCGGCTGCTATATGGCCTTTCATTAAGGGTATGGATATCTACACATAAACTTTTACTTCATACACATAAATTTAGACATATATTATATGTCTAAATTTATGTGTATGAAGTAAAAGTTTATGTGTAGATATCACTACCCTTCATTAATTCATGTGCTGTAGAAACAATTAAACAAGAGGGACTCGATTTTTTTTTTCTTAAACTGAGATGTATTAATAATATATGGCGAGAAGCTAGAGGAAAAAGAGGATAACGATAAGTTATAAGAGTAAAGGGATTCATAACTTGAGTTATGAAATAACACCGCGTCACGTCAGCGCCACGTCATCTCAGCATCAAATAACATAACACCAAAAAACATCAGGAAATCATAACACCAAATAACATAGCTTTTTACAAATTTACAAATTCAACCCTCAACAAATTCATTTATTAAACATTCAAACATTTTATTAATAAAAACTAAACATTACAAAACAAAATTAAAACATTACATTTTAAAAAAAATGACATAATAGAAATTACGAAATGAAACATACGAAATAAAATACGATAAGTAGATAATTTAAACTAGTCGCTATCATTTGGATCGGTTGGCGGTTGTTGCAACTTATATTTCTCTTTGATTCTTTGTTTTTTCGTTTTGATAAAATACGCCTCTTCCGGATCTACGTCACTCATTTTCATACTGAGAAATCTAAATTCCTACAAACGCGTATTCGTCTCGAAATTCATTCTAGCCGCGTCGTACGCCGCTTGGGCCGCTTCCCGTCTAAGTCGAAGCTCGAATGTCATAGATTCTAAGTTGCTTGACACACTTCCACCGGTGCTAGTCGATGTATCCGACTTTTGTTTTTTGGCATTCCTTGGTTTCCCAGCAGGATGTGGACGTACATCATCACCAAATAGCTCTTGGTTGCTTTGACCGGGGACGTATCCGGTTAAATCAATCGGTGCCGGCGCGTCCCATTTTGGACACTTCTTCAAAATTAACCACGCTTCCTCTTAAGTAAACGGCATACCTTTATGCTCGTCACGATACATTTGTCTAGCGTTCCTCATATCATCCACTTCATTTTCTCCATTCTTTCTCGTGTGTACGGCACGTTTGTAAGCCGCTAGAAACTTTTGGCAATTTGCATTCAATGTATGCCACTTGCTTGTTATCATATCTTTGTTACGAACTTGAAAATTTAGATGGTTGAACTCGTGCATAACCTTATACCAAAAAGTGGTACCCTTTTGAGAAACTCCAACATTCTTATCCTCAGAAACGGCCACCCAACACACGGCAAGTAAAAATTCATCTTCCGGTGTCCAACGTACCGTAGTCGCGCTCACGTCGGGATTTTTTTCATCAAACACCTCGTCGACTAGTTGTTTTTTGCCTTTTTTTTGCAATACGTTTTCCTCCACGTTTGGTTTTTTGTGGAAACATAGCTTCGGGTTCCACTTCCACAATAGCCGCTTTTGAGGATTGAGTTTGTGGTGTTGGTGGTGTTTGTTGCTCCACGTTATTTTGTTGCCACATAAACATCAGTTGTTGTTGTTGTTCGGGTGTCAAGTTAGCGAATGGGTTAGAATTTGAAGAAGACCAGACATTCGTGTTAGCATTAGCATTTACAATACCCATCAAATTTAAAAAACTTGAGTTGTCTCGCCACGACATGGTTTTGATTTTGTGAGAATATGAGTGTATGAGTTTTTTTTTTTTTTTTGCTTGTGAAAAGATAGTGTATACACTTGTTGTTGTTGTTAATTTATAAGGTGAATTTTTTTTCTTTGAAAATAACCGTTACTTTTAAAACGGTAACATAAGTTATTATTATTATTATTATTATTATTATTATTATTATTATTATTATTATTATTATTATTATTATTATTATTATTATTTTGTTTTAAAACAAGCCGTTACATTTAAGAGTGGGAGGGGTTTGTTTTGTTAATTTCAAAAACTTGAGCTAGCCGTTACAACGCACGTTGTTGTGTTAACGTGCAAATTAACGCAGCTCCAACGCTGCATGCTGGGAAATGGAACTAACGTGGTAACGCCGTTGGAAAGCTTCCAGCTAGACGATAACGCCGAACCGGCGTTACCACTCCCTTTACTCTAACAAGCTTTCTTCAAGTGACAAATCCATGTGTTGTTGAAACAGTTAAAAAAGAACAGCTACTACCTCCATCCCAAAATTATTGTCCCCTATTGATTTTTTCGTTCTTTACTTTTCAACTTTGACCTTAAGTATTTTTGTTTATATTACAAAATACTTGATACAAAATATATGAACGGATTGAGTTTTAAATGTATTTTCATTTGGTATAATTTTTATCAAAAATTGTATAATACAAACAAAAATATTTATAGTCAAAGTTGATAAAGAAATACCGAAAAAGTCAATAGGGAGTATTAATCTAGAATATGTAGAGGGAATCGATGCTTTGAGATGTATTTAATAATATATAGCAAGAAGCTAATAGCATAGGGAGTCATAACTTAAGTTACAACATAACTCAAAGCCACGTCAGCATCACGTCATCTCAACACCAAATAACATAACACCAAAAAACACCAGGAAATTATAACACCCAATAACACCACTTTCAGGGACCCACCTTTTTTTAAAATAACAATTTACAAATTCCACCCTCGACAATTTCATTCATTAAACATTCAAACACTTCATTAATAAAATTAAACATTACAATACGAAATAAAAAATATTACATAAAAAAAAACGATATAAAAAAAATTACGAATTAAAATAGGAAATGAAAAGTACGATAAGCAAATAAGTTAAACTAGTCGTCATCTTCTTCCATAAAATCCTCACGTTCACGCCAAATATGCTCCATAAGATGGTGTTGGAGATTAAGATGAACATCTTTGTCACGCATTTCTTTTGCCTTTTGACGACGCTTATCACATCTGTCAATCCATCTGTCTTGCATATGTCTAGCCGAATCTTGGAAAATTTCCGTGTATTCCTTTAGTGCAAACTTTTGATCTTTTAGAATCATGTTATACAATATGATGCAAGAATACATGATTCTACTTATCTTGGTAACTTGGTAAGCACATGCTGGTTGTTGTATTATTCCCCATCATCCCTGGAGAACACCAAAAGCACGTTCGATATCCTTTCGTGCACTTTCTTGTCGCTTTTTAAATAAAGTATGTTTATCATCAACGGTATTCGTGAATGATTTGATGAAAGTAGCCTACTGTGGGTAAATTCCATCGACTAAGTAGTACCCCTTTTCAAACGCAACTCCATTTACCTCAAACGGAGCTAAAGGGGATTCATCATTTAGCATGTCATCGAACAACGGTGAATTATCTGAAACATTGATATCATTATTCGCACCCGCTACACCAAAAAATGCATGCCAAATCCACAAATCCTGCTACGCAACAGCTTCAAGCAATATAGTCGGGTATTTTTTATGACCACTAACATATTTCCCTTGCCTTGACACCGAACAATTTTTCCATTGCCAATGCATACAGTCGATGCTACCAAGCATTCTCGGAAAACCATGTTCCCTCTCATGTTTTGCATATAGGTTTTGAACGTCATGCATATTTGGTTTTCTTAAAAACTATGCCTTAAACAAATCAATAATGCACATATTGAAATTATCTAGACATTCACGTCCGGTACGTGCACTCATTTGCAAATACTCATCGAACGCATCCGGTGAGTTGCGTATGCCAATTGGCGTATGGCCATAGTGCATTTCATGAGAACACTAATACTCATCCGACCAGTTGCATCGGGTGCTTGGCTAAAGTATGCAAAATTATCCGGAAGAGGATCGACAGTATATGATTCAATAGCGGAAACTATTTCAAGAAATAATTTCCGGCTCATACGAAATCTTCTACGAAAGTCTCTATAAGGATACTTACAATTTTGATTAAAATAGTCAGCCTTCAAATGCTCCTCTGCAAGCTCACGTTTACGGGGAATTGAGTTATGGGTCATCCGGAGAGATGATTGGGCTTCTTTTTCTTATATTTTTGTGTACTCATAAGCGGCAAAGATTGCTAAAGCGTCGGTTTCATCTTCAATATCGGAAAGGCTCACATGTGAGGCATAAGTTGGATGATGTGGATCCATTGCGAAAGAATTTTTGTTGGATATAAAGATGGTTTTATTTTTGTGTTTGTAAAAGGGTTAGATAAGATGGGTTTATATAGGTGGTTTTTAAAAATAAATAAATAAATAAGTTATTAAAATCAAACTAGCCATGGCTAGTAATAGCATTTTTTTTTTTTGGGTGGGGGGGGGGGGGGTGTGGGGGGTTTGTAACTAGCCGTTGCTAGTAATAACTCTTGGGGGTGTTTTGTATTTTTGTTTACTTTGAAGCCTCACGTTGCAAAGCAAGTTGCTAGACTAACGCATGTTGAAACGCAACCCCAACGCAGATGGCTTGGTAATGGGCATAACGTGCATTACCAAGTTGATTATGTGCCACATATGAATAACGTTGGGGAGGCGTTATTACTCCCCATGCTCTAAAGGAAAAAAGAGAAGCTTTCTTCACGTCACAAATCCATCTACTGTAGCTAATGGTATATATTAATAACATATAGCAAGAAGCTAGAGGGAAAAAAAAGATGACAATAACTTAGACTGTAACAAGCTTTCTTGGTCACAAATCTATTCGAGCCAATTAGGGACTCAAAAGCCTATTCCTATGTAGAATCCACAACTGAGAACAAGTGTATATTTTCTGAATGGTTTAAACCTGAAGCATACCTGGTTTTAGGTTTTCTAACTAACCAAAAATGTAGTTTGGGTTACATCATCAAACAATTACTTGTTATAAATGGATGAGATTTTCCCGATTCAAGATACCAGGAAAGGACGAGCCTTTTCGACTCAGATGTTCGTTGTTTCACCAAGTTGGTTAATCCTTGAACCGTTTCAACCCTTCCCTGCCACCACCATGTGTTTGGAATATTTTTCATGCCAACCCAAGATATCAAAGGAGAGAAGTATTGTGGAAAATCATCTTGCCCCAACCAAACTGAGACCAAGTTCAAAAGGTTTGAAGCCAAAGAACAGTCTATAATAAGATAGATGTTAGTATATTCTAAATCATCATCACATACTCGGGTAGGCCAGATATGAGATCTCAAAACCTCGTGCATCCAGAACGGGTGACAACATCTTGTTCCATCAAATTTAGATAATTTTATTATAAGAAGTAAGAATTTGCTTTTAACTTTCTCCATTATATTAAACGTTGGATATAAAATGTATTTGTAAATATATATGAAAAAGTGTTATGTGAAAGACTGTAAAATGTATATGTCTTAATAACAAAACAAAACAAAAAAAAACAAAAAACAAAAAAGAAACAAAAAAAACCAAAAAAAAACAAAAAAAAAACATTTTACCTACTGATTCAATTAATTTTGTTAAAGTTGATACACCATATAAGCATTAGGAAAGAGTTTAGATTTCTAATATAGTTAACTATATCAATCGGTGTAACTTTAAATTTAACGTGTATAATTTCTCTCAAAACTCGTAATTGGTTCCAAAAATAAATCTATGCCGTTAATATACAAACAATTGTTACGGCGTAAATCACTTTCAAGGTTGATACAACTATCATTTAGCTTGTTATCATCAAGTGACTTGAATTTCTCAATGCTAAATAGTAAATTAAAGTTACCTTTATTGATGACGTATAGACTGGCCAAATTTACTTTCAAGTGATGAAATACCTTGATCTATAATGTAAAATAAATAATCGTTTCTTAAAGTTATTTCGCTTTTTTATAGTTTCGTTGTCAAATCTATCTTCATATTTTGATATTTTCTATCTTACAAATAGTCTGTCTTTCTTACAAATTTTTGTTCTATGTTCATTTCTTTATCGATTTTTTTAGGAAATTAAAGCATCAGAAGAAACTTCTGATTGAAGAGTGATAGAAAATGAAGTGAAAGAAAGCAAGAGAGTGAAAATATGCTTGTGGGTGTGAAAAATTAAACATGAATTCATCATTTCAAATGGTTAAATGGTTATTGATAAGAGTCTTCTAATCACAATTCAACTGGGCTTAACTTAATCTTGCATATTTTTCATGCATTAATGAGCATTTTATATACTTAATATATTCAGGATTAATTTTCTACAACTTATAGGCTTGAATACATAAAAGTGAAAGCAAAAGAGACCAATTTTTTTATTATTTAACATTTATTGACTAATTGGGGTCTACATAATCGACTCTAAGACGACGGCTCTAAAGTATGTGATGGACTTTATATATATAGAAGGTCTTAGAAAATCGGGGGCCTTCGAAAATTAGGGCCTAAAACCCTAGCTTTACTTACTTTACCTTTGAGTCACTACTGTACAAGAGACGTGTGTGGAAGAACAAACGAACGAACACTTAGAGTGTCTCAAAGATATTCATCAAATACTTGTATCATTTTTTCACCATTCAAAAGAAAAACTTATACCATTTTCTTGTAATATACTAATTGTTAGTAATTCTTAGTAAACTAAAGTGTAATTAGTTTATGTATACTTAAATAAATAGAGTTAGTGTTATGCTTAAATTAAGATTGTTTGGTGTGTAAGGCAAGCAAAGATATTATAAATTTTAAATACAGATGAAGGGGGATGTAAGTTCATTCATTCTGCTTATCTCGATATATGCCTTGATTGGTTATTAATAAAAGGTGGTTTGGCAATATATGTCGTGCGTGGAATAATGATAGTGATATGAAATGTTCACTATGCAGCAAGTGTATGGATTCTCATGATCATTTGTTCTTTCAATGCTTATTTGTTGCTAGTATCTAGGAAGTGATAAGAGGAAAAAGCTATATTCAAGCATTAAAGTCTAATTGGAATGATAATGTTGAGCAAATGGCTACTAGAACATCTAACTTTATCAAAAATGTGGTGAGCAGGCTTACATTTGGTTCTATGGTATATTTCATATGGAAAGAAAGGAATAAAAGGCTGTTTACTAATGAAAGAAGATCTGTACAAAGCTTGGCTACCATTATCACTGAATCTGTTCAGCTAAGATTATCTGGGCTTAAAGTTTTTAATTCTACCAATGTTCAAAAGGCTGCTAAAGATTGGGAGGTCAAGATCAAAAACATTCAATCAGTAGGGCTAAATGGAGCTAAATGAGAAGTCTTAATGATCAATAATCTAGTTTAAGGGGTGTTTGGGATATGAATCATACTACTGCAGATGGCTAGTATCTTGGAGCATTACTATACTTTGGGTTGTTAGCTATCTTGTGTATCCTGGTGGGGTAACAAAATAGTTGATTTCCTTTTGTATATTGCACATGCTACCATAAAGTATTTTCCTGCATTATTGGTAATTGCTCATATCTTATTCTTTGGGATGGAAGCATTGCAAAAATGTGGCTTCTTTGGATTGCTCTTCTGCAGAATGACGAATTGATGTCTGCATTCAAGTCTCAAAAATTCAAAATCTTGAGAGTTTTGAGGCTTGATTTGAGGATTTATCCTGTACTTCAGAGTTTCAGCATGTAGAAACTTGAAGTTTATAAAGCATACTACACATGATGGCCTTGTATCTTTAAGACTTATTGCCTAGTCTGTTTATAATCATTCTCATAAATAAGTTGGCCTTTGTTAGGTACTTATTTCTGAAATGCTCTTATAATAGTCCAGGTGTATATTGTCTGTCATAAAGTAGGTTTCTATGCTGTGAAGGGTAAAGTATGCTTGGTGGGACAGTGTATGATGCTAGAAATAGTGAGGAGTGAAAGATGAACCTACTTGGTCCTAGCAATACACTGTCCACAGGAGGTTAGGAGTGTTCCCCTCAAGGTGTGTGTTTCTAATGTTCTGAAGCCATTCTAGAGATGGAAATGTAGGAACATTGGAAGAGCCCTTGATCAGGTTGAGTGAATGGGTGGCTATAGCCTACACAATGATGCCCTGCCATCCTCTCCTTTTGGTTATTGCGGATGCAGGTTGAATGATCAAATAGGATGTTGGTAGGGAAATGTATATTGTGAGGTTATGGTCTTAGTGCAATTATGGGTGAATTGGAGTATGCAAACTATGGGTTGGTTTGCTACTTTGCTGCTACAAAGTCTGATGGCTTCATTTCATGTAGCATAGGTTGTATGAATTTGGTATGGAATGTCTGTTAGAGACTTATGTTTGTTGTCTGAGATCTTGTTGTGAATGTAATGATTATTTAGTATATTTCACTGAATGGGCATGTCCATTGCAGTTGAATTCTTGTTGTAAAAGTTTGATGTTAATAAAATATTTCCCCCTTTCGCACCAAAAAAAATATATGCCGTGTGATTATTTTATTTTATTTTTTGCTCGATTATCTTGTGATCTTGAGAGATCAACTTTTTATTTAAACTATTTGATCAATTTCGCGTTAAACTTTTAGGTTTCTTATAAACTCTTAGACCACAACATTTCTATATAATATATATTTAATTTAATGAATATTATTTCACAAAATGGCTTACAACCAAATGTTATATAAGCGTGAAGATTTTCAAAATTAATTTGTATTAAAAATATCCATTATTGGTGCGTAAAAGTTAAATTTTGTTCACACTTAATGTGTTAATCAAGTTGTCACACCAACTTTCTTTACATTAGCGGAAGTGTGGACAATATAGGTGTAATAAACGAATCTCGACACTTACAAACGTGGGCTGTCTAAAGTTTCTATAAGCTTATTAATGTAATAATTTTATATTTATATAAGTGTAAACTATTTAGTTAAATTTTAAACACTTTTTAAAGTGTGTAGGGGAAATAATATTTTTTTTGGAAAATTCTTTCAAAACGTACTATAATTGCCCAAAAAATCACTTTTGAGTATCGAATTTTTTTTTCCTTATTGGTGTACTAAACTTTCATTTTTGGCCTCTTTTACGCATTTTGGGACATTATTATGACATTTTTGCCTCTGGATTTTTAAAATTTTGAGGGGCAAAAACGTCCCAAAGTGCGTAAAAGTGACCAAAAATGAAAGTTTAGTACACCAATGAGGAAAAAAAAAGTTCGATACTCAGAAGTGATTTTTTTGGAGTACGTTTTGAAATAATTTTTTTTTTTTTTTTTTTTTTTCTTTGTAGTGTTGGTTTCTGATCGTAGTAGAGTTTCTTGCTCATGATGCATAAACAAGATACTAAATTCACATGTGTTATGGTATAGTTGATCTAGAAAACATTTGCATAAATTCTGATAAATTAGAACATATATAAAACAAAGAGCTTTTATTTTCCAAAAACCGTTACAAATACAATATAAACACAATATGAATAATAGATAGCAAAGAAACTGAATGACATGTAAGCACGTACATGAGCCTTAACACCTAATCTCTTACAATACATAGTATGAAAATCGGAAGATAGATTTCAAAATCACAAGAAACCACATATCCTGATTAACTTAGGCACATTTGAAACCACTTGGGACTTTCTTGCCACAAACATTAAGAAGCAAGCTAAGAGAGACAGGCACATTAAGGTTGATCCCCAAAACGTTAGCTTTGATGGCAGTGCATAGGCAAACTGCGGCTTCAACGTCAGCAAGGCCTTGAGTAAGGGTGCAGCATGGCTTAACAGGTGGAGAACCAACTTCAACTCCGACCAAGCCGCCAAGCAGATTGGCACATACCCCTAGTTTCAAGGTGTCTTTCGGGCAAGTAGCCTTAGTAGGCTTTGGTTTTGGTTTGGGTGTTGGCTTAGGAGTACCACATGTCCCGCAGCCACTCACCGTAGCAAAAAAGAGAAGATTGAGGGCTAGAAAGAGAACTAGTGAAGCATTGCTCTTTGAAGCCATCTCTAAGTGAGCAACTACAAGCTTTGGACTTACTAAGTATTAGAGGGGGTGGTGTTGAGGATATTGGATGAATGTAGAGTAAGGATTCAAGGATATATATAGGTGCAAAATGGTTGGGAACAAGTTTAGCTGGTATCTAAATGTTCACTTCAACATGCAGAAGGCCATTGGCCATTTTACCTAATAATAGAAAATCTATTGCTATTTCACCACTTTTCTAGTTAAAAGTAATAGAAGACAAATAGAGAGTCGTACAAATTTAATTGATTTAAAATATTACTCTCTCCGTCCCATATTAAGCGTTTACAATAGAATCTTGGGATGTCCCAAATTATGTGTCTATTTGTACCTTTCAACCAATTAGATGAGACTTTAGTGGGTAAAAATAATATTTGGTTGGTGGAGAGTGTAGTTAGTGGAATCTCTTAAAACTTTGTGCATTTGGTAAGTGGACAATTAATATGGGACGGACGGAGTAATTAAAATGGTAGACATCATGATTGTATACAAGGAGAAATATGATAATCATAATATAGATGCTCATCATGCTTGTTGAATTTCTTCAAATGTTAGAATTTGTTTTCATAAAAATTAATAAATATATATGTGACATTTACTAACTTTGTTACTGTTAAAGTTAACAAATGTAACTTCGTTTAGGGAATACTAAATTCGCTGCTAGCTTTAACTAGCTTGTTTTATTATGTACCAGGAGTGTGTGGTGATCATTGAGGCCTTTGAGGTTTGTGTTCTTAAACAGAGAGGTGTTTGCACCATACAAAATATGGTGTTTGTTAGTACTGACTAACAAAAAATAGCTAGGAAAAGTCTAAAACGCGTCATTTTACATCACCTTCATATATAATAAATGTGAGAGAAAGTGCTGACTATAAAAGTCTGTAGTGACACGTCAAAGAAAGTTTACAGCTTTTTGTTACTCTTTTTGTGTCACTATTCAAATCTTTTCTCACACAATATTTGTGTGTGTTTGTGTCAGTAAACATGAAATTTTTTTAATCACACATTTTTTGTTCCATGTATCCTTTTAATATAAAATTTTTATTTTATTTACCATAGTAGTGTACTATTTATGTTTTGTATAACAAAACAATTCTTGCGAAATCAAAACTTAAAATATCATAAATAAGTCATTAAACAAGTAGCATTTCAAATACTTGATACATAATTTTGTCCAACAACTAGTAAAATGAGCTAGCCAATCTTTGTCTTCTATAACTCCTGAATGCTCTCAGTCATCTCTCTGTAATTGATATAACTAAAGTTAAAACCCTTTTAAGTATTTGCATACAAATAACTTAGGATCGAGGATATAGATCTTGGGTTGTACATAGCTCAAAAGATACAATATACTACATTTTTGAGTTTATCATTTTTAAAGACGAGTTCGGTTTGCTTTCCTGTGGTCACTAAAAAAATGTCATTTATGACATTTTTTTTACACACTTTATAAAAGTGCATAAAATATTTTAGATTTGTTGACATTTATAATAGCGTAAAAATTGGTAACGTAAATAAGTGTAAACAAATTTTGAAAAGCAAAAGAGTATCCACACTTATATTTGTTTAAAATAAAAGTTTATACTTATAAGTGAGAAGAAATCTAAAATTTGTCCACACTTAAATGTGTATATTAATTTGTAACACAATTTCTCCAAACTCACTTCTAGTGTGGACACATTGTGTGAATATTTTTTTAAGCAAATATAAGTGTGGATACTTTTTTGCTTTTCAAAATGTGTTCACGTTTATTTATGTAACCATTTTTTACATATTTATTTGTGTTAATAAACTCAAAATATTTTACACACTTTTTAAAATTGGTGTGGAAAAATTATGCATCAATAAGCACCGTTGCTCGTAAAAAAAATAAAAATAAAAATAATTAATAAATAAATAAATAAAAGAGAGAGAAAAAAAAAAAAAAAAAAAAAAAAAAAAACTATTTAGCATTTTCAATCCATGAAATGACAAAACACCAAGCAGTTATATTCCATTTTGTCTACCTCGTTGTTTATGCCTTGACAAATATATGCAATCCGTGATAGGTTGACTAAAATTTAGTGTGATGGACAAGATCAAAATGTATCTTAGAAAGGCACTGGAGTACCTCAAATTCCTAAACTGAGCCGAAAATTCAAATTCCGCGTACACGGTTTTCTTTTTATTCACGGCAAATGATCACCGTGACACGCGGTTTTTGTTCTTGTTTGTATGCATCTTGTGAACTATATAGCAAGTCGTCCATCATCATGAATATGATCCATTCAATTTGATATTTCTAAATGAAAAGGAAATGTTAAAAGAATTTGTATCCATAATTGACGACAAGTTGCATATATATGACCGCATTACTTATATGGGAATCATCAAGTTGAAAATTATGTGGTTCATGATGCTTATTTGTATTTGAGATCCAATCCTTTCTTGTCGATCTAAATTTTATTCTGAGGTTTAAATTCATATTTGAGATCGATCAAACTTGATATTTGAGCACCAACCATCAAGTTGTTGAAAACTACAAGTCATTTGTCAATAGTGGGGATAATGCATGGGCATGGGATAGATTTCGTAAATGAAGATAAATGGACCATTAATACAAATTTGCGTATTTCTACCATAGATTATGTATTGTAATATGTCAAAGGAGATAATTAAAACTTCAACACCTTAGGTATCTTTCATTAATGTCTTTGTAGGAAATAAAAAAATAAAAAAAATAAATAATAAATAAAAAAAATAACGTTCATTGCAAGAAAAAGTGGAACGAGCGAGGAAGATTTTGGTGAGGATACGCATGTCTTTGATTGTTCTAAAAGAGAAGAAATTTTGACCAAAACTTTTGGTGAAGTCATGTTCTTGCTAAAATGTTGACTTTGTATGACTTTTCCCATCTTTTTCATTTTCGAAAATTATTTCTCCCTAATTTTTCTCGCTAAACTTTTGGCGAGCACATATCCTCAATAAAAGTTTCGACCAAAATGTTGACCACTTAATTATAAGTTTAATTAAGAGAGATTGAGTAAGTAAATGATTTGGTGACGTGACATTACCTATTAGCGAGGATGATGGAAACAATGTTTCCTTCCTCGAGCGGGTTGAGAGCTGAAATAGTTTCTCACACAATGTTTGTGTCATTAAACACGAAAATGTTTTTAATCACACATTTTTTAATTTGTTCCATGTATCCTTTTACTCCCTTCATCTCAAAACGAGAGCCCACAAACAAAAAATGTACAAATTATAATATGTGTAATTAATGCTATTTTTATTGATAAAAAAGTCATTTTTACCCTAATATGTAATATAGAAATTAAAAATGGGTAATTAATGCAAGTTTTAATTAGAAGGGTAAAATAGAAAAACCAGTCATAATTACTCTTTATATATAAAAACTGGACACTTATTTTGAGATAAACATAAATAATAAGATTGCACTCTTTTTTGGACAGAGGAAGTAATATAATATTTTTATTTTGTTTACCATATACAGTACTGTTTAAGTTTTGTATAACAAAACAATCCTTGCGAAATCAAAACTTCAAATATCATAAATAAGTCATTAACCAGTAGCATTACAAGTTTTGTCTACCTAGCTCGTTGTTTATGTCATATAATATACTCCGTATTAATAGGTTGACTAAAACTGAGTGTGATGGACAAGATAAAAATGTATCTTAGAAAGGCACTGGTGTACCTCAAATTCCTGAACGAAGCCGAAATTTCATATTTCACGAGTCAAGTATACGTTGAGCCGAAAATTCAAAGTCCACGTACACGATTTTCTTCTTATTCACACCATATGACCGTGACGGTTTTTGTTCTCGTTTGCATGCATTTTGTGATCTACAGCATGCCGTCCATCCGTCATGAATATGATCCATTCAACTTGATATTTCTAAACAAAAACGTAAGTGTTACTATAAGATTTGTATCCATGATTTACAACAAGTTGCATATGTCCACATTGCTTCTACAGGAATCATCAAGCTGAATACATGCATGTTAACACTAGTGTTATCCAACAAGTTGAAAATTATGTGGTTCATGATGCTTATTTATTTTTGAGATCCAATCCTTTCTTGTCGATCTAAATTTTATTCTGAGGTTTAAATCCATCAAGTTGTTGAAAACTACAAGTCATTTGTCAATAGTGGGGATAATGCATGGGATAGATTTCGTAGAAGATAAATGGGTCATTAATATAAATTTGCATATTTCTAACATTATATGAAGTTTTTAAGTTGTGAGATTTATAAAAATTTAAAATAAAAAGATGCAATCATAGAGTGAAATATGTCTCTTATCAAATAAAAAATCACAATTTTGTTCAAATTGAAATATTTTTTTATTTACTTAATTTTTTTATGGTCTAATTTCACCATTTTTCTTTTAATTTTGTGCTCTTTAATTTAATATATTTTTTTTCTGGATTTTTAGTTTTTACATTTCTAATGAGTTTATTTTATTTTGATTCAAATTTTTTACAACTTTAACTTTAATATGAATCAATACAAACTTGATTCGTCAAAATTGTATACTATTGGAGGGAGTGTTTTACAGGTAAGAGAGCGTGAGGGTCTTTGTATATGTGAGAATAAAGTCAGTATGGTGTTGCGGGAAAGCTACGAAAAACTCAAACAAACACATACAATGAACGCATATACATTTGGAGTATTGTGAAACGAATTTACTAAGCGGAGAGAGTTGAGTTAGCAATTTAGTCACTGTATTTATAATATAACTATATTTATCGTCGTCCTTATGCGCGGGCATCTAACTAGTATATTGTAATATGTCAAAGGAGATAATTAAAACTTCAACACGTTAGGTATCTTTCATTGGTATCTTTGTAGCGAAAAACATAGCATTCCATTTTGATCAATGATCCAAATCTTGCTTGTAAAAATGTGGTGCAAAACAATTTTTCTTGTTATGAAAACAAGGTGTAATCTGACATTTGGATTCCTTATAGAAGTAGAAATGTTAAATCCAGTTACATCAATGCTCTAAATATTGCTTCTTAAAATATAGTGTAATTCATTTTTTCTCACTTTTGCTAAACTACACAAGGGAGCCCAGCCATCAATTAAGCCCAAGTGTATGCTCTTAATCATTAAGGCCCGAAATAAAAATTAGAAGAGTGTTGTGGGTTCATAAGAACTGGAAGCGGTTAATGCTCGGTTAGTCGGTTATCCAGAAGGCCCGATTGACGAGCAATTATGAGCTTAATTTTATGTATAACAAATTCATGATTTAACACATCGCATGAAAATTTTCTCACTAATAATCTTCTCTTTTGATTTTAACACATGTTTTGATTTTGTTGTTATCCATATATTTAGACATACATTTTACTATTTTAGGCATGAGCATAATTTTTCTCGACTAAAATACATTCTTATAACATACAGATTATTCCTGACTAAAATACATTCTTATATCATACGGAGTATTATGATATCCGCATAACTTCAAGAACTTTATTTAAAAATCATGTGATAAGTTAACTTTTAAAAATCATTATGGACATGAATATTTAGAAAGTAATTCATACACATTAACACATGGAACTGGGCTAAATAAGACTGCTAAAGTGCAAGGCTAGTCTTAGTTTTTGGTTGGGCCATGAGTAGTACACAACACATGGTGATAAAATAAAATGATTTAACGCTGAATGATTTTGCTATCTAATGATTTAGAAGCTCTGTAAGATTTGGTTTCGCCTGTTTGATAGCTAGTCTGAATTAACATTCTGAATGACTAAAATTACGATTTTTATTTTTATCATAACAATCGTCTTATGGTATTATATGGGTATAGGATGCTTTTTTTTTTTTTTTTTTTTTTCACTTTAATAATAAGAAGAACCAAAATACTTTCTTTTAACAAAGAACCAAAATATTCAACAACTGAAGTGCGGAGCACAATAATAAAATAAGTTATAATAACATAAGTTATTTTATTATATACTACTTAAAAGAAGTGAAACATGACAATTGAAGTGATAGCTAGCAGTGAATTATTATATACTTAAATAGGAACACGACAATTTTGACTAATTGAAGTAAGGAATATAACAATTAAATAAGTCATAAAAGGTATGTGAACAAAAGAATAGTCGCTGAATGATTTAGGATAACATTTTTGCAGAATCGGTAAGCGTAATTTCGGTAATTCAGATGTGACACAATCTCCGAATCAAACATAATGTGTTCTGACCGATTCAGCTCTCAGTGCTGGCCCATCCAATTAACTGCCAATCAAACACCCCCTTAAGTAACTACTACTTTTGTTTGATTGATTTTTTACGATAATCCGAACTTTTTTATCAAGTAGAAGAAAATCAAAATTTGTTATTTAGGAAAAAGTTGTTTTCCAATGGAATAAAAATAATAATAAAATAAAAAAACAGACACAATTTTGACAAGCAACAAATAAAGCATCATTAATCAGTAATAGCAAATAAAAGTCAAAATTGATCCTCAATTTTATTAAACCTTAGTAAAGTAAATTCAAAAATAGTTGTTAACTCATTTTTTCTTCTTTTGAATTTACGTGTAAGCTATATGTTACCTTAAACTTTTTATATGTTTAAAAAATTAAAAGAAACTCAATAAACTTTATATGTTATTATTATTAACATTAAAATTTATTTTTTTAAAACCCTAAGCAGTTATTATTGTTGTTGTTGTTCTTGTTGTTGTTGTTTACCTTTTTAAAGTTTAAACGTTGTTGTTGTTGTTGTTATTATTAAAATTGTTCACCTTTGACGCGTTCGAGTATGGTTGATTTTATGCCCGGACGGGCGGTTATTGAAGCTGCACAACGTAAACGTGTCAAGTACGAGGCTAAATGCGCTGATATCGGATATGGGTTCCTTCCCTTTTCATTCTCTTCTTTTGGAGAACTTGAAAAAGATGCAGTGACCTTATTAAAGCGTATTCGACGATTCTCTATAACCAAGACATTGGAGCACGTGCTGGTCCACATATTTTTAGTAGGATTAGCTTTGTTATTGCCAAAGCCCAAAGGTGTGGGGGTCCAGTTAGTCGCTCAGCTCCCCACTAATTTCTTGTAAATCTTTTTGTTTTTAATAAAGTGATGTTTTTATAATAATAATAATAATAATAATAATAATAAAATTTTATTATTATTATTATTATTATTATTATTATTATAAACATCACTTTATTGAAAAATAAATAGGATTTTACAAGAAATTAGTGGGGAGCCGAGATACTAACTGAGCCCTCACACCTCTAGCTACAGCAAAACCAATCCTACTAAAAATGTATGGAACCACACGTGCTCCAATGTCTTGGGTCATAGAGAATCGTCTAATGCGTTTTAATAAGGTCGCTGCATCCTTTTCAAGTCCTCCAAAAGAAGAGAATGAAAAGGGGAGGAAAAAAACCTTGCGTTTGTCGGGAATCGAACATGGGTCTATTATTATTATTATTATTAAAGGCGGCCGACCTCAACCACCCTAAGACTACGTTTATTGGTAGATGTTGTGAAAGGTTGTGAACTATTAAAAGGACATTAAAAACAATATTACATTAAAAATGAGCAAGCTAATGAAGCAACCAGGTTGTTTGGTGACCCAAAGTCACAACCTCCAATTTGCCACATGGTATCAAGTTAATGGCTATTTGTTTTCCTTTTCTTTTTTCTTTTTAATATTTATTATTTCATAAAAAATAGATTGGTTGTATGTATTTGTTGGGTTGAGTTGTTGATAAATGGTTAAAAAGTATAGTTTGGTTGTATGTATAGGTGGAGAAGTAAGAAAATAATATTTTAATGAAAAATTGGGTTGGATGAGATTGTGAAGAAAGATAGTAACAATGTTGGTACAAATCAGTCAAAGGTCTGGCAGGGTTGCTTCGTCTTTTTATCGATCTTTTTCATCAAAACCTTTTAATGTGTATTCTCATTTCTAAGTTGGCACATAGTTATGAAAGAATAAACGCTAACCGACTCTTTCCCTAGACGCTGTTGGAGAATTGTATAACTAATCAATTTGTACCCTTATCAGCATTAAACATCAATATTCTCCATTAATCTTTCTTCTACTTCGATCCTTAAATGTTCTATTCAACTAGAATAAACCTTAACACATTTAGTGGATTCGTTTTTATTACCTTAATCGCTTCTGATTAAGGTTTATAGGATCGATCTTACTTAACTAAATTAGGGTTTCTTCCCATTCGGATTGTTTGATTTTTGTCACTGTTCTCCGCTGGTAATGAATCGATCTCCTAACCTATATAGGGTTCGGTTAGATCGTTTTATTATTTTCTGTTGTAAGTTGCGTGTGGCATGTGGTTTTCTTTTCGTGTGGTTTTCTTGTGCTGCCGAGTGAGGTTAATGGTGTAACAATGGAAAGGAGTTTTTTGGATTCATGAGAGAGAGAGAGAGAGAGAGAGAGAGGGGAAGCAATCGTAAGAGGAAGAAAAGGTTGAGTGACACGAATATTGCGAGTACTATGGTGAACGAAGATAACAATGATGATGTTAATGCAAATATTATTATATTTAATCTATACAGTCTCGTTTGTTTTGATTGATTACAAAAGTATAACTTGATACATAACGTAAAATGTACAAGTTACTTGTAATCATATTTTGTCTCAACATACATTCAACACCTCTCGACGTCTCGAGTCATCGTATGCTACAACACAAGTTCGTACATGTTTGTTATGTGGTATTATGATCAAACCCCCTAAACAACCATTTAGAATGTTTAAAATACTTTTAGAGTCTTTAAGTATTTTAGGTTTCAAAGTACACTTTATGTGTTAAATAGAATAAGTGCCACATTAGGTGTCTAGATAATATTAGTAAGTTTACAATATATAAAAATGTATCTTATAACAACATAAGTACATAAAACATTTTTGGTAACTTACTAAATATTATATTACAAGTTAATACATTTTCTAGTAATTTTACAAGTTTACTTTCATATACATTTTAATCTATAATAAAATATACATGTCTTGTCTTGTCAACATTGACTTTGGAAGATCTTGTATAGATTGTCATTTGCATCATGCACATGTCTTGTCAAAATTGATTCTTGCATATAAATAGTAGCCCATGTTTATGTCTTTGTTAGTTTTGAAAAGTGATATTGGAAAACCACTTTACTTGTTTGCTTATAAATTACTATTTATAAGCTTGAACATATATTCACTCTATCATTTTTACACACATTTAGATCATTAGGTAACAATGTAATAACTTACATAGATCACCTTCATCACATGATCATAATACTACTAACATTCATCTTTGTTGTAAGCATATCATACTTCTTGATCCACCAAAGAAAGCTTAGAGATCTTGCCATCATCATCCACCAAAGCATATCAACATATGAAGATTTTAGGGCATTTGATATCCTCAATGATTGAAGACTTCCGATCAATGGAAGTTCATATATAGATTAGGCATTTATATCCATTGGACATTCATGTCATGGATTATTGTAAACATCATTGCATAACAATCTATTCATCTAACTAGAATAGATGTTTATGTGTTTTTGCCATTAAACACAAGGTTTCTATGTTGGGCCACAAAACATAGTGGGAGTGGTTGTACCATTGAAAAAGAACTCGACATCTAGCTTAGTGTCAGAAATATTGTATAGGCGACGTTAGGAGTGGTTGTACCTTTGTAAATGAACCCGGTATTTAGCTTTGTACGGGATAAAGTGTAAGTGACGATTGTAAGGTTTTCTCCACCGAGAAGGGAGCTTGTTGATCTAGTGAAGTAACTCTCGAGTTGGGTACTCGAGGAGTGGAGTAGGGCGGAGAGGAGATCCGTGACCGAACCACTATAAATCCTCGTGTTCGGTTTGCGCTTGCTTTTACTTATTGCTTTGATTTTATACTTGCATTATATCATTGCTTTGGTGTGACTTGATGGTTATACTTGTGTGACAACTTGCTATATGCTTTATATTAGTCATAAGACTATTATTAGCATTTTACATATTATGGCAAATTTGATACAACAAGTTTGAAGATTTCAAACAGTAACGTATTCACCCCCTACGTTTTCACAATTGATTTCACAGATGAGTTTGTCACAGATGTCATGAAGCCTAATGTTAACAAATACGATCATGTCAGTGTTGAGGACATGAGCAAGCTATTGCTGCTAGAATCCATGATGTGGAACGTAAAATGATTGAAGGTAAGTTTGTATTAGGTGATGATGGTGTACCTCTAAAACCTTTGAATGTTAGTGGTAACTTACTAAATATTATATTACAAGTTAATACATTTTCTAGTAATTTTACAAGTTTACTTTCATATACATTTTAATCTAGAATAAAATATACATGTTTTGTCTTGTCAACATTGACTTTGGAAGATCTTGTATAGATTGTCATTTGCATCATGCACATGTCTTGTCAAAATTGACTCTTGCATATAAATAGTAGCCCATGTTTATGTCTTTGTTAGTTTTGGAAAGTGATATTGGAAAACCACTTTACTTGTTTGCTTATAAATAGTAGCCCATGGTTGTAACACCCCTAAAATTTGATACAGCGGAAGACTAAACAAGCTTTCGGGGTGCTACGGGGATTGGTATCCAAACACAAGACATAAAAGAACGAGATAAAGTAAACAAAATAAAATGCAACCACGCGGGGTTTTAAAGTTTACATTATCCCAAAATCATCCCAAGTCAGGCCCAAAAGAAATAAATATAAGTCCACAATAGTTATCAGAGTTTTAGAAAATATAGATCCATAACCGGTGCCAAATGCCAAGCCTCCAATCCCAAGCATCCGCAGAGCATCACTTAATTACCTGAGAAAACATGCTAAAAGTCAGCTTTCGCTGGTGAGATCATAGGTTTAGATTCTTAATTCAATATAGTGGACATATACGCAAAACGCTTGCTAGCTAGACTAGGCCTCAATCATCCAACCAAAATATCCAACCAAAATGTTCCAACCAAAATATTCCAACCAAAATAAATCATCCCTATAGGTGCACGCTATAGCTCAAATCAATCCAATCAATAACTTACCTAGCTCAAGTCTAGGTCTCGCTCTATAACCAATCCAATAGCTTACCTAGTTCGGGACTAGGCCTCGCTCAACAACCAATCAATAGCTTACCTAGTTCGGGACTAGGTCTCGCTTAATCCTACCTAGTTCTATAAGCATAGCAAGTTTTGAAATAAATAAATAAAGCGATAATAGTCCACATAAAACATTTGCACGTTTCTCACCCCAAGTATTGAAAACATAGTTCAAGAGAAAAAGTGGGGCTATGACTCACCTCAAGTCCAGAAATCCTCAAAAGAAACGATAGAAGAAAGACGTAAGAAATCTCAAGCAACTCGCGTAGCGGCGACTACTGACTCGGCACTTCCTAACAATATCAAACCCGTTCAGAAATCATTTCCTCAAAATCAAATATTCCCATTCCCAAACGTATTCCATTTTACTTTCCAAAATTATCCATTTCTCGAATTAACTTCATATTCATTTGAAATTCGACGTTTGGTATCCATACGGGTGGAGGGTCGACACAGCATAAACCAAAAAGCCACAACAAGGAACAATAATAAGACAACTATAGGTCTAATGTTAGCCCAATATATTATTTAAATAATTATCGAAACTTATCAAATCCGTCGATTTGGTAATCTCCCATATTTATTTACGTAATATATCGTTCCAAGATTATACCCAACCTAAAGCACATTGCACATAAGTTTCTATTTGGTATATGTCGTAGTCCAATGAATTCCCTATATATATCGTCGAATCGGCCAAATTCCACGAGACATATAGTAATTTATTACCCTAAAATATATACCACATCCTATGGGCGTCGTGGGATACGATGCCCATTAATATACCCATTTTATATAGTCAAATAACTCGATCTAGAATGAGTCATTCGATATATAAAATGTTTATATTAACCGTCATATATCCGTGACAACACGAAGTCACAATATAAAGCCCACTTGGACTTTAAAGACCCACAATTCGTATAACTCGATAAGTTTCTAATTTACAAATAAAATCACATTTTTTATTTTTATTTACCCGACTTATGTTTTGCCATTATTTATATAATTTTTATTTATAACAATACTCCGAGATTTATTACACTATTTGCATAGTATAATAACTATCGTTTTATTATTATACGTTTACTCGTGATCGTTTTATTATTAATATACGCATTTATATATATATATATATATATATATATATATATATATATATATATATATATATATATATATATACGTTTAACACGTCTATATATACGTTTATAAACGATTATATTCTTAATAATATTATAACGAGTATTATTTTTAATATCTTCTTTTAAATATTTATCGAGTCATAGAATTTGGTCACATGTCCGAGTCATGACCCTCGGCTCATAGTCCAAGTCCAAAACAATAAGAATCAAGTCACAATATAAACATGTCAACTCCGTCCAAACAATCCCATATCCACGTGCTACAACATGAGGGTCCGACTACGGCACCCGACTAACCTATCTCCGTCATCTAATGACCGTCTCACAATCGGTCCCCAAGTTCCACATTCGACAACACATCTCCAATATAACTCGTATTCCAATATACCACTTCAAGTTCAAAAATAATAAACTCATGGCCCAAAAATAATATCCATGACAAAAGAAATACTTCGGCAAGTAAAAATAACAACCGAAAACATAATCATTTACGGGTTGATTTACCAAGTCAACCCGGGTCAATATTACACCCGAAACAAGGTGCGTGAGTCCCACCCGAGACCATTAGGTCTCGGCTTGCTCTAGCTCGAGCCAACTTGATTCGTGTGAAAACCAATTATAATAATTATAGTATAGTATCGAAGTGATCCGCGTAAAATACGGATCACCCAAGTCGTTTTCCAACGAAGGCGAATGGAATCGAGAATATCGATTCGTGAAATCGTGATTTGTGAAGTGAGAAAGTGAAAACTAGCAATCAAATAGTTCACGTAATCACAAACAAGTATGAAATATGCAAAGATTACAAGCTAATTATGCACCGAAATGAAAAACGTGAAAACGGAAACGCAACCGTAAAATTTAAAACGTAACGTATATCGAAAAATTATCCTACGAACTTGGAAATAATTTCTAAAAATTTAAAACTAATAAAAAGAATTTTAAGAAAAAGAAAATTATTTTTTTGAGTTTTTATTTATTTTCTAGAATTAATTTCCTATTTTTGGAATTAAAAATAAAGAAAAATAGAAAATTAACTTGGAAAAATGAAAATTAAATTCTAAATATTCTAAAATATTATAAAAGAAATTCTAAAAATATTTTTTATTTTTCAGAACCTTTTTTTTTATTTTTATGGATTTTTGGTATTTAAAAATTGATTTAAAAATGAAATAAATCAAAATAAAAGAAGAAAAATAGTAAAAAGCTTTGGAAAAATCTGGAAAAATTCCAGAAAATCAAAAATATTAAAAGAAACTTAGAGAAAAATTTTGAAATCAAAATAAGCTAGGAAAATGCCGATAAGCTGAAAACTGCTTATTGTGAAGTGCTTATTAATAAGCACTTTGACCTATCCTCAACCAAACTTTGACCAACTGATAGTAGGGCTAAGATGAGCACAAATAAACAGAACTAAGGCCAATGATTACTCAGAAACACATAAATGAGGCTCAAACAGTTAGTAATAAGCACAAATGAGAAAGCAAATAAGCAACCAGAATAAGCAATAGTCCCAAACAGTTAATTCAGCAATATTAAGTACAGATGAACTTGTGATAATAAATAAAACTCAGGTATCAAGCTCAATCTTACACCTGCAGGCCTAATACCTAAAACAGATACTATGTTCAACCTCCTACTAAAATAAGCCTATAATCATAACCTATTAAGCTGTTGAGTGCAAGGTTATGGGAGCAAAACTCTGACTGACCACCAGAGATAAAAATCAAACTATTAGAACAGATTCCACACCAACTATTCCTACCCTAAAATACCCCAAAAGTGAGCAGATAAATTGATGAGCAGGGCATTTATAGTCCAAACATTCAACTTCAAGCCAAAATCCTGATAAGCAAATGAGACTTGAGCTGAGATTATTTTGTTGTTTCTGATTCACCTCTTGCCAAACTACAAATTTCAACTTATCAAAAATATTTTCAAACAAGTTTTAAAACCAAGAACTGCTATTAACTTTATGAACAAAAACTGAGTATTGACTTCTTTTAACTTTTGAATTAGACTAGACTTTTGACTAAATTGAAACTTTAACTGATCTAAATGATTACAGTATACGTTAGAAGCTATAAATGATCTAAATTAAGCTTTACTATCAGCTAATGTAACTGTTACTCTAAACTTATCCTAATGAGATTAGTTATGCAGAAAACTAAACAATATAATGACAAGTACAACTCCTAATCAGTTTAACCAAACACTACTAAAAGCTACAATTGAACTCTACTAGACTAAGAATAAGACTGCAACTACGGATAAAAAAAACTTACGCCTGCTAATGATATGTAACAGTGAACCAGTGCAAACAAGCAAACGATACTAAACTATGAACCACCACAGTTTTATGTATAAGCAATCTAAACCGCCAAAAATCTGTCTGACTTCAGTCTTAATGATCATATGATACAATAAGCTTCTCAAATCAATTTCAACTACAACTAATATCCAAATTGAGACAGTCACTTATGAAAGATGCGCAAACACAGAATCAATTAATCTCTAAGATCTATGACCAACAAAACTCAAGCACTCAATCTAAAGCTACAATAACAGCAATAATATTCTATGAAACAGTACAACTATGCAAATTTTAAAATCTACTCAGATTTAATCAACAACTAAACTACTAAACTGAATCAAACTAAACTATGGATTTAAGATCAACAATTATACAAATAGTCTAATGTAACATTAATCAAACACAAATAACAAAATAAATCAGATTCTAGCAAACTCCAAACTGAGATTGGCAAAACAGAATTTTACCCAATACTCCCCCTCAGCATGCACAGAGGGGGACTCACTATGCTAGCCTATCTTTTGATAGGCTGATTTCACCTCAATTCTGTATCAGTCTATCCATAAGCTCCAATTCAAACTGCTTCAATCACTTCTGATCTTAGATTAACTTTTAACACAGATTCAACAAAAACTTCACTTATAGCTAAAAAGCTAAAATGAAATTTATAGAAAGTAAAATAAGCTCTAGGATGAGCTAAATTAATAACTATGATATATATATATATATATTTTTTATATATTTTTTTTATTATGCTTTGAATGTAAAACTATATTAGAATAACAAATTGAAATAGGATTTTACTAAATGATAACAAAAATAAGCTGAGAATAATGGATTATGAACTATATAAAAGCATAATAAAATGAGAATAAGCAATAGAAATTTATTAAAAAAAAAACTAAGATATACGAAAATAAGCTTGAGATTTTATTAAACTGATAAGAAAGTTACAATAGCTAAACTAATTACAATCTAAATTGAGACTGACAGCATAACATTGCACTAAAAAATTACCCCCTGAGAGCTAAAAACTAAACCTATATATAGGAAATGAGGAGTGAGTTGGGGTGATTATGCCAGGTTGGCAATCCGTGCCTTCTTGTGCTTCTTTGAGTGATCTCTCAGCCCTTGGATGAAATGTGTGCTTCTTCAATTCAATATGAACCACTAGATCATGATCAATGAGGTGTTCAATCCAATAAGCATCCTCCATCTGTCCCCAAACATATAGCAATTTCTCTGTCCTTGTCAGAGTATTTAGAAGCGGATCCAAGGAGTAATATGACGCGACTTGCCCAATGGTTGTTTGCCAAGTGTCCCTCGTAACTCTATTTCTTTCTCTCTGACACATGTCTGACACGTGAGGTGAGCTTCTAGAAGTCCCAATTATTGGTTTATTGATGGTTAATTGAGGTGGTGTGATGAATTGAGCCTAATTGGTATTCTAGGGTTCATGGGGTTGGGGGTTTTCTGGGTTCAGGGAATTGGGGGAATAACAAAAGGGCGCGTTTGGTTTGTTTTTATTTAATAAGAGTTGACCGAAGTTGAAATTAGGCTCGGGTCATGTTATTGAAAGGTTGGGCTTTTGGATATAATAAAAGTGGATTGGGCTATCATAACTCATGGACCAAAGTGTAGTTTATTTTCAGATTTTTTAGTGATGAAAGTTACAAGGACCATATATGTAATCTTCCAAATTTCAAGGGCTAAAAATGTCAATTCTGAAAAGTATTTCCAAGGACTACTCTTGACAATCTTGAAGAAATGAAGGACTGATGATAACTTTTTGGATCCCCGGCATTGATTCTTTGACCAACTTCAATTCTCGTGCTCGTTTTCCGGTTTTCTTGTGATTTTCAGTTTTTTATGATTTATCCGTACCTGCATATCACAAACATAAAAACACACGTTTTCTTTGCATTTGTTAGCTCAAATGGTCGTTTTGGGTTGGTATTTGGTCAAATAATAGTGAGTGAATAAGCACTCACCAAAATCCCCCCGACTAAGGTATTGCCGTGTCCTCACGCAATGTGATCAATTCACGCTTTTGGGATAAATAATTTTGAAAACTCTTTTTACTAACTTTGAAAAGTAGCAAGGAGGTTCGAAAGAAGTAATAAAATCATTTAATCCCACAAACGCTCCGTTTTCCAAAAATTTTCTTTATTCCTTTATTTCACTTACACTTTCTATTTTTGGACTTTTTCATACTTCATGATTGTGACGGTTTGTTGAACTCTCATTATTTTGCAATAATTGTTAGGGTCAACGAGTAGAAACACTTCTTATTTAAGAAGCGACCATACGGATAAAAATCGTTATCCTTGATTTTTCACGAGTCCCCAAACTAAGCGTACAAACGAGATCACAGCTTATCTACAAATTAGATGCTAACACTACTCATAACAGTTACTTGTGAAAACTTCTTACTCCCATTTCCTAGGTTTTGTATCTCAATATTTTACTTTGTTGAGAAATGAATTGCTTCATATTTTCTCGTTTCGATAATTTTTAAGTCCGATAGTGATACCTAAGTTAAAACGATAAGTAGTTATTCATTTTCTCTTAAGAACCACTGCAATAGAAATTCGGTCCACATCAAGGAATTTGGGGTACATACAATATCAAAGATATAAGTTGCGGAGTACGATCACGTGCACCTCATGTGACTGATTACTAATCACTTATCACATGCACCTCACGCGCCAACAACTTATTGATACATACATAGCTTTTATTCAACAATACTACAACTTTCATTTTTTCTCATTTTTCAATTTTTTTTTTTTTTTTTTTTTTTTTTTTTTTTTTTTTTTACTTTTGATACTTTTTTTTTTCTTTCTTTCTTCTCTTTTTTCTCATAACATCAATGGAAGCTTATCGGGTAGCTCCAAAACCACATAGATAATCAACTTTTGACTTTTGATTTTTCACTTTTTGCTTTTATTTTTTATGTTCCTTGATATGTACCCAACTTCTAAAGAAAAAATTCTCTTAAGAAAATAAAAAACTAAATATTATTCAAACCAAAATACCACTAATTAACCAAGAACATCTATTTTATATTGGTGACGTTTCTGATGGGAGTAAAAAGCCACAAGTACCTCTTATGAGCTCTAAAGAGAACCACTACTCCACGTTTAGCATCTAACTTCTAAATAAACTCTATCATTTCTCGCTCTTCGCAATTTAAGATTCCAAATAATGAAACCAGCGAATACTTAGCCGATAATCAGCCACGCATATATAAAGTCAGTTACGGAAACTTGCAAATTCTAGAAGAAGAATTCGCGTTTTCTAGCTCCTAATGTAAAAGACTAGCGAAAGCTTTTAAGCTGCGCATGTATAAAGTCAAGTACGGGAACTTGCAGATTCTTAAGAAAGAATTCGCATTTTATAGCTCCTTGTGTACAAAACTAGCACAAGCTTATGTGATCATCATTGGTTAAGCGAACAAGCTAGGGCTCAACACGCCCGGTCAAGTCAAAATATTTATTCCTACTCTCGCCAGCAAGAAAGTCAACAAGGCGTCAAAACACTTATTCAAACTTTATTATATTTTTGTACAACTTTTTCAACTTTTTCTCATTTTTTTTTTGTGCTTTTTCATGACATTTTTATCAAAATTTTTGAAATTTTTCAATTTTTTCAATTTTTTTTTTTTTTTTTGGTGGAAAAACGGAGTTGCGAGAGTACACGACTTGTGAAACATGCAAGGTCAAAATCGAATCGAAGATTCACCCTCCCCCCGACTAGAACGAAACATTATCCTCAATGTTTTGATGGGTTAAGGTAATCCTAACAAAATTCTAGGCCGTTTATTAATTATGCCAAAGAAAACGTTAGTCGATAAGATTTAACGGATATAGGATTTCCAAATAGCACCGATGAATGAGACTCCAAGTGAAGAGATAACGAGCACGAGAGTCATCATAAATCATGGACAATCCTGAACAATCATCACAAACAACCACAGAACACAAGAGTAGAAGAGGCACCCCCTCCTCACGTTATTATTAGAAAATAGAAAAATAAGAAGATGAAAATGGATAAGCATGGGTTGCCACCCACGAAGCGCTTGTTTTTGTTCACCGAGTCACATGAGCTTGACTCGATCCCCGAATTCAATTGTCCTTGGGGAAAGTTTGGAGATCCGGGACTACCATAGTCGGTACATCCCCTCCAAAGTAATGTTTCAACCTATGACCATTCACCTTAAAATTGGGACCATCTTGTTGAGCTAACTCAATGGTTCCATAAGGAAAAACTTGGGTTATTGTGAATGGTTCAGACCAACGGGTTTTAAGCTTCCCCGAGAATATCTTTAACCGAGAATTGAAAAGTAGCACTTGATCACCAACGTTAAAAACGCGGTCTTTGATCTTGGCATCATGAAGTCTTTTCGTTTTCTCTTTATAAATCAAAGAATTCTCATAAGCTTGATCACGGAGTTCTACTAACTCATTCAATTGAATTTTTCTGTGATCACCCGCGGTTTTCAAGTCAAAGTTGGCATGTTTTAAGGCCCAGTAGGCCTTGTGCTCTAGTTCGATGGGCAAATGACAAGCTTTCCCGTAAACCAGCTTATATGGTGTACACCCAATTGGGGTCTTGTAAGCGGTCCGGAAAGCCCAAAGTGCATCTTCTAATTTGTCGGCCCAAGAGGCACGGTGTTCACCTACTGTCCTTTCAAGTATACGTTTTAAACCACGATTGGAGACCTCAACTTGACCACTCGTTTGTGGATGATAAGCCGTGAAAAGACGATGTGTGACACCATATTTAAGCATAACTTTCGCACATTGATCATTGCAAAAATGGGTCCCACGATCGCTTATGATGGCTCGAGGTGCACCAAATCGGGCAAAGAGACTCTTTAAAAACTTAACAACCACTCGGGCGTCATTGGTGGGGAGCGCCTTCGCTTCAACCCATTTTGATAAGTAATCGACGGCCACGAGAATATATTTATTACCCCTAGACGACGGGAATGGCCCCATGAAATCGATGCCCCAAACGTCGAAGATCTCACAAACTTGAATCGCATTTTGCGGCATTTCATCTTTTTGAGAGATTTTCCCTTGACGTTGGCATGAATCACATGTTTTCACCAATTCATGGGCATCCTGATATATCGTCGGCCAATAAAAGCCAGAATCGAAAACCTTTTTAGCAGTGAAATTGGCACCATCGTGTCCCCCCGTGGGTCCATTATGACATGCCTTAAGTATTTCAACGGCATCCGTACCGTGAACACACCGCCGGATCACTTGATCTGCACAGACTTTGAACAAGTAGGGGTCGTCCCAAAAATAATGTTGTACATCTTTAAAGAATTTCTTCTTTTGCTGGGACGACATCCCTTTCCTAATGAAATTCCCCGCATGGTAATTCGCAAAATCGGCGAACCATGGGGTACTTTGGTCAGTTTTGGTCACACTCCCAAGTGTTTCGAGAGGAAAAGCATCATTAATTTCCTTATTCTCGAGAACACTTTGATGGGGGTTCTCAAGTCTAGAAAGGTGATCGGCAGCAAGATTCTCAGCTCCTTTCTTGTCTCGTATTTCGACATTAAATTCTTGGAGCAAAAGAACCCACCGCATTAATCATGGCTTAGCATCTTGCTTCGCCATTAAGTACTTAAGGGCTGAATGGTCCGTATACACTATGCATTTTTTAAGTAGCAAATAAGACCTAAATTTCTCAAAAGCATAGACGACCGCTAACATCTCCTTTTCGGTGGTTGTGTAATGATGTTGGGCGTCATTCATGGTCTTGCTTGCATAGTGTATAGGCTGAAAATACTTGTTCTTACGTTGCCCCAGAATTGCACCAATGGCATAATCGCTTGCATCACACATTAGCTCAAATGGTAAGTTCCAATCGGGGGCAACTAAGATTGGTGCCTCCGTTAACTTCTTCTTTAAAACATTAAATGCATCGACGCATTCATTCGTGAAGTTAAACGGAGCATCTTTTTCTAAAAGGTGGGTCAGAGGCCGGGCTATTTTGGAGAAGTCTTGAATAAAACGTCGGTAAAAGCCGGCATGACCAAGGAAACTTCGAATTCCTTTAACGGTAGTCGGGTGTGGTAATTTAGCAATAACATCGACTTTTGCCCGATCCACCTCAATTCCAGATTTGGATATCTTATGGCCGAGGACTATTCCCTCTTTAACCATGAAGTGGTACTTTTCCCAATTTAGAACTAAATTAGTGTTTTCACACCGAACTAGCATATTTTCCAAATGGGAAAGGCAAGAGTCGAAAGAATTTCCATAGACGGAGAAATCGTCCATGAACACTTCCATGGTTTTTTCAATCATATCGGAGAAAATGGCCATCATACACCGTTGAAACGTGCCTGGAGCGTTACATAAACCAAAGGGCATTCTACGATAGGCAAACGTTCCATACGGACAAGTAAAAGTGGTCTTTTCTTGATCCTGGGGATCAATGGGAATTTGAAAGTACCCAGAAAAGCCATCCAGAAAACAATAGAACTCATTTCCCGCTAAACGTTCAAGCATCTGGTCCATAAAAGGGAGCGGGAAATGGTCTTTACGTGTCGCATCATTCAACTTTCGATAGTCGATACAAACTCTCCATCCGGTCACAAGTCGAGTCGGTATAAGTTCATTATCGCCATTCTTCACAACAGTGATTCCGCCCTTCTTCGGCACACAATGAACCGGGCTAACCCATGAACTATCCGAGATTGGATAAATCATTCCAGCGTCAAGGAGTTTTATAACTTCCTTTTTTATCACTTCATGGATTTGTGGATTAACCCGTCGTTGTTACTGGACAGAAGCTTTGTGATTATCCTCAAGAAGAATCTTATGAGTACAAAATCGAGGGTCGATTCCCTTAATGTCGGATATTTGCCAAGCAATCGCACTTTTATGCTTCCGAAGCACATCTAAGAGTCGTGACTTCTCCTCATCTTTTAGACCTTTTGATATTATAACCGGTAATTTATCATTTTTTTCCAAGTATGCGTATTCGAGATGAGGAGGCAAATCCTTGAGCTCGAGCTCCGGAGGATTCTCAATAGACGGCTTTACTTCTTTTACGTCTGCCATTTTTAAGTCAACCGGAGGGGAAGAAACAATTGGTTTTTCATTTAACAATTTTTCAATTATTAAAATGTCCCCCTCCGGATCAAAGTTGTTATTATCAATTTTCGGTGAAAATGATTCGTTTGCAAGACAAGCATTGATTTCTTCCCAAGCTAGATCGCTTCCCTCAAACGGAGTGAGGGAAGGGGAAGAATCAGAGACGATTGGTTCAAAAGAAGGAGTGGGATTGCCACTCGAAGCATTATCGGTAAAACTAAGAAATTCTTGAGCATACTCCTCCGTAAGTTCATCAATAACATCAATACGGTTGATGGAAGAAACATCGTAATCGGAGGAGTATCTCGCGGTTTGATCAAGATTAAAAGTAACGGCTTCGTTTCCAACACGTAAAGTAATCTCCTCGTCATAAATATCAATCAAAGCACGACCGGTCCTTAGGAATCCTCTCCCGAGAATGAGAGGAACCCGTGGATCGGCATCGAAATCAACAACCACAAAATCCGCAGGGAAATGAAATTTCCCAACATTGACAAAAATATCCTCAGCTATGCCAATAGGACGAGACGTAGATCGGTCGGCAAGCTCGAGGGTCATAAGCGTCAGTGTCAAGTTAGGAAGAGATAACTTTTTCCAAATCGACAACGGCATAAGGTTAATGCTAGCAACAAGATCGGCCAAGGCGAAGCATTGAACCATACCCAGAAAATTACACGGTACAAGAAATTTGCCAAGGTCTTCAAGCTTTTCGGGTAGCTTTTTAAGAAGAACCGCTGAACAATTCTCGTTCATTTGAGTCCTGTACATTTCAAAAAACTTTTCCTTATTATTCAAAAGACTTTTTAGCATCGAAGCAAATTTGGGCATCAAAAGTATAGCATCCGCGAGACTTATATCAAAATGTAACTCTTGAAAAATCTGATAAAACTTCTCCATTTGGTTTTTATCCTTCTCGCGGTGCTTTTGTTCATTTAAGCGTGACGGATATGGCAACTTTGTTTTAACGGGTGTTTCATTTTCATTATCACTAACAACCTTTTCTTTTCCTTTAGACGTCGGGACCACCGGAGGTTGGATGTCTTCGGTCCTTCCATTATTAATAGGAATTTCCGTATCCGTTGTCGCCTCGGGTTCACGGGCGACTACCTTGGGAGGTAGAGAGGAAGAGGTAGTCGGAGCCGTCGGTCCATCATAAGTAACACCACTCCTCGTTATGATCGCTTTTGCATCGCCCCTCGGGTTAGCGATCGTGTTGCTTGGCAAAGTTCCAGAGCCCGAGGGTCGATCATTTAAACGCTTGTTGAGATCATTGATTTGATTAGCTAACAACCTTGTTGTTTCCTCTTGTTTTGTCATAAAAGCTTGTTGGTTTTGAATCAATTGCTTAATCAAATCTTCCGTGGGCGACGGATTCGGAACAACAACTTGATTTTGATTATTAAAATTTTGCCCACGGTTTTGAAAATTGCCATTGTTTTGAAAATTATTCCCTTGAGGCGGGCCTTGTTGAAAATTTCCCCGGTTTTGATTTTGTTGAAAATTCTGATTTTGTCCTTGAAAACCATTATTTCCACGGTTGTGATTTTGATTGTTATTGAATTGATGATTACGGTTTTGCACATTGTTATTCTGATTCACTTGATTAGGTTGATTAAACCCGGGTGGTCCATGTTGTTCGCTCGGACAGTAGCTGAGGAGATTACGGTCTCCTTGAAGAGGTGGGTAACCGTTGCCACCCATATTTGCAGCATACACGTTCTCTTGAGCAAAAGAGCCGGTCGTCGGACATTCATAATACGGGTGTGGACCACCACAAGTAGTACAACCTTGATTAACGACATTGACTTGATGACTTGATTTTTCCATAGATATTGCATCGACTTTCTTTGTTAAGGCCAAAATCATACTTTTTACTTCATCATTATTTTTCTCATTATTGGGCATTTGAAGCTTATTTCTTGACATTCTAACACGAGCCTTATTTTCAATTATCGTGAAGGCATCATTTGTGTTCCTAGCCAATAAGTTACCACCCGCAGCAGAGTTGAGTGGATCTTGATCAATATAAAACAACCCATTATAGAAAGTGTCAATCTGCTGAAGGTCGGTGAACCCATGGTTAGGACATTTTTCCAACAAATCTTTGAAACGATCCCAAGCTTCACTAAACGATTCATCAAAAGCTTGTTGGAATCGAAAGATTTGGGAACGGAGGTTAGAAGTTTTAGAGGGAGGATAGAAATGATTCACAAACTTGGAAGCAAGGTCATTCCAAGTGTGAATTGAGTTAGGCGGTTCCTTTTCCAGCCAAGTCCGGGCTGCTCCTTTTAAGGAGAAAGGAAACAACTTCAATTTCACCACATCGTGAGGCACTTGGTTCATTCTAATCGTCTCAGCGATGTCGGTGAAATTTCGGATGTGTGCATAAGGGTCTTCGTTATCAAACCCGTGGAATGATATACCCGTGATTAAGTTGAGTAATCCGTGATTAATCTCAAAATTGGCATTGATGTCCGGAATCACAATTGCTCTCCTCACACCATTGAATGGTGATTGGAGTTGTTCTTCCATCGGACGTGGATCAAATGCCGGTTGTTGTCCCATCAGCGGGATAACATTGTGCTGCGGACCACCCATCGGCGGGGGTCCGTTGTGTTCGTTTTGGTTCATCTCCTCCTCGTCAAGGAAATGAACCCGACTAGTATGTCGTAAAACCCGCTCGGGGTTAGAGAACGGAGACGTAAGACTCTCAAACGAAGATCGGGTGTGCATACACCACGAACAAAATTAAAAAGAAAATGAAAGAGAAAAGAGAAAAGAAAATCTTTTTGTTTTTTATATTTTTTCACAAAAACTTATTATTTCTTTTGTTTTTCTTTTCTTAAAACGTAATGTTAATCGAAAATCGTTTCTTTCAAAACCACGCGCGATGGGACGGGAGAGAAGAATGGATCTCTCTTCAGCTAGCAATTTAATGTCTTAGCTATCTGTATTTTCCGCTTATTCGGTTGTAGTAATTGAAATAGTCCGATAAACAACTAAATTACGTTTTCGTTATATTGCGAGACTTATTTGGTTTACAACGCTCTTTCTTTCGATCGAGTCGAGGCTGTAACTTTTATTATTTTTTTGGTATTTTTGAAAACACTTTAGTAAAAGTGTTTTTGATTTTTCAATATTTATAGAGATATATATACAAAGTAGAGGAAGGCTTAACAAAACACGATTTTCAAAAATTGATATTCAAAAATTCACTTCGGCCTTCCCCGGCAGCGGCGCAAAAAATTGATTCGTGTGAAAACCAATTATAATAATTATAGTATAGTATCGAAGTGATCCGCGTAAAATACGGATCACCCGAGTCGTTTTCCAACGAAGGCGAATGGAATCGAGAATATCGATTTGTGAAATCGTGATTTGTGAAGTGAGAAAGTGAAAACTAGCAATCAAATAGTTCACGTAATCACAAACAAGTATGAAATATGCAAAGATTACAAGCTAATTATGCACCGAAATGAAAAACGTGAAAACGGAAACGCAACCGTAAAATTTAAAACGTAACGTATATCGAAAAATTATCCTACGAACTTGGAAATAATTTCTAAAAATTTAAAACTAATAAAAAGAATTTTAAGAAAAAGAAAATTATTTTTTTGAGTTTTTATTTATTTTCTAGAATTAATTTCCTATTTCTGGAATTAAAAATGAATTAAAAATAAAGAAAAATAGAAAATTAACTTGGAAAAATAAAAATTAAATTCTAAATATTCTAAAATATTATAAAAGAAATTCTAAAAATATTTTTTATTTTTCAGAACCTTTTTTTTATTTTTATGGATTTTTGGTATTTAAAAATTGTTTTAAAAATGAAATAAATCAAAATAAAAGAAGAAAAATAGTAAAAAGCTTTGGAAAAATCTGGAAAAATTCCAGAAAATCAAAAATATTAAAAGAAACTCAGAGAAAAATTTTGAAATCAAAATAAGCTAGGAAAATGCCGATAAGCTGAAAACTGCTTATTGTGAAGTGCTTATTAATAAGCACTTTGACCTATCCTCAACCAAACTTTGACCAACTGATAGTAGGGCTAAGATGAGCACAAATAAACAGAACTAAGGCCAATGATTACTCAGAAACACATAAATGAGGCTCAAACAGTTAGTAATAAGCACAAATGAGAAAGCAAATAAGCAACCAGAATAAGCAATAGTCCCAAACAGTTAATTCAGCAATATTAAGTACAGATGAACTTGTAATAAGAAATAAAACTCAGGTATCAAGCTCAATCTTACACCTGCAGGCCTAATACCTAAAACAGATACTATGTTCAACCTCCTACTAAAATAAGCCTATAATCATAACCTATTAAGCTGTTGAGTGCAAGGTTATGGGAGCAAAACTCTGACTGACCACCAGAGATAAAAATCAAACTATTAGAACAGATTCCACACCAACTATTCCTACCCTAAAATACCCCAAAAGTGAGCAGATAAATTGATGAGCAGGGCATTTATAGTCCAAACATTCAACTTCAAGCCAAAATCCTGATAAGCAAATGAGACTTGAGCTGAGATTATTTTGTTGTTTCTGATTCACCTCTTGCCAAACTACAAATTTCAACTTATCAAAAATATTTTCAAACAAGTTTTAAAACCAAGAACTGCTATTAACTTTATGATCAAAAACTGAGTATTGACTTCTTTTAACTTTTGAATTAGACTAGACTTTTGACTAAATTGAAACTTTAACTGATCTAAATGATTACAGTATACGTTAGAAGCTATAAATGATCTAAATTAAGATTTACTATCAGCTAATGTAACTGTTACTCTAAACTTATCCTAATGAGATTAGTTATGCAGAAAACTAAACAATATAATGACAAGTACAACTCCTAATCAGTTTAACCAAACACTACTAAAAGCTACAATTGAACTCTACTAGACTAAGAATAAGACTGCAACTATGGATAAAAAAACTTACGCCTGCTAATGATATGTAACAGTGAACCAGTGCAAACAAGCAAACGATACTAAACTATGAACCACCACAGTTTTATGTATAAGCAATCTAAACCGCCAAAATCTGTCTGACTTCAGTCTTAATGATCATATGATACAATAAGCTTCTCAAATCAATTTCAACTACAACTAATATCCAAATTGAGACAGTCACTTATGAAAGATGCGCAAACACATAATCAATTAATCTCTAAGATCTATGACCAACAAAACTCAAGCACTCAATCTAAAGCTACAATAACAGCAACAATATTCTATGAAACAGTACAACTATGCAAAATTTAAAATCTACTCAGATTTAATCAACAACTAAACTACTAAACTGAATCAAACTAAACTATGGATTTAAGATCAACAATTATACAAATAGTCTAATGTAACATTAATCAAACACAAATAACAAAATAAATCAGATTCTAGCAAACTCCAAACTGAGATTGGCGAAACAGAATTTTTCCCAATTACTCCCCCTCAGCATGAACAGAGGGGGACTCACTATGCTAGCCTATCTTTTGATAGGCTGATTTCACCTCAATTCTGTATCAGTCTATCCATAAGCTCCAATTCAAACTGCTTCAATCACTTCTGATCTTAGATTAACTTTTAACACAGATTCAACAAAAACTTCACTTATAGCTAAATTAATAACTATGATATATATTTTTTTATTTTTATTTTTTTGTTTATTTTTTTTTATATTTTTATATTTTTATTATGCTTTGAATGTAAAACTATATTAGAATAACAAATTGAAATAGGATTTTACTAAATGATAACAAAAATAAGCTGAGAATAATGGATTATGAACTATATAAAAGCAGAATAAAATGAGAATAAGCAATAGAAATTTATTAAAAAAAACTAAGATATATGAAAATAAGCTTGAGATTTTATTAAACTGATAAGAAAGTTACAATAGCTAAACTAATTACAATCTAAATTGAGACTGACAGCATAACATTACACTAAAAAATTACCCCCTGAGAGCTAAAAACTAAACCTATATATAGGAAATGAGGAGTGAGTTGGGGTGATTATGCCAGGTTGGCAATCCGTGCCTTCTTGTGCTTCTTTGAGTGATCTCTCAGCCCTTGGATGAAATGTGTGCTTCTTCAATTCAATATGAACCACTAGATCATGATCAATGAGGTGTTCAATCCAATAAGCATCCTCCATCTGTCCCCAAACGTATAGCAATTTCTCTGTCCTTGTCAGAGTATTTAGAAGCGGATCCAAGGAGTAATATGACGCGACTTGCCCAATGGTTGTTTGCCAAGTGTCCCTCGTAACTCTATTTCTTTCTCTCTGACACATGTCTGACACGTGAGGTGAGCTTCTAGAAGTCCCAATTATTGGTTTATTGATGGTTAATTGAGGTGGTGTGATGAATTGAGCCTAATTGGTATTCTAGGGTTCATGGGGTTGGGGGTTTTCTGGGTTCAGGGAATTGGGGGAATAACAAAAGGGCGCGTTTGGTTTGTTTTTATTTAATAAGAGTTGACCGAAGTTGAAATTGGGCTCGGGTCATGTTATTGAAAGGTTGGGCTTTTGGATATAATAAAAGTGGATTGGGCTATCATAACTCATGGACCAAAGTGTAGTTTATTTTCAGATTTTTTAGTGATGAAAGTTACAAGGACCATATATGTAATCTTCCAAATTTCAAGGGCTGAAAATGTCAATTCTGAAAAGTATTTCCAAGGACTACTCTTGACAATCTTGAAGAAATGAAGGACTGATGATAACTTTTTGGATCCCCGGCATTGATTCTTTGACCAACTTCAATTCTCGTGCTCATTTTCCGGTTTTCTTGTGATTTTCAGCTTTTTATGATTTATCCGTACCTGCATATCACAAACACAAAAACACACGTTTTCTTTGCATTTGTTAGCTCAAATGGTCGTTTTGGGTTGGTATTTGGTCAAATAATAGTGAGTGAATAAGCACTCACCACAACTCGACCCAACAGCCCCCCCCCCCCCATGGGGTGTCGGCCGAATACCAAATGACCACAAGGGTCGAACCAAACACAACCAAGTATACCAAACATCAAGATGATAACCAAACATCACAAATTCGAGCACCAAGATCTAGAATCATCACAAATCCACAACCAAAACTGAGATCAATACAAACCGAGAGCACAAGCTCTCGGGTTCACTTCGACCCATCAAAAATAAACACAACCCGGATACCAAACTCGATTTAGGTCATGTTTTATCAAAAACCCACTAGTATTTCATGTATTTAACCATAGATCCGAAAGAGATTAATTAAACCCGTGACCCTTGGTCACATTTTCACCAAAATACGGGTCGAACCCGTCCTACCTTTGATTCCCAAGACCAAATCGTGAAGAGACTTCAAAAACAATAAAGATGGTGATGATTCTTGTGATAAAACGAGTTGAAAAGATTAGTTTTAAGGCGCGTGTTTGTGTATATCAAGAAGGAAATGAGATGGGGAGTCGATTGGTGGTGGTATTGATGGTGGTGGAGCGGCGGTGTGGTGGTGGTAGCCGATTGGAGGGGCGGCGGCTCAAGGGATTAGGGTTTGTGAGATGTAAAAATTGAGAGAGAGAGGAGAGAGTGAAATGGTGAGGGTGTTTGTGGGATTCGGTTCACCAAGGACGATTTAATGTAATTTAAAAAAAAAAAAAAAAAATTCTTTTTATTATTATTAATAATAATAGTGAGAGTGTAGTGGGCTAAGTAGCCCAATGTAATAATAATAATAATATCCGAACCCGTTCCAAAAATAATCAAACCACTTTCTCCAACCGAACCCGTTCCAAAAATAATAATAATATCCGAACCCATATAAAATAAAATTAAAATTGTTAGGTCAACCTAGTGCCGGAGTCAAAGTAGTGCCAAAATAACGATCTCAAAATAAATCATCACGAACAAATCAAACCAAACCATAAATAAATAATCAATCCTCATAATTAACATACGATCAAAATCAAGTATCAACGTTCGCAAAATATCTCGTCACAATAAATTTTCAAAAATTCTAAATTTATAATTTCAATGTAATGCGGGTTTTATAAAACGGCTCCCTATTTTGCCAGTTGTCACAATGGTTTACTCATTAAATTGATGAACTTGAACATATATTCACTCTATCATTTTTACACACATTTAGATCATTAGGTAACAATGTAATAACTTACATAGATCACCCTCATCACATGATCATAATACTTCTAACATTCATCTTTGTTGTAAGCATATCATACTTCTTGATCCACCAAAGAAAGCTTAGAGATCTTGCCATCATCATCTACCAAAGCATATCAACATATGAAGATTTAAGGGCATTTGATATCCTCAATGATTGAAGACTTCCGATCAATGGAAGTTCATATATAGATTAGGCATTTATATCCATTGGACATTTATGTCATGGATTATTGTAAACATCATTGCATAACAATCTATTCATCTAATTAAAATAGATGTTTATGTGTTTTTGCCATTAAACACAAGGTTTCTATGTTGGGCCACAAAACATAGCGGGAGTGGTTGTACCATTGGAAAAGAACTCGACATCTAGCTTAGTGTCAGAAATATTGTATAGGCGACGTTAGGAGTGGTTGTACCTTTGTAAATGAACCCGGTATTTAGCTTTGTACGGGATAAAGTGTAAGTGACGATTGTAAGGTTTTCTCCACCGAGAAGGGAGTTTGTTGATCTAGTGAAGTAACTCTCGAGTTGGGTACTCGAGGAGTGGAGTAAGGCGGAGAGGAGATCCGTGACCGAACCACTATAAATCCTCGTGTTCGGTTTGCGCTTGCTTTTACTTATTGCTTTTATTTTATACTTGCATTATATCATTGCTTTGGTGTGACTTGATGGTTATACTTGTGTGACAACTTGCTATATGCTTTATATTAGTCATAAGACTATTATTAGCATTTTACATATTATAGCAAATTTGATTGGAAATTTGATACAACAAAGTTTGAAGATTTCAAACAGTAACGTATTCACCCCTTACGTTTTCACAATTGATTTCACAGATGAGTTTGTCACAGATGTCATGAAGCCTAATGTTAACAAATACGATCATGTCAGTGTTGAGGACATGAGCAAGCTATTGCTGCTAGAATCCATGATGTGGAACGTAAAATGATTGAAGGTAAGTTTGTATTAGGTGATGATGGTGTACCTCTAAAACCTTTGAATGTTAGTGGTCAAGTGTAGGATAGGGAACCGTTTCCATACCTGTCAGATACTTTTGGTACACATAACTCATCCACAAAAGAAGCTACCACTAGTAATAACGATAATCCATTGAATGTCATGACGCATGTTTGCTTTGCTAAACGTCTTAATGTCTTTTTTTTTTTTTTTTTTTTTTTTTTTTTTTTTTTTTTTTTTTGGGGTGGGGTCGGGAATTTTTTTGAAAAGAGATACCAATTGTAAGTAAAATACTTTGAAAAAAAGTTATTTATTATTTAATTGATCGTAATACCAAAACATTGTATTTGTATGAGCTATTTTTATTAGAATAAAAATAAGCATTTTTTATTTAGTTTATCAAAACTCTAAATACACATAAAATTATAAACTAAATACTTCTAACATTTGTTCTCTATTTATGCCAGCCAATTGCAAGATACCTGATTAAGCCGGTACGATTGCTAGATACTCTGTAACAGATTGCCTTTCTTATTTGTCACATCTTTTGTTTGCATTGTCATATGTTTTCATTGTCTTTTGGAAACCTATGTTTTTGTTATCACAACTATTACCAGAAAAAATGCCATTAACAACAATTATTTTAACAACAATAGAGAAATCGTTGCTAAATTGTGCATTTAACATTTAATTTTAGCATTGAAATTGTTAACAAAGTTGCAATTTTTTTAAGAAAAAAAAAATAGTTGTTATTTCTACAAATGGCCATAAATATTTGTTGCTAATTTAGCAACAACTAACGCAATTTCGTTGCATTCTCAAATTAGCACCCGTCGAATTAACAACTAACACCAATTGATGCTAATTCGACCGGTGCTAATTTGAGAATGCAATAAAATTATGTTAGTCGTTGTTAAATTAGCAACAAATATTTATGATCATTTATAGAAATAACAACTAATTTTTTTGTTGCGAAAAAATTGCAACTTTGTTAACAATTTTGTTGCTAAAATTAGATGCTAAATGTATAATTTAGCAACGATTTCTCTATTGTTGTTAAAATAATTGTTGCTAATGGCATTTTTTCTAGTAGTGAACATGGCATTTTTTTTCATTGTCGTTTAATAACCCTCCATGTGGTGTCGCATAGACAGCTAACATGTATTTTGAAAAGAAGAAATAAAAACAAATGCTGAATTAATAATAAAGTTTATTACGAGTGCAAATATATTCAAGGATGAAGTTTGAGATCAACCTAACCATCTACTAATCATATATTACAAGAACAAAGAAAAGAAAGAAGAAGAAGAAGAAGAAGGGAAGAAAAAAAAAAGTCTTATCGATACGTACATTGTTGTCAGTAATAAACCAGTTTGATGTTCAATAACCTCGTGAATCCTCTGATCTAGAATAAGTTGGCTGTTTACTATTTTTCATAGTTCCATATATATATATACTTGTCGGGAATACATGTCAAATATTCTATGTCTAGTTTAAAATTTGCAATTTGCAGTTAGAAGAACAAAGATAAGACGTGATACAAAACAAAGATCGCCAAGACCTAAGTCTTGTTTCTTGGTCGGTGAAGGACCATTTGCTTTATATATATAATTAAACATGTATGTTTTCTTACATACATCTTAATACACATATCTGCGTAACATACATGTTCATATAAAACCTTATTAAGTGCAACATATCAATGCAAAATGATTTTATATGAACATGTATGTTACGCAGGTATTTGTATTAAGTGTATGTAAGAAAACATACATGTTTTATATGAACATGCATGTTTTCTAATGCAAAATTGGAATTCTCGAGCCCCCTATATATATATATTTAAAAACATACATGTTTTATATGAACATGCATGTTTTCTAATGCAAAATTGGAATTCTCGAGCCCCCTATATATATATATTTAAAATATATATATTTAAAATTACAGTGAAATGTATAACTGTATAGATAGACGTTAAACGAATATGGAGTACACCTCTGTGATTAATCAAGTTCACTTGACTAACACAATGGCTTATATGACCCGCAAACATAATACATACAAAACAAACCTACACACGCAATATTACATACACGCTAATACTGAAATGATTAAAGCCATTTTTAATTTCATTGCAAAATATAATTAGAACATTGGAAAAACAAGGCCAAGTTTCACATAAATATGAAATGATTATCTGTTTTTTAGTAGCATCAAAGTAGCTCTCGATCACATGAGTAAGATATCTTCTTCACCTATGAAAAAGTTAAAAATGATGAATAGCATAATGGAGAGTATCTAGTTCACGTTACCTTTCCTTAGATACTTTCAACTAACATTGATGGATCAATCACGCAACTTCTGATTAAAGACGACCCAAAAGTCCCTCAAAATGGATGCAACTCAAAACTGATTTGTCCACATAAGTTAAATCCAACAAAACTACAAACTTCACGCAATAGATCTAGCAAAATTTTATCGACTAGTTTGTTCAATGTCACTCTAACCATAATATATGATCCTAATCCTTTAGTGTTGATCTACATGTGTTATGTATATATGTGAAGTAACCAACTTTGTCAGTATAGATATCTTTTATTAGTATATGTATGTTTCAAATGAAGAAGATTACAGCAATAGTACGTAACCAGCTAGAACTTTCTTAAAATAATTGATCAAACACGTTAAGGCTGTTCATAGTAATCGATCCTTACGATCGATCGATCGATCGATATAGACGATCGATATCACCAATGTGGAGGTAATGTGTAAATCGGTCGCCGGATCAAAAATTTCAATATCATTCTAGTAACCGACCGATATTTCACAAAGAAATCTTTCAATTTATTACCGTAAAAAAAAAAAAAAAAAAAAAAAAAAAAAAAAAAAAAAAAAAATTCAAAAAACATTACCACTTTTTATCCTATAAATACCAACATTCAAACCCACATTCAAACACACAATTTCAAACACAATTCAAACAAATTATCATCAATATTCATTCACCATGTCCATGTCGTCCTACGAGTATTTGTTTGGTTCTAGCTCGAGGGTTCTTTAAAAGTGATATCAAAGATATTATGTATACATGTATCATATTACATAATATGATCATAAAAGACGACCAGCGGGCATGGCACGAAGAGGAGGTCCACCAACCACACGATCCCTTAAATACATTTGAAGACTCTTTAGCAATTTCTCTGAAGCTCGATAACGCAGCAATTCATCAAAACTTAAAAGCTAATTTGGTCGAGCACATTTGAAGAAATCGTAGACATCATCGTCTCCCTCATGACAATGAAGACGAAGATGAGGATGATGATGACGAAGACGATGAAGAATTTCTGTGATGTTTAGTCATATTTATATTTAATTTAGTATTGTAATGTTTTAATTCCGTATCGTTTCGTTTATGTAATGTTTACGTTTTATTAATAAAAGTTGTGTTTGTGTTAAAAGATGTTTTTTTTTTAAAAGAGAAAAAAAAAATGATGCAATATGGGTTGCCACTGTGATGAGAGAGATGAATATGGGTTAAAGAGAGAGAAAGCTGAGATAGCAGCCGAAAAGATGATGCAATATAGGTCAGCACTGTGAGAAGCCTAATGGTTTAAGAAAATTGCAATGAAAAAAAGGTAAGAAAAAGTAAGAATGGTGGCAGGTTAGCCTTGATGATCCCGTGGTTATTTAGATGGTATTTGTCATGTTAGATGGGATTAATAATAGCAACACTGACCGACACCTGTTTTTCCCAGCCTCCATTAATTAATTCATGTTCAAGTCATGTATATACAAGTTGTTACGACTGGTTAAACTGATGAAACTAAGCTCTCAGGCCCAAGTGTTATGCATTTTGAATTTTTGTAATCTTAATCATCGACTAATATCTAAACTGATTATGTTGTGTTTTGAAAATAAACTCCATAATCATTATTGACTGTTAAAGCTTTCTGTAATGATTAATACCAACGAGGGCTTGCTCCAGTGGTATCAGTCTTTCACCGTAAACGTTCAGTTGGCCGGTTAAGGAGGGCCTATCGGAAAAAAGACATGGGTTTAATCCCAACTCCTGGCTAATTAGGTCAATGAGAACATGTGATTATTGCCTAAGACCCGGGTCCTTTGAGAAGGGTCCAGTTGACATCAAAAGATGCATTTCATCCAAGTGTTCTCACCCATTTACACTTTTAAACAATACCTAGGCCAAAAGAACCCTAAATTATTTGTTGTTAGATTAAGTATAACCCACTACAAGACTTAACTTACACTTTCACTTCTCAAAACAAAAATATTTATGACTTTTGACGTGTCAAATTATAAACGGCCTTCCGAAAATCGCCTATATTACCACAACTTGTTTGATGTAAAGTCGTTTTCTTAGGATCACTTTAAACATTTTTTCCATGTTAAGTAGAAGGATCACATGATCAATCAATAAAAAAGTGCATTTGCCACTAGCTTCTATACTTCTGATATTTGGAAAACGAAATCATCTTTTTTGCTAAATAAATAATTTACATGACTATATTAGTCCATGAACTCATAGAACAAAAAACAACAATGAAAAAGAATATATACTTGGTGATTAAATAAGTTGCCATTTTAATAATAATAAAAGATTATCAATGCATAGCGACGGTGGTTTATAGGTTTTTAACAAAATTTGGTTGCGTTAGCTTGTGTGTGCTTATTTAGGTTATTGCAATTTTTGGTTTCTTGTGGTTTTATTTGTTAAACAATATTCACATAGTGACTTGTTATGAAATTAGTGTCATTCTCACTTTTTCTTTGAAAATATAAAATTTTATTGATTTTTATGAATAAAGTCATAATAATAATAATTCACACTCTAAAATTTTTAATAAAAAAGTATTTCCTCTTTAAATGTAGTAGAGATAACAATAACTTTACCCTATAATTTACCCAATAATATTATTGGAAAGCTACACAACCATAAACAAGTTGTTACACATAACCGTGAATGGTCTTCTTTTTATTTCAAAGTGGTCTTCGTATTTCGAAGTTACTATGAGTTGAGCTAATGTAACTTGTTTAGGTAAATGGTTTTTACCCGTTATATATATTACTCTAAAAAACGCTTAAGTATAATGGATGTGGGTGAATCTTGCATCTCAGCCCATTATATAAACAGTAAAGCTAACATAACAAGACACTACTCTTTCTATACAAAGGAAGCATACTCTCAACTAGGGGTGGCAATTTCTCACCTGACACGAAACCCGATCTGAAACCGACACAAAAATTAACAGGTTCGGGTTAAGTCTAAATAGATATCGGGTCGGGTTTAGGTCGACCCATCTAACCCGTTTATTAAATAGGTCAGGTTTAGGTTGGTAATTATTTAAGTGGGTCGACTCGCCAATCCGTTTAAGATTTTTTTCTTAAACTAAAAATTAATTATATTTCATTATATGGGTTAAATGGGTCGACCCGCAAACCCGTTTAACCTGTTTAACTCATATAATGTGCCAACTTTTGTATATAAAATAAGTTAAATTGGTCAACCCAAGATCCGTTTAACCTATTTAACTCATGTAACATATTTAACCCGCCAACCCAAGTATATATACGGGTTAAATGAGTCAAGTTCGGGTTATGTGTAAACAGGTTAGGGTTGACATAACTGACCTGATGATTTAAATGAGTCAGGTTCTGGTTAGGGTTTTCTGACCCGCCAACCCTAACCCGACCCGAATTTCCAACCCTACTCTCAACCACTAGAAATACATTTGACTAAAGACCAAATATAGTTTAACGTCTAACTTGATCTGGAATATATTAAGCGCATCACAGAATGCCATTTGTTCAGGAGTTAGATCTTCGCATTTATAAACATCATAAGAATTATCTTCATAGCTCTCCTTCCATTATTCATATAAGCTTGGCTTCCTCCTCCGCCAGAAGAGGTACCTGTACTCTTTGGATATCTAGGATCCATAAAACATGCAGTTTTATTGTCATCCTCAATAACATCATCATCATTATCCTCATCATCCATATTAACTTTTTTATTTTTCCAACATTCACGCTAGCCATGTCATTTTTGGAACTAAAAGTGCCATTGGAAGCAAAACCTACAACATTATCAGCTAAATTTAGAGCTTCAAACGCATTTGAAGTCACAATTTTTATTCCAATATCCACATGGGATTTCTTTTTCATACCACTATTAGTAGCTACATTAGTTATATTGCCTATTGTTTCAGCTACTTTCGAACCATTGCCATCCTTATTAGCTTCCTTTGATTTGGCCCGCCTTGTATCCTTGATTGGGTAATGACATTTTCGAAACACGTGTGTATACAAATCTAGATTTTGTATTAAGACCATAATATCCACCGGCTTGTTTCTTGCCACCATTTCTAGTATCACTTTGTTTCATCTTCTAAATTCCTTGGAAACCCTTAGCCTGAACCTCAACCCGATTGATGGACTTAGTAGGAACCACTTTAGGGCATAGGTCCAAAGAATGGCCAAATACCATGCATGTTGGACATCTAGTTTGTTTCTACTCATACTCAACGCAAATTGAATGCAAGATATATCCATCGCCTTCAATGTTAGGCACCGCTACAACAAAAGTGTCTTTCAACTCAACATCGGCTCGAAGATCAATCATTGCTATCGCAAAACTAGACCGACCCTATGATTGCATGCACATAGAGGCTATATACGTATCTAACATCAAAGGTGTGCTAAGTTTTGTAGCAATAGCACTCAATACATTCTTCATAAATGCCGTGATAAGAACATCATGGAGTTTAACCCAAACTGGGATACTCTTTAAGTCTTCTTTAGATACATTCGTCATAGGAGACCATTTACGAAGAATCAATGGTACATTACAAATCAACCATGGTCCACTCTCAAGCATTTCATCCATACCCGTGTTTGAGATGAATTTAAAGAAGAAAATGCCTTTTGCATTCATCATATTACAAACAAGCCCAAATTTACTATACACATTCTTAACATAGTTTTCAACCACTAGATACGTAAATCTCTTACCAAGAAAAACCCATAAATAGAATTCTCGAAGCATACCTTGATCTCTAGGACAAATTTTATTGGAACAGCAACATTAGCCTCATCACCAGTCAGGGTTATTAAGGTACGAGAGTTAACAATTTTCTTACTTGGTTCACCATTAATGCTAGATTCAGAGTTACTCGTCTTTGCTCTACCTGTGTTGAATGACTTCCCAGTGGCACCGAATAGCAATAGTTTACCTTCCGACAACTTTTTTTCAATGTTACGAATCTTTTCGGCTAAGGAAACATTCGTCTCGCATCGCATTTAATGAGTTGGCATAAGATGGAGACCCTATATGACTCGACTTGGCGTCGTCGTTCACATTCACTCAACCATCATCCACATCATTCGATGGGGCATCTGTCTGAGTTTAATTAGCCTCGTTTGTCGAAGAGTTTTTCCTACCAAGAGCATTACATAGGGTTGCAAACTGTTCCCCTCTAACAACACTTTTTTCAGGAGTCGACGCGACCCCTAAAACCCTCTCATTCGCATCCGAGTCATTTGTTTTGTCCTTCTTTCTTCCACCTCCTTTCCTTCATGAATCCAAAAACCAACTTGTCATTGTTATACCATGCAAAACCACGTAAACAAACAGTAAACACATCACGCATACCAATCACACCGCTACACAAGAACACTAGCTGGTACGTTAGGGCACCAACAAACCGCAACCAGTAAGAAATAAACCCAAAAAGGTTTAAAAGTAGAGTAAAGTGAGCGCACAAGTATTAGCAATAAGGCAATTTAATCGACAGAAAAAGCGAGTAAGTAAACTAACTAATAAACCCTAACCCTTAAAAACCACCAAACCTTAATTCGCGGTTTGATGAATCAAGCTATAAGTAATCAACCCAAAGGATTAATCACAGATAAACTACATTGAATAACAAACAGATTAGATATTTTGTAATTATCAATTAAGATGTTAAGGAAACGTCAATCGTTCAGATATTCGTGTTTGTTCGCCAAACGTCGCCAGAGGAGAGGAGGATAATTTTTTCGAGTTAACGTACCTTATTATAGTCTTAAAAACTAAAAGTTAATGTAGTCTTTGCTAACATGTGCTTGCTCATTAGACACATATTAGTGTATATTTGGATGATTCTTGTAGTTAATTAAATCAGAACAAATATGAAATTTTAGGTAATTTATGGATTTTTTTTTTTTGGTAAAAGGTCAACGACCCGGTAAATATATTACTCCAAAAAACGTTTAAGTACAACGGATATGGGTGAATCCCATATCTCAGCCCGTTACATAGGCGAAAAGCTTACATAACAAGATACTTCCTATTTTCAAAACAAACCATTACTCACATGATGGTAATGATTCTGACAAAAGATAAACTACTTCCTACGACCTTGGAGATTAAGACCATAAATGGCATTAAGAGCATCCAATTCCCCTGGAAGATCATAAATTTGCTTCGAATAATCATCATAGTCATACTCATCTTCACGCTCATGACCACCACCAAAAAGATTAGCTGATTCATCGAAAGTGTTAAGAACCTCCTCCTCTTCACTATCTGAAGCCACAACCTCACCTACCTTAGAAAATGGGTTAGCCCTCTTAGTAACAGAGGTAGACGGAATAGGATGACCAGCATCATCCACAAGAGTAGCTGTCCCATCGATCAACAGCTTTTCAAGCTTACTAATTTTCTCAACAATAGGAGTAGAGCCAACTTCCATTGTTCCCATAGAATCACTCACAAGCGTTTCTTGCGTATCACTCACAAGAGGGACTTGTGAAGAAGTACCAGTCGTAACCGACTCATCCTTATTAACTTCCATTGTACTGCCAGCATCCACATCCTTGTTAGTAACAACCTTAGGACTACCAAAACCATCTGTATCATCCATATTAAGAGCATCAAACTGATTAGAAGTAGTGATCTTGGTTCCACTCGTACTAGCCACATCAGAAGCCATCTTCTTACTGACATTAGCTTTCTTAGTTTCAGGAAGAGTCTTTTTGGGCTGATATTCAAAATGCTTACCCACCACAGGTTTGGTAAAACCTCCTCGACCCGAATTCGAAGCAACTTGCTTTCCCTTCTTCTTATTGTTAACAGGTTGGAAACCATCGCTTGCATTCATAGTAGGTTGAGCATTCGGTATGACAACCTTAGGGCAATCAACCAAAGTATGTCTAAATACCTTACATTTATCACAGCGAGGCGGTTTCCACTCATATTCTACCCGGATCTTTTCAATAGTCGAACCCGTACCATCAAGTAGAGGAATCTCAACAGTGAGACTGTCCTTTAGTACCTCATCCGACTTTACTTCAATCATACACCTAGCAAAGCTACTCCGGCCCCAAGACTCCTTGCACATTTGACTAGTAAAGGCATCTAACCTTTTGGGCGTCCCAATCACTGTAGCAAGAAGGCTAAGCCCGTCATCGGAGAACATGGCTAAAGGAACATCATGGAATTTAACCCACACCGGAATGTTAGTCAAATCCTCTTTAAGCAAGTTGGTGTTCAATGTCCATGGTTTAAGGATAATAGGGACATTACGAATCAACCAAGGACCATTATCAAGGACATCATCGACACATTTCTTCGAAGTAAACTTGAAGAAAAAGAACTCCTTAGCATTCATCATAACCTTTTGTAAACCATACTTAGCCCACGCATTGCGAACATAATAATCAACAACAGGAAAAGTAAGGCGTTGACCAAGGAAGTATCCGTAGAGAGTATTCTCGAACCTCATATTAACCTCTTGCACTACATTCATTGGGACTGATAAATCAACATCAGCCTTCTTCTTGCTACATTCCAACCTACGAAAGTTTGAAACATGTTTTAGAGGTTCATTAGAAGTAGCACCCGCGTAAGAAACCACCTTTACTCCCGTACCATTAGTAGTAACATCCTTGTGAGAATTAGGACCAAAAGTAAAAGGAGGAGTACTAGTAATATTAACTTCATTAGCTCCAATCTCACTTTGGATTTTATTCATGGCATCATCAAAATTCTGATGCGCATTATGGATTTAATGTTTATCAACCGGTTTATACATCCGTTATTATAGATGTTAATCAAACAAAATAGTACGGAGTAATAAGTAAAAGTAATGTGTCAAATGTAACGCGTAAAATAATGAAAAGTGTAGGAATGTGAATTATTGTCACACGGCTATAAAAGACAAGGTCGGTCTTGCCTCAAAAAATTTAATTATAGCCTCTCTTGCTCTCCTTACTCTACATTTCTGAAAATAGAAATCAATTCTTTTATAAAAAAAAAATACAGTAACAATGGTTGTGCCTGACAGTGAATCACAAGTAGCAAAAACTCTACCGGATGCTTGGGACTACAAAGGCAGGCCCGCCACCCGCTCCACCACTGGCGGCTGGACAAGCGCCGCCATGATTCTAGGTAACCATAACCTTTGTTCAGTTACTTACTAGCTAGCATATATGTTACTATAATGTTTAACTGTGGTAAATAGTATATAACTTACTACTGTATGTATGTAGGGGTGGAGGCATGTGAAAGGCTAACAACGTTAGGAATAGCTGTTAACTTGGTGACATACTTGACACGTACTATGCATATTGGTAACGCTAACGCTGCTAATGACGTCACCAACTTCATGGGCACTTCTTTCATGCTTTGTCTCCTCGGTGGTTTTGTTGCCGACACCTTTCTTGGTCGCTATCTTACCATTGCCATTTTCACTGCTGTTCAAGCTACGGTATGTATATATATTTAACTATATTTAAATATATCTAGCGTCCCATATTTAGTATGAGATGGCCTGTAAAAATGTCGGAAACGGTTATGAGGATGAAGACTCACCTTTTCAAATAAACAAACCAGAAAACCTCATCAGGTAATTGGTTGTTGGATATTAATTGTAACTGTTATATATTAATGATACACCTACAGCTAGCTATCTAAATGCTTGTTAAGAAATTATTAATGGATGGTAAGGCGCCATTCTGTTTTTTGTACTATTTTTCTAAAATACTCGTTTGAAAGTTAGAGCCGTTTGTTTATATTTCATCTAATAAGTCTAGGAGGTGTTTGAATTTATCTACTAGCTAGTTAAAAGAATATTTACTGAGAGTGATATAGCGAGTACTACTATACTAGTTTAGTACTTAACTACTACTTGTATTAATTAAGGAGTTCTAGACTGCTAGTTGTGAACAAATGATTATCAATTATAAAAGCTAGACTTAACTTTTATTTTTGGAAGTTGATTTGTTGTTTAAAACTGGTCATTAATATACTATACAGGGTGTGACAATATTAACTATATCAACTGCCATTCCAAGCCTACAACCACCAAAATGCAGGCAGGGGGGTTCTTGTGTCCCGGCAACCGATCTCCAGTTAGCTATCCTATATATCGCCCTCTACCTAACAGCACTCGGAACAGGAGGGCTAAAATCAAGTGTTTCAGGTTTCGGGTCAGACCAGTTTGATGAGTCAAACAAAGAAGAAAAGGCCCAAATGACCACCTTCTTTAACTGGTTCTTTTTCTTCATAAGTATTGGGTCACTTGCTGCAGTTACGGTTCTGGTTTATATCCAGGACAACCTTGGGAGGCGTTGGGGATATGGGATTGTGGCGTTTTCTATTGGGATGGGCTTGGTGATCTTTTTGTCGGGTACGAGAAGGTACCGGTTTAAGAAACTTGTGGGTAGTCCTTTAACACAAATAGCATCCGTTTTTATCGGGGCGTGGAGGAAAAGACATTTGGAGCTCCCATCGGACCCTTCGTTGTTGTTCAATCTCGATGATGTTCAAATCACTGATGATACTAGAAAACTGAAGCAGAAGTTACCACACAGCAAGCAGTTTCGGTTAGTCATTTGTTTATTTATTATTCCTTTCATTCATATCATTTTATGTTTAATCAAAGTATTTTTAGTTTTATTTTTTACATTTGACAGATATTTAATAAGGTAGGACACTTTTTAAGACAAAACAATAAATATCTTGGTATGCGTCCAAACAAATGGATACTGGTGAACATCACGAGCACCTGAATATGAACCTACGTACACTGTCTGTCAATATCAATAATTTCTGGATCTGAATCTTGGACTATATATATTTGTATAGGGTACACAAATATTAGTATATCCTATATAGGATTTAAGCTATTAGTTTATGAATTGTGACAAATAATTTGTACTAAAATTTGGATGTTTCTGTATTTTGTAGTTTTCTTGACAAGGCAGCAATCAAGAACAGCGAAAAATCTGGTGAAATCTTGAAGGTGAACAAATGGTACCTTTCGACTTTAACTGATGTAGAAGAGGTGAAAATGGTTATCACGATGCTCCCAATTTGGGCAACAACGATCATGTTTTGGACAATATACGCACAGATGACGACTTTCTCAGTGTCACAAGCTACCACCATGGACCGACACATTGGGAAATCTTTCCAAATCCCACCAGCTTCACTTACTGTCTTCTTTGTTGGCAGCATTCTCTTGACGGTCCCTGTTTACGACCGTGTCATAGTCCCACTCGCCAAACGGTTACTTAAAAACCCACAAGGGTTAACCCCTCTTCAACGTATTGGCGTGGGGCTTGTCATGTCCACATTGGCTATGGTTTCAGCTGCGTTGACAGAGATAAAAAGGCTGCGCGTGGCTCAGTCCCATGGGTTGGTAGATGACCCGTCTAAGGTGGTTCCACTCAGTGTCTTTTGGTTGGTTCCACAGTTTTTCTTTGTGGGGTCGGGTGAGGCATTTACTTACATTGGACAACTTGATTTCTTCTTGAGAGAGTGTCCTAAAGGGATGAAAACAATGAGCACAGGATTGTTTTTAAGTACCTTGTCATTGGGGTTCTTCGTTAGCTCATTATTGGTGACCATAGTGCACAAGGTGACTGGCGATGGGGAGCCATGGCTAGCTGATAACTTGAATAAGGGGAAGCTTTATAACTTCTATTGGTTGCTTACAATTCTAAGTGTTATAAACATAGGGTTATATTTGATAGCGGCAAAATGGTATGTCTACAGGGAGCAAAGGCTTGCTGGTGAGGGTATTGAGTTGGAAGAAAAATAGTGCGGAGCATGAAACTTTCTATCTACCTATCTAAAATTACAGTGTAACAAAGATGATGATGACGAAGAAATGATGGAGATGTGAAAGTACACCCGTTATTTTGTTAGGTTTGTGATCACATATAAAGTCTCTATTGGTATATCACTCTTCCGGATAGAGTTAATTGCACAGTACGTAATGTGTACGCATTAATCAAAACAGTGTTATAAATCATGTATTTCGGGTATTGATGGCAGCCTCTATATACTATTTTGATAGTTGTTGCACAAATTTTCTTCCGTAGTTGCACTTGAATTATCAACCCATGCTAAGAATGAGTACAACAAAGTAGATATTGAAGATTATATTGACAAAAACATACACTATTTGCTCTGATTATTGCTGGATACATCCTTTTGAACGAGTTCTATAGACTTCTTCACATTTCCCGGCAACAGACTCTCATTTTTCCCTTTATTTATATCCATATACGTCACGAAAAATCTTAAGTTAGTGGTACATAATTTAGTCAACTAAGAGGGGTTCGAAACAACACAGGTTATCCCACTGAAAATCGAAGCTGTTTCTCTTTCGACCTATGAGATAGCTGGCAAGAATTGGGTTATACACTCTTCTTTTATAGGGTTCTTCCAATACATGACTTTGTCCCTGCATTTGTTACGTCGTCAATATTTAGTCTTTTTGTTAGGAGTCTAATGTGAACATATGCAAATTTGAAATCTACTGTTACGAGACAGTAAAGAGACAATCAGTTACCTGATTATTCAGCTAATGGAATCATTAATGTCTTTGCTTAATTCACCAAATATGTTTGGGCAACCGTCCCATTTGCGTTCCTCTCGTTTTTCCCAATATCCACCTACATAGTGGTAGGTACCTTCTTCACCATCTCTTTGGAACCATCGTGGTTTCCATCCGTTTTCTTGCAACTTTCTCGACTACAGAGTTTTTCAGAGAACAAGATGGTAAATCATCATGTTTATAGGTCCCATCTTACTTGTATCTGAATCATATTTTAACGTGTCCGACAATCTTATCCTCATTTAAAATGATAAATAACAAGGATAAATGAAGATGATGTTGATGTTAAATGACAAGCTATTTTTATTTCAAAAGAGGGCTATTCTAGATAAAGTGTGGGATGTGTACCATTCTCTGCCTCGTCTCGAGACGTAGCTTTTCAGCATTTGCCATGTCATATTCCCCGTTCTCCAGATGCCGTTGGTCGGGTCTAAGCCTTGAATCAGTAGGTGGAAGCTTCTCCTTAACCCGTATGAAACACCCCAAATCAGAAACACAACAAACATATGAAATATATACAGTATGAAACTTTGAATACATGAGTCATCTCTACCTGCAATCCCGGGGTTAACTCGTTCAGTGTGATAGCAAATGATGTTAGATTGTAGCGAGTGAGATTAGTGGGAGGCATAGTCCTTTGCCACAACAGATGTGCATCACCCATATCCTTTGGCTTCACATTTGCAACTCCATTTATGTAATACATACTATCATCCCACTTGCCGAATAATGTCGCATGTTTCTTGCCACTAGCATCTTCAACAAACCCATGTACCTGTTAAAAAACAAGTTAGCGGTATAGCATGTGCACTAAGAATAAAGACTGTCTAACGATGCATCTTTGAGGCCAACAATTTTTAATTATTTGCTAAAAGTGTGATGCATAACAGAATCCTACCTGACGGGAATTCCTTTCAAGAAAATGCTGTCCTTTGAACCTGAGGTTGCATGAGTATTCTCGATTACCATGTATATGCATCAAGCCATGATGATCACAGTAAACTTTACCCAAAATAAGATTATAAATGCTGGTTGTGACCTGATAGTAGGAAAAATTCACCATTGTCAAATTCTAATACTATACAAGGCTATAAGACCATTTTTTAAAGTTTTTCATACCTTGCTCCACTGGAAAATCTCACCATCGTCAAATTCTAGAGTGAGAATGCCAACAGGGTCAAGTTGAATTGATGTCCCCCAAAATTTTGTTCGGATGTTACTATCCCCCCAGAATTTCCACCCTTTACCTTCTGAGTGACAAGCTATTAGGGTGGGATGGTGACTAACCTGTTCCATAAAAGAGACATACGCTTCAAAACTGATAAAAATAAATATAACTTGCTTGCTTAAACAGAAAAAATGAAAGCTCAAGAGAAGTTGAAACCAACAGACCTTCTCAGAAAAGAAACGAACTCCTCTCTCAGGATAGTCAGCTTCATAAGTTTCCCCTAACAATGGGTTAAATGGTTTACAATGTCTTCCTTCTGAAGAAGCATATCCAGAAACCGCAAAAGCAGCGACATATAAAGCTCTTTGGAGACTGTTTCCCTACGAGAACATAAGTAATTATATTTTAAGAGCTTCATGGAAGCAAAATCATGGAATTTAACTTTATAAAAGTTCAATGATTTCAAAATCAGTCACATATAATCAATTTCATGTATGTCCAGAAGGTCAAGTACAGGTCTATCAGATATTTGTAGGTTGTGGTATATATGATACAACGTATGATGAGAGGAACTCTAAAACTGATGAAGACGGACCTTGTTTAAAACATGTGCAAATGCATTAATAACTTCTGAAAGTGCAAATCAAAGTAGGAATATAAAGAATAATGAGTAATGATTGTTGAGCAATTGTTTGAAGACCAAAAGTCAACAACCCACATAGTTGAAGTCAATTTTAAAGACCAAAAACTGGTTATAAAAAGCCTTGATGAATTGTGAGTCCCACTCGCTTATATTCATCATACTAGGCTTGAATGTTTGATTTCACCCGTTTGATCTTTCTTACAGATTCGCTAAGGTATCAAGATAAGCAAAGATGTGAGTTTAGGATAATTATCCATTGCTTATAACAAGACTATTTAAGAAATAAAGTATATAAGTTGTACCTCTTTCCCATGCTGATAAGCCCGATCTAGAAGATAAGAGTACTCCAAGTCCTCAAAACACTTTTGTAGAGACGATATCGGCTCATTAAAATAAACAGGGAGACAGACTCGTGTGAGATCCTTTCCAACGTTGTCCTTAATCAGAGACCAAAGACTGACCCCCTTTTCTTTCTCAGCCGGATCAGGAAGCTTCGTTCTCCTTTCAATTTGAAGGTGTCCAGAATCGGCCATAACATTAGGTTGGATTTTCAATTCCGTACCCACAGATTCACAACTTGTACTCTGTTCAGGGAAACAATCATTAGTGTCAAAGAAGTAGGTTTCATCATCTTCTGAAGCCTCCTCAAGCTCTTGTTTCTCAACATCATCAGATGATTCGGTTGTACTCCACTCTGAATATCAATGAAACAGCTTCGATAACTAGGAAGCATGCAAAATAACATCTAGCTAGCTAGTAGTTATGAGTCTTATGACAATCCGTAAGAAGGCTCATAGCTCCTAATACAGAGTCGCACAAATCTTTATGGTTTTTTCCTTACCTATGCTTTTATACCTCTATCTTATCATATGTCTTGCAAGCAGAAAAAGGAAGCTAAGGTTTTCTACCGACTACTAGAATACAACCGAAAAGAGCTATACCTAATATCAGGAGTGCAGATGTGGGTAGATTTTTGCGGAATGATTTCATCAGGTGCTTAAGAGCATGACACTTAAGCACAACGGGTTGGGTAAAGCATGGAAAAATGCAAAGGGCGTGAGTGTGTACACGTATATACATACATAAACAAATAATTATACAGATACAGAAACCAATCAAGAGAGATACATAAAGAGCATACCACTGTATTTTCCACGACGTAGATCAGAATATTCCTGCTGTGTCAATGGATACTCGCATTCAGGACCTCCAGAAGCTTCGACTTCAATATTAGCAGCCTGATAAATGGAAAATATGCTTGCTTGTTTAAAACAATGGTACTATTATGCTACATATATACCAAGTGAAGAATACATGCTCAAACACAAGTAATCAACCATTTCACCGGGAAGATTTATCCAACAAGAGGCAACATCTACCTTCCTAATTCCAATTTGATCACCAAGAAATTATCTCTCCGGGAATAAAATTTATTCGCTAGTGTCCTTTCAATAAACTATTTACCTCAAAAGACACGGATTCAGACCCATAGGCAATCTTGGTTAAAAAGCTAAAGTATTATCATCCAAATGGGTCGACACCAATTCTAACAGTTGCTATGTACGTGTAACAAGATGCCTTTAGGGTACACATGATAGATATCGGATTGGGATATCACAAAAGGACAACGGCAAAACATTAAGCAGGATATGCCGAGGAATTTAGTATCTAGTGCTTGATGTCTGGTCTTGCACATATGACAAGCTACTAAAATCTAATAGGATACAAATATCCTCTTACTAAAATTATTGATAGCTACAAAGTAATAACAAGATCACCTAAACCACATGGTAGGCCTTCATTTTTACACACTTTTAGCCGGCAGGAGTAAAAACATACATCAACAAGATCCCTAATCCTGGTTCACATTGTCCAAAACAAAACCAAGATTCATATGAAAATATTAAAATTTCTTTGAAGAGTACAAAACTTTCACTTATTAATGAAGTAAATAACCAATGACTATAAACACAATTTTCTTGCATAGGGGAAATTTGGATATCTAACAAAAATTTACACTACGAAACAAAATTCTATAAGCTCCCGTGACACATAAATAAGTGACAAGTAAATATATATACCTCTAGCTGTCGTAAAGTATCGAGCAAGCTGGAACGCTCTTGGCAAAGAAGGTGAAGCTGAGTTTGTAATTGACTAAACTCCAATAACATAATCTGTTCACAATCCTTAACAACTTCCTCACCAACTCCTCCTTGGACTAAACGCTTCCTTAATCCTTGAGTCGACAACGAAACATTAAAAGACGTATCATTCAAGTTTTTTTTAGTTGAAGAAGAAGAAGAAGCCAAGGCTTGAATCCAAGCAAGTCTTTCTTTGTTTGAACTGGTCCTGAGATGAAGTGTCTTTGTAGCCGTAAATATATAAAATCTTTTATCATCTGATCTACTCTCTCTGAATGATGACACCTGTCAGTCAGTGGGACCCACATGCTCATTTATTACTTTGAGTTAATAAACAGTCAATGACGGTGAGCTAGGGTATCAAACTAGCAGTAAAAGTAGTAACACGGAAATAATGTTTTCTTTTTTTAGTCAACTTTTTGCCGTTAAAAGTAAACCCTCGGTTAATAACCCTAACACGTTGTCGTTTATTATTCACATTTTTATTTCTTTTAAGTACTTTTTTCGTCTCAAAATTAAGAAGACAAAAAAAGACAAAAACTAATAAAAGTGATGCCATCACAATTTTTAACTACACAAATAAAATATTCCTTCACAAATTTTCTTCTTTTATTACTAAAAATGGAAAATAAACAATTATTTTGAGACAACCTAAAAAAGAAATATGAACAATAATTTTGAGACAGAAAAAGTACATTTTTTCAGACGTCATGCAACCTACGTCACAATAACTTTTACATTGATTGGTAACTCACGTACCACACTAGACCAAAGATTATTATTCATCTATATTACATTATAATTCATTTGGATTATTCTATAATTAGAAATGCTTAAAATTTAAACTTTTTTTTTTGCATATTATGGAAAGATTTTAAAATTAATTTGTTAGGAAACAAGTTGGATATTAAGTTTGTTAGCAAGCAGTTGGTTGTTCAAACAAAAATTATTTTGCTTAACCATCTCTAATATCTCTATTTATAAAGCATTAATACAACTAAACGTGTAATCAAATAACGCAAAATATAATCACACGGTACTTACCGCCGCATTGCGCGGATACCGTTATAGTATTTTTAAAAGCATATGTGTTTAGTGACTATCATTTAGAGCTTAAAGGTTTGTTTTCTTTTTTTCTTTTTTTTTTGTAAGTAGTGTTTAGCATTTTATTTTCCTAAAAAAAAAACGCTCCCGTGCTTTTCTTTTCAAATGATATTTGAAAAAGTTTTTTTTTTTTTTTTTTTTTTTTTTTTTTTTTTTTTTTTTTACCTTAATTAGTTTACACTTCATGAGCACGAATACTGTTACCAAAACTTTTGTAAAAATAAAGTTTACTCCTAACTACTACTATCAGTTTACCAAACATACTTTTAGCGTTAAATTAAATTTTATAATTTTCTACCTTAATTGCGTTTTATCGACTTTTTGTATTATAAAAGTGGACACATGATATATTAGTACTTTAAGTAGAGTAGTATAATATTGGTTTACCTTGAGGTGAACGATACCAAGGCGGCTTTTACGACGCTTACGATGTCTGCTGCTAGTACCAGAAGAAGACACATGATCACCAATGAAGCTGACGTCAGCAAGAGTCTGATCAGGTTGAAGAAGCATTTTGGAATAAATCAAGACACCGTTACGTAAAAGAAACCATCTGGATCTCCATCCTTTTCCGTAGTTAGTCCATTTGTACAACATTCCCGCGAAGCTCCTGCTACTGCTACCTCCATTATTGCTTGATGACGAACATGCTTCTGGAGACTCATGATGACTTTCTATCGATATGCAGCACAACGGGTAATGCATTTCTTTTACTCGCATTTCATGAATATTAAATAACCATAAGTCATGTGGTCAATATTTATATACTACTACTACAAGATGGGATGATGGCAAAATGGTAAATTAAGTCATGAGTTTGGTAGTCGAGCCTGAAATAGAAATGTAACATCAATTCATTTTTGTAATAATCTTTCAAAGTTTCACCAAATTTGACATGTACATGAATGTCAATTTTTGGTAACCTTCTTATCTTTTGGGTTGGGTTATAATAACGGTGGCTACTTTTTTAGTCTCACGGGGTCTACCCCCGTAGGGGTACTTTTTAATTTTTTTTTATTTTTTTTTATTTTTATAATTTTGTTTATATCAAAAAGCTATAAACCTGAAAGTGCGGAACAGAAAATATAAAGTTTAATATGTCAAACGCTTAAAACTGTCAAAAATACGGAACAGAAACTGACAAAAACTGGGCTGCACTGAAAAAAAAGAGGGACAAAAGTGGGAGACAAGGGGCTGACACCCTTGTCCCCCCGTTAATATAGTACATCCCTATCTTTTATCCTTTTAGCTACTAGCTAGTCGTACTTCTTTAACCACGTCTCAAAATAATTGTTAAGAGATATCACTTAGTTTAATAAAAGTCAGACCAATTTAATTTTTAACCACTCGAAGAGAATATTCTTTTACTATTTTTTAGTTTTTACTTAAAAAGGAAAGTAGATAATTAATTTGAAACATCCTTAAAAAAAATATAAACAATTATTTTGAGACAGAGGTAGTATAAAATTTACATATTAAATTACTAATCTCTTTGCTTCAAAATTATTGTCAGGAGACAAGAATTACAAAATTTAATAAAAATTGGACCACTATAATTCTTAACCACTCAAATAGAATATTCTCACACTAAATTCTTTTTTTCTTACAAAAATAGAAAGTGGATAATTAATTTGACACATCCATAAAAGAAAATATGAACAATAAATATGAGACGAATAGAGTACTAAACAAATGGTTCTCATTTATAATTTACTCGGAATATAAAATTTACACTTCAACTTCTTTCAAGTATATAGTTACATATTGTCGAGGTAATGGATCTTCGTGACACTAGTCTTGTGAATTTGAACCTTCGAGCCGTCTTGGTCCTCTCCGTTAGCTTTGAAATGTGGACAAGACAAGTAACAGTCGTTACCTCAACTCGAGGTTTAAATTGAGATCAAGCTCCAGTGTTAAGATAAGTATATAGATGAAAACGAATGAAGGTATGTTCAGACAAGAGAGTATTGAATGCCAAGCGATCAATGTTCACTAAAGTTGGTGAGTTGTATTTATAGTTTCATTTCTACTTTAAATGGCGTCACTAACCTTAGGAGTAGGAAGATTTTCTAGATCTCCTCCTTGAGACCTTAGCCAGCGCATTAAATGCGCGTTCATAGCATCTTGCCTTGATATCGGGGGTATCAGTACACCGCCGGTTGCACCTTATTGGTGGATAAGATACAATGTATCTTTGGATAAGAGAATCTATGCAAGTGGGATATCATACATGTTGGTTACTGTTTGTGTCATGAATGATGTAAGTGGCTTCACAATATGCCTATAAAAGGCAATGAGGCAAGCTCATTTCTGCATCCCATTTCCAAACGAACACATACAAGTTCTTTGGATCTCATTCTTTCTCTCTAGTAGTCTTTGTGTTTAATTAGAGAGTTTAGTATTTCCTAGTTACAAGAGATAAATATTTGTATTATCCTTGTAACGAGTGAAGGTGTAACTTCTAGTTTTACATAGTGAAACGTATCTTTCCTTGCCTGTGGTTTTTACCCTTTTGGGGTTTTCCACGTTATATCCGTGTGTCATCTTTTATTACATTTCATATTTCAGTAGTGGATTTGCTTCAGTCTGGTGTCACTTTTCTCAACAAGTGGTATCAAGAGCTAAGGTTGGGTGTGTGTATAATTATTTATCGTATGCTCTGTGGTTGCCACTAATTAGTGGATCACCCTCCACATCAAAAGATAAATAAGATTATACTCACTCAAAAGGTGTTTGTTACTATTATTAACAAATAATAGTTGTTGAAAAGTAGATTGTGATTGTAGCAATGACGGTGAAATTTGAAATCAAAAAATTCAATGGGAATAATTTCTCGTTGTGAAAATTAAAGATGAGGGCTATCCTTAGAAAGGATAAATGTTTAGAGGCCATTGACGAAAGGCCAGCTGAGGTCACGGATGACAGTAAATGGGACGAGATGGACGAAAATGCTATTGCAAATCTTCATCTGGCGCTAGCAGATGGAGTTTTGTCAAGCATAGAGGAAAAGTAGACTGCAAAGGAGATTTGGGATCATCTTGCACGATTGTATGAGGCAACATCGCTCCACAATAAAATATTTCTCAAGAGGAAACTTTATGCTCTTCGCATGACGGAATCTGCTTCAGTAACTCAGCACGTTAATAACCTGAATACTCTATTTTCTCAGCTCACGCCTTTAAGTTGTAAAATAGAGCCACAAGAACGTGCTGAAATTCTACTTCAAAGTTTACCTGACTCATATGACCAACTAATAATCAACTTAACCAGTAATGTTCTTTCGGACTATCTAGTCTTCGATGATGTTGAAACCGTTATTCTAGAAGAAGAAAATAGGCGTAACAATAGGGAGGACAGACACGCCAGTTCAAGACAAGTGGAGGCGTTGATGGTAATGAGAGGGAGGTCAATGGAACCTGGCTCCAGTGGGAGTCACAATCATGGTAAATCTAAAACAGGAAAGAAGAAGAATTTTAAATGCTTCAAATGTGGCAAGCAGGGTCACATGAGGAAAGATTGTAGGAGTTTAAGCAACTCTAATCCTCAAGGAAACGTCGCTAGCACTTCAGAAGATGGTAACGCTCTGTGCTGTGAAGCAGCGGTTGCAAATGAAGGCAGGAAAAGATTTGCAGATGTATGACTGTTCGATACGGGAGCAACTTTTCATATGACCGCAAGAAGAGAATGGTTTCATCAATATAAACCTATCTCTGGAGGCGGATCTGTGTATAGTTGCAATGATAAAAAACTAAAGATCATTCGAATTGAAAGTATCATGGTGAAGGTGCATGATGGTACAGTTCATACTATTTGGAATGTGCGACACGTGGAGGGGCTGAAAAAGAATCTTTTGTCTCTGGGACAATTGGATGATCTTGGTTGTAAGGTTCAAATACAAAACAAGATCTTAAAATTTATAAAAGGCGCGCTTGTACTTATGAAAGGAGAAAAAGTGACTGTGAACTTATACCAACTGAAGGGAGAGATAATAGAGGAGGCGGAAGCATCTGTTGCTTCACATAGTCCAAGTCATAGAGTTGCAGTAACATGGCATCAGAAGCTTGGACATATGTCAGAACATGGAATGAAGATTCTTGTTGAAAGGAAGTTAATTCCTGGCCTCACAAAGGTTTCTTTACCTTTCGGTGAGCATTGTCTTATCAGCAAGCAGAATCGCCTAAAATTCAAGACATCAAATTCTAGAAATGTATATGTTCTAGAATTGGTTCATTTTGATGTGTGGCAAGCACCGGTTCAATCCCTGGGAGGAGCAAGGTATTTTGTATCCTTCATTGATGATTATTCCAGGAGATGTTGGGTGTACCCAATCAAGAAGAAGTCGGATGTGTTTGAAGTTTTCAAGGTTTACAAAGCGCGGGTTGAACTTGATTATGGAAAGAAGATCAAGTGTTTAACGACTGATAATGGAGGTGAATATACAGGTGATGAATTTGATTCCTTTTGTAAGCAAGAAGGAATCAAAAGGCAGTTCACGACGGCATACACTCCTCAACAGAATGGAGTGGCAGAGCGGATGAACAGAACCTTGTTAGAAAGAGCAAGAGCAATGTTGGCAACTACAGGCTTGGAAAATTCATTTTTGGCAGAAGAAGTCAATACCGCCTGTTATGTGATAAATCGGTCACCTTCAACTGTTATGGAGATGTGGACGGGAAAGCCGGTCAACTATTCAGACCTTCATATATTTGGAAGTCCTGTGTACGTGATGTATAATTCTCAAGAAACTACAAATCTGGATCTGAAATCCAGAAAATGTTTGTTCTTGGGATATGCTGACGGAGTAAAGGGGTATCGCTTGTGGGACCCCACTGCCCACAAAGTAGGCATCAACATAGATGTTGTCTTTATGGAAGAAAAAGTTCAAGAGAATGACGAAGGTGATAGCACTACAAGTGAAACTACATCAATACAGGTGGAAAAGCAGTTTCAGTTGAGTGATTCTTCTAAAGCCGTACCACAACACGAGGTCAATGAGACAACTGAGTCTCAAGCTCCAACGACTCGTACTCTTAATCGTGAAAGAAAACGTCCGGTGTGGCACACGGATTATGTTATGGAGAGCAATGTTGCATATTGTCTTCTTACAGAGGAAGGAGAGCTGTCAACTCTTCAAGAAGCACTGAATAATTCAGATGCTTCGTTCTGGAGGGAAGCAATGCAAGAAGAAATTGAAGCTCTTTATAAGAATAAAACGTGGGAACTGATGCCACTACCAGCAGGTAGAAAACCCATTGGAAACAAATGGGTATATAAGATCAAGAGGAACGGTGATGACCAGGTGGGTATCGTGCAAGATTGGTAGTCAAAGGATATGCTCAGAAAGAGGGAGTCGACTTAAATGAAATATTTCCCCCTGTGGTTCGAATGACAACTGTTCGAGTGGTTCTGGCAACGTGTGCTATGTATGATTTACATCTAGAGCAGCTAGATGTGAAAACTGCATTTCTTCATGGAAATCTTGAGGAAGAAATTTACATGCTACAACCAGAAGGTTTTAAACAAAAAGGAAAAGAGAACTTAGTTTACAGGTTAAACAAATCTCTGTACGGTTTAAAGCAGGCGCCGCAGTGTTGGTACAAGAGATTTGATTCTTTCATCATTGGCCTTGGATATAACAGACTACACGCAGACCCTTGTGCATATTACAAGAGGTTTGGAGACAATGATTTTGTCATCTTGCTGTTATATGTTGACGACATGTTGGTTGCAGGCCCCAACAAAGATCATATCAGTAAACTGAAGGCACAGCTCGCTAGGAAATTCGAGATGAAAGACCTTGGACCGCAAACAAGATTCCAGGGATGCAAATTCACCGAGATAGAGTTAGTAGGAAAGTTTGGGTTTCATAGAAAAATTATGTGAAGAAAATCTTACAAAGGTTTAATATGCAAGATTGCAAGCCATAAATAGAGCAATGTACAAACACAAAGTGTTGTAACAATACCCCAAAATAAAATAACCAAAACAAAACATAAACCCAAACATAGATGATAACCACTTCCAATGCAACTAAGGTCTCGTCTATCCACATCCTTCTATCTTATCCTTAGAAAGCTCACCTGAAAATGATGCTTAAAATGTCAACATAATGTTGGTGAGATTCATAGGTTTGAGACTCAACACACAAGGCAACCGAATTTACTGTGATTACAAAAATATAGCTGGACAAATAAATTATAGTTATCATATAGCTACGTGCATTTGCAAGTCAATATTCACACGCAAAGGCAACAACACTCATAAGGCAACCATTACGACGGCTCGTGTCCCCCGATCCCATAATTAGTACCACATCAGGACGGCTCGTGTCCCTCGATCCCATAATTAGTGCCACATCAGGACGGTTCGTGTCCCCCGACCCCATAATCATCAATTAGGTCGCATGCGCGAGCAACAGAGTAGGCACCCTCCCAATTGAATCCCAAAATATATCATCAATTAGGTCGCTATCCTAATTGAATCCCAAAACATCCACGCAAGCAAATAATCACACATAGCATACATACAATAACATTATAAGTCCAAGCTCTTTAATACCACACACATAATCACAGTAAACCAAAACATTTAAGACAAGCATCATTCCCATCCCAAGTTTAAAACAAAGTAAAAATATGGGACTATGAACTCACCTTAAACTCCGCAGCTTCCACAAAACAATTCACAAACTATAACACACAAAAAAAATAATCCACATTACACAAGGTCAAGCTAAAAGCTACAACCCATGTAATACACATATGATGGATGTCTAAGACTCATATGACCCACCATGGATCTCCTAGACACCACACTAACCACTACCATAACTTAATACTCACTAAATCCCTTGAACTCTAAAACTCAGAAAACGCAGAATTTTTTAGTACATTCCCTCACATGAAATCACGACAAATAAAGCTTAAAAACACACACCAAAAATTTACCATGGTCTCTCATAATCATAGAAGCTAATCCCAGAAGGCCATGGACCAATAACACACACAAGTACTCGTAGAAAATTCAAACTTGTCAACTACTCAAATTTGGATCTGAACGCACACCAAAAAGTTTTGATTTTTAATAATTACTTTCACAAGTTTTTATCGCGAATCCTCTTCGTGGTAGTCTAATATAACCTAAAACTTAACTATTCCAGAAGACCAAGTCAAAATACCACCTTTACAACCACATGCAACCTCAAACTTTTACCCAAAATCTGTCCCGGTTTGACAGCTTTGACACCTTATCAAAGAAAAATCAAAAGACCGACTTCCCGACCTCAAAATTGATCGTGGCTAGACTTTTTGGAAAGCTCTTTCATTATACTATAATTTAGACCTAAAATTCGTGATCTAACTCATCACCATCTGTTATGTACACTCACATCTTTACAGCCTTACAAATCTGTCCAAACCCTAACTCAATAACTAACATGTTTTACGCTCAATTCTCTTCACCAATCATTATAATATTACTAATTATTGATCCCAACATGTTTTATAACATTAATTTACAGAAGTTAACACAAACCCTAATCCATCATATAATTATTACATGAATTATATTAATTAATCAATTAATTGAACATAGGATTTAAAGATTTTACCTTGATTCTTGATTATGCTAGACAATTATGAAACCCTAATTTTTCCCCTCTTGATTCTCCATGTGTCGACCCACAATTGTAGAAAAAAACGTTTTAGGGGTGTTTGGTTTGGTATATATATTAATTAGGGATAATCCTTGGGCCTAAGAGTTATATTTGGACTCAAATTGGGTTTCCTTTTTCCCCCTTATCCCTTAAATCCGAATTTTACATATATAAAATATATATTTTTATTTATTTTTTATTAAATTTATTTATTACACTCAAAACCTCATGCTTTTCATATTTTATATATTCTCATATCGAAACCTAACATCTTACGCGATAAACCTTAATTTTACGATAAACCGAAAAAATATCATTTTCAAAACAAAGTTTCCAAAAATAGAATTTCACACTCTTTTTGAAATATAACTCATAAAAACAAATCCCACGTAACTTACTAACGCTCAATTACTTGAACGAAGCCTCGTTACGCAAAAACGCAAAAACACAAAAACACCAAAACTACACAAGTTATTTCTACACCACAAAGGTGATCAAAATGAACTTTCCCAAATTCCAAACTTTTCAAATCACAATAAAACCATTTACGCAAAGGGATTTAGTGCTAAAACTCACCTATATCACTCATATATCACTTCACATACCTAATACACACCAAACAACCGTCAACCTAGTCAAGACTATCAGTCAAACTAACCTGCTAAAACCACGGTTGTTACATCATCCCCCACTTAGGGAAATCGCGTCCCGAGATTTCAACTACTATAGTCACCACTCACAACAGCAAAAGGAAATTTATGGATTTTTAAGCGGACAAATACCACCCCATAAACTCACAGAGAAAGAATTGCAAAAATGTGAACCGACTAAATACTCGAATTCACATGATAGAAAAACATTTCGTCACTCCAACGATACACGCAAATAGATACACTCCCCGATCAACAACACCAATGATCAAAACGACTTCTCACAGGTAGGTACGATACCCTCGAACCAAATGAAAACCCGAATGGTAACCGCAAGACGCACTCACAAATAACAAATACCCATAAAACAAACATTTATGAATATCCCGCATCTAACTTCCACGATCTAAATTCAACTACAAACGATCTGCTCAGCAACCAAATCCGCAAACAAATTTGGGTACTTAAATTTCATCGGATCCTCACGTTCCCAAGTAAACTCAGGACCACGCTTAGAATCCCACCATACCTTTAACAACGCTATCTCACCAATCTTCAAACCCTTAACATCTCGATCCATAATCTCAACAGGTTTTTCGACAAAACAAAAAGTCTTACCAACCTTACATTCATCTAATGGCACATGCAGACTAGCATCTGTCAACCACTTCTTCCTATTAGATACTTGAAACGTATCATGTACACCACTTAACTCCTCAGCTAACTTCAACCGGTATGCCACAAATCCAATCCTTTTCGTAAATCTCGAATGGTCCTACGTATCTCGATGCTAGCTTGCCTTTCTTACCGAAACGCACAACACCCTTCCAAGGAGATACTTTTAACCTCACAATATCACCAACACCAAACTCTAAGGCTTACGGCAATAACCCGCATAACTCTTTTGGCGATCTCTTGCTGCCTTAAGTCTTTCCTTAGCCAGAAAACCTTATTCGTAGCCTCTCGTTCTAGTTCAGGACCAATTAGTTGGCTTGTTCCAACCTTTGCCCACAGAACAGATGAGCTACATTACCTTCCATACAACTTTTCACACGACACATACTCAATACTAGAATGACAATTGTTGATATAGGAGAACTCAGCTAAGGATAAATGTATACCCCGGCTTCCTCCAAAACCAAATATACCCATGCTCTCAGCTCACCATCCAACGCCTGATTTGTACGCTCACTTAGTTCACTCCTTAGAGAATGATAAGTCGTACTCCTCTACATACGCGTTCTCAAGACTCTATAACACGTTTTCCACTATCGCGAAGTAAGTATTCCATCTTGATATAAGCTGATTGAAGCGACACTCCACGTCTCTCTACCAACTCATCAAATGAAATGTCTCACCAATTCCTTCTCAACAAAATCTCCAAGTATCTCTGACCGTTGCATCACCATAATAATCGTTGACATCAACACTCACCTTCAAGCGTATCAACCACTTGCTAAGGTAATAATACGTTTTATCCATTCTCGGATGTATCAAATACCTTTCATGATTGATGTCCTTACGCTTCCTCTCAATGAAACCAATAGCTGGTCCGCAAAGTACATTCCTCCATCTTCGTTCCTTTCCATTTACTGGTCTAAACCAAGTAATTATTCTTCTTTCATGTTCTCAACCTTGAGCCTCTCTCTCTAGGCTGCCAGTATCATCCTCTTAACTCCAAACCGAATTATCATAACCATTGCTCACAAACATCCAAGTTTCACTCGTTCACTCCCGCTCAACTCTCTTACCACGATGTCTGCTCTTCCTTAACGGTAGCGAATAAGACAATCGTAGTCACTGAAAAATTCCACACCCAATTTCTCTTCAACATATATCAACCTCTTGTCAAATATATGCTAAAGATTCTTATGATCTGGGTAGACCACACTTTCTGCTCCATACAAATATCACCTCCAAGTTCTACTCCCCAACTTTAAATCACGTATCACACAGTTCCTCTTATAGATCTTCCACCTCCGCGATGCCTATGCAATCTATAGAAAGATAGAAATGAATCGTCAATAGTACCTGCCAATCTTGAGGACAATCGTCTCTCAGATGGTGTCTTAATCTTACTAATGTCCACGAACACTCGCTATCGTTGACCACATTCCTAAAGAACGTACATCTTAAAGCTACACCTCTCACTTGAACAACTTGGCAAACACCCTCTTCTTCTTCAACGAACAAATCTATAATCAAAACGAAAATCTATCCTAAGTAGACAACGCGAACCATGAAACCGGTCGAACTAAAACGTATATCAACGAACACAAAAGGGCACGAATTACTGACTAGCGAAGTAAAGAACATCAAAATCAAAGCTAGAAAAACACAATGAGAAATTTTCCCCCCAATAAAAGTAGACACGGATAAAGTGTTCATGAAAACTCATACAAATAAAATATAAAATACACATACCAATAAAACATCCACAAGCGCACCACAATGAAAGAAACACTCGATGAACCAAATACATAACAAGTTTGGTAAATGAGAACCATAGACAGTTCTTATTCCCCTACTCGACCTTCCCAAAAAAACAGATGAACACCGTTTTTTATTTATTTATTTATTTATTTTTATTTTTTTTACAAGACATATCTTAAACTTATACTTTTTTTTTATAAAATATATATAAGTCATTTTATGTAAGACATCAACATAACCATTTTTTTTCTTCACACTTCATTTCTCATAAAAGTATTAGTTTCCATCAAACTATCTTGAAATACCCAAAACAAATTTGTAAAATGCCATAAAGACTCTATTACAACCTCTTAATCAAACGCAAAAGACATTGAAGAATTCCGTAATCAAAATAATCCTCAAACGAACTCATACCAGCGAACACTCACGCAAATACATTGCAAACCAAACGATGAACTCACAGACTCCTTCGTACAACGATCAAACCAAAATCATAGAAAAGCACTGATACTAACAGGTCACAAAACATGTCACGAACTTCAATTGGTGTGTGTAAAGGAGGGATCAAATATCCACACCAACTTGTCACGAACCAACAATACTTGAAGAATAGCATAACATTCATCCGAGGAACGAATGTATGGAATAACCAAAGAAACGAACCAGTATCCAACAAAAACGAATTCGATTTCCCAACACCTATCACCACGTCGAATAGAAAGAATATGGCATCTGTACCATCATGGTACGAATGGGAATGCCAACCAAAGAATTAGGTATACAAACGGAGCGTCTAGCAAACAAATCAACTTAAATACCACAACATAAGTACCCACCGATAATTAAGGTATCAACATATGATAGGTAGGATGGAATCTTACCACCTACACACCCCAACATATAATGACTGCCCAAACGGTTAAGAGAATACTTCTCTAACCATACAGCCATCACCAACATGATATCACATACCATCTTCCACAACATATAACAGCAAACATCAATCAATGCGATAATGGTCACAAGTCCACATGCGTGATACCCTTATAATTATGTTCGCGACCATAGTTATAAACCTATTCCACATGCATACTTACTTCCACATAGCACCTAATACAATATACAATCCATGCTATCATACTTGCAAGTCCACTTGTGTTGTGACGTATGTATAATTATGTTGGCCACCATAATTATCTATGCCCCCTTTCATAAATGTACTCCCCCCTATGACAACACATCATGCAAACCATCACGCAAACAAAAACAAAAGGCGTCGCAACAATCATCTCACATGGAACAATTCCAACGATAACGTAAACTCTATAATCAAAATCACTTGGATAAGGTCGATCCAGTATCCAACAGTAATCACGCTCTAACATGGCTCCAGACGGCAAAAGACAATATACGAATTCCAAAACATAACACAAAACAAAGACGTCGCATAATGGCTCAACTCCACTCTCGCACTTATCTCCCCACTCAGATCAATTCAACTTACTACTCGCTGTGGACTCTAGATCCGAATCCACACCATTTCATCCTAACTCACTTTCATCTTTACTCAACCAACCATTCATGTTTACTATATGCTGAGGTAGTCGACAACATGCAAAACCATCCCTATTCTTTTCTTCCAATTCCACATAATTCACAAGCGCATACAAATCACGAGGTTTAGACTAAACCACATCCCCTTCCTACGTGAAGTGAAGACACTACCAAGGGTATTTGGTAATGGCTCCATCTCCAGAAGTCACCGTAGTTCCAAACCTCTCCACTTCTTCTCCACTAACGTTTTCCATAAACGTCCTCTCCTTGTCCGAACATGGATACATGTTATCGAAAACTCGGATTCTGCGGTTAATCCGTTTCATCCGACCACTTCTCTCACATCCGATAGCGTCAACGGTTGTCCAACGAAGCATCTTACGCGCGGAAGACGATATAATAAAGTCGATATATACAATACTACATATAGGGAATAGAATAGACGCCCGAAACTCAATAAAACATCTCATAAATATAGGAAAATAGACATATAAAATACTATACTTACACATAGATCCTAAATGCAACTATATGAGGGACTCCTAAGTTATAGTCTAGGTTTAACCACCTAATTCTCTATAACCTGGCTCTGATACCAATCTGTCACACCCCGCCACGGCGGAAACGCGCGGGTGTAACTGTTGGGAATTCTGTGAAGTCAGAATTCTGCTGCTATTTCTGCTGAACAGATTCTACTGAAGGGTTCATTTTTGCTGAAGTAGTGTATCTGCTGAAGACTAGTTTCAGTTTTATTAGTTTCTGCGGATTTAGTAATTCCGTATTTTATGTAATATAGTTTGGATATGCATGAGTTTATTTAGTAAGTGATAATGCATATCTATTAGAAGTTTTAGAATATACGTTTCTTGTGAAACGGTTTAGGGTTCCTTGTGTATAAAAGGAACACACGTTTATGTATTGAACAACTTTTGAGAGAGTTATTATTATTATCAAAAGATCCATAGAGGATCAAGAGTTCTTAGTAAAAAGCTTGTGTTTTGATTCCGCTTTATAAATACAAGTTGCAGAGATTGTCTATTAGTGTGTTATTGATTACAGTAACATTGCTAACGATTCTAGAGTGCTCAAGAAGATCTATCAAGGTCTTTAAGTACAACAAGTGGTATCAGAGCCTCGAGAGAGTCTCTGCCATACTAAGAATCACAAATCTTACACCTTTACAATCCAAACAAATAAACAAACATGCCTGGATCAGATGATGATGTAGATACAACCCAAAACATTAACACCTCTTCTCTTCAACAACTCAATCTCTCCAACAGTAATGCTAAGTTTCCATATTTGAAGAATGCAGAAGATTATCATCTGTGGTCCATGAAGATGCAGAACTGGATCACAAACATTGATTGGAATCTGTGGGAGGTTGTTAAGAAAGGGAATAGTCTGAAGAAGCATGTTACAGATGCTGATGGAGTTGTTACTATTGTAGGACCCAAGACTGCTGAAGAGATTCTGGCTGTGCAGAGGGAGAGTAAAGTCAGAACTATTTTGCTTCAAGCTATACCAGATGACCATATGGGTGACTTCCATTTTATGGAGGATGCCAAGGATATTTGGATGGCTATAAAAGCAAGATTTGGTGGGAATGAGGAATCAAGAAGGTTGCAGAAGTCTCTGCTGAAGCAAAAGTTCCAAGAATTTCAGATATCTGAAGAAGAGGGTATTCATAAAGGTTATGACAGGTTTCATCGAATATTGAGTCAACTTAATCAGTTGAAGGCTAGACCCGACAATGAAGACTGCAATTCTAAATTTCTGAGATCTCTACTGCCATCTTGGTTACAAGTTTGTATTGCTCTCAAGACCAAAGGTGGGTTGGACATGATGTCTTTTGATGACCTCTACAATAGGCTTAAATCACTTGAGCCTGATGTTAGAAGTCCCATTCGTCCATCCACTCATTCTGCATTTGTTGGTGCCTCTACTAAACCTGTGCATCAAGCCTCAAGTTCATATTCATCAGGAGCATCTTCTCAAACTTATACTCAAACTACTCCTAAATCAAAATCAAGTAGTGTGTTGGAGGATCTTATTCATTCATTTGTGGCTGAATATGAACCTCAACAGTTTATTGCTTATGAGGACTTTGAACAGGTAGATCCATTGGAAATGGAGGAGATGCACTTGAAATGGGAGCTTGCAATGATCTCAATGAACATCAGAAGGTTTGAAGCCAAGTCTGGAAGAAAGTTTGGTTTTAATGGCAAAGAAGCAGCAAGGTTTGATAGAAGGAAGGTTAAATGCTACACTTGTGGTCAAGTGGGACATTTTTCAAGGGAATGCAAAGACAGAAAGGCTGGAGATGAAGTTAGATATGGTTCTTATCCATTGGAAGCAGGAAATAACAAGACTGTACCTTCAAAGGCTATGGTGACTTTGGATCACCAAATTGATTGGGCTGATCATGAACCTGCTGGAGAGGAAGCTGCTACTTCTTCACAATTGAATCTGCTGGCATTCACACCTTCAGAAGACAAGAAGGAGCAAGTCTCCTTGATGGGAATCTCTCAGGTAACCAACTATGTGTTTGGATGTAGTGTAAGATACAATGAGCTTAAACAAGAGTTTGATGAATTGAAACCAAAGTACAATGAGTGTTATATAGAGGTAGAGTCTTATAAAATGGCTTTAAAAACAGTAGAAAAACAAAAGGTATGGTTTCAAAAGAATCAAGTTAAATATGATGAAAAAATAAGAGTTCTAGAAAGTGATTTAGAGGTTGCTAAGATAGACTTAAAACGTACTGAAAAAGAGAAGTCTGATTTAGAAAAAGAAAAACAAGAGTTACAAGCTAAATTAGACAAAGAGATAGCTCGAAATAAACAATGGTTAATATCAGGTGATAATCTAGCTAGGGAACTTTATGGTAGTCAGGCTGTGAACTCTAAAATAGGTTTGGGATTTCAAAAATATGTTGGTTTAGAGGCTAAAAATGACCTAGGTAAATCTACACCTGCTGGATTAGCTAACTTTGTCAAAGAAGGTAACTTACATGCTGTCCCTGGACCTATAAGAGGGGAACATATGCCTATTGACCTATCCATACCTAGTGACTTTGATGGATCACACCATCTCTATGGCAAAAAGTCAACTGACTTGCAAGACCCTATTGTGAAATCTAATGACTCTGTCTCTTGTTGTAACAGTGACAAGTCTTCTGATGAAGGGTCTACCTCATTTGCTAGCTGTGATTCAAGTGAGAAGTCGGACCTGCCCAAGACCATGCCCAAAACCACACAAAAGACATCACCCAAGACTCCCCACAAGCCTTCTAGAGTTGCTGCTGATAACAAGACAGTTTCTACTGAAGACTTGTTTTTCAATTCTTTGCATAATAATACTTTTAGTTTTGTTAAAAACAATTCTGTTTGTCGTGGTGATTTGAATACTTTTTCATGTTATGGAAATTCTTTTGGTTTGCATAAATCTTCTAAAAAGAAGAAGTGTTTTGTGTGTGGAAGTAAATATCACTTGATTAAGGATTGTACATATCATGAGCAAAGAATGGGTGCATGTATTAGTCAAAGAAAAACTAGGCAAATGTGGAAAAATGTTAGTGAAATACCATCTTTTGTTCCACATCAGCAGAAACCTAATTCTGCTGAACCTCATTTTTCATGGAGAAGAACCAGTACTAGACCATATTTTCGACCCACTAGTTCTTTCTTTTATAATGGTTATTGGCCTAATCACTTTGACTCAATGTGTAATGGTGGTGGGAAATGAAATACTGCTGTGAAGCCCTCAGCAGGTTGTTCTTGGACTAAGAAGGGACCTAATATGCATTACAGGCCCAAGAACAATAGTGGATCTAAAACATCTACATGGCCAGTTACTAATGATCCACAAGGCAGGCTCAAGTCAGTAATGACTTGAGTCTCCGATGGGTACTAATTACTGTATATTTTGTTGTTGTTGTAGGAACATCCTTTAAAAAGTACTGAAGTTGGGATTGTTGATAGTGGTTGTTCAAGAAGTATGTCAGGGAACAAGGATAAGATGCATGACTTTGAACCCATTGAAGGAGGGGGCACTGTCACCTTTGGTGGTGGAGATGGTAAGATTACAGGGAAAGGAACCATCCGGACACCCTTGTTAGACTTTGAAAATGTTTACTATGTGAAGGAATTGGAGCATTTTAATCTTATCTCAGTATCACAAATTTGTGACACTAAACATAAGGTTTTCTTCTCTGAAGATGAGTGTCTTGTACTTTCCAAGGACTTCAAACTCCCAGAAGACACAACTGTATTGCTGAGAGTTCCTAGGACCTTCAATTTATACACATTCAATCTGAATGAAGTACAGCCTGAAGGTGATCTAACATGTCTGGTAGCCAAAGCTTCCCTGGATGAATCTAATAAATGGCATAGAAGAATGGCACATGTGAATTACAAGACCATCAACAAGTTATCTAAACTTGGTCTAGTTAAGGGCCTTCCTTCTAAAATCTTCACCAATGAACACAATTGTATTGCTTGCAACAAGGGTAAACAACACAGAGCCTCTTACAAGTCAGTCCAAGCAGTGAGCAACATTTCAGAACCTCTTCAGTTGCTGCACATGGATCTCTTTGGTCCAACCCCCATTAGAAGTATTGATCACAAGTACTTCTGCCTAGTTATTACTGATGATTATAGCAGGTTTTGCTGGGTTTTCTTTCTCAAGACTAAGGATGAAACAACTCCAATCCTGAAAGACTTCATTATCTTAGTTGAGAATCAGCTGACTAAAAAGGTTAAAGGAATTAGGTGTGACAATGGTACAGAATTCAAAAATGTGGTCTTCATAGAATTCTGTAAGTCTAAAGGGATTAGAAGGGACTACAGTACTCCAAGAACTCCACAACAAAATGGAGTTGCTGAAAGAAAAAATAGAACCCTCATTGAGGCTGCAAGATCAATGCTTGCAGACTCTAAACTCCCCACCATGTTCTGGACTGAAGCAGTCAGTACTGCATGCCATGTCTTGAACAGGGTATCCATCACTAGACTACATGTCAAGACACCTTATGAACTTCTCACTGGGAAAGTTCCACACATTCATTACCTTAAGCCTTTTGGATGCAAGGTGACTATTCTGAATACTGCTGATATACTGGGTAAATTTGATGGTAAAGCTGATGAGGGATATATAGTTGGGTATTCAGCTCATAGCAAGGCCTATAGAGTGTATAATCTGAATGCTAAAAAGATTGAAGAGACCCTTAATCTGAGGTTTCTTGAAGATCAGCCTAATATTCAGGGACAAGGCCATTCTTGGTATTTTGACCTAGATTATTTGACTGACTATTTGGGTTATACTAGGCATGTTTCTAATCCTGATGCAGGTGCCAAAGATTCAAGTTCTAACCCTGCAGGTTTCATGGATGAGGACTCAGAATGTGAGTCTGAGCCAGAAGAGAATACTTTTGTTGTACCATCTTTTCCACCTAACCATTTTGTAGGTAATCACTCTGCTGCTGAACAAGATGATGAGTCCCATTATGCAGAAGATCTTGCAAGATTGAAGAAGCAGGAACATGCTGCTACTAAGGAAGCTCAGAAACTCAATGACAAGGTTACACAAGAAACTGAGGCTCTCCTACATCAATCAGCACAAGCAGTCAGTGGCAACAAGGATTCTGCTGAAGGCACACCTATTTCCACTGATGATGTTCAAGATGTTGATTCTGCTGCTGCTCAATCTCCCATTTCTACTGAAGTCTCTACGGACTTTGCTAAGCCCTTTACCAGATTTCCAAGTCCCTCTGATCTTGGAAATTATCAACCAGAGCCTGGCTTGTTTAACTCAGCCTCTTATGATACTGAGTTTGAGCCCACTCTCACCAACATTGATGCCAACATTGAAGTTCCACCTACAACTACCAAAAGGATTCACAATGCTCATCCCCTATCCAAGATTATTGGTGATCCTAATGACCCTGTTCGAACAAGAAGCACTGTCAAAAATACCAAATATGGAGAAGTTGCTTTTATCTCTTATGTCTACAATCAAAAGAGGAACAATCACACAGACTTCAAACATTGTTTATTTGCATGCTTTCTTTCTCAAATTGAACCAACTAGTGTTCCTCAAGCACTGGCTGATTCAAGTTGGATTGAGGCTATGCAAGAAGAGATGCTGCAATTCAAGAATCAGCAGGTTTGGATTCTAGTTCCTCTTCCTGATGGGAAATATGCCATTGGGACTAAATGGATTTTGAAGAATAAAAGAGATGCCAGGGGTATTGTGGTGAAGAACAAAGCAAGACTGGTGGCTCAAGGTTTTAGACAAGAGGAAGGCATTGACTATGATGAGGTCTTTGCACCTGTGGCCAGAGTTGAAGCTATTCGAATATTTTTGGCCTATGCCTCTTATATGGGCTTTATGGTTTATCAGATGGATGTTAAAGGTGCTTTCTTGTATGGAGAGATTGAAGAGGAGGTTTATGTGACTCAACCCAAGGGATTTGAAGACCCTGATCATCCTGAGTATGTGTACAAAGTTGTTAAAGCTCTCTATGGACTGCATCAAGCTCCCAGAGCTTGGTATGCTAGACTCTCCACATTTCTGCTGAAGAATGGATACAGAAGAGGTACCATTGACAAGACTTTATTCCTGAAGAAAGATTCTAGGGATATTATACTTGTGCAGGTGTATGTGGATGACATTATCTTTGGTTCTACCAAAGAAGCCTGGTGTAGAGAGTTTGAGGATTTGATGAAGGGAGAATTTCAGATGAGTGCCATGGGAGAACTCACTTTCTTCCTGGGTTTGCAAGTTCAGCAGAAACCTGATGGTATATTTATACATCAGGAGAAATATGTAAAAGATATGTTGTCCAAGTTTGCTATGGAAAATGTCAGGACTGCCACAACTCCATATGAGGCTCCCAAACCAAAGCACAATCTTACTCCGGATCTTCCTGTGAATGTCCATTTATACAGATCTATGATTGGTTCTTTGATGTACTTGACTGCCTCAAGGCCTGACATTACATTTGCTGTGAGTGCATGTTCCAGACACCAAGTCACTCCACTTACTTCTCATATGAATGCTGTCAAGAAGATTTTTAAGTATCTGAAAGGCCAACCAAACTTAGGTCTTTGGTATCCTAAAGAGTCTCCATTTCAGCTAGCAGCTTACAGTGATAGTGACTATGCTGGGGCCAATCTGGATAGAAGATCCACCACTGGAGGTTGCCAATTTCTTGGAAGAAGACTGATTTCTTGGCAATGCAAGAAACAGACAATAGTTGCTACCTCTACTACTGAAGCAGAGTATGTTGCTGCTGCCAATTGTTGTGGTCAGGTTCTATGGATTCAGAATCAATTACTGGATTATGGGTATAACTTCATGAACACTACCATTTTCATTGACAATCAAAGTACCATTTGTATTGTCAAAAATCCAGTTTTTCATAATAGAACCAAACATATTGAAATAAGACATCATTTTATCAGGGATGCTTATGAAAAACATTTGGTTAAAGTGGTCAAAATTCACACAGATGAAAATGTGGCCGATTTATTAACCAAGGCATTTGATGGACCAAGGTTTCAATATTTGGTGGTCCATATTGGCATGTTAAACCCTTAACTACAAAGTTTAAGGGGAGGCATAAGCCTCAGGGGAGGCATATGCCTCAGGGGAGGATGATATCTGTATAAACTTTGTAATATCTGTAGAAGTTGTATATGTTATGAGTTTCTAACACTAACCCTATAACATTGTGCAAGTAGTTTGGTGTATTTGCTTGTTTGGTGTTTGTGTTGCAGATGATTTGAGTATGTAAGTCCCAAGATTAATGTCACCAAGAGCTAAAGTCAAAGGAATGTGGTCAATATGCTGAATTTGGTTTCTACTGATTAATTGAAACATGCTGAAGGTCTGATACAATGAATTAATTTAAAGAAGATCTTTTCATTCATTCATAGAAACAAGTTACAGACTACATTCGAGATTACAAATGAGTTACAATGACCATTTCTAAGCTATTTGCTAATTCAGTACTACTAGCTTCTATCACTTATTACAAAATACTTGAGGCTATGACAAGTACAATGAAGAAGCTGAAGATGAAAATGGAAAAAGAAGAGAAGGAAGACTGGGAAGATGCTCATGAATTAAAGTCATGAGAATACTCAAGAACTTTGCCTCATGGTTACATTCCTTAATCACCTAATTCTGCTTCTCCTTTCCCTTACGTGTGATCTCAGACTTCTTGCTCTGTCCAATATGTTCTTGAAGTGGAAGACCAGGTCCTGGAGCAGGAAGATTCAACACCAAATTCTGTGATGTTGGAAGAGATGGATCCCCAGTACTTGATCTTGGTTGGGATCTCTCTGGAGTGGAAGGAGGGAGAAAGACTGGTTCTTCATGATCTTCCTCTGAAGAGTCTTCATCAGAGGTATAGATGAAGGGAGAGACATGCTCTCTCTCAGCAGGATTGGGTACATTGCTGGGGTAACTCTTCAAATGAGCATTCCACCGTCTTTCTTCTGCATCCCAGCGTTTCTCCAATGCTCTTTCAGAGTCAGAACCTTCCAGCCCCCATGGATATGGTGGCACATCTTCTTTTGCTGATGAAGAAGAGGGATTTGTATCTGACCTTTTTGGGTCTGAAGACCTAATTTGGTTGATGAATTGGGAAAATTGAAATTAGGGTTTGAGAGATAATTTGGGAAATTTGATGAATGAGATGTGTAATTTGGGGTGATTAAATAAGGCAATTTTAGGGGTTAGGAAAATTAATGCGAGTTGGGTGGCACAGTAAAATGAAGATATTGACCGAAGATATTTTTACCTTTGGTTGATTCTGCTGAAATTTGACTATACTTCAGCAGGTTTGACTTTCATTGCTGCTGAAGGGTTAATTTTCAAATTAGAAGTTTGGTCAGACTTGGTCAATAAGTTGTTCCGATAATTGTTGACCACGATTGGGGAACTTCCAAATTTAACTCACTCTGCATATCTTTTCGAATCAAAATTATTCGCTTATCACTTCAAATATACCCATTATTCTTTGGAGTAGTTCATAACATTCTCACACACATTAAGTCAAATGGCTCAACTTGAATTGAAGGGCGATCATAACAAATACGCTATTCTAACAACAAAGAAGGGACATGAAGAATTCGATTTGATGGTGGAATTTCTACAAAGGTCAAAGATTCATTATGCTTTGACTTATTGTCCCAATTTGGTGTGTGAATCCTTGGTGAAACAATTTTGGGCATCTGCTACTAAGAGATCTGCTACAGAGATTGTAGCTGAAATAGATGGTGTAGAATATGTGGTGACAGAAGGGTTGATAAGGACAAAGCTTCAGTTGGATGATGAAAATGGTGTGTATCATTCCAACACTGCAGAGATTCTTGCTGGGTTAAGAGAAGCTGGATATCAAAGTACTGATACATCAAAGTGGCACAAGAATCAATTTTGTCCAAAGTGGAGGTATTTGGTGCATCTGCTGCTTCAATGTATGAGCAACAAGTGTGGTGGATGGAATCAGTTCTCTTTGCAACTGGGTTGTGGTATTGTTTGTCTTTCTAAGGGTGAAACTTATAATTTTTCTAAGTTTATTTTTGAAAATATGCTAGAAAATATAGATAAGGAACAGCATAAGTTTTTAATGTACCCTAGATTCTTACAAATAATCTTAGACATAACCACTGAAGATTTGACCCATATACCCATTAAAAGTCTAGGTTCTAAGTTGTTTGCCTCAATGAAAACTAATTATACTGGGGAACATTACCCTATGTTGGAAGCAATGTTGCCACAAGGCAATGCTAATGTAGTTGAGGATGATAATGCTGGTAATGTGCCTGCTCCTAATGCTGCTGATGATGGTAATCCATCATCTTCTGGTGTTGCTGCTGATGGTAATCCTTCAGTGGTAATGGAAGAGATGCCAGCTACAACTACTGAACCTTTACCTGATTCTACTGACTTACCACCACCTACCCCTGTACAAAGTCCTACCATTTCACCAGTTCAGGTTGCTCCAGTTGAGCAAATTCTTGAGTTTGAAGATGACTTACAAACTTTTGAACCAGATACTAGACTGCCTTCACCCAGTTCAATGGGAGAACAAATTAATGTAGGTTCTCCTAATGTTGTACATGAGTCTGTTTATCCTGCTGGGTTCAATGAAGCTCCTCATACCACTGAGCAATCTGCTGGTGGAGCAGAGGACCCAATTACTCTCACCATTGTATATGATTCTCTTTGCAGGTACATGAAAATGACTGAAGATCTTCAGAAAGAACTTGCTGAGACCAAGATCACTCTTGGTAATGAAATTCAAAGTTTGAAAAGCAAAGTCAAAGATCTGGAGTCAAAGCTAAGTAAGCAGATGGAAAGCAAAGATGGATTGGATTCTACTGAAGCAGTAAAGGAGACTAACCTGGATTCTCTTGAAATTCTAGCTGAAGTTGCTAGACAATCTAATGTTGCTCCCCCCAAAGCTGCTGCAGCACCTACATCTAAGCCAATGATACTTGTTCAAAGAAGAAGTACAAGACAGTATTTGGCTAAGAAAGCTGCTGAAGCTTCAAAAGTATCTGGTGGTGATAATGATGTGCTGATGTCTGAAGCTGTGGATATACCTCAGGAGAAACAAGCATTTAGTGGAGTTACTGCTGCTCAACCTGCTGACAAAGGCAATACCTCTGGAGATACATACTTTGTAGCAGGGAGAGAATACATGAATTCTCCTATGCATTATTCCTCTAAGAACATACAAGTATCTGCTGATAATGTTCAAGCTGTACATGATGAACATATGACCGATGTACAGATGGATAATGTTGATGTTGCTGCTGATAATGTTCCTTATGATGGTGTCTTTCATGATGATTTGGATGAGCTTGTAACTGCTGAAGATAGAGCTGAGCAAGGTAAATTACTACAAGAATGGGAAAATTATATGAAGAGTGCAAATCTAGCTGAGGAAGTACAAGCTCAGTTTAATACAGAATTAGATTCAGAGACTCAAAGATATGTTTCTACCTTACCTATTGCCAGACAAAAGGAATTGGATGCAGCAGTTCTAGACTTTGATGAGTCTGACTGGCAGATGATTGGAAAACAGATGCTTGCAAATCCAACAGTTACTGCTGACATTATTGGTAAGAAAGTAGAGAAACAAGATTATGAATCTGAGATTGTAAAAATGTTGAAGATGAGAAAAAGGGCAGCTGATGAAGTGAAAGCTAAAGCAAAAAGGGATAAACCCATGACTCAAGCACAACAAACAGAGTATATGAGAACCTTTGTGAAAAATCAGAGTAGTTCTCTGTATAATAATGCTTGGTCCAAGAAACATGTGTGGGGTCTTCCATTTGATAAACTAGTTGAGATTTACAATAAGATCAAAGCTAGGAATGCCAAAGCTGGAATGGATACTTCTAAGAATATTCCTCTTGTCAATGTTGATAATGTTTCATTTGAGAATATTCATGTTGCTGCTGAACATGTATCTTTACCTGATACTTCTGCTGGTGTTGCTATTTCTGTGGATAAAGGTAAAGCTAAAGTGACAACATCCGATGCTCCAACTAGGAAGAGAACAGGGAGACAAATGGAGCAAGAAAGATTAGGTGAGGAAACTGCTAGAAAGTTAATTGAAGATCAAGAAGCTGAACAAAGGGAAGCCCTTGCCAGATTTCATGAATTGAAAACAAGAGAAGTTGAGATTCAAGCTGCCAGAAACAAACAGATAAGGAAGGCTATGGATGAACAATATGCCTCTGCTGCACTTGAATCTTCTGAAGATTCTGCTGATGATCATTTGGATAATGAGGCTGCAGAAGGTGATTCTGCTGACACTGCAGTTCCTGCTGCTATTTATATTCCTGGAAGAAGAGGAAAGAGAATGGCTAGAAGGAAACAATGTTTAATAAATGTGAATGATTCTGATGCTTCATTTTTAAGGGAAGGATCATCTGATGAATGGCCAGAAGGTAATAGAGTTATGCTGGTAAGTTGGGAGTTGAGTACAGATGGTCAAATCCATACTATTTATAGATTGGATAAGACTTCCATATCATTTGCCTTTCTTCAGCAGATTCTTCATCTTGTGAATTATCAAGATTTGGTCACTCTATATGAGTTGGTTACTAAGTATTATGCCACTCATATTCCTGAGGGTTCTGGATTGTATTTGTTGGGTGATCTTCAAGTTTTGTTTGATTCTTCTACTCCTGCTGGTGCAAGTTATGATATCTGGAAGAACAATCAGAAATGGAAAGTGCACAGTTGGAAGTTCTATCCTATGTCTTATGTTTAGGGATGAGCTCGGGACCAATCCCGTCCCGATCCCGTCCCGAATTGATGCTCCCGTTTTTTTCCGGGGCATGAAAGGTGTGTACCGTTCCCGTACCGAACGGGATTCCGGTACCTGTACCGGTTCCGGGATACGGGACCGGGAAATCGGTACGTATCGGGTTATTCCCGTTTTTTTTAAAACTTGAATGATATTTAAAACTTGTATTGTACAAAGAATGTACGAGCCATTTCCGTATATATGTGCATGCTTGTTTCAAGAATGTACAAATTGGCACATAAATTAACAACAAAAGTCTGTAGATGTTTGTTAATCTCTACGAATGATATAATCACTGATATAGTGATATCAAATGATATAATAATCATTGATATAATCAATGATATTGAATGTAGAAACATTGACACCCATTCGAATGATACAGATTAAAGTCATTAAACATAAATATTAAACATACCTCCATTGTTTTCCAATCACAAAGATTGAGATGACTTGTGTTTTCCAATGATATGAATGAAGAGCCGTTGTTGTTACTAATTAGTAGCATCAAGTAGGGTGTTTTTTCATTTTTTTTATTTTTTATTTATTTTTATTTTTTTTTACCTTTGGTTAGCCCGTATGCATGGAACAAATGGGTTTTTGAATATAATTCCCTAAAACATGGACTATTCTAATTCCGGTACCCAATCGGGATTTCCCGAATAAGTCCCGTCCCGAACCCGAAAGTTCCCGATTTTTTTTAGCCTTATTTAGTAGTCCCGGTACCGTACCATATATCGGGACTCGGTACGGTCTCGGTACGGTGCCGGTACGGTTTCGGTTCGGTTACGGGAATCGGGTCAATATGCTCATCCCTACTTATGTTCATGTGTTGGAAACTACCACTGGTCTGAGGCTTATCATGGATATTATCAACAAATATCCTTTGAAGGTTTCATTGATGGAGAAAATGTTACATCAGAAGTTGGAAATACCTCCTGACCCAGCTGGTAATACTAGATTGTTTGCTGAATCTTTGGTGAAGGTTTTCAAACAAAGGATTAAGACTTCTAAAGCAGGATCTGAGTAGAAAAAAAAAAAAAAAAAAAAAAAAAAAAAAAAAACATGTTGTTGTATAGTTTTTGTCTGCAGGTTTGGTTATCAACTTACCTGATGTTGACTATTCCATCATAAAGTTGACTAGTCCAAAGGGTACAGCTTTGGTAAAGACAAGTCAAATCTGTTGATAGCTGTAATGGTTTGCTCAAAACCATAGGGTTTTCAACTCACCCATGCTTTGTTGCTGAGTAGTTGAGATGGTTGTCAATTGACCATGGATTTTTCCATTTATGGATTCTGAATAATTGGCTAGCCCACATGTATATGGCTTGTGGTAAAGGCAGTGGAAAACCATATTTGGTCATCAGTTAACCAAGATGATTTTCATCAAGATAATTGGCTAGTCCTGAGCAAACGGCTACAGGTAAAGACATCTCAAATCCGTTTATAGCTGATGATTTGCTAAAAATCATGTGGTTATCAGTGTACCTTTGAACACTTGGCTACTCCAGTAGTGATGGCTATTGGTAAAGAGACATCAAATCCATTATTTTCAATGATTCACCTCTCACAGGAGTTAACACACCTGGAAGTGATGAGAATAGTATGAAACTAATTTGTTTTGATGTACATTAAGTCATTTGTTGCTGCAAAGAATGGACCTTTCACGTATATGCTGATCATAGAGATTTTACTAAAGATGATTCTTTGCTGGTGCTATTACAATCCTCTTGGTATGTTATTTGGAAGATCTATCAAGAATCTTGAACTTACCCAGGTCAAATTCAAGATTAGGGGAGGATTGTTGGGAATTCTGTGAAGTCAGAATTCTGCTGCTATTTCTGCTGAACAGATTCTACTGAAGGGTTCGTTTCTGCTGAAGTAGTGTATCTGTTGAAGACTAGTTTCAGTTTTATTAGTTTCTGCGGATTTAGTAATTCCGTATTTTATGTAATATAGTTTGGATATGCATGAGTTTATTTAGGAAGTGATAATGCATATCTATTAGAAGTTTTAGAATATACGTTTCTTGTGAAACGGTTTAGGGTTCCTTGTGTATAAAAGGAACACACGTTTATGTATTGAACAACTTTTGAGAGAGTTATTATTATTATCAAAAGATCCATAGAGGATCAAGAGTTCTTAGTAAAAAGCTTGTGTTTTGATTCCGCTTTATAAATACAAGTTGCAAAGATTGTCTATTAGTGTGTTATTGATTACAGTAACATTGCTAACGATTCTAGAGTGCTCAAGAAGATCTATCAAGGTCTTTAAGTACAACAGTAACTTCATGGATATCATCACAACACCTGGTGTCTACATAGAGAACAACTACATGCACATAAATAGAGCAATGTACAAACACAAAGTGTTGTAACAATACCCCAAAATAAAATGACCAAAACAAAACATAAACCCAAACATAGATGATAACCACTTCCAATGCAACTAAGGTCTCGTCTATCCACATCCTTCTATCTTATCCTTAGAAAGCTCACCTGAAAATGATGCTTAAAATGTCAACATAATGTTGGTGAGATTCATAGGCTTGAGACTCAACACACAAGGCAACCGAATTTACTTTGATTACAAAAATATAGCTGGAAAAATAAATTATAGTTATCATATAGCTACATGCATTTGCAAGTCAATATTCACACGCAAAGGCAACAACACTCATAAGGCAACCATTACGACGGCTCGTGTCCCCCGATCCCATAATTAGTACCACATCAGGACGGGTCGTGTCCCCCGATCCCATAATTAGTGCCACATCAGGACGGCTCGTGTCCCCCGACCCCATAATCATCAAGTAGGTCGCATGCGCGAGCAACAGGGTAAGCACCCTCCCAATTGAATCCCAAAATATATCATCAATTAGGTCGCTATCCTAATTGAATCCCAAAACATCCACGCAAGCAAATAATCACACATAGCATACATACAATAACATTATAAGTCCAAGCTCTTTAATACCACACACATAATCACAGTAAACCAAAACAATTAAGACAAGCATCATTCTCATCCCAAGTTTAAAACAAAGTAAAAATATGGGACTATGAACTCACCTTAAACTCCGCAGCTTCCACAAAACAATTCACAAACTATAACACACAAAAAAAATAATCCACATTACACAAGGTCAAGCTAAAAGCTACAACCCATGTAATACACATATGATGGATGTCTAAGACTCATATGACCCACCATGGATCTCCTAGACACCACACTAACCACTACCATAACTTAATACTCACTAAATCCCTTGCACTCTAAAACTCAGAAAACGCAGAATTTTTGAGTACATTCCCTCACATGAAATCATGACAAATAAAGCTTAACAACTCACACAAAAAATTTACCATGGTCTCTCATAAGCATAGAAGCTAATCCCAGAAGGCCATGGACCAATAACACACACAAGTACTCATAGAAAATTCAAACTTATCAACTACTCAAATTCAGATCTGAACGCACACCAAAAAGTTTTGATTTTTAATAATTACTTTCACAAGTTTTTATCGCGAATCCTCTTCGTGGTAGTCTAATATAACCTAAAACTTAACTATTCCAGAAGACCAAGTCAAAATACCACCTTTACAACCACATGCCAACCTCAAACTTTTACCCAAAATCTGTCCCGGTTTGACAGCTTTGACACCTTATCAAAGAAAAATCAAAAGACCGACTTCCCGACCTCAAAATTGATCGTGGCTAGACTTTTTGGAAAGCTCTTTCATTATACTACAATTTAGACCTAAAATTCGTGATCTAACTCATCACCATCTGTTATGTACACTCACATCTTTACAGCCTTACAAATCTGTCCAAACCCTAACTCAATAACTAACATGTTTTACGCTCAATTCTCTTCACCAATCATCATAATATTACTAATTATTGATCCCAACATATTTTATAACATTAATTTACAGAAGTTAACACAAACCCTAATCCATCATATAATTATTACATGAATTATATTAATTAATCAATTAATTGAACATAGGATTTAAAGATTTTACCTTGATTCTTGATTATGCTAGACAATTATGAAACCCTAATTTTTCCCCTCTTGATTCTCCATGTGTCGACCCATAATTGCAGAAAAAAACGTTTTAGGGGTGTTTGGTTTGGTATATATATTAATTAGGGATAATCCTTGGGCCTAAGAGTCATATTTGGACTCAAATTGGGTTTCCTTTTTCCCCCTTATCCCTTAAATCCGAATTTTACATATATAAAATATATATTTTTATTTTTTTTATTAAATTTAATTATTACACTCAAAACCTCATACTTTTCATATTTTATATATTCCCATATCGAAACCTAACGTCTTACGCGATAAACCTTAATTTTACGATAAACCGGAAAAATATCATTTTCAAAACAAAGTTTCCAAAAATAGAATTTCACACTCTTTTTGAAATATAACTCATAAAAACAAATCCCACGTAACTTACTAACGCTCAATTACTTGAACGAAGCCTCGTTACGCAAAAACACAAAAACACCAAAACTACACAAGTTATTTCTACACCACAAAGGTGATCAAAATGAACTTTCCCAAATTCCAAACTTTCCAAATCACAATAAAACCATTTACGCAAAGGGATTTAGTGCTAAAACTCACCTATATCACTCATATATCACTTCACATACCTAATACACACCAAACAACCGTCAACCGAGTCAAGACTATCAGTCAAACTAACCTGCTAAAACCACGGTTGTTACACCAGCAAAGAAGTAGTATGGTTGAAGATGTTGTTGGAAGAGCTCGGGCACGAACAAGAGAAAATTACTCTGTTTTGTAACAACCAGAATGCCTTGTATCTTGCAAGGAGTCCAGCATTTCATTCAAAGACAAAGCATATACGAGTTCAGTATCACTTCGTTCGTGAAAAAGTGGAAGAAGGAACCGTGGATATGCAGAAAATTCATACTGATGATAACGTGGCAGATTATCTGACGAAAGCAATCAACAGTGACAAGTTTATATGGTGCCGATCCTCATGCGGCCTGGCAGAAACGTAAGCAACATGAAAGTACAAGGAAGGATAACGGTGTGAAGATTGATTGAGCCTCAATCTAATCTTCAAGTGGGAGATTGTTGGATAAGATACAATGTATCTTTGGATAAGAGAATCTATGCAAGTGGGATATCATACAAGTTGGTTATTGTTTGTGTCATGAATGATGTAAGTGGCTTCACAATATGCCTATAAAAGGCAATGAGGCAAGCTCATTTCTGCATCCCATTTCCAAACGAACACATACAAGTTCTTTGGATCTCATTCTTTCTCTCTAGTAGTCTTTGTGTTTAATTAGAGAGTTTAGTATTTTCTAGTTACAAGAGATAAATATTTGTATTATCCTTGTAACGAGTGAAGGTGTAACTCCTAGTTTTACATGGTGAAACGTATCTTTCCTTGCCCGTGGTTTTTACCCTTTTGAGGTTTTCCACGTTATATCCGTGTGTCATCTTTTATTACATTTCATATTTTAGTAGTGGATTTGCTTCAGTCCGGTGTCACTTTTCTCAACACTTATAACCTATCAATCCGAAAGGTGATCCTTGAGGTGGGAATCAAGTCTTCCAATTCAGATGTGAAGGTACCTCTAATCGTTTGAGTTTATGTGGTGTCTCATCGTATGGACCGCTATAATATGTAATGTTGAATGGCTTTGGGTAACTCCGTAACTGCATTCCTCCATTTACGCGTATGAAACGGTTTAAAGACCCGAAGCCACACATATTATATCTTAACAACCAACAATTTTAATCTTTTAATAAAACAATGCTCGACATATTTTGGATGAACACTAATTTTTTCTCGATACAAAAAATTTTAACGAAAAAAGTTAAATGTGATTTATGTCATATAGTCAAAATTCACGTACAAAAACTTAGGGTGCGTTTGGTATGCTACCATGAAACACAATTGATATGAGTTTGATAGTAGTAGTGTGCCCTTTAAGTATGAAAAATTCATACCTTGCCCTTTTAAAGCATATGGAGTATGAACATATCTACCATTTATTTTCATATTTGAAAATTTTACATCTTAAACAAACACATAATTAAAATGAAATTTCATTCCCTGATTCTCATTCCAAGATACCAAACGCACCCTTAACATTTCTCGTATATAATACACGTAACATATCTTTCTTGGCAAGTTATCGTGTAATGTAACATTCTCAAAGTTCTTTGAAGCCATTAACTTTGGTAAGTAGGATTTATCTTGAACATACTGTAAAGGTTGGACCCCAAGAGTGAAAGGGACCATCTGTGGTTGGCAAATAATTGTCTCTCAAATCGAAGAAAATTGTGGCGTATATTCGGTTTTAGGTAATCAAATATTTGATGGAGACATTCATGGGCCGGCCTTATCACTAAAAATATGAAACTTTGTTAACGCAAGTTAATCAGAGATATATTAAATACATGATGTATCAATTCATTTAATGTTTGTTCTTTTTCTCACTATATGCAAGTTAATGTTCGTTAATGTAAACCATGTACTAATGAGTTAGAGGTTAAATAAAGATCTGAGAGGCTCAAGTGATGCAACGTGGCTGGGAATTAGCCGTCGAAAAGATTTTTCTTCTGAACAAAATATATGAAGTGCCACGTGGCGGGGTTTGGAGATACAAGTTGAATAAGGGCAACATTATTTGTTCGCACTATTACGTACGTCATTAACACGTAATCACCTGTTTTTTAGTGTCTCGCAATTTCACAGAATTACACAAACGTCCAAAATTATATTTAAGGCTACTCGCAGTAGTTACTCACGATCGACTTGTAGGGAATCGATCGGCAAAAGTTTTTTCACAATCTTGATCGCTTGGGCGATCGATACTATTCTTTATGAATTTAAGTTTTAACTGTTGTGTAACGGTTGAAAAAAAAAAAAAAAAAAAAAAAAAAAACAACTAGCTGTTGAATTTTAAAGAAAAAAAAAATCTTTTAAACTATCTTATAAGTACACAACATATTAACACACTTCAATTTACAAATCTCACACTTCTCTCAATTCAAAATGGCTTGTAAACTCCCTCATACCGTCAAACAACTTCAAAAGTATGTCAAAAAACAAACCGACAAAGACGACACGGAATGACAAGAGACTATTGTCGAAGTGATTAAAAAGTTTGAGCTCGCAAAGTCACTCAAACAACGTCTGAGAGAACGTTACGTTGAGTGTAAAGACGTATCGGAACAACGCAAAGCTGTGATCGATCAGTTTCTGTACAATGAATATCGTAAAGATACTGCCGTTACTGAGACGTTGTGGTCTTGTGTGAATCAGATACAGGCCCAAATCTCCTACAAGATACGTTGGAGTTTTAAGGAAAATGTGGCAGCTGGTGATGCATCAAGAGTGCAAGGTGCATCAACTTCATATGATGCACCAAGAGTTGTTGAGCAACAACAATAGCAAACTCATCTGGATCACTTTCGGCTAGGTTATGAAGAAGATGCGGGCTGAAACGTTGAAAAAGAGCGGGAGCTTAGCAGGTTGGAAGCAGCGAAGTTTGCGAACTTTGATCCTTACGACGACGGTTACCGTTCAGACAACTCTGAAACTTGGAATCACCCGCATTACAATTGAAATGTTTATGTAGGACCGTAGAACAACCTAAATCACTATTGAATCAAGCTTAAACATAGAGAGAGAAAGTAAGTAGAGAGAGAGTGAGTGGGATCTCCTAGTGTGTGTAAATGAATAACCTTGATATTACTAAGAGAACCAACCTCTCAAATGAGGTTTACAAGAGTATTTATACTAATAGTCTAGGGCATCTCTAATCTTTGACCATATTACATAACTAGCCTTTAGACTTTATAAAATCATGAAAACTACACATAAACTTCATCATAATGATATTCTAAAGCAACCTATAACAATACATTAATGACCGACACTTTTTATAAATAAAAATACGATTCTAACAATCTCCCCCTAAGTGTTGGTCATTGAGGTTGCGCGACGTCATCATCTTTGTCTTTAAACTTTATCATTCATAGATCTTGACGTCTTTAAGAATCACTAGATGAAACATAGTTCTAGTTCATCATGCTTCATTGTTGTTGAAGTGATCCAATGATGTCATCTGCCTTTCGTCACTTCTGTGTTTGTGGTGGTTGTCTGCCATTCCAACATGCTCATACGTCTTACGTCTTTGTCATACATACATTTGTTATTCCCGTTCTTTCACTTTGATCTTTGTCACTTTACTTTGTAGATTCTTCTTTTTGGCGTAGAATCTTTCTTTGACTGTTGCTATCCTTTGATCTTTGTTAGAACTTTCCTTTGACTTTATGATGCATGTATGAGCATGTGGAATCTTTCGCCATGGAGATGATGTATAGCTGCAGGTAAACAGTTAGCAATAAACAACCGGTACTTACAGATAAGGAATTAGAGATCGTCAACAGCATAGTGTGAAGACTCCTTCTAACCCTTACCATGGCCGTTCCCATATCAGATACTCCCGAAAGAGCTTACGAGACCTACTAAGTAGCTCAATGACTGGGTGAGTCACTGGGGATCACTCCACGACTGTAGACCATTTGAAACCACCGCGAACACTAAGCGTAACCCATAAAGAATTACCGAAGTGACCTGCTGTCAGGGCTGCTTGATGTTGACCCTGGCAGGAATTTCCGTTCAATCATTGAGAAACTACATAAGTAAATTCTCTCATAAACGTTCTCGGCAGATTGCTAAGATCTGCGAAGGACTCTTAGGTTTACATCTGGTGTCCTTAATGATGAACAACCAGTGTAGAGATATCATGTGTTCCTATGAGATCTTTTGATGAATCTCGGGGCTCTAGACTCGATAAGTGCACATTAGGTTTCCTATGCGGAGATTAGGGAGAGGTCTCATGCTTCAATATCAACCATCTCTAAAAGACAGGTCGATAGATTACACCGGTTCCCCGTGAGAATGAAACAAGCTCTTTTAAGAGAACTTGAGTGGCTAGAAGGTTTAGTGCAGTGCGTCACTGGGTCCATGACGTCTTTATCTTCAATACCGGTGCCACCTTAGTAACAACCAGTAGCATATGAATTGAACCCGGTGTCTGCCCTAAGGTTGAACATATGGAGGGCTATTTCTTTTCACCCTTTTTCATAACTTTTCTTTTTAATTCTTCAACCCCTTCTTTCTCCTTTCTCATTTTCTCCTTTTTTTCAATCATACCTAATGACTTCTAATTCTAATCTATTGGAATTGTCTTTGGGTAGATCCCTCCAGCTCTGGCGGATCATAGGACGGTTTTCCCTAACCTTAGTCACCTTATAACTCCATGAATCCTATAATTGCCATGAAACCTTTGATTGAAAATCTCTCAAAGTGTTTATGAATATAAACACATTTTTGTTGACACTTTGAGAGTTTTTGTTTCTTATGAAGGACTCCCCCTTCACATGTGCTCATGAATTTTTTAAGAAATTTGCACATGCATGAGGAGTTTGCACTTTTTGAATTGATCCACTTTCAGTGAACATGACCGATTCGAGACACGCTTACATCACTAGTTAGACTAGCTTGAAGTTATTACCCGTCCTGGTCAAGTCCAAAGAAAGTCTCTCGATACGGTACATTCTACTCAGACAAGTCCTATTCGAGACACGCTTACATCACTAGTTAGACTAGCTTGAAATTATTACCCGTCCAGGACAAGTCTTTTCGATTACTGACATTTTAAGCTTCGTCAATTCATTGGTACATTCTGTGTCTAGCTCTTTTGAGATTCAGTCACAATCTTTAAACATCTTTGATCACATTTTAATCATGTCTTCTCCCCCTCAAAAATAGCATATAGTGATATTTTTGATATCAACTGATTAAGAAAAAGCTTTTTTGAGAGATAGACAGATTTCATTTTGCATGAATTTGGAACATTTTGTTTTTGTACTCCCCCTTAATGATAGCACATTTGAAAATCAATTAAGGGTTTAGAGGGAATTTTCTTCAGCACTAATTTTGAGAGATTATGAGAAATCTTTTGAACAATCTTTAAAAAGTGCTTCAAGAAATATGTTTGAAAACGAGTTTATGTTTGAAATCCTTTTCGTTTGTTTAGACTCGAACTTTTTGAAAAAGATTTCGTCCTTGAAAATACGAGTCCTTGATTTGAAATAATCAGAAGTCATCATTCGGGTCCGGGTTTCGTACTGAAGTATACGAAAGCCATCGTGAAGAAAGTTTTGAGAAACGACATGTTTTTAGAAAAACATATAAAGAACTCCCGTTCAAGCATCTGTACATGTCCGTATCATTGTTGAATGACATTTCTAGAAACGTACAGATTATTGATTTATACGAGAGACATGTCGTGAGAAGAATATTTTTGGATTTTTTGATTTTATATTGTTTTTGTATTATTTTTTTGAAATTTTATATTTTTGTATTTTGTTTTTGTTGGGTTTTCAAATTTTGTATTTTGTTTTTTTCAAAAAATATTTACAGCGAAGCGATTTTGAAAACATTTTTCAAGAAGATTCGAGAAGACGTTCTAGCTCCTCAGGAGTTAGGCTTCGCATGCCAATTCGTCGAACTAAATAGTCAAACCTTTCTTTTGGAAGTGCTTTAGTAAATAGATCGACGAGTTGGTAATCAGTCTTAACAAAAAATAATTCAACAGTACCCTCTTCTACGTGTTCTTTGATGAAATGGTAGCGGACTTTGATATGCTTCGTCTTAGAGTGATGTACGGGATTGCACGAGATGGCTATGGCACTTTTTGAGTCTCAATACATAGGTATTTTGTCAAAAGTAAAGCCATAATCTGTGAGTTGTGTCCTCATCCAAAGAACTTGGGCACAACACGCAGATAGAGACACATACTCGGCTTCGGCGGTTGATAGCGTAGTACAATCCTGTTTCTTTGACGACCAGCTTACTAGCTTTTCACCCAAAAATTGTGCTACACCTGATGTACTTTTTGCTGTAACTTGATCTCCTGCATGGTCGGCATCTGAAAAGGTTGTTAGATTAAACCCCGAATCCTTCGGATACCAAAGTCCCATGTTAATGGTTCTTCGTAGGTACCGAAAGATCCTTTTAACCTCTTTGAGGTGAAGTTCGGTAGGCTTTGCCAGAAACCGTGCTAACAAACAAACAGCAAATTGAATATCAGGTCGACTAGCAGTTAAGTACATGAGAGAACCGATCATGCTCCGATATTTCTTCGGATTGACGGGTTTCCCAAACAAATCAGCATCAATTTTTGGTGAAGTGACCATTGGAGTACCAACAGAATCACAATTTTCCATTCCATGTTTTTTCAAAATCTCTATTGTATATTTAGCTTGATTGATAAAAATACCACGAGGGGATTGATGTATTTGTAAACCAAGAAAGAATTTTAGTTCCCCCATCATGGACATTTCAAATTTGCTTTTCATGAGATTTTCAAAATGTTTTGAATGGTTAGGATTGGTTGATCCAAAAATTATGTCGTCCACGTAAATTTGAACGATCAAAATGTCATCTTTGAATTTTTAGATAAACAAGGTATCATCAACCGTTCCTTTGGTGAAATTGTTTTTGAGCAAGAAAGATGAGAGTTCGTCATACCATGCTCTTGGAGCTTGTTTTAAACCATAGATGGCTTTCTTAAGCTTGTAGACGTAGTCTGGATGATCTTTGTCGATGAATCCCTCTGGCTGACTCACATACACTTCTTCTTTCAGAGTTCCATTTAAGAAAGCAGTCTTAATATCCATCTGATAGACTGTGATGTTTTTGTGAGCTGCATAGGCTAAGAAAATCCGGACTGCTTCAAGTCTAGCTACAGGCGCGAATGATTCTTCGAAATCTATCCCTTCTTCTTGTGGATATCCTTTAGCCACGAGACGAGCTTTGTTACGAATTACAGTCATTTCCTCATCCAGTTTGTTCTTCCACAACCACTTGAGATCAAGAACTCGTTTATCAAGTGGTCGTTCAACAAGTTCCCAACTATCATGTAACAGGTATTGAAGAAGTTCCTCATGCATCGCTTCAATCCAAGGGTTTTCTGCCATTGCTTCCCGAATGTTCTTTGGTTCTTTAAGGCTTATTGAGAAAATGTAAATTCACAATTCGAGATCTGTGGCAAGTTGTCTCCTCGTCTGAACTGGCTTTGAAGGTTCACCAATAACTTGTTCTATTGGATGGTCTTTTGTCCATTGAAACGTAGAAGGGTAACGTGGGTTTAATGTATGTGTGCTAGACGGTTCTTGAAACCTTGAAGAAGATTCAGCAGATTTTGTTGCAAACGGGTTTTCAAATACTTCTTCTCCTTCTTCTAACGCAACATCGTTTGAATTATTTGTTGGTTCTTCATGAAAATTTGTGTTTTGATTTTGCTCATCAACTCTTGGTAGTTCAGTTTCAAGTACTGGAGTGGCTTGAGTAGATGTAGATAATGTTGAGGTAGTTGGTGCTTCAGCTTCGATTGTTGTAGATGCATCCAGTGGTGGTGGTGGTGGTTGATTTTGAGCGGGTGCAGCGGAATGTTGTTGAGATGCATTTGTCGAAGATCCACCATAATATTCATCAAACATTAACTCGAAGAAATTTTCTAGTTCTTGTTCTGAAGGTTTTTCCGTGTGTGTTGACTGAGCTCCTTGAGGCACGAGTCCTGAACTGATGTGTCCAGAAGTCTGACTGTTTGGTGCGGGTCCTAATCTGGTTTGATTAGAAGCCATTGGATTAAGCGCGGGTTCTAGAGCGTATCTCTCAGAAGCCATTTGTGAAATCTCGTCAAACTTCACATTCATCGTCTCCATTATCCTTTTAGTTCTTCGATTATACACCCTGAATGCCCTCGAGTTTTCTGAATATCCAATGAAGATTCCAATATCACCCTTAGCTTTCAATTTTCCTAGATCTTCTCTGTCGTTCGTCGGATAGCACAAAGCGCCAAACACGTGAAGGTAAGAGATGTCAGGTTTCCGGTTATTCACAAGCTCATATGGGGTTTTATTGAATCTTGGATGGATTAGGGATCGGTTTTGAGTAAAACAAGCAGTGGCAACAGCATCAGCCCATAAGAATAGTGGTGCACTAGAATATATCAGCAGTGTGCGAGCAGCTTCCACAAGTGTTCTGTTTATTCTTTCAACTACCCCATTCTGCTGTGGAGTTCTAACAACTGATGTTTGATGTGTAATTCCAACATCTTCGAGGTAAGTTCTTAACTCCTGGTTTGTAAATTCTGTGCCATTGTCTGTTCTTATAATCCTTACTGGAGCTTGAAGTAGAACTTGAATACGCTTCAGAAAGGTGATGATGATGCCTGGTGCTTCGTCTTTTGATCTCAAAAACTTTACCCAGGTATATCTTGAATAATCATCAACAATAACAAGAATATACTTCTTCCCATTAATGCTTTCAACTCTCATTGGGCCACATAAGTCCATGTGTAACATATGTAACCTTGCTTCCGAACTAGGTACGGTTTTGGGTTTATATGATGCTCTTTTACTTTTTCCTTGTTCGCATGATGGACATAGGTGTTCCTTGGTGTATTTGAACTTAGGAAGTCCGGTGACGATGTTGTCTTTGGCTAACTTGTTGATGGTGTCAAAATTGAGATGGGATAATCTTCTATGCCACAGCCAGGACTTAGTTTTGGTAGCCCTTGTCATAAGACAAATTGGTGATGTAGAAGCCATTTGGTAGATGTCGATAGCATACAAGTTTGTACCACGATTACCAGTTAAGAGATCATCACCAACCAAATTTCTAATAAAAACCGTGTTTCTCCTGAATGCAACTTCTAAATCTGCATCACAAAACTGCCCAACTGAAAACAAATTATGTCCCAACCCTTCGACGTAGTAAACTCAAGTGATCAAAAAATTCCCAAACTGAAGATCTCCAAAACCCAGGATAGCTGCTACATGATCATTTCCAAAGCGTACAGTTCCCATGAATTTCCAGATGAAATTGATCAGCAGCTTTAAATTCCCGGTCATGTGCTTGGAGCAACCCGAGTCGACGATCCAAAGACATATTTCGATAACCTGCCAATAACAGAAGAATTTGTATTTGGACACCATTTTGAATTTGGTTCCATGGGGTTAGGGGTAAATTCAAAATCACACTCATAGACAGTTGCTACTTGTTTAGCTTGAACTATTTCTAATTTGCCATCCTTGAGTATAAATTCTCTACCCGTTGGAATCCAAACACAATGCTTAAGATAGTTCCTAGGTGTGCGACTATTAGTGGTGTTCCTAATTCTTTTAATTAGGTTTCCAACAAATCTAGATTTTGCACTAGGACCTTTCAAAACGCTCTTCTGTTCAGGCGTAACATTCATGTTCTTAGAAACACATTCATCATGAACATCATTAATTAAACATTTCTTGCATATTAAACAAACAGTGTCATTACATGCATTAGAACCAGTACTCTCGATATTACATTCAGATGAAATATGTCTCTTATTAGAAAGCGATAAATTCCTAGGGTGTTCTTCTACTTCTTCAACTTTATTCTTGCAACTACTCTTAGAGACAGGCGAGACTCTATTGTTCCTTGTATTGCTCCTAGGCTGTAGTCTGCTGCTCCTAGAGGTGCTTTCTAATCCTGTAGAAGGTAAGGCACACACATTAGGATTTATATTGTTGTCCTTTTTAGCATCCCTAGATTCTTTAGAATTAGCCTTTATGCACTTTTCATTTGTCTTAGATGTTGAGGCAGACGCACTAGTGGGACTAATCCTAAAAAGGCCAGGTGCTATCACTTTTGGTGTTTCGACAACCGCTTTTCCTTTATCAACAATCTTTTCATTTTCACTTTTCTTAGGCAAGGGTGTTAGAGTGACTGGTTTTGTCAAATCCTTTTTCTCATCGACTTTTGGAGCAAACCGTAAAATTAACATTTTTGGTTTTTGAACCGTGTTTGAAACATTTGGTTTCTCCGAAGTCAATGGTTTTGCAAACTTGGTTTCCTCACCCTTTCCTTTTTGACTTTCAAGCTGAGCCTCAAAAGATCATTTTGCTCTTTCATGTTCTTTAAGGCATGCTCATACGACAATTTGTCATACTTGCATTCTTTCTTTTTACGATCAAGTTGTTTAAAATATGACACATTTTCTTTTTCAAGCTTTATAAGAGCATTTTCATATTTTGAAACAATTGCGGAGGTCTCAGCTCTTAGTCTTTCATCGTCTTGAACAGAATATGTTTGTAAAATGATGGACATAATATCAGTGGTCATAACAGCTTCGAAGAGATAATCATTTAGGTTTTCCAAAACATTCATGTTTTCACGAGTATCATTAGCTTCGTTTACCAGGGATTTGTGGTCCTTGACAAAGTCGGCCGTTTCTTTTAAGAAAGCTTGTTCAAAATGGATTACCCTCGCACTGATGTTATTCAGTGGGATAGTAATTTCGTTTTCAAAAACTTTTTTCTGCTCAATATGAAAACTGGAATGCCAGTTGTTAATATTGATTGTAGTTTTAGAAGCAACAATATTTTGAAGTTCTTGAATTCTCTTTTTAACGTCATCCAGAATGTTTCTAGCCTCACTTGTATTAAAAGTGTTGTTAGAAGACATTTGTTCCATTTTTGAAAGAGATTTGGAAACAATTACTTTCTTAGAAAACATTTTTGAGAATGGTCGTTTTGTGAAAAACACAGATGGTTCTTTTTGTGGAACAAAAGTAATTCCCGAAAGTTTGTTCAATTTGTTGTAATCAATGGGTTTCAAATCCTTTTGTTTCATTTTAATTATGCTCTCTTCGACATGTTCTATCGTTTGCACAGAATCCCGAACGACGGGAGGATCATGTTTAGTGTAAATCACATTACCATTATACAAAACATTCTGTTCTTGCTGAGCTTTCTTGAGATTACTGGGGGTGTTGTTACCAAGAGCCACTTTATGTTTCGTATGGTAAATCGGATTAGTTTGATTTGAAATCATTTTCATTGTTTGACTTGACTGACCCGACTAAACCACTAATTCTTCTAAATGTGCAATCATGTGTTCTGATTCTACGATTTCGGCCAAAAGTTTGTCTTCTTTCTTTGCAAAGTCCTTTTTCAACTCATCAATTTCTTTTTCAAGATTGGTATAAGCTGTTTTTTGTTTAGAAAGTTGGTTTTGTAAATCAGAAATTTCCGCGTTTAAAGATTTTATTTTTTTGAAAGAATTAACATCAAGTGTATCAAACTTGAGTTGCATTTGTTGTTCCCTTGAAACGGAATTTTGATAACCAGTTTCTAATTCAGACAATCTTTTGTTATGAAACTCAAAAGCTTTAGCGTTTTCCTTGTAACTCTCAAGCTCAGCGGTCAATTTTACATTCGCGGCCTTAACATCGCGATTGACCTTTTTCACTTTCTCGATTTCAATACCACAATTATTTAATAATGATTCAAATAAAGCACGTGTTTCCTCATCATTCTCAGCATGCTGTGAAACAAAGTCTCCATTATGATTCACATCTGGAGTTGCTGAAGGAGTATTGCTACTACTTGGCGTGTCCAGATATTTATCATAATTAGATGCTAGCTTCTCAGAATGCTGTTCCTCATGAGGAGACATATCAAATATATCATTATTATGACAGGTGTTGAAGTTGGATACCTCAGATGGTGCATTGGTGTCATAAACAGGAAGTGTGTCAGAATCCGTGTCATACTTAGCTTCCTGAAGATTCGCCATGAATATGCAGTTCGCATCGATATCCTCTCTATTTCCATGTCATCCATAAGAGCCATAAAATCATTCTCCTCTGCGTTCAACTGAAACCCTGCATCATTCTTTTGTGCCAACAGCAGTGCTTTCTGCAAGTAAACTGTGTCTCTTTTGTTCGGCTTAGTAGGACAGTTCCTTGCCATATGACCTACACCCTGGCAGTTGAAACACTTTACCGGATTACCCTGATTCACATTTCTCAAATTCCCAACTACTGGAGCTGCAACATTTCTATTCTGATTACCCATTGCCTGATTACCAACATTCTGACCCCTCTGATTTCCAACAAACTGACCCATCTGATTCCCTGCACACTGACCATGCTGATTCCCTGCATACTGACCTGCATTCTGCATATTCTGATTGCCCATATTAAATCCAGTAGCATATCCTTGCTGATTCCCATAAACTCCAACCATTTGGCCTCCATTACCCATATTGAAACTCGGCTGAGCAAACTGCTTGTTGCGAGTGTTCGGTGAGATCCTTTGGTTGTTGTTTGTTGGTGTAGAATAACTTCCTTGGAATGCCTTCGATAGAAAAGCAAACGCTTGGGACAATGCTGCAGTAGCTTCATCATTGTCAGTGAATTCCGGTTCTTGGAATTGTGGGTGTTGCTGTTATGGAATAACTTGTTGTTGTTGTGGGTAGAACTGTTGTTGGTAGACCGGTGTTGGTTGTAGAATGCATGATGGTTGCATGTAGTTGTGAGTGAAAGATGATGATGGTTGTTGAGTGTTCACTGGTAATGGTGTTGGTGTATTAGCAATTAATGCAAGAGGATCATGATTTTTTGCCAATCTTTCTTTCCTTACTTCATTAGCCTCAGCTTGGTTTTGCTTCAAAAAGTCATAGAGTTGATCATAATTCACCTTATGTAAATCCTTTGTTTGATTGACAATTGTAACATAACGACCCTATTCTTCTGGAAGGTTATTGATGAATTTGATGTTTGTTGCAATTGTTCGAGGTGTCAACTTGTTTCTGATTAACTCATTCATTAAAGTGCAAAACCTTGTGTAGTAGGATTCAATCTGTTCACCTTTAGTGGATGTGAAATTCTCCCATTCAGTAAGAAGTTTGTTCTCAACGTCTTGTTGTCCAATCTCTGTTCCATGACATATCCTTCGAACATGTTCCCACATAGCATAAGCAGTTTCACAGCTGTCGACCGCAGCAAAGATCTCCCGTGGTAATCCAAGTTGGATTAAATGCATTGCCATATCATCTGCAGCGATCTGCTTCTTGTCTTCCTCTGTGTAATCTGCTTCTGTTTGTTCACGCACGAATGGTTGAGTAGGAGGTGTTGTATTTGGATTACCTTCAATTTGAACTTGTCTTGGCTTGAATGGACCATTTGTAATGGAGTTGATCATTAATTTACCATCAGGCTTTATTTTGATGTAACGAAGTATGCGGCTTGTCCATGGGAGATATCCACCTTTTTCAAGCATTGGAGGTCGGTTTTCGGCACCGGCAGCATGAATGTCTTGTTGAGTTGCCATGATTTGAATTCAAAGTGAAACGTTGTTCTGAGGATCTTTTGAAAGATAACAAAGGTTGTTGTTGTAGATTAGATGGTTTGGTGAAGTTGAAAGACGTTCTCGGTAATTATTTTATGATTTCAAATTTCCCCCCCAAAAAATGAATACGAAAATTTTTCTCGCCCAAATTTGAAAATCACTAACAAATGGAATTCTAATGTTACTAGAAAATTTTGAGTTTTAAAAATTTTGACGCCAAATTTTACCGAAAAATTTTGAATTTTGGCCTAAAAATTTGAATTTCGGGCCAAAATTTTCAACCTTATACCAAAATTTGAATCTCACGTAAAAATTGAATGTTAAGTCTCGTGTAAAAATTGAACGTTAAGTCTCGTGTAAAAAATATATATATATATATTTTATTTTTTATTTTTTTATTTTTATTGTAACTCGATAGGATTGGTTTGTGGCAAAGTCGGTAAGTTCTGATTTTGGCTAACTCGATAAGTCTGTAAACTGTGTAACTCGATATGTCTTAAAACTCCAAACTCGATATAGCCTAAAAGTTTGTCAAACTCGGTATGTGCTGAAGGTTCTCAAACTCGATAAGTTCTCAAACTCGGTAAGTTTAGGAAAATTTGGGCAGAGTTTCCCCTAGAAATGAGTCACAAAAAAACCTTACTCGATGAACGATAAGGTAAAGGCTAACTCGCCAATAAAAATCCTAACTCGCTAAAATTTAAGATCCAAACTCGGTAAGTTTTATTTTATATATATATATATATATATATATATATATATATATATATATATATATATATATATATATTCTAACTCGATAAAAAATAACCCAAACTCGGTAGAACTTAAATCCTAACTCGACAGAAAAGTTCAAACTCGCTAAGAAAGCTCCAAACTCGATAAAACCAAGAACCTAACTCGATAGAAATACAATGAACAGTAACCTAAATCACAAAAATCACTTTTATACCAAGTTTTTTCTTCCAAATTAAACCTAAAACAAGCTATATTATCCCTAGGCGATTGATACCACTTGTAGGACCGTAGAACAACCTAAATCACTATTGAATCAAGCTTAAACCTAGAGAGAGAAAGTAAGTAGAGAGAGAGTGAGTGGGATCTCCTAGTGTGTGTAAATGAATAACCTTGATATTACTAAGAGAACCAACCTCTCAAATGAGGTTTACAAGAGTATTTATACTAATAGTCTAGGGCATCTCTAATCTTTGACCATATTACATAACTAGCCCTTAGACTTTATAAAATCATGAAAACTACACATAAACTTCATCATAATGATATTCTAAAGCAACTTATAACAATACATTAATGACCGACACTTTTTATAAATAAAAATACGATTCTAACAGTTTATGTTATGTTTATGTAATGTTTTTAATCGATGTACTATTTTAATTATTAATGAAATTAAGTTTGTGTTAAAAATGTTTAATATATATATATATATATATATATATATATATATATATATATATATATATATATATATATATATATATATATATATATATATATATATATCATTGTCGCCATTACTGGGGCACCCAATTGTTAGAGAGAGAAAACTGACGTAGCAGTGAAATTGGGAAAGATTGTCTCTCCTTACTGTGAGTAGCCTAAGGATTTGGTCGAAGAATACCAATGTATTTTTTCAAATGCATGTACTGATTTAGTACATGATTTTTTTTTTTAAAGTTGTAGAAATGTAAAGAACTTTCATAAGTGTTACAATTTTGTACTTGATGCTAATGTGTCACGTTATAAATGGTGTCACGTGTTAGACTTTCATCTATGACACGTCATCATCTTGTAACAAATTAGAACACGTAAAAAAATTCATGTACTAGATCGGTATATTTAAAAAAGTACACTGCTATTCTTTGACCAAATCGATAGTTTTTATATCTACTACTTTAATTCACCCTCATCAACTTTTTTTACTTCTTATTCATGATAATTCACGATGATTTAGCTATGGGTATAAATAAGCCGTTTAACCCGTCTCCTCGTAATTTGCACAAGCTCGACTTGATAAAACCTCGAACAAGCCTAGCTTAAGCGATCTCAACCTATAGCTCGAGTTTAATATGAAGGTGATCATAAACGAGCTCAAGCCCGAGCTTCATATGTTGTGCCTGATTAAGCTTATGAGCCTAAACGAGCTTTTGCATACACATCGTATAAGCAATAAATTACTAAACCAAAAAAATCAATTTAACAAAGACAATCTATCCGAAACACCCATACTGTCCGATTTAAGATTTACTAAATGGACATCATATCTTGAAAAGGGCAGAGCTCTATTCCCTTGTGGATGGCCAACTTTACAATCTATCCCGTATCAACCCCTCTATGTCTAATTATGTCATCTATACAACCACAAAAAAATTGTAAGCAATACGACAACCAATCTATGACTAATCTTGTTATCACTTTCGCTATGCCTGAGAAAAACGATATTATCCTAACAATATGCAAGTTTGTGTAATGGAATTTTACTTAACAGGGGCTTCGTGTTTACTTTATGAAACTTATTAGATGATGTAAAACTCATAAGCATTATGTTTTATTCATGCACTATTTATACAATACAAATCTATAACCTCAAAACTCAAATGACTTCAAAGTCACAATCGGGTATGAGCCGACTAATCAGTGTAAACTATAATTACTAAGAAACAAAAAGAAAATAGATATCTTGATAAAGAATCAACACTTTGATAGAAATCAGTCGCAGCGGATAAATGTAATATAAAAAGAGAATTTTTTTTTCAACAATTGCCTAGACTTATAACGGCGCGTCCAATCCATGGAGGCAGCGATTTCGATAGCATTTTCTTCAGAATTTAATTACAATCCACAGCCGCTGATAGCGTCATCTAACTCTTATGGTTTTAAAGTTATAATCAAAACAGTAGGCGAATGTTGTTTTTTAAGCCCGATATCTTGTTACGGTGCATGGTGGCGCATGGTTAGGGCCAAGACAGTGATTCCGACATGCTTTTTCTTGGAATTTAATTACAAATCCAACGACGTTGACATCGTTAGTTAACTCCTTATGGCTTACGAGTTATGGTCGAAACAGTGATCGACTAGGGTTTAATCCAAAATTTGATGTTATTTTTTTAGAGAACAGATAAACAGCGATAACTAGAGTTTGACGGGGTGGCTTAAGATGTCGGCTCAAGGTTGCTACCAAGTCTCAAGATAAGACCTCTCGGATATAAAACCTGTTGGTATTAAGTTTTATTGATACGGCATTTATAAAATTTAAGTACATAACTCCTTAAACCCACATGAGTCCAAAGATCACAATCGAGCTTGTACCAACTAATCTAATATACTTCAAATAAAAGTGTCTCTTGTTAAAGGTTAAATAAAGATTTGAGAGGCTCGTGTAATGCAACGCTGCAGGGAGTAACTGTCTGTTTGTTTAAGTTTTGTATTAAGTCCTATTTAAATAAAATATTACTTAATGCAGATATCATTAATTTTATCACTTTATATTGTGAGTAAAATTTTACTATTATGCACTAACAAACAATTTTTATATTACTTTCTAAATTTAGTTTTCGAAAAATGATGTTTGTGTATCAGCAGTCCTATACGGTGTATATGTATATGGCCAGACCTATATGGCGTATAGCCTTAGTGATTTTTTTATTTTTTATTTTTTTTAATTTAAATCGGTATGGGCGCTTTACCTACCACTCGTTCTCTCATTCGCTTAGTTAATCATTTCTATTAAAAACCTATAACCTTTTATGTTTATTAAACTAAATTGTTTCTAATATTCTACTAGTATTAACCTCTACATACGCAGAAAAATATACACATTGCATTTTTTCCCTCTCTTTTACTTGAATCCGTATGAAAATGTCAAGCAAGGAATCAAAATTTCACGGCAAATGAAGGGTGTAAGTAGTGTTCCTTAACTTGCCGATATCACATACACTTCTCGAGTGTTCCTCGAACACCTATGCCACCATTTTTAAATTAAAGATTAAAGGTTACGAAACAAAATAAAAGAATTATGTGATTACAAATAATGATGTTTGTTTAGTGATTTCAGATTTTCCAAATGGATGGAAGATCTACATTGAGAGCGGCTGACATTTTGGTTTATGGATGGGTTGGGAGGAAACATGCTTGTGTGAATCTGACCGGGGTTTCTCCTCTCATGGGGTTGAGTAGTCGGGGTTTTACAGCTGGACATGCCGCTTTGAAAGCCGCCTTGTGCAAAGTAACAAAACACAAGAAAGCATGCATTGAAAATCAACACGTGTTTATTCCTTTCGCGTTTGATTCATTTGGTTTCCTTGCATTTGAGGCGGTGAAACTACTCAACAGATTCCAACGAGTTATGAACAGTAATGTTATAACACATAGATTCATGAATGTAGTTTTTAAAAGAGTTAACTTTGCAATCTAAAAAACGCTAACGACGCAGCGTGTTGCTCGTTTGCCTTCAACCACTATGTAAATTGTATTCTAGTGAATGACTATTTCTTTATATATGTAAAAAATGGATATCATATCTAGATTACGATCATGCTCTATTCTTTATGGAAGACCAACTTTACAATCTATCTCATGCCCAGTCTTGTTTTATCTTTATCAACGGAAACAGATTAAACAAGACAACCACCAATAGACAACAACCAATTAGTGTATAACCCTAATTTAATTATAAATATAAGTACTTGCCAAATGTAAACTACATAGAATAGTAAGCATAAAATAATAATAATAATAATCCTTATGATTTACTTACGATTACAAACACAGTCTATGAAAAATAGCAAAATATTGTCCATACCATTCTCTCGATTACATAAACAGTTCTTGATGGGTTAGATCTAGGCTCTATTTGTGTAACAAAAAATTACATAAAAGTCTCTTTGGTTCACATGTGTCGCAAAAAAGTCCCTAAATTTGCAAACAAAGAAAATGACATCGCTCGTGTTACTTGCGGTTACAAAACCCCCTAGGTTAAATTTGGGGACTCTTTTGAGACAAAAATTACGTATATAGTCCCTATAGTTATCTATTGATTTTCAAAAACAATCACTGAGTTAAATCTAAGGAATGTTTGTGTAACAAAAAAAAATCACGTAAAACCCCGCGTCTCACAGTGGGGTGTGGGTAAACAAGTCCTCGTTATTACTAATAGCTAGGCTCGTGAAAGAAAAATACCATCTCTTACGACAAGAAAATCAAAGGACAACTTGATAATTCAGTTTATTATGCTTTTATCATAAGTCCGTCAAGATAGTATTAGATGATAATTATGTTTGTGGCTTATTAGGTCTACTACGGTTTATGAGGTTTGTATTTATAAGTACCTTATTAATAATACGTAATATCCAAGGGAGTTTGTATACTTGTATTTATTAATTACACCCTTCAGTCTTGTCAATGTATTTTGAAAAAAGTTACCAAGTGCTTAACTGATCTTTGAAAAGTTATCTCGTAATGTAGGTTTCTATTTGTTTATCAAGCAAAAAATTCATAACAGATATTCAACTAAGGCTACTCACAGAAGAATAGGACGATCGACTTGGATGATCGATTTCCAGTCGATCGACTTTGTGTGGTGATTCGATCGCAGGACGAAAAAACAACAAATGGGTCGTGGAGCCGATCGATTCACATTTCCAGTTTCTTTGGCTTTTTGATACATGTGAGTAGGGAAAAATGGGGCACCTTTACTGGGACACCCAATCGCCTGCAGGTCGCTGGAGAGAAAGCTGACGTGACATGGAAAAATGGGGGGATTGAATCCCCTTACTGTGAGTAGCCTAAGTTGAATTAACTTTTCAAAAAAATAAATAGTAAAGAACAAAAGAATTGTGGAGTTCATAAATCAAACATGAAATGTCCCAAAATTGGGCAAACAAAAAAGGTAAAAATCACAAAAACAACTCCCTATGTAGAGATGATGTTTTCGAATAACAATCGTCGTGTCCACATTACGGTGATGCTTAAATCACGTGAATAAAGGCAAGCCTCCACCATCACACAAATTAATGAGAAGATATCACACTTCACAAAATCACGTGAATAAATGGCAAACTTCCACCGTCACCATTCCTTATCCTAATTCGTACTAAGAGGCTTGTTGCTAGAAATTATAATTGGTATCATATTTGATATGGGTAAATGATAATTGATACGAAAAATTGTATGATTATGATTGTTTGTTTAGATGATAAAATATGATATGAAAAAGTGTATATATATTTTAATTTTGTGGTGGAAACAGAGGGGCTCACGAAATGAATTTTATAGACATTGAATTGATGGGTAATGAGTCTATAACTATGATATACTTATTTGATTTATGGGCCTGCTAAAAAAACACTTTAATCACTATAAAACTCATAACCACATTCCCATATACTCATACCAAACGCACTCTAAATATCTAAATGTTTAATACTAGTATACGTATAATACTATTTATGGCCATATAAGTTATAGTCAATTTTGTTCAAAAAAAACAAAGTTACAGTCAGTTATTAATTAAAAAAAATGATAAAGAATAAACAAAATATGTAAGTTCATTAGGTATTAAGGGCGTGCTTCATGCTTGGTAGGAGGTTATAAAAGGTGATGAATGAAAGAGATAATGAAAAAGTATATTTGGTAGAGTATATATAATGCAATTGTGGGTAATGAGTCATTACCCAATAAATTGGGGTTGGGGGGTTGATTTTCTTTACATTTCCCTTTCCCCACCATTATCTTTCCATTTCCCTTTCTCTTTTCCGAGTTTGAACCAAACGCACTCTAAGTTTATATAACTACAGTAGAAACTGTTTATTCATAACTTATAGAACTACCGTCAGCAAATATCACTATTAAATACCTACTTATGAGGCGTTTGTTTCTAAGGTATAAGAATCAAAGAATGACATTTATAGTTATCAGATTTTCGTGGTTTTTGGTGGCACTATTTAATAACAAAGTGGCCCTATCACACTTTCAAACTAAAGAGAAATTGCATATAATTATATGACTCATATATGTTTAATATTATATGTATTTATATGCAAAACTAATAAAAATGTGGCTTATTTTAAGTAGAGGCCCTGTGCGACGACACCTATTGCACACTCTTCCGAGACCACATTGATAGTCATTCCAATTGTTTGGTTGGAGATTTATTGCCAGCGTATGATTCCAAAAATCATAGATGCATACCAATGGGGACGAATGACTTTTGGTAACTATTCCCATAGGGCTCGCATATTTTATTATTTCCACCACAAAATTAACATAATTTAAGCACTTAAATGGACTCTACCAGTAAATATGATACCAATACCTAAAATTTTATACCAAACAACAATAATGAAATTAATATCTCCAATCTCATACACTCCACTAATCAAAATTATACCTTTAATAATTCCAGATAACGTACCAAACGCACCATCAATTTACTTAAATACATTAATCTATTAAGAAATATATATCATCTTATCTTTTTAGTATCAATTTACAGACCAAGTTGCATGGTAACCTTAAAAGTTATTTCATCTGCAAAAATAAATGTTCAGTTTGAATTTTTAAGGGTTTTTTTTTTTTTTTTTTTTTTTTTTTTAAATTGATTTTAAATATTTTTGTTCGTATTATAGAAAATTTAATAAAAATTATACTAATGAAAATATATTTACCCATAATTCATCTTCAAAAATAAATGTTCAATTTGAATATTTAAAATTTTTGTTTTTTTTTTCCTTTTTTAAATTGACTTTAAATATTTTGTTTGTATTATATAATATTTGATGAAAATTATACTAATGAAAATACATTTAAAACATAATTCATTCATATATTTTGTATATTATATTATATAACACAAAAATAATTACATAAAGTCAAAGTTAAATAAGAAATTTTTTAAAAAGTCAAATTGGATACTTATTTTGAGACAGAGTAATAATATAATAACTAGTTTTATAAAACTAAACACAAAGCGGTTATTTTTAATGGTTTGGTGA